>OZ057399.1:16206016-18704232 GCA_964056695.1 Melieria picta
TTTACTATAGTACTATAGTAAAGGTCATGTGTGCAGTGTTCGACCAGTGGTTGTAAAGTGTTGGGGAAAATGACTGACTGCACATATTTTAGTTTCAGTTTAAATAAAAACACATACAGATATTGTCTCTGATTACATCAAATATGTCAAGTAGCTTTACACCAATTGAAAAAAAGATAATAATAATTGTAATAATAATGGAAGATTGTATAAGGACCTTTAACAAGAGCTATACGTTTTAAATTCCGCGCCACTTTTTTACTGACAACAGACAGCTGGCAAAGACATTTGATAAGTAAATACTTGGAAACTTTCAGACAAGACATGCAGTACAGGTGAAGCTCTAAGCTGTGCCATTGCTGAGACTTTAAAGATATCATGGTTTTCTAGCTTCTACTAAGAAACTAAACCATTTATTTTGGTGTGGACTACTTATTGCCAATTGGATAGAATGAATCATCCATAATCCGAAAATTGCCAATAACTTCAAAATAAATGGAGCCTCATCATGACACGTGGACATTCGAGAAAAAGATACTTCAGTAAATTTTCTTTGAACCGATTCTTTTACAACTGTAGCAAAAAGCCATAGAGGCCGTGGCCTATGCTGATGTTTTAGTTCTTCTCGTTTCAGGAAAATGTTAACGAGATAGAAGACCTTATGGAGAACGTTGTTATGAAACCTAAACGAGGTCAGTAACATGAAAACCGACTATATTCAAGTACAGCAGAGTTTCGATAGAATCTTTAAGAGGAATCTTTAGGGGAGAAGGGCGCCGCGTCAGGTGGACGTGGACAACATTTTATAAACTATGTTTACGCTTATAAAACAAAATGATTTGATATGAATATTGATTTGAAGACATGTACTGTCACTTTGCTTTGCTGGCTTAGTGGGCGCAGAAAGTGGGCGTGGCTAGCTATAATATAGCCAATGTTTGCCGCTCTGGCGCGCTGAATCGTTTGTTACCCATATTGCTATGACAAATATACCATGGCTGATTTATTATAGTGGGTGTGGCGAGAAGGCGTATCAGGTGAGCGTGGTAAATCTTATATAGCCTATTTTTACCCCTATGAAAAATAATTATTTGATATCAATTTTGATTTACAGACATGTAGTGTAACTTCCTTTTTTTAGTTTAGTGAGCACAGAAAGTGGGCGTGGTCGATTCTATTATAGCCTATATTTTCCGCAATGGCACGCTGAATTGTTTGAATTGTTTGTTGAGTTTTGTTAAGAGGGGGGCGTGGTCAATATCATATAGCCTATGTACCATGCCCCACACATAAGAAATCCTTTGGTGCTTATTTTATCTAAACCGGTTCAGCGGGTTTTGCCTGATTGTGGCTCAAAAAAGCAACGTCACATTGGTTTTTATCTAATAAAATATATAGAAGTATAGATATACAGGTACATGGACATAGTCAAGCGTATAAAAATATGGCGGATACGTTGGCTTTGTCATGTTGTCGGCATGCCAAAAGATCCTCCAGGTAGGTCTCTGAGACAATGCCCACCGATGGACGATGCGGCAGGTGGCTACCACATATATGTATGTTGCCAGAACCAGATGTTGCAGAACCTGATTGAATTTCGAACTAAAACCAACAAGCAACCAGCTGGGGTGCTCCTTCCGATTCAATCAAAACCATCACGTTAAAAAAAATTATTTATGTATAGATGAGTTGTATACAGATGGATTCTGTGCCATCAAACTGGCAATACTTTCATGTATTCTTGTAAAACTTCCTGCTAATTTTCAATAAAGATGTAAATCAGGTCTGTACTAAGCTTTGTCTACAGACAGGTTCCTTCATGATCGTGGAATCAATAGCTCAGAGATGGCAAGAGCAGCCAACCATATTATTTATTATTTACTATTGTCAATTTCATTACTTTATTGGTTCGAAAGTTTTTAAAAAAAAGGCGGAAGCTGCAATTTTAATGAAGTACAAAAATTCTAATTTTTATGAGTATCAGTATTTTAAATAATAAAAAGATACAATATCAATGAAGCGAGAGTAATGAAATTTTTACACGTGATCAAGGAGATTTGGGGTTTTAACATATTTACTTTTCAAGAAAATTCTATGTAAATTTTCAAGTATATAAAGGATTAACATTTTCAAAGGACCTTTTTCATATATTTTTTTTTTACAAATAGATAAAAAATCAATTTTATTTAAATTCTTGAGCCTTTCCTCTTTCATTTGATATACATATCGCCATATTCTTCTAACGAGGTTAAGTATTTTTTATATTTTTTATATTTTTTATCCCCTTCTAAATTTTGAAGTCCATTTAAAAGGACAAAGGATATAGAAACGAAAAACTGAGTTCGCAGAATTACTATGTTTGGTCTCTCGTTTCACGCTCATATGGATTTTTTCGGTGTGAAAAATTTTTTTAATTTTTGTCGCACGGTGTTATTAAATTAAATAAATTACTGCTGCTTCTGAACACCTTTTTCCCCAACTGAACTTTTGGTTTGGCTCCTAATATTCCATATTATTCCACAATAGTAAGTTTATAATTTTTCATTTAAGTAATTCCTTGCCATCAATACACTCGTACTACTTATATGTTTATTAATCAGCACAAGCTCATTCTTTGGTATTGGCGCATGTTTCGCAACCACAAACAAACACCACTAAGTGGTGTCAAAACACTAAAAAAGAATTGTGCCATGCGACAAACAGCCTTTCAATGATATCATGTTCAGCAATTTCAAAATGTTCAAGGTTTTCGCTGGTCCAATTGTTAAATATTTGTGAAAATCGAGCAATTTTGCAAGTAATTAACAATAAGGAAGTCCGTCGCCTAATCCTGTCAACAGCATCGACAACAAAGGCCATTGTGAATTGTAAAATAAATCGCTAACCGGCGGCAACCAAATAACAAAAGACTTGAGAACCAAACCAGTGGAGTTCAGTTCAAATGACCAGAACAAACGTCACACCGGCCGACACACAGCTCAATCGACTTATGGTCGCCTCAGAAAATAAATATCGTTTGTTCCACTAAGCTTAGTAAGACATACGGCATTTGTTTTCTCAGACGACGTTATGTTATTTCGACAAATGCGTTTGTCATGCATTAAAGCGACACGTTTTGGCACACATTTCGGTGTGTGTGGAGAAATTTCTGCTCCTTGTGTTTGAAAAAAAAAACAACCGAATGAAAAACATAGAAACTCCACTTCCGGCAGTGTGGCCATGTCCGTGCGGTAGTTAACTTGCGCATTAACTGAATGCGTTTACTCGTATTTCAATGGTCAATTTAGCGCGCTTTACGACTTTTGCCAATGGCTGAATACAAAGCAGTCAACGCTTCCTACTTCGAGGTAGGGAGGAGGAGGGAAACGGCGCTATTGTGAAATTCTGCCGCATAAAAATGACCAACAATCAAAATGTAAATTCATTGTCGCATACAGCTTAAGCGGCTTAAGTGCAACATCTAATT
The DNA here is from genome assembly GCA_964056695.1 of Melieria picta. Taxonomy (NCBI): domain Eukaryota; kingdom Metazoa; phylum Arthropoda; class Insecta; order Diptera; family Ulidiidae; genus Melieria; species Melieria picta. Next base: position 16,209,483 of record OZ057399.1, read on the forward strand.
ACAAACGTCAATCGGACTTTTTAATTCGCTCAAAAGTCAAGTCAACGACAAAACAACAAAACGCTGCACAGCATCAGCGGCGGTCAGCAGTAGTGCAGTGTTGTAGTGAATGTTCTTGTTGTTGTTGTCGCTGGTTCAACAACACCAACCGTTGGACCTGACCACAATTCCATACTTCAAAAAAAAAATAATAACAATTACGAATTTGGCCAAATGAAAAAATGAAAAATAAATAATAGCAACAACTAATTGCAATGTTTGACGTAATGAAATCGCAGCCGCCGTCAAACGCCAAGTGTCATTGTACTTTTCGAGGTGCGCACAATTGCTGCCACAATTGTGCTGTAGTGTAGTGTTGTTGCAATTATTGCATGCAGAGGGAGAGAAGGCGGCAAGTTCTCGCTCGCCCGACAGTTGAATGCGGCAGCAGTTGACCACCCGCTGCACGCGCGCCGTCTTGCAGGCAATTTGACATTTGCGCTGTCCGCGTTGTTGTCAATTATTTTGCATGTCGCTGGCATTTGGCGATCGGTTGTTTGACAATTCATTTGTGCACATTGTTCCAATACGACACGCCATTGTGCCATTGCGCCACTGCGGCGCGTCGAGTTGGTTGCCGCCTCTGGTTTTGCGGCCAGAGCTACTTACTTCCCATTTTAAGTGACCACTTGGCTGAAATTATCGCATTGCTCTTGTTGTTGTTGTTGTTGTTATTGTTACTATTGTCTAATGCGCTCACAATTTGCTGCTGGTTGTTGTAGAAGCTGTTGCTCCGCATTCGGAATTCAACTTAACATTTTGACGAAGGTCAGTTTTGGGTTAATTTGGCATGTTTGGATTATTGCAATTTCGTCGAGCCAGCGAGTGAGTTGGTAAGTTTATGGATTCGCAATTACCCGGCCCACGGTCTGACCCCTTTGGGGCGACGTCAAGTTGCGACTTAACTATAAAAATCAATTCACAACTACCGATTGTACATAAATATGTATGTATGTATGTACAATGCCGCCGACAGTTGCTTTTGCTGTCAACTGACTGACCGCAGCTGTGCGCCATGCGCCGCGAATCGCATCTTTTAACGGTGACGCACAACACGATACCCAACACGATTTCGCGCGGTTTGCGCTCACAATTGACTTCTGGTGCTTACGTTGTTGTTGTTCGTTATTGTTGTTTGGTTGTTTCGCTTCGTTGATTTAATGTCTTTTTAACGCCTGTCTCAGCGTGTTACCTGGCCAGACGCACTTGACCCTAACTGTTGGCAACAGTAGTTCACCAGCGTACTTGAAATCCATCATGCAGAAGTCAAATTTATATGCAAAGCAAATTTATATGCAAAGACATTGTTCACAGTTTGTAACTTTCTTCTGAGTAAATTTTTGTTGTGAAAATTGCGAAAACTTAAACTTGTAGCGTTTTATTTGGTTAGTTTATGTGTATCGCACCCAGAGGCCAATTCATGATCCAAATACAATGCAAAATATGTTTTTGGTAGGAATTTTCTGGCAGCTTTGATTTTTGTAATTTTTTATTGTTTTTTCGGAACTAAAGCCAATCGAGAAAAGAGACAACGACTTACACTGGTGGCAATTCCCATAAACTCACATAAATCGGCTTGGATTTTGTTACATTTTCTTTAAAAAATTGCTTCAGTTAAAATAGTTTTACTGAAATATTTATTGTAAAATATAGTCTATAAGAACTAAAAAAAGAAATCGCAATTAAGTAACTGTTCTGCCAATTTATTTATTGTTTTCATAAAAATGGCACAATTTAAAGTGGCAATTCATATAAACTCAGTACATAAAAAAACATAAAATTGCATAAAGTAAAAGTGTTTTCATAGCTCAAGGTACTCTAAATAGTTTTTTTTTAATAATTTGTCCATTCCCCATTACGGTTTAAAATATGGCACAAATAAAATAAGATAAATAAAACTGTCGTTCTTTTGCGTAAACACCTCAAGCAAGAACCCAAAGGTGTTCGATGTGATTTAAGTCAAGAATTCGAACTGGCCAATCAAAAACTTGAATATTTTTGTCCTTGAAAAAGTTCATTGTTTTTCTAGAACTGTGAATTGCAGCATTTTCCTGCTGAAAAATAAATTCAGACCCATAAAATTCTTCTGATTATTCTATTATCATTACGTTTAAAAGTTCGCAGTAAATATATAAGTTAATTTATAATTTATATTTATAAATTAAGTCGTACCATACATGGCAATACCTTCCCAAACCATTATATCGCCACCTGATAATGTCCGGCTCATACAGACTTCCTTTTCAGCCAACTTACCGAGCTAAAAGTATTAAAAGCCGTCAGTACTACCTAAAATGAACCGTTTTTGTCACTTAACAAAACTGTTTACAACTGTTCACGCCTCTAAATAGTTTCCCCGCGAGTTCCATTATTTTGGGTTTAAGACTTACAGTCAAAGGGGGGTTTTTGAGGCGTTTAGTGTAAAAGTCGCGGTTTTAATTTTGTAAAATTTTTCGAACATGTCGGGGCTTTATAGACAGATCGATTATGCGAACAAATTCCGTCGACATTAGGTTTTCTTTTACTCCCAATGCCATTATCACAGGATTTTGTCTTGCAATAATTTTCGTGTTTCGGTCATATCTTACGTTTTTCGCATAAGATTCGCATAATTTTGAATAATGACACACTGGAGTCTCAGACCTGCCTATTTTATCCGCTATTTCCCGTATTGGAAACCTTTGTTTATTGAATGCATTAATTTTTCCCTTTTCTTCAAGTGGCAATTACTTTCCTCTTGGCATTTTCACAGGTCTGGAGAAAATAAAAATTTTACTTTTTTAATAGTACAAAAATCGACTAAATCGGTTTATAAAGGCATAACTTACCTCAAATTACTTATATTTTATTTTATGTGAACTGCCACATTTCAACTCTGAGAAAACACTAGTCGCTCTGAATGTTTTGTACTATCACGCAAACTATAAAAGAGTGCATAACGGTACACCTGCCGTTTCTTATAGCAAACTATGGAAATGTAAACTACAACCTTTATTTGTTTTTAAATCATCTCCTCTACGCCTACAAGACTTTTCATAACTCAGCTCAAAGTGAGTTTATGGGAATTGCCACCAGTGTAGATGCAAAACCGTGCGAATATATCTATTACGATTCACGATTGTAAAAATTCATAATTATGAAATTAAGGAATGCTCCTATTATGTTAATAAAATGTTTGGCACTCGCATCACGAAAATATGCTCATTCGCTTTGAAATGCTTCCTTTTGTATTTTTTGTTTGTTTGTTTGTTCGATATCTTCATATTAGATTTTAATCCACAAGTGCCAGGAATATTTGGAATGAGCCAGTATGCACACTGCCTAATTGCCAAGTGTACCTATCGCATTTGCGTTAAAAAAGTTGTATTTTATGTGCACTCGTTCCACCCTGTGCTCGCTAGTTTACGCTAGTCGCCGCTAGCTGGCGGCGTGAATGTCAGTATGACACTTGGGAAACACGTAAACAAACTGATGACACTGGCCGAATGCAGCAGAAAGTCAACAGCAGAGGGCCAAAAGTTCAGCACCATCAATTCGATATTGTTGTAATTGAATTTGTCTGTTTGTCTGTCAATTGCGCATTCGAGTAGCGCTGTGATAACTTGAGTTGGCAAATAATTTGGGCGACTGTGCTTGCGTTGGGTGAGTGGACATGGCGACGGTACTGTTGAGCCAGTCGGATGTGGAGTATCTGGAGAAGTGCGCCGTGGAGCTGGGTCTCAGCTTTGGCATCATCATTGGGCAGGTAGGTGACCCCCGGCAGTGTGGTGCGCCAAAACCCAAATGTGGTCTTTCGCATTTTGCAGCTAGCGGAGCCGAACAAGTACATTGTGGTGCACCTGGCCAAGAACTGCGAGGAAGAGGAGCTGCTGGGCAAGCACGAGGAAGGCGAAAACGTCACACAGGGACCACAACACGTAGAGGATATCGACACAAATGCGCTGATCTCGCAGTGGGTTAGCGCTAGCAAAATGTGCTCGGGGTCCTTCAACGTACTAGGTGCGTACTTGTAGCTGGCGTGGCCTACGAAATTACCCCAGAACCGCTACTAAGCGTTACTTTGGCTTTTTGTCATAGGTGTTTTCGTGACGGGCGTAAAGTCGAACATAATCGATGATCAGACCTTCAAGATCGCCAAGAAGTTACTCTACGACGCTCAGAAGTGGGTCGCAATGGCTCGGGCTTTAATACATTTGATTTAATTTCTGCTTTGTCTGCCGACAGCCTGCTAATGCAGAGCCACAACTTTATTGGATCCGTGGGCGATGTAAGCAACGCGGAGTATCTGTTCTTGGCCTATTCGATCACTGCGAGGAAGGCCGTCTGCAAGTCATACACTCACAGCCTGAAGTAAGTGCGATGATCTCATTTTCGGTATATTGCGTGCAAACATTTATCGTTTCATTTTGCTTTCGTTTTGAATTCATTGGGCAGGAGGGCGAAATTTTATGTACACTTAATAGCGCAACAGCGGATAAAAATTCGCTTTTATGAGTTTTGTTGATAAGGAATGTTTTTTGTTCAGGGTTCAGTTTTGCATGAAATTTGAAATGATTTGCATATAGAATACGTAGAATCGCCGAAAGTGTTGAAATCGGTTCGGCACTGCAATATGCCACATTTATTTGCTAGTGTTAAGTCGTATGACTTATTGTATTGTATTGTCGTATGAAGTATTGTTAAGGTTGCAGCTGGAGAAGAGAGTTTCGGGGCTTTGGAAAAAGGTGCCAGTTGTGGAATGTTACTTTAATTCAGTTAGCTGAGAACTTTCATTGAATTCAGTGGTAAAAAACTTCACTGCTAAATTTCACGTCATAAGTATTTTTAGGTTTTAACTGATGGCGCAACCTTTCTTTTTGTTATTGTTTACATTTTAGTTCTCAAAAGCGGTCAAAATAGAAATGCTGAGCTTCGCGCACTTGGCGTGTTGGCTCTTGAGGGCAAACACAGCTTTTACAAAAGGCAAACTATCGTCTGTTAAGGGCAAATTTGGGTCAAGCGTCAATTAAGCGTCGAACGTTTTCTATCACTCAATTTGTATAGGACAGACTACACAGAATACGCGAATGGACCAAGCAGAAATGTCCAACATAAATGCTTTGAAATTTCTTGCTATCTCGTTCGAAAAATGTGTTTACTTAATTCTCGATTGCATGCTACGCAATAAATGTGGCATATTTAGTCTGCGGCCTTGCCGTAGTTAATTGTATTTAATGAAAATATAAATATAAAACATAATATTCGAGTTAACATTACTAAACAACGAAATTTCGTGCTTTCTTCATTTGAATATTTGAAAACATGCCAGGAATTGCAAGAAAACATACTTTACGGCACATATAAAATGTGTTCTATGGTAAATAAACGCAAGCGATTCACTCTAACTACTCTTATTTACATACATTTAGCCCGTAAATAGTCGATATTAACGAACTTGAATGTTAGCTGCAATATCGTTTAATCGTCTTGCGACGAGTTCTTTGTTTTCGTTCTCTTGGTTTGTCTTTTTATTGCTGTTCTCTTAATCTCCGTGTTTGTTTGCGCTCGACCGACACCGAATCCGCAACATTCAATTGACTGAATCTCGAATGTTACACCAACATACACACGTACAGGTCCCGCGATCACGTAGCAAACGTCTCCCCTTAGCGCATTTCCTTGCATTGTGTCAACAGATTACGTTTCGTTCAATTTAATGTTTCCGTTCTTACTATTTAGCAACCGCAAGTTTATCTCTTTATAGTTGGTAGCTCAGCGTTTGAAGTTGCTGCAACGCAGCGTCCACTAAACTGTCTGCTTCATTGTCTTTCAGTGGAGGCACGCTGACGTCCTTGGAGTGCCGCACAGTGGAGAAGCCGTTCGAGTGGTACACGTTCGAGTGCTGCTATGAGCTGGACGATATTTTCCCCATAATGGAGGAAATGCAAAAAATCAACATCGAACACCAGTTCCAGCGCACCATTTCCATGATGCGACGGACTTTGGAGGCCAGCGAAATTTTCTTGCAGTTGGAGAACGTGGACGACGCCATGACACTGGAGGCGTACGTGATGAAAAAATTCAAAAACGTGAAGATTAGTTCAGAGCAGCCGTTCAAGGCAAACATTTTTCTGCCACTCAAGTGCCAAGTGAGCCCCGATCATCCGGTGCGGGTGCGCAAATTCAATGGCACCATACGCTTCTCGGGCGTAATATCGTCGCGCATCTGGTGCAATGCCAAGAACTCGGTGGGCGACATGAAGCGCTTCATGCGCGACGACATTCTGCGCTCGCTGGCAGCGCGCATTCAGGTATACTGTGACGGCCTGACAGATCCGCTCGTGACAGGTGATGCTATCTTCATTAGCGAGCCGCCACGACGCGTGTACTTCAGCGTGCCGTCCGGCGTCGCAACCAATCCCATCCAGTTCTCGGACTACATATTCCGCGGCGAGGCGCCGACAGTGGCGGTGGCACAGGCAAAACAGGTGCTCGACGTGGACATCACCACGGAAAACATTGTCGCCGATCTGGAAGGCCTGCCTGAGGACGAGACCTTCAACGAGAACTCGTCGATGGCATTCCAGACCAGTTCCTTTGCGCTGCCCACTACATCTCCGAACGTAATGCGCACCATGTACTTGCTGGGCATTGTAGTGTCGCTGCTGGTGCTGATGGTCTCCATCCTGATGCACTTCCTGCTGTGGCCGTAGGACGGGACACAGTCGCTGCTTTGCGCCGGGAACTATTGAACTCAATTTTGTTCGGCTAACGATGCGTTACATCGCTGCGGCACCGTCGCTTTTGTCGTGCCCCCTTACCTACCTACTTAATTTAAACCGAAAAGCTTAATAACATTGCAAAACAAAACACAAGTGTACTACATGCTGAACGGTGATCAGTAATTTTGTTTATTCATTTTTATTTTTTGTATTTAAAAATTTTTAATGAGTTACAATAGCTATATATACAAATATATTGTTTTCATTTTCTACTGAACAGCGTTTGCTGAATTGTAATAAAAAAGATTTTAAAAAAACTCAAAACAATTGTTCTACAAAAACGCGACCTTTTCAATGAATATCTAAACAGTAACCAAAGCAACGCGTGCCAAAGCAGTGTGTGCGCCAATCTCTCCCAAGCGGCCTTTATTCTTTGGAATTTTTATCACAGTCGCAACTTGTAGTGGAATGCAACGCCGCTGCGTTAAACATAAATCATCTGCACTCAAGAGAAACGAGGCGAATAGGTATTTGGGTAGTTTCGTGGCGATGTTGTATGTCAGGTGTATCGCTCGACGGCACTAATGATCTTGAAAATCGCTACAGAATCTTGTCGATGTCACCCACTGGGACAATTAAAAGTGAATGCATAGAGGCTACAATTTTTATAACATGCCATTGTTTATTTGTTTTTAGACACATATTTATGTGGAAAATGTCTATGTGTAAATTTCTTAAATATAGGGGCGATTTCATGCCTTCTCTCCGAGAGAAACCACCAAGCAATCGTTTTAGAAACTGTCTGTTTATACTTGAATTGGACCAAATATTGAGTTATATGTTTTTATATGTGAGCCAACTTGTAAGAAAATAAAAATGATTTTTTACTTGAAATGATATGACAGCTACAGCTGCCACAATGTCCATGTTAGCTGCGTATTTCAAAATGCTGAAAAGATTTGTAGAAGACGGAGGACTGACACTGGGTTTGTCTAAAACACTGCACAACAAAATCAATTTTTTTTTAAATAACAAGGTTCTGACAACGGATACTGGTAGAGGGGGCAAAAAATATACGTGTATCGGCGTTTTGAAAGTTTACGTCAGATTTTTTTTTTAGGGGGGGTCAAAGTTTTCCCCTTTTTGCACATTCTTATGGTGAATCGGCATACGAAAACCATCTAACCTCACATTTTAGGTATATGATGTGTTCAGCAATTTGATGTAAAATACTACAAAGAACATTTTTGTGGAGCATTTTAACCCTGTAGCTCCTATTTGTATGGGTCAATTTGACCCTTTTTTCCTAAAATGCCAAAAATGTCCTGTAAAACAGGACTTTTTAAGGACAAAATGTACCGCGAAAATATTCGCCATAAAATTCGACTATAGGTCTCTGAATACATCAAAGCTCAGAAATTAACTTGAACGCCAGAATTAATCCAAAACTGAAAATGTGTTTAAGTGTTTATTTCGTACTTAATCAAAATTGGTACTAAAATCTCCTACAAAAATTGATTTTTGAGGGTTAGTGTGTATGGGAAAAATGTATGTATAATGACCATTAAGCCTTGCTTACCTGTAGATAAAAGCAAATCGTGAGAATTTCCCTTTCATTTTGAATAAAAATATTGAAAACGTTGTGCTTTAAACATTATCTTTATTTACAATTTAACTAAACAATGAACTGGGACATTTCGATTTTGGCATAATACATAATAAAACTACGCGACATATGTACATGCTGACATAATATTTTACAGAACTTTATAAGAGTTTCAAGAATTTGACGTAGATTGAGTTTAAACCGACAATCGGTCCTAGCCTATCAATAAAGTAATATAAGATTGGATTTTGATTCAATTCGAATGTTATAGGCGGTGCTAAGTTAAGTAATATACGGTTTAATTGTATAAATTTAGTATTAACTGGGCTGCGTGGGTGTTCAATACCAACGACTTTTTTCTAACATTTGCGCAAAAGTCTACACCCAAAGTCAGACTAAAGTTGAAATTTCACTAATTGACATCGTTGTGCAATTCGTGGTGATAAAAGTGAAGCTAAACTTTTGTTTTAATATCATTTGCAGTTGAGTTATAAGTTAATTATTTAGTACTAGGAATTTTTTGTCCAATTCTAGTTTTTAGTAGGTAATATTCTACTAAATTGTTTTTAGTTGTGACAAACTTAATACAGGTAACAAATAACGAAACAGTGAATACTTTAATTTCGCCCTCATTGATTTCTTGTGTACTTAAATCATGTTCGAAATTCATAGCAAGTGTACAACTAATGAGGGCCTTTACAATAAATTACAAGCACTTTTTATACGTAAAATATTTCTACATTGATATCGGCGACCGCCGATCGTTGCAGCCGATCCTACAAATTTACACAGAACCTAACGAAATTTAATACTTTTCCTAATAGGGTCGAAAGAGCGCTCAGACCGCCACAGTTACATATATTCGAAGTATTTCACAGCCTCTTCAGCAAGCAGACACACACTGACACACACGTGCACGCACTTAAGCTACGAGTGGCAACGTGGGCCCGCCAGATAATGTCACTTCAAATAAATTAATTAAATTAAGTAAATTGAAATTCAATTCCAGCTCCACATTGGCTGTGAGGCCAAAGTGCCGCACCGTACGAATTGGGACAAACTACCGTTGCACTCTCGGTGGTCGCATCATTTGTTAAGCGATCGCCAGCGCCCGATACGGCGCCCTCACTAGGCGCATCATAAATCACGGGCATCCTTGCACCGCACTCTGTTATGTTAGTTGCTGTAGTTGCGCTGATGCAGCTTACAGTTGCCATTGCAATTGATAACGGACCACACCCAGTCGACGTAGTTGGGCACCTTGGCGTAGATGCCGAACTTGTTGCGCTTGGCGCAGCCGTCGCCGAACGAGGTGATGCCGAAAATGGTCCACGGATGGTTGGGCTTGGTGGCGTCGCGGCAGAGAAGCGGTCCGCCCGAGTCGCCGGCGCACGTGTCGATGCGGCCGCGCTTGTGTCCGGCGCAGAACATGTTCTTTGTGATGGTGTAGTCCTGGTAGACGGAACGACAATTGTCCATCGGTATGATGGGCACGCTGGCCTGATGCAGCACACTGGTGCCGGCTGCGTCGCGATTGCGTCGCTTTCCCCATCCAATGACGGTGCACTCGATGTTCTTGGGCAGCGGCTGGTAGGGACGCGGCAAGCACGAGAAGCCAATCCAAGTGGTGCCATTCACCGGTCTCGGGAGTCTTTTCGGAGAGGAGATACAAACAAAAGCCAAAATGATTACATATGTACATACATGATGAATACATACAACTAATTAGTTGATTAATGGTTAATAAATTAGTTGTACAAATTTTGAATGATTCTTATTTTTAATTATAACTGAACTGTATTAATAATGAGCTTTTTTTTTAATTTGTTTATTTTAGTCTTAGCAAACTTTCTTCAACTTTCTTTCTATGTGACTTAAATACTTATTAATGACTTAATGGGCAATGGGTTCATTCAAGGCATATAATCATTTAATATGTACGCTTCTTTGTTTTAAAAGCTCTCTACAAGAAACTAGCTTTAGACGACTCTAAACCTTTGTTAACCCTTTCCGGTCAATTTCCACATTTCTTGAGATACACATTTTTCTTTCAAAACATTGACTCTCATTGAACATTTAAGCAATAAAATACAACAAAATATCAATACAATAATTCAGGTTGAGAATTACAGCTCAATCAATTTTGTACGATATATCGTACAATGGTCCGCAAAGGAGTAAAAATGCAGGAGATTTTTGTTTCGTTATTTTAAGTTTTATGAACAATTCATTGATTATTTTGATAGAAAACATAAACTAGAATAACAAAAATTAAAACGTGATTTCATTTTGATCGAAACTTATATAAAGTATATATATAAACAATTGAGTCACATTTATTCGGCCTTATATAAACGTTGTTGTTGTTGTTGCAAAGCCCCTTTTCTCCTCAATAAAACACAGAATCAATTAAAATTCGTATAGTTTTACAGAAAGATACTGAATATAGCCGATTCGTATTATCGTAGTGGGAGTGGCAAGTACGCATGTCTAATCTTACATAACCTGTGTCTGCCAAGTAAAACACAAAATCGTCTAGTAATTCTTATTTTTAATCGAAAATTGTCGAATAGTCGAATTTTATTAGTCACGTGGTTTACAGATGGGCGTGGCAGGCATGCCAACGCAAAAATTCTATTACCAAACCCATAACCTTAAAAAAATGTAAACATAACTTGCAATCTTTGCCTTCCATTTGTATGATATATCGTACAAAGCTTTGCAACCCTTGTGGTCATTTGTACGATATATCGTACAATTTTTTTAAAGGCTCGGGAAAAATATTTAGACGCAAAAAATGTTAAATTTAGTAAGTTCTATAAATCAACCGAGATTCAAACTTTGAAATTGTTTCGCTTTTTGGTACCAAAAAGTACGAGTATTATATATTTAAAAATTCCTCCGCCGAAACACAGTCATTTGCTGGTTTTTTAAATTCTTGCAAAAAGCTGCTGACAAAAGGCACTCACACTGTGTAGCCACGGCTACTATGATTTATATTTTTAAACAGAATGATACAAGACAGCCTACTTAATGAAAATTAAAAAGCCGTTCCATAAAAAATGCGTTCGCTGTCAAATAAAAAATCTTCGAAAAAATTGTACGATATATCGTACAAATTTCCGGAAAGGGTTAAAGAGAGACTAGCTAATTTGAAGAGTCAATGTTTGAATGTGAACCCCTGCAGAAGGGCTGGGATTATCTTCTAACTAGGAACACAAATAAAGCGTACTTCATCTATTTTGCATCTGTCCTACACTTTCTAGGATGAGAAGAACTCACTTGTATATCTTTATTTTTCAATAATCGAGGAAACTCAGCCAATAAGGCTTTTCACAGTGTACTAAGCTTCGTGGAAAGCTCAAATTGGTTGTATGTACATGAGGGATTTCAATACGAATTTCTATGGTCCTCCTCACACCAGCCACTTCTACTTACTTACCTTAATAAATGGTTAACTAAATAGACAGCTTTTTTATTTCTTCTGTTGTTTAGTTGAGTTGAATGAATTAAGTTTCATTACAAAGCAAAAAGGTTTTTATAGCTAAGAACGACTTCTCAAATCGCTACTTACTTGAGCAGCGCCACATCACTGTCCACGGTTTTCTTATCAAAGCTGGGGTGCTTGAAGCTCTTCAGGACGCGTAGCTGTATTTCGGTGCCGTCCTCGTAGTCGAGATTGTGCTCGCCGATGCGCACATGCAGCACTTTGCGCACACAGTGAGCGGCAGTCAGGACCCATTGCGGCGCAATCAGTGTGCCGCCGCAGAATGCTTCCTGCAAAAGCATCGACCAAACATATGTATGTCGATATGTAATTATGTCTTGGTAAACCGACAGATGAAGCTAACTATTTCCTATCATCACAGCACATTTAGAACTGACCTTGAACCGATTGAAGATGGCCACCTGCCAAGGCCACTCGCCCCTACGCGCCGCCTTGCCGCCAATGATCTTCAGCATGTTGTACATGCTGCGCTTATTGTTGCGTATCGGCGCAATGCCGCATTTCAGCTTCAGCGGCGCATACTCGGGCCCGCGATACCCTTTGCTGTTCATTATGAAATCGCTAGCGATGGCATTGTTCGACTGCGTGCCGTCGGAGATGTCGCGACGCCGCGACGCGGCCACGGGACGCAGCTCGTAGGGCGGCGACTTTTGCACTTGCGCTTGCAGCCACTGCTGACAGAAGCTGCCCTCTGTGTAGCAGTAGGCGATCTCGCGCAGCACTTCACGTCCGCACTGCTCCTTTACGCGGCATTTCCTAAACAACAAAAACAATAACAAAAAAACAAAGTATCAGAAGCAGGGAGACAGTCTCACTTGTAGCGGCGCGTTGTACACTTCGGCGAGCACTTGGTCCAGCGACTCCATTTCGAGTAGATTCGTCGGTGCTTCGGCGTCAGCCCGTTGGCCTTCTCACGCGCCAACGAATTGAAACTCGAGTTGCGATATTCAACGTAGTCCTCATCCTCGTACGAGTCGCCGTACTGGTTCTCTGGTGCGCGGCCCAGATCGGGCGGAAAATCAAAGTCCTCATACTGAAAGATATCGCCCTCGATGCCGTCGTCGCCGGGCGCCAGATTGCGCGGCCTCAACGCGCTTGGGCGATTACGCTGGAGTTTTCGCTGTTGCGTTGGCTGCTTTCGCTGTCGGGAATTGCGCGTGCGCAGTGCCCGCACCAGACTTATTTCGCCCTTCGGATGGTAGTCCTCGTAGTCCTCGAACTCATCCAGCTCGTCGCTCTGCTCCTCAGAAATGAGCTCGTCGTAGTCGTCCTCGTCCATTAGAATCGGTTTTGGCTTCTTTCTGAATCTGGGCGGTGCACTGGGCACATGGCTGGACTCGTCTTCGGTTGAAATTTCCGTAATGGAGAGCGCATCGTCAACTTCCACCTCCGCCTCCTCCTCCTCTTGCTGCTGGCTCTCCGCTGAGCGAGGCGGCGAAACAGTGTTGCGAACAATGACCGGCGCGTAGTCATGATGACTTTTTGATATGTGACCGCGGTGCTTGGGCTGTTCGATCTGCTCCAGCACTGGCACTTGCACCTGTTGGCCGCTGGCAGCGGCTGCATTTACTATAATTGTTTGCGGCATGTTGTGGGAGGGCCAGGGGGCGTGCGTGGCAGTTACTTCATGCAGCACAGGTAACGGGTGGCAGCTGTTGGAGAAATGGTATCAAGAGTATGAAAAATGGAAAATAGTAAAGTTCGAATAGTTTTTAGGTAATGATAGTTCGGGTGTTTTCTTTATTTGTTAATTCTCACTTTTTGCACTTGCGCTGCTCCACATGTTTGGTGTGTCCACATTTCCGCTTCGCCTTGCAGAAGCGCTCTCGGTGCTTGATGCAATCGCCGTCGCACATCGACCACGCCGTCCAGCCGCTGAATTGATGATGGTCGATGGGTTTTCGGCGACCGCTCCACTTGTACAGCCGATGCACGTGCTGGCCGTCGCGCCAGTGCGAGCCGTGGTAGTGCTTGTGCACATGCGGCGATGGCAGCTGTCGATGGTGCGCATGGCGGTGATGCTGGTGCGGATGGCCAAGAGCACCCCTCACTTCTGCGCGTATACGCTGTTTGGCGTCCTGCACATGGCTGTTCTATAAGCACGAGAAAATAAAAATCTATACAATTTACATGGCAGAACACGAATGGCAAGAAGAAGCAACGGAGAATGTGATTTATGAGTCACGTTTGCGACTATCACACAAACGATCTAATTCAGATTGGGGGAGTGGAGATATCGAGTTCACAATGAACACTGTGTAAATCGCATCGCGTCAAGCCAAATTGGGGACACATGCAAGCCAAGTGTTCATTTTCTATCTTGACTCAGCTCAGCGGCACTGGCGACGCTTTGACGCTACAGTTTGCGGTTTGACAATGCGGCGCCTTTGCACTCCGCTATCAGATCTTTGATGTTCGATTGCGTTGCGGTGTGGTGAAATTCGCACGAATGCCGTTAAGTTCAGTGGTTTACATCTTCTCATTGACCCAATCGGCGACGTACAAGCACAGATACGTATTTACATTGCCAGCTAGCGTACAAACGCCGCTATTCTTCCTATTTGCCGGGACAATGGAACAGATGCTCCCTCCAACTTAGGTGTCAACGATTCCCAAACTGTGATGAGTCCCCTTCGTCGAGGGAATCTAATAAGATTTAAAATGCATTTCACTTTTCCTTATTCGTTCACTTAGTCTCCCGAGCATTAATTGTGCTGCATTGATCTCTTAGAAAAACTTGTCATAAACCACAAAAATAGCTGCGATATTTGATGCAACTCCCAAGTTAGCGCAGCACCTTGGGCAAAGAGCAAAAGCAACAACTACGCTAGTGATCGACTTATTAACACCCTACACTACAGTTTTTTAATTCCGTAATTATTGCTTTAATTGAAATAAACAAGCAACTTTAACAGAAATGTTTTAAGAAGATAGTCTACAATTTCGAAACAACTAGATTTCACCACATTAGTGTAAAGGACTGCGTCGAATAAAATTGTCCGTTACATTTTTTCCCCTACAGTGCTATCGAAAATTTCATTTAAAAAAATTTATATCTTAGTAGCTTTGAATTAAATGTCAGAAAATATAATGCGTCCGTTAGACTCAATAAAAATGTATTTAACGCGAAAATGGCAAGCGAAGTGGAAGTGCGAAAAAACATCATTACAATTTTTCAAAAGCAACCTCAGTGGTCTTTTAAAAAAATTGCCAAAGGGGTAGGATCTAACCCTAAAACCATTTCTCGTGTTATTAAACGCTTTAAGGAGGACATGCGTATTGATCGGAAGAAAGGTTCTGGTAAAAATAAGGGGCCACATGGTCATGAAAAGGCGAAGAACGTTGTGACCATTCTGAAGAAGGATCGAAGCATTTCGAGAAGGAAATTGGCGAGGAAGGCTCACTGCTCAGAATCTTTCGTGCACAGAACTAAGAAGGAAGCTGGGCTGAAGACGTACAAGGTGCAGAAAGTTCCAGACCGAAACGCCGTCAAGAATGAAACCGCAAAACAAAGAGCTAAAAAGCGGGCGCAAGATTTTGTAAAGAAATTCGAGTGTTGCATAATGGATGACAAAACTTTTGTGTTTTCCGACTTTTCCCAGCTACCTAGGCAGGAATTTTATACAGCCGATTCTTGGGGAAATATTCCTGAAAAATTCAAGTCCAAAAAAAATGACAAAATTCCCAAAGAAATTCCTTGTTTGGCAGTTTGGCAAATTCCCTATCTGCAGTTGTGGCAAAAGGAGTAGCTCATACGTTACATCGGGTACAATCAACAGCGAAATATATGTGAAGGAATGTTTGCAAAAGAGATTGCTCCCTTTTTTAAGCCAACATGAAGTGTCCACGTTTTTTTGGCCTTACCTCGCTTCATGTCACTACAGCAAAACGGCTTTAGAGTGGTTCCAACGAAATAAAGTGATTTTGGTACCAAGAGAAGCCAATCCACCTAACTGTCCATAACTAAGGCCGATCGAGAGATACTGGAGTTTAGTAAAAAGGGAGATGAAGGTAACCAAGAAAGTCGCTGAAAACCTTCAAGACTTTAAGAGAAAGTGGTCTTCATCAGCTGTGAGGGTGTCGGACATTACCATAAAAACGTTAATGGACGGGGTTCCTGAAAAATTAAAACTTTTTATTAAAAAAACATAATATCTGGTTTCTTACTTTGGTTTTGAAATCTGTAAACAATTTTTGAACAAAAATACTTTAATTCATAAAAATCGGACTACTGGTTTAAAAGATTTCATCATTTTTGTAACGGACAATTTTATTCGACGCACTTCTTATCCATGCCAAATTTAAATACTATCACAAATATGGACACAATTCCATACCGGCCATGCCTCCTTCTGGGCGTAACAAGCTCCACAGCAAAATTAATATAGTCTGTCAACCGAGTGCAGGGCATACAAAGGGCAGCGGTGTCAACGATGTCATGCCGCAGGGAGCGACAGAGCGAAGCGATCGGCGCGTGTGCGTTGCGGTGTAGTGTCGCACCAAAGTGATTTGTTTATTGTTTACAATGAGGCGTGTGCACGACACGAGACAACAACCACAACAACAATAAATAAAAACATTACAAAGTATTCATCGAACTGTGGCCACAAACATTGGCGGCACTGGTAGACATCTCCCCCAGCGCATGGCACACTGAGGCGAGGCGTCAACGGCAGCTTGCGGCAAGTCGTAAGGCGTATATATTTTTATGATAACCTCCGCCATTGCGCCCATAAAACGAAGATTCACTGTCCCCTCACGAGGCGGCTTGCGCCCATGTTGCATGCAACTGCTCGACGGTGCAAGGGAGTTTCTCGCTGATGCGCAAGAGACCTGTGGGGCGATCGGGCCAGCCACTAATTTGGATTTTGATGAACTTCAAACGGCGTTAATACACTGACGACTGTGGATGCCGTTGTGCGTGCAACATTTGTGGCATTCACCATTAATTTGCAACTGCAACAACTGTTCGCATTAGCGTACGAAGCCGCTGAGCGTGAATAGTTGTTTTCTTTAGATTTTGCTGTTTACGCCGCTGCTTTTTGTGCGCGTCGTCTGCAAGACGTTTTCAGCGCAACACAACACAATACAACAACAAGTCAGCTGCAAAAGAAAACAGTGCAGTTCTATTTTTGCACAGCAGCAAACCAAACTGTTTTCGGCACTGAGCCCCTTCGCATTCGCATTCGCAATGAAATGAAATGAAAATGTTTTGGAACATGTGCAAAATTACATTTCAATAGCATTTGTGCATCCGCAGTGCGTGCATTTGGCATCATTTCCACTGCGTGCGTGCGTGCGTGCGGCGGTTTCGGCCAGTTTGCCACTTGCCTAACCTAAAACCAGCAACCGCACTCGCACGCGCCGCCATGAGACTCAATTCCATGCATCTGCTGGGCGGCCTGCTTGCCGCCACTCATTGTGCCAACGCTTGGCGCGGCTGTCGTGCTCTGGGCTGTGTGGGGGCATTAATCGCCTGAAGACGCCAATCAGTTTGCCAAACCTGTCCGTCCGCAAGACGTCTGCAACTTATGCCTCCCTAAGTACACACCGCCGCATACTGCGTGTGCGTGTGTGTGTGTTTGCGTAGTCAAAGCTGCGTAACATTTCCGCAAGAAATGCCGTCAGTGAATTTGGCTAAGATGTGCAGTAAAAACGTTTTCAACAGCCCCATGTGAGAATGATTTTGTGCGCTTTCGAGCGATTTTATTGTATAATTTTCGTATATTTAAATCTCATAACAGATCATGTGAAAAATGTTTGTTCGGCACGGCTACGTTACTGTTCTTACTAAAAGCAACATTTTTAAACACTCAGATTAGTTCTAATACTTAATTTTTAGATGAGTATTTCATTTCGACTTTGTTGCAATTGTTTGAATCTGCTCGGTTTAAAATTTTCTAGTATGGAAAAGTACTGAAATCATTCTTTTTACTCGAGTTTTGGTCAGTCAATAGTCAAAAGTCAATAGACATATTTGATTTGAGGTGCATTGGAATTTTATAATTTGTTTGCCTATCTCCATTAAACGCTGTTAGCTGCTCATAAATTTCTGCCATTCGAAAAACTCACTTGACATATGTACAGCGACCAACACTTATGTAAACATCGCAATTAAAATTTTCCACCCAACAGACTCAGCACTCATCTTTTCAAATGTATCGTTTTGAGACGTCGAAGCGCAACAAATGTGCGCCCTAAAAACTGCAGTTACACAAGTGTTGACACCGCCTGTCAAAACGGTGCAACATGTGGCAAATGTAGTGCAACAGGCGGACGCCGCAGAGTTTTCACTGCCGTATTCAATTTCAAATTTCTCATTTACTGCATTTCCGTCAACCCGAAACACGCCACAGTTGTGCAATTGTCCACGAGTATTGTGGGCGGGTGAGGGCGGAGGAAGTGGCCAACTTCTTGGCTGCAGTGGAATGCGCACCGCATTGTCTGATCCGCAGCAATTGGCGTTTTAATGGATTTCTGAAATGATTCTTCAAAGTACGTTTCGGCTTGAGCGAGTGGCGAACCAGCAATTCCCAGGCAGTGATGCGGAAATAATTGCTCGCGGCGCATACACAACATCGGAAGCCGCATCACTGTGGCGAGCTGTTGTTGGTTTATTCAATTGTGGTGCGCCTCAATTAATTGGGCTAATGCGAAAATTGATTTTACGCTTTGTGGAATGCGATGTGACGTGATGACGACATTTTGTCACTCATCCAATTTCCATACGCGTCATGTGTCATGGTTTCAGCGCAACACAAACATATGCACAATCGTTTCAGTTGCATACGACTACACTGAAAATTAATTCTATTCACCTCTGAGACGGCGCAACATTTTTGGCAAATGTGGAAATAGAATTAAATAGAATAATTAAATAGAATTAATTAGAGGTGTTTAACTTTCTTCAAAGTGGTCCGTTTGACTCTCAACATCGGGTAATTATAATCTATACGTTTTCTATATCCTTTGCATGGAAATTAAACGAAATGTCATTGGAATTATTTTTAAGGATGATACCCCACGAAATAAATATACAATTTTCCAATACTACAAAGGTATTAAAGACATATTGAAAAGTAATAATATGGGTGTAATAAAATATGGAACACGGAAACGGATACGACAGTGATCACGGGTCATTGGCCAATTGGTCTACACGCGGCGAGATTGGGGATCCCCACAATTGTTTTTGGGTGAGACATCCGAACACTTTTAATGCGGCGGCCTTGCCTTTAAATTCCCTAGGAAACAGTCTAATAAGCTCTCTACCCGATTTTTCTGAGACAAGACTGAGATGCATCAAGTCCTATCTTGACAATTGGTTTCATTGGTTGGCTCTAATTCCTATTTTCTCTCTCATGTAGGGAAGACATAGTCGAGGAAGCGACATCAAAACGGCAAGCTAGTTAATGGAGTCGAATTGAGCGAGTTCAGGGAGCTGGATAATATAGCTAACTTCAAAGCACTAATGGCATTCATTCAGGAATCAAAAATAGAGTTGTAAAATTTCTTAAATAAAATGGCAAAATTAAAATACTTTAAATGCTAAATAATTTAAATCTGTAGGATACCTTGGCAATTAAAGCGCTTCAATGTCTCGCACAAATGGAAATTCAAAAACATTTTATATAAAATCGAAATGAGGTGCCTTAGCGCCTCCAATGGTCGCGAAACCTATAGTATAACAATAAAAACATTTCAGCTGTAAAAGAAACGAAACACCCTTTCATAGCTAGTTTTGTCTAAAGTCATTCTAGTTTAAAGCCATTTCGTTGTACAGGTGAGAACCTGTGTCGTTCTATGGCACCCAATAAATGTTTCAAGAAAGAGGACATGCACTAACGGCTTACTAACGATATTCATTTCCGCGCGGCTTAAATATACTTCCAAAGCTGATCGGTAGTACAAATTTTCGTTGTATGGAATGTATCAAGCCCTTTAGTCCAACGTTTGCCATATATTATCTGCTGAAAGGGTATGATTACGAAGCGTCTTCACATTGAGTTTCTATGTTGCGCGAGTAATGATTTCTAAGTGTATCGATTTGGACTGACAATTATTTTACACTGACAAGTTTCACCTGATGAAAATATTGGTTCATTTATAAATGAATGAAAGTTTGGAAGATAAGTCAATTTACATTATAACATTAATGTAATGTAAAAACATTAAGTTGAAACTTAAGCCCATTATAATTTGACTTGTGGTTCAAGGTACTAACCAATAAACCAATGCTTTACAACAACTGCCAAAAACACCGAAACACAGATGTCATTTAAGTGTTTTACAGTTGAACTGCATTCATGTCTGCAAGTTTTTGTTACTGATTCAATCATGTTACTGGTTCAAAAATCGGCGTTTTCTACCCAAATGTTTGCAGGTAGTTTCAAGAGACATCATGTATCAATCGGGGTTTGTATGCATTAGTGCGATACCCAAATTTAAAAGTTTGAGTTGAAACGGATTGTGGAATGGACCAAAGTTTAACAAGCTACTCGTACAATATATATTTTTGTTTTTAAACGTCGTCTTTCAGCAATTTTAACTGTATTTAACTACATATATATTCAGTGGCGTAGGCAAGGAGATTCAAACCCCGCCCAAACTTCTTTTTGGGTGACAAATGTGGTTGTAAAAGGTATTTGCCTCAAAAGTTGTATACAAAACCTGCGCAAAATTAAATTCTGTGTGCGTCACTGTACTAGTGATGGGACGATTAATCATTTGATACACAATAATCGATTTTTTTCTTTCAATTCACGATTTAATTGTATCGAAAAATGGGTTTCGATGAATCGAAACGTTAATCGATTAGATGCGAAAATAATCGAAAGAGAACATATCACTTAATCACTTTTTTTTAATCACTTTTTCGCGCAAAATAAAAGCTTAAGACGGGCACATTGATGCGCTGTTGAATTTCATTTATGAGCCCACCACAAGTCGCTGGCTCACAAACGTCGCAAAAAAGACAACGACCTAACCCAAATTCAAGACGAGCTTAGCCTGGGAAGAAATGCGAACGGTGTACCCTAAGCTTTATATAATAACTCGTCGGTACTGTTATCTTTTAGGAACTTCAGTACCAGCAGAACGCCTCTTTTCAAAAGCAGGTGCAACTGCCATTGAAGAGAGGAACAGGTTCACGACCTCGCGCCTGTCAAAACTATTATTTCTTAACTCTGCAATGAACAAATAAAATAAAAATATATTTATTTTCCTTTGATACGTACTTACTTTCATTTATTAATTCATTGTTATTGTTTTTATAAGGCATTTAGTAAAAATTCACATATTAACATACTATAAAATTACACGGTTAAGTTAAAATATTAAAAAAAACCTTCAATTATTCGATTATTTTCCATTTCCTTCGATCAATTGCAATTAATAATCGCTCTGTTTCAATTAATTATATGATTCATTAATCGATTAATGCATTTTTTCCCCATCACTACACTGTATGCTTTGAATGTATTAATGATCTGTGGTCATTAGATGAACAAAGATATAGGGCGACGTAAAAATTTCGTACTACGAAATATTACTTCTGAATGCGAAAAACAGGATTTTAGGGAGAAGTTTGCATTGCAGAAGAACTTCGAATCAACTCTTAATGTAAGCAGATTAAAGAACAATTTAAGCTCCATGGTTCTTAAAAATATTAAAAACAATTAAATACTGTAGTTATGAAACGCTCAACTACTGAACTGGTTTAACTATTTTGAAATGAAAAATTTTTCATATTAATTGCGTATTTTCTTCAAGTTTGTTTGAGTTCAAACCTAACTAAATAATAACTAACTAATAAAAAGTAATTATTAAAAATTCTTAAAATTTTAAATATTTTTAAATTTTAAATATATTAATACAATTTGCAAGACGGCTTGCGGCACGAATTTCTGTACGTGTAGCTGATATCGCTTCAATTTCCCATAAGTGGATTAACCTTGGTCAGTCAATTTTGTTCTGTTCTACTTGCTTTGATGAATTTTCGTGTTTTTTTTGTGTGTTAATTTGTGTCGTTAGCATTTTTTTACTTTTTATCTCATTTACACTATGAACTTGAGATTTGATGAGAGCATTACGTACTCATTTGGCTTTCATATACAAAAAATAAGCGTATGGGACTGCAAGGAAAACGATAGTTTCACCTGTTGTGTTATGATTTTGTTTTTAATACTAATAGTAGATGTAATTTGATTTATAATAATATTTAAGCTTACCTGACTTAGAGCAAAGAACTGCAGAAATGTTAGCAATTTTAACAAGAAATCCAAATTCATTGCGAACTTAACGTCTCAACGTCAATTCTACAGCTGGACTAGATATTTAAACTATAAGTTACTGCGTTTGCACCGAGCGTTATGAAATCCATGCCATGGCTAGATGCATGTGTGAACTGCAAGAAAAAAGAGCGAGAAATGAGTTAATCCAAAACTAAAATACTTTCAGATGAGGTGTGATAAAGCTTCGTCAAGGGTGGAAATGACCTTCACGACTCATCCAGCAGCTATGCCGCCTTGGCCATATCTTTCGTATGGACGATGAAAAAGTTGTTCGATGCGGCAGTTGGAGATAGATGGCGGAGAGGGAGACCATGTCTCCAATTGAAGGACCAAGTTGAGGACACCCCATCATCTCTTGATGTGACCAACTGGCGAAAACTTGTGACCTGAAGAGAACTTTTGCGGCAGTCCGTAACCCGGGAACTAGTTGCTATGACCAGTTAAGTATGTGAAAAAATTTGACGATAGCAAAGTTCTTGGTTTTTAAGCCATTAATAAAAGAAAATGTGTATCTGTCTGCCGCTGGTCAGTTTTAGTAATTATTTTATTCACACCATTTTAATATTTATGCTAAACAATTATTTATCAATTTTTGTCTGTTGAATTTTTTGCATTAAATCTACTTTATCACTGTGTCTGTTGTCAATTTATTGCACCAATGTGTTCACGAATTTGTCATTTGTATAGCCACGAGTGTTCAGGTTTAATATTTGTTTGCTACGTTTTCTTAGTTTCCTACGCATATTTATGGCGTATTTATCACATACTATTTTTATGTATTTTTGTGTTTTTTTTTTTGGTAATTTTACTCAGATGTTTTGTATTTGGCTAACGCCAAAGTCTTCCTGTCATCGCGATCGTTTTGCGCGCCGGTCTTAAACATGTCTGCGGATTCCAACGCCACAAATCTGACAAATTTTCATCAAGACAATTACCTGGGCAGATAAATCATCACCCACCTTGGCCAACATTCAAACAGTCACTCGTTAGATTCTATAGGCACACTACATAGCACGTTTGCGTGTGTGTATGTGGAAATGTGTGTCGTTATTATTGCTATGCCGCAACCACTTGGACGCATTGATATTTTGCAACTAAACGCCTCCTTTCAGCCACAACTCAATAAATTAGCAAAAATCACTCGTACAAATTTGTTTGATGAAACACAACTCAATCAAGCGGCAGACACAGTCACACACACATACACACACACACGTTTACACGCACGCATGCAGTCGCGAAAGACATTAATTAAAATTTATTTCGTTTAGATTTCTTTGAAATATTATTGTACAATTGATAGTTGTTGTTGTTGTGCTGTTCTTTAGTCAGATGATTTTGTGCTTTGGCGTTTGGGAGACAAACAGATCTGGGGGAGTACACATGCGATTTTCACTTACAACATTTTCATTTGTTTTCCTTGGCTTTTGTATTTCTTTTTTTTTTGGTTTTTTCTTAAATATTTTTTAAAAGATATCTTATTATCTTTGGCTGAGGGAATGGAATTCAGAGTGAGTACAATACACACTCTGACGTACTGACGTAATGGCACAAGGAAGCGTACATAAATTTACTTTTTGTTATTGTTGTTGGTTTGGTATTGGTTTTTTTTAGAAATTACACAAGATAAATGATAATTAAAATTTACGCGCACAGATGCGCTGCCGCTCGCACTCGCACTTCGTACACGCGTCTAGTACACGCCGACCTACTCGACATACAAATTGTACTTTTGCTAATTGAAAGCAGCCTTTAACAGCCACATACGTATCTGTGCCGTGTCCCAGTTTCATAGCTGCGACTTCGACGTACTATAATTGCGGTAATTGAAATACACTTAGGCACTTTTGAGACCAGAACGCAAATAATTGATTTTCGACATTTTAAGAAAAGGGAGCACGCAGATAAAGTACGTTTTTGCTTATTGAAATCCGAAAACCACCCAACGACCCCATGAGCAGCAACAATTTTTAAACAAATAAATAAAAGTCTGCTGTGCTGTTGCTTCTATGAAAAATGTATATTTTGTCTAGAATTGAAACATTCAAATTGCCTGGAAATTGGCCTAAAATCGTACGGAAAACAAAATGAACTTTGGAAATGTTCGATTCTAGCCCGTTTGGTCATATCCTCAAATACAATTTCACGCACATTGATATCCTTTCCTGAAATCATTTCGAATTGAAAACAATTTTAATATTCAGACAAATAAAATTAAATTCGTAGTTATTTATTGTCCAACTGGAAACAAATCGAATACTTATTAGTGACGCACACTTTGGCCCGTTTTTTAATAACCTCAAATAAAATTGCGCCCATATTGACATATGTTCCGAACATTATTTCACACTGACAACAAATCGAGTATTCAAAAAAATGAAATTTAATATATTTTATGTAATTTAATTTATTCTATTAAAACCTAAAACAAATCAAATGTTAGGTTAACTCGGACCTGTTTTGCAATGACCCCAAGCGAGATTCCACTCACATTTACATATTTTTTGAAAATTGTTTCGAACTGAACACAAATTGAATATTTATTAAAATAAAACTCAATTCACATTTATATATATGTTTCTATATATTTTAAACTGCTAACAAATCGAGTATTAGGTTAACTCAGGGCTGTGTTGCAATAACTTTCTTTTGTACATCTTTTGAAATTGATAATAACTATTTATATCAAATTTCATGTCACTTCGAACTCTTTTTTGAACATCTCCAAATAAAAATATCTGATAAATTTTTTTTAGTTGTTCCAAGAAGTAAAAAAAACAAAGTTTTGAGGTCACGGTTGCCATTCAACTACAGTTTTTTGTACCGAAAAAAGCCCAACATGGAAAAGGAAGGACAATTTTTTGTTTTAGACAATTGTTTTTTAACACAATCACAAAACATAACTTTTATGTCGAAATTTTCACCGATTGCACTCAAAAAGTTATTATTTTTTTTTGGCTTATACACTTTTGTATAGGGTGGCGCAAAAGTCATCACCTTATCGGCAGACGCTATAACTTTGCATAACGCGGCAAAAGTAAATTTTGCTTTGACATTCATTCATTCATTTATTCATTCATTCATTCGTTCATTCATTCATTCATTCATTTATTCATTCATTCGTTCATTCATTCATAAACAAATTAGAGCCAAAGAACACTGGGGACAACTTTTGCGCCACCCTTTATAAAAAGGCCCAAATTACACAAAACCGACCCAAAGGCCCAAATGAAATATGTAAAAAGTCCACTTTCGGTCCAAATAGACCAAATGTGTGGTTGAAAGCAGTCGAGCCTACAAAGGGGAGAATCAATCACCCACTCACTGATATAGCAAAACTCTGAGACTGACTTTTCAAGCTCAGAATCTAGAAATGAGTCTGAGCTAAGGAATGTAATCCAGTCCATGCACAACTATGCATAAATTAGGCGCCACAGCGAACACCAAGTCGGCTGATATTTTGTTTAAATAATAAACAAAATTCAATTGGAAATTCCTATTCGTACAACGCAACGCTGTGCTATGCGAATACTTAAAACTTTGTGCCGAAAATAACGTCATAGAAAAAATGTCATTAGTGAGTCATGCATATGATCGCGGCCATAAGAAACGCCAGGCGCCTTAGCCACCAGCAACAACTGCGCAGGCCCTTCATTTGTATTCAACACTTATTAGTAACATTTCGACTGTTGGATCGCATGATCGTCGTCGCATTGGCAGATCGATGAGGTTTGTATTTGAGGCGCATGCGCGGTTATTACGCTCATCAATAAAGCATTTCCGTTTGTGTTTAGCATTTGAGCAACATGCGAATTTAATATTTGTGCCGATCTGCGCATAAAAAACAATGCGCTGCCCATTAAAAAGCAACCAGCCAGTATAAGTAGCGATGACCAAGACAATGAGGCATTCCGCGCACAAGTTCGACTTGAACTTGTCGCGCACAGCCAGACGCTCCACAGTCGCAATGTATCTGCTGACATTGTTGACGTATTTGGCAATTCAAGTTGTCTGAAAGGCAGCAGTGGAGCGCAGAAGAACAAAGTTGCCGAGGTGAAGCCGTCGCAAGTGGCGGCGGAAAAGGAAGCAGCAAGTGCCTGGTCGGAGCAGTTGCGGATAAGGCGATGCATAGATCACGCATGTTCCAGAGAATCGAACAGCGGCTGCCGTTGTGTGGCTGAGCAACGTATGAGCGACAGCTGCGCACAGCAGCCCAATTGCACTCGACTGATAAGTCTGCGAAAATTGTTTTCGACTTGCGACTTTGACTCGGCTGCGCCAAATGCGCCGCCGCGCGTCTTTGCGCATTTGCTGTTGAGTCGCGCCAGAAAAACGGAAAATGCTTTAAAATTACACACAGCATTCAAGAAGGGAAACATTCGAAATTTACGCCAATCGCACTGTTGGATTTCGGATTTCGCTTATTTGGCTGCACCGGCATCTGGATACACCGCTCTGGATGCGATCGTTGTCGTGTGGCTGTGCCGGCTGCTAAGGCCGTGCAATGGCCTTCATGCTCATTTCTGATTCCGAGTCTTTACTGTGTGGCAGCGAGACCTGCAAGCAAGCTGCAGTTGCCGATATGCGAACCGTCAGCCGTATGGGCTTGAGACGCGCAGCAGTAGCAGACGATAGAGGGTCATTAATTTTTATTCTCTGCTTGACGTCGGCAACAGACGGAATGTCTTGATAATTTTTTGCATCATTAAATTAAGGCAAATTAAGTGGTAGGCATTTCTTTTGGTCGCACTCTCAGCTCGTACAAGTGTTCGTATATATGTACATACACTAGTCAGAAAAAGTTTGCGTACAGGCAAGTCAAAATTATGTTATCATCAATTTTGACCTCAAAAATGGGTTCTCTGTTTACTAAAACTTATTCACATTATTCATATATGCCTTAACTGCACTTTTTGTTGTGTTTTAGATGCATTAAAACAATAATTTTCCATATATTCGTATTTATGGACGATGCAGAAACGATGCAGAATAAGGGAATTTCCAGTTATGCTTTTTATTTTTATTTGGAAATTTGTATTCCATTGAGCAGTAAACGGACTTGTAAAGTATTTTAAAATGTATATGTGCTTGAAATTATATAGAAAGTAATAGAACCCAAGCGAAAAAAAAATGGATAAAAGGATAATCTTTCTAAATCTTTCCCAAATTGACAAAAAATTTCGTGAAATTAGAGAAACTTTTCGAAGAGCATTTCGCCATTTCGAAAAGCCATCTTAAATTTCGAAAAAACCAGAAATTCTTGCTTCTTTGCTACGATCTGGCCATTTTCTTAAGCTACCCAAGTAATGGGATTAGATTGTTTTGCGATCAGTGCATCATATTGTAAGGCTAGTTGCATCCAATATCTTCAGAAATGTACAGACATATTTTATAAAACCCAGTAGCAGTGCCTTTATAAGAAAAGTCATGAAAAAACATATTTCCCCTACATAACAGCATGTTAGAAGCCCATATTTAGCTTACTAACAAGGAGCACAGAATTGCTTTCGTGAAAGAGTCCATCAAAGTGTCTAGAAAACCGGATTTCCGGGACTATGTGTTGTTATCTATGGAAAGTAGGAAGATTTATTATTCTCTGATAATGGTTTGGCATATTTGGCATTAAAAGAAATCAACTAATTTGAAGAGGATTCAGTTAATAACAAAAATCTGACATTAACAGTAAAGCATAGCATTTGAGAGGGTATGGTATGGGGCTGCATGTCTAGTGAAGGAGTGAGCAGGCTGTGTTTTTTTATTCAGAAATGGTTCCGAGGGGTTATTTACATATTCTAAAAGCTTATGCAAGCCATGGTTTCAAAATTTTGGATCAGGTTCCAACATTTCTTTTCAACTTTACGATGATCTTAAGGCGCAATGCATACGATGTGAAGCTATCTTTGCTATTGACTGGCTCAAAAAGTAGAAACAGTTCCTCCCTAGTCACCTAACGTGCATTTAATTAATTATAAAAGAGGTTGACTTGAACACTGAGCCTAACAACACTCCATCTTCAAAGATATAGTAAACAAATATAACAATTCAAGGATATGACAAAAGAACAGCTGAAAAAACACATAATTTAATAAAATTTATGCCGAAACTTCTGCAGGGAGTTCCAATAAGAGAAGCATATCCAAAAAGTTATTAAGTTACATTTTTGCTACATAACCTTACCTTGTACGCAAACTTTTTCTGAGGTGAATTCATAACACATTTTGTTTTTGGCCCTTCTTTTACAATTTGGTCAAGTTTTTTTTAATATATTATTATCTTAATAGAATAAAAGAACTGAGTTTATGGAAAAAAATAAAAAATATTTTGTTTTTGAAAAATTACTTTAAGACGCCTGCTACACGTTCAATATTTATTGACTGCGATCCAGTATCGCGATATTTATTGAACGTTTAGCATGCAATATTGATGGATCGTGATCCATATCGCAAAATATTTAAATATTTTGAAATCTGGATCGCGGATCACAAATCTGT
The DNA here is from genome assembly GCA_964056695.1 of Melieria picta. NCBI lineage: Eukaryota > Metazoa > Arthropoda > Insecta > Diptera > Ulidiidae > Melieria > Melieria picta. Next base: position 16,238,120 of record OZ057399.1, read on the forward strand.
GAATAAATATTGAACGTGTAGCATATTTCATGATATCAATACGCGATTCGGCAGTACGTGGTGAAATTAAAATAAAATAAAACAAATAAGAAATAAAGCATTTTACTTAATTTTTGTGTTGTTTGTGGCTATATAATGGAACAGGATATTGAAAGCGAGTGTGTGTTGCCGGTAGAATCGGAGCTTACGACAGAAAAACAAATTTTGAAAGAATTAATTTTCAAGTTGGAAGAATTGCGACATTTTTTAAACGACGAACCACTCAGAATAACAATTATGTGAATACTGACGCGATAAATATTGAACATGGAGCATTCGCGCGCGATCTGTCAATCCATCAATATGGATCGCGATCCAAATATCACAATAAATATTGAACGTGTAGCAGGCGCCGAAGTGATTTATTTTTCATATGAAAAAACTATGTACCCCTTGTACGCAAACTTATTCTGACTAGTGTATGTACATACGAGTACTTATGTGTGATAGAGTGCGACGCTGCTTAAGGAGGAGAGCGGGTTCAGTGCATAAAGAAAACAATGGGCCTTTTTACAGTAATGGGACATAGATTCTTTCAAATCTAAGCCATTTTTCAAACACAAATATTTTTGTGTTTGTATTGAGTTTGTTGTTCATTTAAATGCAACGCGAGTAATGAAATAATCCTTTTGTTTTGAAATTGCTTAAATAAAGGCAAGAATCAAAAACAAAATCAATGTCAAAGTTAAAAGTTTATTATAACATTATTATAACATAACATTACCATATTTTTACCCCAATACAAATTTGGCTATTATTAACTTCAGCGGCTGGTCAAAAGCGTGTGTGAGAAAATATCTTCTGATTTCATAGATACGCTTACATGACTTGATCGAATTAAACTGTCACCCTTTCGCTACAGGTTTTTACTGGGGAAAGTTAAAATTTTAAATTTTACGTCTTAGGCTTCTATGCGGTTATATTAGCAACATTCCATAAGAAATTTTTTAATTTTTATACTCGGACCCTGTATTTTAGAGTGTTTTTCTATGAGAGCAACCACATCGTTGTGGCTGTAATAATTACTTAAAAAGTATTTAAATTGAAAGAAAACGTCAAATTAAAAAGTTCTCTAATATTTTCTGCTTCTTCTTCCTTTACTATGTCAAGAAGTACCATTAAAAAAAGTGTATTCTTCTCTTCTTTAAACTGAAATATTCAGTTTATTAATTTCGTTTTTTTCCTAAAACTTCAAACTATTCTAAAGACTAACAAAAAAATGTATTCTTGGAACCATAGAGGATGCAGACGTCCACAAAGTAGCATGTTGCCATATGGCAACAAAATAGCGAAAGGGTTAACAGTCACAGATCAATGAGACTATGATTAGTAATTTGGTATATTTTTAAGAATTAGGACCAACCAATATGAGATTCTTCCACTACAGATATCCAGTTTATTTTCTTCTTCTGGAAAATGTAGCAAAAAATTAGGTTCTTTTACATATAATATGCATGTTTATAATTTATAGTATGTATAGACTCTCTACTATACGAACATACTATATGCATGTGCCAAAAAAAGATTTTCTTAGTTATGGATTTTCATTTTTATTTTTTGATCAATTCGTTTTCTTTTTTGTATATTTTTTCCAATACTACCCACTGCAGACTTCGCTAATGCGCCATAACTTGCATTCCATTCTTGTTCTACCGAATCTCTGTCTTCGCTTCCATTGTGTGTATGTAATACAATGAAATCGCTTTTGCAGAATCTCTTAAGGGCAACAATAACTTGAAAAGAGGTATTTCGGGTAGGTATGTGAAAGACAGAAGAAATACTTGCAATATGTGTTGGCTACTGGTTTTGGTAGCACCACAAGCAGCTGCGGATTTTTACTGGTTACAAGATATGAGTGCTTGTCGCAGACGTTCGACTGGAATAATTTATTTGAAACTAAATTTAGTCAAATGCGAAGTTAAAGTACTCGTACTATGCATAAGTAGAAATTTAGTAAGCTTGCAGTGGATGTGAAATCCAGATATCGCCTACACAGATGGCTCGTTTTTTTACCACAACTTGACAACTTTATGTAGTGAATATTATATTTTTTTAGGGATAATTCTAAATTTTGACCTTGTTTAAAATTGGAGCAAGCTTGCTGCGTTTCTGCCTGTAGCAGATTCCAATACACCAAACAGAAAACAGATGCCTAATAAATGGGTTGCAGGTGTTCTTTCGTACACGGTTTAATGATTTCTTGTAGCGCCTTCTAATTCTTGCTTTATCATAAAAATTTAACAATGTAGATTAGTTCAATTTTTATTCCAAAAAGTATACACAGCATAAATTCCAATGATTTCAATTGTTTGGATATGAAATCAATGGAATTCAAGATTTGTTGCATTTGCTTTTGAAGCCCTACACTCCCTTACGGAGTAAATAAGGAGAAACCAAATTTCAAAGAGAATGAACTGAAAACTAGACTATCATTCTCAAACAGCAAGTTATAAGTACATCTCTATACACTTAGGAAGTTACATCATACACATCTATTTGTAGCGTCACGCAGTATGGGGTGTGCCATAAGCTCTAATTTAGATCTAACTTCAACGTTTAAAGGATGGAAGCCTTGTTGGTGACAGGCGCCAGCAGGACCACGCCATCAAAGGCCCTTCACACTCTACTTCACTTGCTTCCTATTGGCATTTATGGGAAGTTGGTGGCGAGTTGAACGACTGCAAGGCTCAATGCGATACTTTCCTGGTCTAGAACAGATATACCTTATGATCAAAAAAGAATTGATCATTTTGAATTTTCAATTGCCGCGCTTATCCAATCGGTAAATTTTTATTTTCTCAACGTGTTCTGTCAAATTTTGACGCATATCGTAAGATTAGTATTCGATTGGCGTTTATACGAAGAAGTCGAAAAATTGTTGTGTGGCGATTTTTGATGTGGCTGTGCGTCGTGTAGATGTGGCCAAAGAGATGATTTCCAACGCAGACAGTGACCCAAAATTCATCGAACGCATCATTACTGGTGACGAAACATGGGTTTATGAATTTGATATGACGACCAAACAACAATCGTCCGAATGGTGCTTCGAAAATGAGCCAAAACCGAAGAGAGAGCGCCAAAGTCGGTCCAAAATCAAAGTTTTGTTGACGGTATTCTTCGATATTCGTGGTGTGGTGAACTACGAATTCCTTCCGGAGGGCCAAACGGTCAATAAAGAATACTATTTAGGCGTTATGCGTCGTTTGCGTGAAGCCATTCGTAAAAACAAGGCCCGATTTTACACCACGATAATGCGCCATCTCATACGGCCTTGATTATTTTGACCATTATTTTGACGGCCTTGATTATTTGGCCCCGTGTGACTCTTTTTTATTTCCCAAACTCAAATTGCCATTGCGGGGAACGCGTTTTGAGACCATAGAGGCCATAAAAGAGAATTCGCTGCGTGAGCTGAAGGCCATACCTTTGGCGGCCTATAAAAAATGTATGGAAAATTGGATCGAACGTTGGCATACATGTGTTGACGCACGAGGAGAATACTTTGAAGGGGATAGTAAAGCAATTTATTAAAATTGAAATTTTGAGTTTTTTTTTTAATTCCCGTTCTTTTTTGATTATAAGGTATGCCACACTTCCATCGTCAACAGGTTGCCGTTCCGGGTAGCGGAGGTTGACTACGTCATTTCTAAACCAATTTCTGGAGCATCTTATAGTGCAAAAATACCCTCCAGGCACAATTGGGATAATTGTGAGCTACAAAACGGTAACGGTAAAACTTTAGTTCTTACAACCACTTAAACTAGTCTAATTTTAAGCATTCACTTAGTTCAATGTGACGAAACAAACACTACCGCTACGTGTAGTGAATACCCCTAACGCAACACGCTACTCGCAACTCACTGCAAAACGCTTCCGAGAACGCATAATGAATTGAGATCATGTTTTACGCCTCAAAATATTTAAAGCTGCTGTTTTACATAAAATTTCGGTGGCCGAGGCGCGAAACATGTTGTCCACAAACTTGTTTGTCTATAATCGCTTTAAAATATCTCATTTCAGCCGGCATTCATGGTATCCTCTTGATCAGTTTATTTGCGCTTTAATGTGGAAGCGCCAATTTATCACATTCAATTAATCAAACTAAATCGAAAATACGTAAATGCCGTGTACGGCATCGAGTTCACAACACAAACGGGTTGTCAAGAGCGTATTAAATATTTAAGCGTTTTTCAAAACTTGCTCAGCGCACACACACGGCCATAAATGGATTAATAAATGTGTACATATTTACATACATGCGTATGTTTGGTATGTACCTATGTAGGTGCGTGGCGTGTTTGCATAGTCAATAATGAACTTTCAAACAGGCACAACAGCGACACACATTGAACTTCCAAGAACAGCTGCCAAGCGCCAACAAATATTTTAGAAGCCCACAAACAAGAAAGTCCAAATTATTTAAAATTCAAACAACTCACGCAATCATGCACGTTTGTTAATTACAAGTATTCAATTGTGCATGTAAATTAACATTTGGCCGACCCCGGAGCGATCCACCACAATCCAATCAAGTCCAGTCGCAGCCGCATTGAATGGAAAATTGACTGAAATTAAGCAAATTTAATTGGACGAAAATTTGATTTACATTTCGCTGCCACAATTAAACGTCACGCAGTGATTTAGCTGGCCGCGTGAACGGCTGACACCCAGCGTCTGTCCGCCAACGCCAAGTGCCACCAGCGTGCGCCAACGATTAATAAATTATTTTTGAAGAATGTTTTGATATCTGGCCCGCCTATTAAATTATGAGCACGGCCTACAATAGTGCGAGCTTTGTTCATTTGAAGTTTATTTATAAACGGCTACTGTCGCTGCCGCCGTCGGGTTGAAGTTGAGCAGCGTTCGGCAAGTGGAGCAAAGTGTATGCGCACAGCCACTCCTCGCAGTCAGGGGGATTGAATTCGAGAAGCGGGCTACATTTACACATAAATTGGTGGCTGCCGCCGTCTGCTTGTCGCTTGTCGCTTTAGTGACGTGCAACGCATTAGCATATCATAACGAAGGTATAAATATTTTCAGAGAGTCGAAAGTAAATATTTCAAAGCGCTTATGACGTCTGTGTGTGCTCTCGCCGATTATTTACATTTGTGCTTCGCTGGTTCATCGCACATTTTGCTAGGCAAATATTTGGAACGGGTTAGATGCGTTGCACTTGGCTGCATGTGTTATGTGTTGTGGGCGGTTCCACTTGCCGCACCCCGGGCCACCCACTTGCAGCTCGATTTAATAAGCTTTTAATTCGTTTTTATTGTTATGATGCGTGAACTGCGCTAAAAGTTAATCGGTGAATGCGAAAATTATTTTTAAAATGAGAAAAGCAATCAGTTCTCTTTTATATCACACATACATATGGACATATACATAAAAATGTGCCTTACTGCTTGCAATAGAAAAAGCGTTAACTATGTTTTACAATTTGCTTACTGTAATTTTATATTCAGGATAGGAGGAAGTTGCTGTCGAGCCCAGAAATCGATACAAGACACAAACTCAAACTGGCAAGTAGCACTGAAAAAACAGTTCAGTTGCTTTTTATTCTGTGCAAGTAGGCATGTTGCGATACCACAAAGGCGGAGGAAGCGAGAGTTGTATGTACTGCCAAAAAGATTTCTAGAGAGCATTTCGATGAAGTAATTTCGATGTATTGATTACCTTAAATAAGTCTATATCCCTCTTAAGCTTCCAGAAAGGTATATTAAATTAGCGTTTAGACAAATTACCCTCAAAAAGAAGAAAAAAGAGACAAAATTGGGGACTTAAATTTTTAAATTTATAGGCTTAAAAGGGCAAAAATGTGGTTCATCCTAATTTTGCATACAATTTTGGCAGTTCAAAAACACGAACACATGTAACTAAGTATCCAGAAAATTTTGACATTAAAAAAAAGTTATTGACTTCATAACAAAAATCTTAGCTAGCAAAGTAAAGTGAGGGTAATCAAGTGTCCCGCAGTGTACGTTTATAAACAAATGTTTTATACGGCATTGATTGATTGAGTCTAGCGGATAGAGCGCTGGCTTTTCATGCCAGTAGCCCTAGGTTCGATTCCTAACTAGCTCGGGCTGATTAAACACTCGTCTGCTTCTATCGCTTTCTATATAAAGCAGATGAAAATTATAAGAAACGCACAAGTGAGTCCCCATCCGTTTGAAATGTGTATTGTATCACATGTTGAAAAAAATACTGCTAAAACATTTAAACGGGTGGAATTTGTGGCATCACAACGGGGCATATAACCATAACAATAACCATAACCATGGTTAACAATAACTAAAACAGGACATCCACAAATGGATCCAGAGACAAAAACAAAAATACTGGAATAATATTGAGGGACTACGGCACTCGAAAAGATTCCTTAACTTTAACACAAAACGAGCTAAATCTGCTATACTTCTTAGCAGAAGACAACTCAAAATCCTATGTGGCGCTCTAACCGGCCACTATTCTTGTAACTACCACCTCCACAAACTTGGCTTGGTCATCGACAAAACATGCAGATACTGCAATGAGGTCGATGAAACAATGGAACACGTTATCATAAACTGCCCAGCCCTGGCACACAGACGTGCAAAGTTTCTAGGGAAACATATTCTCGGTGATGAGGACCTGATGCAAATATCGCAGAAAGGTCTGATTCAATACCTGAGCACATAAAACACCAGATGATTCAAGGGGCACAATAAACCTACTAGGTTGCAGTGCGCAAGGGCATTGTCCCTACCCATTATCATTACATACATGGCTTACCTACCTATAAACAAATTTCATCTTGAAAACGACAAAAGTAGGGTTTTTAATATATGAGATGTTTCAATAGGGACGCTCGAAATTTGTTGTCAGTTGTTTAGTATTGCACGGCAAATTACCATGAAAGGTGATAGCTTTTAACGTAGTCACTATTTCGTTCTGGAAACGTGATTCGCCTCGCCAAAAACAGTGAGACCCATTTATAAATGTGAAGAAGCAAAATTGTTGAATGTGGACAATACCAATCCATACGAAATATAGCAGCGCCAAAAGCTTTAAGTCAAAGTAATTGTTTCATGCGGATTTATTCTGGCGGAATAAGCTGTACTTCTTTCAAAACCAAACCGTAACCGTCAACGATTAGCAAATCTTTGTGACTTAGACTGGATGGTATGAATACCTATAACGTGTGATTCCAACAGGACAGTGCTAGGTGCCACACAGCACATGCCACGATGGACATTTTGCCTGAGCGATTTAAAAGCATGGTCACCTTACGCGGCAGCGACGTGAATTGTCCACCAAGCTCGCGCGATTTAACTCCTTTAGACTTCTTCCTTCGGGACTATCTGAAGCGCAGGTCTATGCGAATAAGCCGTAAACAATTGGCGCCCTCGAAGTTGGCATAACAAACGTCACCCATCCACCGTGACGAACATCGCACTCAAGGCCATTAAATAACAATAATTAGTGAATATCTCACATACAACTTATTTTGTTTACATTTTAAAATTGAGCGTCCTTATTGAAAGACTCCTCATATGCGTTTGTTATGGAAAAGATAGCCCAAGAAACTCGTTTTCAAAAGACAACCCCTTTGATTTGATTGTAATTTGTATTAAAACATGAGTTACCTTGAGAGACCTTACAAACAAAAGCAAACAAGCACATATAATAGGGGTACCGGTTAATTCGTGCGGTTTTCTAACAGATAGCGTAACTTGATTTTGTGAACAGTGATTCACCTTTCCAAATATGTGTTGGAAAGCTATTGTCATATAGTTCATATCGTAAACAACAATACTTTTTTTTACTCTGAAAATGTCGAATTTTGTGCCGAATAAAGTGTTTTTGCGGGGAGTACTTTCTTCATTACTTCAATATGAAGAAAAAGGCTGCCGAAAGTCATCGTATTTTGGTGGAAGTGTATGGTGTGCATGCTCTAGCTGAGCGTACGTGCCAGAAGTGGTTTGCACGGTTTAAAAGTGGCAATTTTGACTTGGAGGACGATGAACGGCCCGGACAGCCAAAAAAGTTTGACCAGCTGGGTGTGATCTATTATGAGCTGTTGCAACCGAATGAAACGATCACAGGGGAAGTCTACCGACGACAATTGATGCGTTTGAGCCGAGCACTGCGCGAAAAACGGCCGGAATATGAACAAAGGCACGGCAAGGTAATAGTCCAGACCTTGCGCCATCCGATTACTATCTCTTCCGATCAATGCAACATGGCCTGGCTGACCAGCACTTCTCCAATTATGAAGAAGTCAAAAATTGGATCGATTCGTGGATAGCGGAAAAGCCGGCCGAATTTTTCAGAAAGGGTATTCGTGAATTGCCTGAAAAATAGGAAAAAGTTATAGCTAGTGATGGACAATATTTTGAATATTAAATTTGTAACCATTTTTTCACAATAAAGCTTCAATTTTCCCAAAAAAAAACCGCACGAATTAACCTGTACCCCTATTACTTATAAAACTATTTGTATACATTAAAAAAGTCGAACTACAAATATTCAAAAATGCATTTACTATAATATTTGCAAAACGAAAGTTTACGGTTTGCTGTTTGGAAATTGATTAAAAATTGTTGTCAAATGGCCAATAAATGCAAAACTACAATAATACTTGTAGACGTTTACTTTTTTCTTGCAACTATTCGAACTTTCAAATGTGGTGTGTTCAACTAAGATAAAAAGCACTAAGAAAAGCACTTGGTACTGTGATACAAATGTTCGCGTTTTAGTTTCAAAAGTTCGACGAATCTAGTAAACAAAGCACTGGTTCGGCAACACTAATTTCCTTAATGTTTTTCTATGGTCTTAACTTCTTCAATCCTTTTCCTTTTTGCTACTGGGGGCGTTAGGTAACCACTCACAATCTGTTAGTTAGTTAGTTTTAGCTATTTACTTTTTAGAGCCCATTTCAATAAGAATGAATGAATATTTTATATTTTTTATAATTTTACTATAATTTAATTTTTTTTTTTTTGCTTCTGGTTTTCTTGTACTTATTTTGTTTTATTTTTTTTCAATTATTTAAATTACAACTGCACGAGTCTACTTTAAATTCGATCCAATCTCACGCGCATTCCACTACTTCCCATTCGCGACATTTCACGCTTGTAAATAACACCGAGACTCACGGTCACCGCCACACTTCGCCGCCGCGCCAAACCACACGCAACTGTGCGAAATTGTCTGGTAGGCTGGTAGGTTCATCTCACTTAGTCGCCGTTGCATTTGTCGGTGCAGCCTATTTGTCTGTCAGCCACGCTGATAGCTGCTTTGTTGCCCCCCGCTCGCCTGGCAGCCGTCACCGATATGGGCGGTGTGGCATTTCTGGAGCCCGTCGCCCTAACTACGCGCAGTGTCGAGATCTGTCGGGCCTACGCCGCAAAGCGACGTGCTGGAGCTAAGTTGAAAAAAATTGCACTACTCCCGTGACAGCATAATGGGGGCCTTTAACGCGCCCGCTGCTTAGCGTGTCACACAACTCACCGGCGGCCATACGCACTCGACGGCAGCCGTCAGTCGGCGTCGCGTTAAAACCATATTTATGGATGCTTATCACTGCCGTTGACACTCGCGCGCGGACATTTGATAGTTTAGTGCGTGAGTGCGTCCGCGACGTTGTTGTCGCGCCACACCGCAGATGCACAGATGCGCTCAAGTTCATGGCGGTGACGAAAATTTTAATTAGAAAAGAGAACAAAAAAAAAAGCAATCGAGATGGATAAATGCATGTTGCAGGCACTTATCGCAGTTTGTACAATATACAAGTATGTACATCAGTCGTTGTGTGCGTCTGTGCGTGATGTAGGCAAATATTTGACTGAAGCAGGGATTACAAGCTCTCGGCACAAAGTCCGCGACTGACGGTGATTAAGCCATATGAGTAAAAAGCTAATATCTGTGATGGACTGATGAAACTCTGCTCTGTCAAATGCTTTGGTAAATTAGATAAACCAACAGAGAATCCTATGCTTCAACATACGAGTACATACAATAGAAAAATATACAGTTGCGTGCCACCGTTCAGCTAAAATTAGATTCGCGAATTTCCACACATTAAATTAAATGCGATTTTGTGGAAACTAAACAAATGACAAGTGACATCACTCACCAAATTTAAATGTGAAGATTATTTGAAATGCTTAAATACTTGAGCAGACAAGTTAGAATGCTTCAGTCGATCTTGGTCGACTTGTTTATGCTCTGCATCCTTTTTATGCCTTGCCCAAACTAAATATTTGACTCCTTTTCTAATGGAAAGTCGATAATAAGTAACACTCTAACAAAGAAATAATGGATGTTAAAAAGACATTACTTTATATGATATAAAACACCGGATATAATTTGGGGGGCGGGTTTTGCGTACAACTGTTGAGCCGTACCATTCGAAAACAAATTTTGTACCAAACATTTTTGTGTTGGGGGGTTGAACCCCAAAACCCCCGGGGGGATCATGAGGTCGACCGATTTTAAAAAAATTTTTTAGTTCTTTCTATTAACTTATTTTTTACAAAAATCCACCACAATATTGGAAAAAAATTTTTAATTTAAAGTACTTTTTCTGGGAAAAACAGTGAAAAACGCAGTCAATTTTTGACACTTTTTTTCAAAAAGCTCCTATCCTTTTATTTTTAGCGTTTTTTATTTTTCTTAATAATTATGAATCTTTTTTGTTTTTTTGTTTCAGATTAGCCGATTTGGAGATTAAGTGTCCGCAATGGAGGATATGTTTCTACGCGACTTCAGCTCCACCTATATAAGAGACAATATGTTAAAAAAACCTTCCTTCCTTGTTCCTTAAACCTTCAATATATTGTAAAAAAATTTTCAAAAAGATTGATAATAAAGGAGCTGAAAAATAAATAATTTTGTAAATCATTAAAAATTCCCCTTCTAACGTGCCATGATACCTTAACTATTACGACAGATGCCCGAAGGCTAAACTGGAAGTAGAGGTAACGAGAAAGTATCAGCTAGATGGTCTGCAATCACAAATTTTCCCACAAATACACCAGGAAGTGTTTTAAGCTGTTAAGTGTCCGACATGCAGGTGGATAAGAATTCTTTGGTATTTTCAAAAAGTCCGAAATTTCAGCTGAAAGATTTCCCCCCAAGTCTTTCTCAGAGCTAGTATTGCAGTCAACACTCTAAAACTTTAAACGTAATATTTTTTTCGCAACCATGATTTCTGGAACAACGTGTACGATTACTAAAAAACTAGTTGGAAACTTTTGTTTGTTGATTACCCTTCACGTACCTCCCTCCTTCCCCCATCCGCTTTAAATGTGTGTAGTAACTAGTGTCTGACCGAATATTCGGTTTCGGTTTTGGCCCAATAAGTGGTTTCGGTTTCAGTTTCGGCCAAAAAATGGTCCAACGGCCGAAACCGAAACTTTCTAGAATATTTTTTTACATTATATTGTGTAGCAGATATATAGTGAAAGGAGGAGTAATTTAGATGCCACCAATGTAAATAAACTTTTTTTTTAGCATATAATATTAAATTATTTAATTTTGAATATTAGCGAATAAGGTACGAAAGGGTAATTTTTTCATGTTTATGTTTTTAAAAAATGAATAAATTGTTTTTATTAATAAGTATTTATTTATTTATGTTATGTTTGTTTGTTTGTTCTTTATTTACTTAATGTAAAATTCGTTTGTTGAAAAAAAAGCTTGATATGGTGATTTTTATTTCAACTAGAATGTTTCGGTTTCGGCCGAATATTAAAAAAAAAACCGAAATTCGGGTTCGGCTTCGGTTTCGGCCCAAAAAAGATGTTCGGACGGACACCAGTAGTAACACATGTTGGAAAAACAGTGTTGCATATGGTATCACAATGGGCCTTGTAATAGGCCTCCGAGTGTGCCTCTTACAGAAGCAGTCGCCATAACCTAACCTAACCTACTCTTCACGTAATATCAAAAAAATGCTACAGAGACAACTTAAAACTGAACATAAATACTTATTAAAATGCTTATAACAAAACAAATGTCCAACAAAATTTGTCAGTATTCAATCGTTTTTTTAACTTTTTATTTTACGCTCTTCTTATGTAAAAAATTGTGTTTATTTATGTTTTGTAGATAATAAACGTTATGCTTATATAGTTTATGTAAATTACAAAAGAATTAAAATTTTTCAAATAGAGCCACTTTGTGAAATTGAGACGTAAAACAATCGAAGGGCTCAGATCAAATGTGGTTTTATCAAATGTAGGATATGTCTTCCACAAATTAGTGAGTTTTATTTGTATACTTTAAATAACAAATTAAAGCAAATATTTCAATTATTATTTGCACGTTTTTCTGCTAGCATTTGTATTTATTAAATAAACAAATTTCAAAAAAACTGCGCTGAGGATTTCCCATTAATTCAAAGCAATTTTTTATCAGTAATCACTTTCATTTCAGTTTTATTGCATTAATCACTTTCATTGCATTTCAGTACAATGCGTATCAAATCTTAATTGAATGTCTAAACTTTTTCGAAAGTTTAAAAACAGAATAGACAAACTGACTAAATAGATGCTTTTCTTGATTCTAATCACAAACATATTTGCTTTTTTATGCATATTTATATACAAACAAACGTTTCGACCTTCATTTATTAAAGTCTGTAGCTGGGAGCCAATTATGGTGAGCGACAACATCGAAGCGCGACGTGATTGCGGCACTGGGCCAATTTCCATATGATCGGCCAACTCCATTGGCTGACTTACTCAACACTGTTCTGTTCAATATGTAACTGGGTTTCGGCGCTGGCAATATCAACAACAAAATCAACTGTCACTGAACAAGCCTAAACGGTCTAGAGTACATGTCGGCTTATGCCCAAAAGTTCATAAATTACTACGAGTATGCAGCGATCGATCACTGCCCAGACGACTGTCGTCATAACTCACTGATACGAACTACATACGAGTCGAGCAATGCGCATGATGGGCAATTATGACAGCGACGACATTGCACGGCGACCAGCCGCCAACTGTCGATTGTTCGTGCGAGATTGATGTCAAAATAACTGACAGCGACAATTCGCCACAATCTCAACAGCAGAGCGACAGCCAAGTCGTCTCAAGAACGAATTGTTTTGGATGCGAATTGTTTTGGCTGCGGCACGGCACTGGTAGCCAGCCAGATGCCATGACAAAATAAGACCTTATTCAGAGACTCGTATCGCAATGTTGATTTCCACACACATACGCACCCACCTGGCCGCAGCACCCACACATGGCGCGATTATGTGTACGGACATGCAAATGTGGACCACTTGTTCGAGCGATTTGCGGTCATGCCAAAGTGGTTGCTCGAATGTGTCAATTTCCGATATAATTCGGTGCGCTGGCCGTTGGCTTATGGAGCTCAATACAAAAATAAATTCGCGGGAGTATTGGCCACGTTCTGCGTAATATACATTCGACTTCTTCTTGTTCTTGTCAGTTTAATGTTCAACAGTTGGGCGCAACAATATTTACCCTAATGCCAACTAATTGCAGTGTTTACTTAAGTACTTGCAAATAAAAACGCATATATATTACACGATATAATTTTGCTACTTGATCCGCCAATAAATTTGCATATTTAGATCTTACGAATGCGGATAGCTGCCGCAAGTCGGCTTTCGAGGAGCAAATCTGCAATTTGTGAATGCAATATGTTGAATAACATATCGTACACTAAATACAAAAGAGTCACAACTCAACTATCTCCAATTTTTAGGAGAGGAGAAAAAATGTTGATTCTTCAGAAGCAACGTAATTGCATTAAAACAGTACAGTATTTCCAGTCAACTACAGTATTTTTCCAGTCAAAGAAATAAGTAATTTCAATGACATTTTTAAAGTAGTTAAAGATGTTTACTGTGAATTGATTTATGGAAAAAAGTCGATATTGGAAAGTTTTAAGTTGTGACTCTTTTGTATTTAAATGCGATATGTGCTTCTATGGGTAAAAAGAACTCTGTGATAATAAAATATGACGGCAAATAGATCATAAGCTTCCATACCACTGGAAGCCGACGTCGATAGTACACCGGGTAGCGCGCTGGCTTCTCGTACCAGAGGCCTTAGGTTCGACTCCTATCTTGGGCTGGTAAAACATTCGTCTGCTTCTATCGCTATCCACATGAAGCAGGCAATGGCAAAACCTTTAAATATGAAAGGAAAATTGTCCAAAAACCGCCGTTCGGATTCCCTCATCCGTTTGAAATGTGTGTTGTAACTAGGCTTCCCTCCATTGAGGAGGACAGTCCTCCTTGAACAGAAAATGTCCTCCGTCCTCCTCAAAGGCCAAAAAGTCCTCCTCAAGCTCAAATGAAATTTAAATTTAAAAAAAAATTTTTTATCCAAATGTAAGTTGTCACATTGCTGCCAATCAATTAATGAGGAAAATTTTTCCAATTTGTTTTGGGCATTCAAAACAAAATTATAGACTTTGTCGAAAATCCGGATGAGTCAGCTGCTGGAATGTTCAACATGATTAAGGCCGCATTGGAAAAATTAGACTTAAAAATAAAAAAATATTGTGTGCCTAAGTGCTGATAATACGAATGCAAACTTTGGTAAAAATAATTCCCTTTTCGTTTATCTTAAGAATCCAAACCAAAACATATTAAAAGGCAATTGCCACGCGCACATATGTAATACACAATGAATTAAAAAGGCATTGTGTGATCTCGATGTTGATATCGAAAATATTGTTTGATATTGTTGATTACAGTCGCACAAATATGCGTTTTGTTTTATTTTTAAAGTGGTTAAAAAGTTAAAATTTACATGTGCTTTTAGGTTTTCGGTTTTTACACTTGTATTTTCTAAAAACATGGTGAAATATTGAAGGAATGTGATGTCCTCCTGAAACAAAGTAGTTCCCATATAAAGTCCTCCTCAAGCCAAATTTTGTCCTCCCTAAACCATTTTAATGGTTGGGAAGCCTAGTTGTAACACATGTTGAAAAAACAGTGTTGCATACACATTTCAATCGGGTGAAATTTGTGGTGTCAAAATGGGCCCATATAGAAGCCTAACCTACCTACCATACCACTAGAATGTCATCTGGTACAAAAGAATATAACTGTTCTGAGAAACTGACATATTATTTTGTCTAAATCAATAGACAAGGTGGCCATTGTATTATTTCGTTATATCACTTAAATATTTCCTGAAACTAAAAAATTTGTTCTTTTCAATTAAAAGACCACAAAGTGACTATTGTTCTACAATTTTGCTTCTCTTTAATATTTTTTGAATCAACCCAATCTGTGAACAAATCTGAGTAGATTTGTGATATCTAAGGTGCCAAGTTTACATCTTTTACATTAACAGTGCCAAAAACCTCAAAGCATTGTGTGATAACCACATACACGTTTTTTTTCAATTAAAAGGATTTTTATGGCATTAAGTAGGTTTGGAATATTACGTTGTTCAAATGTCCGCCACGATTTTACTCTGAAAGTACAATTTTTAATGACTGTAGCATAAATCCAGCTGAAATTGCTTCATGGCGTATATAAGTGACAGCCCGACTAACTCTGATGGATTGATGATTCATGGGCAATAATGTTTTTTTCCTCAGAGGATTCTCAAAGAAAAATTGAATGGGAAACAGAGTGTATAATATTTTCAAAGCCATGCCACACCTATTTCCAATTCCATATGACCAACAATGTTAGATTTTTTGGTAAATATTTGAATTTGTCAATTTCTTGAAATACCAAAAACCAGGTAAAGTCATCAAAAAGTTATCCATACATATGTCATGTATGTCATTTTGAAATTGAAATTTGAAATTTTTCTTATTGCTGAAAAATTTTCCAAATCAATGCAAACGCTTTTTTTTAAACAAATTTCTTGTAGTTTTGTTTGTTCTTTTGTTTAATTCTGCACCCAAGACAACCTAAGTTTACTAAATTGAAAAATCAAATTTGAGTTTCCAAGTCTCCCAAAACACCTTTTTTGGTGTTGCAGTCATTATTGGCTACGGAGTCAAAAAAAACACTTTTTTGTGTTTCAAAGTGATACATTTAACGTAGGAAGATTACATAAAATTTTCATTTTAATTGAAAATTCAAAATACATTGATGAGTGATACATTTAACGTAGGAAGATTACATAAAATTTTCGTTTTAATTGAAAATTCAAAACACTATTGTTGTTTATTATTTATTTCCATTCGCTTTGCAGAGTGAAGGCCCACACTAATGACGGACAACTAAATATTTATGCAATTCAAAGATTCCAATTGTAAAAACAGTGTGGAACGAATGTGCGTGTGTGCCGTATGTGTGGGGCACCGTTAACGCTGCGCATATCGTAGCCATGTAATATTACAAGTTGAAACGGGTAAGCGAGTTTGCGTGAATTAAAAAAATCCAACCAAAATAAACATTTTTGCATTTGGATTTGAATGTTTTTTGCTAAATCAAAAACAAAGTTTCAACAAAATTTTGGAAAGTCCGAAAATTGTGCGATACGAAAACAGCAAACCACTGGTATTCGTTTATACTGATTCACATTTTTACATATATTTTTATGAATGCGTATGCAACACACAAAATGCGCATAAAGCCATTTGCACGCAAACCAGTCGCACTTACCGGGAATGTCTAAAATTATGAATGAAATTTGACCAGCTCTGGCCAAGTGGCGGCCTGCAGCGGTTATGAGCTGCGAACTGCGGACAACGGCCACAAATTCGGTCATTCGCACTTTGAGCGAGGAACGCAGAAAAGTTTTCGTCTTTACCAAAACTAAATTTTTGTTTTTGTTTGCTTTCATAGCATTAATAAATATGGTTGCAGTGGTCGGCCATAATTTTGGCCAACACGCAACATCCGTTCGCGCGTCCGTCTGCGACCAGTGTCGACCCCACTTTGTGCCGCTCGCCGACTGCGTGCAACTCAGCCAACGCTCGCACTCGCAGCGCAGCTCAAAGCAATTCTTTGCGTTTCAATGTGCTTGTTGTTGCATTGTGGCGGGTTGTGCGCGGTCATGTCTGCATTGAAAAATAATAAATAAAAACAGCAACAATTGAAATAGTAGACAAACTGGCGGCCGCAGTGTCTGCCGGTGTTCTCGTCAGGCTGGCTGACTGCAACAATTCGACCGACAACCGCCATTGGCCGCCGAGCTGGGGTCTCCGCCGGTTGTGTGGGTTTATGATCTGTCCGAACCACTTTGCAATTGCACGCTCGGCGCGGCCGTGCCTGCAGCGCTTTTGCGGTGACGAAATCTGGCCAAATGCGAATTTCAGCAAATGATGCACTAAACGCTGCTCCGGCAATGGCTTTTTACTGCCGGTCGGGCTTTATGGACGCGCAGCCAGCCAGACACACGCGCGACAATAAATTACAACTTCGCCAGTTGGTACGTGTGACTACTTGTAAGTTTGTTGTTGTTGTTGTTTAGTTTGTTGTTGGTTGGAAAATGTGCATGTAGGCGCACCATTGATATTTGTATAGTGTGCTGTGTGTTTGATGTTGTAGTTGTATTGCTGTATTTACGCTGCCATCAACGGCAGCAAGTCATTAAACAACAACAACAAAACATTAAACAGCATGTGGGAAATAGACATTCGGCGTTTTACGCCACTCTAACGAATTTTCATATGAATTAAGATCGCTGCTTGATTTTTTACCATAAATGAAACAACAACAAAAAACTACCAGCCGCACACAGCTAGCGAGAGCACTACAGTTGGCACAGTTCGACTTATTGGTTCAGTACAGTCAGTCGCACGGTTGCCACAGTTGGTTACTTTTAACCAAAATAGGTTAATTTCTTTGTGGGTGGTTACTTGGTTACTTTTCGATTTTTTTTTGTTTGCTCGCATGTAGTTAGGCGGGAAGAAATGCATATCGACTTAATAATGCATATCGTAATTGATATGAATTTTGTTCATTGCGCTTTTTTTGTTTGGACGTTTTTGATGCGCTACAGGAAGAACAACGACGGAGACTTCGTTCTATAGTTATGGTTACATTTTCTACATTTTTGTAACTTTTCCAGAAATATCTGGTTAACAAATTTTTTTTTTGTTTTGACTCGAATGCGGTAGTTGGAAGTCGACGACGAGGAAAAAGACCGAGTCTCCGGTGGAAGGACCAAGCTATTTTGTACCTTTTGGTTTAACCAACTGGAGAAGACTCGCGCAGAGTAGACGTACCTGGAAAGAATTTTCGCTGCAGGGCGTAACCCGGTAGCGGGGTGTTATGGCCAGTAAATTATTACAATTAGAACTAGCATGAAAAGAAATTAATATTAATTTTTAATGTCTAGATGTGACTGAGCTACATACCATTGTGGGCTTTCTTCGACTGTTCTGTTTTAAGATAAATCTGACGTATTCTTTTCATATATTTTAAATGCATGCATGATACTGAAACTGATAACAACAAAAACTCTTAAATACGCCCATACCATATTATGGATCAAAAAACTAACAAAAAAAAATTTTAAATTTGATCTGAGATGAGTTTAGTTGAGTACAGCGTAGATATATTTAAGGCTTATAACGAATCATTATGGGAAATCAATGGAAAAAGCGAAATTTTGTGTTTAGAGCGGTTGTGCTGCAAGTTATAGGTGTAGTTTAATTTTATCTTTCATTACATAAGCCAGGATCAAATATTTAGATGAGTAGACATTTTAAATTTTTTAAGAAAAAATATGATTTTAATATTTGTCGTTTAATTGAACGTTTGGCGAATACAAATTTTTAATGAAAAAATATGAATTTAATATTTGTCGTCTAATTGAAAAAGTCATGCGTTCGCAAAAACCTTCTTAGAAGTATTTGTTGTATACATTGGCAAAACTTATAAAAATATTTGTAATTAAAAAATTTGGATTTTAATTTTTTTCCGGTAAGTTTGTATGCAACTAAGTTGCTCGAGCTGGAATCAATATGGCTCACTTCTTATTACAAAAAAAAAATGAACCTATGTAACTAAAACGCATAGAAATGATATGATTAGACCAATAGAAGCGTGTTTAAGTTTATTTATGTATAATATTTATAAGGAAAGTACCTTCTGTTATATCTTAAGAGAAGATTTCATATTTCGAGAAAGTTTTATCAAAATGTCCACAGGAATTATATTTCAAAACAAGTGTATTAAACAAAGCTAAATTAATATTTGACGTACGCTTATTTGACATTGCAAACATACCCAATTCATATATTCGTTCACGTTAACCCGATGACAAAGTCAACAGGGCACTGCAAGCCTTCATCTAAAACTCTTTTTTACAACTCATTTATTAGCCAAACCCACTTTGTCAGAGTAGATGGTGTAGCATAAGGAAAAATTGTCACCTGATTTCTCTGTTTTCCTTGTTTAAATTTTTATGATTTCGAATTTTCAATTTAATTTTTTTTAAATAAAATTTTTTTGAAAAGGGTAACGCGATGAAAAAATACACGAAAAACTCACGAAAACCCTCTGTCTAATTAATTAATTTGAAGAAAGTAAGACCAGAGTTGATCATTTGACAATTGACTATGCACCTGTTAGACCGTTTTTCAAAAGTATCCGGTGCGGTGGGTTACTCGTGTAGGGTATTAATAAGTCGACTAAAGCCGCCAACATATTCATAAATTTTTTTGTAGTTTGGTTAATTTTTCAATATTAACATTTATCGATATTTAAAAGTTATGGTTGTTGTTGTGTTCATTATCATTGCTGCTTAGCTGTTGTTGTTGTGGTTAATGTATTAGCCGTAAGTGGGCAGTGGCAGATGAAGTGGTCGTCAATCGATTAGCTGCAGCGGATGCATTTTAGACAAATGGCGTAGAGGAAGTGGCGGCTGCATATGGCGTGTGCGTGTGTGTGTGTGGGTGTTGGTACATGTGTGGAAGTGTGAATGGCTTTGTGTGTGCATGAAGATTAATTTAAATTATTGAATTAATTTGGAATTCATTAACTGCTGACAACGGCCGCACAGACGAATGTTTTTTCTATTTACGAGTAATTTGCCACCGTTGGGTGCATGTGTGTGCGTGTGTTTGAATTGACTTGGCTGCTAATGGAGACTCGATAGCTTAAATCGTGCCGCCTGTCGACGATGTACGCGATTGTAAGCCAATCATTTTCCCAACTTGGCACTTGACGCGCCCGCGCAGCAGCATCGCAATTGCCAGTGGCAGCGGTGCGAAACTATGTGAATATGCAAAACGTTCGCGCATTTTGTGTATTTACACCAACAATTAAAGGCTGCCTCTTGCACTTTATGCAAAAAAAATTTTGAATTTTTTTTTACATTTTGATGCATGCAAGCGCGCATTCGAATTCGTCCGTGCCGCGACATGCCGTGCAACATTTACGCGATTATCAGCGCTGCGTGCCGCGCATTTATGCGCGTCTTTAGCCGCCAAACAGCATTTAGCACTTTTTGCATGTTTTGCTATTAGGTGGTAATGAATGACAAGCGCATCGAGCACCAGAATGAACGCACGCCGCACCGATCGTCTGCATGAGTGAGCGAGTGAGTGAGTGAGTGAATGCATGGTTGGTTGGATAGATGAGTGAACGCCAATGCGCGCCAAGCTTTTTGGCCTGTGCGCAGTGTTTATGAATGAGGCAAAACAATCAATTTTATGCACGTTGACCGAGCGAACGCAATTAATGCAGCCGCGATCGTTCGATCCAGCAGCAGCAGCAGCGCACCTTAATTCTTTTTGGAGGTAAACCATTCAAATCCGCGACGTTTGCTGCAAAAGTTCAATGCCAGCTGTTTTACGGTTTTGTTTGTGGCCAGTTCACAGCTGCTTTGTATTGATCGCCTTTCGGCAACTCGCAATAAAAACTCGAACGCTTGGACGCAGCCTATTAGCGCATTGCACAAAGCGACACAGTTTTCGCTATTTAGCACTTTTCTATTTCGTTTGATTGCACGTTATCGAAAGATTCGCTAGCTTCGCGAGCTGTGTGTATTGTTTCACTCGCGCGCCACACCGTTCACCGTTTAGACGTCCGCATCCGGCAACGATTTCCAACCGACTGGCTGATTGTGGTCGCGGCTGTAATGTGGTCGCGGCTCCAGTCCCGCTGCGAGAAAATTTTCAATACGATTTTTCATTCATTTTTGTTTGTTCTCCGACGATCGCGCCGACTGCGGCGAGAGCTGACTCTTGGGTGCGCGCTGTGTGTATTTTTGAACACGGCATGAAAATTCTTCGCGCGTCTGTGGCGTTTGTTGCGTTCTCCGTACTTGCGTTGAGGAAGTTTTCATAAAGAAAACAACAAAGCCTTAAGAAAATACTTGCACGTTCCATGCATCCGTTTGAATTTGAAGCAACATTTGTGACGATGTTGCCGCAACATGTTGCCAGACACAGTCAGTTTTGGTGTAAGTGGTCTTGCAAACGGGATGCGACGCTATTGAAATACTTTTCGTAAATATTGTTGTATAGTAGTATAGTTGAAAATATTTATAAGGCAAATATTAAAGTTTTTAAAAGTGTTTATAAACCAAATTTATACCATTATTTGGTTTTCTTAAATAATGAAGGTTGTTGCTGAAAATATTCATATCATATTTTTTAATGTTTTTTACGAGGAAAAAGATTCATTTAAATTTTTGCTAGCAGTAAATCTGTCAAAAATCAAAAATGTTTCTTATCATAGTGACAACAATTGTTGTTATCAATGTCCAAACATTGCACGCGAAGGCGGTAAACGAGGACTTGAATTTTCTAATTTATACTGACAAATTATAATTATTCATAATTTTTTAACTCAGATTGCGAAACGTTTTTAAACAGATACAAGCAGTAGAAAAGTTCAAAAACTTCGCAATACACTATGCTTGAAACTTTAGATTTTCTATTAAAAATACTATTCATTCAAAATCGTTTCATATGTTAAACTTGACAATTATTTTAAATATAGCTAATATTTTAAAGCTAAAGAAAGCCGATAGCCCTCGTAGCTAGTGCCGATAATTTATTGTAATTTTCATTATAATAAATAAATAAATAATAATCATAATTAAAGTTTTAGAGTTGGTTATACTAAAAAGAAAATATGCTGGAGTGGGCAGAAAATACGACTTAGACACTCGTACTGTGTATGTAGTTTAAACTGATCAAGCGCCCCTTCCGCGGCACATATTCACACGCATCATCAAAATACTACAATCATAGTAATACAGTGCAAGCTCGATTTTCGCGACTAATTAAAAACCAGACATGTCGCGAAAAACGAATTTTCGCGATAACAGAACCCAAAATTTTATTAATTTTTAAAATTACAATTTTTTTAACTGATATATTTACATTTTAAACATTTTTAAAGAAGTTGGAGATTTTGAGTTGCTTTTTTGGCAAATAATGTTTTAAAATAACAGCTGAATCATATAGTGTTTGTTGCCGGCTTAAAAATCCAAAAAGGTTAATATACCAAAAGGCGGCAATTTCCTTTTTTTTTGTTAAAGACATTGTAATAAAATTAAAAAAAAACAGATAAAAGTCGCGAAAATAGAACCTCGTTTTTCGTCAACTGTCGCGATTATAGAACCTGCAATGTTAAAAATTAAGCCGTCGCGATAACCGGGCCGTCGCGATAATGGCTAGTCGCGAATACCGAGCTTGCACTGTATTATGTTTTTAATATCCCTAATCTTTTAAAGCCAAACTGTTCCAAAAACTAAAAATATTTAATTATTTTGTTCATACCATAACAAACATAGAACATTTATTTCAGGGAGCATATTAGCAGCAAATTGTTCGCCCGAAATATATTATATATTTTCAGTCCTTGAATTTTCCGATCCCATTCTTTGCTATGAGTTACGTTTTCAGCTTTTGAACCTAAAACCTACACATAGAAGAGATTTTTTCTCTCCTTAAAATTTGAATTTAATATCATCAATGGACTTATTGTCTTCCCGTCTGTACTTAAAAAAAAATCAATTCAAATAATCAACTTCAATATTTCATCCAATTCTCTTCGGCGGTCTGCTTGTACTACGAGAGTTCTAAGTGAATTTAATATGACCTCAAATTCTTTGGACATTGATTTTGTCTTGCCTAAGAATGCCTTTGGGAACACTATCTTTAAATATAATTATAAGTATAAATAAGTATATGTACTTATAAATGCAGTATGAAGCATTTCGCATTTATATTTTTTCTCTTCGTCTGGTCCGGAAGTTTGTATACTGTTTAATATTAAGAAAACAAATAACACCCAAAACCATATATGCGTAGCCATTACTTCCATAAACATTTGAGTCGGATATAAACTTACCTACCTATATCAATGCTATGGCTCATGCGACCGAATCATAGTTTTATAGTAATTTTTACAACGTTTAACTAATAGTAAACAAAATAAGAGTGTCTTTTATTTTCGTGCCAATGAATAACCTTCCGATTCGTGTATCCAACCTTTGTTCCAAATTAGATTTGAAAGACTACTACTACTCTCGAAGGCGAGAACATGGA
The DNA here is from genome assembly GCA_964056695.1 of Melieria picta. NCBI lineage: Eukaryota > Metazoa > Arthropoda > Insecta > Diptera > Ulidiidae > Melieria > Melieria picta. The sequence continues at coordinate 16,261,613 of OZ057399.1, forward strand.
TGGTTGCGGGAAGTTGCGCGCTAGTCGCCCACAAGACCGCCGTGCCAGATGTATTTTCGACATCTCACATATGTATTACGTTTTATTGCATTATTTAATTGTAAAAATTCGCCTTCACTGCAGCCGTTATCGCTTATCGTCAAAGTGATAAAATTGCATATGTTCGACAGAATAACTTCGCACAGATGTGAGTGTGCGTGTGTATGTGTGTTTATTTTATTTACTATGCTTGCAGCGCATGCGTCTGCAACGGCCGTAAGTTAAAACAAACAATCTCATTGTAAACAAACACCGTGTGGCCGCCAGCAGACTGCAGCGCCGATGACACTTTGTGCCGCGTCATGAATGGCAGCAGCTCATCGATAAATTGATTTTTACGAGTGCAGGGCAGATGGCTGATGGCTGCCTGATGACTGGCCGCGCATAGTGCACTCAATTAGCGGCATTTCGGACTTGCCGCGGACATAAAATGCGCACTTGAGTGCATCGCGATAGGCACAACTGGAGCACAGAGCAAATTGAGTCTCAAGGACGTTGCAGAAGCCGACCGCGAACATGTGCGCCGCCGAATGTCGCTGATATTTGCAAACGATAAAAAGTGCACAAATCGACTGAGTCAAGTTCAACGCGGGACTGCTTGCCGATTTCGGCAGTAGTGGGCAATAGCGCGCTGGAGCAGCAATCAAAGGGAATGCATTGTCCTCAGGTGGGCAGTGAAACCAGTGCAGACAGTTAAAGTCGTCGCTGCTTTATCGGTTGCTGTGATCGCTTGTTTATTTTTGGTTTAATTAATTTTAATTACATACGAATTAAAAGCGGTTAGATCGTTGCGGTACAATTAACTAAAGTAACGTAAATATAAAATTTCATTTAAAATGGCATTTAAAGGCTCAACGATTACTGACACGTAACAAGGAAAGCATTGATTGCAATAAATACAAATAAAACAAAAATCGTTTAGACTAAAAATTTGGAGGCACGCGCCGACTGGGCTCTACTGATACGAGTGCCACATGGGCACGCGTTCGTTCAGCGGCGCATCGCGCAACGCCTGCATGTGCTCCGCGCCGCTACCGCTGACGCGCGTGCTCACCACCACTGTGCCCAGCACCAGCTTCTTGCCCATCTTCGTCTTGGTGGCCAGTGTCGTGCGAATGTGCACGTTGTCCAGACTGGCCAGGCTCTGCAGCGGCACAACGAGCGTGGCCGCGTCGCCGCCCACATTCCACTTGGTCGAGAGCGACGGATAGAAGTTGGCCGACTTCCATGCGTCTATGTAGATGCCGTGCTCGAAGACGGTTGTCTTCACGTACACGCTGCCCGCCGTGCTCTCCAGCTCGTCCTTCACCTTGTTGTTGCAGCGCATGCGCGCCGTGGTGACGCGCAGCGCCAGGCTGTGCTGGGTGCCCGCCAGTGGCGCGTTGCTGCCGCCGAGTCCCATTTTGCGCCGCATCTCGGTCGTCATGCGGTTCCACTGCGGGTTGCGTGCACTATTCGTGGCGCCACCCAGCTCCGGGTTTGCTTTGGTGTCCACGCTCGACACGACGCTTTCCTCGCCGTCTGCCAGCAGGTTCAGGTCTCGCACCTCCAGCGCCAGCTCCACCACACCTTTGGCGGAGTTTGCCAACTGCACCAACCGCGGAGATATATACGCGACAGGAAAGAAAGAGAAAGAAGTGAAAATTATTTGGTTAGTGTTGTGCGTAACTGTTGGGCGTTGGGCTTTGGCTTTTCGCTTCGGCCAGGTGGCACGCGATGGTTTTATTGCTTCTGCAATTACTCGGCGGCCAAGACGCTTATGTAAACGAGCAATCATGACCAGTGGCGGCTCAGTGCGCTTAAGAGGTGTGTGTGTGTGTGTGCATTCGCACGCAGCGCCTCATTTACGACTGTCTTAATGGAAAAACACCATTTTATATGTGCGCAAGCGTTTTTTTCTCATAAACATTGCTTTCGCTTTGTTCAAATTAAAGAGTCTGTTAGCGGGAAATTTAGCGCACAAAACACTTACGATCTTGGCAAATTTCATTGCGTAACAATTTTCGCCTGAGTGCACAATGCGCTAGCGAGGATGAGTTAAGTAGATCACTTTCATCATTTTCAACATAGTCGAAATGGAAGCGGCGCCAAACCATTCCACATTTCGCCGCACAACTCTCTCTCTGATGTGCAGTTTTATTAAAGCGAAGCAATTTTATTGGTTAGCTGAGACTAAAGCAACTCAAAACACATTCAAATGCATTATTTCGATATTTAACTATTCATATGAGGTGATGGAACTACATCTGCTACAACAGCACTTCAGAAGTCAACCAAGTTGAGAATTTAAGTCAGAGAGAGAGAGTTAGATGTTCTTAAAAAAATATCAAATAAATTTCAAAATATATCAAATAATGCATTGCAAGATTTTGCAGAAATTGTATTATTAGAAATTTGAACTACTTTTCTGAAACTTCAGTTATTTACGAAAAGGACAATAAAAAAGAAAAATTATTAAAAATTTAAGCTCATTTGATATTTCTTACAATTCATTTGACATTTTGATTTGATAATTCTGAAGTGTACTTGTTGTTTCCTAAAGTTCATTTGTTAATTTACGTAGTAGATTTGAATATTCTGAAGATTATTTGGTGTTTCCTAAAGATTATTTGATGTTTTCTGAAACACATTTATTTGAAATCTTCAAAAATTCTTTTATAAAAATTAATTATTATTAATTAATTATTATTTATTAATTACACAGTGCAACACTGGGACAAGAGACAAGTTCAAACATGTCACGTTCGATAGAGGACCTCAGCACATGAAAAATGGCCAATGGATTTTTCCCGGGAAGTTCGAGTTTTTTTAAAATGCAGTTTAAAGATGCCAGCTTAGTGCCCCTAACTGAAATTTGTAAAACATCATATCTTTTCACTCAAATGTCAGAAAACGATGATTTTTAGGTCAAATGAAAGTCGAATCTGAAGTCGAAGAAACCATATCCTTTTTTAAATTTTAAGAAAAAGGACATCAAGGGCATCATCTAAATTTGTATCCAATTTGCCAAGGGATTTGGCACTTTTTCATGTACTGAGGTTCTCTATCAAATGAGTTATGTTTGACCTTGTCCCTCGAAATTTTTTTTGATTTTTTTGTACTGTGTTATTAATTATTAATTAATATAATTAATTATATTAATTAATTGTATTATAATTAATTCATTATATTATATTAATTAATTATATTAATTAAGTATATTAATTCTTATTAAACTAAATTTTGTTAATTCTTATACATTTTCAGTTCATTTGTCCGGAGAAAACATCCCGCAAATTATACGAATTACTATGTATGTAGTATACTATGTATTTATTTTTGAACATTTCCTCATAAAAATTTGCAATTTCCTGGCGAGAGAAGAGCTGCTAAAAATAATGGCTTTTCATTCATGACTCTCAGATTCGTGGACAGATGCGCCACAATGACTACATTTTTCTATTCTATTCTCCTATGTCATCACGAACAAATCGCAATCTTGCGCTTCTATTTCATCACAGATAAGCCCAGTTTTTAAGAAAAATAATACTCCAGAAATAAAGTAACAATCCATTGGTATTGACAGCCAAAACATAAATGTTGGTGATTGGGAAAACTGCTGGTGTTCTCAACACTTGCACTTACATTATTATTGGGAGCTTTGACCACGCTGGTTGTTATGTCCTTGATGGGCAGCCACATTTCCTCAGTCGTGTAAAGCCCGGTGCGTGTGTTGCGTTTGAAAAGTTTCGCCTCCAAATAGCAGGTCACCGAGCCTAAGCAATGCAAATGAAACCAAATTAATTATGCCACATTCAGTAGATTCATTTTTTGGCACACATTACCAATATTGCGCCTTGACTCGCTAATGGTCAGCGGTGGTATGGGATCGCGCGGATTGGCATCGCTCGGTTTGCGCTTCACCTTTTGCGAGCCGCCTTCCTTGCCGTTCGCGTTGCCATTGCCGTTGTCCGTGTTATTCTCCTTGTCATCTTTGCATTTGCCGCTCGAAGTCTCCACCACCTTCTGCACCAGGTTCGAGCTCTTATCACGCAAGGAGCGATACGTTTTATTGAAGCGATTGAAACACTGCAATGGAAATACTCATCACCACAAACAAATACAAACATAAATACATACTTTTATACATATTTATGCACGTATGGAAACGAAAACAAACTATAAAAAGTCAACTCACCGCTGGCGGTAGCTCCAAAAGTGCATAGACCGTAAAAACCACAAACTGTCCGGCAAAGAGTTCTTCGGGCGTGAATTCGGCAACAGTTTTGCTGCCGCGCCGTGACGAATGCTTCAATGAGGGCCTGCAAAACACACACAACGCTTGTCAGTTGCGCGAATGGATAAAGGCAAAATGATTGAGTCAACTTGTGCAGCCGCAGCCGCAGCGTCATAACTCGCAGCTAATCATCGAAGCGATTTATCGCTGTTGCTCAAGTGACGGCTAAATGCGGTGCATAAATAAAATGCAGCCAATTGCGGACTCACTTCAAATCTGGCGCCAGCGGAAATTTGAAATTTTCATTGAATTTTGGCCATGAGTTCGTTTGAATGCTGCTGTCCAGACGCTTCGAACCGGGAAACAGTTTCACCTGAAAGCACAAAGAACAAATATGATCGCTGTGGTTGCTGTCTGTGGTGGCGGCCGAAAGCTTAACCGTGAAAGCTCAGCGTACAACTTGTACCGATTAAGTGCCCTGTAGGAATATTTTGGCGCGGAATTATGTGGGTTGTGATTGGAATTATTTAAATGTTTGTATATTGCGCGACATTCAGTTAAACTGAAATCATTTTAATTGAGGTTTACAATGAGTTAAAAATTTGTAGTACAATTTTCCGAGCATTTTTGTAGATGGGATCGTTCTGTTGTTCGAAATGCGCGTTACACAATATTGAATATTATGCTGTAAAACAAAATTGAACACAGATTTGCAATTCGGTTAAACTTCTAGGTTCAAGAAGATAAATATTTTAATATTCCCATTAAAATGTTTTCGATAACACCACAAAAAAAATTGTATGGAAAAAATTAAAGTGATCGTAATCAAGTGTCGCGGAGTGTATATATATAATAATAAATATATATATTATATATACATATACAGTCGTGTCTGGGTATAGTGAACACCCTATATAGTGAACACCCAAATTTTGATATGGAGCCTCTAAATCATGAACAAAATTTTGAAAGCAATTTCAAGCAAAAAGTGTATTTTGAGCAAATAAAACGGGTTTTTGAACAAAAATTTTAACCTTGATATAGTTAACAACCTCAATACTGTGAACAGGCCTTGTAATAATTAGTTCACTATATCCAGACACGACTATATTTATATTTTCTGCTGTGTTCCGGTCAAAGCGACCCACTTTTAACAAATTAGGCTTATGTATTCATGTTCTAAAATCATACTTTGCATGAATTTACAATAAACCAAAAACAAAGTTACTCACTCTAAATAATTTTTGTTCTGTTTCGTTATGGTTTAATGAAAAAATGAAATAAAAGTGAATTTAATTTTCTAATTGATTCAATTCGACCCAACAACACAATAGTTGGGGTATATTTTTGAGAACCGAGGGGTTAAGAACTGCACCAAGCTTTAAAATATTTAATCTCGTTCTTTTACAAAATTACAAAGTTCATTGGAAATGTTTTCAAAATTAAATCTACTTTTCAATTTTTGTATTTCAACATTTAACTAGGCTTTTAAATCAAATAAGGTGTACGAGTATTTGAACTGTTAATAGAAATTTAATGGACAACCAATTTTTGAAAAACTATCGCAAAATCAAGGATCTTATAGCCTCAAAAGTCTTATATTTATATCTCGAATTCTTTTCAAATAATGTTAAATATACGATCGAATAGTAAAGAGAACGGTTTCACTAAGATTTGATTAGAATGGCCAGACGTTATCAAGTTTTGTGGGCAATTTTCAATACTTTTGGTCTTTAATGCTTTTGCGTGTGGTGTAATTGCGTTCTGATTGACCCTATTTTTTTAAATAAAGTGAGAGTACTTGAGTTACATTAGTACATTAAGTACTCTAGTTCAGGGTTAAGAATGAGCTTATTAAGAGGTTGGTGAAACATTGGTGACAAGGAACATGAAATGAGAATCCTGAGAATTAAATACGAAAAATCAATTCGATATGTTTTGTTATTTACTACTAACAGCCTCTAAAAGAAGCGCGTATTTTTCTTCGTTTTGGCAACCACACCCTTAACATTTTCTAATTTTCAAAACATTTTTTTTTAAATAAAAAAATGTGTACCAATAACTAATGACACACGTTTGCACCTCAGTGTATGCTAACTTTTTCTTTTATGCCGATTTTTTTCGTTTCAATTGATTCAATTCAATTGACGCATGTTTTAAGCCGTTGTTAGTTTTGTACAGCTGTTATTTTTTAGGAATCTGAGAACCTAAATGCGATACTTGTTCGAATCGATTGTAATATTTGGCCATAATATTTGCTATACTAACTATAGTCGCGTATTGTGATGCAGAAATTTTTTTAAAATCTTGGTTACCAACAACTGTTTTGATAAGCATCAATCATGTGCAACACTCACCTTTATCAAATATCCCTGCACCACTTTGAAACCGAATAGCGCCGGCAGATGTCGCGCCGCTATCAAATGCACATTAAGCTCCGGCACTGTGGTCTTGGTATAGGGCGCTGCCGTCGCGCCACTCTCCTCACCGCGGCCACCTTCAACAGCAGCGCCGTTGCCGTTGTAGCTCTGCGCCGCTTCAATGGAGATTTGAAAGCCAATTTCCGGTTCCAGTGTCAGTTGTGCATTCTTGCCATTTGTCGAGGCGTGCTGGCCCGGCAGCCAGGAGCGTAACTTTTGCATCGCGGTCGTCATCACCTTTGATGGGGACGAGCGCGCAATTGCATTAGGGCGCAGGGTAGTCTTGAAGCCAGCAGTTTGGTGTTAGGCCAGTAGCTAAACGACAACTCCCAGTGACATCAGCATGACAATAAACGACTGCAATCAAAACCCCGCAATAACAACAAATTAGTTTAGTTTCTAAACGTTCGCTGGCGACTTTGCTGCGTGTGATAAACGTTGGCACTCGAGCAAGCAAAGTCGCACAAATCCGCCAAATCCACTTTAATTAAAATCAATTTGTGAAGCACCGCTACCAGCACCGCCGCCGGCGCTGACACCAACCAATGCCGTCGAAGTACGCGCATTCGCACCGAATTTGTCGTTTGTTTACGAATTTGATTAGCACGCCGCGATTTGCCGCGTTCTCTTCACTTTGGCATAGAGAGAAAACGATTTGGCCATGTCCGGTCATCGGTCGTGTCTCAAATATCACACACTACAACATTCGCAGGAGTTGAGATGCAGAAGTGACATTTGAAGCGAAATTTAACCATGAATTCTGGGCAAGGACTGAGGCGCAAATGGTCACTTGCAGTGTTGCCAAATGAGAGCATTGACTATCAATGAACTGTTTGTTTGCAAACGTTCAAAATAATTCCATGTGACACGACTTCTTCAACCACTTAACACTGTAACAACACACACATTTCTTGTCTAAAATTTTTCAAATTTGATTTTCTTTTAGTTTAAAGTATTCTGATAAAAGACTGACTTGCCTCTAGTGCAGTGCGTAAGTAAGTCGCTCACGATCGACCGAAACACTCTTACTGATTGTTATTTTCTTATCAGTGTCAGCCGCAGTCGAGCCGACTGCAAAAGCCGCCCGACAGCACTGCACGAGTCGTGCACAACGAAACGTTCAATAACGCTGAGAAATTATACTTTGTGCTAATCAAGAGCACAGCACACAACTAGGGCGGAGCAGCACGGCGGAAAAACACAATAAACCGAAAGAGAAACGCCAGCCGACTGATGCCAAGTGCTCCACTTCGTTGGGGGAATGACAGCTCGCAACTGACTGGCAACGGTTCCAACAATGCGCCCGCAAAGCTGTGACTCCAACCGCGCCACTGCCGTCAGCGTCGTCCGTTTATGACTTGCGATCTTCTTAGCCGAACTTTATTTATTTAGTTCGAGTGCTGCAAACACTATCGATGCTGATTGCTTTGCAAAGTATTCTACCAATCGACCGATCGATCGATTGACACAAGCGCGATGTAGCTTCGGCGCAATGGAGCGTTTGATCGGGAAGTCGTGCGGTTGAATGATCGATCGTATCGCACACAGTTGTCGTCGTCTTGTGATGACATCGTCAATTACCGCATTTGCCAGCCGACAACGAGCAATAATAATTACGATTATCGTGGAGATGTGCTGCAGCGACACCACCAGCCGACGCTGCCAGCAAGCAGATCGCTAAAGCCAACCGCAGCACAATGCAATCAAACAACAAAAACAACAACACAATACGCATTGTCAGCTGCGAATCGGCGCGACACTTAATGCAGTCAGCTGCACTTCGGATAACAGTTTGAGTTTCTCCGCGCATCTCCACACAATAAAGGCGAGCAAGGCGATGGCGAAACGCGCTCAAGATCTGCGCTGTCGTTGCCCTCCCCCCCTTGTTGATATATTAAAAAGATGCAGTGACTCTAAAGTTCGGCGCTCTTCAATTTATTTTGGTTGCAAACTCCCATCGGATTTGCGAAATGTTTAATCCGAACAAAAGTGCACAAAAACGATCTGAACTTAAATGCCCACTAAATGCCAATGAAGTGAATAATTTTGGCTTGTTTTTGTTTGTTTTATTTGCGCGTTTCAAAAAGCTGCGAGTATTGAACACAAGTTAATCGGTCACGGCACTCAAAGCCCGGGCACGATGCAGCAAAACATCTGCACTGACGCGCGTATTGCGAGACTTTTGCGGTTGCTGCACCAACCGTCTCAGTTCATATAGTTTGCATTGTGTCTCGCCGAGCGTCTCGCACTTCACACATTCTATGTGGCAAATTATGAGACGTTGGCTTTGTGCTACATTGGCTGACAATGTGAACTGACTGATTCACTGACTGACAATTGACTAGTGCCGCTTTCTCGTCGCACACAGTGCAACTACAGCTGCAGCATTGCATTCACGCAATTCGATGTTCAAGTGCTTGTTACTTAATGTTTTCAGTTGGAAGAAACAAATTAGTTGGCTGGCAGTCAGTTTCGATAACCAGTGTTATCCCTAAGCGGGAGTGATGGGGCCGAGTTTTTCGCAACCGCCACAAAATGCTTGCAAGGTAATGAATTGGTGCGGCGATCTATAACGACGGCTGGCGAAGCGGCCATCAACCCATCCATGTTTCACACAAATCTTATATGTATTACTTATATGATTTACCAAAAGCTACATATTCCTTCGTCAAATCGGTTAACAGCCGAAGCTTTCACATTAATTCTGAATTGTTACAATTGAAATACAAACACACCACTTGCGAATTATGCATAAATCATCTGAAATGCTAATGGGTTAAGAGCAGTTGCTGAATGACTGTAGCCAAGTTTGTCCGTCCATATGAGAGTGGGGCAGTCCGTTAACTGGTCGATGTACATACAAACATAACACTGAAATATTATGTAATTTTCAACGTTACTATGTGTTGCCCAAAGATTGAAAAATTCTTTAGTGAAAGGAACTTAAAAGAGAAATGTCATTGAATAATTGTTATTGCTAAATATTACTTCTGTCTTTTATATGAATATATCCTCCTTATACTGATGTCTGATCGTTCTACTATGAAGAAGGAAGAAGTGATGGTTAGGTGAAATAACCAAAAAGACTGCACCACCCCAAATCTTACTAAACAAAGTACACAACATTTATAACAGCTCTCTCAAGAATAGAATGTAGATCACGATCTCACTAACGGGACGCAGGCTAGTGCAGTGGCGCACACAGCATTTCATTTTGGGGGGTTCGGGCGACAGCCGCAGGTCAAGGTAGGAAATGCACACCAAAGAGACCTTGTAACATATGTTATGATTCTGATTTGTCATCTGGAGAACTCGACTGTATTGCTTAGAGGCGTACATCTTTTTAGGGCCCGAACAGACCTTGTGAAACTGCATTATGTCTGGTCTCATGATAATAATTAGGTATAATCTAACCTAACTTATAAATTGAAACGTTGATTGGTGGAACAATATCATTCATTCCTGCTTGGTTTCTAGATAAAATAATCCATGTTATGATAAACACGTAGATATTAAATAAGCCTTAAGTTAGGTAGAGTTATAGAAGCTTTGTCGCAGACCCTGTTGGATACATTATGATTCTCTTCAGTTTAGAATTCAGGGCCCTCCCATATCTGTTAGGTTCGCTGTAGATCTTTAAAGAGCAATTTAGTTTTGGCGAGTAAATTGTCCGAAAGCCGTTCCGTATTAGCCTTACATAGCGCACAGATATTATCAATGTTTGTATTTTATTTACAAATTTATATTTATTATTTTTTATATTTATACAACTTTGTTATTAATAGTTTGTAAACAATAATAACAACATTACTTATTGTGTTACGTTTAAGAACTGGGCTAAGCCTTTCGCAAAAATCGAAAAACCTTAACCTATAATAGGCGCCTTACTTACTGCGTCTTTTTTCTAAGCAGCTCCGAACTCGTCGACACCTGAACCCCTGCAGCCTGCCATATGATCCTAAGCATTCCTGCCAGTATGTGGAACCTAATAATCTGAAAAAGTAGTCTCTAAGCGCAAATTTTAATTTGCTCGAAAAGCACGAGGCCAATGCAGATGCAATTTAGAATCGGCATAAAATTGATTGAACCTATCTCTTGTATCGAGTCGCTCACACGACATTTTTGCGAGAAGGTCGGCTTTAGTGCTTCTAAAAAGAAAACTTCTGCATTAATAATTAACAAAAGCAATAATGGCCAAATGACTGTTCAGGCTGTTGTGATGAAATGATGAAAAAAATTTATTTCATATAAATACATCGCTAAGTCGCTAATTCGCTTACTATTAACAACGACTCGCATTTAAAGAAAATATATTTAAAATTAAAAGTTTAATTGCTTCAACTAACTGGGGCGCACTGACGTAACAAAAGAAGAAAAACTCTAAATTCATATAAATGACACTATCTCGACTTTTAAATACTCAGAACTCAGTTCAGAAAAAAGCACATATAGAAGTTCATTTTATTGAAATGTTTTCAGTTCAAAACAAAAAAAACAGAAGTTAATCTCGAACAAAATCTTTGATATGTTTCAAACTTCAGAATTGCAACGCTATTTGGTAATTTTGTGGAAACAAATATCCAAGAACCTGAGACGATTAAGAAGCTTGAAGGTATTTTCATAAGCCACGAAAGACATTCCCAACGAAAGACATTATAAGAAGTTGGCTCTTTGTCAAACTTGACATTAAACCTCTATGGAATTAATTGAAAGCTTTTATACCAATGTGTACAGTTTGCATAATTCATTCCCTCAATCCGCAAAGCACTTTCCTCATTCTTAGAAATACTTGGACAGCTGGTAGCTTAATTGTTAAATTATCACACTGAACTGAATTCTTTTCGTCAAGTACCTTTCACTAACCGCAACAAAATCTAATTTTTATTGGCAAGGCAGCACTAACAGCAACAACAATCAAGTGAAGCAAACGACAATAATTTCATTTTTGGGCAATTCGCAAACTGGCACACACAAGTGGGAATATGTACGCATGTACGACTGCACGTAGATTGAGCGTCAGCGCGCCGTCTTAGAGCGTCGACGTCGGCCATGTGGGCTAGACACGCTCTGAGCTACGAGCAACTAGTTAGATACTTGCAGCAATATTCATCAGCTGTGTTTAAATTAAATATGCCAACCTACATTTGCTGCTAGTACAAGCCGGCGCGCATTCATATCTATCTACATAGGTACACGTACTTACATACGCATACACATATATACGAAATTTCTCATACGGGTATTTGAATGCATGTATGTATGTTTGTATTTAGTGGCGTGTAACTTGCGCCGACAATACGTTTCGCTGCGAATTCGAAGCACATCTGTTGCTGTTGTTGTTGTCTGCACATACGATATTTGTTTTATTACTGCACTGACATCAATTATTGCCACAATTAACAATTTGTAAGAAAGAACAACAACAAACCCGTAAAGAATTATATTCGAAAACGAAATTGTATGACAACGGACAATTTTGCACTGTTAAAGTGAATTGCGCTGTTGTTGTTGTTGTACGTTTGAGTGTAGCGCTTCAATTATGCTGCGCTTTGTAAGCAAATGAAATCACACAAGCTGCCGGCAAAATACCTTAGAGTAGACAATAGACTCACTTGACACCGAAATGCGATTTGAAGCCGCGCATTCCATTCGTCAGGTCGTGACACGAGAATTTCAATTTCGATTCTGAATGCAGCTTAAATGAAAGAGCGCGCACGCTCCTCGTACGAAGCCAAAGCAAGTAATGCAACAAACAAAACAAATCAGTAAACGAAAATAAAAAATAAATGAAATCTATTTAATAGAGACGCACAGTCATACAAACATTCGTACATGGGTGCAAATACTATTATATATGTATTTATATATATATTTGCACAATCGTACTTCATTCGCCAGCACTTAAAAGCTCGTAAAAACTGAAACCTCAAGTTGAGAGATCGTTTCTGTGCACCCTACATTCAATCATGCGCTACACTGACTCATTCGTATTTCCATCCAATACTTTACTTTCGAAATAGTGACTAATTACAGTGCCAGAATTGGTCGCTATGCACTTCAGAATATTGTTGCTTAGTGGCTATTCTGCGATTTGAACAACGGTATGTAAAAACCCGAAATCGAATACCTGATATGTGCAGAATTTATTTTAAAGAAGTTTTTTGATGAATTAATTGTTTAACCACAAATACGTATTTGGAAGATGGAGTGCACGTAAGTGACATTGCTTCAGGTTCCAATTTAAACACAGTGCGAGAAAATTCAGTTAACTATTGAACCCACATCTGCACAAAAGTAACGCCGATTCGTCGGCGTGGTGGCTTTTTGAAAAGCCCACGAACGATTGAATTGCTGCTGTATTATTCAAAACTAACAAATATAAACAAATGTTCGATCAATAAAAACAACCCAAGACATTGTTAGATAACTAAGGAAGCATATTCGCACCAGCCGTAAGCTCTAAAAAGCATACAACGTAAGATCTAACTGCAGGTTGATTCGTTTCCTAAAAATCTTCCTTGATGCATTTTTATGAAGTGGACTACAACTTCAAATTAGAAATATTTGAAAACAACCCAATACATACTAGAAATGTCAACTAAATGCCATTACAGTACTGTGCACCCCACTATGACGCACGCAAAACAAGGTAGACCCTCTGCTTCTTCTTAGCCATGTTGAGCATCTGACATAAAAGCCGTGTTTTTTTTTGGTTCTTCGTGCGACTTATTTAAACAAAGATGTCTAAAATTCCCCTTTTGTGATGTTTTGCACAAAAACAAAGAGAAGAATAAAATTGAGATTACGAATCAAATAATTATCTTTCAAATTAATGCCAATGCCAAGCACCTTAAGCAAGATCCCTTACAGGTCTGAACAATATAGCTGACTTTAAAGGGGAAACTTTTGAATGCCTTAAATAAACTTGTGCTTCCTGTAGTCAGTCGAACTTAACAGTTAGTAGCGATGGCCGTCGTGGTTACTACATACATAATCATAGCATAGAATATAAAAAAACAGAAAAAGTGCCCCAGTAACGTTTTTAAGAAAATTTACAGTACGAATAAACTCAAAAAATCATCGACATACTTCAACATATTTCGTAGTAGATAATGTTTCAGGCTTGTTTCCGCCAACAATTAGCAATTCCACTCGGTATCTGTTTGTTTGAGGATACTGAACTGTGTTCAATCAAACGGAGCTCAGGCATGCAAACGTAAGTCTATAAATGTGAGATTGCATTCATTGGAAATTTGGAAACGTAACGGGCCAGTTACCCAAGACCAGTGTTGCCACTTGAAAATTTTTTTTCCGACCAAATCCGACCCCAACCGACCAAATTAAAAATTTGCGATATCTTTAAATTCATTTTTAAATTACAATTTTATTTTTTTAAGTAAATTTTTTGTACTAATGAAAAGATATTCAAGGACCGAAATTCGTTTAAGCGGACCATCGGACCAAAGTAAAAAAATCTGACCAATTTTGGTCCGAAAAGACCAAAAGCGGTAACTCTGCCCAAGACGCAGAACATAAACTTAACCGTAACCGTAATCTTAGAAAATTTGAGCGATTACCCAAAACTTAGTTTCCATAAACATAAACTCAGAAATCAGCTGCCCCTCCTTGTCGATAGAGAGAAAAATATTGCCACTCCAGTTTTAAATCATGCACACGCAAATTAACTCTTTTCACGGCATATTTTCACTTAATATTCTTGAATGTATCTATGAACATCCAACGACATCAAATATTAATATGTTTACAAAAATAATAAGAATTTCATTCCATTTTGTCTATTTAGCAAACTCTGGTAATTTCTTCATTTTCCAATTCACTCAGAGCAAAGTGGTTGCCGATTGCATTTTCCGTAAACGTAAACTTAGAAACCAAAACGTAACAGATTTTCAAGTTTACGGTGACGTTCTACGTTTGCGTTCTATGTCTACGGTAACCAGGTGTACAGTTTTAGAGTATGGCAGGTCGTGTCAGCTGACACGTCAAACTAAGTCACGTCTCGGGTAACTGGCCCATAAGTCCATAACTTGGAAATTTTCCACTTTACTTCAGGTCCTACTCACAGGCTGCCTTTTTCTTTGTTTTCATCGTATATTAATTTTTGAATTTCAATTTCAAAGTCAGTATAATTCCGTATTGGATAGGATCGGCCATAAAGGCTAGGATTTTGTAGTTCGTAATTGGAGGGGAGGGTTAATAAAAGTCAAAAATAACTCTAGTTGTAATTACTATTGTAATTGTTAAAAGTAGTACCAAAAAAAAAATTGTCAATTCTAAGTTTTGGTCAAAACAATTAAAACAAATTGTAATTGTGTATGTTTGCCAATCAAACGAAATGTCCACAGTCGAAGTAATTTCACCAGAGATCAACTTTCAATATCCCAAACCACTTCCACCACTCTTCGCTATCCAGACGATAGGCGATACTGGATTCTCGCCCAACGAAGTGGCGGCACTAAAAAACTTAATACGTGTGATTAAACGACGCTTCAGACATCACGCTTTCATCGTATACATCAAGTTGGTATTTCCCACAACTTGCAAACATTCGAAAAGTGTCCATCTGAAACAGTGCACCTTTACACCGCTTGCAGTTTCTTCACCAACAACGAAACCCTGCTCGAACGCTTTCGTACGAATGGTAGCAAATTTAACTTACGGAAGCTGAACGCACACGCCAACAGAGTTCTAGAGCTGTACACGGTGGTCATTGAGAAGGCTCTCGACCACATGCGCGTTCTGCACAGCATCCTGGCCTCGATGGCAGCCGCTCATATCGCGAGCGGTGTGCAGAAAGAAGAAATCGAGGTCGGTCTCTACATCAGCTAGTTGAACTACGGTTTCTATTTCGCCTTCTTCTTTCTTACAGCTGATGACGGAAGCCATGAAGTCATACTTCCTAGATGCACTGTACCCTATCAAGTCACCAACTTTGGGGATGGCTTTAGAAAAACTATCCATAATGATTACATCCAGCTTCGACGCTGATTACCTATCCTCAATTGTACGACAATCGCAAGTTGCAAACTAAACTAACAAGAATGACACTACCACAACTATATCCGGTGTTTATCTTCTTGGGCGGTGGGTATTCCATAAGAAACGCTCGGCACAAGTCCACACAGGACATAGGCGAAATTGGGACCGCGATCAGTGTGCCATCTGGTATTCGAATCTCGCATTGTAGTGAAAAACTAAGCACTTGACTTGGAACGAGGTCCAACGGTGCAGAATTTGTTCGAAAATCAGTATGAAAATTGTGAAAAATGTGATCTGGAGTAATGTGCATTGCGCGCTGTTCAAGCAGCTCAAACCACAATGCTTGGGCGGCATGATGTCCTTGAAGATTTTTAAATACAGTGAATGCCACTTCCACTCCACTCCACTTCACGAGCAGCTGTAACATGTTACAACAATTCGAAATTTGCCTGCGTTGTCTTTTACTTTGTTTTCATAGACGTTTACTTTTCTCATTTCAACTTCAAAGACGGCATTATTTCTCGCAGCAGTGAAGCAGCAATCTACGCTTCCACATCGAAACACATCACCAATCATTTCTAAGAACGGCCGACCGATGTTGCGCAAGTAACAACGAGAAACAATTGAAAATGCTATAAAATATATAAGAGAAAAATTATATCCAATAAACTTAATAAAACCTCCCAGCTCTAGTGTCTAGAGCTTTTATATTTATAATAATTTAACAAAATAAAATCAGCACGAACAAAAGAAATAAAAAACAAAAATTAACCAAACTCAACTCACTAACGGAAAAGAAAAATTTCAATCGCCAATTTTCTTATGTTTGCCAACTCATCAAAATGCAATCAGCCAAAGCTAAAGCAACTCGGAAAAGGCTCAACTCTCACTTTCCTCTCCCACTGCCAGAACTATGCACTGCGCCGACGGTTTGCGGCTCCGGATTCACGGCCAACGAAATGATATCACTGAAAAACCTGGCAACTGTGATACAACGACACTACATGAGGCACTCTTTAACCGTATTTCTCGAGTTTGTATTCCCCACTACTTACGGACATCTTTGTGAAACTTTCCATCTAACTTTCCCTTGCAGCCTCTTCACCAACAACGAAGACCTGCTCGTACGCTTTCGTAGTGCTGGCAAATTTAACGTGCACAAACTAAACGTGCACGCAAACAAGGTTTTACAGTTGTACGTGGACCTTATAGAGAAGGGCCTTGAGCACAGATTCCATCTGCACAACACTCTTTTTAAAATGGCAGCCACTCACCTGTCGAGCGGTGTGCAAAAGGACGAGATAGCGGTTGGTATATCCCTTCTACCAATGGCGCACACAGGACTTCGTTTTGTGGGTTTGAACCCTAAAACCCCCCTGAGGGCGCCACTGCCTTCTACCGACATTCCACAGCCAATTGAACTATAGTTTCTATTTCTTGCAGCTGATGACAAACGCAGTCAAGGCGTACTTTCTGCAAGTAGCACACCCCATCAGTTCGCCAACGATCGTGGTGGCTTTGGACAAACTGTCCGAAGTAATTATGGCCAGCTTCGATTCCGATTATCTAACAACGATACGTAAAAATTCTATGAACTAAAACGTATTTTATGTTCTTGGCTTTGAATGATCAGCGCCGAGCTGGGCGAAAAGATATTGTACGATCGATGGGTGGCCACAAGAAATGCTCGCCACAAGTCCATAACATTGTAAATGTTTAAATAGATTGTCAGAAAAGTATTCCCGTTTTTTTCTACCAATTAAAGTAAATTTTTTGTATGTAACAGCAAATTTTATTGAACCAAAAACCTGCCATTTTATACGATCGCTTTTTGCTATTCTTTTTAGCAAAATAATAATTCCATTCTAATAGAACCTTTATGGCTGCTGAGGAAAAAGTCTGAGTACTGTGTTAAGTACTTACCTCAGGCATTTCGAAGCCAATTTGACTCATTGGAGGCATTTTCTCAGAACTGGGCTATATGCAGGGAACATCTCCCAACTAAGCTCTCAAAATTTTTAGTAGGTAGTTTGTTAACTGTTAACTGCTCACAGTGTTATAAAGCACCAAAATATTCATTTGAATAGGTGGCTAGAATTTTTAATACCTTCTTCTTCTTTTTAGTACCTTCTTTTTCTTTTAATACCTCCTTCTTCCACAGAATTCAAAATTTCCAGAAAGCAATCGAGTGCGTATGGGACGACAATCAGCGCTTTAGCAACATTTTGATACCACAAAAACTTGGTTAACCTTAAAAATGGGCAGACGATTGGGTCAGTTAGCCAGAGTTATATCCATTTCGTTTTCTTTAGAAAGGTCTACTGTGTGTATCTCAATGCTTGAGAGTTCGCTCACATTCGAGAACAGAGGTTTTCCCAAAGCCAGTAGTCTAGCGGGCGCGAGATAGTGAAAAGCTGTTTCTTTTTCATTCGCATCCTTGCAGTGGCAGACCTAACTTCTCGGCATGTGCAGTCAGCAGTCAATTTGGCTATGTATACCCGAGTGCGTAGATATAACTTGTGAATTTTCTCACATGGCTGCCTTATGCTCTTTTTTTTTTCAAAATAAAACTGTGCCATTTGTTCAGCGATTGGAAATCGTATAAGATATGAAAAGTGCCTGGGCAAAGCCAGCGATGTCCATTGTGAACATCTTCTTCACTTCACTTAACGTGCGCTCACAGTCTGTGTCGTGAACAATAACAATTATGATTTTTTTTATCAGGGGCTGTATTGCTTTTCATTTTGCTTTCACACAAATGTACACATTTTTTTCTCACTTCAATTTCAAAGTCGGCATAACTTCCCATAGCGCCGGTGCCATAACTCAAGCTTCAATGACAAGTGTTATAAAAGCAACAAACCAAGCAAAACAAATCTAAAATACATATAAGAGAAAAATTACATTCATAATAAAATAACAAGCCCACCGCCCCAGTGTTGAGGTGTTTTATATTTATTACAATCTTACACAAATATAAAATAAAATCAATAATCCATACTAACGCAATGTCCGGAACTAAATCAAGTGGACAGAAGGATTTTGCCTATCCCCCACCCTTGCCACGTTTTAGCAAGTCAGCCAAGTCTGATGAATTGGGTTTCACAGCCAGTGAGAGGAGCGCATTGAAGAAATTAATGCATGTATTAAAGAGACACTTGAAACTATATATTTTCACCATGCACAACGAGTGAGTATTCACCCGGCGAATATTGCAATTCTACAGAAGAGTGTGTGTGTGTGTGTGTGCTTGCAGATTCTTCTCCATCAACGATACGTTGCTCGATCGCTTTCGCAACAACGAGCGGCTTGACTCGCAAAGGCTGAGTAAACATTACATCCAAGTGGCAGCAATGTACGAGAAGTCGATTGAGCGGGGACTCGACAATTGTCGCTTTTTGCAAACAATTATAGGCGACATGGAAGCTGCTCATACGGCGGGCGGCGTCCAGAGGAACGAGATTGCGGTTGGTTCCACGCCCCACTTCAACAAATTCTAGCAAAATTATACTCAATCTCCCATTGCACAGCTAATGACAGACGCCATCAAGGCGCTGTTTCTAGATGTGCTGCAATCCATCAGCTCTCCAACCTTGGTCAAGGCCTTGGACAAACTAGCCGCAAGATTCTTGGGTAGCATACCAATTAAATGCTCAAATTCACTTACGCATTCGGAAATACTCGAATAAGCTAAACAAATTCGTATAAGATACAAGATACATTCACAAACAATCTAAGAACGCTTATCTTCACGATTTGGGAGACCAGACGACCACCTTTAGTGGGACGGGACTACGCATGCGAGAGCTACATTCCAGTTCCACTCCTCTTCACGTCCGGCTCACAGGCTGCGTTGCTTTCTTTTCGGTTTTTGTAAGCATTTGTCTTTTTCTAAAAATTTTCAAAGTCAATGTAATATATTTATTTCAAGTATATTTAATTGTTTTGTATTTATTTATTTGAAATAAAAAATTGGTCTACAAAATTTACATTTTGCATACAAAAATTCAAACCTGCTTTGCTCGCAAACTATCAGAATGGTCCACAGAACAACGATCGCAAAAAAGAAAATTCCCTTTCGGGAATCAATACCAAAGCTCTTTGCTGCCCCGACGACTAACATTATTGGATTCACACCCAACGAAACTTTGGCATTGAGAAACCTTATTCGCTTTATACGGCGGCGCTATAGTTATCACATTTGCGCCATATACACCGAGTTGGTATTGGCCGCTTTGTCTCGGTTTGTCTGTGTCACTTTCATCTTGCTTGCAGGTTCTTCAGCAACAATGAAACGCTGCTCTCGCGGTTTCGCTACGCCGGCAAGCTGGACTCGCACAAGCTGAATCGACATATGCACAGAGTGATTCAAGTATATGAGACGTTTGCCGAGACGGCTCTTGACAACAGCAAGTACGACGTCCTGTACGGCATTCTGGCCGATATAGAAGGTTGTCACTCGGTGGCCGGTGTGCAAAAGGACGAAACGGCGGTTGGTACACTGCACCTACAAAAACCCTCTCAGTGCATTGAACTAATATTTCCAATTCGGTCTTGAACACAGCTGATGCTAAAGTCCATCAATGCATATTTTATAAGAGTGCTGCACCCCGTTAGTTCACCCACCTTGGTCACGGCTTTGGACAAATTATGCGGCTTCATCCTAGGAACGCACCTTACTGAATTTCACTGTCGAATTTTCCAGACAAAATTTATGCACTTCGCCAAAGCAAAATATGAAAGATTTATCGAATAACAAAAAGCCAAAATTTTACTATTACATGAAGCGTATGTATATAGCCGAACTATATAATAAAGCTCAGGTTAACAAATGCGAAGAAAGGTTTGCAATAAAATAGAGAAGAACGTTGCTTGAATTTTTCAGTGTAGGCTGAATTCAAATTAGAGACTCGATTACGAAGTTGAGACCACTTTTTTGGAATATTACGAGATGTATTGCAATAACTGAACAGATTCTACAATTTTGAATAGCGCTCCTTCACAAAATTGTACACCCACATGAAGTTGGAGTTGATGGAGAACAACAACTTTCCAAAGAATTCAAAAAAAGTTGTAAAGTATTATCGGAGTTTTCAATCTATTTATAATATTTGTTTTAATCGCGACATTGTAGTTTCAATGTCCTTAAAGATTCAGGCTTAAGTGCAGAATAGCGTAGCCTCGTGACAAAAATAAATAAGTATGCTTATACAAAGAAGTTTGGCTCCTGAGTCTAACAAACTAAAAATTTTGCCTGGGAAACGCCTACAAAGGGCGTGGCACGGGGTCAAAGTTCAAAACTTTTATCAAAATAACTCAGTCAATTTTCAATGGATTTAAACGATATGGGTATCAAACGAAAGGTCTTTCTCATACCTTTATGTTGATGTACCATATTATATACTTTATATGTACGAGTAAAAAATTATAAGCAAAAAATATTTTTTTTATATAAAATTTACAAAACCCGATTTTTTTCTCGAAAAACCTCTATGCAATACGCTCATTTTTCAAGTAAGAAAATCGTTAAAATGTTAAATTTTTAAATTATTATTTTTACAACAAAAATTTATCGATTATGGCAAAAGCTAGAGCCAATCCATGAAAAATGAGATATTGATTCGAAATCGATTGATATCTTAAAAACATTTTTTTCTACTTTGAAGGGGCTAGATGGGCGAATGCTGTGGTTAATTTGTTCATGGACAATACTTAATTTTGTAATCAGAAATTTCTTCTATGAAGGAAAAGACTTTTCTTTCCTATATTTCGTGATGGCTGCTTGGGGATTCGAGCACTGGACGTTTTGCATATGTACTTTCATTATTTTGTTATTAACTTTACAGCTCGAAGTGAGATGTAGCTTCTTCAATGACATGCATTGCCATAATTAAATTAATGTGAGTCCTATTCTCACACCCCAACGTCATATTCGGCTCAAAGGCTGCAATGCTTTTTCTACAAATTTGTTTTTTTTTCTCTTTTGAATTTCAAAGTCATCTTGTTATTTAATTATTTATATTATTTTTTGACTAATTTAAATTGGTTTTAAATTATATAAATTGAATTACTAAAATTAAATTAGCAGTTAAGAACTCACTCGTTTGAAAGCCTAGTCTGAGATGTCCCAAGCAACCATAAGTTCGAGAAAGAAGGCCATCTGTGCTCTCAAGCCGATACCGAAGCTCAGTACTGCCCCAATCACTGATGAGACTGGATTCACGGCCGCTGAAAAACTGGCGCTACTGAAGAGTATACACATAATAATGACACGCTTTAAACATCACGCCTACACCCTGCACGTCGAGTTGGTATTCTCCGGCAATTGAAGGGCGAGAATTGCGAGATTATCTAAGGACCCATGCGTTTCTATCCTGACCGCAGGTTCTTCAACAACCACGAACCCTATCTTCAGTACTTCCACCATCATGGCAAGTTCGATACAAAGCGGCTAAGTGAACACGCGCTCAAAAGCCTACAAACATTCGCAGAGATGATTGAAGAGGGCATTGGCAACAATGCCTCACTGCACGGCACTCTGGCCAGAATGGAACTGGCTCACATTGCGAACGGCGTACAAACAGCTGATGCTGCGGTTGGTTCCCACTGTCAATGTTCATATTGGATTATTATTGCACTAAAGTTGCCATTTTCTGCACCTCATTTACACAGCTGATGGCGGAGGCCATAAGGGTATATTTACTGGAAGTGCTTCATCCCATCAGTTCGCCAACTTTGGTATCGGCCCTAGAGAAGCTAGCCAATATATTCCAATTCAGTCTTTATGCGGAACTTCGCATTCACACAATACGGGCATCGGCAAATTATTTTTAAACTAACATAAAAATTACCAAATGAATGTTCAAATAATTTAAAAAAATCTAAAGTAAACGCAAAGCTGTAATGACGATCCAAATACTCGTATTGTCTCACTGATTCTGAGCCCATGGGAGGCCAATTGGCAAATGCTGTGGTCAGTAGTTGGCTGGAACAGTTGTGTTGTTATACACACAAATAAATCAAAACGGGACCCACAGTTCGATTATGAGACTAAGGCCTGACTTCCTGTATGAATTTGTACCCGGAAGGAAGCTGCAGCAACGCACTAATCAGCGAAACTGCAGTGTAAATGTATTCAAGCACATGGGGGATGGCTGATGTATTTGGCCAAGAATAATCGAGTAGACGTAAAATTAATACTATAACCTACAGCATAATTTATAGTTTAAAAAAATTTTAAATTGGTTAATTTAGATTTTATTTTTAATTCACTTTAGTTTCCTTGTTCTGGTCGTTGTTAGTTCTTTTTGAGAAAGATATACATATATAGTATATATTATGCCTTAGAGTGAAAAAGTAACAGCCTTTCATTATCTCTGGAACTGTCCAAACCCTCGACTGTACAAGAATACTTGCAGAGTGAGGAAAGCCACTCGACTGAAGAAAACGAAATGTATCGAAACCTATCCTGCCTTATTTTTACAACGCGTATTGCAAGTTTTCGCCCTTTCGAAAAATACAGAGAATTTGCTTTCTAGAAAAGTGTGTATCTGAAGAATCACTACTTTCTTTCTTTATGTTGTTTTTGTAAATTTTCGATTCATGTGTAATAAAAATAAAATAAAATAAAATAAAATAAAATAAAATAAAATAAAATAAAATAAAATAAAATAAAAAATAAATAAAATAAAATTAAAAAAATAAAATAAAATAAAATAAAAATTAATTTAAAATCAAAGTTAAGAACGAGTCTTAACGAGTCGTGGCCGAGCCACGAATATGTCAATTTAATAATTTTATCTATTTTAACATACAACCCACCATACTATACGTATATAGTATGGTGGGGTAAAACCAACCAGAGCACAACAATAAAAAGACTAAACAGAATTCAAAGGTTTGCATGTGTTAGCATTACGGGAGCCATGAAAACGACCCCAACTCCTGGCATAGAGGCCTTACTCGATCTAACACCGCTCCATATAGCCATCCAAGAGGAAGCAATCTCAAGTGCACTCGCGCTATATAGGCATAACCTACTTAAACAGGGTAACCTTACGGGTCACTTGGCAATTTTAAAACAAATAGAGGATACCCTCCACAAATCATCTTATCTTGACTTCATAAAACCCCTTCTTAGCCCAACAAGGAAATATATAATTGACTTTCCGACTAGGGAACAGTGGGATAAGAACCCGAAATGGTTAAAAGAGGACTCTCAAAAATGCTACACCGATGGCTCTAAAACACCTAGTGGTGTAGGAGCTGGAGTTGTGGGCCCTGGGGTCAACCTAGCCCTTCCGATGAGCTACAATACCTCAATATTTCAAGCTGAACTCTATGCAATATATGAGGCAGTTCGAACAATTTCTAGAACGCAGTTCTAAAAGCCCTTGACAGCTACTCCTACACATCAAAAATCCTGCGTCAATGCCAGAAGGAACTCAACGCCCTAGGGACCCAGAGCAGGGTTGTACTTGTCTGGATTCCTGGGCATGAGGGCCATGATGGCAACGAAAGAGCAGACACAAATGCAAAAAATTATGCAGAAAGCCCATTCATAGGGCCGGGCCCGATGTTCGGATTCGGTAAAACCGACCTAAAACAGGACATCCACAAGTGGATCCAAAGACAAAAACAAAAATACTGGAATAATATTGAGGGACTACGACACTCTAAAAGATTCCGAAACTTCAACACAAAACGAGCCAAATCTGCTACACTTCTTAGAAGAAGACAACTCAAAATCCTATGTGGCGCCCTAACCGGCCACTATTCTTGTAACTACCACCTCCACAAGCTAGGCTTGGTCATCGACAAAACATGCAGATACTGCAATGAGGTCGATGAAACAATGGAACACGTTATCATAAACTGCCCAGCCCTGGCACACATACGTGCAAAGTTTCTAGGGAAACATATTCTCGGTGATGAGGACCATAAAACACCAGATGATTCAAGGGGCACAATAAACCTACTAGGTTGCAGTGCGCAAGGGCATTGTCCCTACCCATGATCATTACATTACATTTTAACATACATGCCCCCCCCCATGTTCCCCATTTATTTTTGCTGTTGTTCCATGAACTCATAATTTCAGAGATACAATAGGGCACAATTAGCTACAAGTAGAAGTACCAAATGAAATCAATCAAATCAAAAGTTACGTATCAAAGTGAAGATAATGGCGAGGCGATCACGCAGTTGTTCTCCCACATTACACCCATACATGCTCAGTCATACATATGCTACTCATTGACCGATTCAGGAGGTACCACTCACGTCACGCGCACTCGTACTCGCTCGACCGCATTTTCCATCCATTATCGCACAAAGATCTGCTAATTAACGCATCAATGCTTTGCTTGTCGCTGCACTAAAACAGAGATCACCACAGCACTAGCCGCACCATGTGCTGAACCGCGTACCACGTGCCAGAGGGCATTGGTGACGAGGCGCGCTGCAATAAATATGTAAATCTTGCACCGCTGTCGGTGTCAATGAGCGCTGACGGCGATGATTAAGCAATCGAAACCAAAATCCCAAACGGCATTCACATCCGCACTTTGCACATGTCCAGAATGTAATCGAACTTACATAAATAACTGCGGAGTGGCGGATGATGCTAACGCGATCGCGACCGTGTGAGCGCTACGAGTATTGGCACGAGCGCGATTGTCGGGCGATAGCGCGTTGGGTCGCGTTGTAAGCGTGCGTTAAATTGAGGAAAAGTGCGCGAACCGCATGTTAAGAAAAATCACAGAGAAGTCAGATCCAACTGTCGACCGTCGTCGCCGTCAAGCAGCTGCGGTTGTCGAGCACGATTGCGAGAGAGCGACTGCGATCACTCAAGCGCCAGACCGCAACTAAGTAGCGTGCACTGGCGCACCGACTCGGCCGCCTCCTCAGCTGTCACAGTGCCAGCAAACCACAACAAACAACAATAAGAATTGTAGACTGGAAGTAATCGTTGGCGATGGGGGCGCAGCGCAGGCAGTGCCAGCAAATCATTATTCCATTAGAAGTGTTTGCCGTCGCTGCTGTCGTCATCGTTTTAGCAATTTGCGGGATACTTTAATTTTTTATTTATTATAAAAAAACACAAATTCCTTGCAACAACTTATTATTGTTGTTGCACAACACTCACCGTTTAGTGTTTTAAAATTCTTTTCAACTATTGCGAATGCAGATATCTGCTACTTGCTGTCACTTGGAAGGGCTCCGAACATTGCCTGCTGACAAACACTTGCGCGACACTTTCGATGTGGTAGACGCGCGCGCGCACTTTAAGCTCTCTGATTAATTCACGTTTTTGTTGGCCTCAAATAAATCACATTTGCGCGTTGCAATGACTCGACCGCTGCACCGGCTCCGCTCTTACTCACCGGCGAACGGAAAGTATAAATGACAATGAACACAACCTTTTCACGTCGTTTCTGAATACATTACTCGTATTTTGAAATGGCCGTTGTGCTTCATAGATGTGTGCGCACGTATCAGCCACCACAACAATAACAACAGCACCAGCAACGGCGCTTTGAATGCTTTCAATTGTAATTAGATTGCTCAGCGCCGCGGTCGCGAAGACAAGTAAGCTTTTTTCGTGCTCTTATCACTTTCCAAATTTACTCTCGCCTTTTAATGTTTGCTGATAAGATAAGCATTTGTTTACAGAGTCCACGTAGCCGATACTTAGTCACCGGCGCAGACGTTATGTTGTTTTTGTCGATGGGCTCTTGTTGATTGCAAGCATTTGTAAACAGATTCATTTGTTCGGCAGCAACGCCTCATCATGAATCCTTACGTTCTTCAGCTGGCACTTATCGAGGATGCTAAAGCCTTCAAACTCAAACTTGAACACACAAGTGTGATTTAAATTATAGACAAATAGATTAATAGTTTTACAATTTATAAATATAACCACTTGCAAACATTTTTCGACCGGATGCAAACAAAAAGTCTGCTAAGCCTCAATAGAGATGCGTTCAAAGTGGTAATCGGGTAACCTCTGGTTACAGCATCCTTGGTAGCACCGCTAGAAGATTCGAGCTAGGCCATCTAACCAACAACTTATGAAGAAGTTGCAGAAATAATAACAAGAAACAAACCCTTCTCTTCCTGTTTTATGCAGGAAACGAAAAAAAATCTTAGGGTTTTAGAAGACCGTCAACTTTGCAGACTTCGCTTCATAACTTGGCCAAGGTGATTTAGAGATCCCGTGATATTGCAATGGACCTATTTATTGGGGGTTGTTACCTCTACCTACTACCTTTGTAAACACTCAAGTAAAAAGCACTATAGATACGACAGTGATGCTAAGATCTGTTGGAAATATACATTTAACACTCAAGCTGCAGTGAAATTTTTCTTAAACAAATTACACTTAAATTACAACTACACTTTTTTAACTTAAAGTTAAGTTAACATACCTAAAATTTATCAATATTTATTTAAAATTCATTTTCTATATTCTAATCCGTTATGATTTGAAAGCATGATTTAAAATATATAGCTTGGATCAGAAGTAGGAGAGATAAACCGAGCTCGGGACATAATATATTAAGTTTAAGTATAATCGCTAATAACGGATCAAATATTCATTAATCATTGTTATAAAAAATTAAAAGTTATTTAAATTTTAATATCACCCCAATAAAATACTTTCATTTATAAAAATAAAATAAATCCAAACAATTTAAATAAAATAAAATATAAAGATTTATAGGGTCTTCTCGAACACCAAACTATCAGCAGTAAACCACAAACCTTTGAAAGTAATATTAGAGACTATTACGTAAGAGAAAAATCGCTTACCAATTGCTTTGGGTCCCTTTTATTCGTTTACACATTCAAACGCAAAAAACTGGTTATCCTTAGTCCCAAAATGGGGGCTGTGGTTACATAAGAGGAACTGCATAAAACTCAAATTTAGAAGCGATAGGAATCCAGGCTTAAAAATCTCATTGTTTTATTACCAAAAAGTCCTCAAGGAATTTCAGATTTTACCCAAACTTTAGCCTCTAGAAGTTTGTGACGTGACCATATATGCGAGAAATGTGTTCACAAGATTTCCTTACAATTTAAATTTGGTTAAAATCTGCAAACAATCTGCTCTCTTCACTACACAAACAACTCTAGCAAACCCCTTAAATACTGCAATGCTAGCTGTAGCGCACATCTTAATTATTAACAGTAAATAAATGCAGAATTTACTCATCGGCTTTGTTTACCGCAACAAATTTTATTGAACGTAATTGCTTCACGAAAACTTGTATGTTTTCGTTCAAAAGCCAGCTTTACTTTAATTCTGTTAGTTACATAATCAACTCATAAAAATGACTCTGTGATATTGTAGGCAATACGTTCCTTGTTTCAAACAACATTTGATATTTCTTTGTAGCCAATAACAACTAGCAACATATTTCAACAACATGCGAGTACATAAGTGTTTGGGTTGTTGCTTCAAAATTGCATTGGTCTTGGCGAATTTTCAAATATATCCTTGCACGGCCGATTGTCGTGAGACTCCTTCATGGGCGGCACAGCAGCACTGCGCTCACAGTTGGCACCATTTACTCCATCCTTGGCAAATGTGTGAGCACTGGCATTGTTCGAACAGTCCATCGAGGAGTTCTCCCCACAGCAGCCCGCGTCACTATGACGGCGCCAATAAAAGCGCCAAAACAGGAAACCTGCAAGCGGATAGAAGCTCGTTTAGCAACTGTTGGGAGAAATGTTGTGCTGACTTTGAATTACAAATACAGCTGGCGCTGATAATCCCCAGCAGTGTTATGGTCACTATGTAGGCGGTAAGTTCGGTTCCAGCAGCCGTTGAAAGCGTTCCATTTTTGGTCAGGCCAATCTCTGCATAAGATTCAATCTTCTGCAATTCATTCACAACAGACGCGGCTCCCAGTTTGCTGTCAAATAAAAAGTAAAGAGAGTTTGGAGAAAGATTTGAATGAACCTATGCGCACCTCTGCAACTCCGCACAGCTGACGGGCTCGTAGTTATCGAAGGCATAAACCCACGCCTTCTGTATTACAGCCACACTATCTTCAGCGTCGCGCCTAGTTCGCCTTGTTTCCTGCGACGGCATTATGGCCTGTTTCACCAGCGTTATGGCATAGCCCGTCTCCAGGCTCAACTCCAGCAAACTGTCCGCCAATGTCTTGTTTTGACTGCCGCTCGCCGCAAACGTCAGCAGGCTAAAGTACTCGGCGGAAAGCCTTCTCACCAACAGTATTGTACCCGTACTCAGACCATCGGGCTGGCCGTCTCGATCGCTGGCCACCACAATGAGTTCTGTGTATTCCGCGGCGCCGAACGCATTCGACTTGGGGTATATGACGCCGCTGGTGGGGTCTATGTCGAAATGATCGTTCGGGCGCATAGAATAGCGCAAGCGGGCATTGAGGCCCACATCTCTGTCAATGGCGCTCACTTGTGCCAAATGCTGTGGAAACAATTCAAAACAGATGTCGCTCTCCGGATAGGCGAACAGCTTTGGCGTGGCGGGGTACACAAACTGCGGTGCATTGTCGTTGATATCAACTAAAATGAGACGCAGAATGGTGACGTCGTCGGTGTGGGGTATATCGCTGTCAATAAGCTGCTGCTCGACAGCGCGGCGCATACGTTGAGCCCGTGAGCGTGGTTCGGAGTTATTGGCACAAACCAGCTTCAACTTTATTTGGATCTGTGGCTCCGACATGTTGACGAACACTTCCGATTCACGATCAATGCGAATTGTAGATAGCATTTTGGTGCTTTCGTTGATGAAGGCGTATTCTAAAAGCCGATACGTATTTAAAATCATTGTTACCAAAGAACAAAATTTCTTCTGATCAAGTGAATAGGGTATATCTAAGGGTCAAACCATGCCAACCTTTATCGTTCGGATACATTTGAAATATCTCGAAGCTGCAATTGCCAACTGTCGCGTTAATAATATCTTCGTGCCGCATCTCCTCTTCGATGTATTTGGTGAGAAGGCTGCTGGCCACGGCCGTGTGCTGCGCATCGCACTGCAACATTGCCTCTACAGTGAGGCGAGCCGCAACACTGGCGTTAGCCGCAGTGGCGGTGTTTTGCGCTGAGATGCTGAAGTAGTAAACGCCCGCACTGGCGTAACTCAGCAACCTGAGCTCGCCGTTGTTGGCATTGATGACCAGACGCTGTTGCAGATATTCTAAAGCAAAGCATTGAAAGTTGATCAGTGATGAGGTGAAAATGATTCTTTGGCATA
The DNA here is from genome assembly GCA_964056695.1 of Melieria picta. Classification (NCBI taxonomy): domain Eukaryota; kingdom Metazoa; phylum Arthropoda; class Insecta; order Diptera; family Ulidiidae; genus Melieria; species Melieria picta. Next base: position 16,291,533 of record OZ057399.1, read on the forward strand.
ACCTACCATTGTCTACTGCTATGTGATATCGAATAGAGGCATTCAGGGCCTCAACCGTGGCGGTCACTACGCCGAGCACACCCAGTTGATCGGGCTTGGCAGCAAAAACGTATTCACCGCTGTCGAAGTGTGGCGCAAATGCTGGCGCTGGCACAACGCACGCTGTTCATGGGAAGGAAGGGTAACTGGAGTCGAGCAACAAGCACGAAAAGATGGCACGTACCTCGTACTGGCAGCTCAATGAAGAGCAAAATTGTATCGTGTATGGCAGCAGCTGCCGGCGACACTGCGTGCAGCTTCAAAAATAGCAGCGATTTTGAGTACAACAAAGCGGCCGGCAGTGTGTCCAGCAGTCGCAAGGTCACATTGTTGTGCGTGCCAATAGCTATGAGAAAATATGCTGCTTCCTCTGAAGCGATGAAAATTCCATTTGAATCAAAATTTAGTTCAGTTAGTGGGTTGTATAAATGCATAAATGACCTCATACTATCCACTTACCACCCTCCAATGTCAGGAACAACTCCTCAATCATATATCGCTCTTCCAAGCGAATTTCTTCCAGACGCAACTCCTGCCTCTCGTTCTCATTCACCGCAATGCGTCCGCGCTGCCAACGTCGCGCAAAGATATCGGTGCTGTTGCGTTTACTGTCGGCCTCGCCAACATGCATCTCCACACTTATCACAACGCTGGCGTGTGCTCTCAAGTCACCATTTTCAGCGGTCAACACCAGTAAAATGGTGTTATTGTTCACCAATTCGCCGTCGATGGGTGCACGCTTCAATGCCAAATTCACCACATTGTCGCGAGTCTTCAACTCGAATAGGTACAAATCGTCGCCGGTCAGAGAGAATTTCGTGTCGATCGTGTATGTCTCGGCTAGTAAAATGATACGTTCCAGCTGCAATTCGTTTTGATCGGTGATGGTGCCCACATAGAGCGGCTTCTCGAAGGCAGGCTGCTTGTTCGCCATGCCGGGTGTGGTGTTTGGGAGGCTTATGAGCACAGTTGCTGTGGCTGACTTATCCGTCAGATGCGCAATGACGATCAAGGAAATGAACGCTTGCTGCTGCACCTTATCCAAGGAAAAGGCATCAGTCAGCTCCAGTCGCAAAGTGTTTACGATTTGAATGAGCTTGAAGTACTCCGTTGCAGTGCCATTCAGCTGAACGGTGATCTCATTGCTGTATGCGGAGGAATCGAGTATAATGTCCTCCAGCTGCAAGTGTCCAGCCTCATCTAGGCTGCCCTCGTAGAGAGGCTTGGTGAAACGAATGTATGCTTAGAAACAGACACAAAAATGCATTTACTTATTGTATGAAATGGCAAATCTTTAATATTACTTTAACCAAACTTTCAGTTTAAATTTAATATTTATGTACTTCGTTGCAGTATTTACCCGCATGGTCTGGTACTTCCACAACTGCCGCCGTTCTTCCTACATCAGTTAGATTCCTGTGTTCCGCTACTATTTCCAATTGCAAATATCTTCTACCAGCAACATCGGCGTGCTCCAGTTTTCGCACCAACTCCACCATCAGCGCATCGCTTGTGTTATTCAGCGTAAAGAAATCTGCGTCCAATCCGGACAGACGAAAATTTACCGCCTCGCCGGATGTTCCAGGCGCAAGTTGCACTGCGAATGGTTGCAGCAAAAGATCGCCGGTTAGAGTTGCGTTGTAGAGGCTGCTTTCAAATTGTGGTATTGCCGGCAGACTGTTTTCGGGATCGGGGCGCACAATAACGGTTGCAGAGGAGTTCAACTGCGGAACGCCATTATCCTAAGACAATTAAATTTGATAGGGAATACATTTTTAATTTGTTACAAGCATAAGTAGGTCAAAAATTCGATTTATAAACCGATACTTGGTAGTAGTGGCAGTGGCAGCCGCCGTGGCTCAGTTGGTTAGTGCGTTGGACCGCGAGTCGAAGGCAGCGACCCAGGTTCAAATACTGCCTGTAATAACACCTAAAAAAAATAACGGGAAAACTCGTTTTCTCTTTCGGTGGCTGTCCTCTCAGCTGGAAATGGCAAACCTCTGAGAGTAAAAATTGCTTATGAAAGAGCTCCCAACCTGCCGTTCGGAACCGGCATAAAACTGTAGGTCCCTTCCACCCGCGTACAAATTCACACGCACAACACGGGTGGTTGCGGGAAGCTAGGCCTTAGTCTCGCGTAAGCGGGCTGTCGTGCCAGTCAATTATTAAAATTAAAAAAATTAATTACTTGGTAGCAGTGGCGTAAGAAAAATCTTCCCCCAGTTTTTTCCCTGTTGTTTCAGTTATGAGCACATATCTCGTAAACGAATCATCCGACTAACACGTCGGTCAAAAGATAATACCTTAGCCTTTTCAGAGATATACAGATTGTCCAAATCAGATAAGATTTGGAGAAATTACTGACGGTGAAAGTTGTTTCCAAAAATCATAAATTTTCGAATGTTTTTTTATAGATAAAATGAATTATCTCCTTGGTTTTAAAATCTAAGATGAAAGATATATTATTTGTGCAAATATTACGCCTAACGTCAATAGAATCGAAAGAAACATGACAAATTTAAGATGCACTGAGTGAAAACATCAACTTTACATTTATTACACCGTGCGAAAAACAAATTTTTTTTGCCGAGACCCATCCAAATGTTGATATAGGCGTGAAACTAGAAGTCTTTTATAGTAACCTGGCATAGTCAGTTTTTCAGTTTCTGACCCAAAGCCCCTTTTAAAGGACTTTAAAATTTTATGGACATACACATTTCAAATATTTTTTAAAATATTTGCGGTTGTGCAATTATGATATGGGTATCAAATGAAAGAGAAGAATTGTCTCCTTTTAACTAAATTTTCTATTTTAATCTTTCAGGACCAAAATATGTCAGGTAGGGAAAACATATGTACATGTTTTGGATCTCAGTCTGTAGATTCATAAATCTAAATTTTATTTTATTTCAAAGTTTATTTCCTCTCCGAAACAAAATCCTGCGTGCGCCACTGCTTGGTAGGTTTACATTTTGAAGTCTGTTCAAAGGAACTCTGATTTCTTAAGCGGGCCAAGTGGATTTTAAGGTCGACAAGAAAAACGTCAAAGTGTAGAACACGAAGCCACTTTAGAGAACAAATGCAGAAGAATAACAGATGCAATAAGGACTTTCTCCTAGCACAACTCGCAGATTTGACAAAAGTCATTAAAAGAGAACATGAAGTCGCTGGGTTTGTCTACCAACGTTGCAATGCCTCGTTAATATTGGAACTGTTGATGAATTTTTAGCTTAATTTTAATTTAAAATTTAATTTTAGATTACCCCGATACATTTACTAATCGATGTTTTAGACGAGTTTAGAAATACTTTGATGGATGCAAAGGAATTACTTAAGCTGATCAACCGCACAATTATCGGTTGACAGAATTTTATTAAAGGTGAACTTTTGCTAGTTTCATTTAATTACATAGAACGTTGCGACACTCAAAAGCCGCAGTATAGAACCTAAAAGGTTATGTTTTCGCTGTTTGATTGTCCCAGTCATGTGATCTTCTGACACTGCTTGACTATCTCAAAAGAGGTTAATTGCGAAATAGATAAAATTATGGGCACGCAGCCTTCTCACTGATAACAGATAACTACATGTCGGCTACTATGATTGGGAAAACGCGCAATACTGTAAAAATGTTATGCTGTTCATTTAAAGAATTAAGAACTGAGAATTGATCGAGTGGCCAGTCTTTCCACTTAGGATCTCTACCGTGACTTTATATTCATTGCATGGGGAATGGTCTTTCTACTATGTCTAGAGTAGTCCAAACAGACGGTCCAGTCAAGAGGGGCAACAGTTCAGATCAGCTAGTTCAGATAGCAGTAAAATTAAGTGCCGATGATAGAGTGGAGTCTCTTAACTTTATCAAGTGGTCTGTACTTAATCCAACACCATAATACCACATCATAAAGGAGAAAGAATTAAAAACGTGAATAATAAATTCTGTCAGTAATCGAATATAGAAATGTGTACAAAAAAGGTAACCTTTCAGGAGCGACATTTTAAAACGTGAGCTAAACCACTTACAACATCTTCCCAATTTGCAATTAGCCTCAAACAATTCCTAGCCTAGAGAGGCCAATTGTTTTGCTTTGGATATTATTAAAGGCAGACTACACACAACAGTCCACAAAAAACTCCATGCACACTTTTGATGTGCCCACTCACCATGGCGATTATTTGAAATGTTATCGTATTTGGCAGCGCCAAATAAATTCGCGTTAGTGTCACGCTGGCAAAATAGATTTTGCTATCGGCGCTGGTCTGATTCTTGGTGCCCACAATGATGTTGTGTTGCTCGGCGTCCGCTGCAGTGAAGTTCAACTGGTTGTTGGTGAGATCGTCGTCGCGTGCGGCAATCTCCACAAAACTGGTCAAGTCGAATCCGGCAAATATGGGCGTGGGCATTACGATCTCGTAGACGTTCTGCGTGAACTTGGGCCGATAGTAGTTGCCCTCTTTGATGGGCTGAAAGAATATCTGAAATGCGCGCGGCACAATCACAACTGTCGCTGCGTTAATTGGTGCTCACTGCTCACCAAAGTGCGTTCTCTGCCCATGTCACAGCCGAAGGTGATTTTCAGCGATATGCGCACCGCCGACTGCTCGGCGGCATAGCGCGCAAAGTCCTCAGTGGTGAATATGATCAAATTTTTGCTAACGTTCACCTCCACAACCTCGAGACGCGCGTCAATGTATTTCTTCTCGAACTCGTTGTTGGTGGTGGAAAGTATCGCGTCGATGGTGACATTTGTATAAATTCGAATGGCGCCGCTGAATGTCAGATCGATGGCGTCGTTGAAGATCGATGTCACAATATCTTCGTTGGTGCAATCTAAAAATTAACAAACGCCAAACGGAGAGATAAGAGAAGCAAATGTTTGCAATGTACCAAAGAGTCACTGCGCGATGTGAGCAGAAACTTTTATTAGGTTATGTGCGGGCGAAATGATGCAGCAAGGACGGCGATAGGGCAAAAATATGTCTATTGAATATATATATTTAACCCTTTCAGAGTTTCGTAGTGCTTGCATGAAATATTCAATGCACTGAACCACACACCTACGACATCATCGAGCGAATTAACCGCCCTGGATGTGCAAATGATGAGCAGCAAAACGCTCCAATATAGACGAGTCATCATGAAGGTCCTTTGAAAACAAATCAATTAGTGTTGGCACTTCTAATTATTTTTCACTCAAATCAGTTAGTGTGGATTAATTTAAAAGTAATATTTAATTATTTAGTTAAGAATTTGATTGATTGGTTAACATTAATGTCCCACTTCACTTTCGGTCAGCCGCAAATGTATCGCTCGAATCTTCGTGCCCAACTAAAGTGCCCCTTCGACAATGCTATCAATTTTAAGAATAAACAATCACGCATTTTTGCTACAACTCACCAACAACACCATCTGCAAAGAATTTAGTGTGGTTGTTGGTGGAAAATTATCTAAAACAAGATTCAGTCATTGTAAATTTATCGATTTCGTGCAAGTGTCTCCGGTATACAAGGCTATGAACAACACATAGTTACCTAAAGATGTGGTCGCCATTAATGGCATTTTAGGGCAGACATAACTGCAACTATTTTATGGTTTTGACCAAATTGCATTGCAAACCGATGCATGTCGCCATGAGAACATTATGAAGAAAACATTTTTTCGTGTGAATATCTTTATTGTCTTGCTTAGGTTAAAATGCACGCCAGGTCAATATCTTGTTGCATCGAAATTAATTATCTAATTCTCCAAATCAAAACCAAATCGCTCCTTGAGCCATTATTACTGAAAAACAACCTACAATATAACAAACTCAAACAACGAAAACTTTTTTATTTTTTAAGAAAACATCTTCAATTTGTTAACTGATTTATTAGAAAAAACACGATTACCAGTTTTATAGGTTAGGTGGTCAAAATAAAGGTACTAATAAAGCGCAGAAATTGCACAAAAACCCAACAGTTGCCCGACAAATAGGTTCACTGTGATGCCATAAAGAAGGGAAAGAGATTTAACTGATTTTATTTCTAAATTAACATTAATAAGTCTCTTGTATTAGATCATTTAATACCATCGATATCATTCAGAAAAGAACCCGCAGATTTTCCAGGTCCATCTGCAGAAGGCCGGTTAGTGACTGATTAGATGAGTGTCTTTCTTCTTCTCCTCACCGATGCCATTGCGCAGAAGTCTCATTTACCAGCAGCAGTGTTCTTACACAATGGCCAAGAGACAGTGTTATCTTAAGACCAACTATGCTAATCGAGCCATGTGTTCCGGTACACTTACACTTGACGGAAGAAGAAGAGAACTTTCGCTAGGATACAAGTAATATTTTCCGTCTGCAAAGTAATCAAATTATAAGTAACTAGCAAAAGATACTTATGCCTGGCGTAGTTATAAAGTTAGAGAGCGATAGCGCCCTGCACCGTCGCTGTCGTCTGGTACCTAAATGAGAACAACGTTCTAAAGGCATGTTTTAGACAGTCAGGCGGCAATCAAGGCCCTGGGCTCGATGACATTTGACTCCAGACTGGTCTGGGAGGCGGCAAATGTTCTCCAGCATCTCTCAAGGGAAAACCAAGTGATAGTACACTGGATCCCTGCGCACTGTGGGCACGATGGCAATGAGGAAGCGGACAGATTGGCAAAGGATGGGGCTGCTAGCCGGCCCGGAATTCATTAATCGAGCAAACCATAAATGGTCGAACACAGCGGGGCAACGATGCTCCAAGCTTTTCTTTTCAGCTTACTCGGAAAGGAAATCTAATTGACCAAAGCAGAAAGAAGCTCAAGGTCATGACGGGGATGCTAAGTGGACACTGTCTGCTAAATATTCATAGGGCGCGCCTGGGACTAACGGACAGTGAGCTATGCAGATTCTGTATGGAAGAAGAGGAGACTTCTGTACATATCATAACTGAATGCCCTGCCCTAATACACGCAAGAAAGCGAATATTAGGGAAGGAGGTGATACAGACGAAGAGATTTGTCTGAAATCAATCTAAGGAAACTAAAAGAGTTCCTAGATAACATTGGAGGACACGAACTCCTCTAGTAACGTAGAGGGACATGACACAATAGTTCACTACTTGGACGCAGTGTCTCGGACAGGTGTTGTCCGAATCCCAAATCTAATCTAATCTAAAGGCATGTTTAGCTCAATCTTAAGATGGTGCTGATTTTGTTGAGAACTTTGGTTGTCGAACATTCGAATCTCAATGAATATTTGAAGTACCACTCTTAAGAGATCGTTTTGCTCCCAAAACACCAGGCAACAAATGCATTCTCTTTCTCCAAATTCCTGTAGATCACATCATATCATATCTTAAAAAACTTCGCTTTGGTTACTGCTGAGATTCCAGGCGGCCGTGGATCCCAATGTCGATCTATTTTAAACTAACTTAAGCATCTACCAAGTCAGTGATACAAGTACGTTTTTAAATTATCTCCCGAGCTCGTTATCCGTATACATATTGAGCCATCTCCCGAGCAAACCTAACCTGATTATCTAACTCTGCTTTCGACGGCAAAATCTCATGTTGCTCTGTTTGCTTAGTCAGTGCGTTGTTTTCAAGTTGGCTTACATTCGTTTAGAATTGCAAACGAGTGTATTGACCGAGATATTCCGCTGTTCACTTCCACTAAATCGTTATTGACATTCAAAATTCATTGGCCTCTTTTCGCCAACTATGCATAGACCCCCACGGCGCGTTGCTGCCTCACGCACTCACCGACATACGTTCTGTTCCAGCCGGCATTTAGTACTAATTTCAAGAAAGCAAAATGCAAATGCGCACTAAATTGTGACGTTTACTCAATTAGAACAACTAGCCCAACAATGCAGCCTCCCTCGTCATTAGCATATTGGGCACGAAAATGCTGCATATAAAAGCGCATCGCTTCGCCGCAATTCGGCACAGTCCAAAAGTGGCTTCGCTCACGCCTTAGGTATTTCGATATTTCGGTCTCTGGAGGATGTTGTTGTGTCGTGTGTTTGTGTTTGTGTGCATCCTCTGGCTCGGGCAGGCGCAGTCGCAGTCCTTTCCCGCCGAAAGTTTCGACCAATTCCGCCGTCACCAACTGCTGCCGATCATACTGTCCGACTCGAAGAATTGCAGCATCAATGCTTGCGAGGCGCTGAAGATTGTGTCGCAGCTGATTATGCTGACGAGGAGTATGCCGACCCCGGGCAGAGATGCGAAGAAGGATTGGCCAGCTGACGACGGCACCACCGACATGGTGCCGCTGCAGATGGAGTTTGATTTGAACAGGCGTGTGCGTCAGATCGAACGCACAATCGAACGCCGTCTGCGCTCGGTGGAGCAGCCCGTGTGGCGGCTGGCGCCGGGAACCCAGAGCGAGTGGAATCACTGCACGTCGGGCGTGTGTCGCTGCAATCCGGACACCAAGAGCTTCACCTGCTGGAACACCAATTTTAAGACGGTGCCCGTCACGCAGGTCATTCCCATGAATATGGTCTCCATGTAAGCGTACTCGTCGTCCTCGAGGTATGAATGCGTTGTATTTAATGATTAAACATTTTTTATGGCAAAGTGATCTTTCGCGAAACTACTTGTCCACGTTGCACAAGGACACATTTCGCGGCCTGACGCTGCTGCAGGAACTGGACTTGTCCAACAACCAGCTGGACTTTCTGCCCTTCGATTTGTTCCGCGACTTGGACAGTCTGGTGCAATTGTAAGACCGAACGTTGACACCAACAACAAGTTTTCTAAAGTTCCTAATGCAAGCGCGCCTTTTCCCACAACACCACTCATTCAGGCGCATTCAGAACAACCAGCTGGAAGACTTGGATGCGCGCGTGTTCTGGAAATTGCGCAACCTCAATCTGCTCGATGTCAGCCACAACGTAGTCGGCGAGCTGCCGGCCAGTGTCTTCAACCACGCGCAGCGCCTAACCATCATCAATTTGTGCGACAATAAGATTAAAGCCTTTCCGCCGGACCTGCTGCGCGACCAATTAGCATTGGAAGAGCTCGACATGTCACGCAACGAGATCACAACGCTGCAGTCGGGCAGCATGAAGTATCTGGAGAATCTGAAAATGCTCGATTTCTCATGGAATGTCATCTGTAAGTGCACACATGCGGTTTTTGCATCAACTGCTGAAGTGGCTTGAGGGCCCATTAAACTTAATTGAAACGCAGCCAGCATCTCCGATGACTTTTTCTTCGGCTTGAAAAGCCTGCGCACATTAATATTGCACAACAATCGCATCACTACCATTTCCGAAACCATTTTCGAGGATCTGTCACAGCTGGTCACCCTCGACCTGACCATGAACCGCATTGCGTGGGTAAGCATTGTGTGTGTGTGTGTGTGAAGAAAAGTCTACTTCCTCCGAGTATTTTCTAGATTGACGGACGCGCATTCGCCGAGCTTGTGCACCTGCGCGAACTATTTTTGGGCCAAAATGCGCTGTCACACATACCGGACGGTGTGTTCAGCAATGCCGTGTCGCTGGTGCGCCTAACATTCTTCTCGAACAACCTCACCACGCTGGACGCAAATGACTTTCAAGGTCTCACCAATCTCAAGAATCTAATGCTGAACAACAACGTACTGAAACATTTCGATGCACAGTCTTTTGCGCCGTTGAAAAACCTCGAGAAACTGTAAGTATCACTTCAAAACTGTGGTGTTTGACCGTAAGAGTTATTTGACCAAAAACGCTGCTAAAATATTGTCAATCTCTCCAGCGATTGTCAATCGAATCTAGCGACTGATGACTTGTCATGACACTAGTCACGAAGACACGAACTATGAAATTGGCCGGGCCAATCTGTTCAGATAACTAAAGCATATTTTCTCGATAGATGTTTAAAATAAACGCGAGTGTTTTAATTGTTTACGACCGACTTTTTAGAAGCGACACCACAAAGTGATTCGACTCTATACAACCGCGGGCCAAAATTAGAAGGAGTGGTCTGTTCTTCAAAAAAATTGGTTTACCAGTTAAGCATGGTCTGCTGAATTGAAATCTCCATTTTGTTTTTCTTAAACTTTTGTAGTTTGGCAATGTCTGAGACTTAAATTTGCAATTTTCGTCATTTTTGGTGAGCTATAGCAACGAGTGTGTTGGCTAGATTTTTCAGATTTTACATTTAATCTCTAACGTCAACATTAATAATTGCGAAGAGTAACAGTAATAAAAATTATAATAATAGACGTAGGTTTTGCATTTGTGCAGTTTTCTCAATTTTTCATGCTGATTGCATACTTTTAGGGATAAATAAAATAAATTTTGTCGAAAAATAGGTGTTGAGAGCACTTTTTAAATTGGATTATTTTTTGAGATCGGAAGATATCGGAGGATGTAATTACATTATCCGACGAAGAAAGAATGCTTCTTAAAATAAAAGCAAATCCAGGAACATACTTTCACATACTTTTTAGATATTTTCCTGTAAGTTTTGCAAATTTTCAGATTTTTAACTTAGACAAATATTTTGAATTAAAAGTGAAGTAAAAGCCTCAGTTTTGCAAATTTTGAGAAAACATTGAAAGCGAAAATGGACACATCAATTCTTAATCTGAAAGAATCTTATTGAAAGTTTTAGCAACTTCTTGGTTACAATGTATTTTTAAAATTTTTTTACTCAACAGACTAAAAAACAGAAAATATGTGTTTACAATTTTTTGTGAAAAAAGTTTCAACTTTGAGCCGCTTTTGCACACACACCAATTAGTTTTTTGCACAGATTTTTTGGGGTTTTCTTAGTTGGAGTTTTACCTTTCCAATGACATCAAAATCGTTAAATTTTGAGACTATAAATTTTTTGAATTTTGGAACGATGATTACACAGCACAACAAAAAACACTTTTTTTCTGTTGCATGGAGTTTTTCTACTGTTTCTTACTAATTTGGGTGCGCTGATTTCGAATCTATCCTCAGATTTTTTCTAGCAGCTCTAATTAGTGAGATATAGGTACCGCGTCATTTTTTCAATTTTTCCTCTACTTTTTCCATATTTTTGATCGTAATTTCTAAACCAAAAAACCTTTTGACATCATTCACCTTGTTGCATTAACAACACCGCACGGCTTCTTTTCCGATGCAACTTATTTTTATAAGTTTTAAAATTCCTCAAAGTCGGAAAATATGGAATTTTAAGCGTTTACTTTGATGGTCAAAAACATACACATTTTTTGTAAATCAATTAACGAGTTAGGTGTATAATGAAAGCCGACACATCAAGCAATACAACAAAGCCAAATTATTTGGCGGAATACACATTCGCATAGAAATAATAGCAAAAATGTACCATAGTCATTTTCATCATTTTTCATACTTTCTAAAAAATTAGGGGCCTCAAAATATGCTCTTTTATGTGTTCCTTTTATAGTCTGAAATACAAGCAAAAAACAAAAACATTTTGAATTGCTCGAAACAAAAAAAATTAAAAACTTTGCATATTTTGAGGCTCTTAAGTTTTAAAGGAAAAAAGCTGAAAAGTGTTGAAAATGACTATGGTACATTTTTGATATTATTTCGATGAGAATGTGACTTACGCCAAAAAATTTGGCTGTGTTGTATTAATTGATGTTTCTTCTCAAGATATTCATATACTTCGTAACTTGATTTATGAAACATCTGTACAATTTTCGCCATCAGAAAAAACGCCTTGAAATTCAATATTTTCCTACTTTGAAACCTTATTACAACGCCAATTTAGAACGCATAAAATTGATTAATGTCAGCAAAGATGGCGTGAGATGTTGTTAGTGCAACTATATAAAAATCATGTCGATAGGATTATTGGTTCAGAAATTGGAGTCAAAAACGAGAAAAAGACCGAGGAAAATTCGAAAAAGTGACACGACCATTTTTTGCGAAAACTAGAGCTGTTACATAAAAACGGAACGGTTATGGAACGAATCACTGTGCACCAGGACCAATCAAAAGAAAAAATCGTGTTTTCTTGGTTTGATACTATGTCGAGACTTGTTTTTCAACCGCAGTAGTGACAAGGAAGTCTTATACCAAATTTCATTGCAATATTGACATTGTAGAATAAATAAATTTCAATGAACAGTAAAAAAAGGTAACGATTCAATTCTTCCAGTCTTATTCTTCCAGCGATTATGATCAGAAATACTAAGTATATATACTTTCTATAAAAGCCACACCGCTTTCTAGGCGTTACCTTAGTCCTGACGTCCCAGTGCACAGTATAACAAATCGACCATTGACACATTAATTGAAATCTTTACTATACAGTTCATGAACTATATCTTAATCTGTTTAAAGTATAAGAAATTGAAAATTTTCCAATACATTAATTAACATCTTTACTATGCCACACATGTACTTTACTAGTTTAAAGTATAAAAATCTGTAATTTCTTTACTCACTAATAATGTGTTATCAGCTTTTCAACTTGTTAAATTTTAACGGTCTTACATCCAACCAAACCGTCAATCAGCAATTGTTGATAGATTTCCACCTATGTTCTGTACCCATGCATAATTTCATAACACTGTCTCTCTCTCTACTCTTCAGTCGGATCGATTCCAACAAGTTGCAGTATCTGCCACACGGCGCTCTGCACGGCCTCGACAAGCTGATGGCCGTCAAGCTGGATAAGAATCCTTGGCATTGCGACTGTCGCGCCCTCTATTTGGCGCGCTGGATACGTGAGCACGTGACCAAGCTGTGGGATGGTCAAATGGTTATGTGCCGCGGTCCCGGCAACCTGGGCGGCCACGAGGTGGGCCTGCTGCGCTACGACGACCTCTGCGACGGACAATGGGCCAGCATGCTGTCGCTGTCACCAAGGCTACCCGTGCGCAAGCATCGAATTTCCACGCCCATGAACTATACTGATTATTTCAATTTATACTTGAAGCACATTTACTCGACGACGCCAAGCCACGGGCCGCACGGCGAGGCAACGACCGGCCAGTCGGCCAAATTGGATATGGTCGCTGAATCGTAGGACGCATAGCGCTGCGGCGAGGCACAGAAAGCGCGTTCGCGTGTTAATTGTTCGGAAAAGTTGAAATATTTACATATTTAAAATTGAAATCAGTTCGGAAAACACAGTGTCTCACCTGTGTGTTTCAACTGGACGGTTTTTTTGTGCAAAATACAGGCATTACATAAACGGCTCTGTTGGTGTGCACTGTCGAGTGGTTGACGTGGTTAGGTAAAATGCATCGAGAGTGGAGTTTCTACAAAGTATAGTATTGGTTTTATTTATATACTAATTTTTGTGCATACATTTAGCAATATTTTATGTCATAAATTAATAAACTATACACGCATACAATTAAAAAGAACAAAACATATCATTTACCGATGGGTGCTTCTCAAATCTGTCTACTCTACGCCTGCATGAGTGAGCGCTCAACTCACAACTACGCGTACTCTACGTTCGGCATACTCGCCAACGCGCATGCACATACTTTCAACATTTGCTTTAATAAAACAGTAACAGTAAAAATGGATGCTTGCGTGAAAGTTCGCATTAACATTAGATTAAATACTATGATAGGAGCACGAAGTAGCGGAGATTGTCATGTGGTCCCTAGGTCTTCTTCCGGGTTCATGGTTTTGTGCAGCTGTCGCCGACCTTCTAGTCGACTTCCAACTTTCTGAAGCTGCCCACGACGCCCGCATCGATGTCGCCGATGTCGTTCCCAGCAAAGTTGGCCGCATCCTTCGTCACCTCGATGTACATGTCGTCCAGCGCCAGAATGGCGGCTCGCTTCTGCTGCAGCTTCGCCTTGAACTGCTTTATCATGTCGGCCAGGGGCACGCTGCCGCCATACTCCTTCGGCAGTATGTCCAAGCTGATTTTCGTCTTGAGCGAGTCAACGGACTTGTGCACCTGCGAACAATTTCGAGTCAATCCTTAGTCGTTCGCATGTCGCGATCGCGGCACCACTTACCATAATGCGCTTCTTCAGCTTCTCGCTCAGCATGGACACGCCCAGCTCAATAATGCGATTGGCATAGTGTGGGATATTGACAAAGTGCGTCTCCTTGTGGCGCATTGGCGTCGAGTTCTGCAGAAAGGAGGTCCAATGTCGGTACTAACTTCTGTCACAATACTACGCACTCACCTGTATGCACTTGACCATGTTGCGCAGGTCCGTCAGCGACCACAGACTGACGAAGCCCATGTTCATGCCGCTCTCGTCGTTCACGTACACATAGCCCGCCACCTGCGAGTTCTCATCGTCCAGCAGCGCCTCGCAGATCAGCGAGTGCACACGCGCCATCTGCACCGATGTGAACTTGTAGGGATCGAATTTGCCCGCCACCGAGAGAATCACCTGGCGACCCTGTTCGTCGCGCTGCGGCAGCGGCACCAGGTACCCGTTGTCGAAGATCTCGCTGATCGCCGGGTCGTCGATGTCCAGCTTGGTGAACCACTGCGGGAAGAGCTGGCGTATGGTGAGATAGCGCTCGAGCATTTCGCACGCCGAAGCCACCGAGAACTTCTTGGTGCGCAAGAATCGCAGCAGGAACACCGAATCGGTGCGGCACTTTTTGATGTGCGGATGCTTGGCGATCCACTCGCGGAACTGTGCCAACGCCTGCCGCCGTATGTTGTCGTCCTCGTGCAGCTCTTCCTTGGCGATGAGCTTCATCTCGGGCGTCAGTGCGCAAACGTACGGATCGAAGTCGTTGTCGCCGGTGCGTTCGGACAAGTTGGGCTGCTGCATAACTTCGGTCTCCAGCACTGGAAGTACGAAAGGGTCGGCAAATTTTGTATACAGAGAATTTTGAAATGATTACGACAGTGATTCCACGAACGAAAATCAACTGAAATTTTCAAAACATTCAGCCAGTGTGACAGACATTGGTATAATTTCCCTATAGACATTGCGATCTATTACTAAAAGCAACATTCAATCATAATCAGAAGATTTGGAACAAATGCAATCAACAAACGGGTGGTACGACCTATGGGTGAACTAATGCAATATGCTATGCGAATAGGTTCAAGTGATAATTTACTGGAACGATAAATGAGTTGACACTGCCCAATCAAATATCCAGTGAGGATATAAAGTCGCCTTTTATTTAGCTTGAGTTAAACAACCTTTGAAGGATGAAGAACTTGTTGGCCTTTTGGACTCTAAGCTCATTGTTCTGCCAAATTTTGGTATTCCCAAATTATTAGGCATTCTCTAATGCAGCTATCAGGTAGTCTATAGAATGTTTCAGGATCTATAAGTAGTGCTTTCGGTAGCTGTTTGCTAGGAGGTAAGTATTTTCAATGCCTTTATGACTTGGAATCCCATGTAACTCTTACGAATTAAGTTCTCCCAGTTCATTTAGAAATTCTCATCAATCTTTCTTTAGCTGTGGCATCGAGGCAAAATAAACTATCGATATACTATCCATTAAAACATCTAGCCTCGAAAATTGGTGACAAGCCTCTTGGTGCGAGAGATGTTTGAAATGGAACTCCACAATCGTCTTAACGTACCTTTCCATCTTCCAGAATTCGTCAGCCCTCAGCAATAACTAAGAATGTGATAAATTCTAATAAGAAATTTTCTTCTAACTGAGCTTTCCTTTTCGATGCTGCTTCTTAGAAGAAATCAAAAAGGAAAAACTCCGACTGAGATGAGCGGAGACAAGCCAAACTTTCTCATCGCAACTACAGGATATCAAAGACGAAAGAGGGATAGAAATCAATTCAAGCCTTAAATTGTGCTATTCATGATTAACGCCTTAACTATTCTACTTAACTTAACTAAATCTTAGCTTATCATCCACTGCCATCAATGATATTTAATGTTGATGTAATTTTCATTTAAATTATCATCTATGAGAGGCGTTGTTTGTGAAATTCTACAATCATCCGAATGCAGTTTGTACACACATTAATTGCAACAAAATAGGTTTGGTATTTCGTATTGCGTTACTTGCGCTTTCGGATCGTCGGCCAAGCAAGTGTCAGCAAGACGTGTGAGCAAATTGGTCAATGGCGCGTTTATGCCAAGGTGAACTTTAGTCGTCTCTGCCGCTCCCTTGATGTCCCGCAATTGCTTTTTACCAGCGTTCGAAAGTGAGCGCAGCCGCAGTCGCAACCATTAACATAATTTCTGTTGCTGTTGGTCTGCTTTGTGGCCTTCACACAATTTTTCGTATTTGTATTTTTACATTTCGCTTAAACGGCGATGCGCAGCTGATGCGTTTTTAAGTTATGTCCGAAAAGTTCAGTTGTTTACAATCCTAGCCATAGCCGGCTTTTTGTTATTGTTTCTTTCTGTTTATGTTAGGTGTGCCGATGTGAGCCACTCCACTACTGTCGACGGTGTGGTTGTAATTGCGATTGTTGTTGTTGAACGTTCGTTGCTAACAATTGGGCAGCGAACTGTGTCGTTACATCACAACGCCAACAACCGAGCCAACAGCAACGGCGGCAGCAGCTACGAAATCGAAACCGAAGCCGCCGATGACTGTTGCGCATGCGTGCGATGAGCACATGCTGGTAAATATTGAATTATGTGCGGTGATCGTAGCTGCTCGACTCAACCACTCAAAGCTTCAACATCGACTCAAAACCGGTCCGGGCCATGTTTCGCTTTTCGGAGTATTTGTGTTTATAGCGCAAGCGGCTGCGACGACGGCAGCCCACTGACGACATTTGCTGGGCTCAATTGTGTGTCCCAATGCTAATACAGAACCTGAAATTGCTTGACAGCGCATTATATAAGTGCACAAAATTTCCAGCTGTCATTTGGGTGGTGATGTGCACATTCGGCTGGGTGACGTTATCGCCGCGCGCAATTACGATTTTACCAACTCATGATTATGATTGCTGAATTGGTGCGGTTGATTTGTGGTGTGCGCTGGCAAGTGCGCAAACGTTAATGCAGTGCCGAAGGCTGACAAAACCACAATGATGACCTCCTCTTTCTTTTGGCTGCACTTGAATACATAAATCAAAACAAAAATCATCTGATTTTGTGTTACTTCTTAACCTCGAAAACCGGGGGAGCAATGACTATAAAACACTCGTAAAGGCCAAGCGAATTTTGATTTTTATAAAAGCAGTAAGCAATTTGCAACTATTCATCAAATTAAAGCGCCTTTAGGTAAACGATTTGAAGGCGACTTCATTCAAAAAATTCAATTACTTGTTATAAGAAACATTGAAAAAATTGATAATGTCTGGCTTAGGGATTTTACTTAAATTGAACAAATATATTGTTAATCGTCATTAACAGCAGTGGATACAAATAAACTTGTCCAAATCATTTGAAACTTCATATTGACCCAGTTTTCTTGAGCACTATAAGTTGTTGTTTATTCAGGGACTTAGCTAAACTTTATCTGTTGTTGTAGGTTTTTTTTATCATTTTTCGGTTGGTGGTTATTGTTATTCCAGCTTAGCAAATGAGCCCTGAATCCAAAAGGGCACTACACAAATAATCAACCACAATCAGCTTAGTTCTTGATACCCAAATGACCCATGTACCTTCCAGTCTAGCATAGAACCAATAAAAGAAGGTTGGAGGGTAAAATAAATCATAACACATTTCGAGTTTAATCAAACTGAACTCCATTCAATTGAAGTAACTGTTCTATCTTAAAATTAATCTTTTTGAGGTACTTAAGCGCGTGGAGTACTTAAGACGGGGGATACATAGCGAATAGTGCCAGAAATGTTGGCTACTTAACACTAGAAAGACCATTGCGGTAATTTTGACGGTTTTTAATTTTTAAATGTCTGCATTTTCTTTAGTATTTCTATTATATTTTGGTTCGGTGACATTTCTTTTTTTATCGTAGAAAATTTTATTTTTTTTAAATTTATTTTGTGACAAATAAGCCAAATCCAATGTGTACTTTTCGAGATATCAGCGGATATATAGTTTTTGTAGGTATGGACAACTTGCGGTCTTTCTAGTATTAAAGGAGGTAGGTACTTATGAGGGGAGGGAGTTAAGCGGGTTTCACTGTCATTAGAATTAAGTAATTCATCAATCTAAGAAGCGATCAAAATCAAATCTGAGAAGAGATCTAAAAATTTACTTAAACATACCTATAATTACTATAATTAATTAGTTTAATTAATAATTAAAATGTTGCTGGAACTTTGGTCTATTGCTTAATAATTCCTAGAGTCCGACCGATTCATCGGCATCGACATTTTCGGCCGATTCTTGGCCGATTATTGAATATTTTTTTAACGAATTTTTTCATTTGAATTTTATGTTTCTTGATTAAATTTTTCTTGATACTCGTTTTAAACAAAAGTATTTTTCGAGTGAAGAAATTCGTAGATGTGAAATAATATTAAAAGAACAATTTAATACACAAGAAATATTAAACGTTGTTTCTCCAACTAACCCCCTAAAGGAATCCACAATGATAGTCTTTGGGATTATCATGATTCCGAACTGTCATCGCAAGAGATTCAACCGAAATAAGGCAATTCACTACTCAAAGAACAGTTTGAATCATATCTCCTCGAACAACGCATTCCTCGAGATAGTAATATCTTCAAAGTTCATACAATTTCTTGAAAAAAGTAGCTATAACATATCTTTCTGCTCCTGCAACAAGCGTTGCAAGTGAACAGCTGTTCAGTGCTGCTGGTCAGCTATATAACTAGTGTCCGACCGAGTTTCGGTTTTTTTTTTAATATTCGGCCGAAACCGAAACTTTCTAGTTGAAATAAAAATCACTACATCAAGCATCAAATTTTACTTTAAGTAAATAAAGAACAAACAAACAAACTTAACATAACATAAATAAATACTTACAGTCGTATCTGGGTATAGTGAACACCCTATATAGTAAACACCCAAATTTTGACATAGAGCATCTAAATATTGAAAAAAAATTTTGAAAGCAATTTCAAGCAAAAAACAAAAAGTGTATTTTGAGCAAATAAAACGAGTTTTTGAACACAAATTTTGACCTTGATATAGTGAACAACCTCAATACTGTGAACAGGCCTTGCAATAATTAGTTCACTATATCCAGACACGACTGTATTAATAAAAACAATTAGTTCATTTTTTAATAACATAAACATAAAAAAATCACCCTTTCGTACCTTACTCGCTAATATTCAAAAATTAATAATTTATTATTATATTCTAAAAAAGAAGTTTATTTACATTGGTGGCATCTAAATTCTGCTTCTCATCCTTTCACTATATATCTGCTCGGCTGCCTTAACTAAGTAGCTGTTCACTCGCTACACAATAAAATGTAAAAAATATTCCAGAAAGTTTCGGTTTCGGCCATTTTTTGGCCGAAACTGAAACCGAAACCACTTATTTGGGCCGAAACCGAAACCGAATATTCGGTCGGACACTATATATAACGATAGGCGTACCAACTTATTGGGGGGAAAACGCTAATAAGCTTCTATTTTTACACTACAACATAAAACTATTTAATTTTGACTTTAAATAAATAACACAACAGAATTTGAGTACAAAGAAACGTAATTTTAAGTTCAAGAACAAAATGAATTTAATTGCAATATTTACTTTTTAGACACGATGTTTACGTAAATTTTATTTCTTTGTGTAAAGACTCATTTAGAAAAGCTTTTGAATTAAAAAAAAACTTTTTTGAATCCCTCTCAATCCTCTCTAACAGGGCTAAGAATTATATGAGAAACACAATTTTGGGATTTTTTTAATTTGAAACTTGATTCAAGTAACATGGCATCAATAAAGAATACGTATTTTTTAAGGGAAATCCTTTAGAGTTTTAAAAATGTTATGTGAAGAAATGCTATAATTTGGATCGAATTTTCTTGAAACAAAACTATTTACAAAATTCTACCGCTAAAGAGTTAATGAAAATAAAGAATTCTAGAGTTTTGTGTTTCATTTTAAGAACTTTCAGCTCATTACTTAGTGGAGTAAAGCCAGAGGCAACAGCTATTTCCCTAAAATGTTACACTTTTTACTTTTACCATAATTCACTGAAAACCTGGGGAACAACTTTTCTGCTCAGAAGACATTCAAAACTTCATTCATTATTTATTATTATTTCATTAAGCGGTTAGACCACATTTGCCCAAGCTGCCTACAGAGCTTAATTCAAAGATTTAAACTTTATAATCAATCACTAAGTCATAAGTATTCGCTTTCATTCGGCTGGTCACAGTTGGTGCCCGATTAAAAACTGCGTTCTTGACGCGCGGTACGGCCCGAAGGCCAGCCACCTAACCGAATCGTGTCAAGTGGCATGGCAATCGAACGCATTCGAAACGCATGCTCTGCATGCAATCCAACTCAAATAAATGCTTGACAGCCGCTGTTGTGGAAGGCTGTCGGTTAAAGCAGCCCTGAGCGTCAAAACCATCAGTTTCTACATGCAAGAAGGTCACCTTACCAACGTGCTCAGAAGCCAAAATGGAAAAAATATTCTCATCGACGTGCAACGCGGTACTAGCGACAATTTACATAATATGTAAATAACAAAAGCAATGAAATGGAGACCGGTTTCGGGCGCGACTTACTTAGGCACGGGTTAAGCCGCTTGTCGAACAAGCGGCACTGAGCGCCCTTAACGCCCAACGCACAGTCGAGTTCGTGTTCAACCGGCAGCAGGGAAATCTGCATTGCACTATTCACAGCGCTATATCTATGGCGAACGTCAATGCGGATATTGCGAGCGCCGGCACAGCCTGCACGCGTTCAAGAGCACCACCACTTCAATGTGTGTGCGTTTGTAAATATGCGCTTTTCGGTTTTGCAGTGTGAAAAATGTAAATAAAACAAATAGCTAAACGTTTCTATCGTAAGCCCACAAATATCAACGACGACAACAACAACGATGTCTGCCATGAAATACGCCTCGCAAGTCCAAATTGTGGAATCCCATCACGTTTGAGCACACAAGGCTGTAGCGAACAAAGCTTTACTTACATTAAGAATGTAAACAACGATTATGAAAGCAACAACAACAAGGGCAAAATGCCATAACTCGAATGTGCCTTGCGGTATGACACGTCGCTTATCTAACTGAATTCAGAGTCAGCAAAACGTGAACGCAAATGTGCGCTTCCAGCTTTGCGGCCGCAGCCACCAATAGCGCTGCTGACTTTTTGCGAACTTCTCGTAAGCAGTGAAGAGAGTCGAAAGAAAGGCTGTCGCCCCCTGTAGATCGTCTGTTTGTGCTATAAATGTTAGATTTTAAGCTAATTTCAACACTGTCAAACAGTTTTCCCCGCTTCATAAACGCTTTCTATGCTACATCCATCATTATTAATATTGAAAGCCATGTTTTCCACAAAACCAGAAAACCTTTGAGAGTGCCACATCTGTAAATGCCACTTACTTTGTCGAATATAGTTGCCACATTCGACCCGCTCGGCCGCTTAAGCTGTCCAACTGCTGTCTACGAACGCGTACAGACACCTGTCATCACACTATTTAGTGTCATCATAAATCGGCGCCTGCCCCCAACAGCCCAAATCGAACGTTACGAAATTTCGCATGCCAAAATTATTTCATGCCGTGGCCGCGTCTGCGAGGCGAATTTGGCGTTTACTTCGCCGCACTGAAACCTTGTCGCTGTTGATTGCGGCGTGGCTTCCATGTGCCAAAAATGCCTTGGCACATTGCGACACTTCGCGCTAGTGGAATTTAAATTTTGCAAAGTCAAACGATTTTTTCCATACGAAATTATGATCGTTCACTCATTCTACACGCAAAGCTTTGGGTCAGTTCTTGTCATTGTAGCCTTTTTAGAAGAACTAAAGTGCATTTTTTTAAGCTTGCCTTAAATTACGAATGATAGCTCAATGCTTCTCTGCGCTAGTCGCTGCCAATTAGCACATTGCTAATGAAAAACATTAGCTTCAACATTGAACAATAGTTAGCACTCGAACTCGGTTAGAAGCTAAAATCTGATGAAATTAAGCGAAAAGTCGGAGGCCAAATATTTTTGGAAATAGTCAAGTTGCCATAATTTAGGATTTTCTTGCAAAATTCGTTACATTCGAATATTAAAAGTTACGAAGCTTCTATTAAAAAGTGACCTGCGCCCCAGAAGCGTAGAGTCTTTATTTACACAAAAAAAATCTATGAGATTCTAAAGAATCTGAACTTAAAGTCTGAGAAATGAAAATGCATATTATGCATGTTTCTTTTTTAATTTCTCCACTGAATGTAAAAACAATGCGAACTAAAATAAGACTGCAGAATGTAGTGTAATCGATTCATGGTAGATATAAGGATAAAGATTGTCATTATTCTTTGTTTGAATTGTACTCCTGTAGAGTGCAAAGTGTTGAGTTGGTCTCAAAAAGGATATTGAGTAGACTACCTACTCCAAATTTTTTTCTCCGAAAGTACCAAAGGACTCCCAAGTCCGAACACTTGCCACCACTTGGCTTAAAGTAATCAAAGTCATAATAGTCAAGAAAAATGTTGGCTGGGAGCCCGTTTACCTCACGGCGAACTTTGTACCGTTGACTGCTCGAGCTATACGTGGAACGTTTGTACTTGAATTGAATTGAAGTAGTTGGATCATCTCTGTTGAGCGCCAACTATGAAAATAGTGGTTAGAAATGCAACGATGTTGCGAAGATGTTTCAAGAAGTCTATTGGCAGGTTGCTCGAAAGTCACTCATAAGCTTTATTAGGTTTTGAAATCGGTTTGGGAATCCCAAATTAGTTTAGTTCTCAAAAATAAAATTATCTTTTAGTAATGCGTTTGCTGCAGCTCTTTGGAGTTGGCGCCAGACATCTTAGAGCGTATTGTCGTTAAATGTGTTTCTAGTCCATCGATAATTAATTATTAATTATTAATTGTTGGTTGATAATAATACGGAGATGAAGATAAAGTAAAAGCGATTTCAACATTCCCTATGTAAGACAGGGCTTTTGAAGAACTTCGGCTCGTCGTTGGGCAATACAGTTATCAATTTATTGATCTTAATCAAGTATTCGAAGTGGTTTAACCTGGAGACAGAAGCAATATTTTCTTCAAGGAAAAGACAGCAAATAAGTCAAAATGATTTTCAAGTGTAAGTTTGACTACTTACATCAATATTGATCAAAGACGAATGCATCAGTGTAGGGTAGCAAACAAATTATTATTTTTTTTAATTAATTTAGCTCATTGTCTTATCTCGAAACTTTAATCCCAAATAGGCCTAGTACCATTCGTAATGCAATACCCTTATAAGCTTTTCATTTAAACCTTAGAAACGTCAGCATAATGCGGAACAAGTGCAGAAAATATGAAGGATCGTTTCTAATCTAGTATATTTTTTCGGATATTATAAAATTGTATTACAAAGACCGAGGGAAACTAGAAAACTCGGTTAATACATCATTATGTCTAATCGAAATTTAGCAACGAAATTCGCTAAATTCGTATACAGTACTTTTCGCTTGAAGTGAACTTCGAGGGACTGGGCAAAATGGTTCGTTTTAACCGAAAGTTCGCTTTAAAAGGGTAAAAGGGGTAAGGGGTTCGCAGGGTAAAAGGGGTAATAAGCGAAAACATACAGCGTGTACTTTTGAAATTGGTTCGTTTGAGGCGGAAAATCGTTTTAAACGGGTTCGTTATAAACGAAAAGTACTGTATATTTCAAGAAGTCGAATTTATTGACTGAATTTTTGTTAACACTAGAAAGACCATTGCGGTCATTTTGACGGTTTTTCATTTATAAATATCTGTATTTTTTTTAGTATCAACTTTTGCTTTGATGACTTTTATTTTTTGCTACAATTAGTTCTACAATTAGAGTTCTACAATTACAATTAACCAAATCCGATGTGTACTTTTCGAGATATCAGCGGGTATAATGTGTAGTCTTTTGTAGGTATGGAAATTTTGCTTTCTTAAGAGACAATTTAGTATTGCTCCACCAATATGAAGAGACTCGCGAAATGCCATTTTCAGGCCTCCGGATGGAACTGCTGCCGTTACTGCACAGGCTTTTGCAACCTAACCTAACCTGCGGTTAAATCTTGCATTCGATCAATTTACTACTTCAATTATCTTGGACATTCACTGTTGACTTGCACTTTCGATGATCTTTCGATTTTGCACTTGAAAACGAACAGTTTAAGAATTGTTGTTACGCATACGCACTGTTGGACGAGAACAAAATCACATTCAAAATTGAGCTCTCATCAGTGATGAGAATTCGGTTTTGAAAGTATTACAGATGTGATTACAGCATCGCACACACCCCAAGCGATCAGCAGCAGAGCCCAGTCAGCCGTCTGAAGGAAGGCAATGCAAAGGCACGACACGAAAACGCAGAGGAAAGCAATTTACGTGGGACCAGCCCCCGACCGCTTGCCGCTCTACGCACATTGAACAACGCCAAATTTGTCACGCTCGACTGCTTTTGCAACAACAATAAAGCCACAAGACAAGCAGATGCACAAACAGCTGGCGCAATGGCTGGACGCTGTCTGCTGTCTGCTGGCTGCAGATCGTCGCCACAGTTCACTTCACTTCGCTGCCTTCGCCGCCTTTGGCTGCGCCAAACACAAAGCACACGAAATGGAGCAGAAAATGCAAAGACGGGAGGGACGGCCAGCTAGGTAGGTAGAAGTGGCGCTGTCACTGACTGTTGACTGCTAAAATGCAGCCGCTGGTTATGGCGCGGCTGTGGCAGTGGCAGTGACAGCCGCACGCCAACTTCCTGGGCCGGTGTGAGAAAAAGTGAAAGCGAAAGTTTTCCGCCGCACTGTGGCCACAATTGAGTTTGAGATTGAGTTTTGTCTTTTTCTTGCTGTTTCGCAATAATGGCCAACATTTTCATGGCATTTTTTGTAACTATTTTTAATGGGTTTCAGATGTTAACTCTTTTATATGGGTTGCTTCATTTACTATTGTTCCCTGTTTGTTATGGTTTTGGTTTTTCCTTAGCAAATTTCACAACTCACTTTTATTTCAAAATTATTAGTAATTTTTTCTTTTGGAATTGTGGCGCTCTTTGCTGCTGCTTCAATGCTCGCACTCCGCGCAATCGATGTGAAGCGCAACCGATGTGAAGGGGGCGAGTTGGACAAGTGTTACTGGCTTTCGTTGGCGACTCGATGCTGCGAATCGACGCGTACTCCGACTTGCGTGTTCCGTGCTGAAGGTGGCGTTGTTATTTTGGAGACGATTCGAGCCAAACTAAACTTTTCGGTTAGCTGAAAATTTATTTAAAATCCCCTGCCAGACTTGGCCAACACGATGCCGCGGCGTCACGCCAGCGAATCCAAACAAATTGTAGCACTCACACACAGACTCACACAACCACAAGCGCGCCCGGCCATGCTCAAGCGCACACGTACACACGCAACGACGAGCGCCATCAGCCCAAAGTAGTGGCCCAACAGACCGTCGGCCAGCACTATTTTTTTTTCTATCCAGCGCGTCTGGCTTTGCTTGAGCGTTTCTTTGAGTGCAATTTTGAGCGCGAGCTGAGCGCAAATCATCGGGTTGGCAGCCACCACCGGCAAACAAGTCATGACGTCACAACCGGTTTCAGGTGTCAGCAACGACGCTGACCAAACGAATATGTGCAACGTGCTGTGCATTTTATCAAACACACACATATCTACGAACATTCGCGCGCGCACTCACGAACCGATTTTTTGTTTCTATTTCCGTCTTACACACGTTGCATTTGAAATGTCAAATTGTAATAATTTCATGGAACAGAAACAAATTTACAGCGCTTGTCTACGGCGCAGGTGGAAGTGTTGGTCGCTACGTAATTTGTTGTCGGCTTCGTTCAATGCCGTCACCGCTGGTCGCCTGTGCCCTTGTCGACCAGTGCCTCTCAGTCAGCTGTCTGCTTGAAGTTTAAGGTTCCCTTTGATTTCAATGCCTCCCTACCCTTCTTCTTGAAATTGTGTTTGTGCATTTGTAGTTGTTTACTTCGTTCGTGCGTTTGCCCATCCAACGGACAATTGTTGCGCCACTACGGCTGCCACTGCTGTCTCTGAAACGTGTCGTTTCCGACGTGTGATCATGACGTTTCTGTTGCATGTTGTATTTTCGTCTACCTTGTACTGTTGTTGTATCTGTTTTTGGGCAAGTTTAAATTGTTAATGATGGCTTTGGTTATTTTTGGTAGTCGCCAGCCGTCTGTCGCGCTCTCTCCCATTGACATTGTGAAAGGCGACACTTGTCCGTATTCATTAGTAAATACACGTAAAGCACTTCTGGAAGCATTTTTGGTTGCATTTTTAAGTATGCAGTGCACTCAAAATTTACACATTTAGCCTTTCGGCAAACTCAGTTTTCGTCGATTTTACACAATGCTTCAGCACTTCGAGGTATCTTTGCAATATTTTGCAAAATCCTTGTCAAACCCTTGCGGTCGAAACCTAACGGTAGTGCCGAGGGACGTGAAAGACCAAGTTTTAGTGTGCCTAAAGTCCCACACTAATAGGGACTTACGATACTTTCCATATATAAGTATATATAAAATTCTCGTGTCGTTTGTTGCCAAACTCCTCCGAAACGGCTCAACCAATTTTTATGAAATTTTGTATATATATTTGGTAGGTATGAGAATAGGATGTAAATTATATTTCATACCGATACACAGTGCTTCGACTCCATACAAAATTGTGGCAAAAATAGAAGGAGTACGTGAAATTCGCTGAAAATTTGTAGTCTAAGTCATTTTGGGCTGTTGACTTCAAAATTTGTGTTTGTTTCCAAAAAAAATATACAGTTTAAGAAAAATCGAATATATATGGTTATATATTATTTTATCATCACCGAACCCAAACCGCTAGAGCTATAATGATGAAATGTGGTCAAAAGTTGTATTTTAGAAAGTCAACCCTTAAAAAGAAGCGATTTCAAAAACGTCGACCTTGAAAGGGCGGAAAGGGGGTGGAGAAGCTTATATGGACGGACATTGTTTTTTGGTCGGATTGTTTAAAAATTATGTATATGTATACTAAAAAAGCAATAACAAAATACATATTTTAGCGTTTTTCTAAATTCGACAGTTAAAGGGTGGAAAGAGGGCGGTAAAGTTGCTTAAAGGATATTTTGTTTGTTTATTTGATATCCGTAGAGCTTAACATAGAGATGAGGCAGGTGAATATGCAATGCAGTTCAATTTATAACGGCGAGACTATTATAAAAATTATTCTTCAAAATTAGACCTTCTTCAAAATTAGACATTCCTCCTTTTTTTAGAATATATTAGCGTTAAATCACATTTCAGTAAACAAATTCCATAATAATAAAAAAAATTGGATAATTTGACTCATAACACTGTGCGACAGCATTTTTCACACTGGAAAAAATCCATATGGGCGTGAAACTAGAGACCAAACATAGTAATGCTGCGTACTCAGTTTTTCATTTCTACATCCTTTGTCCTTTTAAAAGGACTTCAAAATTTTGAAAGGGATAAAAAATAAGAAAAATATAAAAAATACTTAACCTCGTTAGAATATGGCGATATGTATATCAAATGAAAGAAGAAAGGCTCAAGAATTTAAATAAAATTGATTTGTTATTTATTTGTACAAAAAGGATATGAAAAAGGTCCTTTGAAAATTTTAATCCTTTATATCCTTGAAAATTTATATAGAATTTTCTTGAAAAGTTTTTCCAGTGTGAAAAAATTTTTTCATTTTTGTCGCACGGTGTAATGAGTTAAATAGGCGTGCCAAACCTATTTTTATAAAAAACATTCATAGTTCGTGGCATTGACTTGGTTACACATTTTGGTCGCAATTTGAACTCAAGCGATTTCTGTAAAAAAATCAACATTAGTAGTTTCGAAAAAATTGAATATTTTCCATAGGCGCAAAAAGACGCAAAATTTTTTTTACGGACTTAAGGGGAGGCTCCCCTGGATTTGGACCGAAAAATCGTTTTTTTTTTTTTTTGCATAAAACGAAGGCTACATACATATATATGTAGAATATGTGTGTAAAAGGATTTTTTGATACGACGCGTATTTTCATGGGAGAACACACCTGTCTCACGCGCGCTACGGGACGCTCCACTGCTTTCTAAAAACTTCAAACGCGTTTATCTCGAAACCATTTTTTCCAATCTAACTGAAATCCCCGGACTTGATCTAATGATCCGATTTTCTTCATCTAAAAACTGCTCGAATGTATTTGATTTTCTGTATGCCTTGAACTAACAATTTGCATAAATAGTTATTTATTTTTAATTTTTAAATGTGGTTGAAATTAAAAAAAGGTGCAAAAAATTTAACTTTTTACTTCAAATATTCATTGTGCAAGAATTTTTCGTTTAAATTTTTTGAGTCTAGTTCAATGCACAGACAATTTTGTTATCTTTAAGTAATGACAATGCTTTTTGATTTCAGTCCACTACAAGAGGCTGCAGGATTACAGTTCTCGAGCGATGTTTGGCGCGCAGAGGCCTACGGAAATCGCCATTTTGTAGCCGCCATTTTGAATTTCATCAAGTTTTTTAACTTTTTAAACTCCTAAATAATAGACGAATTTAATAGTCAAAACCGGAAGTTTGTACGCCTTTTCATTATCCCACAAAAAAATTACAAACTTTGCCTTATTTTTGCCCAAATCCAGGGGAGCCTTCCCTTAAGAGAAGAAAGTTCATCTAAAAAAGGTCATAAAAAGGATTTACGCCAGTTCACGCCATTCGGTTTAAATTGCCTTTCTAAATTTGGTTATTTTTAATTTTCATTGGTTATTATTATTATTGAAGGGGATGATGCACTGCGACCTGTAGATCTATTGTGCCCCCTACTTGGACTTCACAGACTGTCAGTGAGTCCGGTATCCAGGAGGAATTTTAGTATACTTCCTACATCTCTGGATACCCAGTCCGTACCTGGTATAAGATGGGCCCCCAGGTATTTCTTTCTTTTATGCATGAGTACAGGGCACTCTCCTAGTATATGTAATGCAGTCTCGTTTTCCTGCAAGCAGAACCTGCAATACCCGTTTTCACGGATTCCTAGTTTGGCCAGATGATAATTCAATCTGCAGTGCCCTGTTAGCATTCCCGTGATAATCCTTAGATTATTCTTTGATAGGGTCATGCAATCCTCGAATCTTTTCCTATTGTAGGACCCGATAACCATCTTGGAATGCTCCAGACCTGGTAGGTTTTCCCAGTATTGAGTCCTTCTGGTTATCTCGTCCTTTCTCGTTAGGATAGAAGAAGCTCCTTTTCCTAAACCACAAAAGGGTTCAGGGCCGACAAAAGGTGTGGAAGCTCCCCTCCTTGCCAGTTCGTCGGCCCGTTCGTTTCCCTCAATGCCAGCGTGGCCCGGAACCCAAAGTACCCAGACCTGGTTGTAACGGCCAAGTTCGTTGAGCTTCTCAAGGCACTCCACAACCAGTTTCGAGGACACCTGGTAGGATCTAAGAGCCTTGATTGCCGCTTGGCTGTCGGAAAGGATAGCAATCTTACGGTTCCGGTATCCCCTCGCCAGATTGAAGTATGCACACCTTTCAATGGCGTATATTTCCGCCTGGAAGATAGTGGTGTGTTTTCATTGGTTAAAAAACATTCATTTTTAAAAATTCGTACAAAAAAAATTATTTATGCTAAACAACAAAAAATTATCAGCGGTCTCGCTCCTATCAATGTTGTTTTGATATTAAAAGAAATTAGTAGCCTATCTACAGCAACACATTTTCTACAATTTTTTAATACAAGCACCTAAATTTCATTTTCCCCTTCATACATTTTTGTAAAAATATATCCGACAAGCTATATCTCCTAATCTCGAAAATTTTTTGAGAAAGTATTTCGGATCCAGGTTAATTAAACAATTACCTTTAACATGATACTACTTTTGTCAAAATCCGCGATAATTTTTTTTCTTATTTTTGTCTACTCTCGAAGCACTGTGCGATAGGACGAAGGGGCGTAGCACCCCCATACAATCCAAACACTTAATAGGGAATAGTTTCGAAGTTATAAATCGCACAGGCTTGAAATTTCGTATAGCATCGCCCCATGGATGAGTCGCTGCACTGGTAAAATTGTATGGACGTCGGACAATGGGCATGACACTTTTGAAGTAAACCAAACATTTTTAATAACTTTAAAACTACAAGTCACACATCAATTATATTAGATACACACTTAAGTACTATTTTCCTGCGCACTGTGGGCACGATGGAAATGAGGAAGCGGACAGATTGGCAAAGGAAGGGGCGGCAAAACGACCCTATGGACCTGAACCAATCATAGGTGTCAGCAGATCTCATTTCAGGCATTGTGTCAAACAGGAATTCAAAAATCGGGCCAACCAGAAATGGTCCAACACGGTGGGACAACGGTGTTCCAAGCTATTCTTTCCGGCCTATTCGGAAGGCAAATCTAAATACCTATTGGACCTAAGCAGAAAGGAGCTTAAGTTCATGACGGGAATCCTGAGCGGGCACTGCCTGCTAAATATGCATAAAGCGCGACTGGGATTAACAGACAGCGAACTATGCAGGTTTTGCATGGAAGATGATGAAACATCCGTGCACATTATAACCGAGTGTCCCGCTCTCTTACACGCAAGGAAGCGTATACTGGGAAGGGAACTAATTCAGACAAACGAGCTGTCTGGAACTAATCTGGGAAAAATCAAGGAGTTCCTGGACAGTATTGGGGGGGATGAACTCCTCCAATAAAGAATAAGGGATACGACACAATAGTTCTCTTTGGACGCAGTGTCTCGGGCAGTTGATGCTCGGCTCCCGTATCTATTCTAAGTACTATTTAGTCGTGTCCTTCGATAGGAACAATGTGGTCGCCTCTGGGCGGAGGGGCGTGGCACCACCCATACAATCCAAATATTTAATATGGAATGAGTTCGAAGTTATAAGCCGCATAGCATTGAAATTTGGAATAGCGTCGTCCCATAGATGTCTCGACACTCTGGTAAAGTTTTATGGGCGTTTATGGGCGTAGGAACGTGGCACATTTTTTGTGACCCAAATATTCCGCTATTCGCACAGCAATGAAACTAAGTACGATCCTTCGACAAAGGGAATGGTGCGGATATTGAACAAGGGGGCGTGGCACCGTGTTGTAAGTCGTACAACACTGAAATATAGTGCCCCGTCGTCCCATAGATGAGTCATTTTACGTGTCACATTTTTTGTGACGCAGAATACCATTTATTTATTTCGTAAGTAAAAATGATAAAAGTTAGTTTTTGAAATTGGCATGGTTCAAGCGCAGTCCATTTCTTTACTGAAACTTAGCAGCAACATTGCTGATTTGCGGGCCTCAATTGCGTTAATCAGTAGCTCTTCCTTTAGTTGGATTTCTTCGTCAATTTGCATCGCCATAGGTTCGCCATCTGGCGCATTTCAGTATGAAAGAAAAAACAAATGTGCGAGACGACGTTTGCCGGTTCAGCTAGTAGAAGTATAGTATTTTAATATCCACACAACAGTATTTACGCCAAGAACTGGTAAGAGGAACCATTGAGGAAAGATAAGGCAATTTACTGTCTTTGTGTGTTAAAACGAAAGTCCTATGTTCAGATGGTTTAAATGTTTTGATCTAAATAATCATTTAAATAAATTTGAGCAATTTTAATTCTTCGAAATAGTATAAATTTAAATCTATTTTAAAATTATCTGAGTTAGACAATCCACGCTCAGAAAAAATCCCAACTTAAAATTGCCACAAAATATCGTTGCATAGGTGCGACCATATTCATTATTCTTTATGTAGATAATAATTATTGCAATTGCAAATTCTCGCGGAGTTTTTTATCGTTTCATACAATATTTTTGTTTTGTTCAGCTAACCGATTTAAATATTTCGGCTTGTTTGCGCTTGGCTGAATTTGGAAAAATTACTACAACTAATTGAGCATCAAAAAACATTACAAAAATGTCGATTTAACGATAAGGATGCTAAAGGGTAAATAATGCAAATATTTAATTGGACATTAGTATGCGGAGCGGCGGTGCACGAATATTCTCGATGACAATAAACCGACAGCAGAATCAAATCTGGTTTAATCAACTGGCCAAAACCTTAACACTCACAGCGCCATTAAACACCAACTGGCCTGGCAATGCCGCACATCTTCGCCCACTTCACTCCAGACCCCACCTGAAATGTGCGTCTTGCCGAGCGACAGACAGCAGTGCGGCGAAACAACTCAATTAAATGAAATTACGAATTAATAAAGATTTAAAAATAGCGCCACCAATGGCCCCAATACCGCGCCGACGTGTGGTACACTTTCACTTGTGCGACTGCTTGTCAGAGTACCGCAGTGGCCCCCTTCCGTCCGCTCCCCACCTACTAATGCTTCTTCTTTGGCACTGCTTCGTCGCTGTCATTTGAATACAAGCACCAATCAAAAGCAACTAATAACTGTGTTCAATTATTACATGACTTGGAACAATAATACTGCGGCCTAAATGCACAACAACAATATATCAGAAAAAACCAGTGCAACTACATTATTAAGCCAAGCAGCCGACGTTATAACGAAATCATATTTTTTTATTTTATTGCTCAATTGCAGTGATTTCTTTGTGCAGCCGCTTTTGCTGCTGCTTCGCCGAAATCAAAGCCGCAGCCGAGACACAAAGCAGCCAACTACATAACAAGCTCAGCCAGCGCTGCTGCCGGACTTCAATATCAGGCTGCATGTGACCTCCAATGCGCTGGCGCACTCGCAAGTACGCGCCTGCGCTTTGTGAGTGCACTGTGCTCGAAAGACCTTTCCAGCGGTCAGTTGTCTTTTGCATTGGACTGGGAAGCGTTAAAACTGATTTTGATGCGGCGGCTTCTGTCACTTTTATAAAGCAGTCGCCACGCCGTTTTTCAATGTTCCTTCTGCTGTCCTTGCTCAGCAACTCCATTTAATGACTTTTCCATTTGAGTGCTTCTCAGTTTAATTGGCGGCAGTTAGTTGCCTGGCTGTCGCACTTTTTATATCTTTTCATTTTATGTTTATATAATGAGAATCAATTGTAGAGGCTGAACTGTTGATAAGCAGACGACATCAACTTAATGAAATCAATTCCATGGCCACCTCCCAATCGCGCCAATTACTACAATTCAATTCGCAATCCATTAACACGCTAATTAAAAAGTTGGGTTGAGTACCAAGTCAGTCAGTAAAAATATCGTGCATTAACATTTTTTCAAAAACAGCAAAGTTCAAACCCAGCGAATATCAGGATTTAGCAAAGATTCTGCATAGTTGAAATCGCTTACCACAGCCTGCAATCCCGTTTAAGTCGCTAAACAGCTTCCGCACCCACTAAAATTCCTGTACTTTCCGGCACGACTTATACAAACTATACGAACTTAGAATTCTTGATGCACAGCTGACATTGCTTGCGACCTTTAACCCCTAAGTAGCTAAACAACGTTCCCACCCGCCAAGAGCGCAGGACTTTTAGGCGTTAGGAAAATTTAAAATCCTTCATGCAAAGTCGCACTCACCCCCAACCAGTCCCTATGCAAAAGCAAAACCTGTCATTCTTCAAAATTTATTTATTCACATTTGCGGAACTACAATGCGTTCACTATTATCGCAAAACAACTAAAGTTTAAAAAAAGAAAACAAAAGACAGAAATAAAGAAATATGTAAATACAAAATGTTTCACATGGAATCCTGCAGATTTTTTTCGTTTACTTAAACCTTCATTTGAACTTAATGAAAGTATTTAGAAAAATAACACAAGTTTAACAGAAAATCGCTTCATTTGCGAAAATAAGTGTGCTCGTTTTGGTCAAAGTAACAAAAATTAATTTCAATTTGCATTTGCCTGAACAATTTAAAATAAGTACGGCGAAATGGCTTAGAGCAGCCCCTGATTTCGCATCTTGTCGATTACGCTGCGGCACTCGATCACCACCATCTGCTGCACAAATTCCTTCACCCTGTCTATGACGATTCGGCTCTCAGTGGTGATTTCCGTCTTCAGGAACTTGACGTGATCCGCGTTAAGTGTGCTCGGCAGCCCGTCGATAAGGCAAAGATTCGTGCGGCAGTCACCTTTTAGATCACTCGGGTAGCGGCGTATGTCCTCACTAGTCAGCATGCTCTCGTTCGTGAAGTCCAAATAGACTACGGCGTAGCGGGTGGCGTCGGGTATACCAATCACGCGCGCACGATACCACTCGTTTTCGAATCTGGCGATACAATACTCGTGCAGCTGTGGTCGATAGGGCTTGTTGGTGTCTTTGAACTTGGTGAGAGCTTCCTGAACCTGTATCAAATGCACCAGATCGGACTCAGCTATGCAGCCGATGTAGCCGTAGTCCAGTGCAGAGGTGTCCAGCACCACTGCCTTGAAGTTGGTCGAGTGTAGCTTAAACATGTAGATTTCGAATGGGGCTAGCAAAACAGGATCTTCACCTGATTTGGTCTTTACCAAAATGCTGGAAGCTGCCTCAACTGTTTCGGATTTTGACATACTTTTCACATGAGCGGGCGGAACGCCACCCACTGCTCCGGCATCAGCCGCGGTAGCGTCCGACCCAATATCCACTAATACCGCGCTCTTATCGGCGCCCTTTGTCTGGCCTTTCTCCTTCAGCGCGCCCAACAAAACAGAGCTACTGTCAGTGGTCGCCTCCTCATTTCTGCTGCTCCCAGCGAGCACGCGTGGACGTGCTCCTTTATCGTCCACATAGTTAGACTTGTCGCGACACAAGCGATTTATCACTTCATTCAGACACTTTTTCGTCTGCCAATCGTACAGTTCCACGCTGCCACCGCGTTCGTCCTCTTCGCCATACCGGATCTGGAACTCGCCGTCTACGAACAACGCCAGCAAGCTCATTATCTTCTCGTTGACCTCGTAGTTTTCAACGTTGCGCAACTGCACCGCCACTGCATGCTGCTGCAGCCGCAGAATATCGTCAGAGATCATGCGCAGACCACGTAGCTGCCGGACTGCGGTGGTGCCGTAATCGCAGAACAACACCCGAATGTTCTCCTCGTCGCGCACTGCCAAAATCTCCACTCGGCACATCACACCCTCCGCCTGCGTAATGGCGTATGAGTGAACCTTGGGCAGCGCGCTCAGCGGGGGCGCCATCTTGCCATAGGCGTCAATCTTCTTCACAGCCAAAAGATACGCGTCTGTCTCCGCAGCAGACAACGAGCGCACATACACCACGTTGGGAGAACTGAATCCAGTCAGTAGCACATGGTCATTGATCTGTGGCAATGTCATCGGCGGGGGAGTCATAACGCCCACAGGCTGCTTCAAGGCGTTGGTGGTTGAGATTGGGCTGCTCTTCACGCTACTATCAGGCACTGATTTCAGGGAACAAGCGGACAGCTTGCGCTCCACCTCCTGCGGCACAGTCTCAGTGGGTGGTTCCGGTGCAGGCAGCGCCAGTTGGGCACCGCCTTTTCTGGCAACCGCCAACGACGACGAACTCCCCGGCGACAATCTGGCGATCTCCAAATTGGCGGCGGTAGTCGGCATCAGACCCGGCATTGAGAAGCATATGTAGCGGTGTCGCTGCCAGTCACGGCGCTGACATTCCGGCGAACAGTACAAATCACCACAGCGCTGACACGCCCAGCTGGCGCTCCGCTGACAAAGCATACAAATTCCAATTGACGCTGCAGCTCCACCCTCAAAAATCTGCATACTATTAGCGTATGTGCTGACCATAGCACCACGTTCGCTCGGCATTTCTTCTTCAAATCGAATGGTTCTCGTCAAGTAATAAAATCTTTCTTTTTCGAAACACCAAAATTGCGCAAATCAAGTAATTTTTCGTCTACGCGTTCAAAGCAACAAAAAGAGCAGCTAACTTCAAGTGACAGTTGCCGGGAAGGAAACCGTTAGCCAAGAAATGGCGTTCTTGGCTGTGTTCATGGTTTTTCTTTTGTCCGCAATTGCATTGCAGGGTTGCCAGGCGCACAAAGCATGGATCGGTCGAATATGTTAAAGAAATACCGATAATATGGGTTAATAATTACATGTATATGTACATTTCTTATTATTGAAAATTATAATGGAGGTGAGGCAATCCAGAACATACAATTTATACAAGTTTTAACAAATTTATCTACCTAAAATCACATACAAATAATGAGTACGTTTTGTTGGAATACAATGGCGATTACAACTCATCTCACTTCTAAATCGACGGATATTGCTTTTGAACATTGGCTAGGTAACTGTATAATACAAGCATAAATATACATAGATAATAAATATAAACCAATCATCTTGTTGCCTTCTTACGTCGGTGTAATTTGTTAATAACCTGTCGAATACCCACCTGCAATTTTTCATAAACGCATATTTTTAAATTCTAAACATAACTTTACAAGAAAATCGAACTCGACTATACTGACGCAAACTCAACGCTCTTAATTTTTATTAAAGATTTATTAACAAAATCAATTATGCACAATTTCTGCTGAATTTCATGCAGTGTTTTGTTACTAATTCACAATTTGCACGCAAATTGCTTAGAACTCAATGCTGAAGGGCCAATATTTGTGGTTTTGTGCTTTTATGAGGTTGAAGGGAACCAGCCGTTCACCAGTGTTGAACTGATCCATGATGGCCAAGTCTTCGGGAGTCAATTGGAAATCGAAAATATTGAAATTCTCCTCGATGCGTTGGGCATTCGACGACTTGGGAATGGGTATGGCACCAATATCGACCTACATACAAGCATATACATACATATTTATACTTGACAAAATTTAATTCAAAAAATTTATCAATGTCAGTTACCAAATATCGCAGCACAACCTGCGCGGGCGTTTTCTTATACTTGTCCGCAATAGCCTTCGTGTGCTCCGAGTAATAAAAACTGGGCTTTTTCTCGTCTGGTTTTGGGCGTCCCAGCGGCGAATAGGCAGTCAGAGTCATGTCATTTTTCTTGCAGAACTCGATTAGCTTTCTTTGGTTAACGGCAGGCGAGCACTCCACCTGATTGGTGACCGGTTTAATTTCGCAATTTTCTAGAACACGTTTTATTTGTTCGCTATTGAAGTTGGACACACCAATGCTGCGCACCAGACCAACCTTCACCAGCTTCTCCATGGCCTTGTATGTATCCAAATAATCCACATCGCTGTTGTAGAAACGAACAAATAATTTCAAACGATTTTGTACAAAGTTTATTATATTGATTTGCTTACCTCAATTGCAAAACGCCTGCCTCGTCCTTCGGTAACAGCGTCTGCTCGTCCACATATTTGTAGGCCACGGGCAAATGCATCAAATACAGATCGATGTAGTCCAAGCCCAGCAGCTCCAGTTGCTTGCGGCAGGCACCTTCGACACGGTCCGGTTCATGATGAATATTCCAGAGTTTGGTCACCAAGAAGATATCCTCGCGCTTAACAACACCTTCGGCTATTTTCTCACGAATCGCCTTACCGACCTCAGCCTCATTCTGGTAGAAATAAGCCGTGTCGAAGTGACGATAGCCCACATCGATTGCGTGCTTCGTAGCAATCTCAGCCTCGTTGTTTTTCGACTGAAATCAATTTATGCGTGTTATTCAAGTTTCGTTTTCTAGATGTAGATTAATACTTTTTACTATTCATGGATGAGGAAGAGAAGGTAAACGGACTTCATTTTCTATGTACTTGTCCTGTACTCTTTAGGAGAAGATATAGCTAAAGAGATCTAGGCGGTAAGACTATTTATAGCAGGGGAAATGAGTCCAAAAAACTGTGGTATGGCAATGGGTCTCTTTGGCCCTACCTTCCTTATATTCAATGACATTCCGATACTAATACAAAGTTTAAATGACATCGTAACACTTTCAACACATTGTCATTTAAATCACAAAGCACTCTATAAAAAAGAAAGCTCGACTAACTAATTTTTCCATATCTCATATCTCTGTAATGAATTTTTTACAAAATACTACATTTAATTAACTTTTAAAATTCTAATTGATAAGGCCAGTATTTGTGTTCCTTAGCTGCTTCGAATTTCCACAGACGTTCGCCCTTGTTGAAAGAATCCATGGTGACGATATCATCGGCGGTCAGTTTGAAATCGAATACGCTAATATTTTCCAGTAGTCTTTCAGCATGCGCCGACTTTGGTATGGGAATCGTGCCAATATCCAGCTGCGCAAAGAACAAAGCACATATTCAGTCACCGTCACACGCCCACAAAATTTCATTTTCTAACCAAATAACGTAGCACCACCTGCGCCGCTGTCTTGGAATATTTTTGCATAATGATTTTCATATCGTCCGACAGATAGAAGCTGGGCGTTGGTTTCGAGAGTTTGGGCCGTGCTAGCGGCGAGTATGCGGTCACGACAATGTTGCGTTCTCGGCAGAACTCAATCATTTTGCGCTGATTTAATTCTGGATGACACTCCACCTGCGCAACAAGCAATCATCAGCTGCGATTCCAGCGTAATGCAAAATATTCAAGTAACCTGATTAGTCACCGGTTTTATGGTGCAGTGGTCCAGGATTCTTTGTATCTGTGTGCTATTGAAATTTGAGAGGCCTAGACTGCGCACCAAGCCGCATTGTACCAACTCCTCCATGGCTCTGTACGTATCCACGTAGTCGATGTCACTTCGAAGAAAAATTGGCCAATTATTGCGAAAAGTTTCAAATTGCAAAGCAAGCACACCCACTTCGTCTGCAGCTCGCCGTCTACGTGCGGCATCAGCGCGTCATCATCCACGTACGTGAACCCAACGGGCGAATGCATCAGATACAAGTCGATGTACGTGGTGCCCAGCGAAGCCAGCTGCTGCTCCAGCGCATACTTTACCCTGCCGGGCTCGTGAAAGATATTCCACAGCTACATATGTGAAAAGAATTCGACGTCATTCGTTAGTGCGTCTGCGTCTGATCATTGACTTTCGCTTTTCGACCCACTTTGGTTACGAGGAATATATCCTCACGCCTGACAACGCCTGCTTCAATTTTCTCCTTCAGCACCTTTCCAATCAAGTCTTCGTTGCGATACAGGTAGGCAGTGTCAATATGGCGATAGCCGATGTCAAGCGCACATCTGAGGGCGTTTTCGCATTTGGCCTTCTTGAGCTGGACCCAGTGGGCATTGGATATAATCGGAAATATAGCATTTCGTTACTTTAAAGTTGGTTTGCATTGTTCCGATTAATAATTAGATGACATTACAAAAAATTATAATGGTAAAATTTCGGCATCGCTGACCATTTAAGAGTTCTTCAGTTTAGAAAATTGCGCTAATACTTCAAAATTATTGTTAATTGTCCTAAACTCCAATATTTGTTCGAAAACAAAATGTATAACGTAAATCAACTACCAATGACCCTCATTTGCCCTATAAAGCACATTCTGTTAACAGCTCTCTCTCTGTTAGCACCACATTTACGCTAATTTCGCGCTAAAAAAACAAAAACTCAGCTGTTGAGTGCAGCGCTAGAAATTGCAAATCATCTGACAGACACTTGAAGAATGCACTTTTAAACCAAGATAAGAACTAAACTGCACGTAATGGTGGCCGCAAAACGGCTAAAAACTCCATGCTCAAATATGGACCCGTACGCACATGCAAACCACAGCCGCTTACCTCGTAGGTGCCCAGCCCCAGCACCGGCATTTCGTAGCCATTGTTCAGCTTTACAGTGGGAGCAAGAATCGGTGCCATCTTCTTGCTTGTCTCTGCGCACAGCTGCTTGACAGTATAATCGCACAAGTCCCTCGAATTTATATCGAACTCCGACACGGCGAAGAGATAGAAAATTCCCGAATAGCTTTGCCACTTTGACGTTTCGCCAACAGCACAACCGGCACAGTGCCACAAACAACACAATCGAAATGGAACAAACGCCAACCGATGACAGAAAGCGCTACGTGCTCTGTAGAAAAGGCTGCAAAGTGTGTGAGCAGAGAGCTTTCCGCTAACAGCTGTTGGGGTGTCTTGGCTAACAAGAGCAACGAGTGGGGTGCACACCACAACGGCACAACTCCGAGCATTGTGCGCCACAACAGATGCATCCGTTTTTCAACTGAATGTTTGCATTTGGCGTAGAAGCTCGCCCTTTCGCCCCCTGCAGCAGCGTATCTTTCCATTTGGTATTATTTGAGTCAATACTTTTGCTGTTGTACCTATTCTGCCGATTTTGTATATTGCTACAGCCGGTGCTTGCACAAATTTCGGCCAAAGTAAATCCTTTACTTTTACTTTACTTTGTTTCGGCGTTACTGTGATTTGGCGCATTCTGCGTAGACTTGTATGACCTTTGCTTGACATTTGGCTGCAAATGCCGGCTCCGGTTTAGCTTGGCCTGCGCTATAGTCGGCAAAGTGGGGTCCTAGAAGCTTTGACATGCAATGCAAAGTGATTTAGGGGTTTTCTGCTCACATCCGGAACGTCATCTAAATTGCTTAATTAGTGTAGAAACTAATAGGGGAATTCTTTGTAAGGTGCCACTCTTTGTAAGGTTTCACCCCTGCTCGATTTCGACGTTCCAGCTATCCAAGCAAAAAAATTCCTACGGTCATTTAAGGTATATATGACAACATGAATTTTAATGTGGTTTTTGAGGGAACAGATGCAATAACACGGTCTGGGTAAAAAAAAATGTCAAAATTGGTTAAGAAAAAACTTAAAAATAAGAACTGAAGGTTTTTCTTGCGGTGAAAAAGTAACCGAAAACTTATATAAAACTAATTTAATGGTTTTTCATAATCCGAAATGATATCCGAGCATATCGTACAAGGAAAAAAATTATACAATGATTTCCAAAATGGCATAAAAATGTAAAGTGCCACCTTTTTTTTCTTTGTAAGGTGCCACCCCCCTTTTTTCATTGTTTTGTGATCCTATATCGGTAAAATGCCTTTTTGTTACTTGGGACCGTCAATAAAATGAATTTAAAGTGTTCTTAGTAAATTTTTCTCTAATCCTATCATGAGGAATAAAGTTCAGTTCAGTTTTGTATATTAATTTCCATATAATTACCGTTTTATTCGTTACCATTCAATTTTCATTTTGCTTTCGGTCATTTTATATTTAATATTCAATAATCTTTCATACATTTTCTACATCATGCATTTTGTCTTGAGATTTTTACGTTTTTAGCGGTTTATTTAGGGGGTGGCACTTTGCATTAAAACATTTTAGGGTGTCGATTTTGAACACTTTGGGAAATTGGCTGTAAAAAAAAATAAAATTCGTATTTACGAAAAATTCAAATGAAGTGTTACCTTGGATCATAGCTCTTTAAATCCTCTTTCCAACGGTATATTAACATTGGCGATAAGTTAATTTTCTAACGAGTTATACGCAAAAAAGCCATGGGGTGGCACATTACAAAGAATTCCCCTAATGTATTATAAAACGTGTTGAAAACTGA
Organism: Melieria picta; assembly: GCA_964056695.1. Taxonomy (NCBI): domain Eukaryota; kingdom Metazoa; phylum Arthropoda; class Insecta; order Diptera; family Ulidiidae; genus Melieria; species Melieria picta. Next base: position 16,332,819 of record OZ057399.1, read on the forward strand.
ATTCAATTACGTTGTAGTATGTACAAATGGACGGAGACAAAAAGTGGTCAGGTTTTTAACCCTTTCGACCCCGAATTTTACCTTGTGTCTCGATATTACTTTTTTACACTTCCCTAAGAAGTTTGCACACGACATTTAAAGTCGCCACGCCTCTTTGTTAGAGTTCTAGAGCTAGTTTACTTTTGAACAATTTTAGCTTAAAACGGGTTAAATAAATTTTGTATCAATATTACAGAAAAGTTACTTAATATTTATGGAAAAATACAAAATTATCACTTTTGGATTTTATTTTACCATTATTAAAGAAACAGGGTTTTAATCAAACGCGCCTAATTCGTAGACTTCAATTAGAACACAAACTTTCCCTGATATCGCTGCAAATTATTGGAAATTAGTTTGGGGATAACAGTAAAATTTGTGTAAATTGCTTTGAATTCACTTGTAAAAATATTAATTTGTTGGTACCTACTTAAATTAAACCCATAAATCAATCGTAGCTTTTGCTATAAGATGACAAATAGGTGAAGTTGCTCTCAGACAACTTTGTGGTCGAAAGGGTTAATTCAATTTTTGTCAGGCTGGAAATAAGATGCGAAATAATAATGTACTATGTAATTATGTAAAAAAATGTGTTTCACTTCCCATGTCCCAGTCGGAAGTCGCTGCCAAAAAGCTTTATGTGAATATGAAAATAGGCATTTCTCTAGTATATTCGTATGTAATCTCATATGTTTGCTCTTGAATGTTTATATAATATATGTACGTATGTAAAAACTGCATGAATTTAATCTGCACACTTGTAAGCGTGTACCTTGCCCCGACCGATAACTAATAGATAACAACAAACCGGCGCATCTTGTCACACCACTATTAATGGTGCTTTTGTATATTTTAGCAATGAACAGATAGAGAATTACTGCTTTTAATTTGACAAGGTATTCGTACTCAAAGTACGCTGAATAATTTAGGTAAATATTTACTTTTACATACTAAAGCGACGCGATGGACAAAACTGTTAATATTACCAAATACAAGGTGTATAATATTTAGATTTTCTGGTGAAGAATATAAATAACTTTTGTTATAAATAGTAGGTACTTGGTTCAATGTTTGTGCAACAATCAATCATTTTACCATTATTCAACAGATTTTGTAGGTACACGGGTACTTGTATTGGATACGTTGTAGAAAAAGAACATCCTATGGTAACAGTGCAACCGATTCTTAAAAGCACTGCTCAGTATGGCACATGGAATGGGTAATATTTGCTCTTTTTGGCGTGGTCCATTGGAATTAGACGTTCGCCAGTGTTGAATGAGTCCAGAACTTTGTGCTCATCAGCGGTTAGCTTGAAATCGAAGACATTGATGTTTTCAACGATGCGCTTCTTGTTTACGGACTTTGGGATGGGCACCGTACCGATTTCCACCTGTGAAACGAATTAAAAATATGAATGTAATTGGAGTAAAATGTTGAATATTCTCTTACCAAATATCTGAGCACAACCTGTGCGGGCGACTTGTGGTACTTATCGGCGATTTCCTGCACTTTCGGATCAAATAAGTACTTGGGCAGCTTTTTGGCTGGCTCGGGTCTACCAAGCGGGCAGTAAGCAGTTACAATAACATCATAGTTTTTGCACGCATGGATGAGTCTCTTCTGGTTAAGACCAGGATGACATTCCACCTGTAAATTGAAAAACCGCGGTGACAATCACTAACGAAAAAAAATTTTTCACGCAAGTTGTAGTTAGTACCTGATTGTGAATGGGCTTAATTTTGCAGTGGCCCATGAGACGTGCCAACTGTTCTGAATTGAAGTTTGAAACACCAATGTTTTTGGTTAGACCCAACGCCACCAATTTCTCCATGGCCGTCCAAGTGTCCAAGTAGTCAACGTCGCTGCACGGTTCAGTTATTAAATTCAATTTCAATGCTAATCGTTATGCTTACCTCAGTTCCACCTCGCCCTTGGCATTGGTGGGCATCATATTGTCATCTCCGCGATGCTCGTACGAGTATGGCCAATGCATTAAGTACAAGTCAATGTAATCCAAGCCAAAGTTCGCTAACGACTTGCGGCAGGCATACTCGACTTTCTCGGGCTCGTGAAAATGGCACCACAACTGCAATTTATTATCACATTTTAGTGGCGGGCAGAGAACAGGCCAACGCTACCAACCTTAGACACGATGAACACGTCTTCGCGCTTGATGACACCTTCAGCGATTTTATCGAGCACCGCCTTTCCAACTTCGTGCTCGTTCTCGTAGAAGTAGGCGGTGTCGAAGTGACGGTAGCCCGCATCGATAGCATCGCGCACCGCGCGCTCACAGTCGCCGCCCAAGGACTAAAGGAGAGAAGAAGCCGAAGCAGAATACTTTAAATTGATTTTCGTGACGGGATGCAAACGAGAAACTTTTAATTATGTGAAATCTCAAATAAATAAACTATCATTGAAGAGCAATTAAGAACCAAACACTAGTTGAGGCGTTGAACTTTGGCCGGCTTTGATGCGGTTGTTGTTAAACCACAGAAATTTTTCTCATTGTCATCTTAGTATCCAAGAGACCCTGTTGACCGAATTAAACTACCTTGTTGTGATAAATTCCAATTAATGAGAGACAATAACAAAATTTATTACCACATTCTTTTTTAGTTGAATAAAAATGACATGAAGACAAAGTTTAGTCATTTAACATCTATTCTTCCGAGCACATAATATGCTAAAAGAGCAAATCGTACTCTCAGTTCTTAAATTCTTGGACTTTTAAGCTAATGTCCAGTCCAATTTTTGTCCCTGTATTGCCGTCTACTCCGACATACAGCGATAGAGTAGATAGTGATATTTTGTTATGATCTGGACTGTTCTAAGCTCATGCACAGAGAAAATTCCTGCCTTATAAAAGCCTCATTGAAAATAAGAGTGTGTTTAGTCAAAGTTAACCTTACCACCAGTGGTGCATGCAAACATTGGTTTTTTTTACACATTTTCGGTGGAAAATTTCGTTTCAAATAGTATTTGGCTCAAAAGATGTGAACGGAACCTCCCCACTCCAAATCCTAAGTGCGCCAGCAAAAGAAAATCAATATACATAGGAATTTACACCGTACCCAAATTGGCTGTTACTCATTAAGTCGTTAGTTTGGTGGCTTACAATCAGGTATTAAATTTGAAATTAATTTATTTAAAAGCTTCATTTGTCCCAAGTTAAAAAAGTGTATTACATAAAAGTGCACAGAAACTCAGGTGCTGAGAGACTCAGCTGCAAAATTAACGGAACAGCACAAAAACAGTTAAAAAGTGTTAATAGTGCGAATGTTCATACCATAATGTAGTTTTCACATTCACTTAAAGCATTTCAAACCGGAGGGACCATATTTTTGGTGCTTATAAGTGGAAAATAGTGAATACGCCTAAACCCGCTAGTTCGAACTAAGAACGCCCACTTCACGCTCATTTTTCGCAAAAAGCAACATTAATCGGGGGACTTTTCCATGGAAAAATACGTTACTTTCTATATGAAAATAAAGCACAAGGCTGAAAGCTTATAATCGAATCGAACAGCAAACACCTACGTACACCTTACAGCTTGTACGGTACGCATATTTGCTAGTCACACTTGACCAAATTACATTTCTTTTTCCATCGATTTAAACCTAATATTGACCAAGAAAATGCCTTCCCAGAGTGTTTTGGATAGTTCTCTAATTTTTTTAACTATACTACAATTTCAACCTGAGACAAATTTAAATCTTCACTTTCTCAACAGTTCAAGTCAAATCTCAATAAAATTTGTTTAAGCCAAACCGACTAGAACAAGGTGCAAGCACCATTGATAAGATTTCGACTGTGAACTTTTCATGAATTGCCTGTCATCGCTTTACGCTCTACACTCTAAACGCTTTGTACGGCGTGCATGAATTTGGCTCATGGCATCGATTTGTCCAGCGCTGCTCCAGTGGCCACTCAACCCGCCGGGCGTTGCGTAGGGTGCACAGTGCAACACAACTGATTCGCTTGCGCCCATTTGACATTCAAGAGATAATGGCAATGACTTTGATGATATTTGAGGGCCCACAACGCCGACTCAACGTATCGCCGGTTGCCTGTAGGTGAAGTGGGGTTGTGCGTACGCCCCCCCGCGCATCTTTGTGGGCTGTTAAACCGAAGTGACTTCAAATCGAATGCGATTACTTGCATATCGATCCGCCAGTTGCATTTAGCACCCCACTTAGCGGTGAGACGTCAGCAAGCCCGCTAACAAAGCTACAGAAAAACATGTCTAAATATGACACAACGCCCGGCACGGCTGACGCGTCTTGATTACTTCACTGGCGCGACTTTCGCGCTGTGACTCAAGCACCGCCTGCAACTAGCCAGAGTGTGCAGCGCGCCTCCCCACTTACCGTGTAGGTGCCCAGGCCGATGGCTGGCATCTTGGTCCCGTTGTTGTGTCTCACAAAGGGCACGTCGGTCATCCTTGCTCGCTAAACACTCGCACCTCTTCCTGCCCAATAGACGAATCAAAATTTCCGGTGTTAGCTTCAACACCGCGACGCCCGTTCAGAACAAGTACTCCAACACTTTTCGGCAGCGATAATCGTTGCTTTTCGGCAACTGTTGCGTACTGAAATCCACTCGGCGGTTCTGTACATTTTTTAGGGAAGCACACAAACCAGCGCGGTGCGCTGTCAGATGCAGTGGAGCTTTCTGGTGGGCTGCTGTTACTTTGTTGCTGTTAACGCTCAGCGAATTCTCTGTATGTAAATTTGTATGATTGTCTGATTGCCTCGTGCGAGCACAGTTCGTCAGAGAGAAATGAATACCCAGTAAGAAAAACGTTGCAATCATAGAAATTCTGTATTGGCATGGAAAATGTTTAACACTTTAACTGTTTAGTTAATTTTGTTAAAAATTCTTAACAAGTTTAATTTGTTTCATGTTTTCTTTGAGTATGCTTTTCCTTGATGTAAAACATTTGATAAAGCAAACAACAGTTTTTTTTAAACAAAAAATACACAACAGAGCTAATTAAGGTTCAGATTAATTGTTTAATAACATTTAATCACCTTTTTCTGACAACTTTTTAACTGCTCAAACAATTCAAAGTGCGTAATACAAATATTTGTATACATACACATTTTTGCCTTGTTCTGCAATATTTATTTAAAAAACATGGTCACCATATAGAGCAAATTATGACTTTAATACCAAATTTATAGTACTTTCATTCCTTCAATTCAGTCACTTTTTTCACTATTTCTTGCTCGTCATATGCATTGTATACATGTAAATATTTAATGTTGCTATGTTGTGGAAAGTGCTGGCTAATTGTCTATATGTTTGTATAGATGTGGGACAAATTCCACATCGCTAAGTGTATAATCGTCGCAGTAATCAATATCGCCATTTTTAGCATCGCAGTTGCAATTTTGGCCGCGTTGCCATCAATTTGGCTATCGCATTGATGGGATTCAAATGTTATATTCGTATATTCTGCAGGAAAAATAACTATAGCAACAGTCGCTTCACATTCGCTTATCACTAAAAAAATTTATTTTGTATGTTGCAAAAAATATATTTCTGTATTAATAATAAAGTAAAAATTTTTCTGCGTACAATTTCAACTGCGATACGGCGACAATTGCGGCGCAATCGTGACTACGGTCATTTGGACAGGATTTCGATGCAGGGCAGGATAACAGCAAAACAACAGCAATACCAACGAACAGAAAATGCAACAAATGTGATAATGCACCCGAGCTGTGGTGACCAATTGCGCCGAGTCCAAACGTCTAAGTGGGAATATTTTAAATAATTTGCGTCTCAGTGACCAAATGAAAAGAAAGTTGTCATAATAAGTATGTACATATGTATATACATATGTATACATGTTGTTTGTTTATTTGACATTCGTATCCAAGCCAGTTTGACTTGTAGTCCAACTACAAGTTGATAGTTGGATAATTGGAAAAATTATATTATTACATATTGGTTGGAGATGCTTGCAAGCGCCTCAAATGTTTGCCTTGTTCTGCCTATGGATTTAAAAAACATGGTCACCTAATCTACAGTGCACATTGTGACTTTAATACCGGATTTATAGTGCACTAAACGAACAAGCAATTGAAAATCGAAGCGACAACTTTAAATTGCGGTGAATTGTGGTAGTAGCGATGAGATGATGATGAGATTATGTTGCAGTATATGGCAGATTGAAGCATGATGCTCAGGGAGACCAGAATACTTAGTAGCTGGGGCACTTGCCAATTAATAAGCATCTATTTACATACATAACTGGCACGACAACCCGATGACGAGATGGAAGGATTTTACTTTAGTTTACTTTAGTTGATTGCCGATTTCGAACTGCGAGTTGCAATTTTTGCAAGCCATTTTATTCTGAGAGGTTTGGCAATTCTTATTGAATGTGCAGCCGCCCAAAAAAAGATTATACTCTCTGAATTTTTTTCAAGCCTGACTTCAGGCTCTCAGTGCAGCGCACTAACTACCGAAGCAGCATTAAAACTTGAGATCTCTCCCATTCAGTGGTACACGCAAGAGTTGTTTTGGGTATTTAATTCCTCTAATATCTGTTTGTGACAGAAATTGTAGGTGGCAAATATGCTTCTAATGGTATAGGGTTTGAACCCTATATATATAGATGTGATCAGATGTGATCAGAACGGGGGGCTCAATCCAATTTATTATTAGGTGTACTAAGTTATTTAAGATCACTGGTGGGATCACTGGTATGCTCAAGGATTTCTTGGATCGGATTGGATTGAATTTCTCTTTCAATTTAATTTAATCTAATTTAATTAATTTAATTTAATCCATTTACATTTATCTGCTGCACGAATTAAATATAAGAATGGTGCGGCTGTTTAGTTACGTAAAAAAGTTAGTGTAATAAAAAATCTTCCTATTTTTCTTAATTTTCTTTACAAGTTTTTTCTTAATAATTTATATGTTCAAACTAAACAAAGAAAAAAATTCAAAAATCAATAACTTATTTGCCTTTGTCTCCAAGTTTTAAGTGAAGCTCCTATAAAAAACATTGTTCAGTGTTTCTTCAATACTTTCAGCACACACGCTTTGCCACTTTTACTAACCATTAACCCATTCTAGACGACGATTTTTTTCGAACACGGTCCTTAGGAGCGAAATTATTTTTTTCTTTGTATTGTTCATTTTCATTCATTTCAGATAATTTTTAAATTTTTTGGTACACAGTAAAACCAATGCCAAATTTTGTTTTCCTGTACTTTACAGGTTTCATTAGTTCCAGAAAAATCTTATTTCGAGGACTAGTTTACTCAGAATAACTGATAATTGCACATTACTGTTATTGCACACACGGTGTGCAGGCTGTCTTATAGCCTCGGAAATCCATTGCAATCGGTCTCGAATGGGTTAAAGCGGCTTTTACAATACACATAATTATGTTTTAAATACTAAATTCCCTACTAAACAGATTTATTCGCAGCCTCTACACTTTGCCTGTATAAATGTTACATCGTCTATTCTAATAGTTCAATGAAACAAACGACATTCGTTTTCTGAAATGTGCTGAAATTTGCATGCGTATTGCGGTTAATGATGATAACGAAATCATAGAACTGTTTACAGCAATGTAAACAACAAAGATGAAGCCGATTCGATGTAATTGTACACATCTAAATACCTCATAATGACGATTGTTATTAGGTTAAACTAATAATATGGTGACTATGATGTCATAGTACCAGCAACATCTAACATTAGTTTTAACTATAATATTGGCAAAACTATTCCAAAAATATATCTAAAAATATTGTCAGATAGCAGAAAACTCTACCCACATTTTTGCCAAAATATTTGTGCCCCCACTCGTCTTGCTCGGACACCCGCCTGCCCGCTCGTCCCAATCCATGGTCATAGTGCAGCTTGGAGCAGGGTTTGCGGGCGCGCCGTCATGTGACTTGATGGATATGTGTGGCGGGCACATTATCAAAAAGTACGAGCACATCCGGTCCGTGGGTGTGTGCTCCAGATGTTGTGCGCCTGCTGCCAGCCGCACCAACACAACTGCACTGCACTACACTGCCAACACCATCAGAGCCGAGTGCCTGATACGGCCGCTGCCGCTTGGAGCGGCCTCCCCATGGTGTGGTTTCAGCAACGCTTGCGCCAACGCCAACAACAGCGACGACGACTGCGACTGCAGCGGCGTTGCAATTGCAAAAGTGAAAATTGTCGTGCGTTCTCGTCCCATTGTCAGATGCTCGTGGATGGTCGTAGACCGTGGTCGTGAATGCAACGAGCCGCAGCTACAGTATCTGTGCAGCAGACGGGTTAATTGAAATTTGTGTGCGAGCGGAGGCGCACTTGCCACGCGTCTCGACATTCTTTAGTGCGGTGCGCGCGTTTGTTCGGTTGTGCGTTCGTTTTTGCGCGAAATGTGCAAATAATTAATTCAAATAAATACAATTTACAAAATAAAGGAGGAAAGATTGCGTATCTAGAATTGTGGACGCGTTCACAACGTACGCGTAAAGTTAGCTACTCAGACCACTCCGGCTTCAAACGGCCTCTACATTTGTTTGTGTACGTTGTTGTTGCTCGCGGTCCCTCACAGCATATCGCATGAAAACCAAATTCTAGCTTGGCGCGCTCAAAGTGAATAAAAAATGAAGAACCAAAAAGCGCAGTGGATTATCGCAACAAGAAGTTAAAAACATCAACAAACGAAACCATAAGCGATTCCAACAAGAACGACATTTACAGATTGGTTCAGTCACGAAATTTGATGCCCTACGATTTTCTACATTCAGAATTGTTTCAAGGCGAAAGCCTGGGCAGACTTATAAGAAACACCCCCGGCTACGGCCAATCACTAACGATTGTCCAGTTTATGTTGCGGCATTAGTCGAATTATGCTTAAAAAAGTCGTTTCGCTTCTTTCTTTTGCGGCATTGCTAAGTTTTTCACGACAAATGCACTGCAAACTGGGAACTGATCTATGATCAGATATGATATGCAATGACCGTGTTTCATTGGCAAACCTATAATTCTCAATTATCACAAATTATATTTTATCATACACGATATTGCCAAAGATTTCAATGGTGGACTTGACTTCATTTACAAAACTCTAAATTGTGAAAACATTGCAATCTTGAATACTCGAATTTGCACTACTTAAGCAAATCGAGTTTTTTTTTTATAACATTAAACTAAACGGATCGAACAGACACATCCACATCCTTTCTAACGTACCCAAGGGGCGTCTTAATCTGTTCAAAATATACAAAATTTCTTATTATTCTAAATATACCAAAATCTAAGTTGATGCAGTATTGTTAAGCAATCAAAATAAGTTCATCACCAAATACCTCAAAACTGCTTCGAGCAAATGCTACATAAAAACCGATGCGCCAACCTGTCAAAGGCGAAATGCATATCCTTTCCGTGTGCTTAGACCAGACTATTCTACTACTCGCGAATAGCAGCGAAGCCTAGTTGTGTTAGTGTTCTTCATTGGTTTAGGATATTGGAAGTGGCCGACTATCAGTTTCTCCTACTCAATGACAAAAGGGAGCCAGACCAGTTCGTTGTGGCAGGTGACGTAGGTCTCAAGTGTTTCTAGAAATACCTGTCATTGAAACAGTTTCAATGAAAGTGTCTTGGGGATAGAAATACGCACCTTAAAAAATGAATTACAAAACTCCAAGATATAAACGCTGTTAAAAGTCAAACGTAAATAATGATCTGGCATGAAATGTAAGACCAATTAAAAATCTGTCAACACAACGTTCTAATGGTTATAGTTTTATATGCGTAAAGCTTGGTAAAAGTTTAAAAAGAACTCTTCAAGTATTCAGCTCATTTAAAAAACCTGAAAAGTAATGTAAATTTGTCTCGCAGCCGCTATGACTCAATGATTAGTGTATTAAGCGATTGATGGTCTGGATTTTTTACTCAAACAACTCCAAATAAACGTTTCTTTGCACAACTGCACCTTTTAATTAGACGACTACAATTTTAAACATCTGAGATGTATAGAAATGTAAAGATTTCTGTGAAATGGTCAATGTTTAGGGCTTTGAACCACTTTTCAAAAAGCTCTGCCTATTATCCCAATGAAACGTTCGAAATCCGCATGCAAATAAAACCTTATTCGGTTATGCTTTGTGACTAAACAAAAACGGCCCTACAGAAAGTTTGGTAAATCAAAACGTCTCTGCTCTGCGTTTGTGCTTCCATTAGTTAATCAAGGCCGCTGATTGTAGCGTGCTTAGCATAAAACACAATAACAACAACAACTACATATAAGAAACACTTGACAGTCGAAGCGCGGCACAAGCGAACGCTAAAGTTTTTGCTTTGCGTTATCGCAAAAGTCATAACCGAACTTTAGATACGGAATTTTGCCGGCTCAAAACTAAAAACTAAAAACCAAAATTTAAAAAAAAAAACAGCATAGAAACATTTCAAAGGAAACGAAAGGAGAAATAGGAAGTGCAGCAATCACTAGTACTCGAGCTGAGCCCGAAATCCGCACAGTTTCTGAACACACATCGCGCGCATCGGTCGCGTTTTGTTTTCGTCTCGCACATCGCAACGCACTTACTTGTCGACGCTTGGCATACAATCCGCAATCGCAAACCGTGCAGCGCGCTTGCAGTGTGCATTGAAATTAATCCGCAGCATGTGCGCAAAGTTTTAATAACTTGAGCAAAGTTCAGTTCTCGGTTTGTCCTGCGCCACAAACACCCGTACACGCAACTCCACCACACACACACACATTTCATATTCGCTCCAATCGACGCCAAGGCGTCGCATTTCGACTTTGCAATGCACCCAACGTGTCTCGCAATTATTGCCGTCGCCTTCGTGGGCTGCCTGACCATCGACACCACCGGCGCGGTGGATGGACGCACCGGTGTGGCCGGCGGCTCGAGCGGCCGTGGCGGCTACAACTGTCCCAGCAGCTGCCACTGCTTCCAGCGCACCGTGCGCTGCATACGGGCGCGCCTCACTGCCGTACCGCGAAATCTGCCCAGGGACACCCAAGTGCTGTGAGTATTGCTGGTTTTGGCTTGGATTTTGACTTTGATTTTGATTTGACTCGGACGTGCACCGCGCGCCGATGGTGTCTCTGCGACGCTTGTTGTTGCCATAGCTGCGGTCACACAATGTGCTCATTGTTTATACAAAACTTTGCAACGTTCGCAGCGACAAGCCGCGTACTAATTCTGAACAATAAACAAGCGCAGAACAATGCTTATACATATAAATCTATGTTTAGCAAGTCCAGATGTTTACAAATGAATTTGACACACATATTTATAAAAAACATTAGCTCGTTGAAAAAATTTTAAATATACATACATACATACATATGTATATAACAAAGAAGGACATTTCTTCTGTATTTCTTCATCAGTTTTGATATTGTTGCGCTCTGAACTCAAAGCTCGGAAACTTATTTCGTAAATTCTTTATTATTTGTTGGTTAACCCTTTCGCTACAGATCTTTACTGGGGAAAGTTAAAATTTTAAATTTTACGTCTTAGGCTTCTATGTGGTTATATTAGCAATATTCCATAAGAAATTTTTAATTTTTATAATCGGACACTGTATTTTAGATTGTTTTTCTATGAGAGCAACCACATCGTTGTGGCTGTAATAATTACTTAAACATTAAACTTTTTACGCATAACGAAAATTTGAATATTTCTTCATTTACTTCAGCCAAAATTAAAAAAAAAAAAAGTATCTCAATTGAAAAAAACGTCAAATTAAAAAGTTCTCTAATTTTTTCTGCTTCTTCTTCCTTTACTATGTCAAGATATACCATTAAAAAAACGTGTATACTTCTCTTCTTTAAACTTAAATATTCAGTTTATTAATTTCGTATTTTTCCTAAAACTTCAAACTATTCTAAAGACCAACAAAAAAATGTATTCTTGCAACCATAGAGGATGCAGACGTCCACAAAGTAGCATGTTGCCATATGGCAACAAAATAGCGAAAGGGTTAACCACATACTAAGGAAGATGTGGAATGCCCAGTTGCTACCTAACCTCTGTAATTCTATAAGCCTACTGGATTAACAACATTACTTAATCAACATTCATTAACAAAGTGCGTATTTTCCATAGTTTAATAGAAGATTATAGTTTTGAAAATATCGCCATTAATACTCCAAAAATTTACTGAGCTATAGTTTATAATGTCGATGTGCATCTTTGAAGCATATCGACATTCTAAACTTCAAAAGCGTTTTTCGTATAAAGGAGTTTTTTACGATTGCCGCGATTTTTCAAGATCAACTAAAACCGCCATTTTTGTTAATTTCAATATTTGCTTTACATTTCTACTCCAGTAATAGTCATCAAATGAATACATAAATTAATAAATAGACTTATATTCAAATTCGACAATTTTATATTCAAATTATTCGTTTGTTATTTTTTTCTAAACCTTATATGCACATGCTTAAAGACACAGTAAAAACTAATTTATACTTTTCTTATATGTAACAAATGCATTAAAATATATCCAGAAATATCCTTCTTTACACTAGAATATCTCTTAGTAAGTTAAAGTTTTTAGCATAAAAGTTTTACGTTTCATTTCAAACTACTTTATGAACACAAGTTAGAATTAATGATTAACTAAACTTTAACGTAATTGCATAAGTTTCTAGTAGTTTTTAGTAAAGTCAAGTCAATTTCCTTTGAATGCCATTTAAATCTCTAAAGTTTCTCTCTGATACTTTGCTTTCGTCTGCTAATTTCGCTTTCCCTTTTATCTGTGCACCATTCTACATTTCAACGATTTCCTGCTGTGATGTTCTTCTGTGATTTGAATACTTATGTATGTATGTACAATTGCTGCAAAACGGAAAATGCATGAAAGAGAAGGAATATTTGTTGTCTGCTTTAGAGTTGCACATTTGGTATTTCCAAAGCTGGCTACTAGAGTTACTAGGGAAATAACAACAATTTTCTTTCATTACGCTACCAAAATGTTAATCCTCAAAAAAGAAGAAGCACTAACTACAGCAGCACCAAATTTCTGCAAATGCGTGTAAACTGAGATGACTGCCCCCAAGGAATTAACATGTTTAGGACCATAAAGTCCACAGTGATATAACATAGTTTGAAATTTTGTGCTTCAAACATGGGAAATCACTGAGGATGCTAATTTATCCTCAGTGATTTCATATTTGAAAGCTCAGAGTCAGACAGATGTGTAGAGGAGCGCAGGCTTATTTCTGTCTCCTACTCTTTGTCATGTTACACTTTTGAAGAAGTAATTAGATAATAAAATGAACAAAAATTTTTCATCTACAAATTAATTAGCGAGTTGCAAGTAAATACGAAACAATCAAAACTGTTGTAATCGTTTTTTTATGCTCTCACTTATTTTGAGTGACCTTTTGACCTGCTGGCGAGCACCATATCTATGTGATTGATTCTGTGCATTGAAATACAGCAAAGAAATATGCAACTGGTACTTATTCAATGACCAACAAATTGCTTCTGTTCAATTTTTGCACATAAAAATGTATGTGGAAACTCACCTCGTCGTTGTTTTAGTGCGGTGCGGGTAGGAACTGGAGTGGGATTCGCCTACAAACCGCTACACCATAACAATGCGATACATATTCCTCCCTTCATTCTCTTTTTAATCGGATTTTCCAAATATAAAAATGTACTTTAGCATTAATATACAAATGTGTGGTGGTCGCGTGAGTGCGGTTCCCGCACATACAACACACACATTCGTACGTATATGTACAATATGTTTGTTCTTGTAACTTGTAACAATCGAACAAAAATATTTCCAAATAACAAAAGGCACAGATCAGCGCCACACATTCACAGCGCCATGGCATATGAATAATTCTAACAAATATCTACTCCTCCCCGCTTGCATTCGAGATATTATGCACAGATACTTTTTTGCAATTGTGAATAGAAATTCAAGTGTTTTGGCAGCCTCAGCTTGGAATTATTGCTAGCATTCGATGCGAATAAATTTCAATGCGAAATTTCTCTCCAGATATTTTTGTGCGATGAGCGCACATGGCCAGCAATTTCCGTTCTGTGCATCGTTCGGTTTTCAATATCGAATCCATGAGGCATGAAATATTGGTACGTGCCTCTGCTCGTATGCCGTTCGCCTGCCTATGTGCCACGTAAGTATTCTGTGGTCATTGCCCGTTGCACGAATGCATTTTATGAGTTTCAAAACTACTGCAACATACACTTAAACGTCTGCACACACACGCAGCACAGCAGCACCTACGACTGTGTGTGTGTTGGCGTATATTGAGTAGGAATATCTAGTGGCATATGTCAGAGGAATTTGTTATTGTTGTATGCAATATTTGCTGAATGTGGCCCATGTTTCAAATACGACTCACTACTAACATATTTTACATAAGTACATACATACATATGTCTGTCATCGGTTTGGTGCGGAAACAAAAATTTCAAATATTTTCAAGTGTCTTGTAAGAGAAATACTTAGCTCTGCTTTTTGTGCACTTTTTAATCATAATGTGGTGTATTTGTTTAGTTTGAGTGTTACATACATATGTACATATGCTTGCTCAATGGACACAAACAATTCTAGCACTGTGGCTGGCGCATGTGAAACGCTGCCACTTGATCACACAGAGCTGCACTTACTGCAAGAGTAGTCGGCGGCGAAGAGTGCCGCTGTGAATGAATGTGTACTGCATATGAATTGTCACCACGCACTAATTTGATTTGAAAGTAATTTGTTTTGAAAAAGGTAATTACATTATATTTAATGAAATATGCTTTAAGTAAAGAAATGAATTTCTTGGATATATCAAGAATATTTCATTTAAGTTCACTAAACATACAAGATTTTATTTTATATGCATTTTTAAGAAACAAACCCCTTTTTAAAAACTAGAAAAACCAATTATTCCTTTTTCCAGTCGATTAAATTTGTATGGTGTGGTGGTTTTTCATATCGTATTTCGGTTTCGCATTTCCCACTTACTGTTGACTCTCTAATAAAGAGTCTCTCTGTAAAAAGTTGCAAATTCTACTTCGACTTTAATTAGGCTTCGAAATTGTCCATCTTTCAGAAAGCAACGAAATGGCAACGAGACTATTCGATTACAGACATGCCGAAAATTACATGTCGTCGGCTCAGAGGTCATCAAACTTTTCGGAACAAAAAGCTTGTTCAAAACTTTATTTAAACGCTTGAAATAATAAGACGAGTTATCAACTTACTTAACGTTGCAATTTTCCTCGAAATTCTAGCATTATAATTCCATAATAATTATATAAAAGGCTTCGCTTATTTTTGGTACATTTTTCACTGAAACTTAACTGCGCCGTTTGCAGAGCACTGCACCAGCACGTTGGTTCGTTCCCTAATAACAGCGAAATACTCGTAAATGTTACGCATACGCACCGGATGCCGCTTGCGCGTGCCGTGTCAAAGTTGTTGTTTTATGCGTAGTGTGCACCCCTCCACCTACGAACACATGAAGCAGAAGGCGATGCAACATAGTAAGCTTCCAACTGCTATTATTTTAGTGATGGTTGTTGTTGCCTTTTTGAAACTTTGTTTTGCATGTTCACAACAGTTGTGGAGTTATGGCTGCTTCTTGTTGTTGCTATTGTTTTGCATAAAATTTCGTTCCACTCGCATCGAAAGCCGAACTTGAGTTGTTCGTCTTACTTGTTGTTGTAATTTTAAGGCTCTACAAATTGGTGAAGTGAAGAGTATTGTGGGTGAGTGCAATGTTTTAAAATCTGCGCTGAAATTGGTACACTGCAACTTGTACTGGAAACCAGAAGCTGAAAGGAACAGGCATGAGGATATGACAACAAGGAGCTGATTGCGTTACGCAGTGATTTCCACCGTGCAGGTGCTGCAAGAACACAAAATCAGCAGAAACGAAACGTGAACCGACATCGACTACAATAGTAATAATAACAACGGTAGCTCTACAACAGCAACAGCAACCGATGCCACTTTCTGTTGGCGCTCGAGCGCCTCAACAGCCCACTGCAAAAGTAGTTGGAATGCGTAGAATAATTTCATGGAATATGAACTTATGACGATGATGCGACAAGGACCACTTTGCCGCACCCGTGGCGCGTCTGCCGAGCAAAGGCGCCAGCGACGGCTGCAGGGAACCTATTTTGCCACGTACTTGTATTGTTGCTCGCTCCAGCTGTTGCTATCGTTACATTGTTGTCAGAATGGTACGCCGCCACCGAGAATAGGAGCTTACTTCTTCGTATTCTCATATCTACTCCGCACCCAGCGCTCGGCTTAATATTTTGTAGTTTATTGTTGTTATTACGGCATTATTTTTTCTTTCCGTGCAACGTGCCAGTTGCATGCAACAGGATCTTAATCTGTTTTGCTGCCGGCGAGCGGGCGCCAGCAACTGACAAAGCGTCTTTTGACCCACCTTTTCGAGCGGCGTGATGAAGGCTGCCAACAATAATTTCACTTCACGGCATTTAAAAGCAAAGCTTTGGTAGACTCTGCGTAGCGATTTACAACGCTTACGCAACGAGCTGTCGACATGTTTTCGAGGTACTTAAATGAACGGCCAGGAAACACAAATTCCACGTAGTTCCTGGTACGAAAAAAAGAGATGCAAATTGAGAGAGAAATCAAAGTATTGTTTCTATCTTTTACTAGTCTGTACGGATAATGAAGACGGATACCAACACCACGTTTTGCTTTTGGGTAAATACGAATTGTACATAATTAGCACAATGGCCTTATGGGCGGCATGACTTTCAGTACCAAAAACCTTATTGGTCCATGGCTATGATGTAAAACCATATCTTTATTCGTATAACATCGCACACGGTTCACTCTCACCGAAGTATGCTGCGGGGAACAGCACGCTTCAGTGATCAGGGCTTGATACCAAGATGAAGGATCAAATATTTCAGGAAAATTTTACCGATTAACATGTTAACCATCTACAAGGCGGCTAATGAACGAAAATATTGTTATCCAAATTAAGAAATATTCTCTTGCCGACAATTATGCGTTTGAAAACATCCTTGCTTGCATCCTTGAACCGTCTTACTGGGCCACATGTCCTAATCCATGTCGTGCAGTTCAGGTAAAAAAATTATGTTATTTTTATTAATGACTGACGCTCTTTTAGTTTGACATAGGCCGTCGTGATTGATTGGTTACTGTCCTGGGTCACAAGTCTGAGGATCGGAGAACGAGCTCTGACTCAGCCAACATCAAATATAGAGTAACTTACAGTGCGTTTCAAAATAAAGTGTTGCTAATAAAACTCACAAAGGAAGGTATAGTAATGATTTATATATTTTCTGAAAGGTTGTGCAAATATCATTTTCACATTATTATCAATACTTTGTCCAGTCTCCGTTGTTGTCAGTAATAGCTCGGCATCTTTCGTTACAAATTTGGCTTATTTTTGAGTGTACTCCAAAGAAACCCCTCTCGAAATCCTTTTTAATGCCAAAATGAACTGTTTTGTTTTTGATATTCGTTTTCCTCTAAGCTTTTGCTTTATTAAGGACCAAACATTTTTGAATGGGTTTGAGATGGCCAATTTAGTGTTTCCACATCAAATTTTCTGTAGCCCATTTCAGACGATTTTCCACATGTTTTCACCCAATCGCGTTTTCGACATGGTACTTCAATGAAGAATGCCCGATTTCAGAAGCCTGCGTCGGTTAGTGGCCGTTGATACATCAACTCTCTTCTGCGACAATATTTCTTTCGTTATCAAACATCCGGACTATTGCCTCATCCGCTTTGTTCTGAGTGGTTCTCTTCCTGCCTCTCCGTGGCTCGTCGTCAACATTTCCAAACTCTTTGAATCGACTGACCCACTTCCTCACAAATAAAACTGATGTTTTCGTGTATTTTGCGACTTGTGGAGGTTTCATTTTTGGACCCTTTGGATGGTTTACCAAAAACACTACTTCGAAAAGTTTTTTAAATATAGCACTCATTTTTAACTCTTGATATTTCCGCGAAAACTTGTACCCAACTAACAAAACAGAAACACATGCGAAAACGGTATTTTAATATAGAAGATAATCTGATATTAAAACCATGGCAAACTTCTACAGTTAAAAAGATATGGTCAACACTTAATTTTGAAACGCACTGTAGGTTCCATTCGGCACCTCTCCTTTCAGCAGGTAACGCTCAACCTCTGGGAGTAAAATTTCCAATGAAAAAGGTCTCAATTCGCCGTTCAGAGTTGGTATAAAACTTTAAATCTCATTCGTTTGTGTACACAACATATTTACATACATATATGGTTGCGCGAAACTTGACCTAAGTCTTGTAATCGGGCTGCCGTGACAGTAATAAATTACATACGTATGTATGTTTGTGTAGTTATGTATATTATTTTTCACAATGTAGAATATCTGCCAAATGATATTTTTTATTTCGTTTTAATGTAAAAACTCCATGACTTTTCCGCCACGCTGCACCACACGTATTCGTAAAATTCGATTTAGCTGCACTGAAATGTGTAAAACTTTCAAATGTTTTCAAATGTTGTATTATAGTTGTTGTTGTTGCGTCTGTTGTTGCCGTTGCCGCTACAGTTGTTTATTGTTACAGTGGTTAGTGCAGTTGTTGTTGGCTACATGAAACTCCGAACAGAATCCCCGAAAACTGTTGGTAAACAGAAGTTGACGGTAGTGCTTTGTTTGCAATTATGCTGCATTTTAGTCTTGTAAACAAATTTATGTGTGGTATCAGTGAGCGAAGTGAAGTGCCGCACCGGGACAGCAAAACAACAGGCGCAACCATAAAAACGACCACAACAACATAAACAACCAAAGCGGCGACTTCACCGACAACAGTTCGCATGCAGTCCGCCCCTAATTGGCGTAAGCGCGACTTGGGGAATACAACAAATAAAAAGGATAATAGAAAATAAACAAAAACGCCAAACAACAACGAACTGCAAAGAGCTCAAAACACACAAACTAACCGACATTACATGGCAAAGTCGAGCCCAATAACAACAGCAACAATAGCAACAGCAGCAGTAGCAACAAATTTGCCATCTACACGTGATCACCAACAAAGCAAAAACTCACCAACACCAAATAGCAACAACAAAAATTACCTACCTATACTACTCTCACATTTCACCGTGTGTGTATGTGAGTGCGACAAATGTGTGCAAATATTTTCGCAAAACACAGACTACACGCTGAGGCAGCTGGAAGTGCAGTATGTTGGTGTTTGTACACCGCAGCAAGCAGCAAATTGCCAACGGCCCCCACAACGTCAACTCGATGAAGCGGTGCTGTGTGGTGTGCTGTGGAGTGACACTTCTTGCTTACTCCTTCATCTTGTGGACTGTCAGCGTTTTGTGACTTTAGATTGTGGCATTTTTTGTTTTGCGCAGACACTTCCAACCGAAACCAGCAGCAGCGTCACACCCTCATTCTCTTGATAAAAGATTCCCCTACTTTAACCTACTTTGAAACTGTTGACAGGACTTAATGTATGTTTCTGCAGCCTTATCACCGCCACCTCTGGCCCAGATGTCTGAGGAGTTATTTCTTTACCACAGCCTACAGCAGTACTATCCCTGCTCGCGCTGCTGCTGCTAATGCTGAAGCAGCTCTCAACAAACGAAAGTGCGGGTGCTGCAATTTCAGCAGTCGCCTAATTTTAACGTTGAAACAGACAGAACAGACAATTGCATTTGGCAAGCAGATTTGGGGATAAAAAGCTCGTTTTGTGAGTTCTGCGATTTCTGATGCCGCTGACAAAGGCGACACGCTCAGATGCAATCTACGCTTCGACTATGTCATCAAGCAGATCCTGATGTGGTGGTCGCGCCGAACTAAATAGCCAGACAAAGAGTGCGGAATAGTTTCCGTTGTCAAAGAAGTGCACGCACACTCCATTCATTCAAAAAGTGTGCCTTGGGATGTGCTGCCAATCTGGTTCCTTCTCATATGTATGTGGCAACTATCGCAAATGTGGCATCTATAGCTGTGGCTTTCAAGCAAACTGCGGCATTAATTATGCTGTTTCACTATTTACACCATCAGACATAGATAGATGGATGTTTTTGGGGTTATAATGCACTTAAAACAGTAAAGAACATCACCTAGACCCACAGACCTAATGCGATTTCGTAAATCACGGCGTTCAGGTGCGTGAATGCTGGCCCAGGTAACGCCTCCTGTTGCCTTGTACTGCATCACAGTCACCACCAGATATACATAAGTACTACCATCATTTCCATTGCGAATTCCAGCATTCCATTAAGATGTATTTAATAATTTAAATCGATTAAAAGAGCATGACACACTCATTTTCTATTGTGAATATTCACAATTTGACAGATTGACTTTATTAAATAATTATGGCATGGCAACCTTGGTTTGAAATTCGGGAGATATCACTCAATTTTACAATTCATTTCAATTAAATTTTATTTCGGTTTCTCAAACCATTTAACCGCTATCGTGTGTACCCGCCGATTAACAAGCAAACGAACTGGCAAGGATTTTTAAAATCCTAATCAAAGGTATACATATGTACTCGTGCTACATATACGTATATATGTGCTACTGTGTCCAAAAAATAAGGTGACATTTGAATTATCGATTATCGTGGTGTTGTGCATTATGAATTCCTTCCGCCGGGCCAAACAGTCAACAAGGAATATTATTTGAACGTTATGCGTCGTTTGCGTAACGCTATCCGCCTAAAAAGGCCGGAATTGTTGAAAGACAATTCTTGGTTTTTACACCACGATAATGCACCATCCCATACTGCACTCGTAATTCGTGATCATTTCGCCAAAAACTCAACCCATATCGTTCCGCAACCACCGTATTCACCTGGTCTGGCGCGGTGCGACTTCTGGCTGTTCAGCAAGCTCAAAAGACCGCTCCGGGGACACCGTTTTGATACGATAGAGGAGATTCAAGCCGCAGCGAAGACGGAACTGAAGGCCATCCCGGAAAGTGACTACAATCAGTGTTTCGAAGATTGGAAAATCCGTTGGCATAAGTGCAATGCATCGGGAGGGAATTACTTTGAAGGGGATGAAATTGATTTGGAAGAATAAATAAAGAATTTTCAAAATAAATACAATGTCACCTTATTTTTTGGACACCGTAGTATATACCTACTCGTATATACATTCCAATATTTTAATAGATTTTGATTTAATCTAATCAATAAATATAAATGTGGTTGCCACAATATAGTTGATTCCAAGCAACTCGGCTTCAGTCTTCCACATGACTGTTGTGCCAGTTAAAAACGCTTAACTTTACAGCATAAATTTACTGACTCAATATTAGTTAGTCATAATATGAAACTTTAAGTTGAGTTTGATTAAAGTAGCTACCAAGGCAAATATACTTTCCAACGGCTACAAGTACGTCCATTATTAAACCACAAGAATATTAAATATTAAAACTATTTAAAATGACCACTTAAGCAGACACACTCCAACCCTAATGGTCACCTCACTTAGCTACTCATTGTGCTGCAACAAAAAATCAGAAAATGCCACCAGTTTTCCTTTCTTTCGCACATTCGACACACAAACCACTAACTCACACTAACACAGCAACTCGACGCTGATCCATTCATCTTATTTGCTCAATTATTTCATTGTACCTGCCAATCCGACAGGTGTTTCAGAAATGTTAGGTTATGTGTGCAGTGTGTGGGATTTTAAAGTCGAGTTATGTAGCATACATTTATGGGCCAACGGTCACCCCTCGCCCCTGTTCCTCTTTTGACTGTAGTTCCATTCTTAACTATGCTAAATAATAAGCGCTCGCTGTAACCCCTTTCGCTATGTCGCATTTTGCACGAATGGCAACAGCGACCACAACAACAACAGCAACGCTAACGCTAACAGCCGTTAACTACCAACTGGCATTTAAGAAAGCACCTTTAGAAACTTTTATTTTCCATGATTGTTTTTGTTGGTTTTGTTTTTATACGCGCCGTTGTCGTTTTTGCTGTTATTCATTCACATTCATACCCCACTGGCCCCGTTGGCAAAATGCCGCTGCTTGTCCTCCATCCTCCACGCGCCATCCGTCGTCGTCCGTCGTCCGCTGCCCGTCGACAGTCATTCGTTATTCACGTTCAGTGAACTTAAAAATTCACTTTATGTTCCGGGCAGGATAATTTGTGCCAGCCAACTAACCACATCCCGGCCCGCAACGCCAGCGCCAGCAGCAGCGCCGCGTGTCGGTGAAAGTGGCTGGCGCTGCATAGCCGTTGCATCTTTTTGTTATGTGTGATTTGTGTAAACTGTGCAATGTGATGTTTTCGTTGCGCCCCTCGCTCGCCCCACCGCCCCACCGCCGAGTCGCATGCGCCCGGAGCCGTACTTAAATGCACAAGAACCATGGCCAGAGCCCGAATGAGCACCGCAGTGAGTGCGAGGAATAGTTGCAACATCCCAAATGCGCGCGCCGCACTCGCTGTTGTTGTGCTTCAAAGCGTACGCTGGGCACCGATCCGCTTCCCCGCCTTTGTAAGTGCGCCAGTGTGTGGCTGATGCGGCACGCGGAGCATGCAATTTGAAACGGCACTAGCCCAGCTGTTGCTGTTGTTGCACTGCTGTGCGAATACGTTTGCGTGGCAAAGGATGCCAACGTCCACACATTCCTGGCCCGCATATGCTCGTGTGCCTGTGTGTGTGTGTGTGTGTGCGTACACTCACCTAGCTGGCTCTAACCGCGCTGCAGTATTTATGTTCGTGCACTCAAAGGTGTGTTTGTGCGCGGTGTGTGCCGGCTTGTTGGCCACTCGGCGTTTTTATTAACCTAAAACGTACATTGTGTGCTCTATTTGAACTGTGTTTCCAAAGCTTAAATTGCTGTTCCACGGAAAACTACGCGTGACCAAATTCAAATGCATGCAACTGCATTTATGAGGACTAAATATTTCATATATTATCGACATCAATGCACACTTTATAAATTATGCAGAATAAATCATTTTAATACTAAAACGATGGATATGCGTTACCATGCATTTTGCATTTTTCAATTTAACTTTCTGTTTCTTTCTGTTTAACTTACGAGTACTTTAAATAACTAAGAAGTACGTAATTCTCGAAATGATTTTTTTTTTTAATTTTTAGTTTTCTACTTCTGAATATCGGAAAACATGCAACCACAAAACCAATATATTCTATCGATCTAATCCCACTAACACTGCCAAAAATAAGGTTATTTCGGTTCATATTTTAAAAGTTTAAAATAGAGTAAGGGAAAGGGCTGAGTTGTGAACCAGGCTGGGTTGTGAACCATTACGGGTTTTTCTTTCCCTAATTGACATATCGCCAATCTTTCAACTGTCAGGTTTGTCTTTTGATATGACTGTGCTTTTGTGGTTACACCGAAGTGTAAACACGTATTGCTTGTGGCAGCTACAGACATCGTGTTTGAAAATCGATTGCGAAAACTTGTTTGCTTTTTTTTAAAGTGCTATCCAAGTGACTGAACTTATTCCAAACATGTAAGTGTAATACATATTTATTTAGGGTTTTGATTCTATTTTACGATCCAATATTTGTTTATGTTGAAATATGATTGGAAGTGTCGTTCTTTTTAAAGTTTCCAAAATGGCATCGTGGTTGGGCTGTGAACCACTGTGGAGGCTGGGTTATGAACCACCTGTTTTTCGTAGTACATTTGTACTAGCACGGTCAAATATCGGCGGATTTATTAAAATAAAGTAATTTTATGTAATTTTACTCGATTTGCGGTGAGTTCACTTGAAGTGCCCAATGTGAGAACGCGTTCGTATTTCACATGCAAACATTGCGATACCGATTAGGATGAAAATTCAAAAAATTGAGCACTTGCATTCATTGCGATTTTTTGGCCTAAGTGGCGTCATTATAACTTTTTTTCACCTCTTGAGGCTTCCTGATTAAAGAAGTCCTCAACTTATTTAAAAATTATGGGTGTTTTCTTCGTATTTTCCGACTTTAAGTGGGATTTGCCAGATGGTTCACAACCCAGCCACTTTTTTGGAAAAGCGAAAAATCACGTCCTTAGAAAATTGGACGTAGAGAGTTACATTTTAATAAAAACGGTTATCTGTCTTCATAACAAAGTTGCGTTTTATATTCACCTTTCCAACGATATCTTCGATTTTTCGATGTCTTTATTCTGTGAAAAGTTAGAGTCAAAAAACAAAACCCGGTTCACAACCCAGCCCTCTCCCTTACAAATAAGGATGTACAATCAAGATTCCATTTGACGTTAAAGTTATTGAGCTCATTTAGGACACTTATGACTTCAGCTTGAGATGTAAAACCTATTCAAATTTAGATAGATAACAGGCAGGAATTATCCTCGCTTTTCCTTCTAAGGATTATCCTTGTCCAAAGAAGCACACAAAATTTCATTTCGGAGGTTTTGCGTGCAATTTTTGAGCCCAATACCATTTGCAACCATATTTCTCACCCGCAATTTTTTTATTTAGGGGGAAGGGGGTTTGAACCTCCAAGCCCCCTTTGTGCGCCACTCTGCCCGTCCTTATGATCACTCATCAACACTATAGATATCAACAACAACAACAACAAAATTATGTGAACTCTGTGGCTTTGCCAACAATTTCACTAATTAAGCTCAATTCAATCATTTATGGAAAGTAGCCTTAATGCTGCTCTCCTCCTTCTCCTCTCAGTAAGGCATTATAATTTTCCATCAATTGCCATGAATTCAATTGGAATATGTTGATCTTTTCCTTGCAGCGATTTGCGTTTCAATCACTTTGAGGAGATACCGGCCAATGCTTTCGATGGATTGTCGCAGTTGGCGACGCTCTTTCTCAACGAGAATGAAATTGGATTCCTGCACGACGGCGCACTGGACAGACTGCCAAGCCTGCGCTTTTTATATTTGAGCAATAATCGCATTAGCCGATTGCCGGTTCGCTTGTTCCAGCAAATGCCTCAGCTAGAAGCGATGTAAGTTCAACCGAAAATTATGTTCAAATGCGAGTAGCCAAATATAAAACACGAATTTTCGCGTTTTAATGGTAAACTACGAATTTCAATTGGTGTCCTTTTGATTATGCCTTTGCAGTTTCCTCGAGAACAATGACATTTGGCAAATCCAGCCGGACGCATTTGCCAATTTGCCGCACCTTAATCGCCTGTAAGTATGCAATGGAGCGCGTTGTGTTTCGAACAATGTCCCTGAATTGATTGCACCACCCAACGGTGCAATAAACTGCAGTCGATGCATTTTTAAATTATTGTATTCTCCCTCTCGTTTTTTCTTCCCTGTTCGATTTCAATTTGTATTTCGGTCTTTGCTTGTCATTTTATTAGTTTCCTGTATAACAACAAACTGACCAAAATTCCAGCCGGAGCTTTTGCCAATTCGCCGAGCCTCCAGCGTCTGCGGCTCGACGGCAATCCCATCGACTGTGATTGCGGCGTTTACTCACTATGGCGTCACTATCAACAACATCCGCAGCGTAATCAGATCTCAATCACGGTGACTTGTGAAGGTCCGGCCGAGCTGCTACGACATGAATTCGCAAGACTGCGAGAACAGAATTTCCACTGCCGTAAGTTGGTAACGCGTTGTAGTTGTACAAATCAAATGAATGGACACAGAAAAAGGGCTGAAATTGAATTTAATAAATAAAGAGACATTTTAAACCGCGTAGGCAGCGATTTTGAAGAGCATAAATAATAGAAAGATGAATGAGATCTTTGACTTTCATAACAATCATACGGCAAGACATTGAGTCATAAAAAAATCCAATTACGACCAACTGGATCCAACTTCCTATTAAACTACATGTGTTCTCTCATTGAGCTGCAACCTCAAAGCATGCTCAATTTTTCAGTTTCTGATCCGGTGTCAGGGGTTCATTTTCGAAAACATGACATATTTTTGTCCTAAAAGTTCAAAATACAAAAAACTGTTCAAAAGGCGACTATTTTCCTCTTTTGATGCGCATATTTATGTATATCAATACATGAGCACAAATATTTATTTATAAATATAAATAAATATTAATAAAGAAATACATTTTAAAGTCGTTTTTATAAGAACATTTGAAATTTGAGTCGGTTGTGTTACTATTACCCATTAATATCTGTCTGCACGCCTTCACAAAAGTGGTTCTTTGTTGCAAGGTATTATTTAGACATTAAATTACTAAAAATTTCATATATGAACAAATAATTTTGAATAAAAATCAAGCTTACATCATTCTTAATATCCCGAGCAGACCTTAGGTTTGTTGCCTTCTACAACTCTTCCCACGCTTACATTATTACATTTTTAGGACCAGTTGTGTGACTACTTACGGCGATGCTCAAAATGTGTCCTACACTGATCAATTATTTTAAGTAAAAAACATGATCGGCAAATTCAATCGCCAGTTGTGTGGCTCTGAGACGCTTAATAACAATTTTTTTTAATAACAACTATTTTGCCCATTCCAAGCCAGTTTCTGGCATCTTTTGAATAATACATTCATGTTTTTACATTTATTTCGATTCTAATTTTAAATTATTTCTCACTCCACCTTATTTCTCACTCCACGGCACAAATAGGCAAACCTGAAATTCTCGTCGCGCCGCACGATATGCACGTTGCAGCCGGCGACTCCATTGAACTGCCGTGCCAAGTGACCGGCGATCCGACGCCCGAAGTCGTTTGGATAAAGAACACCAACGAAATCACACCACAGCACGCGTCGCCGAAGATGCGCCTGCTGCCCAGCGGCTCATTGAGCGTGGTGAACGCGGACGCCAACGATGTCGGCATTTACGAGTGCATCGCGCGCAATGACGTGGGCGAGACCAGGTCACAGCCGGTGCGCGTAATTGTCGACGACAGCCGCAGCAATCAAGTGTGGCACGCCGGGCCCTCAACACAGCGTCAACAGGCCTTCCCAGACGCGGCGCAGGATGTGGAGCAGCCGCCACGGTTCACGCACACTCCGCGTGACCAAACTGTCGCGCTCAACGGCGCCGACGTGGTGCTCGACTGCATGGCCACCGGCTGGCCGCAGCCCGAGATTCAATGGGCCTTCAATGGGCGCCACATTGCGCAGTCGACGGAGAGTGTGCGCCTGCAAGCAAACGGCAGCCTCCTAATTGCCCAGCCCACACTGCTCTCAGCCGGCGTGTACCGCTGCGACGCCACCAACCATTTGGGCAGCATCCAGTCCTCGGCCAGGATCGATGTGAAGGGTGAGTGCGTGTAGCCGAACAACGGTGTGAGGGGACGACCAGCGCAAGGGGCCTCGCGCCAACTACAGCTGACGCTGCGGGCCGTGCGACTCATTTAAATTCATGCAAATTGCCAGCCATGCGCTTTCCTCCATTTTCGAATTGATGAATATGTAATGATTGTTAACACAGCATTGTTGCGAATTTTATTTGTGTTTGCAAACGTTGCAGTTCGGCTGTTTTTTCGGTTTTATTTTTTGTTTTTGTGGCAATATGGTTTTGATAATTACTGCACAATGACCAATTGCCATGTCGGCCAACAATTTCATTTCGCAATTTGATGCCATAAATGTTGATAAATGGAATTAACATCGAACATTTTATTAATTCGGGAAACACATAAATCGTCTGCCAACAATTCAATCGCAACATTTTAATATGATTGATGGCTGGCTTTCGAGCGTTACTCATACAAGTATACATACCATTGATTTATTGTTTTAAAGAACCGGTTGCAACTTTTGAAACAATGTTAGTAATGAAATAAAATAAAGTCAACTCTTTAAAATGTAGTAATAATCTGACCCTTAGGGGAAACTCGTGCAAGAACCATCATCACTCATATTTTCGTAGAACGGTTTTAGCCACGTTAGTAAACCTGTGCCAGTTGCCTCTATAGTTTGCATACTAACGTCAGTTGGAAACGCCAATCTGACTCCAACTGGTAGGACCAGCCCAAATTGTGATAAAATTTAAGACGAACGAGGGTGAGGGGAGCAGCAGGTTTGCAAGGAAATGTGGGGTTAAGTGACGTTGGATGCAGTGTGAAAAACGAGTCAAGTCTTTTTTACTTATCTCTCTAGCAACAACTTTTGAACTACTGTGGAGTAGTTTGTTAATTTTTTGGCAAATTTTTAACCTTTGCCACTTTCCAACATTCGATTTCCATATCCCCAGTTTTTGGCTCAAATATGATCACATCAAACGATACGAAATGCAGGATTCCAAAATTTACAATTTCTAGTAGCCACACTATGTGTCCATGTCACCAAAGTGTTAATATAGTTCAAATAGCAATTAGTCCGAAAAACCTTGGAGAAGTATCCCCCATTATAAGCGTTTCCCCTATTTTCCCCCCATTTTCTCGATTGCCTGCTAAGCAAAAATAATACCCAGTAGTTTCCAACTGACGTAATTTTTGCACACGCTCATAAAATCATTGTACGTCGCCTTAGCGTAATTCCTAACTATTATCACATCCAATGCCGATCTAAAACCGACCGCTTACATTTTATCACCAGAACTGCCGGATATAATAATGGCTCCACAAAATCAAACCGTTAAAATTGGCAAACCTTTTGTCTTGGAGTGCGATGCTGATGGCAATCCCATTCCGGCTATTTCGTGGCTATTCAATGGGCAGCCAATTACGAGCAATGGACGTCTGGTGCTGGAGAACGAAAACACAGAACTGATCGTCAGCGCAGCAGCCGAGACCGATTCAGGTAAAATGCATTTCCAGCAAGACGATAAATCGACCATTTTAACCAATCGATACACAATAACAAAGGTGTCTACATGTGCATTGCCGAAAATGAAAACGGCCAAGTAGAGGTGGAGGCCACGGTGACAGTGGAGCGGGTACGCGGAGCACCACGTTTAATCATCGAGCCGTACGATTTGGAAGCAATCACCGGCACCACAATTGAACTGCCGTGCAAGGCAGAAGAGGAAGATGGCGTGCAGGTTGGTTGGTTGCTCGCTTACTGGCTGCCGGCCATTGGAGCCACTTTAATTGGTTGCTTTTGGGGCTTTGTGAAGCGATTTTGTTTTTGCTTAGCGAGTGCTTAAAGGTAATGGCTAATGTTGGTGTGTGTACGTTTTGATTTCAAAAAGATTACCTGGCGGCGCGATGGACGTGTCATTGATCCGAATGTGCTGTTGACGGACAAGTACGAGGTCAGCGGCTCTGGCAGTCTGTTTGTGAAGAACGTCACCATTTTCGATGGCGGCCGCTATGAGTGCTCGCTGAAAAATGACCACGGACGTGTTACGGCTTCGGCATTGGTAACCATAAAGTAAGTGTAAATTGTTATTATTGTAAAGTTACATCGGCAAATGGGAGGGAGCATGTGATCCTTAATGTGGCTTATAGTTTATTATTTCATTAACCAATGCAAAGTTTAATGAAAGAACTTATTTACTGGGTATTTACTGCTTACTTAAGCTGCTTGTTGTGCAAGTATTTTATGTACTTACATAATATATTAATATGTAATGTACAAATTTACAGCCAGAGTAACACAATGACGAACTAACTTTTCAAACAATCTCTCTAAGCCCGCTCCGCCTCTTAGCTCATACTTAACTATTTGATAATCCTCCCAACCATGA
Organism: Melieria picta; assembly: GCA_964056695.1. NCBI lineage: Eukaryota > Metazoa > Arthropoda > Insecta > Diptera > Ulidiidae > Melieria > Melieria picta. The sequence goes on from OZ057399.1 coordinate 16,362,448, forward strand.
TTTCTTTTACGTCGAGTTTTTGCTGGAATTTTGGTACAGTTAATTAAAGCAAACACTGCAGAATACGCGCTGTCCTGCGCTCACTACAACCATCCCTTTTCTTCCACCTTGCTTAACCGTATCGACAGTTCTTCAAGCTTCTCCCCACACTGCCAGCACTGATTTTCGCTAAACTTTCCTACAAGTTGGTTTAAAAACAGATATAAGATAAGAGAATGTTTAATAAATTATAAGAATGACAAGAAGAGCAAGACTGCAGCCATCTAGAGGGAGCTTTTTCTGGGCAATTGTTTCACGCTTAAAGGATTCATTTGTATAAAATTATATGCATTCCTATTACTGCAAGGCATTGTGTTGGCTCTGGATGGAAATATGGGTTAGGTGGGCGCGGTAAAACACACTAACAACAACCGCAGATACCTAGATAAATGAACATTAAAAATATATAAAATATTAGAAGTAGGGAAATATGTATAAGTAGATTACTATTACCTGACCTCGCCAAACACACATTACTTATATACACACGCATAAACATACATATGGATGTATTCATAAATATTCAATTTATTGCAATTTAATTCGAATTTATTGCATCCAAGTAGTTTCTTCAATGGTTTCTCCTGACTTTGGTGTTCTTACCTCCACAAACTTTGCATAAACTTTCGCAGAGGATGATAGCTGATGGCTGCCGCTGCTGTACGCCACCCATTTTGTTGTATGCAGCTAACCCTTTGTCAGCTGCAGCGAAGAATGCTTTTGGAAGCGAAAACAAAATAGTTTGTCAACTATTTGCTTATTAATTACCCAGATTAGTGTCCCTGTCAGCACTAATGAATACTTGTAAATTTTGCTGCAAATGCTTGGAGTCTGCACTCAAGTTGAAATATTCTCATTACAGGAATAGCGTTGATCTGGCTCCCGGCGACCGTTACGTGCGCATAGCTTTCGCCGAGGCAGCCAAGGAAATCGACTTGGCCATTAACAACACCGTCGACACGTTGTTCGCTAAACGTAATCGCACCGCACCGAACGGCACGCCTGCCCAGCCCAATTTTGCCGATCTGCTGCGCGTCTTTCGCTTCCCCACGGGCGAGGCACGCCAACTGGCGCGTGCTGCCGAAATCTACGAGCGCACACTCGTTAACATCCGCAAGCACATCGCCAAGGGCGACAATCTCACCATGGAAAGCAACAACTACGAGTTCAGAGATCTGTTGTCGCGGGAACATTTGCACCTGGTCGCCGAGTTGTCCGGCTGTGTGGAGCACCGCGAGATGCCCAACTGCACCGACATGTGCTTCCACTCGAGGTTTCGCAGCATCGACGGCACCTGCAACAACCTGCGCCATCCCACTTGGGGTGCATCGCTCACGGCCTTCCGTCGCATCGAGAAGCCAATTTACGAAAACGGCTTCAGTATGCCCATCGGCTGGACGAAAAACAAGTTGTACGCAGGCCACCCGAAGCCAAGCTCACGCCTGATATCCACTTCACTCATTTCGACAAAAGAGATAACGCCCGACAGCAGCATCACACACATGGTTATGCAGTGGGGCCAGTTTCTCGATCACGATCTGGACCACGCATTGCCGTCCGTTAGCTCGGAGAGTTGGGATGGCATCGACTGCAAGAAGACTTGCGAATTCGCTCCTCCGTGCTACCCCATCGAGGTGCCGCCCAATGATCCGCGCATCAAGAACCGCCGCTGCATCGATTTGGTGCGCACCAGCTCGATCTGCGGCTCCGGCATGACGTCCGTCTTTTTCGACAGCGTGCAGCATCGCGAGCAAATCAACCAACTGACCTCCTACATTGATGCCTCCCAGGTTTACGGCTACAGTTACGAGTTCTCTCAAGAGTTGCGCAACCTCACCACGGACGACGGCCTGATGCGCGTCGGCGTGCACTTCCCCAAGCAGAAGGACATGCTTCCATTCGCAGCACCGCAAGATGGCATGGACTGTCGACGCAATCTTGACGAAAACACCATGAACTGCTTCGTGGCGGGCGACATACGCGTCAACGAACAAGTGGCTCTGCTCGCCATGCACACCATCTGGATGCGCGAACACAACCGCATTGCTACCAAAATGAGGGACATCAACCCGCACTGGGATGGCGACACCATCTACCATAATGTACGCAAAATTGTCGGCGCGCAAATGCAGCACTTCACGTACAAGCACTGGCTGCCGCTCATCGTGGGGGAGAGTGGCATGCGCATGCTGGGCGAATATCGCGGCTACGATCCCGAACTCAACCCCTCCATAGCCAATGAATTCGCCACGGCGGCTCTTCGCTTCGGTCACACAATGATCAATCCCGTGCTGCACCGTCTGAATGCCACCTTCCAGCCGATACCCCAAGGACACCTACAGCTGCACAAGGCTTTCTTTGCCCCTTGGCGTATCGCCTACGAGGGGGGCGTAGATCCGCTGATGCGCGGCATGTTTGCGGTGCCGGCCAAGTTAAAGATGCCCGACCAGAACCTGAACACGGAACTAACGGAGAAGCTCTTCCAGACGGCACACGCCGTGGCTCTCGACTTGGCCGCCATCAACATACAACGCGGTCGTGATCATGGCATTCCGGGCTACAATGTGTACAGACAGTTCTGCAATCTCACTGTGGCTGTCACCTTCGACGACCTTCGTAATGAGATCACTGACGCCGAAACGCGTCGCAAACTGCAGGAGTTGTATGGACATCCTGACAACATTGACGTTTGGGTGGGCGGTGTATTGGAGGATCAGGTGGAGGACGGAAAAGTCGGACCACTGTTCCAGTGCCTGCTCGTAGAGCAGTTCCGCCGCTTGCGTGATGGTGACCGTTTCTACTATGAAAACACTGATGTCTTCATGCCGCAGCAGCTGCAGCAAATCAAGCAAGCCAGCCTGGCGCGAGTGCTATGCGACAACGGCGATCACATTGACGAAGTCACCCAGAACGTCTTCCTGCTGCCCAAAGTGCAAGGTGGCTACCAGAAATGCGAGGATATTCCGGGCATTAATCTATATTTCTGGCAAGACTGCGGCACGTGCAACAGTCTGCCGCCACTGCTGGACACTTATGTGCCGCAGACTTATGTGAAACATTCGCGAAATAAACGCTCTACTTCGTCGTCGCAGATGATGAACTTGCCCACCGAAAACGATATGGAGACGCTATACGAAATAAACGAGGAGCGCGTGAGCGGCTTAGAGGAAGTGGTAGGCAGTTTTCAGAAGGAGTTAAAGAAGATGCACAAGAAGCTGCGCAAACTCGAAGAAACCTGTGCCAGCGCCAGCGACGACGCTCAACCCGCCAACGAGCAAACACTTAAGCCAAAGCGCAATCATTGCGTCGAACAAAACGGCACCACGCGCCTCAATAACGAAGTGTGGACGCCAGATATATGCACCAAATGCGAATGTCGACACGCCCAGATCATATGCACGCACGAGAAGTGCGGAGCGGTGATTTGCGGCAAAGGCGTTGAGCCGATCACACCACCGGGCGCCTGTTGTCCACACTGTCCAGAAATTGTGGACTCGAAGCAATTGAAGAACTAACGCCAAGCAAAACCAACGAAACGCGGATAAATTACTAACAAAAAGTATTTCCTCCTCTTCAATTCGAACACGCATATTGGGAACGAAAAGAAGCCGGTATGATAGTAAAAAATTTGACAACACCATAAAAAACTCCTCGGCAGTAACATAGATGCTTCATAGGCAAAACATCATTCGCCGTCGAGCAGACATACGCAGCGCATCGCCACGCAACTCGCCACCAACTTTTTATTCAATTCATCTCTATACATGTACTCAATTATCATGAATAAACCACAGATTTCAAAGGCGTCTAATTGGTTAAATTTATTGTATTTGCTATACACATGTCGCATTTTAATTCCCCATTGCAACGAATTTCGTTTGGCTGCCCTTCGCTATGACGGATCCATCGTTTTTATGCCGTAGCTCGCACTCGATAAACGCCAACTGCCTGCCTGCTCGTATTGTATTCGCATTGACCACAACGACGTCACCCTCCTTGGCCCCTTTCAGGTAGGTGACATGCAAGTCCACCGACAAGCCGGCATGCGATGGCTTTGACATCAGCGCATACGTGGTCACCATGTCAACCACTGTGGCCGTAAAACCGCCATGTAAATAGCCTCCGCGGTTCAGATGTTGGGGTTCCACAGTGAACTCGGCAGTGCATTTGCCGTCACCACCGTCTGTAACTGGCACCTAAAATAATGATTGTCACAGAAAACTACAATTTTTACAAAAGTAAAATGATCATGTTTGAATTGGATGTCGTTTTGAATGTATTATGTAGGATTAATATTGGAATTAACCGCTGGCTAAACTCATCAGGAACATTTTTAATCGATTTAATGAGTCTCTACTTCAATTTATTTAATGATTAACCCTTTTAGTATACGAGTTGAATAAACATTGAACAACGAAGAACAAATATCTGAGATGTTATCTTAACCTTCACTCTGTGCATGGGGTATACAGTTCCCCATAGCCACAAAAAATATGAATTTGTAAAGATATTTCTTTCTGAACGATATATTAATACACATATCATTGGATAGCTATTGATGAAGCAATTCTAAAAACATATTCAGTTCTTCCTTTTTAAGTGTGATTGGGCCAGTATACCCACATATTGCACACAAACTGTTTGTTGTGCTTTGGGGAATAAATGACCCCGTTATTTATACCACCACATTTTGTAAGGAAAACTTAGGCAAGTTCTGAACCACTCACGTTCTAAACCACGAGCACACTCACCGGTGGAATAACAAATTCAAAGACGGTGTTCAAATAATTAACATAAAAAATACTAATACAAAAAACAAACAACAACAACATTTATAATATTTCACACTAAGTATAATGATAGTATAATTATTTCCCAAAAAAACTATTATTTTACACATTCCCGTACAAACTATACTGGTTCAAAAATGGGGAACTCAGTAAAAAACCATGCACAGAGTGAAGGTTAATGGTAAACTATGAGATTTTCTGCCTAAAAAATTATTTCTTACTCTTTGCCTCCGCTCCCCTTTTACAAAGCCGTTGTAAGATAAAACCCATACCTTGCGTTGCTTGACAACCCAGGACGCAGTGTCCAGCAAAGATACCAATCGCATCCCTTTTGATATTACTATGCACTTCTAGTCCAATTATCCCCAAATCTGTTGCGCTGTCTTGCCTATCTTCAAGTCGATAATGTACACTTTCAATATTTTCCACTTCTCAGACATCTTGACATTGACCTTGACACCTTGTCTGGCAAATTGCTCTGGCCGAGATGTCTTTATAACAAGGTGCCCCATTCACAGGGATGTTTGGATTGGTGTTGCTCGACCATCCTGTCAACATATTTGCCCAGCTAGTCACTGTCACCACTAAGCAAATAAACACTTAGCTTAGTGCTGTTACACATGTTACATGAAATCTCAAATCCCTAACTCAGAGATTTTCCCAACACATTTCAGAGCACCATCATACAACATTAAAATCAATTCGTCACATATCCAACTTACGCCAAATAGGTTGGGGCACCGGCCATGCCGATAAACTTTCAGTATAAAAAAATTCACTTATCAATCTCCGTAGTTTTAATTAATTATTTCTTCTACTTTTGCTTTTTTAGTTGAATAAGTAAACTGAAATTAACTGAAACACTACTTTAGTGTACGAATTTCGGGTAAGAGTTGGATTTTATCCTTTTAATTCCTCTTGTTGTTGTTGTCGAAGAACCAAGATTGTTGCGCAAATGTCACCCATTCGTCACACTCACTTTTAACATCAGCTTTTCAAATCCTTTCGCCTGGTCAAGTAAATTCTTGATGAACTTGGCAAACTCCTTGCCCTTTACCCTTGTTCCCCCCAACATTTTCAGAGTAAGACGATTCGCAACTTTAACAAAATACACAAATAAATGCTACTGCACAGTAGAAATCGCCCGTTCCGACTTATTGTTTATTACGAAACAGCTGATGCGGACCACGACCAAAGCGAACCCCTCCGAACAGCGCAAGCACTCAAACGAAAATAAAAGAAAATAAGAACTTCCCAGCTATAAACAGCGTTGCCAATGGGCTGCTCCAACAAATATTCACAATTAGCCCCACATAGGGCACTGGGCTGTGCAGACCCGACTCGACTGGCTTGCAGTGTCAGCCGGCAGCAGTAGTTTAAGAACCTTCGAATTGCGCACTTGGCGAACACTGCCTAATTAGTGTTGAATGGAAATCATTACCTTTATTACCGATAATTAATCATAATTAACTGAGTGTGTACATTATGAAAATAATTTATTTCCAAGTTGTGCGCAGTCAATCGGTAATTAATGGTAACGACATGAAGCTACTATAACTGCTTGGCGATAATGCCACGAGCGTTAAAAAGTCAAAACATGGAAATTTTTAAATGCTTAATCTAGAAAGCTTACTAATCGCCAGGCTACATAAAACAATGAGTACTGTTTCTAAGGTTAACATCCTCAAGGTTAATTTAACCAAAGTCTTGTCAATAGATCATCCGTATATCCAAGGTGGCCCTTCTTCACTCAGGATGGTCAGAGTTTAGAAATAAGTTACTTCAAAACTCAAATACCTCCTAAAGACATACCTCCTACATATCAGGTGTACAACTTTGCTTCCGCCGTTTTCCGATAGGTGGCTGTACCGGCTGAGGCTGGTTGAAATACATAGATGGTAATGCCTTTAAAGTGAGTGTGGACAGTGCCTAACGAATTGTCATCGCCGTTTCAGTGACAGTTGTTCTTGTTTTCGTATTATTCACGCTCGAAAATGTCCGTTTATGTGCCCAATTCTCGCCATTTGCGGGAAGTTTTACTTTTCTGTTACAATTCGCAAAAAAATGCAGCTGAAGCGCATCGAATGCTCTCAGAAACTAAACTAAACTAAACTAAAACTAAACTCAGCTAAAAGAAAAGCGGCCACAATATCAAGAGCGACATGACAAAGTCATCCTCCAACACGACAATGCTCGGCCTCACGTCGCAAAAGTGGTCAAAAAGTACCTGGAAACGCTGAAATGGGAAGTCTTGCCCCACCCGCCGTATTCCCCAGATGTCGCCCCTTCTGACTTCCACCTATTCCGTTCGATGGCACACGGCCTGGCAGATCAACATTTTCAATCCTTCGAAGAATTGGAAAAATGGATTGCTTCATGGATAGCGTCAAAAGAGGACTCCTTTTTTCGAGCCGGGATCCGAAAATTGCCGGAAAGATGGGAGAAAGTTGTCGCTAGCGACGGACAATACTTTGAATAATACATCTGTAAGCACTTTTTCGCAATAAAGCTTTTAATTTTGGAAAAAACGGCGGAAGCAAAGTTGTACACCTGATACATATATAATTATCTAATAACGCCAAACTGCAAACAAATTTGCTAAAAAATAATTTCTTTCGACGCTATAAATAAAGTGAAATCACGTAAATTTTATAATCCTGACATATCAACAAAAAAATATGAACACTTTTATCCTACCATTGACTACTCTAATATATTTTAGAGGTTTTTTCACTAAAAAACTATGAAATATGAACAACACTTTTTGAAACACTTCCCAAAAAAGGTATAAGAATGACAAATTGGTGATTTTTTTTAATTTTTTTGCGCTATTCGTTAACATGAACAACTTCGCACAAGTGAACAAACTTTAATGAACTCATATTATCGCAAGTTCACTGTATTACGTTTTATTGGATATATTTTTGAATTACCTGATAGTTTGCATATTTAGTTTTATTTATTCAACCCTCATTTTTTCTAATAGCAGTCTTTGCTTTTGTATAGCACTCCCCATTAAATATAGAGTAATTTGCAGGAAGCATAAATAATTTTTATATTTAAGGACATTTATTTACACATATACATTATTCGTTTGCTTAAAATAAACGACATAGTTGCCCATCAGATTTTTACAATTTTTTTACTTCAAATCGAAATCGACAAGTTTAGATTGTGAACCCTTGGCAATGATTTCACCAGTACTTTTGTGACGCAACTCACATTCAATGTAAGCCAAATTGTTAGCCACATCCACTGTATTTGCGTCGATAACCAGCTCCTCACCTTCCTTCGGTCCCTTTAAGAACATGACCTGCATATCCACCGAGACGCCGGGATTACAAGGCTTCGTCATTAGTGCATAAGTAGTGACCACGTCCAATAATGTAGCCACAACACCGCCATGCACATTGCCGTGTAGATTTATATGTTCCTGTGCCAATTTGATTTCGGCAGTGCATTTACCATCTCCACCATCTATTATGTTCAGCTGAAATATGGAAAAAAATTATTTGCTAGTGTGCAAAAGCACTGTAAGAGTATGTAAGCAAACAACTGCCTCAGGGCAACTAATTTTGTGGCTAAAAACAGTAAACATAAAAAACGACTTGGCTAACACTAATGACCACAAAATTGTTGACATTGAAAAAAGTACATTGTTAAATGTTAGCTATTTAACTATTAACTCACATTTGTTTATACATGACATGAGACAACACTTCAAAAATACAAAAGAACAAAAATAAATGGAAATACTAAGAGAAGTTTAGAAATGGCTCAAATAACCAGCGGTCAATGAAAATACTAAAAAAAAGCATAGTGGCATTCCAAATCTAAAATTCAATATATAAAGTGAAAAAATTTTTACTGAAACTCTCGAGTTGTTATTTGAAGAAAATTTTAATCTATAATAATAATCCAATGCACTAGTGTCAACACTGACTTTTCAATACTTAGTTCACTATTTTTCATCTTCGACAATGTTTTTACTTTGTTCATATCAAAAACTTTCCAAACACGCAATATTTTCACGGAACTGTACACCTAATATAATTGAAACGCAACATTAACCAAATTACATTCTCAAAATTGTGGCAGCACTACTATCGGCCGTAATTCTCAAACAGCTGATTTGCATTTGTTAGCTCAACCAGAGGCAGTGATATCACTGCCCAGAGTCTATAGCGCAACATTGAAAAGAGTTTGTCTCAAAATAGAAAAACATTTGCTTTTTAAGGAAAACATTACGCAAATAGCTCACCTGCCGGATAAAGCGATCAAAACCGCTAGTCTTGGACATATACTCGGCGACTTGCTTCAGCGCTTGAAGACTGCGTTTCCCGGACATTTTGAACACTTGCTATTCCTTGTCAGGCGCACCACTTACCGGGTAAGTGAAACAAGAGAGACAACTCGGTCGCTGATAGTGCCCGGCTTTAAATACTACCGCTGAAAGCCTATCAGCGTCTCTGCGCTTTGTTTTCATACCATATTCGCAATCAGCAGCGATGCCAAAATTTCGATAGCATTTTCGATAAATTGAATCGAATGGCATTTGAAGAGCCAAATCACAAAATTCTGATCAGATTGAGTGGCATTTGAAGAAGCAAAATAAAATGTTCCAATTAGATATATATTGATTGGGATTAACCTCCGGCTAGTCGCGCACCTGATTTTGGGGGCCGTCGCTGACTTGGTGTTTCAGACACGCCATGCAAATTTTGAAAAAAAAGTATTCAGACATAAACAGACTAAACATAACAGTTTAACAAGACATTTTTTTCTGACTGTTTATTTATTCAAACTGGTGTGATTCAAACTTAACTTGGAAAAGAAATATTCCAGGAGTGATTGCGGGTTAATAGTTAAAAGTGTATTTAAGTAAAAATAATTAAACTTTACCAAACACACAGCCAGAAGAAGGCTTCAATATGTATTCTGAACATGAATTCAAAACATTTCTTCTACCATTTTCTCAGCTTAAGTCACATCTCCTTAAGTTGCTTAGACTATTTGTTAATCACTTGTAGTATTTTAATTATTGAATTTTAATCATTTTATTTTTTTACAATCGAGAAATTTCAGCCACGATGGGACAGCTAAAATTGACCGAACTTTGCCAAATCGAAGTGAAACAAGACACCATTAGCGACTTCAATCTCACATCTCAAGATAATAATATAGCCTTGCTTAGTTCCAACGCAGAACTGATTACGTTAGAACTAATCTACTTGCCCGATCCGTCTGGTATATTTCCGTACTCATTCTCATATGCGGAAATCCCACAGGAGCGTCACTGTTGGCGACTATTCGAAGATGTCGAACTGCAGCATATTTACAACAACAGCAGTGTTCAGGAGCGACAAGAGCTGGCAATGGAGCCCATGTACACAGCAGAATACTCATATGAGCCGTTCAAAGCGAAAGCGGTACAGCTAAGCTTTGCACCATGGCAGCTGCGCAACGGGCAGCCATTGCTGGCCGTACTCACGACCTATGGCACATGTCAAATACTGAGCCGGCGTCCTTCCAGTCGACACTGGCAGCAGAAAATGGGCAATCTGAATAAATTCTTTCTCAACAATAAAAACTTTCCACCCAACAAATCAATCGCTTCAATGAAAAGCTTTGCCGAATTCAAGAAATTCATCGGCCAGTACTGGATAACCGCATTTGCATGGCATTCAACGGGCTGCAAGCGTTTAATTTTTGCAGCCAATGCAATCGGCTATATTGCGGCCTTTAAATGGGACGATGAGTTAGAAGATTTCAGTGAATTCTGCACATCGAAAACAGAAGCCGGCAGAGTCAATTACCTTAATGCGTTCGATGACTTTCTCCTGGTTGGCAATGTGCAGGGCTTAATGCAAGTCTTCAAAGTGGATTATTCCGCAGAGACCCCTGCACTGCGACAAGTGGAAACACTGTGGAGCAAAGCTGATCGGATCCCATGTCGAGTGGCGGAGGTTCAGTATGAACAAGACTCGAACTGCTATTTCGTCGTATTTTCTAAGGCAGCGCATGTGCTCGCCTTCCGCCTGAACTCAGCCGGCTTAATTGTCAGCCAAGCGCGTCTATATACGGGGGGTGTAAAAATCACAGGCTTACATAGTCTGACTGCGGACGAATTTGTGGCCAGCACTATCGTGGGCAAAGTGTTGCGCATACGTCTCAGTTGTGCCGATACTGAAATGCTAGCAGTGAACGCTGAGGATGTCGTCACCGAATTGGATACGACAAATTTTCAAGTTCTCGGCCTTACAGCGACGCGCAACAAAAGCCTGTGGTCCCTGATGCTGCATCGCACAAAGGAGTACGCACACCACTCAAAGTATAACCCGAGCAGCGCATTCGTGAGCGTCTGCAAACTGAGCGCGGTGAACTCCCTTTCGCGTCTGGCGAAAGCGCGTGTCACCACTATGGATGCGTACCTGGACTACGTTGTGGCAATTGGATTGGACTTGATGAACGGCTTCGAACAGGAAAAGTACAATGCATTCTGTGATCTCGGAGCAGGAAAAATGCCGCCCAAAATCGACGAAGCATTCACACTGCAGCTGCAAATTAAACTTCTGATCAATCGCAAATCGCAAAGTTATCAACGGTGAGTAAACCGTAATATCTGAAGGTGGTCGATAGCCCATTACATACCTAATCGTTTAATCGTTTATACTTTGCTTGCCTCTCGTTTAGACTGAAGCACAAAAAAGTTAAAGCGAGCACGGTCCGTGAATTTGAATTTCTTGTGCGCGCCATTCAAATCTCACATATTATCTTTCGCCTCCTGCATCTTAAACACATAAGCGTCACAGCGCAGCTAAATCCATTTCAGGAGCTAGCTGCCAATTGCATGCGGGGGAAAAGTAGGCTGCTGCTGGCTGAAATCCAGGCAATGATAAACGATGAGCCCTTAAAGAGCAGCATGGAGCGATTTGCTAGCCTGGCCAGTGCCGCACTGAACTCTGAAAGCGTCGACATTACAAGCACCACCTGGACGGAGAAATGCCTAGTATGCAGTGAGACAACGAGTCCCGAAACCATGCAGTGCAGCAATGTGCACGCCGTCAATCGATGCTGCATTTCGTATGTTCAGGTATTTCCAATAATATTTCCCACAATTTTGTGTTTTAATTAACGAAGATCCACTTGCGTTTTATACAGCTGCCCATCATAACCAGACGCTACTGTTCAGTATGCAATCACTATGCGCTGGAAGACAATGCTGCGCTGCAGCAACTGTTCGCCCCCAATGAAACTGTAAAATGCACACTTTGTTGTTTTCTACTTATGAATGACGCAATTTAGTCTGCGAATTGGTTACAAATGTTGCGTATAAAAAACTTTTGTCAATTACATTTGTAATAATTTGCAAGATTGGCGATTTTCCGATCGCCTTGCTTTGAATTTGCCAGTTATCGTTGCTCTGAAAGGATACAGAAACTAACATGCACCATATATCCAAGCAGATTAAAAGTTGGATATATAAATGACCGGATTGTTTTGGATCAAATGCATGTCCTGCTCCAAAAGTCGCATCTTGTCCTCCAAATTACCCTTACGCAGTTGCTTGGGTAATGAGTCGGCAGTGAGTGTAAATCTCTGATAGGCGTTGTATAGTGTCATGAAATTCTTTTTGAGTCCCTATAATAAGTGTAAATATTTAGTTAGAAAAACAGTATTCTACTATACTAAACGACTAAGTTTAATTTTGTATTATCATGCATTTACATAAAATAAAATAAAAAATAATCAGTTTAATTTAACAACAGCAAATTTCCAACATGGACGGTCCATGTATAGTATAATAAAAAATGTTCAATTCAATGATCAGCCACTGAACTGATAACGATTAAGGATAATGCCTTCTGTAAGCTAACATTTTCTACTTATAAAAATTAAGTTACTGATTAAAAAAAATTGTATATCTTTAATCTGCATCCATAGTGGTTTTCAAGCTGTACAACTTAACTTTGCGGATGTTTATTTTCAAACCGCCTTTATTGTACTTTATCAAAGTTTTCTTTAAAGCTCTAATAAAGGCTTTGACATATTAAAAAGGCGTTCTTAAATTTCCTTACTACATTATTACTCCCAATGAAATTCGTTCTGGCTGCCAATTACCAACAGTTTCCTATCTGCAACCAATTGACCGATTCTGAACTAAAACAAAAGATTGCCTAGATGTTTTACGAATAAGCGGAGCAAACCCATGAGCGCTGCATAATTCTGTTTTCCGCAGTAGTACTACTACTAAGTTTTGTCTCGAAAAGAAGGAAACCCATGAATCACATGAATCATTGAGACCTAAACTTTATTTAGACGGTGAGCCTAAGGGACGTCTTGCAAAAATTAGTAGGGGTTATCTAAGCTTAATCTACTTTATAATATTCAATTAATTTTTTGAGCCATGATCAACGCAATGTTTTACTAAACTTTCTACGCTTTGTAGAATATTTCATCCTTGCCTATCGAGTACGTACCCATGGTTCAATTAATTTTTGGAGCTTTTACCAATACGATAATCTACTAAATTTTGTAGTTTGAATGTTTCATCGTGGATTATCGTTTACGTACCGACATTATTGTTGCCCGCTCCTCGTCTGTCATCTTCCTTATGCCATTTTTAGACAAGAGCGGAGCGCAAATTCGTAACTGCTCGTCGATCTGTTCTTCGCAATCTTTTTTAATCTTCGCTAAATGCTTTTTGTGATAGCGCAGATAACACGGCACCTTTCCAAAGTTGTGGCGGCAAACGTACTGCGGCACGAGCCCCGTACCCAGCAGATTGTGCGTGTCACCGCGCACAGTGTCGACATAGCGCGGCGCATATCGGGTCACCGATTTCGCCTTCAATTTCATAATGTTTACCGAGACGAAGTTGGGTACCTTCTTTGGATCGGGCGGGGTCTTGGGGCGCTCGAAACGAGGCACCGGTTGGGGCGGCAGTTTTACGCATTTGTGATCCTTTTCGCGGCGCCACTGCAGGCCTTCGTGCTTGCGCAAGTAATTACACGGCGGCCTCAAGGGCGTCTCCGCGTAGCCCATGGATCTGTTCTTGCACTTGGGTGAGCTGGTGAGCAATATCTTACTTCCATCCAATTGAACGATGTGCGGTTTCTCGGTCTGAGCTTGCACCGTTTTCTTAAATTTCGAACTAAAATAGGACCGCGACAGCTTCACAAAGTTTAAATGCTTTTCGATTGCGGCGATGTTCTCATTGTGGCGGGTAATGTAAACGAGTGACATTTCGTGACTGTTGCGATGTCCGGAAACAAAGTTATTATATATTTAATTTTTTGTAATTCGCGAAATTCCTCGAAAACCCCGATTTACAAAAAAAGAAATATAAAAATATGAAAATATAAAAATTCGTTCCGACTGTTCTACTATTGACGGGAAAGCAAAATATGCATGATATGTATATACATATACATTACGATGCCATACAGATAGAGTGAACGCCTGCCAGCCCGGCTGCCCGGGGAAATTAAAGTATGTAGGTACAGTTTTTTCGTAGAAAATTATAACCATTTTTCAGATGATCAACATGGTCAAGATGGGTCTTGGCCTTTAACTGAACACTTACGATGTGCCATAATTGTTTCCAATTTCATTGAATCTAATCTTAAGTAAGAGTCAATGCCATGGGACGACTTCAAGTTGGAAAATTATAATGCATTCCGTGATTTAAGCACTGCAAAGATCCACGTAGCATTTATGATACATAGTGCATATATAACTGACACTAGAGCCCAATATCGAGGCCTAGCTTAGCCTTAACCAAGTGTGTTGTGCCTGTGAATTTGCACACAGATGGAAGCAACCCACCATCGTATGCCAATTCCGAATTGGAGTTTTTATAGGAATTGTATTCTCCGAGGTTTGCCATTTTCTGCTGGGAGACCGACAGAAAAATAGTATATTTTCAAAATTTTGGTGTTGGTTACAACGAGAAAACGAACATGGGGTTGATCGTCATGCTGCAGCTACAAAAAATAATCTGCTGACCAGCCGCAAATTAGTTTATTCGGTTGACTAACACCGCTAGCGTTGAATACTATTTAGGATGCCTTTGTGCCAATTCTCCGTTTGGATTAAATAAAAAAAACGTAAAGGCATCACATCAATGATATCGAGTCCCTTTTACAAATCACACAAATTATTTTATGTACCTATGTGCATACATATGTACGTGTAATGTATCTAAAAGGTTCAACTGCCGCAGCACAGCTTAATCCATTTTAGCTGTCCACCAAATGCCAACGCATTGAATGACGCAATTTAATTTGCGATTTTATTACAAATGTTGCATATAAAAAACTTTACACAATTACATTTGTAATAATTTGTATGAATGACGATTTTTTCAGATCGCTTTCGCTATGATAAATTTGACGCTTCGTATTGCTGGAAGCAGCATGGGACCACACCTCCAGACCGGTTAATACTTCGATACGTAGATGACCGGATTATGCTCAAGCAAAAATATGTCCTGTTCTAATTGTCGCAACTCGTTCTCGAATGCGCCTTTGCGCACCTTTAAACCCACATTGTCGATGTGAACGGTCATTTTCTGGAAAGCCTTTAAAACCTTGGCATGATTCGTTTTGAGGCCCTGTAAAAAATATACATATTTTCATCTATTATTGTATCGTGTTTTCATCTATTTTAAGAGACACAAATGACAACAAAAATTAACCATAGTCAAATAACTATGAAATTAACAAATTGAAATAGTTTCAGTAACGTAAACCTTGACTGTCAATTTCTCTATCGTCTGCTGCAATATGGTTGTGAAATCAATATTACATACCGACAATATTGTGTGTCGCTCCTCAGCAGTCATCGGCCTAATGTGGTTGCTGTCCATGAGCGGAGTGCAAACACGCATTTGCTGCTCATGACACGTTCGACGCGCCTGCGCCAAGTACTGCTTGTGGCAGCGCAAATAGCACGGCACCTTGCCATAGTTGGGTCGGCATCTGTACTGCGGCACGAGCCCAGTGTCCAGCAGATTGTGCGTGTCGCCGCGCACTGTGTCGACATAGCGCGGCGCGTACCGGGTCGCCGGTGCCGACTTTGACTTCATAATGTTTACTGAAATAAAGTTTGGTACTTTCCTCGGTTTGGGCGGCGTATTGGTGCGCTGGAAGCGGGGCACCGGCTCGATAGTTAATTCACGCGTGCATTCATGCTGCCTTTCACGGTACCACCGCAAGCCTTCGTGCTTACGCAAAAACTGGCACGGCGACCTCAGCGGGATCTCGGCGTGGCCCATGGTTCCGTGCTTGTGCTTGGTCGAATTGGTGACCAGCACTTTTCCATCACCCAAAGGAACCAGATGCGTCTTATGAGGATCGGCTTTAATCTGCCTTTTGAATTTCGTACTACTTCTGGCTGCCCTCAGCGGCTCTGCGAACAAATGTTTTTCAATAGCGGCGATGTTCTCATAGTGCCGGGTAATATAAACAAGCGACATTTTGTTTGTAACTTCTGACTGGAAACTGAATTTTTACTTCATTTAAATTTGTAATGGGCCGTGAAAAGAGCCAGTTTACAGAAAACTAAGTATAAAAAAATACAAAAGTAAAAAAATATAAAAATTCGTTTCCGACTGTTCTGCTTTTGATGCGAAGCTAAACTGGAGTTCTCGGATTCGAAAATTTGGTCGGCACAGGAATCGCCTTGCAGTAGGCAGCTAGGCAAACTGTTTACATTTGGCCAATAGCAACGGTTCAGATCAATACTATACATTTACAAATGGTCAACATTAGTGCCGGAGTTACCCAGCAACTGTTCCCAAGCAACTTATTACGTAAGCACCGTTAGACTTGGTTAATGTAACACACTCAAGCTATCGTCTGAAGGGAGGTTATAGTTACATATGTCAATTGCATTTATAAATTATATAAACTAAAGCTAAGCTTAACCTCGCTTTCATAGCTCTTTAAACTGATGGGCCAAATAATGAACAATCATTGTCATGTATTGATTTTAAGAAATTTATTATCATTACATTTTGTTGCTGATGCGGTCTGCAAGCACCGTTCGAGCAGACATACAAATGTGGGTCAATACTTTAACATCATTCCGCTGAACGCGGAATTAATGTGCCATGCGACGACGCTTACATACTACTTTTAAGCAGCGATTAAGTTACCCGCTTAAGGGTTTACACATAAGCCTGCACTGCGCCCATAGGCGTTCGTCTACATTCATGTTTCCAGTTTCATTAAAAAACGATTATATTGTATATAAAACCTTGCATTGTATAATAGCATTCATATGTATGTTTCTAATGTATGTATGTATATTCTGTTTAACATTAAATGCAATTTGATTTTTTGACTTGCTTTAATACATAAACTTGAAAAATATAAAAATATGGTGTATACATTGTATATTTATGGTAAATGTGTATATGCACAAATATGTCTGTATGTATAAAGTAGAAGGAGAAAGTTGAAAAAATTTGCACTGTCTTAGCAGCGTGTCACTCTTTAGCGTCAGAAGCGCACAAATTGTGCTCCACATTTTGTCAATGTAAAAATAGGCACATCATTACAAATTGATTTTCGGTTGCTACTTTTCGTTTGTTCGTTAAATTACATAATATGATATAATTTTTCAGTAGTAAAACATAAAATTAATATTTTAGGGACAACACTTTTTGATTTTAACGTACTTATTGCACACCTATGCACCTCTGTACTTAACATTAATTGTTATTAATAATATTTTGTTAAATTCATATAAAACGTCATGCTATAATTACACAATGACGAAACATTTGCAACGCGCAAACATTTGCCACACAAATTCTACGCAAAAATGGAATATTTTTTATAAACATACTGTACTGTTAAACATTCGATTGCTCATGCATGCAATAATCTATAAATGAAGACAATTAATCTCAGCGTTGATAGTGCACGTGATAGTAAGCCCTGCTGCCAAGCGGTCGGTAAAATAGCAAACAAGGCAGCACGGCAGTTTTAAACCCGTTCCTAACTCTGCTCACTTTGCGTTTACGCTTTCGCTCTCTTTTATTCGTTCCTCCCGTATACGCTTAAATGCTTCTGTCTTTACGAAATCCACCGAGTTATAAACTACACCGCTCTGCACCGGCGCACGCACTGAGGGGTCAGCGGAGAGGCTCGGTCGACTGTTGCCTTGCGTGTACAGATTGCCCACGCTCATGCTCTGCCGGGCGATGAGCGGCGGATTGGCCACATCCAAATCAAAGTACTGTAGTTTGTGTTCGGTTTCGGAGGGCGGTGCCTGCATCGGCGTGATCGCCGCTGTTTGCTGTACTGCTGCAGCCGCCGATGCTGTGCGCTGATGCTGAACTTGAAAACCACTGTTGGCGCCGCAGCCGTTACTGCCAAACTGGCCAGCGACACCACCCGTCGCTGCCGTGGCCGTGGCGTAATTTGTACGCGGCTGACGAGGCAGTGTGCGCGTCTCCAGTACGTAATTGTTGCAGTCAACGGGCAGCACCATTGACAGTGGAGCGCCAGTGGATCGGCGCGATGCTTGCCCCAAAGTGGACGAGTTGCCCAACTGCAAATTAAATGCCGTTTATTACATTACATTATTAGAGCCAGAAACAAATTTCAACCCCACAACATACTTTATACGCATTCGGCTTTAATTTGCGATCCACCGAAGGCGGTTTAAGCGGAGAGCTATGGCCGCCGAAAGCACTAGCGCCCGCACCACTAGTAGCACTCGCAGTTTGCAAATTGATGGATGTCAATTTGCTGGCCAATACGTCCATTAGCTGCGGCGAATTCTGCTGGCTCCCTGTGGCCGATTTGGTGTTCGGTGCACTCGCTGTAACAGGTGGCTTGGCAGGTACTTCCTCTGGCGGCTTGTCTTCTACATTCACCTTCGGTTTCAGCTTGCGATTAACTGGCGGCAAGTCACCCTGGAATGCAACATAGAAAAACTCAGATAAAGCTTATTACTAAACATGGAGCTGTACTGACCTGCTCAATGAAATCGTAACGAAACACATTGCCCTCCACTTTGCTGGGAGCCGCATTGGTGTAACAATGTTTGCGCGGCAGCGTCCGCACATGTGAAAGCGAACCCGCACTGGACTCGTTGCTTGCCATGAGATTCGGTGTCGACGCTGCAATGGGGTTCGCTTCGGGACTCGTTACCTTCTCCAGCAACTGACTCATGTTATAATAGGGCAGCTGGTGCGAGCGCGGAATGTCATAGCTCTCTTCAACTACTGAGGTTGAATCGCGGGGTCCAATGGCTGGCGAAGTGTTCTCCGTATCCGAGAGTTGTGGTAAATCACGAGGTGTTCTGTCGAAACACACACACACACATATATTTTATCTCATTCGTAATACACAATCAAAATGTAAAAGTAATTACTTTTCCGTTTCCTTAAAGTCCAATATCAAATTGTTCTTATTCTTGAGAACTTTTGCCAACTTAGCAAGTGGGTCTGCCGCTGTGGAATCGCCAGCATCTTGTTGTTGCTGATTTTGTTGCTGTTCTTTGCCAGCAACATCGTCAGGCATCTTGGAGAAACGCTGCGAATACGTCAACACAAACGACTCATTCTCAACAGAACTATCCGACGGGCGGGTACTGCGATCTACAAAATAATTTTAAAATAGCATTTTTAGACTTTCATGAAGAAATTTATTAATTTACGATTGCACGTACCGACATTCTCCCGCAAAGGCAGTGGATGAGTCCACTCATCGTCATCAGTAAAAACGCTTTCAGAGTCCGAATCCGAGCGGTGACCACCGGCAGCCCGGCTCTGGCTCTTCGTGGTGGACATTTGCTGCTGAAATGTTTATAAATAAAATCTTGAGCTTTGGGGTTCATATGTGAACAATATCATCAATCGAAATCAATTGATTACACATTTATTGCACACCAACTTACTAAGCTACAATTGGTGATTTTCGGAGAATACGACTGATCATTTGTCAAGTTCAGTCCAATGTTGTTGTGACTGCGTGGTGTGTCGTAAAACTTCGGATCCAAATTGTTTAGCGGTGTTGTCGGATTGTTACCATCGAGCTGTAAGAAAACGAGAATCGCATTACTACTTTTTGATTCCCTATGACAAGTCGAAGGGCTCGGGACGGCCAACGTACACTAAACTTGGGGCTTCCGGAGAAGCACTCGCTTATGGGTATGTACGGGCCGGACGCAGTGCTCAACGCCGGCGACGGCTGAACGCTGTGCGGTAGCGTTTCAGGCAACGGTGTATTATTCAGCACCAAATTCTCGGGTATTTTGCGGACCACGCCATTGGCGTTAACCGCCAATCGGGCCGTCTCGTTTTGAGACGGCAGCACGGGGCTGTTCAGGTAAATGGCGCTGGCGGCGCTTGGCGACGATGGCGTGGAACAGTGTGCTGTCGGTGCAGGGCTGCTAGTAGTGGCGGCAGCAGCCGCCAGTTGCTGTCCATCAAAACGCATGTCACACAGTAGCGTTTCACGATTGGTGTAGTCCGCATTGACGTACACGCTGTCGCTGTTGCTTCGATATGTTGTGCGCTGCTGCTGCTGCTGTGATTGTGGCTGATTCTCAACGACGCTTTTCGAAGATGACAGCGCATCGTTGGGACGACGCAAGATATCGCTGCTGAAGGACTGCCACGACTGACCAACTGCACCGCAACCAGAAGACAAACTCAGCGAGGTGGTGGTCGTGCTGTTGGTCACGTTCGAAGCGTTGTGGGGCGCACTGTTCTCATCTGCAAAAAGCAATGCACAATGTGAACAATTTAATAGCATAATTGACGTGCTCTCTTTTACCTTGCGGCTCCAGCGACTGCTTGGTGTCATGCAGATGACACACCTGGCAGATGCAATTCACCCAGTCCCGCATGTCTTGCGCAGTGTCCGCGGCCAGGTAGTACGTGCGCTTCGGCGTCTTAATGTCGAACATGTACTGAAACTTTTGTTTGCGATTCTCCAGCCGCAGACCGCAGTCCACCTGCTCGCACTGATCCAAATCGATGACGCCCTTCAGCTTGCGGCAATTGCGATCGGTGTAATATTCGAGGCAAAACTGCTCCGGTATCTCACCCTGCTTCAGTGTGAACCAGCGACGGCGCCAGCGCTATGCGATGCGCAAGTAAAGCGGCAGCGACAGACGGGCGTATAAAGTGCGTCAAGGACGGGCCAAAAGTGACAAGCATGAAAAGACAACAAAAACGAAAAATATTAATGCAAAATCAACAAAGGAGCGAACTGCTCAATCGACATCCAATCCACCGCCAATTTGCGCCCACATCGCACTCACTCCCTCACCTAATTGCAGCCCATTGGCGTAAAGTGATTGACATGTCACACGCCCAGCGCGTCTAACTGTCGTTGACGATGTGCGTTTCGAAAATAGCAGCGACGTCGTAATCGTACTTCCTAATCGATTGTAACGCACAGTGCTGACGCGACAGCTCAGTGAGTAATGCCGCGTTTTCCACGAACCCGTTGCAAACAAACAATATGCAACAGATGATAGATGACAGACGACCGACCAGGCAACAGCACCGAACCAGTGCAAATATTGCACTGACATCGCACACTGTGGAGTCGACCCGCACAGCGGCCGACCACCACACTTGGACACTCGCAGTGGGGGCAATGCGATTAATGGGTTAAGCATATTGGAAACGGCTTTTCCCAGAATTATCACATTGTCGTTTGCCGCGCTTTCCGTGTCTTGCCTTTTCAAATACACACGCTTTCCCAAATGCTTGTGACTTTTTGTTTTGATTGCTTGATTGCGGCGGAAAAGGTGTGCTATTTCTTGTCCCACCAATTACGCTAACAATGCGCAAATATTTACCAATTTCCACATAATTTGCGATGGCATATGCTTTACCTGTTTGCTTGTATGTGGATACCCACATGTCTGAAATGGAGACGGTAATCCATCAGGCCGAATGTATTAACGACTTTAGTTTTTGCAGCAAGTTTACTGACATGCAGATAAACCCAATTGAAGCTGCTCCATATTGAATGTTGCGCCTTGCAGCTATGGAAAGAAAGTCTTCTAAAACGGGGCTGACAGTAAATAAGGGCAAACGGTCTGAAATACATCCAGGCTGAGTAAGAATTTATCTGCTGCTATTACCACTAATGCCAGCCTGGCAATTTTGTTTGAACAAGCAACATAGCAGTAAATACACAACTCGATCATCTAAACTTATGTTAGGACGTTCATTCTCCCAGTAATTCTGTACGAAATCCACTTGCACACGAAAACTCTGTTGAAGCTTTTTCAACCACATCGACCTGAGTTTAATACATTTTGAACACATGTTTTAGCGCAATTGAGAAGAGCTGAACAATAAAAACAAACATCCATACATCACTGCATAAACAAATGAAGCAGCAAAATAGCGCCAAGCGATGACTACCCCGAGATTCGTAGAAATAGACAAGCTCAAGTCGTCCAAGCGAAGCGCCAGTGATACTGCACAGTTAACATCAAATCCAAACAATAACAAAAGCCACACAAAGCGCGAGCTCAACACTCGATTACGAGTACGAGTTGAACTCATTTTCCGATAAGCGATGAAATAATTAAAAAAGTTGCACCAACACATATCGAACAATTAAAGCGGCGGCGTAGTAATCGAGCTGCTCGAGTGTAAACAAAGCCAAAGTTCAGCTGAGGGACCAAGTGTCCCAGCAAGTCTCACTTTACGCTGCCAAACTCACTGACACATGTCAGCAACTTTTCTTTGGAAGTTGCTCAGCGATGCTCTGCACGCTGACTGGAAACTATTATTTCAGTACATAAATTAGACGCGGGCGATTGCTTATTTTGTATTGTTTGGATTGTATACTGCACGCTTGGAATAAAAGCTGCGCAGTGGTGCAATGATAAGTTCAAAGCAGCGATAAACTCACATACTTTATTGAAGGCTTTCGAGTGTAAATAAAATGTTTTCAAAATAGTTCGTTGGGGCTACGAATTCACAGTTGAGCTTCTTCACGGCAAAAATTCCAGTCGCTATAAAATTAAGCACTGTCAACGTAGCTTAGTATGTGCCACTGAGTCAAGGCTTATGAAGACCTCTTAATATGGCATTTGACATCTGAAATGATCTATTGTGCTCCCCTGCAAGTTGTTAGAGAACATCCCCTAGACGCACCGACATAATGAAGTTCAGTAACTCACGAGGGTGTAGGTGCTTGATATTCTCCTCTGCAAGCCAGTACTGGCCCAGGTATCGCCTCCTGCTACGGCATACAGCACCACGTTGCAGGAGTCTCCTCCGCAGTTCCACAGAGTCTACAGACGCTAACCTGTTTTATACCGATTGTTTGCATATCGCGTCTCAGTCTGCTGTGTACAGTTAGAAGCTCGATCATCTGTCTAAGCTGGTTCTTTCTCAGTCTGAAGTATTCTTCAGTCCATTCGGAGTTGTCACCTTTTTGACCAGTGTTCTGAATTCCTGGTTCTTTTTTTAAGCGTTAGTGACTCTGCTAGGGTGTTCGTGTCCAGGCTTCCTCCTTGTAAAGCAAGTAACGGGGCCCGTTTTAGGTGATGGCTATCATGGCCAAAACAGAAGAGAGCTGTTTTTAAGAAACACTCAACTGCGCCTCTACACCTTTCAGGGCCCGAAACAGGACCAGTCTACATTGGCCTGTTGTTGTTAGGTTTGCAGTTGTCCTAAAAAGGTTCCCATAAGCTCTCGATCTTTCGAAAAGCTAAACTACTACTGACATTCGACTACTTTCGGCTACATCCCCTTACCACCTCACCAAGGAAACGCCAATGTCAAATATTCAAACTGACAACGTAAACGTTTCGTTACACAATTGCAAAATAAGGTTATTATTCCAGGGTTATTGACACAGCGAACAAGGGCCACCGCAGTGTCTACCTGCCTTATTCTCATCGGTTATTGTGTGAGTTCAGTTCAGCATAAACAATTTAATTGTAGTTTAAAGACGGAATTAAATATAAGTATGTGCATGAATTCGTATAGTTACTCTGTTGCATTCGATAAGCAAGAAGGTTAGTTAACATTTTACTTCGTTTGGTTGAAAATCCGTTAAGATGCTTAGGGTTTCCCCTGGTTACCAAAATTAGCCCAATTCAAGTTTCTGCAAGCCCAACAAAGTTTCTCGATTACAACGGAATAAGCGCTTTCATACTCTTCCAACTTGTAGTCGCCTATTGCACTCAGTTCGATTCAACTTTTTAGTGGCATTCGAGAGGCCCAGAAGTAAATAGTAAGCCGCACAATCGGGGAGTGCGACGGCGATTGGTGTTAACGCAGGGCATGATTCATGCCGCAGCACCGCTGCAAAAAATAACTTCCGACAAGGTAATAAACTGCATTCCTAATGGGAGTCGTTGTTAAATCTCTGGCTACGGTTGTTAGGAAACAAATTATAATTGTTTTTGCTTTTACTGCCATAATGAATGAATGAGTGAATGAACGACTGCATGCTGTCATGAATGAATGCATGCATGAGTGGCGTATGTTTGTGTGTTTCGTGTGGTGGTGACAGCGCAGAGGCGGGAATGGCAGCGTACGAGTACAGAATAATTTATTCGCTTCATACGCGAATTAGTTCCCAGCAAGTGCGTTCCACCTAATTCTCCAACTGTTTGACTGAATTTAGCGTTGACACTCGACGGGCTCGACGCCTGTGCAGTCCGGCAAGTGCGTCATTGTTGGTGCTTTCTTCGCGTTTTTCATTTTTGTTTGTAGTTTTTCACTCATTTAATGCATGCAACTGTGTCAGCGCACAATATCCAAATTACTTCATAGATATGATTAACAGCAACGACACCAAAAACAATAACAAAGCTGCAAAAAACCGACAGCAGTTGAATTGCCATAAATGTTTGCATGTCGAGTTACGTCAGTGGCGCACAGATGTTTGATGCCGGAGGGTGCGAATGTGCGTTCGTGTGCCCTGTGCACTTTTGTCCAGCATCATTAACGGCCATAAAGCAAATGACAATTTGTACAAATCTAAAAAATCGATTGGCACATTGCTACGCCACTGTGTGCAACCCATACAAAGCCGGTCGACATACATGTGGCTCTGTGAGTGCGAGTCGAGATTAATACATATGTGCGCTGCCATATGTGCGCGCCCATGTATGCAAACCAAATTGTGTAAAATAATTTAATCATTAATTATGTTCACGTTCATGTGCGACAACAGCGCTCGTCGCTGCCTCACTGCAGACGCACAGTGGTTGGACCCTTCGCACCGATGGTCGAAAAACGATAAATGTATCGTGAAAGCCAACAACAGCCCCATAGGGTAAAAAGGAAGTATGTACACAATTGGATCATACTGAGAGCAACTCCAACACCGATACATCTTGGCGTAACGTTCAAGAATTAATTTTTAATCATATTTACTTCAAATTTTTTACTGATATCGTATGCAAGCGAATAGTCTCCAAAAAATGTAACTCGATACTGTGACAGACAACACATTCTAGCACTGCGAGTTGCAAAGACGCAAGCGGGGCTCTTTCAACATGCCACACACACTGAACGCAACAGTAATGAGACAAGCGGTTGGGCACTGTCGGGCGACGGCGGCAAGGAGCAATTGCAGCATTTGTTTGCATAGCCCGAACTCTCGAACAGCCATTCACAAATTCGTCTGGCCGCCACTGCATCTCCGGTTGCGTTGCGCTGTTCTGCAGTCGCTTTTGTTATTATTTACACTGCCTCTTCAATTCCCCGAACACCCCTCTTCCGCTTTGTTGTATTTATTTAATTAATTTTAATGGGAATAAACAACATTCGCTTTTTATCGCATTGCGAAACGGTTGAGCCATCGTGCACAGTGTCCGCTGGCGCAAATGCCGCCGCTGCCCGTGGCGTTGTATTGCTTCGGTTTGTTGTTTGTCTCTGGCTGGATGACTCAGTGGACATGGAATAACTGAATTGTGCAATGCTCTTTGTTTCATTTGCTGTCCTAAGTGTGTTGTGGCTGGAATCGGCAAACCCTCCAGCCCTTCCTGCCTAGCCCCTGCTTCGTGCTTGATCCCCTATTCAGCCTTTCGCTCCCTATCGACGAATAGCGTTTTCCCCTTCATCAAAACCACAACTATTCCTAGCATCGTTTACTCCCACTTACCGCTCGCCATATTCGCTTCGTGGGCGGTGACTTTATCAGCCAGCCCTCGTAGTGAACCTCCTTGTTCATATTGCCCTTTAAGTGCCTCCAGATTTTCAGATCTATGATTGTCGCTTGCCCGCTTTGTACTTTTCCACCGAAGGCAAATTCAATTTCAAAAGCTTCCTGTTTCGTTGCCTTTTCGAATGAGTGTTGGTATGTTTCCCGAAATCTTCTTTCTGCTGCAGCGCTATTCCGTCAGATATTTTCTCTTTTTATATTTTTACGCTGCTTCTCCTCCCGATTTCTTTTCAATTTATTTTATTTATCACACACACAGGAAATCGTACTTTAACCAACGATTTTCCATCAGTTTCGTACAGATTCGACGCGGCCGATATTTTAAAAACGTAATTGACACTTTTTCAGCAAAATTTCCGTGAAATTATTGGTAGCAATTACACCCATTCACACTAAATAAACGAACATCGAAAAATCTCCAAACGCTGCTTCGCTGCCCTGCCGTTCTGTGTTGTTATCGCTGTGTGTCAGTGTTGGCACAGATTCGAACTGCAGGGCCAGTGTTGGCCGACATGATGGCGATGTCAGAAGTTTGCGCATGCGTACTGCAGTTGATGCGAATACTCTTTGTTAAAGCTCAGAATTAAAGCTAATCAGTTTATTACAAATTCTACACAGAGCGAATCTCTTAAAATGTTGTTGCTTCGATTTGGGTGCTTTAATTCTGTAGTGTGATAGAAAACAAGTCCAATTCGATTCGTGGTATTCTTGCAACTTCAGAATGAATGTCAATAATTGCCAACCGAAATATTTGATCTAGCATTCAAATAATTTGCAATTGATTCTGCTATCAATAAACCTATGAATTTAAGTAAATCAAATATCTAATGCAACCTTGGCATTTTAAAGGTATGATTAAAAATACTCAGGCTATTGTTTAATATTTTAAACATTAATTTTGTATTCTTCTTTTCCAATTGTCCATGGTCTATTCATATGTTTTCGTCGTAAGCGATCTTGAATTTGGCACTAAACTTTATCTTTGGCTCTCGAGCACCCTGTGGTTTTTATGGATACTAGCATAGCCAGTGCTGCCTGATTTTTGGGAATACCTTTTTTGCCTGTGCTATCCAAACGTGTCTAGGACCATAAAAATCTAACAAATACACGTATTAATGAAAAAGCAGAAATTTAAAAAGAAACAGTAAATGATGTCAATCGTGATCGTTACTTGGAAGCATTTCGGTTTTATCTGAAAGATCCGTATTTTAAAAATGATGCCATTTCCAACATACGGAAAATTATACAATATAGTAACGAGATGAACCTTATTTCGCCTACTCTTAAGACGGTTTCTCCGCTTCCCTTTTGGTTTTAAAATTACCAAATATTGTGTAAATCACCCTTCTGGCAACACTGATCACAGTACTAACTCATCTTCCATCTTTCTCTCCCATCAATATGCTTGGAAAGTAATCTCCATTTCCACTCAACGGCATAACAGCCATAATTGCTTTCACACGCATATTCGTGTGAGGAAGAAGTAAACTCTACACTGTCAACCGGCTTGTCTTCGATTTTTCGCACGCAAAAGTTTTTCTTTTTCTCGTTTGCATTGCAGTGGGGAGAAATCGTACTTTAAAAGAAATAATCTGGAAAATCGGGATCGTTTTACAGCGTGTAAAGTGCCGCAATCTGAATACGCTTTAGTTAAAGTGTGCAAAAGCAGATCAACTCCAGGTGTAGTCGTTTTACTAGGACAAAATATTTATTGTTGAAAACCGTAGCAAATATGGCGGCAGTGCAAGTGACAAACAAATCGGGGACTGGCTGGCCGCGACGGAGCAGCCAAGGCCAAATGGACAACAGCAGCAACAATGGAACACAGAAATTCGCGCCCAGCCAATCGCTAACCATAAATCGCACAATAAACTTGTAAGTTTGCTCCATGCGAGTTTAAGATTGTCGATTTTAATATTACAACTACACTGAACTTTTCACTTTCAGGTATCCGCTAACAAATTATACATTCGGCACTAAGGAGCCGCTGTTCGAGAAGGACCCTTCGGTGCCGTCGCGGTTCCAGCGTATGCGTGAGGAGTTCGATCGCATTGGCATGCGGCGTTCCGTGGAGGGGGTACTGCTGGTGCATGAACATGGACTGCCACACGTGCTGCTGCTGCAGCTGGGAACCACGTTCTTCAAACTGCCGGGCGGCGAGTTGAACGCGGGCGAGGACGAAGTGGACGGCCTAAAGCGGCTTTTAACCGAGGTAAGCATTGACGCGCTGCCTAAAATGCGGTTGGTGGCGAAGTAGTGTAGTAGTTGTAGGGAAAGGCATTTAGATCCCATTGACTGTATGTGCATCAGGTGCAATCACTCGGAGCAAGCAAAATTATATCAAAAATTGTAAATGCATTTGCATTGTCGAAGGCAAACAGTTCGAATGGAAATTTGTAGTAAGATTCTAAAAATGTTAAATAGCACTACTGCAACCGATCAACTACCAGCCATCACGATTCATCAGCATCACAACTATCGTAACGGCAACTGGCATTGCCATCGCCATCAGACTGCTTGCATACGCTTTAAGCAAGCTAGCAGTGGTTCTGTTTTGCTTACTGCCGTCTGCGCTGCAAGCCAAAAATACATTTGACTGTGAAGTGCCATTGTACTGTATTGTTATTGTATTGTATGCATTGTAATCCATTTAGACATTAGGACGGCAGGACGGCGTAAAGCAGGATTGGATTGTCGAGGACACCATTGGTAATTGGTGGCGCCCCAACTTTGAGCCGCCACAGTACCCGTACATTCCGCCGCACATCACCAAGCCGAAGGAGCACAAACGCCTGTTTTTAGTGCAGTTGCATGAAAAGGGTAACGTTGACCTAAGCTTAATTGTACATAAACTAGTATTTATTACTCGTACATGCTATATTTTTTGTATTGTATCACACACCCGACATAAAAAGCGCGACAACAAGAGAGATCGAATGCGTGCCAGTTCACTGGTATTCCGCATTGGATATGGCTCACGCATGATGAGTTAACGCATGCAATACTTTGCCTACAAGGCTTACCTACCTATTTTCTTTACACAAATGCGCTTGTGTCCAAGTCTTTGGCAAGCACTCTGATGATGACAAGTACGGCAATTCAGGAAGTCTGATTCTGCATTAAAAATGCTGTTTAAGAATTGAATAGCTTTGATTCAGTGGTATAGTTTTTTAGATAACTAAAAGCAAGTTCAAGTGGCGGAGTTGGAGTATTGCGAGGCATACTTCGGCTGAATGACGTACCCTTATGATACTAGAACAGCACAACTGGAATGAAGCGAACTCTCTGAAGCATTTCTGTAGCGGACTTTGGGAGCTGTGAAGCAATTTTTTAACTTTTGGTTAACACCTCGAATCAATACGAACTCTAAACGAGCTTAGAAATAGATTAAGCACTTATTTAGGAGGCACAATAGACCAATATTGCTCGCAGTGCACAATACCCCACTACTATATTAATCTAAAAACCACTATTGAGTTAAAACAAAAAACGAGCTCGTAAGAGTTGCATGACGTGCGATTTACACAAAAACTCTTCACTCATTATGTAGTGAAAACATTCTG
Source organism: Melieria picta (assembly GCA_964056695.1). Taxonomy (NCBI): domain Eukaryota; kingdom Metazoa; phylum Arthropoda; class Insecta; order Diptera; family Ulidiidae; genus Melieria; species Melieria picta. The sequence continues at coordinate 16,392,016 of OZ057399.1, forward strand.
ATGCGATAGTTCGCAGAGCAGTGCTTCTCATGTATTCCTAAGCAAAGATCACACCGAATCGGTATCAACTGACACATTAATTTGATTATTTCGTACGAGTATATTTGATCCCAGTTTCACCCCTAACGAAATCTTGCAAGCCCTTATTCCCTGCCATCAGCATCAGACTGTTTGAATAAAGCATATAATAGGGTTAAGTATTCAAGTATTCGTTCCTAGGACTATAACGTACGTTTTTTGTTGTAGTTAATATTTACTCCTTTTCTAAGCCAAAATACAATCTAATATTTATTGATTAAAACGCCAGATTAAAACCACCAAACCAAACATTACATAATCTTGCAACAGAAATTTTCTAATTTCTAAAATGTCGTATGTATTCTTTTCAATGCTGTTTAGATGCGCACTGGCGCCAGTACTGCAGTTTCGATGTGCCCTGAGCAGTTGTTTTTGTGCGTGAAACTGAAGCTCGTTGCGCCTCGTCTCCCTGTTAACGTACGATACATGTAGAAATGTTGTGCAAAATGAAAAGTACGAACCGACGGAACGCCGAACGTTCGCACAGTCTTTGACATTTCCACACTTGTCACACCACCATCGCCACCACTGCCACATTGTTGTAACTTTCACGAATGTAACGAACGTGCGCGCGCCTCAAATGCCATGCAAACTCTTTTTTGTTTTCTTGCTGATCTTTTGTGGCGTCACTATTACGCTGCTGTTCACACAATATTGTTTGAATCTTTGTAAATATGCCGCTCCGCCCAGTGGCGAGAGCGCGTATACATCTGCTCACGCACCAGTTCAAATTGTAATTAATCCTGTGCAAGAGTTTGTCATGGCATTCTTCCATACATCTTTTTTAGCTGTTGTTGTAATTCAGGCGTTTGTAAAACAGCCTCCTTGGAGCTGCAACTATGCGCAGTCTTTAAGAGAGGCTATGATGAAGATGTTGTATTTAATTTTATGACGGAATTGTGTAACATACGATTAGCGTGTAAACCTACGATTATATTGTTTGTTTTTTTGTTTCGTTGATTCCATGAATTTGATTGATTGATTTCGATTGGTTGATGATTGTCAGTTTGTAATATGCTCAAAGTGTACCCAACTGTGTAAGCTAAGCAGCAAGCAAGAAAGCCGATTGCAATTATTTATAGAATATCCAAATGAGAAGAATCTGTTCAAATGCAAATGTATTACGATGTACTTAAAATTACGTGCTCTATACAGTCGACGCCCAATAATACGAATAATGTGTATATTGCCCAATTATTTGTTAGTAACCGTCAATCAAAAATTCGTGCCATATTTTCTAAACAATTTTATTTAAAGTCTTAAACATAAAAATCAACCTGAACTTAAACATAAAAAATCGTTATTTGCTTACGAAAATACTACGAAGAAATAAAGCTTTAACCATTTGTAATAGTTACAAAATTTGCAATTTAAAAAAGAAATACTAAAGTACAAGGAGTTCCGTAAAAAAATGCAGTACTAAGACAATTTTTTTTGTTGGGTTAAATTAAAACATCTAATTAAACCATTACAATATGTATAATTTAATTAGCCGTTGGCCCTGCCATTATTATTTGATTTGAATTTAAATGTATTTAATACATTTTCTTTAATTTTTTATAACACTTGTATGTTTACTCGCAAAGAAATGATTTGTGAAACATTTGAATGTATTCAATTGTATCTAAATAACATATTTGCAAATTTCAATATAAATTTTACGTACGGGAAATGTTTTCATATCAATTGTAACTCCAGTAGCGGCTAGTATCCCAGCATCGCGACAGGATATTAAATATTTTATTTCAAAGTTTATTAAATAGTCGAAAAGCTTAAGCCACGTTAGACGTTTGTGTAGACTTAGTTTAATGATGAATACAAAATAAATGTATAAATGGCATCGGATAACTTTCTGTTGAGTACCCAAAATTGACTGCAAAAGGTTTTAAAGTATTCTGAAATTGTACCCTGATTCTGTCGCTCATATATTCCTAAGGTAGAGGTTCTCAAGCTTATTCAGCTCACTTCCCTTGGCGATGTAATAACATTTAGCACTTAAAAAATTGAAATGCCACCTCGAGGTGTTATTTCTCGTCTTTTGACTGAAGCTTATGCCTTTCTGATATTTGTGCAGTCCGAACTATTTAAGCTGTATAGGTAAATAATCAGTTTTGTAATCGAATTACTTAGTTCATGATGTTTTTTTTTTCAACAATTAAACTATTAGTTTATAATTAACTTAAAAAAAATGTATTTCTACTTTAATATTTTAGTTTTCCAGTATATATGTGTTGGAAAAATGTTAATATCTCGCTTGGGGTCAGTTTTTATTTTTAATATAAAATTAGTTATAGTACTGAAATAATTTTTTCTTAATATTAGCATAAAATTATGATTCATGTATAATACTTCATATCAAAATGAAAATTCAAAAATGCGGTTTACATCATCTTAATTGATCAGTGAATGAAAAGTACAGCTCATTTTTTCATGGAACTCCTCGTACGAAATTATTTTCTTTCACAACTGTAAGGCCACAGATCAGTCAATTCGAGTTCTGTTGTTGTAATTGGTTTCAAATCATCAAAGGGAAACCATGCTTTGGCTGCATTGAACATTTATACTTATAGACAAATGGGCATTCGTTATACTGGACGTTGACTGTACTCAGTTATGTTTTACCATACTCTACGTTACCTTTATTCTTCGTACTTTAAGCACGTTTTGTTGGGCTGTATTTAAACAAAAAACGAACAAAAAATTATCTTACCTTTTACTAAAGATTTACTGATTTTGTGTGATATTTGTCGATTTTTTGCAATGCGTACTCGCGGGTTGTGTTAGTGATGTGCACGTAGACTAATCTTGGCGAATATTTGAACACGCCCATATCATCATAACAACTCTGCACTTCATCGATAGACTGAGGCCTGCTCAAGGCCAAAGAAACATGCGAGTATCTATTGTAAATATTGAGGCATAATCGTAGTTTTAAATTGAACTTGTCATAATGACTTCACACTTGCATTTACCTCCTAAGCTGTAGTAGCCGTATACACACATATGCATATGTACATTTCAATATGTTTGCAGTAAAATTTAGCAACGAGTCAAATTATGTTTCGAACAAAGTGCAATTATCTGATATTGACTACTGAATCGAATCGAATGAATGTAAAGTGTCCGAGTGACCTGTTAAAACGCCAACGAGTCGTTCTCCCCATTCATGTACTCATTTTGTGTTTTGCAATTTTCTTATACTCCTCTCGACTCTGTGTAGCTTTGTTCGCGGTCCCGAAGAACTACAAGCTAGTGGCAGCGCCGCTCTTCGAACTGTACGACAACTCGCAGGGCTACGGACCAATAATCTCCTCACTGCCGCAGGCACTTTGCAGGTATGCATTACAAATACAAGTGTACAGTTGTGTGAAAAGTGCTAATACCAATTTTCACACACACACAATTGTAAATCATCGCACCTCATATTTAAATTTTAACATAACTTTGTTTCCATTGCAGGTTCAACTTTATTTACATGTGAGATGAGGTGCACGGCAGCGTTTGCATCGCTTACAAGTCGCCGTGCGAAGAAACCACCACCAGCAGTGGGCGGCGCAACAGCAGCGCCGAACATGCAACTGAATATCAGTCTCCACCACCACCATCAGCTTCATCATCGTCCTCGGTAGCATATGAACGTTACCATTCATATAGACAACAACCACAACAAACACATTATTAATTATATTAAATGAATTATGTATGTAAATGTTTAGAGATCTGCCAAGTCGCGTACACCTAAATACAATTAAAAAAACAAAAACAGGGCAAACTAATTTGAAAAACAACCCAGACACCGTATGGAATGAGGCAACCATGCCTGAGTACATCTCACTTATTGTAATCTTAATTAATTCAATAAAGTAGTACTGACTTGTATTTTTCAAGCAAAAATTTCAACAAGTGTACAAATTATTTAACCGATCTTTGGGTGCGTTGGTTTTAATAAAACTGTTACTTGGGTATAGAACGGCGTGCAACCTCACCTGGCAGAATTATAAATCACACAACACACATTTTGGGGGAAATTCCTTTATTTTCCAATAATATTGCTGTCGATAGCCGAACATTACGTTGTATACATATATAATTTTTGAAATCTTGCTAGATATCCTCGAACAGACGCCGAAGAATCTCCTTCACGTACGCGTATGCATGCAGGCAATGCGTTTACGTCTCCACCACGACAACACCAACGTGCATTTCCATTTTGTCTTCTTAACCTTATATCTTCATACTGGAAAATTGTTTATTATTTTTAAATATCGTAATAGCGTTTGTGCAGCTCGTCTCTTGCATATGCAAGTGGATATTGCACGTGGCGTTGTTGTTGTTATTCAAAGCATATAGTCCGCGTAAATCTGCTCGTATGTGACGCGACTGCAATGGAAGAACGTAATGCCTCTAAATTATCTAGTGCCGAATCCGCAGGCGATGCCTATATATTCCGAGCGCAATGCGCCCTCGGCCGAACTGCGGGCCTGCTACTGCGTCGATTAACTGCATTTGCTATATATTTATGTATGTGTGTGTGTGTATGTTATTTACTTGCGGCCCGCTGAGCCGCATTGTGCTCCAGTTTAACAAATTGCAGATAAAGAAAGGAACTGTAAAACGAAAGCACCAACAATCTTACAAAAAAACAATGAAGCTGTGTAGGTTGCGGATAATCTGTGCTGAAGGGCAGTCAGCGCCCGAATGCAAACAAAGTAGGAACCGTTCAACTTAACCAAACGGCAAACACAACAGAAAAGGAACCACAGGTATGTAGGTACGAGTGTTTGCTGGCATCGCCAGTAAGACGACAAGTGACACAATCCGGATTTTGATAACTCCCCCTATGTAGCTCAATAGGGCTTGCACCCCTCTGCTCCCCCCGACACTTAAGTTATGCATATGTAGATGCGTACAAAATCGTTAATAAAAAATCTAACGCCCGCACAGTTTCAACGACGCAGCAAGTGCCGCGCCCAGCAGCGATTATTCGTTCGCCGGTGCAGCGCTTCACCACAATTTGTTGTGATAGAACTTGAGATCGTGAAAGCCCTGGTCGGTGTAGCCCTCCGTGGACGACACCGTCGACATGGCGTCGGCGTTGTCGTGGTGCTGCGGCGACGACGTCTTGCCGACGGGATGGTGCAGTTTTACATGGCCAAAGTCCTCCGGCTCGTCCTGGTCGAACTGCATCTTGTTGGTGGGCGAGACGGCATTGCCGACGCCATAGGACATGTTCTTCATGCCGGTGTGCTGCTTGCTCAGCTGAAATGTGGCGGTCTTCTTTACGCTCACCACGCTCTCCGTCTCCAGGACGGAGGGCGTCTGCGGGCGGTCGTGCTCGCGTTGCGGCTGCTGCAGCGAGAAGCGCCGCTGCTTGTTCTCCTCCTCGATGGACATTTGCAGCGAATCGGCAGCCTGCATGTCGGCCTCGGACATCTGCTCGTCGTAGGCCGTCTGCAAGTCCTGCAAGTCGGCAGTGATCGCCTCGACGGCCTCTCGCACGGTCGGCTGATGGTGTGTCGGCGACGAGGTGCTGCGGGAGAACAGTATCAGTGCGCTGGCGTTCTTACTTTGCATTTTTCAAATGGTCAACTGTCAACAATGTACTGACGAGTTCGAGGAGGACAATGCGAATGCAAGAAACGAATAAAAAAGTTGCTGCCAACTGAACTAAAGTGTTATTTATTTAGAAAATATAAAAAGTTTTACACAATAGCTGCATTAAGCGAAAATTAGGCAGAAGAATCGAAAATACACGTACATATACATAGGTTTACATATGTATATGTATGCAGGTGTGTAAGAATATAGGTAAGTATATATGTATAGGTATAATTAAATAGGACGCTTGTTAACTAATGAAATCATGAGAAATCACAATGAATTGAACGAGTTAATTTGTTGCTGTGCTCGCATTCGAAACGAGTACTGCTCATGAGTGGTGCTGCGAAAGGAAGACACACGCAAGGATTTTGGGAGAGAAAGAAGGATAGATAGGTATAGGTATAGGGCCGGATGTGTACGTGTTGAAGAGGTGACAAGTGCAGTGGGTGAGGTTCAGCAGGCGGAATAATGCTAACGGAGGCATTGCATGCACGTTCCAGATGAACAATTTCGGCTCGTTTCGTCTCAATTAATTAAATCATAATAAAAAAATAATCAAAAATATATGTATGTGTATATCAACAAATCAGGTAAACCAGCTCAACTGAAATTTTTCCTCCCAAACAACTGTTGATTTTTTGTACAGATGGATTGCCGTATTTACTATGATATTCTGCAAAATAAGAATGAGAAATAAAATCGAAACATAAAAATCAATGAAACACAAATGAAGGAAAATATAATAAAATATAAAACATAAATAAAATCATGTAAATAAAATTGAATTACTGAATGATATTTTGTGAAAACAAATTGTTAATTTTATTATGTAATCGGAGAGATGACTGCATTATGGACAATACTATATACAATTAATTGGATTATAATGGGGTGTGTTGACTGATTGATCAATTGGGAAAAGTGCTACAAATTAAAAGCTCGGCAAGATACTTATAACTGAATTCAACAAATCTGTGGTCAAAAGCAATAACCGCTTAAGCCGACTTAAGAAGAAATTGAGTTATGGATGCCACCATCCTCCCTTGACTGTGGTCTACGTTTGTGTAAAATCAGGAAGTTTGTAACTTTAAAATTAAAAAAATTAATAAAAACCTATTCGCGTTACTACTTTTATCAAATATGCGCCTAAAACTTTAAAACGAGATTGCTCGAAACAGCAATTTTCGATTTAGGCGGTTATTGCTTTTGACCACAGAAATATCTAAATCACTGCTGAGAGAGCAGCCACCGAAGGAAGAGTTTTCTTTACTTGGATTTTGTAGAGTCAGCGTTCGAGTCCACAATTCTGTGACTTGTGGTCAAACGTACTAATTCACTAATTCACACCGGCGGCTGAACTCTCAGCTTTCATCTACATTTTGGATTGATTACACTAATCAACAGCATTATGGCTTTTCTAATCTCAACATTGAAATTTATAGCTCTGTGTTATTAAGCGCTTTTAATCAAAAAAAACCAAAGCTTGCCACTACTTAAAAATGTGATTTAGCACTACACGAAATGTTGTTGATCAATTAAAGTCCATGTCAATGGACACTTAAATCATTAATCTGCACTTACACTTCAAATTAAAAATTAATTTTACAAAAACATAGATATGAAAATGATTATTAACTAAATTGATTATACTAAATTGCTCATTAAAATCCTACGTTGTTACGTGTATTTTCATATTAATGCCGGGATTTAAGTGTAAATAAAAAATTGTACGCTTATTGATTTACTTTGCTAAAATATCTGTTTATATAACTAATCCAAATCATAATCCAATTAGTCATAAATACATACAAATAATAAATATGTGAATAATAATATTTAATGCTAGATTATGTACAAATAATGCGCATTAATTGTTTGTTACAACGTATTTATTATATGTTAAATTAAACTCAAGCGACTAACCAATAGTTCAAATGCAATTCAACTTTCCAATTAAAAAACGCTCTAGGTAGCTGCAACTGGCTGGCTACACATAGGCCCTTATTGGGTCCCTAGCGATACCAGATGGAGATTCGTTTATGAGTTGTAGTAGTGATCCGTGAGAATTTTAGTGCTTTGGCGAACTTCAGCAAGCGTCCACCTCCTCCTCTAGTCAGGCGAACTCATGTTTCCCAAAGATTGAAATGCCTTGTCTTGAGATCGCAAAGCAAACAGAGATCGCAGGCAAACACATATTCTAATCTCTCCAAAGCTTCATGTTTTGAACACATTCAGCAACTTTTACTGTCTGTCAAACCTATCCTATGCGCATGAGCCGCTTGTAGGCAGTACCCGGTTAATATACATATGAAGCTTTTGCAGTCTGAACGAGATAGTCTAATCACAAAGATTGTGCACTAGTTTTGTAGTTCGACAGATGCTTAGGTTCCTTTACCCTGCCTCTGTCTGTCTTTTCATGCTGTTCTCTAAGTCCCCGCACAAAGTGCAAAGTGGCCTCCTTCTCCTCCTTTGCTTCTCCCCCATTATGTTGGTCTTCACAATATGCAGCCAACAAGACCACAATCAACGATTGGGGCTCATTCTCTACTGGAAAATTTGCTATTTTCAAGCACACGCAGCGAGGAGCTGAAGCATACATGGGTTCTTGGGGGCAGACTGAGCAAGTCCGTCAGTTTTTTACATCAAGTTTGCGAAAATAGTTATGAAATAACAATCAGTTTTTTATGTGTGAAGGCAAACATATTAAGTAAGCAGCATAGCAGTCACTACATTCTTAGACATGTCGATAAATTCAACTGCTTGAACGACTATTTTCAATATAACACAGAAGTAGTTTAGTGCGTTGCATCCAATTTGTAAGTAGAGGAATTAAGCATTATTATTATTGACGGGGATAGTGCACTGCGACCTAGAGGATCTATTGTGCCTCCTTCATGGACTTACAGTTTGTCAGTAAGTCCAGTATCCGAGAGGAATTTTAGTATGTTACCTAAACCTTTGGAAACCCAATCTGCACCTGGTATAAGAAAGTCCCCCAGGTGTTTCTTTGCATACAGAACCTACATTAATTAATGATTGATTTGAATTGATTTGAGCACCTTTCCGTTGGAATAGCAAGGAGATCGAACCCTTTTTAGAAAGCTAAACACTTTTACTGTCCAACGAAATTGTAGAAGTTACAGCAGGTTAAAGGTGCAACTTGATGTGCAAAGTTTTAGGCCTCTATCTCTTCTAGTTTAGGACCTACGCGCATTAATTACGCGCATCGAAAATTATTCAACTAAAGGGGTCGAATTAATGTGTTGCTGTTCCGCTATCTACCCCGCTACTTTTTGTTTTTTTAAACAGACTTCAAATTAAAGAATAAAGTCTCAATGTCTGAGTCTTTAACCACTTATAAACGGAACTTCATTTGGCATCGCTAGACGCACCTACAGTTTTAAGCTTCATCCAAACAATCGACAATCGATGCTTTTCATAGGCAATTATTTTACTTTCAGAGGAGCCGCGACGGTAGTCCATTAAGCGTCTTGACCAGTTGAATTGCATTTGACATGACAGCTTGAACGAGGTGAGGAGAAAGTATTAATTACCTGCTTGACTCAGCACCTCCTTTATTTGGCGTAGAATTGTTATGAATTATCTGCAAATAATACAGAGATTTATGAGAGTTTATTGATGGTTTTAAAACACACGCAATTGCTTCGGAGTGGGGTGGCAGTTGGCGTTTGTTTGGGAGAAAATACCAGCACTTGTAAAACACATTTCAACTGTACCGTTTATTGAGACAGCGCACGAAATCCTGCGCCAAGCAATTCACTTTTTCTTTCTTTTTCCAGCAAATTCCCAGTGCCTCTGCGACTGTCGTGCGCCGCAGCGTATTCAAATGAGCAGTCGGTGTCCCACTTGCAGTCGCGGCGCGCAACATCGACAGACAATGCCCACAAGTCAACTGCTCGTTTGCCATTTCGCTGTCGTGCAAAGCCGCACCGGCAGCGTTTCCTACGTTTCGCGACGCGTCAATGGCAAAGCGACCAATTTGTGGCTTTGAGCCACAAAGCACAAAGAGGCCACTTACGAAAGCAAGCAAAACAAAACATAAACTACTGGCATACTCCCATTTGCCGGTTCGGCAAATGGCCGCAGAAAACGAAAGTGATGTCCTGCGACTCTGGCGCGCTGCCAAGCGGCGGGCAAATCGCTAGCGTCTAGTTGGACAATTTCGGTTTTAACCCTTCGTTGCATGGCATGGCATATATGGAATGTTAGATTTTCATAGATTTGGAAATTATTCTATTCAGCATTTTACAGTCGCTCATTCTTCAGTTGAGTCTTTTATGTTAAAACAATTGATTATAACATTAAAAGTGTGTGCAAAAGAAAATCATGCAACGAAGGGTAAAATACGACGCTCGATTGCAGTCGCACACACACACGCATTAAACAAATTTTACCAACAAATTAGTTTTGCAAAATGTTTATATATTTTCATTATAAAATATACAACGATAAAAATTTCCATCACAATAAATTTGTCAAATGCTGTGAATGTCCTTCCAAGTCTGACGTCCTCAGCGCAAAATACGAAAACAAAGACACCCTGATACAGAAATGCTAACGTCCGGTTTGAGGTGGGTGAGGCGAGTCATGAAAAGGCAAACACAAACAGAATGGATCGCACACATTGTGAAACTCGAAAGGGAATACGACGCGGTGTGAGTAATTTGTGTCCGTTGCTCAATGGGAACTAACGTCGTTCAGTTGGCCGGCGTGGTCACAGCGTTGCCCTGCGAGTGCATGGGCGAGTACCCAGCGGCTGGCTGCTCCGGGACCGTGTCGGGGCCCCGCACTAGGTAAATGGTGGTCTGACAATTGGGACAGGTGGTGCACATTTCGGGCTCGGCGGCGACGACTGGTGGTTGCTGGTGGTGTGCGGCCGCTTGCTGTGATGCCTACGAGCAACGCAACCGACGACCAATTGCAGCAATTGAAATAATTGAAAAGAATACGAGATTTATTTATAAATATTTAGATAGAAATACGAGGAGTAATTTACATGGGATTCTTTGTAAGATTGATTTTTGCACTGCATCTGCGATGGCGACATCTGTACCGGTGGCATTTGTTGTTGCATTTGCTGTTGTTGATGCGATGGCTGGCCTGACGGCTGACCGGCAGCGGGCATCTGGCCGTGAACGTGGCCCTGCGATTGGGCTTGGGCCTGAGCCTGGCCGTGGCCCTGCGCTGGCACCTGTGCTTGCGCTTGCATTTGCTGTTGCTGTTGTTGCTGCTGCTGTAGTTGTTGCTGCTGCTGTACCTGTTGCTGCTGTTGTAGCTGCTGCTGCTGCTGCTGTTGTTGTTGTTGTTGATGAAACTGAGCCTGTGAAGGCGTCATTGATTTAACATCAGCATTCATCTGCATATTTTGCGCTGCATCGCCCTGAGACTGTGCACGAAAACGTTCGACAGATCAATCCGGCTTTATCATTTTTCTATTTCAAGTTTTATATTCCAAAAGTGTAATTACCATTGGCTGCATTGTTGCGGTTACATTTTGCATCTGACTGCGTGAACTGTACACATCTAGGCCCTGTTTCAGAGAGGTGGAACGTAGCGAAATTAACAAAAAAAAACTGCGAATGTACTAACGACGACTTGTGTAGCATATGTTGGTGTAAGTTGGAGAAGGAAGAGCTCTTTGAAATGTGTTGACGATCCTTTGGTGCAATCATTATCGAATAATCTGGACATCATTTCATATTTTTTTTATTTTTTGCGATGCACTTAGGACAGAAATGATTAAATAGGTTCAGATACAGGGGATAGTGCTATGAATCATTGAGTCTAGGTGAGGTGTTACCCCATTTTTAGATGATATAACATTATGTATATATCTTTAATAATATACGATACCATGTAATTTGGGATAAAAATTTACTACTCTTTTATAAAAATTTCTGTCCAAGTGGTCTTTTGCTTTGCTTGTAATTTGCTTTTAAAAGAAAAAACTATGTTTATTAAAGAAACAAGAAATAATTATTGCTTTGGGTTAACCAAGCCTAGAGAAAAGGGAGGAAAAAATGGAACACTCTTATATGACAAGCTAAGCATAAAAACGAAGACGGTGTACATTCAAGACGGATCTTAAATTATTGGTGGGCAACCAAACTCTGTTTAAGTCTATTCTTGACTCTTAAGATCCCAATAAATGCTTCGAAAAAACAATTAATTGACAAAGACAATTAATGTAAAGACCCTTTTCCAGGACGCTTCATCACTACTTTTACATTTAATGTAGGTTGTTTTAAAATTGTGTACTCGTCGACCTTGTGTCTATTGACAACAGACACTAATTCTTGGTAAACCACATAGTTTGAATACGACTCGACCGGAGGGCGTGGCTCCTATACAATACAATAGCTTCCTAATTATAAGTCGGACAGCACTGAAATTTGTTTCTGCGTAACTTTGGAACCATAAGTCGCACATTAATGAAACTGGGTCACACACTTCGACTGGGGGAATAGATTGGGCATTACATAAAAGAGGCGTGCACCGCCCAGTGTTGTATCAAGAGTGTGAGTGTTGTATGAAGAGTAGACACAACAGTGTTGTATGAAGAAAGTTGATTGGCAATAAATAAGCAAGCATTCAGCTTGCTGCACTTTAAAGCAGACAACTATGAATTACTAACGATTGCAAAAAAGGATCGTAATTTTTATATTTATAATTTTTTAACATAATATCGTTGCTGCTGATTATTGCAAAAATACTCATTCTATGTTTTCATTGTTATGAGTAGTGTGTTTGTGTTTGTTTACCGAGTGTCTGGGAAGATTGGACCGTGAAAACATGTTTTTCTTGAAATACTCATCGTCGACATCTTGTAAGCCCTTTCCGTTGGACGGCATTGAGGAAATTGAAAATTTCAACAAAATATTAATTCAGCAAATGCAACAAGGCAAAAAAACAAACATTAAAAATGCAAATACTTTACCGAACGCTTTTCCACCATCTGATTGCGTACTGACATGCGACTCAAGGCGTCGAGAGGATTCTTACGTCCCTGAAAAACACACACACACACACACCAACGACAAATAATGCACACACGAGGCAGATCGAACCAGGAAACGGTATAAGTAGCTGACAATGCTTACGTTCGCTTTGGCCTGTTCCGCTGCTTGACTCGGTGTCAGGCTGACGTCGCTTGCCGCTTTCTTTAGAAAGAAGGAATTTTTGAACTTTTCAAGTGCTGACTTTAACTTTTGCATTAACACTGGGCCAACACACTTACTAAAATTTGTGTCTTGGACGCTGGCTTGTGCATCGTCTGCAAATTACTTCGCTTGCTTTCCATTTTCTGCGCGCGTTCGTTTTGCTCTAATACACCAGTATTCGGAAATTTTTTTATTTAAAAATATATATTTTTTCGTGAGGCGAATTATTATTAAATTCTTTGAATTTAATATATGACAACTAGGCGAAAAATTTCTCAAACAATAACAGTTGAAAGTTTTTCAAAAGTGCTTTTCAATAGTTTCTCGCCACGCACTGCACTGAAACAAGTGACTCACACGAAATAAAGGCTAACGGGTAGGCGGCAATCTCTGCGCAATTGGCACAGATTCGCATCGCATGCACGAGAGACGACCCGCGGCTGGGCGCAGGGACGCATGCCCAGTGGGTGCAGCGTGTCGTATGAGCGATGCGGGTTTTGCGGTTAGCGACAAGCAATCGAATTTAGTGCTTTAGGTTAGTGCTTTGAATGTGTTAAATACCTCAGCCATACTGCACGTTGGACGACGGGCTCCGTAGCGGCCAACCGGTGAGATCTGTGTTATTTGCGCTCCCAATTTGGAGGCTTCCAGCTGCCGCATGCGCCTTCTATCGACGTCGTCGCCCAGGAAGTGAGCACCAAAGAGTTGCGTGTTAGGGCTTTGGTTACATTGCGTTTGGTTTGATGTTCATTCCGAGGTTTGAGTGCAGTTTGTTGGTTGGGTTGGGATGATGCGATTCGATGGTTGGTTAGGTTAGCATTAGGTTGTTTTGGTTGTAGTTGTTGCAGTTGGCGCATTAATTTAGTGTTATGAAAGAAATTGCACACATAAATACAAAAAAGTTGAATTAGTACACAGCAGATGTGGTTAGAGGAACGTTAAGAGTCATGCAAAGCTTTCAATACTACTAATTTAATGCATAATATATATTTCTACAGTATATAATATATGTACATCTTAAATATTTAGCTGTTTACCTAAGCTAATGAGTTCAGTTAGATTCGTTTTGCGAGTAAATAATGCAATTATTGCGTATTTTACTTAAGCAGATGGTATTTAATGTTGTAATAGGTTAGCTTAGGTTGACAGTGAAAAAGAGCTCACATAGGCCAAAGTAGACCCACTGTGTTACCAGAGTGGAAAGAGACCGACCCTTAGCCGAATGGAAAAATCCATCCACCGCGCTTGCCTTATAAAACGAACAATGCAGCTTATACTTATAGCTGACGGCTTAACCAGAAAAGGGATCCCGAGATAAGGAAGTTTCATCCTGGCCAGACAATGGAACATAAAGTATGCAAATATATGATACTGAGGGGAGATCAGCTGAATTACATTTGCGATAGTGTTCAGTAAAAGCAAGACCCAGTCGTTGGCCAACGTTCCATGCCGGCCAACGGTCCAGTGACCTGTTAGGACAAAAGCGATAGTGCCACGCCCGAAACGCTGAAGTTGTTTGATTGTGTTGTTCAACGAATTCTTTCACCCATAGCATGTTCGCCAGTAAGAAAGAGTTTGATATTCATTTCAACAGACGCCAGTGGTGCGCACAGAAGATCGATTACGTTCAGCAGCGTAATGCCAGCTCATAAGCTTCGCAATAAAACGTAATGTAATGATTTTTATAAGAATGTAGTTATGAGGTACAACATAAACTATTATAAAGAGCTGTAGAAAGTTTTGACTTTATGAATGCCGAACCAAAAAGTCCATAATTTTGAGCATGTTGTCAGTTTAAAGCAGTAATTGAAAATTTGGGAAACATATTTTCAAGCAAATTTACTAATTAAATCAACTTAAAGCGACTGTAAGCAAACACTTAAACTTGTCAACAAAATGTCGTCGCAATGCAACAAACTGCTGAGTTAATTAGCACAAAGTCATTAAGCGTAACTTTCCCTTAAACATTTTCTGTAGCTGACCAAAAAACCACACTTAAACCACTGTTATTCATTATTTTCAATTTGCGTGTTTGTGTTAAGACACGAGTAGACTTTATGCAAATCACAAGCTACAAGCAAAACTCCATAGGTTCAATGTGTCCCAGCAAATGTTTCTTTTCCGCAGCTCCACGACTGCTTATTTTCTGTTTATTTTGCCGCAGACCACTTTCCACTACCATTTTGTTGCAGGCTTATTTCTGCCCACTAACCCAAGTCAACCCGAAAACCTAGCGCGCGAGGCAAGCACGAGAGGGTGTCATGCACATTTGACACGCGCACCACATAAATATTTAACGGTACAGTAGAGCCAAATTTGAGCAAACAGAGGCAACACTATGCAATATACGAGGCGAGTGTACAACGTATTCATTAGTATGGTGGGAGGGGCTGCTCACCTGTTTGTGATGTGCATGCCATTGGTGTGGTTTTGGTGTCTGTCCGACGAATTGCCATCTTCTTTATCGAAAAATCCTTCGTATAGCACGAAATTATTTGCCTGCGGTATGGTTCGCACCAGTCCGTAGTGTTTCTTCAAAAAGCCAAGTAACTTCTCTGATGGCCTATCCACCGAGCACTTGAGCGGAGTCCAATTCTCTTCGCCCAGCATGGTCTGGAAAAGCTCCTTGCCGAGGCCCTCGCGCTGACGTGACTCATGTACGTAGAAGTCGAGAATACAGGGCGCCTTGTCAATCTTGCGTGTCTGCCCAGTCTCATCGAATAGATACAAATCTTTCGTACCGACTTTCAGCAAGCCAATTACCACACCACTGCAACGCAAACAAAATAATAATAATAATAATAGTAGCAATATTTATTTAAAATGTAGGCCAATGTGGTGCCTTCATTTTTTGTTCTTATAAAATTGGCACCGATGTATTTATATGTATTGTTTTTCTATTATACATGACACACAACCAACCATATTACTATTATTGTTGTAGTGTCAAATGTACATACACACTTATTACATACCATACATGCACTCAGGCACACATACACAACACAGGAGGTAAGCATATACAATGCAAAAGGGAAAATTATATGAGCTAAAATAGTTTTCACGAGGCCTACTCGCTTATGGCCAGGGAGCAAGACGTACATAGTAATTAATTTCATGGAAAAAATTTAAATACGCATGCATTCACACACACACGGATACAAATGCGAAAAAGCCATGCAAAGTGAACGGCCATATTACAAATCCTTCAAAAACTGACGTCATGTGCCTACAATTTTCACGAAATTTATTTGGCAACGGAAGCCACTCCGTCCAAAGTAAACGGCAGCGAAAATGCTTAAAATTTACTTTTTGCGTGACGTTCCTTAAAGGCGAAGCAAAAAACTGATTTTTCGTCAGTTGTTTTAGTTTGTAGCTATGACATTTCAAAAAAAAAGGGGAAAAAAGTGCATAACTTAGTTTAATAATTCTGCTCAAGGATCCTTTGTGTAAGTGATTAAGTTTAATAAAAAGCTTATATTTTGTGAAACTCTAAGTTAAAGTTAGTTAAATAACAATTTTGAAAAGATGGTATTGGACCAGCAGAACATAAATGTATATTTAATTCTTTATTAAACGTATTGCAAATGTTGAGTTTTGATATCAAATCCAAAGATATGAAACAATGGCTTATGGTATATTTACTAGTAGACAACAACAACAACACTCAACAAAACTCAAAATATAATCAAATTAATTGTTGTTTAAATGGAATTAGTCAAATAATTACAAAGTATTGTAGAACTCTGAGTTCATTCAAGCTTTCAATGAAGTGCGAATGCTTTCCCTATAATTCAGAAGAATACTTACTGGTTGCCAGCGTTCGGATCGCCCAAGAGGTATATAATTTGGTTATCGGACATGCGTAACTTTTGAGCGGTTGTTACTGGCTTTGCTAGCTTTTGCGACACCGCCGATAGCTGCCCCAGACGATCTATAATTTCGGACATCTTCGAAGTGGCATCGCTGTACAAAGAGAAATCATTTCATTACCTATCAATTATGCGTTACTGCTAACTGTCGTACTTACAGCGCCTGTCGTCGATCGCCACGAAATGTGTGTGGCAGCAAGTTTGAACTGACCCTCACGATGGGCTGCTGAAAGAGGCCTTTTATATCAAACCGAAACTCGACCATTTCGATTTATTGGTTGAATAGAGTCGTTGACTTGAGGTTTTTTCGATGCTAACCACACGTCTCCGGTCTAGTATGTTTCTCCTGTCTGAAAATTGAGAGTAAATACATATATTTAACGCCAAATTTGACTGAAGTAAGAACAAATGCAATCAGAGCATTAAGCTCCCAATCAGAGCAATGGCATAACTTGATGTCTAAATGCAATTTTCATATTAGCGAATCGTCTGTGGGTGAATGCCAGCCACTGCAATTTAAATAATTGAAGCGAAATGTAAAGCGCCAATTTGAAAAACAACGACAAACAACAAAAACTCAACTGCCACACACCCTCAAAAGCCTGAATACGCTCATTGCCTGCAGTAATCGCTCATGTCAATAGCGACACTAATAGCAACAACAACCACAGGAATTGCGGCGTCAAATAGTTTGCAGTACATGTGCCGTCTAATATCTTTGCAGTCAAATCGATTGCGCCTTCATGCCTAGGCGCGTGCACCCCGCACAGCAGCAAAAGATCAATCTGCCCAATTTCACAGAGTGGAGCGGCGGTGGCTGCCTCCAGTTGACGGCTATTAGCTGCAGACTGCAGTTGAGGGCGCGTCGCGCTCGAAATGCACACAAGGCGGCACGCCAAGGTGAGGTAAACATGGGTGTTTGCGTGTGGGTAAGAACACAGTGTTGTTGTAGTTGTTGTGTTGTTGTTGCTATTACTGCTGGTTCGGATGATAGAGTGTATACGTCGCATAGAGTGCGACGACCTAACAGCCGAGTTTGATGCAATTTTACAGAAACGTCATCAGCGCTCGGCGTCAAGCGAATGCACTGGAGGCAGATTTTTGAAGGCGAATGAATGTATATACATACTTGTATTTATATTCGTATTTTAGTAAACTTTGGGCTGACAAGGAAATCATTTTGGTTTCGTAGAGTGAAATAACACTAAATTGTTTATTTAGACAACTAATGAACGTTAATTAATGATATGTTTTTAATTTTGTAGGATATCCTTATGCTCTCCTTCTCCTTCTGACACATTTATGATTTCGCGCTCATAAAATGTCCTTATCAGTAAAATACTGAAACAAGTCCGATTTCAGGTCATCATCGTTAGTGAATGTTTAAATTGTTTACCAGTCATCAAAATTGTGAGCATTATAGTGGTGAAATATTCATACGATTTTTTTTTGCCATTTGCTAATTCTGGCCGTTTTTCCTTTTTTTGTTTTTTCTAATTTTATTAGTTGTTGACAGAAAGCATACGAAACACCTTTGTATTTCCAGAAAATTGACAGGATGATCTTTTTTGATGCAATTTACGCTTGCATCATGGTCTTTTTCGATCGATATTATTGTAAATCATTTCCAATATCAGTGATGATGCAATCTCTCGCACAGTTACATGACAATCCGACTCAATTATGAATTCGACCAAAACCTGAGCCATATCGGAGTGAAAAATCTCCAGAACGGAATTCTGACAACTGCGTTGTGTAAAGCAATTCTCAAAATAAACTGTACATTTTTGTGAGTCGCAGCAGCTTTCTTGCCATTACGAAAATTAAGGTATCATGGCACGTTAGAAAGGGGAATTTTTAATGATTTAAAAAATTATTTATTTATCAGCTCCTTTATTATCAATCTTTTTTACAATATATTGATGGTTTAAGGAACACAAAAAAAAATTATTATTTTTTTTTTATCATATTGTCTCTTATATAGGTGGAGCTGAAGTCGCGTAACAAAAAAAAACAAATCCTCCATTGCGGACACTTAATCTCCGAATCGGCCAATCTGAAACAAAAAAACAAAACCGATTCATATTTATTAAGCTTTCGGACACAGGAATTCACCAGAAAAATAAAAAAAAACGCTAAAAATAAAAGGATAGGAGCTTTTTGAAAAAAAGTGTCAAAAATTTACTGCGATTTTCACCTTTTTCCCCGAGAAAAAGTACTTTAAATAAAAAATGTTCTTCAATATCGTGGTCGATTCTTGTAAAAAATAAGTTAATAAAGAGAACTAAAAATTTTTTTTTAAAATCGGTCGAGCCAATCCAGATATTAAGTGTCCGCAATGGAGGATGTGTTTTTTTTTCTACGCGACTTCAGCTCCACCTATATAAGAGACAATATGCTAAAATTGTGTTGTGTTCCTTAAACCTTCACTATTTTGTAAAAAAATTTTAAAAAAGATTGATAATAAAGGAGCTGAAAAATAAATAATTTTGTAAATCATTAAAAATGCCCCTTTCTAACGTGCCATGATACCTTAAAGAGTAATATATGTATGTTGAAAATGTTCGTTTTTGTATTCAATGTGCACAATTTGCTTCAAAAGTCAACTAAAAGTGGCAAAGAGAAAAGTCATAATGTTGACAGTAGTCCTTCAAAACAAACCTAACCTAACTCCATCTATTTGAGGAAACCAAAATAACTCTTTTGCCAAACCAACATATATTTAATATGCAGATGAAAAACAAAAATAAAATTTTAGATTGCCTGATCATAATCAACCTTCCACTTGCAACGATTTTGGATTGTCGAAAAAAGGTGTCCATTATAAAATCAATGATAACATCAGCAGACAAAGTTTACTCCAGGACGCATAAGTGCCTACAACCAATATAAAAGGTCTACTGAAAATTACGAGCACTCCTTCAGTGCAGCCAGTGTAGCATGGCGATTTGCCCATGCACCATTCCGTACTTTAGAAACTTATTTGTAATGCGTGCAGAAATAAATAATTCAAATGTTTTAGTTTCAGTGGTATCGTTCATTTGTTAATACAAATCATAATCATTTCATGCTCTGTAAAACGATTTCTATCATTTTCAATTATTCATTGGTATAAATTAAACATACGAGTATATATTACATTAAGTCAAATTAAAAAAGTCATAAAAAAATGTAAATAAATTTTGCTGATTTTAGAGACATTCGCGTTATTTTCTGGCGCAATTCTATTATGTGTTTTCGATTTCATAGTTATTCAAACAATTTAGCATCGTGCTGTGTCTACGAGTACGAGTACAAACAAATCCATGTAACAATTTAAAATTTCCATAATGTGCAAAATTTTTTTCGTACTCATTAACGGATGACAGTCGAGTCAAAAACAAGCTCAGATGATAACATCTGAAAGCGTGGCGATGACGCGCAATTTGCCCCCCGTTAAGCAATTTTTACAAGTCGGCAACAAGCCCGCCATTGCGTTTCCCTCTTGCTAGCTGCATTCACATTCATACGTACATAAGTATGTCGTGTGATGCATGCTGGAAGAAAACGCTGCCAAAATGCATCGACTGCGATTCAAGAGCTCACTTCACATCGATAGAGATTGTGAAATTCCGCACATGTCAGACAGCATCACGAAACTTGCAAAACAACGCTGAGCCAATACAATGACAAAGCAATAAGCCTACCGAGCAATAAACCTATCGTGTGCTCACCACTTGCTTGTTTGTTATAATTTTCCACTCGACTCTCACAAAGTGTGCCGACATCTGCAGATTGACATAGAAACAACACAATTGCGAATTAAATAAACCACATTTTGGTACCATACTCGTATACGGGCGGCAAATAGCAGTCGCTGCGCAAAACAGTTTGTCGTTCAAATTCAGATCAGACAACAAAAGCTTAAGTGCCTTTATTGGGTTAGGTAATGTGAGTAGCACGATTAGCCACGCATAGATTCACTGCTTACCAGGCTGAAATTTGTCAATGAGTTGTGAAGTCAGATCACTAGATCACAATTGCAAACTGATGAGTGGTGATAGCGCCTTGAATCAGATCCGGATCTTAGTAACAGAAAATCGGCATATTGCGAACAATTTGTATAATCTGACACTTTTAATGCTAACGTAACTTTGTGAGAATAAATTATATTTTACTGGAGGCTTCATTCATTTACTAGCTTCATTTACTAGCTTTATTTGCATAGGTATCTCTACCAGCTCAAATACATTACGTAGATGCTTTGGATAATCCTAAATTTGAAAGCTATATTAAGACATCAAACACAACAGCAAGAATTCGTTTTTGTCGTTTCCTCGAATAGTACGGTCCGAGGACTCTGAAGCCCGTTGTGATGAGACTGTGGCAAACCCTCTCATTCAAAAATTATGGGAAGCTATGTGTTTAAAATACGAACTGTCCGAAAAAAAGTATTACATAGGTATGTAGTTGAAATAAATTTAATGTCCCAGGAACCAATGGTTTAAAACCAGAATGTATTTATTTATTTATTTCAGTCTATGGAAATACCTTACAGAATGTAAAAATTAATTAAAACTTAATTAAAAAATTAATCAAAAACTTAAAATCAAACATTTTGAGATAGATGGCCTTTTAAAACTTTTCAAAAAATATTTTTAAATAAAGAGCGATCTATGTCTAAATAATTTAGAATTTGATTAAACTCAAGCAACACTCTATTACTAGGAGCATTCATGCCATAAATAGTTTTGCTCAAGCACAAACAAACAAACCAGAGTGGCGGCCAATTTTGCCCGGAACATTGAAGTTAATTTTACCAAGAAGGGCAGTGCAATTCACACTACCAGTAATAAAACAAAAAATAAACAGAGCAAGCCAGCATTTAACTTTGTGTCTATTGGCAAAGCCATCTTTCATTCACTTCAAATTTCTGTTATGGTCTAAATACTAGGAATATAATGTTCCAGCAGCTGTATTCCAACTTTAAACCTCTTATCCCAATCGGGCCGAAACAGTTCATAGAAAAACATGAAAAGATAAAATTGTCGTCATAGGTACTTTTTCGATTCTTAAATTATTTCGGCATTTAGTTTTTATTCTTATTCGTCACACACAGCACAGAGAAACCATTTCGCCACACACGTCACACGGAGCAAAACATTCCCATGTGGAAATACACTCGAAAACAACGAAAAGAACACATCGCGATAGTCGCGTCGAAAAACCCCGATCAAAACAAAACTAAAATCTTATCAAAAAGTCTCGCCCTACAAAATTTTGTGTTGAATCTACATTTGACAGTAATTCACAGAATTCTTCAGGCGATGAGTAACACAGAAGAAGGCGGCATTTGATGTGTTTGAGAGCGTGTGGAATCGATTGCACAGTGTAAATTGACGCATTAGTTGTAGAGGGGACGCAGCTATATTTCTCCCTGTTATCAGGTCAAAACGAGAAAAATATTACAACCGTGCGAGACAAAATAGACGCTGATGCAACAACCGGGCACACTTACAAGCGATTCAAAAATAATCACAATAGGCGTGAAATTTTACAATTTTGTCTCTATGCGCGCTGCCCGCCTGCAAACAACAATCGTAAAGTTGTGTCTAGCCGCAAGCCCTGATCACCTCAGCTGACGATGTAAAATTCCGGTATGATGCAAGCGACACGTTTGTCATGTCCGCCACATGCTCTTTCCCAATTTTCTCACCCACTCCTAAAGTGCTCCACATACGCGTGCTGCAGGCACTTACATACATAAATATTGTACACTCGTAGAGGCATCAAATTACCACCGAGCAAGGCCAAGTTTACACGTTTCGTCGGCGCTTGATGTGGATATTTATTTTTGTATCGATTTCACAAACGCCCACAGGAATCACCATCGCAATGAGTTCAGAAGGCAGCGCCCAGCACCAGGCAAGAAGCAGAAGCAAAACAAAAACCATAAAAGGCTGAAAGTCGATTACCGACAGCCCGAAAAAGTTGCGCTTATTGTTACTCCGCGGCAAGCGAACATTAACAATTATGGACAAACAAGGTCAGCAGAAGAAATCTACTGAAAGCGCCGCGAAGTGAAACCAACGCAGCGCCGCGCTGAAACTTTGGCGCTGCCAAGGTAGGAAAATGAAATTGTAACATGCGGTGAAATCTCTCACAGGTGTTTGGAAATTTAAATGAGGCAGCAGAGTTGGACTGAAAGGAAAATTGAACGGGGTGAAGCCGTTCTCAAGGCAATGCAAGCTAATCAGGGCCAAAGTGCACAGTGCACCGTTGAGTGCTTATAAATGTGTCGTTGCGCGACGACAATTACATTTTAAAATTTTAATTTTAATTAACCCGTTTAACTGGCCGATAAGTTACTAACTAACAAACTATTTACATATGTGGACATGTTTGATATTTGCGTACACAATGGGAATTCGAATAATCAATGTGGCAAATCTGTAAGACGATCGACTACGCAAAGAAAATTGTAAACAAAACGGCGCTGACGTACATACACACATTTTGATGTACGTACAGATGCCATGACGATGGAGCGTATATTTATATTTGTGCATATTAACAATTGTATTTATGGGGAAAACAATAAGTGCGCATACAAATGGACAATGCGACATACGACTGTCGCACACGATACTGTAATCGTTCGGGCTTCAAAGAGCTAATGATGTAACAACTGCCAGTTCGGTTGAATGCAATAACAATTCTTTTTAATTGCAGCGATGGTTTCGAATTGAAAGTACTAAGTTGTCCAAGTACTGAGAGGAGGAAGCAAATGAAATTATCAACGCGCGACAATGGATCGGCGCAGCCAATTGTGCTAAGCTGAACGATGCGTTGCTGACTAGTCAAGGGCCCAAACAAATGAATAAATAATGCGCATAATTTTCGGTGACTATAAAGCATTAATTGCATTCATTCAAGAGTCAAAAACGGGCAATAAACATTAACTATTCTAACTAAAATCTGTAATACCCTGACAATTTGAGTACTTCAATGCGCCGCCAAGATGGAAGTTAAAATTAAAAAAAAAGTTAAAATGTATGGGCCAAATAACTCCATACATGAAAGACGACTAGAAGAAACATATATTTTCCATATTTTTGTAAGCAGCACGAAATATGGCAGTTCAATTAAATCTGGGCAGAACTTACAATAATAGAACATTGTGATTTTTTTCTGACACCTTTCAAAGTTTGATCAACTGTAAATACAGATCAAAGCTGAGATCCAATTGTGTTGTGAAGCTCAACCTTCGCTTCGACCTTCGCTTTGACCTGAACTCTTTTGAGGGATATCTTTTAAACAGATTTAAACTCTATTGAACACTACTACAAGCCCCATAGTCGAACCTTAGACAATCAAAACTTCTGGGGAACTTGAAACCCCAAAGAACTAAGATAGTCTTTAGTCTGTCAAAATTCAGATTTACTATGTATCTGACAAGTTACTTTTTAAGAGTGAAAATTCGGATTCACTATGTACCTGACAAGTTACTTTTTAAGAGTCAACACGCAGCAGATACTCTTATTAATACGAAGCATTGCACTGGTTCTGAAAGGACGCAATTACTATTTACGTATAATTACTATGTGCTAAAGATAGGTTACGTTACGGTGGCTGCCTCTGTAAGAGACAAACTCGGAGGCCTATTTATAGGCCCATTGTGCTCAAGATGGTACAGGCTTAAAGTAACATGTGAAGTTTAAAATAATAAACAAAGTACAACACACTTCCGCGTCACAAACTTCAATGTTTTCATGCCGACTTCAGGTATAGTTTTTCAATGGACAGTTTGAGTTTTACAATTTTCCAAAAATATCTCCGAATATTCGCATTATAGGCATTTCAATCAATTTGTTTGAAAGCAAACAGTTGAAATATGACATCTGTTGGATCGAATTTGGCATTGATATATGATTGGAAAATAATTCATGGTGATTTAAAAATTTACTGGTCCTGAAGCATCAAAACATACCTAACTTTCATTATCAGATAATCACTTTCTTCAAGTGTCATGAATTACTCATCTATTCTAGTAAACCTAATTTTAAGAGTTTAAGGTCTCATGGGTCCCATGTACTCTTACGAAATTCTGTAACAATTATGTGTGAATTAAAATAATTTTAATTTAAATTTTAAATATTAGCTTTATCTAGCAAAAAATATGAAAGCTAAAGTAAAAAGTAAAAATTACTACTTTTGTACATAAAATTTCTGCTCCGAGATAAAAAATGGGCCCACACTTTCTTCATTGTTGTATGCTCAATCAATGCATAAATGCGAATTGCAGCTGCGGTCAAAACAAAATTCCAATAATAATGCAACAAATATGGCCGTTGTAAACAACTTAAAGAACATAACGTCACTTAAGGCAAACAACAAAACAAGAAAAGCAAAAAACATGTTTATTATTTTCCACAAAGTGCATCGGGTGATTTCATGTACGTACATAAAAGTATTTATCGTGTTTACGTTGAGAACATGCCAGCTCAAGCCAGCCGCAGTTGAGTGCAACGAGAGCGAAACCTGCGAAGAGAAACTGGCGCCGATCGAGCCCCACAAACGCCCCATAAGCGAAAGCAACAACATCGACACAAAGAAACCAAACTAAATCGTGACAATAACCTTTGAGTGGTCTCTTCAGCGGCGAGAATGTGGGCCATTAACATTCAATTAAAGTCGACGATGCGGCTCTCCGACTGCCGCCACTCGGGCCACTGCCTAGGCCGACAAACCGGTAATAAGCAGTTCGACATGCTGCTGTCTCATGTTATTCGCAATTAGTACCAAAAATCCTAAATCAGATAACCTCGGTTCCCGTTCCGCAGACATCAGCCAACACTTGAACCCGTAGCACATTTCTGTTTCCAGCTGAAAGCGGTTTGTCGCGCTCAAGCAAGCAAGCACCCAAAAATAAAATCACAACTTCGCTCCACAACAAACTAACTAAACTCCACAACAATACAACAGCTGATCAGCATAATTCGCTCTTTATTCGAACGCATTTATTGCGTTCTGACTGGTTTGCAGACTCTTTTCAAAAAGCTAGGCGGACACTTCTCGTCGTCTCGGCAATGACTGAAAACGTGAGCACACTGTGCGTCAGAAGGTCGAAAATTTGTCATCATTTTGTCATCAGTTAACAAACTCATTTGGTTTATATACGTTTAAAAAATTTTCAGGGTCAATATATGGAAACATACCCATGCCTGGGCGTTCTATATTCTTAAGTAAAGCATGTCGCGAGCTTTCATGTTTGACAATAGCTGCGAAAAATTATTTGTTTCTTACTAGAGCGGATCAGACAAAAGATGCACATTAAACACCCTACAAAGAAAGCAGAAAGAAAGAAAGTTCTATCAGTATTTCAAGCCTCTGTTCGACACTGGCATCTATTGGGTGCCAATGGAACAGCACATTTCCTGATCGTATGCTATCTGCTGAGGTTTGTTCAGGAATCAAGGAAATGTGCCCAATTATCTTTTCCTTAACATTTTTTATATTCCCTATCCGCAAGTCTCAAGCAAAAATTACTTCTCAGCCAACAAGTGATGCTTCGGCTCCCAACCATATCTAACTATAAATCTAAACAGACAAAGGGGTGTGTCAAAATCAACCACTACTTATTCTTAATGTCCATCACCATACAGCGTGCATAGTGGTTGCTGTGACTTGTTTTTAACAAATTTGCTGTATTCCATACTTTTGTTTACATGCTTATCGCTACAAGTAGCCCAAAAAGCACAAAAACCTCCAAGCACATACACTTCTCATGAATGACGCGAAAAAGAGCGACACTTTCCTATCGGCACTCAGCAACCGGACCGCATGGAAGTGCATTCTCACACGTCTCCGACTGCGACTACAACTGCATTTCCCACTGCTGTTGCGGTTATGTGATTTTTCGACTCGTTTTTTTTTCGCCCCAACTGTTTTTTCACTTTTTCGCACAAGCCAAGCCGCACATTTGTACAAACTTATATACATATATAAAGGCATATAGCAGGTATGAGTGTATGTATTCATACATACAGTGCTGGCACAGATGACTGGTTGTATTGTATAATTCCACACAGTGACAACAGCTCGACGTTATCACACGATTGCTGAGCGACCACTCAGCGAAATAGTCGATCGCAGCTGTTGGCCGCGTGTTGAATGGTCGCTACTGCCGCTCTTCTCAGTGTGCGCCCTGCCAGCGAGCCCTCGCCTCTTTCCGAGTATCGGTCTTTTGTGCGCCCCATTAGTTTGTTGTTTTTTTACGTAAAGTCGCTTTTCGCAGTCGAGTTCTCTCCAGAGCACTGGAGCAAAATCAAGCAACAAACAACATTGAGTTTTCCTATAAAGGCTCTCTGCGGTGTCCGCATCAGTTATAAATGGGAAGTCTCGTCGACAAGTTCGAGTCCAGTGCCAACCGTCAGACAGCAAGAATTCAGCAGTCCACATCAGACGTTTGCTCCTCAGCAGCATTTTCAAAAACGAAAACCGTGTCACTGTGACGTCAAGGAACAAGTCGAAACGAATAGCAGCAAAGTCCGGCAGTGCAATTGAGAAAATCAAGCGCCACTCGCACAAACTTGGCAAAGTCACAGCAAGCGAAGCAATTCGTTTTATCCAAAGCGCGTCGCGACTCTTTGTTCGAACGAGAAAAGCTCGCTGCACATTTCACTGTCACCCGGAAAGTGCTCGTCAACGCTCAGCCAACATGAACTGCTCCACGATCGGAATCGTGCGCACGGCAACAAATGGATGTGCGCTCAACGGTGTTTTCCTCGGCGGGTCACCGCCACCGCCATCGGCAGTCGCGATTGCAGGGGTCGCAAACACAAGTGTGAACGGCACGCTGACGGGCGGCTGCATGCGCACCATGAGCAGCAATCAGAACGGCTCGCCAGCGGAGGGTGGCAGCAAGAGTAAACGTTCGGAGCTGGCCGCTAAAATCATACAGCAGACGGACATCGTGTGTTTCGACGTAGATTCGACGGTCATCCGCGAGGAGGGCATCGATGAGCTGGCGGACTTCTGTGGCAAGGGCGCTGAGGTGGCGCGTGTCACCAAGGAGGCCATGGGCGGTGCGATGACCTTCCAGGACGCACTCAACATCAGACTCAACATCATACGGCCCACGCAGCGCCAAATCAACGACTTCATCAAACTGCGCCCCAGCACGCTGACGCGCAACGTGAAGCGCTTCGTCGAACAGCTGCGCGCCGACGGCAAGCAGGTGTACCTGATATCGGGCGGCTTCGACTGCCTCATCGAGCCGGTGGCCAACGAGCTGGGCGTCCCCCTCAGCAATCTGTTTGCCAACAAATTAACGTTCTACCACAACGGCGACTACGCCGCCTTCGACACCACGCAGCCCACCTCCAAGTCAGGCGGCAAGGCAGAGGCTATATCCATCATCAAGCGCCAGCACCCGGACGCGCTCATCACTATGATTGGCGACGGGGCCACGGACCTCGAGGCGGTGCCGCCTGCCAATTATTTCATCGGCTTCGGGGGCAACGTGGTGCGCTCCGAGGTGCACAAGCGAGCACAGTATTATGTTACGGACTTTGAGCAGCTCATGTGAAGCAAACAACAACCAACCAGCCGGCCGCTAGGAAGCGCCCCAATACAGTCAGCCGGATCTGGATTGATTTTTTTCACGTTACTACGTGTCCATTATGTCCCCCTTTACAATTGAATTTAAGCGAATTTGTTTATGTTCGTGCCTGGTGTTCTTGCCGTTTGAGCAACAACACGAGCGAGTATTTTGCCATTGACTAACTAAATTAGATGCGAATGTATAGTATGTATAGTCGAGTGTACACGTATGCGAGTGTAGGTAGGTAGTTAGGTAGGTAGGTGAGTAGTCAGTCAGCATGTAGCTTTCAATGAATTAATCTATGTATATCCAACACTTTATTAAATAAAGAAATAAACTGTATTACAAAAATTAAAAACCATTCGATTTGCCTTCACTGCCATTGCAAAGCCACAGTTAAAAAAAACTTGCTCCACGTCACGATATTAGAAATGAGTGACAGTACGTTTCAATAAAACTGGCAAAGGTTTAGGAAATTCACATAAGTTTGCAAGACTCCTGCCCATAATTGAATAGTTAGGTGCAATTATATCATTTGAGTGGATAAGGCAACGAACGGACGAGTGACAGAAACGCTAAAACACTTTTAGACAGGTTAAAGATCGAGGGACAGAAATTATCAAATGACAACACAACACACAAACACAACGGTTTAGAAATCGTTTTGGACGTTACAAGTTAACGATTAGGGTAAAGTGGCTGTCGAGAGACAAAAATTGCCAATAAACAGACATAGACAGGAAAATAGACCCGAAGCGATACCACACACAGGAAGATGTGATAATGATTTTGGGATCAATCCAATTTATGTATGAAGTTTGAACTTTGATTTTCACTTTAACTAGGTTTTTATCCTACAGATCATCGAGGTAGGACAACAGAATGCCGTGGAATGACAAAGTTAGTTGCAGTATGCTTCTCCTGAACGAGGAAACCTTAACAGCCAATAGGACTTCACTAAGAAGTGGTCAGTTGGCTAAAAACACCATTATTTCTTGGAATGTCGATTAATTAGAGCTAATTGCGTAATATCCACACCAACCACATTCATGAAAAAACAAAAAACAAACATTAATTCTCGTGGTGGTTAATTTCATGCATTCAAACCGGATCTGTATACTGACGGCCACCATAGAACACATAATTACGAAATTGTATTTATAAGTTATAATGCAGGTAATCCTAATCTATCGCGGAACCTGGCCTTCATCTTTCCTCGCATTATGTCTTCGGAATCATTTGGATCACAGAGGTACACAGTTATGTATATAGGATCTTTTCGGCAATAACTTAAGCACTTGACGTAAGGGACTTATTTATAAAAATTGGCAACTGAAAACATCAAATTGAAACTGAAAACTTAAACATTTTGTCAAATTATTTCTGCGAAACCCAAAACAACCAACATTTACAACCATAACACAAACGACCAACTAAATAACAACATCGTAAACAGCCGTCTGCACTTTCAACTTAGTTTTTGGACATTTCCACAGCACTGCACAGTGAAAGGTAATTTCATTATTATGAGTCGACGCTAAAGAAAGCTTTCTTGAAAGCCAAGATAGCAACTGGACGCAAGTGGGTTGAAGTTTCGGTTCGACTTTCTAGACTTGAAATTGTACAAACATTGCCATAAAAGTGTAAAGTTGACAAAGCGGCAAATAATTAAACAATTAAAACAGCATTTTCAAAGCCATTTTCGAACCAAAGTCATCCACATACAGCGACCTGCTCGACTAGCTGGAACGCCAACAAGTCTAAGCGCGACGCCAACACAGCGCTCAGAAACTGATTTTCTTTCTCAGATTGGCGACGCAAGAACAGCTCAGTGCGTTTAGGAAGGCGATTTGAAGTATGGCGAAGCGGCTTCCGCCTACGGCGTGGACAGCGCTTCTGCGACGGCACTATTAATGCGAGTCAAACACTATCAGAGGTCAATGCGAGACGCTCAGACGCGTGACAATTGAATACCAATGAATTAAGCAGCAGGCCAACTCGCTGATCAAGCAAACAAAAACAAGCTATCAGCTATGGAGCAAATTCTGCGAAAACCGTAAATGGCAGCTTTTGTGATTAGTCAGAGGCATGCAAGCGGGGAGGCGGGCCGACAAGTGTTTTAAAATTCCTAATTTGTGCGCTCTGCGCCAAGCTTGCCATCTCTGAAAAACAGATAGAGCCATGTAGAAAAGGTGAGGCTTTGGGAAATCAGGAGAAAATGCTCGTTAAGTGATCGGAGGGGAAACAAAAAAATGATTGATTGATCGGTTGATGCGCGCTTTTCTGCCGACGAATAGGAGCCGCAGAAACAAAAACATAATTCCGATGGCAATGAACTGTTTACAATGAGATTTCTTTTTAAAAATCATTTACCAATTGCAACAGCACAGTGCTCCATAATTCTTAATACCTAATATTCAAAGTGTTAGGAGTCTTTATGCGCATTTTCATCAAACTGTGCTCTTTGAAACAAAATCATACAAAATAACAGTCGAATGCGAGTGCTTGGAGGGCTCAAAGACTTAAGAAAAGTTTATGTTTCGATTTTCTTTGCGAAGGAAGTCTCAACTTTGATTTATGACAAATTTCTCATTGGGAAAAAATCAAATTTCAAATGATCTCACATTGAAATAAAAAATCCTATATAATTTAGAAAATTTAGTAGATTTTATTTTTTAGATTCTATTTGAAAATTAAAATTTACCAACTTTGACGACTTTTGTTTAGAATGAAGAAATCTTAAAAAATAATAATCTTGTCTTCCATAACTGACAAAAGTTTTAGCATAAAAAACCGTTATTCAATTTTTTATTTCCTCGGGACAGAGTAACTGAAACCAAAAAAAAAAATTGAGTTTGGGAATTAGAAAGTCGACACACGAAAAAATATTTGGTGAAGATTTGAAGCGCACATATGGAAGTTCCGTTTCGTTTGGGAAGCACAGGATATGCGGTTCGCATATGGACCCGGCAGATAAGAACATGAAACAAATATCGCCATATATGTATATCTGTATGTCAGCGCTCTTATTGGTATGCACAGCAACGTATGCGATCAAATGGGCGGGATCTGTTAAACTTTAAGAATTTATCAAATTATAGACATATATTTGAGCACAGCGGAAATGTTTGTAGATCCAGTTGTGATTGGCTACAACTACTTATATTGACATCACAAACAGTAGTTTCCACTCAGAACTCAAAAGATATATACAATCAAGATCTCGACGGACATTATCGGAAGCGATCATTTTCGCCAAATTGTTGGCAGGCCTGTGCCGCAGACAAATGTGCTATTGTTGGTGATCTCATCGTATTTCGTTTGTGTTATTGTCCAAAAAAGCGGCCAAAGAAATATAATAAAGACAGCAAAAACAACTGAACGCTTAACTTGACTGCAAGTTTGTCGTTGCCGCAACACTCTTCATGCTCACTGAGCTCGAGCTACTTAATGCACCTATGGATCGATGTATGAACAGACAGATTTTGATGAAATGTGCTTATGGCACTGTTGCAAAGCGTATTCAATGCTACTTACAGAAATTGCTGTCGATTTTCTGTGGTGAATCTCACTGGAAGCCAAATCAGCTTCCAAACAGCATCCACCTAAATTCCACTGGATGCGGCACCACTACCACCGCCGCTGGCTGTTGTCCGCCGCAGTCACCACCTCTACGCTAAACTGTCGCACTGTTACGGCTGTGCGGGCACTCCGCTCCTCTTGCCAGATAGCACTTAAGCCGCCTTCGGTATCTCGTGTCTGGTCCTTTTCGTCTTCGTCGCTTGCGTCCTCGCAACCGACAGCGCCGTCGAGACGGGGCGGTTTATCGATTAAATTTCGGTATATACGGAAATGAATTCCGCTAGTTGAAGATACTCGTTTCGCATGCAGTTTCCGCGAGGAGAATTTAGAATTTTTTGTATGATATTAAAAAACAAAATGTTTTTCTTCAATTTTTTCTGACAATTTTCAACTGTGACAATTCAAGTTGTTGACTAATCTTTTTTTATTTTTTGTTCGTCGTCACGGCTAGAAGTAGATGATTTTGCGACTGTGCACCACTTCTGCTGCGCTGCGAGTTATTCACACCCGGAACGTTTGGAAATCTCGACTCAACTGAGTTTTGGCTTATATGGTTGGTTGGCCTTTACGTCGCTGATGTTGGCGTTGGCGCTGCCGATGTGTATCCAATGTTACGGCTGTTGTTGGCGTGCTCTAATGCTGGCGGTAGCAGTCCCCCACCTCGTTAACACTGTGGTTGCGTTGGGTTTCGTCGACGTCGCTGCCACAAACTATTCGGCGTTCCTCCCAGCGCTGCCCAGATGACGCATTTATGCAGCCGTTCACAGCGCGGTATTCGCTGCAGCGCAGTCGCTCTTCGCCCATTTGCAGTTTGCCGTGTTTGTTTTTATCTTTTTTGCATGAATGATTTGAGAATTTGTTGCCGACCTACCAGTGCTCAGGGTTGCATTCGGGGGATGTGTTTAGTTTGCAGCATATGGAGACCAATATGTAAAAATTGTATTAAACTTATAGCGAGTAAAAACCCGTAAGCAAAAATTAACTTGTGTTTCGACATGAAGGAAAAGCTTGTATTATTTTTGTGCTAAGAAAAATCGTTTTAGAGGATAGGTCCACTGAGTTATCGAATTACCCTTAATATCATATAAACAATGGGGTGACTTCTATTAATCTATTACTAGTACACGATCAGCTTTCAATTACAATACCGTCTACCGTCTTCTTAAATCGCTTATACTACGAATGTCTCTCTCGTTTAAATATATTCACGAAATTTGAGTGAACTTTATCAACGTAAAAACTTTTTGGTACTTGGCCAGTTGTATCTTTGCACCACGTACTTGTTTTAAGTTGAAATTACAGATCGGAATATCCAATTAAGCGTATACACAATCGAAATTGTTAAAAGAAACCTATGTTTAAATCAAATTAAATAATACAAAAATATAAACTTATTTCTAATTTATCCACTCCTTTAATGCAATATTTAGGTATATAAATATCCACTTCCCCCCCCCAAGACCAAGTCCGCACATTATAAACAACTGAGAAGGCAATTGCACTTTTCATGCTATCAAAACAGCAATTTGTTCAACCAATCCTACAACCGAGTAGTTCAACAAATTTTCGAAGATAATTTCAAGTCCTAGTCGCACCCAACGGACACTACACTTCACCGGCAGCTGTAATCTTTTCACTACCACTTCAATAATGCACTTTTCTAGCAAGCAATTCACTCAATTTTTACACACGCTTTTATTTGTGTTCATCTTCTATTGTTTCGAATAAAAAATTCCCTTACTACAGCGCCATCTAATCCTAATTTCTCCTGCTGAACGTGTTGGTGGAGGGCTGGGTTAGTTGCAGTCCACGAATATTGTGGAAGTCCAATTGCTTCAACATCTCCTTGGTATCGGGATCAACCTCGATGATGTCTTGCTCCAACGCGGACACAGCTGGTACGTAGTTGTCGCGACGTTCGCGCTCCTCCTCTTGCAGTTTAATTGAGATGCCACGCACCTGTGAGTGGCGCAGGCGGCCCATCAAATGGGTGACATAGCTGTGTATAGCAAAGATAAGTTATTATTTGTTGTACTTTCCAATCGGCTTGCAACTCACCCGGCAATCTTGTTCCGCAGTGGCTTGGTGGGAATGATAGCAACTTCCTCGCAGATCCTCTTGTTGGTGTGGAAATCCAACGTAAGGCGAGTGTAGTACTTCTCAATGATGACCTTAGCGGCCTTCTTCACTGTCTTGGTTCTGACGCGACCCTATGTGCAGCAACAAA
This sequence comes from Melieria picta, assembly GCA_964056695.1. Lineage (NCBI taxonomy): Eukaryota > Metazoa > Arthropoda > Insecta > Diptera > Ulidiidae > Melieria > Melieria picta. Next base: position 16,426,141 of record OZ057399.1, read on the forward strand.
ACAAAAGCAAGCAAACAATTCCATTAGAATGGGACATGAAATTCGCACGCCATTCGCGCACTACGACGAAATTTTTCAGCATTGCGCACACTGAAAATATTCCAGATACGAAATTTCCAAACAAAATGCACATTCTTTAAGTGATGTTAACGAATTTTTACGGTTTTCATAATATTTTTTGACAATCGGGACCTACCATGGCGGACGATTTTAGCGGAAAAGAACAGCGATATGTGAATTTGTGTGGATGTGGTCTATGCGCTTGACAGTTGTAATTTCGGAATAATTGACATTCGGACAAGCCTTATGAGGTTTGTTCGATTTGTTTTGTGCGGTTTCGGATAACGATTATAATATTTTGGAAACTCAGATAGTGTCCAAGATTCATTGAATCATGGATAGTGTCCGATAATGGTTTTACCCAATTTACTCATTTTAGCCTTTCTATACGCCGTATTTAATTTTGAGGCATTAAAAGATGCTTGATGCGACATCGAAAACATACATATTTGTATATTCCGTGATTTTTCTACTCAATTACATCTTTATACTATTCACTTTCATGTATGAAGTCTATTAGCTTCAGTCTTTCGTTTAATAGTGTTATTTGACTGTGCTTCAGTTAAAAATTGCCATTTGACAATGACATTTAAATTTGTGAAAATTTTTTTGTGAGGGGTTGGAAAGGGGAAGTTTCTACGGATACGGAAATTGTTGATTGTGTTTTGCGTGTGTACGTCAGAAATTTGAAAAGTTTTTAGTCGTTTGTTTTTTGCTCTGCGTTTCTGACTACATGAATTCGGACAAACTGCAAGACAAGAATACGGCACCGTCGGATGATTGCGGCGGCGAGCAGAGCACGGCAGATGCCTCCGGCTTAAACTCCTCGTCGACAACGACCAAGGTGCTGCCGTCCGACTCGGCCTGCGGCGGTGGTGAAAGCGATGTCGAGAAGGATGACGTTCCTTTGAACAAATTCCTCGACCTGCTCAATGTATCCTGCCAGGTTAACGATATGATCACCGCCAGTAATGTTCCTGATGGACAAAAGAAACCGATTGAGCCTGATCCGCGCTCTGCCATGGATCTGAAAGAGTTGGCGGAAAACCGCCTGGTCAACGACCTGCTAAGCGACAAGCTACCGAAACAGAGTCGAAACTGCGACAAACTCGCCGAGAAGGGCGAATGCAGCAGCAGCAGTAGTAGCAGCAGAGACGGGCCGCGCACGAGGCAGACCTTCTCTCCCAAAATCAAGAAAAAGCCGACAGAGGCAACTCTGCCCAACGATAAGCTGCACCCAAAACTTGACCACAAGCTGGATTACGTCATCGACGAGGGTATGCTGGACGCGGTGCTGTCGTTCATTTGCCCGGTACCAGTGCCCTTGTCCTACTCCAAAGGCTCGAAGGCGAAGCAAGGCAAGGCGATGCCGTCAGCAGAGACTACCAACGTGCTGCCGATACCAGAGGAGACCTCAGAGAAGCCAGCCGATAAGAACGTTCCTGCCACCAAGGAACTGCAGAAATCCAGCATGCCGCATTTGCGTCCGAAGTCACTTCTCCTAAAGAAGGAAAAACGGGAAAGAGAGTACGAATTTGCCCTCAGGCATAACAGCCAAAAAGTTGAATCACATTTCGTCATTGCTTATCGATTCAGTCCACATTGACTGGAATTCGATGCAATACTTATGTGGTGATGGGTGAAAATTTAGTTGAGAGTGGGCGTTGTCCGATGTATTTTGCCTTTTGACGGGCGCCGTAGCTCCGTCGCACTCTGTCCAAATCTAGGATCAGCCTTTAACAGGGCAAGCTTCTATGTGGAATAATCTGCAACAAGTGGTTATGCAACTTATTAATACTTTAATTTCCTTGAGAGCTTGCGTCTTGTCTCAGTTCGTGCAAATTCAACAACAACGGAGTTCATATTTGCATTCATGTCTTCTCATTACAGACCGGAAGTCGTTATTCACGTCTGCGACGAGGTCAAGAACACCAGGCGTGACTTTTATTGCCTGCAGCGCCTGCTCGTCAGCAAGATGGGCTACTTCGCCGACGTAACAGCCGGCCAGAAGCTGGAGGAGATGGACATATCTGTCCACTGTGACATACAGATCTTCGACTGGCTGATGAAGTGGGTGCAGTATAGTGACGCCGTAGACCACGCAAAGTTGGTGGATGCCGAGCAGGTGCCTGAGCTGGACGACGGCAATGTGGTTCCAATATTGGTATCTGCCAGCTTCTTGCAAGTGAGTTGCACACAATATTGCGTCTCTTCTTGACGTGTGGACTGATTTGTTTCGCTTACTGCAGATGGAGCCACTGATGCTGGACTGCTTGTCGTTTTGCCATGCCCACCTGACCGAAGTGGTGCGCAGCTCGACGAACGTCTCCTGCCTGAGCGACGCGATCGTCACTCGTCTGGCGGCCATGTTCACCAATCTGGAGCTGGAGATGGTGCGCGACAAAAAGGAACGCCTGGTGCCACGCTTGTGGATAAAGCTCATAGAGAGCCTTTCCGAGCCGGAACCGGAAGCGTTGCGTGGCCATTTCTACAGTTTGGCAGGATTATTTCGTTGTACAAAGTAGGTCGTGCTGCAGCTGGGTTTTCCTTTTAAGGAATGATTTTATTTGGGATATTTAAATGCTTTCTTAGTTTTTCCATGGCGGGTTTTCGACAATCAAATCATTCAAGAATCGCGAAATCCCAGCTGCAACCCTAGACAACCTATTATATTCTTAAGAGTATATTAAGTTGCCCCAAAGCCAGCTAAAGGCCGCGAATGCATTACAACTGTAGCCTAAACACCTAAATTTGATTTTTAACGCTTCGTGTAGATGCAACGACTGCGTTACCCACACCTTCAAGACGCGCGTCAACTGCCAGCCAAGCAACATGCGCTTGAACCGCTGGGGTCAACTAGTCAGTCATCATGTGCGCGACTCTTTCTGGGACATGAGCAACTACGTTGCTTTACTCTTTAAGGAACTGAAATCGTGGCGCAGGGTCTATTGGAAGCTATGGGGCCATTGTCACTATCTCTACTGCTGCATCTGTGAGATGTATTTTCCCGTCTATCAGGTGAGCACAATTGCTGCAATATTTTCGTTTACAAAAAAAATTGCATTTCAAGGATTCAGTTAGTAGTGTTGTCTGTGTAGTCTTTAGTACTCCACCTTCGTTCGTCGTCGTTAGTACTCCAACTTCTTTGAGCATTTCAATGTGATTTCTCATAAATTTCAAATCTTAACCAGATGTCCTGGTGCCGTTATCATCCCATGATTCCCAACTACTTGGGCCCAGTGACCGAGGCCTGCGCGGCCGGACCCATAGGGCGTTATCCATGTTGTGATCAACAGGCTTTTCGTTACGATACGTTGCCCGGCCCAAACGTAAGAACATCCTACCTTCCTTCCCACTGCTGCATTTGTAATGATCCTTTCCGCAGGGCTGCCAGTTTCGCGAGCACAGCGTTTTGGTGGAGTGTGAACGCGACCGTCAAATAATGCAAATTCTTCAGGTGGCCATAGAAGACTTCTCGCTTTGCGAACCGCCATCCATCAAGATGCAAGAAATTATAAAGAATAAAGACCTGTCTGAATTCTGGATCGGCTTGTCGCTGACACCGCAGCGTTGTCGACAGGGTCTGCTGCCTATGCTCAATCCGGATGGTACGCGCCACGCGCACAATTGCTGTGCGTCCACAATAGCGAAATTTACTACTTTTGCTGTTTTTTATAGAATCGACGGCGAAAATTGCGCGTCGCGCACTCCAAAGCAAAACCACTTTCTTTGCCGACACCAGTAGCGATACGGACACCAGCGATATCGAGGTGGAGCGACAAGGGCGCAAACTCTCGCGCAATGCAGCTGTTGTGTGCGACTTTTACTCCAGCAGCGATGACTGCGAGTCCGACCAAAGCGAGCAAAGAATGCGTTACTCGAAGAAGGGCAAAAAGCGGTGAGTGCGGGGGTGTAGTCAGACCAAATGGGTTATTTCGTTGTCATTTGCCATTAATTTTAGACATTCCGAAAATCCTGGACGCTACTGGTGCGGCGATATGTCCGCACGCAGCAACCAAGACCATCAGCGCGAGTACGAGGAAAAAGTGATGAAGCAGGTGATTGCGCTGGTCAATAAAAAGACCGGCTCGGAGCAGAGTCTGGCCCAGAATATTATGCCTGCCGGCGGCTCCTACGTGCGACTCGAGGCCGAGTGGAAGGACCAGCTGAAGCACCGCACCAATTTGACCCTAACGGCCAGCAGCTCAAACTCGTGTCTGGCCAAATCGAAGAATAAATAAATGTCCAAGCAAAAACAAAATCAGTCATGCATTCGTATTGGTTACATAAGTGCCGATTAAGTGCAAGGGTGCGTGAATTGGGTTAGTCAGTCGATTGGAGCACTTTTCTAATTCATACACAAGTTGGTTTGCATGCACATGTGCCATTTATTTTCATATTTATTTACTTTTGTAATATACTGTATGTTGCCTATGATTAATGTTGCTGTTGTATAACGTGAAATCATAAAAAAGGTCAAAGATCGTAATAACTTCAACTACAGTTATTAGTCTACATACGCCTTCATTGACGAAACTATCGGTCAATAATCGAGAAGAATTTCTATTGAAACGGCTCAGCCTCGCTGCAGAAATTTGAAAGAGCTTTGTCGGTGCGATTGAATTATTAAAATCAATGATATCTCAATTGAAAGGGACTTCCAGATTGGTAGCTGATTACTTAAAACTAAGATATTTCATGTTGACAAAACACGGTTGATGAAATTAGCGACAACTGAGAGTTTGAATAATCGGTTCAGCAATTGGAGCTTTCATTAGCCACCAGAGTTAGTTAAAATTGTTGTTTCTATTGTTTTAAGCTCGCCATTTAAACATTGAATGTTCTGCTAAATTGCGGTGATGCGATTGATGTGGAAAATAGTTGTTTTTTAATCACAGTAGCCAATTTGTAGTTTGTAGATATTTTTGAGAGACGTTGAGGAACGTTGGGTGTTGCGAACAACTTTCATAAAAACTCATTGTTGCCGAAATTTTTACTTGTCACTACTGACTGACTAATCGAATTGATCGTTTTGATTATTTTCCTTTTCATATGCTGAACTTTTACTCATAAACAATGATTACAATTTCCATTAGACACAAACTATATTGGTTAAGGACATCAAAAATTTAGATAAACGACAATGTAAACCGCGCATTTGAATAAAATTATCTTTTGTATTGATTCATGAGCAGTTCTGATTAACCGAAAGTATTGCCGGAAATATTTGCACAGTTATAACTGAGCCATAACAATAAACAACAATAAATACATAACTGTAATCGCTCACTTAACAATTTCGAGTAATGAAAGTGTAACAAATCAATTCTTTTTTGTTTAGTTTCTGCATTAAGTTGGCAATAATTGATCAACAATTTTCATGAGTTCCAAACATTTTGAATTTAAAGAGTGACTTTAAAAGAGTAAAGAGAAACATAGTATATTCATAATAAATTTATTTAATCGCATTTAATAGTCGCCAAATAGCAGTAAAGAAATAAGTAGTTGGTAAAATTTCAAAATCACGAATCAGAATTTTGATTAGTTCACTAAGCACACAACACTGGTATGGTATGTATGTATGAATGTAGTCTATGTTAAATGCTGGACCGCCAAGCGTGAGCGCAAACGAAAGAAAGGAAACACATCTCGTACGCGTGTTGCAGTTGTTTTAACTCTGCTGTGGTTGTAATCTCTTCGTCCCTCAATTTTTACAGTAATGTTTCATGTTTCATAATGTTAATTAATTAACCGCAAAAACCTAAAAGATGCGGCATTCGAGTGGGAGCGCGGCTCGACCTATTACTCGTTGTTATGAAACGTTTACTTCAATTATGCTAAATTGGCATGATTTCAGTTGTTTCTCTGATCTCAAAAAGTTCACAAAAATATGTAAATAAAAAATCGTTACATTATATAAGCAGAAAGTGGGAGAAAACAAGCAGGTGTTGCTCGAAAAACTGCAGCGACGGATGATTGCAACTGTGGCTGGCCGATCAATGCTCCATCGCTTCCCTCAACATCTCAATACACTATAAAATTCTAATGCAATTCTAATGCGAACCAAACAAAAGTAGTAAATTTCAAAAGTAAAATTATCTCGTGTCTTCGAAATAAATATGATTTTTCAAGATTTTTTGTTTGTTTTCACTTCAACGGAGTTTTTGTTTTTTGTGTTTTTGTTTTTGTGTGGATTTCTATGTAAAAAGGGGAAGCTAACTAAAGAGGCTCTCAGTGGCTTTTTCCAAGTCCCAATTTTCTTTCGACAGGACGGCGCGCGCATCGTGCTCGTCGATGCCCATATCTTTGAGGCGTTGAATTTTAGCATCACAGTCGGGATATTTATGCGGACCTGCAGGCAGAGAAAGCGCAATAAGCAAACGACGGGCGAAATCTTGCTGAATTTTGCCACTTACCGCCAGCGTATGCGTTTGTCCAGTGCTTAGCGGTCATCAGGAATAGTTGGTATTTGTCCTTGTATTGGTAGGCGACCACCGCATCCTGGGGATCGTCGGGCTCGGCAGCGGCTAGCAATGCCTGAAGCGAGAGCAAGACAGTACGCAACGTCATGGCGGCAGCCCTGTGTTTCGATTGAGTTGGAATAATTAGAACAAGTAGCAATCGTTTATTTATGCTTTCATACCAATTGTCTTTCAGAATGTCGAGGCAAATGGCACCAGTCACCGACGATATGTTCGGATGCCAAATTTTTGTAATGAAACGCACCTGCAAGAGAAACGTACGAAATGTTTGTGTGTGATACGAAGGTTGAACTGGTATACATGGTAGATCAAATAATTGCCGAAATATATTGCTTATGTAAAGTTTAGTAGTTGAAATTTCAATAAAACTAAAAATCTATAAAATGTCAATTTAGCGGATTTGTGCATAATTATTAATGTTGAGTTTGTCTTGAACTTGAACTTTCAGCAACACACACAATTGCAATAAAAGGGCTTGGCTAGTTCAGAGTTGAGTGTGCTCTGTATGGCAATTTTTTCGACATATGTAGCTATACATTTCTGTAGTTGCATATTTGTCGGCGACAATATCATTTAATGTTCAAATGATGAATCTAGTTATTTAAACGGCAACATTGGTTGTTTAGTTAGTATAATACTATGAAGTGATGCACTCAACTTAACAAAACTTGCTGCTCGAAATTGCTCGTTTATTTTTACAATTGACATCTTATTCTGTAAGGGATTTTGTTTCATTATAATAATAATAATAAATGAAACTATGATTGAACGCTGAGTTTGGAATGATTTATATATAAACTGATATTATTTGTAATCTTACTTGAACGATTAGGCACTCTTTAGCAGCTTTGACTAGCATTAACTTGTGCAATTCAACCAAATAGTTCAACATCAATCTTTGTATGATTTAGTCTCGACAAGCCGATAAGTAATTCATAAAATATTGCGCCATTTCTACAGCTTAATTACCTTGGGCGGGTTGAAGGGATACGTCTCGGGCACCTTGATTTCTAAAACGAATTTTCCGCCCTCGTACGGTGTATCGGGTGGGCCGGCGATTTCGCCGCGCAACTCTGTCCAGCTGTCGTTGATCAGTTCGATTTTAATGGAGCATTGCACAATCTGTAAAAACAAAGCAAAACCAAATTCTGAGTCCTTCATATTTACAACCGAAAAAATCTACTTGCTGTCGCTTTTACAATATTAGCAAAGAAATTCGTTCATAAGCAATGAGAAACGATTTTCTGTATTTAAACTTTGCGATAAATTTCGTAATTGACAGCAGTGCGTATTTGTTTCCCAGTTGAGTCCGCGTCAATGATGAGCCGACCCCATTCCGTTGGACCACCAGTTGCCGACTTTCTCGTCGCAGAGGTGGCTAATGCGCGCAGTAAGTTGTACTAGTTTTTCCCTCCTATACGAATTGGGAACCACAGTCCCAACAAACATATATTAGCAGCAGTCAGTTGGTAGCTAACCGCCCACACACGGGGAGGTCATTCACCGCTGATCCAGTGTGTTTGTTATATGCGGTCGGTCAGCAATCAGTGCTAAGACATTAGCAGGCGGGTGCAACTGTCAGTCCTTGACCGACCCCTGCACCACCCGTGGATGGCACTCACCTCTTCGCTTCGCATCACCTCCTTGAATTCGCGCTTGATGCGTGACACTGCCATGTTCGCCATTCTGCTGCGCTTTGCTTGCTCTGGTCCGCTCTGTCTCTTCGTGCGACACAAAAATTGTTCTTCAAATTGCTAAATCCACCAGGGAGATCGTATCCTGACCGCTCGCACCGCCACTCAATCGAACGGTTCTGATTTCAATTGATTTCGTTTATTTACAATCGCATTCGACAAGTCGCTCACTGAAATTGGAAACTGCGAGATTTTTGGAATTTTGTGTTTTATTTTGTAATATTTTCAATGGGAAATGCGATTTTCATTATTCAGAATCAAGCCAGTAAAGCAAAACGTCAAAGACGCGCTTCGATAACAATCGGAATAGGCAAATTCGAGCAAATCGATGGGCGTTGCCAGAGTCAGTGTTTCAAATATAGTTCGTAAAATAGTTTTCAGATGCTTTGACGAATGACATTTGAAAACACAATTGTTAAAATGAGGTGAATGCAAATAAATACGAAATATTTTCATAACGTAAATTTTTCTAGGCATGAAATGTTATTTCGCATAATTAAGCTCTAAATCTAAACTAACTGTGAATTATTTAGAAGCATGATTTTTCTGACATAACCAATTTAGCTCATTGTTCGATGAAAGGAATGGCAAGCGAAACGTCTGTGGGACCCCCAAAAAGAAAATTGAAATTGTGATGTTTATTTTATTCCCGGAGGTTTGCAAGAAAACTTTGCTTCGGGAGAGCAAATCACATGCTCAAGTATTTGTTGGAAGTATTTCCGAGTGCAAAATAGTCTATGCATTTTTGTTCTTTACCTACAGTTTTGTGTTTTAGTAAAATTTGTGTAACTGTGCGATGTGTAGGCTAACACTGTTAGTTATATAAAATGCTTTGCTAGTGATTGGGAGAACTTACAAGTACAAAGGAACTATTAGGCCTGACTGATAATGATCCTTTCTAAAGGAAAATAATAAAATTGCTATTGTTATTTGTATTTATTGGATTGATGGAATAAGTAAGGGACTATAACTGTGTCTATCTGTAAAATTAAGAATCAGTGAAGTATCAAGTGTTTGATATTATGGCTGCGTTAGGAGGAAAGCTGGCATTTTTTTCAGTTGGTTATTATAAAATTCAATAAAATTTCAAACATTATTGAAACCAATGGTATATTCAATGTAACTTTAAACCTTAAATTTTATTAACACTCACTAAATCGGATCTACCTAATGAATGGCAACATTCTTTGCAAATAAACAAAAGCCTCCATAGCAACGTAGGGTGGGTGGGGTTTTCACAGGCACTGCAGGAGATTTAAGATAGAATGGTTGCGACCTTAAATTTTTCGCAACAGGCACAAGAGAGAGTTGAGTAGAATTGAAATATGGCAATTGACATTTTTGTACTTTGTTGTAATGTTTCAATCCGAGAACAATACCAAACAGCTGATTTGTTCTTAGGGTTGCGTTTTAAATCATTTGTAATGTTTACGGTCAAGTTTTAACTTTAGTTAACTTAAAATTAAGGTTTGATTTCTAAACGTATTTGGGCGTTATCGCGCTTGATGGAGAAATATACGGACAGACTTAAACAATTACGTATCTATTTTTCCTTATGATCTTATTTTCAATGAAAGACTTTTCATTTTTGAAATATGGAGCCATCACCTCTCGCCATGAATTTGTTCAATACCATTTCGAATATAATTCGTTTCCAATTTCCCTCTCCATGCTCAAAATTTCCTTAATATTTAATAATCTTATTTGAGTAACGTACATCGTTGTGCTGATTTCTATATACGAGTAGGTAGACATCGATTTAAGCATGTGCGCAGGCGTAGCAGAACGAACAACCGAACTCGTCTCTACCAGTACGTAGTTCTTTTTTTGGTTTACTCTCTGACTTGACCTTGTTGTCCACTCAGTCACCCAGACACTGCAAACTAATAAAACTTTCTGCGAATGGCCTATAACGAGAAGCAAAGATTAGATGTGGTCAGAAATACATATAACTTGTCGATGTTCTCCCTAGACCGGCTGGACCACGTTGCAAACCGACATCGTTGCGTCGCAAAGTGCAAAACCAACTCGATCGCCTATGTACGCAAGTGGCTCAGGCGGACTGCAGGCTGCAGCCACTGCAGTTGTATGGGTTGTGGGACAACAAAGCAATCTTAAGTTGCTGCCTGCTTATCCGTCGGATACGAGAGCGGCACAACAGCCAGTACCAACAACAACTATCAAAAGCAATGGCCCCGTGGTTCTCCATTTTTATTTTTTCGCTTTGCGACTTCGTTTCACTTGTTACGCTTTTCGTTATTTCGACAACATTCTGTAGATCGAATTTGGCACTGCGACACACTTTGAGCATGCGAGATAAATTTACTGTGCGTTGAGCATTTGGCAAAGGTACATCAACTGCAACCGCAAGTGCAAAGTGCACCGCCAACTCCAAAACAATTTGCATATACTGTTTGTGCAGCAGTGTTGTGAGTTCCTCTTCGACCGGTTACATAGTCAACGATCGTTTAGTGTGCAGGGTGAGTGTTTGGGACGTCCTATTCAGTTAGTTCCTCTTCAGAAAGCTGTTTTCGTTTACGTACGTATGTACATACATACAGATATCTGTTGTGCCGAAAAACGTGCGCGACTTTTTTGATGTGTGCGTCAATACTCGAGACCGCATGGTTTGGCTGCGCCATTAACGAGCACGGCTATTTATCACTCAATTGCGCTAAATCGGCATAATTATAAGTGCGATTTTTAAGCGACTTTGCTGCGTAGAAGACGCAGAAGATTTCGTTGTTTTCCGCGGTTTCGCTAAAAATACTCAAAGGTGCATAGCCATTCCTCGCATTATATTACTACTTCCGTTTTTGTTGTGTTCGCCTACAACCTCATGGCGGTTTGTTTGTTTTGATAATTTGGTTGGCATACAAAGGAATGACTTGAAATCGGCCACATTAAGTTTTCGGTAATCTTAGCTCTACCTTTGCATAAATTACTGAAAGTGGTGGCATTTGCATGCTTTTAACACTTCGGTGCACATTTCATATAACTTTGTTATTTTTTGTATGTGCAATCGTGTGTTTCTGAAAAATTGTGTTTATTGAATTTCTTCCATACATATAAGAATACAACAAAATTTCATAATTACCATCATAATTGAAGGTGGTATTTTAATCTAGATGCTCGATTTCAATTTAAAAAAACAGTAATAATTTTTACCATCCATGTTTTTATCAGTTTTTTATTGATACTTGAAAATTATAAAAATGTATAATACTTGAAAAAAATCAAAATGCAAGTCGGTAGAGGCCGGCAAAGTGGGGACTCAAAAAAAAGGTGACTCCTGGTTGACGTGATTCCAATCCTCCTGGTGATTTGAAACATAAAAATAAGGTTAATGCTTATTAAACAAGGATGTAGAATTATTTTTTGCCTCCTTTTTTTCAACTTTGGTAATTTTTTAAAAATAGTAAAAAAAAACAATTTACAAAAACCCTTACCTCGAGACAATTTTGATAGTATTAAGAAAGTCTGTTAAAAATTTCAAGTAAATCGGTGCATTAGAACTTGAGATATCATGTCAACCGTATTGAAAAAAGTATTTTCGAGAAAAACGTGTTTAAAGTTTACAGTCTCATTTCGGGCAGTCTGAGTGGCGCGTCACAAAATTAACTATAACTCCGAAAATAATTTGAATTTCCGTAAATCTTCTTAAGGCTTATTCTTAAAGGCCTAAACTTTGAAAATATGAAATTTAAGAAAATCGATTTTTTCGAAGTTCTAGACTAGAATGCCCCCTTAATAAGCACAAAAGCAATATGACACACAATTTTTCTCGCAGAAATTAAAGCGTGGAAGACGGGTCAAGTCAAATTATTTCGGCATAGAAATTGCCTATAAAAGCCTAAGAATTCATAGCAAAGATATCGTGTTGATATAATACAATGACCGATAACGCTCATATATAGATCGTAAAATATGTATATAAATTACAGTTTTAAGAGAAACAGTGAGGTGAGGACTTTCCATAGGCAATTATTCTATATTCAAAAGTTTTCCTTTGCCTACTACAATCTAAAAAAGCTATTTTCTTATTTATAATTAATTATGTCTGGGATTGAAATCACGACCCTTCGACAACACACGTAACACTGAAAAGTGATGCGTCTCCAAAATAGTTTAGTGAAATATTACACATCCGGTTTCTTGTTCTTTCTAAAAACATTAAAAATAATACTATGAAATCGACATGTTTCAACGCACTTGCTTTCTATAAATTCTCATTCGCTGTCTATTCAACATGTACATTTTTCGTGGCCGTTTGTCTCTCTTGAAAGCAGAAGAAATTTATTACACTGGGTCTTTCAGTTATTAGCGGCAGTGTCCCTTGGATGCAATCCTTCCCCAAATTTAAGAAAAGCAACATGCAAAAGCTTTTTTCATCTTCGCCATCATTGAGGGATACGCGAAACAAAACGCACAGCAAACGACTCGTCGAGCGTGCCGGGTCTTTAGCGGAATGAACAAGAACCAGCCATAATTGAACAGCGATGCCAACAAGCATCTACCTGGTCCAATTCAAATGCTAGAGACAGGCATACAGTGTCAGGGGGCGCGACGATGCCGTGCGGGGTATGGAAGATGAAGGACGGTGGGCGGCATGAACGAGCTGAGTGGCACGCTCACATTATTCAATAGAGAAATGGTCTGCCGGTTTGTTTTCAGCCGCTGTTTGTGTCGCGTCTAATGTGCTCGCGCTGAATTTCAGTCGTTCGGCAAACGAAAAGCAATTTTAATTACAAATTTGCGTACAACGCTACCGTACGGAATAAAGACGCTACGCCAAAAACCCAAGGCGCAGACCTCATTCACTAGCAGTGCAGGATGCCGGACAGAAGGGACAACGACAATGGTTAGTTGATTTCGTAACGGAAACCGTAAAGTTTCATCTTGTGCGGGCGGTGAAAATATCGAGCTTCCGGTTAAAATTTGGCGGCCGAAAGAATACCAGTGAAACGTGGAGTGGCAGTATTCTGCGATGCGGACGAACATTGCGCGTCCAGAAAGTGGAAATTGACCGACTGTTGCCTATTCGATTTTGGAATGATTTCAGCTTTGTACGTGCTTCGACACCATAATCACTTCCATGTGCGTTGAGGAAAATCGAAATCGGGAAATGTGTGCATAGTTGTAATTTTGTTGCTCGTTGCAATATATAACGTTGTAGGCTAATGCGATGGGGAGAAGTGGTTGCGGGATGTTATTTGCATTGGTGCCAGTTTATTTGGCCGTGTTCATGCTTGGGAACTTTTGACACTTGTCCATAAACTTGGCCTTTATCAGCCACGAATTTTCCCACTTGTAGTGCACCTGAAATTGAAACTTAACGCAACCTTCGCAACTGAGAGTGCGTTGAGAGAGCATGTGGGGCAGTGCTGCCAACAGCAATGTTTATAGAAGATTGTAATGTTGTTTAAAGCGAATAAGTTTCTATAAGGTGAAACAAGTGTTTGTCTCACGATTTCGGGAAATTGAACTGCCAATATGAGAAATTCGAAAATAAGGCTATTGTGAATTTCCTTTTATGCATACTTTGCTTTTAACCATATAAAAACTCCGTCCAATCATAAATTATCATAGAGTTTTGTAATGGAATGAAATCATTACTTTGATTAATATGGCGCTAGTTAGTTAGTAACTACTAGTTAGCGTTAGTAATAGTTAGTAATAGTACTATAGTAATATAGCAATTTTCTTAGCAATAAAGAAGCAGAAAATAGAATATGATCTACAAGAGTCTAATCAAGTAACAATTTCAAAACAAAACAATTCTTTTAACTTATCGATTATTACAACAATTGATTAATCGCACTTTGATGTGGGGGGTTATTACAATACTGGGAGCCTATGGGAATGAAATAATGTCGTATCAGTAATTTTGGAGTGTTTTAAATAGTGCTTTCATTCGAGAGAGGACTGCACTGCGCCTGCACATGCTGAATGACATTTCGAGAGAAAAATCATTTTTGTTTGCCAATTATCCGCTTGTCGTACGTTCTACTGTCATTCGTATTGATTCTGATTGGCACTGGGTAGTTTGCAACTCTCTCGTTCTATGCATTTTCGTTCTGAGAGTGAGCGCCAACTGAGACGGAACGATGTGTCTGGAATGAGAGAGAATGAAACGAAAGCAAGCAAACGAAATGAAATCGACGAAACTGAAGAAAAATGTAATATAAAAACTTGTACTCGTAGATTGTGTGATGCCAGTTCGATCTGCTAATCCGATACGCGCTAAAAGTTTGATCCGGGACAATTTGGAGAAACAGACTGGTGTCAGAAACTTATTGCACTCCAGAATGCCAAACATTAAAGTGTTTTCGGGAACGTCGCATCCGGATCTGGCCCAGAGGATTGTCGACCGTTTGGGTATCGATTTGGGTAAAGTGGTCACCAAGAAGTTCAGCAATTTGGAGACATGGTAAGTGCAAACCTTGTATACCTTTAAAGCCTGCAAAACTCCATAAAGTGATATTTAAGTGGCAGATTTTTGTGTTTTAAAAGTGTAAGAGTACGAAAAGCGTTAGCGAATGAGTTTGATGAGCAAAAAAGTACTTGTGACGGAAGTTGAAAATTGAATCGAAAATTCGATTGAATGCCACATGCTCGGCGTGATATAACAAATTGATGCAATTAAAGTGAATTAAATGTGGTGGTGGTGGTGGAGGTGTTGGTACACATGGTGATAAAGACGGCAATGATGAACAAACTAGCAAACCACTAAAAGTGGTAAACGTGCGAAATCGAAAGCTCGTAATGGTCAGGGGAGGGAAGTCGTTGAACGGCTATGGGGCGAAAACTGCGCTGCTGCGGAAAAAACCATGCGGCAAGCGCAAAGAAAACAACAGAGAGGCGCAGCAACAACACCGACGAGTGCAACTACGCCGAGGTTTTGACAGACATTCCATTAAGGATACGACGTGTACCTGCTGTGGTTATTTTGCAGCTACCTACGCGCGCCGACAACTGCTGTCCGGCTGGTACATGTGACGGCGTCTTGATTGACCAATGCGACTGTACCAGCTGACGAACAACAAACGTGGCCGCCAAAACATTGAAACGAAATTGAAATGCTTAAATTTTATTTCATTTAATTTAATTAGCATGCGTTTGAGGAAAATGTGTTAAAACCGTAATTCGGGTGCAAACTCGCTGCGTTGCAGTGGCCAAAGCAAGAAGAAAAGAAATCAGCAGCACAACTACAGCAACAAAAGCGGTGGAGAGCCGAAAGGCCGAAAGCCAAGGCAGCAATTTACAAATCGCACAACTTTAAGGTTATAATAATGTTGCTGCACATGCCTGGTGCGCATTGGGGCTGGCGATAGTTAGGATGGCGGTGACGATGACGGTCGCTGGCTCATTGGATTCTGCCTTTGGGCTCTTCCAACTGCCCTCTGTCTCTTATCTGTCTAACGCACACACAATGAGCGGAGAAACACGTACGACGGGCGCTGCGCCAGTGTGTGCGAATATACCTCGTACGTACACCACTCGTGCGACTGTCGCACTCCGCGCCTCCACCGGCAGCGGCCCCCTCGCAGTGACACATCGTCCCGCTGACAAGGTGATTTTGATACCGACGATTGTCACGTTTTTCTATTTCTTCTCGCTCTCACTGTTCACGGTTGCCGTTTTTCCATTTTCGTCTCGCCACAGTTTAGTTGCTGGTAATATTGCTTTGATTGTTGCTGTTGTTGTGCTTTGTGTTTCTGCTTGTACACATAATGGTGGGCGAGTTGATTGTCGATTACCACATATGATTTTGGTCAGACGATTGGTCAGGGGGGGAGGGTGGGGATGGATGGCAGACGCATGGAGTGTCGAGCAGGTTAGTACAAAAACAAACACGCGCTGCCGCTGATGCGGAGCCATGTGCTTCAGCTGGTGTCACTGGCAATGGCAAACTTGTAAACATGCGGACGACTGCCCATTTGGGAACTTCCTAAGCGGCGGTTTCAGTTTGCAACTAACGACTTGAATTCGATCGCGGAATTTGACGTTGACACTTCCCTTGGCTAGCCGCCCAGTCGTCAGGCGAATATGAGCCATGAAAATATACACCGATCGTACTAGACGTGCGTGCGCGATTGGCTGGAACCACCTGCTGCTTAGCTGCCTGGCTGCATTCGCACAAAACCTGAGAATGTAAATGATTTGCTGCCGGTCGACGATGCCATTAATCATATATTTGGCGAACACATTACAAAATTATGGCATTATTTTTGCTTTTGCGATCAACTGTACTCGGTTAATGTGTGCCAATGTGAATAACAACTACGCATACCAACATCCATCCCCTTTGTGTACAGCAACGAAAATCTTTTAAAACCTATTTTTTCGAACACGTCAAATGAGCTCGTACCTAGAAGTATTTCAAAGTTATCAGCGCTGCATGACGCCCTAACAATTCGCGCTCGTTACGAAAACAAGTAGTTACGGGCAAGTTGAAATGACACCTTGTGCGGAGGCGCTACCTGGAAGAGCAAAGGTATGCTCAATGTCTGGGAAACTCAGCACGACATGTAAATGCTTATGGCTGGATAGGCTGCATGCGGAGAGCGTATTCAAAATCCTAATAAAAAATGAGTTGAAGCCGGCTATCCTGTTAAAACTGTGGCGGAAGCAACACCAACTGAGATTCTGGATGTTCATTTGTAGCGTTGGACTCACTGGCTAAAGGAAGCCGATACTTCAATAAGCTTTTGCTGGGCTTGTGCATCCGACATGCCAGCACCTCGGACCGGAGGACACTACCTGTGATTGCGTAGTTTATGATCTTCGCCAATGAATAAAATTTTCGTTGAAAATCCAGATAAGCAGCCAAGTCATTTTCTATTTCAATTATTGCTGGAGTTGAATCTTGTGCGGATGCAGATCAAGTTGATGCATCTGTGAGACTCGAATTGTTATGTCAGTATTCGAGACACATTACTTACTTAACTGGCTTACTTACGGCCTGCCGAAATACTCTCTAGAAGTCTCGGCGTTGCGCGCGCCTCCTGCAGTTGGTCACATCAAGAACATCGAACACCTTCCTCATCGGAGCCTCATCGTCCATACGGGAGACATGGACGCACACTCGCACACTCTATGCCGCTTGCGGCATAGAGTGTGCGAAAGTCGGCCAGAGCCTCCACTTAGCAACAAACCACTTAATGTTCAAGTAAAGAAAATAACAACTACTACAATCACTATATAACGACATTAATTTACAGTCGAAAACAAAAAGCGCTACAGCCAGAAACGACACAAAAGCGAACAAGTAGCAGTGTGATGTAGTTGCCGGGTTTAGTATTTACAAACAAACCTTTTTGAATGTATGTTCAATTTTCAGAGGCGATAACGTCATGAGCGTGACGAACCAGCACGCCGCACCACCCCACACCATACACAAACGGCGCTCTTCCTCCCGCCAATTACCCTTCGGGGCCACACAATTGTCGCCGAAAGAGCGGTCGAACTCTCGCATCAGCCAACTCATGTTTGTTTTGGGCGCTATTTGGAGGTTAATTGAATTACTTGAGGGTACGCTGCGTGCGTGTGCGGCAGCGACAGCGACAAAAATCGAAATTGCGCCGAGACAAGAAAACAACAAATATACAACACAAAAACGATCGATGTACGTTGGGTGTTGGCAGCGCTATAATCCAGAAAGAATACAAACAGTTAAAAACCGATGATGAATTGCCTTCGGCACAAATATGACGCAGTTCGTTAGTGAATTTATTTGTTTACTTTTTCCCTGCCAAAAGCGTCATGCAATAATAACGCCAGAGGTCAATACTGTTGACAATATGCCATGTGATAACCGTTCCATTTCCTTCATTTCCATCGATTTCATTTGGATATATTGCGCACTCGTAGTCGGAGATCACAAAACCTATACAATGTAGATGAGCTTGACTTATCTGCGGCACATGGAATGCTTAGAGATTGTATCAGCTAATCGGACGGACTTGTTGGCGTTTGGCTAGAAATGCGGAAACACGTCAAATTGAATGGAGTGTGCATGGGTGTGTGTGTGCACGTGTGTGCGCTGCAATAGAATTTAATCGCGATGGAAACGACTGTTGCGAATTTTGGTGCACTAGTATGGGTGAGCATAAGGTTAATGACAGTGCGAACTCAGCTGTTTGAAATGTCGTCTTCACTTCAACTAAATGAATGAAGTGTGCATTGCCGTAGAGCACAGTCGAGTGACGCGACTAAGCGGTCAATCTTTCCACATAGTACATATTAGTGCATTAATGGTGCATCTTATTGCTCAAACTGATAGCTTTGCAGCTATGCTCTGAAACCATGTTAAGCTTTTATTATAAATTTACTAAATAATATTAATAAATAGTGAAGCAGGTTCGGTTAGAGTTTTACACATTGGAAAATTAGTTAGTTCAATTACATCATAAATAGCATACAAAATGTTTCCTCCTGATTTGTATGCGCGATTCGGAAAACACGTCAGTGTGCCGAAAAAACTCGAGCACCACACTAAAAACTGAAACGCAAATCAAAAATTGCGCAGTTGAAAATTGTTTCTTATATTAAAGATTGGCTCTTACATATCAGTGAAAAATGAGATCTTGCGACTGCCGGGTTAAGTGCAAATTGAATCAAATGCCAGAGAGTCCACCTACATGAAATAAAGAAAACCTCTCTTTAGACAGTTGCGGTTTTGAAAATCAGTGGCAAGTCTTGGTGAACAATTTTGGCCTTCCTTAAATCTGCATTATTCTAGAAAACTTCTGTCACTAAACAGGACCAAGTGAGAACCATTACCGTTGTTCTAATGAGTCAGTGTCTGATAGGAATTCACACAAGGATTCATTTTCCAATGAATTAACCCATTGCTGCCTAATGGGTAAAAATTTACCCATGAAAATTGACTTTTTAAAAAAATCACAGAAACGTTCGTGGTAGAGATATCTCAAAATCATTGATAGGGATGGGAGGGGTAAAGATGGAACTATCTTAGTCTAGTGGAGGTCACCCTAAAATTCCGCCATCTAGCTAGAGTTACCAGACTCCAAAAATTGTGAATTTTCCGGAGGTGGTAAATGTGGCGAAACGTAGTGGCCCTAGAACCTCACAAAAATCTGCCTCCTAACTCACCTGTAAACAAACTCTTTTGTTCACGTGTTTAGCTGATCACTTCAAAAAGTATGGAAAAAAGCTACCATTGCTGCCTAATGGGTAAAAAATACCCAAGGAATATCTCAGCAACGTGCAGAGATAGAAAGCTGAAATTTTGTTTCTTGTCATTTTGGGTCAATTCCAGGTCGTGTATGCAATTTTTTCAAAATCGTATGGGCGGAACTGGTACCCGGCTTTAATGGGTTAAGGAGGAGCTGCATGCACAAGGAAGAGGTAGAAAATGTGCTCCACATTATAAGTACTTGCCCTGCGCCCCCTAGGAGAAGACAGATTTAGATCTTTCACTATCTAGGGGAACTAGCCAATACGACTATTCATAGTGCACTTCTCGTCGTTATAAGCTCAAACTAGCTGTGCAAACATGGGGTTCTGATAAATTAGGCCTCTAAGGCCTGACTGAGCTCCTCTCAAAGCCAGCCATTCCTAACTATCTAAAGACTTAGCTATCAACCTGCCGGTCGTGACCCAACAACCCAACTCTCAAGTGCCTTCTTTACATTGCAAAGTTCTTTTTGCAACTCTTTTAACTTTAGCAACTCACCTACCAAACAAAACACAGCCACCTTATTTTGTAATTGTATCTAAAAAAATATTTTTCTGAAAAATTCACAGAGAACGGTTATTATCTCATAATCTTTGTCATCATATTTTATATATTTGCACATATTTTTTTCTTTTCTCACTTCTATTTTCTTATTACCTAGAAATCTTTATAATTCTATAATTAATGCTTTTACCAGAATATTTTATCTTTCATCAAACCGTTCAACTATGAAAATCTAATTTTAAGATAATTTTCACCTTCGCTTTCTCAAATGGGAATGTTTAAAAAAGCGCTTCATTTAAACTTTTTGTACACGATTCGTTGCAATCGTGATCCTGTTTGGCCGTTCACCTGTTGAACGACATTTCAACGTCTACAAAGTGGCGAAAACGTAGCCAACATTTACACGACTCATTGCAGCGCATCTAGCGAGATATTTCAAGAATGCTTTGCTCATCGGGCATTAAATTGCTGCTTGGCTTGGTGATCCTCAGTCGCCCACTGACCGTCGAATCAGAATATAGCATACTTATATAGTCGAGAAGTGGCCGCGCTTGCAGTGGGTTTGCTGCCATAATATTTCGCCGCTCCTGGGTGTGGTATGTGCGAAGTGTCGCTGGCATGTGAGAAGTGGAAAGAGCAGCTGGCACATTGCCGAGCTCACAGCCAACTAGAGGTGGCTGCGGCGGCGTTCAGAGTAGTGGCATGATGATGCAGTAAGCTTGTTAAAGAATTTTTGATGTACAAGATTTATTTTCCCTTATAAAACGGAAGACTGTCAAAAATTTGAGAAATTCGTTGCACGAGACGTTGCGATGCGTTCGGACTGCCCCACTGTTTCATAGTACAATCACAAATCATAGTAAAATCAAATCTTCAAATATACATTATGCTTTTATTTTTTTTGAGGTATGCCACACCGTGTTGGGTCTTTTCCTACAGAAAATTACAGTACAACGCTACGTTGGTGCATACTTGCCACATTTTCTCAATAATCGATGACCTTAACGAGGCGAAAGCCAGCCAGACAATCTTTCAACGAACATAATAAATAATATAAATTATAGTATGGCCCATTTGCATATCATCAGCAAAATCAAAATTTAGTTTTATTGCTTTACTGTGCTCACGTTCTTCGGTTAGGTGGAGGCACTTGGAAGGTGAAGGTTGAGCTCAACAAACTAAAAGTAGTGGCGTCATAGCGAAAGAAACCCGCTGAAGAAAGGACGTCAAAATGTGAGAGAGCCACTTCCTGACTTGGCTTGTCCATGGCATGTGATTCCTTCAATATCGATCAAACGTTTACAAAAACGTGCGAACGATATTCCCTGCCATGCTGGACCTGCATTCTTTACAATGCATAAACAAAAGCTTTAGTTTATGAGGACATGCAATTGATAAACAAGCATACATACATATTTAGCTAGCTATGTATGTGAAGAGAAATAGTACACAGCATGAAATTGAAATTTAATATTCGAATTGCCCTGTTTACGTTCGCTGTTATGGTTGTGATATGCGCGTTTATCTATGACACCTTTTTATGACCGCCAATTTGATATGAGTTACTACTACGTGTATACTCGTCAGTCTACTGATTTGATCTGCCTGTTACGCATTTGTTGTTTCTTCTTATTGAATTCAGTGTGTTAATTTGGACAATGCAATTAAGTTTACGATACGCCCATAGCTCAAATTATCCATATTTAATATTTGGGCGCTCCAGCCTGGAACATGTCCTAGAATTGCATTTGAAAAACCTATGATTTGAATTTATGAATTTACGTATTTTTGTTTTGTAGTTAATTTAATTGTTCTAGTCTACAACACTTCATCTTGAAATGTATTTAGATTCACGGAAAAATTAATATTAAACCTAAACAATAAGCGCATTGTGGACAGTTCTTTTGGCACAAATTATCTTGAGAATTTTAATCTAGATACATTTAAATGTATTGTGCTCAGAAATTCCTTTTTAAAACTTTCCCTTACGGCACACAGTGTGACTTTTATCATTTTTAGGATGCCAAAAGTCATAGCAGTCAAACCAAAGTAGGTATGACGATAAAAATGGGCGTGATCCGCCCACTTTTTCTTTGACTCCCCATATAAGGTGTACTTTCAGATGACCATTATTTCTAATTTAATAGGGTTTGTCTGGACGGGCGTAAATAGAAATAGTCAAAATAGTTTGTTTAATACTTTTGAATTAGATTTATTCCAAACCATTTAACATTTTAAAAGATTTTTGGTCAAAAAACTCCAATATCCTGTGATATAAATGAAACGGCTATTTATTCGGCTCGAATGTGCCCATCTTGAGCGAAAATTATAGCAGAGTTTCTTTACACAGGATTTTAATTTGAAGTGGACAACATCTTTTCCAATTAAACTCAAAATATACATATTTAAAAACCGCATGATTCTTATTTTTTTTGCGTGGATTTTAGCCAAACGTCAAAAAGTTCACTTCGCGGAACTGCCATGTTTGATTGGCTGTGACCTAAATTGGTGCAAAAAGGAGCAAAAATTGATTGCAGAATCTGAAACTAGGCACATTTTTCATTAATGTGGTTATAAACATCACATGGAACTCTACGGAACTAAATAAGTTTTACTCTATTAAAAAAAAGAAACAATTTTGGGAATCACTCAATTTTAAGTGACTAGCTATTTGAATCGATCAAAAATTAAAATAAATAAATTAAAGCTTCAAAAACTTACCGGACTTTGCACAAAATATTCAAGTAACTAAAATCAAAAAGATTTGTGCAAAAATATTTCTGACAAAAAAATCATGGCACTGTAAACTTCACAAAAAATCTCACATTGAGAAAAGTGTTTCTGCACTTGTCGCAGTGAGACAAATTCGATAACGGTTATCATGCTAACTGTTATTTTTCGTTTTGCTTTGAGCATATATTCGTATCACTTGTATATTCCTCTATTGCATACCAAAAAATTTTTGCGATCGGAGACAATTTTTTTTTTTACTTTTGGCATTCTAAAAATGATAAAAGTCACACTGTGCGGCGTTACCCGGCCTCATATCGACTGGCACCGTTAGAGGTAGCTCACCTAAACCTCAGAGTACTTCTAAGCCTCATAAGCAGCACATTTGTGGTCGTAGTTTACTACCACGCCATTTTGATTTTAATATTCTTTTACCAATTGACTTTATTGGAAACTTTGACTTTAGCTGTCGTGACATGGTCATAAAATCCTCTGATTCTTCTAAACCTGTCCGTCCTATCTGTCCATACAAAACCAGTACAATGTAAACCAGTACCATCCAATGTTGCATTAGTGCATCGCGCAATATTGTAAGAAACTCGATGAAACTTACCAATGCGACCAGACAATGTCAAATTTTTTGCACTCTAACAACGTTACTCACTTATGGGCTTTTCATTTCGGACCAGGCTCTATACGGACGTTTATATATTCAGCTGCAACTTGCATTTTATCCGTTTGAGATATTTTCAATTAACAAAACACATAGTATATGCTATGTGCAATTTTCGTGCAATTTTTAAAAGCTTTACAGACTTATCTGTGGCGTTCTTTAAATGTTCACAATCTGGTAGAGTTTTATTGCATACCGCCTCTTATTCTACCGACTTCCATCCATTGATATTTGTGTAACATAAAGTTTTCATTCCAATTTCCAGTGTTGAGATCGGCGAGTCTGTACGTGGCGAAGATGTCTACATCGTACAGTCTGGTTCCGGCGAAATCAACGACAACCTCATGGAGTTGCTGATTATGATAAACGCCTGTAAGATTGCGTCAGCATCTCGTGTAACCGCTGTGATTCCTTGTTTCCCATATGCCCGCCAAGATAAAAAAGATAAGGTAACGTGATCCAGAGCTGGTGGAGCTGGCAGAGCTCATGTAATGTTCTACATACATACATATGCTGTACCCGATGTACTATTCAATTGATTCTTTTTATATACATACATATCTACCTAATTTCTCTACTTAACCAGTTTGCATTTGCATCTACTGTTCTGCAGCGCAGTGTTCATTTCGATTGTGTTTATTATATACATACATACTTACTGTCACTCGTATTATTCCCGGCATAGACGTGTCCTAACAGTTGCCAGTTGCAAAATGATCGGCATAAATGTGGAATTGATATGATGTACAATATGACGATAAAAGCAAAAAATTGAACAAAAATAAAATAAAACAAACAAAAGCAGAAAAGCAACAACAAAACTATGGCAACGAAAATATGGCTGGCGCACTAACGAGTTTCTGATACCAATTTATGAATGAATGACTTGCATTGCTGCAAACATGCTGCTTTAAGAAACACGTGCTTTAAGAACTACTCCAGCATCTTTTAAACACATACTACATATTTTCTACTTTCTCTCACAGTTGTCAGGTGGCGAAGAGGGCGACGAGAACAAGAAGCTCGCCAAGAAAAACTACGATTGGAAATTTAGGGTATTTACAATTTTCATTTGTATACTTTTTGTTACCTAGTATCGAACTCGCACACTTGTGCCCGCGCGAATGTGCGCTGGACATGCCGGTCACAATCACCACACAATCACACAATGTGATCGTGCGTCCACCCTTCGATCGGGCCGAGTCTGCGAACGCGAGTCGTCCGTCTCATCTTTTGCATTTTGTACAAAATTTCAAGTGCAACGTCACTAAATTTGGTCCTTGACCTCGGCTGATTAATCCGATCCGATCCGGTCTGTTCTGATCTGATCTGAAATGTGGGGTATAACGCGAAGACCAAATTCCAAATTGAATTCAATGCCATCAACTAATTCATCATATTTACTTAAATATAACTACCTACTTGCATATGTACACATCGAGTGTGTCTTAGAAATTGTTAAATATGTTTTTCACTATCAGTACTTTTTGAGATTAACAGGTACGTTTGGGTTTTCATTTTGTTTCGTTTCGTTTCAAGTAAGATTGATTTTTCACATGTTTCTGTTTGTTAACTTTATTGCCGTCTCAGTAATGTACTTATGTATGTGATCGTATGTTTGCATGCCTATAATATCCAACACCCTATCCCTTCCCACTTTAATTACGACTAAATGCCAGGGAAACTACTTTAAGTCGGCCATGATTTCAGTTATAATTTTTTGCTACTTATTTCAGAAGGTTTTGCCATGAAATTGCACAAAGTACAGTACAGTAGACGATAACAATGGCATTCAGCTCTCACCGAAATTTTGTACAAAATTCGAAAGTCTGGCACATCCTGGCAAGGTGACGTCTCCGACAGACAGCGCTCGCAGGCCGGAAAGTCGCACCGATGTCAATTTGCGTTTTCGAAAACAGAATTATCTCTTCCACATTTTTGCAGCTTCATTGCAACAAATGTTAATGCCCGATGTATGCTCTTGACCACAATCGCGAGAACAACATCCGCTGTAACCACGTCAGTGATAACAGCCAGCGTCACGTCGGCAATCCCAGTAACCAATCCACCCATTATCCAGCTAGCCATCGGTGCACGGTGCACGGCAGCAACTGTGCGCCGAGGGCAAAATTCCGCTGAGTTGAATCGCTCAAAACGCAGCTTTCCCTTCCGCGTGTCTAATGACTTTTGAGCATTTCGGCAGCAGATCGAAACGCCACTGATTTGTTTTTGTTGTTTGTCTATGCGCAAATGTTGTTTTCAGTGTGATTCGAATTTTGCGTTCGATTGGGTACTGTTGCTGGCTGACTGACTGGCTGGCTGGCTGTCTGATGCCGGTGCTATAAGCGTCTGTATGTGTTGTTGCTTTTCGGCTTTGGGCGTGTAAACGCGCTTATTATTATGCCCACTTGCACTAATCACCCGTACCGACTTGCATTCGTATTTAAAAAGTATTTTTGTGCAATGATAACAGTCCAATTGATTTGTGTACGTCAATTGCGAAAATGAAAATATTTGTTTTTTATGTGTTGTACTTGCATTGCCCATGTTTGTGCTCTGCTCTTTAAGCTGTTGTTGTTGGTGTGCAGTGTTTTTCATTTATTTGTTTTTTATTTATATTATTTTTTTTCAACCCGTAAGGTCACGATCGACTTTGCAAAACACTGATAAATTGTAAAAAGTGTTTGTTTTTAATCAACACTGAACGGTTTCTGAATTTAAAAATTTTTTTGTCATTCGGTGACTATTAAATTTTTGTTTAACTTTTTCTTCACAACGGGCTTTCGTTGGGTCTTGCTACTTCCACATGATTTCGAGTATTCAACTGTGGTGAAAATTGTTTACAATTTAGTGTTTCATTTATAGTGTAATGACGTAATTTTTGTCGTTATATAATAACCGGTAAATTGACCGAATTTTCTTATATCTGAGACAAGAAAAAATAAAGTTCAGTTGACTGCTCTTAGTTAAGTTTCAGAAGGTTCTCATTGTAAAATTTTGAGTAAAGTTTTCCTAAGTCACCCCTATTCGATTCACCCGGAATGTGGATGACTTTTTGAACTCACGGTTCTTAAAAGTATTTGCGGAAATCAATTAAAGGAGCACTAAAATTTGCTTGTGTCAACTACTGCTAAGCTTTATAATGTTAACCAATAACATCCAAGTCTTTTGCAAATAGACTGGCCACAAATGTAAATAAATTTTCATTAGCTTTACTAAAAAAGAGCGACAATTTTTATTGCACTTCAAATATATTCATTACGTTATGATTTAACAATTTTGTCATTCAACTAGTGTTTGAAACTTCCAAGTCCAACGACTTTATCCAAGAGATCCAATTTTGTGCAACGCTTTTCAGAAGTTGAGTTGGATCTTTGCAATGGCTTCAATGATTTCTTTCTGCAATTGATAAATTATTGCTGTTTTATTGCCAATCCAGAAGGATGGATGCCCATATAGAATCTTGTAAAAAAAATGAGGTGACAAATTTGTAACAATATTTTCAATTTTTAATGAAATTAAGGAATTCGAACAACTTTGTCGCATTATAACAAAACAGTGTCACTGTGCCAGCTCGGACGAAGCTACTGAAAATCCCTTTACAATACCTAAAGCACAGTCAACAGACCTAGGCTAAAGTATTTAGTTCGTTTGCATCATTACGGGTTTGCATTGTGCCGAGGCCGAACTACAATCGGAGACATACAATTATTGATTTATAGTGCACAATTAGTAGAAACTAAAACGGTGAAAATTAGCCCGTCCCAAATCGCAATTGCGAGACTAATTGAAAAGCGTAGTAACTCCTACTAATTTCGTCTTTTTCTCTACTTATTCCGATCTTTATATTTCTATTACTATATGTTACACAAAATGTGCCCTCTTCTTCTATGCGCACCTCACACGCCACTCCCTTTTAAAGCCGCCCCACATTCCACTACATTCAATACATATGCAATACACCCGCCCACCTGCATACACTTTCCTCTAAGTACAAAAACAAATATCCAACAAAATGCAATCCTTTTAATTTTATAATTTTTCTCTATTTCTGAACTTTGTGTTTCTTCTTTTTTTCTCTTAATGTCTTTTTAGGAGTTTTCAGCTAAGCAATATACTGTGAGTAGTCGTTACCGTCGGCAGCATAGCACGCCATTGGTTCCATTCGCTTATCGTACCTACCGTATTCGTACTTTTT
The DNA here is from genome assembly GCA_964056695.1 of Melieria picta. Classification (NCBI taxonomy): domain Eukaryota; kingdom Metazoa; phylum Arthropoda; class Insecta; order Diptera; family Ulidiidae; genus Melieria; species Melieria picta. Next base: position 16,453,685 of record OZ057399.1, read on the forward strand.
CGATTTCTCGAGGATATTTGAAACTTTTCGATTCCCGCAGCGACCAACTTTTTTCTTGTACAATTTTTCTACTTTTCTCTCTATATTTACTATATTTTACTTTCGTTACGTTGTGTATATGTTTCCGTTGCGTTGTTGCGTTGTTTGTCGTTTTTCCTCCCAATTTTCTTACTACTTTGGATCTGAGTTTTGGACCTTTTATTGATTTTGCCGTTTCTTATGCCCTTCCCACCACCTAATCCCCACCACGATTTCCTCTTCAATTAACACTTGTGAATTGTTATTGTCTTATCGATTTGCATGCGTATGCGTTGGTTGGTTTCTTCAAAATTATCCAAATTTCTACTAATTCGTCCGTGGAGTTTGGAATTTTCGTTAAAGTTGTCTGCAGTGCTTAGTTATAATTTCATATTACTTTTACTACAACCTTAACGCGTGCAGTAATTTGCGTAGGGACCGTTCACCGTTGTATGTATTCCACCCTAATACAGACTTTCCTAACATAGAAAATCAGTTGAATAGTGACAAGTTCAATGCTTCTTGCGGACACACTTCACTTGGCATACTTAACGCTTACGTGCAGCCTCTTTATGATTTTTGTCTTCTAATTCAATCGTTGCAATTGCACCGCACCGCACCGCAATCAGTAATATCAACCGATTTTTCTTTTGCCATTGAATTCTACGCATACATTTATGTACACGCCACTCATTTGGGAGATTTGGTGCAACTTGCTTATGTACATTTTGTTTGTGGGCATACGACATCGATGGGGCTCATCGCCGACTGTATCATGTTCATTGCTCGCAACCAATCTTTGCCATTGAACTTCAACAAGTCACATGAACATACATACATCTGTTTGCATTCGACGACCCATGCATGAAACTCTATAATGGATTTTTGTTTGTGTTCTTCTTCAACAGAGCCGCGCTCCGATCTCGGCGAAATTGGTAGCCAATATGCTATCGGTGGCCGGGGCTGACCACATCATAACCATGGACTTGCATGCATCACAAATTCAGGTGAGTGATTACATACATACATATTTCGAAGAGACTCAAATTTATTGTAATGTGTAGTTGTCTAGTTCGGTCGGGTCGAAGTAGGCGAGGCACTTCTCAGATGAGACATGGTCAATTGATAATTGGCCAATTGATTTCAGTTACACCATTCATTTATTTAAGAAGACCACTCAATTTTATATAGTAATGAAATATATTATTTCAACGACAATTATTTCAAACAAGCCTGTTGTCGTGACTTAGTTGTTAGCGGTTTGAACGACAAGCCAGATAGTTGTGGGTTCGAGTTCCGACGCAATCAACACCACGAATGACTGCGAACAAAGCCCGGTAGATGTATGAAGGACCTAAAAATAATAAAATACGAGGGTGGGTCAATAAATTCTTGAAAATAAAACACATGGCATTGCCACCTCAAGTCCAATATTTTGTTCTCCAACAAGCATCTTTTAAGAAATTGGCATTTTCAAACAAGCCTGTCAAATGGTTTTGCTGTGATAGCCAGTTGAAACAGACGCTACGCATTCTTGTAGAAATGGACAAAAGAGAAAGTGAATTTCGCTGAATGTTTTGGTCGCCCAATTGATGTCACCACCACCATAAATTGTATTGGACGAAGGTACGCGGAGTTTTTGGCGATATTCAATCGCTATCCGAACGAAACATGCATTCATCACAAGATACCATATATCAGGGAACTGTTGAGACAGTGGGCTTTTCGTGGTGAATCGAATCGAATCGTAGAGAGTATAAAGTGGGTCCGGCGACATTTTGTTTGGGTGCGGTGTCATTAGCATCAATTACTTTGGAAAACGTAACACGATAACCGGCGTATATTATGCAGAGCTGTTGGATCGATTCTAAGCCTTCTATTTAAAGTCTATGTTGTTTGAAGTCATTTGGCGAAAAAAGGTATTTACCATCAGGACGCATTGATGCAGAAATTCGTAGTCGCAATGGCCAAATTTCATGAATCAGGTTACGAATTACACTGCCATTCCTCATATTCCCCAAATTTAGCTCCCTTGTGAATATTGTTTTGTTTTAAAACATGAAGAAATGGTACGGCGGTAAAACATTTATCTTAATGTTCTCGAAAAATCTTGTAAGAAATAAAGAACTGGGGAACTTTAAATGGAAACTACATACATATGTTGAAAAAAATAACTTGTTCCTTTTTTCAATTGTCAGGAATTTATTGACCGATCTTCGTATTAAATTAAAAAAAAAATTGCGTTCGACGACTGCCGCCTCAGTAAGCAATGATAAAATGACTGCGAGAGTTCGAATTGTATACGAAAGAAACAATCATTAATTAATTGTAGGTCCCATCCATTCATGAATTACATGTGTAAGAATGCACTGCACGGATAGAACCATTTGCCCACTCTATGATACAACAGTAAGAGATGGAACCGCTGTCAATTTTTTTGCTTTGCCGTTCCTCCTTCCGTAAAGTGCTTGAGTCATGATACCACTTTGATTAAATTTTGAATGAGGGCTATTTAAGGATCTAAGAGTTTTAAGATCTTTTTGAGGAGAAAAGTAAGTTTTTGGTCTTTATTGAAATTGCCCCTATTGTCTGTATCACGGTCCGTCTTTTAAAATGGCAATAAAGCTAGCAAACGGCATAACTTAGGTTCGAGTGGCTGTAGTGAAAAAGTTCTCATCCGGATTTGCACCTTTGTATCGAATGAATAGCTCCTGGCTAACTGAAAAGTAGCATCGGCTTTCAGGTCGTTTCAAATGTCAACCTTAAGGTCTCCCGAAAGTCAATCTAAATTTCGGTGTTGAGCATATAGGAATTTCCCTATCTTCCCTACCTATGGAAATCGAGTAACATTTACTCGACCATTGGCATGAATGATCTCGTAAAATGCAAAAATAACTACCAGCTATTTAGAAATTCTACGACGTGTGTACAAGGAAATTACCGCCACATTCACGCGATTCACTTTGAAATTTGAGTCACTCGGAAATGGGTTAATGTGTTTATTGATGCGGCTTCGAAACGAGTTTCGGCAGTTCGATGTTGCTGCAGCATCTCCGATTGGCCATAAGCGCCCATCACACTCGTGTCCGCTATTCAGCCGCGCAAAGTAAATAAACAAAGTTGCGATCGGTCGAAAAGCAAAGCGGCTTCATTCACGTCAGCTCCCAATTACCATTGATGAACTTTGTAAATAAAATGCATTCAAGTGCCGAGCTCTCATTTAGCTGCCTAACAAATTTTATTGGGTCTCACACGAAACGTTGTTGCATTTTAAAATGTGTTTTTTTTTTGAATTTTTGTCATTTGCGATTTTTTGGCATGGCCCGACGTCTGATCGTGACGATTGTTTTGAATTTATTGAAATTCAGACTTGTGCGACGTGGTGACGTCATTTCGGGCGTGACAGCACAACGAAGCGTTACGTGGTCGTTTGGGTGGGGGGAGCCCATGGGATGTCCATGTCCGTGTTCGCGTCCATACCTTGCAAACCCTCACTCTGCGGAGGAAAGACGAAACAGATACATACGTGCTCATGAGTGGGCGTATTGAAACGAAAGCGCTTTTAGTGTAGAAAATTTCATTGCATTTTCTTTTCGTTTTTAATTTGGTTTAAGGAGGGATTTTCCGCAAATATTCCTAATTCAAATTCAAGTCAAATATGTAGGATTATCAAAATGTAAAGTCAACCGAAACCAAAAACAGGCGGGCTGCGAGCCAGCGCCATAGTACACTGAGAAGCATCAGAAATCGATACTCTTGGTGCATGACTCGTTATTTTCAATATGGTCCAAATGCAGCGTTGCCGAGTTCGGACTGGAGTTCTCTAAATTGTGTTGCTTCAACAAACTTCTCACCGATAACTTGGCCAGCTGTGCGCACAGTTCATCGATGCGCTCCGCCTTCAGCTTGAGTATGTTCTCGAGATGCGCGATCTTCTGGTGCGCAGCATTCAGGTAGGAGTCCTTCGCCTGCGAATCGCGCAGCGTCTGCTCGTAGATCGAGAAGAGTATCATTTTCTGCGGCACCTGTACAATGGCGTCGCCGACTCTCTTGTTGACGTTCACCGTCATTACGTCGTCGTTCTCCGACCACATCTGCTCTTGCTCGTCGATTTTCTCCTCCTTCTTGCTTTCGCGATCGTGCATCATGATGTCGCAGAGCAGCGACTCGATGGCGCCGGGCGTCGCCTTGGCGAGCTTCTCCAGCATGCCTTTGGACTGCTGGAGGCCCAACTTGCCGAGCGCCTTAAAGTTTAGCGTCTCCCAGTTGTCCAGCTTAAGCTGGGTGCTGTTACGTGGCGGATAGTTGTGTAGGTCGATCAATTTCGGATAGAGCTTCTTCAGCAGATTGGCCACCGGCACCGCATCGGAGAACTCGCGATGCAATCTGTTGGGGTTGATTTGGTGCTCGGTCAGCCATTGCTTCAGCTCGGCCAGTTCGTCGTCGCTCAGTCGCTTGGGCATTTTGAATTATAATCGAAAATGGAATTTTTTTTGTTCGAAATTATAATATTTTAACAAAATAGAGTTCAAGACTTTTTGAATTGTTTTATAAAAATGTCTGTGACAGCATTTTCCTAGGCACTACGCCTCATTCCCACAAAAAAGTTGCGTTAAAATTGCGAGTGTTTTTCTGTTCGGCCTTTTGCAGGGTTTCTTCGACATCCCTGTCGATAATCTGTATGCGGAACCAGCAGTGCTGAAGTGGATCAAAGAGAACATTCCAGAATGGAAGAATTCAATTATTGTTTCTCCAGATGCCGGCGGTGCCAAGCGGTAAGTTATTGCTTGTTGATTGATGATTAATGCCAATGTGGTAATTTACAATTTGTGTAAGAAACGATATGGCCATTTGGCGTTTTGTAACAACATTTTCGAGATTCTTGTGCGCCTTTGACAGCTGTTTAAAGTTTAGCGGATACTTAAGTATAAAATTTACCAAGAATTGTAGAAGTTATTTGCAAGACAATAATAAACTATGTCACAGAAGTATTTCCAAATGCTGATTCAAGACAACTGACGCTGGGATAGCGAACTGCTGGGATAGCGAATCGCTGTCCCAGAGATGTTGTCTATGTTGTCTTTTAGTTTTAAATTTCGACTCCTAACATACGAACTCTAATTAATTGGTATTTTCCCTTGCAGCGTAACATCGATTGCCGATCGCCTCAATGTCGAGTTCGCTCTGATTCACAAGGAGAGGAAAAAGGCTAACGAGGTTGCATCGATGGTGCTTGTTGGCGATGTTAAGGACAAGATAGCCATTTTAGTGGACGACATGGCAGACACGTGCGGCACAATTGTGCACGCCGCCGACCGCTTGGTCGAAGCGGGTGCCCTTAAGGTGAGTGTGTGTGTGCACTGCGCATGCAAACATGAATAACAACAAATGCCATCTTACAGGTCTATGCCATATTGACGCATGGAATCTTTTCGGGTCCAGCGATTTCTCGCATCAACAATGCCTGTTTTGAGGCCGTTGTCGTTACAAATACCATACCACAGGATGGACACATGAGGGACTGTCCTAAAGTGCAGGTGAGTGCTCGTTGCCAAGTGCTCCAGCTACTGGTCGCAGTGGCCACTGTCAAACCGTTTCTAAGTCAATCTTTATTTATTGCAGTGCATTGACGTCTCGATGATGTTCGCCGAGGCCGTCAGAAGAACACACAATGGCGAAAGTGTCTCTTATCTCTTCTCAAATGTTCCATATTAAGAATGTCTTTATTTTTATTCTATCTTTTGCCATCATATTGTTAACCTTATAAAAACATTACTAAACAATTTTACTACTTTACTATTTTTACTTTCTTTTTCACTGCAACACAATTTTACGTTTTGCCTTAAAGAAATTTTTGTATGTATGTAATTGAAGGGAGAAGTGCGAGTATCCCAATTTATTGGAAATTTGTGAAATAATCTTTACCTTCTCGCAATGGCTCACAGGGTGAAGTAATAACCAATCAACAATCAGGCGCCGACATTTCTATCGCATACTCTACGTAGTGACGTCAAGTGGCGCGTAGAGGATACAATAAAGCAACATAACAATTTCCTTTTTTATACAATATGTAAAACTGAACCAAAACGACGTGCGTCGATTTTAGAAGAGCAGTTAAGTTATTGACGCAACAAAAGCCCACACACTACAAATAATTTGTAATTTTATTGTAAACATTTAACAAGAAAAGCAGGAAAAGAGCCATCACCATATTTAATGATAAGTGAAATTTAAAATAATCATTATTAGTAAATGTTAAGAAAAGAGAAAACAAACCAACAAGCAAATAAAGAAACAGAAAAAACTACATAAGTGAACACAATAATAATAAGAAAAGAAATACAAAATAAAACACAGAACCACTACAAACTACTTAAAATTTGCATATTATTTAATTGAAACAGAATCAGAATGAGGGAGCAGGGCGTGCCATGCGTTCTTCCTGTTAGAAATTAATGTCAGCACTTGTCAGTGCTGGCTGACGCTAGTCCTTCAATTTCTTCTTACCACTTGAAGTTTTTAATAGACTAACCACTCAACAATAAAGTAATCGTTTCGTATTTCGTCTGGTCAGTGGTTCTAGTGATCTATTGTCAAAATCAATAAATCATAAACTCAGCCAATTACGCTGTCTTGTGCATGGAAAGCTGTGGGGCTTGTTTTTCTAAAAATTTGATTTGGTAATATTTTATTTGCGATTAAACTACATTGCGCTGTTTACTTTGCGTTCAAACTGTATTCATTAAATAAATTAACCTAAATAAATGCTTCTAATTGCGCCTGATGCCCGATCAATATTCATAGTCGGCGCCCTCTGTCTCGTCCTGCTCATCTGTGCCGACCTCCTCGAAATCGTGCTCCAGCGTGGCCAGGTCTTCTCGCGCCTCAGTGAATTCGCCCTCTTCCATGCCCTCGCCCACGTACCAGTGCACGAACGCGCGCCTCTTGAACATTAGATCGAACTTGTAGTCCAGGTTGCTGAAGGCCACCGCAATCGCCGTTGTGTTGGAGAGCATGCAGACGGCGCGTGAGGTCTGCGCCAGATCGCCGTCCGGCACAAAAGCCGGCTTCTCGTAGTTGATGCCGATCTTGAAGCCGGTGGGGCACCAGTCCACAAACTGTATGTGCCGCTTCGACTTGATGGCGGACACCGCCGCGTTCACGTCCTTCGGCACCACATCGCCGCGGTACAGCATACAACAGGCCATGTACTTGCCCGAACGCGGGTCGCACTTGACCATCATGTTGCTCGACTCGAAGCAGGCGTTGGTGAGCGTGGTGATGGCGTGCTGCTCGTGGGAGGCGCGCACTGCCGACACTAGCGGCGCGTAAGCCACCAGCGGGAAGTGTATGCGTGGGAATGGCACCAGGTTCGTCTGGAACTCGTTGAGATCGACGTTCATGGAGCCGCTGAAGCGCAGCGACGCGGTCGTGGAACTGACTATCTGCGCAATCAGACGGTTGAGGTTGCGGTAGTCTGGCCGGTCGACGTTCAGGCTGTTCTTGCAGATCTCGTATATGGCCTCGTTGTCTACCATGAACACGCAGTCGGAGTGTTCCAGCGTCGAGTGCGTGGTGAGTACCGCGTTGTATGGTTCGACGACCGCCGTGGACACTTTGGGCGACGGATAGACAGCAAAGTCCAGTTTGCATTTCTTGGCGTAGTCGGTGCTGAGCCGTTCCATGAGCAGCGACGTGAAGCCGGATCCAGTTCCGCCGCCGAGACTGTGAAAGATGAGGAAGCCTTGCAGACTTTCGCACTGCTCTGCCATTTTCTGAATGCGCGTGGTTACATTGTCGATCACTTCCTTGCCGATTGAGTAATGGCCGCGTGCGTAATTGTTCGCTGCGTCCTCCTTGCCTGAGATCAACTGTTCGGGGTGGTAGAGGGTGCGCAGGGCGCCATTGCGCACGTCGTCGATGACCGTCGGCTCCAGATCGACGAATATGGAGCGCGGCACGTGCCTGCCCGAGTTGGTCTCCGCGAAGAAGGTGCGCGCATCATTGGTGGTCTTGGAGTCGCTGCCGTCGGCACCCACACCACTGGCGCTGCAGCCACTGGCCTGCATCTCAGCCTGCGTCTTCATCGTGCCATTCGCATTAATGCCGTGCTCCAGCAGGTACAGCTCCCAGCAGGCGTTGCCGATCTGTATGCCAGCTTGACCGACCTGAATCGAAATGACTTCGCGCTGTGATGTCGACAGTAGAAAAACAAAGACAGCACAGAGTTTAACATGAGTGGAGAAGTCAACGGATTTCGGGAGCTAGCAGACGATTGATGTACACTTACCATTCTACAATTGGAATATGTGTGCTAAAATTTGAAACGAATGACTAAAATAATTAGATGAATTTTGGCGGTTGGCGAGAATGACGATGATGCGAAATCGCAGTATCAAGATGGGGCTATGAACACTTGGATGGGAATATAACCGTTATGTCGAATGGAACCAATTCCAACAACCAATTGAACCCATGGCTGGAATGCCATCATGATTAATCTTCAATATTATTGAGTCTGATAGTAAGTAGAACTTGTCTTGGACAAGGAATGGAATATATTCCTCAAATGACGTTACGAAATGTGCCAAGTTCTTTGTTCTGTATGCCGGTATGTACATAAGACATAATTTAGTGGACGATTCTTTTAACCATTCGACCAACAGACTCCCATTCGCCTGACTTTATAAACCCCGTTCGAACATAGGTAAATACATATGCACATTTTTCGCAAATACGGTTTTTATTTGGAGATTTAATGACACTCGTTTATGGTTATTATTTAACCCAATGTGGCGTATGCGCAATCACAAAATTACTTTGATTTTTTAATCAATAAAGTGCATTTAATTCCACTTTAAGGCATCTCATAGTATTAAATGTAAATTTTGCTAGTGCCAATGTGTAATAAAATACAAGAATAAATAAAATGAGAATTTCAGGTTGAATGCTAACGTCAATGGATTTTTGGCTGCCAATTATATATAAAACTAAGTTATGGCCAATCATTCTAAAGTTGCATTGTGTGTTGTGCATAAAATAAGAGTTGTATGTACAAAATATACAGTGTTGGAGTCCAAAATAAACTGTTGAACTAAAATATTGTCATCGGGCACAAGGATCGAGTGGTGCAGCCTGCTAACCTTTATTGTGACACAGTGCGAATTAAGTCTCAGAATTAAGTCTCAATGTTTTTTTGGTGCAATAAATATTTCATACAATGAGTCAACAAACATTTTGGAATTTGCTTTACCCATTTTCAAATTAAACTAAGCAATGTTTCTTGGCTGTCACTGCCTCAATAACTGCAACCTAATTAGTATGGCATGGAAATACAGTTGCATAATTATGAACCTACAGAAATTGCATTCTACGTTCGTTATAATAACCAAATGTACTTAATGCACTTTTACTTAATAATAATTTGACTTGCAATTTTCAAGTCCGAGATCACAGTGTCGCAGAAAATTGTAACCAAGTTGGATAAACTGTGAGCTCAATTTACTGTAGTGAATTTAATAATACACCTGCCTCTCTCGCTTTGTGTTGATTTGCCAGACTAATATTGCGCAGCGACACTGCACTGCATCCAACAAGGTTAGCACCGCCACCGTCGCTTGCCCCTACTGCTCCCACTCCATTCGCAGAAATTATTTGCATTATGAACTGCGAACGTTGTACTTTGTCATGATTTTCGGCTATTTAGTCGCCTTTGCGCGTTCCCGGCGGCAGTGTAACGTCGAACACGATAGGCGGATTGTTCGGCAAGTAGTTGATGTCGCATGTGGAAGCGTTCACGAAGATGATGCGCCCATCCGAGGTGATGCCATAGCCCTCGTGCACGTGTCCGAACACATGGTACTTGGGTTTGACGCGCTGCTGCACCGTGGAAAGCAGCTCCACGCAACCGGCGCGCACACCCGAACAGCACAGGTCGCCGTGGCCGACGGGCGGTGTGTGTGTGACTAGAATATCGATGCCTTCCGGTATGGCGTTCCACTTCTCTAAACACGGCTGGCCACGTGGCACGTTGAACGCCCACTTGCAGAACTCCGGCTGCCAGGGACTGCCGTAGATGCTAATGCCCCAGATCTCTAGCAGTTCGTCCTCGATGTAAGTGCAGTTGGTTAGCACGTCGCGCACGTGCGGCGTCTGCACTGCGCTCTCCATGCTCTCGCGCTTGTTGCCCAACGTGGGCAGCTCGTCCAGTATCGACATGCCGGTGTGCTTTGTGCTGTTGATGGGCGAACTGATAAATGATTTTCTCTTTTTGAGCAATTGGCAATCAAATGGCAATGGCTAAAGCGTGCAATTTACCGTTCCGCGCTGTTTTTACTCTGAAAGGGGTGCGTGAAGGTTTTGTCGAAGCTGAGCTCGTGGTTGCCGGCAATAACGATCTTGTGCCGATGCGGCAACGCGCCGATCCAGTTGTTGAACTCGACCACTTCTTCCAGCTGGCCGCACTTGGTAAAGTCGCCGGCGTGTATGAAGATATCGCCATCGGGAATGTCGAACTTGATGTACGGCGTCAGCGAGTGCGTATCGCTCATGCAGACAACGCGCGCCTTGTTGGGCGCCACCGCCACTTGCGGCGGCTTCATCGTAACCTTGATGACGCGCTGCGACTTTGAAATCTCCTTCCAGGCAGCAGTGGGGTCCTGTGTTAGCGGGTGTACCGGCACCTGAGCTGCACACATTGCGACCCCTTGCTTCGTAGGTGTGTGTGGTCAGCAAACTGCAGATGCGCAATTGTAGTGCGATAAGATACGACAAACGGCAAGAATATCAAATTTAGCTTGTCCTACCTGTTTTTGTTATGCGCAGAGTTGTAAAGTTCAAAATGTTCTCGTCTTAGTGCTGCTTCAACCAAGCATTGTGCTTGTTAAGCTGTACTTTCGCCACTGGTCTAGTGATTTGTGTGCGAGGAGCGTGTAAAATTTGGTTAGCAAGCGCGAATACTCAACTTGGATATGCGGCAGGAAGCTCTGCCGAACCGTCGGTGGACTTTTCAACCCCCTTAGAATGACAACAACAGAGCATGTTATCTGCGCCGTCGATAACTGGCAGTATGAATATCGGTTATCGATAAATACCCACTAGTGTCGAGAGTGCCTAACCGGAAGTGGTAGCGATTGAGGCAAACTATTCGATGAAGGCTTTTAATTCATATTCAAGGGAAGAAATGTTGCCGCTTCTGGGAACTGTATGAAGCAACAGTGTACTGGTGTATAAAACTTGGCATTACACAACTCCCGAGGTCGGCCCGAGGAGGCCAGAAAGTTTTCCCGAACGGAGGAATCTGCAGTTTTTTTTCGAATTCGAAGACTGGCTTGGAATCGAAATTGCTTCGTTTTAAATGGGCTCAGTAAAGAGTTCAATGCACGTCTAATTGGCTTGAACCAATACAAAGGTCACTTGACTGCCGTGAACGCAAATTAGCCTTAGGAAGCATATCAACCCGATTGGCATCAGCAAAACTTTCAGAGCTTCTTCATAACATTACAAAAGTTTCGTATAAGCTCATTCGTAAATACTATTTGTAAAATTATGACAGTTTTAAATTCCAACTCTGGCAATCCAAGTTGCAGCCGGCATTGCCGTGCAACCAGCTTTTTACTTAGCTTCGGTGCATTTACCATTCACTCATTCCTCCACGCACTATTGCCTTGTACCAACTCTAATTTTTTAAAAATCCGTTTGTCTACACGTATAAATTATTTCATGGGTTTCTGTCGTTGCTTTTCTGTTCAGGATCGAAAGGACAATTATGTGAATTAACGAAGAACCGTTGCCACAGCCGGCCCATGGTCCGTGGCAGTCGCCGCGTTACATTGCCGTGACGAAACGAACAGAGCTGCGTTGGCAGCGAACAACTAAAGCTGGGGGGCGCAGCGCCAGCTGACTGACATTTAGCTGTCAGTGCGAATTCGCAGCCAAATATTTGAGCCATTTTGGAAAACAATCGCCATATTTACCGGCATTTTTGAAAATATTTACGCGAATTTATATGTAAACAAAAGCGAAAAGTCGTTATTTTGTAAATTTGCAAGAGTTGAAATCGCGCGGTAAAAGTCTAACTGGAGGAGTGCACGCAACGTGCACTGTGCTGTCTCGTGGTGTTCTCGGTTGGCGTTGCCATCGATGACAGCGTGAACAATTTGCGAAATTAAGAATTCTACTATTGGAGAAGGTTGATTCGGCACAGGTGAGTGCGCCTTGCCGCCCTTGCGTGCGTTTTGATGGTAACGGTGATAACGTTTTTCGACTTGCAGGCGCCGCTATGGCGAACCACAGTTTCCACCACAGTTCTACGGCGCCGATAGTGAACAACCTATCATTGGCTTCCGCCGCAGTGCCCATGCCATGTCCGAGCAGTGCGACAACGTCGCCACTTTACTTCACACACGTTTTGCCGTCAAGCACGACCATCGTGGGGCAGCCGTACACGTCCGATCTAGACGATCACATGGGCGGCAATGAGAGTTACTTGATCGAAGAGATCGTGGACGAACGCGACGAGGAGGGTAATATCGTGATTGACCAAGGAGAGTTCTTCATATCCGGCGACAGCATCCAATACTATGCAGTGCCGGAGACTAGTAGTGCGCTTGCGGGAGTGGGGGTGGGTGTGACGGCGGAAGCGCTACCGCCGCAACTAATAATGCAAGAGACCGATGATGAGGAGGAGGACGCCAACCGTTTCGTGGAGTACGTGCCAAGTTTGCTGACCAATGAGCTGCCGCACTACAGTGCAGAAACAACTGCGTCGCCACCGCTCACGATGACGATGGCTTCGCCGTCCGAATCAAGTGTAAAAATGGAGCCAATAGACATGCTGGATGGGCATGTTTGGATTAAGGAAGAGGTGGTGGAACATGACGGCTTCATCAAGATGCAGGAGGACTCGAACAGCTCCACGTTGAAGGAGTTCAAGCTGTACGTGAAGGAGGAGCAACAGAAGCAAAGTACAGCCAGACCGACGCCCAAAAAAACTGCCACCGCTAAAAGGTGGAAGCAAACCAAAGTACCCATACGAATCACCCAGGACGAGTTTAATGTGACGTTATGGTCAGCGCTCAACTCGGAGGACGAGGAAGATGACTACGAAGATTTTCAGGAAGCTCCCAAGGAGCCGGACTCTGATTCGAACTTTGCGAAGTTGGTAATTGATGACGGCATGCACCGGCACGAAGCATTCAGCGGGGCGGAGTACGTTATAGTGCCGGACCCATTCACCGGCACCGTAGAGGAAGAGGTGGAGACAGCGCTAGTGGAGGAGGTGCGTGCCGAACACAATGCATCCATTTACGAAATGCCAATTGGCGTTGCGAATACGAAGCACGAACGCTTCATATACGAGGAGGAGCTGGTGGAGCACAGCAGCCACAACGACCTGCGTGTTTCCGATCAGCCGCCTGAAAGCGAATTGATAATTTCCTACACGCCACCCACGCCGAAACTTGTGCTGCAGAACGCGACACCGAGTGTCCGTCTGAAAACGCTGCCACCAAAGAGCATAACATCACCCGCAACGGCAGCGCAGTCTACACACGCACCCACACCCGCATCGACTACTGCTGCGACGCTGGTTAGCGCCCAGAGCGCTGTCCACATTAACAGCGGTACCAGCTCCACCACCAGTACCAGAACCTCCAGCGTCAACTTCAGCGTCAATCGTAACAGTAGCAGTACAGCGGGCGGCCGCACCTCGCCGACTAGCGGCGAGCCAAAGTTCCGTTGCACGCATCGCGACTGTAACAAGGAGTTCCGTAACCACTCGGCTATGCGAAAGCACATGCACACGCATGGGCCACGCGGCCACGTCTGCGCCGAGTGCGGCAAATCGTTCGTTGAGAGTTCGAAGCTGAAGCGTCACCAGCTGGTGCACACCGGCGAAAAGCCCTTTGAGTGCACTTTCGAAGGCTGTGGCAAGCGTTTCTCGTTGGACTTTAACCTGCGCACGCACGTGCGAATCCATACCGGCGACCGGCCGTACCACTGCCCAATAGACGGCTGTACCAAGTGCTTCGCGCAGTCGACCAACCTCAAGTCACACATGCTGACACACACCAAGTCGAAGCGCAAGTGGCCGACGCGGCCGCAGGTGACCAACAAGCCGCTGATTGCGCGCTACGGCCGGTTGGAGTTGGGTGAGGACCCCAACCTGGTGTACTTGGCGACGAACGAACAGCTCGCGCAGCTGCTGGAGAGCGCATAAAGTCAGCCGGCGCGGCAGTCCCTTTGACCTTCACGCATACACACACAGTCAAACGAACAGTTGAGTTGCTGCCCGTCGGTTTTTAATGACGTTGGACTACGAGCCTAACAAACGACCAAAATGCAGTTGAATTAGTTTGCCCTTCGATGTTCAATCATGTTGAACGTACATCAGATAATTGACGGCTAGTTGGCCACGCAGCTGAAGAGTTAATTGTTTTATATGAATTATGATTAATCGATTCAAATATTGTGCTGGATGAATTTGTAATGTTTGTGTAACCAGGCATATTAAGCAGCGACAACGGCTGGCTTTTGAGTTACAGTCAAAAATTGTCAAGTCCGCAACCATTTCAAAATTTAAATGTTTAACAGAGAATTGCAATTTAAGTCAGCTTCTTTGGAACGCATTCTAATTTGGAACTAAATTTTCTTCATCTTGAGCTGAAACTTAAGCAATTCAACCCGGAAAAGTGGATCTAATAGCTTTTAACTGTGACTCAAAACTGGGAGAGCGGTTTCTGTAAAGTTGGCTTCTGTTTCATTGCAATCACTCAGCAACAAGTCGACCAGTTTTAAATGTGCGCGCCACCCGTCGAAAAGCCAAACTGTTAAACCCGAATTTTGATTAGTCACACAGTCTAAGTGTTAGAGCACACACACACATACACATATATATACACGTGGACACAATGAAACTGCAGTTAGGTTACTTTATTATTTATTTAAATGTAATTTTAAAGAAATTGAAGTGAATTTGCTGTACAGTCTTGCGAAGGAAGTTTACACGTTTGTGAATATAAATTGTTTCTGTTTTGGATTTTCGATGCCGTGCTGTGGCACATGACGGGCGGGCAGGTGCAAGTGTACGTAGTACTGGATCATGGATTTAGTTCGAACAACTATTTAATATAAATGTACGTATGCAATTCGGGCGGGCGGGGCCACTCTAAAACTTTACACTTTCAACTGTTGCATATAACTTTAAATGTAAATCACTTAAACCCCATACGAATCAAATCCAATTCCCGTAGAGCGTCACTTTTCTAATGTATTTTTGTAATGATTGCTGAATTAATAACCTAATAAAAAATACAAAAGAACAATAAGGTATCGATGCAATGGAAATCTATAAAGATTTAGCATATCGGTTCGTCGCACAAAGCAGGTTGTGCAGCATGCCCACAAAGTAAGTTTAGGTAAGCCTCGTTTTCCTGGCGGTCATATATGGACTGCTGGGCCATGGCATTATCGATCAACAATGAAAGCGCTGTTGTAGAATTTTTGTAGGGTGAGTAGGTATTTATTAGTTTTCTATTAAGGCACACCTGCCACGTTATCGAGACGGTGTCACAGGAACAAAGTGATTTTTAATAAGTGCTCTGTCTCCAGATCTTTGCAGTTCCTTGTGCCTGTCGCCTTCATAAAGTATAAAGTCAATGTTTAGTTGTTTGCTGAAAGCTGTTTTGTATACTTTGCGATTTGTATTTTTTACATTGCATTCAAACGTATATTAATGCCGGTATATAATGTAATGATTTACATTTGACATCCAATTGTAGGCTTAAAGTACAAATACCTATGTACAGTTGAATATTTTGACTAAAAAGTTATAATTTAAAATACATTGCTCAACGACGGCAAGTCACACAAAATACAAGCCCTCATAGCATTCGGTTATTGGATTTTATACATCTACACAAATCTACATAGCAACTTCACTGTCTAAATGCATATTGAGCTTCTTTAGGGAGGATTCTAGTCTCAACTAATTTCAACTTAAATACCGAGTTTGGAGCTGTGCACTAGGGTGCCAGTCACTTGAGCCCGAGCTCGAAGATTTCAATGCAACGTAGCATCATCTCCATGGACACCTTGCCCGACAACACGCCGTTGCGCTCCATGTAGTTCCAAACAGAGCCCATGAACGCGCAGAACATTAAAATGCCGAACAGCACGAATTTGAACAGTAAGTAGAGCGTCTTGAAGCCGCTCGGCACAGTGTACTCGCCGAATGCCACCAGCAGAAACGTCAAAAATACGGCCACACTGAAGTAAAGAATGCGGTCGATCTTCAGCTGTTGCAGCGACGTCTCGCAGAGCGCAATGGCTTCGTGCAGCACGTGAAGGCGCTGCGAAATTGGATTGCCATCGCAAAGGCCCTCCTTAAAGCATTGCTGCGGCCTATTGAGATCGCCGTTGAGCGTTGCCACGCCAGCATTTGCGGGGGCGTTGGTGTTAGAATCGCCAGCTACATCGGCCGAATTGATGCTAAGCACACATAAACTACCTCTGCGACACGATCCTTTCTCCACGGACGCGGAAGACACTCGACGCTTGTTCAACTGTAGTTTAACCAGCACGGCTTCGTGGTCCGAGTAGCTGAATTTGTGGCCGGGCACGCGTTCCGGCAACGGCAACGTATACTCGACCACGGTCACGTCCAAGTGGTCGGGCGTGCGCACAAAGATGTGATCGATGCGTACGCCGAGCGGATTTTTCTGCAACGCACGCTTGGAAGTGTAAGAGTTGCGGTGGCACTCGTTTGTAACAACGCTTTCCGAGTTGCAGCAGTCCCTCATTTTCGATATGAAGAGTAGCACCCTGAAAGAGGTAGAAGCAACAGAGCGATGATGTTTTTTCTGTACATTGGCCGGATCAGCCAAACGAGCGGTCAGAAATGACGAAGATATGGGGACGTACTTGTATGTTAGGTCCTGCGGCTGTGTGTTAAGATCGCCGGCGAGTATTTGCAGCACGGAGTCGTCGCGTGTCGCACGTATAAATTGAGCTGTATCGAACGCCTGTATGACGCGATGTGTCTTGTATTCATCGTTTTCGTTGTCATATTCCGCGTGCAGCTGGAAGCGAAACGCTTAAACAAGAGAAACAAATCAAATAGTAGACGCTCACATGGGCATTGTACAAGTGGACCACACGATTGTCTATCAGAATCCTGCATAGACCTACGCCCTTGCCGCCGAACCAGTCCGCATGCTGTATACGATGAAAGTAGCCGTTCACGCTCCACGCGTGGAACAATGTGCCAATTATCGGGTACTTGGACAGTACTAGCAATCCCGCGCCGATGACACCGCTGTAGAAGGCAGAAATTGAAATTAATTCAACGCAAATTTGTGGCATGTACAGCCCGCGCACTAATGTACCTGTAGAAGTAGTGGGAGTAGGGCAACACCGCCTCGGTTTTGTGCCGCAACGTTGCGCAGTCGGTCTCCGACCACACCTCTTGCAACGAGACAATGTCATAGCGTCCCGTGCTCAGCTCAGTGCCAATGGCGGCAATGCGCGCTTCGCGATCGCTGACCACAAATGGAAATGGAATGCCCCTAAAAGGAAGAAAGACCATGAAATGCTATTATGAACCCGTTTTCACTAACCGCCAACCGTGGCCGCGTGACTGCAACGCGCCACGTCGCGACTTACCACACGTTCAACGTGAGTATATTCAGCTCCAGCGACATGCTCCCAGCAGCGGTGGTGCACCTAACGCGATTAGCTCGCCCCAAAAACACGATAAACAAACAAACAAAACATAAACGTAAAAAACTACACGTACCCAGCTGGCAATTGGCGCACAGAAAGCGCAGCAATATGTTGGAGCAACGGCCGAGTGCTGCCAATACATTGAAAAATGCCGCAACAAAGTGATTGAGTTGGGCAGCATTGGCACAACACCGCATTCAGCTGCCGCAATATGCTATCCTGTATGAGATCAAATGTGATGCTATGGAATGCAAAAATTAAATTTTGTATAATTTACATTGGCTGCAGGAACATAATCCAAACTAAGTATATTCTAGACTCTGGCAGGAGTGCAGCCTCACTGACACTTTGTGAACATGTCTATGCTTTTTGCTTTTTCAGCGAATAATAGTCGGTTTGAAAGTGGGAACTTAAGGCGAGGAGAGTGAGATCGCTCCTTCAAAAAGCGGAACCTTTTCTTGCTTTGCACTTACTAACATTAGAGTACAAAAATATTTATGTATTTGAAGCACGGAACTTAAGTTCAGTTAATAATTATTAAGCCTATGTGCTAATGCCAATATAGAAGTATGTACATATGTATTATCTTTGAATGAATCTGATAAGCAGTGAGACAGAATCCGGAATTCAATGTACATACATACACAACATACTACATTAACTAGATCTGCAAACTATTAAAAGTTTGTATTACATACCAAAATCTTTAGGTACATACATATACATATAGTACGCTAATTTTACACTTATTTTCTGTTACTGAGCGACGAAGGAAGAAAAACCGTCGATGTAGAAATGATAAGCGAAAGGAAACTATAAAAGAAAACGAACTAATTGTTGTTTTTTACATCCTCTTTACATTACAATCGATGATTATTGAAGGCGAAAGATGCGCGCCAGTTGGTGATAGTCGCCATTCTGTTCAGACGTTAATTGTTTCACCATTTTGTGGAATTTGTATCGGTAAATGGATATTTCGACACTACTGAATTGTTGTAGATGATGCTCACGTCCATTCAAATAATCGTGAAAAGGTAATCGAGCTCGGCGAAAGTAATTGCGAAATTGCTCCAGCATCTGCCACAATGAAATGTAAACATATTTTTCTCGTCAGCATTGATTTCATAGTTTAAGATTATTTAACACATAAATACATATTTTTTATAAACTAACCCCCTTTCTTTAGTTTGGAATTCCTTGAACTTTCTTTAAATAAACTATAAACGACCGACAT
This sequence comes from Melieria picta, assembly GCA_964056695.1. Classification (NCBI taxonomy): domain Eukaryota; kingdom Metazoa; phylum Arthropoda; class Insecta; order Diptera; family Ulidiidae; genus Melieria; species Melieria picta. The sequence goes on from OZ057399.1 coordinate 16,472,658, forward strand.
AACTAGGGAAAAGGATATCCATCCAGTCATTTTCTCAAGGAAAAGCAATATCGTCAATGTTTCAAACTGATTCCGAATGCCGTATTGGGAGTTTTTTGTAGGTAAATAAGTATTTTACACTTAGAGAGTAACTTTGGTCTGCTAAGGGGCAGCTGCCAAAAGGAAAGTTCGGTGTTGCGTCGGGATTCGAATACTCTGTGAGCTACGTTTATTTTATTTTTATTTTATTTTGGGAATTTTATTTTAGTAGATGATTAAAAAAAAATTTAAAATTAGAATGCCCAGAGAGTCAAAATTACTATTGAGGTCTTTTATTTTTTTTATTTCAACACTTTCTCAAAGAAAATCTATTTAGTTTCATTTTTTAAAGCTAAATTATGTAAACAGTGAAAATTTTGTTACAATTGTACCCTTATTTTGTAACATAATTTTATACGGGCATTTAAAGAAGGTTGGATTGCGAGGAATTCTATATAGTTTTAAACGAAAAAAAACCCTGCACATGACTTATTATGCTTCCAACATTATCCTATTGAGCTGATCCGACTTCTTAAACTTGTAATCTGTTTAAATATATATGCATATATATGTATATTTATATGAAAATTTCAATTTAATATTAAGTTTTGAGTCTTGTGCAAAAATAGCTGAGAAAAATTGTTCGCACCAATTGTGGGTCTTTGGCGTGATCACAATTTTAGAAGAAAACAGACAGACAAGCGATCCACAATCGTGTTTCTATCAACTGCAGTAACGAGAGATTATTGCCAATGTTTATCCAAGTGCACCCAGTCTACGACTACAGGTCACATACGAGTACATACATACTTGCATACTTGGTTTCATAGATACCACATACGTACGTGAATGAGCAGCTCCGGCAGCGGGTTATTCCAGAAGACCCCCGCCTTTTTCTCGACCTCTATGAGAAAGGCACTCTTCAGCAGATCGCTGGTCACGAGCGGCATGTCGTTGGCGCAGCAAAGCGCTCTGATCAGCTGTAGCACGTCCACAAGGGTCGACTCAGCTGAGAAAATGGCGCGTTGCCAATGTGGAACGCAGGCCATGAATGCGGTGGCATCACAGTCCTGAGCCGGAAAACGTTTCACCTGCGGAATCGCAATCCACGAATCATGCGCGGGGTGCAGGGCTATACTTAGCGGCCAGCTGTGCCTTCCAAATTCAAACACCGGCACAAAGTGCAGCGTTATTACACGCTGAATGCCGTTCCTTGCCGTCGCCACGACTGTGTGCTCGGCCATGCCGTAGCCCCGGCATTTGTTCAGCGGGCAACAGCAATCGTACAATTGCCCCCCTAGCAACAGCCGGAGTCTGCGACTGGTAAGCTGACGCAGGCCGGTGGACATCCAGGCCTGCAGCTTCTCGCGGTTCACACAGTTGTGGTCCACCAGCCAGTGGTCGCAGTTGCTCTTCAATGTGACGAAGCCGCACAGCCTTGAATGCGGCTCAGCAGCGACAGCGAACGGCATTTCCAGCGTGAGATACACGTCGAACTCATCTGGCCGGTCCAGCTGTAAGCCGTTCAAGTAGCCACCTGTATGTTTGAAATGTACATTGAAAGAAGAGCCTAGAAATTTCACACCCTTGACACACTCGTTTCCCCTCGAACGTTTGCGATCTGTATCGTTCCTTACCGGTCAAATGAAACTGTTTAAATGTTGTTTTAAAGTTGTAATCGCGATTGCATAAGCACTTAATTATCGTTTCAGCCAGCTGCTGAGCGTCCGCTTTATAGGCTTTCGTATCACTTTGGGCCAATCTCAAGGTTTTGCAAATCTTTTGTAAGTTTTGCTCACAGTCCGAGGTCAGCTTCTTGTCGTTCATTGTACAAATGTGAGGCCGAAATTGGAATGATACTACTGATCCGATTGTTTATTCAGAGAACTTGGCCGTTTGCGTGGCCACAAACATAAACAATATTGGACGTACTTAGGCCGCAAACATAGTGGAGCGGCGAGCAAAGCGAGAGCAAAGCGGCGAGCAAAGCGACGAAAACAAATACACGCTTTTCGCTTTTCTCGTCACTATGTGCGCTTTGCGTCAAAAGCGTGTATTTGTTTTAGTCGCTTTGCTCGCCGCTTTGCTCTTCGCTTTGCTCGCCACTCCACTATGTTTGCGGCCTTATTCTATAAGTACCTCGATAAGGGGAATAGGAGAGAGAGGGAGACACGTAATATGAAAACGAATCATTTGGTGGAGTATGGGGAAAAAAATGTTCCCTGCCATATAACCAAAAGGGTTATAAATTTGGCAAAAAAGTACAATTTTTTCTTTTCCATTTTTCACATTTTTCCATTTTCGACTGCCCTCAAAAAGTTAGTCTTTTCCTTTTATTGCTTATACACTTTGTACAAAAAAGGCCCAATTTACACAAAAGTGGCTCAAAGGCCCAAATGAAATAAAGGGGCCCACGTTTGATTTAAAAGACCAAAAATGGAGAGCCACGAAAATTGACGTACGAAAAATTAGAGTTGTCCTCAATTGTTCTAATTGAACACCGTTGTTTGCTGCAGTTTAAATTCAGATCTAGAAAGTAGATCGCCAGGGTACCCATAAGTATCAAAAAGTTTATTTTTGAAACAGAAAGCACGTCTAAAAAATATATTTGAAATATTTGAAATTTATATTTTAAATAGAACATCGCTCACAATATTTGTCTTTTTTCATATTTTATTTTGAATGCTAACGAAGAGGCTAAAAAACAATACTATTTACTCCTACTTGGACAATGCAACCATGCTCTTTGGGAGACCCAAATTGTTGCTGCAATTCCAATTGGCGTAGGTAAACAAATAATTTTGAAGAACGCTCTCCAATTTCTCTCAGTCTACACTGCTTATTGCGGAGGGTTCATGCAGGGGATTTCCCTTTACCAATGTTCATGCAAGCGATTTGTCGCTCGCAGAACGTTCGATACGTGTTGATACTCGCTAAATTGTATACATGTTCCTTAAGAGCTAACTTCGTGCTTGGTGATTGGCGTCAGTTTGTTCTTGGTTTGGTATTGTGTTTTGTAACGAACGCCATGTTTACATCGTTTGAGGAAGTTTTGCAGCGCATTTGCAAGGAATTGGCTATTTCGGATAGCGATCGCGTCACCTACACCAAAGATGCCGAGGGCATAACGAATTTCATCGTGGAGCGCATGAAAGGTGCTGACCGGAATTTCGCTTCCGCTTCCCGAGGCCTGAGTTTAACCGGTAAGTACAGTCACTGTCGTGAACTAGTTTAGCCTGAATTTGTGTCCGTCATATTAGGAAGCTACCTCGATGGTCTAAAAATCGACGTTCCGGATGAGTTCGACTTGCATGTTAAGCTGGAACCGTTTAAAGTGAAACTCCAACTTGACCCAGAGAGACCCGGTTTCCTGTTTTTACGCGCAGCTGAATGTCATCGTATAACTGAGAATGGCTTTGTCAATCGGGATTTGTTGCAGGAGTGGATTCGTGAATTGCTTGAGAAAGCAATTGGGCTTGAGTTGGAAATCCATTGTGATAGCGGCCGCAGCTATTTACTGAGTTACCATTCGCACAAGCGTGGCTATGTTGTGGCGCACACCATTCAAGCTGAGGGTGTTGTCAACAAGCAATCGATGAGTTTCGATTTGGTACCGGCTTTTGAGTTTCCTGCCAGTGAATGGTTTCTGGCAAGGAAACTTCCCAGCGAGGACCGCACCTGGTTTGCTGTGCCACAAAGCAAAGCACCGAAGACAAACAGTTACAAATCATCATTCGCGGTCTGTGCGCCGCATCACGAGCGCGAAGAGCTAAAGGATAATTTTAACTTAAAGAACTCGCTGCGACTGATCAAGGCACTCAGGGACGCCAACGGCATGTCGCACTTGACCAGCCACATGCTGAAGAGCGTTTACCTTATGGAGTTGGGCAACAGGTCAAACTCTTACTGGCTCCAGTCTACGGGCTTCATATTGGTGGACGTAAGTTTTGGCTTCGAAGTCTTGGTTGGTTTCTACATACTTATGTCTATACATGAGGGATATTTTCTGTTTGTAGATATTGACGTGCCTTTTAAATTGCTTGGAAAATAAATGGTTGCCTTTTCATTGGGATACGGATCTTAATCACTTGGATCGATTGAAGGATGAGGAGATTTCCAATTACCGCGAAAAGGTTTCCGATGCTATTACGGCTTTGAAGCAGTTCCAGAGCTATGGATACGTTACTTATGCTGAAGTCGGGAAACTTTTTCGCGGCAACTAAATAATTACAAGTTATCACATTTGCAGTGTGCGGAAATATATCGCTGAGACAATAAAGTAGTCGGCAATGTTTACTATTGATATGACTTTCATTCTTGAATTAAGTCATTTGAATGTAGGTTATGTCATGGGGTGGTCGGACACAAGGCTATAATGCAATTTGATCCTTTGTGCAGCACCGCTGAGGGAAGATAGCTGCCTACGAAAAATAAAACACCCAACCAGATTTTGAACATTGAATATGGCGCTATGCAACGCGACATTCGCACGCTTTCAATTACACCAAAAACAAGAAAAAACAAAGCCGATATGTATTTTTGGGTTCTAACGCGCTGAAATAGTGCTACATTTTAGAAATATATTGTAAAGATTTAGTACAAATTAGTACAAAGTTATAAGCAATTACGCAATGAAACGGACGCGATAAAAACTTGAAGTTTTTTTTAAGCTCATAGAAATATACAAAATTGAGCAATTTTTGGGAACTTTCTTTTTACAGTGCGTTTCAAAATAAAGTGTTACTAATAAAACTCACAAAAGAAGGTATAGTAATGAATTATATATATTTTCTGAAAGGCTGTTCAAATATCTTTTTCGCATTATTATCAATACTTTGTTCAGTCTCCGTTGTTGTTAATAATAGTTGGCATCTTTTGTTACAATTTTGGCTTAATTTTTTAGCGTACTCCAAAGAAAACCATCTCGAAATCCGTTTGAATGCCAAAATGAGCTGTTTTGTTGTTGATATTCTTTTTCCTCTAAGCTTTTGCTTCATTAAGGACCAAACATTTTTGATTGGGTTTGCATCTGGACTTTGAGATGGATAATTTTGTGTTTCCACCCCAAATTTTATCTACCCCATTTCAGACGATTTTCCACATGTTTTTTACCCAATAGCGATTTCGACATGGTACTGCCGTTGATACTTCGACTCTCTTCTGCGACAATCTTTCTTTCGTCTGCTGCAGGCTAAGAGTTGGAGTTTTATCAAACATCCGGACTATCGCCTTATCCGCTTTGTTCTGAAAGGTATTCTTCCAGCCTCTCCGTGGCTCGTCGTCAACATTTCCGAACTCTTTGAATCGACTGACCCACTTCCTCACAAAAGAAACTGATGTTTTCGTGTATTTTGCGACTTGTGGAGGTTTCATTGTTGGTTGGTTTACCAAAAACACTACTTCGAAAAGTTTTTAAATATAGCGCTGTACCCAACTAACAAAACAGAAACACATACGAAAACGGTATTTTAATATAGAAGATAATCTGATATTAAAACCATGGCAAACTTCTACAGTTAAAAAGATATGGTCAAAACTTAATTTTGAAACGCACTGTAGGTATAGCATGAATACGGACGCGACAAATTTTTGTGGACCTTTCTAGGTTTTGGTGGACCCTGCCTTAAGGCCGTATGGGGCAGTAGAGGGTTAATTTTCTTGAGGAACTCTATTGGAATTAGATCGTGTTTAATATTGTGCACACAGCTCTTACATTCATTAGCCATGCACTTTTCATTCATCACATCGCAGCAAACTGATTTTAGAAATAACTCGTGTTTGGCCGGAATCAACTGTATAATCTTTGCACAACCTTCTAGTAAGAAAGTGAAATTTGCATGGTACTTACACACACATATATTCTGTGGTAAATGATTAATTAGCTGAACATATTTGTACAGTATTTTTCATTAAACAATCGAATATTCAGTGCTTCCGGTTACGGACGCGACACATTTTAAACACCATTTTCTTTAAACATTTTATATTTTCATAACTAGAATGATGCACCTGTTTAGCTACTTGCATTTGAAAAGTTTGTCCACCAATGACAACAATCAATAATGTTTTTTGAACACGGACGCGACATTAGGATGCAGGAAGAAGCAAATTCAAAAAACTTTCGTTATTCGAACTCCGCTTTCCCTCGCTTTCTCTAATACATAAGATTGTTGTTAGATTGTTGTTAGTAGACAACTTTTACATTACAGGAACAATATAATTTTACTAGAATAAGCTAAAAACACAAAGAAAAAATGTGCATATAATTCGTCAAAAGGTTCAAACAAAGTTTTATTCTTTTACAGTAGTATATTTCGGCCAAAATTTCAAAAATTAAAAATTCTTTTACATTTATAAAATATAGATATTTAAGCTTTATTATTGGATAATAAATAGTATTTCTGAGCAGTTTGAATTTTTCACTCGTGGTGGACCTTTTTTGGGAGATGCCCATATGTGCAATGATGTGACAGCTAAGTATGTTTCAAGGAGGATGGATCGCTTGTGTTTGTGTCGTCAGCTCGACTTTCGCAACACATTTCCCTTGCCGAGTATCAAAATTGATCACGAATGGTATGTTGGCATTGTTACAGATAAATTTATTCGATTTTTCTTTTAGTTATTTACAAGTGTTTGCTGTGAATACGTTACTTAGGCATAGATACATACAAGGTGTATTAATAAGGTGATGGCACTACTGCAAAAACAAAATCCCCATGTATTTTGTTAGTGCTTTTGGGCATGCTGATTGATAAAATTAAATCAAAACCCACAGCGGCGGGCGGCCATTTTGACAATAGCATGCCCATTCGCGAAAAATCAAAAGAAAATCAGAAGAAAAAAGTTTAATTAGCTGTGTTGCCACCACTACTTTATTAATGTGCCTTGGTCTTTTCTGTTTATTGCTTTCACACTTTGTACAAAAAAGGCCCAATTCACACAAAAGTGGCCCAAAGACCCAAATGAAATAAAGGGGCCCACGTTTGGTTTAAGGGACTAAAAATGGCAACCGTGTTAACAAGATAGAGTGAGTACGGAGAGCCACGAATATTGGCGTACGAGATCTGAGAGTTGTCATCAATTGTTGTAATTGAACAGCGTTGTTTGCTGCAGTTTAAGTTAAGTTCGGATCCACAAAGTAGATCGCCAGGGTACCATAAGTCTCAAAAAGTTATTTTTTGAAACCGAAAGTAGGGCTAAAAAAAAGTTGCATATCCTTGTTTTTCTATTTCATATTTGAAATTTATATTTTAAATAGAACATCGCTCACAATATTTGTTTTTCTTTCCTATTTTAGTTTGAATGCTAACGAAGAGTCTACAAAACAATACTATTTACTCCTACTTGGACCATGCAACCATGCTCTTTGGGAGACCCAAATTCTTGCTGTAATTCCAATTGGCGTAGGTAAACAGAGAATTTTGAGGAACGCTCTCCAATCTCTCTCAGTCTACACTGTTTATTGCGGAGGCTCATGCAGGGGATTTCCCTTTACCAATGTACATGCAAGCGATTTGTCGCTCGCACAACGTTCGAGACGTGTTGATACTCGCTTATTGCGTCAGATTGGATCAGTTTGTTCGTGGTTGTGTCTCATCGCTGGTCTTAGTTCGGTCCTGTGTTTTGTTATAAACGCCATGTCGACATCGTTTGAGGAAGCTTTGCAGCGCATTTGCAAGGAATTGACTGTTTCGGACAGCGATCGCGTCACCTACACCAAAGATGCCGAGGGCATAACAAATTTCATCATGGAGCGCATGAAAGGTGCCGACCGGAATTTCGCTGCCGCTTTCCGGGGCCTGAGTTTAACCGGTAAGTACAGTCACTGTCGTGAACTACTAGTTTAGCCTGACTTTGTGTGTGCATCATATTAGGAAGCTACCTCGATGGTCTAAAAATCGACGTTCCGGATGAGTTCGACTTGCATATTAAGCTGGAACCGTTTAAAGTGCAACTCCAACGTGACCCGGAGAGACCCGGTTGCTTGTTTTTACACACAGCTGCACGTCATCGTATAACTGAGAATGGCTTTGTCAATCGGGATTTGCTGCAGGAGTGGATTCGTGAATTGCTTGAGAAAGCAATCGGGCTTGGGGTGCAAATCCGTTGTGATAGCGGCCGCTGCTATTGTCTGCGTTACCATTCGTACAAGCGTGGCTTCGGTGTGGCGCACACCATTCAAGCTGAGGGTGTTGCCAACAAGCGATCGATGAGTTTTGATTTGGTTCCGGCTTTTGAGTTTCCTGCCAGTGAATGGTTTCTGGCAAGGAAACTTCCCAGCGAGGACCGCACCTGGTTTGCTGTGCCACAAAGCAAAGCACCGAAGAACAACTCATACAAACTATCATTCGCGGTCTGTGCGCCGCATCACGAGCGCGAAGAGCTAAAGCATAAGTTTAACTTAAAGAACTCGCTGCGACTGATGAAGGCGCTCAGGGACGCCAACGGCATTTCGCACTTGACCAGCTACATGCTGAAGAGCGTTTACCTTATGGAGTTGGAAAAGAGGTCAGACTCTTACTGGAGCCAGTCTACGGGCGTCATATTGGTGGACGTAAGTTTTGGCTTCGAAGGCTTGGTTGGTTTCTACATACTTATGTCTATACATGAGGGATATTTTCTGTTTGTAGATGTTGACGTGCCTTTTAAATTGCTTGGAGAATAAACGGTTGCCTTTTTATTGGGATACGGATCTTAATCACTTGGATCGATTGAGTCCTGATGAGATTTCCAATTACCGCAAAAAGGTTTCCGATGCTACTAGGGATTTGAAGCAGTTCCAGAGCTCTAGATATGTTACTTATGCTGAAGTCGAGAAACTTTTTCGCGCCAATTAAATAATTACAAGTTATCACATTTGCAGTGTGCAGATATATATCGCTGAGACAATAAAGTAATCGGCAATGTTTACAATTGGCATGACTTTCATTCTTGAATTAAGTAATTTAAATGTAGGTTGTGTCATGGGGTGGTCGGAGACAATGCTATATTGCAATTTGATCCTTCGTGCAGCACCGCTGAGAGAAGATGGCTGCCTACGAAAAATAAAACACCCAACCAGATTTTGAACATTGAATATGGCGCCATGTATCCGTATATATATATGTGCAATGATGTGACAGCTAAGTATGTTTCAAGGAGGATGGATCGCTTGTGTTTGTGTCGGCAGCTCGACTTTCGCAACACGTTTCCCTTGCCGAGTATCAAAATTGATCATGAATGGTATGTTGGCATTAGGGGTATTCACACCGAGCTCGTTACTTTGTTAGTTCGGTACTCGGTAGTTTTGTTCGTGTATTTTGGTCTTTGTAAAAGAATCGAACAAAAACAAAATACACGTAGAAAACTACCAAGTACCGAATTAACGAAGTAACGAGCTCGGTGTGAATACCCCTATTGTTACAGATTAATTTATTAAATTTATTCGATTTTTCTTTTAGTTATTTACAAGTGTTTGCTGTGAATACGTTACTTAGGCATAGATACATAGAAGGTGTATTAATCAGGTGATGGCACTACTGCAAAAACAAAATCCCCATGTATTTTGTTAGTGCTTTTGGGCATGCTGATTGATAAAATCAAATCAAAACCCACAGCGGCGGGCGGCCATTTTGACAATAGCATGCCCATTCGCGAAAAATCGAAAGAAAATCAGAAGAAAAAAGTTTAATTAGCTGTGTTGCCACCACTACTTTATTAATGTGCCTTGGTCTTTTCTGTTTATTGCTTTCACACTTTGTACAAAAAAGGCCCAATTCACACAAAAGTGGCCCAAAGACCCAAATGAAATAAAGGGGCCCACGTTTGGTTTAAGGGACTAAAAATGGCAACCGTGTTAACAAGATAGAGTGAGTACGGAGAGCCACGAATATTGGCGTACGAGATCTGAGAGTTGTCCTCAATTCTTTTAATTGAACAGCGTTGTTTGCTGCAGTTTAAGTTAAGTTCGGATCCACAAAGTAGATCGCCAGGGTACCATAAGTCTCAAAAAGTTATTTTTTGAAACCGAAAGTAGGGCTAAAAAAAAGTTGCATATCCTTTGTTTTTCTATTTCATATTTGAAATTTATATTTTAAATAGAACATCGCTCACAATATTTGTTTTTCTTTCCTATTTTAGTTTGAATGCTAACGAAGAGTCTACAAAACAATACTATTTACTCCTACTTGGACCATGCAACCATGCTCTTTGGGAGACCCAAATTGTTGCTGTAATTCCAATTGGCGTAGGTAAACAAAGAATTTTGAAGAACGCTCTCCAATTTCTCTCAGTCTACACTGCTTATTGCGGAGGGTTCATGCAGGGGATTTCCCTTTACTAATGTTCTTGCGAGGGATTTGTTGTTCGCACAACGTTCGAGACGTGTTGATACTCGCTTATTGCGTCAGTTTGTTCTTGGTTGTGTCAGCGATATCATCATCACGATATTATCACTGGTTGTGTCTTGACAAAGTAAAATAAAAGGGTTACTTTGTGTCTTGGTCTGGTGCTGTGTTTTGTTATGAACGCCATGTCGACATCGTTTGAGGAAGCTTTGCAGCGCATTTGCAAGGAATTGGCTATTTCGGATAGCGATCGCGTCGCCTACACCGAAGATGCCGAGGGCATAAAAAATTTCATCGTGGAGCGCATGAAAGGTGCTGACCGGAATTTCGCTTCCGCTTTCCGAGGCCTGAGTTTAACCGGTAAGTACAGTCACTGTCGTGAACTACTAGTTTAACCAGAATTTTGTGTGTGTCATATTAGGAAGCTACCTCGATGGTCTAAAAATCGACGTTCCGGATGAGTTCGACTTGCATATTAAGCTGGAACCGTTTAAAGTGCAACTCCAACGTGACCCACAGAGACCCGGTTGCTTGTTTTTACACACAGCTGCACGTCATCGTATAACTGAGAATGGCTTTGTCAATCGGGATTTGCTGCAGGAGTGGATGCGTGAATTGCTTTGGAAAGCAATCGGGCTTGGGGTGCAAATCCGTTGTGATAGCGGCCGCTGCTATTGGCTGCGTTACCCTTCGGACAAGCGTGGCTATGCTGTGGCGCACACCATTCAAGCTGAGGGTGTTGCCAACAAGCGATCGATGAGTTTCGATTTGGTTCCGGCTTTTGAGTTTCCTGCCAGTGAATGGTTTCTGGAAAGGAAACTACCCAGTGAGGACCGCACCTGGTTTGCTGTGCCACAAAGCAAGGCACCGAAGAACAACTCATACAAACTATCATTCGCGGTCTGTGCGCCGCATCACGAGCGCGAAGAGCTAAAGGATAAGTTTAACTTAAAGAACTCGCTGCGACTGATGAAGGCGCTCAGGGACGCCAACGGCATTTCGCACTTGACCAGCTACATGCTGAAGAGCGTTTACCTTATGGAGTTGGAAAAGAGGTCAGACTCTTACTGGAGCCAGTCTACGGGCGTCATATTGGTGGACGTAAGTTTTGGCTTCGAAGTCTTGGTTGGTTTCTACATACTTATGTCTATACATGAGGGATATTTTCTGTTTGTAGATGTTGACGTGCCTTTTAAATTGCTTGGAAAATAAGCGGTTGCCTTTTCATTGGGATACGGATCTTAATCACTTGGATCGATTGAAGGATGAGGAGATTTCCAATTACTGCAAAAAGGTTTCCGATGCTATTACGGCTTTGAAGCAGTTCCAGAGCTATGGATACGTTACTTATGCTGAAGTCGAGAAACTTTTTTGCGCCAATTAAATAATTACAAGTTATCACATTTGCAGTATGCAGATATATATCGCTGAGACAATAAAGTAGTCGGCAATATTTACAATTGGCATGATTTTCATTCTTGAATTAAGTCATTTGAATGTAGGTTGTGTGATGGGGTGGTCGGAGACAATGCTATATTGCAATTTGATCCTTTGTGTAGCACCGCTGAGAGAAGATGGCTGCCTACGAAAAGTAAAACACCCAACCAGATTTTGAACATTGAATATGGCGCCATGTATCCGTATATATATGTGCAATGATGTGACAGCTAAGTATGTTTCAAGGAGGATGGATCGCTTGTGTTTGTGTTGGGAAGTCGACGTTCCCTTGCGGAGTATCAAAATTGATCACGAACGGTATGTTGGCATTGTTACAGATTAATTTATTAAATTTATTCGATTTTTCTTTTAGTTATTTACAATTGTTTGCTGTGAATACGTTACTTAGACATAGATACATACATACATACATACATTGGTATCTAGAAAACATTGTGAGTGGTTCCATTATTATTTTCTTTGAGTAGTTGGGGCAGTGAGTTCGATTCTGCGTTGTGTCTATTGTGAGCTGTTGTTGTGGTTAGGGGGCTTGGAGCGCGCTGATGACATTTACGGCACAATTTGTTATACCAACTGGGCAGTCGAGATTATGGTCAAAGTTTGAAGAAGTTTTTGGTGTGCAAATTGAAACACCGATCTGGTCCTCGGTGGTTACACTTAAGATCATAATTTTTTAATTTTAGGCATATATATGGATATATGCACACCGATGTCTATGTGACTCTAGTTGTATATATTTCAAGCTGTCAGACCTGTATGTCGATAAGTAATGTTATCGTCATATAGTTTTTAATAGAAAAAAAGAAAGAACAGACGGAAAAGGCCTGATGCCAGATTGCTCCTTTTGATGACCATTGATTTAGATCGCTGCAATCTTCTCTGGCTGAAGATTGAACATGTGCAAAAGTTGCTCGCTGTCAATGTTGCTTTGAAGTCTGCAAGTTTCTAACGCTAGGGCACTCATCATTTCGACTGTTATATCATATTTAGTATGTAATAAGATTGTTGATAAAAAATGTTGACTATTGCACACAAGGACACTATGGTTTGACTGATTTCTGAGCTCAACTAATAGTGATTTGTAAAAGAATAGTGATTCGACTATTTCGGTAATTGACGCTCTTAGCCACTCGAGCAACAACTACAACCACATTGGATATTGCCTTCGATGACACGCTGACAGCATTAAACCAATTGGCTAATTGCCTATGTACGCGTATATACCTGCAGATACGATATGTAGCTTTATTTATTTGTATTTGTATATGGCCATTGCTTTGCTTCGGATGTGCATTTCGCAAATTTCACCTATTCTCGCGTTAATGATTTAGTGGGTTTGTTGACGTCACAGTGCCGATCGGTACACACAGGATTTCGAATCGTAAACGAGCAGAAAATACAATAAGTACGACTATCTACACCAACCGTATTTTTAATACAAAATTTACACACACAAGAACGCAGTGTACAAACATAGAAACTAGCAGCAAGTAACTTGCGGCAGGTACGTCGAGTGTGAACAACACATCGCATTACACTGGGCATCGTTCGTGTCACCGTATCGGCCGATTACATCTTGTAATTGCAATTTAAAACTCCCAAATACTTATGTACAGGCGTGTGTGCGTCTGTGTGTTTGTGTGCGTAAACGGGAACGGCGGAGGACATTTCGGGTGTGTGTATCGATTGCTTGACGTCTTCTCTGGCTCCTCTATATTTTGCGTTTCGCACACAAACACGAACACAACCATGTATAACTGTATGTGTGTGCACTCGAGCGTTGCTGCTATTGGCTTATGAATTAGTTTAGAATTTATACATTGCGATAATTAAGCACTTCCGGTTCCATCTGCGAATTGGGATCGTCTTTCCTTTATGTGCCCGTCTCGCCGCAGTTTCGTCTCGTTTCGTTGTTTCGTTGCTGTGTCGCTTTCGCGGCGTCGCACTTCGCATCAGTAGCGATTGCTCTCGCGATCCGAGTACTTGCCGCTCATCTTGCTGACCGAATAGCGGTCCGAGTACGCGTCGTACTTGTCCGCCTTGTAGTTGATCTCTTTGGTGGGCGTGTAGCCGATGTTCTTCTGCCAGTGACGCGTCCAGTACAGATCCTCGTTGCGCACCTGCGACGGTGTCTTGGCGTCGCGGCACACGTGCACGCAGTACACCATGCAGCCGATGAGCGTCAGAAAGCCGAATATCAGGAAAATAATGCCCAGTATCCTGCGTGAGAAAAAATATTCAATATTCCGACACTGTTGCTCGTTTGTGATACTCACCAGACGTACAGCGGCTCGTAGAATTGCACCACAATGACAAAGCCCAGTGTGACCAGTATGAGGCCGAGATTGAGCAGCAGCATCAGACAGCAGACGCCCTTGATGTTGGGACAGAAGGGGTTCGGCGCGGACATGGTCTCGATTTTGGCACCGCGCTTGGTGGTCGAACGGGCGCTGCGTCCCGTCTTGGCGGTGCTGGCCACCGAGTAGACGCTGCGCGGTGCGCCGCGCGACGGGGGCCGATGACTATAGCGACTGCAAGCAGAAGAGTGATAAGCGATATCGAAATTAGTCTTAAATGGGGCTGCTGCCATAGTTGTTTACGGTGCTTAAGCACCGATTTTTTATTTTTTATTTTCGATTTTATTACTTTGATCAGGGTTTAATTGGGACAGACGACCAGAAAACAGGAAGATAGATAGATATATTGGCTGGCTTGCAGGGAGACGAATGAATATAGGTCTGTTTGGGAAGATTTCCAGTAAAAATTATCCAGTAAAAAATATCAGGAGAGTAAGCCAGCTTACGCTCCCTTAAATAAAACTATCCAAAAAAGTAAACAAACAGCAATTTGTAAGAATTTGCAAGTTTTAATTCTTGGTTACACCACTGGGACCTGGCCCACTCACAATTAGGCTTCCCAACTATTAAAACGGTTTAGGGAGGACAAAATTGGGCTTGAGGAGGACTTTATATGGGAACTACTTTGTTTCAGGAGGACATCACATTCCTTCAATATTTCACCATGTTTTTAGGAAATACAAGTGTAAAAAGAGAAAACGTAAAGATTTCGGGTTTTAACATACTTACTTTTCAAAAAAATTCTATGTAAATTTTTAAGGATATAAAGGATTAAAATTTTCAAAGGACTTTTCTCATATCTGTTTTTTACAAATAGATAAAAATCAATTTTATTTCAATTCTTGAGCCTTTCCTCTTTCATTTGATATACATATCGCCATATTCTAACGAGGTTAAGTATTTTTTATATTTTTTTTTATTTTTTATCCCCTTCAAAATTTTGAAGTCCACTTAAAAGGACAAAAGATGTAGAAAAAAAAACTGAGTACGCAGTATTACTATGTTTGGCCTGTAGTTTCACGCACATATGGATTTTTTCCGGTGTGAAACATTTTTTTATTTTTTGTCGCACGGTGTTATCGGCACACAACATTTTTTATTTTTAAGTCTAATTTTTCCAATGCGGCCTTAATCATGTTGAACATTCCAGCAGCTGACTCATCCGGATTTTCAACGAAGTCTATAACTTTGTTTTGAATGCCCAAAGCAGCATCGAAATATTGGACACAAATTGGAAAAGTTTTCCTCATTAATTGATTGGCAACAATGTGGAAACTTACGTCTGAATAAAAAAATTAAAAAAAAATTGAAATTTAATTTGAGCTTGAGGAGGACTTTTTGGCCTTTGAGGAGGACAGAGGACATTTTCTGTTCAAGGAGGACTGTCCTCCTCAAAGGAGGACGGTTGGGAAGCCTACTCACAATACACAGTAAAAAGGGTGTAAACAGGAGGGTTAAAGAACGAAACAGCTGATCTAAAAGTTTCATTTGAGGTTTGAAGCGGTAGGGAAAATTCAGTTCAAATAGAAATTTAATGCAAAAGGCAAATGGTTCGTTGGGCTCAATCCACGATTCTTCCCTTTTAGCTGCAGCAAGTAAAGCTGAGCAAGACGGTTGTGGGTCAGCAGACTCGCGAACGCACAATTTCTTTGCCGTTTCTCTCTCGTTACTGGAGATTTGGCGTAAACAAACAGGATCCAGTAAAAATTTTTACAAATTCGTACAAATTATTCGTTGCCAAACAGACCTTATCTGTGCCGAAGAACTGATTTATAATTAAGCGTAGGGACGAGCTGTCAGATAAAAGTGAGGCCATTTAAATAGGCAACAGATATAGAATAGAAAGGGTTAACCCTTTCGAGACTACTGGGATAACAGCCCAGCAAGTTTTTAAGGCCCGAAAAATAATTATTAAGATCTTTTGACCCACGAAAAATAATTATTCGAATTATGTAAAAGGATGATTTCAGAATTTGTGAGTACGCAACATAATTTTCAAGCCCCAATTTTCATAGAATGGGAACATTTCTACGAAGAGTATTTTGGTTTGCAAAATTAAACGCCGTCTTGAAAGGGTTAAGTATTTGTTTTGCATTGCATGTATATTGAGCTGACAGGGTCTCTGAGCATGATAGATATGTCCGTCTGTCCGTAAAGCGTTTAGGTTTTCATTAAGGGGGAAAGCCACTGTGACGGGTCAAAAAATTAGTGATTTTAAACATTTTTTTTGACCGAGTAAATATAGGAATTTTTGGATCGGGTTTTTTTTATTTTATTAAGCAGACATCTAATAATATTTCCACAAATTTTTATTAAAAAATATTAAATAGTTTAAACAATAGAGATGATCCCGTAGCGCTTGAAAAAAAATTCCCCCTCCATGGCGGCATCGATTTCTCAAAAACCCGTACTCAGAAAAAAAAAAATAAAATGTTATTGTAATCTGTATGAATGTAGCTATCTTTGTACGTAGCCGTTTTTTTTAATTTTGATTTTTCACAAAATGGCGACCGATTGAAAATATTTCCATGTTTTCGACCTTGTTTTTTTGGTTTTGAGACAGTTTAAAAAATAGTAAAAAACAAAATTTTCCAAATCGGCTACGCTTAACCTTAACCACTACTAAGACGAACAAAACAAAAAAAAATTAGAAATCGGTTCATAATTGTTCGAGTTATTGATGCCGCCAGTTCAAAAAAAGTCGTTTTGAGAAAAACGCGTTTAAAGTTTTGAGTCCTACTTGCAGTCGGCCTACTTGCTCTCACTAAAATCGTTGTAACTTAGTCAATTTTTGAAATTATGACTTGAAATTTTGTACACATATTTGTGAATATATAAGCTTTGATTTTTTTTTACCCGTCACAGTGGCTTTCCCCCTTAAGTTGACTTATGTGAAAAATATCTTTCATTACTACTTCGTTTATTTAATATTAGAGTAGTGATCA
This sequence comes from Melieria picta, assembly GCA_964056695.1. Lineage (NCBI taxonomy): Eukaryota > Metazoa > Arthropoda > Insecta > Diptera > Ulidiidae > Melieria > Melieria picta. The sequence continues at coordinate 16,489,761 of OZ057399.1, forward strand.
ATTTTTGTGTTTTACATAGTTTGTGTATGTCAGTCCGTCCAACGGACAGTACAGTGCCGGTTCGCTCACCTGATCTCCGATGGCGCCTTGTAGGCCGCACTCGTCACGTAAATATCACTGCCCGCATCGCCGCCATGATCGTAGCTGAGGGCGGACGGCGCACGCGGCGGTATTCGCGTTGGCGGCGGCCCGCTCAGCGAGCGCGGCCCACCGCCATCAACGGCCATGGGCGAGGTCGAGTAACGCTGCGCGCCACCATTGGTCGCCGCGTGGCTGTGACTGTGGCTGCTGTGGCTGCGACTGTGGCTGTGGCTGCCGTTGCCATTGCCGTTGGCGTTGATGCGCGACTTGCGCGACGAATTGTAGTGGCCCTGCGGCGAGGTGCGCTCGTGCGCCACCGTGTACTCCGAGATGGTGCGCTCCGAGGGCGCGCGATGGGACTCTTCGCCGTCGGTGGAGTAGCCGCGATTCGAGTGCACATAGGGTGGGTCGGGTGTGAGGCGGCCGTGTGTGGCCACGTAATGGCCGCCTTTAATTCTTTGCAGGAGAGCGAAAAAGGCACAGACAAAGTAAATGAATTAATAAGAATTATTCAGATGCGTTTTGTACTGCAGTGTTGCATGCTCACTTTTTGACACGTCGTTCGTGCATTGTCTGCACGCGCTGGGCCGGTCGTTGCAAGACTGTGTACCGCTGCTGATGCCGTCGTCAAACGGCAATAAAGATTCAGACGGCACTGCTCGTTGTGTTGCGTTAGGGTGTTTGTCGCCACTTTACGCTTAAGGCGTCCCGTGCGACACTAAACGAATCTCATTTGTTGCGTTTTGGCGTAAATGCGTGTCGCTTGTCTCTTTCCTAGAATTGTTGTTGTTTTTGTTAAGAATGTACTGCAAAGAAAAAGGTTTAAAGGTTTAGAACGAGTTTAATAAAAAAACTAATAGCGGCTATGGTTCGTGTGAGGCCCAGTAATCACAGATTATAGACTAAACTTTTCTAAAATTAAATATGGGACAGAATGTGGGCCCGGTTTGATACCATTTAATGAAGATTATAATGACACGCAGAAATTCGTATGATACTCAACTCTGGCTCTGCTCAACACATACATAAGTGTACCAGTATCAGTTCTAATCGCAAAGAAAAACCGTTAGTAAATGCAGTGTTTAGTTCTGATCAACGTTGCGTATGAGCAACATTTATTTGATAGAAATTGTCACACCTAAACAAAAAGGCAAAATGAAAATTCAAGAAAATGAATGCAGTTAAATTAGAAAATTACGATTTTAGCGCAAAAATCGAAATCAATTCGTTGGTATCGCGAAAGTCAGTGAATTGACGAGGCGGCATCAGCGTTGCCACAAGAAACAAAAATTCATAACCACGAACAAAAATAAAAATAACCAAAATGTTTATTCGACATAAACAACTTCTTTACTTTTACAAAAAGTAGTCGTAAAAAAGTGTTGAGTGTTTTTAACCCTTTCGACCCCGAATTTTACCTTGTATCTCGATATTACTTTTTGGAATTTAAATCACGAAAAACTTGCCTACGAAGTGTGCACACGACATTTGTTGAGTTCTAGAGCAATTTGAACAATTTTAGCTTAAAACGGGTTAAATAAATTTTGTATAAATATTTTTTAATTACAAAAAAAATATTTAATATTTATGGAAAGATACAAAATTAACACTTTTTGATTTTATTTAACCATTATTAAAGAAACAGGGTTCGAATCAAACGCGCCCAATTCGTAGACTTCAATTAGAACAATAAACTTTACCTGATATCGCTGCAAATGATTGGAAATTAGTTTGGGGATAACAATACAATTTTTGTAAATTGCTCTGAATTTACTTCTAAAAATATTAATTTGTTGGTGCCTACTTAAATTAAACCCATAAATCAATCGTAGCTTTTGCTATAAGATGACAAATAGGTGAAGGCAACTTTGGTGTCGAAAGGGTTATAATCAATATTATTGCCACTCCCAATTATGTTGTGCTCGTTTGTATTTAAGATACATTTTGTATCAGTGTGCAATATTCTAAAAATAACCAAATGGGGTCAAAGATCACCAAATAGCCAAAACACATTTTCAAAAATAAAAATAACCATTTTTGGTTAAAAATAACCAAAACGGCAACGTTGGGCGGCATATTAAACTGGCTGCTTGTAGTAACTACACAAGTAGACCGATAAAAAAACTATAAATCTATGAAATGAAATCTATTGATTGGGTTGCCGAAAAAAATGTTGAACAATTCAAATCAGGGGAAAAGGTGTTCCATCAACTGCTGGAATCAGTTTGAGCAAAGATCATGGAATACAAGATAGCAGCGCATTTCAAACTGCTCACCTGTGGCAGCGAAATTTGACCCGTTTGCCCAAATTGCTGACAGATTTCATAAAACTCAGTTTTTTACTTGAGGCTACATCATCAATATTTTACGCATACGCGCGCATGTACCTACGGCGCACGCACTCCACTACTCAAGTCACAGCGTAATTCAAGTTTATCACACTCGCACTCACGCACGCACCGCTCCCCTCCAATTACGCATAAGAGCCCTTAGCAGCTTCAGGCGCACCGCAAAGTTGCAACGACTTGCATGCTAAGTGCCAACCCCCCAAATGGCGGTCGAATAGTTAGACGAGCAGCTGGCAGCCGAACGTAGGGACCTACTGCGGACAGGCAAACAGTTTAAAACCCATAAATGCATCAGTACACAACGCAGCCACTTGAGCACGTAGCGTCGCTCTAGTCGTACTTGGAATAAATGGTGCTCCTGCTCTGCCGCACTATCTTTCATTCTATTCCGGACTGCGCTTTGCATTGCATTCAGTGTGATTCGATTCAATTCAATTCGATGCGATTCGTTTCGAGTCAACTTCATTCCACTCAACACACTCCGTGCCATTCCATTCGAATGCAACATGTTGTAGGTGTGCTGTGTGTAGGTTGATGGTGATTATTGTGTTGATTTTAAAGCAGCATTCGAACCGTGACTGTCATTTTCAAAATTTCGGCAAGAGGTCCAGCAAGAGGCCTTGCAGTGGGTTTTGCTTATTGGAGCCTCTAATCTTGAGTAATCGCATGAAATCAAAGAACCGAACCATGGAGACATGATCTGAATTTAATTTAATTAATTTCAATTAAAATTTTAATTAATTGAATTTAATTTTAATTAAAACTGGTTTTTCGAAGATTTTTCGAAAACGCTTCTTAAACAAATTTTTTGATTTTTAGTTTCGTGTTCAGCGGACCAAAGTTAGTCTAGAAAACACTTTCATTTTTAGGTGCATTTTTCGTGTCGAGTAGTGTAATAAATAAATTGAAAAATGTTTGTCGAACTTAAGGGGTAACACCACTAAAATTTTGCAAAAAAAGATTTTTGGTTTTTTGGCTCAAACAATACTTTAGAGTCAATAAACAGCAACAGCTGTTCCTAAAGTCAAACAAAAATTTTAAAAGGTTCAATTCTGAGTTGAGCGCTCGCAAAGCTTCATTTTTCTCGAAACCACTTTTTAGAAACTGGGTGGACAGATAACTCGAACACCGTTGCATCAATCGATTTCGAAGGTAGTAGGTTTTTTCATTAAACGAAATATTTTTTGTTATAAAAAACTGAAATTTTTTTTCCAAATATCGAAATTTTTTTTCGAAAGTGCTCTATTTCTAAACAAACTGATTTCGAAAAAAACTCTACAAGTAGTATGTGGCCAATATACAATGCTTTGGTTTTTGATTCCAGGTTTTATACTTTGCTTAACCCTTTCGACCCCAAAGTTGCCTGAGAGCAACTTCACCTATTTGTCATCTTAGAGCAAAAGCTACGATTGATTTATGGGTTTAATTTATGTAGGCACCAACAAATTAATATTTTTAGAAGTGAATTCAAAGCAAATTACAAAAATTTTACTGTTATCCCCAAAATAATTTCCAATAATTTGCAGCGATATCAGGGAAAGTTTGTGTTCATATTGAAGGCGCGTTTGATGAAAACCCTGTTTCTTTAATAATGGTTTAATAAAATCAAAAAGTGTTTTTGTATTTTTCCATAAATATTAAATAATTTTTCAGTAATTAAAAAATATTTATACAAAATTTATTTAACCCGTTTTAAGCTAAAATTGTTCAAAAGTAAACTAGCTCTAGAACTCTAACAAAGAGGCGTGGCGACTTCAAATGTCGTGTGCACACTTCGTAGGCAAGTTTTTCATGATTGAAATACCAAACAGTAATATCGAGACGCAGGGGAAAATTCGCTGTCGAAAGGGTTAAAATCCGTCCGCCGGCTTGGATGTTAAAACGAAAAGCGATATCATCGATGAATAAAAATCATAATAAAAAAATGTTTTCCCATATCTAAATATGTGTTCAATAAACCCTCTAAAAAAGTCCTCTTCCTTTTTCCATATTTCGTCAAAGTTAGCTAGAGTGGTGTTACCCCTTAAATAACCATCACAGGTGTATAAAGGAGTATCTCTCATATACATATAGGACGGAATTAAAAGATATTCACGCGAAGTCGCGCAGGTTGCAGACGAAATTACACACACGCCAACATGTTTCCCAACTTTGGTTTTGGTCGTAGTAAAAGTCAAAACATATTAGCCCTATTCACAATCTTGTGCAAACGGTCTTGTATCGTAGCATTTGCAAAATGGTGTTGTATATTTTTACTCTACACTAACAAAATACAGAGAGATGCATTTTCTACACTCTTGTAAATATGAATTGCAATACGGAATAGCAAAGCTGACAGCTGTTGGAAAAGAAAGCAATAAATAAACGATTAAAACGAGATAAACTAATAAAAAAAACGAGTGTGCTTATGACCACACGACTGAAGTGAAACTTCTTTCGCTCCATCTGTATGTATATATATATGTGTGTGTACAATATATACATGTATGTACATATATATATATTAATTTTCTACAAATATTTAAATTTATTTTATGTTTTCATGTAACGCTTACGTCACGCGTTCGCCAGCTTACTCCCCAAGTCAAGCGCGCGTAAACCACTCAACTCCCGTTCGCCTCGCCCGATCACACTTTTCGGTCAGGTCGTTAGACCTGGAACTTGGTTGTCAGCATGCCAAATTTTGTTTTTGTTTTTGGACGTGGCATGTTTGCAACCGGTTGCGAAACCCAAGTCTGACGTTTGTAGTGGACTTTAGTTTGCAATGGTAGGCCGAGTAAGGCATCTTGCTCCAAGTCTCACTTAGGCCACAAATTGTGCGCGTTGTGATACCACAAAAGGAAAAAGTAATGTGTGATACTTGTGTCTAACTCACTTGAGGGTTCCATGTCTGTGTTTAATATTGCGTTACTTCAAATGACAAACGCGTATTGCGTGAATATCTTCGAGTAGATTACCATATTGCTAAAATATCTAACGCACTTACAAATGTATAAAGGTGCGTTCGCAGTTATTCAGACAAATGTAACGGGTCTGTAATAAAACTACGTTGCCGTATCCACACTAATACACATACATATGTATATACATATGTAAAATATAAATATGCCTTAACACATACGCCACCGAACTATGCGCTACGATGTTAACGACTGCTTCGCCCATAAAGTCTAATTTTTTCCGCTTGGATCACCTTTTGCTCGGAGCGGGGCTGGATTGTCCGGCAATCCGTTGTTGTTGTAATAAAATCACGTTTTACACAATATATGATATCTCCCAGCGGCAACATTTCAGTTTGTGAATGCGTGCATGCGTCTTTGTTGTTGCTGTGTTGCTGTTGTGTTTGTGGGGGGCGTTGGACCATTGGACCGCCCAGCTCACAACACTTTACACGCCTGCGACAAGAAATTCAAATACGGGCGAGCGTGTCGCTCATGTGTGAACTTGCATGTGTAGCCTGCACTACCAAAAACAATCTAGCAAACATTAAGACAGATGAAAACAGCGAAGAAGCGGCGAAATCCATCCGTGATGGATGAGTGTTTAGCGCCAGAGATTACGAACATTTTGTTGCGCTCCTAAATTGGGGTTTGTTGCGTGTTTAGGAAAATTTGGTTTCCTTGTCAAGTGGCGAGTGCAGCCCGTTTCAGCCCGTTTCAAGTGACGAACATAAATTTCTAAAAGGATTTTCCTGCTCATAGAGGTTGAAAAAATCTGCAACGTGCCATAACACAGCTTGTACTTTTTGTGCGAGTACATAAATTTTGACAACGATACGAGGGTCACATGATGAATACCTGGCCTCGCAGGACAACTGTGAAGTGTGAACTCAGCTGTAAGTATTAAATATTTGTATTCAAAATTGTTCTTGCAATTTTAAAGCCGAGACAAAGCATAAGGAAGACGATAGATCTGCTTCTTTCTATAATGATCCGAACTAACTTAATTATGTAGTTGAAATTGAAAAGTCGGCAAGGCTGCAATCAACTCTCAACTCAACTAAAAGAAGACATGTTGACTTAAGTGTCCTTAAGTTTTCATCTCTTTTGATCTCTCTTTCATCTCTCTTTGATCTGGAAGCGTCAATAGATCTTAGGATTTTAAGAAAGAAAACATTCAAGAGACATGGAACGATTGATTCATAACAGGGTTCAAAGACATGTCGAGATCGATTGTACAATTTTACAAACACTGGGTAAGGTTGAGTTTAATTGAGGTTGACAGTTTAAAGGCGTCTACTGAGGTCACAATTAATTCATTGTGGTGCCATGTTTGGCCATTCGGATTGTTGATTTGAACCAATTTGTTTCTGTAATGTACTGGTTGAAGTCACCAAGACTGAACTTTCGGTATCGACAGCCCAGTAATGTTGACAAAGCATGAGAATTGGTTCTAAACTAAAACAGGACAATGACACATGTCGGTCAGAACGTCTATCTTTCCACCAAAGAAATCCAATAAGCGAAGTCGGTGAAGAGATCGTGTCACATCTCAAGTTGAGAGTTTGAAATTTGTTTGGTCCCAACTGCGCAGCTGAATCTATATATATAAAAAAAACTTAACATTTTGTGTGTAGCCAGTGTTCGCGAAAACGGTTCATTCTTTCGAGAAAATTTTTTTTGTGTATGATAGTAGATGTCAATACGGTGGTTTATAGCGATATTAGATGTTTGTACGACAGGTGGGCGTGGCACCTCCCATACAACCTACATTTTTAATATGGAATATCTTCAGAATTATAAGTCGTACAGCATTGAAATTTGGTACAGTGTCATGGCGTAAACGTGTCTTTCCACCGGTAAAATGTAATGGGCGTTGGACAGGGGGCGTGGTACTTTTTAATTCCGGTGTAACTTTTGAACTAGAGCGTTCACATCAATGACACTCGGTACAAACTAACGATTTGGTCGTGTCCTTCGACAGGAGGAATGAGGGGGGGGGGGTTTGACAAGGGGCGTGGCACCGCCCATACAACCCAACTTTTTAATACGGAATATCTTCAGAATTATAAGTCGTACAGCATTGAAATTTGGTACAGTGTCACAGCGTAAACATGTCGTTCCAACGGTAAAACTTAATGGGCGTTGGACAAGGGGCGTGGCACTTTTTAAATTCCGGTGTAACTTTTGAACTAGAGCGTTCACATCAATGACACTCGGTACAAACTATCGATTTGGTCGTGTCCTTCGACAGGAGGAATGGGGGGGGTGGGTTTTTGACAAGGGGGCGTGGCACCGCCTATACAACCCAACTTTTTAATACGGAATATCTTCAGAATTATAAGTCGTACAGCATTGAAATTTGGTACAGTGTCACAGCGTAAACATGTCGTTCCAACGGTAAAACTTAATGGGCGTTGGACAAGGGGCGTGGCACTTTTTAAATTCCGGTGTAACTTTTGAACTAGAGCGTTCACATCAATGACACTCGGTACAAACTATCGATTTGGTCGTGTCCTTCGATAGGAGGAATACGGAATATCTTCAGAATTCTAAGTCGTACAGCATTGAAATTTGGTACAGTGTCATGGCGTAAACGTGTCATTCCAACGGTAAAATTTAATGGGCGTTGGACAGGGGCGAAACATGGGTTAAAGTGTTATATGAAGAAACGTGATTTAATAAACATATTGAATTTGAACTTCCTGAAAATATTCTAGATCAAAACTTATTCGACACGTATTTTATAATTATTCGAAAATTAAAAGTTAACTGGCCCAACAATGGGTTAAGGTTTATTTACGGAAAGATTCCGAAACAAACAACATGAACCGATGGGCCTATTGACTTCAACAATTGTAAAAATAATTGAAATAAATAAAATTAGACACGTGTTTCTCATTGTTTTCAAAATCGAAATCTCACTGGATCAACGACGGGTTAAAAGTATGTATGGAGAAACTGTGAAATGAAAAATATGAATTAATGGACCCATTGACATCAAACTTGGGGAAAGTACTCTTTGTGAGAAATAATTTGACACGTGTTTTTCACTTTTTTGAAAATCAAAATCTAACGGGGTCAACAATGGGTTAACAACTTGTATGGAGAAACAAGATTTATTGGGCATTCTGACTTCAAACTTATCAAAAGCAGTTCAATCGGGAAATAATAATAACGTGCTTTTAATTTTTTTGAAAATCGAAATCTACCATGGCAAACCAAGGGTTAAGAATTTGTTTGGAGTAAATGTGAAAACACATGATTTAAAGAGCCTTCTTACTTCAAAATCAAAGAAGAAATCAAACACTCGAAATTAAAGATAGACACATGTTTTTGTTTTTTAAATCAAAATCTGATGGGCTCAACAATGGGTTAAGAATTCGTATCGGGGGAAACAGGAGAGCTTGCGTGCAAAGCCGCAGGGCCCAGCTAGTATTGAATAAATTTCATGAGTGTGTCCTCTCGCATGGCACGAAGTTTACTTTTCTTTATTTTGACATTATCCTTGACCAGTACTGTACTCTGTACTCAGATTAGAAAACCATACAAGGGACCATTTTTTAATCTGAAAAATAATAACTACTTGCATGTGTAAATTGGTTTCTTCCTTATCAGGAATTTTTTTTGTTTATTGATATATGTTACATTCTGCTGATTTTCTTTTCCAATTGTATTTTGGATCCATGCTCGGCTGTTGACAGTTGTGGCAATTGTGCTTTTGAAGAAGAGATCAGGTGCTTTTTATAAATTTTGTAAAAATATTGTTTACGTTTATTGTTTTGTGTTCAACAACAAAATACCGACTTTGATTTGCATCGACATTTGAGTACTTGCCCAGCTGCTAAGCAAGACCACCCAACATACACATTTTAACATACATATGTGTACATAACTATACTTATTAATGTTGGCATTAGTTAGTGCGTGTATGCACGTGCGTATGTGTGCGTGTGTGTTTGTGACTTTGCAACGAAAAGTGTGTTTGTGGCTTATGCGGTGCTGGTCTCGGGCCCAACGGCAATTTACATGTGCACATCAAAGCGTTCGCCAGCGTAAGCGGCTTTCGAGCGCTCGCAAAGAAAGGCCCGCACACGCCGACACTCAGAGCGGCTCGCGCATCAGCAAAGTTACTGAATTCGCCTCGGGGAATATTGAATTCAGATTTATACTTACGATACCGAACCACTGGCGAGCTGTGCCGCTTGGCGCATTGGATCAACGGTTCAGACAGGTTCGGCAGACCGCATAGGTGGTCGGGTAGATCGACGAGCGCATTGCATATGTACAGGCGCTGCTGCTTGACATTAGTTTGAACTTTGGACTTTATGGCGGCTTGCGTCCTGCATGAGCCTCAAGAGTGTTTTTAACGCAAGAATCCGTTGGGAGAGCCAACCGTGTTGAGTGCGAAAATGAAGCATTTTACAGGAATATTCAATGTTCTATTGCAAACATCACTGCAGAGAGAGAGAGAAAAATAGAGACATTTCCAGCAAAATTGCGTTCAAAAGATCGTTCTAGCGTTTTGTTTAGGGTCGATCAGAGGATTTTTTGTAAGTAATTTAAGTTGTAACTTCAGTTTAACAAATTGCATTTTTTTTGGACCAAATAGGCAAAATCGTTCTTGCTTTAATATCACATAGCGCCGGAATTTTTTTTACATACGTTTTTCAAATTAAGTACTTTCAAACCAAAGTCTTGGCTCACGTGACAAAGTCATCATCCTGACATGGAGAATCACACGCATTCCATTATTCTGGGGAATAATAACAATGTGCAAAAATTTGTTGTGCTTCCTTAGATCTTCAGAGTTTACACTTCGCTAGTAGTGCTAGTAAAGCTCCAAACAAGGATGCAAGGGGGCTTGAATAAGTTCTTGACACTGTAGTAGAGCGTCTTTCAATAAAAGGAACGATGGTGTTATTTCTGTGCAACTGGCGGCTCTGAAATTTGACAGCTGTCCTCATCGATTGTTCCGATTATAAGAAAGAACACGAAGGCAGAACGTGCTATCACTGCGAAAGAAATCTATTTAGTTATTTTCAGATTAAATCAGCTCCTGAAATTCCGATGTCAGCTGACCATCAGCATCGTGCGATTTAACGCTGTGCGATTTTTGTCCTTGGGGTTTTATTAAATCTCTGACTTATGCGAATAAGCCGCAAGCAGTTTCTGAGTTCTAGGCTGATATACATTGCGTCAGCGGTGAGATAGAGCCACATCTTTGTCGAAATGTCATCGAAAATATCTTGAAACTTGTGAAAAACTTCTGGCACGTAAAGAACTGTAGGTGCTTCCATTCAATTTCATATAAAATATCATTTGAACAATGATTAAGTATTCAAAATCAGTGTGAAGTTGTGTGAGTTGGATTTCACTCATGTTTCTTACTCGGAAATTTTACGGCCTTTGGACAAGTCCAAAAATTCAAGTTTATTTACTTATATAACAAAGTTGTTCACTCAATATCGCTGCTTGAGATGGGATCGTGCTGGGTCGTATTCACGCATCTGACTGTGTCTTTGAGTATTGCATGACAAGCTTCAGCTCCCCATTAATAAACTTGTCACATTGAGTTTTTGTTGAACGGTGGCTTCCTGATTATGTGTTCTTCTGGTAAGAACGAAGGCAACTTTGCACAAAAGCGCAACACATCGAACGACGCTGGTGGGTCATGTTGGCTTTGTTTTTGAGATTTCTGTCAACGTAAGTGTTTTTTGGGTTTTTGTTTTGGAAATATTTAAGCAAAAGTGCCAATTGTTTTGATATTTATGTAATTGGATTGCTTTTGTTTATTATGGATTCCTATTAGCGTTTGTGCTTTTTGAGGGAGAAATCGCAGAGGCTTTGAGTTTATAAACAATTTGTTTGTTTCATTAACAATCCCAAATGCGGCATTTCTGCTTTAACTGCGGGTTTTTTTGAAATAAATCTTTAATTAATAAATGTTCCTATTTGCTGATACGAGGCGTTCATCTTTAACGTTGTTACTTCAAGGGGCTAAAATTTTACCAAGTGAAAAGTGAAACTTTTTCAGGGGTTTACAAAAAACTTAAAATGTTAGTTACTAGGCAAATAAGGCAACTTTGAGCGAATAATTTTTTTAATTTTCATTTACTTACTCTTCAGCTCGTAGAAATATTAAAGTAATTTGAATTAAATGGAACCAATAAATCAAGTTCTTCTTAACCCTATGTTGACCCCATCAGATTTTTATGAAAGAAATACTTATATAATTATTTGTCATTTGACGTGCTTTTACCATATTTAAAGTCAATTAGTGCATTAAATCATGTTTTCCCTTACAAACTCATAACCCATCGTTGACCCCGTCAGATTTTTATTTTCAAAAAAGTGAAAAACACGTGTCGAACGTGTCACTAAGAGTACTTTCACCAAGTTTGAAGTCAATGAAGTCAATTTCACAGTTTCTTCAAACAAACTCTTAATCCGTCGTTGACGGATTAGATTTTCGAAAAAATTAAAAACACGTATATAATTATTTCATATGTTAAGTGCTTTCACTTCACAGTTTGAAGTCAAAAAGCCCATAAAATCTTGTTTCTTCACACAAACTTTTAACCCATTGTTGACCCCGTTAGATTTTGGTTTTCGAAAAAATAAAAAACACAGGTCGAATTATTTCTCACTAAAAGTAGTTTCACCAAGTTAGAAGTCAATAGGCTCATTAACCCTTTCGCTATTTTGTTGCCATATGGCAACATGCTACTTTGTGGACGTCTGAACTCTCAGTGGTCTCAAGAATACATTTTTTTGTTGGTCGTTAGAATAGTTTGAAGTTTTAGGAAAAATACGAAATTAATAAACTGAATATTTAAGTTTAAAGAAGAGAAGTATACACGTCTCCTTAATGGTATATCTTGACATAGTAAAGGAAGAAGAAGCAGAAAAATTAGATAACTTTTTTATGTGATGTTTTCTTTCAAATTAGATACTTCTTTTTTTTAATTTTGGCTGAAGTAAATGAAATATTCAAATTTTCGTTATGCGTAAAAAGTTTTATGTTTAAGTAATTATTACAGCCACAACGATGTGGTTTCTCTCATAGAAAAACACTCTAAAATACAGGGTCCGAGAATAAAAATAAAAAATTTTTTTATTAAACGTAAAATTTTAAATTTTAACTTTCCCCAGTAAAAATCTGTAGCGAAAGGGTTAATTCATTTTTTTTAAGTTTCTCCATATAAACTTTTAACACGTCGTTGAATAAAAAAAACTTAGGGGCTTTTTTATTTTCGGAAAAATACAAACATGTATCGAATTAATTCTCACTGAGAGTACTTTCAACAAGTTTGAAGGCAAAAGGCGTATAAAATCAAATATTTTTTATGCAAACGTTTGACCCTTGGTTCACCTCTTTAAGTTTTGATTTTCAAAAAAATGAAAAACACGTGTCAAATTATTTTTGATTTTAAGTGTTTTCACCAACTTTGAGGTCAATAGGTTAGTCGGTTCAGGGTTTTTTCGTAGTCTTTCCGTATACGAACCCAAACCCTTGGTTCACCCCTTTAAATTTTGATTTGCGAAAAATTGAAAAATACGTGTAGAATAATTTTCGTTTTGGAGTATTTTCACCAAGTTTGAAATCAATAGATCCATTAAATTACGTTTCTTCATACAACACCATAACCCATATTTGGCCCCTTTAGACTCCGAATTAAAAAAAATCCCGTCTTAGCGGAGGTTCATTTTTCAAGTTGTACCTACAGTTCAAATTTCATATTTGTAGCTTTAGCGGTTTGGTCTGGGCGATGAAAAATCAGTCAGTCAGTCAGGACAAACAATTATATGTATATAGATAAATGTTTTTATTGTAAAATTTTCCACTTACAAAACAATTAACACAAAAGACCTTGCAAAAACCTTAAATAGGATATAAATAGTATTTTATATATCAAAACATTGATTAAATTACAAAAACAACTGCACTGTATCGAGAGTTGACATGTTGTCGTTGTCAATCTTATAATTGCGATGTCTTGCGATATTGGGTATTTTTTGCTAGTTGCCTATTCTCACGCACAGATATGCCAGTGCGAAACCGAGGTCCATCTGCTTGCTGCTGGCTGGTTTAACTCGGCGATGCGCAGCGCTCTCGCTTCGGGCTGACTGGCTGCTGACACTCGGCAACAAGTGCTTAGTGCGTAAGTGAGATAGAAATCATCAAATATGTACGAACAGTCGCATATGGATGTATGCACGTGGGTAAGTGTGAAGGTACGTGGCAGCCAATCTGAGAGTGGCGCAGACGGACGCAATAAATAACTGCGATAAGGGCAACATGTCAAATGGCCGGCCCACACAAATGCGCGGTTGCAATGGCAAAAGCAACAGTTTTAGCTGCTCGCCGTGCTAAGGCGTACATGCATATTTCATATGTATTGGTGTGTGGCTAAGTGCGTGTGCAACTTATGTTGGGAAAAGTGATATATAACTTTGAATAAGACGCTTAAGAAAATCATTTCAATTTAATTCATTACAAATAAGAAATACTTTATAAAATGGCTTTATAAAGGAGTCATCATAATTTTCTATATTAACATCTTGCAAATGTTGTCTAAAAAATTCATTTCGATTCGAGCAAAAGCGAAAGATTTAGAGCATTTGAGAACTCATCCATTTAACAAGCTTTGAATCGTCTTGAAAACTTTAAACGACTTTATTTCAAAACTGCGTTTTCAAACGGAAGGTGGGGCTGCCATGCCAGCAATCCATTTGCATATATGGAATACTGAACTTTTGGGAATTATATTTTTATGCAACCATAGATCCAGAACAATTAATTTTTTGGAACTTACACCATTTTGGTTACTTAGAAGCATAAATTCGAGAGTTATGCATAATTTTTTATACCAATGGCAATACTGATAATCTTATATAGCGAAAAGACACATTAGTGCTATGAAAAAGCGGATGTTTTTGTAATTATAATCTCCGAAAGAATCGGTGTAGTCGTGCTCGCTTGATCTGTCAAGTGGCGTACAAAAAATTTGAGCTATGAGAGTGATGAGAGTTTGTAACGGAATTATTATGAATTTGAATATTTGATATGAAGCGCATTTTTTGAGTGCATGTCTAGTGTAACCATATGGTCACTCTAAGCGCTACCAGGTTAATGGAGTTCCAACTACGAACTGATTAGATGTGTCACCCACGCACTTTCGATCAAGTTTGCTATATGCATTAAAATAATATTTTAAAAATATGAGAAAGTTTATACTAACCAAAATTAGTGGACAGCTGTGGACAGTGTATTATTTATAACTGGAAATAGGTGCGGCGCACAGTGTTGCGAATAGTGACAAAAATGCCAAAATGCATTTTTGTAACCACAAAAATCTAAATATGAGGTTTTGCTGGATACATCAAATAATAGAAATATCAAGTTTTTAGAAAAGGAATTGGATAACATAGAAGTTATGAGCTCTTAAAGTACGCTTTTACAAAAATTGTGTACAAACCGCAAATTTTTGATGTTCAATATTTCCAAATAAGTTATGAGCAACTCTCTAAAACTTACTCTTGTCGTAAATTTCGTATAATTTAGGTCTGGCAAGACCAAACTTTCCCTGATTCTTCTTAAATTTGAGCAGTACCGTTATGAAGAAAATGAAATGAAGAAAACAAGTGAATAAAAACCGAGTTAAAACTTTTAAGGTGATTAAAAAAACACTACTTTCGAAATGTTTTGATATTTTGTTGTCCAAGTTATGGGCATTTTCCAGTGAAGACTCGATATTTTCAACGTTTGGCAATCGGTCAACTAATGCTTTGTTGTTGGTAAAAAAAATGTTAAATATATCTTTAAAAATTAATTATGATTACATATACATATATTTCAAATAACAATCCATCCATCCATTAACCTCCCAATGGAGTTTCGTTAATACATTTTGATTTTTTGTTTCGTACAAACCCAAAAGTTGACAACCTCACAACTTCGTTTGTATGAGAGGCAGTGATTTTTTGAACTTTAATTAATTTTGTATTTTTTGCGCTCTCGAAAGTTGACGATTGTTAAATAAATCATTCAAATCGGTTTAGTAGTTTCCGAGATACTTTACTAAATATACAAGTGGGTAGCCAATTCCAATGAAAATTACTAATTTTGTATGACAGCCCCCTGAAGAGTTGGATATAGCGGTTAGGTATGTATGGAAAAAACATTCGGAAGGAAAAATTAATGGGGGTCAGTCTTACATATGATACGTCTGGGGGCAACCTGGGAACAGTGGGAACCCATTTTATAAAAATGATGATTTTGTATGGGAGCCTCTTTTAGGGTTGGAGATAGGGGATAGATATGTTTAAAAGAAATATTCAGAAGAAAAAAATAGTGGGGTCAGTCTTAGATTTTAACCCTCTATGAGCAACTTTTGAGCAGCTGTGGAGCAATTTGTCGAATTTTCAATTTCGATTATTTTTGAAATGAGCTAAAATGATATTTTATCTATATATATTAGATATTTATTTATAAATAAATTTATAATTAAATACAAATATAATGATCGTAGCTTGTGTGAACTAAGATGATTTTCATTGTTAATATGAAGTTTTTCAAATCCGGTTGTAGGGAAGGTGGTTGAAGTTTTGATCCGATTTCATTGAAATTTTGCACGTTAAGTTCTTTACTCATACGTAACTGTATATAAAATTGATTTATTATTTATGTACGACCACTCTTATTTGTCGCTCCGCTATATGAGACCGCAACACTGGGAACCAGGTTAATCTAACTTTTTTTTTTAATTTTTTAAAAGTGATTTAATTGACTGATTTTAACATTGGAAAGGCGAACAATTGAGAGTGTGGTGAAAAAAGGATATGAGCTAAAGTATAGAGAGGATATGGTCAAGCCTGGTTGAAACACATTCAACTGTTAATTTAAATTTAGTTTGCCCATTACGCGCGGATTTTTATTTAATTAATTAAAACTAATGTTCCACAAACTTCAAACGCCACACGTAAAAATCACACACACACACACACAAACGGAAGTAAATTAATGCCGCGCCAAAAAAGTTGAAAGTCGCCGCAGGAAGCAGACGCAGTAGGAGACGCAGAAAGACTGTCTTCATCGCTTTAAAGCCGCAACCATGACAAACATCGGTTGGCCAGTATGCAACAGCAGCTAAAGCTATCCGCATGCCTGCGGCCAAAAACTTCGGTCGCACCATTTAGCCGTGTTTCAAGTCGGCGTGCCAAGCACAGTTGGCGGACATCTCAGACTGCTGTCGCATGTAACAGCAAAAATAACAAGCAAAACGAAATCAACCGAACCGAAGACGCGAGTACAGCTGTTGAAGTTGGTGTGCAGCCTAATTTGGCTAATTTAGTTGAGGCCTCTGACGGGGGCGATTCGGCGGCGATTTATGTTCGATTTGTGGGCCCGCACTGCGACGGCGAGTGGTGGGAGTGCGAAAAGTGGAGCAATCGCTCCGCGCGATTAGTGTTATTGCTTCTACTCTACTTGTCGTTGTAGTTGTTTTTTTTTTACAACTTTACTACGGCATCTGGAGTTGACTGTCGGCATTGCAATTGTTTTTGCAATTATTTGGCCCCTCAGTGTTGTTGGCTTGTAAGTGCGGTTTGAATTCGATTAGAAAGTTGAACATGTTTTCCCTTTTCGATTTGCCGCCTTAAAGAAAATTTCCTGGCGCACTTTTACATTTTCAATTGGAAACAAATAAATGGAACAAATTCAAGCGAATTATTTTGAACTGGCACAGACAAGTATTGGCCATGTTTGAAAAGAGAAAAACGTTGTGAATGATGCGTGCAATTTCCCAAATTAAGTAGTTAAAAAAAAACAAAGAGAGAGAGGCATGTAGAGTGTCTGCAGAAAGAACTAGAGTCAACTAGAGGGTAAATATATTTGTATATACGAGTATATTTAGTTAAAAATGTTTAACTGGCACAGTAGCTCTAAGGACTCTAAAGACAATTTTTTGTATCAGAGACACTCTAAAACGGGGACGTCTATATCTTCTTTTACGGGTAAAAAAATCATAGGTGCTATTCGGCAAAGGCACTGTGATTCTGTTTCATAGAGCTGATTGAAATCAAAGTAAAGTGAGTTTAGGCCTCGATATTCCACTCGACGAGTCAAGGAGTTTCCAGGGGATTGCTCATAGTAAAACATACCAAAGCCCAAACTCCATAAAGCGCGTTTCAAGCGTATCGTTGTTTTTCGCTTTTCTCGCTTTTCGAAAAAAAGTAGAATCCGTGTATTTGTATGAAGCAAACTCCATGGCTTGACGTCGATAAGCCCGAAACGCGTCAAAAGTTGAACTATTGTCAACTTTTCTCACGCGTTTCTCGCTTAACGACGTCAAACAGCTGACAGAGTTCCTAAAGATGACATAAATTATGTGGCGAGGGTAAAGTCGATAACAAACTTGTGTTATCGAAAAAGTCGAATGCATTTATTTTACACGAAAGCTATTAAATACAGTTAAGAAACATTTGAAATCCAACGTTTTAACATAAAATGTGAAGAAATTCCTAAAAATTAGCATAATTCTTTGACAGACGAAATTTAGTCTTCGCTCTATTAGAAATTCGATAGCTAATTCGTTGTATATCGAATTTTGCTCATTCCTGTGAAATAAATTGTTACAAATTGAATTCAATTGAATCTTTTTTTTATATTTTTGCAATGCTCGATATGCATTTATTGTGTTTAAAATGAAATAAGTAAATTCTATAAAGTCTATAATGTCGTTTAGCGCTACCATTTCGTTCTTTTTCACAATTTTCCTTGTTTTTCGCACAACTCACGAAATCGATCGGCAGTTTGACAATTAAAAATTAGCATCAGCTGACGTAAGAAGAAGAAGAAGAAGCAGAAGCGTGAAACGCGTGTTATGGAGCATACAACATTGCGAAGCGAATAACACGTGAAACGTTATAACGCGACAAAGCCTGAACGCCTAAAACGCGCTTCATGGAATTTGACCTTAACACGTTTCGTTGGATGTTTTAGACACATGAAAAGGAAGGACGTCGTTTTACATCAACATTACCGATTCTCCTTAAGGAATAGTCGTGCGATCCCACTGTGGGATCGCATTGAGTCAACTGTTTGTGCTTAAGTGAGCTTTGTCGGGGAAATGCTGCCTCTCCAAAGTAACCTCACTTAAGGAAGGAACTAAGCACTGATTACCAATGAGAGAACTGAAAACCACTGAGATTTCGAACATGTTCAATGTTTTCGAATGTAGTTAATTCTCGGAAAAATAAGGAGTAGAATCGCAAGGGGAGAACAACTAGCAACCTGTCACAACTAGAATCTGACTATCTCACCCATGCACCTGAACACGTTTTTAACAACAAATGTAGCAAATGAATTGAGGTCACTGTGACAGCTATATCTAACAACAACAACAACAGCTGCTCTTTCCAGAAGCGACATGGGTAACCAAACTGAGTTGGGGAGGGCGAAGCGGAGTGATTTTGTACAAGTGCCGCCAATGGGTGAGTCGCAGTGTCAGTGGGCATAGACAGCTGCGCGCGTGCAGTGTTGCATTGTGCGGTGGCATAACGAGCAATCGTCGTCGACATTCTGACATGAAAAGCGGGCCGGCCAATTTCAGCCAGCTCGTTCTCGAGAGGTGCAGCAGCGAAATTTGGTCAACCAATAAGCCGCGATCGATCTTGCTGCAAAGCCAACCACAAAGCCGTGGCAGCGGAGGGGCAATTAAGTGCGCGCCAGAGCGACAGCCGCTATGGCAACCTGTCGAATTGATAAAATCAACACAACGACAGCTCGGCCGACAGCTCATTGAGATGTTAGGCGCTCGACCCTTTTGAGAGTTGAATACGGTTGCCAGTGTTGTCTGATGGCGCAGTGCGGCTGTTCGGGTTAACGGTACACCGACTGGCGGCGCTGTCAAGGTGGCGCTCCGCGTCGTGCCGCCACTGCAATGCGTTCTAAATATTGACACAAATCTTGGCAACAATTGCAACAGCAACAAAAATCAGCCAACGAAATTCAAGCAGTCGCCGGCAGCACAGAGAATTGCCGACTGTCCTGGTTGCTGGTCGCGATCGTGTTGCTTGCGATGCTGCCGGGCACATGTCAGTTGCAATGAATAGCCAATGCACCAATGTGGCGGACATGAGCGCGCGCATGCGCACCGCCGCATCGTCGTCACCTTTGGGCGATGCTTATCGGCGCACTGTGTGCGCAGCTTTGCCGTTTTCCATGTCGTGCAGTTGCCACTTGCAGCAGTTTTAGTTGTTGCAATCGTAGTTGTTGCTTTATTTTTTTCATTTATAAACACTGCTTGTTTTTTTGAGCAATTTTTTGCAGTCGGTGTGCCGGTTCGGTTCCGCTTTTCGAGCAGGTAACTTGAGTTGACTTGAGTTGTTGGCGTTAAAGCGAGTCGAGGCAACAATTGCTGCACGTGTTGTGAGAACGTTGCACGTTGCCCGTTGTGCTTTGCACTTGGCCTGCTTCCTCTGCTACTAGAAATGTTCAAATTCACAAATACATTTGGATAAAAAGTGCATTTAACAGTTGAAGCCGACCGGCCACTTGGAAGAGAGTTGTGGATTCGCAAGAAGAAGAAAAAGAAAATCCTTTTTTTAGAAACTGTCCACCCAACGGGCAATGGAAACCTTCTAGACATAAACAATTTTTCTAGCTGATGCCTACGATCGGCGTTGCCATATCGGAATAATCGAATGTGTCAAATAGTTTCAATGGCTCAGGTTTTGTAACTTGAAAATTATCAGTCGTTATTGGTAAAAACAACAGCCGTCAATTATAAATCACTACGATTTCTCTTGTTTCTAGTTGATAATGTTTGCAAGTAATTAGTAATATTTAAGTAATTGCAGGAAAATTTGTTTTTTTACCCGATATTTTGTTTAGGTTAGGTTAGAATTGATTAAGTTACTTACATTTCCAGTGTTATTGCGGTACTGAAAAGACAGAAAGAAAAAGGTTTTTACAAAATAATTAAATTAAATTATTAAAGTCAATCAAAAAACTTCATATTGATGGTCACATTGAATGGTAATTGGTCTGTTTTGTTTTGAATAATGAAGCATAGATCTAATAGCGATCCGAAGATTCATCGGATTGAAATGTTAATAAAAGTAGGTAGAATGTATAGTTGAATTTATAAAGGTTTGTTCATTAGATTATCAGTCGTGGCTGCTATTCTGACTTAGTCACACAACAGATAAATACTTATTGAAGATTAGTTATGGTGGTTTGCTTTTTTAGTGTTACTGTTGTACTGCAAAAAGAGATAGAATAGAGTTGCAAAAAATCATGCAGTGACACAGGGTGCATTTTTAGGAGAAAAGCCAAATAGAATTCACAGATAAGAAGAATTCAGCGATGAGGGTAGATCCGTACTGGAGGCCCCGAATGTAATAGAGATGTAACAGCATGCAGCTGATAACGAAAATGCGAGTGTTAAGCCTCAGTTTGTCCCACTTTTTACAGGTCAAGTCACGTCTATTTGGGATCCTTTTTACTTTCTGGACTTCTAAGTTAGAAATTAAATCTATGTACAAAAAATTGCCAAAAGTATTCGCATTTTGACTGAAAAGCAATCAGTCGTTGTTTCTATGAGAGCAACCACATCGTTGTGGCTGTAATAATTACTTAAACATACAACTTTTTACGCATAACGAAAATTTGAATATTTCTTCATTTACTTCAGCCAAAATTAAAAAAAAAGAATCTAAATTGAAAGAAAACGTCAAATTAAAAAGTTCTCTGATTTTTTTGCTTCTTCTTCCTTTACTATGTGAAGATATACCATTAAAAAAACGTGTATACTTCTCTTCTTTAAACTTAAATATTCAGTTTATTAATTTCGTATTTTTCCTAAAACTTCAAACTATTCTAAAGACCAACAAAAAAATGTATTCTTGCAACCATAGAGGATGCAGACGTCCACAAAGTAGCATGTTGCCATATGGCAGCAAAATAGCGAAAGGGTTAACCATTTTAACCTAACCTCAATTTTACTAATTGGACCAGTTTGAGTTGGTTATGAAGCTTAGTGGAGCTAGAGGCCAAGGTTTCGGTTAGAACGTGTGAATTTTGGGTCTGATAGCGAGTGCAGGACATGTTTGTAGGAGATATACTTCTACACTTCAGTTCTTCATTTCGGTGGCTGCTGCAAAAGTCATTAGCCCAAAACTAGAGATTCGCTGTTTAGCTACCAGACAGTAATATTTAACCCTTTCGACTCCGAATTTTACCCTGTGTTTCGGTATTACTTCTTGGTATTTGAATCATGAAACATTTGCCTGAGAAGTGTGCACACGACATTTGAAGTCGCCACGCCTCTTTGTTAGAGGTCTAGAGCTGGTTTACTTTTTAACAATTTTAGGTTAAATAAATTTTGTATCAATATTTTTTAATTACAGAAAAGTTATTTAATATTTAAGGAAACATACAAAATTATCACTTTTTGATTTTATTTAACCATTATTAAAGAAACAGGGTTTTGATCAAACGCGCCCAATTCGT
This sequence comes from Melieria picta, assembly GCA_964056695.1. Lineage (NCBI taxonomy): Eukaryota > Metazoa > Arthropoda > Insecta > Diptera > Ulidiidae > Melieria > Melieria picta. Next base: position 16,511,648 of record OZ057399.1, read on the forward strand.
AGACTTCAATTAGAACACAAACTTTCCCTGATATCGCTGCAAATTATTGGAAATTATTTTGGGGATAACAGTAAAAGTTTTGTAGTTTGGTGCCTACTTAAATTAAACCCATAAATCAATCGTAGCTTTTGCTATAAAATGACAAAGAGGTGAAGTTGCTCTCAGGCAACTTTGGGGTCGAAAGGGTTAAGATCCCCTACAACGATTCCAATTCCAACGATCCCTTCTTTGACATATTGATTGCTTTGACACGATTTTTCTAGAATGTTGCCAGATTCCCGTAAGAAACACAGCTGTATTCGTTGATTCGGACATGGACTAAATCGGGATCGGTCGATTGGCAGTGCATAAAAAGCGTGTATTAGCTGGACGCTAGAATTTTGCATAGTGCCAACACGTTTGGCAAAGTTTTTTCGCTCCGCGGTTGAATCGTTCGATGTTGTTCATTGTTGATTTTCGCCACGCTTGGCCGTGCCCCGCAATCAGTCGCAACGTTGACATCTGCAGTGAAGCGATTTGTCGGCATCGAATTCCTCCGCCGTCCCATTACAAATTCAATTCAAAAATAATTGCCAACAAATTTCATTGCAAACGAATGCGCGGGGCCATTGAAATTTACTGCTTGCGCATTTGATTTGCGCGACCGAGAGCGTTTCGCGGGCTGTGCGGCGGCTCGCTGGTCCGTTGGCCCGTTTGCCAGATTGTTTGTTTATTTATTTGTCTGCTTTGTTTATCGAGGCTCATTGACACGTTTGGCATGTGAACGTGCCGCGCATACGGGATGGCGCGCACTGCCGCACGCTGCCACTTTCATGGCTAACCCTTTGCGCGGACAAAACATGTAATTCAATGTCAAAAAATATTTTTGCCTTTGTGTCGGTCGCTGTTGGAGGTGAGTTATTCGGACTTATCGAGATCGGCTCTGCGGCGAATTTGAAGGAGATGTTCGATATTGGTTTTGGCTAAAGTTCGGAGGCGAATTTCGGTGAATGATGTACAGTGGTGTGCAAAAATGTGATTATGATAACTAATAATGGTGGAAATTGTTTGTGTGTTGTCTGACATTAATTTATTATTGCATTCAAGTTGATCGAAGGTTAGATAGGAAGATTTACACGGTTATTTCTGGGGTTTTATGTTTATTTTGTGCACAAAATGCTGGCCAGTATGTGAGACTTAGAAGCCAATAATGCTATGACCAGATTAACCTTAAAGCGGGGGTCCTCTTTCTAGTGAGTAGCGACATTGTTCCGTAATCCGTATTAAATATTGAGAAATGTTGCGTCTACGCAATCAATTATACTATTTAAAATACGATTTTCTTGCGTATACTTGTGCCAAAATTTATACATGTTTGTTGTACATTTATACACAAGACTAGGATTTTTGGGCCTAAGCAATGCCTAAAGGTGTATTTAGTTGGTAGGTAGGTAGGTACTCATCCAGGTGGACAATTACAATTAACCAAATTCTAAGAGATTCAGTTCAAACGCGACTTTCTTGAAACCACTTTTTAAATTTGGTAAATAGATAACTCGAACACATGGATTGGTTGCATAGATTGATTGGACATTTTTACAGTAGCTTTACAACTATGTATATTCTTTCAGGTAGTCGTTTTTGTATTTAATGGAAGCTATTTTGTTATAAACAACCTACTTGTGGCCAAAATTCTAAGCATTGTTTTAAAAAGTGCACCATTTCTACAAAATTTGATTGAAAAAAAATCCTACATATGTACTTCCATAGACAATGCAACATAGATTGTAAAATGTGTTTGTTTTTTGTTGCAGGTGTAAAACTTTTCGAAAAATTTGTCAACCCGTTTGGAAGTTAAAAAAGGCAATTTCAAAGATTGACGCTTTGTAAGCTTTGTAATTTGTAATAAAAAAATTAACACACATTTGTTTTCCATATTTCAATATGTGCTAAATAAATCATTTGAGAAACATGCTCTGTTTTTTTCGCTTGCAAATTTTGAACCATTGGGCACAAAGACCTACTTGAAATAATGAAAAATATAGTCCTCAAGCAGGACTATAATGATTACTATAGATCTCTGTATCACTAAATTAAATGCTCTGCGTCTAGGAAACGAATGGGGGCCGATTAAGTGGTGAATTCCAAATCGGAACATGTTTTTAGCATGTTTGAGAAACGCTGTTGTAGCGAACACCCAAAAAAAAGCTATTCAAATTTTCGCTCTAAACTAATTTTAATAAAAAATACACACTCAGGCGTGCAAAGTGACCCACACAGTATGTGGGTATGTGTGATAGATAAATAAAATAAATAAAAGCATAGCAACAACAAAACGCACTGACATAAGTTGCTGTACGGCAGCGAAAATTCAATTTCCAAAATGTACATAAAATAGGTGTGAAAAAATTGAGTACCACAGGAATTGTTGCAACAATGCAAGGATGAAAAATGCAATTTTTAGTGAGAATTTGATAAAGAATTGCTAAAAATCAGATTGACATGTTTTGGACGTCCGCTTCAGTGGCATCTGTCAAACACAACACTGCCACCTAGCGAGCTGCGCTGCTGCCTTTTACGGCTTGTTTGCTGGTTGTTTAGTTTGGCGGCAGCGGCCAGGGACTTGTGCGGCAACATGCCATAAAATGCGTCCACTTCGATCGGTGCTGTGGATTTTATAACTTAATTAACATTAAATTTAATAACGGCCACCAGTGGTCGCCACCCGGCTGGCGCGCTGCTCGGCCGCTTTGTTGGCGGCCTGCGTCGGTTGTTGGTGTCTGCGTCTGCAGTTTAAATTCTAAAGCGAAAAACCCGATGTGGACATGGATTTTATGGGACTGTGGCCAGTCAGCATTGTGATCGTTCATTGACATTGACCAGTCAACAATTTGTGCGTCACTCAGGCAGACAACGAACTAAACGGCGCGGAGCCACTCCACACTCAAAGAGCCGCCAGTTCTGCCGTGTGCCTGTCTGTTTATGCGCCTGTCCAGCGTTTGCTTGCTGCTTAATAATAATTTAAGTACTTTGCGCGCAAACATCATAAAAATGCCCATAAAATCAGCGCTGCCTGATGAGGCGCAGCGTTGATAGTGTTGGCAGTGCAGCAGTGCAGTTTACGGCGAAGACATACGCGGTGCTTCCTCCGATAAAACATTTTGCGCAGCGAAGAGTCTGGTGTCCATAGGTTGAAATGCTTTCACCAGAATAGAGAAATAAAAAATCATTTGTGGCGTAAAAACATTGCACTGAATGGCCACCTCTGGCGGCAGCTGCAGTTGTAGTTATTGTAACTGACAAAATTTTGCAGTTGAGTGCGGTTGGGTGGGGTTTTAAGTTCTCCTCGAAAATGAAAGAGATTTTTTAAAACCGAAAAAATTTGTAGAAATTAAATTATTCTTGATATATCGACGTTTAGAGGACCTCACGAGGAGCGAGATGCAATTCGCCTGGAGCAATGGGAATACCTGTGGAGTTGTGAAAAAATGCCTATTGTTGCTTCATCACAAAGAGTGCAGTAACACAGATAGCTCATCAAGTTATCTCTGGTAGAACTTCCTGAGGCAGACTGCAGAATGCCTGTTGGGCTATCCAGACGACTGTCATAGTCATAACTACATATGTTCAGCTTTTTTTAAGTGGAGTTTTGTAACTGATATTCCTTCTTTTTTATGAATGGATGACCTTCTAAAAGGGGACACACTCATTGTCTTAAAAATCCTGTGAAAGATTAAGCTGTGCTAAGTGCTTCATGAAGACTTCATGCCCCGTTCTTAAATCTGCATTACTATCGTCTATTACACTAACTCCATTACTAACTATGGGTGTAATCCACCCACAACTTTTTATTATCCGTTTTACTTATCCATTGAGGTAAAATAAACAAAAATAATTTTTTTCATAATCAGAACATCATAACATGTAAAAACAAAAATTAATTGTATAATTTTGTTAATTCATTTATTTAAAATAAAAATTTGTTTATATGCATCTCATTTCAAGAAAAAAAAAGATGAAATAAAAAGTTGTATTGGGAAAATAGCCACATCTTGCATAATATTTAAGCTATGTTTCTTGGGCTTAGTGATTGAGAAAGCTAAAGAAATAAGTAATAAATAATTATCTAATAATTTTTTTCGGACCGAGGTAAAATATTGCGTAAAAACTTAAACAAAAATCAATAATATACCTGCTACTTTCGAAGGTTATCAAACATGTCGTCACAGCTTGCGTTCATTTCTGGCAATGTTGATTTGATTGATTCATAACAACAGGTGCAGAGTGGGTTAATGTAGATTTTGCAAACATATATTTCACATTTTCAGCATATTGTTTTTGTTTTTCTATCTTTTCAAAGCTACATATAGTGACTCATTTTTAGTCGTGTCGAGAAATTCGATGCTATTTGATCGCTGCAGCTCAATGCAAAACAGTCCTGATTCGAATTGTGAAACTTTTGACGAAATAAATCTTTGTTGGAGTTAATTCTAAGTAAAGTTGTGGCTATTTTAGTTTATATTTTCAAAAAAATTAATTAATTTCGTATTTTCAAAATTTTTCTTTCGACTTTTTAATTGTCATTTATAATTTTTAAATTTTGCAAAATTGTCATAACATGAAAAAACGATCAGCAACATTTACATAACTTAAAATAAATCGGTTATTATTAAATAAAAATATTATCAAAAAAGTCATAACAAACAAATTTGTTACTTTTCGTAGAGCATAATTTGTAAGGATTTTCTCTCAAGTAAATGGTCTATACGTTATTAAAAAAAATTGTCGCCAAAAAGTGAATAAAAATAATATATGTACATGTATTTTATAAAAAATAAAACTTCATTACTAACAATTCGTGTTAAGCACCGAGCAATATTATAACGCCACTACTATCGTGGGTGTAACACACCCAATTACTTTTGAAAACAATTATATAAAAACAATTGCTTTCTTTATACAAATGCAAAATACTCTAACACGTTCCGAAATATACAAATGTGGATTACATTATAACTTTATGTTGGTTTTGGTTAAAAAAACTATATTTTACTAAGAAATTGAACTCACAGGGTGGATTCCACCCTAACGATAGTAATGCAGGGTTAATGCAATCAGCCATCTGAGAGATCTCGTAGTCCAACTAAAAACCTTTGCTGCCCAATGACACTTGAAGTGTTGCCCTGCATTGTCTACAATTGAAAGTTTCATTTCATCGATAGTGTCCAGTGTCTGTTCAAATATGATTTCAAATGGTATTTTGCTCAAAATTGCTATTGCTATTTCCACCAAGTTTTCTTTCGATGCCTTTTTTGTTACCCTTACCTCATAGCGAAGTCACTACATAAGTACACCAGTTGAGTTTCTGAGATGAAACTAGTGCTATAGGATTGTTTCATTCGATGCCTGACAGTCAATTTGGTGATCCAGCGCTTGAATCATTTTCAGGATAAGATTAAGTTTTTCTAAAAAGATCCAGGTTCATGCTCTACCATTCATCAAAGATTTATACGAAAAAATATCTCGTGATGTCAGCCAGTTGAACGGAACATTTTATTTATGTTTGTTTGATTTTTCTGTTGGAAGCTTTTGCTTGTTTGCTACTCTTCATTGTTGTCTATTTTGAAATGAAAATATTATTTGCTGTGCTTAACCACAACAACATATTTTATTTAAGAACATCATTAACACAAAACAAAAGCCTATACTTCTTAGCTAATCTCATTATTGTTATAACCAAATTTCAATTTCTTCGCTTTGTTCTTTAATGGAATCGTTTATTTACGAGCATCCACTATGGAATCACACTGACTGCACAATGACTGTGCTTTATGTATTGTGATATGTACATACATAACTGTCTGCTCAAGCATTCATACAGGAAATTGCTAACTAAATTGTTGTTAAACTTGTTTAATCATTCATTAAATCGATTTACTCACTCGGACAGCAGTTGGATGGAAAACATATATTTTCGAAAGATGTAGTACAAGTGGTGGATGCTGGTTTGCCGATGGCGGATGAAGCTTATATGCCACCCGAGGCAAATTGCCAGACTGCCGGCCCTAAAGTTTTGTATTAAATTACTTACTTATTTAGTCGGCCTCGATAGCTCAGCGGGTAGCGCGCTGGCTTCTCATACCGAGCGCCCCAGGTTCGATTCCTGGCTCGGGCTGGAAAAAACACACTCATCTACTTCTATCGCTATCCACATGAAGGGAATGAGAATTACAAGAATCGCACAAGTGCGCTCTTGGCAGGCAATGGCAAAACCTCCAAGTGTGAACGAAAAACTGCCAATCGCCGTTCGGATTCGGTGTTAAACTGTAGGTCCCCTCCCAATTCCCTTTCCCCATCCGCTTGAATTGTGTGCTGTAACATATGTTGGAAAGACAGTGTTGCATACGCATTTCAAAACGGGTGAAGTATGAGATATTACTCTCAGTTTTCCTTCCCTATCCCTCATGGGTATAGTACAATGGTCCAAAATGGACTGAGTGCTTGGAAGCCTTCCTGCCCATCCTCAAGAAAAAAAAAAAAAAAAATTACTTACGAAATTTATCAACCACAAGTGATCTGTTTAAATTCAATTGTTTTCATACAAATCGATCGATAATTATCAATAATGATGATTATAATCATAATTATAATGAAATTGTGGGAATATTCATAGGAATGTAACTTTAAGACAGCATTTTTCTGAAGTTTTGCGCCCATTTAAAATATTTATTCTTCACGTACAAAAATTTTCATTTCGCTTCAACAATTTGCCGCCCTAGGCATTTGCCTCATAAGCCTCGTGTTGTGACCGTCACCGCTCTCAGCCGGTCTACACTGACTTGTTTACACACTGCATTGTTTCGGTTTTGTCAGTCAAGCAATTTGCAGTGCAGTGCAGTGCTTAAGCCCACTTCAGGCTACTAACTATAATTCAATTCATCGAACTAGAATTCAATGCTGAGTTTATTACAAAAACAACTTCACCTTCTACTTATAATTAGAATTCTAATTGTTATTCTGCCATTGAGCATTACATGATTTAATAACGCATTCAAATTGTTGGAACTTTTTTTTAAAATTGTTTTTTCTTTTAATAGAACTTTTCAGAAGCAAACTTTTGAACGGAAAAATCATCAGAAGCAAAATTATGAACGCAAAAATCATCAGACTAAGCAAACAATTTGAAATATTATCGAAAAATGTCGAGAAATATTTGGTCTGCTGATTGATCACAACTCCCTTTTCCGACATCAATGTGGCTATTTTTTTAAAAACACTTTGATATACATTGCTATAAGATCTAATTAACCCAAGAACTGTGGTCCTCATACCATGAAAATCATTGTATATTCACTGATTGGGTTCTGAAGTTCTTTGTTGAAGGATTTTTGTGTGAAGTCTTAAGTCTTTCGATTTTTTGTCGCTTACAAAAAGTTGATCCCTCTGTCATCTTAATAGAATTCTGTCATAAAGATTGTATAAAATAAAAACGAAGCAAAATTAAAAATACTTTTAGGTTTGCTGGGTGTGTTTTGGTGCACTTGGTGTACTTAAAATTTTAAGGAAAAATCCACTTCAGTGTGATTTATTGAGAAGCAAACACTCAAAATTACCACATTTGGATACCGAATACAATTTACTGAAGTATAAAAAATTATAATTATTTTGCATACTTTTTTACGTGGATTTTGACCGAATAGAGTAACTGCGCGCCATTTCGATGATAAATCATATTGGGTCATTATTATTGTCTTGTTTTAACCTAAATTCAAGAGCTTGAACCCGGGTGATATGAGGTTTCAGCGAAACGAGGCAATGCACCATATCGTAACCGATTTACAATCGTAGATTGGAGTTGAGAAGGTAAAGCTTCCAGAAAGTGAGAGGGAGGAAGAGGCAGCCAAGCCAAGGTGCGTCAAGAGACAATTCTTTCTGGGACTATGTTTTGATAATTGCAAGTCATCATAAACAGACTAACGATGGGCTTATGGAACAACAACAACATTGTTAAGATTTAGCTAGACCATAGCGTAAGAATCAAAGTGATTACTATGTTGACGTCTTGACATTCAAACGACACAATTTCGCTGAGAGCATAGCGTATTGAACTATTGTCAACATCTAAGAAAATGCAAATGAGTTCAAAAAACTGATGTCATTTGAAAGAGTCAACGTTTATAAGAGAAACGTTAATCCCACTAACTATTTCTTTGTTTCTTACGCTATGAGCTAAACTTGCAAGAGATGCGAGAGAGTCATACAATGTCTCGATTGGAGTTACGTAGAAAAGCCGCTGAGACCATTTGAATGACACAATTTTTTAAAACATAACGGTATTGAATGCATTTAAATCCGTCAAATCACATCAAGATACTGTTTTTTTTTTGTTCTATTTTCAAGTTCCGATAAGCTCAATGAAAGACCCCTAATAACTTCTGCATACTTTAGTTCTTAACCTCAGGTATGGATCCCTACAGACTTGTTTGCTTTTTCTTCAGTAAATCTCAAGCCTTGCTAACAACTTTTTGCTGATTTATTAAATCTCGCTGCATCACGCTGTGAACGGACAATAAGTTTTCAGTCAGTTGGAGCGCTGCAAGGCATTGCTTTTGCTTTTTGTGTGCACCCGAAGCCACAAGCGACGGCTGAATGCGGCTGGCACGTCAAACATCACACCAACTCAGACAATCTGTCTGAGAATTTTTCGCTTTTCCACTCGCAGACACATCCGTCGGCGGCTGTGTCTGCGTATGCAACGTGGTAGCGGTTACGGTGGCGGCAACGTCACAACTTGCGGCGAGTCATTAATTTAAGTATCCGCTGATTAGCTGCAGTTAATTGCTGAATTTTTAACATAATTCGTGGACTTGTGGAAAACTATGCGCTCGTTTGCGAGAACAGGCTACAACAACAAAGAGCCGCAGCGACAGAGAGGAGTGTCATCGTTGAAATAAGTCGACTCGTTGGCATGTGGAAAATTAGCTGCGCTGCACATGAGCCGCACTGCGCACAGCTGATTAAACAAATCAGCAATCACTTTAGCTGCAGACACACACACACACACACACACATAGGCAAGCACTCATGCATAGTGGGTGGCTTGACAGCGCGCTGCTGCTGCTGAAAATTGTCAACAACTATTCGGCGTTTCACGATTCAAACAAACTCAAGACTTGTAATTTGCGCAATATTCTGGCTATTTTGTGTCACACGGCTGGCGGCCGCATTGGCCGACTTCAGTTCTAGCTGACTTCATTTGGCGTCTGTCGGTTGTTTTGCTTCCCAAGCGGGCTGCTTAATCGCTCAACTTCACTTTTGTCGGCGGTTTTTAACTCATCTTGTTTATTTTTATGATTGTCCAAGTGCTGCCTCCGCCCGCCAAGCTTCCACGCTTTGGCGTTGGTCTTGCTTTGTTTTGGTTTTAAGTGCGCTTACCTCGATTACAGCCTGCGGCCACGCGGCTGGGTGAACAACCGGCTAAAGCGTAATGGCGAACATGTTAAGTAAATCAGTTAAGTGGACTTGAGGCCAGACCAGCCGTTCAGCTAATTGCTGGCCATTAGTGTTGCAACAAAATGGTCTGCATTTGTTTTATCACTTTACAGCGCACAGCGGCGGCGGCGGCGGCAGCCACAAATTGCACACACACAGACACACACACAGCTGCTGGGCACTCGAGCGTTGCGCGTACGCAATAATTCAGCAGTTGCCAATGACCAACGGTTGGCGTGGTGACGCGGCCAGTGCAAGCGAACTGTGAAGTGCCGTTGTTGTTGCGGCCGCTGCTGTTCAAGTGGGTGAGAAATAAATGTCGCCGCGTCATGACGCAACTAATTTGTGTGTTGCATGGGAACATGAATTAATTTTTTATGCCTTGTTGGGAAGTTGGGATTATGGATGAGGTTTTTGTTTTTGCTTTCTGCTTTCTGCTTAGACGCTTTGTTGCTTGTTGTTGGATTTGTGCTGCAAGGTTATGGGCACATTTGCGCAGCTGGCAATGAGCTGAGCGGCGCCATTTATACGCCAAGCGAATTTCTTCTTCTTCCGAGCCTGGTTATTAGTTGACCAGGAACATTTGGGTTGTAGCAGCGCTGATTAAAGACGAAATTCCATTCAAGCAACTACTTTTAGGGTAAAAATTAAACTCACATTATTACTCGACTTCTACTCTGACCTGAACTTTTTTGCGGTAAATGTTTACAACTTCTAATCAATTTCTAACCTCACTTTCCTTCGAACTTTATAGGGTTGTACACAAAACCATCTGGTTTGCGCAAAAAACTTTTGGATAGCTGAATATTTACTATTAATCAAATCAACTACAACGTTGACATTTGTTTTATTGTTGTTGCATGTTAAAATGTAGAAATCTGTGGGAGACCTGAAAGCACAAAACACTTTCCTGCTTTCGCATTACTGTTCGCTGGTGACCTTAAAATGGTTTTCGCTTGTCATTTGCCACAAATCCGCAATAAACGTAAAAACGACGCAACAGTTGGCTGTCGCCCGCAGGGCTAAAAGTACCCGCCGAGCAACAACATGAATGGTAAAAAAGCATACAACAATTAAAACAAAAACCACACTGACAGATGGAAGAAATTAATTACGACGGCAACTGAAATGTTTGTGCCAGCGATGAAAGCGAGATAAACCCGTCGTCGGTGTGCCGCGTAACGTTTTAATTTCTATTTTTCTATTGTGACTTGATGTCAAGCCAAGTTAAGTCTTAAGCGATTGTTTGGAGCTGCCTAAGCGCGGTGAGTCGCAAAGCATTGCAACATTGTGTGCAGTGTCAAAGGGTGGCAAGCAATTTCGCTTAAATGCATAATGAGCAATAAAAATAAAAATTCTCACCAAATCAAAAACAAAAAAAAAAAAAAATAAATAAAAAACAGATTAAAATAAGCAATTATAAGACTTCTTTATTTTCAAACAAAAAATTCAACCCATTAACTGGACAAGCAGCGAAAGTTGTACACAGCCGGGACGTGTTTTGTTTTTTGTGTTTCTGTTTTTTCATTTGCTGACCTCCATTTTTTCACTTTTGCTATTGCTTTGTATTTTTGTTGTAATAACAACATCGACTCACGCCATGACGATTCGGTTTTTTGTCTCATCACGCGCCAACGCCGCAATTTGTTGTTCTACATTGCAGCTGCGCAGCCCAACGCTCATGTCCGACCCGCTCGATCACTGTCCATGGGCCCGCACCCCCCGGGGCATGAGATATGTCCCGCAATCGGTTAGATTTCGAAAATTCGCCACTATTGGCCTTTCGTCACGTTTCGTTCATTAATTTCAATCAAAACATATCAATTTCTTTGCTCTCGTCATTCCCTCGCCATTGCGAGAAATGCTCAGCTGCTGCATGGCTGTACTTCTAGCGAATTTTATACAATGGCGGCATTCACAATGTATCATCCATCAAAGATCTGAGCCTCAGTCGTTTTCATAAAAAATCATGAACATCATTTTAAAACAGTTCATTTTTATATTTTTTTAGATTGGCATTTTGCAATATTAAAAAAAAAAATTGATAAAATTTGATACATTTTTGCAAGGGGGTAAACTATTTCAGCGTCTTTAAACTGTGAACGGTATTTTGGTATTAAAGCAGTCGCACAATTGTGCTCACACAATCTCAAAGGATTTGACGCAAAATCAGAAACGGAATTATTAATTTTATTATAGGAAGGAGACCGTACGTACGTCTTCGTATCTACGTTTGTTTGAACTTTTGAAAGATATGGACTTAACGCAGCGAATCAACTTCCAGCGGCTACGCTGCCTCGGCATGTCTCCCTTATGGGCGATGAAACTGTGGCAAAAAGGTGGTCAACGCGGTAGTTGGAGGTTAACGGCGAAGAGGGATACCGCCCTATCGTATTTTTATGTGGCCAACTGGAGATGGTGCTTGCAATTCATAGGAGCCTGGAGAGAACTTTTGTAGCAGGTCATAACTCGGTATGGGTGGTTACGGTCAGTTGTGAAAGTACTTACCACTTACTACTTACTACTTACGACTTACTACTTACTACTTACTACTTACTACTTACTACTTACTACTTACTACTTACTACTTACTACTTACTACTTACTACTTACTACTTACTACTTACTACTTAATATCTACTTACTACTACTTACTTAAAAGGTAAGTTCGCTTCCCCTAAATGCAACCCGAGCCATGTCAAAGGACTCCTTAATTTTTTTTATGTTAGCAAATATTCTCTAAGCTAAATTTCTCTCTGAGCTCAATCGTTTGCCTCGTTTAGATCTCTTTGATCCCAAAGCAATATATAGTTTTCAGAATAATTATATGAATTTAATATTTGTAATTACATGAATTAGATTTTTCCAAATGTAAAACATCTACAAGAAGTGTACTTCGCTAAATAATTATAAATAATTAATACAAATAAATAAAAATTAAATAATTTTGCAGCCATCTTAGTGCGATGCCATAACGTTGAAAAATGTACCATACACCAACTTAATTTCACGTAAATTTTAACTGCCCTATTTTTCTTCTATGTCAGAACAATGGTAAACATTGTGAATACCGCCAATATTAATATTTTTAACAACAACAAAACATGCTAACAAACATCACTAAAATACTTACAAAGTATTTTCAATTTCTTAGAAACAACAACGCCGCCGTACAACTGATTTTTCAATGCTGCCATCGTGATAGCAATTATTGTCGTTGACATATATTGCTGGACATTATCGCTATTGATTGGAAAGATATATGCTCTCAAATTTAGTGCAGATGCTGCGGTTGTTACGGTTAAGAATGTGCAATTGCAATTTCATTTGATTCCTAGAACTTTGCCAAAGTTTTATTATTCGTGGGCTTTGTGAATTTTTGCTTCAAGTTTCGAAGCGTTGAAAGGCTACTTTTAAGTTGGTTAACCCAACCTTTTGAGTAATGATTGTATGTCAGAACCGGACAGTAAGTAATAATCTGTTCGATTGTTTGCCTTATTGTAGGCAAGGCCCGGCTTGTAGAGATGGTGGTTACAGAAGAAATTATCTGATACAGCGCCACTAAGTCCCAAGGTGACTTCTATTTAGATGTAGAGCTGATATAGATTTTTTTCCTGTGGAGGGAAAATTACTTTGCTTTCAAATTGCCTCACCATACTTGAGCACCGTATTGTACTTGTAGTCTGTGAGGGCTAAGCCCGGTAGACGAATAAATAAATAAATAAATATAGTATGCAGGATGAGTTCGATGACTTGGATCATAAAAGGGGTTTGAAGGTTTTGAAAAAGAAAAAATTTGTTTGTACAGATTTGTTTCGTAGAGATTTTAATGAAAACAATTTTCGTCGGGTTGGGCTGAAAACTTCAAAGGACATTTTTCAACTCACTGTATTATAACTCACTGAGTGGGCATAGCAATTTGCCCGAAACAGTGTTGTGATTTTTTTAACATTAATATTTCATAATGTTTAAATCACGCTTTTCCTTTCGCCTAAAAACCCTAAAAAAACTAAATTGAGCATAAATTCCATATGAACAACATGTTAACGTCTTTGTGAGGAAATAATTACACGCTGGAGAATTGTTTTGGTTGCAAAAAGGGCATTTGCAATAGTAATCTTTGGCACTCGGCCAATAAGTCCATAATTTATAATTTGTAGAGTGCTGCTACTTGAACGGGCTTAAGTTAAAGACACTTGCGGTCGAGATTGAGAGCGGAAACGACACGGCAGACAGCACGCGTCGTAAATCGGCATTAAAGCAACAAAACTTACATGTGCACATGCACATGTGTGACCGCACGCCGACATTGGTGTCAAGCAAAAGCGTATAACCCGGTTGCGGCCCCCGGCCCCTGCGCACGACTAGGATGTTTCGGGGTATTGGGGTTTACATGGCATTATAAAACAGCAGCGTATTAAACAAACTTTAGCTTCGTACAGCAACTCCGGCCTGGCCAGAGGCCATAAAGGGCGGCCAATGGCACAGCATGCGCCACTTGTGTGGTTGTACCAGTGAGTGTGTGTGTGTGTGTGTGTGTGGTTGGGGTTTTTGTGATAGTTTTTGTCACAACTGTTGAGTGTTGTTCTTGGAAAAGTAAATTTTGTTATGTGCAATAAAAACCGGCCAACAGCATTTGACGAGCTGGCTGCGTGATTAGAGAAAGTGAAAATGGTTGCTTTTTTCAGTATTTATTTTCATTTTCCTATTACAGTGTTTTTACACAATTTAAATTGCTGCCAAGGTTTTGATTTGTATGTGCACATAATTCAAATGGCTTTAGCTGCCAATGCGGGCTGCTGTTGGAAGTGACATCATGGCAATATTAGTGCTGTCAGTTGGCCGCGAAATGTTATTGACAGCCGTTAATTGCATCACGTACGCGCAAAAGTGGCGCAATAATATTGCACTAGGCTTCAATTTCATTAACGGTGCGCGCTCACTTGCGCTCTCTCTCTAAAGGTTGTTTTTTGTGCACTTATTACACCCTACACTGGGCTGTGTGGGTATATTTGCCGCACCATGGATTTTTTAATGGCCACAAAAAAAATATTGTGTAAACATTTTACAATTTCAAATTAATTAGCCTCTTTCTAACTATCACACACAAAGACGTTAAGCTATGAATGGGTACATTTTCGCCATATTAAGTTTTATGGGCAGTAATATAGAAAGGGAAAAAGTGTAAAGCGAAAGGCAGAAGGCAGAAGCATCGGCATATCTATTTTTCTATTACATATACATATGTATCTGTCTGTCCACCTGTCAGTCGCTCAATAATTACTGAAGAATTTGTGGCGCTGCTATAAAAAACGAAATACTTGAATTGTTTTGGAGCTACAACTAAAAATGTAATTGAGAAAATAGCCGTAACTCGCACACTTTGAAACAGAGTTGCCATACAAAATTATTATAAGCATTATAAAAGTTTGAATATGAATTAAATTCAGTGGCGGATTCAGGGGGGTTTGGGGGTTGAACCCCCCCGAAATATTAGGATTGACTTTAAAACTACATACAAATTAAAAGACATTTTTTTTTTGGCATTTTATGAATATTAAAGAATTACTTTTTGAAACCCCCCGAAATATTTTTCTGAATCCGCTCCTGATCAAATTATTTTCTTCTACTTCAACTTTACAACAGAAAATAAGTGCGACATGCGACTCCTTAAACCCCTTCGGAGACATATTAAACCATTAGTTCCTGAACGATTTTTTTTAAGAATTGCTTAGTTATTCTTTTCGATCAAAAGTGAAAACGAAAAAAAATCCACAACATGTTTTGCGACACACAATTTTGTTAAATTTAAAAATCTGCAATTAAAATTTCATAAAAATGAAAACTGGAAAAGTTTTAACTATAAAATAAAAATATTAAAAAAAATATATGATTTTTAACTGGAATAGCCTTTTCATTAAATCTCTCTTTACCGAAATCGTAAAAAAGGCTTTTTGACTACTGAATTGTACGCGTCCATTAACCCTAAACTAAAAATAAAAAAAATGACATTTTTACGCTGAAAACATTTTATCAAAACATTTTGTTTTAAATTACTAAAAGAATTCTTTAAAAAATTCGTTCAGGAGTTAACAAGTTGTATAATTTATTCTTTTGTTTGCATGAATAAAAAGTACTAAGATGCGATTTGTTGTGCTCTTGATAACAAATAATGCACAGGTCAAGACAGGATTCAAGGATTCCATTCTATTGCATTTGTTTTTATTATTTATTTTTACAAGCATAGGATTGCCACACAAGTTACTTTACAAGGAATGGACAGTCCGTGTGATTGCATTGAAAACTGAAATCGGGTGATAAATGCACGTCAGCAGTGTAGAACTGAGTCGGATAAGAGCGACCGTAACACTTTCGATGCTTTAATTTCGTTGCGCTGCCATCGATGCTGACATATTTCTCCCTTTAATCACTTCGGGGGCGTTCTTTCACACAAGTTTTTTCATGAACACCGAATTTTGGCAGCCCATGCAGCAAACCTTGGCCCCATTTGGCCATAGGAAAATTGTTATAGTGATCTGACTTTGCTGTGTCCATATGTTCGAATTGCTTTGCTAATTGGAAGTAAAAGCTGGCACATTATGTGTGCAATTCGAAGCATGTGGCAACTACATGTCGAGACAGCAAGTCGAGTGATAAGCGAGTTGCTGCAAATTATCAGGTCTGATTTCACATAACTTTCGAGAGTAAGACGAGACATGAAAATTACTTTTACCAAAGCTGCCAACACAATTCAACCTAAGCTAGCAAAAACATAAATTGTCCATTTTTAGAATTGTTGTAAAAAAAAGTAATACAAATTGGCTGCTGAATGCACGTTGTATTCAGTTGGCGTTTGGGGGGCGAGAGGGGGCGTGCACGCCGCTCGCTGCAACGCACGAAATAGACATTAACGCGCGGTTAGTCAGGTCGGGGCGGCAGGCCGTGCGATATTTTAGCCGATTGAGAAATGGCAAGAATGCCGCCACACCTGTCTCCGCTTACAGACGCGGCGGCCCTGCGGTCCGCTGCGCACACACGCGCCGGCCCTGCGGTCCGCTGCGCACACACGCGCCGGCTTCCGATGCCAGATAGGCAGATACAGTTGGCGGCGTTGGGCGCGCAAAAAACCTCCGAAAGTGCGATAACCATCGCCAAGTGGTACTTTTCGGTTATGTTTTGCGGTTTTCGGTTTTGTTTTAGCTTTTTGTTGGTGCTTAACTTTGTTTTTGATGGGACATACGTAACTGTAAACGGGTTTGGGCTGTGTGTGTGTGTGTGTGTGTGCTGTCGATGTTGGCATAGTTCTAAATGCTCGCTGATGGCTTTAATTACGCAATACAGATAACGATGACATTTAGAACGCTACAGAGATTGTAAAATTTATAATGCGTACAGAAAAGGTGCAACATTGTTGGATGTAAGAACTACGAGCGGGGCAGCATGTTTTCTCGTCGGTTCTCGTCTTTAAGTCACAGTACACTTAGCAAAAGAGGAGAAACTGTCAGATAGTAAAGTAATTACTTGTAAAGCTGCAGACAGTGGATTTATGGATTTCAGAAAAAACATTGGTGGTTGCGGTGGCTCCGTGTTCCATTTAGAGCGTTGTGCCGTCGAATGATTGTTCAAATAACATTTTATCTTTTACCTACTGCTCACTCAGCAAGTATTGGCAACTCTGAATAAAATATTTCCCTATGAAAAGCCCTATGAGCATTTACTCCTCGAAGCTCGAAGGTACTAACTTCAGATCAATTTTATTTATGGGTAAAGTCGCAATATAAATGAATGATGGTGATTAGTTCAACCTTTGTGCCTCTTCTTATGTATAAATGTTGTTAATATACAAATAGTTTTATAACAAAGAATATGGTGAGATTTGAAAAACTTTACTTTACGTCATTATATAGTCCAAAAGGCACTTATTGGACTTAGCAAAGACCCAACTTAGTTTGCCTTGAATCAATTATAATCTCCCTGTTTGTAAAACTTTCCATCAACAATTCAAACAAAATGTGTAAAGTTGGCGAAAAAAGACACAGAAGCCATATCAAATAATAAAAGAGATATTATGGGCTTTTCGAAGTGAGATCCAAAGCCGATATTTCAACTTATTGACAGAGAAACTGTAAGAATGACAATCAGTAAAATCGAAACAATATATATTCAAGTGGCTATAGCTCTTGAATGACAAGTTTCGGCATACAACTTTGACTTTACAGTGCACAGTGTGACGAGTCCGTACTGACTGCGGCCAAAAGTAGAAGGAGTGGTTGTGAGTTAATGAAATTTGACAAAGGCCAATAGTCCCGATGTTGCAAAGCTGAAAATCGATGGCTTTATAATGCTTTATATTTTACAAATATATATAAATACAGTTTGTCAAGTAAATGTTTGCAAATTTAAAGAAGGTAGAAAATGATTTTAAAAAGCTTATAATAGAACAGAAATTGCAATATTTTGAAATTATTTGAAAAATATAGATTAATTAAATATTTCACTCTCATATAATATCAAAGTAATGTCTATTTGATTCGCGTATTGAAGGGCGAATTGATTTGAAAGTATCTCCTGGACGACTCAGAAAACTGTCTGACAGAGAAGAAAGAAAAATCATCCGAAAAGTTCGTGAAAACCCCCGTATCTCAATAAGGGAAATGGCTTTGGATATAAAAATAGAATCCGGAACTGGTGTATCTCATGAAACTGTTCGGAACTGTACGGCGCTAAATTTTCAATGCAATCTTGGTTTTGAAAGAAGACGAGTTTTTTGACAGTTTGAAGTATAGCTTCATTTCCTTTTTTGATTTCTTACACTGTTTTCGTGTATCAAATAGACATTACTATTAATCTATATCTTAAAAAAATTTCAAAATATTACAATTTCTGTTATATTTATAAGCTTTTCAAAATAATTTTTCTATCTTTTTTAAGTTTGCAAACATTTACTTGACAAACTGTATATCTCAAACTGGAGTCATTTAATCAGTATTCAATATATGAGGATATAAAATATATTAACCTGCCCACTGTTTCATAAAAGGAGGTTTTGTGCAAAATGTCGAACCTGTCAGAAACGGCGTAAAGCCGTCTGAGAAATGGGGTTAAAAATTATTTTAACATATTTTCGCAGTCATAATTTTTTTTTAATACAATTCTAGATATTTTAGTAAATACGAGTATAAATCAAAATAATAAAAATAGAAATGTTTTCCCAACGTGATGCAATTCCTGAAGTTATCAGAAAGAAAGTAAGATTATACATTGCAATATTAAGAAAAGAGGTTGGGAACACGATTGGCCTGGCAGAAGCAGAGTTGTGAAGGAAAATTCCACGTGCAGGCAGAAAAGGCGAAAAGGCGCTGCTTTTGCAAAGTACTAAACAATTTACATAAAGCAATAAAATGCGAACCGCCGAACATTCGAGGCCCAGGAAACTTATTCCTTTTCTCGACAAGGCTGTATAGAGATGCAAGCAAAATTAACCCGGAACCAAGCCAACAGTTGAAAGTCTGTTAAAAGTTTGTTGTCAGAATATGTGCAATAGACTGTGAGTACCGCCAGTGTACAATGCCAAGAACTTACACAGATTAACGTAGCATTCAAAGTACAGAAAGATTAATAGCTGAATAGTTTTCACCGTGTACGCTCACTATTGGATGAGTAAAACTATTAACCATTTCGCTATTTTGTTGCCATACGGCAACATGCTACTTTGTGGACGTCTGCATTCTCTATGGTTGCAAGAATACATTTTTTTGTTGGTCTTTAGAATAGTTTGAAGTTTTAGGGAAAATACGAAATTAATAAACTGAAGATTTAAGTTTAAAGAATGGTATATCTTGACATAGTAAAGGAAGAAGAAGCAGAACAAATTTGAGAACTAGAGAACGTGTTTTTAATGGTATATCTTGACATAGTAAAGGAAGAAGAAGCAAAAAAATCAGAGAACTTTTTAATTTGACGTTTTCTTTAAATTTAGATACTTTGTTTTAATTCTGGCTGAAGTAAATGAAGAAATATGCAAAATATGCGTAAACAGTTTTATGTTTAAGTAATTATTACAGCCATAACGATGTGGTTGCTCTCATAGAAAAACACTCTAAAATGCAGGGTCCGAGTATAAAAATTAAAAAAATTCTTATGGAATGTTGCTAATATAACCACATAGAAGCCTGAGACGTAAATTTTAAAATTTTAACTTTCCCCAGTAAAAACCTGTAGCGAAAGGGTTAACAACAGCCGCAGCCACCGCAACAGTTTGCACGAATTTAAGAATTCTGGTCATGTTTTGTATGTTTGTGTGCGAGTTTGTTTTTGTGTATTAGTGCAGTTTGCCACTTGGAGCGTATCGGCGGAACAGATTTCGACACCACATCCACCGTTACGCAGCGCCGTTTGCCTTCCCGTCTGCGTTGGGCTGCCACGCACAGCACGACAACACTTGCCGGAGCAAAGCAGCTGAAGGGGCAAACATATTCGTTGGCTAAGCGCTTTGATGTCTTTGATGCTCTTTGGCTCAAAGCACGAGGCAAAGACTCTGGTTTAGTGTTGTTTGTGGTGGCGGAAAGAAGCAGATTTTTGTGAGACTCGCTGTTGGAATGGTGGTCGCCGTGAGAATCGAAGTTGTGCAATGAGCCGAGTTCTCCTCACTTTCTGCTTCTTCTTCTGCATAAGCATTGATTGCGCGCATTTGCTTGTCCGCTTGCTCAATCAATTATGAGCAACACAAACAACAACAACACGTCAAGATAGAGAATTCTTGCTGCTTGCGCTATTCAAATGCAAATCGCCGCGTGCAACATAGCTGCGCTGCATGCAACAATCGGCGAGATTGTCTGTGTGTGCGTGTGTTTTGAGTTAATTAAAGGCAAGCAGCGTGGCATTCACATGTGCTACGTTAAGAACAACAACAACAAAAACAACAAAGCAATGTTGACGGTGACAGTGGCCGCTGCGGTGCGCCTGCGGCAGGTGCACACCGCGCAGCCGGACACGGATAAAGCAGCTAAGCGGCAGCGTGAGAAAACAACGCGCGCGCCAACCCGGCCACCACTGGTGGGTAGTGTGTGAAAAATGCGCTGAACGCGGTCGTTGCAGCGGCTCAAGGTGACCGCAACGCTGCAAAAAACCCCACAACCTAATGAAATTTATTAAACAAATATATACATAATCATAATAACAACAACAACGACTGAAAATAATAACAATAACAACTTAACGAAATATCAACATTTACAAAACGACGTTGTTGTGGCGAAAACAAGAAACAACAACGACAACAATTTGTTATGGTAGCAACAATGGGTGCCGGCAGCCGAAGCGATTGTTTATAACGGCAACGGTATTGTGGAATAACGGTAGCGGTGGAGGGCGGCCGAGTGGTCTGCAGGTTGAATGGACCGACCAGCAATTTGAATGCGAGCTGCAAATTTTTTCGCAGAGCTGTCACAGCATTTTTTGCGTCTTAGGACACACACAACACGTGTGTGTGTGTTTGTGTACGAAGGTGTAAACGTGTGTGTGTGTGTTTATAGATAAAAATAACTAGCAAAATGACGTTAAAGCAATAAAAATATAGCGAAATACAAAAACAAATACAGTGCAGTCACTTTTCCTGTTGCTATTGTTGTTGTTGTTGCAGTTGTCTGGAATGCGTGAGAGCGTTTTTCTCATTGTTGTTGTTGTTGCAATTATTGTTGCCTGGTTATTTGAGCTGTGTAAAAGATAAACAAGAGCTCACGTTGATGTTTGTTGGGGTTACAGTAAAACTTAAGCTAAACTTAAATATTTTTGCATTTTTCTGTTGCTTATCGGTTGTGAAGTTCTTTTTGTGCACTACGCAAAGGGGCACATTGAAAAATCTTTAAACCCGTATATACGTTTTCAGGTTTGGGTACCATGGGCTGATAAATTTTATTAGAAATTTCAGTCGAATGTGTGTTCGTCTGATTTCATACCGAAATGAGTTGCTGAGAAAAGTCTTGAACGTATGTCTGTTCAGCACTAATGGGTTACTTACGATTGATGGTAAAAAAGTGCGGCGTAATGGAAAATGGGCGTGGCTGCAAAGTGCGCCGCTCTGTTGCCTGGAAACAGTGGCGCACACAGGATTTCATTTGGGGGCGTTTTGGGCCGAATATCATTCGAAACCATGTTTTGTATCAGCAATTTTTGTAATTGCGCGGCAGAGGGGGTTTGGGGTTCAAGCCCCCTCTGCGTGCGCTACTGTCTGGAAGAATTAATAATTCATAAACTTAATAAATAAAATTAAATAAAATAAATAAATAAATCATTCGTGACTTCTGCAGTTGGCCTCGGCTCTCAGGGGTCGATGTAAGCGGGCTGCACTGTATTTGTTCCCAGTTGTTAGTTTGTTGCTAGTTGTTGTTATCGTTATTGTTGTGGTTTCGGGTTGTTGTTTTTGTTTCTGCTTTTGCTGTTTGCTGTTGCTTATTTCCGTTTGTTGTTGATAATCCTTCCTGCTGTTTCCAGGCAACTGACGGTTATTGCCGGCTTTTGGTGGGTGGTTGCTGTTGTCCCCGTTTACAAAAGATTTTTGTTGTTCTTATCTTCTATCTTTTTTGCATTTGTGTTTTATAATTCCTTTCGTATCGACGTTCTCTACGAGAACAAATTAATTAATTAATTAATTTGTTATTGTTGTTATTGTTTCTATTAGCCTTTATTTCTTGCAAACGACACGAACATCACAACGGAAACTTAATATGGCTTTGTAGGGTTTTGTGCCGCCGTTTGAGCTAAAGTGAAATGAAAAAAGTTTAAAAACGAAGAAGAAGAGGAAGCCGCACACTCAGCTGCACGTCGTCATGCAACAAAAAGCTGCACGCTGTTTGCTTCTTCGCGTTGCATCAACACTGCGGCATCGCAGTCAACATTTTGCCGCCCTTCTTCCTCTTCCTCTTCTTCTTCGTTTTCTTTTTCAACTGCATATTTGCTATTGTTGTTGTTGTTGTTTTTAAATTACTTTTGACTAACATTTTCCCGCACCGACGTCAACTGCCGCTTGCAGGTGATTTTTGTTGTTGTCACGCTTTTTGCATTTCGTCCGAACGTTTTTCGACATTTTCTATCTGCTATTTTTTGAAGTCTATGTGTGTGTGTGTGTGTGAGAGAGAAAGAGAGTGTGCGACATGTTAGTATTGTGACTGCAATGTTGTCTTTTAGATGTGCAACTTTAGTTCTCTGCCACACACTCGCCACTTGATCTCGCTCCGCCGCGCGCCCACCCACATGTCTGTATGCGTAGCGGTTGTTTGTTGCTTTTGTTTCTATCTTTTTTTACGTAGATTCGTTTTTATGTTTGCTAGCGAAACGACATTGGCGTTGGTTTTGTGCTTTTATGGTTGCAACTTGCAACTTGCCACTCACCGCAAAATGGGTCAACTGCTTACAACAGTTCATTGTGCGGCTGCGGGCTGGTGGCAGCCGGCCACACCTCGCCGAAGCGGCTTTACCAAAAAATTGTGTTGCACGAACTGTGCGCCATCGAATGTCTAACTGCACCTTTGTCCGTCCGGTCTTGTCCACGGTCCAGTTCTCCGGTTTTTTTTCGCCTCATTCCAGCATTTTTTGGCCGCTACAGCAAAAAATTCAAAAAGAACTTTTGCTGGTGCGGGAGCAACGTGCAAAATGAACCTGATCCCAGTTGATGGAAATTAATTGCAGCCAGTAAAAGTTGAAATGCGTAAATTGACCAGCGTTTTTTATACGCAACATAAAAGCAGCTGAACGGAACGACAAATTGAGGTTGCTGTGACATTTTTAGCAAAAGTCCGAACGGCTATAAATCATTTCTATAAAGGTGAACTAAGTTCGACTAATTTTAATCTCAATAAACTAGATTTTAAATTCGACTTTTACATTGTGAAAGAAAAAAACTCCATTGAGTTTAAAGGAATCCAATGTGTCTCCTTAATCACGTGTCAACATTTCATTACTCTACCTTTATTGGTTCGAAAGTTATTAAAACAAAGGCGGAAACTGCAATTCTAATGAAGTACAAAAATTCTAATTTATTTGAGTATCAGTATTTTAAATGATAAAATGATACAAAATCACTGAAGCGAAAATAATGAAATTTTGACACGTGATCAAGGAGATTTTGGGGTTTGACATACTTACTTTTCAAGAAAATTCTATATAAATTTTCAAGGATATAAAGAATTCAAATTTTCAAAGGACCTTTTTCATATTCTTTTTATACAAATAGATTCAAAATCAATATTATTTAAATTCTTGAGCCTTTCCTCTTTCATTTGATATACATATCGCCATATTCGAACGAGGTTAAGTATTTTTATATATTTTTTTTATCCCCTTCAAAATTTTGAAGTCCTATTAAAAGGACAAAGGATGTAGAAATGAAAAACTGAGTACGCAGTATTACTATAGTTGGTCTCTAGTTTCACGC
This sequence comes from Melieria picta, assembly GCA_964056695.1. Lineage (NCBI taxonomy): Eukaryota > Metazoa > Arthropoda > Insecta > Diptera > Ulidiidae > Melieria > Melieria picta. The sequence continues at coordinate 16,535,550 of OZ057399.1, forward strand.
ACATATGGATTTTTCCCGGTGTGAAAAATGCTGTCGGTGTTATCAATTTGTTAGATTTTTTTTCGAAGAACTTTAACATTTTAAAATAATTTTTGTCTGTAGTTGTACTCGTCTAAATGCGTTAAAAAAAATTTGTACAAATTGTCTACATTTATTTTCAATAATGAATGCCAATTTATTTTTCAATTAAATAAAATTTAATCAAATAAAGTTGAAATTGTTTTGTTATAACAAAAACTATTGATACAACTGATAGTCTACGTTTGGAGAGCAGTAAGTAATTAAATATTTTTTAAAAATTCTTTCAACTAAAATTCCGAATCACACTGGATTACGGTGGAAACTTATTTATGTGTGTGTGATACTAAACACGTACATTTTTTATTTGAATTGATATATGTATGTGTGAAATGAAGCATTGACATTGCCAGCCCACGGACTGACTGTCGAGCGACTGCAAAATGTCACATTAACATTTAAATTTTGTTGTTGTTGTTGCTGCTTTTTTGCAGATATTTATAAGCGCCCACACGACAGGCACACCCAACTACAACAATACATATAATGTATGTATGTATGTGTGTGTGTGCGTGCGTGTTACCGGATGTCATCTGCGTCTAATTTGAATGGCGTTGGCAGTGAAAATATAACAACACAACTGTCAGTTGCTGGTGACAATCTGCCAGCCAACCATTGCTGGTAGTCACACGCAGCTACGAGATAGGCAGTGATGAGTAAAACATAAAACAAAACAAAAATATCATAACAAACACGTGAGCGGAAAGCGATAATAGGTAAAACATGACCAGTTATTATTTTGTAATGTGGTGGCTGATTATGAAATAATTAAACTTTTTTCTCTCCAATTATGATATAATTATGTTTACAACAGTTTTATGCAATCGAACGAATTGTTTTTACAATGAAGCACTCCATATTACGAATTGTTTTCAAGAACACAGCGTTTTCGGTATAAGAACACATAAAAAATACACTAAAGATATCAAAGTTTTCGTCTGTCAAGTTTTAGATCAAAATACACTAACATTTTAATTAACAAGAAGATCAAGACACATCAGTGTGGCCAGATCAGAAAATTTCCTTTTAGATTTAGGAGATTCTTGACCTTTTAGGAGAATTTTTGGGACACCATTAGTGGCACTGAAGCCTTGAATATTGAAAGTGTCTAATTTATTTTAAATAACTTTTATGCTTCAAAGTGTGTAATTCATGCAATGAATTAACGAAGTTTACAAAAGCGAATTTCATAAATTTTTTATGTTTAGTTTGTGTTAAGTTGTTGTCTAGCTGCAATAAAAACACTAAACAAATTTTTATTTTTGTATAAGAAGTTTAATTCTTTAGTTTATAATGATAAAATGATTCAAAATTTAGGAGATTTTTTAATTTTTCGGAGGAAATTTCAGCTTTCAGGTATCTGGCAACACAGAGACAAATTAAACTTTTGATTTACAAAGAGATTAAAACACACTTACGTTTGATCTATGAGGAGACCAAAACACACTAAAGTTTAAGTCTACAAGGAGATCGAAAGACGCTTAACCATTTCGCTATTTTGTTGCCATATGGCAACATGCTACTTTGTGGACGTCTGCATCCTCTATGGTTGCAAGAATACATTTTTTTGTTGGTCTTTAGAATAGTTTGAAGTTTTAGGAAAAATACGAAATTAATAAACTGAATATTTAAGTTTAAAGAAGAGAAGTATTCACGTTTTTTAATGGTATATCTTGACATAGTAAAGGAAGAAGAAGTAGAAAAAATTAGAGAACTTTTTAATTTGACGTTTTCTTTCAATTTAAATTTTTTTTTTTAATTTTGGCTGAAGTAAATGAAAAAATATTCAAATTGTCGTTATGCGTAAAAAGTTTTATGTTTAAGTAATTATTACAGCCACAACGATGTGGTTATTCTAATAGGAAAACACTCTAAAATACAGGGTCCGAGTATAAAAATTAAAAAATTTCAAAGAAGCCTAAGACGTAAAATTTAAAATTTTAACTTTCCCCAGTAAAAACCTGTAGCGAAAGGGTTAAGGTTTGATCAATAAGGAGATTAAAACACAACAAGATCCAAGAAAGAGATCACAACTCACTAAAGTTTTGGTCTACAAGGATATCAAAATACACTAAAGTTTTAGTCTATCAAATTTTAGATCAAAATACACTCAAATCTTAATCTACAAGAAGATCAAAACACACTAAACTTTTGATTTACAAAGTGATCTATGAGGAGATAAAAACATACTAAAGTTATAATCTACAAGAAGATCAAAACACACTAACGTTTTAATCTACAATGAGCTTAAAACACATTAAAGTTTTGGTCTAAAAGGAGAACAAAACACACTAAAGTTTTAGTCAGAGAGGATATCAAAACTTATGAAGTTTGGGTCTACAAGGATATCAATACACATTAAAGTTTTAATCAGCATACAACAATCTTCCATATTTGTAGCGAACTTTTCTATACAGCGAAAACGTTGTACAGCTAAAAATAAAAAAATTTTCATGCGATTTTAAAATTTATGTAAGGAATTACAGCAATCACAGCATTGCTGCGGCGCGTGTTTAGAATCAGCCGCGTCTTTTATAAATAAACAGAAAAAAACAAAGCGTTGATTTCTCGCTGGCAACAACAATCGCTTCAATACCCCACGCTTTGTTTTTGCTAGTGTACGGCCTCCACTTGACGTTTTATCGTTGCCGAACTGAAATTAAATTCTCAGTAAACAAAATTAACACCAGCCTTAATTTTAAACAAAGATAAGTGTTTGTAAATTGAAAATTGAGCTGCAGATTTGTGAGTTAATCGAATTGAAGTTTCCATTCAAGCATTTAAATTCGCGCCTCTTGTATCGTTCGTTCACAGCAGACACAGAAAACTAGTGTCCGACCGAATATTCGGTTTCGGTTTCGGCCCAAATAAGTGTTTCGGTTTCGGTTTCAGTTTCGGCCAAAAAATGCCCGAACGGCCGAAACCGAAACTTTCTAGAATATTTTTTTACATTTTATTGTGTAGCAGATATATAGTGAAAGGAGGAGTAATTTAGATGCCACCAATGTAAATAAACTTATTTTTTTTATTAAATTATTGAATTTTGAATATTAGCGAGCAAGGTACGAAAGGGTGATTTTTTAATGTTTATGTTTTTAAAAAATGAATAAATTGTTTTTATTAATAAGTATTTATTTATTTATGTTATGTTTGTTTGTTTGTTCTTTATTTATTTAATGTAAAATTCGTTTGTTGAAAAAAATGCTTGATATGGTGATTTTTATTTCAACTAGAAAGGTTCGGTTTCGGCAGAATATTGAAAAAAAACCGAAATTCGGTTTCGATTTCGGCCCAAAAAAGTGGTTTCGGTCGGACACTACAGAAAACTGATTACGTATGTACGAATGTGTGTATGTTTATGTGTGGCATTTGTACAAACAAACATAGGGTCGCTGCCAGTGGCCGCAACTCGCATTGCTTTGACTGCATTCGCCACGCAACACCGGCGGCGCATTCTAATCCCACACTGGCAGTGCTGCTGCGGTCCAAGCTGCTGCATCCACGTTCTCTATGCACATTAAAAAAAAAGATTGTGTCCGCAGGGATATGGCACCGCCAGACGAACGTTGGCGCGCTTTTTCATATTAAAGTGCGCCGCAGCAAAGAGTGGAAAATGTGCAAATTTGCCGCCCGCCGCTGACGATGGACGGTTGGGAATGTTTTGAAATTGTTACTTTTGCATGTTTTTTGCTGCAGCTGTCGCTGCGCGGCTATCAAACAACATAACCGATTCGGATGCCGAGTAAATGAGCTAAAGTCAATTGCAAAGTGTTGACGGGCGAGCGGGCAAAGGCGACGGTCGCAGATTGACAGCGAATGCCGTTGGGCTGGCAGTCAGCGAACGCGTAATAAGCAACAGGCCACTGGGAGCGATTGCTGTCAACAGCAGCAGCAGTTTGCAAATAAACAGCAAAGCGAAGCGTTGTTTTTACTTGCTGAGCGCTGTTGGCCGCGGGCGCAGCAAATTGCTTAAATACCACACGCGTTCTTCGCGCGGCTGTTGTTTATTTGCAGCATTGTTATTGTTGTGAGCCCAAAATGAAGTTCACAATAAAGAAAATTGACACCAGGCGTGAGCGTTGGTCTATTTGTGGCATTGCCGCACAGATCGGAATTGTCAGTTGTAAAAGTATTTTGAAACAAAGTTAAAGAGGTAATTTTTCTTAAAAGAGTCGATTATGGTGAACATTTTGAAAGAACCTCTAAGAATTTATATTCAATTTTGATTTACATATGTCTAATTAGAAATTGATCTGAAATGCCGAATTGGAGTTCGGCTTTAATGAGTTTTCAATATTAAACGTTAAGTAGACAGCACAGTTTATATTGGACTCTTTGTGGTTCTTAGTGACCTAAATGAGGGTCTCAATGTCTCACTGCATTATCACAATTAACCATTCATCTGTTCTTAACCTTAAAATGCATTGGTCCGCCGATATTGTCAAATTAAAACTAAAAGGGTTAAGTGAGCTTTCATAAGAAATTCGCCTCTTCAACCTAACCTTACTCCCAGACAAGCAGGTGGTCTCTTAACAATTTCGCTACAGGTTTTTACTGGGGAAAGTTAAAATTTTAAATTTTACGTTTTAGGCTTCTATGTGGTTATATTGGCAACATTCCATAAGACATTTTTTAATTTTTATACTCGGACCCTGTATTTTACAGTGTTTTTCTATGAGAGCAACCACATCGTTGTGGCTGTAATAATTACTTAAATATAAAACTTTTTACGCCTAACGAAAATTTAAATATTTCTTCATTTACTTCAGCCAAAATTAAAAAAAAAGTACCTATCTAAATTTAAAGAAAACGTCAAATTAAAAAGTTCTCTAATTTTTTCTGCTTCTTCTTCCTTTACTATGTCAAGATATACCATTACAAAAACGTGTATACTTCTCTTCCTTAAACTTAAATATTCAGTTTATTAATTTCGTATTTTTCCTAAAACTTCAAACTATTCTAAAGACCAACCAAAAAATGTATTCTTGCAACCATAGAGGATGCAGATGTCCACAAAGTAGCATGTTGTCATATGGCAACAAAATAGCGAAAGGGTTAACAGTACTATAGGAACGGGGAAAGCCTCAGTCTACTTCCAGTATGATCCATAGTGAGTTTCATTTAAGCCATTTGGATTTATGAATGCACCTTAGAGACCTTCTTCGAACTTATGTTTACATTTCTCCAAATAAAAATTCGCACTCTGCAAATGTCGCTTTTCATTGAATTCACACAAAAAATGATTCGGTGGCGAGGACTTTTTTCAATCTTAAATGCGCGCGCACGATTTTTGCCAACCTCATAAATATTACAAATTGCTGGCATAAATATCAAATGACCATCATTTCCGCTTTCGTTTGTTTGTTTTGCCTCTTTTTTCGAATTGCTTTATTTACGCAGCAAATTTCGCTAATGTCACGGCAAATGCCAAATGTGTAACGAGGGATTTTCGCATTTTCTGGAGCATTGAACCGGCGTCACGAAAATCGAAATGAAAAGGTAGATACGCGACGAGTTGGCTCACAATGGGCAAGTAACAGTCTCCATTCCACTTTCACTGAGGCGCAGAGCATGTGGCTCGCTACATCCTGCAGCCTGTGGCCAGCGTTGGAGACTGCGAAATTACATTATTTAATTTTTTTAAGCTGGTCTCTAGACCATTAGACCACTGTTCGATGTACGGGCATCTCTGGGGGCAATTTGCAGTCAGCCAGCAGCTTTGCGTTAGCTTAAACCTGCTGAGCGAGCAAGCGAGCGGCCGTTTGTGCCGATCAACGGGGGGCTAAGCGATCTTTGTGGAAATCACCCGAAAAAGGGTAGCTGGAGCCAGTTGCCAGACGCAATTGTCGACAAATGCCATCGTTGCTGCTGTTATTGTTGTTGTTGGCGCGTCGCCGTTGTGTGCTCAGCGCGTGTCATGTCGCAATCACTTTCGCTTTCGTAAGCTTAAACTGCTTTTGGGCATTGCTACAGTTGTTGTTGTGGCATCCGAGTTGTATCAGCCGGGAAAATAAAACAAGCAGAAGATGTCGGGGAAACCGAAAGCAAACAAAAAAAACAAAATGGCCCATAAAAATAGCCAGTGGCCATTCAGGTAGTTGACCAGCTTTTTCGGGCATTTCACGTTTCCTTACAGTGCACCGCGCGCCGACCTGCTTCAACTTATCCCGCAATTTACGTTTCCTTTTGCTTCATTTGGTCTCGTTTGGTGGTTCGCTTTGTTTTGGTTTGGTTTCATTTCGATTGCGGTCAGCGCTTGTGACCGCTTTTGGTTGCATTAAATGGAGCATTACGTTAACTTTAAGTTGATTTGTTTAGTCGCTTTTTATTGTTGTTTTTGTTTTCCTTTTTTTGTGTTGGCATTCCATGTGTGGTGTCATCAGTGCTGCTGACTGAAGCTTTATCTTTTGATAAAATTAATTTACACACACGCACACATGTACATCTGAACATACATATAGAAGAGTATATATGAGTATGTTGCGAATGCAAAATTAGTCGCCATTAAAAGTCAGAAATGTCAGAACTCATCTACGAAAGTGTTTTTGTGTTAACCACAGATCAGAATAAACTTCTGTGAGCGTTGGTGTGGAGTTTTAAAAATAAAAACAATAACAACTGCAATGAGCTCCAAGGATGAGGGGGAAGTAAAGTCCGACCGATACCAAATTTTTTGGCCGATGCCGATTAATCGGCCGGAAAGGTGAGATTTGGCCGATGTCGATTAATCGGCCGAAAGGGCGAAAATCGGCCAATGCCGATGCCGATTACATAGAAAAAATAACACGAATGAATTCAATCAAAAACACAGTCTATTTTATAAAATAACAAAAGGAACTATTACATATTGTTTGTAATATTCATCATTAAAAACTAAATAAAATTACAAGATAATTCAGAATTCTAATACATTAACAACTGAGAGACAAACAAAAATATTAAAAAAATATATATATATATAAAATATATATATATAATATTTATCGTAAATATTGCATACAAATTCAGTTTTTTCTTCAAATTAAAATTACGATTTTTATATTAACATTTGTACTCTCAAATTGCGACCCGTTGTACAAGTGCAGTGGGAAGAAGTCAGAAAACAAATTTGTAAAAAATAAAAGGCCGGTTTAAAAAAAATGCTTACAATTAAAAACGAAGGATAAGATTGTAAAATTAAATGCCCCTTCTTCTGATATGCACATTAAAAGACAAAATGCATAGACATTTCGAGAAAATCTGTGTTTTTAAGACTACCTAGTTTTTATAAAAAACACTTCTAGAAAACATTTATATTATATTAAACAGTATCTAAAAATACATTACTGAAAAGGGGTATAAGAACCCGTTGGTACAATAAATGAAAACAAAAAAATGAAAGCAGGAAAATAGGCCGATATGCCATCGACCAAAAACGGCCGATGTGGCATCGGCCAAAAAAGGCCTATACCGATTCTTTTTTTTTTGGCCGATGCCGATACTAGCCGATGCCGATACCAATTTTATTGGCCGATACTAGCCGATGCCGATGCGGATTAATCGGTCGGACTCTAGGAGGAAGTCTGCAACACTTTCTATAATATGTTGGAACCCGGTTCGTCAAGAATACCAACACTGTATCTATAAAAAAAAGAAAACAAGTGTAGCCTCTTGTCGGGTGATGTTTGCATTAAATTATTTGTTCAGCTGTGTTTTTTTTATAATTTCATTTCAACATTTGTCGACCTGTAAGGATACATCAACTCTTGATAGGTTTGCTGGTATAAATGTTTCTTTTCTGCCAATGGTTTTAATGATTACTCGATGATTTATCTTTTGAGAGATGCACTGATTTGATTATTTATTGTCCCTTCGCTACCATTATTCCATTGTTGTTATGTTCAATTGCCAACTGTCCATCTCTCATCTCTCAATTCATCCATTTGTTCATTCTTTTCAGCAGTTCTCGCTCAACACAAATCGTTAGTCCACTCGAAGTATGATTTGAAAGCTCTGAGCTGTTGCCTCGTTTCGCAGTTAATAAATTTTCATGCAAGTTTCGGTTTTTCGCACGAAAGTTTCATGTCTGTATGTTTGTCTGTTGGGTTGTCTATTTGTCTATTTACGCCTTAACCAGTTTCGGGAATAGCTTGGCAGCTCGCACATTAGTCACCAGTCGCAACTGCACACAAAATTGCGAGATTGTGATTGTGGTCAACACATTTTTGACCAATTTTTAAGTCACAGCGAATGCAAGAAGACGACACAAACGCAGAGTCCGATGAATCAAAAGATGCGCTTGCAGTTTTCGTTTTCTTCGTCAACGTGGTCGCTAGTTTGGCTATTGTTGTTGTGGTTGCTGTTGCTGCTGCAGCTTCATATCGATCGTTCCGTGCGACGGATGTGCGTTGGAACGTGACTTTGCAATTGCCAGTGTTGCCTCTTGAATATTTTTGTATTCGAGTGCTGCAGTGACGTTGGTCAGCGCCAGCCAGTTACGCACCCGACTGCTGGAGGCGGCCAAGAGCGGCGTGCGGGTACTCCTCGGCTGTTGTTTTGGTTGCTGCTGTTGCTATTCTCGATTGGCAGCATGGCACGTGAATATTTGCAGTAAATTTTTTTAATCGTCTTTATTTGTTGTTGTGTTTTTTCATATTTTACACAACGGTTGATTTTCCAATTATTGTTGTGCATTTCAAAATACGCAAAGGCGCGATAAGCGAGAGGAATTTATTACTTTAACGACGCTGTGCTGTCGATTGCGTCCAACTTTCGGGGCGGTGGCATCACGGACAGTGCACGCATGCGCCCAGACGCCGCGCCAGCGTCTGAGCCATCAGCGCCACTTGCGCAACCAGCCAACCAGTCCAATCCAGCCGACCAATCGACCAGCCAGCCAGCCCAGCCCCAGCGGCCGAGCAGCGCTGGAATTGTGTGCAGATGACATCATGTTTTTGGCATTGTTGTCGACTTGGTCGTTGCCGCTGTCGACGTCCGACGGCTCGTCGCGCTGATGCGGTGCAAAAAGTGTGCTCGCGCTCCATAACAGGTTTTCGCCCATTTCGCTTTAACTTATTGCGACTTTTTCGCATATTGGCAGATTTGATATTTATTGTTGTTGTTGTTGTTATTTTATAATTCATTTTTTATTGTCTTGCACAGGTAATGCGCATGTCGGATGGGATTAACTGCTAGAAATTTTATGTCTATTGCGTGGTCCATAGGAATTATTGAGCATTTTGTTGTTTAATTAGCAGCAACAATAAAATTGTTTGGTAACTTTGAAGAATTATCTTTGCCTTTCCAAGAATGAAACGAATTGATGCTGTGTTGGCATTTAGCATGTGGCAAGTTATTTAAAAAAATTTATAAATTCATACCTCAGCATTACAGCATAACTCAAAAAAGCACCGAGTGATGTGAACTGCGTCAATGTTAATGTTTTTGTTGTTCAATCTGTTAATTGTTTGTTTTATTTGTGTTTACATGAATATTGGATACATTTGTGGAATTCGTTAAAGATTTGTCATCGCATTGTGACCATTTAGAATGACAAAGAATTGCGAAATTAATACAAGAAAAATAGATTTAATCCTATGAACAATAGTTAGTTCGTTTTGTGTAATGCGTATTTACAAAAAATACGCATTAAAGAAATTCATGAAGAGCTGTCTACGCATTTGCGAGAGCGGTATTTATCGAAAATGTTAAAATTTTGTTTTTTTAAGATATTTGCATCCAGGACGTATCTTTTATAAAACAATTGCATTATGTTGCAGAAAGGGGCTGGAAAATCACAATATTTGTAGCTGTGGTGACAGTCAAGTTGCGCTTATCTTTCTAACTTAAAGCAATATTTAAACATTGTATGAAGATTTTTAATCGATTTCGAAACATTGTATGACGATTCTTAATCGATTTTTGATGCACCAAAACTCATACTTTTATGAGTTTTTCAGAAAATACATGAGTCCAATTAGTTGTCAAATTGAAAGTAAGTGGCACCGAGCTCCAGATTTGGAATTCAAAATAGAGCTAGAAAATTTAAAAAATTACCACACAGCCTTTCCGATGTTGCTTTTAGAGTATTAAAATGTAGAGTCAATCCACAATAATTGTATCCCCTAAAAATTGGTTTCAATTTTACATAAAGGATTTGAGTATTTGAAACCCCCTAAGTGTATTTGAAACAAATTTTTTAAGTCAAATTATTGTGGATTGGCTCTATATTTCAATTCTACAAAAGCAACTATAACTCTAGATAAGTGCTTGTTCAAAATGTTTTTTTTTTTGTAAAATGAACTTCCAGAGCAGTTTCGCACAGCGGCTGTTCTGTAAGTCAGTAGTGAGTTCTCCAAGGATTGGGAGATTTCTGTTGAAAGGGGTAGACCCTTTCGGCTTTTTGCTGGCAATGACACCACTTTGTCGGTTGCAATTGAAGAAAAATTATGCCTTTGCAAGTTTCAAATTTACTGTAGATATATTATAGGATTTCTTGCAGTTTAATGATTCGGTTGTGGAATGCAATGCTTGTTCTAAACATCTCAGTGCTATGGTCTTTTAAATAAGACAAATACTATACGCACTTTCGTTAAGGAGATGTGGACGATTCGAAACATTTCAAATGTAGATGCTACGCTTTCTTGCGTATAAAAGTTAGACAAGGATGTGTTACACATTTGCATTCGTATACTCAAAGATCTGTAATTTTATTGAAAATTTCTTAGGTGAAAATTTTCGCATCCATTCACTACAGCTCTACCTTACTTTTAACATTCAGGCCGTTTCAAACGGAATCTAATCAATTCAGTTATCTGATTTCAAATTGAGTTAATAAGGAAATAAGGTAACTTTTTCGTAGACGAAGACGAACAAGTTTAGACGATAAAGTTTAGAGCTATATGAAACAAAACCATTCATTATAATTAAATTTTAGTTTGAAAATATTGGCGGATTCCGATCAAGTTTTGAATAACTTTCGACGACTTTTCGAATTTTTGTCTGAAGAAGAAAGAAAATCCGAAAATCCGACGAAATGCTGCTTACACAATCATACTTTTAGAAACTATTTCTTTGAAGCCAAAATACTTATGATTTTAGTTATATCTAGGGATTCAAACTTAAAGATGAGATGGTTTTCTTGATATGATATTAGATTTCAAAAGCATTCGATTAATTATGAATTTAGATATATTCACTTGTGCACTTCCTATGTCCAGGGAATCAAACTTTGGGATGATCTGTTTTTTTGATAGGACAATAGATGCTTTTGAAATTAAATTAATTATTCATTTAGAAAGTACTTGAGCACTTCCTGAAAATCCAACTCAAGGATGAGCTGGTTTTTTGTACTATATTAGATTTCAAAAGCATTCGATTAATTATGAATTTACATTTATTTACTTGTGCACTTCCCGTGTCCAATGAATCAATCTTAAGGATGAGCTGGTTTTCTGATAAGAAAATAAGTTTTAAAATCATCACATTAAATATGATTCTAAATGATATTTAGACAGCTACCAAGGCTTTGCTAGCGTTGTGAAATCTCTGAAGCCCAAATATGTTCTTATGTGCGTCTTTAGTCTAGTCTAGAGTAGTCATTAGTCAATCTTTATAAATTATTATTATAACAATTCTTTGATAATTATTATCTTATTATATCTACCGCCAAAAATGCCACCTTCTTTGGTTAACCCTTTCGCTACTTTGTTGCCATATGGCAACATGCTACTTTGTGGACGTCTGCATCCTCTATGGTTGCAAGAATACATTTTTTTGTTGATCTTTAGAATAGTTTGAAGTTTCAGGAAAAATACGAAATTAATAAACTGAATATTTAAGTTTAAAGAAGAGAAGTATACACGGTTTTTTAATGGTATATCTTGACATAGTAAAGGAAGAAGAAGCAGAACAAATTAGAGAACTTTTTAATTTGACGTTTTCTTTCAATTTAGATAGGTACTTTTTTTTTTAATTTTGGCTGAAGTAAATGAAGAAATATTTAAATTTTCGTTAGGCGTAAAAAGTTTTATGTTTAAGTAATTATTACAGCCACAACGATGTGGTTGCTCTCATAGAAAAACACTGTAAAATACAGGGTCCGAGTATAAAAATTAAAAAATGTCTTATGGAATGTTGCTAATATAACCACATAGAAGCCTAAGACGTAAAATTTAAAATTTTAACTTTCCCCAGTAAAAACCTGTAGTGGAAGGGTTAAAGATTGCTGAGGCATATGTGAATTTGATATATTATAAGAATGTGTCACCTTCGAAAAGATCTACCAATAGAGGCTTATCGATTTCGATTAGTAGAATTGACAATTTAGAAAAACATATTTTCCAATATCGCCTAAAAGTTAGGGGAACCGAGTTGGAGTCACACCTGTTTTTTTCTTTCTAATGGCTACCTTTACAAATCACTTGTCCCTAAAACTGTGAACTGTGGAAGCCAGCTTACTTGTACATGAAAAGCTTCTGACAGTTGCGCCGTCTTTCATGCAAGCACTGAATTTTGCCGGTCACACCCAAAAGCCACATACATACATTTGTATGTCTTATCGCTATCACCGGTTGGCAGTTAATGCACCACAAAAGTGGGTCCATTTCGAAACGTCGAAGGGCGTGAACCGTCCGTCAGCTGAGACAAGTTTCTGCGCCGGATATTTTTGTTCAATTCATCGGCTGTCCGCTGCTGATGTCGCGCTGAGTGCAGCCGAAAGCCGAAAATCGAAAAAAAGGCAGTCAGAAAATGCAAATGAACGAGTCGAGTGAGTGGAGTAGCATTTCAACAACAAACGATTTTTTTTCGGAGTTTTGTTGCTGCTTTTGTGTGCAAAATCGCATATGAGATATTTAAAAGGTGATTTTTGTTTATTGCTTTTTTGTTCGTTGTTTTTGTGTGGAAAGTTCAAGGCTAATGTTGTCAGCGCAGAACAATTGTGAGCACTAAAACGTGGAAACTTGTTGAAAGTGTCTCAACGCTAATGGCTTGCAGTGAAATTATTATAATTAGAAACAATTAAATTGTAATTTAAGTTCAATTCTATAAATTCAAACGAAATTGTTATTTTTAATTGTTTAAATTTTAGTTAAATTATTATTTAAATCGGTGAGGCAAGCTTCTATAAAAAATATGTGGGCGTATAAGTACAGTACTGTCACTTACCTAATGCGGCTTAAGTTGGACTTGGCATTTATCGGTCCGCCCTCAGAAACAGTTCCGTTTAAATGCAACTGCGCGCTGTGGTCCGCGCCTGAAGTAATCTCCGCCAAACACAAACTTTAACTGGTCGAACCTTTGTCGAAATAAAGAAAAAAAACAGATTTATATTAAAGCACCATTAAAGTCGTCAAATTATTTGCTATCGCATTAAAATAACATCAAAAGCCATTAAATTTCAAGCATTCGAACTGTCCCAACAACAATAAAAAACGTTAATGACAGACCACAAGACATGTTGACCCCGCAAATAAAGTCGAGTAATTGCTGCTTGACGTCAGCCGACAACAATGTGCACAGCTCAGCTCAGCAGAAATTTAAATAAATCTGCATGTTGTTTGTGTTATTAGTTGTGTTGTTGTTGTTGCTTACTGGTGTAGGCGTAAGTTGATCCCGTGCATTGCTGCCGACCGCTACAACAGCTGCCGCCAAGCAAAAAAAAATTTAAATATAAAAAAAGAAAATAACACAAAAAACAATTTAAACGTATAAAGAATGAAAAAAGTTTAAATAGAAAAAATCCAAAAATTAATACAACAGCAAAAGAAAACGCTGTGTATTACAAGTTAACAACAACAACAACAACAGTGACATGAAAACTTCGCATGTTCGTAATAATGGCCATAAAAATCTTACATTTGACATTAACAATGTTAAACTGCAATTGTACAACAACAAAAAAATGCCCAAAAAAATTGCAACACAACTAACAACGACAGTGGCAAAATTTACAGCAGCAATAACAGCAACAACAAAAAATTTCGGTATAGAAACCAAACATACCGCAATAAAAACAACAACAACAATATGCACACCAACAATCACAAAACCTTTGTCCAAAACTGACAAACACCGAGCGCACCAAAGCAAAAAACTCACAAAAGTTGAAACAATAACAACAACAACAATAACTGCCAAACAACGCCCACCAAATTAATAAAGTATCTGTGAGATACTTTAATTGCACAGCGAGGCGGGCAACGGCCCACCGAGCGCAAGCGGCTTGGTTGGGGCGGGGGAGGAGAGGGGCGCTGCAGTAACGACAGCAAACAAGTTGAAAATTGTACGTTGGCACAAAAAGAGGCGCAATCTTGAAATATTGCAGTCACAACAAAGTCGTCCGAAAACAAAAACAATCATAATATTAGCAGGTCGCAAGCCGCCTACAGCACAGCGCGCAAATATTTATGGTTTGAAACAACAACAACAACAAGACTAGCATCGACACCGACACCATTGCCGCCTCCACCATCGCCATCATCACCATCGACATCATTACGAGCATCATTCAGCTGAATTGCCACCAATATTTAATAACATCTACAACAATAATAACAACAACAAAGGCAGCACCAACAACAATAATGACAATGTTGTAGGCAACATTTAAATTATGTGTTGCCGTTTTACCGCCACGGGACCTTGATGCCAAGACTAGCGAAGATGTGCGACGCCTACAACAACAGCAACAACAAAAAAGTCACCAACCAGCAACACGCGGCGACTACACCAACAACAATCGGCCAAGTTGTGGCATTAACGGCGAGAACAATGACTCGCACTTGTTATTATTGTTATTATTAACGTAGTTGTTGTAATTGCTATTGTTGTTTTTGTTATTGTTTTTGCTATAAATGTTGCTGCTTGCGATGGCGAAGGCGATGATGATGATGTTGATGGCATGGTGAGCGCGCCCAATTATGGTTATTAAGGCATATTAGCCAATTTTAATAATAACAACAACAACATCAGCATGACCATATGGTAATAACACACACATACACACACACACACACACCCGTATTTTGGCCAGCTTTATGCATGCGTAAGTGGCTTTGATGAGATGTGGCAATTCGACACCACACAAAAATGTCGGTTCGAATGGTGCAACAAAGGCTGTGAGCAATGCGCCAACGATTTTGGCGGTATTCACCATCTGCTGCTGAAAGAGTGCTGTAAATTTTGTTGAAATCACAAGAAAATAAAACATTGTTGTCAGTTTCGCCAAATGCTGTTCTCTTTTGGCACTTGTTGAGTGTAGTTCTATCAGATCCAGGGTTGCATGGGGCGTGTCAAAAGCATACAATAATCAGCTGACTTGGGGATAATAATGTCTGCTTTCTATTTTCAATTTCACTGTATTATTTTAATCTTCACAAATAGTGAAGATATAGTGAATGCCGCAATTGTCAGGCCACAGTCGGAGTATAGTAAATTAATATTTTAATAATCCCTTATTATGTTTTGCCATTTTTGGCAATAATGTGGCCTTCGTTGTTGTGAAGGAGGTTTCTCAGCGCATGCGTTGAGGTTGCAGTCAGTTTGTTGGCGATAGACAGCGACGATGGCACTAACAAAGTTGCTAATGTGTGTGAGCCACATTTGCGGAGATTTCGTTTTCACGAGAATTGGCTTTTAAGCCTTTTTGGGGCTCTGCAAAATTTGTGTTGATGGTCTTAATTACTGTTCGCATTTGGCATAAAATATAATGTAGTCTTCATCCCGGTCGATTGATCGGCAGCTGCGTTAGTGTATCAATGAGTATCTGCTCGCACTGAAACTTTTAAAGTGTGGGTGCCACACCTAAGGCTTCAAAGTTGCTTGATTCTATTATGATTAAGTCAATGTGTTCTTAAAATTGGCACAGCGGTCTTGTGGGAATTAAGAAAAAGTTTAAGGAACAAATGCAGTATAGCGAACCCTCATGAAAAAAAAAACTGAAAATTGGGCCATATAGAGCGTATTTTTGTGAATCTAAATAAACTAAAGGCAGCCGCCGTGGCTCAGTTGGTTAGTGCGTTGGACCGCGAGTCGAAGGCAGCGACCCAGGTTCAAATACAGGCAGTATTTGAACCTGGGCAGTAAAAACACCTAAAAAAAAATAACGGGAAAACTCGTTTTCTCTTTCGGTGGCTGTCCTCTCAGCTGGAAATGGCAAACCTCTGAGAGTAAAAATTGCTTATGAAAGAGCTCCCAACCTGCCGTTCGGAACCGGCATAAAACTGTAGGTCCCTTCCACCCGCGTACAAATTCACACGCACAACATGGGTGGTTGCGGGAAGCTAGGCCTTAGTCTCGCGTAAGCGGGCTGTCGTGCCAGTCAATTATTATTAATTATTATTATTAACAAACTAAAAATTTTGCGGGGGAAATGCCCACAAAAGGCGTGGCTCGGGGTCAAAGTTCAAAGTTTTTATCAAAAACACTCTATTAATCTCCAACTGATATACACGATATGGGTATCAAACGAAAGGTCTTTTTCATACATTTCTATTAATGCACAACATTAGATACGTAAAATGCACTAATTAAAAGTTTTAAGCAAACTAAAAAATGTGTATAAAAACGGATTTTTTTTCTCGAAAAAATCCATAATAAAGGTGCAATAAGTTTATTACCATATTGTAGCCTGTGAAATTCCATTTACAATGAAATATAAAAATGTATACTTTTGTTATTTTTCAATATATATTTTTAATTTTTTCTAACTTGCCCTAATTTCGTAGTCATCTTCGTCATCACTTTCGGACAATGAGGGCTGTAGGGGGTTGTACAAAGTACCTGCCGTATTAAAAAAACGTTTTCAAAAGATCCTGATTTCTAGCTTTACATTCTTTAAGAAGCATAAACTTTGCCAGATAGCCATCGACAAAATCAGAAGTTTTGCACAATTGCAAAACATGGCCATTAGCACACCAATGACTACCTTCGCGGGGTATGAATTTCCTTTCCAACTTTTCAAGGACATTTTCGCTGATCTCAAAAGCCTCTTCACTTTCAAATAGCTGGTACAATTTGAAGGGATTCATGTGGTCCATATTGAAATAAAAATGAAAATTTTGGATAGTTTAGAACTAAAAAGCACACTTATATCCTTCGTTTATCGTTCAACGGTACTTTTCCACACTTATATTCTTTGCTTACCGTTCAACGGTACTTTTCCAGGAGGTGCAGGGTGGTAGTAAACCACTTTTTTCTGTATTAAAGTACCTTTTGTGTGGCCGGCCTTCGGCCGGGCTACTTGAAAAATAACCCTCATGGGAGTAACTAGGGGATCAGGTTCAGTAAGGAGCGTACAGTATTATTATATTCAATTCCTATGATTGTAAAAGATCGCGCCTAAGCAATAACTTTCATAAACGCCATTTCAATATTGCAGGTAGATGCTTTTAACTCAATTTAAATTTAAATATAAAAGTGAAATCACAAAAATATCAAATGTTTTATATTTCATTGTAAAGGGAATTTCACAGGCTACAACATGGTAATAAACTTATTGCACCTTTATTATGAATTTTTTCGAGAAAAAAAATCCGTTTTTAAAAAATTTTTATACACATTTTTTTGTTTGCTTAAAACTTTTTATTAGTGCATTTTTCGACTAAGTACTGAAAGCGTCATTCTGTGCATCTGTTGCTGATAGGTAGGAGGCGTACAATACAGGGGGTTGGTGTCTTCAATGGGCCCTCCATAATTTTACGTTAATCAATACTGGCTTTTTTGGTGGTGTTGTTGTTGCGATTTGACTGAGGAATGTTGATAGGATAAGAAACAATTAGAAAAAAGGACACATTTTAAAGAGTGCGGACTTAAGTGCAAATCGAGCCGACAATCTCTAAGATGAGAGCCCAAGCACTTTGCGCTGTTTCCGCCAAATTTTACTAAGTATTAAGTAAAATCAGGTCTTTGCAATCGTTCAAATCTTACAAACAGCTTAACGTCATCGCTTCTGTCTACTGTGTCTGTCCTTCGATATTTTTTTTGCGCCTTATAACCATTTTACCTCAACTCACAACCTTCGAGCGTCATTGTCGTAGTTCGCGCTGCGTATTTAAAAAATGTTTACAATTCATTCGTTTATTTTTAAATGCTTTAAATCAGCAAAAGCCAATGCGCAAAAATATTTGAAAATACCAACAAGTGCCATTTTCAGTTCACATATTTATTTATTCAATTTACTTGAAATTATTTCCATCCAATAAGCTTGGTGTTGATTTTGACGACCACAACAATACGGCAACAATTGGTTTGAAAAAAAATATGGAATGGAATTTTAAATGCTGACAACATTTTTTCCTTCCACCTCGTCACCGCATTGTTGTGGTCTTCAAAGTCAACAGAAAACTTATTGGACACAAACAAATTGAATTAAATTGAACAAATATGGGTACAAAAATGAATACAAGTAAGTGAGAGAATGACAAACCACCGAACGAATCATATACGAATGACATTTCCAAGCGAGATTCAAGCGGTTGCAATTAGAACAACGCATCTGAGCGATGTCACCAACAAAATTGTTAGTCGAAAATAATTTTGAACGCAAAGCCATTCGATGAAAGGACTGTCAGACATATCGATCGATTGACCACGTTAGGAAAACTAACAAAAAGTATTAATTTTCGTTCATTAGTTAGCTTTTTGGAAGTAACCTTGTAACGAATATTGCAATTTAATTTTTCTTTAATAAAAGTAGTAAAAAACAAGTACACCTAATTCTGTTTTTACACGGTCTTTTTTTACACGGTTTTGATTTAACACGGTTTTAAAATAAAAAAATTTTTAATTTTTCGTGCTAAATGGAATAAAATCGTGTAAAAAATTTAAAATTTTTTAATTTTCAAACCATGATAAATCAAAACCGTGTAAAAACAGACCGTGTAAAAACAGAATTAGTTGTATTATAAACGTTGATGGGCCTTGGTCTTCTAACGATTGTCTAATCTAAAAACTGAATAAGTTTGCCACCTTAATACGCTGAAATATTTATTCAAAATTGTACATAGTTATGCAATTAATGAGCACATAAGACACGATATAAGTTCGGTGACATGAACGATGTATGATTCATTGGACAGAGAAGAAGAAGATCACACTAATTTTCCTTTCTCTATATATAGAAATAAACTCTACTTTTTGGGTGTAGCTTATCGAAAATAAGCACTCTGCTGTTTGCTCTGTCGGCCGTCAGTCAACAGTTCGTATTGCGAACACCAAAACATGAGATCAACTGACGAGATGAGATCAGCCGCGCGAATACTAAACGCGATCGTTGTTGAAATGTTAGATGAGATGCGCAGAAGCGGGGCGTAAAAAGCGGACTGGAATGTTGTGTGCGAAACGTGACTGCACGTTACACGACGGATTACACAAGCGTGTTAAAAGAGAGTTGTATATATTTCAAGTAATTTTGATCTTAATCACTTTAAAGAGATAATTAATGTTTTTACAAGGTTGAATGCTTTTCGAAATTATTTTCTTTACATAGTTTGAATGTTTTGAAATTTAATTACTAATTTTTTGTTTTTTAAACTTCTCTTCTATCCTTGGCGATACTCTGGATTCATGTCCTGTTCGAACGTTGTGCAATTTGGGATCATTTTGACAGCTGTCACCCAATAATGTAGCATCTTTAATCAATCTTTATCTTTAATCGTAAATCATCTTTAATCAAAACTTACTCATATTGGAATTAAAAAAATAAGTAAAATACCTAAACTTCTTTAATGTCATCTAATTTTGTTTAATTAATTTTCTTGGTAATAGTGAAAATTAGATCTAAGAAGGATAGGCGTCACTACAGGTTAAGAAGCCTAATTGTAAGGAACTCCACATTGCGTTATAGATCTTCATTAAACTTGAAATTCAAGTCATATGAAACGGTGGAAAGAAGTAGGACTCAAGTAGAAGGAAGGCACATTCTTCTACTTGACTCGACTCGACATTCTTTTACTTCTGCAGCGGTCAAAACCGAGAACTATTTGATATAGAAATCTACTTTTAAGGGGGTCAATACGTGTAAATTTACAAACTTTTAAAAAAAATTTTTTTTTGTGAAATAGACTGCAGGGGGTCTTAAGAATATCCCCCTCAAGTGGTTTTTAATTCTGATGACCCGTTCCCCTGCAGCAGCGCTTTATTGATGGCCAATTCGTTCCGCATGAAGCCGAACGCCCGAAGTTTAAACCGAATTATTTCGAAACACTGGTTTTTGATTATGGAAGTAGAATATCTCGGCAAGTTTTAATCCCACTGATCTAAAATTTGGGCAGCAACTTTTTGAAACATAGAACTTCTAAAGTAACTAAAAATTGCATTGTTTTTGGCGAAATCCGCGGTGCCATTTTCGGGAAATTAAGAAAAAAAGGCCATTTTATTCGGATGGAGCGTATTTTTGTATTTTCGAGAAAATATTTTTTTGTTAGTTACTTTAGAAGGTACATATATTTTCTCATAATAACTAATAGCAATATTTTTTCAGATGATTTTTGGGGCGCCAGCACAACTTCTTCTAGAATTTGGGCCCAACGTTCGACCCCCACCACCACCGCCATTTTGAGCACGTAAAAAAAAAAATTTTTTTCTTGCACTGCTACCTTTTAATAAAAGAATGAAAAAAAAAATTGTACATTGCATTAATTTTTTCCGGCGTATGCGCGATTCCAAAAATATACCGTTTACACGTATTGACCCCCCCAGATCTTCTGATAACTAGATGAAATCTACGAAAACAAAAATGGTCCAATATGTGGTTGCGGCTGAGGCAAATCTCCAAACATGAATTGGTAAAAGAGGATAAGAATCCGATATAAGAGTAGATTCTGATTGATGCGGGTTTACCAGCATCTATGAATTGCATCTTCTGCGTAAACTGGTTTTAACCCTTTTTATCTCTCCAATAGTTTGGTGAAAGCTGAAAAATTAATGAGAGAATGTATTTCTGCATGACGAACGACAAGGCTGAAGCGAATGAGGCGATTGATAGACCCTACAGAGACAAGGAATAAATCAATTGTGCGTGTGAAAGGGTTAAAAGGTGAATTAAAAATATATTAAAAACAAAAATTTAGTTCGATTTGTTTTTTTTTTGTTTTACTGATGCGCTAATTAAAATAATAATAATAAATTTTGTTTGCAGATAAAAACTTAACATGCCGCAAGCTTCATAATTATCACATGATAACAACAACAAAAAATTTAAAATTACGAGTACATCCAACCAGCCAGATGACGCAACACGCGACACACACATGGCGCATTGTGGCAAATCAATCAAGGCAGAAAAATTTCAAGCAACAATGCCACCAACAACAGCACTATAACTTGGCGAACCGCTACCGCAGCCAACAACAGCAACGCCGCCGTTGAAACGATAAATCGTTTCGCCATTTAACGAGCGAGCACATATTGAAAATGATCGAAATCGGCAAGCATCGACTGCAAAACCAACCGTCAGTCCGTTCAATTGCCGCACGCATTGATGGCCCATCCATTTATGTTAATGAAGGGAGCGCGAAACCGCTGGGATGCGCAGCCGAGCTGCCGACCGCCGACTGTTGGTGGCACAGTGTGGCGCTTCTGTAAATAATCGCATAATTATGCGCATATGTTGGTTAGTGCCTGTGTGTGT
Organism: Melieria picta; assembly: GCA_964056695.1. Taxonomy (NCBI): domain Eukaryota; kingdom Metazoa; phylum Arthropoda; class Insecta; order Diptera; family Ulidiidae; genus Melieria; species Melieria picta. Next base: position 16,557,238 of record OZ057399.1, read on the forward strand.
GTGTCTGTGCATAATCATTAATATTTGCTACCTTCGTCGTCTTAACTTTTACTGCGCCAACTCAAAAAGTTCGTATCTGAATTTTTCACATGTCTATGCTGCTTGGTTGCGTGCTGAACTAGCAGGAAATACATACACACACACACACACACACATTTAACGCAGCGGCTGAAATCAATTTGCGTGAACGGCGCACCAACGGACGCTGCGCCGCTTTGGGCCCTTGATTGATGCCGTTTGAATCGCCTTGACGAGTGCTTTGCCCAAACGCGTTTTTCTTCATTACAGTCGGCGTGTCGGCGTTTAGCTGCCGCGGAAATGATGGAAAATTTAGTGGAAAATTGCCTACGATTATGAACAATTATTTAATTAATAAAGCTCGCTGAGTAATTTCGGTTTCGAATGCGGAACGAGCAAGTTGAAGTCGGTCCATTGACTTTGTGTGAAATTTCGCTGTAAAAGCGAAAAGTAGGGAAATCGATTTTGTTTGGCAAATATTGCCAAATTTGTAAATGTTGGTATGTAGTTGAGATGTAGTAATGAAAACTTTTCATTTACATACAGTAGGCAACAATTTTTCATGGAGTTGAATGGCCTACAAGTCGACTATGATCGAGTTAATCGATTGTTTAAGGGGTTACATCAGCTTGGAACAATAAAAAGGAAGGAAGGTGATTACGCAAACGCTTTATTCAATATAAACATGATCTGTGAAGGACCAATGCAATGATTTGCTTATAAGGAATTCAAAGTGATATAATAGTTTTTAAACAGCAGTCAAAGAAAATTAGACTAAAACGATAGTGCAACGAAAATAAAATGCTGGGAGTAAAGTAGACATGAGCGTAGGTATACAAAGTGACGACGTGTGTGAAGGACCAACATGAACGCTTTTTCTATAAGGAGTCCAATATGGAACTCTCCATATAACTAGTGAGATGGGCATACAAATTTCGGTTCTAATTTCTTCTGAATTTGCAGAGTCAACTAAAACGAAGCAGAGTGGCGCACAGTGTCGCGAGTCCATAGTAGCGAGGGACAAAAATAGAAGGAATAGTCGTACGACAATAAAATTTTGTACATATGATTTTGTTAAAAAGAGAAATTAATACGCTGCAAATTACTTCAATCGCCCCACGGACACGCCCACCTCCCATACAAACCAAATACTAAGTTGACAGTATCTCGGAAACTATAAAAGATATATTAATGAAATTTGGTAAAGCAACTCATATCATCAATATAAAGATATATACCAAAAATTGTATATATATATAAAAATGGTATTCGATCAATCTATAAATAGGTTTGTAATAAAAAAAGGAGATATTTAAAAAACTACAAATATCTGTGCATACTTATAAGTAAGTAAGTAATTTGAAACCAAAATAAAAAATAATATATTAATACCTTTTATTAAATTCATTAAAGCATATTTTTTCATTAAAAATTACAATTTGTTAATCTGTACTGCTAGGACAATCGGTTTCCGATGATGAATTATTCAAATTAAACCCTCTGCATCTATTTTTGACAAAATTTTAAATACAATTTTATTTAAATTGCATAATATCAGAGTTTCGGTTTTCATGTTTACCTTTAATTTTCCTATTAACTGGTTCTGCAGGCATTAACAAAATTTGCTTCTTTTCGAAAGTTGCCTTGATTCGATGGCAAGCCACCCAGTATTACCGAAGCCTTCCATTGAATCTACCTTTTTTTTTGTAATTTTTCAAAATCAAGTGGTGTTTGCATATTATTACAAACAAAAATTTATAGCTCAGGCGAAGCGCAGCAGTGGTCGCTATGTTTTCCTGCCAACCATGCTGAAAACAGGTCCCTATTTTTGACTGCATACGTTACTGAAAATGTTGAATTTCTTAAAAACGTGCAAGTTTGTGCAGCTAAAGTCCATGGTTTCTATTAATACATACTTTCAGCTATATCACACTGTAAAATCTCAAAGTACCAAGAAGTAGTTTTTTTTTAAAAGCTTATCTAAAGTTTGATGACACTGCACTTTTATTCCTACGAATTGACGTTTCTTCAAGTAGCTGTACAAGGAATATGGAAAGCAAAATAAAAGAGGCAAAGCTTCCCCAGAGTTGCAAAAATAGTATATTTATAGAATATATTTACTTAACATAAGGTTCCATGGGAAATTTTTCAATAAAAGTCCTCGAACTTACATTCAACAAATTTCAATAATTTCTACCCAAGTCACCAACCTTCACAAAGTGCAAGTTTGGTGGCCTGCCATCGGTATATAAATTGATATTTTTTAAATCCGTTTTCACATTTTATTAAATTGAGCTATTTACTTCAGTACTACAAACTTATTTTTCTACATTTACGACATTAATTTTTTTGATTTTTGTCCCTACTCGCGACACTGTGTGGCGTGCCAACAGTTTGTAATAAAAAAAAGGTTCATATTTCGTGCGCATTTTGTAAACTGTGGTAACTCTTGATTCACGTCAACTATGAAAAATGCCAACCGACACCAATAAACCAGCCAGCCAGCTGTTTGCTCTGACGTAATCGCCATAATGGGTTTTTGATTATCGCATCGTAAGTCGACTTCACGCCAGCTGCCGTGAGCGTTTAGCCCACAACGGACGCACCGCCAATCAACACGCCCACACCCGGTTCAAGTGCAAATTCCGCGGCAATGAAGTCAAATTGGCTCGATTCAGGCAGCCACCAAAAATGGCAATGCTCCGTCCGCCAACAGTGGCGCCGAATGAGGCGCTGTGAAGTAATCTAAAATGGATTTTGCATTTGATTGGCACTTTTGGCACTCGCCACTTGGCTGCCATAATATTGCGCGCACATTTTGTTTCTATACTAATAACAACAACAACAATAGCGCAGTTCGTTCATTGAACCTGGAAGTTGCGTCGAATCGGCCGTCGCACTTTCATATCAAATTTCGTTCGAATTTCACTTTTTTTCCAGCGTAATTTTGCATGCTGGCGCCAGGCTTGGGCGCAACAACAACAACTGCAGTGCAGCAACAGTGGCGACGTGCGCATTTGTGGCAGCACTTGTATAACCAATTAATTTCACTTATTAGCAAATTTGCAGGCACGTCGAAGAGGCCTTTTATCAAAGCGCGTGGCTGGCTGTGTGGCTGCGGCGGCACAAAAGCTCGTCACGACAAAATGCGAAATGGTTGAGCGCCGTTTTCGCAATGCGCTCATATACGCAGCCACACATGCGGCGCAACACGAAACCGTTAAAGCTGAAAAAGAAGTGAAAATCACTCGGCCATGCACACTGCAAGAACAAAAAGAGAAGAGCAGAGTGTTTGCGAAAAATTCACACTTGCAACGAATGCGTCGAGCGTTGGAAATTGCCGCCGTCGCCGCCGCCGCCGTCTCACTTAGCCAACTGTGCGTGGCCGCGTGAGTTGCGTCAAAAAGGTCAAACAGCCGCCGACGACACAGAAGCCGCTGCGTGCAGTATTTCCACTTGTCATCGTCGGCCGCCGCTCGGCGCAATCAAATTACGCAAAATTATTATTTTTTTGTTTTTTTTTAGTGAATTGTTTCTTGTTTCTTTGTAGGCAAATCAGTTTTAGCTAAAAGATATAAAACACAAAAAAATTTGCAAAACGAAAACTCACGCCGCCCATAAATTAACCTTCGCCAGCGCCCAGTTCCTGCAATTTGTATGTGTGAATTTATCAAATTTATGCTGCGCACGTCCGCAAAGTGATTTTTTTCGTTCATTATGCACGCACGCATGCGCACACGGTTGCCGCCGCAGCGCTGCGTGTCACACGCATGGCCGGCTGGCGCGCAGCCAGACAATCGCACCGCGCGACGAACAAACTAAACTTGAGTGTTTATGCGAAAATTGGCACAGTAACTGTTCGCGCTGCACCGCAAGTGCCAATTGCCAAGTAGACAATGATTCGCACAAAAATCCACTCTACTATATACGCACCGATGTACATACATAGTGGTATGTACGCAAGAACCGGTTGCAACCAGTCGCGAGTCGTTTAGGATTGACGAGCAGTGGTCGATTCTTTGTATGCACACAGTGACTGCTTTCCAATCTGAAGAATTGTGCATGACACGCCGAACGCGGCGGTCTCAGTGGCCAGTGCGTGGGTTTAGTACTTGGAGAGGGTCGTGGGTTCGTGACTCGACTGAATCAGCAACAAATATACATAGAAGGCGTTTTATTTGGCGACTAATCGATTAGCAGGCGTTCGCCATTGCTTGTTGGGAGGGCAGAGTGCGACAGTAAAAAAAAGTCCCTCTAATAACTCTCACTCTAACTTCGATTACATGTAATGTTATAGATTACATTAGAAAGGTAGGTAGGTAGTTTAGGCCGTTGCACAGTGATTCGTTCCATAGACAAAATTAAAAAAATTGTTAGTCTCAGAATTTAACGAGTTTGATGTAATTTGAAAGGTAAAACTCCAACTAAGAAAATTAAAAAAAAATCTGTGCTAAAAATGAATTAGTGTGTGTGCAAAAGCGGCTCAAAGTCGAAACTTTTTTCACAAAACAATCTAAACACATGTTTTCTGTTTTTTAGCCTATTGAGTAAAAAAAATCTTAAAAATATATCGTTAGCTATAAGTTGCTAAAACTTTCAATATAGATTAAAAAGTGATGTGGCCATTTTCGCTTCTAATGTTTTCTCAATATTTGCAAAGCTGAGGCTTTTACTTCACTTTTAATTTAAAATATTTTTCTAAACTAAAAATCTGAAAATTTGCAAAACTTAGAAGAAAATATCTAAAAAGTATGTGAAAGTATGTTCCTGGATTTTTTTTATTTTAAGAAGCATTCTTTCTTTGTCGGATAATGTAATTATATCCTCCAATATCTTCCGATCTCAGAAAATAATTCAATTGGAAAAGTGGTCTAAACACCTAATTTTCGACAACATTTATTTTATTCATCCTAAAAGTATGCAATCAGCATGAAAAATTGATTTATTATTATCATTTTTATTGCAAAACCAGAGGGTCCTAAGACAATTTCTGTTACTCTTTGGATTATCAATGTTGACGTTACCGTTTAAACATAAAATCTGAAAAATCTAGCCAACACGGTTGGTGCTATAGCTTTCCAAAAATTACGAAAATTGCAATTGCAAAAGTTTAAGAAAAACAAAATGGAGATTTAAATTCAGCAGACCATGATTAACTAGTATACCGAATTGTATGAAGAACGGACCACTCCTAATTTTTTCCCGCGGTTGTATCGAGTCGAATCACTGTGCGTTGTGGTACCCCAGAACTTAGTCCTACTAGAAATTAACCCAACTGGAACTTAAAATGAAGCATATTAAGTGATTTATTTTGACATTGGAGATGTCGGATAGGTTTTCTGAATAGAAGAAACCAATATATTTCTTAAGTTTCTGCCAAAGCGCCGGGCAGGTATTTTTCCTGCTTTGATGAAAATCGTTCACATATATAATTATATAAATTATATAAAGTTATATATGGTAAAGTTCTACAAATGCTATTTTTTGCTTTACTTGCAAGTAAACAAATAAATATTATTTTATTTTATTACAAGTTAGCAAAAGAATAATCTGGAAATGCAACATTATTTTCTACATTACCTTTAATCTACTTAGTAGGAATATAAATACTGTTACACACGTTTTATGCTATAAAATTAAAAGTAGTGAATGTTTTTGGGCTAATTTTTTTTTATATATTGTATACAAAAAGCAAACATTCATTCGAAATGTCCGCCTTTGGCCTTCACGCACGACTTAAGTCGGACTGGCCAATCATCAATAGCCGCACGCACCTCGTCCATCGGAAAATTGGCCACAGCACGAATCAAAGCTGTCTTAAGAGAATCAATGTTGGGGTATCTTTTGTGGCAAACCATGTCCTCTAAAACTGTCCACAATTTGTAATCGAGCGGGTTCAAATCAGGACTGCCAGAGGGCCATTCTTCAGAGGAAATAAATGCTGGTAAATTGTTTTGGAGCCAGGTTTGAGTCGTTTTAGCTTTATGGGCCGGGCAAGATTCTGCTTGCTGGAAAGTCCACGTCTGGTCTTGGAACAAAGAATGGTGAAGTGGTTTTACAACAGCTTTCAAAACGGTTTCTTGGTAAACTGTGGCCGATGTTTTGACCCCTTGTTCGCAGAAATGCAAGTCATTGAACCCATCGTAAGAGACACCCCACCAAACCATGACTGAAGCTGGGTGATGACCCTTTTCGACCCGTGGAATCAGTTCAGATGCTTCCTTAGATGACCGTGCATACACCAGGGGCGTAGCCAAGGGGGGGTTTAGGGTGTCAGAACCCCCCCATAGCCTATAATTTGTCAATATTTTCAATCACTATGCATCGTATGCACGTTCCCACATTAGCAAAAAGGTCTTTTCATCTTTAAATATTTAAAAGAATGTTAACAAAACCCTTTTTTTACCGATACTAATTTGTTTTTTTAATAGTCACGTTTAGGCTTAATACAGCGATTTCGTCGACCGGAATGTTCTTCAGGATGTCGGTACAAGCCTTTTGGATGGTTTCTACGTTCTCAAAACGCTTTTTTTCATCGGAAAATGCATTCTTTGAAAAGGTGAAATTCGCACGGTACCACATCATGTGAAAACGAGGAGTGGTTGATGGTTAAAATTCGACTTTTAGTACACAAAAAAACAGTCAAAACAAGTGTCAATAGATGGGATGGCATCCTTCGATAGCCAAATGTTCAGTTAAAATGTGATTAATTTATGCTACTGAGATGCGTAACCTTCGCCTTACTAAATATAATCTCAGGCACTTCCGCCGCTATTTTGAGTAAAACTCACAATAAATATATAATCATTTATAAATTTTTTTCATACTTCAGTATTTAGTATCTTCCTCTGGCGATAGTTCGTATTTCGAAAAAAGGCCTAACTTTAATGATTTATTTTGAGACTATGGTAAATATTAGAAGATTTCTTTCCAGAGGGTTTTTTGAACACATAATGAGGTACGCAAAAAAAAATTATCGTGAGTTTTATTCAAAATGGTAGCGAAAGCGCCTGGGATCACCCAGATACATTTGTATAAAAAATGACAAAATTCAAGTTTAAACATGAACAAAATTTCAAAACATTTTTTTTCATGTTATTGAAAATTACCTCAAAATTTGTGCAGATATTAAACATGAATATTAAAAAGATCACCCGGGTGGATATAAGTAAAGCGAAGGTTAAATCCAATTTCAAGAATTTCAATGAAGATTTTGGCTAATCTTTTATGAATTACTGGCCAGTTTTGATCTACGGTGATCGCGGATTCAGTTGGCTAACACTTTGGTCATCATTTATGTTCTGACAATCGTTTTTAAATCGCTTTTACCACTTATGAACTCCATCACGGTATAAACAAAAATCACCATAAACTTGGTCCATCAATTTAAATGCTTCGGTTAAAGTTTAAACATTTTTAAAACAAAAGTTAATATTGGATCTTTGTTCGATGCACATTTTTGTACGATGACACAAACATACTTCCACTTCAGATGCAATAACTTCGCTTTCAGTCCACCGAATTTCATGAAATGTTTACTAAAAATCAGGGAAAAAATTTAGTTTTTAATGCATTAACTCACATAAGCCACAACCAAATGCCCTATTTGGAAAGTGCACTTTACTTTAAAAAACATGTAATACTAAACTGGCAAAAAAATTTTTTAAAACCCCCCCATGACCAAGTTCTGGCTACGCCCCTGGCATACACCCTGTCATTTTTCTTGTTAAATTTTTCCTGCAGGGTAAAAATGTTTTCATCGGTAAACACGATTTTTCTTTGCAAGTTCTCAGCATGCTTCACCAAAAGACGTTTGCATTTTTCCATTCTTTTTTTTTCAAAGCTGCAGTCAACAAATGTCCGGTACGGCGTTTGAAAGCCCCAAGTCCCAAGTCTTTTTTAATAATTCGACTCATGGACTTTTACGAGATATTCATCTCCCGGGCCATGATTTTCTGTTTTCGGAGCGGATTTCGCTTAGTTCTTGATTTGACAGCTTTAACGACTTGTGGTGTTCGAACTGTGCGCGGACGGCCCGACCGGTAGACGAACATGCGACTAATCCCGAGCGGACGGAGCGTTTTGAAAATATCACCTCTTTTCATTTCACACTTAAATCGCGCTATAACAGCGATACGGTTCTCGTTATCTGACCACTCCATGGTGGAAGCTAGAACAATTTAGAATTCCCGGTGCAGACTAACGCTTTACAGGTTATGTTCCATAAACCGTGTGGAAATAACGGGGTAACAATATTTATGTCCCTACTAAGTATAGTATTGGTGAACGTCAAATCAAAGCCCATTTCTAATATTTTCCAGATATAGGACGGTACCAAAGACCTTACTTCTTGATAAAACTCTAGTTGCGATGCGTTATACTGCAACAATTTAATCTTATAAACAACAACAACAGTGCCAAGGCGCCAACGCACTTCTTGCTGTCCTTAAAACATATTCTTAACACATTTACCGTTGAAGAACTTAACCCTTTCGCTATTTTTTTTTTGCCATATGGCAATATGCTAATTTGTGGAGGTCGAAACCCTCTATGGTTCCCAGAACACATTTGCTTGTTGGTCCTTAGAGCGAAAGTACTAAACTGAATATTTAAGTTCTTAGAAGTTAAGTAATTTTTAAATTGATTTTTTACTTTAATTCAGATATATTTTCTAAGTAATTAATACATACATATTTAATTTGTACTTATGTATACGTAGAAAATTGTATGTTTAAGTAATTATTACAGCCACAACGATATATTTGTTCTCATATGACAACATTCTAACAAATAGGGTCCTGTAACAAAAATTAAACAACATTATTATAGAACTATAGAATAGAACAATAGAATGTTGTTATTATAACCACACTGAAGCTTTAATCGATAAATTAAAAATGTTTGCTATCTCCACTGAAAACCTGCAGCGAAAGAAAAGTAAGAAATTCACTTCCGCTGGTCTTAAAAGGCAGTAAAACAATTTTATTACATCTAGAAAGCTTCGTTGCCATTTCTTAATAATTCCGTTGTCAACTTTTCAGGGAAATGGGAAGTGGAAAAGTCAGTAAGTCACTTAAGTTGTGCACTGTAGGCAAAAACTTAATAGCAGCATGAATTTCAACGAATCATCACTATTCGTCGGAAGCAATTTGATTGACATGAAAGTAAAAGCGAAGCTTTGTTATATTCGATTAATATACAAAGAAGCAGACCTTTAGCAGTTCGTTGACTGGCCAATGATCTCCTCTAGTAGGCACTCGGCTGTTTGGTGGCAAAATGTGTGGCTTATGGTTTGTTCCCATCATTAGTTGTGTTGCTCTCTTTCACGCTTTCAAGCTTAGCAACTATGAATGTCATTTGCAGTTTGTTCACCTTTAGCGCATTTTTGTCTCAAAACTATTTGCATAATTAGTCATGTAAGTATGTATATACATAGTGTGCCGCGGATGCGTAAGCACGCGTGCATATGTGCCCATATCTACAGTCACGCCTTATTGGCAAATGTTGACATTGACACTGACAGCGGCAGCGCTTTTGCCCCCGAAGCGCATTCGCTTGAGTTCGTCAAAAAAAAAACACACACACACACACAACTGTTGCTTTTGACAGCTGAATGGGTGAATGGGCGGCCGCGCAGGCGTCGAATGTTGGCGGCAAATAAATGAATGAATGAATGCTTTGGTGCGGTGCACTTCCTCAACTATTTTCTACACCGCCAGCATAGCCAAGTTTGATTGAGATTTATCGAGTGTAACCGCATTTGGCATTCGTTTAAAGTCTCTTAAGCAAATTGTAATTAAAATTCGAAATAAAAACTCGCAAATCAAGCAAATAAAGAATATCGACATAAAACTGCAAATGTGCGTTGGCAGCTGACGGCTGATAGAATGCGAACTGCGAATGGCAATTCCACTTGTGTCGCTAGTTGGTGTGTCGCTTAGTTAACAAGTTTAGACATTGGCGACATACACGAACTCTGGCAACTGTTGAAGCAAAAGAGTCGAAGAGCAAAATGGCTTTGGTGGAAATCGGGTCATATTCCCTTTTGTGCGCTTCTAAAACTCTCAAGGCCAGGATACCTGATTTTGCTAACTAAAAACAGCCAGTATTCCAGAAGTGAAGGTCTCATGTTGTCACATCCCTAAAATTGTTGTTCACTTACATAAAGCAAACTTTGTGCTCTTCTGTTTGAACCCTTGTCACACATCGTGAACACCACCAATATTTAACTCGATGCGGTTGTGGGCTGTGCGCCATTGCCACGTTTGTGGGCGTTTGTTGTATTTTTAATTTTGGTTTGCTTTATAATTTCGTTGTTGTTGTGCGTTTTCCATTAATTCTTTAATGTATGGCGAACGTCATGAAGCAATGCTAACCCTGATTTTGTTTTTGCTGTTTGAGTCGGTTTTGGTTGGTTTGTTTGTTTGCTTAATTCTTGGCATGTTTGTGTGAATTTCGTGTTGAAATGATTTGGGTTTATCTGTTCTTCATTTCCACTGCTATTAGTTTCACGCGTTTCGTTTTCCATGAGCTGCGTTCGGCGGTCATAATGTTTTTATGTCTGCGCGACTGTTCGAAAAAGTGAAACTGTTTACACATAAAATTTGGCTGGGGAAGGAAAACCTTAACGTGCGGATGCCATTTGTCTCACGGAAATGTGCTTCCGCTAAAAATGTTGTTGTTGTTGTTGTCGTTGCCGCCAATGCGCTCTGATTCTCGACAACTCGCCGTTCAGTTGAGCGCTGAAACTCGTTTTGTTCAAATTTGAAAGTGGATTAAGTGCCATTTGTTGATTCGGCTGTTTCAAGTTTTTGTTTGCGTCGGTCGTTTTGTTTGCGTTGGGTGCGAAAACTACTTAAATTTGGTTTGATTCGGGAGGGGAGCGGGGCTAATGTGAACTTTGAATGTGAGAAGGTGTAGGCAAATTATGTGCTCTCAGCACTCCGATACAGTCGCTATGCATTAACTTTGTGGGCCAGTTTGCATTATTATTTTGGGGCCATGACTGCTGACTGTCTGAGTATTGGCCGCTTGTGGCTGACGGCGATGGTGGACTTGAACCGGATGCTTGTATCGATAGGTCGGCAATTACGATTTCAATTTCAAAGATGTGAAGAGTCACTTTTATTTGTGCTACAGAAAGTAATACGCGATGTAAAGCAGAGATGGTAATTGAATAATTGCCACTTGCATTTTTGTCTTCCGGTGCTGAAGCGGTTTCAGCATAATTTGAGGTTACTGTGCAGAAGTCTGATGTTCCTCAGTTTGAATTGAAACTCTGACTTGAAAATAACACAATTTTAAATTAAACAATTTAATTTAGGCCTAACCGATGTTATGTGGGCTCATAGATCAACTAATGTTTTACCTAATCAAATTCTGAACTGATTTCCCAGAAAGATGCCAATGTTCATAGACAGCTTGAATCGAATCAGAGTAATGGAATTAAAGGTCATACAGTAGAACGACTTCTTTTAACAATAGCGGGGAGCATGACATTGGTGTTGGTATGAACAAATCTCTAATGATTAATAGAGATCTTTTGAAAAGCGCAGAACTTGGTTTACATTTTGCGAGAAGCGATGAAGCGAAGATATTTGGTTTGAGTTGTAATATAAATCACATAATTTATGGGCAGGTGTGTTTGTTTTTTTAAATCAATATAGCGCTCGATCTTGTATGTCCATTTTCACATAGTTGGATAAGAACGGACCTTGTATGTCAATATAGGAGGATGGGAATGAAAATATCAAATTCCCATTTAGGAGGATGGGAACGGACACACAAGGTCCGTTTCCATCCTCCTATTTGGGAATGAACAAACAAGGCAAAGTCTTTGATGGCATTGAACCCAGAACGATCCTTATCCCTGTTTAACCCGAGTTGGTACACAGGCTTCTCGTGGCCCTCCTGGGTAGCTATTCTCTAACGTATCTGGAAAAATGGAAAAAAGTCGTAGCTAACAATGGGCAACACTTTCTCTGAATAAAGTTTCAAACTTATCATACAAAAAAAGACTGAAATCATATTTGTATCCCCAATCTACCTACAAACAAATAATAATCAAATTTAGCAAATATTTACTAAATACACCATGCGACAGCATTTTTCACACCGGAAAAAATCCATATGTGCGCAAAACTAGAGACCAACCATAGTAATACTGCGTACTCAGTTTTTCATTTCTACATCCTTTGTCCTTTTAAAAGGACTTCAAAATTTTGAAGGGGATAAAAATATAAAAAATATAAAAACCTCGTTCGAATATGGAGATATATATATCAAATGAAAGAGGAAAGGCTCAAGAATTTAAATAAAATCAATTTTTTATCTATTTGTAAAAAAAGGATATGAAAAAGGGCCCTTGGAAATTTTAATCCTTTATATCCTTGAAAATTTACACAGACATTTTTTGAAAAGTGAGTTTGTTAAAACCCCAAATTCTTCTGAACACGTGTCAAAATTTCATTACTCTACCTTTAACTGCAATTCTAATGAAGTAGGGGAAACTGGGGTACATTTGACTTTGGGGCACATTTGACTATGGCCATTTTGAAATCAAATCGGTGCAAGTAGTGAAATTTCTATATTGGGAACAATAAAATACGTAATTTCATAAAGCGTCATGAAGTTTAACAATTTGTGCGCAAATTTTGGCGAAGCAGCACGTGCTTTTCTTTTTTTACGGGAGTTTCTGTTATTTTGTGACAGTGATACGTAAGGAATTTGTGAAGTGAGTTTAATAAATATCTCAAAGCGGTCAACTAATTTTACTTACATTATTATCTATTATTTCGAAAAATGTTGCTAATTAAAGGTCATTAAAGTATTTTAGGTAAGACAATTAAATTAAGTAAAGTAAAACATATGGGGTACATTTGACATTTTTGAATGGGGCACATTTGACAAATGTCAAATGTACCCCATCTTCGTTCTTATTATTGTTATTACATATATAATACCTATACTGTTTAGATTTATGAAGAAAATGTTGGATAACAAAAACACTATGCAAATATTCTCACTGTATAATTTGTTCGAATCCTTAGAATCATTTGTTTCGAAATTCAATGTTTGAAATTTCAATCGAAATATTTTTTCATTCCTGAAGTAAACTTCGTCCCGTAAACATCTCAGTATTTTGGTTTCTTTACTTTTTAACAATCAACAATCCAACAGAAAAATGGTCCGCAATTACAAAAAGAAGTCTAATCGGGGTGCTATAAATGAAGAAAATATTAAAAGAGCGCTAACAGATATCAAATATTTTGTAAAATAAGTTTATTTTTATCCAAATTATTATTTTTTTGTGTTCAATTTTTGTTAACTAGAGACTTATAAATGAAATATCTATTATTTTTTTTTCCTTCGCGTAAAATGAAATATTAATAAATATGTAACGAAATTTTGCTTATTTTTAATCAGAAGCGATTTTATTTTCTTTCACAAATATAGATGTCAAATGTTCCCCTCCCAAAGTCAAATGTGCCCCTTGACTGGGGTACATTTGACAAAATGACTTTTTCCAAAAAATATGAAATTGCAACGAGCAAAATCTTCTGTATAAAAAACTAACTTTAAATTTCCAAAATTTAATAATCACTTTCGAGAAAGCAGCATTGATTTTTAAAATTAATCAATCTCGTTTCGAGAAATATAGGTTTAAAAAAAAGGTGTCAAATGTACCCCAGTTTCCCCTACAAAAATTCTAATTTATTTGAGTATCAGTATTTTAAATAATAAAAAGATACAAAATCAATGAAGCGAGAATAATGAAATTTTGACACGTGATCAAGGAGATTCGGGGTTTTAACACACTTACTTTCAAGAAAATGCGATGTAAATTTTCAAGGATATAAAGGATTACAATTTTCAAAGGACCTTTTTCATATCCTTTTTTTACAAATAGATAAAAAATCAATTTTATTTAAATTCTTGAGCCTTTCCTCTTTCATTTGATATACATATCACCCAGGGGCGTAGCCAGAACTTGGTCATGGGGGGGGTTTTAAAAAATTTTTTTGCCAGTTTAGTATTACATGTTTTTTAAAGTAAAGTGCACTTTCAAAATAGGGCATTTTGTTGGGCCTTATGTGACTTAATGCATTAAAAACTAAATTTTTTCCCTGATTTTTAGTAAAAATTTCATGAAATTTGGTGGACTGAAAGCGAAGTTATTGCATCTGAAGTGGAAGTATGTTTGTGTCATCGTACAAAAATGTGAATCGAACAAAGATCCAATATTAACTATTGTTTTAAAAATGTTTAAACTTTAACCGAAGCATTTAAATTGATGGACCAAGTTTATGGTGATTTTTGTTTATACCGTGGTGGAGTTCATAAGTGGTAAAAGCGATTTAAAAACGATTGTCAGAACATAAATGATGACTAACGTGCTAGCCAACTGAATCCGCGATCACCGTAGATCAAAACTGGGCGGTAATTGACAAAATATTAGCCAAAATCTTCATTGAAATTCTTGAAATTGGATTTAATCTTCCCTTTACTTATACCCACCCGGGTGATCTTTTTCATATTCATGTTTAATATCTGCACAAATTTTAAGGTAATTTTCAATAACATGAAAAAATATTTTTTTTAGAAATTTTGTTCATGTTTAAACTTGAATTTTGTCATTTTTAATACAAATGTACCTGGGTGATCCCAGGCGCTTTCGCTACCATTTTGATTAAAACTCACGATAATTTTTTTTTTTGCGTACCTCATTATGTGTTCAATAAACCCTCTGGAAAGAAATCTTCTAATATTTTCCATAGTCTCAAAATAAATCATTAAAGTTAGGCCTTTTTTCCAAATACGAACTATCGCCAGAGGAAGATACTATATACCAAAGTAAGAAGTGAGTTTTACTCAAAATAGCGGCGGAAGTGCCTGGGATCATCTTTAGTAAGGCGAAGGTTAAGCATCTCAATAGCATAAATTTATTGCATTTTAACTGAACATTTGGCTATCGAAGGATGCCATCCCATCTATTGACACTTGTTTTGACTGTTTTTTATTTACTAAAAGTCGAATTTTAACCATCAACCACTCCCCGTTTTCACATGATGTGGCACCGTTCGAATTTCACCTTTTCAAAGAATGCATTTGCCGATGAAAAAAGGCATTTTGAGAACGTAGAAACCACCCAAAAGGCTTGCACCGACATCCTGAAGGACATTCCGGTCGACAAACTAAACTACTCTTTAGACATGTTTTTAGAACATGCAAATCGCTGCATTAAGCCTAAACGTGACTATTAAAAAAACAAATTAGTTTCGGTAAAAAAACGGTTTTGTTAATATTCTTTTAAATATGTAAAGATGAAAAGACCTTTTTGCTAATGTGGGAACGTACATACGATGCATAGTGATTGAAAATGTTGACAAATTATAGGCTATGGGGGGGGGGTTCTGACACCCTAAACCCCCCCCCCCCCCTTGGCTACGCCCTGACATCACCATATTCTAACGAGGTTAAGTATTTTTTAAATTTTTTTTATTTTGTATCCCCTTCAAAATTTTGAAGTCCTTTTAAAAGGACAAAGGATGTAGAAATAAAAAACTGAGTACGCAGTATTAGTATGTTTGGTCTCTAGTTTCACGCCCATATGGATTTTTTCTGGTGTGAAAAATATTTTTAATTTTTGTCGCTTATACACTATACACTATTATTGTCGTACAAAGTATTTTTATAAGCTTTTAGACAGAATACACTGGAGTGTGCAGTTTCCTAAAAGATGAAAATGCATTGCGAATTGTAAAAACTGTTGTAAGTTTAAGAAGCTTTGGCTTTCAACTGAAACTTTTAGAGAACATCAAAAAGTCTGGAAGTTTAATTTGAATTTTTTCATATTTTTTCACGTCAGTACAAAATACCGAAACATATAAACATTGAAGATGTATCTAAAAAGGTTCATAAAAAAATTGTACTTGTCTGTTATTGAAGTTCGAATTGGGCAAACGACAACTTTCTCGGCTTGCAAAGTTCGCTAAGCATAAAGGAGGATGTTGTCTTAAATAATGTTTTACGTAGATGCAAATCAAACAAAAGTAAAGGAGCACATAGCTGCTGGTGAAAGAGCAAAAAAACCGCCAACAACGAGGGACAAGCAACAAAAAACACACAAAACGTTGGCCAAGGCAAAAGCCGAAACCAATTAGCAAGACGAGAATTCCCAAACAAAAAACGCCAAACAATGGACCAGCCAGCGAGCAAATCAAATGCGAGGTTCAAATGGCGGGGCACACACACACACACACACACACACCAGTCTATAGAGTACAATACATATACAATTTTTGGGCAGTCAAGTAAACATAGATGCTTGGGTTGCGCTTGTGTGGGTGAGGGAGTGCGAAGGGGGAGGCTTGTGAGTGGTTGGAAAACAATCAAAATGTTGCTCACCTTCTGTGTTTGCCGCGTTGCTGCCTCTCCGATTGAGTTGAATTGTTGCGGCCGAATTGTTGTTGTCTTTGTTGTTATATGTTGTCGTTGTTGTAATAGTTTTTGTGTAGCCGTGTTGACTTTGTTGTTACAGTAGTTTTTGCTGTACTGGCTGCTTGTATTTTTGATATTGTTGTTGTTGTGGTTTTATGGTCGTTGTTGTTGGAATTGTTGCCGCTGAAGTGGTTTTGAATTGATTCATTCGATACAAGATACACCGGTTAGATACACTTTTGGCCAACTACACACAATGCGCAGCGCACACTGAGCGCAACCAGCGGCAGGGAGGGAGAGAGGAAGCGCGCGGAAGATTGGTGGAGCGGGTGGTGGCCAAATTTAAAAAAGATAGCAGCAGCACACACAAATACAACAAAAATATAAGCGCTTTACATAGTTACAAAGTTGCACAAAAGAAATACGAATGGCTGAGAATACAACAAAAACACTGTCAGACACAGACACATACACGCACATAACTATGAAATGTGTGGAAAAATATTTGCGGTCGAATTGGCAGTCCAGTATTGGCAAAAGCAACCACTAAATACAACAACAAAATGTATACAACTCAAATGAAAAGCCAATCGCTCACTGCTGCTGTGTGCTGTTTTTGTTGTTGTCGCTGTAGCTGCTGCCAGCTTTTGTGGCCGCCACTAATGCTGTCATTGTTGTTGGGCTTAACACGTTTTTGGCCGCGATTTGATTTTGCCTAAACTTACACGCAAACAGCGGCCTGACCACTCACACAGCACTCGGCCCGCATTCGTTGAGTTCGTTGAATTTCAGTAGCGCAGAAAAAAAAACACAGCCCAGTGCATTTATTCGTTTGCTGATTTGTTTGTATGCCAATCTCGTGTGTTCACACGTTTTTCTACAAAAATTTGTTTATTCCGATAGTTAAATGCTTTTCACAGCGCCACATGTTGGCGAGTTTCCTTTGTCTTTGGTTTTTTTTCGCTGGGACAAAACATGCAACTCGGCAGCGTGGCTGCGTCTCAGAGCATTAGTCGCGTAATTTTCCGCGGAAGCAAGCGAAAAGTAGGAAAATTTGCGGTTGGGAAAATGGAAAAGTGAGAAAAAAGTGAGGGAAAGTGAGTAGACAAATGCAAAGAAACGACAAAGCGCAACAGGAAGAAGCAATGCAAATGAAAATAAACTTAAAGCTGAGTGATGAAAGAGAAAAACGTAATTAATGCCAAAAATAAAAAAAAAAATTAAAAACAAATATTATATTTCAGTTTCAAACAATGATTAGTGAAAAAATCTTACAAGACAACGATAACTGATGAATTTCATGAACTTTTGGTCTCCTACAGAGGCCGAGGCAGTAACCTAACCTTTTAATGTAACTCCACAAAAAAGCAATAAATACTGAATTGATAGAAATTTTAATATCTCGCTTCAATATTGAGATATTGAAAGATAAAATTTCAAATTTGATTAAAATTTGTGGAATTTTTAATGTAACTTCGTAATTGTCTACTCGATCAAAAGCTTAATTAAGACCGCATAATTGGATTTTCAATGTGAAAAAGTTGTTACTAATGCACTGCAACTGAAACTAAGGAACTGCAACTGTTGCTGGCCTCGATAGTCCAGCGGGTAGCGCGCTGGCTTCTCATACCAGAGGCCCTTGGTTCGATTCCTAGCTGAGGCTGGAAACACTCGTCTACTTCTACTTCTATCGCTATCCACGTTAAGCAGGCAATGGTAGAACCTCCAAGTGTGAAAGAAAAATTGCCAAAACCCCCGTTCAAATGCGGCGTTAAACTGTAGATCCCCTCCCTCCTCGCTTCCCCATTCTTTTGAAATGTGGGTTTTAGCACACTTTCATGGAATTTGTGGCATCACAACGGACCCATATAGAGGCCTAAGTGTGTCTTATACAAAGGCAGCCACTACAATCTACCTACCTATGGAGTAGTTTTAAATTTGACAATGAGTATTTTTGTATCAATTCTTACTGGTTAAAGGGTTAAGGGTCGATTTCTTCTTTTGAAGTTGAAATCGTAACTTTGGCAAGTTGCATAAACTTTTGTCAGCTCGAGTTATAAGAAATATAACGTGACAAGTTATAAAGGTGCTACTACGGGCTCAGTAAATAACTGAAATGTAGAGCCCTCTCTCGACCGCCCCAACTTACACTCTACATGTCACTCATGCAACCAGTGCTTTTATAAGACGCAGAAACATGGACTATGACACTAAACGATGAGACGGCCTTTGCAGTATTTGGAAGAAAAGTTTTTCGCAAGTTCTTTGGTCTTCTACGCGTGGGCGATGATCATTGCATTTGCACTAACAATGACCTGAATGAGCTTTACTGCGATATTGAAATTAACGATGAATACACCCATCGGATGCGTTAGTTGATCAGGTTGTGAGGATGGACAACGATTCTCCAGCGAAGAAAGTGTTCGAAACGAAATGTCAGAGGGAGGAGAGTGTAACATAGAAAGACCGAGTCAAGTTGAGGGAACACTGACTGGATTTGATTTACGCAACTGGAGAAGGTGCCTGGAGAGGTGTATTGCGCCAAATCAAAACTCGACATTGAATTGTTATGGCCAGCTAAATAATTAAGTTATAAATTGGGGTTCTTCAGTTTTCGAATCTCAAGTTAGACCAAAACTTCAGTCAAAATATAATTTCATGAGTTGCTCAAATTTTCCTGAGAAATTGTGTTATAATGACAGAAAACCGCGGTTTTTGACTCGAGAAATTCGATAAAAAAGTTGAATTGAAACTTTTTTTATTAGCATTTGTTGAATTGTCAATGTTTTCTCTTTTTGGAAATTGCGGAAAGGTAAAACAAAAGGAAGCAGAAGGAAAGCAAAAGCAAGCGTCCAAACGGAAACGACAAATAAAATCAATCAAATCACGTGGCAAGAGTTTGTATTGCCGACGGTCCACGAAATCGATAATCTCTTTGTCATTGCTCGAATCTTCGTTGCGAAATGTTGCTTACATTGCAAACATTTTTTTGTAGTTTGGCTTAAACAATACTTTGTAGTCTCACACACAATATCCAGTTGTTCCTTTAGTCAAAAATACATTTTAACAGGTTCAATTCTTGATTTTTCACAGTGCTTTGCTTTTTGGTCAAATGATGAATGAAAGTTGTATGCCAATTCTGAATTTCAAGTTTGAAGTTTTTTAGACATTTTTACTCTCAGAGGTGTTTGGCGTTGGCTACGACACCTAGGAACAACCTAAACAAAAACCAATTGTAAAAAAAATATCGAAAAAGTACAAATAATTTGTTTAAACTTTTTTTTGCATTCACTGATTTTTAACTAGAATCTTCTGTGGCGATATGTAAAGTTATTACAAAACGAGTACGTTGATACATTTGAGATTAAATGTACGACCTGTAGCCAACATTTGTTCCATTGTTATTGTTGTTATTTTGTTACACAATATTATTATGAACTATTTATTTACTTTATATTTAAAGTTAGAGAAGCAAGGAAATCCCGAGACAGTATAGCAGCATTGGAGACTTAATTTTGTTTTTGATATGTTGGCTGCATATTCTGTTCTATTTTTAAATTCTGTCGACAACATCAGTCATTTGCAGTTATTTTCGCAGTATTTATTGTACATAAGTATGTATTTGTTTTTTTTTAATTGTTATTGTAGTTGTAATTACTATTGTTGTTGTTATTTTGGTTGTTATTTTTGTTGCAACAGTTTGAATTATTTTTTTTTTTTTAACAAAAAAAGTCAACAATTGTTGCAAATATAGACACACACACATATGGTATATATATATATATATACATATATGATAGAGTAAGGACGACATGAACGTACACAAAAAGCTAGTTTCAATAGCACACTACACTAATTAAGGCTGGAAACTCGTCCGGCGACGCAATGCTGATCGGCAGTTCCGCCGGGACTATGTGTTGGATGGTTTTTAGTCGGTAAGAATCCGGCATACAGTCGAACACGGGGTCGGCTGCATCTTTCGAAAATTTTTTTTCCCCCGAAAAAGAAAAACACACACACACACACATATAAAAAATCAGTGCAGCAGGCAGTTACGCGGACCATGTGTCAGCAGAGCGCACGAGCAAAAGATAGAAAATGCGTAATGAAATGAAAAAACAAAAAAATTAAATGCAAACTTTAAATGCACTCACACTCATATACATAATAATCACACACACAGACACACACACACGCACATTTATCGAAGGAAAAGAGAGCGTAGTCCCGCCGCAACATTTCGCCGCACTTCACTGGACTTGCAATCAAAGCGCCAACTCAACGCGTTGTTGGATGCGCTCCGCAGCGGCGCTCAGATGCCGCACCGCCTGACTGCAACTCATTTGCGCATTTTTCCCCAACTTTTTTTCCAGCGCGACAGAGCAGCGCGCAGCACAAAGAGCGTTCCAGGCGGTGGGGAGCGTCGTCAGAAATTCGCAATTATGCGGAAGTTGCTGCTTTGCGGCTTATGCAATTTTGGCTAATATTCGCCTCTGAGGCGAAATGTACGCGCACGCGTCCCTGCACTTTGGCTTCTGCACTGCTCGCGTCAAGCACTGAGATTTGCGCACACAAAACGAGATTTGTGGCCAACTAACTTCGTTTCCATTTGCAGCTGCGCGATTTTGTTGCTGTTCTCTTTAAATTGTCAGCTTAGACGAGTCACAGCTCGGGGGGTGTGGGGAGTCAGCACTTGTGCAACGCGCTCACGTAACTGCCTAAAAATAGTAGCACCACATATATAGAATGTGTTGTATGTGTGTGTGTGTTGTTTTGGGCCGCTCACAAGGCGCTCCGAAGGCGGCGCGTTGTGCTTTTATTCTACGCGTATTTGCATTTTTTTACTTGATTTCTGCGCGCACGTTTCGGCTGCGGTCTGGTGCGACTGTGTACGCGGCTTCGACAGATCTGTATCGGTTTTCTACTTGGCTTTTGTGCCTTTTGTTTTTGCGCTTTGCTCACTTTTCCACTTGTCTAATTCGTTGGCGCTGAACTCGAACCGTCGACGCGTAGTTTACCCGCAACCTGTTGCAATCGCACTGAACGGCGATTGCACGTAGCGCTCGGCTCTGGCCCACCTTAGCTCCGCTGGTCTGTGTGGGCTTGGAGCGAGTTGGAGCGTTGCGGTGCTCACCTGGCTCACTGCGGCGCCTGGATGCCGTCACGCAATGAGTCGAAAACCGCTTCCAGTCTGTGCTGAAATCCGGTTTCGAGTGAGTGTGCGGCTAGTGGAAGTGGCGTAAGCTGACTTTGAGTTGGTTTTACTCTCTTAACTGGTTCTCTTAAGGGCTATTGGAGTTCGAGCCAAACGCGATGGAGGGTTAATGCTTAGCTATAATTAATTTTGAAACACAACAGCTGATGGCATAGCAGCTGTTTTCCTATACAACAAGCACATATATGGACATAAGCTTAGCTACATATATGAAAAGCAACATTTCAAATCCGCATCAAATGATTTGCCACCAGAGTAAGCTTTTGGCTGGAATAACTGCTGAAATTGATTAACGATATTTTCCTTCATCTACGATCTTTTATCTATTTTGTCAAATGGTTTGTGTAGGCACTAAGTTGAGGTTTTCTCGTATAGTACAACAATTTGCAAGATTTTCAATACTATGAATTCACGGACTTCTGATCGTAGAAGGTATCAAGAAAATAGTTTTAGGGTTGAGATTTATTTGAGTGTCAGCACATATTTGGAACCATTGATGGCCACAGGCAGGGGCGTAGCCAGAACTTGGGCATGGGGGGGTTTTAAAAAAAAAATGTTTGCCAGTTTAGTATTACATGTTTTTTAAAGTAAAGTGCACTTTCCAAATAGGGCATTTTGTTGTGGCTTATGTGACTTAATGCATTAAAAAATAAATTTTTTTCCTGATTTTTAGTAAAAAGTTCATGAAATTTGGTGGACTGAAAGCGAAGTTATTGCATCTGAAGTGGAAGTATTTTTGTGTCATCGTACAAAAATATGCATCGAACAAAGATCCAATATTAACTATTGTTTTAAAAATGTTTAAACTTTAACCGAAGCATTTAAATTGATGAACCAAGTTTATGGTGATTTTTGTTTATACCGTGGTGGAGTTCATAAGTGGTAAAAGCGATTTAAAAACGATTGTCAGAACATAAATGATGACCAACGTGTTAGCCAACTGAATCCGCGATCACCGTAGATCAAAATTGGGCGGTAATTAATAAATTTGGCTAATAAACTCTTCATTGAAATTCTTGAAATTGGATTTAACTTTCGCTTTACTTATACCCACCCGGGTGATCTTTTTAATATTCATGTTTAATATCTGCACAAATTTGAAGGAAATTTTAAATAACATGAAAAAATATTTTTTTTTTGACATTTTGTTCATGTTTAAACTTGAATTTTGTAATTTTTTATTCAAATGTACCTGGGTGATCCCAGGCGCTTTCGCTACCATTTTGATTAAAACTCACGATAAATTTTTCACATGATGTGGCACCGTGCGAATTTCACCTTTTCAAAGAATGCATTTGCTGATGAAAAAAGCGTTTTGAGAACGTAGAAACCATCCAAAAGGCTTGTACCGACATCCTGAAGGACATTCCGGTCGACGAACTAAACTACTCTTTAGACATGTTTTTAGAACATGCAAATCGCTGCATTAAGCCTAAACGTGACTATTAAAAAAACAAATTAGTTTCGGTAAAAAAGGGTTTTGTTAATTTTTGTTAATTTCTTTTAAATATTTAAAGATGAAAATACCTTTTTGCTGATGTGGGAACGTACATACGATGCATAGTGATTGAAAATGTTGACAAATTATAGGCTATGGGGGGGGGGTTCTGACACCCTAAACCCCTCCCTTGGCTACGCCCCTGGCCACAGGAACTATGTTATATAAGAAAAACTACTTAGCAAAGAATTTTCGATGCAGCAGTTTAGCTGTTCGTTGTATTCTGAACACGAGTGAAACAAACGCTTCTTCGAAAAGGTAACTTCTTGCCAATTTAATTTCCAAATCAAGCGTTAATGTAAGAAACATTTGTTTACTCTGGAGCTGAACTAAATAAATAAAGTGTAAAATTTACCATATTTTTTATAGAGCCTAAAAAGTCATCAAAAGGTTCAAAAAGGGCTTCTAGAAAAGGTTAGGCAACACTTTAACTAAATAACTGACTAACTAAATAACTGACTTACTCACTAACTAACTTAACTTAACTGACTAACTAAGTAAATAACTAATATCTAACTAACTAACTACATAACTAACTGACTAAATAACTCACTAACTAACTAACTAACCAATTACCTAACTAGCTAACTATGTAACTAACTATCTGACTAACTAAGTAACTAGCAAACAACTATCTAATTAATTAATAACTAACTAACTGACTAACTTACAAACAACTAACCGACTAAATAACTAACTAACGAACTAAACAATCAACTAACTAACCAATTATATAACTAACTAACTATGTTACTAAATAACTAACTATTTAACTAACTGAATAACTAACTAAGTAGCTAACTAACAACTAACGAGCTAACTATCTAATTTGTTAACAACTAACTAAATAACTGACTTACTCACTAACTAACTTACTAAATGACTGATTAACTAAGTATAAAACTAATTATCTAACTAACTAACTTCATAACTAACTGACTAAATAACTCACTAACTAACTAACCAATTATCTAACTAGATAAATATGTAACTAATTTACTGACTAACTAAATAATTAACAAACAACTAACTAATTAACTAACAACTAACTAACTAACGGTCTGACCGACTAACTAACTAACAATTAACTGACTAAATAACTAACTAACCAATCAATCAACTAACTAACTAACTAACCAATTATCTAACTAACTAACTAAATAAATAACTAACTAAATATCTAACTAACTAATTAATTAACAATTAACTAACTAACTGACTGACTAACTAACTAACAACTAACTAACTGACTTACTAACTAACTATCTATCGATCTATCTTACCTTCTAACTAACTGACTAACTGAATAACTAACGAACTAACTAAAAACTAACGAACTAATTAACTAACAACTAATTAACTGACTAACTAAGTGACTACTTAATTGACTTCCTAACTGACTAACTATCTAACTGACTAAAACTAAGCAAATAATTGACTTAATAAATAACTAACAACTAACTTACTAATTAATTAGTTGGCAACTATCTTACTAACTAATTAACTAACAATTAACTAACTATGTAACTGACTAAGTAACTAAATATCTAACTAACTGACTAACTAACTAACTAAATAATTAACTGACTGACTAACTATTAACTAACTAATTGACTTACTAACTAACTATCTATCTATCTAACTAACTGAATAACTGACTAAAAACTAACGAACTAACTAACTAATTAACTAACAACTAACTAACTGACTAACTAAGTGACTACGTAATTGACTTGCTAACTGATTTACTAACTAACTAACTAACTAACTGACTGACTGACTAACAACTAAGCAAATAATTGACTAACTAAATAACTAACGACTAACTTTCTAATCTATCTGTCTGTTGCGCAGAGAACAAAACAAAATTTTAACAGCTCGATCAATCAAATCAATTAAACCAATTGCTGGATAGTTAGTCTGATATCTTTACTTACGTGCCTGTTCAGCTGGGCATAATAACACATTTCGGATTTGTTGCTGTTGGCAACATTTTTCTTCACATGTGCGTCTTCTTCGTCTTTTTGCATTTGGTCCTTCATTGACGGTGGTGTCGTTCCTTTCAATGTCATCTAATGATCGCCGCATAAAGTATCCACAGAATCTTCAGCATCCAACGAACGAAAAGATGAAATCAGCTCAACCGCAGTGACCCAAAAGGCAGGTAAGTTGAAATTTATTTTGTTGTACAATGGAACTGACCTTTGTTTGAGAGCTTCAGACAAATTTTGCAGATTTTGAAGAAAATAACTGCGCGTTTTTTGGAGACTTTTGCGTAGCTTTCACGTTTTACTGAAGACTGTTAAATCATTTTCTTCTCTCTCTCTCCCTGCTATTACAATAGCAAAAATCAGACCTTCGTCTCAAAGACCAACCCCAAGCTGACCGATTACAAAGATTGCATAAATGAGCAAAGTAGAAGGCTCCATCCCTATGCACTCGTTCGTAATTGCTTGAAATGCTTAACGCGTCTGCTAGCCTCTGATTTATGTATTTAATATAGCTGTCGCACAGAAGCCTACACACACACGCACATTACTACCCACGAACATATTGCAACAGCAGACAAATTAAGCAAAATGGTTCCCTCGAGTGCAAATTAAGCTTTGAAGCACTCAGCACAATGGCCACCCATCGATTTTCCAGCGACTTTTGTATTCGTTTCAGTACTTTTATGTCAGGGACGCGTCTCGATATGTATTAAAATCACATTGTGCTGTGATAAATTGCAACAGTAACAACAACAACAACAACGTGCAGCAGCGGCACGAGCACAAAAACGTACGTGCCCCAAATCGAAATCATGGGACGCTAATGAAGCCGCGAACATGGGTTGTGTTCCTCGGCGAATGCGGGAATTTCCTGGAAACTAATTGCAAAGTGGAAAAGTGACATTAGCATTTGTGCCGGCAGCAACAACACACCGCACGCTGCATGCCGCATTCTGAGCCAAAAAGGCCAACGTCAGAGCATCCATCAGTTTGGAGTGCTGCAACAACAACAACAACAATAATACAAATGTTGCAGTTTTACATGGAGTGCAGTCGCCGCCTCGTCTCACGTTCAGCGGCAGCGTTCAGGCGCATTTCAGGTGAAAATGCGAAAACCGAATTTAATCGCCGTTAAACGAAACATGCGCGCGGACTCGCCGCAGTCAGCCGCCCATCGGATTCGGCTTCAAATTTGCTGATTTCGCTGTGTGCATAATTTTGCACCAAAGCTGCAAAAGTTGGTTGAGCGATTTAAAATCAGCATACAAACCATTAAAATGTTTCTATGAACTGAAATCAATATATTTTTCTGAATGTGTCTGAATTTTAAAACTGATTAAAAATATTTATGTGTGGCACATGACAAATATTTTATCCAAAACCATTATATTTTTTTGTAATTAATACAATTTAAATGGCCTCCGTGGCTTTGTCAATATTCAATATTCATCGCCAATTGTTTGAATAAAGTTATTCTTCGGTTGGCCTCTGGATGCAATTTGGACTCTTGATACTGTAAAGGATCACTCTGTTCCCAAATGCGGCAATTTTGTTGCAACTTATTGACTGTTACAGAAAACAAATGCCACTTGAAACGTCAGAGAAATAAGTTGTAAAAGTTTGGACATGACTGCGCAAAAACGCTTATTTAGAAAACGAATTTGTTTCTTGTATTTAATTAGAATTTTTATGTTCGACTCTCCTTTTCCAATGCTACTTCAAATGTCTCTTCAGTTGCTGTTTTTCTCTTTATGTCCATAATTCTACCGCATTTAGTTGCTCTTTGCTATCTTTTTTGCACTTTTTCTTATCTTCTATATACACCTTACATTCTTACCTTACCTCTACATGGCATTTCTTGTTCCTTTACTGTTATTTTCTCTCCGTATTTTCTCTCTAACTGTCCACTTATTGTAATCCTTTTCTTCGGCTGCCTTATGATTCTGTTTCTATTCTCTTTATTAACCAATTATTTTCTGCTTCTCATTTCCCATTTTCTTCTTTATGTTTTAGTGCCCTTTCATTATCTTCATTTTTTATTATTCTCCCCTTCTTCAGCTTTCTTATCAGTTTGCTTATCCCCTCTTCATTAATCAATTATTTTCTGCTTTCTTTCTTTATCAATCTACTTCTTCATTTCCCATTTTTTCTTTTTTATATTCTTCAGCCACCTTGTTCGAACTTCATGTTTTTAGTGTCCTTTCATTATCTTCTTTTCTATTATTATTCTTCCCTTTAGCTTTCTTATCAGTTGTTTCTGAGTTCTGTTTATCTTCTCTTCATTAATCAATTATTTTCTGCTTTCTTTCTTTATCAATCTACTTCTTCATTTCCCACTTTTTCTTTTTTATATTCTTCAGCCATCTTGTTTGAGCTTCATATTTTTAGAATCTCTTTATTATTTTCTTTTCCATTATTATTCTTCAATTTCTCAGCTTTCATATCATTCTGTTTCTCTTCTCAGTTTATCAAGTAACCAAATATTTTCTACTTTACTGCCTTATTTCTTTGTTCGAACTTCATGATTTTATAGTAATATCCTTTTGTATTCTATTTTTCTTCGGCTTCCTTATCAGATTGTTTACCTTCTATTCTTACCTTTGTTTGTTTACCTTATTTATCTCTCGACATCATCATTTTCCATTTCCTTCCTCTTTATTTTTTAGCCACCTTCTTTAAACTTCACGTTTTTAGTTTCCTTTTATTATCTTCTTTTCCATTATTATTCCTTCTATCCTATCTGATTATCACACCTTCTTCGGTCTCTTTACCATCCTGTCGTCTTTTCTTTGAAATTACCTATATTATCTTCTTCCTCTTATTGCTCTTTCCTTTTTCCGTTCTATTTTCTTGATCTAAATTGTTCAATTTCATTCTTTCCTTTCAACATCTTCTTATTTGTCCTCTTCATTATTCATCACCTTTTCTAACAATTGCATTTTGTCAACTAACCTTCTCAGCTTTAATTCTCTCATTTTCTTCAGTTCAACTTCCCCTTCTCTACCTCATGCTCATCAGTTCAACTTCGCGTTTCTCTCCCTCATTCTCTTCAGTTCAACTCCCTTCTTCTCTCCCTCATTCTCTTCTCTTCTCAACAAATGGTGTTGACATTTTGCGTCCGATGCTTTAAAAATTTTCAGTCATCACACCGGCTCCAAATGTGCTCATTTTCCATCGGCTGCCGCAACTACACCTTTCACTGCTGCCAACTTCCTTGCGGTGGCCGGCTGCCATCAATTCGCCCACAAAATTGCAGCTGTCCGCGCTCGTGCTGCAACTTCACAGCTCATTTGGCGAACGATTTCGCCAGCCTATTTTCCGGCACCGAATTTCACGCGCCCATTGTTGCGAGTTGTGTGCGCCCGTACAACGCGCACTCAAGCGTGGCATAAGTGGGTACGTGGCGGCTTGTAGCGGCTGTCCGTCTGCGTACGTGCGAGGTCAGCAACGCAACGTCCGTCCAGCGAAGTTGTGGGCCAAACACGTGATGAAGCGGCCGACGCGACGGCAGCAACGTCAACGTCAGCGCCAGCGCCTGCATTCATTTACATCAATTTATGTTTAACACCTTGAGCCGACATCGACCGCGCGCGCCAGCTGTTCGGAAAATCGTCTTGCAGCAGCGGCATGAAAGCAGTTAAACTGGGGGCACAACATTCACCATAACTTTGGGCCAATTTTTCCTCTGCTTTTTCGTGGAAAGAACGGTGCAGTGAAAAGAAGGGGACGTGGGCGGCGTTAGTTGGTTCATAAAATACTGCAACTTTTTGTTGTATTTATGTATTTATGTGGCTACAGTTTTGGCAAAAATGTTGTGCACTCGAAAATTTTGTGAAGTAGTTTTTGGTTTATGGTGTTAAGCAAGTTCATCCATTGGTACTTTGGAAAATATGTGCAGTAATAAAATTGATTGCAGTATACTGAATAAAGTTTCGATTTATCACAGACATTACATCTACATATATGTATGTATAATAGTTATATCAAATTTCATACTAGTGAAATATATATGTACATATATTCAGAATCTTCATACTCAAGAATGATGTAATTAAGGTGTGCGCTTTTCAAACGGGTGGAATCTGTCGTATCGCAACAAGGCTTAAGTGTAGTTATATACATTTCGGCACAAAGCAATGTGGTGCTAGGTAGATCGTTTGCGGGCGAAATAAATTTATTCGTAAAAGTTGCAGATTTCATGTGAAGTCAGCAAATGTGTGTGCGCCACATTTGAGATTATTTCACTGTTTGCTCGTTTTTCTTTGCTGGCCATAAATGCGGTGCGATATTTCAATGTCAGCCACAGCAGCATGAAACGCACAACAACAAAATTGTATATATTTAAATATATATATGTATGTATGTACGAGTATGCGACTAAGAACGACGTTGCCGGCAAGAAAGCGTCGTACGCGCGCACGTGGTCGTGGCTGCGTCTCGCCGATAGACAAAAGTGGGCGCTATCGCTGGAAGCTGTCAACTGTTGCCTTCATGTGCGCGTCACACAATTTTTTACTGCTCGCTTTTCCTTCGTTGACTTTTCAAATAAAATAAAACGCCATTTCATTTCCTTTCCTTTCATTTTACTGTTTTTGTTTTATTTTTTAGGTGATTTTCGATTTTGTTGTTGGCATTGACGCGTTGCATCGTCGCATGTGAGTTGCTTTCTTTCTGCAACATTTGCGCTGCGTTGGCTTCGCAAGTCATTTCCATTACTCAACGCGAGCGCAACGAGCAATGCGACGAATAGCGAACGTGTTTCTGGCTGTCAACGTGTGTGGAGTGGCACTGCCGGAAAGCGAGTAAAACACGCACAACTTTGCAGTGCCTTAAGATGGTTCAAACGAAATTTTATTTTAATATTCCAAATTGACTTTGACTTAAATTTTAGTTTGGATTTTCTTTGCATTGAGAATTTACTCATAGCAACCAACACTCTCTCAGCAAAAGTTGTAGTTGTCATTTCAGCTATCCAAAAGGGACAAATGCTGCAACTTGTGGCAAAAGTGGGTCTTGTGGTGAAAACCGTTGTATTGTTGAGTCTTGCAAAGTTTCTGAAACGGACGTTTGTCTGCTAAAAAGGAAAATTGTTGGTATGGTGTGAATGTGTGTGTGGAAAATGCTTCAACTTTTAACATTATACCGCAAAATGTTACTGTCGAATTGTCAGACATTCACATGACAATGCCATTTAAACCTATAAAAACTCCTACCTGATTTTTTTATTATTCATACATAGGTAATAAAAAATTTACGTTTTAGATTGTTTTCATTTTGTCATTTTAATGGCCTTGAAAAGCCGAGAGTCTGCCATTAATATAAATGGCCTTGAGCTTCAGTGTTTTGATTCAATTTTCGATGTAGGCGATGGTGCGAACAAGGCACTTTAAGAAAAAAGCCTGAGGATGATCTCGGTGACTTTTCATAACACCAAAGAACAACAACAAAATGCGCTCTGCAGCTGCATTACTAGGCCCTGAATCTGCTCTGCCCCGCCATGTTAACAACTGCGTTACTACAGTCCTTGAGCGGGCATGGCAGGCTAAAATAGGCTGCTAAGGGACTAAACTTATCTTTTCAGTTATTTCAGACCAACGCACGAACAAAATTAGAAAGAGTGGTCTGTTCTTAATAAAATTTGGCATACTACTTAATCATGGTCTTCTAAATTGAAATATCCATTTTGTTTTTCTAAAACTTTTGTAGTTTTGTAATGTTTGAGACATAAATTGGCAATTTTTGTAATTGTTGGTAAGCTATAGCAACAAGTGTGTTGACTTAATATTTCAGATTTTACATTTCAGTTACGTCAACATTGATAATCGCCAAGAGTAGCAAAAAATGTATTGGGACCCTTTAGTTTTGCAATAAAAATGATAATAATAAATGTATGTTTTGCGTTTGTGTAGTTTTTTTCATTCTGATTGCATACTTTCAGGGATGGATAAAATACATTTTGTCGAAAAATAGGTGTTTGGACCACTTTTCAAAGTGAAGATATCGGAGGAAGTGTTTCCATTAATTTACAAAGAAAGAATGCTTCTTAAAATAAGTAAAAATCCAGAATTATACTTTCAAATACTTTTTAGATATTTTCCTCAAAGTTTGGCCAAATTTCAGGTTTTTTATTTTGAAAAATATTTAACTTAAATATGAAGTACAAACCTTAAATTTGCACGTTTTGAAAAAAAAATGAAAATGCCCACATCAATTGTTAATCTATATCTAAGTTTTAGGAACTTCATGCTAACCATGAATTTTGGCAATTTTTTTTACTTAACCCTTTCGCTACAGGTTTTTACTGGGGAAAGTTAAAATTTTAAATTTTACGTCTTGGGCTTCTATGTGGTTATATTAGCAACATTCCATAAGAAATTTTTTATTTTTTATACTCGGACCCTGTATTTTAGAGTGTTTTTGTATGAGAGCAACCACATCGTTGTGGCTGTAATAATTACTTAAACATAAAACTTTTTACGCATAACGAAAATTTGAATATTTCTTCATTTACTTCAGCCAAAATTAAAAAAAAGTATCTAAATTGAAAGAAAACGTCAAATTAAAAAGTTCTCTGATTTTTTCTGCTTCTTCTTCCTTTTTTTATGTCAAGATATACCATTAAAAAACGTGTATACTTCTCTTCTTTAAACTTAAATATTTAGTTTATTAATTTCGTATCTTTCCTAAAACTTCAAACTATTCTAAAGACCAACAAAAAGATGTATTCTTGCAACCATAGAGGATGCGGACGTCCACAAAGTAGCATGTTGCCATATGGCAACAAAATAGCGAAAGGGTTAATATACTTAAAAACAGAAAAGGTGTTTAAAATTGTTGGTGAAAAAAGTTTCGACTTTGAGCAGCTTTTGCACACACACACCAATTAATTTTTGCACAAATTTTTTTTTTCTTAGCTGGGGTTTTGCTTTTCAAATGACATCAAAATCGTTGAATTCTGAGACTATAAATCAACGAATCACTTGCAGCCGCCGTAGCTCAGCTGGCTAGTGCGTTGGGCCGCGAGTCCAATGCGACGCTCGAACCCAGGTTCAAGGCTTCGTTGCTGCTGACACCGAAAAAAGAAAAACAATTTTTCTTTCGGAGGCTGTCCTCTCAGCAGGAAATGGCAAACCTCTGAGAGTAAAATTGCCTATGAAAAAGCTCCCAACTCGCCGTTCGGAATCGGCATAAAACTGTAGGTCCCTTCCAACCTTGTTCAAAAAATTCGCACGCACAACACGGATGGTTGCGGGTAGCTAGGCCTTAGTCGCGGTATCGGGCTGTCGTGCCAGTCAATTATTATTATTATTCACTACAGTAGGCCAAGCAGTTCATTGGCCTAAAGATGGGCCAGCCATGTTTTAGACAGATTTTTTGAACAACGGCTGTATCCATACTCAGTTTTTTTGTGTTTGTCCACGTACGCCCGAGTCAGTTGTAAGACATTTGGCACTGAGACATTTGGAAAAGTGACCACCTTGAACAGTAAAATAAACCTCAAGATTCAGTGCAATGGACGACAATGATTGTTCGACAACAAGAGGAAAAAAAAACCAAAGAAAAATCCCTTCTCAGCGTTCAAGGACAAGGACAAAGTACGTTGCGAAAAAGCATTCATGCAGTTGCATTCATGTCGAAACGTAATTGAAAACCCACACTAATTTAAAAAAAAAAATCTGTGCAGATGATGGTTAACACTAGAATGCCCAAGGTAGTCCGAATGGAGTCTATCAACACTAGAATGTCCAAGGGAGTCAACCTGACTCCATTGAGGTTTTGTATTATTTTATTGCAAGGCTTTCTGAAGGAAAATCTTTCGTGACTTTTACTATTTTGAACCTGAAAATAGTATTTGAAAAAGTTTAACCCTTGCTTTGCAATATACCTACATACACACCATCTTACATACATACCTACTTTCATATGAGCTTCTAAGTAAGGTTTGATTAGCAGGGCATTGTAGTGTTGAACTTCGAGGAATTCTTTGTACGACGCAAGTATTGCACTCAAATCTGATTCTGATTGCGTCGTTGGCTTCTTTGAGTCAGGCCATTCCTCGTGCTGACATATTCGTGGTCACCTTTCTGCCGAAGAACACTTTTTTGCTTACAGTGGTTGTTGTCGTTTTTATCGCACGACCAACCGTTGACACATTTCCCACATTTCCGTTGCCATCTGACACCTAAGCCAAATTCTGACGCGAACAAAAAAACGAACGAAAAAAGAAGCAACAACATTGCAGTGGCAGTGCGACAGCTGCGACATAGACAAAATTAATTTCTTCTCACTTTTTGCTCACTTGAGTGGCTTTTCTTTTTTAGCATTTTACTTATGGCTTTTTCTTTCTGTGTTCGCAAGACAAAACTGAAAATTCCTTCAGAGTTTTTTGTTATTGTGCTGTTTGCGTTTATCTTTGCCGACGCTGCCACTACTTAGCGCCACTTGCACTTTTGCTTCGCATCACTTCTGAATGTTGTGTTTGTTTTGCCAAGCAAATTTTGCCGCTTCAAGTGGCCTCTGGCGCTTTTCCTGCCTCTCGCTCACTCTTTCGTTCGAAACTGCTCGCAAAGTGCTGACCAACTTTGATTTTGCGCCAAGCAAATCCGCCTATGTGGCGTCCCAGAAGCAGTGCGCCGGCAAAAAAGTTTATGCAAATTACGCAAATGTTTCGGCTTATTTGTGCTGTGCATTCGTTCGCTTTGTGTTTGGCACTTTGGGCAGAATATGCAACAAATTAGATTCAAATCTGATATGCGCGATTTGCATATGGCTGACTGGCTGCGTGCGGGGCGACGGCAGAAGCGGGCACATATGTGCTGTTCGGGTGAGTGGGAGCACGAGAGGATACGTCGAGCACCTTTTCTGCGGCAGCGAATCGCTGTTGGAGCCCGAATGGCCGATTACGTTCTGACGCTGATTCAATTTGCGATATGGCCTCGCTTATGAATTGAAATGTTTCGGCCAAGAAACTGCCTTATCTCTGCTTCTGACGGCCAACATTGGCCGACAAGCGAAAATAGGTTCTATCTCTTTCGAAACTGTAGTGAACGAATACATTGCAAGGGCTTTGCTTAATGGAAAAAAAATGCGAAACAGTAATGTCGTTGTTCACCTCATCGTCACGTTGATGGCTGCCGTTTGTTTTGTTATCTATCTATCTATCTATCTATCTATCTATCTATCTATCTATCTATCTATCTATCTATCTATCTATCTATCTATCTATCTATCTATCTATCTATCTATCTATCTATCTATCTATCTATCTATCTATCTATCTATCTATCTATCTATCTATCTATCTATCTATCTATCTATCTATCTATCTATCTATCTATCTATCTATCTATCTATCTATCTATCTATCTATCTATCTATCTATCTATCTATCTATCTATCTATCTATCTATCTATCTATCTATCTATCTATCTATCTATCTATCTATCTATCTATCTATCTATCTATCTATCTATCTATCTATCTATCTATCTATCTATCTATCTATCTATCTATCTATCTATCTATCTATCTATCTATCTATCTATCTATCTATCTATCTATCTATCTATCTATCTATCTATCTATCTATCTATCTATCTATCTATCTATCTATCTATCTATCTATCTATCTATCTATCTATCTATCTATCTATCTATCTATCTATCTATCTATCTATCTATCTATCTATCTATCTATCTATCTATCTATCTATCTATCTATCTATCTATCTATCTATCTATCTATCTATCTATCTATCTATCTATCTATCTATCTATCTATCTATCTATCTATCTATCTATCTATCTATCTATCTATCTATCTATCTATCTATCTATCTATCTATCTATCTATCTATCTATCTATCTATCTATCTATCTATCTATCTATCTATCTATCTATCTATCTATCTATCTATCTATCTATCTATCTATCTATCTATCTATCTATCTA
The DNA here is from genome assembly GCA_964056695.1 of Melieria picta. Lineage (NCBI taxonomy): Eukaryota > Metazoa > Arthropoda > Insecta > Diptera > Ulidiidae > Melieria > Melieria picta. Next base: position 16,592,353 of record OZ057399.1, read on the forward strand.
TCTATCTATCTATCTATCTATCTATCTATCTATCTATCTATCTATCTATCTATCTATCTATCTATCTATCTATCTATCTATCTATCTATCTATCTATCTATCTATCTATCTATCTATCTATCTATCTATCTATCTATCTATCTATCTATCTATCTATCTATCTATCTATCTATCTATCTATCTATCTATCTATCTATCTATCTATCTATCTATCTATCTATCTATCTATCTATCTATCTATCTATACATCTATCTATCTATCTATCTATCTATCTATCTATCTATCTATCTATCTATACATCTATCTATCTATCTATCTATCTATCTATCTATCTATCTATCTATCTATCTATCTATACATCTATCTATCTATCTATCTATCCATCTATCTATCTATCTATCTATCTATCTATCTATCTATCTATCTATCTATCTATCTATCTATCTATCTATCTATCTATCTATCTATCTATCTATCTATCTATCTATCTATCTATCTATCTATCTATCTATCTATCTATCTATCTATCTATCTATCTATCTATCTATCTATCTATCTATCTATCTATCTATCTATCTATCTATCTATCTATCTATCTATCTATCTATCTATCTATCTATCTATCTATCTATCTATCTATCTATCTATCTATCTATCTATCTATCTATCTATCTACCTATCTATCTATCTATCTATCTATATCTATCATTGAAAATTAGTAAATTGAATTTCATAATGCAATGCCTCAAAAATTATTTATAACGAAAAACCTGAATTGTGTAATTTTGATTCCTTTGAGCTTTCTAGTGTTAAACTAAATTTTGTGCGCAAAAAGGTATCAATCAAACGAAACAAAACTTTGAAAAGTATTTTGTGCACTCTTCACCATCGCTAAGAACCATTCATCAGTGGTTTATTCGATTTTGTAGCGGTGAAGCAGCAAAAGTGATGCCAAAAGTTTTGGCTGCCCAATTGAGGTAACAACACCAGAAATGGTCAATACATGAAAATGATATTGAACGATCGATGAGTGAAAGTGCTTGAACTTGAAGAAGTTTCAAGCTTCGGAAGATGAGTGCTCACCACTAACAAAAAACGCAATCGTTTGTCGAAATCGAAATCTGAACGAGGTTTTGCGCCGTTTCGTAATTGTGGACAAATTGTGGATTTATTAAAACACATCAGAGACCAAGCAACAATCGAGACATTTGGCTTTTCAAGTAAATCGAAGTCGAAGAAGGCCAGGTGTGCTTCAATCTTACTTTATATTTATTTATTTATTTAACATTGATTTAGCATACAAGATTGCTCTCTCTTTATGTGTTTCGATTTGACACGTGAACATTTGTGGTTAGCTAATTTGGAAAACTTATGAAAAATCTCGTCAGTTTGACACAGCAATGTAGTTAAAAAGGTCATTCCCCGAGATTGGGGCAATTAACCCCATGAATGTTGAACAGCTATAATAATTCCAAACAGATGTTGCGACATTACTATGAATAATTGATAAGTTATAAACCACAAGTTTTTTGTAAAAATTGTCAGCTGTTTGATATTTTTTTGTTGACATTTTTTATGTTAATCTCATACGGGGAAAACGGCATCCCAGTTTTCAAACAATATTCAAAAGTTTTTAGAAGATTAAAGCAAAGTTTATCTTAAGCATTTGTTAATGTTAATATGGAGATTCTAAAGTTTTCTTTGTGCTGCCGAACTCATTGGAACCTTTTAGTTTGTGAGATTTGGTGGAGAAAATGCACAGGTCAAATGTTTCAGAAGGTTTGATGGGGCTGAATAGCATTGCATTAGGTTCTAAGAAGTCAAAGAGAAATTCACAAATTACTACCAAATTCGATTGCTAAGAACTTTTTCCTAACATGTTAAAGACCTGTAAGAGCTCTTATGAAGACTTGCATTGGTCTGTCACTGATTCCAGTTTACCTCTAGCAGAGTTAAATGTAAGACTCAACTTCACTCAATAAAACTGTAACTCCTTTCAAGCAAAACCGCCTTCATTCAATAAAAGAGATTTTAGTTTCCCTTTCTCCGAACACACCAAAGCAATGAATTTGCATTTCTAATTTTGCTATTTCTAATGAAAGAGCTTCAGGTTCTTTAAGACAGTCAATATTTATAAGACAAAACTTAAATGTATGACATTCGATGGTTAAATAGATCTAGTAAGAGTAAATAAATCTGCCATAGTTATTCCCACTTTTAATGTTGACTAAAATTGCCGTAACTGCTCTGGAATGCAAACATTTCTCGGTCAACTCATTAATTTACTTACTTATGTGTAGAGCAACATGCGAAAAAGTATACAAACAGATGTAAATATGCTGCAAGTGTATCGTTGGGGCTGGCGCAACTCTGACAAACAACCCATTTAGTTACATTCTAATGGCATTTATAATAGAATAACAACAATGGCAAACACAAAAACAAACCACAACACAGACAAAAAAGCAAGCAAAAATACAAATGGTGTAGTACAAAAACAACAAAAATGAAAAACCAAAAAACAACAAATGGCGGCAAAAACGTTGCAAATACCTGAGACTTGCTGCACGTATTGAAAGAGTAGTGTGCGTTTGTTTGTTTGTGTGTGTGTTTATTGCCACTTTTCGTGCTTGCTTTCTTGTCTCTCACTATCGCCTGAAATGATTCTTATTCTTATTCGTGTCCTTGTCGAAAACTTTGTTATTGTTGTTGCCAGGGGCGTAGCCAAGGGGGGTGGGTGGGTGTCAGAACCCCCCCATAGCCTATAATTTGTCAACATTTTCAATCACTATGCATCGTATCTACGTTCCCACATTAGCAAAAAGGTCTTTTCATCTGTAAACACTTAAAAGAATAATAAAAAAAAATTTTTGGGCGAAACTAATTTGTTTTTTTAATAGTCCCGTTTAGGCACAATACAGCGATTTGCATGATCTAAAAACATGTACTACTGTGTCCAAAAAATAAGGTGACATTTGAATTTAAACTGCGCGCGTCGAAGGATTTGGATAATTATTTTTTTTGTAGTCAACAGTCAACAAGGAATATTATTTGAACGTTATGCGTCGTTTGCGTAACGCTATCCGCCTAAAAAGGCCGGAATTGTGGAAAGACAATTCTTGGTTTTTACACCACGATAATGCCCCATCCCATACTGCACTCGTAATTCGTGATCATTTCGCCAAAAACTCAACCCATATCGTTCCGCAACCACCGTATTCACCTGATCTGGCGCCGTGCGACTTCTGGCTGTTCAGCAAGCTCAAAAGACCGCTCCGGGGACACCGTTTTGATACGATAGAGGAGATTCAAGCCGCAGCGAAGACGGAACTGAAGGCCATCCCGGAAAGTGACTACAATCAGTGTTTCGAAGATTGGAAAATCCGTTGGCATAAGTGCATTGCATCGGGAGGGGATTACTTTGAAGGGGATGAAATTGATTTGGAAGAATAAATAAAGAACTTTCAAAATAAATACAATGTCACCTTATTTTTTGGACACAGTAGTATAGAGAGTAGTTTAGTTCGTCGACCGGAATGTCCTCCGGGATGTCGGTACAAGCCTTTTGGATGATGTCTACGTTCTCAAAACGCTTTTTTTCATCGGAAAATACATTTTTTGAAAAGGTGAAAGTCGCACGGTGCCTCATCAAGTGAAAACGAGGACTGTTGATGGTTAAAAGTCGACTTTTAGTAAACAAAAAAACAGTCAAAACGAGTGTCGATCGACGAGATGGCATCCTTCGATAGCCAAATGTTCAGTTAAAATGCTATTGATAAATTTATGCTATTGAGATGCTTAACCTTCGCCTTGCCAAAGATTTTTGCATACGTCGTTTACCAATGTCGTTCACCCGGATGACCCCAGGCACTTCCGCCGCTATTTTGAGTAAAACTCACAATAAAAATATAATGATATATTACTTTTTTTCATACCTCAGTATTTAGTATCTTCCTCTGGTGATAGTTGGTTTTTTGAAAAAAGGCCTAAATGTAATTATTTATTTTGCAACTGTGGAAAATATTAGAAAATTTATTTCCAGAGGTTTTATTGAACACATAATGAGGTACGCAAAAAAATTGATTGTGAGTTTTATTAAAAATGGCAGCGAAAGTGCCTGGGATCACCCGGGTAGGAAGGTTTTGTATACAAAATGACAAAATTCAAAACATGAACAAATTTCTAAAAAAAATATTTGTTCATGTTATTGAAAATTACCTTCAAATTTGTGTAGTTATTCGAAATCATAGCTAAATACTCTGGCAGATATTAAACATGAATATTAATCCCTTCGACCCCAAAGTTGCCTGAGAGCAACTTCACCTATTTGTCATCTTATAGCCAAAGCTACGATTAATTTATGGGTTTAATTTAAGTAGACGCCAACAAATTAATATTTTTAGAAGTGAATTCGAAGCAAATTACAACAATTTTACTGTTATGCCCAAAATAATTTCCAATAATTTGCAGCGATATCGGGGAAAGTTTGTGTTCTAATTGAAGTCTACGAATTGGGCGCGTTTGAACAAAACCCTGTTTCTGTGATAATGGTTAAATAAAATCAAAAAGGTGATAATTTTGTATTGTTCCATAAATATTAAATAATTTTTCTGTAATTACAAAAAATTGATACAAAATGTATTTAACCCGTTTTAAGGGGGTCTTCTGGTTACGAGCTGAAAATTTAAGTCTATTTTTCGGAGTAAATTGCGAAGGAACTACTTGAGATAATCCAGTAATTTTTTTTTTATTTTATTGATACATGCTTTATCTTGTAAGATAAAATTTTGGAAATTAAAAGTCATCACACTCGCGACTTTAGAACGACCTTGAGGTTGTTGCTTTTTTCAAACTTGTTGGTAAGACTTCTTCAAGAAATATTAGTCGAATTCGATCAATTTTTTTTTCAGTTATTCAGGAGACATATGGCTATGTTTTCCCGAGTACGATTTTGAAATTTTTATTTTGTTCCATTTTTACACTCACCAATAGACCAAAAAACATGGTCGAAAATCAAACTTTTTACAAAAAACCTCCTAGTTTTGAAAATTTTCAAAATAAAAAAAATCGTACTCGGGAAAACATAGTCATATGTCTCCTGAATAACTGAAAAAAAAATTGATCGAATTCGATTTACTGGATTATCTCACGTAGTTCCTTCGCAATTTACTCCGAAAAATAGACTTAAATTTTCAGCTCGTAACCAAAAGACCCCCTTAAGTTCAAGTTGTTCAAAAGTAAACTAGCACTTGAACTCTAACGAAGAGGCGTGGCGACTTCAAATGTCGTGTGCACATTTCTTAGGAAAGTATTTCATGATTTAAATATCAAAAAGTAATATCGAGACATAGGGCAAAATTCGGGGTCGAAAGGGTTAAAAAGATCACCCGGGTGGTTAAATCCAAGCGAAGGTTAAATCCAATTTCAAGAATTTCAATGAAGATTTTGGCTAGTCTTTTATGAATTACCACCCAGTTTTGATGGAATCTACGGTGATGGTGGATTTCAGTTGGCTAACACGTTGGTCATCATTTATGTCCAGACAATCGTTTTTAAATCGCGTTTACCACTTATAAACTCCACCACGGTATGAACAATCATCACCATAAACTTGGTTCATCAATTTAAATGCTTCGGTTAAAGTTTAAACAAAAGTTAATATTGGGTCTTTATTCGATGCTCATTTTTGTACGATGACACAAACATACTTTCAATTCAGATGCAATAATTTTGCTTCCAGTGTACCAAATTTCATGAAATTTTTACTAAAAACCGGAAAACAAATTTTATTTCCAATGCATTAAATAACAAAAGCCACCATACAATGCCCTATTTGGAAAGTGCAGTTTACTTTAAAAAACACGTAATACTAAACTGGCAAAAAATATATTATAGCCCCCTTTACCAAGCTCTGGCTACGCCCCTGGTTGTTGCTATTGTGATTGTTGCTGCTGTTGTTTTTTTTAGTAAAATTCACTCATTTACTTAACATAAAAGCATTTATTTTATTTGACTGACATCAATGTTGTTGGCCCATTTTTTGCCTACCCACCCACTGTGCCGCAAAGGACCGCAGCGCTGCTCCAGACAAGCGCAACAAACTGCTTCCGTAAAGCATGCTGGAAAATCGTTCTTCTTATTTTTTTTTTTTTTTGATAATGTGGCAACGTGGCAGGGTTATACGTCCTTTATACTCCCGCCCGCTGGACAGTGTTGCTGCTTACTCTGAAAGGCGACAAGAAAATGGCATAAGCGTTAAGAAAAAAGGCAACGCTTCAGCACACGACCGAAGCAGCGGCTGGCAAGCAGTGCGGAAAAATAGAAATATCGCAGCTGCATGGCGTCAAATCATTTTGAATCACTTGCGAAAATCTTTTTCGCCTTCGAAAAGCCAGCTAAATAAATTGAGCCTGATTTGTGCGCGCTGGAGTGCGGCCGGCAGTTGCTCTCCGTTGCAAATCCAGCTCCCAAACTGTCTATCGTCTTGACGGCTCGTTTGTCCGTTTATTGCCTTCTCTCTTTGTTTGTTTGTATTTGTGTCGGGGCGGTTCTACCTCGGTACTAGCCGGTAATGGTAAAGCTGATCACAGTGAGGCCGTCAATGCACACACACACACACACACACACACACACACACGCGCGCGCAAACACAATCACAGGTGGTCTCAGGAGAAAAAAGGCTTAGAAGGTTTAAATTTTGCTGTGACTGACGGCATTCGATGTTTCACTCTTGCTTGAAAAAAAACACCCACACACACATTTACGTTGCAGGCAAAGAAATGTGTATTAAATTGTACAAACCTTTTATCTAAATTAAGTGTTGCCGAGCATTGAGCACCAAACCATGAACACCCGTGGTCCGTGTGAGCAACAATTTACGCGCAATTGTTGTTGTTATTGTTACTTATATTGCTGTTGCTGTTTATGTTTATGTTAGCGTCGAACGCCGACGTCGACGTCGACGCTGAAGTTGACATTGGCATTGGCATTCGTTGCGGCCGATTTGTTCGGCATTATTTGTTATTTGCCATGGCACCATTTGTTTTATCACTTTGCGGTCATTTCATTTCGATGATTGAAAATTTATTGGCGAGAGCATGACAGCCACACTGTACACACTGCGAAGCGTTGATAAAGCCACTACTCGGCGCTCGTTATGTGCTCGATGCCAGGATGAGCTGAACAGCTGAGTTGTGTGGTTTGTTCGTTGGCGTATTTTTTTCACAAAATTCATTACTTAAGCACTCGTGAGAAGCTTCTGCTTCTTTCACAGTCTTCTAAAGTACTAAAGTTTCTTTTGTGCCATAGAAACCTACAAACGTTTCGTCACTCTCAAATTAATGGCGACCTCTGAGTTGTAAATTCTGTGATTTGACCCGATCCCTGATTCCATTATCCATACTTATAAGTAATAACCTAGAAAAATTTATCAACAAGAGGTTAAATTTTACATTTCACATCACTTTTGAACTATCACAATTAACCATTAATGTTAGGTTAGGTTTTGTTATTTTTTGAGCACTTATGATCTCGATGGGTTCAAGTCGAGAGTCCATAACCACTTCTCTCAAAACCCTATCTCCTAACCTTTATATCCTTTCTGAACCAACGCAATGCCTCGCATTAATAGGGGTCATCCACTGCGCGTTTGTTCGAGTCAAAAAAAAAATAAGGATATATTAAGTTGGGTTATGTTGAAGTGTGTAGTCTTCTTATAAAAGCTTACAAACACAAAGTAATGTCACGTTGGTTATCCAAATTAGAACGGCGTGACTTTCCCAATATAAATCATGCTATCTCCCAGACGTATAAAGTAGAAAGATCAGATGAGTTAATGAAGAATGGGCAGCCTAGAAGTTTTAGTCATACCCTGGACAGTTTTTCCTTTCTTCAGAACGACAAACCACAACAGAAATTTTTGTATGACAATCTTTGATTCTCAGCATTGTTTCGGTACTCAACAACTGAGCTCCTTACAATGCCTAGCAGACTGAGTAGTCCTGTCGGTTAGAGAGACTGGTACATATAGGTAAAAGTTTATTTCCCATGGCGGAGCCCCCTTAGGCCCGTTGTGATACCACAATCAATCGAACTTACAGTCACTTTTTGAATCAGTTTGAGCTCTTTAAAACATCGAATACACTAAATAGTCCTCTCGATTAGATACACTCGGTTAGATAGAAGTTACTTCCCCAAGGCGGAGATCACTCGTTGTGATACCACAATTAATCGAACTTAAGTCTGCTCACTCATTGAACCAGTATTAGGTTATTTCGAAGCCTAAGAGACTGTCTAGACTAGATTGTCGAAGCAGAAGTTGCCCAGGTGAGAATGCGAAGTTTCTTCCCCTCCCTCGTCCATACAGCCTCGACAGAAGTCATTAGAAAGCAAACCCAACCTACCCACCTAAACTTTCTAGACTGCCTATACTTCTCACTAAATTTTTTGTGGTCAGTCTTCATTTCTATTCTTTACGAATACTGCTTGAAGTTACGTTTGATTACATTGGATTTGTGTCTCCCGAACTCTCTAGTTCAATGTTTTGCAATGCCTCTGTGATCCGGCATCCAAGAAAAGGTTCACAAAAGGTTGAACTGGTTGCAACGATGTTAAGGTAGCGGTGAGACTTGCTTTAATATGGTAGATACACCAGCAAAAGACTTGATAGCTGCCTGTCTGAATAGATGTAAATATTTAAATTGTAAAAGTCCTTTTGAAGGAGTCACTTTGAGGCCTTCAGTTTAGCTATGACTTTAGCTTAAAAAACGCTCCAGTAATTGGGTAGACGAAATGAGAAACGGTTCAGAAACCAAGTTTCCCTGTGAGGCGTGGTGCCTTGGAACATCATGTCAACGTAGAATGAAGACAATTCGCTTCAGTTTTCTCGAAAATAACTCACTTCACACTCTCTCTGAAGTAAATATCATTACTCTGTGTAAAAATCATCAGTCGATACCTTGTTTACGATCCAGGCCTCTTTATTGGAGATTGATAACTCAAAACAAAGAGGTCTTTAGAGATGTGTCGATACCGCAATCACACAACGTACTGAAAACGTAAAAATTAAAAAAAAAATATTTGAAAACTTTGGATATATGGTATAAGCAAGCAAAATTATCTACTTAATCTGCAGCTTCGCAAACCTCAAAGAAAAATTTAGTTGTTACAGCTGTTTATGTGAGTAGGCGAATTTTATCAAAAGATTTCGTTGCCGAGGTGAACCTTTATGTTTTGTCCCAATATAACCTAAGATTTCGTTATGAATTAAGTGGATTAAAAAAATAAAATATAAAAAATATACCTATTATAGTAAAAATATCATCATCTTTGTATTTGAAAATTGTCTTTTTCTGTTGATTTAAAATAACATCTCTTGTTAAAGGATCTCTTAACGAACACATAACGAACCGTTATTACACACACCATATTACACACAGTGCATTCAATCCAGTCGGCGATGTTATCTGTAAATGTTTCAAGACTTCAAGTGTTTCAGATTTAATTCTTACTTTCTGAGGATTCTTAGGCAAAATTCCTTAATTAATTCTTCTTCTTCAGTCTGCGACGTTGTCTGTAAATGTTTCAAGAATTCAAGTGTTTCAGACTTAATTCTTACCTTCTTTATATTAATTCTTCTTCTTCAGTCTGCGACGTTGTCTGTAAATGTTTGAAGACTTCAAGTGTTTCAGACTTAATTCTTACTTTCTTTACATTAATTATTTTTCTTCTTTCAAGATTTCAAGTGTTTCAGACTTAATTCTTACCTTCTGAGGATTGTTAGATAAGATTCCCTTCCCTAACAAACAAGAAAACGCCAAATGTAGTCATTGTTTTACATTAATTCTTTACATTTATTGATTGAATTTGATGTTGTTGTTTTGGTTTTTGGTTTTTTTTAAATGGTTTTGTAAATTTGATTTATGTAATGCTGAATAAACTTTGCTTTAATTCCATTATTTTCATTTTGTCTTCTTTAATTTATTGACGCATGTGTTGATGCTTTCATATGTTTGTGTGTGTGTGGAATTATGGTACGTTGGCAAGTTTGTGTGTGTTGAGTGTGCGTTGCATTCGCATATTTTTGGGTTTAAAACACATACGCAACGCTGAAATACTCGATTGCGCAAAATTTGTTGCTGCCCCCTGTATTCAATGGCGATGTAGAGATGGGATTGTCGCGCGTATTTTATTCTGTTTACCAATATTCTTGTTATGTTGTTGATACTGTAAGCTAGCGGATTTTTGCTGCTGTGGTCATGGCCACGATTCAAAGTAGCGCCAATTCTTGACAAATTCGTTTTGCTGTTGCGGTTGTATGTAGGTTTCTATGTAAGTATGTACGAGTATCTTATGAGTTATGCAATTAAATCTGCCTGCATGCATCCCTGCAAGAAACAGCAAAACCCCCAACTTGCAATGCTTTACTTTTAATTAGTTTGCGTATGGCTCCAAGGACAACGGTGTATTCAGCTTAATGGTGAACTTATGTAAGGCAGCGTTGACGAAATATTGGAGTGTTGAGAGAATTTGAAGACAATTTTACACATTAAAAATACCAATAATTATAGGTGAAGACATTTTTGTGTTTGTTTGTCCTTTGCAAACGGACACGAACAATGCTGCCAAATCAATGGGACTAAGTATCTCAAGAAACACGGGACCGGTTTGTTAAATCTTGCTTGAATACATTTACATTACAGTTCAATTAAGCAATTTGAACATTTTTATTGAAATACGAATGTAGAACAAATCATGAATTTTACGTAATAAGCAAACATATAAAAATAACAATGTTGAAAAGTCTTCAAAGCGAGTTATGAAACTGATAAAAGTTGAATATAAAATTAAAGACATTATACCTTTGACAGCCTAATTTTCAGATTTATGGCTTTTTGAATGTTCAATATTCAGGACCTCAAAAATCAAAATAACAAAATTGGTATAAACACAAATTATGGTACATAAAGTGGAGCAGCAAACTGAATCCTGCTTAAAACTCCAAAATGCGCACAATTCAATTAAGGAGTAACACCACTTTAGCATTTGTTGAAGAACCTACTTTCATTTCAGTTTAAACAATGCTTTGGGATCATAAAAATAATATCTAGTTGATGCTTTAGTGAAAAACAAGTTTTCAAAATGTTTGTAAAAATTTTAACTCACTTTTGGAATAAACAATTGACGGCCCATTTTGAATTGATTTTTTGTTCCAGGTTCTATAACACTACTCGACACAAAAAATGCACCTAAAAATAAAAAGGTTTTCTAGACTAACTTTGGGCCGCTGAACACTAAACTGAAAATCAAAAAATTTTTTAAGAGGCGTTTGCGAAAAATCTTTGGAAAACCAGTTTTCCCCTGTTGTTTCAGTTATGAGCACATATCTCGTAAACGAATCAGCCGACTCCGTCGTTCAGAAGATAATACCTTAGCCTTTCCAGTGATATATAGATGGTCCAAATCAGATAAGATTTGGGGAAGTTACTGATTTTTCGACCTGATTTTTCAAATATTAGAAATTTTGAAATGATTTTTTTATAGATAAAATAAATTATCTCCTCTGGTTTTAAAATCTGAGATGAAAGATATATTATTTGTGCAAATATTAAGCCTAACATCAATAGAATCGAAAGAAAAATTACAAAGTTACGAAGTACTGAGTGAAAACACCAACTTTACATTTATTACACCGTGCGACAAAAACAAAATTTTTGTCGAGACACATTCAAATGTTGATATAGGCGTGAAACCAGAGGTCATTCATAGCAGCCTGGCATAGTCAGTTTTTCATTTTCTGGTCAGACGTGCTCTTAAAATAACTTTAAATTTTCAACATACGTATTTAAAATATTTTTTAAATATTTGCGGTTGTGCAATGATGAAGATATGGGTATCGAATGAAAGAGGAAAATTGTCTCCTTTTAACTAAATTTTCTATTTTGAGCTTTCAGGACCAAAATAGTATAAAATTTAGATGTGTGAATCTATAGCCTGAGACCGAAAACATGTATGTTTTCCTTAACTGACATATGTTGTGTTAGTCGGACGATTTGTTTACGAGATATGTGCTCATAATTGAAACAACAGGGAAAAAATGGTTTTTCAACGATTTTTCGAAAATGCTTCTTAAAAAATGTTTTGATTTTCAGTTTTGTGTTCAGCAGCTGAAGATTAATCTAAAAAATACTTTTGTTTTTAGGCGCACGCGATTAGCAAATTTTTTGTCGTTTGGGAGTTAAAAAAGGCGATTTAAAAGTTTAGCTTGGACGCTGTCATTTTGCATTTAACACATAATACAAAGTTTTTGTTCGTACTTCAAAACGCGTTAAGTAAACCTTTTGAAATTCAATTTCTTCTTTCATACTTCCAAAATAAATCGTCAAAGTGAAACCTTTTTTCGGCTGCTGAAGTGACGTAATACTAAAAAAAGTATATTGGAGGCACAAATAAGTTTTGAGCTGCTGAAGTGACGTAATTTTTTTTTATTAAGTTTTATATAAACAATTTACTGCTTATTTTTGGTCCAAAAATCAATTCATTACTTTTAAAGTTCAACTTTTTTATAAAACTAAAACAAGAAATCATACGTAATCTCATAGGTAATACTAAAAAAAGTATATTGGAGGTACAAATAAGTTTTGAGTGATTTATAAACGATGAGGAAACTAGCATTGAATCATCTTTTAACTGAATTCATGTTAAATAGTCATTATTTGCCTCTAAAAACCAGGTCATGGAATTTTGCTGAAATGTAAACAACATTCATACATTAGTTGAGCTCTAAACATGTCAACCCTTGTGTCAACAAAATACAGTTTAAGAAAAGCGCCGCACGACAACATTCGCTCACATGTTGCAAAAGTTGTCAAGGAAATTTTGGCATCGTTTGAATGGGTTGTGTCACCCCAGCGGCCGTATTCACCAGACATTTTTTCTTTCGATTACGACTTGTTGCGGTCGATGACCGGAATTCTCACGAAGAAGCCAACAATCTGATCGATTCTTGGTTCCTTGTAAACATTGAAGGAATGGAATTTTTCTCTCACTTAAGCATAAAAAAACTGCTTTGTATCCTTAAAAGATTTAAACGAATTTAATTTGATTTATAAGAAATGCGTCCATGCTCCTTTTAAAAAAGAAGAATTCAAAGTGTAGCTCTGAAGTTGCCAATTGACATGAAAATAAAAATTTAAAAATTTCTTTCCATACTTCAATGTGTGCTAAATAAATCCTCTGAAAGGAAAACCTACTCATTTTTCTATGCTCCCAAAATAAACCGTCAGAGTTGGGCTAAACAAGTGGTGTCACCCTTTAAGTGTTTTTCAGCACCACTCGAGTTTTGCTCATACGAACCGCAGATATGTAAGTAATTTTTCTTGCAGGGATCCCAACGAAATGTGCTAATGTTTAGTTGGTTGTTTCGGTTTATTGTTTGTACCTTCAGTTGTCGCCTATTGCTCTGCGTCAGCAACACTTTCATTTACTTAACATCACTTTCACATTGCCTTGCTTTGGCTTAATTTGATTTATGCTGCGTTCATTTGGTGGTTTCATCGCTATTGATTCGTTTTTATTAGGTAAATCGTATGTAGGTTTGTTTGTTTGTATGGCTTTGTAGCAAATTTCAAAATACATTTAGCTATGTTGCATTGTACAATAAGGAAATGTAGCGGCCAGTGTGTATGGCGCCTTCAGTATACAATAAAAACGATGCTTAAATACGCATCCCAATGTTTAGTGAGTCCTTTGTGTTGGTCTGTGTGTGTGTGTGTGCACTCGTACCTACATATGTACGCCTGTAGATAGTGGTGGCGGCTATTTCAAAAATACGCCAAAATTCTTCTCCAAATAAATGATTCAAAAATAGTTCAGCTTCTGTGCAATTGGCATCAAGTTGAGTTCACTTAAATATATAAATCGTAGATTTGATATTTTGTTGTGTTTGTTGGTTTTGTTTTTCTTTTTCTAAATATTTCATTTAATGGTTTTTGTTGCTGTTGTTATTACTGTTATTGCGCTAGTGTACTGGCTGACGCGCAGCTGTCTGTCTGTATGTAAGTATGTAGTTTAAAACTTTTGATTCCGGTGTCGTTCTTAGGAGGGTCGGTTGCTGTATTTGTTGCCTTTTGTTATTTTGTTAGTTTTAGTTTATAGTTTTTAGTTTTGTTAAGTTTCTCGTTAGTTTTTGGGCTACATTAAATTCTTAAATTCAGTGTCTGTTGTTCCGCAAATTTGATAAGTTGATATTAACTACAAATAAGACTGCATTGCGTGAACTTTTGATTGACTTTTGTATTTCTCGTTTGCTTTCTTAGCTTTAATTTAATTTATGTAATGTTAGTTTAGTTGTAGTGTTGTTATTGAAGTGACATTTCATTTTGACATTTGCCACTTAATTTAGCTTCTACATCTATGCAAAATTGTCGGCTGTGGCTTAGGCGAGCTTAGAAATATATGCTGTCGACGTTGAAATTCGGTGCGGCGAACTGCTGTCGGAGCAGTTGGGGGTAATGGAATTTACAAGGTGATGCACAAATACTGTTAGGGCGAGTGAAAATGACAGGCAGAGAATTCCAAGTGGAAATGTGAGGTCATGAAATGAAATAATGACATTTGAGAGAGAGAGAGAGCGAGAAAATGTCAGACAATACAGTGAAGTTGCGGTTTTGACAGTTCAATTGCCCGAACGAGAGAGACTTGTATGAGAACCCACTATGAGCAACAATGTGACATGTAAACTGGACGCTGATTAAACCTACTTTAAATTAAAAAAGAATTTGACATATAAATATAAAATAAATGTAAAACCCTTTTATTTATAGAGTACATTTATTTTATTCTAAAAGGAGAGAAATGTTCGAAGAATTTATAACACTTTACTTGTACCTACCAAGATCACATGATCTGAACTTTAGTTCAAGTTCAGGTTTGTGGTTCGAAATCTAATGATTTCGATTTGAAGAAGCATTTAATTTTATCTTGAAAGATTTTAGCAGATAAATAGCCTCAAAATAGCTGTTTAAAAAAAAATTTTAGTGGCAAATATGGTTTCAAATAGCATTGGGATTAAAAGTTGTGTACAGAACTCGTCTCCCTCAAAATAAAGTCCCGTGTGCGCCACTGGGCTCTTCAAAGGCCCAGGCAATGTGTCTTTTATATATCCAGCAAAGGTATGGAAAAAATACAAGATTGTTCATTTTTCTTCTTTTTCTTTGTGCATATGGCTTCAATGAAAGCGTTGATCACCTGGCCTAAACATATTTTTCTAGTGTTGGTCCTCTATGCGCCAAAAGTTCTCCAACTCTCGCTGGGCAAATGAATTCTTGCCACTTGTATGAATTGTCTATATTTTCGTATCAGAATCTGAAATGTGTTACGATTACTGTAAATGTAGATACTTAAGTGAGTACTAAAGTGAGTTTTGATGATAAATTCTTGGCCGAGTTTTGTAAATTTTCTTTGTATTTTCAAAAGTTACAACGTTGATACTACGCTTTCGAGCGTTTGTATGGTTTTGTGTGTGTGTGTGTGTGCTGATAGTTCTGACAGCTGTAAGATCATGCTTATGACTGTATTATCATTATATATATCTATAGATACTATGACGGTATTCACGACCTGCGGCAACTGCGCTACTAAAATGTTTCAACAGATTTTCAGTTTACTACTACCGAGCCCATTGACTGCGGCTGTGTCAAAAAAGGTAAGCAAAAATCTGCAAATTTTATGGCCACTTATTTAAAAAAGTCCATGTTTTCTTCATTCGCATCGGGCAGTTGCCACATCTCGTGAACATCTCTATGTGTTAGGCATTATGAAAATGTACAGCTGTATGTGTGCGTGTGTGGGTGTGCCGCTTTAATTGATTCGATTAGAGCTTAAGTGTAAAAGAACAGCGCTTCATTAGATAGTTTAGGTATAAAAAGGTTGACTAGGTTTTCTTTCATCTTCTCTGCGTCTGCAGTTACGCGTTTCAGTGTGTTGTTTTTTTAATTTTGGGTTTTTTTTTTTGTTTGTTATTTTTACATTATACAAGTTTGTGTATATATATATATAGACTTGAGTTGATTATGCGCACACTTTATTTTTGTATAGTACAAAATTTACAATGCAATCGCGTCGAGTACGCAGAAGAGTGACAACTTCCTGCCAGTGCGAAACGCGAAATGCGAGACGCGGCAGCGGCTGCGGGGCGCAACGCGCCCGTTGCACGTTGCAGTGCAAATCGCATTCCGGGCACCGAGAGTCAGTGGTTCATAGTTAATGTTAGTACTAAAAAATATATAGGGCGTGTAAAGATCTTTTGTAAAAAAGGTAAGTAAGTAAGCGTCTTTCACTTTTACGTGTCTACGTGCGCTAAGTTCGCAGTGGTGTAAAGTGCAGAGTGTTTGTCGTTTTGTGTGCATAAGTTGAATCAGTGGCGCACACAAGTTTGGTTTGCGGATGCAAAGCTCTTCCAAATGTCAGTTTGTACCAAACATTTTGGTTTCAAATCATATTTGCATTAAAAGTTGTGTACAAAACCCCACAAAATGAAATCCGGTATACGCCACTAAATGGGATTATGAACAGTGTACGTGCGTGTGTGTGTGTGTGGGCGGTGTAGCTGGGGCTGGCTGGCTGCAGTTGGCTGGAGGAGTTTCTTTGCGTTTGGTGCTTTTAGAAAATCGCAATTTTTGGTGCATTGGAAAAAGTTCAGGAGAGTTCAAAAGCTCGTTTTGTTGCGCCTCTCACATATGTTTGATTGTTGTTGTTCTTTTTGTAATTGTTGTTGTTGCTGTTGTATTATTAGTACAGGTCTGCTGACAGACACACGCAATTGTGTTGCCGTAGCATTTTGAATGATTTGCTGCTTAAGCCGCATTGTTGTTTGGGTTTTCTTCGTACTTTGTGCAGCTTTTTCATTTCGTAGTTTTGTGTGCAATCGAATTGTCATTTTTATATATACTATATATAAGTATATGTGTATGTATGTAGTTCAAATATATGTATGTATATATCTATATGTGGATTTATTTTCTATATATATATATATATATGTATATATAAGTGTGAGTATGTATGTAGCTTTGTTTGCATGTAGTGGGGAGAAAATCCCTTCAATTGACAACAATTATTGAACATTAAATTAGTCGTTTAGCTTTTGCTGCTTCTTTTGTGGCGCCTCATTTTCTCCTTCAACTTGCCGCATCTCAAGTTTCAAAGTCTTTCTTTGTTCATGCTAGATTTAATATGTATGCATATAGTTGTTTTTGCTGTAGTTGCTTGTAAATTGTTTCAATATTAACTTCATGTACATATGTATGTACATATGTGGTATATATATAGTGATTTTCTTAATTCAGTTTTTTTCGTGTGTATTCTCGTAGGAGAAACATTCCAAAACATAACTAAAAACAATGACAAAAGTTCCCTAAGAGTTTGTTTTGTTTGTGTGCTGGCCGTGTGGTTTGTTGGTTTGTGCCAAACCTTAAGTAGTGTTGTTGTTGTTGTTTGCTTTTACAAAAAAAAAGAATTAAGACCATTTCAATAGTTTAATAGTTTACGCTTTTGTTTTTAAACAAATCATTCGAGAGTAGAACGTAGCAGATTCGAAAACATTGGCTTTCTCAAATTTTCAAAATCGTCAATTTCGTTATATTTCTTTTACTTTCGAGGTTTGCCTTTATTTTTAAGAAATTTTTTCTGAACATAAGTTAATTGTTTTCTTGCGTTGAACAACTAAATATACAAAAGAGTGCAAGTTAAAGGCAAATTTAAGAAATTTTAAATTTAAGAATTTAAGAAATATTTAAAAAATTTTTCCTGAACAATTTTTTCTTGCGTTGTACAAGTTAAGTTCAAGTGCAAGTTAAAGGCAAATTTAAGAAATTTTAAATTGAAGAATTTAAGAAATATTTAAGAAATTTTTTCTGAACAATTTTTTCTTGCGTTAAACAACTAAATATACAAAAGCGTGAAAGTTTAAGGCAAATTTAAGAAAATTTAATTTTAAGAGTTTAAGAAATATTTCAGAAATTTTTTCTGAACAATTTTTTCTTGCGTTGAACAACTAAATATACAAAAGAGTGAAAGTTTAAGGCAAATTTAAGAAATTTTAAATTTAAGAATTTAAGAAATATTTAAGAAATTTTTTCTGAACAATTTTTTCTTGCGTTGAACAACTAAATATACCAAAGAGTGCAAGTTTAAGGCAAATTTAAGAAAATTTAAATTTAAGAAATATTAAAGAAATTTTTTCTGAACAATTTTTTCTGGCGTTGAACAACTAAATATACCAAAGAGTGCAAGTTAAAGGCAAATTTAAGAAAATTTAATTTTAAGAATTTAAGAAATATTTAAGAAATTTTTTCTGAACATTTTTTTCTTGCGTTGAACAACTAAATATACAAAAGAGTGAAAGTTTAAGGCAAATTTAAGAAATTTTAAATTTAAGAATTTAAGAAATATTTAAGAAATTTTTTCTGAACATTTTTTTCTTGCGTTGAACAACTAAATATACAAAAGAGTGAAAGTTTAAGGCAAATTTAAGAAATTTTAAATCTAAGAATTTAAGAAATATTTAAGAAATTTTTTCTGAACAATTTTTTCTGGCGTTGAACAACTAAATATACCAAAGAGTGCAAGTTTAAGGCAAATTTAAGAAAATTTAATTTTAAGAATTTAACAAATATTTAAGTAATTTTTTCTGAACAAGTTTTTCTTGCGTTGAATCACTAAGTAAATATACAAAAGAGTGAAAGTTCAAGGCAAATTTCCACTGAAATCAATAAAAAATGTAGCAAATATCGAGTAGCTCCAAGTGAAGGCAATTAACAAGTTGCAAAGTCATTTGTAAAAGTACGCATTTTTGGCAAAAAAGACAAATATTTGAAACCACAGAAAAGCGTAACGCAACGGACTTATCACTTGTCTGCTGAAAGGCCATTGACACTAAAGGAAAGTCGTATATCTTATTTTTGCACACGTCTGCAAGTTGACTAACTCAATTAACCCTGGAATTCATAACTCATTTTGCAGCTGTACAACACGCTCAAGAAGTTTGTGGTATCGACAACTACACAAATCTGTTCTGTTCGCACACAAATCTGTTCGATTTTAATTGCCACTCTCGACTTTTCGTCCAACTTTTCTATCGTCCGTACAAAAAGTCCAGCTTTGCTAGTTACTATATGTTCTAATTGTATGTGGCCAACTCAATCCAGCTTCATACTGCTGATGCCTGTGCAGGTCCCTCGGTTCCAACCTCAACGCTCGCTACTGTAGTCTAAGTAGTTAACATTTACCCTAACGCAGTTGTGTTCCAATGTAGTTAGTGTTCCTGCTTAGAAATAGTTGTTTTTGTTGTTTTTCCTTGTTTTTTTATACATACATCTCTTAATAGTTTAGATAAATCTTTGTTTGTTTGCACCATTTCGAATTTCATTCTCTAGAGGATTCTTTACAAAAATTACCTAGTCAGTATGTGGTAGTTTAGTGTGTAGATAGCGCAATGTCTGCCTTGGTTGCACAGTTGCAACGACTCTCACTAAGTGTGCACTCTCTGTCGTTTTTCTACACAATTCGATTGTACACTGGAATCGTGTTGCTTCTCGCTGCAAAATGCTGCCCTCTCCTACCTTAGTTCAGGAGCCTTGCGGCCTCCACTGCTGGACTCACACTCTGATTGGCGGCGTCATTTAGGTAATGATCCGCGCCTTCTGCTTGCGCACAAAGTCCTGTGCCTGCTTGTCGTTCACTCGCAGTTCCAGTATTTGCAATATGGGATTATCTGTAATGGCCCAGAACGAATCGCTTTGCATTAGTGTTGCCGATGTTTAATTAAAGGGGAAGGTATGTTGAAGTTTTTGGGCACCACTGAGATGAAAAATTAAGGTGCATTTGTCATTTAAGGTTCGAAGGACGAATGCTCTGTTAGAGCTTTGTGTTGCTGGGCATGCGATTCTTGTAATTCTCATCTGCTTCATGTGGATACCGATAGAAGTAGACGAGCGTTTCACCAGGCCGAGCTAGAATTCGAACCTAGGGCCTCGGTATGAGAAGCCAGCGCGCTACCCGCTGGGCTATCGAGGCCGGCCAACCAGAGGCTAGCCAGAGTAGACATAAAGCAACAGTGGACTTACTGATGGCCTACTGAAGAAAGAGTGAGAGGAAAACGACATTAACATAATCATTGTTGAAACAGTAATGTCGTACAGGGCAGAGACTGGAAACTTTCTCAAGTAAATTCAACCGGGATGTTATGTATCTGTCGTCATGCAGGGATGTTTACTGGGTCACCTCACAGAGAGTCAGACATCATGAACAACTATTCTGAAAGCACTGGACAATCAAGTGGCAATCAAAAGTAGATATGCAGCAAACATCAATAATCTTAAAACTGGCGCATGAATGCGCTGAGAAACCTCCTTGAGGACGAAAATTGTACACTATGTTTCTAAGATGCTGAGACAGATATACACATAGAAGGTTCCACCGAAGGAGCAAGTTTTTAGATTTGTATTACTCGTGTATCCGATATCTGTGGAAACATTGATAATGTTGCAGAAGGTATTTGGTGATGAGGTTTGAGGAAAATATGTTCACAAGTGGCCGTTCAAACCAGGCCGAGAAAAGGTTCAAGACCCAAATGCACATCAAGGAAACACAAATATGATGCTCGAAAATTTTTGTTCTACACCGTCGTTGTCGGTATTTTATTTGGATCAACCTGAATCATTTTCCGAGATGCGACAAATTACGATTGCATCCAAAAACACTTAATTTATTAAAAGAAAGCGCCACATTGACATTTGTAAGAAACATGATTTGTGACTATCAGGACGTCGTAAAATGTATTAAACATTACAGAAGATCCAACTTGTATCTATGCCTAAGACCATAATGCAAATTCCGAATGTTCAGTTATGCCAAATGCTTAGATTCGGAAGATAAAAGTCAAACCGAACATAGTATTAGGGCAAAAGACCTCTCCGACTGTTTCGAGGATTGGGAAAGCGTTAGCATAGGTTCAAGTGCGAAGTCCTTTGAAGGCGTTGCATCTTACTTGAGTGAATCACGATTTTTCATTTCATAACTGAGTTCACCTTAGTTTTTATCACAGCAGTTAATAAATTTTAGACCATTTTATATTAAAACACATAAGAAATCATATATTATATGGATACCTTGTTGTTTTGACTCACTTTTGTCGCGTTGCTGCATCAGCGGCAGCTCGATCTGCTTTAGTCCGTGGAAGTTGTCCACGCTCGTGTTGTAGTCGGCTACGCCGGGTATGGTGCCCAATGCCAGAAAGGCCTCGCCGCCGAAATCGTTGGCGGTGAGCACATCGTGGTCCATAACGGTAAAGCAAATCATAGCACCCTCCACCATGCACTGCTCCAGCGTGACGGAGAACTCGAAGCACTCGTCGAAAATGGGATTCAAAGTTTTCTGCAACCGAATGAATGATGAATGAAACAATTTGCTTTATGATTGTGGAAAATGGTGGTGTGTCGCCTCACCTTATGCACATTGGTCTGCTGCTCCAGGCAGTGCTGGAAGACGCGACGCGGCAGCAACTCGATTATCACAAACGGATCGCTGAAGCCGTTCGGATCGAGCGGCACAATGTCGCGGCCGTGCAGCACCTCGACGCACAGCGAGTCGTGGTTGAAGTAGGCGCGCACCGTCAGCGATCCGTACGGGCTGGGCATGGGCGTCATCAACTGCTCGCGCAGCCGATTCATGTAGAACATGTCCATGAGCCGCTCGGTGTCGGTCTTGTGGAACTGCAGCCGCTGCTCGATGCGCCAATAGTCGTCGGTGTGCAGACAATCCATCGACAGGCCCTGGCCCTCGGCATGGAAAAAGTCGACGAGCAGCTGCAGCGCCTCGTACAGGCGCTTGTGAAAGTTCGACGGCTTGTCGCTCTCGTCGCCGGTCTCCATTTGGCGCGCCATCTCTCCCAGCACCGTCTTCCAGATGAAGCGCAGCGATCGATTGAAGTTCTTCGTGAGCAGCGCACTGTTAAGCGCCGCCAGATGGCAGTCAAGGTACTCGAGCAGCGGCACAATGGCCTGATTCGAGGGCAGCGAGTCCGGCGACCAGGCCAAGTGGAACACGGCCTTTTGCAGGGACACCTGCATCAGCGGTGCCAGCTTGGACAGGATGCGCTCGCAGCGGTTCTCCATGTGCGTGAGGCTCGACTCCAGCAGATTGTCGGCGATCTCCTCGAGCGGCTGCTCGTCCGAGCGGAATTCGGCGAGCGTGCGGCGCACATACTCCAGATTGTTGACCGTCACGCACATGTCATCCGAGCAGCGGAACGGTCCCTGCTGCTCGTAGTAGCCGCTGTCGGCCAGTGTCGTGTGTATGAGATCGCAATAGTGCATCGCGCCCGAGCACACCACGTCGATGAGCTGCGACTCCAGCATGATGGCCGTCTCCTCGTCGGGCCAGCTAATCACCTTCCAGAACTCTTTGATGTTCAGCAGCGTCGAAGCGGTGTCCACTGACGACGAGCTGTAGCGCACAACGCGCTCGCCCTCGCAGATGGCGTCCAGGCGAATGGCGGCGCGAATGCGCTGCAGCGCTTTCGCCTTGCTCACCATCATCCAGCGCTCGAACGTCGATATGAACCACTCCTGACAGTTGGCGAGCGCCAGCGGCTTCTCGGGCGGCTGCGGCTGTGCCGACAGGTGCCGCTTCAACTGGCAGAACTCTTGCAGGGCGAGAAACAGCTCGAACGGCTTGATGTCGATGGGTTCGGTGTCGCCCTCGAGCACCGTGTACTGGGCGAGGGTCATGCGCACGCCAGGCACCTGTCCGGCCGCCATGCGCGAGTAGATCTCGTCGCCGATCATTGCGTCGAACTGCTTGTAGATGATGCTAAAGTACTGAATGCCGTTGGTGCTGTATTCAAGAATGGGAGAAACGAAAACGTAATGCGAAATGCGGTTAGGTTTGATTTGGTTAGAGGTGAGGTTAGGTGAGATTAGTTGGAATAAGTTAGCTAAGATTCGGTTTGAGTTTGGGTGAGGTTGGGTTATGTGAGGGTATCTCAGTCTAGATTTGATAAGTTTAGGTTAGGATGGGTGGTTTAGTGTTTAGTATGCTAGGTTAGGTTAAAGTAGTTTAGGTAAGGTTAGATTAGATTATAGATGGTCGCCTTCCACCAGTGGAAAGACCACTTAAGTAAACTGGGATGGCTTATTGTGACGACAATTCTGGAACTAACGAGGCTTGCAATATTTGCTTTGATATCTTTTTGACGTTTAGGGTCGAAAGTGTGAGAGGATTCGACTTTGAGGCCTTCAAATTAGGTTAGACTCAGTGATTTGCTGCCAAAGAAACAGCACTCAACTAATATCCAAAAGTGAAATATTAATTGCAGAATGGTAGTTTGACTTCAAGTTAGGTTAGGTAGGGAAGGGTGTGTGCGACCCAGAAGCCGCACTTCCACTCGGAGGCCAAAATGGCCCATTGTGAATCCCTTCTTGGAAGGTTCTGGAGCTAACCAGTGGCTCTCAGTCCGGGGCAAACCAATTCGACCTCTTGATGAAGGAGAGTATATCCGAAATTTCGACTATTGCCGCGCAAGCCAAGTCTGCCAGGAAGCTTGACCCCAGGGTACGGAGACGGCGTTCCTGCAGAGCCGGGCAGTGGCACAGGTAGTGTTGGATCGTTTCCACTTCTTCTTCATCTCCACAACTTCTGCAGACATCACTGGACGAGAGGCACCGTTTGAAAAGCATGGATTGACTTCAAGTTAACTTTGAACCAACTTGTGAAGGACTCTCGGTTCTTGCGCAAATACAATGACATCATTTTAAGCGTTTTTATACGAGTACATCTGCAGAGTTCTTTCACATCATGACCAAACATCAAACACACCATGTCCCCCTCATCACGAAATGCAGCGAATGAGCAATGCTCGCTAAATTTCGTTGACCTAAGCAGCTTTCTGACAATAACCGCACACAGAAATGTTCAAGCAGCCACAGCCAAATCTGCTCGGAGCATTTCAATACACTATTATCGACCTAAGCCACTTTAGTCAAATAATAAAATAAATCGCCGGAAATCTGCTTATCAGTTCGTGTACGAGTGCTGTGTGCGACCAGACGGACAACGTCACAGAAAGAGACGCCGAAAGCAAACAAACAAACAAATAGAAAATCCTAAAGAGTACGATTTAATGTCGATAATAGCACATCCACGACCACTGTTCCGCCCGCTCCGTTCAGGCTCGTGTCTTTAGACGCCAGTTCCACGTCGGCGTCACACGCCAGGCCAGCCGACGCACCTACATACATATCAGGCAGTCAATAACCGGCCAACAGGATATCGGCAACAGCGGGACGAGCAAAAAAGCTCAACTTCACTCGACTCATTTCGGCGGAGGAGGTCAATATTTGCTGTCTAGACAATATTCGCTTCAAATTCGTCCAGCCGAGCTGACGTTCGGCTGCCCCAGTCGCGTCTTGCGGTCGTTGATAAATGAATGAAAAGTGTTGCTGCGACACGCCATTGTGGAAATTGAAGTGGATTAAAATCCAAACACTTTGACGTGCAGAGACTGCGGAATTTTCGGCCACTGACACATTCGCAGGCGGTCACACAGCGCCGTCACAGCAACGTCGCTGGTCAGCTGCAACAAATTGCTCCGTCGGTTGCGCGTGGTTTGTGCGGAGCGTACAGAATTTGTACAGAATGGGCAAAAGGCTGCAGAGATCGTGCGGGCCGGGTTGGCAAATTGAGCAGTGCGTTTCGTAAAATGACAGGCCACTTAATTGGCGTAGAGTTGCTGCCAGCAGCCGGTCAGCCTCCTGCTGTAGTTAGTACCGTTGCTTAAGACCATCACTCACGCCATAAATTGGCTAATTTCAGCATTTTGTCAGCGTTACTAACAATGAGCGACGCGTGGGACGACTGGCGGTGGTTAAAATTTTATGCGTTTAATAATGACGTCCGCGACATTTGCTAAAGTTGCCATAAAAACTCCAACACGTTACGTGAAGTACGTGCGACGATTTTTTTATTACGGGGCAATTAATTTGCGGCTCATGTAGCAGTTTTCTTTTATGACGCACTACAAAGTGTGTGTGCACTTAAGGCGAGAGTGGCGCGCTTGTACGTGCGAAAATACACAGCCGCAAGTGGCAGCTGTGACGAAAAATTACCTGCAAAACGGTTGGAAATAAATCGAGAAATTAAACAAGTAAAAACTGCATTCAGAGCATACAAAACTCGGTGCAATTCGAGTGAAGAAATTCAGGACGCAAGTAAATGACAGAAGCGACAATCGGCTGGTGTGTGCTTTCTGTCGTACTGGGGTTGGTCTATAAAGTTTCTGACAAGGTGATTTCGTATTATGTAAAGTCTTTAAGACAAGACCGGACTTCTAAGAAAGAGTGCAGCTTTTGTTTGACTGCCTTGGACAAATCACCCAGATGTATGATGAAGCTCTGGCGAAAATCCTTTGGATGCTATACTTAGAGGTTGACGGCGAAGAGGGATTTCCTGGCCTTGTTGCAAAAATCAACCTGAAGCCATCATCTCTTGGTGTTACTAATTAGAAAACTTTCTGGGAAAGAGGTGCTACGATAGGCCTTTTAGATTCCGCATGTACTCATCGCCAAGCAATATATCTCAACTAAAGTAAGAGTGATATGCTCTTTCGATAAGTAGATTTAGTTAACCCTTTCGACCCCGAATTTTACCCTGTGTCTCGATATTACCTTTTTGGTATCTAAATCTTGAAACATTTACCTAAGAAGTGTGCACACGACATTTGAAGTCGCCACGCGTCTTTGTTAGAGTTCTAGAGCTAGTTTACTTTTGAACAATTTTAGCTTGAAACGGGTTAAATAAATTTTATATCAATATTTTTTAATTACAGAACAATTATTTAATATTTACGGAAAAATACAAAATTATCACTTTTTGATTTTATTTAACCATTATTAAAGAAACAGGGTTTCGATCAAACGCGCCCAATTCGTAGACTTCAATTAGAACACAAACTTTCCCTGATATCGCTGCAAATGATTGGAAATTATTTTGGGGATAACAGTACAATTTTTTTTAATTTGCTTTGAAGTCACTTCTAAAGATATTAATTTTTTGGTGCCTTTTAAATTAAACCCATAAATCAATCGTAGCTTTTGCTATAAGATGAAAAATAGGTAAAGTTGCTCTCAAGAAACTTTGGGGTCGAAAGGGTTAAGAAAGGGTCACACCATCTTCATAGGCAGCTAATATAACTTGAAAGCGTCACAGTAATTCAGAGCTGTTGCAAAGCTGTTGTTGTTTGATAACGAAGTAAAGGCTCACCGACACCGACCGATAGTTCTTCATGAAGCGAGGGAACCATTTAATTGGAACGATTTTCATAAAATTCCGGCAAAAAAGGTGTTCGATCCGCTAGTTGGAGGCCAACGGTGAAGAGGGAGACTGTGTCCGGTGGAAAGACCAGGTTGAGGACGTCTTATTATCTTTTGGTGTGACTGGAGACTGGTGAAAGCTCGCGCAAAGCCGAGGCGCCTGGAGAGAACTTTTGCGGCAGGCCGTTACCCGGTAATGGGTTTTTAATAAATATAATACAAATAAATAAGTTTTTCTTTAACGACGGCGAGGCATTTAAATTTTATCTTTTTCTCTTATTGCAATACCTTTCGACCGCTAAGCGGCAATCAGGGTACAGGATCTTTACACAATAACATCCGAGACTGTGGTTAGCTGTTGCAAACCATTTGACGAGGTGGCTGAACAGTGCTGTTGTCGGTGTTTTTACAGGTCACTGCATGCTCGGCACGCACAAGAAAAGTGTAGGTCTGGGCTACTTATAACACCGTGCGACAAAAATGAAAAAAAATTTTCACACCGAAAAAATCCATATGGGCGTGAAACTAGAGACCAAATATAGTAATACTGCGTACTCAGTTTTTCATTTCCACATCCTTTGTCATTTTAAAAGGACTTAAAAACTTTGAAGGGGATAAAAAATAAAAAAAATATTTAAAATACTTAACCTCGTTAGAATATGGCGATATGTAAATCAAATGAAAGAGGAAAGGCTCAAGAATTTAAATAAAATTGATTTTTTATCTATTTGTAAAAAAGGATATAAAAACGGTCCTTTTAAAATTTTTATCCTTTATATCCTTTAAAATTTATATGAACTAGCATCAACCTCGGCAAGGCATAAATTCTTCATAATACTTATGTCGGAGATTGCAGTATTTTCAACAATTTTAGTAGACTTCATCCTATGCCGACTAGATGTGTGCTAGGCTTAAAAACTATGAACTCGGCACGATCAAAATGCATCTGTTTTTGTTCAAATGAGCTCCTGAGGCTGACTTCTGGGTTTACGTTGCATTTTTAAAAAATTGTTAAAAAAAAAGTAGAAAAACTGTCTAAAAAATTAAATTTATAAATGAAACATAATTCTAACATTCCATTAGAGGATTACATAAAAAAATTGGAATCGAAAATCTTTTGGTATAGGATTTATCACCATTTGAAATCTTAAGTGAGACTGTGAGGCTCACTTCTGGGAATTAGGGTTAAAAGGACAAAGGATGTAGAAATGAAAAACTGAGTACGCAGTATTACTATAATTGGTCTCTAGTTTCACGCACATATGGATTTTTCCCGGTGTGAAAAATGCTGTCGCACGGTGTAATTGGTGCAAAAGTTGTAGAGACAAAAAGAATAATAATTTTTTCTACTCAGAAAACCTCACTGGCAGTTCAAATGAGGACATTAGCTGGTTATCGCCTAAAGGAACATTTTAAAAATATTTTTTTCATGCATTCCTTCCGTACCAAATCGAACAAGCCAAGTCGAATTTTCGGAACTTTTGATAATGCAACTGAACTGATTACACTTTCACGCACCACTTTCCCGAATCCTGGCAAAATTTCGCTGCATTATTCAAGTCAGGCCAGTCGAGATTAGATTACAGGTTGTAATAATTGTAGGCATTCAGCTTTTTACACATTAAATTGCAAATAATTTAACTTGGGTCAAATTATATTTGGCCATTTTCGGTTGAAATGCGGCAGCAAAATGAAATTAGGTGCAGAAAGTTTGAATATTAATGCGTAATAAAGTGACATTAAAATTCCCCATACAGACGTCAGAGGACCGGTTCTAGTGTGGCGAATATGTTCGGCCGTGTGCCACGTACGGACAACTCGAATGTCGCCCGACATAGGAAACGCTCGTTAGCAGTCAATTCTAATGGGAAACCGTCTTCCATTTTGCATTGCCGCTTTCGTTGCCACTGCTGCAGGGGTGAGCGCTAGCAGCGTCAACAACAGGACAGCAATAACAAATACCATAAGAACAACAACAACAACAAGCAGAGCCTGAACAACACAATTTGTGCCTTTGGCGAGCGACCACTCGAGCCGACGCGGCACGTTGTGCTAACGTTCGCGTTGCGGTACGCTCACGCCCACTTTTCATAGCCCATGACACCGGCGCACCGCCTAGGCTCATGAATTTTGTACAGCAATGCCCTGGGCTCTGTTGGCTGGTGGCTGGCGGCAATGCGGCAGCTGTTGGCTGACTCGCCGTTCACGCGTTTACGCTGAGTGTGTTTTATGGCTGACACGTGCCTGACATATTCAATTTAAGTTTTCGCACTCGCCAGCAGCAGCACAACGCCGTACACTAAAAAATCCTTTCGAGCGCAATAATGGCGCCAGCAATAACAACAACTGTGCGTACCACCCGCAATCGATATCGACTGCAAGCGACCGAGCTGAACTACCCAGTCGGGTCAGTAACCCATTTCCGGCGTCGGCACCCACTGTCATGCGGCACTTACTTGTCGAACAGGGCGTGATAGTAGGACTGGCCCAGCTGTATGTCTGCTGTTAGCGTCGTCACAAAGTTGGCCAGCGGATTGGACAGGCACTGCGACTCGCGCAGCACGTTCTGGCCCCACATCACGGAGCCTTTGCGCAGCGCGTTCACCACCTCGCCGCGCACGCCCTTGTTGAAGGGGCAGACGGCGCGAAAGGCGCGCATCGAGCCCAACAGTCCCAGGCAGCGCAGCAGGAATTCCAGGCGTATCAGCGAGGGCGGATTGAGCGCGGGAAAGATGTCGCGGTGGCGGCGTATCTGGTTGAGCGAGCGCTCCACGAATCCGTTCATGGCCTCGGCCAGCCACTGCTCGAGATCGCGTGTGAGCGCCTCCTGATTGGGCTGGTTCCAGTGCTTCTCCAGGTCGCCGAGCAGGCGGTGCACGAATTTCGGATCCAGCGGCGTGGTGCGATTGAGCTTGGCCGCAGCGACGAATCTGTAATTACGAAACGAGAATGAATGTAGGTGGGTGTGCGGCAGCTAATGAGGCAACATTGTTGCATTGCACATTCGAATGTGTGAGAAAAGAGGATGACATGGTGTCAGTCAATAAAGTCATCATTCGATGATATCATCGAAATAACCAGCATTCCATAAGACTGTAACTGTATGTGTAACTCAAAAGCTAGAACAATCTTTGGGAATTTTCCTACCAAAGGATCAAATTTCCGAATATCTCTAACCTAATATTTATTGATGTAGGCAGAGACCTAAAAAAATTATTATCCATATTTTTGGGAATGAAAAAATTGCCCTAATTTAAGAAATTTCTATAATTATTGCTTTATAATAATTATTCCCAATAAGACATTTTTTACGTCGCCTATAACTATTATCATGCAATAAATATTTTTGAGTTGCATAATAACTCTTAAGAGTAAGAAGTATATTTTTCGTTGTCGATAATTATTATTTTGGGATTTTTGTTTTTTACATTGCTTCATAACTTTTATTTATGACTTTTTTAATTTACGTTACCGATAACTATTATTTTGAGAAATTTTTTGTTTACGTTGCTTCATAACTTTTATTTATGAATTTTTTTTTCATTTACGTTGCCGATAACTATTATTTTGGAAACTAATTTTTTGACTTTGTATTACCACATTTTGGATATGAATTGATTTTTAATTGTTTTAAATTGACAAACGCAAATTAACTGCAGAAACCTAATTTCCACCAACAACTAAACAATTAAAAATCAATTCGTACTCAAAATGTGGTAAGGCGACGTAAATAAAAAAAATTCTTTCATAAAAGTTATGAGGCAACGTTAAAAAAATTTTCTTTCAAATAATAGTTATCGGTAACGTAAATAAAAAAAATCATAAATAAAAGTTATGAAGCAACTTACAAAAAATTTTCTCAAAATAATAGTTATCGGTAACGTAAATAAAAAAAGTCATAAATAAAAGTTATGATGCAACGTAAACAAAAAAAATCCCAAAATAATAATTATCCAGAATGAAAAAAATATTTATTTCTCATAACAGTTATTATGCAACGTAAAAATTAATTGTCGCAAATAATAATTATAATCAACAAATAAAATTTATGTTGCATTGTAATAGTTAGGTTAGGTTAAAGTGGCTGTCTTGGCCCGGGACTTGCCGAAAAGACACACTTAGGCCACGGAATGGGCCCGTTGTGATACCACAGGTTATTGTAATAGTTACATTGCAATTAATTTCTTAAAAAACTTATGATAGTTAAGTCCCTGGATGTGGAATAATGTTTTATTAGTTTTATTTCTATATTGAGAATATTTGTCGCTTTGTCATTTGTCATGTAGTGTGTTTATAGTCAAAACTTTCGCTATTTTGTTGCCAAAACTCAACTTCCGCACCTTCGAACCAATGACCTTTTAATTAACACTTATGTGCGTGAATGACTTTTACTACACTATCACGTAAATAGGTCTGGCCAGACCTACATGCACTTTTGAAGTAAATTTAAACTAGCACTTATAAGTAAATATTTCATTGCACTTAGTGGCCTACTGCCGTTATTTTTCTATTCCCTAATGCATTCGCTGCTGCTTGTGGTTTGTGTCAGTCAGGTAACACAAGTCGCGTCAATAAAGCACATCACCGTTACGTGACCCTTTCCTACTCCGCTTCACATCAGCCTAGCGGCTTTTGCTGCCCCCCCCCCCCCCCCCACCAATATTCACTTACCTGGCCATGGCGCAGTGCAGATCGGATAAGTCGGCCTGCACCGCCAGCTGGTGCAGTATGGTGAGCGCTGGGCCCGGCAGTTCGCCATTCCACGTCCACGACGGCTCGTGCGTGGCCACCTCGTGCTGCATGAACACCATGTGCAGCTTTTCGATTTTGCTCAACTCGATCTCGTTGTCCTCCTCCGATGTGCCGTGGTCCTCGCGCGTCGATAGCCACAGCTTGAGCCGTATGCGACCCTGTACCGTGCTGCGGTGGCTGCGCGCCTCCAGCTTGAACCAGCCGTCCAGCCCGGTCGAGGGTATGTCGGCAATGGGAATGTTCACGCAGCCAAGGAAGTCGTCCTGCGAGCCCTGCCGTGCCGACTGGCAGACCTGCTTGAAGAAGCGACCCAGGCCGCGCACGCCGCGCACCTCGTTCAGCCGCGACACGGCGTCCATGACGCAGCTCTCGTCGTCATGGTCCCAAATGTCCAAATGGAACGTGTCCGTATTGATGTCATCGATGTCGCTGCAATGCACAAAATCAGCACAGAAACGAAATGAGTTAGCGGGGCGCGAATGAAAGGAAGTGCTGATTTTAAACGCGTCGCCGTGGCGTTCACTTCCGCGTCGCCCGCAGTGTGAAGGTGGCTGTGACATTCAATGGATTTGTTGGCAATCAGTGAATGGTGCGCTCGTGCTTGGTGGCGGTTTCGCGGATTTTATTGACACAGTTGTTGTGTTATTTCCGACATTAAACGGAAAGGCCGAATGGCAGCAAACGGAAGGCAAGCAAATTGAAATGGAATCGCGTGTAAGAGGGAATATTTTTAGAATATTTTTAGGTTGTTTTTGGCCCACATTTATGAAGGGATTTGCTATGAGAAAGGACTGTTTTTAATTAATAAAATTGTTATTTTACGGAAATCTTGGTTACTTAAGAAAACCTTTGCAAATACCCAAACCTTTCTTTACAATTTAAGAATTTAAAATTTCAAATAGTTTTGAGAATCAGTCGAGAAACTTTCTCTGAGAAACCCAAATTTTTCTTTACAATTTAAGAGTTTAAAATGTCAGATAGTTTTGAGAAGGAGTCGAGAAATTTTCTCTCAGAAAGGAGTTTCTGAATCACTCAAGATTGAGTTACATATTTCACTGGAGACTTATGAAATGATGTAATACTACGGGAGGATGGAACAGAAAAAAGAAAGTTAAGAAGAAGGGAAATTGGGGAAATTGGAACTGCTACTGTGCAATTTTTTGGGACAATGGAGAAGTTTTCAGCAATGATGCCCAAAGTGGCCATAAATGTGTGAGCTCCATAACAGTGCTCAGTGTAAGTGCGATCAACAAACCAGGGCCTTAGTCTCTAATCTTAAATGAAATTCTGTCATCTTCAAGTTCGGTACTGGCACTGGCACAAAGAAAAAAAACCCTTCTTGAAGGAAGGGTTGAAGAGTTGGCTGAAATCCGGATCTAAATATTCATTGTCAAATAATTCAGCAAACCAAGGAAGTAGAGGCTGTGAATAGCCAAGACCCACATGAAGCCGTTCAAGCTTTGATCCATTTATCCATTTGGTAGGAAAAGCTCCGAAGGACGTCGTGGAAAATCAGCACAAAACTCTCGTTTCATTTCTTTAACATAAAATATTACACTTACAATGGAGATGGTTGCAAAAGGTTTGACCCAACACCTCCTCGCACTTGTGCTGAGCTATCAGGTACAAATATGAGTAAATATATACCTGAATCTGTACACATAAAATTATTTGTCCTGACTGATTCATCATTGCCCAACCCAGACCGCTGAAGCTACAAACATGAAACTTGAACTGTACTAAGGTTTATTTAAGAAAAGAAATCTATGCTACGAAAGGATTTTTAAAATTCGAAGCCTAAGGGAGGAAAATTGGGTTGAGTGATTTTATGAATACTTAAATGTGATTTAAATAATAAATTTAAGAACGATAACGAAAAGAGCGAAAACGAACGGAGCGACGGCAAAAACAAACGCAACAACGGCGACGACAGATTTGTTTGAGAAGCTGACACATTGGGTCGCATCCAGCCGCATTCATCCATCCATCCATCATCATCGCCAATAACGTTAAATTGAAAAACTATATCAAAACCAAATCAAAAATTATTCCACCAGTATTTTGTAGTTATTGTTAAACCAAAACTTGACTGGGTCCACATTAGGTTAAGAGTTTGCATACGAAAAATTGTGAAATAACAATTCAATTTGTCAGTTTGGTAAAAGCAAATTAAAAAGGAAATAACTAATTTCTTTTTTAAATTTAAATCTGACATGGTCAACAAAGAATTAATAGTTTTTATAGGGAAGCTACTACGCTGGCCATGTCTTCTGTATGGACGATGAAGCTTCGGCGAAAAAGGTTTTCGACGCTGTAGTTGGAGGTCGACGGTAAAGAGAGAGGAAGGACCAAGTTGAGGATGTTCTATTATCTCTTGGTGTGATCAACTGCAGATGCGTCAGAAGAGAACTCACCTACCTTTCCGTAAGCCGGTAAGGTAGGCCGGTAACGTGTTGTTATGGTCAGTTATCCCTTTCGCTATTTTGTTGCCATGTGGCAACATGCTACTTTGTGGACGTCTGCATCCTCCATGGTTGCAAGAATACATTTTTTTGTTGATCTTTAGAATAGTTTGAAGTTTTAGGAAAAATACGAAATTAATAAACTGAATATTTTAGTTTAAAGAAGAGAAGTATACACATTTTTTGAATGGTATATCTTGACATAGTAAAGGAAGAAGAATCAGAAAAAATTAGAGCACTTTTTAATTTGACGTTTTCTTTCAATTTAGATAATTCTTTTTTTAAATTTTGGCTGATGTAAATGAAGAAATATTCAAATTTTCGTTATGCGTAAAAAGTTTTATGTTTAAGTAATTATTACAGCCACAACGATGTGGTTGCTCTCATAGAAAACACTCTAAAATACAGGGTCCGAGTATAAAAATTAAAAAATGTCTTATGGAATGTTGCTAATATAGAAGCCTAAGATGTAAAATTTAAAACTTTAACTTTCCCCAGTAAAAACCTGTAGCGAAAGGGTTAAGTAAGTAGGCAAGTATAGGGAAACATGACTTTAATGAATTCAATCTTGGTGCCATCTCTTCAAATAATATTTCAACTCGTGATTTTCTTTCTATTTTAAATCAAATCCTGACGTTATGAATAATGAGCAAATGTCAAGAAACATGATTTAATGGGTCTAATGACTTTAAAATTGGTAACAGTACTTCAAGTGGAAAATAATGAGACAACTATTTTTAACTTTCCTTCAAATTCTGACAGAGTTAACAAAGCGTTAAGAGAAATGCGATTTATTGGCGCCCATTGACTTCAAACTAGAGAAAAGTATTTCAAATCAGAACTCATTTATTCAGTTCAGTTCAGTTTTCTCAAATCAATCTCATCTCTTATATAAGAAATTGGTTAGGAGTTTTTATGCAGAAACATGATTTAACAGGCAAATCAATCATATTAACGAAACCAATGCTAAGCAAAGCTAAGTAGTGTTGCTATGTTGTCAAAAACGAGTCTTCAAAAAGAAAACAAACGTTCATATCCCTTCGTTCACGCCAAGCCATGTCTAAAAGTAATCACGCGCTTTGGTTATTTAGAGTGTTTGGCTTTTGATGTTATCTGACAATCTAATAAAGCACATTCCCGATATTTATTCTTTTACAAAATCAAACATAACAATGACACATTTCATCAAAGCCGAACGCAGAAGCGCAGCCATGACAGCAACAAATCGTCACCTTAGAAAACGATTGTCGTATGTGCTATTAACTTCAATGGAACATACGACATTTGTTTTCTGTAGCGAAGAAATATTCCTTGCTTATACACAGTGGCGTCCCCAGGATTTCGGGAAGGGGGGAGGATACGAAAAAAAATCCAGTTTAACGTAATTTTTATGCTTTCATCTTTGCGTATTATTTTTAATAAATGTTGCATAACATTGTACATACATATATACATACATACATATACAGTTTGTCAAGTAAATGTTTGCAAATTTAAAGAAGGTAGAAAAATTATTTTGAAAAGCTTATAATATAACAGAAATTGCAATATTTTGAAATTATTTGAAAAATATAGATTAATTGAATATTTTACTCTCATGTAATATCAAAGTAATGTCTATTTGATTCGCGTATTGAAGGGCGAATTGATTTGAAAGTATCTCCTGGACGACTCAGAAAACTGTCTGACAGAGAAGAAAGAAAAATCATCGTTCGTGAAAACCCCCGTATCTCAATAAGGGAAATGGCTTTGGATATAAAAATAGAATGCGGAGCTGATGTATCTCTTGAAACTGTTCGGAACTGTACGGCGCCAAATTTTCAATGCAATCTTGGTTTTGAAAGAAGACGAATTTTTTGACAGTTTGAAGTATAGCTTCATTTCCTTTTTTGATTTTTTACATTGTTTTCGCGTATCAAATAGACATTACTATTAATTTATATCTTAAATTTATATCTTCAAAATATTGCAATTTCTGTTATATTTATAAGCTTTTAAAAAGAATTTTTCTACCTTTTTTAAGTTTGCAAACATGTACTTCACAAACTGTATGTATACATATACTAACATAAAATTCGTAAAACGAAAAATTCGAGTGACATGTATTTTTAAGTCATAAAATCCCAACTAAAAAATTCAAGGTTGTTTTAAGTTATGACATTTTGAAAACTCCTTTTAATAGAATTACGAAAAACTCAAAAGACCTATTTTAAAAAGCATACATAACACACCAGCTATGTGAAAAAAAATCCAAAAAAATAAAATAATAAAATGTATGACGTTCTGAAATTTAATTATGATAGAAGTTTCCATGTTTCCATATTTACACACAATTTACCAAAAAAAATGTAACTGCATTTTTTTCAAATTTCAACAGCTAATGCAGGGTTGGCATGAAGCCTGTGTTTGACTACTACTTTGGTAAATAGTTGATACTTTTGGGAACACTAAAAATACAACCCTTCTGCGGACATCCGTTTCTAACCAGACCCTATCGAACTTTGGATCCACTTTAGTAATGTTGTAGTTAAGCTATCAAGCTCATATTTCATGATAGTTACAATTTTGTTTTGTTATTTCCCACGTAATTATTGCCAGAATGACTTAAAAATATTTATTTCGTTTGTTCCTTATTCAGTCCTTTACAGAGCATAGGGCTTAAACTAGGCTTTTCGATTTGACTCGATTTGAAACCCTTTTTTGTGCCATCCCATGTAATCGTGACATAAGTTAGTCACATCTTGACTTTGATTTTCTTTTGCGTTAGTAAATTATAATTTTTGTTGCAAAATAATGTCGGAACATATTCAAAATTAATATTTATCCATTGTATTCATGGTTATGTCAGTGTTTTGGTATCAATTTAATTACATTCCTGAAGTGAAGGAAGTATTTGTTGTCTTGTTGTGTCTGGTTTTTTATCAATTCCATTGGGTGTTTTCTGTGGCAGAACTGGAAGGAAGGGAATGCTATTCTGAGGATCAGGTGGACATTGTTTTTGAACTTCGACGCTGGAGTTAAATCAGAGAGGACAATATCTCTGAAAAAATTGTCTAAGCCATAGCGGAAACCATGGTACAGTGACAAGGTATGCCAGATTTTCATGTATTATGGGATGTCAATGTCAAACAACAAAAATTAGAGGTGCTTATGAATGGGAGTCGTGCGCAGGGCTGCACAGAAAATACTGAAAAGCATAAAATTTTTTACAATAAATAGAAAAGTTGTAAAGGTATATTTTTCTTTGCAAAAAGTATAAAAATGCTCATATTTCTGCCAAAATTAAGTCCGGCACCAGCTACTTGCGAAAAAATATAAACAAATTAGTTATGTTACTGTCTTCAACAGCTTTTTTTAATAGAAGCTTTTTTTTAAGTTCACTTTCTTTAAGTTTTTTGTTTAAAAATTGAATTCTAAAAAAAATTCTACACTTGAAAAACAAAATTTTGACATTTTGCTACTTTGTAGTAGCATTTCGCTAAGGTTTTTTAAGGCAAATATTAACCCTTTCCGGAAATTTGTACGATATATATATATAATTTTTTTTAAAGATTTTTTGACAGCGAAAGCATTTTCTATGAAACGGCTTTTTAATTCTTATTAAGTAGGTTGTGTTGTACCATTCTGTTTAAAAATATAAATCACAATAGCCGTGGCTACACAGTGTAAGTGAGTTTTGTAAGCAGCTCTTTGCAAGAATTCGGCGATGCGATGCTTTTTAAGTTATACTTTTTAGTAACAAAAGCCAAACAATTTCAAAGTTTGTACTTCAGTTGATTTACAAAACTTATTAAATTTAACATTTTTTGCGTCTAAATATTTTTACCGAGCCTTTAAAAAAATTTTACGATATATCGTACAAATGACCACAAGGGTTGCAAAGCTTTGTACGATATATCGTACAAATGGAAAGCAACGGTTGCAAGTGATGTTTGTTTTTTTTTTCAGTTATGGATTTGGTAACAGAATTTTTCCGTTTGCTTGAATGCCACGCCCATCAGTAAATCGTATGACTAATAAAATTCGACTATTCGGCAAATTTCTACTAAGAAATAACAATTACTAGACGATTCTGTGTTTTACTGGGGAGACACAGATTATGTAAGGTTAGCTATATTCACTATCTTCCTGTAAAACTGTATGAATTTGAATTGATTCAGTGTTTTATTGAGGGGAAAAGGGCTTTGCAAAAACAACAACGGTTATATAAGGCCGGATAAATGTGACTCAATTGTTTATATATATAATTTATATAGGTTTCGATCAAAATGAAATCACGTTTTGATTTTTTGTTGTTATAATTTATGTTTTCTATCAAAAAAACCAATGAATTGTTCATAAAACTTAAAAAAACGAAACAAAAATTTCATGCATTTTTACTCCTTTGCGGACCATTGTACGATATATCGTACAAAATTGATTGAGCTGTAATTCTCAACCTAAATGATATTTTTGATATTTTGTTATATTTTATTGCTAAAATATTCAATGAGAGTCAATGGTTTGAAAGAAAAATTTTTATCTCAAGAAATGCGGAAATTGACCGGAAAGGGTTAAGAACACATGACAAATATATTGTCACAAAGTCTCTCTATCGCATTAACTCAACACCCCCTCACAAATTGCACTCCCCTTGAAGTGCAGCTCCTGCACTCATATTTCTGCATGAAAAAAGAGAAAACGAAAAAGTTTTGCTGTGTGAAAAAGTGCGTCCAGTGCACAAATTAAAATTAACGGCAGAAAATGTGTTAAGTCACAAGTCGGCGGAACATGTTTTTTTTTATTTCTTCACAATCTTTTCATTACTCCAAGGCAAAATTTAGCAGCATTACTTAAAGAAATAAAACTCTTATGTAAATAAACATAAATATAAATTATTTAAACCTAGTTTTTGTCTTTCCTGTAACATTTAAAAAAGGGTATTTAGCACCTTTTCACTCTAAGCCAGTGCCACTTAGTGCATATTTTTTGTTTGTTTAGTATGAACATTTTCAAAACGTATGCTATGCATGGAAAAGGTATTAAATTTCGAGCGTACATGCAACCCTAGTAACTCTGTTTGACAGCATTTCCAAATGTAAACAAAGGAAAAAAGAGCGAGATTTTTCTAGTTGGCATACCTTGTTATTGTACCATGGCGGAAACTAATGCTTTGGAGCAACAAAATTAAGATATTAATTAATTTGATGGTAGAGGTAATAATAACGGTGCTGCCAATTTCACTCTTTCATTTGGCCCTGAACAAAACGAAGCTTCTGATACTGATAGAAAAAATGGTCGTTTAGATAGTTCAATGTGAAGATTGCGACGACGAAGGCGACGAGGAAAACGATATCCGGCCAGTTCAGCATACATGTTGAGCATGTTCTGCATGTTTTTCTTTAGCAAAGTAGTTCAGAATTGTTAACAGTGCAAGGAATCCAGAAATAATAATATAAGTAGATATATCAAAACGCAATTTGTATGTGTCCAATGTAAAATCTCAATGTGGTTGACTCATGTTACTGCATTATATCGTTGCATTGAATCGTCAAGCAGTCGAATCAAATCCATAAACAAAGTATTTTACGTTTTTAAATTTTTAAATTTTTTTTGCCTTACTGTCTTTTTTTTTATTCTCGTACAAGGTATATTAACAAGGTATGCTACGTATGGAGAGACGTCTGTCAATGTCTCTCTAGGCACCCTTATTTGTGAACTGATGACTTTTTTCGTAGGAAAAAGTACTAAGTGTCAGTATTGATATTGTTGGTACAACCATCTTTTTTTGTCTATTTTAGAATAGCATTGAAATAAACATATTTGATGCGTAATATAACTAATACATCCAAAACATATGCACATGAATACCTATTTGTCTTTATTTTTATTGTTTTCTTTGTTCATAAGAGTAGGTAAAACGATGTTTAAAACTTCATTGAACAATTTTATACTTTTGATTGCCCCTTTATCAAAAATTTTAATGAATGTGGAACCAGATGACACGCCATGGTTTGAATTAATAAGTCAACTTCTCGCAAATAACTCGGCATATGTTATGCAACCAGCTTTTGAAGGCTCTTTTCATAATTCGACGTTAATAGACAATGACGAAAACGAACTAAACATAGACTTGACAAACGAATTTGACAGTTTTTAAGGAAATTCAATCAAAAAAAAGATTTTTCAATAATAAAAAAATGTCAAAAACTGATTTATAAAAATTTACTTTATAAACTGCTATAAAATGCTTGTTTCATTTTTCTAATAAAGTTTTTGCTACACAAAATCAATTGTTAGCACTTACGTTTTTTTTTCTTTGCTTTAGGAACAAATACTGAATATTGCAACCAAACATTTGCTCCTAAGTGAAAATAACTCTGATTTTGACATAACCCGCACCCTTATTTTGAAGTCTCTCCCTACGTAGCATACCTTGTTAATATACCTTGATTCTCGTATATTTCTACCGTTTTACGTAAATAAAATGTAGGCAAGCAAAAGAAATTATTATGTTCACACTTTCTGGTTTTTTATTACTTAACAACAATCCTCGATTATCCTCTTGTTTACACCATGGTCTGGCCTGGTTCGTGGTTCATTGGAGGTTCAACTGTTAGGTTTTAAGTGGGTGCTCACAGGAAAGATAAAGCAAATAGTAAAAATGTTTCACAATTCTATATTGTTACATCAAATTGGATAAATGAATTTATCCACCAAGGGGCGGATCTATCCCCCTAATCTCCTCCCCTGGGGACGCCACTGCGTATACGCAATCAAATGTACAGTATCGCACCAGACATACTCGTATGTGCACCAACACATAGATATAAAAAAAATAGATATGTGCAAGTGTACGTGCGTGGTGTGTGTTTTCGACACAGGTATGAGCATTGTGCGCCATTATCTGGCAATAAAATCATGATTAATGATGATGAATTGTATTGCGTACTCTGGCGATGACACAACATCAGCCAGTGCGGTGTGTAGAATCGAGAACAAATATGTTTGGGGCTTTGTAAGTAAGCAAGTAAGTAAATTTGTGTGAGTCGGGTGTGTGCGTGTGTCACCTTAATGCATAAATATTAATTTTTACGAGTTGTCAATACGAGCAACATGTTGGTTTTATTATGATTTTTATTTATATTGCTCTTTTATTGTTTCGCCACAATGCCGATAAAATGTCAAATAATGCCAACGCACGCCCACACACTCGTACATGCGAACGTGCGACATGTATGCACGTACATACATATGTAACATGCAGCATTAAATAATAATAACAACAACAATGGGCATACAATTGAAACGAGACCAATTCAAAAGGTATAGCAATGTTTATTTGTGCCAATGCTGCACTAAATTTGTGCTTGGAAAGAATTTAACTGAACTAAATTGAAAATATATTGGATTATTGAATTTGATTCATAAGCATTAGAAATGAAACTGTTGACTTGAAAAACTTGTTTTTACATATGAAACTAACTTTTAAAAATGTATTCAATACTTGAACACTAAATTTATTTTGAAACCGTTTTTAGTTTTAAACCTAAACTTCTTTAGTGACAAAAACCCGCACACATACACAAAACTCCTCACATTCAACACCTTCGAAAAGGCCTTCGACCGCAAAAATCAAACGCAATTTCGAAAATTGCATTCAAAGTTGTATTATTTATATTTGCGGTTGCGGTGTTGCCGTATTTGTTGCTTTAAATTTGATGGCCTCATAATTCAATATAAACTAATGCACACACACACACGCGCACAGTGCCGCAAACACATACTTTGAAGATGGTAATTTTCACTGGCCGCATTTCGATGAAAAATTGCACCATTTGTGTGGTTGAGTGTACTTCGGGATGTTTTACGGCTAACAGCGCACATTGCGGAAGCACATTGCCCGCTCCCAGCTGTCGAAGGCAAATGCGACGAGCCCAAAGCCAAGTCAAAGGCGCAAACATTTATCATGCGCACGGAACAATCCGATGGCAAAGGCCGGAGGCAACGCGGCCGAAGCGCGTCAGAAGCACAAAATCGAAATTCAATTTAAGCGAAAACGAGAGCAACAACCGCCAGGGAGCAGCATCAGCTCACACTGGTCTGTGAGTTACAACTGCAGGAAATTCAATTTAGTTGTGTTGAAAAAATACAACCAAATTTAAAATCAGTTACAAAAAAATACACACATTTTTTCGAAAGAATGAAATTTTAAATAAAAATGAAAAATTTTAAAATACAAAATCAATTCAACTGATAACTATTAAATAATAAAAGAGATAAATAAAAAAATAAATATATAATAAAAAATTTATTGATTTCTTAAATAAAGTAATCAAATATTCAAATATTATTAATAAAAAATAGTTACAAAAATATACACAACTATTTTTGAAAGAATGAAATTTTAAATAAAAATGAAAAATATCAAAATAAAAAATCAATTCAACTGATAAATATTAAATAATGAAAAAGATAAATAAACAAATAAATAAATAAAAAAAGTATTTATTTCTTAAATAAAGTAATCAAATATTCAAATATTTAAATATAAAATATATTTTATTATATATAATTACAATTTTAAAAAAATATTAAAAAAGTGAAAGTTAATTCACAATTAAAGTACCACTTGATATAATAATTTAACCACTAAATTTAATTTTTAATCTTAAAATACTCGAACATAAAAAAATTTTTGAAGGAATAAAATCTTGAATAAATATAAAAAAAATTTTTAAACAATATATTAGTTAAAAATTTAATTAAATTTATTTAATTAAAAAAAATATCACATAAAATAGTTTAATCATACATTAAGCAAAAATATTTTAAAAATAAAATATTTAAAAATAATCAAAATTGTGAAATAACAAAATTGTGTAACTAAAAATTGTATTTATTTTAAAATAAACAATTTAAATTAAAATTAATTCTTATTTAAAGCAATAAAATATTAAATAATACCAAATGATAAAATAAATGCATTTGTTTCTTAATTCAAATAATCAAATATTAAATAATAAGAAATTGTGAAATAAAACATATATTTATCCATACAAAAAACTAACAGTAATTAAAAAAAGTTAAATTTAATTCACAAATAAAGTACCACTTGCTATAATAATTTAACCATCAAATTAAAATTTCAATCTTAAATTACTCGCACATTAAACAAATTTTTGAAGGATTAAAATTGAAATAAAAATAAAATAAAATAGAAAACAAACACATAATTTAAAATTAATTTGAATTAATAACTGAAGTACCAAATGAAATGGTTTACCCGCTACACTAAACAAAAAAAGTGAAAAATAAAACTCACTGCATAATTTTTATATTTCCCCCGAAAAATAAAACTAGCTTTTGGTAATCTATTTGAGTTGTACTCTAATTGATGAATTTAAATAAATAAATAAATAAACAAATAATTTTTATTTTCTGATCAAAAAAAAAATCAGCAAATAATTGTTATTCGGTGAGCGGAAAATAAAAATCGAGAAATATTGGTTTATTGCTTTTTTGACAACTGCTTTCAAAAAAAATCACTTTATTGCACTACATGATATATCTGCAATGCCTCCTTCATATTGACTTTTTTGATTAAAAATATTGCGATAATAATTCTTTTCGGTTCCTGCTATTTAATGAAAACATAACAATGAATAAGGAACTTTGTTGGGCAAATGGAAGCCTGCCTTGGCCAAGAGAAATCAGAGTCAAATTCAATCAGGCTGCAAGAGATTCACTAAAAACTTCACTTTTAATGAGAAATTATGGCTCCTCCTATTCTCCTGAACTGGCTACATCAGATTTACAGAATTCTGCAGAAGCAGCTGATTGAATATTGTTCACATCTTGAGCAGTGTTTAAGATAGAAACGCAAGCAATTTTATGGCAATTAAATTAAAAAAATAGTGCAAAAGTACTGAATAATATAAATGGAACGTAAAGGACTCCAATTGTGTAAATGGGCTGTTTGGGTGAATTCTCAAACGAGGGGTATTTTTAA
This sequence comes from Melieria picta, assembly GCA_964056695.1. Classification (NCBI taxonomy): domain Eukaryota; kingdom Metazoa; phylum Arthropoda; class Insecta; order Diptera; family Ulidiidae; genus Melieria; species Melieria picta. Next base: position 16,635,925 of record OZ057399.1, read on the forward strand.
TAATATTTAGACGCTCTTGCTTTACTACTTTGACCGTTACTTACGGCATGACCCAATAGTTGAATAAAAATAAATTGAATTAATTCAATAAAATAAAGTCGAAGTTTTACAGCCAAACAAGCACGTCGAAAATTTTGTGCTCACTTTACCGTTCATCGTTTCGGTTGGCCAGTTGCCCAATGAAATGACTGCACATGCGGCTAATCTAATTGAAATTCACTTAATTCACTGTTCCCCAAAGCGAAAAAATCTACAACAACTATGTGCGTATGTATCGATTACACAACCATTGCGTGAGTTGAACGATGCTGCAGTTGTTGCCTTAATCGTTTTCATTTATCAGCATCCATTTAATGATTTCAATATCTGCCGGATACATCCGCAATATCGGGCAGGATATTATGCATGTTGTACAAGTTTATTTTTGATACAGTGCCGATGGCGGCGGCCGCACAATCAATCGCTTTGACGCGCACACCCACACACAGCCATGCACGAGCACACCGACGCGGCGCCAGCAGCGTGTTGCCGCGATTTTATTACATTCTCGACAACGACTCGCAGAAATGCAGACAATTAAATTTGTTGTTGCTGTTGCACGCTGTTCAAACACAAATTCACATTCAGTGCACCGATTCCTGATTTCGGGCCGATGCTTTTAATTAGAATTAATTGCGCCAACGCCTTCATCGTCTGCGCTAAGTGAAATGCGACTGAGTTCTCTATAATTCACAAATTGTTAAATTATTGTGAAATATTTGCTGCGGGCTCGCTCGTTGAAATTCAATAGGCACAAATTTCATAATTAATAACACTCGAATATTTTTAGCTATCAAAATTGCCGATTTCGAGAAGCTTTGGTTTTGCCTGCTGGCAGCATATTTCAATCGAATGTTTGTGGTTTGTGCCGTTGTAATCGATCAAAGATAATTTGAAGATATGCACAACAATGCGCTGCATAATTCATTAATGTTGCGCGTAAATTGAATGGCGGCAAACCCGAGTGACTAATAAGAATACTAATCTCCATCAAAAGCAAATGTATGGAATAGTGCCCAACACTGCTAAAAACAGCTTAAGATTGTTCGAGTGAAGGGTATTCGGATTCTTTGGATTAGAAAATAACCAGGGAGCAATAGTAGAATATGAATACTGAATTCTATTGTAGTTTCATCATATTACCCGAATGTCCGTAGAAGCTAGGCTGGTCTACGAGGCGACATCAAGTATTACATACATTGTATGTATATAAGGATTGTCCACGAAAAAACTGATCCCTCTTCTTTGTTTTTTTAAAAAGCTTAAACTTCACAAAATCTAATTGCATGTAGTTTTATTTTGATTTTAACTCTGCATTACTATCGTCTATTACACTAACGCCATTACTAACTATGGGTGTAATCCACCCACAACTTTTGATTATCTGTTTTACTTATCCATTGAGGTAAAATAAACAAAAATCAAATTCTTTTGTAATCAGAATATCATAACATGTAAAAACAAAAATAAATTATTTAATTTTGTTAATTCATTTATTTAATATAAACATTTGTTTGAGGGCATCACATTTCAAGAAAAAAAATATGAACTAAAAAGTTGTATTGGGAAAATAGCCACATCTTGCACAATATTTAAGCTATGTTTATTGGGCTTAGTGATTTAGAAAGCTAAAAAAATAAGTAATAAATAAATATTTAATAATTTTTTTCGGATCGAGGTAAAATTTTGCGTAAAAACTCAAACAAAAATCAACAATATACCTGCTACTTTTAAAGGTTACACCGTGCGACAAAAATAAAAAAATTTCCAAACACACGAAAAAATCAATATACTCGCGAAACTAGGGGCCAAATGTAGTAAAACTGCGTTTTTTGTTTTTCTCTCTGACGTCAGGATTTTTTGTAAAGGACTTTGAAATTTCAAGGATATGTTTATTCCAAGGAATTATTTTAAAAATTGAGCGCATTGTAGAATAACAATATGGGTATCAAATGAAAGAGAAAAGTCCTTAGAATCTTAGAAAATTTAATGTTTTGGTTCAAAAGGACGAAGAGGTATTGAAAATGTCCTTTTAACTATAAACTAAACTTTATCCTTGAATATCCTTGGAAATTTCCAATCGATTTTTTTTTAATATATCTTAAGGACTAATATGTACACTACTACATCCTTGAATTTCGTCCTTCTAACTTGATAAGTTTAAGATAAGTATACCAAATTTAATGTTATAAAAATTTTTTTACTTGTCCTAGAGCATAATTTTTAAGGATTTTCTACTAAGTAAATGGTCTATACGTTATTTTAAAAAATTGTCGCCAAAAATTGAATAAAAATATATAAATGTATTTTATAAAAAATACAACTTCATTACTAACAATCGGTGTTAAGCATTCAGCAATTTTATAACGCCACTACTATCGTGGGTGTACACCCAGTTACTTTTTAAAGCCATTGTATAAAAGCATCAGCCTTATTTATGCAACTGCAATGTACTCTTAAACCTTCCATTATAACTTTATGTTGGTTTTGGTTAAAAAATCTATATTTTACTAAGAAATTGAACTCACAGGGTGGATTCCACCCTGACAATATAATGGAGGGTTAACTCTCGAGCGAAATGGCAGCGAACGAAATTCAGCAGCGAAAAAAAATTGTGCACACTTTGATTGAAAATCCTACATGGACCCAAAAAAGGGTAGCAAATGATGTGGGTGTCGGTGTTGCAACTGTGAAAAGGATTGTCAAAAAGTTTAAGGAACACCTCGCTTTTGAGAGGGCTTCAGGTTCTGGGAGAAAGGCTGGTCCTGCCAACGAAAATTTTGCCAATGCAGTGAAGGCACATTTTAAGAAAAATTCGAATGCATCCGTCCGTGATACAGCATCCATAGTGGGATATCAAAAAGTTTTGTCCAAAAAACTAAAAATAATGCTTAACTCAAATCATATAAAGTGCAAAAAGTTCCGGATAGAAGCGATGACAAGGAAAATGAGGCCAAAAAGCGAGCTAGAAAGTTGTATGAGCAGTTTCTTACAAAATTTGAGTGCTGAGTGAGTCATGGCGACGTCCAACAATTGTCCGGGCAGCAGTTTTACGTTACGCAGCTAAAGGAGCTGCTTCTAAAAAATTTACATCAAGGAATGCCACAATTACTAACACTTAGGGGCATCTTCATGCCAACAATTTTCGATTTTGCGTGAATACTTCTAAAAATATACAGATTTTTTGAAGGATCAGTTTTTTCGTGGACACTCCTTATTTTGTTACAAAATCCTCTTTTCAACTGCATAACTTTGAGTTTCGGCAGCTGTTGTTTTGATGCCGAAATTACTGCAGCGCGTCCTTCACCCATTGCTGCCTAATGGGTAAAAATTTACCCATGAAAATTGACTTTTTAAAAAAATAACAGAAAAGTTCGATAGAGAGATATCTCAAAATCATTGATAGGGATGGTTGGGGTAAAGATGGAACTACCTTAGTCTAATAGGGGGCACCCTAAAATTCCGCCATCTAGCTAGAGTTACCAGACTCCAAAAATTGTGAATTTTTCGCAGGTGGAAAATGTGGGGAAACGTAGTGGCCTTAAAACTTCACAAAAATCTACCTCCTGTGTAAAAAATACAACTTTTGTTCACGTGTTTAGCTGATCACTTCAAAAAGTATGGAAAAAAGCTACCATTGCTGCCTAATGGGTAAAAAATACCCAATGAATATCTCAGCAACGTGCAGAGATAGAGAGCTGAAAATTAAATTTGTTTCTGATCATTTTGGGTCAATTCCAAGTCGTGTATGAAATTTTTTCAAAATCGTATGGGCGGAACTGGTACCCGGCTTTAATGGGTTAACTGGCGCTACAACCGTTTATCGGTCTTGGTCGAATTCGAAAAAAGCGCGCCAGCTCTGGTTCTGTGCTCTGCTTGCCGAGGACAGTTGGAAATTCCGAGGTGTCACGACTCTTGGTCCGTCCAACGCGGATGTGGTCATCCTCTTTCACGCCGTTCACCTGAGGGTACCGTTTCGGGCAACATGACCAGGCCAGCGTAATTGCTGTATTTTTATGCGCTTAACTATATCCATGTCTGTATATATATACTCGTATAGCCACATACGGCTCGCTGTTCCATCGAATACGGTACTCTATAAACTGTACGGTACAAACACAATGCATAGTCCGTTGATGGCATAACCCAGCTGAACCCAGGCCACCCACCCACCCACCACACTATTCAATTCGCCAACCAGTCCACTCAATGCCACTAGCCACGCATCGCATCACAGTAGCCGCAGCGCAGTTACAATAACAATAACATTTACTTACAATTTGAATTTCTCGTTCCATTTGGGGCTGAGCGTGTGCGGCTTGATGGAGGTGGCGCGTATAAATTTCGCCGGCACCGGACCGCCCAGCGAGTCGCGCTGCTCGCGCCGGCCCGCCTCGCGTCGCTTGAAGCTCAGACGAAAGCTATGCTTGCGATGCGGCGGCGAATCGGTGTTGGCATTGTCGAAGCCGCTCATGTCGGCCGACAGGGCGCGCGGCGTCGGCGGCAGTGGCAGCGGCGAGACGGGCGGCCCGCCATCTGGCTGTATTCCCAGCATGCAGTACGGATCCGAGAAGCCTGCAAATAGGGCGGAGAGCCACGAAAGCAATTAAATTAAAGTCGCCATCAACAAAACAAACACATACCTACATATAAAAAATAATTTCAAAAAATGTGTAATAAAAAAATGCATAAAAGTGAAAAGTTAGCAGGAATTACCTATGTAATACAGAACTAATAAATGATGAAGAAAATAATGTAAAATTCCACAAATGCTTAGCGACGGCTAATCGAAATGACACGCTTGCGAAGGTGAAGCGAAAGGAAACTTGAAATGGACGACCTCGATAAAAATATGTAACTGTTGGGTGATGAGAAATGATGGATATGGATGGATGGATGGATGAATGGTCGGGCTGCCATTAATGCAGTCAAATATGAATGTTGCACGTTTCGCTAAGTAGTCGGCAGCGTGTCAAAGCTTCGAGCTAACACTTGTAGGTTTTACTTAGTGTGAATTCATTCAAATGGGAAGGAAATTGAATGCGAAATATTGTGCTAGGCGTCAAATATCATTCGAAGTGACACTAAACTACAATGTCATCGATATTAGGGGTCGATGGATTGGATCTCAAGTCAGAGTGGTGTAGGTTTAAGTGCCGATTCAACGAAAGAGGAAGAATCCTTTGTTTAGTGGTATCTGAGCAGGCAATGAATAACCTCTGAGAGTATAATTATTGTTCATAGCAAAACTTGCAATAAGCTATTCGAAATGAGGTGGCAAATGAGGGAAAAACAAAGTGTAAACTTTTGAAGTTGTCGAAGAATTTGGCTGCCTTGGCACCGCCTTATGGCAGTAATGATGTCAGCCTGGAGACAAAGCAAAGGATTACTTTTGCCAAAAGGTGCTACTATGGTCTCGGCAAGCAATTGAGTAGCAGTTGAAGGTGTGTCTACAAATCAGAGACCTAAAAAAATTATTATCTTATTATTTATTATATTATATTATTATTTATTTTTGGGAATAAAAAAATTTCCCTAATTTAAGAAATTTCTAAAATTATTGCTTTATAATAATTATTCCCAATAAGAAAGTTTTTACGTCGCCTATAACTATTATCATGTAATAAATATTTTTGAGTTGCATAATAACTGTTATAACTAAGAAATATATTTTTTTCGTTGTCGATAATTATTATGTTGGGATTTTTGTTTTTTACATTGCTTCATAACTTTTATTTATGACTTTATATGACTATAATTTTGAAAACAAATTTTTTACGTTGAAATACCACATTTTGGATATGAATTGATTTTTAATTGTTTTAAATTGACAAACGCAAATTAACTGCAGAAACCTAATTTCCACCAACAACTAAACAATTAAAAATCAATTCATACTCAAAATGTGGTAAGGCAACGCAAAAAAAATTCTTTCATAAACGTTATGAAGACACGTAAAAAAAATTGTCTTTCAGATAATAGTTATCGGGAACGTAAATAACAAAAGACCATAAATAAAAGTTATGAAGTAACGTAAAAAAAATTTTCTAAAAATAATAGTTATCGGTAACGGAAATAAAAAAGTCATATATAAAAGTTATGAAGCAACGTAAACAAAAAAAGTCTCAAAATAATAATAATAATTATCGAGAACGAAAAAAAAATTTGTTTCTCATAACAGTTATTACGCAACGTAAAAATTAATTGTCGCAAATAATAATTATAATCAACAAATAAAACTTATGTTGCATTGTAATAGTTACATTGCAATTATTTTCTTAAAAAACCTATAATAGTTAAGTCCCTGCTACAAATTTGTAAATTTTTTAAAATTTTCCAGCTGTAGTTGTTGATCACGGAAGCCTAAGATTTTAATATTAAGTCCCATCATTTAACACATGTAATGAGTTTTCCGAAGCTGATCTTTAAACTCTCGCAATTCTATTGGAAACTCAAGAAAAAGTATATAGTTTTTAATTAAGCACATTTAGGGTTTTAATTTCCCTCTTTGGATAAAATTGCATTTTTTTCCTAACATCTCCGAAGTTCTATCGAAAATTCCACAAAATGGATGTTAAAAGGCAGTCTTCGAATTGCCACATTATTTCAACTTATCGAAAATATATAATTTTTAATTTAACATAGCACCTCTAGGGATTTGAAATTGGTCTCTTCTCAGAATAAATTTAGTTCACTTTCCTAACTTAGACCAGAAAATTTTATAAAAAGAATGTTCTAATAGCTGGAATGTTCTAATTTACCTACAGCTGTAGTTTTTTTTTAAATTTTAGTGCTAGAATTTTAATATTTTAATCTTTCTTTGCTGCAATTTTGATTAGTTTTCTAAATTTTGATTTGACAACTTCCGAAATTTGATCGAAAACTCAACAAGATTGCAGTTAAAGGTGTGTCTTCAAAATTACATATTTGTTTCACTTTGAAAAAGGCTGCAACTTCTAAGCTAGAGGCACAAAAGTTATGAAACGCATGAAGAAAATTTTATGTGCAAATTTTTCAAATCACGGCTCAAAGTCTCCAAAATCCTATTGACCACGCAAGTTAACGAATCGAAGTTAATGTATTTGGCCACATTTTTCATTTCAAAACTCTTCAGCTTGCCATCTTAAGGACTGTAAGACATTGAGTGAAATGTCGTTCTCCTTCAATTTAACAAATTATATGAAGTCTTCTAAAGTGAAGACAAAGTGTACAACATTTTACTGGAAATAGAAGCAATTCGTAGTTGAAGGTGGATCTTCAAATTGGCGTTTAATGCTTTTCGAAATGCCGTAGCTATTACTCATTTTGAAAAGTATCTGAACTCGTTGATAATATTTATTAACCCTTTCGCTATTTTGTTGCCATATGGCAACATGCTACTTTGTGGACGTCTGCATCCTCTATGGCTGCAAGAATACATTTTTTTGTTGGTCTTTAGAATAGCTTGAAGTTTTAGGAAAAATACAAAATTAATAAACTGAATATTTAAGTTTAAAGAAGAGAAGTATACACGTTTTTTTAATGGTATATCTTGACATAGTAAAGGAAGAAGAAACAGAAAAAATTAGAGACATTTTTAATTTGACGTTTTCTTTTAATTTAGATCCTTTTTTTTTAATTTTGGCTGAAGTAAATGAAGAAATTTTAAAATTTTCGTTATGCGTAAAAAGTTGTATGTTTAAGTAATTATTACAGCCACAACGATGTGGTTGCTCTCATAGAAAAACACTCTAAAATACATGGTGCGAATAAAAAATTTAAAAATGTCTTATAGAATGTTGCTAATATAACCACATAGAAGCCTAAGACGTAAAATTTAAAATTTTAACTTTCCCCAGTAAAAACCTGTAGCGAAAGGGTTAAGATATCTCAATCACTTCGACAGCTATCGAATGTCCCAGTGGGACCAGCATGGACAACAAAACTGATTTGATTTAATTGATTTAATTATTGCCTTGACGCGGCTCAAAATTGTACTTTTCCATGCCAGCCTCGTTTGTCGTTTCTCTCAGTTGTTCGAAACTATGTAAAAACATCATTTGACATTGCCGCTTAGCGTTTAACACACTTTTACGCAGTAATAACAACTTGCTGATCTATAATTACAAATTTATGACAAACAGACACCAATTTGAAAGCATTTTCCCCGCCCTTCTATGCCTTTCCCGTCACGTTGGTTGTGCAGAAGCGATAAATTTCCAGCAAATCAGCATAAATTTCTATAATTTGTCGCCGAAAGACTGTAACATCGAAATTACATTGCATAGTGGCGCATGAAATTGGCATAGTGAACGCCACGGCCAATGGTAGCGCCATCGCAACGCGTGCGGCTGCTGACGACAGCGGCAAACGCAACAGCCTGGCGGCGGCGATATTAAAACACCAATGGTGCCACCTGATCAAATTATAAAATACTCCTATTAATGGCAACACTGCACGCGAGCATTTGTGTACGTGAATGCGAGCGATACGCACACACGCAGATGGCTGTGTGTGTGTGTGTGGGTGGGTGTTTGCGCGTTGTTCGAACAATCAAAGCAAAAGTGGAAAAAATGTTGGCAGAAATAATTGGCAAATATCCTGCCAGGAAGTCATTTGCATTCGGCGCTAAACACTGCCAGCATGCGAGGCCTGCAGTGCGCGACGGTGTTGCGTTTGCGTGGGTGGGAGTGTTGCTTGTTTGTGGTGGGGTGTGCGTGCGTGAAAGTAAAATGCTGAATTGTTGCCAGTCGACACAGCTGAAGCGCAAACTTTCATGCAAACCAGCCAAACAATTATGCAGCAATAATTTAACGGGACGGAAACGCCTCCGAATGAAAAGTGAAACACATCTAGCTGCATGCACACACAAACACACACACACACACTGATGTGCGTTGTATGAGTGAAGCATTGATTAGTTGAATGCGGTAGTGGGTAAATGCTTCAAGCCTTAAATGCGGCCATGAGCTGATTAAAGCAAGTACTAGGTTCTCAAAGAAGTGAAAAACATAACATTTGCTGCAAATAAAAATCAGAAGAAGAAGCAAAATTGCATATCAATTATGTATGGACTAGGACAAGTCAGTCTGGCTGTTTACGAGTATTCACTGAGGTCTAGGTTCCTCGTTGTTTGAATTGAGAGATCGTTTTGCTTCCCCGAATATCCAGAAAAATCTGTGTGCAACTGATAGGCCAACACAATTTCACAACTTCAGCGTTCATACGCGTATATTTTTCAATCTCTGAAAGCTTCAAAGTGTCCCACGCAGCTGAGATTAAACCCACAGGCCAACATGGCGTATGAGTGATAATTGAATTAAACCATTCACTGCATACGGTTCCATGAAAGTTTGTTTGCAAATTTCCACGTATTGCCACCTAATTAATAATCCTGCATTATATACTCAGCTCGTTAGTGCTCGAATTCAGTTGGCATTTCAGCGCTTTTTCTGGCCAACTCAAACGCCACATATCAATCTACTCTGGTTAAACGAATTCAATTAAAAACAAAACTTTTTCAGCTTCAAAGTCCGCCGTAAAATGCATTGGACTTTTTAATGTTCAACTTTTGCCATTTCGCTTCAGTTGTTTTGCTCGCCCGCATCTGTCAGCGCAATCACCTTTCATGCATCGCTGCGTTCACTGTCGATTTGTGGGCAGTGCCATTGTTCGAGCTATTGTTGTCATACGAGTATATCGCAGAATTCATTCAAATGAAAAATTCATTGCATCAAAGCGCTAAAAATTGCCAACAATGTGAAGTAAGCATTGCATAGTTTCAGTGCACAACAAAATGCCGCTGGCAATTTGACAAAAGTTTCGTTTCACTATTTTGTAATATTAAAGCTGGTTTGCAGTGGATTTTTATTGTTGTTGTATTGTGTTGTTGTTGCAGCATTCCCAAAATTGAAATGTGTGCTTAACCCATTTAGCCCTGAGCGTTGCGTTTGCGCAACGTTTGGGAATTTCGCTATGTTAAGTAATTTATAAAGACAGAAGACTTGAAAATGGGTAGAATTGGATTAGAATTGATCGTTTTAGATTCTGCCATACTCAAATTTCAAAATTTGTTAAATATTCATAAATTTTTTTGGATCCAAAGTCGAAGGTTTTTTTTGGGGAATTTTTTAAATTCACTTAAAAATACTTGTTCTTCAAACCTATCAAAATCCCTTAGTGGGCTGCATTTTTCAATGCTAAACTATTTAAAAACAAGTTTTGAAAAATTTTTTTTTAATTTTTTATACACAAAAATATGCTTTAAGTTTTGTGTTGCGCGAATGCGCAAAATCCAAGCAGCTGCTATTTTATTGACACATTTTATTTTCCGCAAAAGTTTGATTTTGTTTATTTGTGTAATGTTTGCGAAAAAGTATTTGAAAAAAGGGAAAATACCCTGAATGATTCGGACGAGAAGGACGAAGCAGTAAGAAACTTCAAATACGCTGATGTCGTAGAAATGGTTGTACTACCTCCCGATGAAGTTGACCAAATTAGTGACATAGAAGACGTTGAAGAAAACATTCAGCTGCTATCGGATCAAGCGGAAGCCATTCCTAAAGAAGTTATAAATATGCGCAATAAAAACTAAAAGCTTACTGAAATTTTATGTTTTGTATATGACTAAGGCCCAATGTTGCGTTTGCGCAACGTGCCCTCCTGGTTCAGTGGGTAGGGTATGAATTTGTTGCTTGATTTTTTTTCTTGATTGGGTCAATTAATGAGATTGTGTAAAATTTTATGGAAATCGCACAAGCCTTTCTGGGGTCAGGTTTTAATGGGTTAAATTGTGGAAGGTTTTGAGAAATTAGGAAATTTATATCACTCATACGCATCGTTGAACTGTTATGCCGACACTTTTAGGTTCACACTTGATTTGGTAGCTTCAGTTTTAAATCAAGTTTCAATATGGTAAGCCAACCATATGCTTAATACATTGATTTTTTTGTGTGTGGTATTTGGATAATTGGAGAATTTAAATCACTCATACGCATCGTTGAGCTGTTTTGCTGACGCTGTCGCGTTCACACTTGATTTGGTAGCTTCAATTAGTGCTTAAAGTTGTATATTGTTAAGCAAAACATATGTACAAAACATTCATTTTGTGTGTACAGTTGCTGGATATAGATTAAATATCACTCATACGCACAGTTGACCTATTTTGCCAAACCTATTGCAGTCACTCGTGATTTGGTAGTTTAGATTTTAACTTAAATCTACATTTTTTTTTTGGTAAAAATTATGTTTAAAGCATTGATCATATCTGTGTTATTTTTGAGTAATTAGAGAATTTTTATCACTTATAGTGAACTGTTTTGGCGACGCATTTGCGTTCTTCTTTGGTTTGATGCCTTAAATTTTTTCATAAAGTGTAATTTTGTTGAGCAAAAACGGTATGATTTAACCGTAGACCTACGTTAAAAAAAGACTAATCTTACATTAGGGTCGTTTTTGACCCTCACGTATGGGAGTGTAAAAATTGACGTTTATTTAAAACAAACAAGGCATTTTCAAGGCATTTTACACACACATTGCGGTTGTGCTTATTTTTGCAGATAGTTTTTTAGGCATCCCCAGCAGACAAGTTCTCTTTTATTTCTTTTGTTTTAGAATTTTTTTCCAGGCAAAAACTTTTTAATTTGTAATAAAATAAATAATAATTTACATTTTTATTTACGTTTGGTATGAAATCACGAAGAAATTCGATTACAAAAAGCTCGGATTGACAAAAATGATACAAATTATATTACAAAAAATGCAGGGTCAACTTAGTTTTTAAATATAAAACAGTTTGATTTCGATAGATAGTAGTCCAAGTAAGAAAGTCATGACAGCTAAAAATAATAAGAAATTAAAAAAATATTAGAAGTACAAAAACAAATTTGGTCGAAAACGACCCCAACGTAGGTCTACGGTTAAGCCATGATTTTATATGTGTGTTGCTATGGTTGGGTGTGAAATTAATATCACTCATACGCCCAGTTGAGCTGTTTTGCCGTCATTATCGTATTCACACTTCATTTGGTAGCTTAAATTATTTCCTAAAGTTTCAATGTGGTGGATTACAAAGGTTTTGAAGCATTTATAGGTATGTGGCATTGTATGGAATCCATATCACTTATACGCCTAGCTGAGTTTTTTTGGTTAACAATGCAAAACAAACAATAATACAAACTATTATTTACCTTTTGTTAAAGTGAATCAAGGTTGTTGTATAATAAAGTGAATGTATGTGTTGTTGTTTACAGATAGATTACATTATGTTTTGATTTTATTTCAAGCTTTCAAACCATTCATGAGCGCTGCGAATGCGGTCCGTATTCTATTGTTCGCGAAATGTTTATAACTCTGAACCTTCAATTATTCTGCACTTTATTGTGTTTGTTATATATATGATATATGTTTGGGTCATTAACAATCAGGCTATAGGAATAACTTCTACAAAAATATGGATGGTTTCTGCTTTTGAATTTATAACCACATTTTTCGTGATCAAATTTCAGGGCTTAATAATTTGCCACAAATCAACTTTGCTTATCAAAACTCACTTTAAGTATCCTTTCTTAAAACATTATATTTGTTAAAGTAAAAAAAGCTGTGCGCTTGCTGATGCCACTTTAATTGACCAGCTTGAAAATTTTCTTGGATTTCAGTTAATGTTTTCGACAGCTGGAATTAATGACAATAACTCTGCGCTGGCTAACTGGCAGTAAAGTAAAAGTTTTCATTACATTTCCTTTGCGTTTTAGAAATACTTACACAATTTAACTTTTTTACAAAAGTTCACATTGACGTTTCAGCTGCTGCTTTTTGCTATTTGCTGCTATTTGCAATTTTTCACAGCTGCCCCATTCACTTCTTATTCGTCATTTTCAATTTTTTAGTTATCCCTCTACTGCATACCCCTTGCTCATTCCTCGCCCTTTCAAACTACTTAATGTTTCATTGAAGTTTCATGCAAACGCCACCCGTCTCCACCCGCTCACCGTGCGCTCCACTCCCAACTCGGCCTTAACTGCCAACGACTGTCTAATGATTTTCGTTCGGGCTGCTCCACGCTGTGCAAATATTTAAATTGCAAATGTTGCATGCAGCATGCAGACGCACACAGACATAGATACCTATTTATGTACATATTTACATATACCTAGTAGTTATATGTCGAGTATGTAGCGTTCCGTTGCACACTTACCATTTGCATCCTTCGCTTCGAGGCCATCTGCCTCGATAACCACCACCGAGAGGACAATAATTTTTTGTTTATCCTCGGCAGATGAGTGCAGCAGACGATAATGTCGATCCGGATTAACACCGAAGGCGCGCTGTGCCTGCAGATACATTTCCTCCTTGTAGTGGGCGAACTGAAAAATACGAAATGCAGTTAAAGCTGAGTGGACGAATGACGATAAGAATAAAGACCCAATAATTGTTTGCCGAACAGGATTTTATGCAAAGCACACAAATAATTACGAAATAAACTGAGCGGCGACTGCGAGTGCGACTCGGTAGTTTTTATTTGTGTTGATTGAAAAATAAAAACCAGCAATTTTGATGCAAAGTGAAAGTAAGTAAATGAAAATGTGAAAAAAAGAATTATGTATTTACTCGAAAATATACAAAACATGGGATGTTTTAAAAGCTTCGGCTCTCATTTGCATCTAAAAACAAAACAAATATTGTCACGGGTGACCTTTTCCTTAAAAAACAAAAAAAATAACGCAATCTACGGTTTCTGTTTTTTTATTTCACTTTATTTCAAACCGCCATATGTATGTATATAAATTTGTGACCGCAAAGCACGCACCGATACCGCCGTCTGCCGCTGTTCACCGTCGAATCCCAACTCTTCTCCCTTTTCCCAAACATGTCCGTTTACCCCATTCTTCGTCATTCGTCCGTCAGGGTCGCTTCAAAAGGTCTTGTGAAACTATTTGTAGTGCCTCGTGACAATATGAACATTAAAATTGAATGATCTGTACGATTTTTTGCCCAAAAATATATCATTCGACTCAAGGTTTAGTAGGACAAGTCAATGGTTCGATTTACGATTAAAAACTCATTTAAAAGCTAGTCATTCAAAATCTAGTGATTCGAAAGATTTTTCACTCCTAAATATATTTTTTGACTGAAGATTTAGTGGGACAAGTCGATGGTTCGAATTATAAATAAAAACATCAAATGGTGGTAAGTTTTGCAAAGCAAAGAAGACATGGCCGTATATATTCTGCGATCGTTAGCACGAGGGAAATCGATTTAGCTTTGTCTGTCTTGTTATCCATTCGTCCGTCTGTCCATCAAACTGCTGACTGACGCATAGTAACAATTTAGGAATATTTAAAGGTTAGGTTAAATTTGCAAATCAAGTCTCTATCTATAAAAACTAATGTTTGTATAATTGTATTTATAGACTCGGAGACTACTTGACCGATTAATCTGAAATTTTAAACAATGAGCAAGGAACGTATTTCCCTTGGTCGTGCAAGTGTTAAACTTAAAACCTGCACATTCAAAAGACTTTTAACTAAAAATGTAAAAAAAAAATGTCAAATGTAAATTTGGTCTCTAGTTGGATATGTTTATTCTTGTATGTGAATATGAAGGGATTTTGAATTTTCTCCCATTGTGATATCCACATTATAGTTGCAATATTATCTCCAAAAATGTTCACCAAAGTTAAAAAAAAAATCCAATGTTATATAATTTTAATCTCATTAAATGACATTTTGTAGCATTGCTATGATTTAAATATTAATTCGAAGTGATCTGCCTGAAGTATGGACTTTAAATCCGTTTTACGCATACTTTGGTATACTTTTAGGATCTTAAGCTTATTACACCGTGCGACAAAAATTAAAAAAATGTTCACAGCGGAAAAAATCCATATGGAAGTGAAACTAGAGACCAAATATAGTAATAATACGTGCGTAGTTTTTCATTTCTACATCCTTTGTCCTTTTAAAAGGACTTCAAAATAGAAAAAATATAAAAAATACTTAACCTGGTTAGAATATGGCGATATATATATCAAATGAAAGAGGAATGGCTCAAGAATTTAAATAAAATTGATTTTTTATCTATTTGTAAAAAAAAGATATGAAAAAGGACTTTTGAAAACTTGAATCCTTTATATCCTTGAAAACTTATATAGAATTTTCTTGAAAAGTAACTATGTTAAAACCAAAAATCTCCTTGATCACGTGTCAAAATTTCATTACTCTAACTTTATTGGTTCGAAAGTTATTAAAAAAACAGGCGGAAGCTGTAATTCTAATGAAGTACAAAAATTCTAATTTATTTGAGTATCAGTATTTTAAATTTTGACACGTCATCAGGGAGATGTGGGGTTTTAACATATTTACTTTTCAAGAAGATTCTGTGTATAGTTTCAAGGATATAAAGGATTAAAATTTTCAAAGGACCTTTTTCATATCCTTTTTTTACAAATAGATAAAAAATTAATTTTATTTAAATTTTTGAGCCTTTCCTCTTTCATTTGATATACATACCGCCATACGAGGTTAAGTATTTTTTCTATTTCCCCTTCAAAATTTTGAAGTCCTTTTAAAAGGACAAAAGATGTAGAAATGACAAACTGAGTACACAGTATTATTATATTTGGTCTCTAGTTTCACGCACATATGGATTTTCCCGGTGTGAAAAATGCTGTCGCACGGTGTTTTTACAGCAATTCAATTGATGCCGGTTTAGTTGCCTATTATTCAGCACTTTAATACAAATAATGCTTTAGCCTTAAATGCAATTAATCCTCACACTGTGCTCACACTCTAACGCTTCATTTACCACAGACTACATGATTCTGAAGCACCATCGACCCGACTGTTGGTTTTTTTTTTCATTTCATTTCATTTCTTTTGCTTATTACATTTGTACATTATTTATTTAATATGATTGACTGCACATCGCTAGAGGATTTATTCGCAATTCAATTCAAGTCTGCAAGACTTTGGCAAATCAATTCGGTTCGAAAGCCAAATGCAAATGTCTAGTCCATTCAATCGGCCGAGCACAGGTAACAACGGCAGAATAGTCAGTTTTGTTGTTGTTTTTGGGGAGTTCTACGTCGTTTCGCTTTAGTGCACATTGGGCTAAGTTCATGTGAAAAGGTCACTTTGATGTTGACCAAGCAGACAGCCGAAATGCGAAATGATTTTATTATTTTTTGCTTCATGCTGTTCGTTTCTTGTCTGCTGCTCCATTATGACAGAAATGAGTAGCAACAATAATTTGGCAGAAATGTCTTTACAGTTTCAAGCTACGTCAGTGAAGTGCACTCCGCTCGTCCCGCTGGTTTTTGCTTTCCCTACTAAGTACTTCCGTTGCCAAGTGGACACTAATGATGTTGGCGGCATTGCGACGCTGCCCGGAACAATGGGCTGTCGCATAGATTAAGCGCGTCAAAATCTGTTGTGCGAAAGGTTCGAGAGATTTCGTTTAAATATGAAAATTTAATTTTATTATATAAAAACTGATGAGAAACTTGGCATAAGTATTCACTATTTTCACTTTTCACTAAATAAGCCACATTTAAAAGGCAGCCATACAAGCCATCAGAGACCCACACAGGATTTCACTTGGAGGGGTTCTGTACACAACTTCTAAATCCAATACCATTTGAAACCATATTTGCTACCCACAATTTTTGTAAGAAACAAACTTTTGCGAGAGGTTTGAACCCCCAAAGCACCCTTTACGTACGACACTGTAAGCCATTTATACTCGTATATGCACGATAACCATATAAGCTATATATATTATATGTAAAAGAACTAGAGAGGTGTTTCTAAATGATGACTTCATATAGAAATTATTTAGTAATTTTTTTGAGAGTATTTGAAAAAACTAAAAAAATATTAAAAAAAAACAATTAAAATTATGATTAAAACAAATTAAATATTACTCGATCTTTTTGCATGCACTGTGCAACCAAAGTAAAAGTAAAATACAACAACAAATGTAAAATTGGCCAAATAATGTGCAAGTACATCAAAGGCGAAGCGGAACAAAAGTCAGATTTAGGAAACAAATCTTAATGTAAATTTTACAGGGACCGTAACGGTTATGGTTTTTATCAAAAAAGTCAGATTTTAACTGGTATATTTTAACTTTTATTTTTCCCGACAAAAAATTACTGTTATTTTGTGCCTTTTATAATTTCAGGCAAAAATAAATGTTATTTTTGACTTTTATTTTATCGGTCAAAAATAACAGTTATTTTGTGACTTTTATTTTTTCGGTCAAATATATCAGGCAATTTGAATTTTTTCAAAGGCCATTTGACCGACTAAAAATCTATTGATACAATTTTTTTCGTCTCGTCAACGCGCACATTTTGAGCTATAAAACTTGTTTCAGTCTTTAGTACAACGGCCGCAATGGAAAGATTCCTCTAAACAAAACCATTCAAAAAATGTCGATGTCATCGTTGCGCTTCGAATTGAGCAAACTTATTTTAGCTTTTTTAAATCTATTTTTTAGCAATACTTGATGTACGCAGAGACCAAAAATAATAATTATCAATATTTTTGGAAATAAAAAAATTTTTTACATGGCCTGTAACTATTATCATGTAATAAATATTTTTACGTTGCGTAATAACTGTTATGAAAAAAATTGTTTTTCGTCCTCGATAATTATTATTTTGCGATTTTTTTTTTACGTTGCTTCATAACTTTTATTTTCGATTTTTTTTTTACGTTGCCGATAACTATTATTTACCAAAAATTTTTTTTTTTACGTTGCTTCATAACTTTTATTAAAGAAAATTTTTTTTTTAAATTGCCTTGCCACATTTTGAGTTCAAATTGATTTTTAACTGTTCCAATACATTTATTTGTAGTACAACAAATTGACAAACGCAAATTTATTGCAGAAAACCAATTTACACCAACAACTAAAGTGCATTTTAATTTTTGTGCACATGAAAATCGTATATGGCTGTTTTGAGGTGTTTGTAATTTAATTTAAATAAACAAAACCCTTATTTATAAAAAAAAAATTCTTCGGACGGTTGGATTTGAACCTACAACCTTCGGAATTGAAGTTTGCGTTCACTACTGTGAAGCCACAAGCTGACTTACATCAAGTTAGAAGAAAAAGAAGATAGAAAAGTAGCCAAGCGGAAATTAGTTCTATCAATATTATCACGTGTTATTAAGTAGCAATCGTAAATAACAGTTATAACGTGTAACGTAACGTATCAACAAAATCATTACTATGCATTGTACGTGTACGTGAATTAATAAGAAATCGATATATGTACATATAATTGTTTGTCCTGACTAACTGACTGATTAATCACCGCCCAACCCAAAGCTACAAATATGAAATTTGAACTGAAGGTACATATTGAAAAATGAAGACGCTAAGACGGGATTTTTTGAAAATCGGGGTCTAAAGAGGCAAAACAGGGGTTAAGGTGTTGTATGAAGAAACTTGATATAATAAGCCTATTGAGTTCAAATATTGTGAAAACACTTCAAATGAGAAGTAATGAGATAAGAATTTTTTCATAAAAATCTGATGGGATCAACAAAAGGTTTAGAAGAACTTGATTTATTGGCTTTAAACTTGCGTGCAAAGCCGCGGGGTTCTGCTAGTAGTGTTATAAAATGTAAAGACCGTTCTTGAATTTTTTTTGTATTCATTTTCTGAGTAATTTAGTTTCACGAACATAATGCGCGCCAACTTTTCATCCGATAGGTTGCCTCTTTGATCACGTAATGTGAGTCGTAGAGCTGAGAACGCCCTTTCCACTGTCACTTGGGTAGCTGGTACAGCGTGTATTATATGTGCCAGTTGTCGCAAAAAAGGAAAGGAAAACTTTTTCTCCTCCCAGTACGTGAGTAGGTCTGCTTCAATATCTAGACGTTGTGGTTTAAAATGATCAATTTCGGCATACGCAGCCAAAATTTGTATTGGAACAATTAAAAATCAATTTGAACTCAAAATGTGGCAAGGCAACGTAAAAAAACATTTTTCTTTAATAAAAGTTATGAAGCAACGTAAAAAAAAATTTTTGGTAAATAATAGTTATCGGCAACGTAAAAAAAAAAATCGAAAATATAAGTTATGAAGCAACGTAAAAAAACAAATCTTAAAATAAAAGTTATCGGCAACGTAAAAAAAAAATCGAAAATAAAAGTTATGAAGCAACGTAAAAAAAAATCGCAAAATAATAATTATCGAGGACGAAAAACATTTTTTTTTTCATAACAGTTATTACGCAACGTAAGAATATTTATTACATGATCATAGTTACAGGCCATGTAAAAAATTTTTATTGGAAATAATTATTATAAAGCAATATTTATAAAAATATCTTAACACTAGAAGTACCGAGCGGTCATTTGACGGTTTTCAGTTTTTGATTAACCGTAGCTCGAAAACGGTTTAAGTTACGAATCTTGTTCTCCTTGACTTTTAATATTTTGCAAAATATTGTTAGTGCAAAATATTAAAAGTCAAGGAGAACAAGATTCGTAACTTAAACCGTTTTCGAGCTACGGTTAATCAAAAACTGAAAACCGTCAAATGACCGCTCGGTACTTCTAGTGTTAAATAAGGGCAATTTTTTTATTTCCAAAAATATTGATAATAATTATTTTAGGTCTCTGCGTACATCAAGTATTGCTAAAAAATAGATTTAAAAAAGCTAAAATAAGTTTGCTCAATTCGAAGCGCAACGATGACATCGACATTTCTTGAATGTTTTTGTTTAGAGGAATCTTTCCATTGCGGCCGTTGTACTAAAGACTGAAACAAGTTTTATAGCTCAAAATGTGCGCGTTGACGAGACGAAAAAAATTGTATCAATAGATTTTTAGTCGGTCAAATGGCCTTTGAAAAAATTCAAATTGCCTGATATATTTGACCGAAAAAATAAAAGTCACAAAATAACTGTTATTTTTGACCGATAAAATAAAAGTCAAAAATAACAGTTATTTTTGCCTGAAATTATAAAAGGCACAAAATAACAGTTATTTTTAACTTTTATAGTAAAAGTCAAAAATTTAAAAGGCATGTCATATTTGTGAAGCTGAGGCCATTACGATCATAATGGTATATTTGAAAAAGTCCACCGACAATTTTTTCGTTATGCCTTTTTGATTTGAAAATTGTAAAATAACAGTTATTTTCGGTCCCTGAAATTTTATTTTAAACCATGCAATAGTTTAGATTAGACAAATTTTAGCAACAAATGCAACAAATTTGCATCTCACTGAACCCGTAAACGATTTTAATTTATCATGAATTCAAAATGTCTATTTAAAAATCGAAGGCAACAGAAGTAACCAGTCGAGAAGAAACAAATCAAATTAAAAAACAAAAATAATAATGAATTAAATATGTTTTGCTTTAACCCATTTTCGGCCGCTGGTCGATTTTTCGACCAGCCACTTTGAAGGAGAGTAGCTCTGCACTTAGACATTATATCTGTGAACTTTTGATGCATAAAATAGCTTTGGTCTTTTGGTAACCCCTCGAAATAATAATTTTTTTTAAAAAAGATAAATTTAGAGATGTTGGCGAAGGCACGAAAAAAAGCATTTTTTTAGTGATATTTTGAATATTCTGAAAAATATATAACCTTTTCAAATTATTGATTTATTATTGATTATTTACGAAGCCTAAAGACCAAATTACCGCAATCAATTGATATCCATAAAATTATGAAAATATTTGTACCTCTCAGCACCGCGTACTTTTCAGTGGTCGAAAAATCGAAAATTGGCCAGAAGTCGTCATGTATGTATATACATATGTAAGCCAACAATTGTTTGTTTTCATGCTTGATTATTATTTGACCAAAATTATATACATATATATTTGTTTTTATTTGAAATTAAATTTTTATTAATTTATAAAAAAAATAATAAAAAAAAAAAACACAAAAAAAATCCAAAAATATTCTTGATTAAGGTCCTTAAAAGGAATTAAAAAAATATTGGCTATTTCTGGTAGCGGCCGAAAATGGGTTAAGTTTGAATTTTGCTAGCTAAAACTTATAAAATAGCCCATTGTGCGGCGTGCAGTTTGCTCATTCATTCATTTTAATTTCGAAAATATTTTGCATTGTCATTAATTCAACAAAAGCAACAGTTCAGGGCGACCGAAGAACATTGCGTCCGCATGGACATTGACGCATCGGGGCCCGGTGCCCGCCAGTTCCGAGCTGTCATCATTTTTCATTTCAGCCGCACGCACCGCACTGGCCAGGGAACAGCGCACCGAACGCGGTCAGCGAAAATTACAAAATATACTAAATGCATTCAGAAAAGCATGAGGCCAGTGAAATACCGAGTTGCCTGCAATTAATTTCATGCCTCGCAATTACTTGCTTTGTAAAGTTGTTATTGTAGAGAGGAATTTCTAATTATGACTTAGATTTTAAATATTGCAGCTACATGACGAGTCGGTCAGATAAAATTGGCCATATTTGCTGTAGGCAACTAACAATTCAACAGAAATGCTTATGAAACATGTGGATAGCTTAAAAGAGGAGAGACTTTTTTCATTTGGGCCAACTCAAGAGTTAGGTTAGGTTAGGGTGGCTGCTTATGATGCTCACATAGGCCAGTAATGCCCTGTTACCACAACTGTAGAGCAGGACCCTAAAACTGCTCATCCCCCCAAGTGGAAGCGGGTGATATTAAAACTTCCTGAAACGCGCGACACCGCGTAGGTTTGTGTTGGACAGGTTGGAGCATTGTTACAACAGCGTAATTTAAGGTTAACGAATCACTGGTTAGCGCATTGGATCATAAGCCAGAGTAATGCAGGTTCAAATCTGCGTATTCAGTTACGCAATTTCATATAACAGGCAACTTTCTTTCAGACGCTTTTCTGCCTCAAATCCCTTAATCTTTCCAGATACACATTCATTTCGGTTTCTTAAACATTTTGCTTACACCGTGCGACAAAAATTAAAAAAAATTTTCACACCGAAAAAATCCATATGTGCGTGAAACTAGAGACCAAGTATAGTAATACTGCGTACTCAGTTTTTCATTTCTACATCCTTTGTCCTTTTAAAGAGACTTCAAAATTTTGAAGGGGATACAAAATAAAAAAAAAATATAAAAAATACTTAACCTCGTTAGAATATGGCGATATGTATATCAAATGAAAGAGGAAAGGCTTAAGAATTTAAATAAAATTAATTGTTTATCTATTTGTAAAAAAAGGATATGAAAAAGGTCCTTTGAAAATTTTTATCCTTTATATCCTTGAAAATTTACATCGAATTTTCTTGAAAAGTAAGTATGTTAAAACCCCAAATCTCCTCGATCATGTGTCAAAATTTTATTATTCTCGTTTCATTGATTTTGCATCTTTTTATTATTCAAAATACTGGTACTCAAATAAATTGGAATTTTTGTACTTCATTAGAATTGCAGCTGCCGCCTTTTTTTTAATAACTTTCGAACCAATAAAGTAAGAGTAATGAAAATTTGACAGGTGATCAAGGAGATTTTGGGTTTCAACATAGTTACTTTTTAAGAAAATTCTTTATAAATTTCAAGGATATAAAGGATTAAAATTCTCAAAGGACCTTTTTCATATCCTTTTTTTACAAATAGATAAAGAATTAATTTTATTTAAATTCTTGAGCCTTTCCTCTTTCATTCGATACATATATCGCCATATTCTAACGAGGTTAAGTATTTTTTATATTTTTTTTATTTTTTATCCCATTCAAAATTTTGAAGTCCTTTTAAAAGGACAAAGGATGTAGAAATGAAAAACTGAGTACGCAGTATTACTATACTTGGTCTCTAGTTTCACGCACATACGGATTTTTCCCGGTCTGAAAAATGCTGTCGCACGGTGTTATACATTGACTTGATTATATATTGAAATTTATTAAATCTTCATCTGCATCTTAATAACATTCAAGTCTAAAATAAGTACGCGAAATTACAGTCAATTTATTTTTTAATGTTTCCAAATCGGTTTCGACGCTTTTTACTAATTGCATACAAATTGGCTTTATTTTTCATTTGTGTAATTTCACATTTCCTGCACATAATTCGAAACACCACTCAGGCGGTTTACTTGCTTAGTATTTCTTTTTCTCTTTATCTTTGTGTTTGTCAATTGCTGTTTCGTCCTGCAGCTGTTTTCATTTCTTGGCAATTTAATGCCTCCGCTCGAGTGTTTCCGACATTGTGCGACATAACTTAAAATTCTCTTTCGAATTTTATGCTCGCTGCAGCCACTTACCTGTCCGCCAGGCGCTGGCGCGCCCACCGTATTCGATATCGTGTGCAATACTTCCACATACAGCTTCTCCTTCTCCTCCTGCCGTTCGAGCGACTCTTCGGGCGGCGGCGGCGGATCACGTTCATTTTCCGGATTCGCTTCCGCACGTGCCTCAGCGGCACGCGTCGCCGACATTCGGCGATTCTCACGCTTCCAGCCCAGCGACGTGAAACTCTCGAAGTACGACCCGTCCGTCTCCTGAACGCTAAAAGCAAAAAACAAATAAAAGCCGAAGCATCAGAAGCGGACGACATAGACGCCGACGTGCGCCAGAAAGCGCAGGAAACGGAAATTCAATATGCTGCCTACCCCACCACACATACATACATACATAGATACATAGAGTATATAGTATAAGTGTAGTGTGGTGAGGTAGTGAGTGAATGAGAGCAGAGAGTATAAAAGCAAACGCTGAAAGGCCAAAGTTTTGTAAAAAGATTTGCATTTAAAATGTGTTGCGGTAGTGTTGGCGGCGACGACAACAACAAAGCCACCAACCAACGCCACCACTAGTAACAGCCAAACCAGCGCCGCTTCAACCGCATGTTACAATTTTCACATCATCAGCTTAAGCGACGCATTGTGAATGCTTGCGTCGAGGCGGTGTGGCGCGCAGCTGGCGGCATGTAATGTGGTCGGGCAGGACTGCTGATGGCGCAGGAATCAGCACTGTCAATAGGCGTGCGCACGCCATATGTTGCAAACCTGTTGGCAGGCAGCTTTATGCTCATTTATAAAGACGCCGCATCACGCATGTGTGTGTGTGTGTGTGTGCGGAAGTGTGTATGAATGTGTGTTAGACGCGCCTTGCGGACATTGTCACATATGTACAACATCCGCCCTGTGCTGACATTCATAGAGCCATCCTCCTCCCAAATTGCCACATGGCACTTCACCCCAGCCGCCACAGCCGCGAGAGCTGAGCAGCAACGTGACATGTTGTTGATGGCGCACCGTTTTCAACATTGAGTAGGGTTAATACGTATTTCATGTTGTTATTGTTGTTGTTGTTGCAATCATTATTGTTGTCGTGACGGACTACGCAAGCAGGCAACTGAGCGCGTCATCGCATCAGCCTGGATGCCCATCTTTTTGACTACTGATTCCTACCCAAGCACCGCCATCTTGCAGCTGCCTGACATTCCATTCGGCCGTGTTGCTAATTGGCTACAAATATTTAATAGTATGCCTTTTCATGTGGTCTTTCCTTCATTTTTGTACGCACAACACAGGCACGTCCACAAAATTAACAATGAAAGAGCGTGTAATGTTTGTGCTGTGCCTAAAAGCACACACTGAACGTAAAAATTTGATTTTACTAGTATTGTTGTTGGTACAGTAAATGGCGGCTGCCCTTATCTGCCACATATACAATATTTCCCTATGAGAAAGAAAACAAAAACGAGAAACGAGACGAAAACCCTCAGTCTCCCCATTTCGATTGAGCCAACCAACGAAGCCAATAATCGAAACGAGCCATGAAAAAGCAACACAAAATCAAATAAGAATTTTGCCAACAATTCAATTTTATGTTTCTTCAAAGTTTTCACACTCTACACACTGCTATAGCGGCATATTCGATTTGTTACGCTGTCTAGACTTGAAATTGCAGCGATGTGGAAACGTTGCCAGGCGACTTTTACAACAAAATTGTACGGCAAATAAATCAATACAGGGTGAAGAAATCCAGCAATTCTCCATGATATGGTTTCTGTAATTTGTCACTTGCATTGTAGGTATGAGTGCAAGTGGCTACTTTTGTAATAGCTTGACTTAGTTTTTTTTTGAGCGTTTAAGCGTATCGAAGAAAATACGCCGAATTTTACAGTCTTTCTTTGATAAAGCAAACCAAGCATCTGAAAATATGAATAGTGTTTATTGCCCTAAAACTGTAACAGCAAATAATGAAATTTTGATGTCAAACATGCGCCACGCTCTGGAATTCCAACTGTCGGGAAAGGCGTTAAAATCATAGAAATCGTTGAGCCCAACCGTTATGTAAGCACTTTTCCGATTGCCCAGAAGCTAAACATTGCACACAAAATCGTTTGGAACCACTTGAATAAGGCTGGATATCAAAAAAACTCTTATGAAAGAAAACCTCATGAACCGAGCTTTTAGTTGCGAATCATTGCTGAAATGCAACAAACTATTTCAGAAGCGAAAACAGTTGTGGTCAAATTGCCTGTGAGTCGTTGCAAACGGTGGCCAAGCCAGGATTGACGGTCAGAATAGTTTTCACGTGTGTTTTTTGCTATTGCCAGGAAGTCATCTACCATGGGCTGCTCTCCTATGGCCAAACTCTTAATTCGGTGCTGTACTGTGAACAATTGGACCGTCTCACAGTGATTCGGCTCCATACATCCGAGGGACAAAATTAGAAGGAGTGGTCCGTTCTTCATAAAATTTGGTATACTAGTTAATAATGGTCTGCTGAATTGAAATCTCCATTTTGTTTTTCTTAAACTTTTGTAGATTGGCAATGCCTGAGACTTAAATTTGCAAATTTCGTCATTTTTGGAGAGCTACAGCTCCAAGTGTGTTGGCTAGATTTTTCAGATTTTATATTTAATCGGTAACGTTAACATTGATAGTTGCAAAGAGTAACAGAAATTGTCTTAGGACCCTTTAGTTTTGCAATAAAAATTATAACACTAGATGTATGTTTTGCATTTGTGCAGATTTTTTAATTTTTCATGCTGATTGCATTCTTTTAGGGATAAATAAAATAAATATTGTTAAAAAAATAGGTGACCACTTTTCAAATTGAATTATTTTCTGAGATCGGAAGATATCGAAGGATATAATTACATTATCTGACAAAGAAAGAATGCTTCTTAAAATTAAAAAAATCCAGGAACATACTTTCACATACTTTTTAGATATTTTCCTCTAAGTTTTGTCAATTTTCAGGTTTTTTAATTTAGAAAAATATGTTGAATTAAAAGTGAAGTAAAAGCCTCAGCTTTGCAAATTTTGAGAAAACATTAAAAGCGAAAATGGCCACATCAATTCTTAATCTATATTGAAAGTTTTAGAAACTTCTTGGTAACCATGTATTTTTACAATTTGTTTACTCAATAGACTAAAAAACAAAATATGTGTTTAAAATTTTTTTGTGAAAAAAGTTTCAACTTTGAGCCGCTTTTTGCACAGACACTAATTGATTTTTTGCACAGATTTTTTGGGGTTTTCTTAGTTGGAGTTTTACCTTTTAAATGACATCAGATTTTGGTGGTGTTACTTGTTGCTCAGGAGAAACTTGTGAAATTCAGCTGTCCCAGTTTTTGGTCAAGAATTTCTAATCTAACCTAATGGAATTTCCTTTAAAATGGCAACAATTTATTGAACAAAACGGTGTGTATTTTACCTGAATCGAATCATTCAAACTATGCAAAATAAAGCTTTCAATTTCGTGCATAAATCATAAATTGAAAAAAAAAATTTTATTTTAATTTTTTATTTATTATAACTTTCAATAGTGTGGCTTTTAACTCTTTCAATTCAACTTTAAGGCACAGTAGGGCATGCAACAACGCGCTCATGCCGACCAACAAAATTTCGCTATTTTTATTTATCTAATCTATTTATATCGATTTTTGCCGTTTACTCGTTACTTCTCTCTTAGTTTATTGTCAATCAAAATATAAGTTTTTGTAAACTTGATTTTTGCGACCACTTAAACGGCAAACAAACACAAAAACTTCCCCGCGCTGCATCACAACAAAGCCTCACAAAATTCCAGATATATGTGAAAAGTTGAACAAAATTTTTACACTGCACCGCAAGAAAATATCGAAAATGCCAACAACAACTATGTACAACAATAACTGCGCAAAGTTTTCCTGTTCAGCGGCGCGTTTTTCCCGCTGCGCTACTGCTGCTGCTTCTCCTTTGCTAACTTTTTGCTTGGCAATAAGCACATTTTTTGCGAAAGAAAAATCTGCACAAAAATATAAAAATACATTTTGACAACAAAATGAAATCCAAACAACGAGCGCAGAAAATCGAAATACGAACGCGCCAAAAGAGTTCTTGAGAGAAGAGTCGCTGCGGTGGCGGACTTCTGAATTCAAATTAAATTGTGCCGCCATCAGTGGAACAATGAAATTATAACAAAAACAACAACAACTCAAATAACACTAACAATGCATGCATAGCCAACGGCGAGCAGTATTAGATGGCCAACGAGTAGGCAGCCAGCAACAACAACTGCAGACATGTTGACCGCACGCTTCAGCAGCTCCCGAACGCAACACAAACTTGGGACGGCGAACGAGTGCCAAAACTTTCAAAATTAATGTTGCCGAAGAAAATCCGCATAACAAAAACAAACACTGAGGGCTCTTTAAGATTGTGAGCGTCCGGTTGAGGTCAACAAAAAGGTATGCAAAAGAACAAAAACAACAACTAAAGTGCTATCGCCAGTACTGGACTGTTGGCACAGTCCAGTCGATCGCAGCGTGGACAGTGGTGTTTGTTTTGCAAATTACTTGACAATTTTTCAACGCTTGCAACACAAACACCAACAATCGCGCGACATGTCATAATAAAGTCCAGTCATGCTGCTTGTTCCTTTTTGGCCGAACGAACAGCAGCGCCGCAGAGCCGAACGGTAGCCGGCGTAAAGCGGGCGTGCGTTAGATTGCTTTCCGCCTCATAAAGCACTCATCCACTACCCAGCGGCCAGCTGCATCCTTCGTCCGCCCACTGTTTGTCTGTCTGTCTGCCAGGCATCCGCCAACGCTTCCCAACCGTCGCGTCGGCTGACTTGCTGGCGACCTGCGCTCCCACTTAAGCGGCTAAACGGTGCTCAGTTTTCCCAACACTGTATGTGTGTGTGTGTATAACTGTCAACACTGTCTCCAGCTTGCCTATTAAAACACTTTGCTTCCCTCCACATCTTCTCTAAATGGAAACAAACTGCCTCTATTGCATTGCATTGTTGTTGCTACGCCACAACAACCGCCCATAGCGGCAGCACAAATAAAATCCGAGTCGACTGCATGGCTAAAATTTGTTTATCGCTTTGTGTCGGCTTGAAAGTAATGAAAATCGCACCATTCGCTCCGGAACTCTGGGCCGCATCCTTCGCCATGCCGTTCTGCCGCTCATTTGTCTTGGCGGATGAGCTGCTCGGGCAGCTGCTCCGACTGAAGGCGGTACTTTATTTTATTGTTGTTGTTGTTGGCTTAATGACATCAGCGCAAATCTGCAAAGTTTAATCGAGTATCATATTTTTAGCTTTTGCAGCTTTTTGCCGCATTAAGCGACAATTGTTGACGTTCAATTTGCTTGGCCGGCGCGCATATGTTGTCGCAGCGCTTGCGGCAAAAACAAACACAAAGCACGAAATGAGTGGTGTGGCAACACTGGTAAATTGTCTAGTTTAGTGTAAAACTGCAATGCACTGAAGCGTTTAATCGTCTAGTCACACTGTGCAAATGAATTGAATCATTTTCGCTGATTACATGCAAATGTCTGGCTTCGCTTTGAATATTTGCAGAGGAAATCTATGGTAGCCAGGAAAATGGATCATTAGGTAAAGGAAGTGAATGCGAACTTTCGGGAATGCAAAGCATTCGTTCAAGTGTATTTCGATTAAGTGCACATTTCACAAAATCTACGCAATCTGTTAACAGTTTGTGAATGCTTGGCTGTATGTGTGTCTGTACCATATGGACTGATTAACGTGTTAAGAAGTGGAAACGATTGAAATGCTTTGTGAGTATTTTTGTAGTCTTGGTGTCACTAGTCACGTGGGTGTGTCTATTCTCATACAACTTAGTAGTCTTAAGATTTAGTGGTTACTTACAAAAATTATATTGGGATTTAATTTACAGTTATTCGCATATACTACTGTGGGCAAAAAATAGTAAGACTTTGTTCATAATTTTAAAATTCTTGATTTATTCTTCCAAATCTATTTCGTCCCCCTCAAAGTAATCCCCCCCGGCCCCAATACACTTGTGCCAACGTTTTTTCCAATCCTCGAAACAGTTGTTAAAGTCAAATTCCGGAATAGCCTTCAATGCGCGTAGCGATTCACGTTTAATGTCTTCAATTGACTCAAAACTGTTTCCCCGGAGCGGTCGATTGAGTTTGCTGAACAGCCAGAAGTCACACAGAGCTAAATCAGGCGAATACGGTGGTTGTGGAACCATATTGGTTGAATTTTTGGCGAAAAACTCACGAAGAATCAATGCAGTATGCGACGGTGCATTGTCGTGGGGCAAAAACCAAGAGTTGTCGGGCCATAATTCCGGCCTCTTTTTACGAATAGCTTCGCTATTGACAGCTTCGGCACCAGAAATTTGATTCCGCACACAAAATTAAATGAAACTTCTTTGTTGAATAATTTCACTCATTGTAAAAATCGCCGAATTCACTTTTTGTACTTCAGAAAGACAAGCGTATACTAAACACTAATGATTATTTTGATGTGACACTTGGCACAGATGTCACTGACAGTCATACCAACCTAGAAAAAAATATATTTCGACGAATGGGTTTCCACGCGAAATTTAAATTAAAAAGTCTTACTATTTTTTGCCCACAGTAGTATGTTACTCATCCTTGAGGCGAACCTATGCATTTGCGGCTTAAGAAATTTTCGAAATAGGATATTTCCTTAAAAATTTTACAAACATGTGGGCAGGTGATTTCATCGTAAACGGTAATTTTTTATGGAAAGCCCTTTTAACCCTTTCGCTACAGGTTTATACTGGGGAAAGTTAAAATTTTAAATTTTACGACTTAGGCTTCTGTGTGGTTATGTTAGCAACATTCCATAAGAAATTTTTAAATTTTTATACTCGGATCCTGTATTTTAGAGTATTTTTCTATGAGAGCAACCACATCGTTGTGGCTGTAATAATTACTTAAACATACAACTTTTTACGCATAACAAAATTTTGAATATTTCTTCATTTACTTCAGCCAAAATTAAAAAAAGTTTCTAAATTGAAAGAAAACGTCAAATTAAAAAGTTATCTAAAGTTTTCTGCTTCTTCTTCCTTTCTTCCGGAAGAATCGTTAGATATGGTCAGTTAATAAAGATTGGCCTCACATTTGACTCGTTTGGTGGCCATCTTTGAGCAGTGGCAGCCCATATTGGTCATGTTGATAGAAGCGGTTTTGATTTTCTAGGTTTTCCGGTAAGAATTCTATACTTTTTGGTAATCTGAAAAGTTCTTCTACAAGAAAGCTATTCAGATATGATTTAAGATTTTGAAGCTACGTTCGATAGATATGTCAACACATATCGATGATGCTAATAACAACGCTGAGGCCAAATTGACATCTTCGATATTCCGAGTTTTACGCGCAGCAAGTTCCACTCAGTTTTAAAAAGCTCAATAGTTCTATTTTAAAACCAATTCGATATCCTAAAATTAAGGGGGTGTTCCCGGGTAGAAGTTTGAAAAAATCGATTATTTTTTTGGCGTTTTATTGTACCTTATACTATATACTATCACCCCCCAAAGTCGTTTTTCAATCCGCAAACTTAGTACCCACTTTTTTGCATGTTAATTGAAGTAATCTCAGCTCGCCGAAAACTGGCTGTCGAAACTTTAAACGCGTTTTTCTCGAAACCACATTTCTTGTACTGGCCGATAACTTTTCTCAGCAACTATGAGAGGTATCGACTTGAAATTTTGGGAAAATGTTCTAGATAGTTTTCATTGGATGCTAAACCAAAGTTTTCATCAAAAAATTATTGTTAAATATATTTTCAAGCACTCTAAAGGTAAAAAAAGGTGGCAAAACTGGACAATTTTTTTTCATATGGCCGCCATTTTTTTTCTAATCAACATTTTGACTAAAACTGTGGTTTAGCATCCGCGGAATTTCTTGCAGATTAATAATTGCATACCCATTTCTGTTTCAGATTACTGGTTCCCGAAATTTCTTATCGGCCAGCAGTGAAAATCAGCGTGACAAGGTCACATTGACCACTGAAAATTTGTACTTAGAAAATAAAATTTTTTGACACAAATATGAGTTTCTGTTCTCCAAATAATAAGGAACAACAAGCAAAAAACCAGAATATTGCAAATATAAGCAAAAAACCAGAACAGCCTAAAATCGGCATTCTAGACGGGAACACTCCCTTAATGGACATGGAGCTACGCTCGACCAAAATATTGACGCATCTCTCCTGTTGATGAAAACGCTGATGCCAAATTGTTAGTTTCGACTTACTAGGTTTTCCTGAGAGATGGCAGTACGGTCCACCCAGTTTATGAAAGCTCGTTCGTTTTATTTTAAAATAACAACGCTATTCTAAGTCTTCACGACTTGGAGCTTCGCTTGACAGAAATGCTAACGCGTATGTTTTGATATAAAAATCAAAAATGTCCTGAATTTACAAAATATATTTTTTCCAAATGCTGCCTTTAATTAATTGATTCAAAAATATAAACCTTTCAATAAATTAATAATTTTTATTACAAAAAAATAATTTTCGAATTTCTCCATTTTTTATGAACACTTCTGCAACTACAGCTGAATGCTCATCCATTGTATGAAAATACTGCGGAATTCCTTAATTTAATTATTCTTTTTCGCATTTTCATTGAACTATTGAATTTGTTTTAATTGTTTGTATTTTTAATGAATTTCACTACCAGTTGAAATTTTTGTACAACTAATAAAAACAACTCTGCAATAAACGAAAACCTGAAGCTGAATGTAAAAAATTTGCAAAAGCTACATGCAATAAAAATAAATACTATAAATAACAACAACAACATTTGCACGCAACATGACCGTGTGCCGGCAAAAAGCGCCGAAGTAATTTATATGCAAATTATTTGCTTGCACTGCCAGACGGCAACTCGGTGAGCCGGCGCAAAGTGAGAGGTAAATGTGAAAAGCGATATTGGCGCACATTACATGCGGCTGCGACGTGTGCGAAATATGCGGAATATGCATTGTTGCGCTGCCTTTGTGCAGTTTAATAATATTTTCATTAAATTAACACTCGTTCGCCGTAGCTCCCTTCTGGCTTCACGGCCCGACTCGGGTCGGCTGTTGTCAGCCATTAACAAGTGCCGAGCACATCGGGTGATGATAAACTGTAAGCCGCTTCATGCATTATTGCCAGATAGATCCGTTAATGCGACTGCGGTCCCACTGTCGGTGTGGTTAATGCTGCCAGTGTTGCCTGATTGATAATATTTTTTTGATTTTGGATATAAAATCGTGCAACTAACGTCATTTTCGCTCAAACATCTGGCAACACTGTCTGTTGTAGCGGTTGCAGTTTTGATCTACAAAGCCAAAATCAATTAGATGCAAAGTACAGATTCGCCACAGTAATTCGTATGCGTCTGAGTGTGTGTGTGAGAATGAGTTTATTTTACAGAAGGTGGAAAAGTATTTAAAGCCGGTGTGTGTGTTCGCATACATATGTACATAGGATTTTTAATTTAAATTAAGGTGCTTTGTTGTTCTGAAGCTTGATTTCCATGCTAGATTAGGCTATGCTTCTGAAATAACGCAAATGAAAACAAATTTGCAAAATTTTAAATGGAACTCATGAATAAGCAAATATTTTTTGCCATTTTGTTGTATTTTAAAATGTTCATAAATATGTATTACACAAAATAAGGCTATGGAAAATTACAGTTTACAACAAACAATGCCCATGCAATTGATGCATAGATTTCCTGCCAACTCGGTGACTATTAAAACTACTTAAGGCGCCATATGTATTTATAGACTGTTCTGGCGTTGATTACAACAACAACTTATTAATAGCGCCGCCAAATCATTTTCGTAAACACAAAAACGCATAACTTGCGCACAAATAAATTAAAATCGCGCAGTTATCTAAATAGCCTTCAACCAAAAATCAACTACCAGTCGAGTATTTGGAAGATAACACCGTGCGACAGCATTTTTCCACCGGGAAAAATCCATATGTGCCTGAAACTAGAGACCAAATATAGTAATACTGCATACTCAGTTTTTAATTTCTACATCCTTTGTCCTTTTAAAAGGACTTCAAAATTTTGAAGGGGATAAAAAATAAAAAAAAATATAAAAAATACTTAACCTCGTTAGAATATGGCAATATGTATATCAAAGAAAAGAGGAAAGGCTCAGGAATTTAAATAAAATTGATCTTAATCTATTTGTAAAAAAAAAGATATGAAAAAGGTCCTTTGAAAATTTTAATCCCTTATATCCTTGAAAATTTATAACTAATTTTCATGAAAAGTAAGTATGTTAGAACCCAAACTCTCCTTGACCACATGTCAAAATTTCATTACTCTAACTTTATTGGTCCGAAAGTTATTAAAAAAAAGGCGGAAGCTGCAAGTCTAATGAAGTTCAAAAATTCTAATTTATTTGAGTATCAGTACTCGTATTTTAAATAATAAATAGATACAAAATCAATGAAGCGAGAAAAAATTTTGAAACGTGATCAAGGAGATTTTGGGTTTTAACACACACAAGAAAATTCTATAAAAATGTTAAAGGATATAAAGGATTAAAATTTTCAAAGGTCCGTTTTCATATCCTTTTTTTACAAATAGATAAAAAATCAATTTTATTTAAATTCTTGAGCCTTTCCTCTTTCATTTGATGTAACGAGGTTAAGTATTTTTTATATTTTTTTTATTTTTTATCCCCTTCAAAATTTTGAAGTCTTTTTAAATGGACAAAGGATGTAGAAATGAAAAACTGAGTACGTAGTATTTCTATGTTTGGTCTCTAGTTTCACGCCCATATGGATTTTTCCGGGTGTGAAAAATGTCCATCCCATCCATCATTGCATGAGCACACATTGTGGTTTTAGCACAATATGCTGCTTTCAAAACATAGCCGAAACAACAACAAACCATACTGCGTTCTTATCACATTGAGTTATTATCATATGAATGAAGCGCTGAAATAGCTTCGGCAACACACTGGCGTCGTGTTGCGTTTACTAACCTCTTTTGCGCGCTCATATGCGCCGCTTTTGTTATATGCAAATGCGCCTAAAGGCAGACTTTATTATCTGCTTATCATCGTCGTCGGCACTAAAGCCGACGCCACCGCCAAATGTAAATCACTACTGGCAGGTAAACAATTTTTCGTTCTAATTTTTCCACTGAGCTGCACACACACACCTCTACATAACTATGCATGAATGCATGTTTGTGTGTGTGCGCGCGCGTGCTGTGAGGTAAAGTAATTGATTTGCCATGCATGCAATTATAGTTGGGAGCGCGCAAATATTTGTCCCAACGCGCATCACTGCGCTCGGAGGCGTGTTAATTGAATGCGGCTGCGCTGGGAACTTAATTGCTTTAGTGACTAATTAGAAATTTGCATAGATACATGTTGTCTATGAGATTCAAATTGGGTTGCTTAACGTCGCTTTGTTTAAAGAAAATTTTGTAGAAGATTTTGTGAACTAAAAAAAATAGTCGCTTATCGTTTCCAAACATTTTACATAAACATATCTCTAAACCTAAGGGTTGCCCTACAAAATTTATCATTCAGACCTTGTAAATTGTGTATGCAATATTTTAGTTTGCAATAAATGTAATCACTTAACGTGGTTGAATAATTCAGTTTGCTGTACCACAATACTCTGCAGTTCTAAAAATACAAAATACAATAATACAATTAAGGTCACACAACTCACCAACAGAGGGCGCTTTTCATTAAAAATTATTTAGACACATTGCACAGTGATTCGACTCCATACAACCGAGGGACAAAATTAGAAAGAGTGGTCTGTTCTTAATAACTAACTTGGTATACTAGTTAATCATGGTCTGCTGAATTGAAATCTTCATTTTGTTTTTCTTAAACTGTTGTAGTATGTCAATGCCTGAGACTTAAATTTGCAAATTTCGTCATTTTTGGAGAGCTATAGCACCAAGTGTTTGGGCTAGAGTTTTCAGATTTTACATTTAATCGGTAACGTCAACATTGATAATTCCAAAGAGTAACAGAAATTGTCTTAGGATCCTTTAGTTTTGCAATAAAAACGATAATATAGACGTATGTTTTGCATTTGTGCAGATTTTTAAATTTTTCATGCTGATTGCATACTTTTAGGGATAAATAAAATAAAATTTGCCGAAAAATAGGTGTTTAGACCACTTTTCAAATTGAATTATTTTCTGAGATCGGAAGATATCGGATGATGTAATTGTATTATCCGACAAAGAAGGAATGCTTCTTAAAATAAAAAAAATCCAGGAACATACTTTTACATACTTTTTAGATATTTTCCTCTAAGTTTTGCCAATTTTCAGATTTTTAATTTAGAACAATATTTTGAATAAAAAGTGAAGTAAAAGCCTCAGCTTTGCAAATTTTGAGAAAACATTAACATTAAAAGCGAAAATGGCCACATCATTTCTTAATCTATATTGAAAGTTTTAGCAACTTATTGGTTACCATGTATTTTTACAATTTTTTTTACTCAATAGACTAAAAAACAGAAAATACGTGTTTAAATTTTTTTGTGAAAAAAGTTTCAACTTTGAGCCGCTTTTACACCCACACTAATTAATTTTTTGCACAGATTTTTTTGGGGTTTTCTTAGTTGGAGTCTTACCTTTCAAATTACATCAAAATCGTTAAATTCTGAGACTATACATTTTTTGAATTTTATCTATGGAACGAATCACTGTGCATTGTGAAAAATCTTTATCTTCCGAAGGGATTTCCCCTACTCTGAGACATTTCATTTTGTAAGAATTGATGAAAAAATATTACTGATAAACAATTTAGGGTTAGATTGATTTAGTAAAAATCGTCACATTGAGGTGTAAGCTGAATGGGGAAAGCCAACGTGGCGTATACGTTACAGATCCAATAGATATCCCTTGCTGACATTTTGAATTTTTGCCTACATTTACTATTTCCTTACATCGTACAACAATTTTAAGGGTTCTGTTTTTAAGAGGATTAATTAAGAGGATTAATATCTACGATTAGAGGATAAGTATTTATTGTCCGAACATTTCTTTCGAATATACTTATCTTCTATCTTCAAATCTTAATAGGGTTCCCATACAAAAAGGTACTTTTCGTTGGCCCCAAGTGAGTCAAACATGAGACTGACCTTTATTAATTTTCCTGATTAAAAATTTCTTCTGAACATAACTGCCCTTTATATTTAATTCTTAGAAAAAATGCCATACAAAACTGACCATTTTCTATGAAATCATTGCCACACTTGTTTATAGAGGTAGTGAGGAAATATCCTATTTCAGAAAGTACTAAACCGATTTGCACGATTTGTTTAGCATTGGACACAAACACGTGGCTCGCAAGCACATTACTCGTACTAGTACAATTTTCCTCTTTCATTTGATACCCATATCTTCATCATCGCACAACCGCAAATGTTTAAAAAAACAATTTGAAATGTGTATGTCCTTAAAATTTTAAAGTCCTTCAAGAAGGTTTTTGGGTCAGAAAATTAACTGACTATGCCAGGATACTATAAATGACCTTTAGTTTCACGTCTATATCAATATTTGGATGGGTCTCGGAAAAATAAAAAAATTTGTTCGCACGGTGTAATAAATGTAAAGTTGGTGTTTTCACTCAGTGCTTCATAACTTAGTAATCGATTAATCGATTCTATTGATGTTAGGCTTAATATTTGCTCAAATAATATATCTTTCATCTTAGATTTTAAAACCAGAGGAGATAATTTAGTTTATCTATAAAAAAATATTCGAAAATGTATAATTTTTTAAATTGGTCGAAAAATTCACTTTTTTACAACTTTCACCGGCAGTAACTTCCCCAAATCTGATATGATTTCGACAATCTATATATCTGGAAAGGGTAAGGTATTATCTTCTGAACGACGGAGTCAGATGATTCGTTTACGATTAATTTTCAGTTTCGTGTTCAGCAGCCCAAAGTTAGTCTAGAAAACACTTTTATTTTTAGGTGCATTTTTCGTGTCGAGTAGTGTAATCAGATAATGATGATTACATTGTGAATGATTCAAAAATTTCTAGCCTTTGTGAAAAACTAAAAAAAAAAGAATTTTACTCAAAACCTTGTCTCCTAACATCTGTCATACTTCCAGAACCAAAGCAATGCTTCGCAGCCAACTTCAACTACAACTCGAACTAAAAATAACAAACAAATTATAAGACGTTTTATGACATAACTGTACAACTGAGAATGGGTTCGTGTTAAGCTCATTTCTTACTAGTGAAATTTGTTAAAATGTTACATAAGTCATAGTAGTCACTTATGAGCTTTGAGAAGTGTCAAACTTTAACATAGACCAACATCAGGACTTGGCCATAGTTCAGCGCTTGCTCTGTCTTTCAATATTAACTGAAACCATCTGAAGTTCTTATAAAGACCTAATAAATTTATCACAAATACGATTTGCATTTTAATATCCACGGAAATTGTGTTCAGTTTGTATATTTATTGTATGGGAAAAGAAAAACAAAGATGCACAAATGCACGAAATCGGTTATTAATATTAATGCTTTATCCATTGCACTTTAATTTTCGCACTCAGTGTGTACACAATTTTGAAAACATGCAAAAGCAAACCAAGAAGAGTCGATTTTGTAGACAACTTAATCTTACTGTCTTAATTGCCACACATTGTGAATGCCACCAATGAGATAAGAAACTTTTTTAATTATGTATTTTTATTGTTTGCTGTTTTTCAACTTTCTTATTTGTTTTATTGATTTTCATTGCTTAAAACTGACTTAAATTGTGCTCAAAGTTTGCTGCTCGATGTTCGATGGAAA
Source organism: Melieria picta (assembly GCA_964056695.1). Taxonomy (NCBI): domain Eukaryota; kingdom Metazoa; phylum Arthropoda; class Insecta; order Diptera; family Ulidiidae; genus Melieria; species Melieria picta. The sequence continues at coordinate 16,673,985 of OZ057399.1, forward strand.
ATTTCGCCAAGCGTTGCTGTCCGCAATCGATGCCGCAGCTTTAAACGAAAATTTCAATTATGTGCTTTTTGTTTTCGCTGACGGCACAATTCTCGACGTTTTGCTGCGCTCATTAACAATTTTTTTTAGCAACTTTATAACAGAATTTGCAGTGCATTTGTTGGCCTGCCTTCGCCGACCGGCACTCGTCAAGTTTCAGAAAATTCGGTGTTAATTAAAGTTTCAGCAAAAAACATAAACAGTTAATGAGGAAAATTGAGATACGCAGCGTGAACTTTTCATTGGATTTACGCCTCAGTATCGGTTACACGGTTAAGCGTCGGCGGTCGTCTGGTGTGGGTTTTTTGTTTTTATTTGAGCGCCACAGCCGTGAACGCGTAGCGAAGGTGCAACACGCATCAGTTCCATCGATCCGCTGCTGCCAGCAGACGGACAACGTAACGCGAGCGCCCAACGTAAAGTCGCCGCTTGGTCGGTGCTGTCGGTGTTGTGGGGTTCAACGCGTCGCGTTGCAGTTGCACAATTTAACTTTTCAATTAAGAAGTAAAACACACAAAACCGAATGCCGGCTCTTAGTGCCGTCCGCGCGCTACGGCAACGCTGAACAAGAATGACAAAGCGTCAGAGTTGAGGTTATGGAACGTAAACGCAGCAAATTAATTTTTTATGCTTGCGGCTTTGTTTCGGCGAATATCGTTCGGTCTTCATTACTGTGCACACGTTCCGGTGGTTGTTCGTGCTGTTTTCTTTTCTTGTATTTTTTTTTGGTTTGTGACAAAATGCAATAAAGTTATTAAAAGTTGATAGCAACGCAACACCTGCAGGGGCGCTGCGGTAATTTTATTATCTGCTGTCATCGACGCAATTAAGGCCCAGACAAAGGCGTCTTTCAAGAGCCGCAACGCCTTTGGCCCCATTGGCTTACTTTGATTATTCACTGCACTTCCCTCAGCTCGGCGTCTGGTCGCCCATCCACCCACCTGCACACCTGCACACCTGCTCAGCGCCATAGCTGCGCGTCGTGTAGGCTTTGATGCTCCTTGCCGCTGCGCCAATTCCCGCAGCGCCCATAAACATAAACAGCAATTTTCAGTTGCTCGACTCGGTGACTCGAATTTGGCGCAACACAACAAAAATGACGAACAATTAAAACTTTGCTGCGCTGTGTTGTGTTGTGCAAATATTGCTATGACGATTGGCGTGTTGTGGAACGATGGTCTTCTTCTTCATTTACTTGGCTCACTCAAAAGTGCTGCGCTATTTCCCCACATGCAATGCTGGCACTGCATTTTGGTGGCTTTTGTGGCCGCCATATTGAACTGCAGCTGCCGGTGCGCTATGGGAAGCGCGACTAAACAACTAAAGTGCAAGTTGTGTTATTGCTTTGTTTTCAGCTTCAAGTTTTAGTTTCTACAAATAAGAAGGAAATGTATACGCTGCCAACTTTCATAGGTTTCATCCATAAATTTTCTTGGCATCTGACGCTAGTTGATTACTTCTGCCGTTATATGGGGTCGTTCAAAAAAAGTGTATTTTGAAATCAACAGAAAAATGCAGTATTTTCCATAAAAAATTATGTCATTTTTGTTTCGTCTAAGGTACAAACTCTCAAACCTAACTTTACTTTGACCCTAACCTTAAATTTCGACAATAACAGCTCAAATATTGTCTTTGACCCAATTACATTGTGAGCCCAAAATCCGCTCAAAACTGGCATTCGTTGTTGTTCGAGAGATTGTTTCCTAATTGTTTCTTCCAATATTTCTTTGAGTTTTTTGGAGTTCCTGATGCATAAATTTTTCTTGTTTAACCCTTCTGTTGTGTTCTATTCAAAATGACCCACTTTGGACAAATTAGGATGTTGTATGCATTTATGGTTCTAAAATGATCCTTTGCCTTATTCTCATTTCAAATATTTGTTTTAATGAAAAATGAAATAAAAGTGAATTTTTAATTCTGTTAACCCTTTCGCTATTTTGTTGCCATATGGCAACATGCTACTTTGTGGACGTCTGCATCCTCTATGGTTGCAAGAATACATTTTTTTGTTGGTCTTTAGAATAGTTTGGAAAAATGTTAGTTTTATGAAAAATACGAAATTAATAAACTGAATATTTAAGTTTAAAGAAGAGAAGTATACACGTTTTTTCAATGGTATATCTTGACATAGTAAAGGAAGAAGAAGCAGAAAAAATCATGGAACTTTTTAATTTGACGTTTTCTTTCAATTTAGATACTTCTTTTTTTAAATTTTGGCTGAAGTAAATGAAGAAATATTCAAATTTTCGTTATGCGTAAAAAGTTTTATGTTTAAGTAATTATTACATCCACAACGATGTGGTTGCTCTCATAGAAAAACGCTCTAAAATACAGGGTCCGAGTATAAAAATTAAAAAATTTCTTATGGAATATTGCTAATATAACCACATAGAAGTCTAAGACGTAAAATTTAAAATTGTAACTTTCCCCAGTAAAAACCTGTAGCGAAAGGGTTAAGTGAGTTTAATAATTTGTTTTTGTTCAATTTGACCCAACAACACAGTAGTTGGGATACATTTTTGAGCACGGCTGAACGGTTAAGTACCCAGAGAAATGAATTATGAAGAAACGACTGCGCAATATTTTCACGTTTTTCGTAAGTGATTTGCACAATTTCGAAAAAAAAATAAATCGAAAATCGTTTACTATCGATAGCAAAGGCTAGAAACTAGAAGAAGATGCCATCACTACGCAAAGAAATGAAAGACACATGGAAACTGGATTGGTTTGTTGTTTTATTTCAGGACTTTGGGTCACCTTAAGTAAGATATCTCACCTCTCTCCTGATCTCTTGGGGTGACCAACTGGAGAAGGCGCACCTGGAGAGAATTTTGGTTTTAATTGATATGGTACATAGCGGACTCAGGACGTTCCTGAGCAAAATTAATTTCTATAGTATTCCATAAATGCTGCATTATCCTCTCTATTGTAACGATAATGCTCGGCGTCACTATGCAATAGCGAGGCAATACTGGGATATTTGACAACGAGTTGCGCTCCGAAAATGGCATACTTTTAGGCAGAGCAGAGACGACTCGCAGCGATACTAGGATGTTCCACAACAACTCGAGACGATACTGGTATGTTCGAGAACGAACTGCACTACAAGCAAACAGGCACAAGAGGCAGCCGGATACAGCGCAGAGGAGAGAGAGTTTGGTTTTGAAAAGCAAAGCAGCAACACAGAGTATAAAGTGACTAGCGAAATAATAGAGTGAAAAATTTTAAATAAAATGACTGCTTGTTTTGAAGTGCGTTGACGAATTTTAGAATGTTTTAATTTTTAGCACAATTCAGTGAAACGATTTACGATTGGATTGAAGCCGAAGAACTAATTTACGTAACTCTATGTATCCGTTCGTATTTGTTAGAACATCGTGGAATATGGCAACCCTACTTTATAGTCAGATCACACTCATTTAGTAATCAGTTCTTCAATGGAGCGTCACTAAAATCTAATTATTACTTTTTCTGCTATTTGAAATTTTTTGCGTAAAAATTGATAAAAATTGATTGATGATATCTTGCGTAAAAATTTGGCAATTCGAGGATTAAAGGTTTCATCCTCAACCGGGGATATCGTCCAAGGTCTGGATGGCAGGTGAATTATTATTTCTCATTATTATTTTCTTTACTATTTGTAGAAAATACAGGACAGCAAAGACAGCAGGCTCTCAGTTTTAACTGGTTGGCTGCTTGCATCGTAATATTACATGAAAACTATAGGAGACAACGGGAAACACACAGAGAACAGATCAAGCTGAGAATGAAACCAGTGGACATTGTTTAGAAGAAAATGAGACAAGTTTAAAAGAACGAATGTGAATTTTTAAACCGATTTAACCGATGCTGATGAATTCGGGTTTAACAGTATCTAATAAAACCTTGCACCTTCCAAGTATTAAAAAATAATACCCAAACATATTCAATGTTACCAGATGGAAAAACATAGACAAAACTATAACTGCTGGGAGAAATGTTTGGAGTTTGGAATTTTGAAACTAGCATAAATCGAAATCAACAGAAAATCAACGACAACGATAGACTTTCTGTAAATATAAGTGAAAGTAAACAGTTGCAAGGGTGCATCAGTATCTAATTAACATGTCCGTCTCTTGCGAAAAACCCTTAATTTAATTCATCTAGATAAGAAGATACACACAAGAGAGAAGTGATACAACAGATCGAAATCCTGTAGCGCGTTGTTAATCCTTTTGCTATTTTATCGTCGAAAGGCAACATGCAACATTGTGGTTTCCGAAATCTCATTTCTTTTTGATCTTAAAAATAGTTTGAAGTCTAAAATGGAAAAAAGAAATATATTAAACAAGCGATAAATAAGTAATCATAAATAAGCAAGAATATTTGTTACAACTTTCTGAACGAGCAAACACAGTAAATGTTTATTATTCTTCTCACACATTATTTATTTAATGTTCTGCGTGATAAATAATTTCATTTGTTATAGGTTAGGCAAACCGCAGCAACAAATTTTCCCATAAAAAAAAACAAATTTTAAAAAAACTTTAACATAAATTCTAATTTTTAATGACTAAAATATGACTTCATTATGCAGGTTTTCATGATCATATTGTAGTTGTTGTTGCGGTTGCAAATCCTAGGAATTAGTTGCTTGTGTGGTCGGCTGCATGCAGCGTGCAACGTTGTTCGGACAGAGTTTGTGGTGACTATCTGAAATTTCCCACTGATTAATTATGCTCCAATTAAACGCAAAAACCATTGGTTTTACATAGTTGTCTGATGTTTGATGGTGTAATTAAATGCTAATTAGAATTCAGTACAGCTACAATTACGAGCAGTAAACGAACAATTGTGGGGGTGCGCACCAACACAATCACACTGAATTTGGCTTTTGCAACGCCTTTCATTCACTGCTGCAGACGAAGCGAAATGAAGTTTGAGCAATTTGCCAAACCGATTTCTGCATTTACAGTTGTCAATTTACAATGGGACATTTGTAACTCGTATGCAACATAAGTTGACCAATGAAATGATGCACCAAATGCAGTGCACGCAAATTCGCACTAACACAATCACACACTCAGACACTCATGCACAAAGGCAAAATTTTAAATAGTATTGATCGGACGAACATGGAAGCGTAGCGAACTTTATATGCGGCAAATGTTGCAGTTGGAAATGCAAATTAGTTTTTATAACACTGTGCAACTAGGGCTAAGCTTCTTGAAAATAAAGTAAATCTTTAAAATTAGATATTTGAAACATCGTTAGCGGTCATAAGAATTGGGGCTGCCAAACTGTTGCCATCAATGAACAACGACTTCGTATTTGTTGTGTGCTGTGGCTATTTTGAAAACAATGTGTGGTTTCAGTTGAAAAAAATTTTAAAATACCTATACAAATTTTGAACTAACGCCGAGTTCCATTTAAAAATAATTTCAAAAGAATTTATTTTAAGAAGAGTTGAACTCAATGTTAACATTCATAAACACAATAGGTCGTTTTGGGTATGAATATGTTTTTACAAATTCATATAAACTTGTACCAATTTTAACTGGATGCCTTTTGTAACGAGCGAGAAACTGAGAGTCTCAAATGACAGTGAATTTTGGGAGAACTTGCAAGTTTTTACCGGAGAAATTCTTGCCAGTAACTTTCAGCCAGTAAGAAGAAGAAAAAGAAAAACAGATGATTAAATTCCATATTTCCATATTTCTGAAAACATTTGAAGGCAAATAGAACTAGCAAAGAAATTGTGCGACCGTGAGGCTACTGAGCCACAACCGTCTTGCTTAGATTTGCCTGCTGCTGCTGACTTGGACAAATCACAGATTGAGGCCAATGAACCATTTATCTCAGAGACTTAACTATTATAAGTTTTTTAAGAAAATAATTGCAATGTAACTGTTACAATGCAACATAAATTTTATTTGTTGATTATAATTATTATTTGCAACAATTAATTTTTGCGTTGCGTAGTAACTGTTATAAGAAACAAATTTTTTGTTCGTTTTCGATAATTATTATTTTGGGATTTTTTTTTTGTTTACGTTGCTTCATAACTTTTATTTATGACTTTATTTACGTTACCGATAACTATTATTTTGAGAAAATTTTTTTTACGTTGCTTTATAACTTTTATTTATGATTTTTTGTTATTTACGTTGCCGATAACTTTTATTTGAAAGACATTTTTTTTTACGTTGCTTCATAACTTTTATGAAAGAAATTTTACGTTGCCCTACCACATTTTAAGTTTGATTTGATTTTTTTTTGTTTAGTTGTTGGTGGAAAATAGGTTTCTGCAGTTAATTTGCGTTTGTCAATTTAAAACAATTAAAAATCAATTCATATCCAAAATGTGGTAATTCAACGTAAAAATGTGTTTTTCAAAATAATAGTTATCGGCAACGTAAATGAAAAAAAATCATAAATAAAAGTTATGAAGCAACGTAAAAAAAACATTTGTCAAAATAATAGTTATCGGTAACGTAAATTAAAAAAGTCATAAATAAAAGTTATAAAGCAATGTAAAAAACAACAATCCCAAAATAATAATTATCGACAACGAAAAATATACATTACTCTTACTTTTAAGAGTTATTATGCAACTCAAAAATATTTATTACATGATAATAGTTATAAGCGACGTAAAAAATTTTTTATGGGGAATAATTATTACAAAGCAATAATTATAGAAATTTCTTAAATTAGGACCATTTTTGTATTCCCAAAAATATGGATAATAATTATTTTAGGTCTCTGATTTATCTTTTGCATTAAATGTTTGATTAAAATTCAATTTCCCTACAGCTTCAAACCTATAATGAAACTTAAATTAGCTGTTTTTTTCTTTAACCCTCTTTTCTCTTTAACCCTGTCTACACGCAAGTTTTTACAAATTTCTATTTGTTTACTTTTTTAGATAGATTCATTTCTGTGAGCGTAAGCTGCCTTACTCTCCTGATTTAAATTGCTGGATAATTTTTACTGGAAAACCTATTTTGTTCCCTGTTGACCTGTTTGATGACGAACACGAACGTCTGAATATTGATTTCAGAGTTCTAATTCGTAATTTGGTTTAAAAAATTTGTAGATATTTGTTCTTGCTTTCAAAAAACCGTGACACAGTTTCTTCTTTTACTTATGCTTACAAAACCCAAAATTAATGTTTGTAATTTTTAGAATCGAATGCATAACTTCTGAATGAAGAGCCTTGCCTTGCTTCTATTCGTTTATTTGTATGCAATGCTTGTAATAACTTTTCAACAAAGAATTCAAACTTAAAACTACAAATACCACCAAGAGATATTAAAAACATTTAGGCAAATGTTCACATTAACGACGATATTTTGTCGCATATCGACAGTTTCTTCTTCAGTGATGATCACAAACTTCTGAGTTGTGATTCACTTCTTCTTTAAATTGTACTTGTACCCATTTTTGTGAAATTTTTTCTTCTTTTAAATCATTTCTACAAAAAGCAAAATTACTATTTGTCTTGTTCAGTGTACCCACTGAAAAATTCCTGACAAGTTCGCGTCGCTGCGTCGTCCGGTCACCCTCGCATCCAATTCGGTCAATGTGCATTTGGTTGGGGCGAATTCAAATTTGTTGCTTGCTTTCATGCGCACCGCTCGCATTGTAGACATGTACATATGTATTGTGTATTGTGAGCATGTATGCTATATGCAACGGCGGATGCTGAGCAGCGTGGCGTCTCCCTTGCAGTCTGTGCTAAAATCAATATAAATGCTAATGTGACTCTAAGTATCGCCATTTGTTCATTGCTTCATGTATTCCACGCGTCTGTGTGCAGTCCTACACGCAAGTTTGTACATATGCATGTACTCTATGTATGGGCGTTGTGTTATTCAAACATTCAGTCATTTTTTGTGCTTTATGCTTTACCCTCGACTATAAAAACATTTCAGTTTTTATTATTATTTTGGCGCTGAATGCGAATTTGACTGCACGTTGCTGTGCAGGTGTGCACAATGAGTGCACCCAGCATTTTTCAGAGGGGGGATTTGAAAAACATTGTTCACTCACCATAGATGGTATATTTCTTTTGGCATAGATTATTTATTTTATGTGGTTTATTTTTAATTTCATATTACTTGACTAATTCTTTTTAATAGGTAATTTTTATGGAATAAATTCATAGAATTACGACAATTTTTAGTACCTATGAAAACTGTAACGTATGTTTTGTATGTTTTTTTAAATATATTAAACCTGGCATCAAAATCATAAAATCTTATGTTTTTAATGGCAAATGCGCTCAGAACGTGCTGCCATAAAAGTGCAATTTGCGTGTTTTACAATGACTTGAAAAATTCATTTCAGCCTAAACATGAAACAAAATCGTAAACATTTTCGTGCAATGATTTTTTATGATATTCAACGGGGATTAGCTTGGCGATAAAACAAGGCATAATTTGGCAATTATTTAAAAAAGACTCGTGTCAATTGGTGTGAGACAAATTTTGAAAAAATTCAATTGATTAAATCGAGAGACGCATATAAGATTATAATGAATGATAAATGATGAAGCAAGGATCTGAATGAATCCGAAATTAAAACGCTGTCGACTGTGTGAGTTTTTCAAGACCAGCTAAATCCTAAACCATTGGCCACCAAACCATTGGAACCTCATAAAATGATCAATTCTGATCAAATCACTCAGAATTGTTTGCCAGAATTCTTTGAAGAAATAAAGGAACCCAACGCCCCAACACGATTCTTTTTCCATCACAACAATGCAACCACACATCGGCTTAAGCAAATGACTTTTCAGGTCTCAAAACATCTCAGCTAAATTCTCAGTTCTGATTTAGTACCCAGTGTTTTCTTTTTATTTCCACACATGAGAATAACTCAACATTTTTTAACGTCTGAAGAAGCAGTTGATTCCTGCAAATTATATGTTTTAAAGTTGATTTTTTTTTCATTCCGGCATATAAAAAGTAAAATGGGAGGTCAGCTCTTTGGACAGCTGAAGCAGCAATTGATTCGTTCAAATTACATGTTTTTGGATCTACCACATTCGGAGTTGAAAAGACGCTTCAAAAATTTATCTTAATGAATAATATTTTGGAAAACCAAAAGAATGGTAGATATTTGTTTGTATCTGTCTTTCTCGAAACAGCCTTCGTATAAATTCAATAGAATTATTAAATCATGATTTTTCATAAAAACAAGTTAACCAGCTATTAACTCTTAATTAAAAAAAAACTTGTTCAACTCGGTTTAAATTTCATGGTTTTAGTTTAAGCACTCCAAATATATTATTTATTACTAAAAGCAAATTGAAATTATCCCTCCAGGACCTGACATCAGAGCGACTTTTGCTGGTACGAGTATATTCAATTCATTGCATTAAGTTTCATTTGCTGCTAAATTCCTGCTTTAGAACACCAACCAGTGCAGTAGTAGTCGCAGTCGCTTGGCCGAAATGACATCACAGTAGTGCAAATGTCAATGTGTCAAACGAGAGTCAAAATATGAACTCGAATGCAATCAAAGTGAATCAACTTGTGCGCTTTTCAGCTTTTCGGTTTGTGCAACTTTTATGTTTTTTTTGCATGTGTCCGCATGCATGAATGCTGGAATGACATTCCACTGACACTGCAATTGCAAAATGAATATGCAAATATTCTAGAATGAAAAGTTGCACAAATTTATTTCACTACTTTGAGTGCGTTTGCTTGATTGAATGTTGTGCACCAGACTACAAGCAAATCACATAAGTAATCTTGTGATTTCCTTGTAGTCATCTTCTTGTATTACAGTAGACACGCGAAATGTTGTAAGAAAATCAAAGTGTATGTATGATTACACCGTGCGACAGCATTTTTCACACCGGGAAAAATCCATATGTGCGTGAAACTAGAGACCAAATATAGTAATACTGCGTACTCAGTTTTTCATTTCTACATCCTTTGTCCTTTTAAAAGGACTTCAAAATTTTGAAGGGGATACAAAATAAAAGAAATATAAAAAATACTTAACTTGGTTAGAATATGGCGATATGTACATCAAATGAAAGAGGAAAGGCTCAAGAATTTAAATAAAATTGATTATTTATCTATTTGTAAAGAAAAGGATATGAAAAAGGTCGTTTGAAAATTTTAATCCTTTATATCCTTGAAAATTTATATAGAATTTTCTTGAAAAGTAAATATGTTAAAACCAAAAATCTCCTTGATCACATGTTAAAATTTCATTACTCTAACTTTATTGGTTCGAAAGTTATTTAAAAAAAGGCGGAAGCTGCAATTCTAATGAAATACAAAAATTCTAATTTATTTGAGTATTAGTATTTTAAATAATAAAAAGATACAAAATCTATAAAGCGAGAATAATGAAATTTCGACACGTGATCAAGGAGATTTTGGGTTTTAATATACTTACTTTTCAAGAAAATCCGATGTAAATTTTCAAGGATATAAAGGATTAAAATTTTCAAAGGACCTTTTTCATATCCTTTTTTTAGAAATAGATTAATTTTTGTCGCACGGTGTTATCGAAGCTATAACATTTCAAAGCAGTTATGGTTTCCTTGGAACACAGAGTTGTATTGCTTTCTTGTTGTCACAAATGAAACTTTTTCTTTACTTTGATTTATTTTCTGAGCAAAAATTATTCAAGGGCTAAATAATTTTCATTATTTTAATATCATGTAAATGAATTTAATTCAATTCAATCAATTCAATTGCTTTAAATATGTTTATATTATGGGTATCCCAGTGGCGCACACAGAATTTAATTTGGGGGGGAGGGGCGAGGTGGACTTTGTACACAATTTTTGAGCCCAATACCAATGGAAACCACATTTGCCACCCCAAATATTTGCCAAATACAGACATTTGGGATCGGTTTGAACCCCCAAAACCAGTCCTGACGTGCACCACTGAGGTATTCACATCGTTAGACGAAAATACTATCTAAGATGTTATGGGATTAGCTAGTATGATTGCATAGATGTTGCAATTTAATAAGCAGAAACTGATCTTTCAACCAATGAAAGCCGCATTCAAAACTTTGTTTTCTGCACTTCAGGCATATCTCAATACTGATAAAAGATTCATATGGATTTTTAAATAAGTACTCAAATAGAAAAAATTTTAAAATGGAATATATGTTATGATCGAATATGAGGAAAGCATAATTCCACTACAAGGGAATGCCTTGTACTTTCTTCCTATTCTTCCTCTAAAATTCAGTGTCTAAAAGTTGTACAACATTTCGTATTCATTTTCTTTCCAAAAAATGTCAAAAATCAAATTTTTAATAAATAATGTTTGTACTTTTTTTGTTGTTGTAGACATGACAAAAGTAACCGTAACGATTAAAGGACACCGCATAGCTGTCAAAAACTTACCCCGAATTCGAGCGTGGATCCACTTCCGGCCACGACAGTCGTCGCTTGCAAAATGCCAGCGGTGGGCGTGGTGGTGGATCTGGTTGATGCAGCGGTGAGTTGCGCTGGCGAAATGAGCCGGTACGCGGCGGCGCCAGACATTCCAATGCGCGCGATTGACGACGCGAACCCAACGGTGTGTTGTTGGCCGATGAGGAGCCGGGCGGTGGCACAACCTTGGGATAACCTGTAAAACGTAAATACAGAATCCATGAAAAAGTAATTCAAAAAAATGCAATTTACAATCAAAACGTTGAAAACAAGTTGAAGGTCAACAAGCAAATTACACTGAATCTCCATAAAGAAGCAGAACAACCACATTGTATGCTACGACAGGATTCTAGAAGTAATTTCAACGAAAACCCGAACAAAATCCCATTTGCTGCTTTGGCCCACAGATTACAACAAGGTTGAAAAACAAACTCCTTTCCATTTGCCGCAACATTCAACAGTCATGTCGCGACGCTGAGACGCAGCGACGGCCAGGACACCGGATTCATTGGAATGCATTCACATGAATTTCGTTCGCTTAGCAAATCGAGTTTTCTGGCTTGTTTTTATTCGTTTATGCGGGCAACAAAGCACTGCATTCAGCAAAGAAATGTTTGTTTGCCAGCACAGTGGATTGAATAGTTCAAGACTGGGGAACAATTCTGGCGGGTGATAAGCCAAAAAAAGACTACTTGTTTTGTAAATCTAAGTTATTTTTAATTGGCAAACAGATGTTCCAGTACTATTGTATCAAATCTCATGTAGTGCCAAGGGCGGATTCAGAAAAATATTTTGGGGGGTTTCAAGAAGTTATTCTTTAATATTCATAAAATGCCAAAAAATTCCTTTTAATTTGTATGTAGTTTTAAAGCCCACCCTAATATTTCGGCCAGCTTTAATAAAATATCGACCTTGAAGTTCACGACAAAACTAACAACCGCAACGAACTATGCCACATTGTCGAATTAGTTCACATCCAAAAGAGATATTAGAGATCTATTTCTCAGAATCCAGTTCTCAGTCAGTACTGTAAGCATTTTTCTTAACCTGACCTGACCTGAACTAAACCCAAATCTTAACCCTTTCGACCGCAAAGTTGCCTGAGAGCAACTTCATCTATTTGTCATTTTATAGCAAAAGCTACGATTGATTTATGGGTTCAATTTAAGTAGGCACCAACAAATTAATATTTTTTGGAGTGAATTCAAAGCAAATTACAAAAATTTTACTGTTATCCCCAAAATAATTTCCAATAATTTGCAGCGATATCAGGGAAAGTTTGTGTTCTAATTGAAGTCTACGAATTGGGCGCGTTTGATCAAAACGCTGTTTCTTTAATAATGGTTGAATAAAATCAAAAAGTGATAATTTTGTATTTTTCCATAAATATTAAATAATTTTTCTGTAATTAAAAAATATTGATACAAAATTTATTTAACCTATTTTAAGCTAAAATTGTTCACAAATAAACTAGCTCCAGAACTCTAACAAAGAAGCGTGGCGACTTCAAATGTCGTGTGTACACTTCTTAGGCAAATGTTTCATGATTTAAATACCAAAAAGTAATATCGAGACAAAGGGTAAAATTCGGGGTCGAAAGGGTTAACTTTAATCCAAAGCGAAATCGAATCTAACCTATCTTAACATAAACTCACCTAATTCAAATGGAAAGCTAAAAATTAAAACCTTCTTAAAAGGTTGTTCACATCGGAATCTCAGATTTTTGATTAAATTTTTGCACATTCCAGCACACTGTGCCAGCGCGCATGCAGTGTTCAGCTAAGCTAAGCTAAGTTTTTGGCCGCAAATGCCACACATGCCCAACAATATGCAACATGCCTGCATTTCAGTCTAGCAACAACAACTAAATAGCACACTACAAGCCCGCAATGGCGTGAGTGAACCCTCAAACAAGTGAGGTTAAGTGAATGGCCGCACCCGCTGTCGTCTTCCTGCCCGACTTGCGACTTGCTGGCTGGCTGGAATGGACTACATGTCGTGCTCATACACGACTAGGGCTCAAGGAATTTGTTTACTTCATGTTGACTTTTAACTGCTATACGAGAACAAATCGACGTCACTCTCGCTACAGACGTTTGCCGGCGTTCGTCCTTGGCGGCCCAAATGCCCACTGAGTGGGTATTTCAAAGTTTTTGTTTTCCTTTGATGCATTCAGATTTGCATTAAACGACACAGCCAGGATTTGACTGGGTTTTCTGCGCATTATTCTTGTTCTTTGGCCTTGCAAATGCATCTACGACACACGCACACACACACACACACACTCGCTCACATGCAATTGGCATTTTACAGTCTTTGCAGCTGTGGTCTGAGGTAAGCAAAGAGTAGTTCGTGTATTCGTGGCTCGATGAATGTGTTTTTGTTTTTATGTAAATGGAAGAAGTCCTACGTGTAAGCGTATGTGTGTGTGTTTGGTGTAATTGTATGAGTGGCTCAAATCTCGTTATGCTGCCGCACAGCATCACAACGTCTGTGTTGGATTTTGTGTTCCTTCGTGCTGTTTTGGTAGCTAAAATCGCTATTAGCAATTAATTTTGTATATGACTTTGACTTGTATGTGTGTGTCTGTGTGCTTGAATTGGCCTTAAATATTTCTATGTTCAAAAAGGATTGCTTAATTTTAGTGACTACAGCAAAGATGGTTTGCTTTGAAGTATTTCAATACTTTTGAATTCAATATCCTTTTGTGGTCATAGGATTCATATGCAAACATACACAAATAGGAATAAGTATGTGTGGAAATTAGGTTGAAATTTTGGTAGAAATTACTGGAGGTGTGGTTCCGTTCTTTATGACCTTTACTGCTCTTCGACCTGGTTCTTCTGCTCAATTGAAGGCCAGAAAACAGAGACCTAAAATAATTATTATCCATATTTTTGGGAATAAAAAAATTGCCCTAATTTAAGAAATTTCTATAATTTTTGCTTTGTAATAATTATTCCCAATAAGAAATGTTTTACGTCGCCTATAACTATTATCATGTAATAAATATTTATATTTATTTATGACTTTTTTAATTTACGTTACCGATAACTATTATTTTGAGACCTTTTTTTTACGTTGCTTCATAACTTTTATTTATGATTTGTTTTCATTTACGTTGCCGATAACTAAAAAAAAATTGTTTACGTTGAATTACCACATTTTGGATATGAATTGATTTTTAATTGTTTTAAATTGACAAACGCAAATTAACTGCAGAAACCTAATTTCCACCAACAACTAAACAATTAAAAACCAATTCATACTCCAAAATGTGGTAAGGCAACGTAAAAAAAATCTTTCATAAAAGTTATGAAGCAACGTAAAAAAAATTTTCTTTCAAATAATTTTTATCGGCAACGTAAATAACAAAAAATCATAAATAACAGTTATGAAGCAACGTAAACAAAAAAAATCCCAAAATAATAATTATCAAGACCGAAAAAAAAATGTGTTTCTTATAACAGTTACTACGCAACGCAAAAATTAATTGTTGCAAATAATAATTATAATCAACAAATAAAATTTATGTTGCATTGCAATAGTTACATTGCAATTATTTTCTTAAAAAACTTATATTAGTTAAGTCCCTGCCAGAAAATGTTCGATTTTGTGTGTCTTTTAGAGAAATAAGAAATATCATTAGTAGAATTAGTGCAATTTCACCATCTAAAAAACTGGTTCGACTCGACTTGGTTCTTTTGGACTTGGTTCTTTTGCTCAATTGAAGGCAATTAATTGTTGATTTTCTGTATGTTTTAGACGAATACCAAATATTGTTAATAAAATTCGTCCAATTTCATCATAAAGAATTTGAATGAATTTGTTTTAAATCGAAGATAGTCCAAAATAAATGTTATTTAATATTAACTAATAATAAAACTAGAAGAAGCTTAGGTTTACATTAGGTCTAAGGCTCATTTAAAATCCATCAATCGTTCAAACTGCGGAACGACTAAAGCGTATCCTGCACAGCTGTTGTAACAAGGATCGTTCAGGCGAGTTCCAGTTCTAGTTTATTCCAAAGTGTATGTCTAAACTTTGAAGTTTCACTCTGTATTCATAGATTTACCAATAACAACGTGTTTATCCATTATTTCAGATGCTACCACTGTATTGATTTGAGAAGGAGTTTAGAATCAGATTAAAATTAAATTAGGAAGTGCTAGCAGGTGGCTATTTTCAGCTGGGTCTGCAAATATCTCTTCCAATTACACCGTGCGACAAAAATTAAAACAAATTTTCACACCAGAAAAAATCCACATGGGCGTGAAACTAGAGACCAAACATTGTAATACTGCGTACTCAGTTTATCATTTCTACATCCTTTGTCCTTTTAAAAGGACCTCAAAATTAAAAAAAAATTAAATTAAATACTTAACCTCGTTAGAATGTGGCGATATGTATATCAAATGAAAGAGGAAAGGCTCAAGAATTTAAATAAATTGATTTTTTATCTATTAAAAAATGTGAAAAAAGGATATGAAAAAGGTCCTTTGAAAATTTTAATCCTTTATATCCTTGAAAATTTATATAGAATTTTCTTGAAGAGTACTTATGTTAGAACCCAAAATTTCCTTGATCACTATATAAATTTTCAAGGATATAAAGGATTAAAATTTTCAAAGGAGCTGTTTCATATCCTTTTTTTACAAATAGATAAAAAATCTATTTTATTTAAATTCTTGAGCCTTCCCTCTTTCATTTGGTATACATATCGCCACATTCTAACGAGGTTAAGTATTTTTTATATTTTTTTTATTTTTTATCACCTTCAAAATTTTGAAGTTCTTTTAAAAGGACAAAGGATGTAGAAATGAAAAACTTAGTACGCAGTATTACCATATTTGGTCTCTAGTTTCACGCACATATGGATTTTTCCCGGTGTGAAAAATGCTGTCGCACGGTGTTATAGTTGATTTAAAAGTTCCAATTGTGCTGCGGTCTCTTTTCTCTTTTAAAAAGACTCCATTGAAAGTTGTTGGCTGGAACTAGGTTTGGGTAAATACACCTAAGCCTTGTGAACATTGAATTGAACAACAACTGCATGGCGAAGGAGACATGAGTAACACGAAACACATTCCCAGAACTCGTCCGAGATGCGACCTCATCAGATCCAAGCACTTGTTGCATTAGTCACGTAAAAATATTGGAAGGCTTTGCGCTATTCTCAATGGTTACTGCCCGGTGGGGGGCAGGTCCCGAGACTGCAAATCCCTCATAAGCGATACTGCCGTAGCTGCGGAGACTTGAACCAGTAAGAAACATTAAACCATTACCTATGTACCTCTTCAGCCATAGCGAGGACCAGGTTACATTCTTTGGCAAACACTTTCTAACAGACATCCACAGCATATCCACCTTGGAGATTGGCAAACTACTGGATTGCCTGAACATCACAAGGTGGATATAAATCACCATAGCCCAGCAGTGATACACAATGAGGTATAAAAAGGTACTATTTCTGTGCCAATGGTACTTATCATAGCGGTTTATCCCTATTGATGGAGAGATAAAAACCAACTCATTAAGTTCTCTGCTTTTGGGTACGCGTCTTCAGTTAATTTCTATGTCATACAACTTTCATTTGAAGGCTTGATTAAAATTTATCAAATGTGTCTAGGTTTTTCTAAGCTGTAAAAAAATATATAAAGATAAGACCGCAAATCTTTGGACATAATGACTCAAAATTAAAATGAACCAGATATGCCTCAATTATGGACAATTGAAACTGAATTAGGAATGTGAGCAAAATAAGCATAGCCACATTTGGCTAATACTACTCCAACAGTGTCGAACTGGCGCAATAGAACAATCCTTTGTTAAAACATTAGAAGCAGCTTAAATGCTAAACAAAACATAATCATAGTTCTGCTGGAATAATTAAACTGTTAGACCACCAAGACAATAAAACCGAGCTGTCCCAAACTTCATTGGGCCAACCAAAAATTTGTCAAATTCGAGTGGTTCGATGGTATTTTCTTCTTGAACAAAAGAACTCATTAGAGACAGGCAAAAGCAAAACTAAAAAGACATATAGATAGGATTAAACACTGACAAATCCTAATTTAGATCAAACATGTTTAAAATATTTGCAAGATGTTTTTCTTAAAATTTGTTCAAGTTACCTTCGCTCCAAGCAAAGTAATTTTCTTAAGTTAAATACGGCACCGCCAGCGCTCATATTAATCATCATAAGTTATTAATCACATTTTATGTACCAGAAATGTTCAGAACTACGCAAAAACATGGCTGGCTGCCGACTTAGGTCGCTCATTAAAATGTTTAGCCGATGTCAACGGCAACATGTGAAACTTGTGAAAATCTACTTAGGTAGTTAGGTAACGAAGCAGACCCTTTGTTGATCCAAAAATAACCTCCGCCCAACTTTCCGCCTTCCACAGCTTTTCTCTTTGCATGATTTTCTAATGCAGTCGGAATTTCAATATGAACACAAAGTTGACTGATTTTTGTTTCTAAACAAAAGTGGAGAGAGAAAGAACAACTCGCCAAAGAATGATACAACAAAAAATGAAAATAATATCAAAAACAAGGGAAGGCAAGAGTTTTCAACGACAATAAAAGCAACAAAAAATGGTATCATGAAAATTTGCTGTCATAACGCAGCAAATTGCGACACAACTGTCAAAGTGCGCGGGGAACCGACACTGCTGGCATCATCAAAGCGAGTGGAATACAAAAGCAACTCACGGATGAAAAAGCGCAAACTTTTTCAATTAAAATTTCATTAACACTTTGGCAACAACAATAAGAACAACAGTCATAACAAAAGCAGCGACGAAAGTGCGCGACAGCGCGGCTCAAAATCACGCTGACATTGAATTGAATTTTGTAAATAAATGCAAAACTGAAAAATCAACGACAACAACAACAACAACAACAACAATATAAAAAACAACAACAAAAACAACATGGAAGAATTAAAAGCGAAAGCAGTGAAAACAACTCAACTCACCCAGCAAAGGATTCGAGGCATTCGGGTTGCCTATTACGACGCCGCCGGCGGGATAGCCACTGCTGCCGCTGCCGCCAGCGCCGGCAGCACCGACCGCAGTGGGCGGCACAGCGCCCATGCCGCCCGGGTTGGCGCCCACTCCGGCGCTGGCGCCGATAACGCCGAAAATGCCGCTCGCTGTCGGGTTGGCGGGTGCATGTCCCGGCGTCGTGGGTATGGGCGGCACGCCGCTGCCGGCCGGGCTGAGACCCACGCCCGGACCAGAAGTGCTGGCGGCGCCGCCCGCCGCGGCCGCCTGCTCATTGGACTCCTGGCGCGAGAGCGAGAAGCGGCGATTGCCCAGACCCAGACTGGAGATGCCACTGGTGACGTACTGTTGCATCGAGCTGAGGAAACTCATGGCGGCATTGGTTTTTGTTGTTGCTGCTGGCGCTTTGTTTGCGAGATAATGGAATTAAATTGTTGATGTCAGCGGCGCAACTGTCAGCTATAATCACTGGCAAGAGAAGTGGGCGCTACGCGAAGCCGAGCGGCGCTGAGTTGCTTCTTTGACTGTTGTTGTGTTCTGAATTTTCATTCGCTCAGCCGCTTTGCTACTTTCGGCCGCTTGGCGCTCCTCTACGACACAGCAACGCGCCTTTGCCGGCTAGCGTTGATTAATTTTTGAATATTTTCAATTTTCAATTAAAAGTCCTGTAATTATCCTTCTTCGCTGCGTTCCTGTGCGCTGTCTTTGATTTAGTTCTGCGCAGCCAAATCGTGTTATTATGCCTGATTTTCGGTTCTCCAACTGGTATTTGTTTGCTGTTGTTATTGTTGTGGGCGCATGCTGGGCCTCGGCGTGCACATAATCGCCAGTGCGCTGGATTGGAAGCTCAAGCGTTAAATTGCCGCTGCCTGTTGCCAGCATTTAGTCAATAGTTGTTGCTGCTCGCTGCCGGTAGACTGTGGCGGCTGTTAGCCGCACTCGAGCGGATTACTGCGCGTTGTGCATTGGAAAATTTCTTGTTGTCGCTCGATTTCGATTCGGCGAACGCAAATTTGCGTTGATGTCGAGAATGTTGTTGCTGGGACGTTTGTTGTTGCTGTTGTGAATAGCTTGTTGTTGCTGTTGATGTATTTGTGTTGCTGTATTTTGGTGTTTTGCGCTGTTGTTTGGTAGTTGTTGGCGAGCAATTTTGCTCAAATTGACAATGGCTTAAATTGAAGTAGGTTTTGCTTGTTGTTGTTGCGGCAGCTATGTTTGTTGCTGTTATTGGTGATGCTGCCGGTTTGGTTGCTGTTGGTTCATTGTTGCTGCTGTCGGCATTGTGATTTTTCACTTTGACTAATCTGCTTTTCAACGAGCTCGTTTAAGTGTCACTTGTGTGCACTGAAATCATACAAAAACAAACACGAAACACGATTAGTAAGAAGTATCGAAGGTAATGCGCACAAAAAATGGAAAAACAAATACATATGTCAGCAGATACCTTATGTGCGTTCAGAATATCTTTAATATAAATATTTCTATATATTAACAATTCGTTTATTGCAAATCGAGGGGCGTTGTGCTATAAAAAGATATTTATAAAAATAAAAATAAATTGAAGCATTTTAAATGAATTGAATTGATTTTTCACAAAAACTATTTTTTAATGTTCATCGAGCACAGTTAAGTTAAAGTGTGGCTCAATGTCGATGAGAAAAGCTTTTCGTAGAGAACTTATGTAGGTCTCAGTTTGCTGTTTAAAAATAGTAAGGAAAAATTAAACAATTCACCGTTTGATAAAATATAAAAATCAAAAGCGAAAAAATTAGTTCAAATGGCTCTTTAACTAAATTTAGGATTTAAAGATTCCAATTTGATTACTGGCAGACGCAGCCACCTGCTATCAATATTATTACTGTTAAAGTTTTCTCAACTTTCTTTATTTGAATTCTTTTGTCCTTTTTTGTACAATTTTTTTGTTTCTTTTCCTATACTTATTCCTATATCTATTTCTGTTTCTATTCCTATTCCTATTTCTATTCCTATTATATTCTATTCTATTCTATTCTATTCTATTCTATTCTATTCTATTCTATTCTATTCTATTCTATTCTATTCTATTCTATTCTATTCTATTCTATTCTATTCTATTCTATTCTATTCTATTCTATTCTATTCTATTCTATTCTATTCTATTCTATTCTATTCTATTCTATTCTATTCTATTCTATTCTATTCTATTCTATTCTATTCTATTCTATTCTATTCTATTCTATTCTATTCTATTCTATTCTATTCTATTCTATTCTATTCTATTCTATTCTATTCTATTCCTTTTTATATTTTTATTTATTATTTTATTATTTTATTTTATATTTTATTTTATTTTATTTTATTTCATTCTATTCTATTTATTTTGTTTTATTTTATTTTATTTTATTTTATTTTATTTTTTTATTTTATTTTATTTTATTTTATTTTATTTTATTTCATTTCATTTCATTTCATATCATTTCATTTCATTTTATTTTATTTTATTTTATTTTATTTTATTTTATTTTATTTTATTTTATTTTATTTTATTTTATTCTATTCTATTCTATTCTATTCTATTCTATTCTATTCTATTCTATTCTATTCTATTCTATTCTATTCTATTCTATTCTATTCTATTCTATTCTATTCTATTCTATTCTATTCTATTCTATTCTATTCTATTCTATTCTATTCTATTCTATTCTATTCTATTCTATTCTATTCTATTCTATTCTATTCTATTCTATTCTATTCTATTCTATTCTATTCTATTCTATTCTATTCTATTCTATTCTATTCTATTCTATTCTATTCTATTCTATTCTATTCTATTCTATTCTATTCTATTCTATTCTATTCTATTCTATTCTATTCTATTCTATTCTATTCTATTCTATTCTATTCTATTCTATTCTATTCTATTCTATTCTATTCTATTCTATTTTACTTTTTTTTATTATTTTATTTTATTTTATTTTATTTCATTCTATTCTATTCTATTCTATTCTATTCTATTCTTTTCTTTTATTTGTTTACTTTCTGTTTTTGCTTTATTTAATTTTCTCTTTTCTTATTTTTTATTTTTATTTTCTATCTGTACTTTTTTCTTTTTTTCATTTCTTTAATACATTTTTTCTCCTCTGTCTTGCTTTTTTACTGTCTTTCTCTGTCATCATTTTCCACTCTTGGGTCTCCTCGAAGATTAGCATTTTTTACTCTTTTTCCCCGACACAAAATTGCATTGATATGTCTAACAAAAATCTACTTGTAATATTTACTTGGGAAAACATAACCAAGACCCCCGACTATTCTTAACACGATTCAGTTGCTGCAAAGAAAACCAACGTCATTGCTTGTCGTACGTGTCAGCAGCATACAGTAAAAATCCAATGACACGTACGTAAACAGGCAGCGATACGTAATGGAGACTCGAAAGCATTTTCGCTTTGATCACTTCTATCATTGGCAAATGCTGTTCACCAACCAGTTGAGCGCCGCACGCCCCGGCAGCAGCTCAACTACAAAATTACTATTTGCTCAATGAGATTATAAACAATTATGTAGACAAATAAACAGGGCGGAGAACGAACATACAAGCAAATACAAACAAATGCGACCAGCACACATGAGCTGGAAGGCGAAAGCGAGTCCGCCGCACCGGATGCTTTGAGTGCTTGTTAGCATTGCGCTTGGATCGTTGTCTATTTGCAAAGCGCACACAAACAGACACTTGCACAGACACATACACTCGCACACATGCACTCGCTCACATACAACGCAGTAAGGCTTGCAATAGCGCCAACGGCAGCGGCAACACCTTCAAAATCCACCAACCTGCTGCTTTTTGTGTGTGTTTTCTTTTCGAAAGATTTCCGCTGCTTGCACTTGAGAACATTGTCCTCTATCTACTTTTCCCCGCCATGTGTATGTGGGCGTGTGTGGGGATGGGGATGGGGATGCCCAGAGCGGTACCGAATAAATTAATTGGGATTTCTTGTTCTACTTTGTTCTGTTGATGTGTGTGTTTGTGCCAGATATGCCGAAGTTTCTACATGTAAACACATTTATGTACGTTCCAAGTTTAGAGCACAGCTACGGCAGCACCTTCAAACAGGTGTTCTGCATGTAGCACGGTCGGCATATCTGGGTTAATAGACATTATTTCCAACCACATTATTTCCAAAGGCTATTTAACACTCACTGACAGTTGCAAAAGTTTTTGAAACAAATTAACGAGTTTTTCAAAGAACTCCAAAGTTGGTTTTCAACTTTAATATATTTTTTCTACTAAGGACCACTAAAGACTGAAAGATTGAACTGTATGTGTAATAGACACTTTGTGACGTCATTAAAACATGAGAAGAGAAGAAAGGATGAAAGATATTCTGATCAAAGTGCTGGAAGGGTTAAGGGGCAGTGCAGTCTAGGGAAGGACATTTTTAGTAAATCAATTTTAATTTTTTTATTAGGAAAGTAGGGAGGTTATGGTGGCATATGGTCGTAGATATGGTCCGTTGTGATTCCACAAGTACCACACATTTGAAATATGTTTGTAACACTGTTTTTTTAACGTGTGTTACAGCACACATTTCAAATGGATGGGAAATGGGAAGCGGAGCTACAGTTTAACGCCGACTCCAAATCTAGGTTTTATTTTTGGTACCTTTTTCGTCTAGAAGTAGACGAGTGATCAACCAGCCCGAACTAGGAATCGAACCCAGAGCCTCTGGAATGAAAAACCAGCGCAGTTTCTGCTACACTATCGAGATTAAAAAGGCAATGCTGAGACATAGAAAGAAGAGATGAAGGCATCATGAAAGATATATTACGATGCTCAGACAATGCCAGCAAAATGGCGAACGTCAAGACCCGGTAAAGCTTGAAAGGGCATTAAACATTTGGGATAGAAAAACACTTGAAACCAAAACATTGTTGCAGATATCAATGAGAGACATATTTATAGTGTGCTGAACAGATCGAGTGTAGTAATTAAACTACAGAACTTCTATTGTAATTCAGATCTACTACTACAGATCTGCTACTATAATTTAATTTCTAAATAGGGTTTTGTTTTAGTTATGAAAGCTCACTTAATCATGGATAGGTGGCTCATTGTGATGGCACATTGAAGAACATGTGATTAACAAAATATTAAAATACTCGGACAATACCATCAAAATGACCAACGTCCAGCATTTGTCAAACTTTGAAAGGATAATAAACATTGGGAACAAAAAGAACCTTCGGAATCAAGTGAATGTAGATATTAATATGAAATTATGAATACATATAAAAGATGCAGAGCTGAAGTAGATCTGTAGTTCGATTACTAGGTTAGCCTATTTAGGAGTCTGTTTCAGTCTAGGGTCAGGAGTCTATTTATGTAAGCACTGAGATATTGTGGTATTGCATTGCAATTCCCCCATCTACGACACTGAAAACACCGTGCGACAAAAAAAACAAAATTTTCACACCGGAAAAAATCCATATGTGCGTGAAACTAGAGACCGAATATAGTAATATTGCGTACTCAGTTTTTCATTTCTACATCCTTTGTCCTTTTAAAAGGACTTCAAAATTTTGAAGGGGATAAAAAATAAAAAAATATAAAAAATACTTAACCTCGTTAGAATATGGCGATATGTATATCAAATGAAAGAGAAAAAGCTCAAGAATTTAACCCTTATTCTCATACCCGGGTACCCGGGTCCCACTGCGATGTATTTTCGTGAAAAAAACTGACAAATAATGAAAATTTTTTTTTTACCTTCCGGATCCTCGTTATTTAGGTGAAAAGCGAACAAATCATATATTTAAAAAATTTTGTTTTCTATATTGAAAACTTAAAAATTTCATGAAATGGGTACCCGGGTACCCCGGGTGCCAAACGACGTTAGTAAGTTTGGGTATGAGAATAAGGGTTAAATAAAATTTATTTTTTATCTATTTGTAAAAAAAAGGATATGAAAAAGGTCCTTTGAAAATTTTAATCCTTTATATCCTTAAAAATTTATAAAGTATTTTCTTGAAAAGTAACTATGTTAACACCAAAAATCTCCTTGATCACGTGTCAAAATTTCATTACTCTAACTTTATTAGTTCGAAAGTTATTAAAAAAAAGGCGGAAGCTGCAATTCTAATGAAGTATTAAAATTCTAATTTATTTGAGTATCAGTATTTTAAATAATAAAAATATACAAAATCATTGAAGTGAGAAAAATGAAATTTTGACAGTTGATCAGGGAGATTTTGGGTTCCAACATATTTACTTTTCAAGAAAATTCTCTAAAAATTTTCAAGGATATAAAGGATTACAATTTTCAAACGACCTTTATCATGCCCTTTTTTTACAAATAGATAAAAAATTAATTTTATTTAAATTCTTGAGCCTTTCCTCTTTCATTTGATATACATATCGCCATATTCTAACGAGGTTAAGTATTTTTTATATTTTTTTTTATTTTTTATCCCCTTCAAAATTTTGAAGTCCTTTTAAAAGGACAAAGGATGTAGAAATGAAAAACTGAGTACGCAGTTTACTATATTTGGTCTCTAGTTTCACGCACATATGGATTTTTCCCGGTGTGAAAAATGCTGTCGCACGGTGTAACCGCAGGGATCTCAATAATAGTAATAATATTATTTTTATCTCCCCAATGTTTAGAACACAATTACAAAATTCTCTCAATTCTTTGGCACATGCATCTGCTGCCTAACGAACATCTTCTTAATTATTAATTAATTCTTAATTATTCCCTACATTATTTTTTCTCTTACAGACATATTTGCTGTGTTCATTGTTGCTGTAGTTATTGGTTTTGCTGCCATTGTTGCTGCAATGTTACAGCATACAGTATGAGTTGTTGTTGTAGCCGCTGATTGACTGCTAATTCCATAGTTCAGTCGATTGTGTGTGTGTGTGTTACGTTGAGCCGCCAAGTGATTTCCCATGTGCCATGTGTCGCACTCACAGCTACATCAAGATATTAGTGAGTAGTAGAATGTATGTGTGAATATGGCTACGCCTATGTTGGTGTGTACATGTGTGCGTGGCATGCCAATCTTTGTCCGGGCATTGCCACATTTGCTTCGATAAACTTTCTTTCACTTCTAATTAATTACCATAAAAGTCATTGGCAGCAATTTCTTTTTCTCTATTATATAGTTTCGTTTGCTGCTTTCGCGCCACACACCGTCGCACTTGTATAAGCGCACTCACAACTGTCGAAAGTCCGTCAAACTGCCAACAATTTCAGTGGTGCGACCAGCGATTTTCCGCTCTGCCATCAATGTTGGCAATAATTGGCATTTGGCTATTGGCAGTGGCAGCTGGCAATTTTATTAGGCGTCACAAATCACTTGACGCCCAAACCTGGCGAAAACATTCGAGCCTCAAGCGTTGACCACCTGCTGCTTGCTGTCGGTGTGTCCAGTTGCTGGCACATCGATCGATTGCTCGAGTAGCAACGGAAAAGCACTCAAAAGGTGAAAGCCTCAAGCAAATAGACGCAGTTTGAAATAGCAAAAGCAACTTTCGCTGCCAAAAACAGAAGTTCTATACAATGTCTGCGTGTGTGTGTGTGTGAAGTCGCTACCACATTCATCAAAGTTACACATCACCAACACTGTTGCACTGGCAACGGCACATGCTGTGTCGGAGGCGCCTGCTCCTGCTGCCTAGGGATCGCAATTTTTGGCCATTTTGCGATCCCGGGATTTTCAGGATTGAAAATTCGAGTCCGGGATTCATTAAACAAATTTTTAAAATTAAATTAAAATAAATTAAATTTTCCCAAATTGCATAAATACATGTTTATCATATATTTTCCATAAAAATGGTCACATTTGGGTAAATTTCAAGATTTTGTATCTTGTGTTTAATCACTTTTTTTTTTACTTTAAACATTTTCATTCAACATTTGACTTCAGTTTGATAACATTTCGTTTTATCCAAAAATAACACTTAAACATACTTATTGATATGTAACATATGTATATCATTAGTGTCCGACCGAAACCACTTTTTTGGGCCGAAACCGAAACCGAGTTTCGGTTTTTTTTTTAATATTCGGCCGAAACCGAAACTTTCTAGTTAAAATAAAAATCACCATATCAAGCATATTTTTTCAACAAACGAATTTTACATTAAGGGGGTCTTCTGTAGTAACACTTTCAAAAAATCGGTTTTTTTTTTTTTGCATTTTTCAACAGATAATGTATTTATCTATCCTATACAAAAAGGTTTTTAAAGATTTCGGACGGGAAACTGGTTTTTTCAGGGGGGTTTGTGACTCCGCTGAGTTTGGCGCGCTCCCGGCGTGCCGTGCTTTAAATGCGTTTTTCTCGAAACCACGTTTTTCGGACTGGTTCACACGATTTATAATGATTGAGCAAACGGATTTCAATAATTTTTTTTTTCAAATGCTCAGAACTGTTGTCGCTATCGTCCGACGAGCGGTTTTTTCGATATTAATATTTACAAGTTTTGAATGAATTTTTTTTCGTCGAAAAAATTGGCCAAAAAAAATTTTTCAACTTCCGAGTTGCGCTATTTTGAAATTTATTATGAAAAAAAAAAAAACTCCCGTCGGACGATAAAAGCACTCGTATAGATTACAAAAAAAAAAAAAATTTTCAATTTCATTGTTTCAGACTGGTGCAATCGAGTGAACCGTCAACACATGTTTTTTTGGAGGGCATGACTTTGCGAGGCTGTAGTGCAGCAACTAATGTTTATTTTTACAAACTTAATACAGGATTTTGTAGTTAAAAGTACAATAAAACTTTTAAAAAAAACCGCATTGAAAAATATTAAATACTTTCTTTACAGCGAAAATTCGAAAAACGGCTAAAACAAGAGCCGTTACTACAGAAGACCCCCTTAAGTAAATAAAGAACAAACAAACAAACATAACATAAATAAATAAATACTTATACTATATACTTATTAATAAAAACAATTTATTCATTTTTTAAAAACATAAACATGAAAAAATCACCCTTTCATACCTTACTCGCTAATATTCAAAATTAAATAATTTAATATTATATGCAAAAAAAAAAGTTTATTTACATTGGGGGCATTCAAATTACTCCTCCTTTCACTATATATCGCTACACAATAAAATGTAAAAAAATTTTCTAGAAAGTTTCGGTTTCGGCTTTTCGGCCATTTTTTGGCCGAAACTGAAACCGAAACCGAAACCGAAACCACTTATTTAGGCCGAAACCGAAACCGAATATTCGGTCGGACACTATATATCATAAACTGCATATATTTGATAAAAAAGAGAAAATAATTCATTTGTTTGTATTTTTAGTTTTATTTCGATATCGATAAAAAAGTTAAGCGTTTTTATTTTGCTTCATAACTTTTATTTATGATTTTTTTAATTTACGTTGCCGATAACTATTATTTTGAAAACAAAAATTTTTACGTTGAATTGCCACATTTTGAATATGAATTGATTTGTAATTGTTTTAAATTGACAAACGCAAATTAACTGCAGAAAACTAACTTCCACCAACAACTAAACCAATAAAAATCAATTCATACTCAAAATATGATAAGGCACCGTAAAAAAAAATTTCTTTCATAAAAATTATAAAGCAACGTAAAAAAAATGTCTCAAAATAATAGTTATCGGTAACGTAAATAACAAACAAATCATAAATAAAAGTTATGAAGCAACGTAAATAAAATAAATTGCAAAAAAGGTAAATTTCTTTTATCAAAGTCTCACATAAGGAATCGTTTTTATTTTTGCGTTAAATTTATTTCGTCTGAACTTTCCAAATTTTGTTTAATAAAGTATTACAAGTTAGCAATTTCATTTAAATGCAATTCCGAAAATCCCGGAATTAGAGAGTTTGAATCGTGGGATTTTCGGGACTGAAAAATGTCCCGAATTGCGATGCCTACTGCTGCTTAGCTATTAGCGGCAATTCCGAATTGTTTGCAACCAGCTTACATGCGGCTGCCACAGCTACCGAAGCTTGTTGTCAGCAGATTACCGAAATGCCATTGAAAACTTTTTAAGAACGCGTCCTCTGTAGAGGAATGCGAATAAATTTATATATTTCAATACTTTGCCTGAAATTGTGCCCACATGTTCGTATAAATCTTCGGCCGCATAGAAGAGTACATAATGGAAGTCGACATAAGAGAGTTGAGTTGAGTTATTGTTGAGTTGGGAGCTTTATGAAAGTGATGGAGCTCAAATGTATCGGTATAAAAAAATGCTATTTTTTTGAATAATATTATGTGCGTTTACTTTTTTACTTTACTTTTTTGACTTTACTTTTTACTTTTTTACTTTACTTTTACTTTTTACTTTTTTACTTTTCTTAATGTTGATCAGAACATTTTGTGCGCACATGGTTTTCAAACTTCAATTTTCGACTTAAGCTACTCTTCCATATTGCCACAGAAATCAACAATATCTCCTAACCAATAAAAGTTATGTTAACCTCAAATCTATAATACTCAAGAAATTCTTTAAATATAAATTTGTTTCAGTTTTAGCAATTTTATCTGGAATTACTTATAGTAAATATTTTTTACTTGTCAAATAGCTAAAGAAAGAACTCAATTTATTCTTTAATTTAACCTTTGCCTTGCCATTAGCCCCCAGGCTGAACTTCTTTTTATTTACTCTTTAATATCTGTGCGCGTTTTAATCCAATACAACAACGATTTTAATTCATTGAACAAAAACACAAAGATATACTATATGTGGGTTGGCAATATCCTTATGCACAAAATCCCAGAGATGTGTGTGTCATTATCCTCATGAAAGAGAAGCAACGCTCTTTTTTATCAGCTCCGGTCGTTTTTTACGGAAATACTTAAATTAATCTTATTAACTACTGACAGTAGGGTTCAAAAACAATCAGGCGGCAGAAGCTGACAAACTCATTACCCGACATCACTCTAATTGGTGTTGACTTTGCCAGACTTTTTACACCACTTTATTTTATATAAGAGACGCCTTCTCCAACAAATTTATTGATTTCGTTTCGTTTTAGCAGCGATTCACAAAACACAAACCCACTGGTAGGTCTCGAAGAAGGGCTCTCTCGTGAAGTACCCAGAGGACACATAAAGGAAAGGATCCTGGAAATGGGTAGATCAAACCTTTGTCAAACAATGAACGAAACGCTGAAACGATTCTTAACTCCGGACAAGGAAAGTACATATCTAAAAAATATTAAGTAACTGGTCACTGTCCACTCGAAAATCATCTCAATAATTTAAAAATTGCGGAAATTTCCAGTTTGAAATTTGCAGGAAATGCAGTCAAGAACTTCCAAGTACAAGTAACTTCCAGACATGTTCTATGTGATTTTCTTGCACTCAACCGAGAAAGATTTTCTCAGGTTCTGCGATCTTAGCCCATGAGAAAATATAGAAAAGGAAACTGGACTTAGTACTCCAGAGAGTGTTAAAACTAATAAAAATCCTCAATTTCGAGGGTGAAAGCAAGGTTTGCACAACAGATTAATCGCATTTTTCCGTATGACCAGAGTTACTGCTTTTGGTCTTTTCGGACCAAAATTGGGCAGATTTTTTTACTTTGGTCCGCTGGTCTGCTTAAACGAATTTCGGTCCGTTTTGTGATGTGAATATCTTTTCATTAGTATAAAAAATTTATTAAAAAAAATAAAATTATAATTTAAAAATGACTAAAGATAACGCAAATTTTTAATTGGGTCGGTTGAGGTCTGATTTGGTCGGACGTTTGGTCTGAAAAAATTTTTCAAGTGGCAACACTGCGTATGACTGGCCCTTTTCAAACGCTTTAGTTGAGTACAGTCGATGAGGAACAGTGTTGCGCTTAGTGAAAAAAATGCCAAAATGCAATATTATAGCAAACGAAAAATCATAGTATGAGGTTTTGTGAAATCCCAAGTTTTGAGAAAAAGTATTGAATAACATAGAAGTTATGAGCTCTTAAAGTGCGCTCTTACAGCATTGAAAAAAATTGTGTACAAACAGCAAATTTTTGCTTTTACTTTGGGGTTCAATATTCCCAAAAAAAATTATGAGCGAGTTACTAAAACTTACTGTTGTCGTAAGTTTCATATAATTTAATTCTGTCAAGACCAAAATATTGCTGATTCTTCTCACCTCTGAGCAGTACCGTTATGAAAAAATTAAACAAACAAAACAAGTACATAAAAACTGAGTTGAAATTTTCAACAAAAAAAAACACATTTTATCGCTTTCAAAATATTTTTATATATTTTATTTTGCCAAGTATTTTCATTATCATTTTCATGTTTTTAAGCTGCACATAAGTATTTACGCGAATAAAAACTATCGGTAATTTTCAGTGGCGACTCAATATTTTCAACGTTTGGTTGAAAGCCAATAGCAATCGTCTCACTAACGCTTTGTTGTTGGTGGAAAAAATTGTTGAAGATAACTTTCAAAAATCAATTACGATTACATATATATTTGAAATGCTTAATGGAGTTTCGTCAATGGAGTTTCGATTTTTGCTTCGCACAAACCCAAAAGTTGACAACCTCACAACTTTGTTTGTATGAGAGGTGCCCTCTAGTAGCTAATTTTTTAACTTTAATTAATTTTGTATTTTTTGCACTCACAAATGTTGACGATTGTTAAAAAAATCATTCAAATCGGTTTAGTAGATGCCGAGATACAATATTTCCTCGCTTACTTTACTACATTTACAGGTCTAAAGCCAATTCAATTAAAAATTACTAGTTCTGTATGGTAGCACCTTAAGAGTTGAAGATAGTGGGTACATTTGTATGGAACAAACATTCGAAGGGGGAAAAAAATTGAGGATAATTCTTATGTACATTTCATACTTCTGGGGGACACTTGGGAGCAATGGGAGCCCATTTTATAAAAACGATGATTTTGTACGAAAGCCTCATTTAAGGGTTCGAGACAGAGGGTAAGTATGTTCGAAAAAAATATTTAAAAGACAAAAGTAGTCATAGATTTTAACCCTCTATGAACAACTGCTGAGTAGCTGTGAAGTATCATAATTTGTCAAATTAACATTTCAATTACTTTTGAAATGAGCGCATTTTATCTATATACACATTTATAAATAAATTTATATTAAAATATAAATATTACTAACTTAGCTTTTGTGATATATAGATATATTTAATTATATATGAAGTTTATTCAAAACTGGTTGTATGAGAGGTGGTCAAAGTTTTGCTTTGATTTCATTGAAATTTTGCTCAGTAAGTTTCTTAACTGCATACGAAATTTATCATTTATCTACGACTACTTCTTCTATTTTTATCACTCGCAACACTGTAGCGACGTATTGTATGAATCAAATTATTGACAATTGATTGATTGATTAATTAATTAATTGGTAGTAATGGTGATATCAATCATCCAAATAGCCCATGTAGGCTGTTTTGTTATTATTGCCAGTAGGTGTTTGTCTTCTGGAGTGTACGTTCCTTCATATACTGTACATTCTCCTACATTCCGATGAAGTGGAGTGAAGTGAAGGTGAGTAGCGAGTGTACAGTGCACTTTGCTATTTCCTCCTCCTCCTTCGCCTCCTTCTTTATACAAACGGACAGGCACAAAAGAATTGATGAACGGTTTCTTCCTCGTTTGGGTTCTCACAGATCTGGCAGATTTTATGGAAGGAGATGCCGTTTTGACTCTGTGCTCCCCTATGGGTTAGTTGCCTGTGATGACACAGTTAGTTAACATTTTTGCTTGTACCTTTGCTTGTAGCCTTTTCTCGGCATTTACAGATGCGGACTTTCAAAGGTGGATGCAGAGAAGGATATCTAAAAAATTTAGTCTATAACTCGAAAGATAATTAGGCTGCAATTATGTAGTTGCGCTAGTTTTAAGTGGATAACCCCTTCAAAGTTGCTTGTAACTTAAAGGGAAATATTTTACCTAAAAACAATTTGTCATAATTTTATTTGTATGACAACAGACGACATGAGTGAAGCAATTGCAAACACTTGATTTTATAGGTATATATTTTTTTTAAAGTATAGCAAACAGCACACGCCAAGCATGAAGAATTGGTTTCCTCAATAAAATGCAAAGCTAGCTTTAAGCAATGGAAATTGCTGCCACATTGGCTGCTTAAAAATACATACATATGTATATATTTTTTTATTTGCGCGTTTCTGCAATAAATACGTTGGTTGATTATGGTTTCCATAAAACAATGGGCGTGCCAAGAAATAAATAATTCACCATAGAAAAAGCAACAACATAATGGTGTTGCATTTCTGTTCTATATAAATACCACCGATGCGTATTACAATTAAAATAAATCATACTTAACCCCATTGAACGCACACACACAACCACAGACACAAACACACACAAACATAGAAACACACACATGCCAACATAAGCGCCTTTAAAACAAAATTTTCCATTTTATTGCGGCATCAAGAATGCGCAAAGGATTCGTTCCCGCCGCACAAGCAGCTTTTGCCCTTTTTTCAGAGCGCTCTCTCCGCGCACCAAACGGCATCAATACTTACACAGAATACAACAAAGACAAGCAATTGTACAGCAATTTCCAAATAAAATTATTAATTTACATGGCAACATTTTTGCTTGGCATTCGACTTTTATCGCGCGCAGGTACCAGACGAGCGACCGAAGCGGCACAAATGTCAAATTTCCGCAATTTCATTCTTTGTTGCGCGCACGGCAGTCGACGAGCTGGAGGCGCACCACAATAATGTGGCCAAAAAAATGCCACGCTGAAAGTTAAAAGCATCAAATCTCAACGGAGTTCAGACAGCAAAGTTCGCTAATGTTAGAAAGACGGCAGCGCGAGGGGCTGAGTTACGTTTCGAATGTGCGTCGCGAACTGAAATTACTCGCTCCTGGCAAGCAGACAGCATCAAAGTGCGAAGAGTCGGCTACGACTTATGTGGGCAACTGGTGGTTACGGGAACGGGGACAGAGGCGGCGGGCGAACTTGTTGGGAGCAGAATGATTGTGTGTCAAATTGACATTTCAGCAATGCATGGCGTGTTGTTGCGAGCAACATGGACAATGTGCAGTGACGCATTGCTCCCGACAGGCAGCTAAATCTGATTCATTGAGTTGTGTGGCAAGGAGTCTTTCGGTCTGGAGAGGGTAGTAGAGACAGAGGTATAAGGATCAAAAAGCTCACGGTTAATGGTTTACATAAATATTAAATAGTTGTGTGAATATACCGTAATTTTTGTTTTTCTGTCGAAAATATTAAACATAACAATTTTTGTTCTTATCATTTATATTCAATTTAAACAGTTTTTTTAGTTTAAATAAAAGTTGAAAGGGATCTTGAGAAAGTTAAGTTAGTGAAGTCAGTTTCTGAAGATCATTCAACTGCTTGCAGCTTCTAAGCCGGAAGAGCTGACAATCTGAAAAATGGCTCATTATTTAGTAGAACTTAGCAATTAAAAAAATGTTCTTGATAATTTATGGGGAATCCGATTAAATGAAGATTGAATTAATCTCAATTTAACTCCATTTTTCATACAAAAATCCGAATTTAGCTAATTGCCACTAACGCTAAACTGACCATAAATTGAGTTTGATTTTCCATGCAAACCTGTGTCGTACTGTTATCGATAAACAAATTCATTCACAATAGACAAAACCAAAACTGACCAAAAATGCGAAATGGACAAATGCAAAAGACGTTTGTTAACATTTGTTTGCTTTAAAATGTCATTTAAAAATTGTGTACATCATAATTACTAAATGTTCAATAAATGTTTTTAGGAACGTTTTATATACATAAAAAGAAAACAATTTCTTTTTTGTAAAAACGAAAACATTTTCGGTAACACCGTGCGACAAAAATAAAAAAAATGTTTCAAACCGGAAAAATCCATATGGGCGTGAAACTAGAGACCAAACATAGTAATACTGCGTACCCAGTTTTTATTTCTATATCCTTTGTCCTTTTAAAAGGACTTCAAAATTTTGAAGGGGATAAAAAATAAAAAAAATATAAAAAATACTTAACCTCGTTAGAATATGGCGATATGTATATCAAATGAAAGAGGAAAGGCTCAAGAATTTAAATAAAATTAATTTTTTATCTATTTGTAAAAAACGGATATGAAAAAGGTCCTTTGAAAATTGTAATCCTTTATATCCTTGAAATTTTATGTAGAATTTTCTTGAAAAGTAAGTATGTTAAAGCCCGAAATCTCCTTGATCACGTGTCATTTCATTATTCTCGCTTCATTGATTTTGTATCTTTTTATTATTTAAAATACTGATATTCAAATAAAGTAGAAATTTTGTACTTCATTACAATTGCAGCTTCCGCCTTTTTTTAATAACTTTCGAACTAATAAAGTTAGAGTAATGAAATTTTGACACGTGATCAGGGAGATTTGGGGTTTTAACATACTTACTTTTCAAGAAAATTATATGTAAATTTTCAAGGATATAAAGTATTAACATTTTTAAAGGACCTTTTTCATATTCTTTTTTTACAAATAGATAAAATATCAATTTTATTTAAATTCTTGAGCCTTTCCTCTTTCATTTGACATATATATCGCCTATTCTAACGAGGTTAAGTATTTTTTATATTTTTTTTATTTTTTATCCCCTTCAAAATTTTGAAGTTCTTTAAAAAAAAGGAGAAAGGATGTAGAAATGAAAAACTGAGTACGCAGTATTACTATATTTGGTCTATAGTTTTACGCACATATGGATTTTTCCCGGTGTGAAAAATGCTGCCACACGGTGTAATAACTAAATTGAGGTTTAAGCTAAATTGATGTGTGTGAACAGCAAAAGCGATAAACTAAATTAAAAACTAAATTGCCTCTATTTATTTGGGTGTCATAACGGTCATAACGTTCTTATAACGACCTAAAAAATGGCTTATTTTATAGCGGAACTTTGCTTCTTTTCAGAAATATCTCACAGTTGCAATTATGTCCCGATAACCCAATAAGACTGAAGTTGAAGGTTAGTATCGAAAAAAGTTGACTTTTCAAAATTTTTAAACTACTTGTGGCTTCTAAACCAACATGACTAATGATCTGCGATATGACTTATTTCAAAATGACTTTTCAGCTTTTTATTAATGTGCTCAAAGTCATCAATAACCCACTTGAAGCTCAATTAAATCAAAATTAAATATTAACTTAAATTAAAATTAAGTTAAAATTAAATTTCTAAGATCATTCAACTGTCGGTAGCTTTTAATCCAAACAAGCTAGCAAAACTTTTCAATTAAAAAAAAAATGCGCTCAAAGTCGTTTATTTGTCAACTGAAATAAGATCAAATCTAAGTTGAATGAACTTTGGCAAAAGAAGTACTTTCCAAAATGATTCAACTGACTGTAACACCAAAAGACAGAAAGCATTTCATAAAAAACGATCTGTTAAAATATCAAAATAAAAGACACAATAACCATAAATTTAAATTTGCTTTGCTAAAGTCTCACCTCAATTCAAATCAAAATCAAAAAAACCAAAATCCAAAACAGAATTCGACAAATTTTAAGTCCAAGTCCCAGTAAAAGTCCACGATTTGAGCTTTGTGGCGTTTTTTCTGTTCAACTGTCAGCTCTGAAATTTAACAGCTTTCGTCTACGATTGGTTCCATTTTAAAAAACCCATGGATTTCATTGTAAAACCCCGTTGCAACAGAGGAAATGTTACACTGCGACTGTCGGCAACTCTGCGTGATTGACAATCGTGGAATTGCACCTAATGTGTAAATAGTTCGCAGAGTGATCAAAAAACTCGAAGAAACTGGGTCCATTATGGACATTAAGTCTAATGTGTCTCTGACCAGTCTTTCAAAAACATTGTTGTTGTAAACAAGAGTGTTGCCGTTCACAATATTCAAATTTCGCGAAGCACCATGCAACGATTAGAGCTGCGAGAGTTATTTGCCAGATATTTTATTTCTTTCCAATGCTATAAAAATATCATCACTCGCTCAATTAGTATGCGTTTTATTTTTTAAAGTCAATTGTGAACTTTTATTTTGCCACCCTATGTTTTTAATTTATAGTAAAAAAGTACATGCAAATATTAGAAAAATGTTGTTAAATTTTTCAGCAAAACTAACAGCCAGCAAATTGGCATCAAGTCAAGAGCAAAGCGCACAGGTGGGCAGAGCAACGATGAACATTTCTCGTAAGACCAACTCAAGCCAGGAACATATTGCTGCATTGACTTCAGCGATAAGAGCAAAACAACACCAAAATAAAATAAATAAACTAAATGGCGGGAGACGAAGACGCCTTACGCGCTGCAAACGGAATGTAGCTTGATGCAATTTTTAAGCAAACAATTTATGTCAACAGCACCAACATAACTAAAGGCTAAAAGGCCGTCAAAACTAACTATTTATGTGTGTGTAAATGAACACACACACACAAATATGTTTGAACTTGAGTGTTTGTGTAAATAAATTGTGGGCATTTGCGGCACAAATAGCTCATTGAAAACTGTTGCCAGCGTTCGCTCACGCAACAAGCCAACGTACATATAAATAGAAAAATAGTAACAACAACAACAATACCAACAAATATGGATTCGAGCAACAAGCGTGTGTGCATTGCATTCAGTGTGTCCTTGTTGTGACCTTGACGATAACATAATTTACATTGTAGCCTGTTGCAGCAGCAACTTCGATACAATAACAACAGCAACCAGTACAACAAATACTCGTACTGGCTTAAAATTGCAACATAAAAGCTTGCAGCAGCGGCAACAAAGCAATTCAACGAACCGAACGAGTTGCATCATAAATCACAAAGGACGTTGGAAGATTGACCGAGCACAAGCAGTGCGCTCATCCACGCTCTCAACAAGCTTATCAAAGCACGCACACACACACACACATACACAAAGCTGTATTCATGTTTATATGCGAAGATTTGTTGGTCGTTGTCTTTGTTTACTTTACAACGTCCGACCGATTAATCAGCAACGGCCTTCGGTAATGGGCAACAATTTTGTATTTAGTTCGGACTCAAATGTTGTAGAAAACTAAAGTCGGAAAGGTTTTTGTAAAACTAAAACAAAGTAAGTCAAATATTATTGTAAAAGAATTTTTTTTTTAAATTTATGTCACAACACTTTCTTGACGACGTAAAGTGTATAATAGATTAAAAAAACACAGAAAAATGCTTGTCAAATATTTTCAGCAAGTTTGAGGTCAATAGGCCCATTAGTGCATGTTCTTTAACCCCTTTCCGGTCAATTTCCGCATTTCTTCAGATAAAAATTATTCTTTCAAAATATTGATTCTCATTGAACATTTTAGCAATAAACAAATATACAACAAAATATCAAAAAATCATTTTGGTTGAGAATTACAGCTTCATAAATTTTTTACGATATATCGTACAGTGGTCCGCAAAGGAGTAAAAATGCATGCAATTTTTGTTTCGTTTTTTTAAGTTTTATGAACAATTCATGAATTTTTTTGATAGAAAACATAAATTATAACAACAAAAAATTAAATTGTGATTTCATTTTGATCGAAACTTATATAAATTATATATATAAACAATTGAATCACATTTATTCGTCCTTATATAACCGTTGTTGTTGTTGCAAAGCCCTTTTCCCCTCAATAATCAATTAAATTCCCAATAATCAATTAATCACAGAATCAATTAAAATTCGTATAGCTTTACAGAAAGATACTGAATATAGCCGATTCTTATTATCGTAGTGGGAGTGGCAAGTACGCATGTCTAACCTTACATAACCTGTGTCTGCCCAGTAAAACACAAAATCGTCTAGTAATTCTTATTTTTAATCGAAAATTGTCGAATAGTCGAATTTTATTGGCCACGTGGTTTACAGATGGGCGTGGCAGGCATGCAAACGCAAAAATTCGGTTACCAAACCCATAACTTCAAAAAATGCAAACATAACTTGCAACCCTTGCCTTCCATTTGTAGGGTTGCACTTGTGGTCATTTGTACGATATATCGTACAATTTTTTTAAATGCTCGGGAAAAATATTTAAACGCAAAAAATGTTAAATTTAGTAAGTTTTATAAATCAACTGAGATTCAAATTTTTAAATTGTTTAGCTTTTTGCTACCAAAAAGTATCACATATTTAAAAATTCCTCCGCAGAAGCACCGTCATTTGCTGGTTTATCAAATTCTTGCAAAAAGCTGCTTACAAAACTCACTCATATTGTGTAGCCATGGCTATAATGATATATATTTTTAACAGAATGATACAACACAGCCTACTTAATAAGAATTAAAAAGCCGTTCCATAAAAAAATGCGTTATCTGTCAAATAAAAAATTTTCGAAAAAAGTTTACGATATATCGTACAAATTTCCGGAAAGGGTTAAATAGTTTTAATCACCTTCAAGTTTTTATTTTCAAAAAAATAAAAAATTTTGTCTGATACTTACTAAACCCATTGGTTTAATTGGCCAAAAAAATTGATTTCATCGAACACTGTCGCTAACCATTTAAGGCCACAACAATAGAAAATTTCCTTTTTTTAGATTTACGTGCGTATATGTATAAATGCATGAGTGTGTATGTGTATTGAAAGGTGCGCTTTTGTTAACCACAATCAAGTTTGCACTGCAAAGAGTTGTTAGCACTTCGGCTACGGTCTCGGCAACCGGCAGCTGCTCGCTTGCCACACGCACCCGTACGACCTCACTACATGCACACCGCATTCACTTCGACAGCTGTGCGCCTCCCTTTTGATAAATGATACGCTACCGTAGCGTCTGCTTGGGTGCTTATTTGCTTGAGAGGTTGTAAAACTCAAGAAAATTAGTGCAACGTTTGTGTTGCGCCAAAGCTGCCACTACGTTCAAAATTAGCAGCAAAGATTCACTGAAGCCACATTGAACGGGTGAGACACATCAGCTGCCACAACATGCAATCAGATTGCCGCAACAAATGGCCAGCTGCACTAGCCTCCAATTAAGCCAAGCCACAGCCAATGGAGAAGGCCACAGGCCGGCGCAACATGGCGTATGATTAATTGCAATGCGCCAGCACAGTGCAAACACAAACACAAATACAAACACTCGAAGCAACAATCAAGGAAACCGCAAGAGCAGCAATGAGAACTCACTCGCCACATTAAACATTACACACACATATACATACATAGGCACAGTGCGACGCACCCTGGCGTATACGTAACCTGCATTGGCTCAAAGCAAGCAAACAAATCTATGTCACAGAAAAATTCGACAACTGCAGCCTTTAATCAACACCAACAACAAAACAGTGCAGAGTTCTCACTTTGCTCACGCCTTCTGGCCATTTGTTGCGCCGCCCACGCATTTCCTGTGGTCTTGACGCCTTCAGTTCGGTATTCGGCTGACTTGATATGCTCCTGGCGCGACATTATATATGAACAATCATTAATATAAATTAAATACTTTCTTCGCTCAAGTGTCGCCTCGCAAAGTGCAGCCACTCCTGCCGCCCACTCGGGCCATCGCGCTCCTGTTACATCGCTCATTATCAGACATTCCTGCACATTTTTATTAGTTAGTCAGCATTAGTCGACAAACGGTCTGCGCGTCACTTCGTACATGCTGCGTCGTATATTCTGCCGTTGCGGTAATTAATCTAAATTAAAGTTTATTTCACCACACGCACACACAGCCAACGGGCACGCACGGCCGTTGCTCTTATGGTCGCCAATGCCAACGCGGTTCTTCTGGCTATTTTGCCACAAATAAGGGCGCACCGCAACAAATAGAGGCCATAATAAATGACCGAGCAGCGAAGCGCGAATAGTGCAATAGTTGCCGCTGCCATTCAGGTTGCCATCGTTACTCAGCATCGGACCTGTGTCTGTGTTTGTTTATGTGACTGTGTATGAGTGTGCGGCCAGCATGCGCTGTCTGTCTCTGTGTACTGCAAGTTCAGAGCTGCCAGAGCACATGTGTGCCTTCGGATGCCTGAAATGGCTGACTTTATATGACACAGGAAGTTTCAGTTCAGCTGTGTTTGTTCGTCTTTGGCGTTCAAGTACAAATGGCTGCGTTGCTAGGCGCCTTTTGCGTGCCTCTTCTCGCCGCAAGAGATCAATGCCTTCAATGCATTACGTGACTGTTAACCCATTTAAGGCAATTACTTATAAAATATAGGAAAGCAAAGTACATTTTTCAAGTGAAACATTTACGCAGCTTACACTTTGAAGAATCATTTTTCGAAGAGTTTATTTGAAATAAGAGAAATAATCATTTTCTGTTTGGTTTGCAGCAGCGGCCGCATATTTAATAATCACAAACAGCTAAAAGTTGGCAATGCCACACACATAAAAACAACCATTAGAACCACAACAATGAAATCATAGACAACACGAACAACAGTGGCAGCTAAACAACTGGCGAAAAAATTAATTAAAGCGCTTTTATGTATTTGGCGTCAATAAAGCAACTTTGCCTGTCACACAGCGCACCCTGTGAGCGCTCAATATGGACACGTCCGCCCACAGCGCTCGATTAACATTCGACAGTTGCGAGCTCTAAGCAATCCGACAAAATAACAACGAGATGGACACATGGCACAGTAGAAGGTTGGCCAGAATGCGCGCGTGTCCGTCCGTCCACTTGTTGAAATGGGCAGCGAAACCAGAAACAACCCTGTCGGACCTGAGTTGAAGTTCCCAAATTCATTGGTTTCTCAACTGATTTCTTGTAAGTCAGTAGTTGTCCGCAAATGCAGAAGTCAGTCAGTTTGCGCCTAAGCGTTCATGTTCTGTGAACGAACAACAAAAAGAAAAATCAACAAAATACCGTTACGTCTGAAGTAACCCCTTTCAACTTATGATACTTTTGTTACAATGGAGACCTGCTCTAATTTCTGAGTTCTTAAAAGTTGCCTAAGAGCAACTTCACCTATTTGTCATCTTAGAGCAAAAGCTACGATTGATTTATGGGTTTAATTTAGGAAGGCACCAACAAACTAATATTTTTAGAAGTGAATTCAAAGCAAATTACAAAAATGTTACTGTTATCCCCAAAATAATTTCCAATAATTTGCAACGATATCAGGGAAAGTTTGTGTTCTAATTGAAGTCTACGAATTGGGCGCGTTTGATCAAAACCCTGTTTCTTTAATAATGGTTAAATAAAGTCAAAAAGTGATAATTTTGTATTTTTCCATGAATATTAAATAATGTTTTTGTAATTAAAGAATATTGATACAAAATTTATTTAATCCGTTTTAAGCTTAAATTGTTCAAAAGTAAGTTCTAGAGCTAGAACTCTAACAAAGAGGCATGGCGACTTCAAATGTCGTGTGCACGCTTCGTAGGCAAGTTTTTCATGAATTAAATACCAAAAAGTAATATCGAGATACAGGGTAAAATTCAGGGTCGAAAGAGTTAAACAAGTCTGATCCTCAATTTTTTTTGCATGTTTTGCGTTGTGTTTCAGTTGGAATTTTGCGTGATTGGGCAGCAATGAATTGTGTCAGCAATAGTGGTATTATAATCTTTTTAATTAATTAAGTTTGAAATTAACTAATTTCATTATTTACACATAAAAACTGTTCTCTCTTGTTAGGTGAAAATTAAAAAAAAAACCCTTATTTATTCATTTAATTGTTTATTTTGTTTCTTGCAGACGAGGTCGATGATGACACCCTGCGACAAAAATCAAAAATTTCAAAACACACGAAAAAATCTATATACTCGCGAAACTAGGGGCCAAATGTAGTAAAACTGCGTTTTTAGTTTTTCTCTGTAACATCAGGATTTTTTTTAAAGGACTTTGAAATTTCAAGGACATGTTTATTTCAAAAAATTATTTTAAAAATTGACCGCATTGTAGAATAACAATATGGATATCAAATGAAAGACAAAAATCCTTAGAATCTTAGAAAATTGAATGTTTTCGTGCAGAAGGACGAAGAGGTATTGAAAATATCCTTTTGAAACTTTATCCTTGAATATCCTTGCAAATTTCCAATAATTTTTTTGGAAAAAAATATATCTTAAGGACTAATATGTACACTACTACATCCTTGAATTTCGTCCTTCTAACTTTATAAGTTTAAGATATAAAAAATTTAATACTTGCCGTTGTATTGCATATTAAATTGTTTTATTTTTCCATATAGCTGAAAGTCGTAGTAGCTATAGCTTAAAAAAAAGCAGAATAGCAATTAATTGTTGTTTTTCTGATAATAAATAATATAAAATATTTTTCCATAAACTTCAACTATTTTTAAAACTAACTCAGAACAAACTAGTTCCCAAACTATCAGGTGTACAACTTTGCTTCCGCCGTTTTTTTCCAAAATTAAAAGCTTTATTGCGAAAAAGTGCTTACAGATGTATTATTCAAAGTATTGTCCGTCGCTAGCGACAACTTTCTCCCATCTTTCCGGCAATTTTCGGATCCCGGCTCGAAAAAAGGAGTCCTCTTTTGACGCTATCCATGAAGCAATCCATTTTTCCAATTCTTCGAAGGATTGAAAATGTTGATCTGCCAGGCCGTGTGCCATCGAACGGAATAGGTGGAAGTCAGAAGGGGCGACATCTGGGGAATACGGCGGGTGGGGCAAGACTTCCCATTTCAGCGTTTCCAGGTACTTTTTGACCACTTTTGCGACGTGAGGCCGAGCATTGTCGTGTTGGAGGATGACTTTGTCATGTCGCTCTTGATATTGTGGCCGCTTTTCTTTTAGCGCGCGACTAAGGCGCATCAGTTGCGTTCGGTAGCGATCTCCTGTGATGGTTTCACCCGGTTTTAAGAGCTCGTAGTAAATCACACCGAGCTGATCCCACCAAATATCATACAAATCATAACCTTGGCGCCGTGAATATTCGGTTTTGCCGTCGACGAAGAAGCACCACTCCCGACACGTTCTTTCACTCAGAGCAGCATCACCGTAAGTTTCTGAGAGCATTCGATGCGCTTCAGCTGCATTTTTTTGCGAATTGTAACAGAAAAGTAAAACTTCCCGCAAATGGCGAGAATTGGGCACATAAACGGACATTTTCGAGCGTGAATAATACGAAAACAAGAACAACTGTCACTGAAACGGCGATGACAATTCGTTAGGCACTGTCCACACTCACTTTAAAGGCATTACCATCTATGTATTTCAACCAGCCTCAGCCGGTACAGCCACCTATCGGAAAACGGCGGAAGCAAAGTTGTACACCTGATACTTGCTTAGCAACGGGTTTAGAAACTATTTAAAAAACTGTTACTTAGGACTAACTTTGGACTAGTTGCGAATGGATGCGGGGACGATTGACTGTCGCCGAGGACATCGTCATGTTAACTTTCGCCTTGTCAAAGATTTTTGTATATAAACGTCTCTTACCAGACGGCACGTCATTTTGAATAAATATTACAATAGAAAGTTTTTTCCGTTACTCAGTATGTGTTCAATAAACTTTCCGTAAAGAAATCTTCCAAGTTTTTCCATAGTCGCAAAATAAATCGTTTAAGTTAGGCCTTTTTTCGGCCGAAGATTAAAAGCGTGAAACGGATCGGTTCTACAATCAGTTATAGTTGCTAAGCAACCAGTTGAAGAACTAGTATCGAACCAGTCTGAATTCTAGCAGGGAATGCACACGCTTTGCTGTAATTGTCTGTGTGTGTGTGTGGGAGTAATTTTGTCTAGCGCCTTTGTGTCGCCGCGTATTGATGTATTCGTCTGGCCGCTAGTATTTACACTTTTTGTCTGCTCGTAAATTGTTGCTTGTTCTGCTGTGCCAACAATGGACAAGCTCACGCACACAAACAAACGTTTTTCTATTGCCGCACACATACACATACAAAACGCAGCCT
Source organism: Melieria picta (assembly GCA_964056695.1). Lineage (NCBI taxonomy): Eukaryota > Metazoa > Arthropoda > Insecta > Diptera > Ulidiidae > Melieria > Melieria picta. Next base: position 16,718,189 of record OZ057399.1, read on the forward strand.
CAGCAGCAAGCACACTCAATTAGACGAGAATAAATTTTGCTGGCGTAACTTTTGACAGACACTCGCATCACTCACTCCTCTTGTTGGGCGCGCAGCAGCAAAAAAGTGTACGAGTATATACCAACAAGAATGAAGAACAAGAATGCCAAATTTGTGCGCGCGGACACTGCTTGCCGGCGTAATTAGCCGCTAATTGCAAATTAAAACATGCGAATAGGCTCGCGATTTAATTACGCGAACGCGATTTTATGCCCAACCGGCCTTTACCCACCCCGACCCCACTGCTCACTGGCATTGTAAATCCCCCGCATATCTGCATAACGGTGTCGGCCGCAGGCAGCGGAAAGTAACGGTTTAAATTGGCGCCCGAGTGGGTGTGGCCGGTAGCAGCGCTCGATGGCTGCTACAGGAAAATGCGCAACATTAAATTTGTGCATAAATGGTCGCTGGCAATGGCAACACACCCACACGCACACACGCGGCTCAACAGTTGGTCGCAAAACGTGCAGAGCGCTGCGGTTAATGCCAGTTGCCGCATTGCCCTGTGGCGACTAATTTCACTGGCGACAGCGGCAGCCAGCTGTAACCAACCGTTTTGCCGTAGTAGCTCATTGCAAAGCATTTAAGCGCGAATGAACAATGCACCGAACCACAAACACACACAAACACAGCGAATTGCATCCTTTGTGGCCTGCGTCGTGATGTGCCGCAGGTGCCATAGACGTTTAACCTTCTCGTCTACGGGTTCCCATGAGCCCAAGTTGAAATTTCAGGTAAAATGAAGAAGTTAGTGTGAAGCGGGAAGTTACATGAAGTAGGATATAAAACTATTGGGTCCATGAAAAAGTGGTTCAGTTGTGTTATTTCTCTTTAAATCGCATTTCAGATACCCAATATTACGACTACTGTCACACTGTTGTCACAAACGATATTTTTAGCACAATTTGCATTTACATACATGATATGTGTAACACTTACTTTTTATTGTGACAGGTTTGTAAAAATTATTGTTATGTTATACTATAATGCTGTCACATAGTGAAACTTTAGTAACAATTTTGTTAAAATTGTCGCATATAACATTTTGAGCACAATTTGTAGTCATTTAATTAGTGCTACTTTGCTTTGTATTGTCAAAACTAAGTTAAACATTATTCACACAACTGAAACTTAGTCAAAATGCTATCACAATTCATTTTAATGTGAGTCATTTACGTTGTCACAATTGTCATAATATTTTTAAAATCCTTTCCCATAACTACTACACTGTCAATATGACATTTTGAACACAATTTTTATTCACATAATACGTTTAATTTGCTTTGCATTGTCACAGTTTTGTAAAAGATTTGCTTCAAAACTGTCGCAATGTTGTCATAAATAACCTTTTGAGCACAATTCTGTATCTATATAATTTGTATTACTCACTTCTCTATACTTTTCATTGTCACAATTTGAAACAATTTTATCTCAAAAGAATTACGCTGCCACTGATGTCACAAATGACATTTTGAGCACAATTTCAATTGACATAGTACGTTTAACTTGTTTTGCCTTGCCACACTTTTGTAAAACATTTACTTTAAAAGTATTGTACTGTCACAATGTTGTCACAAATGAGATTTTGAGTACAATTTGTACCTACATAATTTGTATAACTTATTATACTTTTCCCAACTTTGCATTGTTATTGTTCTGTAACAATTTTGTATCAAAACTGTCACACTGTCACTGATGTCACAAATTCTATTTTGAGCAAAATTTCAGTTTGAGTACAATTTCGTTTTGCATTGTCACAATTTTGAAACACTTTTATCTTACAAGTATTGCGCTGCCACCGATGTCACAAATGACATTTTGAGCACAATTTCTATTGACATAGTACGTTTAACTTGTTTTGCATTGTCACACTTTTGTAAAACATTTACTTTAAAAATATCGCACTGTCAAAGTGTTGTCACAAATGAGATTTTGAGTACAATTTGTACCCACATAATTTGTATAACTTATTATACTTTTCCAAACTTTGCATTGTCATTGTTTTGTGACAATTTTGTCTCAAAACTGTCACACTGTCACTAATGTCACCAATTCTATTTTGAGCAAAATTTCAGTTTGAGTACAATTCCGTTTTGTACTGTCACACTTTTGTAAAATGTTTGTCCCAAAAAATGTCACACTGTTTAATGTTGTAACATAAGTCGTTTAGAGCCATTTACATTTTTGTACGCAAGAATTTAACTTGCTTGGTATTATCACAATAACTTGTCACATCACTGTGATTCAGTCAAAAGGTTATCACACAAATTTTTAGTTTCATTTTTTTTTTGTATGGAATGGAATAAGAGAAAATCGCCATTTGGTATCACAATGGGCCACATGGCCCAAGTGATGTCCTCAAGATTACCACTTAACCTGCCTATGGATTTTTGGATCGAAAAAATTCGTGTTTTTCGATTTTTCAAAAATGCTGCAAGATGAAAAAACAAATTTGTAAATAATCAATCATAAAATAATCAATAATAATGATTAATATGCATCTATGTATGTTTTGAATTAAGAAAATTCAATTTCGAAAAAAACTTGTATGAAACAAACACAAAACCACAGCAAGAACCGGAAAATTCACAAAAATTGCTAAACCTATAATGAATTTGTAACGAAAAATCAAATTAAACATGAAATATGCAAAACTAAAGCCGATTAATATCAACAATAGTAGTTTTCACAATTCTCCAATAATGATGTCTGTCCAGTTTGGACATTCACAAAATGGCCGCATTGCCATTGATACACTGAATGTTCATTAAAAATTTGCCATCAATAACTCGTTTTCGTAAAAATTGCTTACTTATAGAGAATAGAGACTATTGAATACAAGCCCTCAATATAATTTGTGTGTAAGGCTTTAACTTTTTACGATGTGTCCACAAATTGGCAGCACTGACATTTCTATGGGTTTGCGCGTCCATGCCATGCAGGAATTATTGAACAAGGCGGTCCAAGCAATTGTCATTTTTACGGATTCATACGTGCGCACCCACGTATGTGAGTGTGTGTGTGTGTGTGTGTCATTATTGATGGATTAACGCCCCCAGTTGCAATTAGTTGACATTGAACAGCTTCTCATTTATGCAGCCATATAAATGATTCCCTCTACATTATACATTTGTAAGTGTGTATATATGTGCACATGGCTAGGACATATTTGATACATTAATTAACTAAACTAATTGACATTTAATGGTCTCATTAAAATCAATTTCCATTTTCACAATAAGTGCGCTGGAGGCAGGGAGGGATTGAAATTGTAATTGGCATGTCAATTGCTTCCTGAACAACATAGCCCCTCCTCCTCGTCCTCGTCCTCGTTACGCGCGCTTGTATGCTCATTCAATCAGCAATGTACAGGATATCTTCGCTTACTGCAACCTAACCTCAAACGGCTTGAACCCGAAAACCGGCAGCAACGGATCACAACTTTTAAATCGCAAATTGTCAGACGACTTTAAGCTAGAAAATTTGCGATTTTTACAGAAAAAGTCTGCAAAGTTTATATTTTCAAATTCCACTGCTGCTTTCACATTGTTTTTCTTCCTCCTTCACGTTGACATTTTTCCCCATTTGCCTCTTTGCGCGATGTTCAAGTTGAGCGCTGCTGTCGGATTCGGTCGCTGCGCATGTCGTAGTGCAAGGCAAGGCGTCACCTGGTGTCGTGGTGTCTTCCACGGTGACAACCTTCGTGCGGCGCGTGCTTTCGGTGTGTGCGTGTGAATTTTTGGCAGCCGACACGACGCAGCAGCCAGCGCGTGAAACAGGTGTTCGTGACAATTACCAGACGCTCCAAGTAATCCATAACTTATTTAAGTTTTTGCAAGGTTGCGCGCTGCCAAAGCGAAAGTAACAGCGAACAAGAACAAGCGGCAGCCACGGAGACCGACCTGAACTCGAAGACGTTGAAAAACACTGCCTGCCCTTCGCCCTACACAAACTGCCTCACAAAACTTTTTCTGTTCATTTCTACTCGAAGCGAAGAAAACCTGAGCTGCTGCAGAACAAAACAAAAAGGCCCGCATGCGAAATTTCGCACTGTAAAATTTTCAACTTCAACTTTGTTCTACGCACGCAGCGTTAGCATTGTGGATGCAGATTAACCGCACTAGTGCCCCTCACCTCCTGTCGACGGCGCTTTACAAAGTTTTGGTCGTAGTTTTTGGCAAACGGTAGCCACCACCGCGCGCCGCCAACTCGCGAAATCTTACGCAGCCTTGAAAGCGTCGACAACAATTTCGCCGTAAACAAATTCTCTTCGTTGATCCTGACGGGTTCATAGGTGAGTGTCGGGCCAAAAGTTTTGCAGTGTTAATCTTGTGCTGCTTTGCGGCGGACATCAACGAAAGTGAAACACAACATTGCTTTCAATTTCTGAGGACTTTTTTGTATGTGTGCATGTGGCGCTGGGCGGCGATTCGAACTTGGTAAATACTAATTTATAATTATGTAGTTGAATGGAAGTGGTTGTGGAAAACTTGTGGGGAAACTTTTTGCTATTATTTTTTTTTACAAACTCAATAATTGTGGTGTATTATTGTTGGTGGAGATAAAGAACTAATTTGATTTTTGTTTACATTAAAAATTCACTGCACAGCCGCACTCGATTCATTTAATTTAAACATATTCAATTAGACTTAAAAAAATTTGGTTTTCTAATACAAAAAAATAGTTATGCAGATTACACTACTCGACACGAAAAATGCTCCTAAAAATATAAGTATTTTTTAGACTAATCTTCGACTGCTGAACACCAAACTGAAAATCAAAAAATTTTCTTAAGAGCGTTTTCGAAAAATCTTCGAAAAAAACTTTTTCCCTCTTATTTCAGTTATGAGCACATATCTCGTAAACCAACCATCCGACTAACCCGTCGTTCAGAAGGTAATTAACTAACCTTTCCAACAATATATAGATTGTCCAAATCAGATGAGATTTGGGGAAGTTACTGACGATGAAAGTTGTAAAAAGTGAATTTTTGACCAATTTCAAAAATCATAAATTTTCGAATACTTTTTTTATAGATCAAATAAATGATCTCCTCTGGTTTTAAAATCTAAGATGAAAGATATATTATTTGAGAAAATATTAAGCCTAACATCAATAGAATTGAAAGAAAATTTACAAAGTTATGATGCACGGAGTAAAAACACCAACTTTTCATTTATTACACCGTGCGACAAAAAAAAATTTTTGCCGACACCCATCCAAATGTTGATATAGAAGTGAAACTAGAGGTTATTTATAGTATCCTGGCATAGTCAGTTTTTCATTTTCTGACTCAAAGTCCTTTTTAAAGGACTTTAAAATTTTAAGGACATACAGATTTCGAATATTTTTTTTAATATTTGCGGTTGTGCAATGATGAAGATATGGGTATCAAATGAAAGAGGAAAATTGTCTCCTTTTAACTTTTTTTTCATTTTTAACTTTCAGGACCAAAATATGTCAGGTATAGAAAACATAAATGTTTTGGATCTCAGTCTGTAGATTCATACATCTAATTTTTTTTCTATTTTTTATCGAGTAGTGTTATTGAAATGAAAAAATTGTTTACTCCTAAAAGCTGTCAAAAAGAGTCAGAAATCAGTAAGCGAAGGAAACCTTTAGATTAAGTTCAGAGGGCGTGTATGAACAACCTTCTTGAAGGTGTCTTCCACTTGAAAGCATTATTGCCTATTTTGGGTGCCTTCTCAGACTCCTATGAGTGCACTCTTTAAGGGCCAGGAGAAGGCAGCTCCCTCTAACCATGTTTCCTGTCAAAATTCAAATTACTTATTCCCCCTTTGGAGCTATACGAGTATGTCGCCAAATTTCCATTCCCTTATCTCTGTTAGGTCCGTGAGAAAGCGTGATCCCTAAACATTCAAGTTACTTTAACTCTAATGACACAAACACATTCAAGACGGCACGACACGGCCACACAACTTCAAGATGGCGTCGGCTTCGAGTGGTCACCGTGTAGTCAACTACGTGATTACAATGAAAGCGGCAACAACGTCATCACAATTATATTTTGAGCACCTAAACACAAATTTTAAAATGATTGTTCACTCCCTTTATTAAGCATTCGTTTATATTAATTTTATTGTTCTACAATCAATTTAAAACAAATGACAATGTGTAATTATTTTCATAACTATGAAATTTTAACTAAAATTCTAACAAATATGTAATTGTTAATGGAAGTAGACTGAAAAAGTAAGAAAAATTCCATTTGTAGAAATATTTGTTTTGAAGATTTGATGCCAACTGCATTGGTTTTATCGCCTGCGAAATAAAGAATAGTTTTATGTTTGGCGACAGTGAGCACTGCGGTCTGTGGTCGTGTAGCAGTGCAGTCGTCAAAATAATCGTCCCCATACGAACGTTCTGATTCTATATTTTGACAGATGCAGTCGTGTCGCTGCCGTTGTCCATGTGTTCGGGGTGAAAGTGGTTGATCTATTACACAACTTTTCATGGTGATAAAGTGCGCAGAAAGTAGGTTTGTAGGATTAGTAGGCATGTGCTATTGTTGAAGCATGGGCGCAGTAATGCAGTGCCAGCGACAACTCCTGTAAGTACTTGTTCTGTGGTTTTCTTGAACCCTAAAAGGGCCCTTGTGTAGCGTTTTGAACAGGACATTGTCTACCTGGACGCCACACTTATATGTTGGCAACGTCTTGACAGTTGGGACTACTGCCGCCATTGCCTAAATTAAGAAAAAGAGAGGCTACAAATCTCCTCTTCTGTCACTGCCCGAATATGAAAATCTCTACTTCAATGATCTCAATCTGCTTATGTACATTTGTGACAAACGGGACTCATTTGCATACCAAATTAGCTTAATAAGGCTTTGCAGTAACTTGCAGCATGGACATTTCACTCCTTGCCGTATCACAATAGGCCGAATTGTGTCTTTTGACAAGGTGCCATGCCCCGACTGCCACTTTAACCAAACCACTTTAACCATAATGAACTTGAAAACTCGCAGTAATTTTGTTAGTACACAAGTCGTTAGTTACTGTTATCACGAATGGGAAAATGTTTTTTAGTCATAAATATATATACCTACTTATATGAAAAAAATATATATGAAAAACAAATTGGGGTTTATTCCTTGGCTCATTATGGTAAAATTTCCTAATAAAGTTCAACTGACTCAACAAATGAAAACGGTTGCCCACAAAATTCATACAAATTGTGCCTATTCGGTGCTGGATCAACAGGCCAGGCTGTGGACAATAATTCTTCATTTAGATTAACTTTACCATTTCTCACTCAATGCAATGTAACGAATGAGCAAATTTCAGAAGAAAAAAGGCAACACTTCTTGAACTCTCCAGTGGATCTGAAGAAAATGCCGCCAAAAAATTAAATACGGTTTTCAACAGAAACCAACTACTCGTAGCTTTCCAAAAAAGAGTGGATATGATAAAGAGGACAACTCCATACCACACTATAGGCCACTCGGCCTAAGGGAAAACCATGAGACGGCGACTGAACCTACCGAAATGTATTGAAATATTTTGGTTTGTTGTAATGAATATATAAATAAAATGTAGTTGCAACGTTAACCTTTGACTTCTATTTTGTACTTCTACTACTCTCTCTTTCATGAAAGGAAATGTATTAATATATTTTTTATTTATTTTTTATTTTTTATATGTCAGAAACTAAATAATAAAAAAAACCTAAATAATTCCTCTGTGCACTTTCCAATGCACGCTTTTTGGTTCTATTTTGGTTTTCTAATAATTCTTCTCTGAAAATGTACTCGTATTAATATATGCAATGTTTTTGTCACTGACACTACTTAAGAATTCTATCTCATTTCTTATTTATTTCCTTTTTTCTCTTATTTATTTTCTTTAAGGCAATTTTCAATGTCAAACTTTTGTTTTTAGATTAAGTTAGGTATTTTTATTTTTAATTTTTATATTTTTATTTTTATAATTTAGTTTTCCTAATATATTTATTTTCTTTAAGGCAATTTTCAATGTCAAACTTTTGTTTTTGATAAAGTTAGGTATTTTTATTTTTTATTTTTATATTTTTATTTTTATAATTTAGTTTTCCTAATATATTTATTTTCTTTAAGGCAATTTTCAATGTCAAACTTTTGTTTTTAGATTAAATTAGGTATTTTTATTTTTAATTTTTATATTTTTATTTTTATAATTTAGTTTTTCTAATATATTTATTTTCTTTAAGGCAATTTTCAATGTCAAACTTTTGTTTTTAGATTAAGTTAGGTATTTTTATTTTTATTTTTTATTTTTATATTTTACTTTTCTTATTTATTTTCTTTAACCCTTATTCTCATACCCAAACTTACTAACGTCGTTTGGCACCCGGGGTACCCGGGTGCCCATTTCATGAAATTTTTAAGTTTTCAATATTTTGTTAATTAAAAAGTGTTTATAAAATTTTTTTTCTAAAATATACATTGTTGTTGAGTATTTGAGAAAAAATAAAATAATAAAAAAATAAAAAATAAAAAAAAATAAAAATAAAAAAAATAGAAAACAAAATTTTTTAAATATATGATTTGTTCGCTTTTCACCTAAATAACGAGGATCCGGAAGGTAAAAAAAAAATTTTCATTATTTGTCAGTTTTTTTCACGAAAATACATCGCAGTGGGCACCCGGGTATGAGAATAAGGGTTAAGGCAATTTTCAATGTCAAATTTTTCTTTCTAGATTAAGTTAGGTATTTTTATTTTTTCATTTTTATTTTTATATTTTATTTTTCTTATTTATTTTCTTTAAGGCAATTTTCAATGTCAAACTTTTGTTTTTAGGTTAAGTTAGGTATTTTTATCTTTTTACTTTCATATTTTATTTTTCTTAATTAGTTTCTTTAAAGCAATTTTCAATGTCAAACTTTTGTTTTTAGATGAAGTTAGGTAAGCTGGCTGGCCAAGTTGGTCATGCATAGACTCAATTGGGTCCCCAGCCAAGTTACCAGTTAGAGCTCCTTAGTGTTGCGTATCGACGTAAAAGTGATTGGTGAGAATGTGGGCAGCAAAGTTCAACACCGATTTGATAACATATGTACTTGGGGACTTCTTCTGAGCCAGAAAATAACGGTCCTCCTTAGAAAGTAAGTCGTAGTCTTGAGATAGCTCGGCAGGGCTTCCATCATTCGACTCAGTGATGTCCATCTTCCGCGCCTGAGCCACTGTTAAGCAGTGCCCATCAACTTTTGCTTTTGCTTTCGTTTTTAAATTGATTTCCCTTTTCTTTCCAACAACTCGTTTGCTTTTCTCTGGTAAACACACACTCGCACATATTCTGTACATAAAATAAGATCAACACTTTACTTTCATAACACTTTTCATCATAATTTCTACTAAAAGCAGCGCATTAAAAATTGTTATACCGCCGACAAGAGTCCAGCACTGCTAAAACCAGCTCGTAACTTTCTTTTTCTACGTTCAAGATTTTGATTTTGTTTTTGTGCGATAATTTGTTTGACTCAACTTCGCCGTCACCTTTTTATGGCGCGGCGGCTCATGAGCGACAACACGCGCTCACGTCAAGTGCAGAGCTGCTTTTATTGACACTTGAAGAAGTGAATGTATGCGCCCGAAGTGGAGCCGCACACATGGGGCCGCCGCATGTCAGCTGCCATTTTCAATTGGCTGGGCAAGAAGCCCGTCAGAGTGTCGGCCCCATGAAAGAATAATAAGCACATATAACTAATGCAAGTTGCTAAGAGTGACGACAGGCGGTGAGGTGGCGGCGCGCATGGCGTCAACGCATTCTCGTTCGGCCCAAAGCAGCAACTGCACTCTTAACGGTTTGCCGCAAGTGAACGTGGCAGGTGGCAGGCTGTCGCGCCATTGATGGTTATTTGGTTGCAGTCGTAAGACGCAAAACCGCGAAAGCAATCTGCGGCCGCCGTCGTTGCAATGGCGCGTACGTGTTTATTACGTTGTTACACCCACACACTCGCACAACATACGTTTGCCATTGACTCTTTTCAGTTCAGTTGTTGTTGCCTTTTGATGCGCTCATTAACTTGATGCCGCTTTATTGGTGTTGTTGTTGTTATTCCTTTCGTGTTGCTTAGTTTATTACTTCGTTATTTTAATTAAAAACTTCTCAAGTGACACTTTTGTGTTGCCGTCCGCTGAGCCGCTGTGAATTGTTGCCGTGCAGGCGCCGCTGTCTCATTTTGCTCTCCTAACTCGGCTATAGTTGTTGTTGGTGTTTGTTGGTTGTTGTCGTTGGCGTTGTCGTTGTTGTGCATATATGTACTTAAAAATTGTTGACACTTTTGCTGCTGCAAAGCATTTTCTGGGCCTTGTTTAACATTTTGCTACAAACACACACATACACACACAAAATTACACAACACGTGTGTGTTGCTTACATAATAGATAAATATGTGTGTGTGTGTACATACATACGGTGGCGGTCAAAGCACGAGGCTTACGAGGCAAATGTCTAGGGCGGCATATTAAAAGGGGCGCAATTTTGTACGTGAAGAAATAAATATTTAAAATGGGCGCCAAATTTCAGAAAAATATCGTCATTCATATAAATATTCCTACATGTTCAATATAATTTTTAATATATTTAGATCGATTTGTATGAAAAAAATTTAATTTAAACAGATCACATGTGGTGGTAATTTTCGTAAGTATTTTAATATGAAAATTTAAGGGCGACATATAAGCTTGGTCCGCCACCGCCTACATACATAAGTGTGCATATGTATTGATGATAAACACCCTTGGCTTTCTATGCTAGTCGAATCACATTTGCATGTGCTTGTCATACTCATTCCCAGGTGAGTAAAAATAAAAAACATATACACAAGCACAGTGTCTGGCGTGTCTTACGCGCAGTGGGGTAGGTGAGTTTTGTGGCTTTAAGTTCCGTTGTGTGGAACTTTCGATGCTTATCACCTCATAAAAGATAAAAACAACAGAGACAGCGCGTTCTCCGAGCGTTTATAACCTGGGGTACGCCTGAAAGCAGACTTCCTTTATTTTTTTAATTTTCTTTTCTTTTTACCATTGTTTTCAATGATGGCAACTGTTGTCGTTTCTGTATGGTATAACTAGCAGGGCCTCAGTTTAAAGTCAATGGGGCCAATAAATCAATTCCTTAACCTTTGTTGAACTCGTCAGATTTTTATGAAAAACTGCTTATCTAATTATTTCTCGTTTGAAGTGCTTTCAGCATATTTGAAATCAATTAGTGCATTAAGTCATGTTCTCCCTTACAAACTTTTAACCAATTGTTGACCTCGTCAGATTTTTATTTTCAAAAAAAGTTAAAAACACGTGTCGAATTATTTCACACTAAGAGTACTTTCACCATGTTTGAAGTCAATGGGCCCAATAATTCATGTTTTTTCACAGTTTCTGCATACAAACTCTTAAGCCGTCGTTGAGCCCATCAGCTTTCGTTTTTTAAAAAGTGAAAACCACGTGTGGAATTATTTCACATTTGAAGTACTTTCACCAAGTTTGAAGTCAAAATTGCCATGAATTCTTGTTTCTCCATACAAACTTTTAACTCATTGTTGATCCTGCTAAAGTTTGATTTTCGAAAAAATGAAAAACACGTGTCGAATTATTTCTTACTAAGAGTACTTTCATCAAGTTTTCATGCGTTTGCACAGTTTCTCCATATAAACTTTTAACCCGTCGTTGACCCGTCAGATTTTGATTTTCGAAAAGATCAAAAGCACATATCGAATTATTTCACATTTGAAGTACTTTCACCAAGTTTGAAGTCAAAAGGCATTAAAAATCATGCTTCTTCATACAAACTTTTAACCCTTGGTTCACACCTTTAAGTTTTGATTTTCAAAAAAAATTAGAAACACGTGTCAAATTATTTTTGATTTCAAGTATTTTCATGAGGTCAATAGGTCTATCAGTTCATGGTTTTTTCATAGCCTTCCCGTATACGCACCTTAGCCCATTGCTGACCCCGTTAAATTTTGTTTTTCGAAAAAATAAAAAATACGTGTCGAATTATTTTTTATTTGAAGTGTTTTCACAAAATTTGAAATCAATAGGACCATTAAATCGCGTTTCTTCATACAACACCTTAACCCATGTTTTGCCTTTTTAGACCACGAATTTAAAAAAATCACATCTTACGGAGGTTCATTTTCCAATATGTACCTACAGTTTAAATTTTATGATTGTAGCTTCAGCGGTTTGGGCTGGGCGATAATGAATCAGTCAGAACGTCAGTCAGTCACAACAAAGTATATGTAAATAGATTGTTGCTTAACGGTTTGCTTTTGTTGTTGTTCTTAAAAATATTGTTAATCCTGTTAGGCCCGAATTAACTTGGTGCTTATACACCCAGCTCATTTGCATTATTTGTTTCCTTTTAACCCATTAACGCCTAATGAGACTTACATATGAAAGGCATTGTCCGACATAGAATTGTCTGTTTTTAAAGTCTTCAAAATTTCATAAAAATAATTCAAATTTAAATGTTTAGTACCACAGATTCCTTTCGCACCTTTCTATTAATTTATGTGTAAATATTTTTACTTATTCTTCAACTTCACTTCATCTTTCCTTCTTGCGTTTATCTCTCCTCATCTCAGCCTTGTTCCGTGCGCCTACTAACATCCACTTAGCTGCGCGTGTTTTACGCCGCCACGCTCTTTCTTCCGAAATACCTGCGGCGGCATTTCTGCTATTTTTAAGGATTAAAGCTAAATTTAGCATGTGCGAAAATATTTACGCACCGCGCTAAAGCTACGGTACGTGCCTCACTTCGACCCCGCCAGCGTCGATGCCTCCCTCGCTGGCGCATGAAAATTGATGAATGAGTGTGAGCGACAATTGTTGACATAAAACAAATGATTGCCGACTTTTTAGTGAATGTGTGCTTTTCATATGAATGTGTGCGAGTGAATATATATATATGTTTGGGTGTATGTATGAATGCTTGATTGTGTGCATGCTTTATATGCTTTTACAATTTTACTTCCAGCAACTGCTAAGCTGAAAAGCGTATACAGTAGACGCTCACAAATTCGAACCACTTTGTACAAGGGCTAGTTCGAACTTCCGAAATGGACGTTTTTTAATTCATCTGAAACGTCCAAAAATATTGAAACGACATCTAGTAACTTCAATGTGATGCCACTTTTTTTCTTGACGTTGAAAAAAATTTAATACGTTTTATTCGCAAATGCAAATCTCTTTTTAATAGTCGCTTAAATTTTCCATATAATCCATAAATCAACAGCTAAGCGATTTGCCTGAACAATTTCATCAAACTTTTTTAAGATTTCAATGTTAACCTCCAAAAATTTGTTTTTACGTTTATTCGACATTTTAATAATTTTCTTCCTCCTTTTTAAACTGAACCAAATTTTTACATACGTAATGATCATTGACGAGCGTGCGGTCAAACATTGCCAATCTGGTAATTTCCCTTTTTCATTTAATTTGTGTAAGCAAAATAAACACCAAACCAGGGAAGGAAAAAGAAAGAAGAGGAAAACGCTCGCACATTCGAACAGCCAGTTCGAATTTTAGAGCATTCAACGCTGTAAATTATGAGGTCCGAATTTCTGGAAGATTTCAATTTGTGAGAGTTCGAACTTGTGAGCGTCTACTGTACATATATATACATACATATGTAGGTATATATTTTTTGTTGCGTTCTTTTTGCTCACTTCGTTGCTATCGTTGTTTTTATTGTTTCGTCGTGTTCGGTTCTACTACTCTGCGCTGGGCTTTGTTGCGCTAATCCCGCTTTCCGACTTGTTGACAAAGCAGCAACAAAAAAACCAGCGAAAACAATAACAAAAATCACTATCTTTACATAGATGAAAATCCGTACGTCACCTGTCGCCAGTGTTGCCACTTCTGAATTTTATGCTTTATGTATGTTAATTTTGGTTTTTTGTGCAGCCGTCATTCAATTTCCGCCATAAATGCTATGCAACTGTGCGCCGCATTGAGATTTGCAGTCGCCGTTTATCTGTCGCTGACAGTGACGTCGTGGCGCGACATTCATTCCCCAATGCCATTAATGTTGTGCATTTTTTAGAAGAGAATCAGAACAATGCGAGCGTTGTGCGTTGTGTACGAGAATCCAATCCTTTAGTGCGAACAACGCCGAAAGTGTTAACAAATGCGCCGCTCGAGTCGGCCCACTCCGCTTTTGGTGCCTGGTCTCGGTTAGCCGTGGGAGTTTCGACATTGTTGCATACAACACTCATGGCCAAAAAGGGTAAAATTTCCGACAAAAAGTAACGGTGAATTTTTACTGTGCATGGCAGTGTCCAGTTTACGAGCGAAAATACCAATGAATATGCAAAGTTTTGAGTAGAAGCGAACGAAATAAACTTCAATGGAATTTTGTATGAATTCCACAAATTTCGGGGACTCGGAAGCAGAGTGCCGTCGTATGGTAGTCATAGCGAATATAGCCACAACTTGTATTCTGAAAGTTGGTAGCACTGTAAAGAATTTTTTCGGTAGCAATAGGGTGCCAATTTAGCACACAGACCACGCCCATTACATTGAAGTTACTACAATGAAGTGACTACACTGAAATTAATCCGTTGAAATCTTTTATTATTCTAATGAGTCGCTTATCTTCTATTTTCTTGTTTCAAATCTTACAGAACAAAAGTGAACAAAGAAATAAGAGAAATTAGATTTATTGGGATTATTTTATAATCTTCGGACTCAAATAACTTCAAAAATACTACAAATCAGAAATAATGCAACAATATCTTTTCAGTTCGATCTGGCAAGGTAAAACATTGCTCTTAACCAATGTTTTACCTTGGACAAAATTTAATGGATAGATAAAAGCGGGAAACTGATTTATCATAGGAAGTGAATTGAAATGAAATTTTTAAAATTTAGCCTTATTTTGGTTTTGCTTAAAATTTAATTTTATATTTTTTAATTTGAACATTTAGCCTTTTTCGAGATTTTCTGGCAATCATTTTAGTTAAATATCGCCCATAAATAGAGTGGAACGGTATGTCACAAAGTGTGACAGTTTGTCACAAAGTGTGGCAGTGTGTCACAAAGTGTGACAGTGTGTCACAAAGTGTGACCGTATGTCACAAAGTGTGACCGTATGCCACAAAGTGTGACAGTATGTCACAAAGTGTGACAGTATGTCACAAAGTGTGACAGTATGTCACAAAGCCCACCAATTGAATGCCATTTGCTTTAAAATCTTATCAACGCAGTCGCATGATGCGCAAAAGTTTAAAGCACTTAAAGCTAACAAAAAATTAATTGCTTACACTTTGCAGCAGTGTGAGTGTTTAGTAAATGTCGCGATTGAAGCACTCTTACATGCCGCAACACGTCTGCCGTACGTTCACGTGCAAACTCACCGCATAAAGCGGTTTTTGACACCAATAAGCAGCGTCAACTAGCCAAAGCGCTGCAGGGCGACCAACCTTGACGCAACTGTTATTGCTTCTCATCTTAGTCGACGCGCCAACAAACACTTCGGGAGCAATCAGCAGCAGAGAACGGCGCTAATCAAAGTCAATGCTGCCGCCGTCAATCGTTAGGAAACTTTGCCCGTTTGCTTTGTATTTTTGCATTCTTTTCAGTGTACTTGGTGTTGTTGTTGTTGCTGGATTGCACTGATTCTCATGCGAAATCCAGTTAATGCTCTCAATTCAACGTTTCAACGTGCCAGACAATGGGTCAGACGCTTAGAGTCAACAAAATTCCAGTTCCCACTTATTTTGTTGCTCAGCAAAGCGTTGACTGCTTGAATGCATTCAATGCGCTGCCACTTGCAAAACGTTTTACTTCTTATTTTGCTTATTGTTTTTGTTGTTGTTATTATTGTTGTTTCGCTGTCATTTGCTGACATTCGTTTCATTTAACATTGCCATCGCTTGTTAACACCAGCAGCCGGATGACAAAGCAACAACACCAAAAACAAAACACTCATAGCAAGCACAGTAAAAATGACACCAGTACAGACAGTTCGACACCCACTCTACTCCCCATTGGATGCAAGCTCCTCTTTTAAATACCTCAAACTCGCATTGGGTCCCCCTTTTCCGCCGCCTGTCCGCTGTCTTCACATTGCTTCAATTCCTGTCTCTGTCTTGCTGCACCTCAGCCGACGTTCACGCAACGCCGCCGCCTTCTGTTTATCAACGGCCAACCGTCGCCAGACTGAACTAGGCGAATGACTGCACTGAAGTGGCTAATAAAAAACTGCTGCTGCTGTTTTGCAGCGAGTTTAAATCCTCGACTGCCGCATATCGACTGCATGTTGTCGCCGGCAAGCAGCCGTGCCACATTTGCATGCGTAATTTAATCCTTTCGAAAGCAATTAACTTGCATGCAAATGCCACATACTCACTGCTGCACCCCTCCGTCGCTGTCCGCATCCGTTCACGGTACGAATTGCCAGTTGCTGCTGCAAGATTTGCTGCATCTCTGTTTTTGTCTCTTCATATCGGGCTGTGTATGTGAATGCGTTTGTTTGTGTGTGTATGTGTGTGTGCTTGTTGATGTCAGTGGCTGCTGTATGTTTTGTATTTGCGCATTGTAATTGCTTTTATAAAATCAAACCAGTGTTAAGGGCGACCAAGCGTGCAAAAAGGATTTCATCAGCGTGCGACAAGGAGTTAAAAAAGCATTTTGCAAAGCATGCAAAGAGTAAAGAAGCAACACTCAGCTCACCGCAGTTATTATAAGTCGGAATCGAATTGATTTCACGTGGACAGCGATTGAGGTTTACAATATTTCAATATTTTAAGCGAATATAAACAAATAAAAGAGTGAAAATAAATTATTACAAGTATATAATAGGGGTACCGGTTAATTCGTGCGGTTTTCTAACAGAGGGCGTAACTTGATTTTGTAAACAGTGATTCACCTTTCCAAATATGTGTTGGAAAGCTATTGTCATATAGTTTCAGAATCAGTATATGTCATTTAGCTGAAGCGTAAACAACAATACTTTTTTTTACTCTGAAAATGTCGAATTTTGTGCCGAATAAAGTGTTTTTGCGGGGAGTACTTTCTTCATTACTTCAATATGAAGAAAAGGCTGCCGAAAGTCATCGTATTTTGGTGGAAGTGTATGGTGTGCATGCTCTAGCTGAGCGTACGTGCCAGAAGTAGAAGACCTCCCCCGACGAAATGCCTGACGGTAGTTCTGGGGAGTGAACCGCACATAAGCTTAACGTTTCTTGGTGACGAGGTTTTGGATTTCAATGATTTACATTTTTATGAAAAAAATTATCAGATTCCGTGTTTAATTCTTTGAAAACGTTGTCTTCTTCAGCAGTAGAATTGCTGCCAAAATCCACCAATCTTTATCTTCTCGCTGTACTGCATTGCCGATCTGTGTACGCAATTTCACTTGCACAAACTTTAAACTGGCACTTTTTTATCTTATAAAACTTTCTGTTTTATTCAAACAAACAACAATTTTTCTTTTAGTTCGACGTCAAAAAGACACATGGGACATGTAGACCCATACCCAAAATTTGCTACAGCCTTTTCTAAAGTTTTTACCCAGTGGACACATGTTTTTTAAATTTTCAGCAGTTTAAGCAGAACGGCTACCAAAGTGGTCCTAAGAAAAATGGCGGAGAGAAAATACAACACAATATAGCAGACAATATAAAACTCCGATACGTAGTAACATATTAAAAAAAAACATCAACTAGAAATATTTGACATTTATTGCCTTTAGCGCCAGCAACGTCAGCTACCCTGTCAGTACTTCGAGAGGAAATCACATGAACTTGTTTGAAAGAAAACCCAATTAAACAACTTGAAAAATATTTAAGGACTTTAACAACATAACTAGTTTGAACCTTAGACTATGGCATACATTGTCCGATGCGGAAATCATTCCGCATATGAAGAGAATCAGCACTGCTGAAGGCCGAGTACAAGTTGTGCAAGTTTCAAGGCGAGTTTTTGCACTTTTGAAACTTGTTTCATTAATTGCACCGCTTAAGACTGGGCAGCGACGAAGGTCCGCTCCTTGGCACATGTCCAAATGCAGAGCTCATTGGAAAACAATAAACGCCGCTTGAAAGCTTTCAGTTGTTTGGAATTATGCTGCCGAAACGTTATGATGCATTGTGGTTCGTGGCGCCACTCGTCCTCTGCCGCACTAATGCCGCAACATTTGTTTTCAACTTGCGCGCGCTCACACACAAATCCATTAGGAAAACACTGAAGAACTTAAGAGCTACAAGCAGCCTCATTTCAACGCGACCCACGCCGCAACCCGCAAGAGCCGCTGGCCAAAATTTAACCAGCAAACGGCACAACTCAACCGCTTTAAAGTGCAAACAACACGGCCGGCAAACTACTTGTCGACACGATTTGGCCCTCAAACTATGGCGCAACGAGGACGCGAGGGTGCGGGAGAGTTGCGGTTGCGACTGCCACTGACTGCTGCGACTGAAGCAGCTGGCAGCAACTTTACACCACTTCGTCTTGTTGTGTTGCTTTTTTATTTTTCTTTCTTTTTCTTTAGCTGACAAAACTCATCATAACAAAACCATAAAGTTTGCCAACATGCCACAAACACAACAAGACGACACAGCAGGCAACCGAACCAGCGACGTATTTCATTCCGCGGCGCAGACGAAATCATGTCGAAATCACAAGACACGCAAGACTCCACTCGGAAAACGCCCACACTGTCATGGACAGTGTTGCGGTGTTTGGGGGTCGACCAGACCGCAGATTGATTGATTACATGATGTCACAATATTTAGAATGCGCCTGAAAATATGCAAACTCGACTACAAAACAGTTTATCAAATACTAAGCAGGCGTGAGAGCAACCAAAGTGGGCGGAAGTGAGTGCGAGCAGTGATTTCCGGTCGCGTTGTTAAAGCGCGGTTAAAAATTTAACAAAACCAAATGGGCACACATCACGTTTACGACAATTGTATGAATGAATAGAGAGCATAGGCCTATTTTTAGGCGCAGGCGATGTACTCTTTGTTTGTGTATGAGACAATTTTGCACTGGGACTAAAAATAGGCAGAAGATAGCGTTACCTATGATGGCAACAGTAGAAGAAGTGGCACTTTGTAGAAGAAGGATTGAAGAGGAAATGGCGATGATGGGAGCGGAGAACTCGCTAGAAATGTGTTGACGCGTGGCAAACTGTGGACGCTAGCAGACCAACAACTTTAAAGCGATGCGTCGCGACGACGGGAAAGTTGTGTTCAAACAAACAAAGTCGTAACTTGAAAGTTGAGCTATCGCGTTAATAGGCTATTAATAGACTGCTGAAGTTAAACTAAAGAAGTGCTTGATGATAAAATCGATTACCTGAAACTGTTGTCGGTAATAACTTTCCGAGAACACGAACCAACTTTGTAATTTTATCGATGGCATTGGATGGAACCAATCACGCCTAACAAAAGTTCTGAATGAAGTTATTTAGTGTATGGCTCCGTAGTTAGTCAAGAATAGTGTCGCTGCAAAGTTATATATCGATTTGTTATTCGTTATACAGTTGAACCTCGATTATCCGGGTTGCTCGGGACTAGGCTCATCACGGATAATCGAAAAACCCGTTTAAAAGAGGTTACATATAATCGTTTATAAATTGTATTATTTTTATTTTTGATAAGAACATGTGAAACTGCTTCTATAAAGGTACATTTGCATCAATAAATCTTATTCTATTTAAAAAACTGCATTTATTTAAAATAAATATGTATATTTATATGTGTGTTATACGGGAAAAAACAAACACAAGTACATGTGCCTCACGGATAATAGAGGTAAATCACGATTAATAGAGGTATAAAAACAACCTCTCAGCATCCCGGTTAATAGATGTTCCCGGTTTATGGAGGCCCGGATAATCGAGGTTCAACTGTGTATTCGATTCAAAGTTATACATCGATTTTCATCAACTGAACAGTTGGTCCTGTAGTGAAACGAAATCACCTGGACCGTTTAAACAGAACTTGTTTCAGGAAAACACTCTCTGAAATGAAAGTATCACTTTTATCGTAAATAATATTCTTCCATTTTTCATACTTCCGAAATAAATTTTTAAAGTTTCCAGCTCTTAGTTAGCGCTGGTTTGTTCTAATGTGTACAAAATTGATTTTTGAAATCTCAACTTCTTCGAGGGTTATTGTACATACCTGATAGATAAACAAACCAACTATTGAATGTATAACATTAAAGACATTCGACGGCACTTTCTAGGGGTCATTAAAAACCCCTATACCACAGCATTCTAAAAATATATATTGTCCAAGAAATTTCACGTGGTGATGTCCCTTCCTCTTACAACCCCCTGCCCACTATTATATTTAAATACATACATGATTGGAAAGCATTCCACTTGCCCGATCTGTAAAGGTTTTCACTTCAACTATTTTGTTGATATATTAATTTTAACAAGGCTACGCGTCTTCCAAAGCACTCAGCCCATTCTGGCAATTGAACTATGCCTAAAAGGGGAGGACAGGAGAAAGAAAGGATTAGGACAGGAGAATTATGGGATTATGAGTTTTCACTCCCCATAAACTTTCTTGTTTCTTTGAGTAACCTGAGGAGGTCGGGGAAAGGTAGCTCATACTCAGAACATCAGTGCCCAATATGCGCTTCTTGCTTATCGAGAACGCTGGACAGTGGCAGATGAAATGCTCTGTTGTGTCCACGTCCTCGAAGCAGGAAGAAAGTCCGCTCTCTCCTTACTCGGTCTTCTCTCTCCGGTCCACTCCAAACCATTTCCCCATGTGAGCCACAATGCTCGCATTGTTCCTGATCCATTGCAGGATCTCTACAGAGCTGACGCCGATTATTGGCTCTGGTCCAACCGGATTGTCCTCTGATCCCAGATTGGCAAGTTTATCGGCTATATCGTTGCCAAGAGCACCAGAGTCTCCTGGCACCCATATAAGAGTTAGCTGATTGTAATCTTTAGGTGGTTTAAAGGGGTTTTAGTGCAGCTTGGCTGTCAGTCTCCGCAATTTCATCTCAAAGAAATAGCAGGCCACATTCAGAATGGCATAGGCTTCATTTGGAAGATCGTATCTACCTCTCCTGTAGTATACGAGTGCATGATTTATTCCAGCTCCAGTTCCTTGACAGGCCTTGGTACCATCTCTGTAGAAGACATGCTTGAGACCCTGAGTCGTGGACTCTGGATTGTGCCATTGGTCTCTTCCAGGATATATCGCGGCATAATTCTACCAAACTGAAAAATGGGCACTACTACTTCTCCTACTACAAATAATACTACTACTATTGTTTCACCACTACTACTACTAATACTACTACTAATTCTACTACTACTACTACTATTACTACTACTAATACTATTACTACTACTACTACTACTGCTACTACTACTACTACTACTACTACTACTACTACTACTACTACTACTACTACTACTACTACTACTACTACTACTACTACTACTACTACCACACAACTGGCACAAAAAAGAGAGTATGGTCCAGCTTTTTGCAACCATCCATATTAAACAAGTAAATTCCCACACGAATAGAATATGGGTCCAAAGCTTAATACCGATTCCGAACGACCAGTTGAAAGCTTTTTTAAATGTCATTTTAGTCTCAGACGTTTGCAATTTACTAATCAAAATTATTATTTTGTTTTATTTTGGTGCCGACTAAGAGTCGAACATTCCATTTACTACTCCGAGAATAGCCCACGACTGAAAATTATTTTGTTATTCATATTTTGGTGTCGATTAAGATTAAAAACAAAATACAAGACTAAAGTTTTGTTAAATTATTAAAATTAATTTTATATTGAGATTTGCCTAGTATTTTTTTTTAATATGTATTTTTGTTTTTGTATCTAATCGTAAGCATTAATTACCAATGTTGCAAAAAAATATACAATCGATAAGTGTGTGTAGTAAAACATTATTTAAACGCAAGTAATTCGTTTTTCGAAATACTCTAAATTTCTCAATGGTTGCTCAATTGAATCGTCACATTTCACCTTCGACTGTAACTTACCGTAAAAACTGCCAGCAATGAACGCACACCAAACAATTTATTGCGCTGTCAGTACTGTAAATGAAAGGGAAAACCAACACACATTAATGTCTGATCAAAAAAATTACTTCAATTAAACTAAAATACACTAAAGCTGCCCAGTTCGTTTTCCAACTTTAGTTTCTCTATTTAATTCCACACATTTTCCACTTTTCTTGGTCACCACAAATGTTTATATTATTCCTTTGCTTTTTCGACGGTGCGGCTGGGCTGCCTTAATTCGATTCTGTTTCTCTGTCCGCTCTAAAGCGACCATTCAACTGTCAGTTGGCCGCACCTTGTCGGCATTTCATTTCGTTTTATTCCCTTCGTCCATGCACACGCTGACCACTTAACCCAAATACGCTTAAGCGCTGCGCATGTTCACTGCCGCTCTCACTTTCGCGCACCCGTATCCGCTTCCGTTCCGACAGTCGGCCGACGCGTCGTTCAAATTGCACACGCTCGGCCTTTATGGTTTTTATATCGACTACAATCGCATAATTTAACATTTTTACTCGTGTCTCCTTTCTGGCTTCACCCACGCGAAATCTGCAATCTTAACTAATTAGGCTGGTTATTTCAGGTAATTACGCACCAAACGATGTCCGCACATGCCTACATATTGAATTGGTTTTTTAGGGGGCGGGAAGTAAGTTAAGTTAAGTAAAGAAGTCAACGAAATGTGTGCACGATATATATGTCTTTGTGTGCACTATATAGTATATATATTTTTGTATATTGATTAAGATTTTTTCTATTGAGCTAAATAACAGGGCGTCAGCGCCCCCTGAAATGGCCCTGTGTGGGTTTCAGAAAGAACGGGAGATGGGGAAGGACAGAGTTAAAGAAAATACTTGAAGTAAGCAAAATTTTGGCATTCTTTTCGGTCATCCAACGTTTTTTGGTTACTCAGTTCTCAGTGATTTGTGAATCAGTCGAGAGGCTATTGAAAATTTCAACTCATTATCTCAACTCCAAGTGTCCCAACTTTTGTACGACGGTCAGTAATCTGAGTTGCACTTATCTCTAAATTAGTTTTTCTGTGAACGCCTGTTCTGCAGTTGGCGTTGGTACAGAGCAAATTGATTGATTCGGCTTTTCCTGTTTTTCTTTTTTCTAATGAAGACATTTCCTAGGTCCTGATCACAGCTTTTTTAAACAAAATATTTTTGTATACTGTGGCAACCTGCTTTAGAGTATAAAAAAGTTGACTTTCGCATGAAAACAAATGAACAGTTTTTTTTCTTAAGTCAATGCTTTGGCTTGCTGAAGGCTCACTCAATGCAGCGCTTTTTTATTTTTAATTTCAAACACTCTGGAAAATCAGAAACATACCCAATGCTCAGAGTAATTAAAAAATTGTCGCTGTAGCGAAATGAAAACATAGTTCTGCACCAGTCAATTGGCAAGTTGAAGAATGAACCAACCAAATAAAAACCCAAAAATTCGATTTCTTGAATTGTGACTTACTGACAATTTCCCCTTTAACCCTTTCGCTACGACTTTTGCAGGGCGTTTGCTTATATTTTATTTTCGACTCTTTGGAGACCCTTTCAGATGAGGTATACTAGAAATTACGTGTTTCATGGTCAGCTGAACATGTCGTGTGACACCGGTGTTCCTGAAATGGTTATTGATGACACTAAGTAGTCAGTATTGATTATCTCGTTCCGGTCTTTGATTCGAGTATTAATCAATCATCATAAAAGGTGCGGAATGGACACTCTTTATCAGACCTCGCTATAGACTATACATCACTTACTGATGTGCGCTTAGACACTACGACGTGAAAGATAATCAGCACGCAAGTGAAATGACAAAAAAAGGAGTTGAACTGGCCAACAGTGAGACAAATAACTGCATACTAACTCCACTATCCGTCTAATGCTTGGCTTTCAACAACAAAGTACTCAAGAACATTTGGTTCTCCTGATTTAAAAGTATTAAGTCACGTTCCGAAGGCTGTGGCCAACGCTGTTTCCATGCAGAAGACATGCTACAGCCGATCTCTGAGATAAAGTGCCATCATTGATTCATTCATCTCTTAACATTTTTCTTTAGTTTCAACTTTGCAATACTCTTAAGTTGCCCCTCAGTGATGACTGTTGAAGCAACGGAGTTGAAGAAGAAATGCAAACAATAAAACTTCAAACTTCGGATCGTCTGGAATATGCACTCCTCACAATGGGCCCATAGGTTACTGATAGTTCTGACAAACGCAGCAAAAGGCTGAATAAAAAATTTTCTATTTATCCCTTTCGACCCCAAAGTTGCCTGAGAGCAACCTCATCTATTTGTCATCTTATAGCAAAAGCTACGATTGATTTATGGGTTTAATTTAAGTAGGCACCAACAAATTAATATTTTTAGAAATTAATTCAAAGCAAATTACAAAAATTTTATTATTATCTCCAAAATTATTTCCAATAATTTGCAGCGATATCAGGAAAAGTTTGTGTTCTAATTGAAGTCTACGATTTGGGCGCGTTTGATCAAAACCCTGTTTCTTTAATAACGGTTAAATAAAATCAAAAAGTGATAGTTTTGTATTTTTCCATAAATATTAAGTAATTTTTCTGTAACTAAAAAATATTGATACAAAATTTATTTAACCCGTTTTAAGCTAAAATTGTTCAAAAGTAAACTAGCTCTAGAACTCTAACACAGAGGCGTGGGGACTTCAAATGTCGTGTGCACATTTCTTAGGCAAGTGTTTCATGATTTAAATACCAAAAAGTAATATCGAGATACAGGGTAAAATTCGGGGTCGAAAGGGTTAAGCAAAACGGCTGCGCATTAAGTCAGTCAAGGAAGTGTTGTATGGTTGGGTAAGGTTGCGAATGTTGTGTGAAGTAAAAGACGCATTCTTCTATTGGTGGTGTGAAAAAATCCTCATATCCAGCTGTCTCCGAAAAAGGATTCAGTCAAGACCAATTCAACTTTTTTATAGTTCAAAGTTTTGCAGATTCGATAGTTCGTCGCTCAGATCATACAGGAACATAGATCCTAAAAAGCATCTATTCGTAGTTCTTCCTCACACTGGGCCTCTTCTCAGGTCGGAATACTATACAAATATATCATCTCTTGTAGCCTATGAGCAAATCTATATGCAAGTACGCATTATCCATAGTCAAGTAGTCAGATGGAGCGCCCTTCTTCCTAGAAACCAACTCATAACACCCAAATTAGTATGTTACACTTTTTTGTTGTTTCGCCACGACACCAAAGCAAATTACGTACAATTTTTTACAACCGCATCTACACACCTGACGCAAACTTCTGCTAACTATTTCAACTTCGTCGAGCATTCGAAATAGTAAACGAGTGTGACGCGGAAATGAAGAACAAGCGGGAAGAACAAAAAATATTTAAGCGTGAATTAATGTGTTTTTCCATTGAAGTTTTCATTTCCTCTACACAGTCAGCAGTGCTCAGCTCGCCTACTCGCAGGCACAACTACAACGTTGCGTAGGTGGCCAATAAACAGCTGGCCAGCTGGCAGGAAGCCAACAACAATGAGATGGTAATGAGAAAAACTCTGACCCACATAACCAATATGCCGCACACGACCGCACTTAACGACCAACAATTCACACACACATACACATTGAAAGAGCGGCGCGCCAAATAACTGCGTTGGCGACAGCTGCCGCTTCATGGGTGCCACATGAGTGGGGCCAGTGTCCAGTGGTGCTGGAAGTGACCGGGTGTCAGTAGTGTGTCGCAATACATAGTGTGACAATAAAAGAAAACAGTGTCTGGGGGTTGCGAATCGGGTGGCGGCGAGGTCTGTTGCATTTTAATGAGTTTATTGTGGCAATGAAATTAGCAAAGAACATTTCCCACTGGTGCCATAAACTGACAACAACCACAATAGCCAACAATAGCCAACAATAACAACAAATAAAAAACAAAAAAAAATGCTAAAAATTTTTTGGAGCACAACAAAAATTTTGTATGTGTGTGTGTGGTGGTGTTTTCGAGTGTAACGGAAACGGAAAACGTAAGAAACACTGCAGGAAATTTGCGCTGAATAATGTGCTACGGCAGAAAGCAACAAAGGCCGTCAGGAAAACGGCACATGGCACAACAACAACAACAATAGTGTGGCAGAAACAAATGACAACCAACAATAAGAACGATAAAAGAGAAGAAGATTGCGGAGAAAAGTTTGACGTCGAAATATTTTTAATAAACATGAAACACGCCAAATGCCAATATGAGAAATAATGAACACACAGACGTACACATATACATACATAGCTACGCGGACGCACACTGACACGTTACCTTACGCTCTTCGCCAAGAAAGCAGTTAAATATTTTGGTCAAGGAAAATGAAGCCTGTGCATTGTTACGCTATACTGAGGACTTGAAACATTTTGAGCTTTTCGTTAGAGTTTGCAGCGGCAAATTTTAGATCTGCTAAATATTTTAGATCTGCTTAATATTTGTTGTTTACAGAGTAAAAGTAATAAACTAAAGTTTTTAAGACTCAACCCTGAAGAAGTGCAGAAGGAGAAGCGGAACCACCGAATCTGCTAAACTTCAACATTTAAAAGGCAACCGTGGAGCAGTGGAGATTTACTTGTCTTATCTAAGCGACGCAGCAAAAACTGAAGTATCGAATTATATAAACTTCATCAACAAGTTAAATTGACTTACTGACTGATTTTGTGTTAGGAGACAGTTGCGCCTACAGGCAGTTCACCCATATTAAGGGACTCATGATGAACCTTTTTCAGGTCTCCGAGTAGAAGTGCAGTTGGTACTGTAGCCTAACCAACCGAAAATCGAGTGTGCAACAATTTTATCAACAAGTGAGAGGTGTAAAATTAATAATCCGGAACTAAAGAACCTGGTAAGACATTTTTTTTTATGAAGAGCCAGTACCCCGTGCGAGTTGAAAAGATAAATTCTTAGCTAAGAAGACAAAGTGCTAAAACCCATCTTAACCCTTGTGTTAATACCCGGACAACCGGGTACCCACAACAGGATATTTTTGCATGTAGCTCGAGTAAAAATTAATATTTCCTTGCCAGCCTCCGGATCGTCGTTATTTAGTTCAATTGAAAGCATTTAGGCATTTGAAAGTGAAACTTTTTTATTTATTAATCAAGAAAAAATTCATTCAAAATAAGGTCTGCCGTACCAACACCCGGGGTACCCAGGTACCCAATACTCTTTCGGTGCTGTTTTTTTAGTTTTTTATATGTACATTTTGTGAAAAGAAATAAATAACGTTGAATATAAAATATAAAGAACAAAAACTATTAAACTAAAATATTATTTATAGCAATGATTACATTTGGTGATATTTGTCGAGTGTTCGTCACAAATTGGTTGCTCGCAATATGAGCAGTTTTTCCGCGTTTTGCGCCTTTTTTTGTTTGATTATTATAAATAAAGCAGCAACCAGTGGCTCTCTTCCTTCCTGAATTATCTCGGTCAACAGCAGGAGATGAGACAGCATTCACAGGATGTTTCTGCCGGCCGATGATGCTTTCAATAGCTATCTTTGTGGTATAATTCCGCATTACTTGTGCATTTGTCATAAGATATTCAATAATTGGTTTTGTTAATTCCTCGCTCAATTGTCGCATAAACAGCCGTCGTTGGTTTGTCTTTTTTTGGCAACATTTTATTATTTTGGTAATAAATAAGGTATGTAGCGAGGGAGCTAATCTATATATATAAAAGAGAGTGGCAGTATGTGTGTGATCGCATCACGCTCAAACGGAACGGCCGATTTTCATGGGGTTTATTTTGTTCGATTCGTATTAAGTCAGTTCAGGTTCGTGGGAAAAGAAAATTCCAGAAAATCTATTGGAAAAGTCGGAAAATCCATGCCATATTTGACCGTGAATTTTGCACATTTTCAGATAATAACTTTGGAACCATAAGTCACACGTCAATTAAATTCACTACGAACTTACTATTTAGTCATGTCCTGCGACAGATGGAATGGGGCGGGTATTGGACGAGGGGGTGTGGCACCACCCATACAAGCCAAATCTTAATAATGGAATATCTTTGAAATTGTAAGGCGCACAGCATTGAAATTTGGTATAGCGTCGACCCATAGATGAGTCATTCTACTGGTCAGACTTAATGGGCGTTGTACAAGGGGCGTGGCACATTTTTTGTGACCCAATTATTCCGCTGAACTATAAATCGCACAGCAATGAAACTAAGTACGAACCTACCATTTATTCATATCTTTCGACAGACGGAATGAGGCTGGTATTGGACAGGGGGGCGTGGCACCACCCATACAAGCCAAATCTTTAATATAGAATATCTTCAAAATTGTAAGGTGCACAGCATTGAAATTTAGTATAGTGTCGTCCCATGGATGAGTCATTCTGCTGGTAGGATTTGATGGGCGTTGGACAAGGGGCGTGGCACATTTTTTGTGACCCAAATATTTTGCTGAACTTTAAGTCGCACAGCAATGAAACTAAGTACGAACCTACCATTTACTCATATCTTTCGGCAGAGGGAATGATGACGGTATTGAACAAGGAGGCGTGGCACCGCCCATACAAGCCAAATTTTTAATAGAGAATATCTTTGAAATTTTAAGTCGTACAACACTGAAATTTAGTACCCCATCGTTCCATAGATGAGTCATTCTATTGGTAAGATTTGATGGGCATTGGACAAAGGGCGTGGCCATTTTTGTGACCCAAATATTTTGCTGAACTATAAGTCGCACAGCAATGAAATTAAGTACGAACCTACCATTTATTCAAATCTTTCGACAGAGGGGATGGTGCGGGTATTGAAAAAGGGGGCGTGGCACCGCCCATACAAGCCAAATCCTAATATAGAATATCTTCGGAATTGTAAGTTGTACAACACTGAAATTTAGTACTAAGTCGTTCCATAGATGAGTCATTTTTTACTGGTAAGATTTTATAAGCGTGGGGACGTGGAGCGCAATCCATTTCTTTACTGAAACTTAGTAGCAACATTTGCTTATTTGAGGGCCTCGATTGCGTTAATCAGTAGCTCCCTCCTCTTCCTTTAGTTGGTTTTCTTCGTCAATTTACATCGCCATAGATTCGCCATCTCGCGTATTTCATTATAAGAAAACAAAAAATGTTGTGCGGGACGAAGTTCGCCGGGTCAGCTAGTATCTATCATATTGAAAAACATTGCTAAAGGCCATCGTAAGGTACGACGTTGCGTTGTATACCTTCTGGGGTTTCTTCTTCCCATCATCGTGCACAGCGTTATCGCTATGCATAGTTGAGAGCATGATCACGGCTTTATTTTTTTTTTTGGCACGTTTGAACACATCGTAACTTTTTCATGGAAACCAAACACAGTAGAACATAGTTCCTTATTTGTAACAGACAGTTTTTGTAATTGCATAAGTGTAAGAAAAAAATTTTAACTTGTCGTTCCCCAAATTATCCGGTCGATGTGCTAATTTTTTAAGAATTATAAGCAGAATAATAGCTGTGTTGCATTTGCGGCAGCTTTTGTGAATGTTATAATACAATTAGCAACTTGTTTTTGCTCACAGTAAGTGCCCACAGTACATAAACTGATAAATAAAACGCAGCGATTGATTTTGAGCGCGTGCGCGCGTGCTGAATGCAAAAGAAGGAAGAAGGTTTTATTTAAAACGGAAGTTGCAAGTTACGGTTAGAATTTGATTGACATGTGCGCAATGCAGGGTTGCTATAATTGGCACTCCACTTTGCCACCTTAACACCACCCCTCAAAGTGGTAAAAATATCAAAAATTAAGTTCGGATACACCCAAGCTTGTCGAGCATCTGCGATGTTTTACTTTACTCAACCCCTTCGTCAGGACATCAGCTGGCATGTCTTCGGTCGGCATATATTCCAATGCGATTTTTCGATTCTCCTGACACTCCCGGATGAAATGGTGCCGCACGTCAATGTGCTTTGTGCGAGGGCGAAAACCATTACATTTGACCAGCTTCTGGGCACTTTGGCTGTCGTTGAATAATTTTACGCAGTCACTTGTTATGCCAATGTCGCTCAGAACAGCTTGCAGATACAGCGCTTCTCTTGTTGCTTCTGATAACGCCATATACTCCGCCTCGGTGCTTGATAATGCTACGGTTCGCTGTTTACGTGCCTCCCAGCTTACAGCAGCTCCAGACAGAATAAACGCGTAACCAGTGTACGATCTCCTGTCCACATTGGCGCCCCAGTCAGCGTCAACAACACCGAACAAACCGCCGATCGATCTTGTGTACAGCAGACCATGAGTCATCGTTCCTTTTAGATACCGTAGAATTCGCTTTGCTGCCTTCCAATGGTCTTCGTTGTAATTGGAGTTAAATTGACTTAAAAAGTTTACGGCGTATGCAATATCTGGACGCGTTGTAACGGCCAGGTACATCAACGACCCGATTAGTTTTTGATATGGGTATCGCGTCATCACCTTCTCGTCTGCTATCGTCGGTCTAACCAATTTGCAGTTTGGCTCCACAGGCGTTTCGGCTGATTTGCAGTCTTTCATGCCAAAACGTTCTAGAACTGCCTCAATATAGTGTCGTTGGCTTAAGAATATTTGGTGTGATTTTAATGTTTTGATGAAAATCGACACCTAAACATCGCTTCACAGGACCAATATCTTTCATCTGAAACGATTGTGCCAAAGTTGTCTTGACTTCATTTAACCACTCAACATCGTTTGTTGCCAACAGCAAGTCGTCTACGTAGACTGTTATAAGTAACATACTTTTGCCGCTCTGTTTGATGAATAAACATGGATCGTTCTTCGAGCGTTTCAGTCCAAGTTGATTCAGTTGTAGCATAAGTTTTTGATACCACATCAAACCCGACTGTCGTAAACCATATAACGCTTTCTTCAGCAGGCATACAGGATTACTGGTGTTTTCTAATGCTGTAAGCCACCGTGTTGCCGTCTTATTGACAAGTTCATTTTGCTTCGTTATTCCGCCCGTCCCCAAAGGCTTACCAGATTTCAGCTGTTTGATTATAATTTCCAGCTCCTCGGGGATCTCCATGTAAACGCTTTCATCAAGTTCGCCGTTGAGATACGCAGTAACTACATCCATCTGGTGGATCTCCAACTCGAATTCTGCTGCAATCGCTGTCAACAAGCGTATCGACGTGGACCGTGCAACCGGCGAATAAGTTTCGTGAAAGTCCTCTCCAAATCGTTGTGCGTAGCCTTTTGCAACCAGCCGTACTTTCCTTTTTCCGTCGTCTTTGGTGCGAAATACAAATCTGCTTCCAATAATTCTTCTTTGGTGTGGACGTTCCACAATTTCCCATGTATTATTGATGATATGCGCCATAAATTCGTCTTCTATGGCTCTGGCCCACGCAGCTGCATTATCTGAGTCCATCGCCTCTTTCACTGTGAAAGGATCCGCTACAGCAAAACAGGCCATCTCACATTCTTCGAATTCGTCTTCTTCAGATCGAAGTTCTTCGTCGTCAGTAGGTGTCTGGACTTGTTGAAATATTTTTTTGGGTCTTCCAGGCATGCCTGTTCTGCTTAATTTCGGGCGACCTTTAGCACGCCCTACATGATGCAGTGTACGACTCTCTAAGTCTTGTGTATCAATGTCACTTTGTTCCGCGTGTTCGATAGCATTATCAATCATTTCAATGTCAGTGTCGCATTCTTTATCAAAGTCACAAATGCTTTCATATTCGTTTTCAAAACTAGACTGATTTACAAACTTCACGTCACGGCTTATGATTATATTCCGCTTTGCACTCGACCATAGTCTGTACGCTTTTGACTCCGATGAATACCCGACAAACACACACGCTTCCGACCGAGAGTCAAACTTTCCTCTTGTCTGTTCTTTGTTTAAAACATACGCTTTCGAACCAAAAATTCTCATATGTGCCACGGTAGGTATTTTGTTTGTCCATATTTTGTGTGGCACTTCACCAGTTGCGCTAGTAATG
This sequence comes from Melieria picta, assembly GCA_964056695.1. Taxonomy (NCBI): domain Eukaryota; kingdom Metazoa; phylum Arthropoda; class Insecta; order Diptera; family Ulidiidae; genus Melieria; species Melieria picta. The sequence goes on from OZ057399.1 coordinate 16,750,173, forward strand.
CAACGATTTCGTATATAGCACGCCGTATTGATCGCCTCTGCCCAAAACACTGCCGGCACGCCCGCTTGTTTCATCATACACCTGGCCATCTCAACCAGTGTTCTATTTTTTCGTTCGGCCAAACCGTTTTGTTGAGGTGTATGCGGGGCCGACAACCTTCGTTTTATTCCGTGCTTTAGTAAAAACGTATCGAATTCTTTGTTACAATATTCACGCCCGTTGTCCGATTGTAAAAATTTTATTTTTTGTCCCGTGGCCAATTCCGCGGCGCATTTAAATTTTTGAAAAACCGATAGCACCTCACTTTTATGCTTTAGGAAATAAACTTCGCACCACCGCGACTTATCATCAATAAACGTAACGAAATATTTCGCGCCTGAGAATGACGCATGCCTCATTGGGCCACACACATCGCTGTGCACAATTTCCAGCAGACACTGAGATCTGTCATTTGTATTTTTTAGAAATTTGTCCCGAGTTTGTTTTTCACTTATGCACGTTTCACAACTTTTCAATTGAAAATCAGTATTTAAGTTTAAGCCATGAACCATATGGTTTTTCGCCATACACTTTAAATCACGTTCATTCAAATGTCCCATCCGATAGTGCCACAATTCTAAATCGCTTTTGGCTTCAATCATATTTGCCGAGTTTTGCAAATCTCGCAAGTAATATAAATTTCCGGCTCTTTCTGCACTGCACAACACTTTACCGTTTTTGTCAATGATTAGTGCTTCTTTTTTATTAAATAACACTTCAAGTCCCTTATCAGTTATTTTTGAAATTGACAGTAAATTTGTGCGTAAGTCTTGCACATAGAGCACGTCTTGAATGGTCAAATCTTTCAGACTTCCACCATCATCAACCGTCACTTCAACATCTCCTTTTTTGTTTGCTAAATTGAGCAGCTGATTTAGCTCTGAGAAATTGGTAAATTGCTTTCTGTCTGAGCTCATGTGAGAAGTGCAACCACTATCAAGGCACCATTTATTTTCAACACTCGGACAAAGAAATACCGATTCGTTTACATTTAACGCGGCGTTTGACGATTTTTCCGATTTTTGCGACATTTCCTCAACTTTCTGTGCGCATTGTTTATTTTTTCTACAATTTCTAGCAAAGTGTCCCTGTTTGCCGCACCTGTAACAGGCGCCAGTCCGTTTTGACGTTTCGCGACTTTCTCCTGTTTCGTAATGGCGGTCCGTGACAGGCGGTCGCGAGCATTGTTTTTGTGCTCGTCTGACATACAACGCGCCATCTTCTGCTCTGTCTTCTTTCACTTTTCGCGATTTGGACTCTTCTAGAATTTTTACACGAAGCACTTCGGGTTTTGGCAATTCATCACGAGTTTCTAGCGCGCACCGAAATGTTTCATACGAGTCTGGCAGGCTGTACAAAAGCAAAATAGCCAGAAGTTCGTCGCCGATTTCAACATTAATTTCTTTTAGTCTGCTCACTGCATCGAAAAATTCATTTAAATGATCGCGCACTTTTTGATTTTCCTGCATGCGCGACAATGCCACTCGCTTTAAAAGTGTTGCTTTTCGAGCAGGTCCTTTCGATTGGAACGTGTTCTCTAATTTGAGCCACATCTGCCGCGAAGTGCTGCACTCCGCTATGAGCGCCAATTCCGAGGGGCTCATTGACAACGTAATGTCTGCGCACGCCTTTTGGGCACACGCTGTCCACGCCCTTTCTTTGGAAGCTTCCTCCGGACACTCGCGGCTGCCGTCAACGTACGCCCAAAGATCGTTTTTTATTAAAATGGCCCGCATTTGTAACTTCCACGTATTATAGTTTTCCGCGTTTAGCGGCTCTATGCGAATTACGTTTGCCATTCCGCGCACTCCCGAAAACACGACGACCAGATTTTAATTTCACCCGTTTACTGGGCCCATAACCTGATAAATAAAACGCAGCGATTGATTTTGAGCGCGTGCGCGCGTGCTGAATGCAAAAGAAGGAAGAAGGTTTTATTTAAAACGGAAGTTGCAAGTTACGGTTAGAATTTGATTGACATGTGCGCAATGCAGGGTTGCTATAATTGGCACTCCACTTTGCCACCTTAACATAAACATTGGCGGGTACCAGGGTACCGTGGGTGCTAGACAAAGTAAGAAACCTTGGGTATTAACACAAGGGTTAAGGGAAATCAATCCGAACACACGTCATGACCCAATTCGAGTTGCAATCCAACGACTCAAGAAGAACAAAGCTCCTGGGTCTGTTGCATTACCTACACAGTTATTCAAAATTGTCGAAATCTGACGAGATCGACAATGGGTTAAAACTTTGTTTGGGGAAAAATTAGTTAATGGGCCTATTAACCTTTAATATTGGGAAAATATTTCAAATGAGAAGTAATTAGACAAGTATTTTTCATCAAAATCTGACGTGCTCAACAAAGGGGTTGAGAGAATAGTGACCCATTGACTTCAGATTAAGAAATTGTAATCAAAATTGGAAATAATTTTACTCATTCTTTTCAGTGTTTGAAAATCAACATCAAGTTTACGTGAAGAAACATAACTCAACATTAGATAAAATCATAAAGTGAGTAAAGATTGTTTCAATGGAACTGGTCTCTGCTAGGTAACTGATAAGGTACATGCTTTGGGTCATCAAAAAAATATGGCTTAGAATTTCATTTTTCTTGTCCCGTGCTGAAAGGTGACACGACAATCTTCTTCGACTAGACACATCAGTTTGTTTGTTATCTCATACAAGGCTTTGTATGTATTGGGTATTACAAGAAAGATTTATACATATAGATGGACCTTACTTGTGCCGCTTTAATACTACACGCACACAACGTTAAATACTAGAAAAACTCCATTTGAAACAAATCAACACCGACGAATGCTTTATCAGTCACGGAAGAACTTCAATTTCTTAAAGAAGGACAATATGAAACGCCGCACCTACTAGGCTCTTCATCGGCTCAGTAAAATGGGCTTGGAAAGCGCATCTTAGTTATTTCAGCGAAAAAGAAAATATTTGATCCTGTAAATATGTATTGAAAAAAAACCATAGTATTTAAAAAAACCATTCAACTGTATCAGCTCTATGAAGACATTAACTTACATAGATGCCAATATTTTCTACGTTGGCTAGGCTATGCTCTACGTTAAGGCAAAGAAACTCTGGTGTATGAAGCGAAACATGGACCATTTAGCGGTGACTCCGTTTGGCGATTGCTGCGACTGAGTGGAATTGGAATCACGCGAGACAGAGGACAGCCTGGAGTGAGGATTTAGGGTCATCTGTAGCCCGATTATGGGTCGTTAGCCACATGTTTTATAGACAATCCGGTTGTACTCTTGGTTCGTTTTCGGTTAATGCTTTTCTGTACATGCTCTGCTGATTTCATAGCGCTTTTTGCTCATTTTTGTACAAGATTTGCTGTGCAGTCGCCTACTTAAAAATGTGACACAGTAATTTACTTTTTTTGTCCGGGAACTTCTTGGTTATTTGAATTTATTAATTTTCAATCGTTTTAGATCTAAAACATTTTAAAATAAATAAATGTAAATGTAGTAAATGTAAGTCACTTTAAACTGTTTATGTGAAAATAAATCTGATTGTATTTCAATCGCAGTGTTTTAAATAAAGTTGCGAAGTTGACAGTTTTTGCTTGTGTTTTAACCCTTTCGACCCCGAATTTTACCCTGTATCTTGATATTACTGTTTGGTATTTAAATAAAAAAAAACTTTCCTAAAAAGTGTGCACACCACATTTGAAGTCGTCATGCCTCTTTGTTAGAGTTCTAGAGCTAGTTTACTTTTGAACAATTTTAGCTTAAAATGGGTTAAATAAATCTTGTATCAATATTTTTTAATTACCGAAAAATTATTTAATATTTATGAAAAATACGCAATTATCACTTTTTGATTTTATTTAACCATTATTAATGAAACAGGGTTTTGATCAAACGCGCCCAATTCGTAGACTTCAATTAGAACACAAACTTTCCCTGATATTGTTGCAAATTATTGGAAATTATTTTGGGGACAACAGTAAAATTTTTCTAATTTGCTTTGAATTCACTTTTAAAAATACTAATTTGTTGGTAATTTGTTGGTACCCACTTAAATTAAACCCATAAATCAAAGCTTTTGCTATAAGATGACAAATAGGTGAAGTTGCTCTCAGGCAACTTATGGGCTCGAAAGGGTTAAGTATGCTTCCCTCCACCACCTGGGGAATGTCTAACTAAAAGCTCCGCTATTCTTGACTGTGGTAACACAATGGATCTACTTTTCAAGCTGCAACCTTCATATATTAAGTTAGGTTAGGTTAATATGGCAGCTGAAACTAACCATGTCCGCTGTTTTGCGTGTAGGGTGCATGAATTTAATATCGCTGCCATTTAATTTCGTGCCATTTTGTAGAATTTTTGTTTGCGCTCAGCCCATGATTTTGCGAATTTTTTTCGACATTTAAAATATTATCAAATTTAAGGAAAACACAAAAATACTCCAACACAAACACAAAAACACTCAGCCGGTTATAAATATGTACATACGTATATGTGTATGTATATCATCGATTTATAAATATATGTACATTCACATGTATATAAATATATATGTACATATATATAAATACCGCAGCAAGTCGAAATTTGGTTTAGACTGGTTGTTATTAGTCTTTGGCAGTGACTAGTGTGTTGTTGTTATTGTTAGGTGCTTTTTTTTTGTTTTCATTTTTGGAAATATGCGGACGTGCCTATATTGGCTTTTATATTTATTGTATAAATATTAAAACGACGGAAAACATACGCCGAAAATAACACAACACAACACAAAACTGAAACAAACGCCAAAAACAACAAAAAAGGTGAGCAGAATGATCCATGGCAAAGTGGGCTTTGCCGTTGTTCGATTAACAGCGAAACAGTGGCCAAAAGCCAAAGGAAGAAATAAACTTTTTCAATTTCCTGTAGAAGGACACAAACACACACACACACACACTCACGCAACAAATGGCGCAGCACTTCAGCATGCAATATACTTGTGTGTGTGTGTGTTTGTGTGTTAGTGGATATTACGTGCTCATTTGTCGGTTTGCTTCAGTGGCCGCTGTTCATATCGCCGACTGCCGTTACCTACGCGCCACTCCCCCTCGCCGATACGTCACTGGACAGCACATTCGCTTACGTTCAATTCGCTCGTACGGCAACACATAAATCGCGTACGCTCATTTGCGCCACACCCGCCAACTGCCGGGCAGCCGCGCATCGATACGCTGTCAGCTGGGACGCGGCATTCTTGCTACGTAATTTGAATTGCGCTCAACCGCACCCACCGGACGTCCAACTCTAGACGGTTCGTCCATCTGAGCTTCATCTATTCGTCCGTTTGTCCATCCATCCGTCCATTCTTGTCACTGCGGTGAATTTTTTTCGAGGTCAACATGTGCGACATGCGCCATTGTCCATTACTACATATTTATAAATATGTACTACATATTACGCGTTACTACAGCAACAACAATGAGACGTTTCACTTCATTTTCACCGCTTGAGCGCCATTTATTTGCGACATTTCGCCATTTTGCTTCGTTACCGTTGCCGATTTGGATTCATCCGCTGTGTCCACGTTTCTTGCAATTGTAATTTTTTCATTCGCTTTGATAAGTTGCGCTGTGTGGCAGTGATGCGCGCCGACGTTTATGATAAGCGCAATGACGCGACTGACAGCTTCTGTGTCGCAGACACTCCGCCACTGCCACCAGCAACGCGGTTCGTTGCAATCAACTGAAGCACAGTCTCGAGTGCGAATCGTTGCCACAGTCCTTTGTGTTAATTGATTTGCGAGTTCGAGGACATTTCTCCAAAAATTCAAAATTGATTTTGGCCACTTGAAAAATTTGTCTGTGCATGTTGTCAGTGAGGGAGAGGACATATGATACCTGCACAAATGTAAAACCCGTCCTTCAAAGGTTAAACCAGTAAAATTGTGTGGTTCTATTTTCAAGGCAAAAATCATAATATTCTGTGTGTTAATATTTCCTCTTTCACCTTGAGTGCCTAATGTGCGGGAGCTGGATGCCACTGATAAATAATTAGATTATTTGATTATAATATACTACTGTGAACAAAGAATACCCGGAATTTGTTTATAATTCAAAAAATCTTTATTTATTCTTCCAAATCAATTTCATCGCCTTCAAAGTAGTCCCCCCCGATGCAATGCACTTATGCCAACGGACTTTCCAATCTTCGAAGCATGCCAAATAGTCACCTTCCGGTATGGCCTTCAATGCGCGCGGCGATTCACGTTGAATCTCTTCAATCGATTCAAAACGGTGTCCTCGAAGTGGTCTTTTGAGTTTGGAGAATAGCCAGAAGTCACAAGGAGCTAAATCAGGCGAATACGGTGGCTGTGGAACGATATGAGTTGGCGAAATGCTCACGAAGAACCAATGCCGTGTGAGATGGTACATTATCGTGATGCAAAAACCAAGAGTTGTCTCTCCATAAATCCGGCCTCTTTTTGCGGAGAGCTTCACGCAAACGACGCATAACGCTCAAGTAATATTCCTTGTTGACAGTTTGGCCCGGCGGAAGGAACTCATAATGCACAACACCACGATAATCGAAGAAATCGAATTCCGGGTATTCTTTGTACACAGTAGTACTTAACCCTTTCCGGTCTATTTCCACATTTCTTGAGATAAAATTTTGTCCTTCAAAATATTGACTCTTATTGAACATTTTAGCAATAAAATAAAAAAAAAAATTCAAAAAAATCATTTTGGTTGAGAATTACAGCTTCATCAATTTTATACGATATATCGTACAATGGTCAGCAAAGGAGTAAAAATTCATGAATTTTTGGTTTCGGTTTTTTAAGTTTTATGAACAATTCATTGATTTTTTTGATAGAAAACATAAATTATAACAACAAAAAATCAAAACGTGATTTAATTTTGATCGAAACTTATATAAATTATATATATAAACAATTGAGTCACATTTATTCGGCCTTACATAACCGTTGTTGTTTTTGCAAAGCCCTTTTCCTCTCAATAAAACCCAGAATCAATTAAAATTCGTACAGTTTTACAGAAAGATACTGAATATAGCCGATTCCTTTTATCGTAGTGGGAGTGGCAAGTACGCATGTCTAACCTTACATAACCCGTGTCTGCCCAGTAAAACACAAAATCGTCTAGTAATTCTTATTTTTAATCGAAAATTGCCGAATAGTCTAATTTTATTAGCCACGTGGTTTACAGATGGGCGTGACACGCATACAAATGCAAAAAATCTGTTACCAAACCTATAACTTTAAAAAAATTTAAACATACCTTGCAACCTTTGCTTTCCATTTGTACGATATATCGTACAAAGCTTTGCAACCCTTGTGGTCATTTGTACGATATATCGTACAATGTTTTTAAAGACTCGGGAAAAATATTTAGACGCAAAACATGTTAAATTTGGTAAGTTCTATAAATCAACTGAGATTCAAACTTTGAAATTGTTTCGCTTTTTGGTATCAAAAAGTATTACATATATAAAAATTCCTACGCAGAAGTTCCGTCATTTGCTGGTTTTTCAAATTCTTGCAAAAAGCTGCTTACAAAACGCACTTATACTGTGTAGCCATGGCTATAATGACTTATATTTTTAAACAGAATGATACAACACAGCCTACTTAATGAAAATTAAAAAGCTGTTGCGTTCTGTGTCAAATAAAAAATCTTCGTAAAAATTGTACGATAAATCGTACAAATTTCTGGAAAGGGTTAAATGGGCAATGAGGGAACATTAAAAAGGAGCAGAAATATATATTTGTTGTATACTACAATAGACGCCTCGTGTTCGGAACTCCATATTCTCATTGTTCACTCCAATAAAACCAGCAAAAATTCAACAATCTGCTTTCGAGGAAAGACGTTTATGTGCGCAAAACTTTGCGTTGACAAATGACAACATGAATGTGTTCCCGGCTACAAGGACTCACCTCAGAAATGTCAAAGCATTCATACAACGAACACAGGAAGAACAGAAACGAAGAGCGCTGAATGAAGCGAAACTTCCAACTGTCCAAGCAATTTGTCGCATTTCTAGCACAAAGCGAATCGACCGAGCTGCTCAACATCTCCAAAGCTGTCATAGCCGCCGACAGGCATTGTCACACACAACAGACACTCACTCGGATGCGAGTACAGTGCACACGTGAAACGTGTCGAAATATGTGATGGCAGTGTAAATCGACCGCTCGCGCCATCTTTCAGTCTCTCGGTGCGCACCGCATGCGGACCTCATAAAAACAAAACAAAACACAACAATTCGCAACTTATTTATGGCTTATTGAAAGTATGGCCGAGCCGAGGAGCAGCGTCGGAGCATTGTGCGTAGCGACAGTGCGCGGGGTCGCCTCCGCGACAGGCTGCCAGCATGCATGAACCGACATGTGGGGCGTCGTTGCGTTGGCCCTGGAAAACACATGAAGCGAGCTAAAGGCCGAACGAGCGCCGGTCACAATCGAAATATCAAACGTGCGCACAGCGGCGTTCTGGAAATGTGCGGCGGCCGCTGTGTTCGCTGTCAGCTTCGATGCGACGCAAGTGATGATTGCAATTGTGACGCCGCAGTCGTTTATTGTCGCTTGTTGCGACACTCGTTCAGCAAATAGAAGATGTGACTGTGCGCAGGTGGGAGCGCACTTATTTTGTGTACTTCTTGAGCAAAGCGCTGTGTCGTTTACTGCTGCCGATTGGCGCTGCGCAATGAAGTTCCAGGCTCCACTGGCGCCACACCCATTCATTGATTATTTTGTCATATTTTGTGTTCGCATACGATGGCAAACGATACAATGAAATTAATAAATCGATTTTAGGCATTTTTACTTGTAAACACTTGACATTTTTATGAAAAACATTGTGTTTCAAATTTAATTTATTCTGTTAAATGTTTTTATGGTTTCAAATTCTACTTTCAGTATGGATTTATGTATGTAATGTTGGTGGTAAGGGCAGAGATTTGTGGCTTTACAAATTATTATGATTTTTAGTCCTGATTTAATATGAGGCAAACAAAGCTATCAGTTGCATTAGGTTAGGTAAGACTATGTAGACTTAGTAAGGTTAAGTTAGTTTAAATTAGATTTTTTCCTTCTTAATTTTACTAATGTCCTTGAATGCGTTTGAATACTCCGTCTTTAATTTTACCGACTTTATGAATATTTGCAGATCACTAAACGATTAGGCAGTGTTGGCATTCATCAATTAGTTGTTTAATCAATTAATTAATTAGATTAATTTTAATCAGATTAAATTAATCATGATTAAAAAAGTAATCTTAATCCTGATTTATGGCGTTAATCATTAATCACTAATCATTAATTGATTAACTTGACTAAAAACTAATACATCGATCGCTGCTGTTAATTTTACGTAAAAAAAATAATGGAAAATAATGACATAGATTTCTTAAAATATTTTTATTAATTATTTAAAAACTCAGAAAAATTATGTTTAACCTTCAAATACATTTAATTCTTATTAAAAAAATAAATTTTAAATGAATATCCTCTGATCTTGCTAGTTGTCAACCCCCAACCCCCCCCCCCCCCCGCCCCCCTGAATCCGCCACTGATGGTTATGATTAACTTTGGGCCAACACTGCGATTAGGTTAGGTTAACCCTCTACTGCCCCATACGGCCTTAAGGCACGGTCCACAAAAATCTAGAAAAGTCCACCTAAATATTAATTTTTTTAATGAAATTTTTAGGGCATTTTAAGCATCACATGTTTCCCATTATTATCAGTTGAAATTTGAACTTCGTGGAAATTAGTAGAAATAATTATTTCGTGAAAAGTAAAGAAAAGAAAAAATTATTAAAAATACTTTTCGTTAAAAGATTAAAACAAGAAAATTATGAGTGAGTACCTTGTAATGTAATTTATTGATTTCAAGTGTTTTATAGTGAAAAAAAAGGATTTACAGTAACTTTTTCGGCTTGGGAAAGCAGACTGCCTTTAGGCAGCATCAGGCACCAAAGCGAAAAGATTTAATGCATTTGGTCACTAAGGTACACTTGTATGTGGTTTCCGTTTTATAGATATCAATCGGCATTTTAAAAAAAAATTGTCGGTTTTATAGGACGAAGAAGTACAGGAAGTTTTAGAAAACTTGGATTTCGATGTTTTCGAAGAAACTGATGAAGAAACTGATGAAGAAAATTATGAAGAAACTGATGAAGAAACCGTTAATGAAGTGTAAGCTATGTTAGATTCAAAGTTCAAAATAGGAAATTTAGTTAAAAGGAGACATTTTTCCTCTTTCATTTGATACCCATATCTTCATCATTGCACAACGGCAAATATTTTAAAAAATATTTGAAATATGTATGTCCTTAAAATTTTAAAGTCCTTTAAAAAGGACGCCAAGATATTATAAATGACCTCTAGTTTCACGTCTATGTCAACATTTGGATGGGTCTCGGCAAAAATGTTGTTTTTTTGTCGCACGGTGTAATAAATGTAAAGTTGGTGTTTCATAACTATGTCATTTTTCTTTCGATTCTATTGATGTTAGGCTTCATATTTGGTCAAATAATATCATCATATATATATCATATAATATCATCTTAGATTTTAAAACTAGAGCAGATAATTTATTTTATCCATAAAAAAACCATTCAAAAATTTATGATATTGAAAATGGTCGAAAAATTCACTTTTTTACAACTTTCACCGTCAGTAACTTCCCCAATCCAAAAAAATTCCTCATCTGATTTGTATTATCTTCTGACCGCCGGACAGCTTGTGTTAGTCGGATGATTCGTTTACGAGATATGTGCTCATAACTGAAACAATAGGGAAAAAACTGTTTTTTCGAAGATTTTTCGAAAACGCTTTTAAAAAAATTGTTTGATTTTCAGTTTCGTGTTCAGCTGCCCAAAGTTAGTCTAGAAAACACTTTTATTTTTAGGAGCATTTTTCGTATCGAGTAGTGTAATCAATAAAACATGAAACTGTTCATCAGTTAAATTTTTTAGCTTACGTGCCCAGTACGGCCTTAAGGCACGCAAATTTATATAGGTTTCACGCCCACACAGAAGCAAATTTTTTTATTTTAAAAATTTTCCCTTCTTATATGATTCTAAAACTATATGGTGAACAATTTTTGGGGCAGTAGAGGGTAAAGTTATGTTTTTCATTTTCAACAGCGTCCTGCTGTTCTAGCAAAATTACTCCAAGGCCAATGAGATCTGAAATATGGAAATCTTTCCCTGTTAGAGTTCTTTTTCTTTCAATCCTCTCAAACTTTGCATAAACCTTGCCAGAAAGTTGTCCATGTTAGAGTTCTTCTTCATTCTGTGCTGTTTTAAACCATCTCACACTTCGTATGAATCTAGTTGAAAAGCTTTTCTTATTAAAATAATTTCAAACTATGCACGAATCCAATCGGAAAGCTGCTCCTGCAAGAATTTCTTAATCTTTCTTTGCTGCCATCTTGTACGATTTATGAGTCCACGCGTTCATTCAGTGATGTCTCAACAAAACTGTAGCCAATTAGAGGCATTCGAAATACCAAATAATACTCCACAGCCTAAATGGCTCATATTTGTAGGATCACCTTTTCACGTTAATCCCTCTACTTCTTCGCACACACACACACGCGCGCCCGGCACAACTTCAGCCGACACGGAAGCATCAGTTCGGTACATCCGGCAATTTCACCCCAAAGCACATCGAAATGCCAATGTAAATCCTTCAAATTCCACCAGTACAGTCGTGCAAATCATTTCAAATTGAATAACAATGCAGTGAATTAATAAAAAAAAAAGATTTTGCAGAAGCGCTGGAAGTTCACGAAAGCGGCATGAAATGAAATGAAGGAGAAGCGTGCGAAGCGACTAAATTTAGATTTCAATTTCATTTCAAAGTTTTTGTATTCTCGCTTGGCTTTGCAGTTTGCTGTGACACTACAGGAATTTGGACGTCAAAGTGTTGAATGCATACCAACCGACACCTTACGACATGTGTGAGTGGCCTAAGCACACATATTAGAGTGTGTGTGTGTGTGTGGTTGAGTGTGTGTTAAAAAGAATGTAATGCGCCTAAAACCATGCAAATCAGCGTAAATTACGTCGAATGGAAAGCGAAGCTGCAAAAAATAAAACGCAAAACCCTTTCAGGCAAACGAATGCCATTGAAATGTATGAACCATACCTACACACGTACATACAAGTGTGTAGTACAACAGGGTTTTGTGTGCGCCTGCTTAAAAGTTCGCTTACACTTTGCTGCCAAACATGTGTGAGAGCTGTATTTAGAGCCTTTTTGGCATGCCAACACACACACACACACATACATATGCATGCATACATAATACAGCGCAAATTGGAAGGCAATTCTAAACCAAACACGCTGACATGCATATCAACAAGCACACAGCCGCGGCTTTAGCACACACACACACTCACACACATCGCTTCTTCCGTACGCGCGCCACTGCACGCACGAATACTTTGAATATTTTTCAACATTGCTAATAGTTTGTAAAGAAAACACACACAGATGAACGCAACAAATGTTGTATAATAAAGCTACAACAACAAGAACAATAGCAGCAATAACAATACTAATAAAATACGCACGTGAAGACGAATACAAACATGTGAAAAGGAAGGGGAGAAAAGTCGCAGCACAAAACGCGTCGACTTGCTGCCAGTCTGACTACAATAATATTTTTCCTTAATATTTTGCGCACGTAAACCATCAGCGACAACAAAAACACAAGCAACAACACCGACAACCAATGGCGCTGTCGCAGCGCAAAGTTAAAATTCAGCGCCACCCCGACCGAGCCGTGGCCAGTGGAGCGAGCTGATTCTATGCAAATTGAAAGGGTTACGGCTAGCGACAACATGAAAAATATTCCATATAAATAATGTTGCCGCATTCAAATTAGAGGTGCGCCTGCATAAACCGAAATAAATAAAAAGTAAAACGTAAATAATGTAACGTAATGAAAAAAAAACAAACGATATAGGCGATTCCTGTGACTTACCCAAATAATTTAATGTCCAATTAACGAAAAGTGAACTTTAGCCAGCACAATTGAATTTTCAAATTTATTAGTCAGTTTCTACAAAGTGTCAGGTTAGAGAAGAAGCAGTGTAAGATTATATATACCGACTTAAATGACATATGAACAATGCATTGCCAAGGCAATTGTCATAACTGGATAACAACGAATTGGTGAATGTTGGTTCTCGAGTTGACAACAATGTTCAAACAGAATAAGTAAGAAAAGAGAGAAAATCATTTTTTTGTTTGATATCCTTAGAGCTTAACATGGATGCAATGCAGCTCAATTTATAACGGCGAGACTATTATAAAAATTATTCTTCAAAATTAGACGTTCTTCAAAATTAGACATTCCTCCTTTTTTTAGAATATATTAGCATTAAATCACATTTTAGCAAACAAATTCCATAATAATGAATAAATTGCGTGCCAAACCTATTTTTATAAAAAAACATTCATAATTCGTGGCATTGACTTGGTTACACATTTTGATCGCAATTTTAACTCAAGCGATTTCTGTACAATAATCAACACTAGTAGTTTCGAAAAAATTGAACATTTTCCAAAGGCGCAAAAAAACGCCGAATTTTTTTTACGGATTTAAGAGAAGAAAGTCCATCTAAAAAAGGTGATAAAAAGGATTTACACCAGTTCACGCCATTCGAATTTAATTGCCTTTCTAAATTTGGTTATTTTTCATTTTCATTGATTAAAAAAAAATGAATTTTTGAAAATTCGTACAAAGAAAATTATTTATGCTAAACAAAAAAACCCAATCAGCGGTCTCGCTTCTATCAATGTAGTTGTAATATTAAAAGAAATTAGTAGCCTATCTACAACAACACATTTTCTACAATTTTTTTAATACAAGCTCCTAAATTTCAGTTTTCCTCTTCAGAAATTTTTGTAAAAATATATCCGACTTTGACAAGCTATATCTCCTAATCTCGACAATTTTTCAATAAAGTATTTCGAATGCAGCTTAATTAAACAATTACCTTTAACATGATACTACTTTTGTCAAAATCCGCGACAATTTTTTTTCTTATTTTTGTCCACTCTTTCCTTTTTTTTAAACCAAAATGTAAAGGATGAGATCAGATCTTATGGGCCTTTTGATTTTAAATTTGGTGAAAGCACTTAATATATGAAATATTTCGATACGTGTTTTTCATTTTTTCGAAAATAAAAATCTGACGAGTTAATTGAAATTTGAAGAAACTGTGAAAACACATTTAATGGGCCTTTTGACTTGAAGGTTGGTGAAATTACTTGAAACAAATGTTTTTCATTTTTTTTCAAAAATTTCAATCTGACGTCAACGATTGGTTTGTATGGGGAAACATGATATAATAGGTCAATTGACTTAAAATATGGTGACAGCACTTCAAATAAGATATAATTAGACAAGTATTTTTCCATTCAAATTTAAGTGGTTCAACAAACGGTTAAGAGAAACTTGATTTATTGGACCAAATATGTTTAGCTCGAAACACAGAACATTTATGAGCATCAGGAAACGTTGGGAAGGACGATATGGAATGGTTGCTACTTTTTAAATTGAACTTCGAAGAATACTGCGAAAATCTTTATGAGCGCAATTTATTTGAAAATGTCTTTCATGATGGCTTGCCACGAACTTAACTAGATGAAAAAGCACTAGACGAGCTCCACAACATTGTTTTAGAATGTCTAGCTGGATGTATTAAAAACAAATTAAATTTTACAGAGTGCTCAAAGGGTGCCTTAAAGAAAGCCAGCACTGGCAAAATTGAAACTCTTAACTGCAATTTCAAGTACACAAAACTTGTTGCAGAAACTTCTAAATTAAACTCAATTGATTTGTCAGATAAGGTAAAACCAATTTTTTTTAATGTCGTATTTATTTCCGTATAAAAAACTTAAACAAAAAATTAATCCTAAATAAATATTTAGTAATGCATTGAAAATTTGTTCCCATTCAAGCAAAAAGTTTCCCTCCTACATGTGTACAATGGACAACACTGGGTACAAGGCATTGTCACCCTCCCACTTCGAACTGCCTGTGGTGATTGTACCATGATTTATAACAAAGCCATAAAAACCTTCTGAACTTGTTCAGGTTGGTTTATTTGGTATAATGGAGGCAATATGAAGGCGACATATTCAAGTCTAGAGCGAACAAAAGCAAAATAAAGTAACTTAAAGTTAAAAGACTTTGGGGAAAGAGAACAGCCATGATGAACAAAAGCTAAAATGGTGTAGGAATTGGAGATTATAAAATCAATATATGCAGAAAAAGATAATTTAAAATCAACAGAGACAAAAAATAATCTTGAATAGCATTGCCCAACTTGAGACGATAGTTCGAGATTAGCATAATTGAAAAATTTACTTTTTTTAGAGCATGTTTAGTGTGGCCATATGGTCACGTTAGGCGCTGCTGATTTAAGTATAAGGAAGAAGAAGAAAAAGCTTTTTAGCAAACAATTAGATATATATATGTTTTATAGCGTTAAACAATCTCATCACAGTCTTCACAACTGAACTATGAGACATCACCGGTCTAATGAGATTCAGATTCTCTAGGAAACCTGTTGTTAAGGACTGCCCATTGAAGGCCACAGAATCACCCAACGCTGAGGCTGTCCAAATCTACTACAAGTAGTTGCGAACCCGGGCACTTGCTAGACAAGGCAGCAGGCAATGGTCGAGGATCAATGGGCAGTAATGTCTACGTGCCTATGTCTTCGAACACTCCCAACAATATATAATAATAATAATAAAATGTGATGAGAGTCGCCAGCGGAAGTGGAAGGCAAGCAAGGCACAAAGGGCAAACTGGATGCTAACTACGCTTCAATAATAATAATAAAAATAAAAATACATATTGTATATGGTTTTTACTCTGAAGGAATTTACTTCGACAATCCGAAAAAATTTTTTAATAGAGTTGAAGAAAAAATGTTTTCTTTCCGTCTACTCTTATGTCAAAAGTAAAGAAAAATACATACCATGTAGAAAAATAAATGAATTTAAATATTTAATGTGCGCAACAGCTGCACGTTGCTGCGTTCAAATTGTGTCGGCGTCGTACGTCGAAAATTCCTGTACACTAAATAAATGCAGATGTGCGCAAATCCAGGTGCTGCAAGTGCCATGCAAATCAGTTTACTACTACGATGACAGCAACAACAACATAAACAAAAACAACTACACATGTTCAGGCGGGCGGGCACATTTCAAGCTAATGCACACTTGTCATTCATCTTCACTTTAAATGCATATTAGTATATATAATATATATGTATAAAATATATATATTATATATATTTATATTATATATATATGTATATATATTTATATTTATTTATTTAATTATATATATACATATATATATTTATATATTTATATTTATATGATATACCTAACACTAAAAAATTTACATACTAGCAACCTCGAACATTTAATACCAATTTTTATGAACGTTATCCAAAGTCGTTGTGTGTAATATTTTTTCGACAACAAAGTGTTGCTGCTTGCATACCACAACACCTTTAAACATCTACACATAGCAAACGACAGACCTGGCAACACTTTGCCGAAATTTGCATTTCAACAATGATGAACTTTACCGTAACGTTGCGTCTCTGTCCGCTGCGCGCTTGCCACCCGCTCGCCACGTTGCCAGCCCGCACAACTTGCAGCGCTGAAGCAACAGTGGCGCACATTAAACAACAACAAATAATACCGAAAATCAATATCGCATGTGGCAAATGCTCGGGCGAGGCGAATGGATCAGAAGCGCGCAATGCTCGTCGCCCGACATTTCCTGCCAATATTATGGAAAATTATTCACTGGCAGCGCAATTTGTCCTCTAACATTACATTTTCTTTATTGGAAACTTTCGTACATTTTTCCACAATTCATGTTGCATTTTTCTTTTCTTTTCCTAAATTCTTTTGTGTTTACTATCGCTTAGTAGATGAGTAGATGCCACATCGGGATGTGGCAATTGCGGGCGAGTGTGTGGCTGTCGTATTGGCGTGTAGTGTTTTGGCAAGATTTGCTTAAATTTTTAATAAATGTTTCGAAAAGACCAAAGCAATTTCGATTTGCATTTCTACAGCAGCATGTGGACGTGTGTCTTTGGCTGGTATCCGTTTCCTCGTTGTCTCCCTTACACGAATTGTGCATACAAGCCGGCATAAATTTTTTTTTTTGTTAGTAGGTAAATATGTAATTGTATGTATGTATGTACGAATATCAAAAGGATTCCTCTGTACGTCTACAAATATTGATTACTTGCCAGCGTCAGAATTTGCAAATCTGTGCGGGCCAAACCTCTGCAAATATGAATTAAAGCACAAATCAAAGTCCAAGGTGCACGATCTTTGAACTTATTTAATCAAATTTCATAAGCAAATTCAAGCATTCAAAGCATTTTGAATGCTTTCAAAATTAATATCGGGCTGGGAAAAAAGTATTCATCTTTTTAGACTAAAAATATACGTTAAATTTTTATTCAAAAATAAATTTTGTTAATTCAAATATTGTTCATTCTTTTCAACTGCCTTATGGCATTTTTCAGCTGGAGCCATTATTTCTTTATTGTAAAATTCCCTGATTTTATCTTTGAAAAACTTCGGCAGATGCTTTTCGCAGTCACCGTTTGAAGCCATTTTTTCCCAGTTAGAGAATGTTGCAGAGATCGGAACAAATGATAATCGGACGGTACAAATAATAATCTTTCCAGCCAAAGTCTTTTAAGGCTAAAACACATAAGGCGCGCCGCTTCAATCCGTCACTTCATGCGCTTTGACAGCTCGATTTAAACACGCTTATTCATATGGAAGAGAATACAATGAGTGCATCAAATGAAGACAACAACGAAACCGAAGAAGAACCGGAAGAAGTTGGGCATATCTCAACATTTTCAATGCGTCAACATGTTGACAAAAGTTTTTCTATCGTTTCTCAGTTCGTCAGCTTTTGTTTAAAAATTGTTTAGCAAAATATGTATAAATAAATTAAGATCATTTTGCAGCTTTTATTGTGTTTTAAAAGATTTGACGCAACGGGTTTGACTGGTTTGTGTAGCCTAGTTGTCATAATGACCGTTTAATCACCGTTTCTGTCAATCAATTTGGGCTTTTTGTTTCAATTTTTTGCTTCAACCGCAGTTATTGCTAGTAGTAAAAATTCCAATCAGTCATTTGACCAGGCAGTAGTAGCTCATAATTGAAAATCCGCTTGTAGTCTTACCAAATACACAGCATCACCTTTTTTGTCATCAATTCCGGCCTTGACATAGTTCTTTGAGCTCTTGGAGCTTTTTCGAACAACACAAAAATGGTTCAATTTCGTTCTTTTTCAACAGAAAATCGCAGCTGGAAGTTTGAGGTATTAAATTTGTTGCACTTAGTTCATGAGGCAACCAAACATCGAACTGTTTTGTGAAACCAATTCATGCAAATAATTTGAAAATTTTTTCGGTCGATTTTTAGTTTCATAGCAATGTTGTGACTGCTCCCATAATGGTTGTCCTTGAACCTTATTTTTAATTTCATCAACATTTTCGGTAATAGGTCGTTCTGATTGCAGAGTGTTTTTTTACTTTGAAATTTCCAGAACGAAAGTGAGCGAACCATCTTGCAGTTGATTGGAAAAAATTACCTTCACCATTAGCAATACAAATCTGTTCACACGCCTGTGCCGCATTCTTCTATTATTTTTTAGAAATTTCAATCATCTTTGCTCTGCATCGATCTCAATACAATCTCTACAACTAATCAGCTGATTTGTGTCCAGTTAAGCAAAACAAAGAGTTGCCAGATGCAGCTAAATGTTACAAAGTTTTGATACTTCAAGATTAAGCAAACAGAAAAACTCTGAATACTTCTTTGCGCAACCCAATACAAATGTTGTGAAATTATGAATTTTTTCAGTGTAAATTAAAAAAAATTTAGTAAAGTAGGAAAGACAATACCAAACCAAATGATCGAATCGAATGATCAGTTGAATCGAATGATCAGTTGAAACCATATTTGCCACCCAAATTCTTGCAAGATGCAGATATCACTACTCGACAAAAAATGGGTTCATCGCGTGCTCCTATTTTCTTAATAGCGTTTTCGAAAAATCTTCGAAAAACACGTTTTTCCCCTCTTATTTCAGTTATGAGCACATATCTCGTAAGCCAACCATCCGACTAACACAAGTGGCCCGAATGACGCGTCATTCAGAAGGTAACTAACCTTTCCAACGATATATAGATTGTCCAAATCAGATGACATTTGGGTAAGTTACTGACGATGAAAGTTGTAAAAAAGTGAATTTTTCGACCATTTTCAAAAATTATACATTTTCGCATCGTTTTTTTATAGATAAAATAAATGATCTCCTCTGGTTTTAAAATCTAAGATGAAAGATATATTATTTGAGCAAATATTAAGCCTAACATCAATAGAATTGAAAGAAAAATGACAAAGTTATGATGCACGGAGTAAAACCACCAACTTTTCATTTATTACACCGTGCGAAACAATTTTTTTATTTGGCCGAGACCCATCCAAATTTTGATATAGACGTGAAACTAGAGATCATTTATAGTATCCTGACATAGTCAATATTACATCTTCTGACTTAAAGTCCTTTTTAAAGGACTTTAAAATTTTAAGGACACACACATTTCAAATATTTTTTTAAATATTTGCGGTTGTGCAATGATGAAGATATGGGTATTAAATAAAAGAAAAAAATTGTGTCCTTTTAACTAAATTTTCTATTTTGAACTTTCAGGACCAAAATATGTCAGGTATGCAAAACATAAATGTTTTGCATCTCAGTCTGTAGATTCATACATCTAAATTTGTTTCTATTTCAAAGTTCTTAGTTTATTAGAAAGAACCCCAAACTGCCCAATGAGTCAAATAAATATTTTATTCATTTCATAGCTCAGAATCACATAGCTTGTGAACCACAGAAACTTATGAAGTAATTTGGTATAGTGATTCCTTCAACCCACTGGTTTGGTTCCTGAATGGGTTTGAACTCACTTCTGAACCAAAGGTGGTTATGTTCAAAACTAAAAAATTACTTCGATTCAGAACTGATTCACAACATTAAGTTCAAGCCAGTTTCAATTCCTAAACTGTGTAATTTTTCCACGCAAACTGTGCCACATCTGGTTTCAGGCAAAAACCATAACAAACATAGATTTTCATTTGCCAAGGACAACTGAAATCAATTAATAGTTTATGTTTGGTATCAATTTTGTCAGTTCTTATGGTGCGATTAAAACTTTTATAGCAATTGTTGTGGCACTGGTGATAAAGCGGCTTCAGAAATGTGGTTAAAGTAGCTGTGCCATTTCGGTTTTCATTGCTGTAATAAATTCACGTATGCAACAGGAAAATTCGAGGCTTGAAACCAACAAAAATCAACATAAACGTAACAAAAAATATGAGAGAGAGATATCAAAAAAACAAAACAAAAATGAACAATTTGCGCCGACATTAGAACTTCAAGTGGATGGTGCCACACGTCGACAAGTTTTAGTGGCAAGTGGCCAATGCGCCAACGACAGTGGCAACACGCCAGCAACTTTCCTAATTAAGTTCAACTAACTCAATTAGCACCACAGCTGCACTTCCATCCATGCACGCGCCCAGCCAAACTTTACATTCTGCTTCTTTTTCTGCTTCCACCCTCAGTTATTCTATTTCAATTTTTTTTTGTTTGCCTCTGCGCTGCGTGCAAATCGAATAACCACACTTTTTCGTTGACGGACGCGCTACTCAGTTCACTCGCATGTGTTGTTGTTGTGCGGTGGTTCATTTGTTGGTTGTTGCAGTGGTTTTTGCCGTTGCTATGGTTGTTGCTGTCACCTTCATACAAAATTTGTAAAATTTCCCTTCGCAAGTGGCATTGGGATAATTGAATTTGCTCGAATACAATAACAAGAAATACGCAAATTGGCTGCCAAAATAACAACGCAACGCAACGCAAACAATCAGCAAATATTAAATAACCACAAATACTAAGACACTTATTATAGAAGTGGGGGAAAAAGGCAAAACAAAAAACGAAATGAAAACGCGCTGACACTCGCATAATTTCAATTTGCACAAAGGCCACCGCACCCCACAGGCGCTCGCTGCTTTGTGTGGCTCAGTAAGTCCCACAGGCACTTCACCTCGCAAACAACAGCCGGTGGAAATAAAAATAAAACCAAATCAAAACAAAAAACTGACTACCCACACACCAAATACTCGACTGGCCACCACAGCCGCGCCGCCGGCCTTTTTGTCTGGACTAATTTTTTAAACTGGGCCCCACAGTTTGTGGTAAATTTTTCATCGACGGTGAACATCTCGACGCCCATTTCCCAAGCGTTTTTATGCACACTGTGCGGTTTTGTTTGCAAATGTGTGTGTGTGTTTTATGTGTGTGTGTATGTGTGCGTGTGTTTATGTCTATGCCTGTGCGTGCGTGCCTCTCGCTCTCGTGTCCTTTCGCCGTTTCTTGAGGGATTTATTAGCATTTTTCATTTGATTATAATATCTTTATTCATTTTTAAGAATATTTTACTGCCGTTTGCCCTCCATAAAAATTGACAACATCAGCCAACGCAGAAGCAACAACAAAAACAGCTAAATTAGCGCACAACAAAAAATCGTTCACGACGGCGTCGAGGTAATGGCGTTCAGTAATGAATATAGACGCACCAGTGGCCAAGAAAACTAACAACGCTTGGCGTGCGAGGTGGGTGGAGTGGAACGAGGAAGCCCCTTGGGACGATAATAGGCAGCGAGTGTTTTACGCGATTTTCGGTTGTATTCTCGATGGTGGTTGCCAGTGTGAGAGTTGTGTTAAAAAATGGCTCAGCAGTTGCGGCGTTTATGGATTTTTTTCCACGGTAAGAACACAGTTTTGGTAAGAGAAGTTAGTTTTGTTTTTGTTGTTGTTTTAGAAGTAAATTGGTTTGTGGATGGTTTCAGTGCCGTCCTCAGACCAGTTTTTGTGGCATACTTTTAGGTTGTCTTGTCAGCAGTAGCGCACATAAATGAAGTTTGATTGCGGAGCAGCTTGCTGTACAATTAGCAAATGCCATCGGAATCTGAATGATGTCCGAGATAATGTATTATTTAATGAAAGCTTAAAAGCTGCCTTTGACCTACGTATAAACCTTGCTGTAGCAACTTATTACACCGTGAGACGAAAAAACACTTTCGTCGAAAACCACAAAAAGATAATATAGACGTGAAACTGAAGATCATTCATAGTAACATGGCATACTCAGTTTTTCAGTTTTTGATCCAATGTAATTTTAAAAGGAGTTAAAAATTTTTAAGACATACACATTTTAAAAAAAATTTGTTCATACATTTACGGTTGTGAAATGATAAAGATTTGAGTATGAAATGAAAGAAGAAATTTGTAGCTTTAAGACTATGTTTCTGGCTTTGATTCCAAAATATGTGAGAAAGGTTCTTTAAATTTCTTTGATTCTTTGGTTCTTTGATATTTTTTAAGTTTTTCACGAATCCTTAAAAAAAAACATTTTTTGTTTTGAATCTCGTTTTTTAGTATAATACTTCAAAATTTTATTTTCTATACACCGTGCGACAAAAATTAAAAAAATTTTTCACACCGGGAAAAATTCATATGGGCGTGAAACTAGAGACCAAACATAGTAATACTGCGTACTCAGTTTTTCAATTCTACATCCTTTGTCCTTTTAAAAAGGCTTCAAAATTTTGAAGGGGATAAAAAATACAAAAAATATAAAAAATACTTAACCTCGTTCGAATACGGCGATATGTATACCAAATGAAAGAGGAAAGGCTCAGGAATTTAAATAAAATTTATTTTTTATCTCTTTGTAAAAAAAGGATATGAAAAAGGTACTTTGAAAATTTTAATCCTTTATATCCTCGGAAATTTATATAGAATTTTCTTGAAAAGTAAGTATGTTAAAGCCCGAAATCTCCTTGATCACATATCAAAATTTCATTATTCTCGCTTCATTGATTTTGTATCTATTTATTATTTAAAATACTCAAATAAATTACAATTTTTGTACTTCATTAGAATTGCAGCTTCCGCCTTTTTTTAATAACTTTCGAACCAATAAAGTTAGAGTGATGAAATTTTGGCACGTGATCAAGGAGATTTGGGGTTTTAACATACTTACTTTTCAAGCAAATTCTATATAAATTTTCAAGGATATAAAGGATTAAAATTTTCAAAGGACCTTTTTTATATCCTTTTCTTACAAATAGATAAAAAGTAAATGTTATTTAAATTTTTGAGCCTTTCCTCTTTCATTTGATATACATATCGCCATATTCTAACGAGGTTAAGTATTTTTTATATTTTTTTTATTTTTTATCCCTTTCAAAATTTTGAAGTCCTTTTAAAAGGACAAAGGATGTAGAAATGAAAAACTGAGTACGCAGTATTACTATATTTAGTTTCTAGTTTCACGTTCATATGGATTTTTTCCGGTGTGAAAAATACTGTCGCACGATGTTATTATTGGTTTATAGTTAAAAAATTAAGTTTCCATTCATAAGAAAGAATTTAGTATGGAATACGCATTATTTTTTATCTATAAAATTAGATAATTAACACTAAAGATTTTAGAAATTTTAAAGGGATACATTTCAGGTTATAATTTAAAACTTAAGACACAGTATTATAAAATGTATTAAAAAGAAAAGCATTACTTTTCCATTAAATGGCTTTAGTAGTTTCATAAGTGTTGGAAATATAAGATTTCATACTACAAAAACTTCTCAGACAGTTTTGTAATTGCTTGACACAATTTTGTTTGACTGCGCGTCATAGATGGACACCAACAAAAAGAAGGTACGCCATATTTTACAGTTTTCTTCGTTAAAGACGAAAACGCAAACCAGACGACTTGTGAAAATGTGAATCGTTTTTATGGTCCTAACACTTTAACAACCAATCACGGTCAATTTTGGTTTTTTTTTCGATTCTGTTCCCATAAATTTGATGCCAGCGAAGGCCAATTATCGCTCTGAAAGGCAAAATTGTTGACGATATCAATAAAATCATGAAACTTTTCGTGTCTTATCGTCATATAAGCGTTTCGAATCACCTGAATAAAGCTGAATACAAAAAGACGCTCGATACAAAAGAAACTCGATACATTTGTGCCACATGAGTTAACGCAAAAGTTCTTCATGGACCAAATTTTCACTGCGAATCGCTGCTGAAATGTAACAAAATCCGACCATTTCGAAAGCGAATGGTGACTGGTGACTGGTGATGAAAAGTGGATCACTTACGACAACGTGAAATGAAAATGGTTGTGGTCAAATTGCAGTGAGTCGCCGCAAACGTCGGCCAAGTCAGGATTAAGGATTCAGGATTAAAGGTCAGAAAGGTTTTGTTGTGTGTTTGGTGGTATGGGCAGAGAGTCATGAGCTGCTCCCGGCAAACTTTTACTTCAAACTTGTACTATGAAGAATTCGACCGTCTGAAGGATGCAATCGCCCAGAAGCGGAATCATCAAAACAACGTCAGGTCACATGCGTCTATAGTGATTTTCCAGAAGTTACGGGAGCTTAGTTAGAAACTTCTTATGCACCCACTTTATAGTTCGGATCTGGTATCAAGTGAATACCACTCATTCATGTCTATGGGCAGTGATTTTGTTCGGGAAAAAGTTGCCTCAACGTAACATTGAATTTCAAAACACGACTCTATACATTCTTAACTTACTTACTAATCATTTCGATACGAGAATATTGAAAGCAAAATGTTTTTCAATGAAACTTTTTGTTAAATAAATAATTGTTACCATCTAATTTTACATTTGAATTAATTTTTTTATTGTAGGTTTCAAAAGTTTAGCCAATTTTATGTCGACAAATCTTTTGGCCAGGCTTTTAAAGGTTCGATTTTGTGTCGGACAGAACTAAAAGGTTTACAGTTTTAAATGCTTCCATTTAGTTATTTAATTTAAAATTTATGTAATAATTTGTTTTTATTATTTTTCAGAAAAGCTACAACACAGCACAGTTTTGTGCTAATGTTTCTGTGTAAAATGTAAAATGCATAAAACACATTTAGGTATGTTTTGGCATACAGAAGCACTGTGTAATATTTTAACTCTAAAATTTTGTTAGGACGCCGAAACAACTTTTAACACAATTTCACTATTCTCTGGCATATTTCTGCGTGCATTATATTTTTTTATTTGGCAGAAATCCAAGTCAAATGTGCACATTTTCATGTAGTCTTTCAGTACTTCTGGATTACTTTTGTTTTGTAAAATATTTGCGCCATAGAGTTGGTATAAATATTTTTCTGACACAACTGAACTAAGCGCAAATGAATTTTCGTCACATACTTTTAGGCGTAATTACCTTGTCATCTCATGCATTCTCTCTCTCTAGTTGAAAACTAGGTATGCAATATTTTTATGTGAGAACACTTGGTTTGCCCCTCCTGAAGCATGTTAAAACCCCAAAATTGTTTAACTTCTTCAGCATACAGTTGTTGTTGCTACAATTTATGCACTAACAGAGCGCACTTTATGTTGCCATTTGAATACTGAACAATTTCCTTAGCATCCTTTATAGTCGTTTGTTCATAACATTTACAAAACCTGACCGTGTTCGACAAGTTGATTTTCTTGTACAAATTACTCCGTCCACTTATGGGCACTGAAAATAATCAACCACCAGTCACAGCAACAAGCCATGTGCAAATGTAACTACATACATAAAAACCTACTAATATATGTATGGTTTTTGTTTATCTATTTGTTAGGCACACTAACTACATAAATCATCGCTACTGCAGCGCAAGACTTGATTGCTTGGCTCACTCAGCCCGACGGCACCTGCCAGCCTAAACACACTCATTTGTATGTATTCACGTGTGTGTGCCAGTACATACGAGTATAAGCAATGCGGGCAAATTAAACACTCAACAATCTTAATTATCAGTCACTTTTTTCATTTGTCATGCTCCTTTCTTCTTACTTGAGGCCCAATTTGCTTTGTCTGCACAACAGAGGCGTCATTGTTGTTGTTTCATCAGAGGCTTTGTTTTCCATATTTTACGCCCAAAGATGTGCCAGATTTCTGAGACAATTTCGACATTTTTATTGTAAGAATATCTGATATTTCAATAAGCTGAATGTTCAGCAAAACCGTAAACGCATTTTTCTTATTTTTTTGTCATTATGCGGACAGTGAAAAATTAATGTTTGACATTTTTATGTTTTCTTTGTTATGGCCAGTCAATCTATGCTAATCGCGCTTCGCTTCTATAGCTAACGCATTAACGGTTTAGTGCCGGTAGTTGGTGCGCTACTGGAGCCAATTAGCGTTAATGATTCGGAATTAATATCACTCATACGTTCCGGCTGTTCTTCTAAGCATATAAAAACGTATCATAAAATGGGTTCAAAGCTCAATCAATCTGTTTATATAAATAAATAAACAGATGTATGCAAAGGGCTGTTTCAGTAGTCAGTGTGAGTGACAGAAATTTATACATGAAATTGTTTTAGTTGTGTGAATGAAAATGTTTTTTTGTTTGGTTAAATTTTTAACACTTGGAAGTATAATGTTATGTTATTTTATTGGATCGCAAAGTCTTTATTTTTTTTTATTTAAAAGAACAACAAATATCAATAATTATTACATTTACGAAGCACAGCACTGACTACTGCGGCCATCGGCTTTAAAAATTAATAAAAAATATTGTTACAAAACACTTTCAGCACTTTTTTGAAACATGATTTTAAATGGGCTTTTAAGAAATGGGCTTTCTAGCGGTAAGCAAATAACGATTTTTTCAACTCAAATTAAGTAAATCTTTTGAGAGTCGGTATTTTGAAGTGCACATTTGTACATCGGCAGTCAAATACCTAAACAAAATTTCAAATCCAACGGTTATAAACATTCTAAAGCTATTAGGAAACATTAATTATACGTTCCGAAGTACAAATTTATCGAATATAACAGCTTAACAAAAATTTTTTCAAATAGTCTAAGTGAAATTCCTGATAGGTTCGCCAAAATCCAAATTTCTTATGTTTTTTATGTGAATAAAATTAATTTACATTGAAAAACATTCAAATAGGTGAAATAAATGCTTCAAAATCCTCTTGAACATTTGAATAATTTCTATATTTGTAATCATTTTACTCATACGCCTTTGAAATTGAACTAATATTTCTTACAAAATAAGTTCAAGTTGCTTAAAATCTTTACTAATTGAATAACATTATTCATGGGACATTCTATTGGACCAATATTTTTTACAAAATCAACTCAAACTGCTTTTAAAGTTTACATACTGAATAAAGTTACTCATACGCTTCGTAGGACATTCAAATTAGACTAATGTTTCCTACAAAATCAACTCAAACTGCTTTTAAAGTTTACATACTGAATAAAGTTACTCATACGCTTCGTAGCACATTCAAATTAAACTAATGTTTCCTACGAAATCAATACAAACTGCTTAAAATCTTAACATGCCGAATAAAATTATTCATACGCCCCGTTTGACATTCAAATTGGACTCTTTTGTTACAAAATCAACTCAAACTGCTTAAAATTTTAACATGCCGAATAAAATTATTCATACGCCCCATGGGACATTCTAATTGGACTAATATTTGCTACAAAGGCAAATCAAACAGCTTAACATCTTTACATTCCGAATATAAATTTTTATACACCTCGTTGGACATTGAAATTGGAATAATATTTGCTACAAAATCAACCCAAACAGCAGAATAAAAGTACTCCTACGCCCAGTGTGACATTGAAATTGAACTTGTATTTATTTATACTTAGTAAAAAAATCAACTCAAACAATTTAAAATCTTTACGTTCTGAAAAACATTACTCACACACGTTGTCAGACATAATAACTGCACTAATATTTCCTATACAATCAACTGAAACAAAGAAAATTGCTCATACGCCCACTAAACACTCAAATCCGTCAAGCATCTTCTTTAAAATCAACCGAAATATCTTGAAAATGCGTTCACTCTGAATTTAATTCGAAAATTCAAATACTAAAATTAAGTCAATTTCAATTCATTTTAATTCAAATTTCATTTGCTAAAAAAAAAGAAAAACCAACTCGAAGAGCTTAAGAGTTTACAATGTAATTTGATTCACTTTTACATTCCAAAAAAAAACATTCAAAACAATCAGATATTTGACTTTAAAATCTACTTAAACGGTGCAGAAGTTTTTGCACTTTGAACTATGCCCCGTAAAAAATCGAAATTTGACTAATATTTGCCTAAAGTTACTCATACGCCCTGACAAACATCGAAATTGTGTCAATGTTTGCTTGAAATTCAATCGAAACAGCTAAAGAAATTCTTAAATTTTGAATAAAATTACTCATACGCCCCGGTAAACGCCGTTTGAATTGCTTAGAGAAAGAAATCAATCAGATGCCCGAAATCTTTGCATAACAATGCCAATTCTTAACGGCAGCTTGAACGCTTATCATATACAATTTTTTTACAACAAGTTTTCTAAGTTTTCTTAAAGTTTCCCTTTTCTAAGTTTCCCTTTTATAAGTTTCATCAAAACCTTAAAAAATATTATTTTTCTCTTTTAAAAATAATTGCTGTACCGTGTCAGGTCGGCGCCACGCATTCCAAGCATTCCATTCAATATGTTAACCGCAACAAATACCAATAATTCTCAACTAACTATATTCAACAACTAAGGCCGCACAACTCAAATATTTCAACCGTCCCGTTAATAGGGTCGCAATTTTTTGGCACTTAATCGGCTCGTTATTGGCGAAAATGGCCAAGAATTATGGTTTTCCCTCTCTCCGACTTCCGTCGACTGCACTTCTTTATCGCACAGATATCGACATTTAAGGCAACAATATTCACGAATTATGCAAATTTATTTTGTACGTCCAGCAACGATTTGGGGCAATAAACGCATATAAATTCAGATTGCCACAACGCCGCTGACCAAAGTAAGCGCGTCGACGGCAATGCGGCCGAGTTAAATTGTTTAAATTTATGGCACAACCAACTGAGCTGCCACTGTCAAAAGTTATCTAAATCCCTTCGGGGCATTTCGGACAAAGTGAAACATTTAAAATATTATAAACGCACACACATGCGCGCCAGTTAAGCGACCAGCGAATGGAAGGAAGCGATTGCTGGAACTACAGACTCCGTCACACAACAGGCACGGAGACAAGCGCGTCACATTAGACTTTCATGCAAATGACTGACAGCCTATGCCGACGACCAAGCCCGAGCGTAATCAAAAATGATAAACAGAAATGACAGCTCGCTTGCCAAGTGAAATGAAATTCACTGGAAAGTCAAAAAAATGTAAGTGAAAAAGCACACAACAAAGTGAAATAATTTAGTATGATGAAATATATTTGACTGGGTAGGCAACCAAGGTCATTCAGCACGTAAGTGTGACTCTATGTAAAAGGGACCTGTGCACATAAAGAATCTACAAATTTATTACGATTACGATGCGCACGAAGGTGTTGGGCTCTTTTCAAAAGCAATTACTTTCCTTCTGCCTGCTAATGTAAAAAGTCAATCAAAGAATATTTTTGTTTACTAATTTTACTGGCCCAAAATTTTAACCCGTGTCTGAGTTGGCGTCCAATTGAATTTAATGAAAAGGAGTCTTTAGAGACTTTACATGCTTGAACTTTAAGGAATTTTAAATTTCTATTAAGCTTTATATAAATATGACTCATACGCCCTGTTGAGTACTTAGACGTCCCATATTTCGATGTGTATTTGCGTTCACTTTCACGTACACATGTGCTGAGCGACTTCTATTATTCGATGACAGAAGACTGCCCGCAAAGTTAGGAGTAACAGATTTGTTACTCATACGCATCGTGTACAAAGATTTAATATCAAAATACAAAGTAGAGTAAAAATGCTACGCATGATCACTGCTGCTTCACAAAGCCCACAAGAGCCAGTTTAAATGTTTTGGTGTGTGTATTTTTGACACATTTCATTATTTGATTCAAACAACTGATGCCCACATTTCATCAATAAATGTTAAATCATATTCACGCTTCAACAGGTAACAACATTTGTCCGGTTCATAAATATTACATATTACTCATACGCATTTTCTAAATATAACCTATGCTCGATTATATTCTGAATTAATGTTACCCATACGCCCCGGGAGGCATTTACAATTATTTCATGTGCGTTCTAAATGCGAATTTTTTGGGCATTTCTACGGTAGACTTTTGTAAAGCAATATGGGTATCAAACGATTCAGTGTAACACTGTGGTAAATATAGGATATAGAAATTTGCCCACACTTACTTTCCGCGCGTACAAAACTAGTAAAACCGAGTCGCAGCACATGTATGGAATTAAATATAGATATCAAGTGATTCTATATTTTATTGAGTTGAGTATAAGCTACATAAAAGATTGGCCACACCCACCTAACACGCCTTCCTTCCATGCCGACTTTAGTAACAACAGTCATCCATGGTAGGCTTTATGAAGTCGACTGCGCTCACATTCCGCGTTCAATAAACTAACAAACCAACGCTACAATTCTGTAAAACAATAATTCCTTATTCTGTGTTTAATTAAGGCAATCATATGTCTTCTGAGCTCAGCTCTAATGTCTGTTACTAATAAAATTCGACTATTATATATTTGAGTAAAGCAATATGGTTACTAAACGATTTTGTATCTTACTGGGGCAGGCACAGGTTATGTAAAGTCACCCGTACCTGTCACTCACTGAATAAGTCGGTCACATGTCTGTTTCTGTGGAATGTCGGCAAAGCGGGTAAATAAAACATGTTGAGAATCCGGGAAGTGTGGGCTTATTCTTGAAATGTTAATTTACGAATGACAATGGCACGTCCATTATAGAAACAAAGAATGTGACTTTAATGTTTTCTTAGAAATAAAGCATAAATCATATTTGGTTACAATATCCTCTCATGCAAGTTCAATTTCATTATAGCATAGCTTTGTCTGCGTAAGTTAGTAACATTTGGTATGTAAACGAGCAATCTATAGCATTCTATAGCAAATATTAGATCAATTTGAATGCCGCGCGGGGCGTATAAGTAATTTTTGTCTGAATGTAAACATTTTAAGCAGTTTGAGTTGATTTTGTAATAAAAATTAATCCAGTTAGAATACCTCAAAGGACGTATGAGTAATTTTATTCCGAATGTAGACATTTTAAGCTGGTTGGGTTAATTTTGTAGCAAATATTAGTCCAATTTCAATGTCCCATGGGGCGTATGAATAATTTTCTTCTAATTGTAATGTCCGCGACATTTTTTTCAGAATGTAAAGATTTTAAGCAGTTTCAGTTTGTAGCAAATATTTGTCCAATTTTAATGGTCGACGAGGCGTATAAGTAATTTTATTCGGAATGTAAAGATTTTAAGTTGTTTTAGTTGATTTTGTAATAATTATTAATCCAATTAGAAAGCCCCATGGGGATTATGAATAATTTCATTCAAAATGTAAACATTTTAAGCAGTTTGAGTTGATTTGGTAGCAAATAATGGTCCTATTTCAATGTCCGACGAGGCGCATGCACAATTTTTTTCAGTATGTAAACTTTTAAAACAGTTTGAGTTGATTTTGTAAAAAATAGTTGTTTAATTAGAACGTTCAACGGAGCGTATGAGTAATTTTATGCAGTAAGTAAAAACTTTACTTCCAAACTTTATTTCCAAGTTTAGCGAGGCGTATGAGCAAAGTTATTAAAAATGTAAAAGTTATTCAAATGTTCAAACGTATGTCACACCATTTATTTTACCAAATTGAATATTTTTCAGTGTCTAGAAGTAGTTGACATTATGACAAATGTATTCAGCTGCTTTAATAGGTTTGGACGAAAAACAAAATATGAGAGAAATTGTATTTAGACTATTTGAAACAATTTTCTTTAACACGTTAAAGACCGCATGCCCACCGGTGGGTCACTCCGCAACAACATTACCGGCCCGCGTGCGCATGGGTGGGCACACGACATGTTTTACCTGGGGACCGCTTGTACACCGGTGGGCATGATTTAAATTCAATTTATGTACAGTAGTCCATTCGCCGGTCCCTCGAAGAGATACTGCATATAGCGGACTTAGTTAATTTGACATAGCCACATTTTAAAACGATTTTTTTTAAATCAAACAAAATTGACGAGCCGGTGAATGCCGGTCCCTATGTGAGAAATAAGATTTTTCAATGCGGTCTTCAACGTGTTAAGCTGTTTTAAAGCAAATATTTGACCAATCCGTAGTTCCGGCCGTATGATTAATTTTTTTTCGGTTTTTTCGATTGATTTTAATGCAAACCCTGTTGGATTTAAGTTTTTGTGGAAGCAAATAAAAAGCAATTTTTTCAACTTAGAATTTTTTTCAATATTACCGCATCTCAGTCTCAATATTACAAAAATCTTGACGTCAGCAGTTAAAGCTTTAACATACTTTTCATAGATTTTAAAATAGCACTGCGTTAAATTTGATTTTGTTATGCAATTAAATCGCATGAAACGCGCCGATTTGCTTGGCAACAACAAATGCCTTCGAAGCTTTCATTAACTGTACCAACGCTGCTCTCTAGGCAAATATAACTTTCGTGTAAACTATTTTATGCGTGAAAGTTTTAGTGAAGACAAGTACAACGCAAATAAACATAAACTATTTTATAAACATATACAAACAGAAAAAGTTGCATTGTATATCAAAGCATATGAAAAGGACCTGTTGTTCGCGCTTCGCTTGTGCCGCCAACACGCAAAGTTACTGCCTATGGAAAGCGTATGAACACGCGTCAGCTGTTGGCTTTTTTTTTTGGGCGAATTTTCATTTTCTCCAATTACAGCCGAAGCACAGTTTTGTAAATGAAAGAGTAAAACTGTACACTTGGCAACTGTCTACTTGGCATGGAAAGCTGTCAATAAGACGTACTCTGACGCACAAAGAAAGCCACACACCAACACAAAATTCGACGAATAAGAGGAAACAAACAAAACGCACACAATGAAAACTTGTTCAAAGTTACACACACACAAATACATGCACTGGAATATATAACAACAACCTGTGCTCGAGTATGCATAGACAACAACACACCAACAGACAAACAGCCGTGTCGATATCGACTGAAGCACACTGGCTGACTGAGAGGCCCAAAGAGGTTTAGATGTTGTGTTGGCCAAGTGACAAACAAGCCAACTACCAAAATGGACAGGCAGCTTAAAGTACAGCGGCCAGGTGCACGAAGGGACGTTCGAAGGAGTGTACGGAGAAACCTACGGAAACTCGTACGGGAAGGACGCACGAAGGGATATTAAAACAAGTTAACTCGATTTTTGCCAAGCACAAAGCAAACAAATAAAGCGACATAGTGACGGTAAATGTAAGAAGCAGACACTCGAATGGCCGTCGTCTGTTGGCTGTGACGAGTCGCCGAAAGCTCGACAGACAAAAGCGCCAGCATTGAATTGCCAAACAAAACGCCAGAGACATTTAAAACAGGTAACACTCTACTTGGCCAAACGTATAGACAGACTGACAGGCGAAACGTACAGACAAGTAGCCAACTCTATAGTGCGACTAGTTGAACAAAGTGTCCCCAGGCGTTTGCACAGCGACAGTCAGATAAGTAAAGGTGCTATAAATGCACTGGTGAGACAAGAACAGCGAAAGCGAAAGACACCACACAACAAAGCAACAACCGGTGCGACCCAATGGATGCAAAGCCCAAGAAAAAGCTGAACAAGTTGGCATCGTTTATGACAAACGCTTCGATGGCTCACAAGAGAAATTAGTTGTCATTCAGTTGCTTTTTGCTTGCTTTCACCATCACAGTCCCTCTACTGATTTCTCTGCTTGTTTTGCTTATATACGGTTTTTCTTTTTAAGGTTGACAAACCTTCGAGCAGACAGTCAGCAACAAGCACGCACGATAGCCGCCAATGACAGCAGCGTAAATTTCGCCTGCTCTGTGAAGTTAGACGGCAATCAGGGAACAGCGGAAAGACTACAGACTGACAGATAGACGGACAGACTGACAGATAGACGGACAGACAGTGGTTGTTCATTCGCCAAATCGATAGCGCCTTCACTCGACATTCCGCAACCCGTCCGCACATTTCCATTTACTTTGCATTCAGCCAAGTTTCTGCCCGGCGGCCAAAGACACTGCCCACCTCCACTCCTGACCAGCCGCCTGCTGCTGTTCCTCGTTTGGTATGTATGCCACCAGACGAAAGTCAAACTATACCGAATTGAAAGGCGTTTTTCATTAGAGGCATCAGACAGCACCAGTCAAGTACCGTTTCGACGTTGCTTCACTTTAAACTTGCAGCCGAATAGTTTAAATTAGGTTTCAGTGTCTGTGTGTGTGTGCGTGTTTGTATGTGTGCTGGTGTATGTTTGTGCGGTGAGAAGAGGCCTTTCAATGGATGGAATGAATGCTGTTGCCTCGAGGAATTTGACTTTAAATGTTTTTTTGCCAAATTTTCGCAGCAAAATCTCGAGTCTAATTTGATTGCCAGCATTTAAGCGGCCAAAGGAATTTTGATTGGCTTTGTGTGCCAGCAGATCATGTTTGTTGTTGCTACATAAGTGTTGCTGGTCGACAATTGCGGCAAAAGGCTACATTTCAAAGGAATTGCCCAGCGCCAGCAACAATTGCACAAAATTGCGCTTATTTCTGGTTAGATTAAACATTCAACTTAGTATTCCGAACGTAAATGAGTGTAATTTAAAATTCCTTTGGCAAATGTGAGCAATTTTAATTTGCCACAAAATATTCCCTTTTATGATTACAAATGTTTATTGGTATATGTGTGCAAACATTGAGCTTGGCTCAGTGTTGTATAAAAGTTTTTAACACTCGCTTCGTTCCAAATAAAATGCAATAATTGCTTAAAAAATATTCATTTATTTTGAATTTAAATTGTAAATTAAATGTATTTATAATTTATTTATTATAATTTATTAGTTAGTTTCTCATATTTGTATCTGGTCTTCAAGGCAATATTTGTGCAAAATAAATTAAAATAAAATGAAATACTTAAAATTAAAAAAATAAAATAAAATAAAATAAAATAAAATCTAATCAAATCAAACCAAATAAAATCAAATAAAATCAAATAAAATCAAATAAAATCAAATAAAATAAAATGAAATAAAATAAAATAAAATAAAATAACCAACTGGAGAAGGGGCGCGCAAAGTAGAGGCACCTCGAGAGAATTTAAGCGGCAAGCCGTAATCCGGTAACTGACTTTTATGGCCAATTAAGTAAGTAAAAGAAAGCAAAGACTATTAATATGTCCAAAGAAAGTGTATGTCACATATTGAATCAAGATTCAAGCATTCGACTTTCGGCGTGTTGCGTGCCGCGTTTGCTCACTTGTTCGAATGAGCACTACATTTATTATTAATCAGTCAAGAAACATTTGATTGTATACTTACTGACTAAAAAAGAACAAACTTATGAATAAATAAACAAAATACTAATACATAGTATTCAATAACTTGACTATAGACAAAGTTCAACATATTCCAAAACATTGTATTTGAAGCAGTGAATTCCACTAAAGAGTTCTTAAAGATATTTCTTAACGTTTCAGTTTCGTTTTCACGAGACCAATATTAAACAAATCAAAATGCCGAAAAGATCTATGAAATGAAAGATGTTGTAGTTAATCCGCTTCAAACGAGACTGGCAATCAACCAACCAATGACATCCAATGACAATCAAAGCCAATGACATCAAAAAATGACACAAATAGGATGGACTTTCTATCCTGCAAGGTTTTTAAATTTACGAGTGATTTACGTGTAAGAATTTGAGAGCTCAGAACCATTGGGTCTTCCAAAAGTCATCGTGGCTTGGTTATGGTGGCCTTTGTATGACTAGAGGAGGAACTTTGAACTTTGAACTTTGCGTCGAAAATCACTCCTCGATCTTAAATCTCAGTAAGAGATTTCAAATAAGAAGTTGAATTACGATAGAAGGTTCGACAGACAGTATAACTTTTAGAAAATGACAGATGAAAGCATTTATTAATATTTAGAGGCAAACTATTGCAAGGACACTACCTGTGGACAGTATCAAATTCTGTCTGGAACATCTGAGAATCCGCAGAGTTCCTACCAATTGAATACATTTTCAAGTCGTGAGTGTAAAACAGAAAAATAGCATCAAAAAAGCTAACATCGTAAGACCAAAAATACTACCTCGAGGTGCACTCGAAATTGCAACAAACGTCTGAGATGGAATGTTGTAGACAACCACTACACATCTACGATTACTTTAGTAGGACTTAAGCGAAGCCAGTAAGGCAGACACAGTCACTCATTGTTCACTTTTCTGCTTTACATCCAAGCCAACACCCTTCTGACACCTGGCACGTTTCTCACCCATTTGCGAGAAACAGCAGCTGGTGCAATGCACAGCCTGCCAGTTGTCACTCGTCTCACACACTCAGCTTTTGCAGCGACATTTAGTTTGCAATTAAGCGTCAAGTGTCTTACGGCAACTTTGTTTTTGTTTGCCTTTCATGAGTTGGTATTACTTTCAATTGCGCTTTTTGCCACTGCACTCCCGTGCAACACTGTGTGCCATTCGCTACGCTGCTGTGCACTGAACAGTTGCTACGTTGAGTGCAATTCACTTTTTACGTTGGTTGCGTTCCCCTCGCTCGAGCGCCACAACAAATCAATTTCAATTTAAGCAAACTAATCAAAAGTAGTTGAGCTACGTTTAGCTCGGTGCAATTTTTATTGCCTTTGCACTATTCACTTAATGCTCGAGCGGGGATGTGCCGCGCAAAAACCGATAATTTGCGCCGCGGGAAAACTCGAAGCGAGGTAACGCGTTGATAGTGGATGGGTGTGCCGGATCAGGTATGCATCGCAGGGTCAACTATACGAAATTACTTTATAACAATAAATTGTGTAATAAAACAATTGAATAATATATATGTTGTGTTCTTGTAATAAATCAAATATTTATTTTTTCTATTTTTGTTTATTATAATTTTATTTGATTTAATTTTAGTTTTAATAATTTAATTTATTTACTTATTTATTTAATTTTGAAATATATAAATATTTATATAATATATATAAATATATATATAATATTTATTTTTTCTATTTTTGTTTATTATAATTTTATTTTATTTAATTTTAATAATTCAATTTATTTACTTATTTATTTAATTTTACAATATATAAATATATAAATAATATTTATTTTTTCTATTTTTGTTTATTATAATTTTATTTGATTTAATTTTAATAATTTAATTTATTTTCGTATTTATTTAATTTTATAATTATATTTAAAGTTTATTTATGTTGTAATTTTATTAACCCTTTCGCTACAGGTTTTTACTGGGGAAAGTTAAAATTTTATATTTCAAGTCTTAGGCTTCTATGTGGTTATTTTAGCAACATTCTATAAGACATTTTTTTATTTTTATACTCGGACCCTGTATTTTAGAGTGTTTTTCTATGAGAGCAACCACATCGTTGTGGCTGTAATAATTACTTATCCCATTTTCGGCCACTACCAGAAATAGCCAATATTTTTTTAATTCCTTTTAAAGACTTACATTTAGGACCTTAATCAAGAATATTTTTGGATTTTTTTTGTGTTTTTTTTTAAATTATTTTTTTTATAAATTAATAAAAATTTAATTTCAAATAAAAACAAATATATATGTATATAATTTTGGTCAAATCATAATCAAGCATGAAAACAAACAATTGTTGGCATACATATGTACATACATGACGACTTCTGGCCAATGGTCGATTTTTCGACCACTGAAAAGTACGCGGTGCTGAGAGGTAAAAATATTTTCATAATCTTATGGATATCAATTGATTGTGGTTATTTGGTCTTTAGGCTTCGTAAATAATCAATAATAAATCAATAATTTGAAAAGGTTATATATTTTTCAGAATATTCAAAATATGACTAAAAAAATGTTTTTTTCGTGCCTTCGCCAACATCTCTAAATTTATCTTTTTTAAAAAAAATTATTATTTCGAGGTGTTACCAAAAGACCAAAGCTATTTTATGCATCAAAAGTTCACAGATATAATGTCTAAGTGCAGAGCTACTCTCCTTCAAAGTGGCTGGTCGAAAAATCGACTAGCGGCCGAAAATGGGTTAAACATAAAGCTTTTTACGCATAACGAAAATTTGAATATTTCTTCATTTACTTCAGCCAAAATTTAAAAAAAGTATCTAAATTGAAAGAAAACGTCAAATTAAAAAGTTCTCTAATTTTTTCTGCTTCTTCTTCCTTTACTATGTCAAGATATACCATTCAAAAAACGTGTATACTTCTCTTCTTTAAAGTTAAATATTCAGTTTATTAATTTCGTATTTTTCCTAAAACTTCAGAGTATTCTAAAGACCAACAAAAAAATGTATTCTTGTAACCATAGAGGATGCAGACGTCCACAAAGTAGCATGTTGCCATATGGCAACAAAATAGCGAAAGGGTTAATATATTAAATTTGAATTTTTTTAATTTTTAAAATTAATTTTACATTATTTTACCGCTTCCAAAAAAAGGGTACGTGAAAGTCCTAATCGGGGATTAACTTCAAATATCATAAATAATTTTCCGAATGCGCTGGCGCTGCTGGAAATGAATTTTCGTTGGTTGAAATATTTAAATATTCCGTTGGATTAAAATTTCCATCCAATCACATTTGAATTTTCACAACAAATTTTCATGAAAGCGCGTAATCCGCAACAATTCAGCGGAGCCACGCAACGCACGTAACCGAGCAGCGTGCCAGTGCCCTTGAGCCGCACAATTCATTATTTCAACACAGCAACATTAAGTTCTAAATTGCATTTCATGCTGCCACACAATGAACGCACGCACACACTGACACGCACCAGCTGGCAGCACTTAATTGCATATTCAGCTCTTGCAAAACTTTTGTCGTTAACCCTTTGTTATGCCGTCGTACATATAAGTAATAAGCCCCCACATAAACACACACACACACACTTTTTATGTGTGAGTGTTGCACATTAAGCAGGCCATAAAGCAGCCAAAGATATCAGTGCGTACGCACGCAACATATGCGTTGTCTCAACTCACAGGTGCAGGTATGTGTGTGTGTGCTTGTTTGCTCTGTACTCGAGAGTGCACGCCAAGGTGTTGTGCAAGGTGTAAATGTACCGTTATGGTTTTATTGAAATGCCTTAAGTGCCACAAGTTGTTTGCAGAGCAAACAAACAAACCGAATTTCGTCACTGCTGTCACGGCTATAGGCAACGCCACCAACACCACAACAACAACAATTACAGCTGCGCGATATGTGACCCCTGTCAGCGCTTAATGTAAGTTTATTATTTGTTGCGTGCTGTGTGTGGGCTGAGTTGTTGTTTTGTTGATTTGTGTTTTTCTTTATGCTGGCGCTAAAAATAAAAGCACACGTTTAGGCGCTCAGCCAAAACTACCGAAATAGCAACGGCGACCGCCACAACATGCAAGTTTTAACCTTTCTTGCTTAGCTTGAAGAGCAGCCGACGTCATGGAAAGTCTATGCGACGCGCCCTTCGCTATGCACACTTCGGCCACCATAGCCACGCCTTCCATCTGGCCAGTCACAGTCTAGATTGGAACTAATTTATAGCCGGGGCCAACTATGCACTGCCGCCTGTGTCGCCCTCGTGTACGACTTTCTGCTTTGCTTTGGCGCACCCGCAGACCGTTCAGCTACGGGAGTTAGTTTTCTGCCCGCCGGTCTGTTTGTTTGTTTACTTAACTTTTTTTGGAGGCCGTCATTGTTATTGTTGTTGGGCCCGGTGCTTGGATCGGGCATTTATTTATTACTTTCCGCCTGGCAGCACAATGACTGGCCAACGGTTGTCATCTTGTCGTCTTGTGTTCCGCATATTTTGCTTATTTTTAGAAAATCTCACTCTCTCAATTTCACCGGCCGGCGGCCGCGCGCTCTCCTGCACAGCGACTGGCGTTCTTTCACGAGTTCATCAGTGTTTTCTTCATTGCACGCACAAACTTTTAATCACTCTCAACGTCTTTGGAAATGCGTTTTCTACTTAAATGAATTTGTTGTCCCTGCCTCGTTTATATGCTGCCAGCGCCTCGTGAGGCGCCTAAAAATATGCTATGCGAATACTTATTTGCTCACGTAGAGTAATAAAATTTCATTGATTGCTACTGCACGCTCGGCCATTCACCAACAGTCCACCCATCCATCTTACGGCCTGTTGGTGCCATCTGTTTGTCTGACCGTGCAATGCGTGTGATGTAATCTGTTTATGAGCTTCTAACGTAGGTTGGGAGGGTTTTATTTTTAATTCTATATTTGTGGTAATTTTAAGTTTGTATTTTTTAGACTTGGTTTTCATGCTGCTTGGACTCGATTTGTTTCTTCGCAGGCTGAGAGGTTTAGTTAGAGAAGAGTTGTGTGCAGCAAGCACTTCCACTCGGAGACCCTGTTTGGTCCACTGTGATTCCCTTCATTTTAGAATCAGGTACCCTTCCCTATCTGTTAGATTTGTTATGGATGCAGACGAAGATCTTTTGGAAACCTTTTTGACGTGGCGGAGAAATTGTGCAGGTCGCCAATCTGTGCATCAGCTATTTCCACAACTCCATTGAAGAACCTGGCCCCAAGAGTGCAAAGCCTTCGTTCCTAATGGACAGTGGCATAGCAGTTGCTCGATTGATTCCACTGCATTCCCGTCTCTGCAGCTTCTGCAAAAATTATCGGTCACCAATCAACTACCAATCAATACATCAATTTCTCAGTGATCTGTGAGTAACCTCGCATAATGCTCTTACTTCTTCTCATTGGTATAGTTTTCAGTTTTGCTTCTGCTTCCTCCTTCCCGATTATCCTTTGGATTTCACCGACTTTTGGCACTGACACTGAAACTGATTCAAAAAATCTAAACCACTTTAATTTAATCGTTTGATCCAATAAATTCAAAAAATTTACTTTTTTTGGTTCTTTGAACTTTTTTTCCGACTTGCCGTGAGATTTAAGCAAGTTTTGGTGAAGATCCAAAAATGAAAATAAAACAAATCCATTACGTCAAAATGTCGTTTGGATTTAAATATCGATTTGGATTGTTGGGCCGTTAAAAAGTGGAAAAGTAGTAAATTTGTTACTTTTTTGGACTTGTCTCTGACTTATATAGATACTGTGAGCTTTTGAAATCCTTTGGCAGTTTCGAAATATCTAGAAATATTTCAAAAAATTTTAAACAGATTTTTCTGTGATTTCATTTTTAAATTTTAGCGACTTCTGGCGATAAAAAATAAATTAAATTATCCATAAACTGGATCAAATGTCATTTCGATTTGGGTTTTTTGATCTTTTGAAAACTGAGAAATGTCTGTATTTTTAGATTTTTCATGCTTTTTTCCAATTCGCCATGAGACTTACGCTGCTTTTGGCGTTGTTTCAATTGATTGAGAATTTTTTTTTTTCAAACGGGTCATATTTCATCTCGATTTGAAGGTGAAGCTTTTATTTTTTGAGCCGTTAGACAAGTGGGAAAATTTTTTTATTTTTCAGGTTTTCCACGACTATTTACGCAGATTCTAAAAATTCTGAAGAGTTGTTTTAATGCGAAGCGAACGTCGTTGCAATTGCGATGTTGTTTTTGGTTTTTGCCCCATTTGAAAAGTGGAAAACTGTACATATTTCGATCTTTTGGACTTCTCTCCGACAAACAGTGTGCTTAGTTTTTGGTTTAATATTTTTTCAATCTTTCTTCTTTCTCTTCGTTCGAAGAAATACATACAGTCGTGTCTGGGTATAGTGAACACCCTATATAGTGAACACCTCGATATAGTGAACACCCAAATTTTGACATGTAGCCTCTAAATCATGATACAAAAATATACAGGTAGATTCAATCGAGCAAAATTAAAAGTCATTTGCTTTTTTGACAAATAAAAATAAAATTTTAAGGGTGCAAAAAATAGTAAGAAATACAGAAACTGAATGATATACTACATAAACTAATTGTGTGAAATTGCAGCTCTGTAGCAAAAATGAAAATAGTAGTACAAAATTTGTAAACAAATATTTTTTTCCAATTGTCAATTTTATTTTTATCTGACGCATTGAAACTACCTGTATATTTTTGTATCATGCTCTAAATATTGAAAAAAAAAAATTTTGAAAACATTTCAAGCAAAAAGCAAAAAGTGTATTTTGAGCAAATAAAACGAGTTTTTGAACAAAAATGTTAACCTTGATATAGTGAACAACCTTAGTACTGTGAACAGGCCTTGCAATAATTAGTTCACTATTTCCAGACACGACTGTATAAATTTTTTTGTTCAACATTCGCCCTCCTTCATCATTTTGTGCTTCATCTAGCCGTGTTTTGTTTATGCTTCTTCATTCACCGAATGTTTTCTATCTGCATACTCCTTTCCGCCTTTTGCGGCCCTTTTTCTATGATTCGCTCTTCTCCTACTCACTCTCGATGTCCTTTTTTAAGTTGAGCGCTCCTTTACTCACCTGTGCACCTTCTTCTACAATGAATCTCCAACTCGCTAGTCTGCTACTTATGGGCTTCCAGGCCTCTTTTAATCATTTAACACTTTCACTATTTTGTTGCCATATGGCAACATGCTATTTGTGGACGTCTGCATCCTCTATGGTTGCAAGAATGCATTTTTTTGTTGGTCTTTAGAATAATTTGAAGTTTTAGGAAAATACGAAATTAATAAACTGAATATTTAAGTTTAAAGAAGAGAAGTATACACGTTTTCTAATGGTATATCTTGACATAGGAAAGGAAGAAGAAGCAGAAAAAATTAGAGAACTTTTTAATTTGACGTTTTCTTTCAATTTAGATATTTTTTTTTAATTTTGGAAGTAAATGAAGAAATATTCAAATTTTCGTTATGCGTAAAAAGTTTTATGTTTAAGTAATTATGGAATGTTGCTAATATAACCACATAGAAGCCTAAGACGTAAAATTTAAAATTTTAGCTTTCCCCAGTAAAAACCTGTAGAGAAAGAGTTAATAACACCACTGTCAAAGCTGACCTTCTACCCAACCTTCTACTTGCTTATTCAAAGCCCAAACTCCGCCAAGTAGTCAGTTCCATCCCAGTATTTTTACTTCTCAACTATTTTCAATTAAGCTTCGATCACGTTCAAACCTCATCTTCTCTCTTCAACCCACTTCAACTGTTCTTTTCACACTAACTTTTAACTATTTCGATCGATTTCCTTCTGAACTGAACATTTTGCCATACGGTTGTCCTTGTCTTTTTGTCTTTTTTATGCTCCTCTGAATGTCCTACAAGGACCACAATGCTACATCAAACAAATATTTTATGTCGTCTTTCTCATTCTTCCTTCTTCTTGTTCTCCCATATGTAATTATCTTTACTCCATAAATGCGGAAGCTGCCAAGAGCGTTCATGTGTCGATTTCAGAACGTCTGGACATGCAATTAAACATACTGTCCACATTAGTTATTGCTTACAGTCACCCACCTCCGTTCCACACCAAATAACATCTGCTCACTCTTCAACGAACTAACAAATTTGATCATATTTTACCCAATATTAGACATTAGAAATAATGCAAAAACAACACAACTGAAATGAATCAATACTTCATTCAAACCATATCAGAAAGCTGAATCCTTAAAGCTGAATTCCTTGTAGCTGAAATAGCCACACCTCGCATTTTCCAAAGTTCAAAGACGCTTTTTTTATTATTTATTTGATGTAGCAATTTAATCGTTTACGGGTGGCAATCATCAGTTTTTGGGAAGTTTTCTTTTCTCTAACCTCGCTTCATACGAATAGCAGCGTGACTGGTTTCCACTTCCGATACATTTTCTTATCTTCTCTCAAATATTTTATAAATATTTTACGTTTACATTTATTCAGTTTATGGCTTTTATCCCTTTCATAAATATTTTCTACGCATTTCCTGTACTTGTCTGGATTTGTTTTGCCGCATGCTTTGCAACACCTTTTTACGGTTATTTTTCCTTAAACGTCTTCGGTCGCTGTTACATGTGTCGCTCCGTGAAAAATTTGCCGCTCCATTTCTTCGCTTTCGTTAAATCTTAATTCAGATAAGAGCATTCCATGCTGCATTGCTGAGCCGTGTTTGTGTCTGCCGATTTGTCTGTCTTTCCGGCCACCTCACCAACACTTTCATCAAAAACTTTATTGTGCTTCTCTTTGCTTTCTTTTCTTCTGTTGGTGGCGTTCTTTTTTGCCAGCTGCCATATCCGCTTTTTGTTGCTATCTACTGCTCTCCTGTAGGTGTGTGTGCGTGTGTGTGTATGTGTGTACAATGAATACAAAAACAAATCGCGCATGCTGCAAAATAACAAAGCATACCAACAGGCATTTTTGGCATTCTT
The DNA here is from genome assembly GCA_964056695.1 of Melieria picta. Taxonomy (NCBI): domain Eukaryota; kingdom Metazoa; phylum Arthropoda; class Insecta; order Diptera; family Ulidiidae; genus Melieria; species Melieria picta. The sequence continues at coordinate 16,794,664 of OZ057399.1, forward strand.
TTCTGTTGCGCTTCGCGCCCCTCACATCGCTCGACGCATTGGCGTGAAATTGCGAACCTTGTCAAACGGCATTTGCCGTGACGATTTCCCTGGCAATTCCTTACATCTCTTTGTTGCACACAATAAAGAAATATTATATTATTTCATTATACGCAACTTGAGTTTAGTTGCATGATTTTTCATTTTCACTTTGGCCATGAGGAGTGAGTGGAGAGAAATGCTTTAAAGTGGAATACTTTCAAAAACTCTTCAATACAAACAAAGGCCTAAATATGGGAAAAATGGAATGAAAAATGGGTGGTTTACAATAACATCCAACAAAAGTAATCATCGAAACCTGAAATGCATCAAAGAAATGCCATGCTGTCAATTTGTTGGAATTACAAAGGTGCTGTGTATTTTGAGCTGCTCGCAAGCAACGAAACGGTCAATTCAGATATGTGAAACTAATGAAACTGAAGCAAGCAAAAATTGTGTTTCACCACAACAATGCAAGGTCTCACATAGCTTTGGTGACTTGTAGAAAATTATTACGGCAAACCATGACCTTGCAGCATCAGCTAACCGTTTATAAGAAAGTTTGCAAAACTCTTTGAATGATAAAACTTTCAATACTAATGATGACGTGAAATCTGACTTTGTTCAGTATTTTAATCATTAAGTTTCCAAAAAAATGGCAAAAGGTCATTGCACAAAATGAAAATCATATTATTGATTCAAGTTTATTCGTTGTTCAAAAGGATTGATTTTTATTTCAAACTACAAAACCGAAATTACATATTAAATTAAATTAATTATTATTATAAATTAATTATTATAAATTAATTATTTTTTGACAAACCACTATTTAAAATTAATCTGATGGCAACATGCAACAAGATAGAAATAAACAAATATTTTTATATTAATATACTTTAGGTTATAGTAGCAGTCTTCTCACCTAAAAGAGTAACTGATTCACTTCCATTCTTTCGCTTTTAAGTTTTTAAGTAAGTAAGTTTTTTAATCTTCCTAATTGTGTAGAGTAGAAACGGAACGAAAATTTCCACAGATCGAGAATTTTTATTTTACGTAAATCGGTTTCATTTTTTTCTTTCTCTTTTTCTTCTTAGCCTTTTTCTTTTTCTTTGGTTTCAGCAGCTTTGCCTTTAGATTGATCTTTTTATTCTTCTTCCTTTATCTTCCTCTTCTTTTGATTCTGTACCTTTTTCATCTTTCCCTTCTTCTCCTAATTCTTTTATCATCTTCTTTGCATTCTTCTTTGTCTTCTTTTTTACTTTTGGTATGAGCTTCTTCGTCTTCCCTTTGTTCTTTTCTTTTTCTTCTTCTCTCTTTATGTTCTTCTTCTGTTGATTATTTACACTCTTCTTCTTTCTCTTTTTGTTCTGATTATTTTTCATCGTCTTCTTCTTATTCTTCTTCTTCTTTTTCGTTTCCTCTTTTTTTATTACTTCTCATTCTTCTTTACTATTTTCTTCTTCTTCTTTTTTCTCTTTGTATTGTAGCTCTTTTTCCACCTTCTTCCCTATTGTTCCTTGTTTCTCTTGCTCTTTTCCGTGTTTCTTTTCTATTTCTTTATTCTTTATTCTTTCTTCCCTTCCTAAAACTTCATTTTATTTTTCTCCCATCTACACTTCCTATTTTTCTTTTTCTATTTTTCTTCCTTTTATTAAATTTCCTCTCCTTTCTTACTTCTCCTTTTTAATTTATCTTTCTTCTTCTTCTTTTCTGAAACGCTACGAAGAAGAAAAAGGAAGAAAAACATTTTATAAAAGGCAGAAAACAGAAAGAATATTTATCTTCTTTCACAGTTCTTTTTCGTTTTCTTTTTATTCTTCCTTTTTTAGTATTTAGTCTTTATTCTTCATTCTTTCTTTTCTCTTCTTTCTTCTATCTTTTTTCTTTTTTTACTTTCTTCTTTCGTATTACTTCTTTCTACTTCTTACTTTCTACTTTTTTAACTTCTTTCTTATTTTTTATTTCTAATTTCGTCATTCCTTTTTCTTCTTTCTTCGTTCGTCATTATTCTTCCTTCTTTTATCTTTATTCTTCATCCTTCGTCTTTCTTCTTTCTTTTTTCTTTTTACTTCTTAAATACTTCTTTATTCTTTAGTTTTGTTTCTTTCTGCCAAATTCTCTTCTGTTCTGTACTTTCTGTCAAATTTTTTTGCAGGACTTTGAAATCACAAAGCATAAAAAAACGTAACTCTTTCGATATTTTGTTACCATATTTAATATTCAACATTTGGACGCCTGAAGCTTTTCAAGCTTCAAGAATCATTATTTTAAAAACCTTTATTTTCAACTTTTTAAGATTGATTTCAAAATACAAAACATTTCTGAATGATGGTTTTCATGTTTTTATATTTTAAATTTCATACAAATTGACAATTGTTCAAAAAGATAAAAAATAAAACCTGACTGATTTTTTTTTTTTAATTTTACACTTTTTTTCACACTTTTTAAGTTCCAATTGTTTCTATAAAACTACTCGACACGAAAAATGCTCCTAAAAATAAAAGTATTTTTTAGACTAATCTTCGGCTGCTGAACACGAAACTGAAAATCAAAAAATTTTCTTAAGAACTTTTGAACTTTCAGAACTTTGAAATAGAAAAAAATTTAGATGTATGAATCTACAGACTGAGATCCAAAACATTTACATATGTTTTGCATACCTGACATATTTTGGTCCTGAAAGTTAAATATAGAAAATTTAGTTAAAAGGAGAAAATTTTCCTCTTTCATTTCATACCATCATATCTTTATCATTGCACAACCGCAAATATTTAAAAAAATATTTGAAATGTGTACGTCCTTAAAATTTTAAAGTCCTTTAAAAAGGTTTTTGGGTCAGAAAATGAAAAACTGACTATGCCAGGATATTATAAATGACCTCTAGTTTCACGTCTATATCAACATTTGGATGGATCTGGGAAAAATTAAAAAAAATTTTCGCACGGTGTAATAAATGAAAAGTTGGTGTTTTCCAATCGAAAATCAGCTTTCTGTGAACATAAACTACGTTTGCTCGAAGAAAACTAAATCAACTAAAATTATGTCAAGCGGTTATCTTACTCCACAACCTCTGTCCCCCCTCCATTTCTAAGCAACTAAAAAGTCAGTCAAAGATAATTAGAAACTCTGCACATTAGCAAATAAATATTTAAGGTAATTGCGAGTGGACATGCGACATCAAAGACAACACCAGGCGCCCAACTAACACTTCAACAGCCCGAAAGGTCACAAGGAAATAACAAAAACGAAACGAACGAAATAGCAAAGCAAAAAAGCCAAAAGGGTTCTATTTGCATAGAAATGCCAGTGAAGGCAGTAACGAAATATGCAAATAAATTATGACCGCGAACGCTGCCACTGCCACTGCCACCTTTTGTTTCCTACGGCTGTCGCTTGGCCACTTACTGAGTGACGCACAAGTCGCCACCGTAATCGGAGACGCGTAGTTAGGCCCAAACACCGCTGCGCCGGAAAAGCGCGTGGCAAGCTTTTAGTTTTGCGCCTTTATGCGTCGGCCAACACTTGATGTTTATTTATTTTTAGCCAAGTGGTGCTTTCAATAAAATGACAAGCCACTGCAGTACTCGATTCGGTTAGGTTTTCGCCCGAAGCGGCTTTCTTTTACAACGTATTCGCTAGCCGAAATAATGGAAAACCGAAAAACCGGTAAACCAAAAATTGGCCATTGCGAATGTTTGGTCCAGCGCCGGTCTCATTAGAATAAGAAGAATTCTGGAAGCCGCACCGAAATGCAATCTTTAAGAAAGCACACATCCAGCAGGCACTTGACAATTGTTGTTGCCGTGTTGCGCCTTAAACGCTTAAAAACCGCTTCTAAAGTTCTCCACTTAATTGTGACATTTCAGCATTTCATGAAAAAAATCATTTCGCTCCCGCTGTGTTTCGTCGACTGTAGCGAAAGTGTTATTTCTTGTTGTTGGGCTGTAATTATGCGGCAGCACCTGCTGTTGCTTCACTCAAATTGAGACTAAAAGTAAAAACGTTTACGAAAGCGCGAGCACTTCTGGTGGCCCAAAGGGGATTTTGCACAAGCACTCGTGTTGTGGTAGTTTTGTCGAAAATACTTGAAAGGTGTATTTGCGCTGAATTGATGTGAATTGTAAGCTTGTGGCGCATAAATAAATAAATAAGTGCACGCACATAAAATATGTCGCCGCCGTTGCTGAGCGCCGTTTAAGTGCTTTTTCGAAACGCATTTGCCGCCACGCAAAGCTTGGAGATGCATAAGTTTGTCGATTGCACAGCCTAATTGTAACATAAGGCGGATTGAAATATTACTCATACGCCTAGTCGCCTAATTAGGGAATTAGTTTCCTAAAGTTTGCGCGCCAAATCCAATTAATTCACTTTGTAATTGTTTTCAAATTACATTAAAAAATCACTCAGACAGCCATGCACACTTCACTTTGATCAACATTTTGCTCAAATCGCGCCATGAACTGCGATCTGTGGTCTATGAGCTGTGTGAACTGAGTAATGTCTAATTCATGTTGTAGAATAAACTGATTAATTTTTCGCTGTTGAAAATGAATGTAAAGACATTGCGTGGCTCCATAAAATGTAAGCTAAATATCTAAAAAATTCATAAAAATAGAAAGTAAATTAACGACTCTGAGATCATTAGTTGCGGCAATATGCTTCACGTTCGGTCGTTTAGCTTGCGATTTTGCTTTGTCCAATTACTGTCTATTTATAGTTGTAAAGGCCTGGGTTGCTTCAATTTTTAAAAATTTAATTTTAAAAATTTAAATTTAATTTAATTAAATTTAAAAATTAAAATTGGTCGTTTAAAGATTGCTTTTGTTCATATTATAAACTTGGACTTTTTTATTTGAATTTTACAATATAAACTTAAACTTTTATTTAATTTGCGTTCCAACTCCAATTTCACCGCCGCCGATCTCCGCAGTTGCCAAATTTCTCCCCCGACACCACCGAAGCCCAGGGATGCATTCCCGACTCCAATGGTGCCAAACCAGTTCACAGCTCTGGCATTACATTCGGCCGGCCTGACTATAGATCGGCCTCGATCGCAGTGTAACTAGACTAGGAGCATGCAGCAATTGTTCTATCTCGAATGTGTATCCATGGTTTCATGCGAGCGGCTTCAAGAATTCCCCGATATGGCAGTTGAGTTAACTGACAAGTCTCAATATCCGTTACTTCGTAACGGTCATTCGGAAATATGCGGCTAATTTTATATGGTCCTCGATATTTTGGCAATAACTTCTTATTAGACCCTACAGTAGTATCGACATTCCTTATAGCAACATAGTCTCCCTCCTTAAAAACAAAGGGTTGAGGATTTTTTACTTTGTTAATCCGCTCGTTACGGGCTTGGGACAATTGAATTGCTTCGCTAGCCTTTTGGCGTATTTCAGGCAAGGAGGCACGGGGTGGGTCTGGAGAATTATCCTTCAAATATTCGGTCAGCTCGTCCACCAATGGTCCCCGCTGTTCGATACCAAATAACAACACGCTTGGGGGTTGTCGAGTTGAACTGTGTACGGAATTATTTAAAGCATATTCAACACGTGGAACCATCTTGTACCAATCAGATTGATGCAACGGCTCAGATAACTTCCCAAGCATAGGGGACAATACTCTATTTACTCTCTCCACCTGCCCGTTGGCTTGCGGCGAAGCGGTTGCTACTTTAATATGTTCTATATTTCGTTCAGAAAGGAAGATCGAGAAATCGAAGGAGGTAAAACAAGATCCACGGTCAGAAATTAGTCTTCGTGGTCTACTATAGGATTCGAAGTACTTGTCGAGGCAAATACACAATTCCTTCGTGCTGGTTGTATTCGCAGGGTAGAGTCTTGTGTATTTGGTGTATGCATCAATTACAACAAGAAGGTATTTTCTCTTAGAGATGACGTTAGGCAACGGTCCTAGATGGTCAACATGGATAGTGTCAAAAGGTACAGCTGCTTTAGGAATACTATGGAGGATTCGTTCGGAAGCCTTTTTAGGGACGGAATGCAAGATACAATACAAACAATTTCGAATGTAATATTCGATCTTAGACCGCATAGAGGGAAACCAATACGTTTTCCGCAGGGAGTCAAGGCATTTGTCCACACTTAAGTGACCCAATTTCTCATGTATCATTCGAATTAAACTGTCTTCAAGGGCTTCAGGTACATACAAACACCATTTATCGTCATGACTACGATAAACAAGGCCATTTACAAGGTCATACATCTGAACGGGTCCCTCCTGCAAACGGTTTCTCAATGCTACAATAACTGGATCCCTGGACTGTTCGGCTTGAATCTGAAGATCGACATCATCAGGGCTAACACCGACCACGGCAATGGTTTCAGTACAGGTTTCGCATATGACAGGGTCAGGTGAAGGAGACGGGATACAAAGGGTGTCAGCGGGCTCAGGAAGGTGATGTGTCTGACGGCTCAGCGCATCAACATGGCCCATGGAAGTTCCCCTTCGGTGAACAATAGTGTAGTTATAGTTTTCCAACTCCAAAGCCCAACGGGCAATTCTGGGATTCACGCACTTTTTAGCCAATGTTTGGGTTAAAGAGTTGCAATCGGTGATGATTCGGAAAGGTTGATTATCCAAGTAGATACGGAAACGCCGCAACGCATAAATTATCGCCAGAGTTTCTAACTCGAAACTATGGTATCGTGACTCAGCCGCGGTTGCCTTTCGAGAATAATATGACACAGGGTGGAACTTTCCGTCAGCTTGACGCTGAAGTAATACAGCACCAAAACCGCTAGAGCTAGCATCAGTGTGCAATTCAGTTTCCCGGTCGCGGCCATAAATACATAGTATGGGTGGTTTTGACAGCGCGTCCCGCAAAGCTAAGAAAGCATTCTTCGCTTCATTCGTAATTTTAAAATCTTTCTCTTTCTTCAGTAATCCGGTGAGAGGGGCTGCAGTACGCGCAAACGAAGGAACGAAACGGCGGAAATAGGAGAACAACCCAATACAGGCATGTACTTCTTTCAAGGTAGTGGGTAAAGGGTATTGCTCAAGTACTTTAATATGAGTATCGTTTGGACGAATACCAGCGGCGCTAACGGAATATCCGAGGTAATCAATTTGTGACTGCATAAATAGGCATTTGCTTAGCTTTAGTTCAAGTTGATATAACACCAGTCGTTCGAAAACCACTTTAAGAATTTCCAAATGTTCCTCCATCGTACGGGTTGCAACCAGAATATCATCCAGATAGATAGTCATCCTCCCAGCTAAGATTAAGTCACGGAAAATCGTAGAGATGAATCTTTGAAATTCGGCGGGACCATTTTTTATACCAAAGGGCATTCGCGTATATTCATATTGACCATGAGGAGTAACAAAGGAGGTATATTTAATCGACTCTTCACTTACGTAGATCTGATGAAATCCATCTTTCAAATCCATTATAGAAAAACAGGTCTTGCCCTCTAAGTATTCTAAACAGTCTTCTATCAAAGGCAGCGGAAAATTATCACGTATGGTTAATTTATTCAAGGCTCGGTAATCGACACACATTCTGTATTCACCGGTTTTCTTTTTGACCAAAACAATAGGAGATGCGTAAGGCGACTTGCTCGGTCTTACAATGCCACGGTCTAACAAATCACCAATTATTTTCCCAACCGAGTCACGTTCTTTGTATGACAAATGCCTAGGTAGACAATGGAAAGGGGTTTGCTCAGTTAAGCGAATACTCATAGCATACTTTTCAGTAGATACCCCTTGCTGTTGCGGTGAAAGGTAGTGGCTGGAAATAAATTCATTAAGCCGACAATCCCATTCAGGCCCGAAGTCAGTGCCAAACGTTTTATCATCGAGGCTCAAAGCCGCGCACCATTCGGAGAACTCTTCAACTGTGTCATTACGGCCGGCAGATTTTACTATTTTACTTTGATCTTGTTGTGCTGCATGCTTCAGGTCAAAACCCAATGGAAGTGAAGAGGTTTTAACTATTTCATTGAGTACACAATGGATTCGGCTTATGCCATCAAACTTAAGATATTCAAATCCACTTTTATTTCCGAGTTTTCGGTTAGTATACAAAGTTAACTGAATATTGAAGGCGCTTAAGGCATCTCTTCCAAGTAACACTTTTGTTGGCAATACATTTTCAGGAACTACAAAAAGATTAATTGTTTTCAAAACATTATTGAACTTAATTTGGCAAGCAAGTTTCCCATAGACTTTGATCTTGTAACCTCCAAGGCCAGCAAATTCGGTGTTCTGTAGTGAGTCGGTCGACTCCAAAACTGGCACAAGGGTCCTACAGATAAAACTAACGGGGCTTCCCGTGTCAAAAAGAGTACATATTCTGTCATAATAAACCGATTCACTTCCACAAGGTATAGTTACACTTACCGAATTCAAAGCGGTTACATCAGTTTCACCTTCGGTCATCATCGCTTCATCAACAGGTGCATACGTTACGGCAGCAATTCGGACGCGTTTGGGGCACTCCTTATAGGTATGTCCCTCCGCAAAACATTTGAAACACCCGTGATCCGGTCGTTTGGGGCGAGTACATTCATCTGCATAATGACCAAATTGTCGGCAATTAAAGCAGCGAGTCGTTTCAGTGGCAACAGCCCGTCCGGCGGTAGCTTTAACCGTCATAGGAAGGCCCCGGATATTTGCTCCAGAGGTTGAAAGCGGTGGTCGATGATTATTGCGAGTGCACTCAAATGTTCGTAGCATATCCAATAGTTCAGGTAAAGTTTTGGCATAGATGAATTGACCTGCGGCGTTTGATCCATCGTTAGCACCTTGAGCAATGAGCGAAATCAAGTCTTCATCAGGAATGTTGCCTTGGGACGCGATTTGCTGCATATCCAGGAAATACTGCAACGTTGTCTCGGTTTTCTTCAGCTTACGGGCTCGCAGTTGTTCGAAAATTTCCTGCTGTCTCATGGGTCGGTCGAAAATATTAAGAAGTTCTTTTTTGAATTCGACCCAATCAACGGTGCGGCATGAGCGGACGAAAAGTTTCGCTGAGCCCTCCATCAGTTTACAGGCGCATAAGTGTCGCTGCATGCCGTCCAAGTTCCGGATATTCGCCATTGTCTCGAAGTCCTGCAGCCAACGTCGAACGGTGTAAGCGTCGTCGCCATTGAATTTCCCTATAGTGGCTTCAAAATCGGTGTAGTCAAATCTCACGGTGTTCGGTTCGGTGGCGGTTGAATTTTCACGGTCACTATGGTTACCACGGTCAGGGGCTGCACCACATAGCTCTCGACGGAGACGGATAATTTCAACTTTCTTGCGCAGGCGTTGCAGCTCACGGTCCATCTCACCGTCACTGGCATCATCAAGGTCAACAAGGTTGTCACGGCGGCTGCTAACTGCCCTGGCAGCTCCAGGAGAGATCCCTGGCTCACGGTTACCGTCTTCAAATCCATCTCGGGCACCAGCCTCCATTTGGCCTACGGCAGATGTTGCTTGCTCCTCGGTTTCAAGATAACTGGCCAAACGCTCACGCATGTCGGTGATTGTGGCGCGGGCGGGAAAGTCGATACCAAGCTCATTCAGCCTGGTGATCAACTGCGCTTTGGTGAATCCGTCGACGTTTTCCATATCCCACTTCTGACTTATAAACTTGGACTTTTTTATTTGAATTTTACAATATAAACTTAAACTTTTATTTAATTTGCGTTCCAACTCCAATTTCACCGCCGCCGATCTCCGCAGTTGCCAAATTTCTTCCCCGACACCACCGAAGCCCAGGGATGCATTCCCGACTCCAATGGTGCCAAACCAGTTCACAGCTCTGGCATTACAATATTTTGTTTTCTTTTTCATACGCTAAAATATACCAACATATCTCTACAAATTAAGCAAGAACATTTTAATAATAACTTTTAAATCTTCTATAAGTTTTGGAAGAAAGTGGTAAAAGTGCTTTTAAGTGGCTTTGTCTAAAATTTGACAACTTATTTTTCTAACGTTCGGGGTAGAAGCACTTTCGTTCTTCAACGTTTATATTCTATCATGGACACCATTGCAACATACATACATCAAAATTGTTTAGATAAAAAAAACTCGTGTTTTTGTATGCAAACTTGTTGAGACCTAAGATTTTAATCTTTAGTGATGAAGCAAATTGTGGTTGAACAGTTTTGTGAACAAGCAAAATTTCTGCTTGGGGAAAGAGTAATTCTCAACAATTTTAGCAGTCTTCATTATATTCGGAGGATTTTGGATCTTGGATAACAAGAATGGCAGGACGGTGATTATCAAAGCTAGCAATATTGGGTCATTATAACTGAATTTTTGACATTGAGTCGTTGAAAGAACAGTTCACAGAACGCCTTAATTCCGGAAGAGGTGATGTGAAGTGATTGCCAAGTTGGCACGTTTTAACGTTTGTAGACTTTTTTCTGGCGCTACATTGAGTCACTGGCTTAAAGCAATAAACCAACACCAAATGATCAACTAGAGAACAACATTATTGCAACCTATAGCGAACGACAGTCGGACTAATGCAACAGCGTCATAATTGAACTTTCTGGATTCGCTTCTCTAAGCGAAGCCACAGAGGCAATTTGAATGATATTATTTTCAAAACAATAATTACATTGAATTTAGTTCAATCTGCAAGTACACTTTTATTCAATTTTTATTTTTTTTAATAAGTCTGAAAGTTTAGAAACGTAAAATTAGAATCCCTTTGTTTCTTCAAACAATTGCATGATTTAATTAAAATCGTAACAACCTTATACAATTTACAACTACCACGAATTCGTTGTCAAAAGCACTTTTCCGTTGAAACAGTACGAAATAATTTACAACTGTTGTCTCCTTCAAATGTCACTCATAGCCCCACCACAAAATGCCTCACCCAACTACTCGGCTTCAGCTTCATAGTGGCATTTAATTAATGTTCATGTCTTATAAGTAACACTTAATTAAAGTGACATTTCATACTGCTTTCAGAAACAACTATTTGCATGTCAACTTAATAAATTCGAAATCTCTGTATTACAAAATTGAGCATCGCTCATACGACCCGTTGTCATTTGCAGCCATAAAGCCCCACTGTTGTCGAATGTGCGCAATCCACTTTTCAATTGTTTTTACATTACGACATTATACACACACACACACACACATGCACAGCTAACCTCAGCTCGACTCACAAAGTTGACTGATATTTAATTACAACAAATTAAAGTCACTTTCACTTGTACAGTACACACCGCTGTCCGTATCTGGTATTCCTTTTGCCATTTGAATTATTCATAAACGCTGCAGCGCCGCCAATAGCAGAGGTCGGTAAACAATGTCACTCATACGCCATGCGGTGCGGCGCAGCGTTTCGGCAGTAGATGTTTCTCAATGGAATAACAGCACTTCGGCTGCAGTGCCAGTAAATATTTGCGCGTGTTTGTCACACGAGCACCAACTCCAGCTGAGCTGTCAACTACACCGAACCACGAACCACACCGGCTCCCTCGCACTCCACCCATCAGCCGTTGGCGTTACTCCATTACGTACACATATCTGCATAGCAAATACTTGGCATATTTCTAAAGCAGACATTTTTCGCGTCTCTGTTTGCTAAAATATTCACACACCAACACATGAACAGCCGCACGAGCACTCAGCACACAGCAAACTCAGCTAATTACATACAGCCCACATTTTGAGCGACACTCCGTCGCTGGTGCGCTGATGTCGCATGCGACGGTGCACTGCGCTCCGACTTGTTATCAGGTTAATGTACGCAGCGGCAAATTTCAAACAAATTTCACCATTTCATTTGAAATGATATTAGCTCGTGTGTCAATTAAATTACGCGCGCTGTGCTCCATGCGACCGGCCCAGCTTCGTTTCCTGTGCAGCCCTTTTGACGGTTCGGGCAATAAAATCAGCGCCCAATTTTATTTGTACGTCGACTAATGAAGAGTATTATATGAAAGGCAGCTGTACTTCCTGTAAAATCTACAATGAACCATATTCGAGCATAACCAGTCTCTAATTTTGTATATAAATATTTATAAAACTGACACGACAGTCCGATTGCAGGAAACTCCTCAAACAGTCACATTTGTGCGCGTGACCTTTTATATAAAAGTGTGCAAATTTTGTACGGCAGCCTGGAAAGTAGCTTGCACAGGTAGTTTGGAGTTCTTTTGCTATTTAAAAGACAAGTTTTCTTTGCTGAAAGAAAAATTTTCTATACAGGCTATTAACCCTTTCGCTACAGGTTTTTACTGGGGAAAGATAAAATTTTAAATTTTACGTCTTAGGCTTCTATGTGGTTATATTAGCAACATTTCATAAGAAATTGTTTAATTTTTATACTCGGACCCTGTATTTTAGAGTGTTTTTCTATGAGAGGAACCACATCGTTGTGGCTGTAATAATTACATAAACATAAAACTTTTTACACATAACGAAAATTTGAATAACATAAAATAGTTATTTCTTCATTTACTTCAGCCAAAATTAAAAGAAAAGTATCTAAATTGAAAGAAAACGTCAAATTAAAAAATTCTCTACTTTTTTCTGCTTCTTCTTCCTTTACTATGTCAAGATATACCATTAAAAAATCGTGTATACTTCTCTTCTTTAAACTTAAATATTCAGTTTATTAATTTCGTATTTTTCCTAAAACTTCAAACTATTCTAAAGAGCAACAAAAAAATTTATTCTTGCAACCATAGAGGATGCAGATGTCCACAAAGTAGCATGTTGCCATATGGCAACAAAATAGCGAAAGGGTTAAAAGAGCCATAGTTCAAACTGACAATCCATGAGTTTCTGTAAGAAAACTTTCCTGTACTGAGTATTTAATGAGTCAAAATTCAAACAGGCGATCTTCTAATGTACCAACCATTGAGTTGCCGAAAGAAAAGTTTTCATTTCTGAGTATGAATTGCGTTGAAATTCGAACGTATGATTCTCTAATGGACTAACCACTGAAAGCAAACAAGTTTCCAAAAGAAAAGTTTTCTTTACAGAACATGAACTGAGTCAAAATTTGAACCAGCAACTCTCTTACTTGCATTGCAACGTACTAGCCACTAAGTTGCGACAACCATTTCTAATGTTTACTATTTTTATTATTGTTGCGCAATAATGGCAATAAGCACATTTTAAAAGACCTTGAAAAGTTCACTTGTGCTTTCATCAAGAATTCAAATTACTTAATAAAGCTCTTGCTGCAGGATATAAGAAGATCCTGTAGTTTTTGGCTTCTGAGATTTTACAAGGCCAGCGTAACCTTGAGTGTTGTCCAAAAATTATCTGCAAGCATAATTGAATTCCCTGTAATTTATTCATTGAAATGAATTCCCTGAGATTACTTTCAACCCCAGCAGGTTTAAACTTCATTTACAAAACACTATAAATCTCCCTCTTTCCTAAAATTTATTTTCTTTGTTGATTTGTGAACAACTTAAAATGTGTTAAAGTTCCTTTGTCTTAGTCTAAGTATCAAACACAGTTGGGGTTTCCTAAAATTAACCTCAGTCAGTTATCAACTTGGTTAACAATTCTTAACTTAAACTTTTCCTTATCGTTAAAGAAATATCATTCGAATATATTTCAAAACGGTAGAACAGTGGCTGAGTGGGTAAGCTATAAGCTAAGCAATTGCAACCAAAAGCCATCTGCCTAAACCAAATGTAAAAACAAAATTTCAATCATTTATTGGCGTAACTTCCTATATAAATCGCCACATAACTCTGCTATTGTATCTATGCAACTACAACTCCAAATTGTATCGAAGTAGTGACACAGTGCTGAGGGGAATTAAGGCACTTAGAATTAAAAGTACTTTTATTTTAACTGGTACTAAATGTAATTAAATGTGTTTTTCTTTTAACTTTCAGTAGAACTTAAAAGAAAACACATATACACATACAAATACACACATAAAACTTTGCTATTAACATCATTTATTTGCTTTGTCAATAAAAATGGACTGACTAGAAAAACAAAATTAATGTCTGCTTTAAATCTAATTTGAGAAAGGACTAAGAAAGAGGCACGCATTGAGTTTGGCAGTTTTACAGTTGTCTTTGTTATCATTAAAGCATCGCCACTGGGGTTAGGCAGGTAAGAATGGTTGTCTCAAGGCAGAGCCCACTTAGGCCATAAGGAGCCATTTTGAACTTAAGGACTGTATCGAAAAGAAAATGCACACTTTGTAACGTAATTTTCTCGAAGCATATAATTTTTTTAAAAATTCTAAAAATGCCGTTAAATAGAGTAGGCCTTGAAATATTCATACAAATTTCGGATTTCATACAAATTTCGTTTCATACATTTTTCTATTACGAAAATGACGCGTATTGAGTTAGATGTCCGATAAAAAATTGTGTACAGTTGGTGCACTGAAACAAGTACTTCGTACAGAAAATTAGCCAAACGACATCGCGTGTCTAAGAAGAAGTTGTCCAGATAAGTCTTACTTATTCCAGATAATGCAGGACAACTGTATAGAAGGCGAAGTGCGCCAGAAGTCATTAGAAAGCCAACCCATTCTTCTTGCATGGGTGCGAATTGCACAGTGACCCGTCAGAACACCAATCATGGTTCTCATCTGCTTCCTTCTTAGTGAGAGAAGTTCTCTAGAACGAGGGAAGATTTAGTTTGACAGGAACTAAGTGCTGCATTGTCTTTTGGCCATCTTAGGTTAGTTTCGTGTATGGAGCTTATATGAGTACAAAGATTAGAATTTAAAGACAGTTTGACAGGAACTAAGTGCTGCATTGTCTTTTGGCCATCTTAGGTTAGTTTCGTGTATGGAGCTTATATGAGTACAAAGATTAGAATTTAAAGAGGAATACGAAACGTTGCCAAGTCTTGCAACTGAGCTCGTCTGCTTTACAGTTCCCTTAAATGCTCCTATATACCGAAACCCAACATAGGTAAATATGAAGCTGTCCTACAGTCTCGTTAAGAGATTTGCTGCAGCTCAGAACAGTCTTTGATAATATTAAAACAGCTTCCACAGCCCTAAGAGCGGATTGGCTGTCCAATTGTGCCATCATATCTCGTGCTGAAATTTCATTTACTCTAAATCCATGAGAAGCAATGCAGCTTTCTGTTAACTCGGTCTGGAAGAAACTACAATAATCCGACAGCCGGAGCTTTCAATTGAGATTTAATTCTTAATATTTACTAGGACTACATATGAGGACGATGTCAAATACAAGAAAATGAACAGAAACTAACCACCATTAAAGTAGTGCAAGTCTTCGTAACTACATAAACAGAAACCTGACTGTTTGTAAAGAATTTTTGAAAAAAATTGGCATTGCTTCATAGTTTCTCTTGAAAAAGTAAGCCAACGTGCGCCCAAAAAGCGAGACTAAGGCAATTGAGGCCAAATTTGGTGACACGTTTTAAGTGTCCCAGTAATCTCATCTAACCAAACCGATTGATGGCATTCAAGGAGACTATAAATAGTCAATACATAGTAAATCGTACAATAATTTTCCCAGTCCTATTGAAGACACTACATGTATTAATCCTGGAGACAAAGGCACTGCATAAGATATGGTTTCCGCCACCCATATAGAAACATGACCTAAATTTAAACACAGCGTCTCGTTACTATTTCTGCTCGCTCGAACAGATACACCCAAAAACGTTGGTTCAAGCACCTTTGAAAGAAAGTACTCGATGTTTTTAGGTATGTGGGATATTTTAAGTGTTTATGCATTGCATTTTATTTTATAATTTATTTAATTAATGTTTATTCGAATTTCAAAAAAAGAAGCACATCTCATTAATTACTTATCCAGTTTAATTTCTTCACTTGAAACATTAAAAACAAAATGTTAATTAATTCAGAGAACTGAATAATGCTACATATACACAGAACGCTATTGAGATGAATTTTTCCCATTTAGAGATGCTTTATTTATTATTTATTTATTCATATTTATAATTTCCAAAACTACTTTTGTCCTCGAAACTTCAAGTGAAATTTAATTTCTCAGTATTTTGTTAAAAATAAATACTTTTAAACTTAAATGCAAATACTTTCCTTTCAAAGTTCAGTTTCAACAGTTCACTTGAAATTTGTCAAAAATTTATTTTAGTCGAGTATGTCTTTTATGTTTATTTAAACAAGAAAATTCTGTATCCTTGAAACTAAATGAATCAATATAATTCATTCGCTAATGCACGGGTCATCAAAGTAAATTCGTACCAACTAAATGTTGTGCGTCACTTATGTAAATATTTATTAAATTTATGGTAATTTGTTAGTAAATCTCAGCCTTCACTTGGGTAAATATAAACACAAATTATGGTAATTGGCTTTTCGGGACAATATTTGATTCTGGTCTTTTAAAAATCAGCAAAAATGATAAGCAATTAAGGCAACAACAAACCAACACATCCAATGCCATTCAAGTAAATCGTTCGATTTCCATTAGACTTGAATGACGCAAATGGACTGGCAATGTTCCATGGTGTAAAAAACGATTTTTTTTCTCTTTCACAAAATCAAATTCAATCGGCTACATTGAACAAAGTGTTTTCGTGCCAGTTCCAAGCAAATGGACTCGCAATGTTCTATGGTGTCAAATAAAGTGTTTTTTCTTTAATTCTATTCCACAAAATCCGATTCAATTGAGCAAAGTGTTTTCATGTCAGTGCTCCGATTAGCTATTTTCATACGTGGTATTTATGTGCGACCCCGAAGCCTATGACTAACGCCCACAGCAAACAGACATAAGTAATGGCCGGTAGATATTTCATTTAAGAAGCAAATAAATGGTTCGATGTATAATAGCGGCACAGAGACAATGGAAATCTAGTTCAGAAACATTGCTGCAAAACAACCTACAGTATTTTACAAAACATATAAGTCGTCACACAAGATTAATGTATTCAATAACAATCCTCGATATGTTTATGGAGTGGGAAAATATGACCATGTCTCGCTGTGAAGGAACAAAATTCTTAAATGCAGCATCATAAATTACTCGCCAGCAAAAAATTGTGCATTTATATAAAAAATTGTTGAATGGAAAGAACCAAAATATTTACGAGAAAAAATTCAAATGCCTAAGTCGGGAAGACATTACAACCTGATTGTTTAAACCTTAAACAACCAAATAAATAAATTAAAATAAAAAAATTAAAAAGAAATATATATAAGGTGTAAGTAGTAAAAAGAAATCCTTTTTCAATAGATAAATTTTTCAATAGATGACTTAAGTAATCTGTAACTCGCGTAATATAAGTGTGATCGGGTTGGGCTAGATTGCATTAGAATGATACGATTTTGTACTACAAAAACTTCTCAGACAGTTTTGTGGTTGCTTGACACAGTGTGGTTCAAGCGCGCGTTTAAGATGGACACCAACAAAGGGAGGAGAAAATAAGGACTGTATCGAAAAGAAAGTGCACACTTTGTTTGATGTATAACTTTAATGGAAATTTTTTTGATCAGATTGTTTGTTTTAACATTTGTTGCATATACTTTAAGGACTACAAATTTTTGTTTTAATAACAAATTTCTTTTTCAAATAAATTTATATCTAATTTTTTGTTTGACCCTCTTCATTAAATTTTTTACAGATGCTTGCGTTATGGTTTTTGTTGCTTTTGTCCAATTTTTTTTGAATTCCTGAAGATTTTTAGCTTCTTGTCCATCTTTTATAAGGTTTCTTTTGGCTATTGCCCAGTAGCGCTCTATTGGACGTAGTTCTGGTGCATTTGGCGGATTCTCATTTTTTCCACATATTTGATGCTATTTGCTCTTAGAACCTCTATAGTGGCCTGGGCGTAATGCGCAGTTGCTAAATCTGGCAAGAAGAGTGCAGGTGCAGTATGCTTCTTATAAAAAGGAATAAGGCGTTTTTTTAGGCACTCCTTCCTATAAATTTCTGCATTTATAGTGCCTTTTGTAAAATATGAAGAAGATTTTAAACCGCAAGAGCAAATAGCCTGCCATACTAGCACTTTCTCTCCTTCTTCTCCAATTCACTTCTTTTCCAATTCGATTGCACGCACTGAGTCATCTACAGTATCACCTTTGCGTTTAGTGTAAAATTGTGGTCCTGGCAGTGATTTTGAGTTCATTTTTACATATGTCTCGTCATCCATAATGCTGCACGAAACTTTTTCTTTGCAGAGACGAGTGTATAGTTTTCTGCTTCGCGTTTTGCCAGCCACTTTTTGATTTTGGTTTTTTTGGTATTTTTTGTTTTGTATATGTTTTTAAGTTATTCCTCTGATTCAGTCTTTGCACCATCGCCACACTCGTTCAAGCCCGTTTAGCTAAATCTCTGATGGACATGCACTTGTTTTCGCCAATCAATTGCTTCAGTTTTTCTTCCATTTTTGGGTCTTTAAGACCCTTTTGACGGCCACTTTTTTGTAGGTCGTTGATAGTGCAATGTTCACCATACTTAAGAATAATCTTTTTAACGGAGTTTATGGACACGCGATGTCGTTTGGCTAATTTTCTGTACGAAGCACCTGTTTCAGTGCACCAATTGTACACAATTTTTTTGCGGACGTCTAACACGATACGCGTCATTTTCGTAATAGAAAAATATATGAAACGAAATTTGTATGAAATCAGTATTTCAAAGTCCACTCTATTTAACGGAATTTTTAGAGTTTTTAAAAAAAGTATATGCTGCGAGAAATTTACGATACAAAGTGTGCACTTTCTTTTCGATACAGTCACGTTTGTGCTTTTGTTCTTCTTTGTCAAAGGCAAAAACTAAAACCAGGCGGCTTGTGAAAATGTGAATCGTTTTTATGGTCTTGACCCTATAACAAAAAATCACATCCAATTTTAGTTTCGTCGATTCCTTTCGAGTAAATTTGATGTCAAAGAGGGCCAATTGTTGCTCTGAAAAGCGAAATTGTCGAAAATGTCAATAAAATTATGCAAATTGTCGAATCCGACAGTCATTTAAGCACTGTTTTGATTGCTTAGGACCTAAACATTGCACAAGAAACCGTTTGGAACCACTCGAATAAGGCTGAATACAACAAGAAGCTCGGATGTAGGGATGTCACACGAGTTAACGCAAAACAACCTCATGGACTGATTTTCAAAAAAATGACACATTTCTGAAGCAGAAGTGTGACTGGTGATGAAAAATGGATCCCTTATGATGACGTGAAGCGAAAACGGACATGGTCGAATGGCAGTGAGCTGACATAAACGGTGGCCATGCCAGAAATAATGGTCAGGTAGGTTTTGCTCCACCTGGATGTTTTCGAGCCGATTTCTCCAATATAAATGACATTAGAGGGACAAAACGCATCTTATTTTCGAATACCTGGTGGAAATGCTGTTCCTCATTTACCCACTTCGGGGCTAATTCTCGAGCACTTCCTCCTGGACGTTTTCCAACCGTTTTTGCCACTCTGAACTTTTCGACAGTAAACTCGCAAATTATTGAAATTTTATTTTTCCTACGGCCAAACTCCAATTTCGAACCTGTACTGTAAAAAAGTACTGTAAATTAGTTGGAAAGTTCTTATGCATCCACCTTATAGCTTGGACCTGGCATCATGTGATTACCCCTGTTCCTGTCTATGGGAAATAAATTTGCTGGTGAAAAATTTGCCTCTGAAGAAGCTTGTAAAAGTCAACTGTGGCAGTTTTTGGCCAAGAATTTCTATGAGATCGACATAATGAAATTTCCTTAAAAATTACAAAACTTTATCAAATTTTGACCTAAATTGAGGTACTCTAACTATGGTAAATGAGGCCTTCAAATGCCAGCAAAAATAATGCATTTATTTTTACTAAATCTAGAATCTAGAGTGCAAAAAATTTCCTAAACACGCAAATAGTTAGTAATTTTAACCAACAATTTTTTTTATAAAATTTATTTTATTTACTTTCAGTTTAAGTTATGTAAGCATTTTCAGTTTTGACTAAAATCTTAAAATAGGAAATAAATATTAAGATTCTTCAAGAGATTTGCAATAAAATGTCTCTGTCTCTGCTTTGTGGATTCTCAGTTTGCGGCCCTTTAATTTTTTTGCAAAATGGTGAGTTTTCGTAACATTTAGATTGAGTTTTAAGTATTTAAAACTATAGAGAAAGCTTTAATTAGGAAAAAATAATTTGTTGTTGTGACAGTCACAAGTTTTGTTCGATTCAGTCATATTAAAATATCACGTTTTTTAATTAACTTTAAAACATTTAATTGGTTTGTTTTATGGCCGGAAAGAGGACTTCTCACGCAATCTATATTTATAAATTTTAAAGCTTTTAGTTGCCGACGTTCAAATAATTTTTTATATTCATAATATTTTTTTTTAATACTGTTCTGTACTGTTTAATAATGTTCTTTTCAATTCAAATTCCAATTCTGTTGGTGTACTGTTTAATAATGTTCTTTTCAATTCAAATTCCAATTCATTTCTGACCACATTTTATGCTAAAGTGGACCACTGGGCAAAGGCCAACAACTCTTCACTCCATAAACAATCAATGTATCAACAACTGATTGAAATTCCGACTCACTTTTCAGCAAATTCATTGAAGTGAATTGAAAGCAAATAACTGTGTACAAACAAGCTTTTAGCCTTTGGGCGCAGTTCATGCGCTTTTGTTGTTCGATTTCAATAAGCAATATAAATACCGCAATTTTTATTTGGTTTATGTAAATATCCACTTACCAGCAAATTAACTTTCGTCGCACAAATAAACGCACGCAACAATTTTCCAATTGAATTACGTTGCACACACAACTCGACACAACTAATATTGGGTTGGAAATTTTGTGTTGTATATTTTTTTGTGGTTTCAATTTTTTGCAATTTTTTTTTTAATTTCCGCAAAACGCTTTTACATTTCACAACGCCAACGGGAAATCTCACACATTACAATTGCCGCACGCATCAAGCAATGGCCAGCGCCATTGTATGTTGCTGGTATGTATCAGTGTGTGCGTGTGTGGCTTTACATTCACTTTTCACAGATGCTTTTTTGTATTTTTGGTGCTATCGTGGCTGTTGCTGTTGCTATTGTTTGAATTGATAATATTGAGAACTTTTTGAAACGATGTAAAATTGCGCATTGAATTGGCGGTCAATTGAAATTTACCGGAATGGGAACGCACACGCATACACACAAAACAAATGCACATGCACGCAACCAGCTGCGAGCAACAGGAATTCAATTGAACAACACTTTTCGCGCACACACACACAAACACACACACACATATATATACATATATAAATATAAAAAAACCCACTCCGACGCTCTCACTGGTTGGCTGGCAAGTCGAGCGTGCATAATGCAGCGAACACACATACGCACAGCGCATCCTACGCGCCCATAGGCGCAGCGACACCAAGTCGCGCCGCTTAAAGCAACGTTCAAGGATAAGTATGCGGCAGCGGGGCGTGCAGCGAAATGCGAAATTCCTCGCCAATTGTTGCAATTACCGTGAGCTGAGTGTAGCTGTTGCTTGTGCTACAGTTATTATTGTTGTAATTGTTGCCGCTGCCAGCATTGAATTGCTGGCTGCCGCCTTTTACTGCTGCCAATTAAAATGGACGACAAGTGCGAGCAACAGTTTGCAAAAACTGTCGTAGCGAAATTGAGTGGCCGAGTGCTGGGGCCGGATGGGGATTAAGGCAGCAAAAGTCGCTCGAGTGCTGTTTTATTGCGCTGCAGCTAAATGTGCGATTTTCCGCTTAACGAGCAACAATCTGCTCGAAACTGTTGCAGCTGCAACTTTGAGTGGGCGGGACAGTAATTGGCGCAACAAATAGTTCTCTGCTTTTGCTCTTTTCTTGTAATTCGTTCTCTTTTTGAAATGTATTTTATTAAATAAACAACAAATGGTTTAAAATGTCTTCTCTAATAAAAAAGAATGTTTCATCTTTTTCATAGAATTTTGTCATTTTCTCAAATTTTTTCCAAGAGTGTCTTAAAAATTTGCAATGAACTTCAAGTCTTTAATACTGTTTTTCGTGTATTTTATTTCCATTTTCTTTCTTTGTTCTCTGCCTTTCGAGTTTGCTTTTCTCATTCCATCTTTCTCATTTTCGTATTACTGAATTGCACGTACGCCGCACCATTTACAACAACAACAACACCGACGCCTAGTTCACCTTTTTGGCCCCCGTTACTCTGCCGTTTTATGTCGTTTCGGGTTTTTGTTTTCTTTTTTTTTCTATTTATTACTTTTATTGGACCCAATGTTGTTGTCTGTCCGCATGTCGTGCTCACTTCTTATACACAACGCGCTTGTCCAGCTGTCTTTGCATGTATATGTATATATGTGTGTGTGTGTGCGTACGCTTTATTCAAATTTGCCACTAATGCCACAGACATTAAATACGAATTACAACAACAAAACACAACTGAACAGAATATATTTATTATTTTTTTCTTGTCTACTTTGCTGCTGCGTTTTTGCCTCGCTTGAACAATTTCCAATTTGTGTATTGGCTGTTTTCTTCTCCGGAACACCTTTCGCCACGACGATTGCCAATTGCTAACTGAATTGCGGCAGCTCCGTGTCCTGGCTTATAAATTCCCGTTAGTTTCTCTGTTCGCGGGAGTCAAGAGCCGCAACGCTGGGGAATACGTGTCGACGGCTGCGGCTGTATGCGTTTAAATGTTTGTGTACATGAGTGTGTGTGTTATCCTCACGCATCCAGTTAATGTTAACGTTTCATTGACTGGCTTCCAGTTGCTGATAAAGGCCAAACTTGCTGCATGCCTGGAAGCGTTGCTCTCGCGATGCGCTCTCGCTCGCTCGTCTGCCCTATTGCGCTCACCGCTTGCGCTCGTTTAAAGTTTCTATGTTTTCCCATTAACCTCTCACCGCATACAGCTCTCAACTTTACACTTCCTTTCTCACTTTTTCACTCTTTTACTTCCCAACGTGTTTTCATTTCATTTGCTCGCCCGTCCTCCAAATCATTTTTCACCCCGTCTCCCTGCAGAGCGTGAGTTGAACTTGAATTTTCTTTTACGTTGAACAGTTTTTTGTTACTACGTTGTTGTTGTGTTGCTTGTTATTTTACCCTTAATAAGCGCATATTTTTTTATGATGGCGCTTTTGTTCTTGCTGTAAAAACTGTTTCAGGGCGTAATTGAGAGCGCACCGTTATCAGTCACCAGCCATGACCCAGCAACGAAAAGCAAAAACCGCCGAATATCATTTCAAATGGATTCTCTTTAGTGAGGACCAGCGACATGCTGACTAATAAAAATGAATGAATGACAGAAATGTCTGATTAGTGGGACAGGCTCAACTTTAGTGATCCTTTCGAAGTCGAAGTTGAGTCTAAAGATTAAACTTACACTCTATAGGATTTTTAATCTGTCTAGGTTCCTTTATGGCGCAGTAACATGGACACTGTCGCGTAGTGGCAAAATGGCCCTTGAGGTGTTCGAGAGGAAGGTGTTTGGCAAAATTTTCAGCCAAGTATTGGTGATGAGCTGTTTAAAGACATGGACGTAGCACAGCGAATCAACATCTAGCAGCTTCGCGGGCTTGGGGGCGAAAAGGCGGTTCAACGCGGTAGTTGGAGGTTGACGGCAAAGAGGGAGGTCCTGCCTTCTGCGGAAGGATCAATTTGAGGACGCCCTGTCATCTTGTACTCTGACCAACTGGAAGAAGTACAAGTAGTGACTGTATAAATAAATAAAGCAGAGGCACCAGGTGAAAACTTTTGCGGCAGGCCGTAACCCGGTAACATGTTGTTAACCCTTTCGCTACAGGTTTTTTCTGGGGAAAGTTAAAATTTTAAATTTTACGTTTTAGGCTTTTATGTGGTTATATTAGCAACATTCCATAAGAAATTTTTTAATTTTTATACTCGACCCTGTATTTTACAGTGTTTTTCTATGAGAGCAACCACATCGTTGTGGCTGTAATAATTACTTAAACATAAAACTTTTTACGCATAACGAAAATTTGAATATTTCTTCATTTACTTCAGCCAAAATTTAAAAAAAAAAGTATCTAAATTGAAAGAAAACATCAAATAAAAAAGTTCTCAAATTTTGTCTGCTTCGTCTTCCTTTACTATGTCAAGATATACCATTAAAAAACGTGTATACTTCTCTTCTTTAAACTTAAATATTCAGTTTATTAATTTCGTATATTTCCTAAAACTTCAAACTATTCTAAAGACCAACAAAAAATGTATTCTTGCAACCATAGAGGATGCAGACGTCCACAAAGTAGCATGTTGCCATAGGCAACAAAATAGCGAAAGGGTTAAGTAAAAAGTAAAGAAGAAATGTTTTTTATTTTTATGATTTTTTTAAGGGAAAGTACACGTATTTTCATTATTTGTTTAATTTTTTTTTTTTTTTTTTTTTTAAATACGAGCCAACGCGCAGGGGATACCCCTATAAATGCGAGGCATTGCGCTGGTTCAGGAAGGATATATAGGTTGGGAGAAAGGATGTTGGGTGAAGAAGTTGTGGACTCTTGCCTTGAACCCATCAAGATCATAAGTGCTGGGGAAAATATCCGCAGGGAGACCATTCCACAATCGCGCTGTACGGGCCAGGAACGAACTTTCTCTGTAGTGCGTAGTGCGCTGGAACATCGTTTCAACGTGGAATGCATGGGCGCCAGTGTTCAAACGGGTTGCCCTGGGGAATACCCGGAGTGATGGCAGCAAGCTGCTCATCTCCACTGAGCAATTACCGAAAAAGTATCGGTAAAATAACACCACACATGCCACGTTTCGACGATGTTCCAAGGAGTCAATAGAGCTGGATGCCCTACTGTCCCCTATAAGCTTGATCGCACGGTTTTGCACCCGGTCCAGGAGCTCCAAATGGGTTTTTGAAGCCCCCGCCCATAGGTGCGAGTTAAACTCCATTTTAGGTCGGATATAGGTGGTATAAATAATGCGGAGATCAGACGGAGTGAAATATTTTTTGCACCGCTTTAGGAAGCCTAGGCACTTGGCTGCTTCTTTCGACACGCCAAAAATATAATCATTCCAACGAAGATCGTTCTTAATGGACATGCCCAGAACATCAAGAGCTGCCGATTCCGTAATACCCACACCACCCATAACCAGGGATGTGTTGGGATGTGAGGAGACTCGCTTATGGGATAACAGACAACATTGGGTCTTGCGAGGATTAAAATCGACCCTGTTCGCTTGACCCCACTTGGAGATTGTTTGTAGGTCGCTATTAAGTGTGTCATTCATACGGCGCCGTTCTCTCTCAATCTCCACAGAGCTGGGGCGCTTTGTGAAGGAGTATGAATGACAAATGGTGCTGTCATCCGCAAACGAGTAGATGGGATTCTTCGTCGACGACAATAGGTCGTTGATGAAGATAAGGAAAAGGGTTGGAGAAAGGACCGAACCCTGCGGCACTCCCGCGCTAAGGGAATGTTTTTCCGAGGCTATGCCGTCTATTACAACACGAATAGAGCGATCATAGAGGAAGCTCGTAATCCAACGAGAGAAGATACTACCGACGCCATAGGCAATAAGTTTTGACACGAGTGCTTTATGCCACACCCGGTCGAAGGCCTTGGAAATATCCAATGCAACAACCTTGCTTTCACCGAGGTTAAGAATGCTGTGGTTCCATTTCTCGGTGAGGACCGCCATAAGGTCTCCCGTCGATCGCTGTCTCCGAAAGCCGTATTGGCGGTCACTTAGCAGTCTATTGTGCTCCAGATATTTCACAAGGTTGAAGTTTACAATGCTTTCCATTGCTTTGGAAAGCACCGAACAGATTGCTATAGGTCGGTAGTTCGCAGGGTCAGTAGTCTTGCCTTTTTTTGGAACTGGTTGAACATTTGCTACCTTCCAACATGTCGGAAATACACCTGTGGTGTATGACATGTTGAAAAGTTTGCGTAATGGACAAGACAGTGAGGTAGCGCACTTTTTCAAAACAAGGGCTGGAATGCCGTCCGGCCCTGAAGCCTTATTTACATCGAGATTTGCAAGCACTCTTTTAACTACCCGCGTCCGAAAATGAATTTCTGGCATAGAGCAAGATATGTTCTCGACTACGGGTAGTGGTTGATCGCTGGGGGGCAGAGAGGAATTCTCTGCGAAAATTTTAGCCAACAAATTAGCTTTATCAACCGAGTGTGTGATGATTTGATCATTGTTAAGAAGAGTTGGAATTGAAGACGATGTTTGGTTCTTCACCTTCTTAACGAATGACCAAAAGTTCTTACTACCACGCTGGCATTGAAGAACTTTTTTCCTTTGGCGCTGTTCGTGCAGAAACTTTTGGCGCCTTAGGATGGCATTGCATCGATTTCTAGCCTGTTTACGCAGCTGTTCAGTGGCGGCATTTTTATTTGCCTGCCATGCTCTGAAAGCTTCCTCTTTGGACCTGACAGCAATTCTGCATGTCTCATTAAACCAGAGAATGTCCTTAGGTTTAATGCAAATTTTCTTATTAGGGATGAAGGACCGCATTCCCAATAAAATAATTTCTTCAACCATTTTGGCTGCGGCATTTATGTTTCTATCTAGAAAACACAATTTCCAATTGAAGTGGGCGAAAAATTCATTAAGTCCACTCCAGTTAGCTTTATCATACATCCACACTAGGCGCTTCGGGGCTAAGGGCGAAGCATTGCGGATAGAAGAGTATGAGAAAGACGCCAAAATGGTACAATGGTCCGAGTTACCAAGAGGTGCGTGCATTTCAACATCATATTTTTCATGATGTGAAGTGAGAAAAAGGTCTAGAGTATTGAGAGCTTGCCCCGCAACGCAGGGGATATGCGTTGGTTCATGCACAATTTGAGTCAAGTTATTAGACTCGGCAAAGAGCTCGACATATAAGCCTTCAGGAGTTGTGTGGCTGGAATGGCGTAGCCAATTGGAATTATGAATATTGAAATCACCAGCAACTACAATTTCACTATTCGGATACGATTCCAGAATACGTGAAATAGAATCAGAGAGAAGATCAAACTTGTTATAAGTAAAATCTCTCCCTGAATTCGGGCTTCTGTACAGAAAGCAGAAGTGCAGAATGTGCGACTGGATATTGAATTTAACCCACATGGAGCTAAATTCGGCATCCGTCGTGTATAGTTGTTGCTGGCACTGGTACGCAACATTACTGCACACATAAAGGGCAAGACCCCTGTGAGGAGAGAATAATGGCAGTAAGTGGTACCCTGGGATGTGGAAATCCAGTGGATCTGCATCCTCACACACCTGGGTCTCACTTAGTGCCATTAGATGGGGTTTGTGGAGGTTAACAAACGCGTATACAGCGAAAAAGTTCGCCCTGAGCCCGCGCACGTTGCAGAAGGCTATGCGAAATTTGTCCAGCACCATGACCTGGTTGGGTTAAAGGACAAGGAAAGCAGTCGGAAATGCGATCTGCCGCACTGAAAAATTGATGTTGCCCTGCAGTAAGTGTTATGCCTTTACCACAGAGCAGTCAATTTCTCAGCGTCGAACAGGACCGCATGTAGCGCTACTGAGAACGGACGGAGGAAAAAGACAACACGGGAAAAAAAGAACACAGCAACAACACAACGCGGACAGAGGTCGAAGCGGCGGACAGCGAACGTAACGGCACTTGCACTGCAGTTTAGCATTAGCAAGTGCATGACGCGTTTAATTTAATTTCGATAATTATTAATTTGGCCGCGCGAAATCGGCAGGCCACAACGCGGTAGCAGCGGTAGTCGGACAATACACGGCACACTAAACATTTATATAAAAATTGTATCACGCGCAAACAAGTAAAAACATTAAAAACCGCGGAGCAACAAAAGGGCACGTCTGCCCACGCGAATTCTTCTTCACTTCACTTCACTAATGGGTAATTAAAGCTTAAATATAGTTAAACTACATTTTAATTTGTTCGCTAAAACTTGAGCAATTTTTAAAACGCATTGTATGTACTTACTTATGTATGCATGTTTTACCATTGTATGTGCATATGTTTTTAGTCAAGATAATTGGTCAGAGCATGCTACATTATATGTTTGGAACCCTTTTCATCTATCTACCTATCCACCTACATTTATGTATACAGCACAGGCATCAATCTCACTCCTTATAACTACAACCCCACGTTATCTCAAGCGTTATCACTAATAATTCATAACTCATTCCCTCTACCAACAGTTCTCCCAGCATACCCAACCTACAGCACGCCAAAACTGGACACCAATTCACAATGTGCGTATTCGGGACTATTAAGGATTCTTTCAAGCGCAAGTTTTCAATATAAGTAACTTGATATTTCTTTCATTCTCCGCGAGTTTTAATCATTTCAGGTGAAACCTAATGTTTCCTAAGATCTTTTACAAAGACTAACAAATTTCAACATCAGTTCTAGTGTAATTATAGGTCGCTGATTTCAAGTCCGGAAACCATTTTTAAAACTAACTTCGAGTTTTCGAAAAAAACATCATCATCAAATTTCTTATCTCAACTTATTTAGTGATTTTTGGAATATAAGTATGTATAAAAAAATAATTTAAAAAAACATGACTAGGGGTAAAGAAAATTAAGGTAATGTTCATTTCACATATTTTTTCTCGATTTGCAGAAAATATATTTCTCAAAGTAATAACTTTTGACATGAAAATGAACACAAATTCATTGAACTACGTGTGAAAGTCAACATGTGCCCAAGATTGCCTATGGCACTAGTAAGTAAACTCGTAGGATTGCGTTTTTCAAAGGGTTCGCAGTGGAAAACTTGTGTAAGTATTTATGTATTTAGTGATTATTTAATGATGTGTATGATTGACTGCTTGGAGACGGCACACATGCAAAGCAAAAGTGCCTGGGGAGAGAGGTTTAGGTGGGTTGTAACTCGATAACCGGTTGTTATGCTCCCATATGTAAGTAAATAATTAAGTGATGTGAATGGTGGGTTGAGTGATAGGTTTCTGTTAAAGCTCGCCAACAATAGTTTTTGGACAGAAAGAAACTAAGTCGAATGTACGAAAGACAAAATCGATTCGAAGTACAAAGTCCAATTAATAGTTAAAATATTGAGTGACATGATTCTATTTTTATTTATTTTATTTCGGCTTAGCCTATTTCGGTTTACATTTTTTGTTGAAAATATAAAAAATATAAAATTATCTTATTGCTATTGCCGATCTTAATACAACTTATCGCTTGGAATATCTCTGAATTTTTTCCAGATAATGTCCATAATTACTTTAAATTTATGGTATGAAAAACTATATAATAAAAATAACATTACAAAACATTTTTGCATAATATTATTGCAACAAAAAACTGTCCAGCATTTGCTTGTTTGAATTGACATCTAGCACGAAAAGTTCAAATCAACAAAACAACAACAATACGCAATATGACCAACTTATAACCCCATCAAATAGAAGCAATCCATCTGTATAGCACTTCAAACGTAATTCCAAATACGCACACACACACACACACACACACACACACACACACACACACACATAAATTAATGCCAACGTATTTCACCTATGCTCGAATATTTTATTGTTATTGCCATAAAACGCGCCAAAAGCACCGAAAAAATGTTATAAATCATGTGCTGCAACTACCAGCCGCCAAAGCCTTTCTCGACCACAACAACTCTGACTACAACAACAATAGTAGTACATATAACAAGAGCAACACGATGTCGCTGTGGCCACACACCGTTAGGGGGCAACGGCAGCCATGTGGACACGTGGGAAGCGTAGGCAGACTGCGCACCGGGTGAGCAGTTAGTACAACAACATTCGATCCATGCGTTAATAAAGATTTCGAGTTTTTTGTATTGCAACAACAACAACAATGCAAAGAAGATTACATGAGGGAAAACAGCAAAAAGTCAAATGGAGAAATGTACATAGAGCACAATGAGTGTAGCATATAACGGGACCGAAGTGAAATATTTGAGTGACGTGACGAATCGAAAGCTAGAGTGAAGTGAGCTTAAAGGTTATGTTAGGTTATGTTTGGTGTTTTCCTTTGCATCTCGACGCTATCTGCGTTTCAAGGAAGTAAGGTTAGGTTTTTTTCTTTGCCTCTACACGCTATATGCGTTTCGGTGAGTATATTATTTCTTTAATGTGTTTAAAAAGTGTAATTAAATAATTCCATATAACAATTTTGAATGTGATCAAACATAAAGAAAAGTAAGTTTGACTAGGTTTGATTGATTAAATTTAATTTTATATTGCAGTCTTCTCCTCCTATCAAATCGACTTAGCTTCATCAGCAAGTCAAAGTGATTCGTACTCCGAGACTAAAGCAATTTTTCTTCATGAAGGCAGAGTAAGTGCAACGTGCTCATATTATCGCGAGTTTACTGTACTCAGAAATCGCCTCTAAATTGTACCTATAATTTCTTAGGAATCTGATACATATTGTAGAGCTTTCGGAATCAGTTCACATCTTAGAATACAATTTATGAAAAGAAAAAGGTTTCCATTTCGCAAATTCGCTATATTTAAAAGTCAATTATTGGAATGAAAAACTATTTATGCATGTTTGTAAGCGATCACATTCCGTGATTATTACTTCTTAATTTTGAAAAACTTTTCAACTTAAACTTATACCAAATACCATCATGAAACTATTGTAAAATATTTGAAAGTCAAATATGGAACACTTTTGCTAAGCTCTTACAATTTCAGTAGCAGTGGTTATAAAGTTCCTAACACTGTTATTTGAATTGTCCTAAAGGCAGATTTTTCATAGCATACTTTCAGGCGTTGCGCAGTGATTCGACTCCATACAACCACGGGACAAAATTAGAAGGAGTGGTCCGTTCCTCATAAAATTTGGTACTCCAGTTAAGCATGGTCTGCTGAATTGAAATCTCCATTTTGTTTTTCTTAAACTTTTGTAGTTTGGCAATGTCTGAGACTTAAATTTGCAATTTTCGTCATTTTTGGTGAGCTATAGCAACGAGTGTGCTGGCTAGATTTTTTAGACTTTAAATTTAATCGGTAACGTCAACATTGATAATTGCAAAGAGTAACGTATATTGTCTTAGGACCCTTTAGTTTTGCAATAAAACTAAATTCTCAATTTTTCATGCTGATTGCATACTTTTAGGGATGAAAAAAAAATAAATGTCGAAAAATAGGTGTTTAGACCACCATTCAAATAGAATTATTTTCTGAGATCGGAAGATATCGGAGGATATAATTACATTATCCGACAAAGAAAGAATGCTTCTTAAAATTAAAAAAAATCCAGGAAAATACTTTCACATACTTTTTAGATATTTTCCTCTAAGTTTTGCCAATTTTCAGATTTTTAATTTAGAAAAATATTTTGATGTAAAAGCCTCAACTTTGCAAATTTTGAGAAAACATTAAAAGCGAAAATGGCCACATCATGTTTTAATCTATATGGAAAGTTATAGCAACTTCTTGGAAACCATGTATTTTTAAAATTTTTTTTACTCAATAGACTAAAAAACAGAAAATATGTGTTTACATTTTTTTGTGAAAAAAGTTTCAATTTTGAGCCGCGTTTGCACACACACTAATTCATTTTTTGCACAGGTTTTTTGGGGGTTTCTTAGTTGGAGTTTTACCTTTCAAATGGCATCAAAATCATAAAATTCTGAGACTATAAATTTTTTTTATTTTGTCTATGGAACGAATCCCTGTGCGTTGTCTTGAGCATCCAAACAGCGCTAAATAAGCCCATCGTTGCTACAAAGCAAAAGTAAACACTGCTTTTATAATTTGTAGCTTTTCTAATAAGTCTTAAAATACAACAACAACAACCAACTAACATAGAGTGTATTAACTCGTAACAATAGATATTTTCCGTTCGTGGCATACAAAAATATAATGACAATCGAAGGAGTATTCAAATGACGAAGGCAAGAGTTAGAGAAAGAGAGAGTAGACAGGAAACAAAGCACAATGCCGTACACCCTCCTGTTGCTTATTCGTATGCTGTGTCAGTAAATTAATATTTATTTTGTTTGGCTTGCTTCCCATTTTTTTACACACACACGCGCAGCGCCGCTGTTGTTATGTATTGTTGGTGCTGTTGTTAGTGCCGTCCCTGGCAGCGCTTTGGCCGGTAGTCGTATTGTGTCGCCGTTTTTGTTGCTATTCAGCATTTAACATTGAAACAAAACAATTGCGCTGCAAATGCGCACACGAAAACACACACACCCATACACGCCAATACAGCGGGCGCTTTTACGCACACCCACACACACACACACACACACATACGTGCGCGCATTGACACATTCATTGATATTGAAGTGATGGAGCGGCACTAAATAAACGACAGCCAAAAGCGCCGCTGAACTTTTCGCAAAAGCGCCGCGTTTTCGCTCAGCAACCGTTGCGATGTTTTCGCTCTCTGTGCGAAATACGAAGGAAGAACATAGCAAAAGCTCACAGGCGCACGAAAGCGCACAGCGGCAGTGGATACAGGTAGACGCGGAGCCACAGGTCTGCGTGGAGTGGGGAGTTTTACACTTCCGGTGTTGCCGTCATGTGTGTCGGCTTTTTTGTGTCTGGTCCGCGAGTCGACACCTTCCACCGTCCTTCGTACGGAGAGCCCACGCTCTGCTTTGCCTTCCCTGTTCGACCTGACCTACTTTCCTTTCTTCAAATTTCCGCTTTCCGTTCACGGCTGTTTCCTTAGCGCTCACTCACTCGCACCCCAATGCGTTTCGTGTTGCGGCGGCGGGACAGCAGTAAGCCGATGTAGTGGGACGAGGCGAGCACTGTTCATACATCAGAATGCATTTCCGTTTATTTACCCACTTTAAATATCTCGAAACGGAAAACCCAACTGCACTCCGGCACGTTCACACTCAAGAGAATTCCGTGCGATTCATTATGCTGGATTTTGTGTGGTTTTTGTTTTTAGTTTAGATTTCGAACAACACAGCATCACATATTTATGCAGCATCACACATTCGTCATTGTCAGCGCAGGCTGCGTGCTGCGACTTCTTTCGCCCAACGTGATGTATCATCATTAAACACTGAATCACACCCACATACGCATGTCGTAGGTCCTAATGCTTTAATCAGCGCCAACCGAAATCATCATAACATGGCCCTGCACTTGTCCTTGAACACCGCCTGCGGCCGCCCTTTACAAGGCCAATTTGTGTTGTTGGCCCTTTTCGTTGCGTACACAAATCTACGTCGCGTCGCTCCATTGTGTGTCGTTGCTTCAAATCATTGGCTCACTGCGCTGCTCCAGGAATTTTCCACACACTGCACAGCAACACGAAGCGCCGAAGCAACGAGCAAACACGCACACATGCAGCAACACACGAACGCGTGCGCCGCTCGATGCATGGCCCAACCGTTGAGCCGTTATCCGATCACGCACACAGGCTGCACAGGCTGCCTAACCGGCGCATTGCATTGACATTTTTGCTCCATTTGTCAGCGTTGCACTAGTCTGTCCTTGCAGCTGGTTCGTATTGCAGCCAAAGTTGCAAGTTCATTGCTGCACCGGCTCACTGCGCCCCCTTCCTTCGTTTCGGCCATCCATCTTCAATACATGTAAGACATTCTCGAGCGATGGCGGCCATTGCGAGTCAGCATTTCGATGTCCTTTTGTTCACCACTGGCATTAAAGGCTCACTGCCTTTTAATTAAAATGTTCACCTTGCGGCTGCAACCACATTCAGGCGCTGCATCTTTGGTTCGGTTTAAGCACATACAAATATATATGTATGTATGTATGCGCACTTTCGTATAAGAATACACAGTGCGACAATTTTGTATTAAGACTGCCTCTAGGAAACACAATTAAAACACGATATCTATTAATTTTTCGGTATATTTATTCGAAATATTCTCCTCCTGATTCAATACACTTGTTACATCGATTTAATAGTGATTCAAATGCGTGTTCCAGCTCATTTTTCGGAATTTCCTCCAGTGCCCTCGTCGAAGCCCGTTATATGGTCTGAATGTCATCAAAAAAGCATCCTTTCAACTTCAATTTCAGTTTCGGGAACAAAGAGAAGTCGCACGGTGCCAAATCAGGTGAATACGGTGGATGATTCAACACACAGACCTGATTCCGAGCCAAAAATTGACGAACAATGAGTGCTGTGTGACTCGGTGCATTATCGTGCAACAGAGACCAACTTTTTGGATCGCGGTATTCTGGTCGAATACGACGGATTCTGGCCATCAAACGCTTCAAAACTTCGAGGTAATATGCGGCAGTAACTGTTTGACCAGTTGGAACAAATTCTTTGTGGATAATTTCTTTGTTATCGAAGAATGTGATGAGCATTGTTTTGATTGATGATGGAACTTTTCGTGTTTTTTTGGCTTGTGGTGAGTTTTTTGATTTCTATTCCGCACTTTGACGGTTGGTTTCTGGATCGTATTGGAAACACAATGTTTCACCACCCGTAACAATTGTTTTCAGGAAATTTGGATCATTTTCTGCGGCTGCAATGATGTCTCTAGAATGACTGACTCTCATTATTTTTTGCTCCTCGTTCAATGTGTGTGGAACAAATTTTGCGCAGACCTTTGTTTTGCACAAATCCTCGTGAAGAATGAGTCGGATAGTTTATCTGTTGATGTTTAAGGCCTCTTCCATCATTTTCAGTGAAGCATTGCGGTCTTCTGCAATAAAATCACGAACTTTCTGGATCATTTTCGGCGTCCGAACTGAAATTGGCCTTCCTTCTTTTATTTCATCTTCCAGCGACTCTCTGCCATCCACAAAACGTTTATGCCATAAAAAAAACATTTGATCTTGATAAACAAGCATCGCCATACGCTTGCTGCATCATTCGGAATATTTCTGATGCACTTTTACCAATTTTTGCGTGGAATTTAATGACCGCTTTTTGCTCCATGTTAAAATTTCAACATCAAACGAAAACGTGTTTTGCAAAATGAATTTTAATAAATATTAAATTTCAACCAAATGTCATGAAATTTTGACATTTAGTAGAGGAAGGTTGAAGCATCAAAATGCATGTGCTCGCACATAGATGGCGCGCTTAATTGCTGAGATATGGTTCGAGTCTTAATACATAATTGTCGCACTGTGTATATCAGCCCTATTTACAATCTTATGACAACTGTCTTGCATTGTTGCATTTGCAAGATGGTGTAGTAAATTGTTAATCTATAGTACACTAACAAAATACACGGAGTTGCATTTGCTAGACCCTTGTAAATATGCACCATGTAGAACCCATAGTTAATATTTGTTATGCAAATGCAACACCGATTGTATAACTGATATATGTGGAAAGAGACGAAGAACAAGAAGAAGTGGAAAGGGAAAGGGAAATGCATCGTTGCATTTGCCAGATGATGTAGTAAACTTTTACTCTATAGTACACTTACAAAATACACAGAGATTCATTTGCTAGACCCTTGTAAATATGCAACATGTAGAACACATAGTTTATATTTGCTATGCAAATGCAGCACCGATTGTAAAACTGATATATGTGGAAAGAGAAGAAGAAGAAGGGAATCACCCTTTCTCTTCCTTTTCCACTTCTTCTTCTTCTTTACAATCTTGAGAAAACGGTATTGCATCGTTGCATTTGCCAGATGATGTAGTAAATTTTTACTCTATAGTACACTAAAAAATATACGGAGTTGCATTTGCTATACCCTTGTAAATATGCAACACTTAGAACCCATACCTTGCATTTGCTATATGTGATGCTGATATATGTCGAAAGAGAAGAAGAAGAAAAAGTGGAAAGGGAGGCAAAAGGCAAAAAACCAATTGTTAATTATGGAAAAGAAAGAAATTAAGAAACGAATTAAATGAGATGAACTAAGTAAAAAGTGGAGTGGGGAGGACATAAATAAAATACTAAAGCTCTATTCATAATCTTGTACAAACTGTCTTGCATCGTTGCATTTGCCAGATGATGTAGTAAATGTTTACTCTATAGTAAGCTAGCAAAATACACAGAGATTCATTTGCTACACCTTTGTAAATATGCAATACTTAGAACCCATAGTTTATATTTGCTATGCGTATTCAACACAGAATTGCAAAACTGACAGCTGTTGGAAAGAGCAGTAAAAGGCGAAAAACAAAACTGAGAGCATGGAAAATAAGGAAACGATTTAAATGGCATGGAATGAACTAAATAAAAAATGGGGTGATGACATAAATAATATACTAAATCATCTCCAAGCAACTCCCGAAATAGAGGTAAGGAAAGCTGTAACTGGCTGCTTTCACAATAGCTGTTAATTTCGTGTTTGGCAACGAGTAAATATTGCAAACTAAACAGAAAAAGACTGCTAACAGTTGATGACAAATGTTTGCTATTGCACAGAATTGCAATTTCAAATGAACAAAATTGTGAATAAAGCTATCCTGTATGGTATATAACTGAGCTCGAGCGTCACCTCAGGCTCGCAAGAATGGGAAAAAGATTGTTGTTGGTTAGTGGTTAGTACGTTTAACATGAGATGACGAATTGAAGGCCGAATCTCGCCTCAATCAAGACCAATTTTTTTAAGCTGTTTTTGCGGCGCTGATCTTTACAATGAATAAGAGAAAAATAAGTGAATAAGATGCCTCATAAAATCGATATTTCTCTTTTGAAATGGGAACAGTGAAAGTTTTCGTTCACCTACAAGTCTCGGTCTTTGATGCAATGGGACTAACAGTCGAGTTATATTTATATATTTTTATATAGTTATTATTATATAATATATGGACTACAACTACCACTACTTTTTGTCGTGCCTGAGCGATCAATGGAATTTACAAATTATCGCATTATTCAGTGTGAAAGAGCTATTGCAGATATTTACTTAAAGGTCTTGTTCAAATTTACAACTATAATTAAAAAGTGTATTTGAATTGAAATGTGTTCGCTACAGAGATCAAAGTACGCAGCCGAGTAAAAGCATCCTTCCAACTTTCGAATTCTAATTCTTTTTCTTTTTGTTTTGACTTGCTGCCGAAATTGGTTTACTCAATTTGTAATCGTTAAATAAGCAATTAAAAGCAATATTCAAACACATATCCAAACATTATCCTTTGCACAAAACTTCATTTCGAGTCGAAGTTTATTTGCTGATTTCAATTAAGACCAAAATAATTTATTTGTTTTGCACAAAAGCTCAAAAATAGACAAAGGTGCTCATACAAAATATTATTCAAATAGCTTAAATAAACAAATGGGAGCCCAAATTGAATTTCTTAACTCGCAAAATACTCATAAAGACATAAACCCTTACAGCCAGACGCGGACGCAGACTGTTGTGTGATGTTTGCAAACCACAAAAACAATAACAACCATGGAAGCGACGTGCTCAGTGGCTTCGATTAGAACGACTGTCAATAGCCAAATAAAGCAATCCTTTGCTAACAAGACAGCGCCCAAAGGAAGCCAAAGGCAGAACTGTCAGACGCACGCAGAATTCAAAATCGGGCACATTGTTGAACGATAAGTCCCCGAAAGTGTCAACATTGAGAATCAGCTGTTTAATAATTTTTCGAAATTTTTATGACTTTTTTAGTTAAGCTATACAAAAACCTATGAAAAATGCAGACCACTCCTCTATTTTTGCACATTTTTTGTTTGACGATGAAACAATCTGCGCTCTGACTGTACACCAAATTCCAAACGTTCCGCTCCGCTCGCTCTAACTTGGCGCTGCAGCGCCTTTTCTCATAAATTATTTACCACTTTTTTCCAAGTTCCTGCTGCTGTGTTTGATTTCGCATTCTTGATTTGTGTTCCGCCCGCTTCCGTGTAACACTTAACCCAGTTACTGGCTGTTTGTAGCTGATGTCAAAATTTCGGGTCAATGCCAACACCAGAGCTCTTCATAAAGGCTTCGGTTGGGTTTAGCAGTTATTTGTGGTATTGTTGTTGTTTTTGTGGTTATATTGTTGCTGACGTTTGTTGCTTCGCAATAAAATACCTTCCCGCAGATAAGATTTTGTGAGCTTCTTTTTTTCGAATCAGCGAATAATTAGTGAAAGTAATTTGTTTCGCGAACATTTCTTCTTTAGGTACTATTATTCTTCGCCTTTCGTGAATTCTTTTCGGCTTATGCTGCTATCAAACTTCATTCGACGATGTTTTTTTTTAATGCGTTGACTTTCGAATTCGAGCGGTGCCTCACGTAAAGTCCATTCACATGAATGTCTAATATTAAGCACAACAATTTATGTCATCAGACTATTTGTTTGAATATTTATCTGACTTTTCTGAAATACGGCGTCAAATAATATATAAATTATAATTAGGGTGCAGAACAACAAATTGTGGACTTTACTTTCACTAACTCTTCGATCGGAACGGTCTGATTCTCTTCTCTTGTAGTCCATCTACTCTTAGTGGAACAAGCCTTGGCATGAAATCGCAATCCAAGTACATTGCTATATTGCTGGACAGAAAAACTAACTGAAAAGCAAAGCATTGTATTGCTGCAAAAGATCAGTTCATCAGAGAAAAAAAATAGGGTATCCAATCACTAATAATGCACTGCATCTTTATTTCCGTGATCAGGCCTATTCTCTTCTATGGAGCGGTAGTGTGGCGGACAGCTCTAGATAACAGGGCCTATCAGAAACCATTGGACCGGTTCAAAGATCGACGGCGCTTATCATAAACGGCGCCATGCGATCAACACCATTCAAGGGGCTTTAGACCTTGCTCCACTTTCTCCCTGTCGATCTTTATAGGAAACAAGTTGCAACCCTTTTGGCAGTAAGATTGAACACTATTAGGAGATGGGTTCGCACTGATTTCGCTCATTGCCGTATTCTAAGTAAAGTACCCGACATATCCAAGGACATAGACTACTCCCTATCATCATACCTCTTTGACTTCAAATTCTCAATCCACATACCTCACAGACAGGAGTGGCAACCAGACACGGTGTCTAAGACTGGAGTATGTTTCTATACAGACGGCTCCAAGTTGGATGGTAAAGTAGGTGTTTTGTGTGTGTGTTGCCTTCCAGACTTCTGCAGTGTCCTTCAAGTTAAGGTACTATCTATTTTCAAAGCCTTGTCTTTGCTTAAACTGCACAACCTCCCTGGAGGCAGGGTTCGGATTTTCACAAACAGTCAGACAGCAATTGAAGTCCTCGAAAAGGCCTCCACCACATTGAAAGTTGTCTGTCTTTGCCACTGACTTGAGTACCGGACTGACTTGACACGTGATCAAGGAAATTTTGAGTTTTAACATACTTACTTCTCAAGAAAATTCTATATCAATTTTCAAGGATATAAAGGATTAAAATTTTCACAGGACCTTTTTCATATCCTTTTTTACAAGTAGATAAAAAATCAATTTTATTTAAATTCTTGAGCCTTTCCTCTTTCATTTGATATACATATCGCCATATTCTAACGAGGTTAAGTATTTTTTATATTTTTTTATTTTTTATCCCCTTCAAAATTTTGAAGTCCTTTTAAAAGGACAAAGGACGTAGAAATGAAAAACTGAGTACGCAGTATTACTATGTTTGGACTCTAGTTTCACGCCCATATGGATTTTTTCCGGTGTGAAACATTTTTTTTATTTTTGTCGCACGGTGTTACCAAACAACTATCGTCCACTTTCAATCCCGGGCGCACTAAAACTATTGTCTCGATCAGCAGACAACATATCAGCACAATCGTCTCTATTTTGATGGTACATTGTCTACTATGACGTCACACTAATAAGTAGGCTACCTCTTGAAAGTTGGGACTTTTGCCGCAATTTTCAAAATGAAGAGGAGGAAGAAACTATAAGTCACCTTCTTTGTCACTGCCTGGCTCTCTCTACACGAAGGTGAAAATCCCTAGGCTCTCCTTTCATCGAAAACTTGGACGACCTCAGATCAATCAACATGTCAGATCAATTTTTTCTTATGGTATCACAAGGGGCTCTTTCTCCGGCCTAAGTGTGTCTTTCGTCAAATCCTGTACTCAGGCAGCCACTTTAGCCTAACCTAACCTACTGATGTGTCCAAAAAATAAGGTGACATTTGAATTTATGAATTATGAATGCATTATGAATTCCTTCCGCCGGGCCAAACAGTCAACAAGGAATATTATTTGAACGTTATGCGTCGTTTGCGTAACGCTATCTGCCTAAAAAGCGGGAATTGTGGAAAGACAATTCTTGGTTTTTACACCACGATAATGCACCATCCCATACTGCACTCGTAATTTGTGATCATTTCGCCAAAAACTCAACCCATATCGTTCCGCAACCACCGTATTCACCTGATCTGGCGCCGTGCGACTTCTGGCTGTTCAGCAAGCTCAAAAGACCGCTCCGGGGACACCGTTTTGATACGATGGAGGAGATTCAAGCCGCAGCGAAGACGGAACTGAAGGCCATCCCGGAAAGTGACTACAATCAGTGTTTCGAAGATTGGAAAATCCGTTGGCATAAGTGCATTGCATCGGGAGGGGATTACTTTTAAGGGGATGAAATTGATTTGGAAGAATAAATAAAGAATTTTCAAAATAAATACAATGTCACCTTATTTTTTGGACACAGTAGTATCTCTTCAATTGTAAGAGAAAATTATAAAAGTAATAAGGTAAGGTTTTTGAAATTTTAGAACTGGAACACATTTTATAGTTCACTTTTCATAAAG
The DNA here is from genome assembly GCA_964056695.1 of Melieria picta. Lineage (NCBI taxonomy): Eukaryota > Metazoa > Arthropoda > Insecta > Diptera > Ulidiidae > Melieria > Melieria picta. The sequence continues at coordinate 16,835,192 of OZ057399.1, forward strand.
TTTAAGGCTGAAAACGGCTAACTATGAACATTAAATTCCGTTTCGTCTTAAAATTAGCCCAAAAATATTAACATTTAATAATTAATTATTAATTAATTTTCTTAGAAATTCAACAACAACAAAAAAACAACAAATTAAAAGATTTCTAGAATGGTTTTATTTTTGACTGGCCTTCGATTTATTATTCTCTTCACTTCGAACCAAAGGCATTTACTAAATTTGTCGCCAATACCGATTACTGAGTCGTCAGTGTTATTAATCTGCTTGAAATTATCTTTGATGTGACACATTTATGAGCAAAATTATCGCAAAGAAAGCGAAATTAGAATCAAGTTTCCAAAAATAAATCGCAATTTCGTTCCCAATGCTTACAGCAGTAAAACCTTAATTTACTTTCTATTTATGTGGCCATGTTCCTGAAAACTTATAGTGTCGCTGTGCAAAGTTCCCCCTTTCCGAGATAAACCAGTGTCAACGTCCGCATGCAAAATTTTCATTCACGCATACCGAACTCGGCTGCACCTAATTACATTCATACTTATTTCTAATTGCTATCCGAATAATTTCTGCGATTTTGTGCCCAGCTCTGAGCCACTGAAAAGAAATCATAAAATGCTTAACCTTGATTTAAGGCCCCCGCCGCGACGCTAGAATTAAATTGCTGAGCAATGTCTGTTCCGCTGGCAACTGGCGGAGTGACTGAATTATTTTCTAATTTGCTGAAGACTACAAATATTTCAAAGGATTCGCACTCACACACACACTCCAGCGACGCAGCATCGGCCAGCCGTGGGGGCCGAGCGTGATTTCAGTAAAGTTGTTTCAGCGGCTACGCGCAATGCCGAACGGAAGTGTGTCGCTGTCACATCGACCCACTGCAGGCGACGTCGACGGGCAACAGCAACCATAACAATAACAATATTAGCCATAACAACAGCAACAACAACAACACCGCGACTCTGCAACATTTCAATATCCTGCAGCGAGTAACTGGCTTCGCTCAGCGCCGTTTGTGCGCGCGGTACGACCACACCACCACCAGCTGGCAGCCGCGGGCCTGACTTGCTGACTGGCAGGCTATGCCGCATATTTCCGTTTCTCCGTTATCATTTTGCTATGCAAACAATTCCCTCTGTTTCGTATACTGTTTATGTAAACACAAATAAGAACGAACGCACACTGCAGCCGATAATTCTTCGTCTTTGCGTTTCCACTTCACTTCGTGTAGCGGTGTATGCCGCACTTTTTGCGCGCGTACTGGATTTTTTCCCACCTCCCGCCGCCTAACGAGTACTGCAGAATGCGGATTGCTCGCCGGATTTGTGTTGCGCCAGCAAAACTGCAACAGCGCGCAAGTTATGTGTGCAGCCAAGTGCGACATTTAATTGACTTAAACTCAACTTGAAATTGAGATCGTAATTTTTCTTTATTTCTTGTTTGTGCTTTATTTTTAGTTTTTCTTGCTATTGCCTCGAAGTTTTGCTAATTATTTTGCAGCGTTTTCATTGCAAGCACAAGGCAAACGTGTATTTGTTCAAAGGATTTAAAGACCACTGTGGCGTTTTTAATTGCAACAGACAAAGTGGCAGGATTTTTATTGAAACTTGGAGTTGCTGTTGCAAAATTGAGTATTTAGTTGTATACTTACGTTACGAAGAAGGTCCAATCAAACGCTTGGCACTATACTCAGTTTGAAGTTAGGTTAGATTAGAATAGGTTACATTGTGTTAAATTCGGTTAGTTTGGATTAAGTTAGGTCAAGTCTTAGGCTACAATTTTCGCATTACCACAATACTTCATGTATCAATTAGTGCCCTATCGATGCTCGTTTCTTAACTAAAGCCAAGACATATACGATAGCATTGGATCGTAAGGATCTTTCCATGCTGATTAAAAAACCAAGAAATTAGTATTTGTTGAGTTTAAACTAATATACAGCACAAAATCATTACAATTCAATCTCACTTTTTCGGTGGATTAATTTTCTTAATTCAATTTTGGGTGCAATATTGAAATTTCTTATTAATAAGTTTTCAATAATGTTGCCGAATTAAAAACCACATAGATTTAAAACAACAAATAACTTCCCTTTGGCCTTAATGGTAGTATAATACTTTAATATGTTTTTTGGGTGAACAGATTTTCAAAACTAATTGGCCAAACTTGCCGAATAACAATTATGAAAATATTGACCAATACTAAGCAATGCCGATGCCGCTTAATCAGTCGAACACTATCATTAATATTTGTTTTCACACTTTTCTGGACTATTCACAGTGATTCGTTCCATAAAAAAATTCAAAACATTTTTAGTCTCAGAATTTAACGATTTTGATGTCATTTGTAAGGTAAAACTCCAACTAAGAAAAAACCAAAAAACCTGTGCAAAACATTAATTAGTGTCTGTGCAAAATCGGCTTAAAGTTGAAACTTTTTTCACAAAAAAATGTAAGTAAACACATATTTTCTGTTTTTTAGTCTATTGAGTAAAAAAAATTGTAAAAATACATGGTTACTAAGAAGTCGCTAAAACTTTCAATATAGATTAAGAAATGATGTGGCCATTTTCTCAAAATTTGCAAAGCTTAGTCTTTTACTTCACTTTTAATTCAAAATATTTTTCTAAATTAAAAATCTGAAAATTGGGAAAACTTAGAGGAAAATATCTAAAAAGTATGTGAGAGTATGTTCCTGGATTATTTTTTATTTTAAGAAGCATTCTTTCTTTGTCGGATAATGTAATTACATCCTCCGATATCTTTTGATCTCAGAAAATAATTCAATTTGAAAAGAGGTCTAACCACGTATATTTCGACAAAATTTGTGAAAAATGAAAAAATCTGCACAAATACAAAACATACATCTATTATTATCGTTTTTATTGCAAACCCAAAGGGTCCTGAGCCAATTTCAGATTTCAATTCAGCAGACCATGATTAACTCGTATACCAAATTTTATGAAGAACGGACCACTCCTTCTAATTTTGTCCCGCGGTTGTATGGAGTCGAAACACTATGCGATTGGACGATTTTTCATTTGTTTTCAAATTGCATGAAATTTCAAAAACCTTACGGACAAGCATTTGAAAAATGTCGCACAGCAAGGTTTAAGAAATTCCATCTTATGGCAAATTAGTTGAACTTTTTGTTTTGTTTTCATATCCTTTGAGAAGTACGAGGAAAATGCAAGTATCCCATGTTTAAGGTTTTAGTTGAAATTCACAACAAACTTATGAGTTTTCAAGCAGTTGAAAACATTGTCATTAAAGCCAGAATAGTCCTATTTGGTGACGAGTTTGTTGAACTTTTTATCCTCCCACAAACAGTTGCAATACTCATATCCAACAAAAGAGCAAGAAAACCCCAAGTATTCAATTCAATTAAATGACGAATCTGATGAACGTTTTTAGACTGGTCCAAAGTATTTTTATATCAACCGAGAAGTGTGAGAAAGATTCTCGGGAATCTGGCATTAAATCCAGAATAGTCCTATTTGATGGAGAATTTATTGAATTTATTTTTTTATTACTACAAAAATTTGTAATATGTACTCGTATCCAACGAGAAGAGCAAGAAAATGCAAATATTCCCAGGATTCAAATTTTATAAAATATCCACAAAACTTTAAGGCACATTTAAGCTTCCTTTTTCACTAGCAAATATAAATTCCATACCATCTCTCGCTAACTTTTGAAATACCCAAAAGTTCCAACAAGTTGTTTAAAATGCCGCACTTTATGACGAGCTGAGCGAAATTTATAATCAGCTGCGTGCTGATTTTCGGCACATAAATTCTTTAGTAGTGCTGCAGCCAGTGGGAATATGCGGCAAACACCTTTCAATGTGCGTAATCATACTCGAGGACCGGAAGAGCGAACAGTTCGACAGTTCACATGCGAGCATGTTTGTTGTTTATGTGTGCGTAGATGTGTTTGTGTGTGAGTCTATGTGTATGCACTAGTTATGTATGTGTGTGTTTACATGACAATGAGTGCGTCTGGAAAGTTTTGCGAACTGCATTTGCTTGCCAGCGCACATCAATTCCAATGCTTCGGATCTTTTCTTGCGGTCGCTGTTGTTATCCTGGCCGACATGACAGCCAGCAAGCAAAGTACCCGCAGGTAAGCACTTTTGAATTAATTATGCCTGAACGTTAATGAGCAATTCTACGAGCAGATTAGAGCGTATGAAACCAACAAATTACGTCCAAACAGCAATCTTTATACAACAACACATTGCTGGCCATTGTCGGTTGCAGCTCAAAGTATTTGAGCGGATTTCGCTGGCTTGTGGCCAATTAAAAGCATTTGCAACGAAGAATGCAGTGGTAATTTGTTTCTTCCCTCATTCACTTTACATAGTTTTTCTTTTGGATGGAAAACGGAATGCTTGCAAAAATTTCTAATACCATTGAAACGAGCTTGAAAAAACTGCAGCATTAATTGTTGTTTATAATCAGTTCCAAATTATAATTATAAAGAAATCAGTTTTTTAAAACATTGAAAAATTATTAAACAATAACTTCTACAATTTTCTTTGGAACAATGCTTGTTAAAGCGAAACAAAAGTGTAAAACATTCAAATTGAGCCGAATAATGTTTCGCTCGAATGCTGAATAAATAAATTAATTCAAATAATTTTGAACCAATTGGAGGCTACCGTTTTAAGTTACTCCATAATAATGATGATGACAACGTTAAGTGTTTAGTAATGGCTCAGTGGCAAGAAAATGGAAACACAAGCCCTCCCGCCCCCCCTCACAAAAACGTGCAACAATACAGTCGCACCGCACCGCAGCGCACATCGCGTTGCGTCGCATCGTTGCCGACGGCCATAACTTAATTTGGGCCAAAATTGTTGCCAATGAAGCAGATTATAATTTCGACACTTTGGCAAGCAGCACAACAAATCAGCATGCAGACAGTATGAAAAGACAAACGGACAGACAAATCGACAAACTGCCAGTTGGCAAAGTTAATGGACAGAGCTTCTTAACAAATAAAATGTGTACGGCCGCATTAATTGTTATACAATGCACTGCACAGGCAGGCTACAATAACAACAACAACCACAGCCAAAGCATCGGGAAAACGCGTGCAAATTTGGTATTTTACGACTTTATGAAATAATTGCGTTAATTTAAAATGTTTTGTAAAAAAGGGCACACCTCATAACAGATGGCACTCAGACAATAACCGGGAAATAGATGATTTAGAGTATTATAACAACAACAACAACAGACTTAACAAGAGAACAAAATGCAATTTCAAAGGTAATAAGACTAATGAAAACTGCCAAGATGTGAAGCGAAATGTGAGAAAAGTGCGTCGAATAAAAATAAAGGAGCTTGTAAATTTTTCAAGGCAATTCAGATTCGAATGGATCTGTAAAGGATTTAAAGAACAACAACTGTTATGAGTTGAAAGGAATCCTTCACTGCTGCAACTTACATAGTGAGTGTTGTATGTATTGTGGAAAAAAACGAATTGGTCACACTCGCCTCGCATTTTTTCTATAAAAAAACTTGTTCTCAAAAAAATTGGATTTGCAGTACAATCTGGGCATCTATAGTGGAAGAATCCCATTCCGGTCGTACCTAAAGCAGTAAAGTACAATTTACTCAAAGACTTCGTCGATCTATAACTCTACCCAGTCGGATAAGAAAAGATTCTCTATATTACTTTAATTGCGGTTGTGATAGGCCTTTCTAGTGCCTTTCTCAAATTTCTATGCGAATTTGAGTTTTATTGTGATTGATCTGTCTAGTGTTAGGCATTCAAAATAATAATTTATGTGTCATAAGTATGTAATTTCTTGAAAGGCCTTAAAACGTATTTCGAAAAAGTTAAAATTAAAATTGAAAATTAAATTTGTAGGGTAATTCTCAAAGTATTGAAAACAAATGTGTAATGATTTATTGGGTTGGCAAGTAAGTTATTCCGTTTTTTACGAAAACATAGCGTCAGGTTTGTTATGAAAGAATTCTGGCAACGTTATGATTTATTCCTTTTGACATTTGATAGCTGTCACTTTTATCTTTCTTTCAAATACTGCGCCAATTTTGGTTCCAACGAACATTTTTCATATATTTTGACTTTATCATTCTTCTGTTTTCGTAATGGGAAGAAAGCTGCTTAGGCTCACATAAAGATATGTGAAGTTTATTGTATTAATTGCTTAACCCTTTCGCAACAGGTCTTTACTGTGTAAAGTTAAAATTTTAAACTTATGGATTTAGTCTTCTGTGTGGTTATATCAACATCATTCCATAATAATTTAAATAAATAAATAAATAAATAATGGCTGCAACCATATAAATAAAATTCTTTAATAGTTTTATCTGAATTAAAGTGAAAAGTCAAATTAAAATTCTTTTTTTCTTTTCTTTCGGTACTATGTAAAGATATATCATTCAAAAAACGTGTATACCTACTTCTCTTCTTTAAACTTCGATTTTCAGTTTATTAATTTTGTATTAGTTATTCCTAAAACTTCAAACTGTTGTAAGGAACAACAAAAACATTTATTTTTGAAGTCATAAAGGGGTTTGACGTCCACAAATTAGCATGTTGCTATATGGCATCAAATTAGCGAAAGGTTTAACAGAACGCATGTGTCAAAATTGGTTTAAAACATCCCGTTCTGGAGATTTGTCATTTCAAGATGACCAACGTTCTGATCGACCTACAACCGTACCTGAAATGTATGTTGTGTATTTGAGCTGAACGAAACAATCAATTCAGATGTTCATGGTCTAAGATGTAGTAATGAAACTAGAAGAAGGAATTAAAGTAGAATGGCAAGAATTGATAAATTGTTAAAATGGTTAAAATTTTATGAGTTATTATTACAATTTACATTCTTCGCTACAGTAATTTTTTCAGAGTTCTTGGACTCTTAAAAGATCAGGAATAGGTAGAGCAGCGATCATCACAAAAAACATCCAATTCAAAAACGATCCAATATACACTCACCGTGATTCCGTGATATCAGTAATACCAGGAATCGGCCCTATTGCACCTTAAGAGAAGAAACCTCTGCTTCTCGATCCTACAGAGTCTAAACTTTCTTTTTATGTCCCTGCCAGCAGATGCTAATTTCAGTTTATGGAAAGAAGAAGTTTCTTCATTTTTTATTGGTTAATTAAAAATTCAAAGTAATTTTTTTTGCAACATGTTTTTCTTGCATATATAAAAATATCTAAATTGTGATTAATTTAATGAATGAATAAAATGTTCGTTATTTTTTAAATCTTTTGCTTGGATTTTTCTTTGCTATGAAACTTGCCTTTTCTGTTTTTCTCGAACAAATTATTCGTTGTCCTTCCAAGCTAATTTTTCGTCTGGTAAGTGAAACCAACACTCATAAACTTACTGACAATGGGGCAGACAACCAAATTATTATTTTTTTTTAAGTGATGCGAAGATGAGTGACCATTACCTCTAAAGGATCACTCAGAGCTGCATTAAATCAAGTTGACCCAATTTTCGTCAAAAGTTATATCACAATTAAATCCAAATAGAGTGATCAAAGACATAAATCTATAAAAGCTCAAAGTAGATTATTTCTATTATTATTATTGATGGGGATAATGCACTGCGACTAGTTATTAAAAAAAAACATGCGCACATGTAACATTCCACTTTCAAAATGATTTTTTCAAATGATGATTTTTGATTGAGATGTTTATATTTTTGTAAATACGTATGTACAACAAACAAAAGTCATTACGCAGAAATCGGGAAATCGAAAATTAAAGGCTCCGAGAAGAGAATCGAGTATTTTGATCAATTCAAAACCTTGCAACAACTTTCAAGAGGAAATTGCTAACAAAATCAATAAAATAAAAGTGATTAAACTTTGTTAAGGCACAAATATACACACTCACACACCGCCCTATAGCAATTTATGGCAAAACAGAAACTTTCCGTGGCGCATCTTTGACGTGGTGTTTTTTTTTCGCGACGTAACAATAACAACTCCCTTTATTTTCCCCTCATTTGGCTTAGTTTATCTCAAATTCTCTTTTACTCTGCAAACACACACTCGGAGCATTGCTTGTTTATGACGACTTAATAAAATTGAAATTAATTCGCCGCAGGCTAGTCAGCCCTTATCCCAGTCCCCAATCAAATTCAATTGTAGACATTTTTCGAAAAAAGTTGCTTGTGTGTGAGAGGATAACGAGCTTTAATGAGTAAATATTTATTTGGAATTTCAACATTTTAAGCCGAAAATTTCAACAACTTATGAAAGTGATTTGTGAGTGATTTGTTTATTGTTAATACCGTTACAAGATTTATTCTCTTAACTGTTAATTCGGCTTAACTGTGATTTATTTATTTATTTATTTTTAATTATGAAACATCGGCATTTAAGAATTAATTCTTTTGCACGCCACAAGGATAACTTATTAAATAACAATTGATTAGTTTAACAAATAATAACTTATTAATTAACAATCGATTAGCTCAACAAATAACAATTGATCCTAAAATTATGCTACTAAGAATGTGTGAATTTCTGGATGTTGGCTTTTTGAAAATCGAAGTTTAGGTACTCAAACAATAAAACAATTTTACGGAAGTCACTTTGTATGTGTGCGTGTATTTGTGTGTATGAAAATGAGGGAAAAAGCAACGATGCGTTGGTGTGCGGAACCTATTAAGATACCAGCAAAACTAAATGAGCCAAATGAGCGCAAATGAGTTGTTATTTGACAAAGAAACAAGTCAGCCTGCGCGGCCCACCGCCTTCCCAAGCACTGCACTCCTTGGCAGATGTCCTTAGCCGCATCTAACTGGCACTTGAGGCCGCGCACCGCCTATACTTAGCCACCAGCAAAAGCGCAGCCAAATTGCAGTGACTTGACAGCGCCGCGTTGACAGGCCGTCACCTACTTCAAGTCAAATGAGCAGGAAATGAGCAAAAGCAACACGCACTTCGCCACAAACATATCTCCGTACGTGTATGTGCCACGACAGTGTCACCGAGTGCGCCGCCACAACAAAGCAGCGCCATTCATTGGAACAACGAAAACAACAATACCAACACAACCAAACGTCATTAGGCGTTTGGTGGCAATAGCAACACTGTTGTTGGTGTTAGTTTGACTGTCGTCGGTAACTGGTCGTCAGCGGAAACGCGCAACGGCAACTGGCACGCACATGCACACGCTTGAACTTGAATGCGCGCGCTTGCCGCTCATTTCGTTGCACCTCTTGGCATTCATGACAACGTTTTGAGTAGTTCGGCAGCCATTTTGTTGGCTCACCGCACTTGCGTTTCCTTTGTTCAATTCAATTGGGTCGGGAAATGGGTGAGTTCGCCTTTGTGTAGGTGTGCGCGCGACAATGAAAGCGACTGTTTGCTGTCAGCTTTTGTTGTGCTGCTTCAGTTGTGATTGTTTTGCAATGATTTTGTTGTTGTTTATAGTACAGCAGCTGCTGTTTACTTGTTTTCAGTATTCAAACACATACACAATAACAAAGAGCACAGAAGCACTTGTGTGTGAGCAATTGTATTGTTAATTTTTTTTTTTGTTTTCAATTGACTCTAATTATAGATATTACAAGCCCCGATTTTTGCAGATCGAGCTCTCCATTTGGTAAATTTATTGTTTAAAATTTGGTGCGAAAAATTAAGCTTAAGGGGTGTGCGCTGCCTTGTTTTAAAGCTAATTCTTCTCCCTCCTGGTCCTTGAGTTTTCCAGAAAACATTCTTCATTAAAACGGTAATCAACTGATGTTGCTTTCAAACTATTTGCCGGAGCTAAATATCTCAACTATTTATATATTGTATCAATTCATACTTACACACATATATGTATACATACTACTGTGTACAAAGAATACCCGGAATTCGATTTCTTCGATTATCGTGGTGTTGTGCATTATGAGTTCCTTCCGCCGGGCCAAACTGTCAACAAGGAATATTACTTGAGCGTTATGCGTCGTTTGCATGAAGCTATTTGCAAAAAGAGGCCGGATTTATGGAGAGACAACTCTTGGTTTTTGCATCACGATAATGCACCATCTCACACGGCATTGGTTCTTCGTGAGCATTTCGCCAACTCATATCGTTCCACAGCCACCGTATTCGCCTGATTTAGCTCCTTGTGACGTCTGGCTATTCTCCAAACTCAAAAGACCACTTCGACCACCGTTTTGAATCGATTGAAGAGATTCAACGTGAATCGCCGCGCGCATTGAAGGCCATACCGGAAGGTGACTATTTGGCATGCTTCGAAGATTGGAAAGTCCGTTGGCATAAGTGCATCGCATCGGGGGGGACTACTTTGAAGGCGATGAAATTGATTTGGAAGAATAAATAAAGATTTTTTGAATTATAAACAAATTCCGGGTATTCTTTGTACACAGTAGTATGTATATCCATACGACGAGTACTCAAACTTGCCTTAAATTGCATTTTGTTGCTTACATATAGTACATGCCCAAATTTTTATCACTTGCTTTTTATTTAACACTAGAATGCCCAAGGTAGTCATTTTGACTACATTGAGGTCTTTTATTGTAAATAACTTTTATTGCATCGCTTTCTAAAAAAATATCGTACGTGACTTTTACTAAGTTTTAAAGCTAAATGGAATAAATAAATTAAAAATCTTGTAAAAAAATTTTTTACCCCAATAAAAATTTCAAATATGTAGTTGTGACAATTCCGAAGTTTTTCAATCCAAAATTCACTCACAAAATTAATTCACAAATTCCAAATTTCATTCCATTTTATCCCATTGATGTGTAAAGTAGGCCATCATGAATTAAATGAATTTTCATTGTTAACCATAAAAAAATTAAAAATTAAGTACTTATTTTAATTTAATCTCATGTGCATTTATTCATATTTGCTACTTAAAAACCAATCAAATAAAAAAAGTCAGTAAACAATAGTGTAGTCAAAATTACTACATATGGGCATTTTAGGTAGGTCAGATTGTCGGGCATTCTAGTGTTAAACCATTTTTCTAAACAAGCATTCAGTTTGATATTAAAATTCCACTCGAAGATCAAATGCAATAAATTTGTTGCTTTTAATCATTCTAGAATTTGTTGTACCATTAGAAGGCTTAACACACCAAAATTGCGACACTTTTGGAAGTGAGTAACGGTTAGAATAGAAATTTAAAAATTCTGTATTCAGAGTAATACAGGGTGGACCATTTAAGATTTGGAATTTGAATCGGTTATAAAAAAAAAAAAACTAATGAATATTTTTTGAAAATTCCTGTTTTATTACAAAGCTTGGACTTTGTTATTTAAGAATGACGCCATTCGGTCAACCCAATTTTCAAGTACTTTTTCGATTGTTCCGGGTAGAATTTCCTGAATGGCAACTTCGATTTCAGGTTTCAAAGCTTCAATCGTCTCTGGATGGTTAGCGTAACACTTGTCCTTTACGGCTCCCCACAAAAAAAAAGTCCATCGGACTTAAATCGCAGCTCCGAGGCGGCCAATTGACTTCAGAATTTCGGTTGATTATTCGTAATTCGAAAACGGTGCCTAAAAGTTCGATTGTTACGTGCCGGATGGTCATGAGCCTTCAGTTCTTGGACCAATTGAATTTTGTAAGCCTTCATACCGAGATCTTTATGCAAAATTCTCATCAAAGAAGTGCGGGAAATATTCAATTCCTGAGAGCGATGGCGAGTTGACGTTGATGGATGTTCACGCACTTTTTCGGCTACAAAAGCAATGTTTTCGGCTGTGCGCACTGTACGAGAACGGGAACGGGTTATTTGGTCCATTAACGATCCAGTTTCACGACCTCGCTTCACAAATTGACCCACAAACTGAGTTGAAGGCCAATCTTTTTTTTGAAATTTTTTTTTTTAATTTCTTACAGTTTGGGTTGAAGACTCTCCACTTTGGAAGTAAGTTCTCAATATTTCCCAATTTCGTTCAAGCGTATAGCGTCCCATTTCGTAAATGTCAAACTTTTAACTAAATTACGAACACAAATTGAATGACATTTGGACTGCCATTCTCGAAATAAAGCGTAGTTCAAATTCCAATTCTTAAATGGTCCACCCTGTAGTAGGCTATGACTTGAACTTCAAAACTATGAAGTTTCATTGTGATAGAAGTTATAGTTGAGCTAGTTGAATTAGATATTATAACATTCATTTCACGTTTATTAAGTCTATGGTGTACAAGACCTTACAGACTAAGAAAAAAATAAACAGATAAATAAATAAATACAACGGCTTAAAACTACTTTTGAGAACACTCAAAAGAAAATTCTTAAATTGAGCCCGACTTAAAGAAAAGTCAATAAAATGAGCAGAGCTAAGTTGAGGTCTGAACGATCGCCAAGCCTGATTGTCCATACCTTCATTGAGATATTGTCAATAGAGCCAAATATCAACATCTCATTATAAGCGCCCTTCTTCAAGTATACTTCATAGTCACACCTATTCATTTTTCACTCATTTATAAATTGTTGAAAATTATCTAACATTGAGTGAAAAGTTTTTTCAAATACGAATATTCGAATAACACCCCTGTACACGCAACACAACAACGAGTACCACGCACACTCGCCGTCTCTTTCCGGTCATGCCAACAACACGTGTGTGCGAACGAATCTAGTCAAATAGCTGCCGCCGAAGAAACAAACTAGCGGCAAGTGCCTGCGAATTTCGATACCGAATTCATTCATTCCATCCCCCGCCGCAAGCTACTTTTATCGCTCGCTCTAACGTCACTACCGCACCAAACAAATGACAATTGCTATCTCGTTCTAGAGCGTGGATTTATGAAGCCATGTCGCAGCGTTGCATTTCTATTTTCCACAGTTTTGTTTTTTCCATCATGTACATATTTACACTGTTTACAATCTATCCCTGCGTGCTTAGAAGATCTTAAACACGAACAAACCTTATTCCAAAACATTTTCTAATTTTTTTACACTCTTGCAACCGTATCCCGACGCCACGCTTTCGAAAACGTGTAGAAAGTTGTTGACCTGTAAGAATTTTCATTTCGCCGCCAACGCAACCCTGCGCTGGTGAAGCAAACACACATGTGGTTCGTCTCGTTGCTCGTCATTTCAGTCGGAAGAAAAGATTTTTTATTACTACAAGTGGCGAGGAAATACAAGCGAGAGAAAATCCACTTTGAACCGATTTTTCGCGTACAAGACCAGCAAACTGAACCGCGAAAATATGTAAAAATCGTGCAATAAAGTGTGTTTTATCGATTTCGTGTGCAATTTCCCCGACAAATTGCGCAAGGGCTGCCGGAGAGCGCCCTGGAAAGTTCGGCTGTAAAGAAAACGCGTTCAAGGCAAATTGTAAAGAAATGAAGCAACGATAAAAAAGAAGGCAGCGAAGCAGAGCAGACAACGTGAACCGAAGAAAAAAGTGCGTCGGGGCAACATCGACTGCGTGTCTGCAAAATCAACAATAGGCAGACTTGACCACAGCAGCGCCAGCGTAAGAGCAGCAGTGCCGATACAACACAACGAATCGCGTACCAAGCATATCCACAAAAGGATACCCAGGAGTTAAGCACAGCCAACAATAACAAAACGGCGCAAAGAAACATTTTAGCGTCGTCTCGGCCACGGAAGCCAGACTAGTCAGTCTGCCGTCAACACCAAATTCACCATTGGGATCTTCCCCTTTTATAGCCTTTCAGACATTGCACATTACGTCCATTCACCCGCCCAACGCGAACTACGCTGTGCTCCACAAGGCTGTCGTGTGTGTGTGTACACAGCGCAGCATATTTGCATTTCACACTTTCTTCCCGTCCAGACACCGAGTAAAAAGCCCTCAAAATTCCACCACAAACACCCACCTCCACCACCTCCATGCCCGTGTCAGTGGTCTGCGAGTCCACGGCAAATGTAAGCGCGGCGCTGCGCGAATCGTTGGGCAGCGGCTATGCCAGCAGCGCACTCGGTGGCGATGATGCAAAGGCCGGCGCTGCGTCAGCCGGCAATGGCGGCATAGGCAGCAGCAGCGCTGACGATGCCGACTGCTTGCAGAGCAAACTAGCCGCGACCGCGAAGCGTGTGCTGCTCTCCAAGATCGACTACGAAGAAGTGGCCAACTACAATCAGTCCGTGCTGGATACGCTCAAGTCCAAGTATATTGTACTGAAGCCCAGTGCCGCAGCGAACGGCAACGGCTTGGAGAATGGACGCGCCTCACCCGCTGCTGGCAGCAATCACCAGAGTAACAATTGCAGCTCCAACATGAACGGCAACGGCACGACCGGTAAGTGCGCGATGATAGTGTGTACTCGTATTTTTGTGCGTGCGTGTATGTCGTTTTCCATGGACTCCGCGTGTTCGAAGTTGACATGAATGCGGTTTTTTTTCTTAGCTTTTTGTTGTTATAGATGCAGTTACTATGAAAGTAGTCGGCGTTGCCAGATAAGGGCCACCATACCCCAGCGCAGCGTTGCATTCGGCTACCTGCACGACGGACCAGCTACTACGAGTTGGAGTCGAGCGAGTGGCGCTTTTTTTGTTTGTTGTGACATTTTTTAAGTTATTGATCATTTGACGGATTTTTTAACCATGCGGCTGTTACTTCGTGTTAAAAAGTGAATAGCACTTGAATTGTTCGCCTTTTGTACAACCGTTGATATCGAAATCCATAAAATTTTCGCCCTCTTCTGGCATTAATCACATGTGTTGCGAGTCAACACGCGCGTTTAGCGATTTTCCGTGTTATGTTACTTCTCGTTGGCCCCGAGTTCATTGATTTGCATGCGCAGCGGTATTGGGCAACTAGCCACCACACCAGCTATGATCAGGCAAAATGACCATTTAACAACAACAATACGGTCGCTGCTACCAAACATACAACAACACATGTCGGCAGTGGTGGTGTTTGGTGGCGATGTCAGTTGCCTGGTTGTGTTCGGTTCTCGTGTCGGCTCTGTTCGTTTTTCCCCCGCTGGTTGGCTGTGTGCGTGTATGCATCATCGGCCAGACGTCAATAAACAAATACAAAACTGGCATCGCCGCGCCACGCAGAGTTGCCAAACTGTGCAATTGTGAAAAGATCCAAGTAAAACCAATTAATGCTGTGGGTTGTGGATATTGACTTCGTACGGTAGTATTTGATATTTATCTGAAAAATGGCTTTGCAAACGTATTGTTAAAGCAATTGCACTTAAGTCATGTAATTTAGATTAGTTTAAATGCTTACAAAGTGCTTATTTGGTTGCGGAAATGTGGTTAAATTCCCAAGTTAAAACCATATGAACTATGGCAACCTTGTGTATGTCTAGAAAGAGAATGGGATGTCTATAGTGAAGCAAAAACGTTAAATAAAAATGAACGTATGTAAGCGCAAATTCCAGGTGAATGTGGACCACAAAACATGGCTAACAGAAAATGAAACAACAAAACGCCAGTGTGTCGGCTAGACATACGAACGCAAAAACAATATAATCGGAACCGCCACACAAACATTCACGTTCGCAACAACAACCTACCAAAAAAACAATATTGCGCCAAACTTGCTTTTCTTGATAACATTCGAGAGCAAAACAAGAAACGCAACGTTGGAAAGAATTCGTCAAAGGGGGAAGGAGAGACGCATGTATGCCGCGACTTCTTGGTGTCTGCTCCGCACATCTCTTATGTGCATTCTTATGTGAATTTCGCATTCTGTTTTTATTCGCAGTTTATTGTGGCTCTTGCCTTTTCGCTCCACCCAAAGTTTGACGGCAAACAAAAAACATTTAGACCTTTTTCTATTGTACATATCTCGTTGCTATCAATGACTACGCTATTCCCCTCTACGCTATCCCCACGCGTATCAAAGTGCAGAAAGAATAATCGGAAAGTATTCCTATACTCTACGCTTCGGCGTGTGTTGGGTTCGCAGAATGCTTATGAATCAACACACGCTGTTCCGCACGTCCGCCTATTGGGAATATTGCCAAACGTTGTCAACACATTTCACGCATTTCAGCAGCAGACAAAAAGCCAAGTACGCAGCACCCAAACGTCAAAATGCCGCATATACTATACAACGTTGAACTACTCTATACGTAAACTTTCTGAATATAACAACAGGGTAGTAATAAACAATAACAGGAATACCAGGTACAATCCGCAACTTCACTAGAAAAGCCTTGACTTGACACTTAAAGACTGGAGATTCTAGAAATTCCTTTTTAAAATACTTTGACTCCAAATAGAGGTTACTCAGCCTTAAATCTAACCTTAAACTAGAAGGGCCCCTACAATTTCTCAAGTGTGATACGATGCCTTGCAGCAAACGGCACTACCTGGGTCAATATAGGCTAGTAAAAAGTGGCTAAATTCATGAAAATATTTGCACGCATACCAAAATAAACACTGATCAATTTCTAACTTCGCTAGCCTGCCGTCGAAATTCTTCCGGCATTTTTGGATGAAAAACTGCAACACGTGTTTTCCACTTTGGCTTTCGAAATCAACAATACAGAACTTTTTGCATACAGTCGTGTCTGGGTATAGTGAACACCTCCATATAGTGAACACCCAAATTTTGACATGGAGCCTCTAAGGGCCGTTTTCTCAACTTACCGATAAAGTGACCTTTAGCTAAAGGTCACTTTAAAGTGCCCGGTAACTATTTTCGTTTTCTCAACTGCCTGATAAATATAAATTTAACAAGTCTGAAGTTTTGGCAACTCTGGTCTACGATGGGCAGCACTTGGCGGCACAATCAGCTGTTTTTGAAAAATTATAATTATTTTTGAAGAAAAAAAGAAACATTTTGCCTGGCAGAATCTTGCTGATGCTTTTACTGCCGAATGGGGCGTGTCGCGACGTTGGAATTCGTTGAGGGACAAGTTCGACAGCTTGAAGCGCAAATCCAAGCTGGAACTTGCAGCGGAGAAGAGCGAGACGTATCGCACAGGTAGCGGCCCAGCAGCGATTGGAAATGTCAGCAGTGCAAAGCAGTGAAATAGTCCAATCGGCTGTTATATGTTCTAATTGCCGCATTTTGCGACTCCGTACCTTCAAAAGTGTCTTCCAGTGCATGAATATAAAAAACACGCCTATTTTCCATACCGAAAGATCTCAAATTTAAATTTCATTTCAAATTGTAATTTCATTACCAGCTGTTTTTTGTTTGTAAACAAACATGTGCATGTACTTGGCACCACTTCCACTTAAAGTTCACTTTAAAGTTTAACAGGTACTCAGTCTGACCGGTAAGTTTTATCGGGAGGATAGCTTAACGAGCGGTTGAGAAAACGAAAATGCGTTTATCGGCCCGCTAAAGTGAACTTTAAAGTTAAAGGTAAGTTGAGAAAACGGCCCTAAATCATGAACAAAATTTTGAAAGCAATTTCAAGCAAAAAACAAAAAGTGTATTTTGAGCAAATAAAACGAGTTTTTGAACAAAAATGTTAACCTTGATATAGTAAACAACCTGAATACTGTGAACAGGCCTTGCAATAATTAGTTCACTATATCCAGACACAACTGTATATACAAAAAAATGCTACACTAATGGTGGCTGAATAAAATATGTATTACAATCTTAACTGGTCACTTAAAGCTGGTGTACCTGGGCGTTTTCAGGACAAAAAGCATCACCTTTATGAAAGTTCGCCTACCTCCCATACCAGCTAGCCATAAATAAAGATTATACGATCTAAATTAGTAATAGTTGATCTTCCAATTGTCATCTTTAGACGTGACTGTGATTTATAGCCAATCAATTAAGACATATTTCCAAAAGCAATTGTTAATCTATACCACAATCCACACCGGACTGTTCGCTTTGTCAAATAATCAGATTTGTATGTATGTATAACTCGACCGGATTTGAGCCGCATATCAGATTACAAAATGAAAAAACAGAAACGTTTTGAGTTATTATTGCAACAGCTATGTTTGATATCGTTATTAATAACCAGTATTGGGACTTATTACTTTTGACAGTAACATATTACTTATTACACATTACTGACATTTGAAAGTAATATCGTTACATTACATATTACTGGAAATGTCAAGTAATGTATCACAAAAAGTAATATATTATTTTAAAAATACATGATTTCTACAGATTTTTTCCAAAAAAATAGAAAATAAAATAAATTTTTACATATTTGATATTTATTTTATGAAACTTCTTGTTTAGTTATTTAAAAAAAAAAATTATCTTTATCTCACAATTTGCAGCGTACTTTTATATTTTTGACTGCACATTTCGCAAGTCGGTTGCTTTTTTCAATAAATCGAAATATTTGCAGCGAGTGCAGCGTGCAGTGTTTAATTGTAATAGATCTTAATCATGTTATCAGTGCTGCTGTTTTACATGAAAATTAGAACTTTGTTGACTAAAAAGTAATATTGTAATAAGTAACTTGAAAAAAAGTAGTAATATTACTGAAGGTGATTACTTATGGGAAAAGTAAAAAGCAAAAATAATATATTTTTTAAAGCAAAAATAATATACTACGTAATTAGTTACACTACTTTAATATATTAGTCACAACACTGTTAATAACGGTGTTTTCCATTATTTGCCCGGCAAAAAGTAGGGTTACATCACATTGACCACCCTGTCGTCCGTATGAATTTGAGTGGCATTGGCAACGCTGCGAATCATGCGGAATGTGGTGCTATCACGGCGAATTAACTCTTTCGCCTACAACAGCAGTCTTATCAACAACAACAACAATTTTAGCAGTACCGACAAACGGAATGCAGGGCAACGATTTTGACAGCTCTCTCGCCGCTGGTGTTTATTCGCTCGCCAGCCAGCACTATACCGTTTTCTTTTGGTTTTTGCCGTTTCATTGCGTTTTTGTCCAATTGGCATTGCACGCCCCACCGCCGACCGCCTGCTGGCCCCCTGCCGTTGTGGGTTTTCTTTTCTTTGTCGTTTTAAAATTAGTGCTGAACAAGCAAAGCGAATCGCAGCGAAGCATAGTAGGGCATAGTTAAGAGGAGGAGGGCTCGTAGTCGCAAAGCTGCGCTGCGAAATGCGTACAATTGAGTTGGACTACTTGGCCTTGTGGCTGATATTCAAATTTTTACTCAGACCCTGCTACACATTGCTGCGACACCTTCTTTGTAAAGTCATTAAATTCGGTTCTTATTTCGATTCCACAATCACAGATGCGAACGGCAACTTCAGCGCCAACAGTAATAACAACAACGGCAACAGCACGGCGACTGCCAATGTCTCGTCAAAGCGAGGCAATCCCAATGAGCTGCCGCAACCGAAACGCATACTGTACCCACGCGAGAATGTGCACATTGGCTGGAAGAACTCGACTCGCAAGTGGCAAGTCGGCGTGGGCATGATGAACGTGGGCAACACCTGCTATCTCAACTCGACGCTGCAGGCGCTCTTCCACGTACCCTCGATGGCGCACTGGCTGCTGTCCGACACGTCGCACATGGAGCAGTGCGACGCCGCCGATGGCTGCATCATCTGCGCCATGGCGAAAACCCTGCAGGCCTCACAAAACAGCCAGTCGGCCATACGGCCGTACTGCGTGTACTCCAAACTGCGCTTGATCTGCAAGCACCTGGTAATGGGGCGGCAGGAGGACGCACATGAGTTCCTGCGCTATCTGGTAGAGGCGATGGAGAAGTCGTATCTAATGCGCTGCCGCAACTACAAGGAGCTGGATCAGCACAGCAAGGAGACAACGCCACTTAATCAAATACTCGGCGGCTACCTGAAATCGGCGGTGCGCTGCCTAGCCTGTGGTCATGTGTCGGTGACATTTCAGCACTTTCAAGACCTGCTGCTGGACATACGCAAAGCGGACAGCATCGAGGAGGCACTGGAGGGGTACTTTTCGCGTGAGCGCCTTGAAGACATGGGCTACAAGTGTGAATCCTGCAAGAAAAAGGTAAGTCGAAATCAAATGAATTGTTCAAACTTTTATAATCTTAGTGCCAAGTGAATGAAATTTCGTAATCAATTACTTGTTTGTTATATATTTTTGTAAAAATAAACATTTGTTTGCAGGTTTCCGCCACCAAGCAATTCTCCCTGGAACGTGCACCCATTGCACTATGCATCCAGCTGAAGCGTTTCTCGGTGATGGGCACCAAGCTTAACAAGCAAATCACAATCAAGCCGCGTCTTGATCTGACCAAGTTCGCATCTCGCAAGCACCCCGGCGAGCAGCTCACCTACAGACTGGTGGCCATGGTCACCCATCTAGGGGCCTCGCAGCATTGTGGCCATTACACTGCCATTGGCCTGACTGAGTCGGGTACGTACTACAACTACGACGATAGCTACGTCCGGCCTATCTCCGAACAAAGCGTGTGCAACACCAACGCGTACATCATATTCTACGAACTGGACAACGCGCCGCCGCGTTCAGTCTGCAGCACGCAGGTCAGCGGCGAAAAGGAAAACTATCAGAAGAACGGCTACGCCAGTAGCGTCAGCGTGGGAAATGGCCGCGCAAGCCCGCAGCGCATGATCGGACCGCAACTGCCGCCGGGCGGCCTCGGTAACCTGAACGCAAATCGTTCGTCCCTGATGAATGGCGGATCGCCCTTCAACAACAACCGAAAACTGAGCACCAACCGACAAGGCAGCATACCCACTAGCTCTAGCAATGGCAACAGCAGCAAAACTACAATTCATTTCAAATCAAACAATTCGTCTGTGAAGTCGAATGTTACATCGTCAGTCACCACCGCAACAGCCACGTCATCTTCGTCGGCAGCAACGTCTAGCTACAATGGCGGCGCTCACCTCCAACAAAACGGTCTCCTCGCGGGGACCGGGAAATTTCAAGAGTTTACGCACGCGAAGTCTGCACTGGCTGGCACATCAATTAAAAGACAAACTGTTGCAGCTACAAACGGCGACGAAAGTTCCTGCTCTTCAGATCACGAGGATGAAGTAAGCTCTTCCACGCAGCCTCTGTACGTCGGTTCCAGCACGCGCGCCATCCTACCGAGCATGCCCAAACTTTTCGAGAATAACGGCCACAACAACAGTAACATAACGACAGCAGCTGCAGTCGGCAATGGGTCGTGCGCGAAGAAGTCGCCAGTCACGGTGCCTGCGACCAAGAGCCCGCTCAAAAGTCTGGTGCCGTACGGGTCGGAATCGGACGACGAATCGGCCTCTGGTGAGTCCAAGCGCATGCGCACCGCCACCAGCGCCAACAACAGTGCTGCAAAGAAAACGTTGAAGCGTCGCAACAGCTGCAGCAGCGGTACATCGTCCAGTGATAACACAGATGTCGATGACGACGACAGTGTCAGGTACATCAATGGTGTCAAAGTGAAAAAGGCCGCCTCTAGCAGCAGCTCGAGCCACAACAACAATAGCGCGGAAATCACCAGCAACGGTACCGGCAACTCCTATGCCTCGCAACAGTCCAAGGCCAAGCAGCAGCAACAACAACAATATAAGACTGATGCCATCCTGGAGATATTTAACAACAACAAATCCAATGCAAATAGTTATAGTAACAACCACAACAGCAACGGCAACACACCGAGCAGCACACCATTAAAAAAGAAGAAGTCACAATTTGTGGTTTCATCCACCACGCCCACCACCGCCTCGGATTCGGACAGTGATGACAATGAGCGTGGTGCCACTAGCACCACCAACGCCTCACGCCCGCCCTTTAAACGTTCGCACTCGACGCCACCATCACCACCAGTCATCAAGACCAAAACTGGCCTGTGGCAGGTGACGACGCTGCAACCGGTCACCGCATGCATCAGTCCACCGGAGCAAAAGGCACCGCCGAAAAATCCAAAAAATCCATTTGCCACTAAGACGCCCCCGGAGCTGTTCGGCAAACGCGCCAAATACAGCGGCGCCGAAAAGTCTGAAACACGCGCCACTTTCGCCGGCAACGGCTACCAGCGCGACACGGTCAGCGACAGCGCCGTATCCGAGTTGCTGAAGCAATCACATCGCGGCTACGGAGCGCCCGTGCTCAGCTGGAACGGCACACAGACGGAAATCGAAAAAGAGGTCAGTGCGACACCACCTTTACTTGTATGTTTACTCTATCGCTAATGCATTGGTCAATGGTTTTTGTTTCGGTTTGCTACTTGTAAGTGTAGGCGCCTATTTCAACTGTACATAGATAGCATCACGTAGTACTTGGTGGGCGCTGTAATCGCACCACTAATCCATGCACAAATTGCTCAGCGCTTGTGCATTGTGCAGTATTTATTTAGTGTGAATATTGTGGCTTGTGCTGCACTTAGAAAGTGCCGCCTCAGAACGGTCACGACAAGTCTTAATCGCGGTATGGTTTTTTTGTGGTATAAGTGGCTGCTGGGTCTTTGTTAACAACTCTAAGTGAACCACTAAGTCTATTGGCACATGTAGAAAGTTTCATCTTCAATGGCAAAGTTCAATGTATCGAGTGTAATTAAATTATATAGCATTCTAGGAAGTATTTCAGCACGCGAAATATCTGTGCAGTGCAAATAGAATTCTGTCAATTCTGTGCAGTGCAAAAAAATTCTACACTTTCGTTAGGTCAGATCATCATTTAGAGATGTCTATCCGTTTACTTTCATCGCGTCCAAAATGTGAACAAGACTTCAATGCACCTATATTTCACTATACGGACGTTCTTCATATGGCATGATCCACAAAATATCTCGTTTTATGGCAAAAACAAAATTTACTCAGCTTATTTCAACTAAAAAATTCAGACTTTCGCTTTCGAGTTTCGTCGAATTAGGGAACTCGCTTCTGCTCAGTCAACAATTTTGTAAAGCAAAGCAAAAAACCAAAATGCCGTACAATTGCAGTGTTACTTTTTCGTTAGCGAGAAACTGCGATCCAATTAGTTATGTCCTCATGTTAAGTCAGTTAATTAAGATTACCAATTTGCACGCTTCCATGACGTATTCCTTGATTACGTTGTGCCAGCGCTCAGTTTGTTTAGACTTTGCTACATATGCGAAGTTACTTTCCGAATCGCTTACCTGCAATTCCTCGATTTGAGCTGTTGTCATTCAATTCAGCGTGTTTGTAGATTATTGAACATTGAATCACGCCATGGAGATGGTACATGCTGCATGTGCCCTATTTTGCTAAGCTCTATTGAAATTGAATAGTCACCACCTGTATTTTCCCACTCCCACTTTAGAATTGTAATTGGGTAGATGAGCAACGGCTTGAAGACGACCGAAGTCACAACAACAAAGGTGATATCAACAGCGGCGCCACGGGCACTCGCACCAATGTCAAGGCTGACGATGCGACCACAACCTCGGACGCGTCATGCACTGATCCGCGCGAATTGGCACTGTCCGAAGATTCGCTGGACAGTCTTTAACACGCTTCCGCACGTGCCACCAGGCCGCGTGCGCCTTCTGATAATCTCGTGAAACGTTTAAAGCGATTGCCAAATTAAATGTATCCATATCTGTCTTCGTGCCAGCTCGCCACCGCAACCACCAGCGTCACCACCAGCTCCAACAATTCGAACCTCTCGTAGACTGTTGCATATTAGAGACCCGCTTCATGCTCCTTGCTCATTGACTCTTCAAACACACACTTGCATACTCCTAAACATCACATACACGAAACAATTTCACTGTTCTGAGAGAGAGAGAGAGGGAGAGAGAAATTGGAACAGCGAGAGTAAAAGTACGTGCCGCTTGTTTTGTGGGCCATGCCAGTGTGCAGTGTGCGATAGGTAAACTGTTTGTGGTGCACATTGGCGATGATGAAGCCGCGCCACTTTTGCCCCATCGCGCGTATTGCTCTGGTCCGCAATGTTCGCCACTCTCTTCAAGTGCGCCACACTCTCTCCAGTTCATCCTGAAAGTATGTCGCCTCTTTTGCCAGTGCGACGAGGGCATCTCTGCGACGGACAGCCCGAAGATGTGCGGTGGCCTACTTTCAGGATGGCTTTCCGTTACAGAACGCGCCCGGGGTCAGCCACACCGCCGCCGCCGCCTCTTCCCTCTATGTTCGTTTCGCCAATGCCGCCAATGCAAAGCAATGTATTCCTTCTGTGTTGTTGTGCGCTTCATCATCATCATGTCGCATTCCAAATGAGTGCTCGTTTTCGAACTTTGTATACTAATGGTTTGTTGTGTTTGCCTGCTTCGGCTGTCCATTGCAGGTCATAACGGAGGCGCGTGAACAGCGTCAGCGTGACTGGGAGGATGAGGAGGACAACGAAATGGATCGCGGCCGCCCGAAGAAGGTGAAGGCCTACAAGGAGGCCGGCCAACACAGCAACCGCACGCCCGGCTACAATCCATTCCAGCAGGAACAAGAGAATCAGCGCCGCTGGAAGCACGGTGCCGGACAGCGCTACTACGCCGGCCACATACGCCACCAGTTCCAACGTAACAAGTTCCGGTTTCAGCGCTTTAACCACAAGTTCCAGCGCATGTCGGCGATACACCATCGCAATCAGAGCCAGGGCCATGGCGGCGGCAGCAACGGCCAGCACAGCAATGGTGGCTATAGTCGCCGTGACTCCTAACACTGTAGCGATGATTGCGGCGCTCTGGGCTCTGTTGCGCGCCCTCCTGGCCCTACTGCCACTAGATTTCGTGCAAATGCGTGAAAGGCGACGGGATTGAGACGAACGGCAGCACTGCATTATGTTGTCTCATGCCGCTGGATGAAGCGCGCCCAGGACCAGCCAACGGTAGGCAGCACGTGCGGCCACCGCTCGGCTCGGCGTGCGTTCCGTTCGTAGTTGTATTTTATAGTTGTGCGGATGCACGTTTGCGTGTGTGAGTGCGTGAATGCGAGTGCTTGTGCACAATCAGACTTTGAATATTTCTACCGATTACAATTTCATGTTCGCTTTTAGTTGTGTTACGACATTTCTTACCATTATTAGCGTTACCATGATTATTATTTCTAGTTTAAATCATACTTGAGCGTACTTTAAGATGCACATGTGTATTCAATTGAGTGCTGACCATCTTTGGCACGTCACACACCGCGTCGAACCCGAGACCGAGACTGTACCAAGCAGCAGCGACCGACTAAAGCCAGACAACCATCGGAAATTTCGACAACGATTTTTTACTTGTGACGACAATGTCGGCCACACTTAGCCGCTTGGACTTGAAAGAGTGGACGAAACAAATTTCAAGAGAAAAATAACGAAATTTGACACTATGTAGCAGACAACTGACTCACATGCGACGCGGCATAATTGATGAATTGCACATGAATATTCCTAATTTAAGTCAATGAAAACTTATTATTACAATTTTATTTTTAGCGAGAAGCATACAAGAAATGTTAATAAATAATTGATAAATGTAACTGAAATAATAACGCATACACTTGTAGTTGTTAAGAATGTACATAGAACTATTTAACTGTTTTAATAATAATCAATTCCGCAAAAGGACTGCAATTTGCGTATATATTCAATTTCAATGAACTTTTAATTTTTATGAATTTAGTTAGCGTAGCAAACAACGCATAGAAGAAGAACTTTTGTTGAATCACAAACGATTTTTATGATTAACGCGAGGGAGAGAAATGTAAAAGAAGGAAGTGTGCTATTTGTGTGTAATGTACGGGAGGTAATTATTGTAGTACTAGGAGGAAGTAAGAGGAAGCAGCAAAATAGAAAGAAACCTAAACACATTTGTTGTTCAATTGCAGAAATTGAGCAAAGTGCGAAGCAAAAAGTAGCACACACAAACACATATAATTTTAACTGATAAGCGATAAACGTTAGGCGATAGAGAGAGTGAAAACTTCAAAATTATTCTTAACACTATTATTGAATGCTAGGTAAATTAATAAATTATTCGATAATTGTGCGCGCCGGCGTGTCGGTGCGCCGCAAAACGAAAAGAAAAAGGCAAAAGAGAAAACGTTTAGTGATGTAAATTGAAAGAGAAAATGCAAAACAGTGCAAGCAACAAAATCAACTAAATTCAATTAAACGACAAATGTTTATGCAAAAATTTAACAATTATTTGGAAACGAATGGAAACAAAATAAATGCGGGTCGCATTGAGTCATTCCTTGACTGCACCCACATATACTCGTAATTTGTGTTCTTTTATTGCCAGCCACACATTTGTCCTAGTAAATACGCGATTTATATAATAAACTCCTTTGTAACCCGTCGTACTAACTTATGATTATCTTCAGCCACAGCTACTTGTGCATAGTTTTAAGTTTTTTTTGTTACTTGTACATAGCAGCAATTTTCCATAGACCGTCGCTAACCGCATTAGCGAGCATAAAGTGCATTTCCAATGTCCCAGCAACCAATCGATGAACACCACAACTTACACACACACATACATAGACCACATAACAATCGAAGCAGAAACTACTTGATGTGGAAGTGTAGCACATAGTTATATAATTAAATATACATTCATAACATAAATACGGTATGTACATGTAAATGCTGACGATTTATTATTATATACATAAATGCAGAAATATTAAAGATTGAACATGATGAATTACATAAAAAATATATCTATATATATAAAAATCAACTGTTGTGTGTTAGTCTTGCTAAAACTCGAAAATTACTGAATATTTCTTTTTAGTTTTGTTCGCCTTGAATCGGGAGTGGTTTAAAAAAAACAAAATTGGAATTGACGGACGTTGAACAAGAACAACAAACAAAATTGACGCATTACCTTGGCACTGTATCTCGCACATCAAAGAAACTTACCACTCAGTCGCACTGTTCGACTGGGAGAATGGGATGTCGTTGGACAAGGAGGCGTGGCACCGCCCATACAACTCAAATCTTTAATATCGAATAACGTCCAAATTATAAGTTGCACAGCATTGAAATTTGGTACACCGTCGTCCCATAGATGTGTCATTCTACTAGAATTTGATGGGATGATACAACAACGTTCACCGGGTCATCAAGTATATAACATATATAAACACAACCACTGTGTTTTTATGTAGTTCGTGTGAAGTGGATCAAGTGAACCGAAAATATTCAGTGACTCAAAGGGGAGGTTATTCCAAGCATACATAAAAATGCTCAAGCAATTCGTGAGACCTTCGAAAAGGCCTAAGACTAAACAAAATAATCCGTCCGTGAAAACGGGTATTGCAGGTTCTGCTTGCAGGAAAACGAGACTGCAATACATATACTAGGAAAATGCCCTGTACTTATGCATAAGAGAAAGAAGCACCTGGGAGACCATATCATATCGGGTGCAGACTGGGTATCCAGAGGTATAGGAAACATACTAAAATTCCTCTTGGATACTGGACTAATACAGATGTAATAGGTCGCAGTGCATTATCCCCAACAATAATTATAATAATAATAATAAACAAAATAATGTTGAACGTACAAAAACAAAGCTACAATGATTCAGTACGTCCTGTCGGTATACTTCGCATGTAAATGTCCAACTTTCTTATTGAATACTCTTTTCGCTGAAAATTCTTTGCAAATGCGATTTGATTGAAATTCGTCCGCCAATAGAACTACAGTCGTGTCTGGATATAGTGAACTAATTATTGCAAGGCCTGTTCACAGTATTGAGGTTGTTCACTATATCAAGGTTAATATTTTTGTTCAAAAACTCGTTTTATTTGCTCAAAGTACACTTTTTGCTTGAAATTGCTTTCAAAATTTTGTCCATAATTTAGAGGCTCCATGTCAAAATTTGGGTGTTCACTATACCCAGACACGACTGTATGTGATGTGAATAAAAGAATGTGGTTTGAATGTGGTTCGCCATAAAACTCGTAACTTTAATTTCTTTGCAATCCAACGCTCAGAAAGGTAAACTTAAAGTATCCCACTTAACTAATTTAAACAAAAAATTTTTCAACACATTTTCCAAAAAACTGTATTATACAAATCGGACAATTAGTTGTTATCTTAATCGTGTGTTCAAGTTGACTTCAAACTTGCGATGTCCCTCAGCTGCGTGGCTTCTTGCGCATTTGTTTCTTGTTGACCATTCGCCCTTTGCGGTATTTGCTCGGTTCAAATTTCTTTTTCATGCGCTGATTCTTGGGCAGACTTCTCAGCGTATTATTCTTGTCGCGTCTGGCCTTCTTTTGATTGACCTTTTTCTCGCAGCGCTCCTTTTGCTTGAAGACTTTGCTTTGCTTCAACTTTTTCAACGTTTTATTCTTCATCAGTCGATTTAGCTCCTTTTTGCTGGTCAAGCCATTCGGCGGCTGTTGTTGCTGCACGCTTTTTCCTTTTTTAGCTGTCGATGGTGCATTTTCATCGTCCGACTCATCCGATTGCTTGGCTGTCTTTCGTTTGCGCTTTCTTGCCACAGTCGTATCAAAATCCATACCCGGAATACAGTCTCTACGATCTACTTCCGATTCGCTCGCCTCCTCGGTCGCACTTTCCTCCGAGTCCCCTACCTTGTTTTCGCCCAGCAGGTTGCGTTGCGCTGCCATCTCACCTGTGGACAACTCCACAATTTTCACTTTTACATCGTCATCTTCATACTCCGCCTCATTGGCCCTGTCCTCGGCAGTCAGCTCGCGCAGCGGTTCAAACGTCTTCTTCATGTGCTTGAGGCCCTCCTTAACCTCCTGCTTGATTCTTTTGTGCTCCTCCTTTATATTGCGCTCGAGCTGCTCCTTGGCTCGCTTGCGACGTTCATTTTTACGCTTCGTGAACCCGGTCAGAAATTGTCTATGAATGGAAAGAGTGGTTACAATTTGCACACAACTACATCGTGGCCCACTTACTTGCGTTTCTCTGGATCAAAAACTATTTCGACTTTTTTCTTTACGGGTTTTTTCCGCGCCATCTTCAACTATATTTTTATCTTAGTTTTATGTTACTCCACCTGGCTTTAGCAAGGATGACCTCCGACTATACTTGTTCTTTTAATTTTTTAGACAAATGCTGCACTAACAAAAAAGGCAAATGTGCGTCGCACGTGCAGTAAAAACAGATGTTTTTTGTTGTGGGAGCTGAGATAGGGTTGCCGACCCCACTCAATATGACTTTGCTACTGACATATTTTAATTAAAATTTGCATTTTCGATTAGATATTTTGTTAGAGTTAGTCATAGTGAAATTAATAAAGTGTGCCAGATAGCAGGAACTTTCTCTTAACCGTACACTTATTTTCTGACAGTTAATGTCATTATGCTGACAAATGTCAGAATTCATAACCCGTCTGTGCTGTATGAAAAAATCTCAAAATAAATTGTTGTTTGAAAATACGTTCTGCACCAAAACCGATAAAAAACCCAATTACATTCCAGGAAAAACGTGCTGTCTCTGCAAAAAAACGCACGACAATGCAGTTTCTATGTTTTTCTATTACGAAAATATATATTTCTGGAGTACTGAAAGTAAATTTTAAATTTCGTGATATTTTAGCGACAACAAAAATAAAGGTTAATCGAACTGATACAAATAAATTGACACATTGACAACTGCTACTCAGAGAAATAAGTGTACGTCATCTACCTGGTACACTTTATTGATTTCGCTATGGAGTTAGTAAATTACAGTCAAACCACCGATCATATAGGAGGGTTGGGACACCAAGCATCCTGAATAATATATTTTTGTATAGGTAAATATTTGCAGGTTTGAGTTTACTATCTCTCTGTATCTAATTTTTTGGTACCTCATACATATATCAAAGAAATTTAATATATTCTTTAAATAACATTACTGCAAAAAAAATATTAATAAAGAAATATTGAAATATTTTTAAGACGAAGAACTGAGTTTTATTTCATTTAATGTATACGTGAACTTTCATGCATTTAAATGTAGTTTTCCAACGGGAAATCGAGTGCTCGAGGAGCCCTTTGGGAGCGCTCCTCAGTCAGCAGTGAGCTCTCCCCCGTTACTTATGGGTTTCCTTATATATTTTATCATCATTTTATCATTGCATGTCATTGGAGCGAAGCATGTTACACCTCATCTACAATTGCAAAAGTTTTTAACCAGGTCATAATCTGAAAGATTGCAACAAAATAGATAAGTGCGATCATGTCCTACGTTTACTTGTTATAAACTTAACTGCTCAGAATAAGCATTTCGTGTCACTGTGCTATCGTCATACGGGTGGTATTCATTTTTCAACTTGGCAGCATTGCTGCAGGTCTATTTTGTTTTTGGCGCCATTCGCAGTTGTAGCAAATTTTTTCACAAATTCGAGGAGCTTTGCACTTACAGCAATTTTTTAGTAAAATAGCAGTTAGCAAAAACATAAAATGGATGTGTCAGCAAACGACTCCATAGCGGAGTTGAAAAAATTGGAACATACTGAAAGTGTGCAAGACGAGCAACGCGGCTCAGTTGATGTGGCTACCAGTGAGACACTACAACCTGCAGAGGAGACATTTCTGGGCGCTGAGAAACTGATGCTGTCCGACTTGGACGACGAAGAGGATGATAATGCAGCAGTCGAGGGACAAGCAAAACTTAAGGTACAAGTTGCTGCAGTTTTAAATTTGCCTACGTTATAATGAAATTGTCCAAGAAACTAAATACCCATGACGCCTCGTTGAGCCGAGAGGAAGAACTGCACTAAGATTGTTTTTATATATACATTAAGCTATTTTGTTATTTCCATCTCTCGATTGAAAATGTAAAATTAGACAATTTTGTCCTTAAATTTTATTGTAGCTAATTGTGCGCGACGATGAAAAGGTAACAGAGGCTGAAGAAACAGTTGTTGACCAGACGCAAGTGACCGAAATAATTGAGCAAAGCGAAAAGGTTATTTTCACCACCAAGATGTCTAGGCTGATTGATTCGGAGAGTGAGGAGGACGATGTGCTCGAAGAAATTACGAAAATGAAGACGAGTCGCATTGAAAGCGGCGCAGCTGCTTGTTCAAAAATTGAAACGAAATTTTCAGCTCTGATTGATTCCGAGAGTGAAGACGAGCAAGCGAAAACGGTACCTACTGATAGTGAGGAAGAGCAGAATGCTGTTTCCGTCAAAAAACCAAATAAATCAGCACTGAAAAAGTCCAAAGTAATCTACTCAGATAGTGAAGAGGAAGTAAATTGTACAACTGCCACAAATCAGAAAAGCAGCACCCAGCTTAAAGCGCTGGTGGACACAGATGATGACAGCAACGACGAAAATAGTTCTGCTCATATAGGTGACGACAACGAAGGGGAGTCTGCTATAGCTCCGGACAATTCGAGCGATGAAAATGAGCAAGTGAGCGAGCGCAACAACGGCAGAAAGAAGCCGAAACCAATAAGGGTTTGTAGGCGTTCAATGAATGTAGGCAACTGTTGACTCAAAATTTGCTAATTACTGTGATAATTTGTAGGCTTCAGCCAAAAAAGCGATGGACGAGATGCATATAATTCAGAGTGAGCAGCAACGTCTACACCGCGAGGCACACATCAGGCAAGACCGCAGTTTATCAAATGTGTGACAAATATTAATTTTTCATATGTTTAGCATTCCCTACCACAAGCCAAAGCGTCGCACGCTGCAAGAATTTCTGAAGCGTCGCACTATTATCAAGCCACAGCTGCATGCCGAGGGAACAGGCAGTCCGGCAGCGGCGGTGGTGCAGTCGAAAAGGCTGAAAATGACATCAGAGGAACTGACCGAATATGCGTAAGTAAAGATGTGAAAAATTGTTTGCATCCGAAAGTGAGAAATGTGCATTTCTTCTGCAGTAAACTAATGGATGAGCGCGCCCAGGAAGCAACAGAGTTCTTTAAATCTGACTCCGAGTCGGAAGAGGAGCAACTTAAGGACAATGAGGGTGTAATGGATGTACAGCAAATGACCCAGACTGCTGCATTCGAAAGTATAGATGCTACCGAGAAGGAGCAGGGATCTGCGCTGGCAGTTGCTGATGGGGCTGTGTCAACAGAACTAGTTGATGAACCAATGGACACTGGTGTAGATAATGCAACAATTGTTCACAATCCTTCAGTCAGTGGCGGAGAGGCATCGTCAATATCAGATATAAACACTAATGCAAAATCTTTGGACTGCGAGGTTGCAGCTGCGGTGCCAAAAGTGCTGATTACAGAAGTTATTGAGCTGCCGAAGCTTGATTTGCATGCTGTGGCACAATCAGCAGCTGACGTTGCGCTTCCACTGGATGCGACAGTAAATGAATCGACTACAGAAAACTTTTCCGCATCGACTACAGAAAACGTTGCTGTATCGACGTCCCAACTAAGTACCGCTGAGAGCGTGAAACGTCTCATCACCGAACACAATCTGCCGTACAGTCCTTCACTGAAAGGCGATCCAAACATGCTAATTGACTTGGAAACTGGTGATCTAGTAGCCAACGAAAAGCCGTCCTGTGGGGCGGACAATCTGCTGCAGCGACTTTTAGAAACGCATAAAGCGCGAAAACACAAATCAGAGTCTGTGAGGTGAGAGGAAACTCAACTTAAAATACTGATTTTACTATGTATTTCCTTGTTTGTTCCAGTATATTATCTACGGAAAATGGCAAAATTGAAATATCGAAATTGCCAGTGCACAGCAGCGATGAGATGGAGCCACAGATGGAGCACAAACCGGGCGCGGCATATTTGAAGCTAAAGGAAAACCTAAAGTCTCTTATTATCAAAAAACGTTTGCAAGAGTTGCAAAAGAAGCAAGAAGAAGAACGCGAATATGAAAAGTGTCTCAATGCGGATAGTGATGATGAAGAGCTTGAGGAGTATGAACCAGAGGAAAAACCTAAGAAAATGGCTAAACCTATCGATGAAATCGTGGTATGAGTATAGAAGGAATTTAAAGTCTTAACATTTTGAAATTATGTTTCGGTTTACAGATCGACGACGAGGAAAATTCCTTAGATTTCAACGATGATTCCGATGAAGATGAGGAAATTGTTAAGGACCAAGGGGACCATTTCGACTTGGACGTTAATAATGAAGAAGATGACAATAATGCTTTAAACCAACTAAATGACGCCAGCGAAGATGAAGACGACGATGAGGATGAGGATGAAGAGGACGAAGAGGAAGACGATCTGGAAATTAAGCTGCACAATAGCGAAAAAACTAAAAATCGTGTCGTTAGAGGATTTCAAGATGATACTGATGACGAAGTTGATTTTCTGCGGCCGCAGGCCAATCCCAATGCCATAATAAGCAACGTTGAAGCACTCTACAACGCCGAACCGGCAGTCAGTTTTGACGATGCTGAATCTGAATTGTTGGGCTTGTGTTCAGGGAAGTTTTCTGCAACACAGCAGAGCGTTAAATCGGCGGCAATAATCAGCCAAATACCCATAACGCAAGTGAATACGCAAACCGATGAGACTGAGCAATTGTTGGGCCTGTGTTCAGGTAACTTTGAAATGCAGCCGACGTCAGTGCAGACCGAGACACAAACACAGCTAGTTGTGCCAACAGTTTCGAGATGCACAAAAATTCTCTCTTCAGATGAGGAGAATTCAGCGAATGTGGCCAACACGAAGAACACACAAGAACGAGTGAAAAAACTGACAAAGAAGATGAAGAAGCGCAAAGCCAAATTGGGATTCTCCGATGACGAGGACGAGGACGACAATGTGGAAAAAGCAGTCGATCCATATAATGCTGAGGAGTCGGAAGAAATGCCTGCCACATACATCGACTACGATTCCGAGGAAAATGAAATTGTGGTAGAAATGACGAGTAAAGATCGGATTAAGCGCGCAAAGGGATTTTTCGAGAACGAGGCTGAATTGTCGGAGTCGGACTGGGGAAGTGCCGATGAAGATGAGAAGGATATGGATAAATACGACATTGAGTTGGGCGACGAAGACGAATTCGATCGCGAGAAAATTTGTGCAGAACTGGGACAAATACACGCGTATGTAGTGCATTCGAAAATCGTGCTGCACATAGGCTTTCAATGAACTTTTGAATTTACAGCCGCAAGATGTTGGACGAGGACATTCGGGAGGTGCGCAAACTGCAGGAAATGCTCTTTGAGGACGAAGAACAGGACGGCGTAGGGCGTCAACGGCAATTCAAGTGGAAAAATGCCGAAAGCGGTTTTAGCTTGGACGAAACAAACCGAGACCAGGCGGGTGGCATAGATGTTGGTGACAGTGGTGATGAAGAAAACGAGCATTTATGGCGCAAGATCCGTTTCGAGCGGGAGCAAATACTAAAGGAGCGCGGACTCATCGAGGTTAACACGACTAGCAAGAGTTGAGTGCGATGAACTTGCGGATTTCATTTCAAATTTTATTTGATTCACTTACAGAGCTCACAAGACCACATGTCCACGACGCTGTTAAACTCGCCGCTTTCCAGCACACTGGCCGCAGTATCTGCTAGTACGCCAACGCTCGGTGCAACGAGCAGCATAAAGAAAATCAACATAATAACGGCAAAACAGACGACGAAAACCACAGTTGAACAGAAGAAAAACTCACCGTTCCTTATCGGGAAGGGCGGCGCTGCCCTGCACGTAAAGAGCGTACGCGGCTCGTTTCTGGTGCGCGACAAGGAAACGCTGACGAAGTTAGCTGGACTCACTAAAAATGGCAGTGCTGGCGCTGATGAATTGGAGCGGACAGCTGGGACTGTTTCGGTCAAAGCAGTGAAGTCGAAAAACTTTGTTTTCGCCACACTCACCGAAGAAGAGCATGAGGTAAGGCGTTTAAAAAAACTACCTTCAAGTTCGCCATTGTGCAATTTAAGTATTTTCGTAGACTTTGAAACGCAAAGCTGATGACTTAATAAACAGCAGCAGTGAGAACGGCGTAAACTATATGAAGAAACCGAAGCGGGAACCGCGCAGGGAGAAATGCCTTATTGACCAGTTGTT
This sequence comes from Melieria picta, assembly GCA_964056695.1. Classification (NCBI taxonomy): domain Eukaryota; kingdom Metazoa; phylum Arthropoda; class Insecta; order Diptera; family Ulidiidae; genus Melieria; species Melieria picta. Next base: position 16,869,892 of record OZ057399.1, read on the forward strand.
GTAGGCTGCCAAATGCGTTGGCTAATCATCTTTTTTAACGCAGACTTTTACGCTTTTTTATTCAGTAATATCTGCATACAAATGCAAAATATTGTATAAAATGAAAAACTTTTAACCAAAACAAAAAAATATGGAAGAAATGGAAATGTTTTTAAATAATAAAGAAATTGATTAGGTGTACATATTCCACTGTTCGATTGTTGAGAACAGAAATATACGATACAATGAATAAGATGCATTTTTTTATTTGTTCTGTAACTAAGTACCGTTTTTTAAGCTGTAACATTGAAATCAGGTGTGCTAAATGTAAAAAATTAATTACTATTTAATGTTAGAAAGTTATACCTATATTAACACATTGTTGACCGGTCATGAGTTAACTCGTGATCGGTCAACAACGTTCGGGCATGAAAACACGAGTTAACTCGTAATTGCATTAGCACTTGCATTAGCAATTTGAATTTATTGAATTGAATTATGAATTGAATTTCAGCGTAAAATTGCCGGTCAACAATGTGTTAAATATATACACTTCATAAATAATACACTTCATAAAAACATTGTATTTGTAGTGTATTGGTGGAGGTGGTGCCATGGTGAATGCAACCCTGTTGTGGTTGGGCTTGTCAAGCAGTGTGGCAACTCGGGCTTGCAGCTAAGTTCATGCTGGTCCTTTACCTTTACGTTTTACCTTTTACTTTTACTTGTGACGCCATTGTTAGAACACGCAAATAAAGTTTGTCTTAAAAGTTTACACAGTTGTTTATATCCAAAGGACTTAAATCCATCCCAGTGCTCATTACAACGTCAAGTGTGGGGTTCGAGCAGGAATTTTTTTTCTATCTAAGTTCTAAAGTTATTGTGGTTCAATGGCGAACAAATTGACGCGCAATGCGGTTATTGCTGCACTACGGGCTGCGGGAGCTGAATTCGAGGAAGACGCCACGATGGTTCAGTTGCGGACAATGTATGAACAAGCGGTAGCAGGTCGTGTCGGAGGTAGCGGGAGAGCGGCCAGAGCGGATAGCGAGCCTGATGTTCCGCTGAATCAACAGATGCCAGATGCCAGCCAGAGTGTGCAGACGACTGGACGACAGATGCCAGGAGCCAGCCAGAGGGAGCGACCCATGAATGTGCCAGATACAGAAGATGATACAGTTGATGCAGGGAGTGTGGTGAATGTGACCAGTACTGAGGCTGAAGAGGCTGAGTTAGATCGGCAGTTGGCGATCATGCGCAAGAAACGTGAGCTTGTCCAGCTGCAGCGTGAGTTGAACGAGTTCGAGAGTCGTAGAATCGACCTGGGTGTACTGGACGCGATGATGAGCAAATTTGATGGTTCGGAGTTGCAGGACGTTAGCAAATGGTTGGCCGACTTGGAGAATGTGTTCGAGAGTTTCCAGTACAGTGAGCGAGACCAGCTGGTTGCCGCACGACATCTGATAACTGGGCAAGCGAAGCGGTTCGCGGACATAACTCGTGTTCGCAGCTATGGTGAGCTAAGGATGGCTTTGATGACTGAATACCGTCGTATATTCACGGTTCGAGATGTGCTGCAACAGTTACGTGCCCGTGTCCTGAGACCAGACGAAACACCACGACAATATATTGTTGAGATGCAGTACATTGCCAGCCGCGCCGATGTGTCAGAAACGGACCTAATCGACATTATCATCGAGGGGCTTAACGACGATACGAATATGGTTTCGATGCTGTACAGTGCCACTTCCTTGCGTGAATTGAAGGGGTTGATGGAGCGTTACGAGAAGAAGCGTCGGGCAGCTGCGCCAGTGGTTGTGCCGAAGATCAGTGTCATGTCGGGTGCCGTGCCTAGGCCGAGGTCGTATACAACAGTGCCAGTTGCTGACACAGCTGCAAAAGTCACGGATTTGTCGGCCGTCAGGTGTTACAACTGTTTTCAATATGGGCACTATCAAAGTGCGTGCGGGGCCCCGCGACGCCCACCGAACTCGTGTTTCATATGCCATGAAGTAGGCCACATGCGCCAGCAGTGCCCACGTCGTAGTCGGATGCAGAATACAACATTAAACCAGACGCAAACACGGATGCCAGCCGTACCGAAACAACAGCAGCCAGTAGCAGAGGTCGAGGAGTGGGAGGCAGGGACGCCATTGACGGAGGTAGAGGAGGTCCGACGTTTAGCCCGACAGCTGAAACACCGAAATCTTGTAAGTGTTGCCTTTTTGAAACAGAATAAGTGCACTGAATTAATTCCGTGTTTTGCTTTATTTGATAATGGCAGTCCGACTAGTTTCGTGAAGCGTTCTCTTGTGCCATTTGAAGTGACGGGTGAATTGACTGTGACAGAGTATCGGGGGATGGGAAATATGAATTTAAGTACGTACGGCCTTGTGACTTGTAAAATTGTGTTTGATAACCGTAAATTTGACCATAATTTGTTTGTTTTGCCAGATGAAGAGGCAGTGGTGCCCCTACTTTTTGGACGCGATTTACTTAAGGCAATGAATATAAGCCTGTGCCAAATGGACACAGTGAGATATAGTAGACGTACTCTGCTGGAGATTAATAATGCCAATAAAAATGAAGTTCCGTTGAATATCAGTGCACTTAAGTTGTTTAATTTATTAAAGAGTCCAGTAGTTAAGATAACAGAGGTTCCAAACAGAGTTAAGTTATTGAAATCAGATGATAAGTGTGGCAAGTCAGAAATTAATTCAGTTAATGCAGAGGTAAATGTAATTGGTGATTCAAATTTGTGTGAAACTCGACTTGAGTCGTGTATCGGAGTTGTAAATTTAGTTGGAACAGAAGACTTGAATTTGTATGATGAAGTAATATTGATGGTAGGTGCAACTGAGATGGATGAAATTGGTGATCTAATTGATGTGGACGAAAACTTGTCTATAACAGATGCAGATGCTTTGAAATCAGTTGTTTTTGAGAACTATTTGAAAATGAAGAACAAGGGGGGGAAGTTGAGTGGCTATTGCATGAAAATTCAGTTGAAGAGTGATGCGCCGGTGTACAGTGGTCCGCGCCGGTTGTCATATAGGGAAAAGACAGAAGTACAGAAGACAATTGATGATTTGTTGGCTCAGGGCATTATTCAGCCAAGTGCGTCTCCATACGCGTCTCCGATTGTGTTAGTGCGGAAGAAGAACGGTGAATTGAGAATGTGTGTTGACTATCGGGCGTTGAATAAGTTGACTGTCAGAGATCATTATCCGTTGCCGTTAGTTGAGGATTGTATTGAATATTTGGGTGGGAAGAGTTTCTTCAGTACGTTGGACTTGAGGAATGGGTTTCACCAGGTGCCAATGCATGAGGAATCGATACCGATAACTGCGTTTGTGACTCCGATGGGACAGTATGAGTATCGGTTTATGCCGTTTGGTTTGACTAATGCTCCACCGGTGTTCCAGCGGTTTATTAATTTAGTGTTGCGGCCGTTGATTGATGCGAAGAGGATTGTGGTGTATTTAGATGATATTAACATTGCCACGAAGACTATTGAGGAACATTATGTGGTTTTGGCAGAAGTTTTGAAATTATTGTCAGGGGCTGGATTGTGCTTGAATCTGAAGAAGTGCAAATTTGCATATAGAGAATTGAAGTATTTAGGCTACTGTGTGAGTGAACGGGGGATTCGTCCGAATGAAGATCATTTGGTAGCGATAAAGAATTACGCAGTACCTACCAACATAAAGGAGGTGCAGAGGGCGGTGGGTCTTTTTTCATATTTTAGACGATTTGTGTATAATTTTTCTCAGATTGCGCGCCCATTGAGTTATTTGACGCGAAAAGGTGTAAAGTTTGAATGGACAGAAGAGTGTAGGAATGCGTTTGAGACCTTGAAATCTAAATTGACTGAGCCCCCTGTACTGTGTGTCTTTGATTCAGGGCGGGAGACAGAGTTGCATACGGATGCAAGTTCGCGAGGGTATGGTGCTATACTGTTACAGAAGCAAGATGACGGCAGGTTTCACCCAGTGGCATTTTATTCGAAAACAACGACGGATCCGGAGTCGCGTTATCATAGCTTTGAGTTGGAAACATTGGCAATTGTGAATGCATTGGAAAGATTCCGGACTATGTTGGATGGAATTCCGTTTGTAGTTGTGACTGATTGCAACTCTTTGGTCTTGACATTGGAGAAGAAAACAATTAATCCAAGAATTGCCAGATGGACATTGGGTCTCGCCGGGTTTGATTTTTCAGTTCGACACCGAAAGGGTGAACAGATGCAGCATGTTGATGCATTGAGCCGGTTGTCAGCTGTGTGTAGTATTGAGGAGAATGAGGTTGATTTGAACATTCAGATTATACAGACGCGTGATCCTGTGATTCATAAACTGCGGGAAGAATTGGAGCAAGGGGAAGTGCCAGGATATGAGTTGGAGAATGGGTTAGTCTTTCGTGTCAGTGGTCAGAATCGACAGTTGTATGTGCCGGGTGAGATGGAAGAGAACATTATGCGATTGATACATGAGAAATATGGTCATTTGGGTATTGAGAAATGTGCAAATCAGATTCGGAAGCATTATTGGTTTCCCCGTATGCGCGAAAAGCTGAATGTGTTCATCAGAAATTGTTTGAAGTGCATTTATTATTCGACGTCGCCTAGAAGCAATGAGCGTAATATATATAGTATTCCAAAGAAGCCAGAACCGTTCGATACAGTGCACATTGACCATTTCGGGCCATTGGAGAGTGTGAACTCAAAGCATAAACATGTGTTTGTGGTGATTGATGCTTTCACAAAATTTGTCAAAATGTATGCTACGAATAGTAGTGCGAAAGAATCGATTTGTGCGTTGAAGAGATATTTTGTTGAATACAGTCGTCCCAGAAGAATCATAGATGATCGGGGCACGGCTTTTACGTCATCGGAGTTTAGGGATTTTTGCGGGAACAATAACATTGTACATGTTTTGAATGCGGTAGCTTCGCCACAGTCGAATGGTCAGGTTGAGAGGGTGAATCGGGTGTTGAAAGCAATATTGGCCAAAACGACTGACCCTATAAACCATGTAGATTGGAAACAGAAACTGACGGATGTCGAGTTTGCAATGAATAATACTGTACACTGTGCCACAAAGACGACCCCTAGTAAGCTGCTTTTTGGCGTTGAGCAGCGCGGCAAAGTAGTTGATGAATTGACGGAGTATTTGCATGATGTATATTCAAGAGAAGAAGTTAATTTGTCCGAAATAAGGGAGCAGGCAGAGCTTGCAATACAGAAGTCTCAGTTGTACAATCAGAAATATTACGAGAGGAGCCATAGGCCAGCGAAACAATTTGAACCAGGAGATTTAGTTGTGGTTAAAAATGTAGACACTACGGTAGGGAAGAATAAGAAGCTAATTCAGAAGTACAGAGGCCCTTATGTAGTTCGTAAGCAATTAGGTCATGATCGTTATGTTGTTACGGATGTTGAAAATTGTCAGGTTACTCAGATGCCATATGACAATGTAATTGATTCGTCTAGAATGAAGAAATGGTTGGAACCTCGAGGTAGGCCAGTTGAAACGGACTCAGAAGGCAACACAGATGGTGATAATTTAAGTGATGAATGTACAGATTATGAATTTTTAGATGATAAGCTAGAAGAAGATTCATTGTAAAAGCAATCGAGGTCGATTGAATGTCAGGTTAGGCCGAGTTGTAGTGTATTGGTGGAGGTGGTGCCATGGTGAATGCAACCCTGTTGTGGTTGGGCTTGTCAAGCAGTGTGGCAACTCGGGCTTGCAGCTAAGTTCATGCTGGTCCTTTACCTTTACGTTTTACCTTTTACTTTTACTTGTGACGCCATTGTTAGAACACGCAAATAAAGTTTGTCTTAAAAGTTTACACAGTTGTTTATATCCAAAGGACTTAAATCCATCCCAGTGCTCATTACATATTAAACTTTCATTGACAAAACTTTAATATTATCGATATTAAAAATAACTTAAAGAGTAATAATGCCTTTTATAAGAAAGAAAAGTTCTTGTGAAGTTGTTTGATATACAAAACTCATACACAAAAAACATTTCGCAGCATTTCTTTAGTTTACATTGAGTAGCAAAAAATCCCTTAGCTGCCCTTTTTAACCGGCTTCAAAATAAAAAAATCGTTGTATGGCAACACTTGCCTTGTTACAGGCCTTGCATGCAATGCCAATTTAATTTTTACGGCATTTCATCTTAATTTCATTTAGACTTCCGCCCGGAGATGAGCTGCAACGACGTGTTTATTGTGTCGGCCGCACGTACTCCCATTGGTAAGTGGCTCGAGAGCAGCAACGGACTGTTGGGTGTGGTCGTTACTCAATCGTGCCCTGAACTTTCACCGTCTTTGGGTAGCAGAACGACTTTTGTACTCATGTTGCACATTTCACTCGTGCAGGCAACTTCAATGGAACGTTGGCGAAGCTGAAGGCCTCTGATCTGGGCGCGGTGGTCATCAAGGAGGTGCTGCAGCGCGCCAAGGTGCCACACAATGAAGTCGATGAGGTTATAATGGGACAGGTGAGTGCCGGTGTAATTTTGCAACCTGTTGCCACATCTTTGCACATTCGAGGGAATCTCAATTTTACTTCGGGCGTACTCTTGTAGGCCCTAACGGCTGGACAGGGTCAAAATCCAGCACGTCAAGCAGCGCTCCAAGCGGGACTACCCATTGAAGTACCTGCCTACAATATTAACATGCTCTGCGGCTCCGGATTGAAGTAAGTCTTTTGATCATTCGCTACGTCGGCAGCATTTTTATTAATGACTTTTTTCCCAGAACGGTGGTGCTGGGCTACCAGTCAATTCGCTGTGGTGACGCTAAGGTAGTGATAGCTGGTGGGCAAGAGAGCATGACGCTCTCGCCACACGTAGTCCACCTGCGAGAGGGCATCAAAATGGGCACGTGCAACATGCTCGACACGTTGCTGCACGATGGGCTTACGGATGCCATGCACAACATCCATATGGGCGTCACCGCCGAGAATTTGGCAAAGCAGTATAATATCAGTCGCTCCGACCAGGACAAGCAAGCAGTGCTTTCGCAGAATTTGGCTGAAGCGGCTCAGAAAAACGGCTATTTCAACAAGGAAATTGTGCCGGTGTCGATCGTAGACCGCAAAGGCACACTTCAGTTTGACAAGGACGAGTTCGTCAAGCATGGCAGCACCGTCGAGGCATTGCAAAAATTGCGTCCATGCTTTATAGATGTAAGCTAAAAACGGAGGGCGGGAACGTGGAGAACAAACAAAACAAGCTTTTGTACTTTCAGAATGGCACTGTGACGCCCGGCAATGCGTCCGGCATCAATGATTCGGCTGCAGCTGTGCTGCTGATGTCAGGCACTGAGCTGACGCGGCGCGGACTTGCACCATTGGCCAAAATTGTAGCTTGGGCGCAAACTGGTGTAGAACCTGACGTTATGGGCATTGGCCCAGTGAGTTCCGTTAAGGCAGTGGTGAGTATGTGAAACTTTTGAAGCTCTTGCCAAAGAGTCTCACGAAATTGCTTTGAATGGCTGCTTCCCTATGAAACGGTCAGGTTGCTTTTCGAGAATAACATGTTTTTTTTAGCTAGCTAAAGCCGGATGGTCGACGGAGGAAGTAGACATCTACGAGTTGAATGAGGCATTTGCTGCTCAGGCGCTGGCAGTACTACGTGCCCTCAATCTGGACGCAAATAAGGTGAACGTGAACGGTGGCGCTATCGCTCTGGGCCATCCGATTGGTGCGTCCGGATGTCGCATACTCGTCACACTATTGTACGCGCTGGAACGCACCGGCGGCAAAAAAGGAGTGGCCTCATTGTGTATTGGCGGCGGCATGGGCATCGCAATGGCAGTGGAGCGCATTTGAGCAGGCATAAAGGAATATATGAATAGCTAACGTCGAGAATGTCTCGTACCTCCTGCATACTTAACAAATTTATTCAACTGCAAACAATGCAGTAAAATATGTATAATGCCAATGTATTTTTTTCTTTTAACTGCTTATATTACAGTAATTGCTGACAATAGGCGAAATGTACTTAACATTATATTTGTAAATTTACATAAATAAAACTTTAAGTTAAAAGTGAATCGTTTACTATTGTAAAGAAGAAAAGTATATTTGTATGTGTATATACTATAAACAAATAAGCAATTATCTTGCCTATACAGATGAGAATACTTTGCGATTGTCACGCAAGCGACAGACTTCACACTAGCAGTGATTTGATAGACAAATAGGTGACAGACGTTACGCAAATTGAGAAAGGATTTTGTAATATGCGGGAATCAAACCATCAAAAACCAATCTTAGTTCACTTAATCCACATTCTTGGTGTACATAAAAAACAAAAATTAAAAACAAAATTGCAGCCATTTATTCTGTTCAAAAATACTTTAGTTAGTGTATGCAGTCGGACTTGTCTTAAACCTAATTGCACAAATTGAAATGTTATTCATAACTTTATTTCAGTAGTATATGGTGATTGAATAAATAAATAAATAACAGCGTGTTTACACCAAGCAAAACAATGTTACACACCAATAACATTAGTTACACATATTTTTGGGGAAAATATTATTTTTATTACAACATTTATATGCTTAATTATGCCAACCAATAATTTTTCTTTACATTCAGAAATTTTGCATGTGATTTTTCGAGAACTTATTCAGTTGTTTACTCTTACTGCACTAATTACATCCAACGTTTGGCATGCCAAGTGTTGTGTGTGCAAAATTGAGCATGCAATAAGCGATTGCCCTCCAAAATTTCGAGAAATTTCGAGTTTTTCATTTCGAGATATCCTGCTCAGCTCTACGGAATGAGCACAGTTGGTGGGTTGGGAAAGTATCCCTCCGGATTTTCGCTAAAGAACTCGTGTACCAGCGGCACCTCGACGGCCAACGTGTCCACCGTCGGTATGCAGAGCTGCGAATATTTGGCGATGATGTGCGCCCACAGTGTCGGCTCCTGATCTTCGTAGAAGTACGAACCCCAGAGCGGCGATGCGACCATATCTCTGTACTCGTAGTGGACCGTACTTTTGCCGTCTTCGACCAACAACTCCTCGCAAACGGCTACCGCGTCGTAGTCGTGGTGCTTGACGGGCGTGTAAACGTCCTGAATAAGATTGTCGCCTACATACAGGCACCGTACCGCATTTGGCGCTTTGCCCAACTTGTGCGCCAGTGCTGCACGAAGTTGCACCCAGTTACCCTGCGTGTATTCTTTGTTCAGTAGAAGCGTGTCCGTCAGCTTGACCTCGCTACCAGGCACCTCGGCCAGATTTTTAATGCGTAAGAACGGGCGCTTTTGCGTGAAGAAACCCGGCTTCTTGGCAAAGCAAACAACACAGTCGAACAGCTCCTGCCAGTTGGGACCCAACGCGTAACTAGCCGTTAAGTTAGCAAAGTCGATATTGGAACCGGTTAGCATGAAGATCGCCTTGCCGGAGGTGCGCAAGTTTTCCAGCATTCTGATCACCGGTTTGCTCGTGTGCAGCAGGTAGCGCTCGGGCTGTTTTCGTATAGCATTGAAGTAGCCGCTGCGCCCGTTCGCGAAATTGTCACGCGTGTACAGCTCTATGAGGCCCGACAGTATGTCCGGCCACACTGTGTACGACACCGGCCGCGCGCGCCCCTCCGCAGCCGTTTGCTGGTCGACCATGTCGACTACCTGCGCGAACACTAGCGCCACCGCATAGTCGAAGTAGTCGAGCAAAGTGCGTAGCTGCTCCGACAGCGGACCATTCCACGTGGATAGTGGATCCTTAAAGAACTGCTCAGCAACGCTCCAGGTACGGTCAGCGCCGTACGCCTCGACGATCTGCGCTGCTGTCATGGGCGTGGTGCCGTGTGTAGCACGCAGCACGGCTGCTTTGCTGCTCAGCTTAAGAATGTTGCCCTTCTCCGTGTCCAGCACCAAGCCTTTCTGCAGGAAACCACCATTCAAACGCTGCTCGAGCAGCACGCCCGAATAGCCCTTCTGCTCCACCAGGTAACGGCACAACTCATCGTACGCCAACTGCACCATCTCGTTTAGGTTGTAGCGCAGCAACGTGCCATCCAGGTCGAAGCCGATGATGTCGTAGCGGCCGAAGCAGAATTCCTTGTGGTGCTTGGACATGATTGTGCTGGCCGAATAGCGTGACAGCCGCAAACGATCGACGGATTTGCTGTCAGAATGAAGTTGCGAGAACAAGTTGCGGTTTTTGCTCCTGCAGAAGTGGAATGCACGAACGACGGTGCAATTCGCCACTGTTGTTGGGATGGACGTCGCATATGCGTATCGCTCGCACGTCCGCAGTAAATATCTGCCAGCCAGCTGGCAGCCGCCTTTTATCTGCATTACTCTGACAGCCGATTATTTGCACTCATATCCAATTGTTATGATTTTACTATTTTTATTTGCAAAATTTCAACGAGCACTTTTTATTCAATTTAGTTTAAAAGGAGCCAAATGGAAAAAATATATATATCTAGTAAACAAAACTGCAGTGACATAATTTCCTTCATCTAAAAACTCAGTCACGATCAGTGTTGTGACTAATATGTTAAAGTAGTGTAACTAATTACTTAGTATATTACTTTTGCTTTAAAAATGTAGTGTAACTAGTTACTTTTCCCGTAAGTAATCACCTTCAGTAATATTACTACTTTTTTCAAGTTACTTATTACAATATTACTTTTTAGTCAACAAAGTTCTAATTTGCATGTAAAACAGCCGCACTGATAACATGATTAAGATCTATTACAATTATACAACGCTACACTTGTTCATACTAGACATAGCTCGGGTCTTTCATTTCCAATTGAGTTTGGTAGTGGAGAAACAACATTTGCAAGCAAATTCAAGCGGTTTTAACAAAAAAGGTGACGAAATTCAAATTGTAATTCAAAATGAAATAAACATTAAAGCTGATTGTTTTTTTTCTGGAAATTCCGCAAATATTTCGATTTGTTGACGGAAAATAATATATTACTTTTTGTGATACATTACTTGATACTTCCAGTAATAAGTAATGTAACGATATTACTTTCAAATGTCAGTAATGTGTAATAAGTAATATGTTACTGTCAAAAGTAATAAGTCCCAACACTGGTCACGATGGAGTTTGCTTCTGAAACATTTGTTACACTGGAAAATTGTTCAACACAATCTGCGATAAAGCTCTATTTTCATCCCGACTAGTCGCAACACAGGACTTGGCTTTAACAAAAGAAAATATTTTACTAAGTTTCGAATAACTTGGTATAGCTTAGACTATACCTAGAAATAAGCTGAGTACAGACGTCCAATATAACGAATCCAATATGTTAAATCGATCGAACTTTTTTGTGGTTTTAAAGCATTTTCTTAAAGAAATAAGTTTCATATATTCAGTTTTGAAATATTCTGTTTTATTCCAGCATTTTTAAAATACAAATATTGCTATGTATGTACAGTCAAAAAGTCATCGATGCGCGATTGCCTCTTTACCGCAAGTAAACTTTTTTTTTATGGAAATTTTTCTTGATTGATTATTGAAATTTTAATTTTTAAAAGAAAAAAGTCGACCGAACGCAAAACAAATCCTGTGAAAATGATCAGCAATGCAAACAAACAGAATTTGAAAATGTTGGTAACTTGACGTAAATTTGAAAGTTTTAAGAAAAATAAAAACAATTGAGGTACCGTTCACTTGACAAAACCAAACATTCATTGTTATTGTAAAGAATGTGAATGCTCAAATAAAAACAATTCGAAGGTTTCTTGACAAGGGTGAAAAACAACAAAAATATTCGTTATATCGAATAGCAAATTTCACGTTCGTTCGTAATATAGAACCATCAATGGAAAAAATTTGGCCGTACGTTAAATCGAAAATTCGTTAAATGGAAAGTTCGTTATACTGGACGTCCACTGTATTTGTAGATGTCAGAATTGTGTAAAAGTTCAAACAACCAGTCAGGCAGTTGTAATTCATTCCAAACAAACGTTTATTTTTGACATATTTCCATCGGTGGTGACAGACATGTGTCTGTCTGCTATTTCATTATTGTATTTTTTATTTATATTTGATTATTAAGCCCGGAATTTATTTGCTTTAACATTACTTTTTGCGTTGTTTCAACATACCTTTCATGGTTTTATGTTTTTCTGAAGACATTTTGTCATTACGTAGATGTGTCAGAAATCAGTCCATATACCGCAAAGTTGAAACTAACTTGTATCCCACTGCCTTTTGTGTCCACAAAATTTCCGGTCAAATAACTGAAATTTGGCTAAATTTCTTATTGGGCATTTATTTTTCGCAATATTTTATGGGGAAATTATGTTGTGCACAACACTGACAACTAAGCGAATCGAGTATGCAACGGCCGTCCCACTCGCGCTGTCGTGTTGTTGGTGCGTATGTACAGTTATCTTTTTTCTGACAGCTTGACAAGGGGGAATTTTTCATTTCGATGTCGACGTTGAAAAGATGAAAGAGCGCAGCAGCGAGTCGTAGCGAAATCCCAGGAAAAATCGGAAATTTGGCAGAAATAATTTGTGCTGATTGCAAAAGAAAACGATCAGAACGGTACATTTAAAAAAGAACTAAATGAATGGCTTGCACAGAAACGCATCGCGCAGAACAGTTTGGTAATTGAGAATCGTTGTTCGACTGAAGAAATCGTTGAAATCGGCTTGCGAAGTGCGAACGGAACTGTGAAGGAAGAAAGTGCAAACGGGTGCCGAATAGCAGGGCACGAAGGGGCCGTAAAAATTGCGTTTCAGGAATAAGTGAAGGAAAAACAGCATTGATAGAGAAATAAATCAAATCATAAATCAAAAGATAAAAGAAACGAAAACGGGAAACCAAAAATTCTCATTTTGTTTTGTAATTGTAAGCGAAAAAGTGTACAAAGAGCAGGCAAGCAATACATTTGCAAAAAGAAAAAAAAAAGAAATAAACGAAACTAACAACGAGGCAGGCACAAACAATATTGAGTTGGATAAAAGAAAACACGGGAGAACGAAAGACGACACAAGCGAAACGAGAAAGCGTGATAGAACGAACGATTGGTGAGACAAGTGAAAACAACGTGCAATGGAAGACGACTGGACGGGCAAGGCGGTGTCAATAGCTTGCGACGCTAAACTCGGCGTCTTTCAGGGCATCATCAAGGATATCAGCGAATCGCAGATAACCATTGTGCGCGCCTTCCGCAACGGAGTACCATTGCGGAAGCAGGACGCGGAAGTGACGCTACGGTGAGATTTGAGCACCTCGTGTTGTCGTCTCTCTGCAGTTGTCAAGTACATCATTATAAAACCGTTATGCTGCATGTTTATGCTCCCCACAGCTCCACTGACATACTAAACATCAGCCTGATACCTTCCTACAATGGCCAAAGCACTGTGACGCCCACTGTTATCAACAAACCGACGCCGGTCAAACAACCCAACTTCGCAAATGCGGGCAACGGTGCGGCCGCAGTGGCCGCCGCCGGTGGAGGCGCAATGCAGCCGCCGCAGCAACCACAACAGCAGTGGAACGGCATTCCGAAGGATAAGAACAGCACATCGGCGCTGACCAACAAAATGTCCAACATGAAAATGTCGTCCAATGGGTGCAAAAGGTGTGTACGACGACCAATGTGGAACTAACTAAAGTTAATTAGTTTATTTATGGACTATGTGTTGGATTAATCTGTTAAATGTTTAACATCTATTAATTCGTTGATTTAGAAATTGGCCATTACCTAACCATACTCTTGATTAATTGCCAGCACTCCGGTTTCGTCGCGTGCACCTAGCGTCCAGCAAGCGCAGCCGCAGCCAGGCAGCAGCTACAACGGCGGCAGCAACAAGTCGTCCCCACCTTTGCCGTGCAACAATAGCGTGGCGCAATTTTTCGGCAACATGATTCCACCCAAGGTCGAGGTGCGCATGGGTGCTGCATTCGCCAACTGTCCAACCATGTCGGCGACCGGGTCGGCACCGACCAGCTGCCTTGCGGAGAGCTTTGGAAGTAGCAATGGTGGGGGTGGGGACGGCGGTGAAGCGGCCGCTGCAGGTTGCAGCAAGCCCATCGACATCGTGAACACGCGTGGCTCCTACTACGGACAACACAACTCGAATGGTAATGGAAATGGCAAGTCGCGCAACGGCAACGGCAATGGCAATGGTAACGGCGGCAGTGGATGTGTCAGTGGCAATGGCGGCGGCTGCAGCCGGAAGCAACGAAAGCAGCTGCGTGGCGAGAACAGCATCAAGCAGAATCAGACGTTCGGCACGTCGGTGGACGATCCGCTGCTGAATGAGGATTTCGACTTCGAAGGCAATTTAGCGCTTTTCAACAAGCAGGCCATATGGGACGTTATCGAGTCGGAACAGAAGCCAGACTTGTTGCGACAAGCTGCGGCCAGCATGAAAAAAAAGTATCGCCACGATGAAAACATACTGGTTAGTGAGCCGCTGCAGTTGCGGCAAATCGAGAGCGTGTTTGACGGCTCGACGGATTACGTTACTGGTGCGTTGAATTACGAACGGTCAGGCGGACTGAGTAATCGCCCTATTGATTAACTGCACATTTAATTCGCTGCTTTGCAGATGAAGGCCTCATCATACCAACCATTCCAACATTTGTGCGCTCTAAGATTGAGCTGACTGCCGAGAAGGAAGGTCTGTCGCTGCAGCGACAAATCGACATTTTAGCACGTGGCGCAACCGATTTAGCAATACTGCTGTTGGGTGGAGCTCGACGACTTACGCCCAACAACTGCCATCAATGGCCAAAAATCGCAATTATTTGCGAAAAATCGAATAATTTTAGGTGCGTGGAGAGCGGCGAAGACAAGAGTTGCTAGCGTTTATAATAAAATATGTTTGTTTTTTGGATATTCTTATGCAGAGCAAGTAATATTGGCGCCGCAACCGGACGCCAGCTGGCATCGCATGGCCTGAAAGTGTTACTCTACTTGGAAGAGGACGCAACCATTGAGCAAAAAAGCAACGAGATTTCGCTGTTCAAAGCAACTGGCAACACTATTGTTTATTCGGTTAATGGTATGTTGATTAAATGTTGAGATGAGATCAGCAACAATTTGTTTGGTGTTATTTCGTGACTTACTTTCGTTTTACTTGCAGCACTTCCAACACCGGATCTTGTGATATTATCGACAAATGCAGTGAATTTGTCAAATGATGTCAAGAAGTGGTTAAGTGAAAATCGGTGGGTACATTTTTGTAGATTGCATGCATTATATTTTAGAACTTGTGCCATCAATTAATTAATAGAGTCATTTAAATCATAGAATCATTTAAAAACAAAAACATGCCATTGCCATTCCCACAACTACTCGGAATTTTATCGATTATTTGCAATCTTAAATAAATTATTTAATTTCTATTTGGTTTCCATCAACAAATTTTGGTCCAAGTCCTATGTCTTACCGATTTGTCATAGTGCAATTTATGTTGACAACATCCCTAAGTTGTATTTAGGCTCAAGTGTGCTTACTTTTACGGACAAAATTAAGAACTTAGGATTTATTGTTAACTCTAACTTAAGTTGCTGTGACCATATTAATGGAGTCGTGGGAAAGGTATATGCCACGCTGCGTAAATTGAGACTTTCAGCTTCATTAGCACCCTTGGAAACCAGGCGCAAGTTAGTTATACAACTAATTGTGCCCCTTATTGCCTACTCCGATGTGGTGTACAGTAAGCTTGATTCTAAATCATTACACAAAGTTAATATAGCCTTTAATAATGCTACACGATATGTATACGGGCTTAAAAGGTATGAACATATTTCTCCCTGGCAGAATAAAGTACTTGGGTGTAATATGGAAAATTACCTCTTTGCCAAAAATTGCATCTTTGTCTATGACTAATGGAATGGAAAACTCCTTCTTATTTGTACGAAAAGCTCATACCTTTTAAGTCCCGGAGACATCACAATTTAATTGTACCAACGTACAATTTTTTATCAACATCACGACTTTTTTTCATCAACGCCGTCAGAGTCTGGAACTCAGTTCCTGCAGTTATAAGAGCTTGGCTAAACAGGGGCAACTATAGGGCTAAACTCTATGAGTATTTTAGCACACTCTGATTCCTGAGGATCAATAATGATTGCAAGGCGCATCTTCTTTTTCTTCTTTATTCCCATTCTATCTCTACTTTTCCTCCTTCATTACTTTCTTGTCTTTTTCCCTCCTTTATGTCTTATTATTTTTTCTATTATTTATAATATTTATATTATGTAGTTTAAGCTTCTGTTTATTGCTTAATTTTGTAATTGTAATTGTTTAATTTTAATTCTAGTCTAAGAAATTTAATACTGATTGAGGTGTTATTAAAAGACTCGATCTTACAACACTTAATGTACTTATTTTAATAAAATGAAATGAAATGAAAAATGTTCATTTCATGTATCGTTTATTTACGATTACAACTCGCTCAATCATGTTGAGTATAATATTGCATCGCTAATTTGTTATGTTTATCGTTTCAGCGCTTCGGTACTTGCAATTGATCCGCCACCGAGTGGCATAAATGATGTCTCCATAAAATATGCGATTTTACCAATTTTACCACTGAACGGCATATCATCGAACAATTGTGGCAAATTGTATTTATGTAATTTAGGTATACCGGATAAATTTTATCGTGATGCTGGCATTAAGTACAAAAGTCCATTCGGACACAAATTTGTGATACCAATTCACTCAAAGGACTGAAGCATTGACAACTACAACTGCACTTGCGACCGCAATCGCAACTGCAACTGTAACAACGGCAAAAATAACAAAAGTAGCATAAAGCATGGGAGGAGAATAGAAGAAGCGAGAAAAAGGGGGGACCGACCCATTTTAAACCACATTGCAAAATTAACAAATATGAATCAAACAATGCAGCATATGCAAACCAACACACATTTAAACACACACCGTAGAGTACAGTTGGCAACTACAACAACAAAAACAACAACAGCAGCAGCAGCTACAACAACTGTACAAAACGATCATCAACTCTAAATACGTAAGCAGCCACAACACAACCAGGCGCGGCCACATCCAGCAAAAGCGCTCGCGCTCCCATTGTCCTCACATCCGTTGCAGCAGCAACGTTCACGCAAAAGTGTCTCATCAACGTCATCGTAACGAACTTTGAGCTTGAGTATTTTTTTTTCTTCACCATAGTGATTTCCTTGTCTTGTAATTATTTTTTTCGATTTTTCGTTTAAGCGGGCTAGAGTAGTAAAGTTATGAGAAGCGCAATATTCGGTGGTGATTATTCGCTTCAGCATTGTCACAATTATCACTATTATGATCAGCATCAGCGGCGTCCTAACAAAGCAGAGTGTCCACAGTCTGCGCAGACGCGCAAGAAGCCAACGAGCACACACCATATTTATTGTGAGCGAAGTCATGTGGATTTTATTTATTGTTTCTGCACTGGTCTATTGGTTCCAGACCCACTTGCATTTTTGAAGCTTTAATTCACGTTTATTTTGGAGTGTAGTCTTTAAATTCGAATAAGACTTTTCTCTTTTGCTTTTTGAAAGAAGAAATCACTTCGAACGGGCACCTTAGAAGCATTCCCAGCAGCAGTCGGGTTGTCCAGGGCCCCTTGTGCTATTTTTATTTGGGGGGGGGGGGCAAAGGAGCCGTTTGCGCCATTTCCTTTTCTAATTTTTATGCGCAAATTATAAGTTTTCAAGAAACTGCCGTCGATCTTTGCAACAGAATTTTAGATATCGTAATGTATGTATATAATGTATGTACGTATGTATGTGTACCTCAAGAGACCCCTTCGTGTAAACAGAAATTTTATGGCTAATTGTAAAAAAACAAAAACCAAACAGAAATTGTTAGTATAGATTTACGCTTATTATTAGTAAAGAGAAGAGTATGAAGAAGACGATGCAAACAGCAGAACGGGGAGAATGTTTAGCTTTAAAACAAAGTGCTCATTTCGGTGAATGTACCAAGACCACAACACAACTTTAAACCTTTCCCTTCTCTGTCCCATTCCTCTTGCTCTAGGCCCATTCGGAAATTCTTTATTCTAATTCGGTTGTCCTACGCACACACTCATACCATATCGAAGGGAAATGATAATTAAGTACATTTCGAAAGTTGTAAATAGTAAATTTCACACCTTAACACCGTTTATCATACTTTACCAATGTTAAATTATACAATCAATCGAGCCCAAAACAGCTGAAGTTAAGCATGAGACAACTTAGAGCCAGAGAAGGGAGAAGACGTTGGACGAACACAAACATAAAAGGCCAAAATTATAGCACACACAATACAACACCACACAACACACAAAGACAGAGCCCGAGACGGTGACTTTTGCAATACATCATTAAGTAACACTCTGGGGCGCAGCCGGCTGAGGAAGGCGCTTAATTTTGTACCCATCGAATA
Organism: Melieria picta; assembly: GCA_964056695.1. Classification (NCBI taxonomy): domain Eukaryota; kingdom Metazoa; phylum Arthropoda; class Insecta; order Diptera; family Ulidiidae; genus Melieria; species Melieria picta. The sequence continues at coordinate 16,888,264 of OZ057399.1, forward strand.
ATAGATTTTAATTTACAAAATAATTGAAAAACAAAACACAAACAACAAAGAAACAATTAAAAATGTAAAGCATAAAAATGTAACGAATGCCGCAGTGTTGTAAACACGATGACGATCAGCAGGAGACTGTCGTCTGCGCCCCGGGGGGTGCAGACACACCAGCCGAACCATGGGAGACGCTTAGTTTTAGACAATTTGTTAATTGAATGTGATTTAAAACAAAGGAACAGAAACATTTAAAACCATTAAAAGGTCAAAAACTCAAGAAAAACATGCATCGAGTGAAGAAGAAGAAGTAGGTTGAAGTAGAGTGGGAAGGTTTATACTCAAAATTACACACACACACACACACGGAAACACAGACACATGGAAACACCGAAATTCATAAAACAGCGACATAACTTGAACGCCTTTTTGGATAGATCTAAAAATATATAAGAAATTTCGATTGGAGCCACTTATTTTGGGGAACCGTCAAAACTGTAAACGAAATTTTGCAATATTGTCCAAAAACACAATTTGAAAAGATACAACAACAACAAAATCAAAAGTTAACAAAAACAACAAGATCAAAAGAAAGAAAACAAACAGAACAACTCCAAAAGCGAAAGATTTTAATAAAAAACAACACCAAACAACCTTCTCATGGGAGACAAAACTTTGTGTTTTATTATCATGAAATCATTTCAATTCGTTTTTTCTCTTTACATATCAAATTACAATATAATTACATCAATAACTCATTACTCATGTAATGTCCTGACTAAATCTAGCTGTGGTGCAGTATGGGCAGCAGTTCAAAAGCTGCAAAAGTGCGTTGCTGAATTTCTTGAAAAGCAACACTGGTCGACCACTGATTGGAACACATCGTATTTGAATTTTATTAATTTGAATCATCATCAGCATTTTTAAACGCTGTTGCTATTATTTTGTTTGTTTTTAAAACATTAAAGTTTAGTTCAAATTTTGCAAAGTGACGCCGTTTATAAAACCTCCAAATATTTAAAAACCCAAATTTGATACTGGAGTTATTCAGTCACATTCACTTATAGTCTTAGAACTTGAGTGGCCAAAAACAAAACGGCCGCAGAAATGTTAAAACGCTGCAAAACAACTGTGGGTTTGTCGTCGTAATTTCAAATTTTATAAATAGTAATCGCATCGTAAAGCTGACTTCGGGGTGACTGCCACTGTAGGCTTCCCAACCGTCCTCCTTTGAGGATGACAGTCCTTGAACAGAAAATGTCCTCCGTCCTCCTCAAGCTCAAATTAAATTTCACTTTTTTTTATTTTTTTTACTCAAGTGTGGCAACTTAATCAATTAATGAGGAAAATTTTTCCAATTCATTCAAAATAAAATTATAAATGAATTGAAAATCCGGATGAGTCAGCTGCTGGAATGTTCAACATGATTAAGGCCGCATTGGAAACACTAGACTTAAAAATAAAAAATGTTGTGTGCCTGCTGATAATGCGAATGCAAACTTTGGTAAAAATAAGTCCCTTTTCGTTAATCTTAAGAATTCAAACCGAAATATATTAAAAGGCAATTGTCACGCGCACATAATACAAAGTGCATTAAAAAAGCATTGTGTGATCTCGATGTTGATATTGAAAATATTGTTTGATATTGTTGATTACAGTCGCGTTTTGTTTTATTTTTTAAAGTGGCTAAAAAGTTAAAATTTACTTGTGCTTTTAGGTTTTCTGTTTTTACACTTGCATTTTCTAAAAACATTGTAAAATATTGAAGGAATGTGATGTCCTCCTGAAACAAAGTAGTTCCCATATAAAGTCCTCCTCAAGCCAAATTTTGTCCTCCCTAAACCGTTTTAATAGTTGGGAAGCCTACTGCCACTGTCCAGCAGTTAGTACAACGAATGATATCACCACTATTGCGTTACTGTTGGAATCGATTTAGCAACAATTTGGTTAATAGTTTTGATCACCATTTAGACTGCGATGCTTTGGAAATTTTATGAGTGTTCCTATGTCAACATTGAATGACGCGTTGACAATTCTTGATACGACTGATCGAAACCAGAAGCATCTGGAAATCATCAGAGTGGTCAGTGGTCTCGGAGCTAATAAAACAAAACATCAGGATAAGAAGCTAAGCATAAAGCAGGCGGACCATGCATACGTAAATATGTGAGTCAGTAATTAATAACAGATCACATGTGTTATCCGTTAAATGCTGATTTTTAATGTTATTTACTTCCATTTTCATATGCTTAAGTGAGCATTTTTGTGAAACAGCAATTGGATTCACAGAATTGGAATTAGCAGAACACTCACACGGCTGAATCGATTCTCTATTGTTCGTGTATTCTGTTCTAGAAAATGTCTAAATGCATTTTATAAAACTTTGTAAATCACCAACAACATTCGGCACATTTTCGGCTTACGATTTCGATTCCGAGTCTTGAAAATATATCCTCGAGGCATCTTCTGCCTCGCAAGAACGCAGACGTCGCAGTAATTTTATTAAACAATCGCTTTCTACAAGTCAGATCGGCTGTTTTTAAAAAGCAAAGTATGCTAACTTCTCCATTGTGGTTTTGTTTGGCGTCCACGGTCATTCGCTGCATATTTTTTACTACGCTTCAACTTCAGTTTATTTTCCACTCACTCACGATATCAGCATTGCATGTAGTAGAGTGTTTAAGTTTGAAATTAAATTTATGCAATGAAAATGAGTCGAAAACCAGCTTAGTTGCATTTTTTTCTGCTAACATTGAAATGTTTTCATGTCACACTTTGATGGCTAATTAGTATTTTTAGTTTGAATCGGGCAGTCGTTGAGTTCCTCGAAGAGTATTGCTTTTCAAGAAACAATTAGCAACAATTGTACTTAATTTCTAAATCTATAATAATTATGTTTATTTTAGGCATTTTTGTTTTGAATGTTTATAGTTTGTTCTTACCATAGACAACCGTTTGCAACCCACAGCTTGCAAATATCAGTCTGCAGTCTGCAAGTTTGATTTCTAGCCGAATATCAGCTCGCATCCGTATTTTGCGTAGCGCTTACGGGTTACCCAGCAACGAATATAGGAATAATTTCAATGCAAAATTAGTTTGTTGTTGTTGGCTTTCTAGAATAATATTGTATGCGCCATCCCGCCCGCCCAATTGCCCGCCCCCACCAATACTCACATAAGCGTAGCGATTGCACCACGAATGTGTTAAGCTTTTACCAGCGGTAGGACAATTCGAAAATAGTGTTTCGACCGGCGGAACTCTCTGCCTCTGCCTGCTTAGGGAAGTAAAATACAAAAGTATAGCTTTTTCCACAACATCCCGCTTCAATGTTTAGTATACAAAACAAGCAATGTTGGCAAGTTAATTCCCCACTCAAAGTATAGTCAAGGCATACTCACAGTTCGGCGAAAGCGAAAATTTAACACGAACGCTTATAGCGTTTCTCATTATTTCAGTTTTTCTCAACATCAGAAAAAACACAACATTGAGCAGAAGTACAGATTAATCATCTCAAATAAAACGTCTAAATGAAAATGAGTTAAAACAATAGAGATAAATGTTTATTTGCTAATTGCCAACGTGTTTCCGCAACGCACACACAATTTTGCAGTTAATGGTAACGACGAGTGCAATATATGGAAATATATAGTCGTTATGACAACTCTATGGGGAATTATGTGGAGTTTCTCGCTCAGGTTGTTTGTGGTAATTAATATGCAAGTGAAAGGAATCAACAGTTGTGTGCTTTTCCATGGACAATTCAATCGGTCAAAGCGGTATTCGAAGACACGAACACAAACTGTGATCCAACGCTACAAATGCTACAAAAACTGATTGGCGAGAAGGCACAGAAAAAGCTGCGCAAAATGTTTAATTACTTAATTTTAATTAATTTTAGCTCATTCAGCTGAAACAGATCCGTACATTTTACGATGTTGTTATGTGTTTATATTTTTGTAAATTTTCGTTTGTAGCGTTATCGCGAACAACATCTTATATACTCCACCTGTGGAGACCAGGGTAGCTTAGTATTAGTTTGTATTAATATTTGTATTAATGAATTCTGCAACTAAACAATTAGCGTTTTCTGAATCGGACATCTGACAGATTATGCACTGCACTTTTTCCAGGAATGATTACAATCTCGAAATCATTCATACTTGTTGTATTACGAAACTTGTTTCAATTTCAGCCTCGAAAAGAACTCACGCATAAAGTGACTGCAACATTGCAAGAAACTGGGAAGAAAATTAATATACGGGCATTTGTTGCTAATCGTGAAATCCGACATGAAAACGAATGGGATGTGCTCAATTTCGATCCGTTCAATCTCTGGGGAACTGAGGCCGACTGGCCCAACGATAGTGCAGATTTACGCAAATTTTAAGCGGCAACTTGGGAACTTTCCATAGGCAGATCATCAAACATGGCGGCCGTTATATTTTAACAGAATCATACATATTTTAAATGATAAGAGATCTGCAATAAATCCATCCTCAAGTAATAAGGGCCAACCTTAAGTCAACTGCCAAGTGTTGGAAATGTCGCGGAAACTGTTGGCAATGTATCTGGCTACAATGTGCTTCGCAGCACGATCAAATATGCACAATCTATGTATACTATGTATAGAGTTAAGTGCGATCTGATCTCACTAGAAAATTTTTTTGTCGCAATTCGCTGTTTTAATAAACAAAAAAAGTATATATTGAAAACACATACCAAATGACGCGCAGAGCAGCATAACGTAGAGTGTCATGGAAGTGTGTGTTGATCCCTAGAGCGGTTTTGGTAGCGGCTACTGAAAAATGGTTTGAAAATGTTGCGCAATACGTACCCGGTGCACCAAATACGTACCCGAATTACCGACTGAGTGATTTGTCTGCTCTTTGCGATTGCACGCAAAGAAGCGAAGCGGTGTCGCGATAATAACCGAGCAGTCTGTCAGTCAATCAAGCGAAAGGACCGACTGAGGAGACTACCGAGTGCGCCCATTGTGGCTACAAGAGATAATTTTCTGCGCACAGGACGGTCCAGTTAGAGGAATACGTACCCAGGCAATGTGCAGTCAGCGGTGTGAACCGACTGTCTACTTTCAGAGGAACTACTGCGCATAGCGCAAATTTGGCGCGTGTGCGGCTAAAGGCTGGACTGTCCGGAGCCCGACGTGCACACACACGCGTCTACATACGTACCCACTGCACCGATCTACCCGCTACCACACCGCACTGGGAGCGCGTGCAGCTGCAGGTGTGCGCGAGTCTATCGGATGCGCGGAGGCGAGTTGGTTGGAATTTGGTTCGTTTGTGGTGGGGGGTTGGACTTCTGAAACGAGCAGAGTTTTAGAGTTCAGTTTGGCTGAATTGCTTACCCCGGTGCGGAGTCGGTCCGGCTGTGCGGTTGTGGGTTTGCTTTCTTTCCTATTTTATGTACTCTTACATGAACCTTCTCTTATCTGCTTACAGACATGACATTTTCTACATGAAATTGTTTACATACCAAAATAAATTCGAACAGTGGTGCATTTTTGTTCTTTTTGTTTTTCTATAATTGAGAGAAAGTTGTGTTGCTTTATTGAGAAATCAGAGAAAGAAAACATTAGAATTAGGCTTTGCATTAGTTTACACAATAATAATAGGTAGTGGTGATTATATGAGAAGTATATATAAATTAAGATTTGTATATAATTCAGTTTACATACGTGCTACGGGGGATCGTCATGTACACTTAAAAACTTAAAAGTCGCCGAGGCCTGTGCGCCCATCGCGCGCCCGCGACAACAACAATATGTCGCGACTGTCGAGCGATCTTCCCCTTCTCCTCATCACTCCTCGTCATATTTGCTGTACTTCTTGTTGCGTCCTGTACCGCCTTAGCGGCGGTAACGATCCCGGGAATGCGATCTCCGCCGAGAGTTGAAATTGCGACCACGCGACCGGGAACGCGAACGCCGCCTGTCTCCACCTGGCGATCCGCCTCGCCGATCGCGTTCTCTGTCGCCACCTCTTTCACCGCCGCGTCGGTGACTGTCCGAGCGACTGTCGTTGGTGGACGAAGTGACACTGCCGCTGTTACCGCCACCGCCACCGCTGCCACCGCCATTGCTGCCACCACCACCTCCGCCGCGTTCAGCGCGTCGTGCTCGATCGCGCGACCGCGACCGGTGAACGCGCGAGCGACGGTCCAACTCACGTCCGCCAACGAAGTAGCGCGAACGCTGTCGATCGTCGTCGCGCTCGTGTATCTTACCAGTGCGCTTCAGTTCGGCCTTGCGCGGCCCGGCGGTCTTCTCCAGTTCGGCCAACTTTTCGCGTATGGTAAGAAAGCCCAAGTGCAGTTTGCCGCCGAAGTGGTCGGCCAGCCTTATGTCGTTGTCGTGAATGCCCAGATAGGCTGAGCACACCTCGCAGACACGCAACTTCTGCTGTTGGTATGTGGAGGCTGGCATCGAGGTGCGATACTCGTGCTCCGCTTTGATTTTCTTGGCGCGGAGATCGTCGATTTCTTTCATCAGCGCCATGCTTTCTTCCACCTCGCCAGCCTCGCCCAGCGCCTCGGCTTTGGCCAGCTTCTTGCCGATTTCCTCGGCTAACGCGTGCACTGCGTTCGCCTTCTCGGCCACTTCAGCGGTCAGTTCTTCCTGTGTCTCCTTCAGGCGTTGCTTAGCTGCCTCAGTGCGCCGGTCGCAGTCGGCAATAAAGGCTTGCAGGTGCTCCATTGCCTCGATGTCATAGAAAAAGTCGCGCGACTTGGCCGCGCTCTCGTAATCGGCTCGGAAGGCCAAGTCGTGTACCTTCGGGCACTCACCCAAATCCATGCGAGTGGAGGCGAGTATGTCGTGTGGGCAGCAGTCCAGCAGGAAACTTTTGCATACGCGCGAATCGGAAAATTTCAGGCCGCGGCCGTCGTCGCCATTACGCGTTGTTCCCATTAGTTGGTCGAGCATCGCTCGCATTTGATCTGTTGCCGACATCTTCGCCGTTTTGCCACTACTTTTTTGTACTACCCCAACAAGTTAAAATGACAAATTTGCAATTTTATTGCGTTCTAGCTGCGAAAGTCTATCTTTTCTGCCAACTATTATCTTTTTTGCCTTTCGGGACCGATTGACAAATCGACAATTTCGAGCAGAGAATGAAGAATGAACGCAAAAAGCATTGACTAGGCATTGCCAGACAGCATTCGAAAAAGAGCGTGCACGAAATGCTACTAACAGTGCAACATTGAATGTTTTTTGCTAAGAGCATATCATTGGGGTTCTTATTGAAATTTTGTTCAACTAAAGTAAGAATTTCATGCGCAATACATTAAATTTTGTTAAATTGATTGTGTAAATACTTTAAAATACGTCTCAAAGAGCTTACACCTTGTATGTTAATTCGAAGTACGTTTTATTTTACGAGAAAAGTTGTTCTTCAATGGAAATTACAAAATTTTGGTTTTGCACTTATCATAAATATGCAAACAAACTGAAAACTTCAATATGATATACATAGGTCAGCAACAAGTTTTGATATGAAACAATATATAATTGATTACTAAATTAATATACATGTATATTCGATATTAATTGTGCTTCTTTAAAATCAATTATGTTATATATTTCATATTGAGCCAGCTAAGAGCAAATCTGGCCTGATTTACCAAACTTCAAGGAAGCCTAAACATTTTCCATCGTCCACTATTATACGAGCGTGTTGTTGGGTTGATTGCCATATTTATTGACTGTCGCTTTTGATGCAGTATTCTTGGGCGTATCTGGCAATACTGCACCGATTTTGACATTTCAAATTCGTCTTTTGTCGTTTGCTTCGCAGGGCAATGTCGATGCTGCTCCGTTGTTAGTTCGGTTTCGGGAGTTTTGCAGTGTGTCGTTTTGTTCTGAGAAATCTTTTGTTTTTAAAAATTTTTAGTACGTTGCGCTATTGTTGAAAGGATAATTGTATAAACATGTGAAGAATCAGTGCCGATTCGAGATAAGGCAATCTACGAGAGTGTAAAAACGGGCAATTCGCGAGTGAAATATCCAAGAGTTGTGCCACGCATAGCGGGTGAGAAAAAATATTTTTGCGAGAAAATTGAAAGCAAAAAAAAAAGAACGACGATTGTGAATTGAGAATTCAGCAATCAGGAGCAAATAAAAAATAGTATAAGTCATAAACAAATAAAGATACGACGGCGACAAGTGTCAACGTTTTGCTCACCCAACAATTGATTGTGTGATTTCAGTGATTAAAAGCGAATTTTGCTGTGGGGATTGTTCTTGTTTAGTGAAAAATGTAAGTTTTCTTTATACTAAAACTTGCACACGGCTCTTTTCTTCAGTTAGAGCAAGGTTGGTCTGGCGGCAGCGGCTCTAAGCCACAACCGGCTCTTACTCAGCGCTAAATAAACGTTGGGTTTTAGCATAATTCACGCTTGGCTAACTAAAATTACCCTCGTCAGCGTTGACTGGCAATCAGCAGCTTCCACCTTGCATACAGAGACCAGTGTCCCCTCCGGCTCGTCTCTGTGCTACTCGACTGGCGCTGTCCAACCCAGCGTTGCACTGTGCGCAGCGCGTCTCCTTTTGTTGTCTGCTGATTGGCTGGACGGCCTTGCTTCTCTTTCAACTGTAACTGCATTTTCTCGGTTTTATACTTGCACGCTACAATCGGTTTTGGCGCGGTCAGATGAAATAATTATAAGATGTTAGTTAATTAGTTGTTGTAATTGTCCCAGTCGGCATTTGCGTTCTGAAACTTTAAATTTCATTGGCTTAAGTGCAGTATAGCGAACATTCGTGAAAAAATAGAGGTTTGGCTCCTGAATCTAACGAACTAAAAAGTTTTCCTGGGAAACGCCCACAAAAGGCGTGGCTCGGAGTCAAAGTTCAAAGTTGGTGTCAAAATATCTCAATCAATACTCAATCGATTTACACGATATGGGTATCAACCAAAAGGCCTTTTCTACCTTTCTATTGGTATACAACATTAGATATGTAATATGTACGAATAAGAAGTTATAAGCAAAAAATACTTTTTTGTGTATACAATTTTTAAAAACGGATTTTTCTCGAAAACAGCATCATTAAGTTGTTGTTGTTTTTTATATCTTTTTCGCAAAAAGTCGGGTAATGTGATGTACTATATCACACAGTACACTATATCACACGGTACATCACATTACCCGAACTTATTACAGCAATACTATTTGTATACAGAAATGTATATATTAGTGTCCGACCGAATATTCGGTTTCAGTTTCGTCCCAAATAAGTGGTTTCGGTTTCAGTTTCGGCCAAAAAATGCCCGAAAAAACGGCCGAAACCGAAACTTTCTAAAATATTTTTTACATTTTATTGTGTAGCGAGTGACCAGCTAGTTAGAACAGCCGAGCAGATATATAATGAAAGGAGGAGTAATTTAGATGCCACCAATGTAAATAAACATATTTATATATTAAAAAATGAATGAATTGCTTTTATTAATAAGTATTTATTTATTTATGTTATGTTTGTTTGTTCTTTATTCATTTAAAGTAAAATTCGTTTGTTACAAAAAAAAACAAATGCTTGATATGGTGATTTTTATTTCAACTAGAAAGTTTCGGTTTCGGCCGAATATTAAAAAAAAAACCGAAACTCGGTTTCGGTTTCGGCCCAAAAAAGTGGATTCGGTCGGACACTAGTATATATTTTATAAAGTTATGGTTACATTTCACAAAAAAAATTAAATCATGTTTCTCGATACAAATTTGTATCCCTTGGTTTACCCCGTCAGATTGTGATTTTCCAAAAAAAATTAGAAACACGTCTCTAATTATTTTTGATTTGGAGTATTTTTTGCGTATAACTTTTTATTAGTACATATTACATATCTTTTCTAATCTAATCTAATCTAAAAAGGCCTTTCGTTTGATACCCATATCGTGTAAATCGATTGAGTATTGATTGAGTTATTTTGATATCAAGTTTGAACTTTGACCCCGAGTCACGCCTTTTGTGGGCGTTTCCCGGGCGAAATTTTTAGTTCATCAGATTCGCACAAAGAAGCTCCATATAGGCCGATTTGCAGTTTTTTTCCATGAGGGTACGCTATACTGCACTTGTTCCATTTCATTTCTTTGTGGGAAGATACCCACGCGCAGCAACTCATTTTTTTAAGCAACACCTTAACGACTTATTTTAGTATTTGGATGCATTGTATTTATAACTTTGCCAAGTTTCAAGTATTGCAGATAGCGTAGGGTACACATTCCATAGTCACTGTAGACCGAACTTAGTTTTTATTGAGTTATTATTGCGTTCATTACCTTCATTCTTTCATGCACTCTTGCACGCTCACATCTACATACATCACATATGTGAATAAATTGTGTCTTTTGTTTCAGCATTTTGCTTCCAGCCAGCAGCGACCAGTCTGTGTTCAACTCTCAATTTCCGGCGTTAGCGTAGCGGCATGTCGGCCCGTTCAACGCTGCCGTCGACCACCGTGGGTGTGGTAGGCGATGTGCCACGTCCACCGCCACGGCGCCGCGCCGCATCGGTAGCCGGCCAACAGCGTCGTTTGTCATCCACCAGTACGGAGTACGGCAACAGCCACATGCCCCGGCGGTCGCTGGCCACAATAGTAAGTCACACTCTCACTCTTACACCTCTCCCCTCGGTAAACGCTCGTGCCGCACACCACGCGCTGCTTCGGCGTCAAGTTGCGGCCACCAGAAATCGGTAAATAACAATTTGTGTGAACTGATCTGCTGTGGCGGTCGTCGTATCACATCACACTAGCGGGCAGAGGGCGGGTGACACTCAGCGCCAAGATTTGGCGCTATTGATTTAATTTAAAGCAATTGCTTGACGCCATTTGGACATGACGTCGGCATTGTCAATTTCGCGTTCAATTGAATGAACCGAAAACCGCTCCAGAAACATCCCATGACTCGTTCCTATCTCAGCCAGCGCAACTGCGACGTGTGCGCATTTCGCACCAGCATCCGGAGTTGACATATTTTGGCCGCCCTCGGGCTGGCACTGCAACGCATGCAGCCTCTTTCGCGAAATGCTTGCACCGCTTGGACGGTTTATTAGCTGCAACTGTCGATTATCTATGGCCGGCCGACTGCAGCCCGCTTTCGGCCTTCAGTTAATCATAATAACAAAATACAAATGTTGCTGGCAAGCGTCTACCCGCTGCCACTTGCACGCAACACTTGCGCCGTGTAATCTAATCTCGTTCTATTTGTCTTTTTTTTTTAGTTATATGCGTATAAATTAGCGACCATGCAACCACTTCTCCGCCAAAACACACAAACACAAGTGCCACCGGCCCGTACCGTGCGCTCGTGCAGAGCAAATATTGACTGCTCCTGCTTCTTTTATTTGCCGAATTCGCGAGCGCGCGACTTAGTCACTAACTGGCAGTTTCATTCTCAATCTCAGGCTCGATTCAATTCAATTCTACTGGTTTATTTTCTAATGTGATTTCCGTTTCCTACCATAAATAGATAATGTCAACTTCACCGGAAAGCGCTGCCTCACAGCACTTTTACTGCATGATGTACTCTTGTCGAGTCCGATAACAAATTAGTTTCGGGCGGCCATAACTAGATCTGAATGGCCTCATATGAATTATTGAAAATATTTTAGTATTAATTGTAGTAGCGCACGCATCGAAATGTATGTTGAAATAGCATTCGTTGATCAACGGTAGATTTGAACATTAGCATCCAGACGTCGTTACCAAACACGTTGTGGAATTTCATGCTGTCTGCCAGCTTGAAGTTGCGATAAAACTAATCGGTGACACACCCTGGGGCGTCCCCCAGACCGTAGTCGCTTATACTTATAGCAAATTTCTTCGAATTTATGAAAAACCCTTGAATAAGGAAAAACATTTTCGATTTACATTGATAAACATTGTGAGTGCATAGAGAGAGAACGCCAAAAATCGTTTATGGTGGCTGAGAAGACGCATTGACTCTACTTTTATTTTTTGTATCATGCTTCAAACTATGTCCTTTTTTACATGAAATTAAAAATGTAATAATAATCGAAATACATATATAAAAATTAATGTCTGTTTGTTTGTTTGTTTGTTTGTTGGTCACACGACACTAAAACTCAAAAACTAGACGGCCGATTGAGCTGAATCTTTCACGGAATGTTCGTCTTGACTAAATATCAGTAAACCACATAGTGCAAATATGACCCGACAGGCACCTCCTTACGATTTAGATGGCCCTTCGATAGGGGGAATGGGTGGGTATTGGACGGGGGGACATACAACCCAAATTTGTAATGTGGCTTCGGAATAATAGGTCGGACAGCATTGAAATTTTGTATACTGTCATCCCATAGATGTGTCATTCTAATGGTAAAGTTATATAGGCGTTGGACAAAGGGCGTGGCAAATTTTTTGTGACTAAAATGTTTCGAGTAACTTTAGAACTGTAAATCGCGCATCAATGAAACTGGGTCGTACCCTTCGGACGGAAGAATGGCTTGCGCGTTGCACAAATAGGGCGGGGCACCATACAATTCAAATCTATATACATATAATATAATCAACGCCTAGGCCAAACCGCTGAAGCTACAAACATGAAATTTGAACCTTCTGAACCAAAATAGGGGTCATCCGCTGTGCGTTTGTTCGAGTTAAAAAAAAAAGGTCATTTAAGGTCGTTAAGAAGGGATTTTTTTGAGTCTAAAGGGGCAAAACAAGGGGTTAAGTGTTGTATGAAGAAACTTGATTTATTGGGCTCATTGACTTAAAACTTGCTGTTAGTAAATTGATAAAAAGAAATACGATTACATTGCTCAAAAGAAGTTATAGCGCGTGACACGCGTTTGAGTTCTGATATTTTTTTTCTTGATGAATGTTGAAATCTTTTTTTTTAATACTCGTAAAACGGCTAGGTTTCAAAGCGGCCAAACTACACCTGTTAGTTCGACCATCTCTCGGTAATTAAAAGTTTTCGATTGGTAACGTGCATTGCCAGTGAAGTAGCAGTTAGCTCGACGGAAAAATAAATTCTTTAGAGTCTGTTTAATTTTATTAATTTGTTATTTTTTATTTGCATTCTAACCGATGTTTTGGGAAACTTCTTATGAAAAAAGAGCTCTTATGAATTCAGCTTGGTTTTAGATGAACAGATACATAGGTTAATGAGTGATAATTATAAAATTGTATAATTATAAAATTGTCTGGTCTTTATGAGTTAATTTGTCTAGTCAATTAGTGTGACGAAAATATCTGCAGGCTTTGTCTATGCAGGAATGAACCAGATATGTATCTATGTATGTACCTTTACTCGGGTAGCCCCGTGCAGGGTATAAAAAGGTGTTAAACCCATTAAAACATAACTCATTATCCACATGATTGCAGCAAAAATTGTGCAGCCATTTTTTAACATTTATATTTTCTTATATTTCATTAAGTGTGTTTTATTAATTTAGTTCTGCTGCAAGGCTTTTAAAGTCTATGTGCACAATAATTTTGTATTTTCTTTGGATTAATTCTTAAACATAAAACACCCGGAATGTGTGATAAGATAACAAAACAAACAGCAGTCATAACAAAAAAACAATTTTTCTGGCAATTCATTGACTCTGTTCACGTACGAAAGGTTCATGAGTCCACACAAATGTATTGTTTTGGCGAATTCAAAAATATCAAAACAAAAAATAAAAACATGAAAATAATGCCCATTATTGTTTTTATGAGCGGCCCCTGCCTAATCAATGCGATTTGCATAATTATATTTGCTTGAAAATCTTAACGACCAGATTGCTTCACTTACAGGTAAGCGAACACAACACGTATCGTCTAATTTGCAGGCCTTAAAATTTATAACAGAGATGTAACTATTTTTAACTCAAATTAACGACACAAACAACACTGAAGGCAACAATGCTATACTTGCACATCGTTCGCGTACGTCGATTTCGACCGTTTGGGCGTTAATCCGATTTAATACGAGTGATTTGCACTTGATTTTGTCGCTTATTTCAGTCGGTCGTGCTTGGCGCCGCCGTCGCCGCGCATTTACTACACTTTCACTCACTTCGCCCTCGAACACGCCGGCACTGCGAGCTGTGTCGGTGTCTGTTTGCCGCGTATGCCTGGGCGCTCCGCAGCGTCTCAATTCGCATCCATTAACATAAGTTTTATTATTTATGGCTCCTCATTAGCCGCACCGATGACGACAACAATGATGCCACCAATGATAACAACAACCAATTGCCGCATTTATCACAATGGTGGCCCACCCATAATCGAAGCCAGCCAAAACACGACACATTCATCAATCAGTCGATGGTAGGTGGCAGACACTCGGACTCCTGGCCGTTTTTCATCTACTCACTCGTACATTGAGTTTGGCTTTGTTTGTGTTGATAGTTTTTTTTGCGCTCGATCTTGCTTTCGTCGCGATAACACGTGCATTTTCCAATTTGGAAATCCCCTTTAAGTGGGTTCGTAATTTTCTTATCCTAAGCGAAATATTGTTCTGTGGGCCAAAAGCCAACATGACTCATGTCTTGCTCTTTATTAGGTGTCCATAAAAATAATAGTAAATGTACTTGCAAGCTCCTACACGCATTCCAGAGATTATTAGTACCAGGGCTCTTTTAACATGGCGATGTCCCAGGCGACAGTCAATTGTCCCCGTCTGCACCCATTTGCAACTAGTCCAAAGTCAGTCCTAAGTAAAACATTTCTAAATTAATTGCAAAGCGAGTTACTTGAGAACCAATTTATTCTGGGTTAGTTTTCTAACCAGTTGAATTTTATGGAGGAAAATAAAACAACGAAATCTTTAAATATTAATTTTATTTAGAAAATATTTTTAAAATAACAACAATTCATCAGGAATGAAAAACAAAATATACGTGCACCAAAAAATTGCAGTTCTGCAAAAAGATGAACTTGGACTCGACAAACTTCTGCCGAAAATCTTTGAGCTTGACGCAATTCAATATCCTCATCGTTATTGACTACGCCTGCAATATTTAAACAAATTAATTAATTCATAAAAAAACTAAAAAATGAACAAATTAATTAATAAATACTTTTCAACTACCGTTTCAACTCGTTGCTTCACACAATCACGCAATATTCCAACTGAAAGTATTCAAGGCAAAACGTGCAAATCGAGCGAGCCTCGAGTCAGAGTAGCAGACATATTAAAAAAATGCAAACATTTCTGTCGTCGTTTTAACAAAAGTATCATAGGATCAGACCTAACAGTGTTTTGTTGGGTATTTCACCGTTTCTTCGTCTTTCTCATTTTCATCTGATCTTCTCGCCTATGAACGCGCATACAGAACGTAAACGATTAGACGCAAACTGACTGACTTCTCCATTCGCTGACAGCTACTTGGACAACTAGTTGCCCAATTGACTTACAAAAAACCAATTGAATTTTGGTAACCAGTTGTCTCAGGTCCGACAGGGTATACCAGTGTTGAGACTTATTACTTTTGACCGTAACACATTACTGACATGTAAAAGTAATATCGTTACATTACTTATCACTGGAAATTTAAAGTAATGTATCACAAAAAGTAATATATTATTTTAAAAGTACATGATTTCTACAGATTTTTTCCAAAAAAATAAACGAAGATTTTTTTACATATTTGATATTTATTTTATAAAACTTCAGGCATCTTGTTTAGTTATTTTTGAATTTTATATAGGTATTTTGAACTACAAATTGAATTTCGTTACCTTTTTTATTAAAACCGCTTGAATTTGCTTGCAAATGTTAATTGTTTCTCCAACCAAACTCAGTTGGAAATGAAACACGCGAGCTATGCTTAGTATGAACAAGTGCAGCGTTGTATAATTGTAATAGATCTTAATCTTTACATGAAAATTAGAACTTTGTTGACTAAAAAGTAATATTGTAATAAGTAACTTGAAAAAAAGTAGTAATATTACTGAAGGTGATTACTTATGGGAAAAGTAACTAGTTACACTACATTTTTAAAGCAAAAGTAATATACTACGTAATTAGTTACACTACTTTAATATATTAGTCACAACACTGGGGTATACACACATTAGTGATGAGAGTTCCTACCAACTCATTCCATACACTTTTTACAAAAAAGGAACAAATTTGTTCCCAAAACAAAACTATTGTGAATAATCTCACGATTCAACACTGATCGCTTGATTTGGTATCGAAAGCTTTATTATCCGGTGACCGGCGCGGACAGATATCAGACATTTAAGGCAAAAGGAAAAACGTTCATTGGGCTCAATCTGCGATTCTTCCCTTTCAGCTGCAATAGGGAAAGCTGAACAAGACGGTTGTGGGTTAGCAGTCTCACGAACGCACAATTTCTTTGCTGATTCCATTTGCCTCCAAATGTTTTAAAAAATGATTTGTCTTGGCAGTCGATCATAATGCATACAGCCAGTGGCGCACACAGAATTTCACTTGAGGGGGAGGGAGAGGTTGCGTACGAATCTTGAGCTTAATTTCATTTATTCTACGTCGACGTTGTTTTTTTATGGATCTCGTTAAAAGTAGTTTTTTAGTGTTTTAGTTTGTTTTTGTTCCTTTTTGTTATGTCTCGCAGTGCAATGAATGCAACGAATGTTTGGTTTGTTATTTTTCTGGAATATTATTTTCAAGTTTGTTTTCCAATAAAATTTTATATTAATTGAACGATGTTTTACAGTTGTTTTATTTTAAGTAACACCCCACCACCCGAAAAAAAATCCTGGCTACGGCACTGATTAGTACTTTATTGTATGTACTTGTACATTTGTTTTAAAATATTTTTTCACACACAAAACGTTTATATATGCCACATTTTAGGACAGGTTGCCTTTGCCTATGAAGCGGGTGGGCGCCAAAGAAACAACTGCTATGTCACAACTGCTTTCGTACAATTTCAATCGCAAGAAATGACCAATTCACCCAAATAATCTATAAAATTAAAACTCTTCTTGGAGTACATTTTGCAGCTCGTTACTTCTCAATCGGTGGCATTCTTTTTAATTACAATAAAATGAACTACATGTATATTATATCAAACAAATTAATGTGGTCAACACATACATAAATCAAACGACTACTGCGCGTTTAGAAGACGTTGGAGATAAGCGAAAGTTAGTCGTCGAAATTTAATCTAATCTTTTAAAATTTTAAAAGAGTTAACTTAGGACACGTTAAGTAAATCTTCAATTGGGATATTATCGGTCGTTATATTGACTGACGGGACACTGCAAGTTCGCAGATATTTTGCGTTATCGATGACAACTGTGCGGGAAATGGAACATCGCCATTGCTTTTGTTTCGGTATCTTATGAACATTACTAGCTTTTTTAGAGACCCCTACATTTGGCCATTTAAGGAAGTATCCCAGCTAGAAGCGTTCTTTTTATGAAAGTTCGTAACAATAATTTCAATATTTAACCCTTTCGGGACGGAGTTTAATTTTGGAATCCAAAATACTCTCAGTAGAAATATTCTCATGCTAGGAAAGTTGGGGTTAGAAAATTATATTGGATGCTGTTGATGAAGTACAAGTGCAAAGATATTATTTCTATTTTAACCCTTTCGGGACTACTGGGATAATACGTCCCAGAAAGTTTTTAATGCCCCTCAAAAAAATTATTCAAATCTAACGACCCACGCAAAATATTTTTACGATTTCGGTGTTCCCGCATAAAAGGATGATTTCAGAGTTTGTGAGCATTCAATATAATTTTCTAACCCCAACTTTCATAGCATGAGAATATTTCTACTGAGAGTATTTTGAATTCCAAAATTAAACTCCGTCCCAAAAGGGTTAAATACTTTTTTGGTTCTCGAATTCTTGCTGGAGAATTTAGAATAACGATTTTTCGTATTCAGAATTGTTTTCAAACAATTTTGAATTAAGATTGAACTCGGGTTTTAGAAATCTATAAAGTGCGTAAAAAGTTTTTAATTTGCTAATTTTTGCAATACTTGATTTGTCACTATTTAAAATTTGATAAAAATTTTAAATGGTTCTCATGACATGACTAAGTGTAGCAAATTAAATCAATATTCATTGCCAAAAAGAAAATTTAATAACAGTAAAGTGTAATTGCTTTATACTTTTTTAATACATTGAGATAACATTGTATTTCCTGGAAGAAACTTTATTAGTACCTAAAACGTATATAAGAACATATGGGTACACTAATAAAAGTACAAAATTACTTTGCTCATCGTTAGTGATCTGATGATTTCGCCAGCAATAGTGAAATTGCTTTCTCTTATTTTAAAATTTTCAAATTATAATTTTAATAGCCCGTGCTTTCTAAGATTTAGCGTGCTTGTGCCCTTTTGGTACGACCACCTTAGGGAAACTTTTAAAAAAAAAAAAGGCTTATGTAGATAAATCTCAGGCTCATAGTTTCACTCTGCCATAGAGTTCTCAACACCCAGAAAATGGTGTGGGTGGTATGGTAAAAGAATACACAACATCAATGTGGGTTTAAACTCACCAAATATCTATTTTTTTGAGGATTTAAAAACGTCGGTAAAGTCAGACTGAATCACTCTCTTTTGTTGTTTTGTTGCTTGAAAGATATGGAATGTCCGCTAAAAACCTTGTGAGAAAAATTATTTGGCACTCTTTTTATATTAATTTTACATTAGTTTTGAGTGTAAATCGCGATTTTACAACTGTCGTCGCTGATTCGTTTTTGCCCGCGACAGGCGTTTGCATGTGCTGCCGTTCCATTGACCAGAATAAACACTTCGCCAGCCGCCATTCAAGTCAAATCAGCTGTTTTTATTTTCATTCTTTCGCGTCGGCTATCCGTCGGGGGGCGGTGTGGTGTGGCGGGGCGGTGCGTGGAATGTTGCTTGGTGGACTTCAAACACTTAACGAAATTCAAAAGCTCCCGCATAAAGCCGACGAAAAGCTCTCGCGCGCCCTCCACGCGAACACCACGAACACAACAGCAAAGCGCAAACTTTTAACGAAATGTCGCTGTGTGTGATGAGCACATCGCGAGCGTTTTGAGTGAAAAGACCTGTCAGATGACAGTGTCCATCAAATAGAACGAGCCAAATGGGCGGCCGTTCAGTTCAGTTCAGGCCACGAGAGAGCTACGTGTTTAGGGCAGAGCGTAGCGTAGTGCGCGCAACTGCGTTTCCTCCTCTGTCAGTTCTGCCAGTCAGTCAGTTCTTCTGGCTGCCCGTCTGTCTATCTGTGAAAAATAGTGGAAATTAAATTGTTGAAGTGGTTTACCACTGAACGAATAGGGAAAACGCTAAAACGCAGCGCGTTCGATCAAAGTCGTGAAAAATCCCTGAAAAGAATTGAAACGAAAAGTTGTTATCTGCAAGTGAAAAGTGTGCAAATGTCACAATAAAATTAGTCATGCATGTGTGAGAAAGTGGAAATGGGAATCATTGGCGTACAAACAACGCAAATAAAATAAAACAAATTCGAGCGGAGCGGCGGAAAGAACAACAACCACATTGACGGCAACAACCCCAACGGGTTGGCGTAAATCGGTGGAAAAGCGTTCGCGGCGGCAGTTAAAGTATTAATTGAATTATTAAGTTTGGGTATTCGAGCGAACGTGGTATTTTCTCAACACGTATCTGAAATAACGTACGCCGCAGACAAAACCCTCGGCCGTTCTTGCGCTCGTCACGAAGCTATAGCGAAAACCTGTTTGGTTTGCGACGCGACGCGCGCGGGGCCCCGTCCTCACTACAAAGTGCAGCGAGCGAGAATTAACCGCGTCTTCCGCCAGCCACCAGACGACAGCATACTCTACACCTTCGAATTTCACCAGAGATTCAGTTGCGAGCAGCTGGCAGCATGGCTGAGGCTATCGAGGATGAACAGATTCACGGGTGCAACGACGTAAGTTTATCTCCGCTCAGCAGTCGCCCTTTACTTCGCCGCTGGCTGAAACGGTGTACGGGCACTTGGCGCAACTCGCGCACTCGAGTGACTGGGAGCGACTGCTGCGGGCCCTCTTTGGGCTCGCATACGACTTTGGATTGGTTCGATCTCCGTCCGGCTGTATCGCATTTTCTGGTCGGTATGGTTATGGCGCTACGCCCCACATTGTTGTTGCCGGGTATTCTGCCTTGCATCCACTTCGCGATTTTAGCGGCGCCGCACCGCACTCATCTCCATCGATTTCTATACTACTCGGCGTGCTTAAGCAACGATGTCTGCCGTTGTAGTTGTGATCACATTGTTGTTTTCATCGTTGGTTTGCCATTTCCACAAATTGAAATACTGATTTTATATTTCGGTGTGTTGTCGTTGTTGTGGCCGATATTTTTTCAGCTTTTTCTTTTGTGCATTGTTGTTGCTGAGAAAGTTTGTGCTTTTGTACTTTGACGCTTTCGGGAGCTCCCAGCATTTGTCGTTGTTGTGGCCGATATTTTTTCAGCTTTTTCTTTTGTGCATTGTTGTTGCTGAGAAAGTTTGTGCTTTTGTACTTTGACGCTTTCGGGAGCTCCCAGCATGATGCGGTGGCTTTTGTTGCTGTTGCTGTGGTGTTATTTTAATTTTTAACCCACTGGCTGGCGCTCTCCTGTACTTTGGCGGCGATATTATTTTTGTTGACTTCTCTTATGAATATTTTCGTCTTTGCTTCCACACTGCACATCACAGTGCTCACATTGCTCTTGAGTGGGTTTCGTGTTTGGGCGGCTAGCTCTGGCCCCTTCAAGCAGCTAGCTCTGGCCCCTTCAAGTATTTGCATATTAGCTCTTTTGTTTTTATTGCTGTTGTTTTTGTACGTTTTATTTTTGCCTTCATTACAGCGTTAATATGCGAAATAGTACGGCCAAGTCATTATCTTCCTTAAAATTATTGTCGCCCGTTGTTACCAGTGGTGATTAAGCCATACTATGATCCCTTGCCGTCTTAACTATTCCAAATCAAAGATCTTAAAGCTGAAAAAATAGATATATTACTTGTGTTGTTTATTGCAAATTAAAATTGATTACCACTCCACTCATTGTTATCAGTTATTATCGGACTCTAAGTCATAGTTCTAGTTAAATGGCGCTTCTTCTTCAGTGATATCCGTCGGCGCTGCAGAGAATGTAGAAAAGTATCACACCTACTATATCACAAAGAATGGCACCAGATCTTTATCGAGCTAACGTAGAAGAAGTACAATTACCGGATCTTTTTTAGTTTCCTCCAGAGGTCATAGAGGTTGGAACTAGGTTCCACCGATATCCATTTATAAGCTGATGTCAATTTCAAAAATATTAGCCGATACCAATCGGTACCGATTAAGCGGTCATTCATCTGTTTGAACCCTTTTACCTTCATGAGTCTATTTCCTTCATAAAATAACTCACAATGTACAAGTAAAGACTCCTTATAAAAGGCGCCTATAGTTGCACTAACCCTTTCCAATCAAACCTAACCGCTTTAGATTTTGTTAGGAATTTGTTATGAATGTTAGAAACAACAATTTCCTTCCTTAACAAATGCTCTTATTGTAAAACGTAAAGAAGTTACAAATTGACAAAAGAGTTAGAGACGTAAAGGCTTAGAACACTTTTTGTACCAATGAGGTGCAAGTGGATATTCCGATTGGTGCAAAGTCTTTAAGGCACATAATTAACTGACTCCAATAGAAGAATGTATGTATGTAATAATGTATGCTAAAACATAATAATTAAACGAATCAGACAATAAACTGTTGCGAAAATGGGCGTTGTTTGCATACTTTCAGCCAGGATTGTCATATAAAGTTATTAAATATTCATTAAAATGTGTGCCATGTGTTCTTAGAAGCCATGTTACTACACCTTTTAAGTTAGATTCGGTTAGCTCTAAAGTTGGCAATACGACCACATAGACATGGATTTGGTACCCTAAACTAACCGCCTTAAATTTTATCTGTATTTAAAATGGCTATTGGATCCTTTAGAGATAATTTAGTTAAAGAATCATATTAACTCTTTTCAAGAGCTTCAAATGATTCTTTGACCTTTTTCTATAATAATGTTTGCCCTGCAAATGTGATAAATTTTTGAGTATTCGAAAAAACGAAATATAAATGCATTGGTCAAGATTGACTACATCATATGCTTCCTTTATGACAAGGAACGTGTTTCGGTATATTGTAGATTATCGCTTTTCCTTTTGTCCGTCTTTATCGAAGTCAAAACTGTTCTGTGTGAACCTTCAAGAAGATGTATAACAAATGAGTTATTCAACTAGCGATTTACATAGTTATTATCAGTTGTAATTTGTTTATATTATCAAGTTCAAATATGATTTAGCCAATTAAGTTACAATATAAATATTATCACTTATACAAAATTTAACTTTTATCTTTGATTAAAGCTGAACCCGAGACGAAATATTTGTTCGGTTTAAAAGTGCAATGCGTGAATTTCATTGCACTGTTTAATTGACGATTTTAATTTATTTAACGATAAAATCAAAACAATGAGCGCACATTGTGTTCATGGTCTAAAAATAACGTATTTTTACAACTCTTAAAAATGTTACTCGGTTAACGACATTCTTTACCACTTCGCAGCAATTAGGATTAATATTACTATTTATCAAGCAAGGCATTCTTCTTAATTTTTCTAAATTAGTCTCTAGCTGTGGATGGCAGTTACCAGCCGTTACATGGACGCAATTAATTGACTAAACTATGCACAAAATGATTGCAGCGCAGCATTAAAATTGAATTGAAGAAACAATGTTGTGCTTGTTATAAAGAAAAGAATCCCAGTGCTCTTCGCCACATGCAGCAAATAAAGCCTAAAGCTTAGAGTTCGTTCTTTCTTGGGTCAGTTTTGAAATTTGATATGACTGACTCGCGTATATTTTTTTTGAGCTTTTTACGCGTTGCTGAAATTTGTAAACTCAAGTAATATTTTCGCCAAATCATGAAATTCTTGATGTAATTACTAGCAATAATACTAGCATTTTCACACTTGATTAGACTCATCAGTGATGTCACTTTAGTAATTTTTCTAAAGAAAATAACCTTCAAAGAAGGATGCACTCGGAAGTTGTCTCTTCGAATCGGCTAGTTGTGTATAGTATTTTGTTAAAGTTTGTATTTTTAAAGCGCAAACTTCTGAACATATTTATTTTTAGCTGCTCCAAGGCAAGTTTTGTGCACTGCTCAGCTATTTTGTCGCTTATGAACATATTTTGTGGAATCACTTTTTTGGTGGAATTTTTGTAGAAACGACTCAATGCATAAATCTCATTACTTATGAATTCGTTGTTGTTACTTCTGTTGTTGGCATTATGAAACTTACGCTAAATGTACTAATTCATTTGTTTACGTACACACAAATATTTCTGCATCAATTTGTTAGTATTTATTCTGAGTTTTTTCATTTTATCTCGTGACTTGTCTACGCTTCAACTGGTTCTCCCCGGGCAGAGTACTGTTCCATTTTGTTTATTTGAATATAAACATTAAATCGAAGTATTTGCATCTGGCAATTTAGATGAGTATGCAGCCATTGGTTGTTTCAGTGAAGCTTTCCTCTTAGTTGTTTTTACCTTTAACCCTTCGATGGGCAGTAATTAGTTACTACACATTTGCACTTTGTCGTCTGGCCAGACGAAATCTGGGTGAGGCTTTTGACAAAGGCAAAGCGCAATGACAGATGAAGTTTATTATGTTTATATGGTAGGCAACGTATGTAAGTATATATATATACAAATTATGTTCATATATACTTACTTAGTTACCCACAAATACACTGTAAAAAGGAGATGGATCTGTGATTTTTTTATTTTTTTGAACCATTTCGTCTGGCCAGACGACAAAGTTCATCCGAGGGTTAAGAAGGCAGATTGAATTGGTTGTTGGTCCCCCCAACAGATTTGGAGACGTTTGTTATTTGACATTGAAAAGCGGGACTAGAAGAAATTAACAGTTTAAACATATTTATGCATATCAGCCAATGTAGAAGATGGCTCTAACCTATAACTCCATGAATTCGAGATGAATAAGTAAGAGCACAGGAGCGAGTCTCTACTCTGACACGTTGCAGTTTGAAAATTTTTTAGATTAGTGGACATATCGTCAGTTTTACATCAACCCTGTGTGCGTCTGCATATGATCATTGATCTGTCAAAACCTCGTTTTAAAATAATAAAATAATATATAATTAACTAAATACACACATAAGTATACCAGTGATGCACGCTGAAATGCGCTTGTAATGGCGAATCTTAAAATCGAATGATTGCGGAATGACGTGGTTTTGAGCTATGAGTCTATTTGTCATCTGAAAGACCAAACTCATACAGGATAGTCTAACAAAATTCTCGTTGATTATCAAGTAGCTCTCAAAGCACTGAAGTTAGCTGTAGTAAAATCGACAGTGGTATAAAAGTTTCACACCTCGTTACAAACTATACCAAAGGTTTCACTTGACTGCTGTGTTCTCGGAAACCCGTGGCCGAAGGGAATTAAACTGCCGACTAGTGACAGTGGGGGTAGGTAAGTAAGAATAACTATGTACTACCATCGATGTTTGCGCTGTACGTAGATTTTGTCAGGATAGCTTGCAATGATATTCAAACGTTATCATGAAACAAGTAACAGCAATTCTCCATGACGAGAACCCGATTTGTAGTATCTTCGTTGTCGTATCTCAATGTGATAGTTCAGTTGCATCATTACGGATGGGGATGTCTGCATGAGTTGGGCAGAATTTTGGTGTTACAATAAATACGTCGTTTAGCATTGTCCGCTTCTGCACTCTTGGATCAGAGTTCCTGAACAACCTAACAGAAGCAGTGAAAATTAAACTTTGGAATCTATTACATTTTGTAAAGCTATTGTATTGGTTAGCTTCGGAGAAAGATGGATAGGTTGCTTCACTTCTGAAATCAGTGGATTAACGTACGGCTTGTATACGTACCAGAGATCTGCATGCGGTCCTATTTGTATGACTCAATATGTATTCGAGTAAAATGCGGTGCGAATATGTGCCACTACTCAAAAAAACGGATATGAGTATGTATCCCCACCGCAAACGAAGCATTCATTCCGAATACTAGTAATCCGAACGAACGAATCATCAGCTTGCAATACTAAACGAGTGCAAACTATCGCATCTTCATTTCACTTCGGCTATGCGGTGGTGCCGATGATCCAAACGAACTGTGCAAAATTCGCACCACCGCATTCTCATATCCCTTCGGAATGCGGTGGTGCGAATGATCCAAACGAAAGATGGAAACACCGCATACCACCGCATTTTCATATCGCTTCGCCCTTGTTCTTTGACTCTTATTGTGATTAAGCATTCGTAGAAAAGAAAAGAAATGACAGGCATTTTTTAGGATATACCCAATTTTGTTTATTTTTTCCAATAAATTCTTTTTTCAAATAATAAATTTAATGCTATATCGACATGCAAAGATATTTAACTTTGTTCATTGATGTGGGTCCATTAATCGACAATTGATTCAATCATATTCATATTAGCAGCAGTTGAGCTGGCAACTTCATACGCTTCGCGAATGGTGCACTATGTATACTTGTATTCATTGCTTCCACTCACTGCAAACAACGAATACCGACGGATACAAAGTATTCGTGTCAGCAATACTCATAATGATTCGATTTGGCGGATATTTATGTTATGCGGTGCTTATGAGTAATAGGCAGTAAAAAGAATGAGTATCAATGCGGTGGTATCCAAACGAATACAAAGTATTCGTTTGAGCAATACTCGTAATGATTCGATGATCGCAAACTCGTTCGGGTTTTGTACTCGTGCGGTTGCAATACTTATGTTATGCGGTGCATATGAGTAGTGGGTAGTAAAAATAAGTATTAATGCGGTGGTATCCAAAATTGCGGTACTCATTGCTAATCTCTGATACGTACCATTCTTGATCTAATCGGGGAACTGTACAGACATACAGACGCCCTTCAACACTTGTGTACATATGTATGTATATTTCAGTAATAGAATGGAACACTGTACTTCTCAATACCAAATATTGTTACATGATGACATGGGACGGATAGACCTGGCATTACACATGTAATACCTTGGCAACGTACTTACGCACAAGCATAAGTGACCAAGTTTTCATTGAAGTAAATTAACTTTTTCCGATTTCATTATGTGAAAAGAGATAAGATAATTTATTATATCAACACAAATGCAAAATTTATGTGCACACACGTTTCTCACGTTGACAGAGAAAATGTGTATTTATGGTGCGAAGAGGGCGAATAAGTCCTTGAACCTGTCTAAAATTGTATTTCACTCAATGTCAACAATTATTGAAATTGCAAGTAGGGATATAATTATATTGGTGACGTTTTTTATAAGCTAAGCTGTTTATTTTTTTTATAAGCTAAGTGATTGTTGTAATCTTAACATTAAGTAGCTATGTTATATGTTTTAGTTTCTTAGTCATGACCCATGAGTCGCCGCCAACATACTCCCGTCATGGCCACCTTATCGAACTTGCATAATGTGCTAATTTTAGTACATTTTTTGCAAATGTCGTGGGCTTTAATCATTTTGTAATCTAATTACCACCATCATGGTCAATTTTACTATTACTGTGTGCCTTGCCAACAAATATCATCAAAACATCTCTGTTTCTCTTTAAGAAAATGGTTTTCTTGTTCATCAATCAATTTCTTGGAAACTCGTTATCGGATTCGTTAATTAGTGAAGCCTTTTCAGAATTATTATTATTATAATTTGTTTTTGTAAAGCATCTTTTTGGTTCTGGATGTATAGATAGGTTAAGGTGTGATAGATTATGGGAGGAGAATATAAATAACTTGTATGTACGACAGACAAAACTTTTGATGTTTGGTCAAAGATAATTAACGCTTGAGCAGTTATCGTATGCAAAAAAGATCGTGGGAAATCTGACATCGATGTAATCTATTGTTGTTTTTGTACAAAACGTTGTCGTATATCATGAATATTGTCATTATTTTTAAGAAGCAACAGAGAAAGTGAGTTATTGTCCCTGTCCCTCTGTAAAACTTTCCAAGCACTTTAAGGATCAACTTATGTGTTTACAATTATGTACTTCTAAAATTGCGTAAGAACATAAAAACGCTTGCAAATCATGACAAATTCCTTCTTCCAATTGGGGAAATCCATTTGCTATATAATCGTTTTTTTAATAAGTGACTCATGTGGCTAGTGCGTCAGATTGCTACGAGTAGACCTTGGTTTGGTGTTGGGTTTGAACCGTCGTTCGAACGTCAACATAAAAAGGGTTTTGCTTTTGAATTCGGTTTCTCATCAACTGCTAACAAAACACTTGATAACACTGGCGTCAACTTGGCGCGTGGATAAATCGATATGGTTGTTGCAATATTGCTATGAAAGTAGTGTTGAGTGGCATTGGCTTCGGCTAAATTGGATCCTCATGAGGCCGGTCCATCGGCGAGATTTTTTTAATATCAATAAAGATTGTAGGGCTCTTTCACTCACTCGCATCAAGTCGATCGCAAAAAATTTGATATAAAATATATGACACATTAGAATTTAAGCAGCACGGCAATTTGGACTTGTCGTACTCCACAAGCATGAAGAGGGCGTTCAATTATACAATAACTACTGGACAATTGTCTACCTTATCCTAACCTATTCAAAACACGGTTATCAACCATTCTTTTCACTGCGGCCCTTACGACAGTAAACTTGGTAATTATCAGAAGTTTGCTTTATTTAAACCAGAAATAATTATTTGACGCGTCAACATACCGGAATTTCGCGGTTTTATAACTTGTGTTCATTTATTGTCAGCCAATTGATATCATTGCAGGTGCGTCTTCGGGCAAACGATTCGCTTTTGGACACAGCAAAATCAGCCAACAACTTCCCCCTCGTCACTGCATTCCGTTTTCATTTGCTAATGCGATTAATCACATTTTTGTGTGTGCTATTTTCTTGTAGTTTTTTGCTGTTTCGTACATTAACTCCACTACTGTCGAACCTATCTATACGTAACGAAATAATTAATCATCGAAATGAATAGCAACGTATGATATGAGCGGCTCATGCGGCACAAAAGCGCTGCAGAATATGATTGAGTGCACGAAAAAGTGAGACGGGATTTTATTTCGTTTCTCTAGTTGTCAGAATTTTAGTGCACATGCAATTCACGTAGCCAACCATTAAACACATTCACAAGCACATCGGTGTTTATATACTGCCATGCAATGTCCTTCGCCTGCAATTCGTTCACGAATATAGCCACTAATTCGTACTTTTGCTGCTTTTACTTCCGTTCCGGAAGGTTTGTGGTATTTCATGCAAACTACTAACGTTGTACCATGCGCACACGCAAAGAATGTGCCGGTGTTCTATTGGCATTTTCATAACAATATTACTAGAAGCAATCACGTTATTATACCACAAATACGACTATTTCTAAACTAAACACCCACTCGAGTATTAAAGCCTAAATCGGTCAGTCTTTGGTTGGTTAGTACCAGTCGCGATGTTCCGACATCAGTTTTTGACTTGTTAGTATGTTCGACAAGGGTCGGGTTTCAAAGGATGCAATGTATCTCTCTTAATCTCGGCCAGCACAGGAACACATGCATACAGAGACGTATTCATTCTATTCTGAAACTGAAGCACCAAAAACCGTGCACATAGACAGTAAAAAACAAAGTATGCTTTTTTGTTTGCAAGAGAAGCATATTAACGAATGCTTATTTGATAACTGAACTTTTGGGAAGGCTACACCTGTTATTCTTGATCAAAACTAAACTCCGCTCGACCTAAAGCAGAGTGTAGTCCTTTGACTGAAAAGGGTGCATTCTGAGAACGATGAAGAGTATCAATCGGGTGTTAGAAGGTTTATCAAAATCGCAGTTCAAAACGAATAGCAATTTTTTCAATTGTTCAAAACTGTACATTCTAAACAAAATGCCACAGGAATCTTAGTTAGGTCCTATTTTGTACTAAATTGTATAAGGAAATTCTGGAAGAAGACTGTTTTCCATAATTCATCATGGTTTATGAATAAAAAGATCCTTTAAGTAAAAGATCCTTTAATGATTCTACTGTTACTTACTTAACTGGCCATAACAACCCGTTACCGGGTTACGGTACCTTCTCCAGTTGGTCACACCAAGAGACGATAGAGCGTTCTTTACTGTATATTTAATTCTTTTTATTTTTTCATTAAAAGCCTTCTTGTCGCATTTGTATATTATAAATATGAAAGAAAATATGTATTCACTGAGGAATATTATAGTCTTAAGTGGAGATTGATTTCCTATAATGACTTGTGTTTGTTTTGTTTGACATGCGCTTTTAATCACACAATCGGCTTCTTGCGCTCGACAAAACACCTCATTTACTTGGTATTTGTTTAGTGAAATTGAAAGGTTTAGGACGTTCCTAATGATTGCATTGTATACAAAATACTAATGAGTACTTAGTTAATTACCAATCTTTGTTCTTTTTCTTAGTCAGCTGGACGCTAGTTGAAAATGTCTAACTTTTCAGTAATTATAAAAAAAAAAATTTTGTAAATCAAGATTGCATTGCAAAAATCTGCAAAGCTGTAAAACTTTCACATTCACAGCAGAAGTTGAAAATGATTATTTTTAGTAAAGTGTTACTCATAATTAGATAAAGAAATCCTATTCCTATTTAAACGAAAAGTATTACACCGTGCGACAAAAATCAAAAAATTTCAAAACACGAAAAAATCTGTGTACTCGCGAAACTAGGGGCCAAATGTAGTAAAACTGCGTCTTTAATTTCTCTCTGACGTCAGGATTTTTTTAAAAGGACTTTGAAATTTCAAGGACATGTTTATTTCAAAAAATTCTTTTAAAAATTGAGCGCAATGTAGAATAACAATATTGGTATCAAATGAAAGAGAAAGAACCTTAGAATCTTCAAAAATGTAATGTTTTGGTGCAAAAGGACGAAGAGGTATTGAAAATGTCCTTTTAAAACTTTATCCTTGAATATCCTTGGAAATTTCCAATATTTTTTTTTTTTTAAATATATCTAAGGACTAATAGGTATGTACACTACCACATCCTCGAATTTCGTCCTTCTAACTTTATTAGTTTTCGATATAATAATAGAGTGTCCTGCATGTTCATAGACCCTCTTCAATATATCTATGGCATTGCAATGATTGGTTTGCCTCGTGTCCCATCGACATTCGCTATGCTTCATGCATACATAGGTAGGTAGGTAGATGTGGCGGCCCTCACGAGAGCGCACGTAGGCCAAAATAAGGCCCATTGTGATGCCACTGGATCGATCATGCATACATACATACATACATAAAACACCACTAAACCAACATATAATTCATTTTAAATAATTTTCGCCGATTTATTTTTTCTGTGCTGTGCCAATGTGCAAACTGTATTTGTTTAGGTGTAGAAGTATACTGAGTAGCTGTAATGTGTAGGGATGAACGCTGTTAAAGCATTTAAATGATTTACACAATTTTAATTACAGTTTGTAGTTTAATATTGGCGCTTAATTGCAATGAAAATGTTTACATTGCAATGTACTCTGAAGCGTACATTGCACTTCAATTTAGGAAACAACATGTGCTTGTTTAACTTCAACAAATAAAATATGACAGTATTTTGCATGCTTTATTGGTTTCCCAGTATGAAACGTCTACATTAATCAGTCCAACTAATAAATATGACCAGAAATTGGAAATCCCTAACATTTGACAATCAAAGAGAATTTTCTCGCTAAAAGGAATCAATGCCGAAATTTTCTGTGTAGAAACCCAATCTAAACGTATGAAAAATAGCCAATGTAATGTTTGTCTTGAATTGAAATAATTCCTTTCAGCCATGTTGGCCGCTTTAAATTTGAATTTTCCATTTCTTCAGAATTGCGTTTGGCTTTAAGATGGCACATTCAATTCAATTTGCTGAGTGAATCCAATTGCTGGCATTGTTATCCATGTCGGTTTACCCCCAGTGGAGAACATTTATTGCTAAATTAATACAAGGATACGTGGTGTGTTGTTGCTGTGCATATACATAGGCTGCGCTTGTAATATATGCCAAGCATTGCGTGAAGTTCTAATTAATCGCTAGAGAAAATCCATAAAAATATATAAAAAGTAATGTGGTGTTTATGAACTTGAAAACAAGAACTATTTGGACACTAGTTGCTCTATTTATTAGAGTTATTAAGAATATTATTATAAGAACTTTGAGCTTTTCGCATATGTATTGTAGTTTTCAATACTGATTTTTTGCAATCCAGACTATTATTAAATTATTATTGCATATGAAACTAGATTTCTGACACCCTGTCAAGCTGCAGTGTGCCCTCAGGTGTCGGTAGGTTGGTAGGTAGCTAGGAGTGGCGGCCTCGATGCGCAATCCACTTATATCCATTGTGATACTACAAGTAGTCGAGCATAAGGCCGCTCACTCATTGAACCAGTTTCAGCTTACCACAAAGCTTGGTAGACTGCGATTAGTCCTATCGGCTAGATTCCCTAGACTATCGAAATAGAAGTTTCTCAGGTAGTTCATCCGTCTTTTGGATAGTGTGTATTTTCTTGTTCTTTCTCATACATGCCCATTCAAGAGTATGCCTACGGATAAGTGAGACCATACTGTTCACAGCCTTACT
Source organism: Melieria picta (assembly GCA_964056695.1). Lineage (NCBI taxonomy): Eukaryota > Metazoa > Arthropoda > Insecta > Diptera > Ulidiidae > Melieria > Melieria picta. Next base: position 16,919,839 of record OZ057399.1, read on the forward strand.
TACTCCCACTGCTCTAAAATTATCACGAATTGCACTCTAAATTGCATTTATAAATTTATGCTATCATCACAAAGATTTGCAAAAGCATTGTAGAATGTTTCATACAGTATTTAGTTTCTTATTTACTCGAACATGTCTCCAAATTATAGCAGACACACATGCAGAAAAATCCTTTCAACAAATTTGAACTGAAACTAAATTAAAAATTCATTTCCGAATTACGACCAGACGTTGTCGGTGTGCCAAAAATACCAAAATGACATTTCGTTGTCTTTTTCAAACACCCATTGCCGCCTCATTCGCAATTTTGCTAACCCATGAAATAATTATCAGCCTTTCATGAATGGTGAATGCATGTGATGTGCGCTTGTCGGCCGTCGCCGGATGGGGGCTTTGGGTCGTATTGTGCAGGCGTCATTTGCAGCCACATTGTTATGCAATTATGCGCCGTTGTGTGAGTTGCTGTGTGCGCAGAAGTGCGAACGCTAGTGCGAATGTGATTTTAGAAGCCGATCTTAGCATACGCACACAAATAAATTTTTAATGCTTTTAGCATTTTGCTTCTTCGCTTGCCACCCACAGGCGTCAACAGCTGCGACAGCCGCATTTTTGCCTTTGAAGATTATGCATGCGCTGACACCTGCTGCAGGCAGCGTCTTCAATGACCGTTTAAAATGTCGAAAGCTGCACCATCCCATCGCCCGGCCGCCGCCACCCACCCCGACTTTGGTAATCTGGCATTGCGATTCGAACAAACCGTGCTTGCTCGGTGTCTATGCATACATACATACTTATGTACATAAGTATATACAATTTTGTATCTATGTAAGTGTGTGCTTCTCTGTATTTGGATGTCAGCTCTGGCTCTGGCTGGGTCGTCTAGAGTCTAGACCGTTGTGCCGGCTGCTTAGTTGGCCAGTGCGGAAAATAGAGAAAACAGCTGACATTTATCGGATTGAATTATTTAAACAAACAACTTAAGCCTTTCCATTTTCCACCCTTGCACCTATACCGTTTTTATTTTTAAATGCTGCGCTGTCGCTGGTGTTGTCGTTCCGCTAATTGTCTCTGCATTTCGCTTTACCGTTACGTTCTATGTATTTTGCTTGTTGATTTTTTCGGTATGTAATTGGTTGTTTGTCTCTTGCATTTTCAGAATGACGCGGGCGACACGTTCCACTTGCGCATAGTCGTGCTCAGCGGCAAGTCCTTGGCCAAGAAGGATATCTTTGGCGCCAGGTAAGTGGCATTTTCTACTCGCAGTGTTTTTCATTGCTGTGTTCACTATTTTCTTTTTTGTATTTCTTGCAGTGATCCGTATGTTAGAATCGATCTAAACACAATAAATGGTGACATAAATATTGACTCGGTCCTAACAAAGACCAAGAAAAAGGTAGAAAGAACGTGCAAATGTCCCTCGCTTGGATTAGTTAACTGTGTTGACTTTCTTTTACAGACTCTCAATCCATCGTGGAACGAAGAATTTATATTCCGAGTAAGAATAGCTACGTTTTATCAGTTTCAGTGACAAGAGCAAAAGAACATATGTCTTCTAGTCGAATTGGATGTATTTATTTAAGTAATTAAATTGTTGAAATAACATTGAGTCACTTGGATGCTTACCTACTATAGTGCAATGAAATATTTTCCTCTAAAAATCCTAAATGTATCGGCAGTGTGCTCTGACAATGCCATTGCTTTAAAAAGTTAACCTAATCATCTTGTAACTTTGTGCAGTGGTTTCAAATCACCACATTTCATTATTTCGATATGTCAGTTTAGTCAGTCAGTCAGATTTAAAACACACCATTTCGGGTTTTATTCCAGCTCTTAATTAGTAAGATTTTGCACTAAAACGTAGTTAATTTGGTTGAAATGTTTTTTTAATACTTTTATTTATATTTATTTATTTATATGGCAGCCGCCGTGGCTCAGTTGGTTAGTGCGTTGGACCGCGAGTCGAAGGCAGCGACCCAGGTTCAAATACTGCCTGTAATAACACCTAAAAAAATAACGGGAAAACTCGTTTTCTCTTTCGGTGGCTGTCCTCTCAGCTGGAAATGGCAAACCTCCGAGAGTAAAAATTGATTATGAAAGAGCTCCCAACCTGCCGTTCGGAACCGGCATAAAACTGTAGGTCCCTTCCACCCGCGTACAAATTCACACGCACAACACGGGTGGTTGCGGGAAGCTAGGCCTTAGTCTCGCGTAAGCGGGCTGTCGTGCCAGTCAATTATTAATTAAATTATTTATATGTATAAAAGTGAGTAACTATCACTTATAAGGACTGCGTCGAATAAATTGTCCGTTACATTTTTTTCCCTACAGTGCTATTGAAAATTTCAAATAAAAAAATTGTTATCTTAGTAGCTCTGAATTAAATGTCAGAAAATATAATGCGTCCGTTAGAGCCAATAAAAATTTATTTAACGCGAAAATGGCAAGCGAAGTGAAAGTGCGAAAAAACATCTTTACAATTTTTCAAAAGCAACCTCAGTGGTCTTTTAAAAAATTGCCAAATAGGTAGGATCTAACCCTAAAACCATTTCTCGTGTTATTAAACGCTTTAAGGAGGACCTGCGTATTGATCGGAAGAAAGGTTCTGGTAAAAAGAAGAGGCCACATGATCATGAAAAGGCGAAGAACGTTGTGACTATTCTGAAGAATGATCCAAGCATTTCGGGAAGGAAATTGGCGAGGAAGGCTGACTGCTTAGGATCTTTCGTGCGCAGAGCTAAGAAGGAAGCTGGGCTGAAGACGCGCAAGGTGCAGAAAGTTCCAGACCGAAACGCCGTCAAGAATGAAACCGCAAAACAACGAGCTAAAAAGCTAGCGCAAGATTTTGTAAAGAAATTCGAATGCTGCATAATGGCTGACGAAACTTATGTTTTAGCGGACTTTTCCCAGCTACCTGGGCAGGAATTTTATACAGCCGATTCTCGAGGAAATGTTCCTGAACAATTCAAGTCCAAAAAAGTGACAAAATTCCCAAAGAAATTCCTTGTTTGGCAGGCTATCTGCAGTTGTGGCATCGGGTACAATCAACAGCGAAATATATGTGAAGGAATGTTTGCAAAAGAGATTGCTACCTTTTTTAAGCCAACATGAAGTGTCCACGTTTTTTTGGCCTGACCTCGCTTCATGCCACTACAGCAAAACGGCTTTAGAGTGGTTCCAACGGAATAAAGTGATTTTGGTACCTAGAGAAGCCAATCCACCTAACTGTCCAGAACTAAGGCCGATCGAGAGATACTGGGCTTTAGTAAAAAGGGAGATGAAGATAACCAAAAAAGTGGCCAAAGACAGTCAAGACTTTAAGAGAAAGTGGTCTTCATCAGCTATGAGGGTGTCGGACACTACCATAAAAACATTAATGGACGGGGTTCCTGAAAAATTAAAACTTTTTATTAAAAAACATAATATCTGCTTTCTTACTTTGGTTTTGAAATCTGTAAACAATTTTTGAACAAAAATACTTTAATTCATACAAATCGGACTACTAATTCAAAAGATTTAATCATTTTTGTAACGGACAATTTTATTCGACGCACAGCTTAATAATTCAATTGGTGATAAGCAGGGAAAGGATTTTGTGGAAATTGCCTTTTTTGTTTGCTGCTAGATAGAGCATTTCTGATTGAAAATGAGCACGAATTAGGTCCTCCTGATTAGAAATATACCACTTTTATTTTGCCTTTTTTTGCCTTAAAAAGGCAGTTTGCCTTTTTCACTCATAAATGCCTTTTTTAAGTGTCTATTTTACCTATAAATGCCACAACATGCCTTTTTCAAGATTTGTCGAGCGCCGTTTTATTTTTTTATTTTAATATTTTCCCCCTTTTGTTTCGCAAAAATACCTTGAAACTAAAAAAAAATTAAGTAGCAACATTGCAATTTCGTTAACTTATCGATGTTTTTACATTGATTTGATCATTCCTAAGCCGTTATTTCTCGTTGTGCAGTGGAAAATTTAAAGAAAAAAACAAAAAGTTCGGTTAGCGCAAACATTTTATTTATTTTTTTGTGATACAAGTACGGCTTTTATGCTTTTATATGAGAAGTTAAAATATGAATTTAAAATATGGGCCTCCATTTCAATTAAAATATCTTAGTTTTAGTTTTTTAACTATCTTTGAAAACCTTGATGTTCCTTTTCTTTTACAAAAAACGAGGTATAAATATTGTATGTTGCATACGTCAGATGAAATAAAATTATTGAAAAATACATACCGTTCCCCCCCTTTTTTTTAGATTTTCTAGTATTTTTTTTTCTCTTATTTTTAAATGCCTGTTTTTGCCTTTTTAGTGCCTTTTTTGGCAGTTTTTAGTGCCTTTCCGTGCCTTTTTTATTATTTTATTTTGCCTTTTTTATAGGTTTTTAGGTCCTCAAAATCCTTTCACTGGCGATAAGTATAATTCAGTTATTTATTGTTTTCTTTCGTTGCTTATCGAGCAAAGTTTTAAAGTTTAATAAGTAAAACAAAATATAAAATTTAAAGCACACACTCGTTTAAGGTAGGTCAGTTCAAATAGCAAATAATATATTTAGACTTGACTTGAGAAAATATAAAAAAATGATTTAATAATGTATTAAATAACTAATAATAACTGATAACTAATTATTATTATTTTTTTTTTCATATTGAGCTTGGACGAAATTAGTAAATAACTAATACAAAAATAATTGGCAACAAATATACCACACATCTATGCTAAGAAGTACTTTAAATAATCAACACTATTCCAATATTAGGGTATTTCATTTCTCCGCACTTCTACTCTAGAAAAGATGATGCTTCGTCTAGGCAATATTTACGTCTATGTCTTTTGCTCTACCATTGAGTAATGCAATAATGTTCGTTTGTGATGTGCTAATCACTCGGTATTTGCATATTTACAGGTGAAACCATGTGAACACAAATTAGTTTTTCAAGTATTCGATGAGAATCGCCTAACTCGTGATGATTTCCTCGGCATGGTTGAGCTGACGCTGGTCAATTTGCCAACAGAACTGGAAGGACGCACCATTAATCCGCAAAGCTATGCGCTCAGGCCGAGAAGGTCGGTAGGGTATGTTTATTTTGGTTTTTCATTTGATTCATTTCCGTTCTATGTTTAATTTAAACCAATGCACAGCGCGCGCAAAGCACACGACGCTAGTTTAAACGGAATCGCATTGGCAAGAAAAAAGAACAAACAAACAAAAACCTGATTTTGTTTTAAGCAGAGCGTCCTTTGGGCGTGCGTGTTGTTGCCTTTTTCATTTCAGTATCTCAGCTATCCGAGCTAATAATTGCTTAAAATTGTTCTCTAAGAACCAAAAGCACATGATTGGCTGACAAGCACTTCTACATGATTCTCTGTCACAACTATTAAAATGTTTCTGCATATTTTTCGAACATTTTGAAGAGCAGACTCGAAAACAACATTGGCCTGTTTTCGAATCTGCCCTCAGTTGAACGTATAATTTTGTGTTGGTCGCTTTGTATCTTAGTTGTTTGAGTTGTGTTTACTGTCCCCTAACCTAGTTTAATTTGCCTTGAGTTTTTGTGGGCGTGGTAGTTCAATACATAGATGCAATTGTATGTTTCACCGGGTCCCAATACGTTTCTAATGCTGTTTGATTTTATTGCAATTTCCAACAAAATGCACAAAATAGCGCGAAGTCACGTATAAAGGGCACGCTGGAGATTTATCATGCTTTCATACATGAGCCGCGCGAAACGCCCACAGGCCCAGCCGAAACCACAGACGGCGACTGGGAGCACGTGGAAAATGTTTCGCTGACGGGTGCAGCACAAACGACGGTAAGAACGCCTGTGGTGTCATGCGATATTAGCTCGCGTTTCTGTGTGAATTCGAATTCCTTGTTTCAGAACTTCACTGCGAATGGCAGTGCCAGCGAGCCGCTGCCGTCGGGCTGGGAGGAGCGTCAGGACGCCAATGGTCGCACGTATTATGTCAATCATACGGCGCGCACAACGCAGTGGGAGCGGCCGTCGCTGTAAGTTGAAAAAAAAAACTCAACATGATTCAAATGGTTGGTAGAATAATTGAAACGCAACTCGTATCTCTTAATTTCAGTGCGACGACCAACAATGCCAACATGGAGGCCAATATGGAGGCGGCAGCGTCCGATTTCCAAAGACGCTTTCACATCAGTGTGGACGACTCGGAGACCGGCAGATCCGCGGTGAGTGCAACTTTATGTACTCTAATGTGGAAATTTTCAACTCATTACTTGGTTTCCATAGTGTGGAACCTTTCAATTTGCATGCAGTTTTGATTTGACACTTTCTGCAGTGTTCGAAATTCGAACGCCGTATTTTCCGTTTCTTTTCTATCTTTTGCTTTGTGGCTTGCATGAAAATTACCGATCTTTATGCTATTTTTGAAAATTATTAACAATATATTTTTTTTTTTAATTTTCACTAATATTCACTGTTTATAAACAACAAATGTACCGTTACACCTACTAAAGTTTGGTCGTGATGGGACGGCCGCTACAGCAGCATCGTCTGCCCATATAAATTTCTTAAATAACGTGTCGAATGTGGCTGCGTCGGTAAATACAGCCAACGGCACTGTGGCCGCCAGGCGTAGCTTTCGCATATTGTGCGCTCCGAGCACCGAGAGCAGTTGCAAGTCCTGTTCGGGGTCGGCGAGCAGTGGCGAGAGTGACGATGAGGTCAATGCGGTTATAAATGGACGCGGTAGCTGCCACGCGTGCACCAAATGCCACACTAATGCCAGCGAGGGCGATGGCGATCTCGATGACTATATTTCCAACGATGAGCCCAGTAGTAGCGCCCGACAAGCGCCAGCACCAAATCGGACAGCACACGAGCACAGTTGTGATATTCTCGATAGGAACTTGTACCTGACGCGCATTTTTGTAAATACGATGCGAATATGAATAGCACATTAAGTAGCGCAGTTGTGCCGAACAATTGCTAAACATTGATTAATTGCGTAGGGCTTGGCAGAGCTTCGTAGTGGAGACAGACGCGAGTAAAAGTCGCCCAATTGCTAGTCGGCATCAATTAAAATAGCACCACAGCACCATTCATTATACGGCATTCTTGCTACATATATTTATTTGTTTTGTTTCTATCCTCCTTATTTCTCCTATTCATTTCTGCTATTTTTTTGTGTTTTGTGAATTCTTATAGGACAACGTCAGTCAGTTTAGTGTAGATGCCGCAAACCCAATCTCAAGAACTCAATCACAGACATCACTTAATTCGAACAATGACCCTAACAGCGATACTAGTGCGAGTGCTTCGACAAATCCACCCCCGGAAGAAACCAGGTTGTTATACATACAAGTCGTTCTGACGACTAATTGCTTCCCTATCATCTTCAGCATTAGCTATACAATTTGAGTTACGATCCCTATGAACCTTTCTCAAGCATTTCTTTTACATCAACTAATTTATGCGACTACAGTTGTGTTTACAATTCACTTCGACATCCAATCAATAGACTTGAAGTGTCGGCGTCTGGTTTACAGACGGATATAATGCCGGTACGTCAGGCCCCATCTATGCCGCACGCTCTCTCTCGTCGAGGCTTGGATAACTTGCGCTTGCGCAATTTGGAACGTCAGCATTTGGATCCAGCGCCGGATTATCTTCTAAGCATCAACGAAGCGGTCAGCTGAAAATCAGTATTATTTTTTCTATATATCTTTACCACTCTGTACTGCTCTGTACAGTACTCGCCTTTCATACTTGGTCATACTTGGTACTTAGGTTAGGTTAGGTTATGGTACTTGGTAGTGTCGGAATTTTTGTGATTGCTGGAAACTGCGTAAAGTTTGTGCCGTCATTGTTCGTCCATTTTGATCTGTGATGTCTGTGCTGTCTTTGCGGAAATTAAAAGAAATTGGTGTCAAGCCTTTTAAGACCAGTGGGTCGTATTTGTCTCCATAAATTTTTTACTTTCTTGGTCCCATTTTCAATGTCACATTTCACACCATCTCGAGAAAGTAAAAATTCGTATGAAACACATATGTCCCGTGATCATGAAAGAGTAAAGGTCAAGGTTTGCAATATTACTCTCTTAACTGAACTCGATGGGCTCACACATTCGTACTTACTACAAATTATTTAACACATCTAAAACCCCCAGCACAATTCTCACATTATTTGCAAATGTCACTTTAGCGACCTTCAGCTAGTAAGCCCTGATCGATCCATCCATCTATGCTTTTGTTTTGTCCGCTTTTTTCGATTTGCTTTCCTTTTCGCATTGCTTTCCCATAGTTTGGTTTCGCAAACGTAAAGGCGCGTTTTGTTTGAATTTGTTCTTATCCGGTTCTTTTACTTATTTTTATTTCCATACGCAAATCATATAACATCACATATCGCGCGAACTCAGAACGAGGACGCTGACCAGCCAGACAGCGGAAATCGCTCCGAGACTTCAGCTTCGTCGACCAGACGCAACTCCGTGGAAGATAATACGGCTGTTCCTGAACAAGTAAATGTTTTGCATATGTTTTTGTTTATTAATTCCTTTACAATTTATTTGTTATTTGCTCGTATACGACAAGGAAATTGTGCACTGCTTATTGTTTTCGATTCTACTAAAAAATGCATTATTTTATTTTGGGTTTCTTCCAGACCGTTGCCACCACAGAGGAGGAAGCTTTGCCGCCGCAATGGTCCATGCAGGTGGCGCCCAACGGACGTACCTTTTTCATTGACCACGCTGCGCGGCGTACGACCTGGATAGATCCGCGCAATGGACGCGCCAGCCCCATGCCGAATCAGACACGGCGTGTAGAAGACGATTTGGGTCCGCTGCCCGAGGGCTGGGAAGAACGAGTCCACACCGACGGACGTGTCTTCTACATTGATCACAGTTAGTTGAAGCTAAGTAAGAGGCGGCCACATGTTTGTAAGCATATTTTTATTCACTTGCAGACACACGCACCACACAATGGGAGGACCCCAGACTATCTAATCCAAATATTGCTGGCCAAGCAGTACCCTACTCCAGAGATTATAAACAAAAGTATGAGTACTTCAAGAGTCATATCAGAAAGCCGGTGAGTAGGATGCCGTCACCTGCAATCAATGGCACTAAGTCATACCTAAATTGGGTGCTTTTCTTTGAAGACAAATGTACCAAATAAATTTGAAATTCGCATACGTCGTACATCCATACTGGAGGATTCATATAGAATTATTAGCTCTGTGACGAAAACTGACCTGTTGAAGACCAAACTGTGGGTAGAGTTCGAAGGCGAAACCGGCCTGGGTAAGTATCCGCAGTTTTGACGAATCGATGAAATTCGTTTTTCATCCAACTGATCGTTACAGATTATGGCGGTTTGGCGCGTGAGTGGTTTTATCTATTATCCAAAGAAATGTTCAATCCATACTATGGACTGTTTGAGTACTCAGCGATGGATAACTACACACTGCAAATAAATAATGGCAGCGGCTTGTGCAACGAGGAGCATTTAAGTTACTTCAAGTTGGTTTTTTGTTTTATATTTTGTATCATATTAGACGGTTATTGACACTTTATTTTGTTATTTGGGCAGATTCATTGGCCGTATTGCCGGTATGGCTGTTTATCACGGAAAGTTGCTGGACGCCTTCTTCATACGTCCCTTTTATAAAATGATGCTGCAGAAGCCGATCGATCTGAAAGACATGGAATCGGTTGATACCGAGTACTACAACTCTCTGTTGTGGATAAAGGACAACGATCCGCGACAACTGGAATTGACTTTTTGCTTGGACGAGGACACGTTTGGCCAGAAGAGCCAGCACGAATTGAAGCCAGGCGGTGCCAACATCGATGTGAGCAATGAGAATAAAGACGAATACATTAAGTACGTGTGCAAAAGTATTTTTTTCGTTTAGTTTTTTGCGACACAGACCAATAAATTGTGCATATTTTTCACAGGCTCGTTATAGAGTGGCGTTTTGTGGCTCGCGTCAAGGAACAAATGTCGTCGTTTCTGGACGGTTTCGGTTCCATAATACCACTGAATTTAATAAAAATATTCGATGAGCACGAGTTGGAATTGCTTATGTGCGGTATACAGAACATCGATGTGAAAGACTGGCGTGAGAATACACTCTACAAGGGCGACTATCATCAGAATCACATCATCATTCAGTGGTTCTGGCGTGCTGTGCTTTCGTTCTCCAATGAGATGCGTTCGCGTCTGTTGCAATTTGTGACGGGTACCTCGCGTGTACCCATGAATGGCTTTAAGGAGCTGTACGGCTCCAATGGTCCACAAATGTTTACCATTGAAAAGTGGGGTACACCCAACAATTTCCCACGAGCGCATACTTGGTACGTATGAGTGCGCACTATAAATATTCTTGGCTTCTCTTGTGACGCAGTTTTTGTTAGTTTGTTATACAAAGAAATTTACCAGACAAAACATAATTGTGAATATCTGAAGTGCCCTGAGAGCCAGTTGTCCGTCTGCTAATTTGAAAATGTTATTTGAAAGTAAAACCTTTTCACTGTTTACATGTTTCATAGTGAAATCCTGTTGATATATATACTTATGTATATGTTTGTTTTTTGTTCGACTGATGTAACCATAGTAATCTTTAATTAATACTGTCTTGCCGTCCATTATTTTTACAGTTTTAACCGACTGGATTTGCCACCGTACGAAGGTTACCTGCAGCTGAAAGATAAGCTGATCAAGGCTATCGAAGGCAGTCAGGGCTTTGCGGGGGTCGATTAATAGCTTCAGTCACGTGTGCGTTGGCGTGGGTGATGGCTGCTTTGGCTGTACCAACACGACGAACACCTGGTTCCATTCCACTGATACACCGCATTACCGCCAGCAGCAGCAGCAGCAGCAGCAACAAAAACGAAGATATCCGCCACAGCGTGCGCGCAGCGGTGCCGAGGCCTTCTCCCTTAACTCGTGTACTTATTTATTAGCCTGTTTTTGTATTATAATAATTTTTACAATTTTCCTATTGTTGAGAATGTGAACGCAAAATTCTGTGTAGGCAATTTTTGATTTTGTTTCAATGCATTACATTTGTACTCTGAACGATATAGTAGGAGTTTAGTTAGCAATATGCGGAAGTAAAATATCCTGCGACAGCCCACAACAGGACGAGCAGTAGTAGATTCATTTGTAAGAGCGGTAGATGTATTTAGTTATGTAACAAATTTATAAACTTATACGACGACATGAAAATGCGAAGTTGAAGTAAAAGTGCTAGAATATGATTATGGTTGGATACGACAGATATGCAACAATAATACTTTGGAACATTTCCCAAGCTTATGTGTTAACAAAGATTTCGATTTGTGAATTGGAACTATCTCGTTAGGGCTGTACGTTGCTTAATTTTGTACAATATAATAAATCATACATACTTGTTCAATATTTAAAGAAACCTTAAACTATATTTGAAAATTTGTAGCAATACAGATTCACACAGGAGTCAGTTCTCGCATATTTATATTCGAAACTTGTACGAATCCAACGCAAACATACACGTTGCTGAAAACAAAGAACAAAGTGACCACTGCAAGAAGTTTCACATGCAAATCAAATTCAACACAATCCAATCAAATGAAGTCGTTACAATTGAAACTATTATAATTGAATTGAGAAAGAGAGATAATCGTTAGACTACTTTACGCTACATCATATATTGGAATTTTTTTAAACATGTTACTAAAACTACTTAGGCGTTACAGGATAAAAAATAGACACAGACGATGGAGAAATCGATAACAAAATAAATTCTAAACAAGCAACTCTAAATCTTTACTTTTATTATTAAACAATCGTATTCAGTACTTGACGTAATTTGCTAAGAATTATAATTAACGAAAAGCAAAAGCGCTATACAAACGAATGGAAACCAACATAAGATATACATACATAAAAGCATGCATATACCATACAAACATAATATGTTAATTACGCATTCCAAATGTATTCTGCTAACTTCTGTTGAAGATGAAATCAATACAAAAAATAAATCAAATTATTTATAAAAGTATTTAACAAATATTAAAAAGAAATAAACTAAAAATATACATACATATATAAAGTGAGACTAATTTGATTACTCGAATGAGTTGTGAATAGTCTGTTGCTGATATAAGCAGCAATAGCTTTTGCCTAACAAGTTAATTGATTTGTTATGATCCTGAAGGTGTTTTTTTTAATTTGAAGCCAGAAGGCATGTCTCTGTAGAATGTGAAGCAGTGCGTTGGCAGTAGAAGAGATAAGGGTTGGCGCTTATGTCTTAAGACCACTTTGCCAGTTATTTGGTAAAGTTGGCTACTTATTCTTGTATTGCATACGACTAAATATCTTGAATGATTTTGAAAAATTGTATTGAATTTGCACAAATAATAGGCGTGGCAAACTCGGATATTTTCAGCTGCTAACACCAGAATTAATCGCTCAGCCATATCTCCAAGCACCTGCTCCCGCAATTCAGTATCGGAAAACTGGGAAATCTTGTTCGTAGTCACAATGATTGCGTTTTACATATAGTCCTTTCATTACAGCAAAGGGAAAAGATTACCTTGCTGCCAACACAAACCGAATTGTTGCCAAACACATCAATAAAATTCGGAGTATGCGGAACTTAATATTCAACTGTCATTAATAATAGCACATCGCCAGTTAAGAGTAAACATACAGAATGATTATGTTCGTTCGACGTGAGTGCGTCGAATTGCGATACAGATTTTCAGCATCACTTTGAATGCATCATCATTCTTTCGATTGGATTGATCGTTAAATGTTTTCATTCAAGTTTACTCACAGCAGCTCTATGAGCGTCTAATGTGCGAGTCTTAAATGCCGCACTCAGCGCGCAACTGCCACTCAGTCTTTGTTGGTTTGTCGTCTGTGACGGTCCTTCGGCTGGAATAACGAAACCAGTGTAAAGTGAAAGTCATTTACGGTAGCCAAGTGTGCGCTGTGCCCAGTGATATTTTATATTGTGCCTCCGTTTTATGTAATGCGATTTGTAAATGGACAGAAAGAATTAGTATCAATTGAGAAAAATAACAACTCAACTACAGTCGTAAAGGTATTTTCGGGCGCAGAGTAAAAAAAAAAACAGTTGTTCTTAATCACCGAAAACATTCAAATCATAATTCGTAACAGCGCCCAAACGATTTTTGTTCCGTTTTTATATTAAACATTGAATTTTTTGCACTTTGTTCTTAATCATCGAAAACATCAAAATTTACAAAAAAAAAATATATATTTTTGGCAAACACAGTTCAAAACATTTTTGTTCTGTATTTGTATTAATCTTAAAGTGCTTTTGCACCTTTTTTAAATCTATAATTATTTTTTTTTATTATTTTTAATGTTTGTTAATATCTCTTTTAATAATTTTAACATTCATTCTTATTGATTTTTACGGTTTGTAATAAAGTAAACATAGTTCAAAACATTGGCGAACACAGTTCAAAACATTCTTGTTCTGTATTTATATAAAACTTCAAGTGCTTTTGAACTTTTTTAATCTACCATTTATATTCTTTTTTTTGTTATTTTTAATTTTGTTTGTATCTCTTTTAATAATTTTAAAATCATTCTAATTAATTTTTACGGTGTGTAATAAAGTAAATTCAATTTGAAAAAATGTGCAGCAGTTCATCGAAAAATATTAAATTTTACACATTCACCAACATATATCGATAGAAACGTGTGTGAGCACAATCGTTCATACATTTAAACCCCATTGACCCCTCGGGTCAGGCATATACGAATCATCACTTAAACCCATCACCCCATGCGTCCTGCCAGTCCACACATTCAGAAAAACGCCAGCAATCACATATATAGAATAAGTTGAGGTTTAATTAAATTAACCCCTTCGCCACGGGCGGCCGACAAGAAACGCGCAACACTGCAGCGTCTGAAGTTGTTTCGATGTGTATTGGCGCATAGAAGTCAGTTTAGTATATCGCAGTGTGACGCATGCGATCGGCGCTATAGTATTGGCAATTTGCACAATTGAAAATCAATCAATGGTCTAAACTGACGACCCGCTTCTGCTCTTTTTTTTCCCTTCTTTGGACAATTTCTGCTACAACGCTAGCAGAATGGATCGCGAGGAGTCCAGCACATCGAAGACCTCGGAAGAGCTGCCCATTGCGGCCGGTCTCGAGCCGAGTAAACCGATCAGCTTCCTGCAACTGTATCGCTTCTCCACGCCATGCGAAATCCTGCTGCTCTTCATCGGCTTCATAATGTCCGCCATAAAGGCGTTGACACTGCCTGCTGTCGTCATTATTTACAGCGAGTTCACGTCCATGCTGGTCGAACGTACGCTGGTGATCGGCACCAGCTCGCAGACCTATGCACTGCCGCTCTTCGGTGGCGGCCGTATGCTGTAAGTAGATGTATTAGAAGATGTAGAAGATGTATTTATCAAAAAAGAAACATTTTCAACTTTGAATAATGCGCAGCACCAATGCCACTATGGAGGAGAATAACGCCGAACTGTACAAGGACTCGGTGTCGTACTTTATCCTGCTGATGATCGCCTCCATCATCATGTTCATATCGGGCATTTTCTCCGTGGATATTTTCAATTTGGTCTCGTTGCGGCAAGTGACGCGGATGCGCAAACGTCTCTTTGAGTCCGTGATGCGGCAGGACATCGGCTGGCACGACATGGCCGCGAAGCAGAACTTTGCCCAGAGCATGATCGAGTAAGTGCACAACCTCGAGTTCGTTCTACAACCGCCTTACGAATACATACATATCGTATGTTTGTGTTGGTGCTGCTAGTGACATTGAGAAGATACGTGACGGCATCTCCGAGAAGGTGGGCCACTTTCTTTACCTGATAATTGGCTTCGTGATAACGGTGGGCATCGCCTTCGGCTATGGCTGGAAGCTAACGTTGGCCGTCAGTGCTTACATACCAATCATCATTGTGATGAACTACTTTGTGGCAAAGGTCAGTGCCAGCACGACCAGCGCTTATGTGTACTATAAATGCCATTCTGACATATCTTCGCAGTTCCAAAGCAAGCTGACGTTGCGTGAGCAGGAGTCGTACGCCGGCGCTGGAAATCTGGTCGAAGAGGTGCTCAACTCCATACGCACGGTGCTGTCGTTCGGCGGCGAAAAGAAGGAGGCGCAGCGCTACGATAATTTCCTGATACCCGCACGCAAGGCCAGCCAGCTGAAGGGCGCCTTTTCGGGCTTCAGCGACGGCGTGCTGAAGAGCATGCTATTCTTCTCGTGCGCCGGCGCGTTTTGGTATGGCGTCAACTTGATCCTGGACAATCGCAACGTCGTGGACAAGGAGTACACACCGGCCATTTTGATGATTGTGAGTTGCGTCTTGCGTAGAATGTGTGCATTTGTCGTCGCACTGTAATGAAATTGCGTTGTTGTAGGCATTCTTCGGCATCATTGTTGGAGCCGACAACATAGCGCGCACCTCGCCCTTTTTGGAATCCTTCGCCATGGCCCGTGGCTGCGCCACCAACCTTTTCAAAGTCATCGATACCCGATCCAAGATTGATCCAATGTCGACGGACGGCAAACTGCTGAATTACGGTTTGCGCGGCGATATCACATTTCAAGATGTATTCTTTCGCTATCCCTCGCGTCCGGATATCATTGTGCATCGCGGACTCAACTTTACAGTGAGGGCTGGACAAACGGTGGCGTTGGTGGGCTCCTCGGGCTGTGGCAAATCCACCTGCATACAACTGCTGCAACGGTTCTATGATCCGGTGTTCGGTGCTGTGCTCCTCGATGATGTGGATATACGAAAGTATAATATACAGTGGCTGCGCTCGAATATAGCTGTTGTGGGTCAGGAGCCGGTGCTGTTTCTGGGTAGCATCGGTGAGTTCTGATAGTACCGTGGCGCTGTGGTCGCTTAATGTTTGAATATGTCCACAGCGGAGAACATCAGCTATGGCAAACCGAATGCAACACAGAAGGAAATTGAAGAGGCGGCGAAAGCTGCGGGCGTTCACGAATTTATTTCCAATTTGCCAGATGTAATTTGTCGTAGATTTTCAACGATCTTTTAATCGTTTATATCGAGATCTTTCCTTACATAGAGTTATCAAACGGCCATTGGTGAGAAGGGCTCCCAGTTGTCGGGTGGCCAGAAGCAGCGCATTGCCATTGCGCGCGCGCTCATACAGAACCCGAAAATACTGCTGCTGGACGAGGCCACATCGGCGCTGGACTACCATTCGGAAAAGCTCGTACAGCAGGCACTGGACTTGGCCAGCAAAGGTCGCACGACCATTGTCGTGTCGCATCGACTCTCTGCTATCAGGGGCGCCGACAAAATTGTCTTCATGCACGAGGGTAAAGTGGTGGAGGAAGGTTCTCACGAGGACCTCATGCAATTGGAAGGCATGTATTATCTCATGGTGCGCGCGGGCGACATTAATGTACCCGCACCGGAGGATGTCGACTTGGAGGAAGTTAAAAGTGAGTGAAACAGGCAGTAAAAATTATAACATTTAAGTTTAAATATGTAGGTTATTTGAAAGATTTGCTTGCATTATTCGTAGAAATAAACAGGACAGACATTTTGATTTTATCACATTTGTAGGAAAAAGTTTGGGTTTCTACGAAAAATCCTTCGAAACGGACCCCCACAACTTCGAGAAGAACCTCAAGAATAGCATTCAGCTGGAGGAGACCATATTCCCGGCCTTAAAAGGTATTGTTCTGCCAGTAGAGAAAGAACCGAAACCGAATTTCTTCGCAACGTTCGGTCGCATACTGCTTTTGGCACGTCCAGAATGGTGTTTTCTGATGTTTGGTGCGATTTGTGCCATCGGCTTTGGCTTCACCTACCCCGCGTTCGCAGTGGTCTTTGGTGAATTTTACGCGGCACTGGCCGAGGCCGACGAGACCGTCGCCTTGGATCGCACAGCCACCCTCTCCATATTCTGTCTGATCTTGGCCGTGCTCACGGGTGCGGCGACTTTCCTGCAAACCTACCTCTTCAACTATGCGGGCGTGTGGTTGACCGCGCGCATGCGTTCCATGGCGTTTGTGTCGATGACGCGTCAGGAAGTTGGCTGGTTCGACGAGGACAAGAACTCGGTCGGCTCATTGTCAGCCCGTTTGGCCGGTGATGCTGCCGGCGTACAAGGCGCCATTGGTTATCCACTCAGCGGGATTATACAGGCCTTCTCAAACTTCATTATAGGCTTGTCGCTGTCCTTTTACTACTCCTGGAAGTTGGCCTTGTTGTGTGTGAGCACGTGCCCCTTCATTTTGGGCTCCATTGTGTTCGAGGCAAAGTATGTGGAGTATTTGCAAAATGTTCAAGTCAAAGAACGCCACCATCAAATGCTTGCAGATTCATGGCTGCGTCTATGATGTCCGAGAAGGTCGTGCTGGAAGAGGCCTCGCGCATCGCCACCGAAGCCATTGCCAATATCCGCACAATTGCTGGTCTACGCCGGGAAGCTCAAGTTATCGAGCGCTATAACCAGGAAGTGTACAAAGTTGAGGCCCTGATACGGCGCAAGCTGAAATATCGCGGTGTGATAAACTCATCGGGGCAGGCTTTTCTATTTGTTGCCTATGCGGTGGCGCTTTTTTACGGCGGCGTTATGGTCTCGCAAGGCGAGGTCCCTTTCCAGGATATTATCAAGTATGCAATTGCATGAGCCACTCTCATTCTCATACACACTTACAAGCACACACACACACAAATACTTTAACACCGCACAACACTTTCCGCTTACTCGCAGAGTGTCCGAAACACTTTTGTACGGTTCGATGATGTTGGCGCAGTCGCTGGCCTTTGCGCCAGCATTCACTGCAGCGCTCGTGGCCGGACATCGGCTATTCCAGATACTGGACCGCACGCCGAAAATACGCTCGCCGGAAGGTCGCCAAAAAAACACGCTCGCCAAGCAGTTAAATCTCTTCGAAGGTGTCCGCTTCCGCGACATCGAATTTCGCTATCCGACACGACACGATGTGAAAATTTTGAACGGCCTAAGTCTGGAGGTGCTGCAGGGCAAAACCGTGGCGTTGGTGGGCCATTCGGGATGTGGCAAATCCACATGCATTCAGCTGTTGCAGCGCTACTACGATCCCGATTGCGGCACTATTGTAAGTTGCGTTGTTCGCTAATCGACGCCTGCCGTCAATTTAACGCATTTACCTACTGCGCAGCACATCAACCAGGACGATATACATACCGACCTCACGCTGGAGGGTTTACGCAGCAAGCTGGGCATCGTTTCGCAGGAGCCGACGCTTTTCGAGCGCAGCATCGCCGAGAACATCGCTTACGGTGACAATGCGCGTGCGGTGCCGATGAACGAAATCATTGCGGCGGCCAAGTGCGCCAATGCCCACTCGTTCATTGTCTCCTTGCCGAACGGTTACGATACACGACTGGGCGCGCGCGGAACTCAGTTGTCCGGCGGTCAGAAGCAACGCATTGCCATTGCGCGTGCCCTGGTGCGCAACCCGAAGGTTTTGCTGCTCGACGAAGCCACCTCCGCGCTGGACCTGCAGAGCGAACAGCTCGTGCAGCAGGCACTCGACTTGGCCTGCACTGGCCGCACTTGCATTGTGATCGCCCATCGCCTGTCCACCGTTCAGAATGCCGACTTGATTTGTGTGCTACAGAACGGACGCATCGTGGAGCAGGGCACACATCATCAGCTGATCGCCAAAGACGGACTGTACGCAAAGCTGCACAAGACTCAGAAGGAGCACTGAGTTCGGTTACTCTAATATATTTTTTTACCATTAGAGCACTCAGTCCTATTCAAATATTGGCCAAATGTAAACGTAGCGTTTTGCACCAGTAGAAATGTTTGTTAATTTTTGCAGTTCAATATAGCAAATATAGTTGATTGAAATGCGTTATCACATTTACATATGTGTTGTTGTAATTCAATAAAGTATAGTCAATAAATTGTAATTGACGACCCGGTTTGCCTTTGAGGCGTTTGGTTTTTTGATTGTTGTTAGTTTCATCAGCTTTCGGTTAGCACAGAAGTTTACCTACATACATATTTGAAAATACATAACTGACAAGTTGGTCTTTTATAGAAAGCAATTTTTGACTACGCAAAATTAGATGAAGGCTTGCTTGCTTTCAATTGGTATAACACTCTTCTGTTTTTAATCACTTGTGGGTTGTAAGCAATCCAGGCATTAGCAAAATCATTTGAAATTTATATGAAATGTTACCATAATCAAACGGAAAAATCAATTATCAATTGACGCTCCCGACCAACTTGGGATTGGAAAACTCTGGAAGCAAATCATTAGAAAAAACTGTAACCCATCCAGCTTTTAACCTTGGTAGGTGTATAAAAGTTTAGGTATATTTATATACATTTATATACATACCACCTCGGACACGAGGCTATGCCTATGGACAGCTCATGGACTTTTATGTGTAGACATAAAACTAGTGGTGTGATAGCTGATTGTGGAATAGAAGAACATTTGTTGGAGTCCACAATGTTGCCATTTTCGCAGGAAATGCAAAAGCTTTAAGAATAAAAATGCCCCAACTCGTTATTCGGAACCGGCATAAAACTGTAGGTCCCTTTTACCTTTTAACACACACTTTTGGTTGTGTTAAGCTATTCCTTAGTCTCGTAATTAAGATGTCGTGCCAGTCAAAAAGATTGAAATAAATTACGTTAATTGATGTAAGATTCGGTTAGTTTTAGTTTAGGTTAGTTTTCGCCGACGAGGGTATTTAGCCTGGAAGTGAAGTGTTTAAAAAGAAAAAACTTTTAATATCAACGTATGTAAATGTTTTTAGTTCTTTGTATGTAAATCCCTGAAGAGATCAGCAAGTTGCCAAACTAGAGCCAAACTAACAGGTGGTTCTTGTAAGAGAAAATTTATCTAATTGATATGATCTCGATTCAATCATTCACGTCATCCCCGATTCATGTGCGCATTCTGCAATTTCTATTAGTTACCTGATTATTTAATAACTTCTCATTTGTGTTTGTCTTATGCGAACTATTAGCACAATTGAATAAAAAAATTCCATATGCACACAACATCATTTATAGCCAATCATTGTGAATCGTGCGCAATAAATGCAGGCGGTGCGTTGTCTTACCAGAAGAATTGTCGTACACTGAGCATACAATACTCAACTAGATATAGTACTGTCAGCTCGCCATAAAAGCGACTCAAGCAAACAACAATTGAACGATAGGCGTTGACAAGCGGAACAGACAGTTGAACACATCAAATTACATATTTACGTTAGTGAAATGCCACAAAATTGTGTACATATTATATATTCAACAGCACGTTTAATCACTTCACTGCTACAATAAGCCGCAACTGCAAAGTTATTCATGTCGCAGACGATTTTTACACAACTTTTACAATGTGTGTTCCCATGCCCACATTACTTGCAATTTGTGTTGGGCGAAGTCGTGAAGTCGTTCCTTCTCACACCTTGTCAGACTTCATTTTTCAAAGGGAGAACATTTTCGCCCTGATTTGCGCTGAATAGTTTATATATGAGTGCTTTCGGCGTTTAATTGTTGCGAGTTTTGTCAAAATACCTGTCAAGATTGATTAAATAAGTTTATTAGCTTCGCAAATTTACTATTCACATTGTGAAACAAGATGAAGCTTAGTTAAAGCTAATCTATGAAAACCTAACCTGTAAAAATTATTTAAAATTATTAAAAATAAATATATAATATCATTTTATTTTGTCATTGTTAGAATACCTACATAAGTTACTGTAAAAAAACAAAACTAATGAAAAATCAAACTCAAATCAAAACATCATGAGTTATGGTGGCTGCGTCTGTAAGAGACATACTCCTAGGCCTTTTATATGGTCCATTGTGATACTAAAAATTCCTCTCAGTGTTTTTCCAACATGTGTTACAACATACATTTTAAACGAATGGGGGAAGGAGAGGAGGAGACCTACAGTTTAACACCGAATCCGAACAGCGGTTGGTAGTGGGCAGTTTTTCTTCCACACTTGGAGGGTTTACCATTGCTTGCCAAGAGCGCATTTGTGGATTTCTTACAATTCTCATCTTCTTCAAGTGGATACCGACAGAAGTAGTCGAGTGTTTAACAAGCCAGAGCTGGGAATCGAACCAAGGGCCTCTGTGATAAAAAGCCAGCGCGCTGGCATAAAAATTCACGAGCGTCATCTAAAATTAGTCATTTCATGTACGATTTAAGTCAGGACATGCATTTCCTCTTCGTCATTAGTAGTCGCTATGTCACGACCTATTTCTTCGTTCCATCCTTTCTCCACAGTCTAACATTCACTCATTGCTTCTCCAATATGTAATCAATAAACCTAACCTATCTGTCCCTATTGAAACATTCTTTGTTTTTTGGTTATAAGGACTTAAAGTGAGGCATAATACATTTAGAACTTCAAACATTCTCAACTTTTGAAGGTGTTAATCGAATAGTCGTATTTTTTAAACGGGAAGTATAACGCAATCAGAAAGCTTATAATATTATAACAACATATTTATAAAAAAAACGAATAATCGGATCTGGCATTTTCAACTTTTTAAATGCCAGCTATGCTCAGCAAATTCTTGACCAGCTCAATTCTTTGGTATACTTATTACTGATACACTGCGAAATCCATGCCACGTGGGTCTATGTTATGATTATCGATCACATGTGACACTGTACTCGAAAAAGTGCTCGATTTAAACTTTGTTTAATTTTCTTTCTGTATTTCTCTGGAAGCTGTGAAATTTGTCTACTTTCTTCTATTTTGATTATAAAAAATGGTGATGGCAGACCGAATCATCTCTCGAAGTTCCTATGCCAATTGGACACCAAGAATGTTCGATTTAACTCCAAGCGATTTCTTTCTTTTGGTTTTTTTTTTAATCTATGATCTATGCGAATAAACCGCAAAAATTGTTTAAGCTCAGCGCCGAGATCCAACGCGTTATCGAGCCACATTTTTGTCTTTACGCTCACTTTCGCTTAAATACGCGTATGATCATACATACTTATGTACGTATGTATGTACTAAAAGAAATCAAAAATCCAATAATGTTTCATTTATACCGTTTTCCATTTGAAAGTCCAATAATTTTTCCGAGTGCACCACATTCAAACCAACATGCCGCGGTTTGCATGCTTCAGTTCGTCCTTAGTCGTTCATCGAAATTCATTTGAACGTTAGCGAACCATTAATCAGTAGAACTGTCGTAGAATCACTGTTTGAATCTTCCGGTGGAAATTATAAAAGCCGCATGCCGACAGCAATTTCACCACAGTCGCGGTTCGCCTTTCGCGGAAAAATCGTTTAAAATCTCTAACGTTCGCAGGTGTCCGCAAGGTTGGGCCACAATTCGACGGCATTTCTCAAGAGATGTGATAAGGTTCAAGTGCGATAGTTAAGTTGGTTAAATAAATGCACTCACCAATCATAATGCAAATAAATGTCGCGACATCAATTGATTAACGTACATACATACATATAAAGGAAATACAAGTGAGAAAAGAGCGCACGAACGAAAGGCGCACATCGACCTTGACATTGCCAATTTCACACCGATACTCAATTAAAGTTGATTAACTTGGTACAGTTTATTGAATTCATGCTGTGCAGTGCAGGCTGTGGCAAATCGAACTACATATGTATGTATGTATATTTGATTCAAAGTTTCAATCATTGTGAAAGCACAGCGTTGAGTTCAATAAAGATTGGAATATTTTGTTGCACAGTTAATAAACCCAATAATTGGAACCCACATCAAACCATTCATAGAGCGAAAATTGTTTGAAATTTTGTGGTTCAAGTTAAACGCAAGAGTGGTGTCGGTTGTTGAGCCCGCTGTGAATTTTGTTCTTTTCAAATATTGCTGTTGCATTTGAAGCACAAATATGTCCGCGAAAACAGCGAAAAAGACGAAAAAGCCCAAATCGCGCGATGTGGCGTTTCGCGAACTGTTCCGCTACGCCACCAGCTGGGATTACTTCATAATGACGCTGGCGCTGATATCGGCCTTTGTCAAGGCGTTGGTGCACCCCATTGCCATAATAGCCTACAGCGAGCTGGTTGCCATGTTTATAGACCGGCATATTGGATTCGGCGTCAGTTCAACAACGACAATGCTGCCCTGGTTTGGCGGTGGCAAAATGCTGTAAGTGGGATTATTGTTTGATTTTTACCATCGAAATGTGTCCTTTGCACGGGTTTTATTGTGTTAAATTGTTGTTTGAATTATTGCAAAATGAGTTTTAGCATAAAGTTTGTAGTACTAAATTATTACAATTTAACTGCCGTCCGACATTAGGGTTTCAAAGAAGTGGAACAAGGAAATGAGTCACGTTCATCTAACTTTTTATATAAATGATCAAATTCTTCATTAAAACAAATTTAGCTACATATTTATGTCTATTTATCTTTGTTTATTACACTAGCTTACAATTTCGAGTAACCTTTTGGAATCGACTATCATTTTTAGCGGCAATTTTCGGTGCGCCGTGTTCAAACATCGTTTGCATTATTACTTTAAGATTACTTTACTTTTCGAGACTTTGATCAAGAAAAACAGACTTTTTAATTTCCAGCTAAACTTATTTGTATGTTACTAAGTTTCTACATTGGAGATCAAATATAAAAATCATAGAGAGGTTTTGGCGAATCAGTACCTCCAGAAAGGCTCTACTTTTCGGGACTTTGATCAAGAAGTACTGACTTTTCAGTATGTAACTTAGCTTCTTCATTAATTTCACATGCAAATGAAAATCATTTGTTAAATCAGTACTTCCAGAATGACTCCATTTATAATTATTGAAAGAAATCATAAAAGAAGTTGTTTGAATCAGCATTTTCAGACAACTTTTCAGTATTGAATTATGCTTATTCATAAAAGATTTTACTTGAAAGTATGGGAACTTTCATGACCTTTTTCCATGAATCAAGGACTTTTTTTGAAGTAGTTCTTCTAAATTGACTCTATTTTAAATTGACTCTATTATTTTTGTAGATCTCAAACGTAACTAGCTGAGTTTACGGAATTTAAAAGCTAATGGATATAAAAAATGTTTTCTAAATTTTTAAAAGCAACAATAAAAATGTTGTTTACAATTTCCCAACAAACTTGGATTTCAAGCAATTTATACCCCAATTTTTCTGTTTTCTGCAAACGTGACTTATATTCTCAAAACTTAAGATCTAAGTCAAAATTTATGATAGCCGAGTGATTTTTTTTATTAAGAAAAGTAAAGCCAACTAAATAAAGCTGTTCAACCTCCAAAACCCCCGTCCCCCTGAATCCGCCACTGTTACCAGTGTATCAATGAAAAGTGTCCATTCAAATCGCATTAACTTTTCTTTTAACTTCATAAGTGTCTTACGGAATTAACTAAGTTCATAAGTGTCTTACGGAATGAACTAAGTGGGTAGAGTAGGTAATCACACTTCATATTCTTTTTAGCGTAAAAAAAATAATCAACTAAGACCCACTGAAACGCTCTAGTTTGTTTATATTTAAATATCATTAAATTTCGTGAACAATGTTACTTTAGCTGCCGCACTAACCGCATTTTAAAATTAATGAATATTGTAGTGGCTTCCATTCTGAACGTACAGCAACGATTTCAGGAGGGCATCGTTACAATAGTAGAACAGTATAAAAAGAGCACTTATACGTAAGTGTGTGGGCAGATAAGTAGTACACGCATTGTGTATTTCCCCGTTATTAAACAAAATCAAATAACGCGAAAAAGTTGTACTAACTTTTTCATTTAACAAGTATATGTTTAGTATGACAACTTAACGGTAGTTTAAGAATACAGTTTCTCAACAGAAGATGAAATAATTAGAAACCTTTCACGAGTGGATTGGCTACGTTTCGCGAAATCAGAGCAAATTGTAATAAGTAATTGTAAAAACAAACCCAACACATCAAAAATTTTGGTTAGCTCAGCAAAGTTACCATTGTACCTGGTACCAGGACCGACTGGTCAGAACACTAACTGGTCGACTCGTATCTACCTAACCTGCAATATTCTTATCGACTAAAACCACCAAATGTCACAATAAAGTTTGTGATTAGTCCCCGGACGTCAGCCGTAATCATTGACCTCCCTCTTTTGTCACGCTTTATATCTCGTAAATCTAGCAGCTACAGCCAAACTGGAACCTTTCTGAAATATAGAAAAGAGCATCATCTGCAATGTGCTCAGACATGAGAAGACTAATATTAGGAATGTTATTAAAAATTTTAATAGATGGAAGGAAAAACCTTACAGATTAACCATAAATTAGTTAAAATGGCCTAAAATTAAAATGCGAACAATTAACCCTTTCGGTTATTCTATGCCATATGGCATAGTCTCTTTTCAGTGCCTGTTTTAGGTCAAAAAACTTGTGGATACTATATTTTTATATATTTTGTATTTTTCTCTAAAGTTTTTTATACCAAATAATGAAAAAAATATTTTGATTAGTGTACCAGTAAATTGTAAGGGTTCAGAAAGTGCGCATTCCTATCGAGCTGCGTATTTTACAAAAAAGATCACTTCGTACTTTTATTTATTCCATTACAAAAATCAATTTATTTCATAGGTTTATGTAAGTAATCTAGTAGGTATTTATTGCTTTAGTAAGTGTAAAAAAAGTTATATCCCAAATATAGTTCACCAAGGCTGTACGATTTTTTAATTTCTTCAAATCACCCAGATGCTTTTTTCGTTTGTATATTAGTGCAGGGCATATGCCTAGTATGTGTATTGCAGTTTCATTGTCCTGCAAACAGACCCTACAGAGTTCGTTCACCCTGATACCTAGTCTGCTTAGATGATAGTTCAGTCTACAATGCCCTGTCAATATATCTGTGATAATCCTTAAATTATTCTTTGAGAGACTCATACATTCCTCGAACCTTTTCTTGTTGTAAGAGCCAATATCCAAACAGTGATAGAAACAGAAATCATGTTTCGTCATAGGAAAATTAGAGGTAAAATTAAATCAAAAAGAAAGAATAGTACAACGTACAGATTGTAGTGGCGAACTAACATATTCGAGAGCAAAAAAATGGTTTTCAATTAAAGGTAAAAGAAAGAATTGTCAACAGAGCCTCTTTTAATGTATGAATAGAGAGTAGTTCAGAAAACAACTGAAACAAGATAATTCTGACACTATTCGTATTTGATCATTCTGGTGCAAATCATTGCCGCTCCTTTCTGTCATCTTTTTGATTGTACTAGAAAAATACCAAATCATCGATCGTTGTCGTGTAAAAAATTGATCGTGTAAGCTGGCACTTTTGCAGAAGAACCCATTACGATCGTGATTGAAATTTTGAAATAGACAACATTTAATCGTTACAATGATGTGATCAACCCTGGATTCTGTTCCATTCAAGTGATTTAAGGTTGAGGACATAATAGATACACCGTGCGACAACAAATTTTACACACCAAAAAATCGATATACTTGTGAAACTAGGGGCCAAATGTAGTAAAACTGCGTCTTTAGTTTTTCTCTCTGACGTCAGGATTTTTTTTAAATGACTTTGAAATTTCAAGGACGTGTTTATTTCAAGGAATTATTTCAAAAATTGAGCGCATTGTAGAACAACAATATGGGTATCAAATGAAAGGGAAAAATCTTAGAATCTTAGAAAATTTAATGTTTTGGTGCAAAAGGACGAATAGGTGTCGAAAATATCCTTTTAAAACTTTATCCTTGAATATCCTTGCAAATTTCCAATAGTTTTTTGTGAAAAAAAATATATCTTAAGGACTAATATGTACACTATTACATCCTTGAAATTCGTCCTTCTAACTTTATTAATTAAGGATATAAAAAATTTAATCCTCTAAAATATACAGAATTTTTTTTTATTTATTTGTAACTAACTAATTTATAGTTTAATTTAATTATTTAATTATTATATAACTATAAATTGATAGATACATGTGACATAATTATTTATTTAACTAATTATTTTAAAGAAAATGGCAACATTGATTCAATGAGACATCTGGAATGAATTCTAGATAAAAGACAAAGACGTAGGACATTTAATCCTTTGTTAAGGGTACACTCGAACTTGAGTGCTACTATCCTAACATATAACAATAAAAATAAATCTTTGAAAACTTTGAACTCAGTATGCATCGTGTCTTTTCGTCGCTTACAGTGTGAATGCTACGCACGAGGAGAATATGTCCGAACTGAAGAAGGACTCTATGGCTTTCGGTATTATAATAACTTTGGATTCGATACTAATGTTGTTGTGCGGTGTAGCGTATGTAGATCTCTTCAATCATGTTGCCCTGCAAATGGTTGTACGCATGCGTCGGAAATACTTTGAAGCAACGATACGCAAGGACATCGGCTGGCATGACAATGCAAAAGATCAAAACTTCGCCGTGCGCATAACAGAGTGAGTTGACTAGACTTTGAGACTAGACTTTGACGGGACTTTCGAAATACTTATGTTGCAGTAATATGGAGAAGATACGAAATGGTATCGCGGAGAATGTTGGACATTTTGTGCAGTTGATGAGTGTTATTACTATCAGCGTTCTAATTTCATTTGCCTACGGCTGGAGACTCACATTGGCTATTTGCATTTACATACCGATAACAATCGCTATTAACGTGGTTGTCACCAAGGTGAGTCGAGCATTAAGTCTGCCCAGAATTGACGTTTCCCACTCCCAACCGATTCCCCCTAAACTGCTTTGCTTTCTGTGTTCAGTATCAAAGCAAGCTCACCGCACGTGAGCAGAACGCCTACGCCAGCGCTGGCAGTGTGGCCGAAGAAGTTATCGGTGCCATACGCACCGTAACTGCATTCGAGGGCGAAAAAGTGGAGGCGGAACGGTACGAGAAGCGACTGGTACCGGCATACAAAGCCGGCACACTTAAGGGTGTGTTTTCGGGTCTCAGCGACTCGGTGCTGAAGGCGCTGTTGTTTATTGCCAGTGCCGCCGGTTTCTGGTTTGGCGCTCACTTGGTGCTGATCGATCGCCACAAGGACAATCCCGATGACAAGGAATACACGCCGGCCATTTTGATGATTGTTCGTGAGCTATTTAGACTTTTGCATTTGTTATGCACACTTTCAGTCGTCATTTTGAATTGGATACGCACAGGTGACGTCAGGCATCATAGTGGGTGCCGATCAAATATCGCGCACGGCACCCTTTTTGGAAGCGTTCGCCATGGCTCGTGGCTCGGCCGTGGCGATATTCGATGTTATCGACGAGGCGAGCACTATTGACCCCATGTCGCAAGAGGGTAAAATTGTCAACTATGGTCTGAAGGGCAACATTGAGTTTCAGGATGTCTTCTTTCGCTATCCATCACGCGACGATGTAATCGTATTGCGCGGCTTCAATCTGTCCATCAAGGCGGGGCAAACTGTGGCATTGGTGGGATACTCGGGTTCGGGCAAATCGACGTGTGTACAGTTGTTGCAACGATTTTACGATCCGGTGTTCGGAAAAGTAATGCTGGACGATGAAGACATACGCAAATACAACGTCTCCTGGCTGCGATCCAATATGGCGGTGGTGGGTCAAGAGCCAGTACTCTTTCAGGGCACCATAGGTAAGCGGGCCATTTGTGGCCATTGCTGCATATATTTTTGCGTAGGTTTTTATTGACTGCTTAATGGATGCAACAGGTGCCAACATCCGGCACGGCAAGCCTGACGCTACACAGAAAGAGATCGAGGATTCGGCGAAGGCAGCCGGAGCGCACGCATTCATTATCGGTCTGCCAGATGTAAGCTTGCCTTGATTATTTGATATCTATGTACATATACGTACGTATATTCATACATAACTACTCCCTGACAGGGCTACGATACGTTGATCAGCGAGAAGGGCGTGCAGCTCTCGGGAGGCCAACGTCAGCGCATTGCGATCGCACGTGCGCTAATACATGATCCCAAAATTCTATTACTCGACGAAGCGACCTCCGCACTCGACTATCATTCGGAGAAAGTGGTGCAGGCGGCGCTCGACAAAGCTGCCAAGGGACGCACCACACTGGTGGTCTCACATCGACTGTCCGCAATTTGCAATGCCGACCGCATTGTATTCATCGACAATGGCCGAGTGGTAGAAGAGGGAACGCACAACGAGCTCATGAAACTGGGCGGCAAGTATTGCGAGATGGTATCCGCGCACCAGTATGAGGATGATGCTGAGGAATTACTTGAGGAACTGAAGGAGGAACTGAAGGAGGAGGCTGAGGGCGAACGCAAATTGTCACTAAATTCTGAGAAAAATAGTCTGAACGGCCTGAATCCACGATTCTCTGAAGCATCGATCGATAAGAATGTTGCACAATTTCTGGCCGCCAATAAGGCGAAAGAGTTAGACGAGCACTCGAAGGAGAAGAAGAAAGAGGAAGAGAACACGACCCAGTACATGAAGACATTCTTCCAGGTTGTGCGTTGGGCCAGGCCCGAGTGGAGCTTCTTGGTTGTGGGCGCCATATGCGCCGGCCTTTACGGTTGCACGCTGCCCGGCTTTGCCATGGTCTATGCGGAACTGTACGCCTCGCTGGCGGAGCCCGACGATGACGAGGTGATGCGCCGGACATCGTTCGTGGGCATCATCTGCATTGTGGTGGGCATAGCGGCGGGTGTCGTGTGCTTTGCACAAACATTCTTCTTCAATCTGGCCGGCATTTCACTGTCGACGCGCATACGGTGAGTAGTGGGAAATAACGGATGTTTTTAAATAGACCGTAAGTAAGCCTCCATAACTGCCTATTTTAATTTTTTAATCAATTCATGGTTTATAGTGTGTGCGCACTTTACATATATCTATGTGCAATTTGATATTATGGAAATAACTCATGTTTGGAAATTATTATATTTTTATGTAACTGTTGTAGTTATTTTCAAATATTTTATATTTATGTATTGCTCTCTCCACTGCAGATCCCTGACATTCCAATCGATCATGCGGCAAGACATGGCCTGGTTTGACGAAAAGGAGAACAGTGTGGGCGGGCTGTCAGCTCGTCTCTCCGGTGATGCTACGGGAGTACAAGGCGCTATTGGCTTTCCACTCAGCAACATTATCCAAGCACTAACAAATTTCATATGCAGTGTCTATATAGCCTTTTCGTACTCTTGGGAGCTGGCTCTGGTTTGCCTTTGCACATCGCCGTTTATGGTGGCGTCCATAGTGTTTGAAGCGAAGTAAGTGGCACACACACACACACACTCCCCTACATTCATTTCCATTTTGTATTAACAGATTCATTACAAAGTCGACGGTACGCGAGAAGGAGGTGCTAGAGGAGACCAGTCGCATTGCCACCGAGACCATTGCCGAAATACGCACCGTGGCAGCGTTGCGGCGAGAACCCGCCTTGATCGAGGAGTACGACCAGGAAATTGAACGATACAAAACGCACATTAAGCAGCGCCTGCGCTTCCGCGGCCTCGTCAATTCGCTGGGCATGGCGATAATGTTCTTCGGCTATGCGGTGACGCTGACGTATGGCGGCATAATGTCCGCTGAGGGTCGTATTCCATTTGAGGATATCATGAAGTGAGTCCATAGCCATTGACCGGTGCTACTGATGCCGTCTGCAACGTACTGCCAACTCGTTTCAGAATTGCCAACTCGATGCTTTACGGCCTCTTTATACTGGCGCAATCGCTGGCCTTTACGCCCGCCTTCAATGCGGCCATCATATCGGCCGATCGTCTTACTCAGACCATATACCGCGAACCAAAGATCAAGTCGCCGTCGGTTGGCTCGATTAAACAGAATGGCGTTGCTTCCGCAAAGATCAACGCTGTGCAGGGTGTCAGCTATCGCGATGTGCACTTCACTTATCCGACGCGATCGGAGCAGAAGGTGTTGCGCGGCTTCAACTTGGACGTGTGCCAGGGCAAGACGGTGGCCTTGGTGGGTCCGTCCGGTTCGGGCAAATCGACGTGCGTGCAGCTGTTACAACGCTACTACGACCCGAACGCGGGCAAAATAGTAAGATTGCTCGCCTAAACTCATTTCAAATCGAGCGTGCGCCGAAGATAAATACTTTCAATTTCAGTTAATCGATCAGGAGGATATACATTGTGATTTGGAATTGCCAGTGTTGCGGCAACGACTCGGCATTGTCTCGCAGGAGCCATCGCTCTTCGAGAAGACCATTGCAGAAAACATCGCCTACGGCGACAATACGCGCGTCGTATCGCTGAACCAGATCATGGACGCTGCTAAAATGGCGAATGCTCACGACTTCATTAGCGCCCTGCCGGCTGGCTACGACACTTGTCTGGGTGCGAAAGGCACACAGCTTTCGGGCGGCCAGAAGCAACGCATTGCTATCGCACGGGCGCTGGTGCGAAATCCAAAAATTTTGCTACTAGACGAGGCAACATCGGCGCTGGATTTGCAAAGCGAGCGAGTATGTCTTTTTTCAATTTTATTGCAATTTTATGTCACTGCAAATCGCGTGGTCATTGGTTTTGTTACAAATTATGTGCGTAGATAAAGGTTTAGAGGTCCTGGTGGCGTATGAGCAATATTCAGTATTAGGAATAAAAAGTCATTGCCAAGCAGCGGCCTTATTAATTCTTTCTCTATAGTTTTTTTTTACCAGGGAATGTTAAAACTGCAAATACTTTGGTCTGTTGTGTTCATAATTACAACACTACCTAATTTATTTTTTTTTTATTTTTTACTGAACCTTGTTTTTCAGAGTGTTGTGATTTGACACCAACCAATGTTTAAAAAATCGATGCAGCAGCAATTACTACTTAGACATAAATTTGGTAGGCATCAGTTAAACTTAAAAATTGTATCATTAAATTTAGCCGCAATGATTTAGAACAGAAGTTTAAAGTAAAATACATAATAAAAATTGTTATAATCAGTATATATAATTTTCGTTTAAAATGAAGAATAAGTTTTAATTTAAGTACAAACAAAAATTATAAAATTCTTATCATTTATTTATCATTTATTTTAAACTCAAACATGCAGTTCTTTCTCAAAATGCTTTTAACACTCTTTAAACTATTTTAAGAATCAACAAGACATTTGTTTTCTGGAATCATTGAAGTCTCAGGTGACCACAAAGACCACCAAACAACAAAAGGGTTAAGCGTTCTCTCTGTGTGCTATTCCAAAGTGATGCCTAAATATGAAATTTAAACTGATTTATGTGGATTTTACAACTAGTTAAATTCCAAATTTCCTGAAGAGTTAGAATATGAAACTATCTAAAATTAACTTAAAGCTTAAACTAACTTAAACCGTAAAGTTGCTTTCAAACAATTGCTAGACAAACAACGTAAACAGTTTCTCAGTTTAAATGGGGGAAGCCCACAAGTCACAAGTTTCATCTCAACCAACCACTTGCTTAGCAAAGTGGAGTTGTATATGCAAATACATATGTATGTACATATACATTGATGATATACTCGTTTATACTCGTATACATTTCTTCAATTATAGAACAGCTTCACTGAAAGCCACATCATGTACTACAATTGTTAATAAAACTAGCATCTGGTAAACGCTTTTTCACAGTACTCGTAGTGACATCAACAGAGACGCACATCAGTATTAGTGCTAATTTTAATAAGTTGTTCAAACACGCAGGTGCAAAATCTCGAGCAATGAGTTTGAGTAGCGCACAAAGATCTCTTCTTTTAGAAATTTTTTTCGGCGTGCATATTTTCGGTTAAATTGTGAGCTATTAGGTTTCATATTCATTCATATTTTCACTACACTTTTGTAATACTTTTTTAAACTGTTTTCTCTTTCCTTTCTTCCTTCTGCTACAGGTTGTTCAAGCGGCCCTAGATGAGGCCTGTTCGGGACGCACTTGCATCGTTATTGCTCACCGCTTGGCCACAGTACAAAATGCTGACCTCATTTGCGTTATGCAGAGTGGCCGCATTGCGGAGCAGGGCAGTCATCCGCAGCTGATGGCCAAAAATGGCATTTACGCCAAATTGTATCGCAGTCAGCCGAAAACGCAATAAGCAGACGTACCGGTTACGGTTACCAAGAGCCTGTTTACGAAAGATGACATTTGATAATTCGCCAATGTGCCCATACAAATGCTAGCAGCTAACGCTTTGTACGCACACCTTAGAACTCATTATGTTTACTTTAATATAAAGGGTGGGCTATCTAGTGGTTTCTTTTTAAAAATGCAATAAAATAAACATAATTAATGGTTTTTCCATATATTATGGCTTTGCTAGTAAGAGCAAACATTCCCATTAATTGGAACACAAGATCGTTCAAGTGGCTACCTCGGCTGGCTTCGCAGGCGCATTCTGTCACTCCTATTTTCCAAGACCTTGTTGATGGTTTCGGGCTGTAGCTCACGGATTGCTTGGATGATATTGGCCTTAAGTGATTGAATCGTTTCTGGATTGTTGGTATAACATCGGTCCTTCACGGTTCTCCACAAAAAGTCCAAAGGGGTAAAATCGCAATCGTAAAATCGCAGCTCCGAGACGGCTGCTAACACGATTTGGGCAATGTTTGGACTACACAGCACTCACTTTGGAAATAAGTTTTCAATATTTCCCAACGTTTTTCAAGCGTAAAGCAACTTATTTCGTTCCGCGGAGGTATAATACTGACTTTCTGTCAAGAATTCGAGCAGGAAAGAACTGTGTCAAAATAACCTATGATTTAAAAAGAAACCACTAGATGGCCCACCCTTTATTTGTGCGTGTGTGTGTGCGCCTTTGTGCACTGCACACGGCAGTGGCTATAGAAAAGACTCACGACTCAAGACTCAAATCATAACGAATGCGTTAAGTACGCACACAACCCGATTACTAAGTTGTTGAGATTTTCGTTAAAGTCCCATTTGGAAAAATATAATATCTATTTGAACCAATTTCTTACTGCGTTTTTTCTTTATAAACTTTTAGGGTGTACCAATAATAGGCATATTTGATTACATTTTTTTTCTCCTCTATAGGTTTTCATGTAACTCACTCAAAAAAGTTTCATTTTCAATAATATCGATACCGAAAATAAAAAGTATGAATTTTGAAATTACGCGAAAAGGCATCATTTGCAGCAAATTGAACATTAAAGATCGAACATGAATTTATTTTAAATTTCCTAAATCATAGCATTGAGGTTGAAATTTTGATTTTATGTTCTGCTATGTTGTGGTAATTTGACTAGAATAATTCAGCAAACTGTGATAAAAAAACTTGAATGTATATTGTAAAATTTTTATATTTATATTTAGACGTTGCTGCAGCTTCTGTTGACAATGTCGAACAAACAAAGCGTAACCAACTTTACGACCTAAAAAACAAGTAGCAATGAACACATAAGCCCTTTAATTAGTTATATGCACAAAACTGTTTTACATTTCATGGTTCTTACACCAGTTTACTTGCAAACTTCATGAAACAACTTACTGAGGTTGCAATATTTAAAAGCCAGAGTCATCAGTGTATGTGCTTTCGTAGTTGTTAACAAACATCGCACACAAACGTACAGTCTTAATGCTTAGCTATTTATTTCTCGTATCTTATATTTGATGTTGAAATTTTCGACCATTTCAAATTTACAGTACAAGTACAATACAATAAAAATAAGTTATATTTAAAATTGGGCATTCTCATTCTCGATTATCGGCCTTCGTTTTTCTTTGAATTGCGCTCAACCTGAGCATGTCTGGATGTTGTTAGCACTTGCAACGTGAAATTTTTCAATGAAACTGAACTTTTTGTTTTACAAAAGTGTGTGTAATATTCAATTTAGAATAATAAATTAAATTATTGTAGTGCTTGTGTGTAAAGAGCAGATGCAGTTACATGATTGAATTTATATTTGAAACTATCATAACAAATGTTTCGCACAAAAACAAACCAATACGCATAGTTTTAAATTGGAATTTATGACATTTGTTTCGTTTATTTTGCTCAAATTAGAACAAAATAGATACGATTTTATTGTAAGTTGAAAATAATAGAAAATTTTGAAACATTTAGTGTTTCACATTGCAATTTGCGTATATTTTCTTAAGCGTTTAATCTATCTTCACATTGGAGTAGATTTTCCGAACAAATACACTTGTGCCAACGTAGCCCACTGTGCCGCAAATAATGCCCAATGCGCCGCTAAACAATGCCATATAACCGAAGTAGAAGGCCGTCTGGAACAAGCCATACATTCTGTGAAAGAACAGTAAGAATATGTGGTCAATGCCAAGTAAATATCAATTAATGCAGACGTACTTTGTTTTGAAGAAGAAATAGTAGAAGGAGTAAGCATAGACGTAAATGGATGTCGACGCAGCAGACATAAAACTGGTCCAGTGCCATCGGTAGTCCTCCGCATTCAACAGAAAATATGTGCAGACGATAGTTACACACACCGTAACGATCATCAATATGGTAAACACCAAAAGCATAAAACCGTAAACGTAATAAATCTTGTAAGCCCAGAATGAGGTAAAAATAAAGTACCTATAAAAGTAAAAATGCAAATCAATTAAAAATGATTATAGAACAAAACTATGCTACAAAATTCCTGATACGTGCATTTCGATGAAAATTGAACCAAACGGCAGCACACCGCCAAGCAAAATGATAATTGTCGGCTCCATGAACCACTTTTTCTCGGGTATGGGCCGCGGCACGGCGTTCACACGGCACGGAAAGTCCGGCTGCCCGTCTAGATTGCGCCCTACCACCGTGCCAACCAGCGTCAGCGGCAGGATCACAAAAATGCAAATACACGTCACGGCCACCATGGTGCCAAAGGGTATGGCGCGCGAGGCATGATAGCCAATGGCGATGAAGTTGATAAAGAATGCAGTGCCGCACACGAACACGGGCACCATGAAGGCCGACACCAGCATTTGACGGATCCACATGCGGCCGCCCAGGCGCGCATACAGTGAGCCGCCAAAGTAGCCATTGATGGGCGAGGTTGCTGCATACACAAAGATGGCCGTCGAGAGCATCGAACCGCGTCTGTGCAGAAGATAAACCGAATGTGCATATCTGGAGGCGCCAAGTATGTGTTTAGGCTACTTACTCTGTATAGAGTTCGCCGACAATGGCAAACACAATGACGCAAAGTACCACAGAGACCAGTTGATAGCCAGCACCGATCATTGCCGAAAAGAGGAGGGCATGAGGTGGCGAACGGAACACATCGCCATGAACCTGCTTCCAGCCATATTCGTCACCTAAATCACGTTCCTACAATAGGCAAAACATACAGATAATAAATTCAAATAATTCAAATAGTTAGTCTTAGAAACGAGAATCAATACGGAGCATTTATTTACAACTCTATTTGGCTTGCTGAATTTATTTAAAAATTAAAATAAATTTCCTTAAAATATTATACCATTCATGCTTTTAACACTATTTTCAGCAATGCGGAAAAACTTTTACGAAACATATGTTCCATTGTGAAGTAAAAACCTTCATTACTTTAATGCACCGTGCGATGTATCCTAGACACACCGCTGGTAAGGCGGAGGGGATTATCTAAAAAATGTAGTGTCACTTGCAGCATACGCTGACAAGGCACTACTGTTTAAAGAAGCAAAAATTAATTATAGTCAAGTTTGACGAGACAAAAATCAGATAACTTCTTATCTTCGAGAAAAAATCAATCGCCTATAGCAAAACTTAAAATGTGTAAAAAAGAAGCGGTGACTACATAACAAGCGGAATTAATGAACTAATTTCCTGTAATTTAGCGTCTCATATTGTGGAGCGTGAATAATTCACTACGCTCTGACAAGTGTGGTGGCTGGTTTGCGCGGCGCGAGCGCCAGCTGGTAGCCT
Source organism: Melieria picta (assembly GCA_964056695.1). NCBI lineage: Eukaryota > Metazoa > Arthropoda > Insecta > Diptera > Ulidiidae > Melieria > Melieria picta. The sequence continues at coordinate 16,956,619 of OZ057399.1, forward strand.
GCAGTTGCGTAAACAGCGGAGCACAGCTCAGCAGCACACCATATGCCACTAAATAAACAATTCATTTTAGAGCTGTAAGCTCGTATTGATTCGCGCCTCGTTTCCAAATTCTTTGGCCCTGCTTTTGCTCTCTACAGCTTACCATATCGTCCATTTCTTCGTCTTTACTGTAGCGTGCGTAGTCTTTGCGTAGTGTGCGCATTAGTATCATCGAAACCAAGCCCACCAGGAAGATTACCATCATGAAGCTGTTAAAGATGCTGAACCAATGTATCTGAAATGGGAATTTAAATTGCATTGGAAAACAGATTTGCCGAAGGCAGTGCTGGCACCAACCCTGTGCTGAAAGAATTTCGGATCCAGATATTTGTCAAAGCGGTTTTTGAACTCCACCGTACTAGGCTTCCAGTTTACTTCATACGAAAATTTGATCTTTGCGCCTGCTGTCAAAAGCTCCTTCTTGTCCGTAGTCAGCGTAATGTCCACGATTTGTTGACCGTTGAAACCAATGTCGAACCTTTTGTGCGTATAGATGTAGTATTTACCCTCGCGCTCGTCTTTTTGGCCCACTTTTCCCCAAATGGGCAGGCCATCTATGTACATCTGGTACCAGTACTCATTCATGACCGCATAGGTGAAGGCCTTCACTTTGTCCTCGGTCAAGTCGATCATGCAAATCACCGTCGACGGCACATCAACTGCAAAACAGCCAAGCGAAACAATATTGAGGATACAAAGCTACACGAACAAATGCCGCTGCATTTGGTGGTTGGTTTACCACTCACTTCTGTATTCGATTTCGTAGCCGCTGAACTCCAGCTCCACGCCCTGCAGTGCTTCGCTCAGCGTCTCGTGATAGTGCGAGATGCTCTGCTTGGCACCTGAACAGAAGGGCAACGAAAAGTAGGCGTACGTCTCCTGCCGATTGTGATAGGGGCCCACTGTGTTCATCCAGAGTACCACTTCCTCGCGATCGTTGTACTGCAAAAGAAAACAGGTACAAGTAATGTAGAGCCCGTTGTCACACTCCGCGCCGGCTCACCTTATGGTTGTGCTCGTCGGCCTGCGTGCCGTGGGCGCCCATGAGCAGGCCGAGTCCAATGATCAGCAATTGCGTCGCCCACATTTTCACACTTTTTGTTAAATAAATGGCTGCCGTGCCTAAAATCCGCTGCTAAATGCGCTACCTCTAGTACCCACAAAATCAAACTTCCCCTGGCTCCTCGCTTTCCGTTTCAGATGACAGATGTCGATTTGGTTTCGCTCTCCGCTGTGCTCCGGTGACGGTGTTTCAATTTCTCATCTTCTGATCCAATCGGCCGGCAATCGTCGCTTTTGTTTGTTTACACCGTAAATTACAATATTCTACACAATTTTAGTAGATTTCGGCAGGAATTCTCGAACTGCCACCTTTCCTTGTTCTTCTTTCGGCTTAGATTCCCCGTCCAGAAGAAGTAAAAAATTGATTCGCTGTCAAACTGCACTGCTGTCGACCGTCTAATGTCAATTGGCAAAATCTAAACACGTCAACTGATGGCGCAGTGCTGCCACCTGGAACACTACACTCCGCTGCAGCTAATTGCTGTGGCAGCGCAGCGGAAATCTTCAAATAACGGTCTTTGCAAGTTCTTCTTGCTGCAACTTTTGAGTTTTTCAACTTAAAAAAACGACTACAAATTTTCACGCTCATCATGTCCACAGTTAATGTGGGCACCTCGGCACAGCGATCGTCACAGGACGACGTCGGGCTATACTGGATTCATTGCAATAAATGCTTCAAACTTTATGTGCACAAACAGCGTCGTTTCTACCTGTTTGCCTGCAACCACGTCAGCTGCGAGGTATGCGCTCCAGTACATCCGGCCCACTCATTGGCTGACGTGCCCTCCTTCAAGTGCTTCGTCTGCCAGAAAATGGTGCGCGGCCGTCAGCTGAACAACACGATGCCACCGCACATCAAGGAGCTGTTTCATCCGCAGCCGTGGCTGGACAACTTGCCCACCATTCGCATACTACGCTTCCAGCAGCAGCATCGCGACCATTTCAGGCAAGGCATGGCCCGAAGGGTACGTTTTTCGCCGCGATGCATGCATAAGTGTTGCATTTCTATTAAATGTGACCTGCAATTTCTGTAGCGTCGCGTGATTCTCAGAATGGAGAAGAACTACGAACAGCTGCGGGATAAAGTTAAGAAGGCGTACGAGGAACTTGAGCGCATGCGTGTGGAACGGAGGGGTTTGGAGCGCCGCGTACGCCAAATAATAGACGAACGCAAGGAGACGGAGCGCCGAACAATTCGGTTCGTACAATTGTAAAAAATCTAAACTAGGAAATGCACTTATCACACTTCATTTGTATATTTGAGCATTCTTCAAGCGCGTTTTAATGTTGTGTATATATTTAATTGTATTCCCTCTTTTATAGCGCTCGCCGAATGAGTGACCCATCACTTTTGACATTCTCTACTATAGATACACCCAGTTCTGATATTAGCACTTGCAACATGAACAATCCATCAACTCGCCCACGCTACCCAATGGCGCAGACTAACGCAGGTCGCGGTACCTACATACCGTTTGCACACGATTTTGTGGGACAACGACAGCGTATGCCAAACCCATCTACGTTTAGCAACGCAGCCGCTCCGAAAGTGCAGAGTTTCATGCAGGAGCGCAGAAATTCGTTTCGGCTATAATTTCCATCAGCCCCATTCGAAAAGTCACATTTTATTAAAGTATTTGTTTGTTTTTTGTTTAATATGCTTTCGAAAATTTAATTATAGTACAATAAATCTTGCTGCCACAAAACAAGAAATTAAACAGAAAATAGTAATAACGCGAAATGGTCACATAAAAAGTTCTAAAACAGTAAATTAAACTATGAACACTATACTCCCATGTGCTTTGTCGTTTTCTTCTTTGTTTGCATTTTGTTGTAATTTTTTTCTTCTTCGCTACGACATTAAAAACAAAAACACATTGCGTACGATTCAAGCTATGATAAAATCAAGGCGAAATGGAATTAAAACTATATAGTCAAAAAGCAATTATAGCAAATCCATTCAATGTGAACGCTTAAATTTATGCTAAAATATTTACACGCTAAATACGCGCTCCAATTCAAACTTACGTTGTCCTCCCAATGCAATCTTCCGGCGGCGGCATTCGTGCACTTTGTATATGCAAATAAGTCCGTGCAGTACGTTTCGATCAAATCAGTGGATAGTGTTGATCCGTTTGGACATACGTGTATACATAGAGACATGTGTATGCGTTGCGGCATACATGTATATATGTACATTGAGATACATGGGAATATGCAAATTGGAAATAATGTTGATACAATTCAGTTAGGTGTTGCTATAATATGCCAAATCTCTGTATACATAAAAACTCATCTATAAAATTAAATAAGCATTTTAAATAACCAAACTTAAACGACATTAAATACTATCTTTAAAACTAACGTTAAAAACTAGAATTATGTGAATTAAACGAATGAAGGGGTGCAGTGAAGCTTGCTGCCTATGATGTTGTTCAAACCGCTAACGTTGGTGGTGGTGAGTACCAGAAGTCGCACTCAAATACAGCGTTGCAGCGTACGGCCGAGCGTATGCGACCTCGGGCTGTAAACAAAGAATAAAATATTGTTGATTGAAGATGTCAGTTAAATTTCGTGTTAATTAAACCTTTCGCTATTTTGTTGCCATATGGCAACATGCTACTTTGTAGACGTCTGCATCCTCTATGGTTGCAAGAATACATTTTTTGTTGGTCTTTAGAATAGCTTGAAGTTTTAGGAAAACTACGAAATTAATATACTGAATATTTAAGTTTAAAGAAGAGAAGTATACACGTTTTTTAATGGTATATCTTGACATAGTAAAGGAAGAAGAAGCAGAAAAAATTAGAGAACTTTTTAATTTGACGTTTTCTTTCAATTTAGATACTTTTTTGCTTTTAATTTTGGCTGAAGTAAATGAAGAAATATTCAAATTTTCGTTATGCGTAAAAAAGTTGTATGTTTAAGTAATTATTACAGCCACAACGATGTGGTTGCTCTCATAGCTAAACACTCTAAAATACAGGGTCTGAGTATAAAAATTAAAAAATTTCTTATGGAATGTTGCTAATATAACCACATAGAATGATTTCTTATGGAATGTTGCTAATATAACCACATAGAAGCCTAAAACGTAAATTTTAAAATTTTAACTTTCCCCAGTAAAAATCTGTAGCGAAAGGGTTAATTGGCTGCCTGACAAAGAAGAGCTGACAGTTATTTTCTTACCGCATTACGACTTCTTGACATTGTATGGTGCTACCATGGCCTGTGGACTATCACACTTGCCTGCCGTCACCGCACTATTCACACTCGCCATTTCCATTGGACTCATCAAGTGACGCAGTGGAGGTGGCGGCAACGATGGCACATGTGCCTGTTGCATAAAATAGTTTGGTGGCGGTGGTCGTTGTTGGCCGTGCGACAACGATGCATTGAAGTGCTGTTGTTGTGGTTGCGGTTGTGACGTCGGAGGCGGCGTCATTTGGGAGGCCACTGCCGGCGGCAAATGCACCATATGCGCCGGCCCAGATCCCGGATTTGGATACACATTGTGCTGATGTGCATAATGCTGCTGGTGGTGGTGGTGTTGATGATGGTGTGGTTGTTGTTGCTGTGGCTGCTGAGTAGAGAACTCATTTAAAGGCGGATGTGGCATGGGCGGTGCTACAGATGGCGGCAGCATCGTGGGAGGCGGTACGTTGTACGAATGCCGTACCCCAATGACCGGTATGGGCGCCTGTACCCCGCAACCGTGATTCATTGGCTGCGGATGGGCGCCGCGTGCCAGCGGAGAGGGTGGTAAGCGCATGAAATTGTTGATGCGCATACCCACAAAGCCAATGGGTGAGGGCTGGCCCTGTGTTGCTCCCATTGGTGACGAGTGCACAGCAGTCGTAGCAGCGATCGCCTGGAAGCTGCCCTTGCTCAGTGTTGGCGCACTTGTCAGTGGCGAGGGCGGTGGCGGTTGTTCAGTGAGGTGCATGATTTCCATGGGCGAGAGTGTTTTCAGATGTACTGTGGGACTGTCGCGACGCTGCACTGAAGCAGCGCCCGCTGAGGGCAGCAACTTTGGCGAGGTTCGCTCATTTCGGTTGGTGCGATTGATGGCTGCCAGCGCCGTGAAATCCTTTTTGGTGTTGTGCATATGTGGGAGGGCACCGCTGGGTGATTGCGTGTGTGATGGTGACTGCGCAGCGACGGCGTTATGAGACGCAACGCCGACTATGCTGCTCGGAGGCAAGCACTTGGGATTGAGCAAACGGGGCGGTATGGGTCGTTCCAGTTGCGACACGTACATTGAGTGCACTACGGCGTCAAAGTGAAAATACAGCAACGGTGTCGGCGTAATTGGTCGTAGATAAATCGGCTGCTCCACATGTTGCGGTGGCATGCCCAATGGCGGTGGCGGCGGAGGTAGTTTCTCGAGCGTAGGATCAATTTTTAATTCTTCCTTTCGTGTCTTGTCAGAGACCACACCGTCGCCAGGAATGGTGATGCCGCGCTGCTTGCGTAACCGCCTCAACTTGCTGCGTACCTTGGCTTCCACCACCTTACGATCCTCGTCGTCGCTATCGCGATTTGGGAAAATTCCATCCTCGAAGTAGACTTTCTTTTTGTTCGATTTCCTACGGAACAGACAAAATAGAAATTGCTCTAATTGCAAATCTGACAATGTACTTACTCGTCTTGAACTGCCACATCGGTAATGGACTCGGCATTTTTCAATATGCTGCGTGCCGACCCACTAGTTTCACGGCTGAGACGCATTACGGCCGCTGTCACGTGACGACTGTTGATCTCTTCCTTCCATGAAACGGCCGCGCTCTTCACTTTCACCGACTTTGCCTGAGCATCTGCCGTCTTGGATAGGGGCAACACGTCGCCCGACGGTACAATCTCCAGCACATTGCCCTTTTGCACAGCCACGGTGGCCTTAGGCAGCTCCTTCAGCAATGAAGACGCTTGCTGCGCACCAGCTGAATGCCCCGAAAAATCGTAGTAGAAATTGGATGGGTGCGGGTGAGCGTGGTGTGGCGACGGTGCCATTCCACTACCACCAGCACTGCCGATTGTGGGTATATTCGAGTAAACTGGTTGGTGAGTATGCGTGTGGGTGGACGGGGTGGGTCCACCGCTGGACAGCTGTACGTACTGGTTGGCGTAGTAGTTGCCCGAATCGGGTGGCACCGACATGTATGCGGCGCCGCCATACTGACTGTAGGAGTAACCCTCGTAGGAGGCGAGAGCAGCTGGGCCAGGGGTCTCCTGGTTGGAAGACGGGCCGTTGAGCACTATGTTGATGCGAGCGTCCAGCGAAATACGGTTCGGCGACATGTTGTAATAGTACGACGACGAAGAGCTGGACATGCCGGGTGAATCCTGTCCGTAGTATTGGCGCTGTGGCGAAAGTGATCGGCGGTCGTAGCTGTTCTCGCGCCGATGGCGGTGCTCGTCGTATCGCGATAGTGGTGGGGAGCGGGGTGATCTAGGCGATCGTGGCATGTGCGGTGAATGGGAACGGGAATGCGAGCGGGAACGTCGCGAGAGGGAGCGCGATGGCGATAAGCTGCTCGGATGACGGGATCCCGAGGGCGAGAGACTGCGCCTCATGGGTGGTGAGGGTGGCTTGAATGGCAATGGCGAGCGTGAGTAACGATCACGACTGTAGGATCGGCGCCGTACTGGCGGCGGTGGGGAGCGTGGCGAATGCGGTCGTGGAGAACGGTGTCTGCTGACAGGCGCTGGCGAGCGCGGTGAACGTGAGCGGGAGTCGCGCAGTGAACGTTGTTTGCGATAAGCCTGCCCAGCAACCGCCTGTCGACGTCTGCGGTGCGCCGGACTTAACTCGCCACCGCGTCGACTGGATGATCTGGTAATACTGCGGCTGCGACTGCGGCTACGTCTTCCAGAGCTGCGGTAGCTGCGCGCTTGCGATGAAAAACCGCTGCGGCGCTGAGGTGACGTGTAGCGTCCGCCACTGCGGCGCGATGGACTCACCGACAGAGAGCGTACACGCCCACGACGTTGTGGGCTGAGACGCGAACGCGAAGATGAGCGCCGTGGACGATCGCGGTAGCCGCCGGGAGAACGCGGTCGGTCGTGCGGCCCTCGACTAGGCTGTGAGCTGGCCGGCGACGTGCGTCGGTTACGCTGATGTGAGGCACGGGCATCTTTACTCTCCATGATCGGCTTTACAATAGCGATTTCTTTGGCGGGTTTCACCAACTTCTCAGTAAAGTCCTCTTCACCCTCCGCGGAGCGCTTGGACACGTCGGCCTCATTGTCTTCCGTGGCAGCTGACTCAAAGATGGCTGGCGTTTTAGGTAACTTCAAAGGCGAAATGGTCAGCTTAATGGCTTCCCGATTGGCGTCGAATATTTTACTGGCAGCCGGCGGCAGAGATGGTGGCTCACTTGACAGACTTTGTTGAAGAGACTGGACAAACTGCCCGGTCGGTGCGACTACTATCGGTAGTGCTGTCTGCTCATTGAGTGATGCGGTCACTGTTGTTAGTTCGGCGGCTCGAGTATTTTCTGCTGGTTGCAATTGTTTCGGAGTTGGTGCTGACGTTGTTGTCGAGGACGACTTTGCATATTTTTGTAAAATAAGGTTCTTTTCTTGCAGGAAGAGCTTCTCCATCTTGAGTAACTCTTCGCTGATCTCATCAGCCGAGTCGTAGTTGGCACGCATCATTTGTATGCGCGCCAGGTTGGCCTCCAGGCTTTTGAGTTTTTTAAAATCTTTGGCCACGTCGGACTTTTGAGCTTTGGCAGGCTGCGCCGCAGTCGGCGTGACAGGTATTTCAGGCTGACGAGTTGTCGCTGACGGTAATACCTCTGGGGCTGAAGGCGGTGATGTCAATTGCAGCTTAGGTTCCAAAATAGGTGGCGTGCCAACTATGGGCGAGGAGGAATTGTTTCGTTCCTCCTTTATGGTTGCAACAGCAACAGCAGCCGCAGTCGAGTCCTTGTCATTTGTATCTTTCATTTGCTGCGCAAGTGGTGCATTCTTCGGTGACGCGTTTGCGGTTTGTTGAAAGGTGTCGGTGTCGTTGCTCTCCTCGGATGATGATCCGCTTGCACTTGAGCTGGTGCCACTAGATGAACTGGATGATGAGTTGGAAGCATCCGACGACGATGAAGACGACGACGACGATGACGACGAACTGGAAGTTGACGTCGTGGACAAATGATCGTCGCTCTGTTCTCGCAGTGGTAATTCGATAGTTTTTTGTATTTTTGGCGGCGCTGTTCTAATGTCCACCCCGGACTCCTCCACGCTTTTGATGAATTGGTCGTACAACTCCTGCATGCCGAATAGTTCACGACTCAGTGTCCCTGTACACGTTGGCTGCGTCTTGGAACCTGATACTTTTGTTTTGCCACTGGTATTCACAGACGTTTGCAGTACGACTGGAGGTGAAGTGGTAGGTGTGGTGCTTTTTGTAATCGCCTGCGTTGGTTTTGACTTTAATTTCACCAGCTCCATTGGCGGACTAGGATTGACAAAACGCGTTACGTCCACCTCGTTGTGCAATGGGCGCGCTGGTGTTGAGGTCTCGCACGCCGTATTTGAGTTGGCATCGCCATCGCCGTCTAAATTTTCCCAATTGTCCAAGTAATCATCTGTGTCCGGACTATCGTCTTTCTCGGTACGCAGCTTAGTGGTTACAGGTGCTTGTTGCAGTGATTGGTTGTTAGCGGGGAAGGAGGCTGCTTTGGCAGCGGAGTTAATTTTCGGAGTTTTGGGCGAACTGTGCTCATCGTCATCCATCATCACATCGGCGCCGGCTTCATCAGGAAATAGAAACTCAGCGGCGGTGAAAGACAGTAACATCGGCCGTTTCTTCCGCTTTGCACCGTGTTCCGTTTTCGTGTGTTCCTTTGATAGCTTTTCCGATTTTTCCGATTGATTCGACTTTTCAGTGCTATCCGCGGAGGGTACCAGCTTCGCAGGCGTGGCGGATCGTATAAGCTTTCTTTCCATCGAACCGGATCTGTCTTTTGAGCGAACATTTAGTTTTTGATTAGGCGATTTCGACAGTCTGCGCCTAGAGTCGTACCGTTTGGTGTCGCTTTTGTCGCGGTCCTTTGAATATGACCGATTTAGAGAGCTGGTCGAACCGCGCTCTCCAGATGCAGAGTGATTACCCGATTTGTGACCCTGACGCTGAGTGCTTCGATTTCTTAACTTTTCGGATGACGTCTTGAGCTTTCCTCTGCTACCACTGCGGCGCTCACGCTGCCGTCCACGCTCTCGCTCTCGTTCGCGAGTTCTATCACGATCGTGTGTCCGGGAGCGCGAACGTGATCGCCGCTGTGAGTCAACCTTCCCGAAGTAGTGATCTCGTGAAATGGAACGTTTAAACGGATTTTTGCGTTTGATATCTTCAGGCGTCATCGAGCATTGTCTCTCCCTAGTGGGTGAGCGTTGTTTTTCTTTGGCAGGCGAATGCGCAATCCGGTCCTTTGAAACTGACTGTGGTCTGTCCTTCGCTGGCGAACGTGGTCGATCTCGGCTTAACGAAAGTTGCCGCTCATCCGGTGCCGATCGTTTCTTTTCTTTTGCCGTTGGCGTGGACTTAACCATGGAGCTCGCTTCCTTTGCGAGGTTTTTACGGAGTAACATTTCTTTAGTCGCTTGTATTGTTGCCATAGGCAGATCGTCGTCCGCCAGCAGTTTGTCGATGCGCTTCTGTATCTCTTGTAGCTTAGTTGTTGCCGCCGATAGAGGCGGAGTACGTGGTGGCGAAATATTGCGACTTTTCATTGAATCTTTCGGGAGTGTCGTTGCGTCAGATTTCATTCTGTCGCCACTTTCTCGCTTTTTTTTATCATGTTTCTCTTCTTCTTTCAACTCATTGGGATTTGACTCCTGCTTTCTCTTACTAGTTTTCCGCTCTTCTGCCGTTACTAAAATGTCATTGCTATTTGAAGCTTTGCGAGCCGCGTGCAACAGATTTTCGATGTCCTTGCACGTTGGCTTTTGCGGTAGGTTTTTTCGTGGTGGTGAATCGGCGAACATGTCAAACACTCTCTCGGCTGTAGACTCTGATGGTGCCTCTAGTGCAGCGTTGTTCATATGCTCAACTGATGCGATTTTCTCGAAAAATTCCTTGCTGTCGTCCTGTTCGACTTTTATTTTTGGCAAGTCTTTAAGTGACGCCAGTGACGGTTGACTTTCTGTGACGATTTCCGTGCCTATTTGGCTAACCTTCATTTTTGGCGCAGCGGTGCTTCTTTGCTCCGCAGTGAGTGACACAGGCGGCGTTGTGGTCTCTCTTAAATGCTCACGCAACTTTTGTTGCTCTGCTTCCTTGGTCTCTGCCAGCACTTTTTGCAGTTTATGGTCGTTCGCAACTGGCCTTGGTTCCGGGGTACCGGACAGGTGATTCCGTTCTGGGCGTTTTTGCAACGACTTGCGAATTCGTTCAATTTTGCGTTTGCTCGACTTTTCGCTGCTATTGCGACTGGAGCGACGCTTTTTAATCTTTTCGCGTTCATGCGATTTCTTTGATTTTTTGTGCGAATTGCTCTTGGAGCGTCTAGTTGCTTTGCTGTCTCCAGAATCTTTAGCTTTCTGTTCGGCCTTGCTCTGCAGGCTGTCCTGCCATTGGGCACTAAATGCGTACGTTATTGAGGGTTTAGTTTTTGTCCACCTTAGCAACAACGAGAAACACAAAATAATAATGTTTAACCTCAAATACGCACTAATAAAATAAATCGCGCACCAAATAAAACTTACAGTAAGTCCGATTTTGGGGGCTGCACCGGTGAATGGCCACGGGCCGGTGGCGGCGTGTGCTGACGCTGCTGCATGGGAGGCCCATGGAGACGAATAGGAGGTGCGCCGCCTGCGAAAAACGGCGGCCTGAAACCAGGAAAACGCATGTTGCCGCGCATGCCACGCCCACGCGGCATGAAACCACCGCGATTGTGATGAAAATCTGGCCGCATCCCACGCATGAAGGCGCCCATAGGTGGAAAGCCCATATAAACGTCAGGATCGGCAAACATTGGTATCATCGGCGCCGGGCCGACCATGGGCAGCGGGTAGCGTACAGGCGGCCCTGTAGACATTGGCACCGAGCTAGCCACTGAACGCAGCTCGTCGCCACGGTCCGGCGTGGAATGCGTTGATGAATAGCTGTCAAAATCCTTCAGTTTCTTCTTCTTCTTCGCTGACTTTATAATGCCCTCTTCCTCCTCCTCCTCTTCCTCACCCTCCTCTAGCGCAGACGCCGCGTCAGCTTCGTCGCCCGATAGCAGAGCGCGCCGTGCTGCTTTTTGTTCTACATTGTAAAAAAAATTATAATAATAACACAAAATAAATACCTCAGTCTCTTATTCAGTTATATTTATAAAGCTGATTGTTGTGTTGCTGTTTTGCCACCCACCCCACTTACCTCTTTTAAGTCTTTTTAAACGCTTTCGTTCCTCCTTCGCTTTTTTCTTGCTCGCTTCTTCCTCGTCTAATTCTCCGGAGCGGCGGCGCTTTTCCATTTGCTGCTTGCGCTTCTCCACCTCCTCGCGCCGCTTGATTGCGTCCAACTCCAGTATGGCACGCACCTTCTCTTCGCACACTTCTGCCTCCAGCTGCGACGCTGTCTTAGTTAGTTGCCTAGCTTTTGGTTGCTTGCGCGACACTGTCGTCAATTCAGCCTCTGTCGCCACCGCTGACTTCATTGGCAGCGACACCTGCGGTGCCAGTTCAGGACTGGTCCCGTGCGGCGGCGTCTTTACCTCCCCTGGTTCCAGGCTGCTGTCACCCTGCTCGTCCAGGAAATTGAAGGTCAGCTTGGCCACCCCCTCGGCGGAAACCTTTATCTCGTTTTTGTTGCTGCCACCGCTGCCGCCTCCAGCCACAGCAACGCATGGCGGGGTCGGCGTCTGCGGCACCGACATACCAATTCTGCTTCTTTCCTAAGATCGATGAACAATGCCCGCTCGTGCGTCCTTCCCTCCTCGAACATAAACTCCTCTTCAAAACCAACCAACTGCACTCGCTGCGGTTAAAAGGCGAAATTCACAAACCCAAATTACTGTATATGTTTGATTGCAGTCTACATTCTGCCATTTCCACGCCTCTGCGAACAATTTGTACTTCAGAAATCGAAGCAAAATCGACAATTTCAGAAGATGACCATCAACTAGCACACAATGATAGGAAAGTGAGGAGAAACTGTCAAAAGCGAAGCGAAGCAAAAACCATTTTTTATGTAATTTTCGTATCACCCCTCGGCATCGCTGCAGCGATGATGAATTCGCCACAGTGAGCGACAGAGATGTTGCAACTTGCGAGCACCCAAAACGTAAAAGTGGTACGACTTAGAATCCCTGACTAGGACAATTATTAAAAATGCAAATCAGGTTCTAAAATTGTTCTTAGATATCAAGTGGTGTGAGCTTTATGTGTGTCTGATTGATAATAAATTACTTCATTTATTTATAACAAAATAATAACTAATTATTATTGTACAACAGACAATTTGCATTGATGGAAAAGAGGTTTTTCGAATTTAAATTGCTTTGTAATTTATACCAATTCCAATTCCGAACTCCTTCACAGTTCTTCGAAAAAATACATTTTTTTAATGGGTTTGCTTAACGATTTACCCCATTTTCGGAAGGTAGTAAAATTCACAAATATCTGCTTATTACATTTGTACTAAAGATTTTCTCTGCAGGTTTTGAAATAATTCTTCTATACAATTTCAATTATATCGTTTAAAAATTCGTATTTTAGAGAAGTTAAAAAACAATTTTGCAATGCATTGTATTGCATCCTACAACGATACAATAATATTGCGCACAATTTCACTCACGGTAGAGACACACCTTCCGCCGGGCCATTGTGAACCGGTCGTTGCAAAGAAGCAGAAAAGTTAAATCAACGCGTTGTTTTTCATCGGTTTGCAGCATAAATTTTTCCCAGAGAATTGCGCAAATTTCGGTGCGTTCGATAAGCTATAATGTCTGCGTCCATCGAAATTCCTCTGCGGGATACCGATGAGGTGAGTTTAGCATTGTTTTGTTGTGTTTAGTAACACGAATCTTTCCCGTTGATCCTTAGGTAATCGAGGTGCACCCAGACCAGCTGCCGGAATGCCAGGAGGTACTTGGAATATTGCGCCAAGAGCGCTCGCAATTAAACACATGGGTCAATGTGGCGGTAAGAATGGTTACGCGTGTTTTATGAGTGGTTGACGAAAAAAGTTAATGTTTCTCACTTTGCTCGTTGCAGCTCGCGTACTACAAGCAAAAGAAGACGGACGACTTTATCCGCCTGTTGGAAACGGCTCGCGTAGAAGGCAACATCGACTACCGTGATTTCGAAAAAGATCAAATGCGTGCATACGACATGCTGGCGGCACACTATGTGCAGGAGGCGAATCGCGAAAAATCGAAAGAGAAGAAGCGCGAGCTCTTCATGAAGGCCACTAATCTATACACCACCGCCGACAAAATTATAATGTACGACCAAAACCACTTACTGGGTCGCGCTTACTTCTGCTTGCTGGAGGGGGACAAAATGGAGCAGGCCGATGCGCAGTTCAACTTTGTGCTGAACCAGTCGCCGTCCAACATCCCCTCGCTGTTGGGCAAGGCGTGTATCGCATTTAACAAGAAGGATTATCGTGGCGCTCTGGCATTCTATAAGAAAGCGCTGCGAACCAATCCCAACTGTCCGGCTAACGTGCGCATGGGCATGGGCCACTGCTTTCTGAAGATGAACAATCAGGAGAAAGCGAAGCAGGCATTCGAGCGTGCTTTGGAACTGGATCTCAATTGTGTGGGCGCACTGATTGGCCTTGCCATTCTGAAGTTGAATTTGCACGAGCCCGATTCTAACAAGTTGGGTGTGCAGATGTTGTCCCGGGCATATACCATCGACTCGACGAGTCCCATGGTACTCAATCACCTGGCAAACCACTTCTTCTTTAAGAAAGACTACCAGAAGGTGCAGCACTTGGCTCTGCATGCGTTCCACAATACGGAGAACGAGGCAATGCGCGCAGAGAGTTGCTACCAACTGGCGCGCAGTTTCCATGCGCAGTGCGACTACGACCAGGCCTTCCAGTACTACTACCAGTCGACGCAGATTGCACCGGCCAACTTTGTGTTGCCCCATTATGGGCTTGGTCAAATGTACATCTACCGTGGCGACACAGAAAATGTAAGTTCGACGAAAAGTTCCTTTTTAAGTGCAAAGTATAGATTTTTGATGTATTTTCAGGCTGCTCAGTGCTTTGAAAAGGTGCTTAAAATACAGCCGGGAAACTACGAGACCATGAAAATTCTTGGTTCCCTCTATGCCAGTTCGAATTCGCAAACAAAGCGCGACATGGCCAAGGCACATCTGAAAAAGGTCACCGAGCAGTTTCCCGACGATGTTGAGGCGTGGATCGAGCTGGCGCAAATTTTGGAACAAAACGACTTGCAGGCGTCACTGAATGCTTACGGAACTGCGTCTAGCATTCTCAGCGACAAAGTTAAGGTGGACATTCCTGCCGAGATCCTCAACAATGTCGCCGCCTTGCACTACCGCCTGGGCCATTTAAAAGTGGCCAAGGAGAAATTGCTCGAAGCGCTCAACCGCGCCAAAATAGAGGCGGAGAACACCAACGATACCGACAAGCAGTACTATGACTCCATCTCTGTAACGATGATGTATAATCTGGCGCGTCTGAACGAGGCCATGTGTTGCTTCGATGTGGCAGACAAGCTGTATAAAGACATTCTGAAGGAGCATCCCAACTACATTGACTGCTACCTGCGACTGGGTTGCATGGCGCGCGACAAGGGTTTGATTTTCGTCGCCTCCGATTTCTTTAAGGATGCGCTGAACATCAACAACGACAATCCAGACGCCAGGTGCGATTCAATTTGGTTTTTATAATTTTTGTTATTGTTATATTGACACACTTCTGATAATTGGCAGATCACTACTGGGAAATTTGCACTTGGCGAAAATGCAATTTGCTTTGGGTCAGAAGAACTTCGAAACGATACTTAAAAATCCTGTCACTTCAACGGACGCGTACTCGCTCATAGCGCTTGGAAATTTCTCACTGCAAACGCTGCATCAACCCATGAAAGACAAAGATAAGGAGCGCAAGCATCAAGAGAAGGCGCTGTCCATCTACAAACAGGTATGCAAATTAATTTGCTGTTTATTTTCCTTTGATTGGACGAATTGATGTAAAGCAATTATTAGTAGATAATTTACATTCAGTTTAACCTTATTGGTCTTAATTTATTGATTTTGCTATTTAAAAGTGTTTATTGACTAATGATTAGAAATGAGTTAAGCTATTTAATTTTAGTAAAGGATTAGTAAAAATATTAAGAGTGGCATGCACGGTTCCAAATTAGTTATTTATTAGAACAATTGCAATGTGAACAAGTTCAAAACAGCTTTTAAGAAGAACAAAATTACCCAGTTTTTGTTCTTCTTATAAGCTGATTTGAACTTGTTCACATTGCAATTTTTGTAATCTTATTAGCGGTAATTGACAGCCTTATTGATTTTCAAATAAACAACGATAAGAAAATTACAAATTGTAGTTTTTTCATAAAATTTTTTATTAATAAATTTAATTTATATCCAAAAAATTCGAATCCTAATTATTTCAAATAACTGCATTGCTGTTTTTATACATTATTGCTACGTCATTCATTCAATTAGTCCATCAACTCAATAGTATTTTCAATAAAGTCTCATTACAATTAAATAATAATTTAATGAATTGCATTGCCAACAATTAGTAAGTCATTGACCAACAATCATATTTCGCAACTATTAAAAAGTAAACGAAAAATTTTCAGGTGCTGCGCAACGATCCGCGCAACATTTGGGCTACCAACGGCATTGGAGCCGTGCTCGCGCACAAGGGTTGCGTCATCGAAGCGCGTGACATTTTCGCTCAGGTGCGCGAGGCCACCGCCGACTTCTCCGATGTGTGGTTGAATATCGCGCACATTTACGTCGAGCAGAAGCAATACATCAGCGCCATTCAAATGTACGAGAACTGCATGAAAAAATTCTACAAGCACCACAACGTGGAGGTAATGCAGTACCTGGCGCGTGCCTACCTGCGCGCCAATAAACTGAAGGAGGCGAAGATGGTGCTGTTAAAGGCGCGTCGCGTTGCGCCCCAGGACACAGTAAGCGAACGGCGCACATGTTGCATTGGCGATAAATAACTCACTTTACATGTGTGATATTTCGCTGCAGGTGCTGCTGTTCAACATTGCCGTTGTGCTGCAACGCCTGGCCATGGCTATCTTGAAGGATGAGAAGTCCACACTAGATGTTGTGCTGCAAGCTGTACACGAATTGGAATTGGCTCAAAAGTATGTTGTGCTGCTTCTGGTTCTGTGAGTGATCAAGATTTGGTTGCATGCTTTATTCGTCTTGCAGATACTTCCAGTATTTGTCGGTGCATGGCGATAAGACGCGATTCAACATCGAAATAGCTGGCATCGAGGCGAATCAGTGCCAGGATCTGCTGTCGCAGGCGCAATATCATGTTTCACGTGCTCGTCGCATCGACGAGGAAGAGAAGACGTTACGTCGCAAGCAGGAAGAGGAGCGTATGGCATTCAAAAAGAAACAGGAGGAGGAACGCAAACGTCGTGAGGAGGAGCAGAAAACGTCGCGCGAACAGATGCTGGTGAAACGGCAGGAATATGTGGAGAAAACCAAGAACTTGCTGATGATTGCTGATGCACCGCCGCCGAGCAAAGAACGCAAAAAAGGTACTAATTGAGATGACTACTATTTGAATTAAATGCAAATTGCGAATAATTTTAGGTAGCGGACGTCCGCGCAAAGACGACTACGTTTCGGACTCGGACAGCGGCGGCGATAATGAACGCGATGGGGCAGAGGCTCGAGGATCGAAGAAAAAGTCCAAGGGCGAACGCAAGAAGGGTGGTGGACGCAAGCGCAAATCGGCTGCCGACAACTATGATAGCGACAGCGATGGCGGCGGCCATTCGCGAGAGAAGCGCCAAAAGAAGAAAAAAGGCAAAGAGGTTAAGGAGAAGCTGTCGGCGAAACAGCGCCTTAAAATTGTCTCTAAAGCGACCATATCAACAAGTGAATCGGACAGCGATGCTGGCGGACGGTCAAAGCGCAGCCGTAGTGCCAGCCGAAGTGCGAGCGGCAGTGAGAGTGGAGGCAGTGTGCCGGCCAAGCGGTCGCGCAAGCGCATTGCGTCCGGTGATGATGATTCGGATCGATCGCGTTCACGGTCACAATCACGCTCGCGGTCACGGTCGGTTTCGAGGCGGAGCGGCAGTCGCTCGGTTTCGAGACGAAGCGGCAGTCGCTCGGTTTCGAGACGAAGTGGCAGTCGCTCGGTTTCGAGATCACCAGCGCGTTCGCGCTCGGCGTCGGGCTCGCGGTCCAAGTCGCGCTCCAGGTCGAAATCTGGCTCACGTTCGCGCAGCGGCAGTCGTTCACGTTCGCGCTCCCATTCCCCCTCACGTTCTCGCTCACGATCGCGCTCGAAGAGCGGATCACGTTCGCCATCACGTTCAAAATCGCGCTCTAGATCGGCGTCGGGTTCACGGTCGCCTTCTCGCTCGCGTTCTCGCTCCCATTCGCGCTCAAAGTCCAAATCGAAATCGAAATCGCCCTCAAAATCGCGCTCTCGCTCACGCAGTCGTTCGGCTTCACAGTCGAGCAATTAAAATGCCGCTACGCCGTCACACTTCGCCTGGCTGGTGGTGGACACACCGTTGCAGCATGCAAATATATATAAAAATGTAATGTAGATCCACAATTTGAATTATAAAAAATAAATTGTAAACGCTTTGTTTCAAATTATGGCAAATTGCGTGTTTATCGCAACAGCTAAAGCTACGCGAAAAGTTCTTTAGTGGAGTGTAATCATCTTGAAATTATGTGCACACCGACTTCTGTGTGGAGTGGAGTGAAGTGGATAGTCATTTGGCGATACCGTCGGCGACCTGCGCACATTGGTAATTGCCGTTTCTACACGCTTCACAGAATCTAGATATTTAATCAGTTATGACAAAACTGTCTCTTGATATTTTTTTGCCCCAACAATGCTATAAATAAACGAAAGTCAACGGTCTTCATGGGCGTATGCGCTTTTATTTGCAGTACAAATGAATTAATCACAAGTAATTCAAGATTCATTTCTAAATATTACAATATGCAAACAGTCTAATTGATTCTTATTTCATTGTTCATGGCGCCTTACATTACTAAGCTGTTACATTTACTATTGAATGTTTTGGGTATAAAATTACCAGGGCTGTGCGAATTTACTGAACCGTGTAAAAGAAAGTAACAAAAAAATTAGAAATAGAAATTTGTTTGCGTAAAAAGTAATATACTTGTAGCTTTTGGTTACAAAATATGTACTTAAATATGTGCTTAAAAGTATATAAATGTGACTACGGCTTTAATAATCTTATAATTACAAATAATTTTCTACTAAGCGATAATTACATATTAACTGCAAAAATTTGATTAACTAATTCTGAAAGTTTGTGTACGAATGTGCTATTAATGCATTTGTAACCCTCATTTGAACCCAAAACCACTCGAATGAACAAAAAGCTGACAGGTTGATCAATCGATTGCTTTCAAAACTAACGGACTGGGCGGCAGTTTCTCGACGACACACAATCAACCGAATTTGGTAGCACTTAATTCAATACGTACACTCAGCTTTTTGCAAGGCGGCTAAGTGGTTATCATTCCACCTGAGTATTTTCTACATATTTGTAATGCACTACTCCAAATAAATCGACACTATTTGAATTTGGGGCGATAGTTTTTAAGATTTGCTCCTTCAAACGAATTTGGCTGAAGCTCATGTGTCGGCTATTTCTTTTGTTAGGGTAGCAATACATATTAGAGAGCAATATTAGAGGTTATATTTTACAAGAGACCAGCCGATTCACTTATAATTTTATTTGACCTAATTGCGGCCATCACATTCGCCGATTGCTTGCGCATTGTGTTTTCATTGTCGCAGTGTTGTTTCTAGGCTAAAGATGCAAGATTTCGCTTTTAGCGCCCACCAAATTATTAATGATAATACATATTCTACGGCTTGCTGCACAGTAGCTGAGAATGTTGTGCAATCATTTCGCTCACAATGACAGACATTGGTTTCGAGTAGCGCAACACAAACGCGTGATCGATCTTCTTTGTGTCCAGCTCGGCATCAACGTCGGGAAATTTTTCTCGCAACTCCTTGTAGTACTTAATCGGAACCCAGCCATCCGTGGTGCCGTAGTAGAACTTGAGTAACGGCATGTGTGCCTGTATGACGTCGCGATCCAAGGCACGCACCCGCGCCATCTCGTCCTCCGCCATGAAAACCACCTTTTCCACCACTGACTCCTTGGAGTAGCTGAGCGTCGTGTCGAGAAATTGCTTCGGTATGGCCGAGAACCAGAAGTACAGCTGAATGAGAAAGAGGCGCAGCATCTTTGGCAAGCGATTGAAGAGCCCAATCAAAAAGCCGAAAACTGAGTAGAGCGGCAGCGCAATTTTGGTGAAGATCCAGCCGTTCGGCGACTCAATCATGCGCTCCACCGTCGGGAATAGCATGTAGCACTTTTTGACGCGTTGGCGTACTTCGGCATGCTGCAGCAACTGCAGTATCATCCAAGCGCCTATCGAGTGTCCTATTAGGTGGATTTTCGTGTTCGCCGGTACGTATTTCGTTATAAATTCGATTTTGTGCCGCAGCTGGCCGTCGAGGTCGAAGAGTTCTTCGTTGCCCTTCAGTTGGGGTACCTCGCGAATGCTGTTAGGGGGTGGGTCGTCGTGCCCTAGGTGGCCTAAAACGTACAATTGTGGTAGTTAAAATTTATGCTCATATACAGAGCATTGCTGAATTCGCGCTTACCTATGACCCAGACGGGCATCTTGTGCTCCAGCTGTTCGTGCAACGAGCCCAAAAATTCACTGTAATAGCCAGGCAGACCGGGGTTGCCAGTTATGCAGATGGCAATTTCCCGTACGTCGTCCAGCGACTCCTCGATCCAACGACCCCATGTCAGTACGTGCGTGGGAACGCCACAAATGTTCACGAAAGCCTCTTGCATTCTTAACGGTAGGTAGGTTTTAGCGGGGGTAGCAACGGTTTCGGTGCAACCTCGTCAACGTCAACAAAAATTTCACTAACGGTATCACGAACTATTAATCACTCGAACGACCTTGCCGGCGACTTTGTGTGTGGGAATTAAGTGTTAAAAGAATTTTACTTGAATCGACACCAACCGCACTTTGGAAAAAACTCCACTTAAACAAACAGCGCGGCGAGCGGCGTCCAGATGTGATATGTATATGAAGCAGGTATGATGTGGTTCATGTGGTTCTTGGCGAACGGGCAACTTGTTTAGGGTTGCCAAGTACACAACATAAACGTGAGGGCGCAACACTAGAATGTATGGGAAAATTATTGATTTAGGGCAGCACCCAGCTCTCAAAATATATTTCATAACTGGATTTGATAATTTTGGGATGCTGCTTAGCGAAAATTTACTCTTTGAGTAGATTCAGCTGATTCTTAAGCAATTTTTCTCAAAAGGGCGTTGTAACGGAAATTGGTAGAGTTGACAACACTAATCTGATAGCAAAACAATGCTGCCACCCTTTTAGCAATAAGTTTTTTGTTACAATGCGGATCATGGGCTCGGTAAATAATAGGGAATGCATGTGTATTAATATATAAATATATATATTTAGATTAAAAGTTGTCGATCTTCTACGCTTGACAACAGAGTTAAGATAAATAACAAAAACAAGCACCGACTTTGTTCACACTCTTGTGAAATCCCATCGTCCTGTTACGCCCCCTAATATGATTGAATATTTCATACTTAAATTGTAAACATGAGTATTTCTTAAATCATTAAATAATTTCCCAATGCGGTAGATGTACTACGTATCAAAGAACTAAGCTTTGATTTGTAAAATAAATGTTCATAATTTCTAGAAGTTTTTTCAATGATATCATCATCCTCATACCATGTATCTGAAAGTAAAACATTCATAAATAATCGACGCGTAACTGCAATACAATATACGTTTTGCTATATTTCGATTATCGCATTGATTGCATGTATATAATATCATTATTATCAACCAATATATTACTATCAATCATGCTAAAGTAACAATGTATACTGAAAGACCGACTCTATTTCAAATTTAGTACGCAAAACAAAAATAAAAAAATAAAGGAAATATCAACTTGAACACAATTGATGCAAATTGTTGCAACTTGTTTCTGATTTCATTTTTGTGGTAAAAAAATCCACTAAACTATTGATGTTGTTTCTATTTCGTAAGATGTAGCCTGTTGTTGGTTAACCCAGTTATGGCGAATCCGGGAAAGTTACTTATGCTCTACATTGCTTTTCAATGTAAATGTTGCTGAACTAATTTTCCATAGATGGTAGATGAAAGCGACGGTGTAATGTACGAGACAATGAATGTGCAATTACAAGGCGGTACTGAAGGTACGCCGACGATTTTCTACGACGCTTTCACACTAAACTAAAGCCCTGAGTTTGTTGTATGGCCTGCTGCAGTTTGTACTTTAAGCGTTCCTTGGTCTTGTAGCGCGGCAAATCAAGTAGATTGAAGCAGGTGTGCGCCACTGGAAGAAAACGCTCGTCGCTGGTGGGCTGTATGCAAATCTACGGTGATCGATCAAAAGAAATTGTCTTAAAATTCAGACTACACAATGTGTTAAATGCCTTACCTTGATAGCCTTCATGCCTTGTATGGGTATGCGATCACTGCCCGTCAAATAGAGCAAGAATTTCTTCTTTTCGCTCTCTGCCAACTCATGGAATATCTCCCAGAACCATCGAACCTGTTGGAATTCGAGAGTTTTTCAACATAGGCATTTTGCAAGTTACAGCTACGCACTGTCTGATCGCCTGAGTTGTAGCCATTCTTATATTCACAGTTCATCTCCAGCGCTTTCCAGTCGTATTGCTCATTGCCCACCACGACTGCCATCAGTTCCTGAGGTTTAAATATTTGCAGCACTCGACCCCAACAGACCTTTTCAGCAACAAAGTGATTATTAATTATAAAATTGTACACACATTTTTCTCTCAGAGATTTACCTTCATAAATCCTTTCTGGAACGCCTTGAATTGGTTTTCTACCGCCTTGTTGAAAATGAAGTCTACGTACAAATCTACAAATTCTTGTCTGCAGGTGGTAGAATAATGTAATGAAATTACGTTCTTGACGAGCGAATACAATACGTAGTAAAAAAGTAGCAGAAAATATTAGTGTAGTTAACATAAGAAATAAATTATAAATTGTACACAAATTTCATATAGATATATATACGGTATTATACAATGCTATAATTTAATTATTTAAAAATAAAAATTATCAATTAAATAAAGCAAAAAAACGGTTAAGAACATAAACACACAGACGAATTAATTATGTAGTTGTCTACGCACAAATTTACAATTCCAAGATAAAATACACAAAAAATTAATACATTTAAAATAAAAATAATAAATTTAACATATCAAATAAAATAAAATTTAAGATAATTGATTCAAACACAAATTAAATAAACGTGGTAACAAATAAATTTATAAATTCACGATTTAATCAACCAGCTTCAGTTAACCGGTTTTACTTACTTATTATCCAAAGTAACGGGAATTTTACTGCCATTGGGTTTTAGCGGTTCGACTTTGGATTCGCCGAATATATCGCGCGATATCTCGAAATGCAAGTCGAATACGCTTTCCAAGTCGTCCTTGTTGTAGTCTAAAATGCTTTGCATGGATTTCGCCAGCGTGGGCGAGAGGTCACGCAAATCACTGAGGTCGACCGGCTCGTCCAGCAGCTTCTTATAGAGCGCCAGCGGGAATGGCAAGTTGATAATGGTAAAATTGTATATGGCTAGACCGCAAATAACGCCAATCAGAAAGTACATATCCTCCGTTTCGAAGGTAATGTCAGCAAACCAGACAACACGCGAATCTTCGAATTCCTTGAACATGCCGTATTTCGGATCGATTAGATCCTTGAGCAATAGCATAAAGAATTCTTTTCGAACGCCACCGGCATCTTCGGCTTCCTCGCCATGAAATTTGATCTACACAGAGCAAATAAACTTATTCATGTTTGTGATGGACACAAATTATGTCTGTTTATGAAAACTTTACTCACTAACAATTTATTTACTGAATAACTAGAAATTAAACTAGTCCGCTGCTCGTCAGAATAAAAAGTCTAAATTTAGTTCGTACCTTCAGTGGTTTCTTGAGGTCGCTCTGATTGTACTGCATGATTTCGCGCAGTGTATCTTGCACTAGATTTTCACGCGACACATTCAGCACAATGAACTGCGAGATGGGCGTCCCGAAAGTCAGCAGCGAAAAGATTCCCTGTTACACAGATTGAGAGTCAATAACGTGAATTTGACGCATCCCTTGCATACTCACCGAGTTGGCGGCATTTTGCATGGCGGTATGCATCTGTATGGCCTGATCAGTCTGGAGCAGCGTTGTCTTCGCCGACGCATTAAATAGGAACGGGTAGTTGCAGATATTGAATGCATCCGGCTAGAATGAAGTGGCAGTTTTTCAGTTGTGCTATGCGATCGACTACGATTGCCGTTTACGTTTTTATCGAAGAGCCAATGTATGTAATCCTGCTGAATATCAACGTAGTCCATTAGTTCTGGCCAATGGAAGATTTCGTAGTGCAGTTTTTCCGTGCGCTCCTTGTGGTTAATGCGATGCAACATCACCAGTAACTTCAGCGCGGCAACCAAATTGGAGTTGTAGGTCACGAGCTGTATGACGAAAATATTTCAGACACTGTTGCAGAATATGTTGCGAGTAGTCTGATGGAATACGTACACGTTTCTCCGAGTTATTGCCGGTGTTAGGTGATATTTTAAAGCTTATTATATGCGCCACTACATTTTTATAGTTGCAAACCAAATGCTCAAACCACTCGGGCGTAGTTTGCGACCACCACCGGGCTACAATCTTTTGCGGAATTTCATTTAGCCGCAGTACAGCGTTACTAAATGGTGTGTGCAGCTTCTCGTAGTTCTTGGTGTTGACGAATTCGTGGTAAAGCGGCAGTATGAGGTAGATGCGCAGCGTTTCAACGTCAGCCGGCGACGAAGTAAGCGATGTAATGAGCTCGTTAGTCAGTTTATCCCACACCTACGAGAAAAGGAATTTTAAATGTTTTAATTTGTTAAATACAGGTGCCTTAATTCATTCTGTCACTGGTTAGACTTTCTCAAAACCATATATGTAGTATCTCATATATGCTGAAAATCAATCTAACTATATGTAACTAATGATGCCATTTTGTACTTTAATACTTACAATGTGTTTTAAGCTTTCATTTTCAATCTTGCGTAAGTAATCGAATGCAGCTGTCGCCTCCTTTAGGTCGACGCCGTGATGCCGCGACGTGCAGCAGAAGTGTTTGTCGTCTTGCAACAGGAAGGAGCCATTCAAACACGCTTGGCTCTTAAAAACCAACTCAACTGACGTCAACAAGTCCATGTCAATGGAGTCATCGTGCTCTACCAGTGCACACTGTCTGGCTAGCTCCAGCGAAAGTCGTAAAATCTGCGTTTTCGGCCTGCAACAATAGTACGAACGTAAAGTCAGACAGTTCCAGCTAGTGGCAGGCTACACACTCGTAGATTCGACAATCCACTGCCGGTATCCGATCTGTAAAGTAGGTGGTGGTGACGAGAGAGTGATCGCCACCGGAGAATATCTGCCTGATAATAACCGAAGCGTCCAAACGTCCCTTCTCGTCCATCTGAATTAGAGCTGAACCGCTGGGCGACACCTTCAACAGACACGGACTCAGATCAGCCGTTAAAAAGTGAAAGTCAGATACCTACCCATGGACCGATGACGACCTGCGGCAGCGTGGAATTGTTAATGATGCGGGTGCCCAATTGCCCGGAGCAGCCCAAACCGAAGCCGTAGACGCGCCCACGCGACGGCACCAGCGCCAGCGTATGCCGCATGCCGCACGCCACCTGCGTGATGGTGCTGCCCATCAGTTCGGACACCTTGCGTGGCAGCACCTCGTTTGCATTGGTGCCGTGGCCCAGCTGGCCGTAGGTACCCGAGCCACAGGTAAACACGCCGCCGTCATTTGTTAGGAACACGGAGAACTCGTCACCGCAGGAGATATAGCGCACGCACAGGCTGCGAAGCGTCTTCAGCTGCGTGGGATACCAGCGATTCGTATCGTCGTTGAGGCCCAGCTGCCCGCAGTTGTTGCGCCCCCAGCCGAACACGGCGCCCGACTTCGAGACCACAAACGAGTGATTGCCGCCGCAGGCGATGTACGCAATGGGAATGCCCAGCAATGACTCGACCACACGTGGATATGTGCAATGCACCAATTCAGTGGGCGGCGACAGGCCGAGCTGTCCGAAAATGTTCGAGCCCCAAGCATACAAGGCACCGCCTAGCAATGAAAACAGACATGATTTAGTAACGAAGCCCGTTTTTCATAATTGAGGACTGGTCACTATCGAAATGAGTCAGCCAAAAGAGAGCTACAGTATCTAAAATCTAGAACACTGATTATGTGGAAGTGAATTGGAAACCGATTATGATTTGTAGTTTCGAAATAATTCGACTCTGTGACTCAAACAATAACAGCACAGTCCTCTTCTGGTTGTGCACTTGTGTTAACTTACAATTGGTGAGCGCCAGGCAGTGGTTGTTGCCATTTGCTACCTGTATCACAGTGACAGATGCCAGTTTTTTGATTATTTTTGGCGATCGCACAATGTCTACGACATCAGACAAGCCCAGCTGGCCGTAATCGTTGTGTCCCCAGCTGTACAACTGACCCCATTCGCTGAGCGCCAACGAGTGGCGTGCGCCGCAGCTGATTTTCATGATGACACAATTCTCCAGATCGCTGATCAGCTCTGAAATATCAAGTATTTGTATATTGAAATTGGCTAATTGCGGCATGCTGAACGGCAACAAAACGAAAAAGCTACTAAGAATGATAGTCACTAAGAATGAACGGTAATTATAACAAAATTTTAACGACTAAAATCTTCACTCAATGGCGTTTTTGTTTTCGCATTGACTTAAGATTTCAAATTGTGACTCCGCCTTTAAATAGCAACAAACAAATTTCGTACTGAGTTACATAAACAATTTCAAAACTCAACCTCTGGTTGTTAGTTTGATGTTAAAAAAAATCAGTACCTACGGGTTTGAATACGATACTTGCAGAAATTTTGCCTTTTTGGTTGAGACTTAATTTTTCTATGGGATATTGGGCTTATCAAAGCAAAATCTTTAAAATGTTATGTATCTAGTAGCAATTCGGCCTGTTTAAATAGCATTATGCCATTTTAATAAAACGTTGAACGACAATTCAGACCTCGTTCTTTTGAATAAGAAACCATTTGTGGAGTGAATTCCTACAATTTGAATTGTGCTTTGAATTTTCGAGTACATTCGAATTTGCAACCGGTTATTCGGTTATACACTGATCATTTTTAAATACTTCACACACTTATGGATCGATATGGATCAACAATGTCCCTGTGACCAAAAAAAAAAATTGTTTTGTGTTGATTTCATGCTCCCACTTTCTAGTGGTTTCAACATCATCAGAAATAAAAAATGTCTGCAGTCTTCTACAGCATTGTCGTTTGTTTTGCTTATAGACAATGCTCGAAAAAACTGATTGAAATCTCAAGGCATTTCACCACACAAATTTAGCTGTTCTCCGAGGAACCGCTGATCCAGCATTGCGCAAAAAAGTTACTTAAGTTCACTCCATTTCCAGATAGGATAATATCATCGACCTGGCATATGTATTACTGAAGCGGAGCATCGAAGCACATAAAGCCCGTGGGACCGCAATTGAAAAGTTACTCAATGACTAAGCCAACGAGAACGGAAAGCATGAATGAATGTTATTGGAGCGTATGAGATTCAGTACATACTAAACATCGACATACGTGGCCTTTTCGTTGCCAGCTCTTGGCCCAGCTGACCATTGTCGTTGTTGCCGCAGGAGTACACCTTTCCGTCGGCGGTGAGGAAGAGCGTGTGCCAGCGCCCGCACGCCACCTGAATGACGTGGGCCTCCGGGTTCCACGGCATTTTGCGCGGCGTCAAAATCTGCAAATTAAACCAATCAGTTCGATTTGATACAGCACGTCGGGCCGGCGCGCTGATGGCCTGACCTGCTCATCTTCGATGCCGCCTAGGCCCAGTTCGCCGTGTTCTGTGTTGCCCCAACAGTAGATGGCCATGGTGGTGACCAATGTTTCTGTTTGGGGTAGGGATGCGCTGTCCGCCGCTTGAAGCCTGACTGCTGGTATTCCACTTTACCATGCAAGAGCGCTGTGGCAATTCGTTGTCTTCCTTTCTAGAACGTTCAGCGGCTGACGGAGCCCTTGTTATTGTTCTCCGTTCTTTGTTGCGCGCTGTGTGTTCTTTTGTGTGGCCTGCACAATTGAGGTTTTGCTTTCACTTTTCTGTTTTGGCCTTTCGCTTCTTATCAATCACTGCACCCAATCGTCGTTGCTTTGGGGTTATGAAGTTTTTGTTTCTTTGTTTGTTATTAATTTTCGATTTTTCAAATGCTTGTATTGGTTTTCCACTGGAATTTAAATCAACCGACAATTTTCAAGGGCACCGTGACCACCGCAGGAGAATCTGACCGCTCAAACGCATTGACAACCCAAAACTTCCTCCCTCTTGCCAGTTTTCATAATAAATTTGCAATTTTTTTCTATTGAAATGATTTTCTCTGCTCGAGTTTTGTTTTGATTTAAAAAAATACTAAAGGCACTTTCGAATTTCCTGATTTTTCACAAAATTGTGGTAGGTTTTCACTACACCAGCAATTATTTTCCAAATTTCTGCACTTCTACGATTTTCCATTCAATGCAGTTTGACATTTTGCTTTGTTTTTGAGTCTTTACTGTTGCTATTGCGCACTCTTGCCCACACTAGTGATGTCAATTCAAGAAGTCAGAAACTCTAAACTTTCAAGATTTGTGATCATGTTTTTTATGACTAATAATTCTGTGGCCAAAAGCAATAACCGCTTAAGTCGACTTAAGAAGAAATTGAGTTATGGATGCCACCATGTTCCCTTGACTGTGCTCTACGTTTGTGTAAAATCGGGGAGTTTCTAACTTTAACATAAAAAAAGTTATTAATAAAAACCTATTCGCGTTACTACTTTTAAATATAAAATAAAAATAATAAAATATGCGCGCAATACTTTAAAACGAGATTGCTCGAAACAGCAATTTTCGACTTAGGGGCTTATTGCTCTTGACCACATAATTAATTCTTCATAACGACTTCTGCATGAACATGGACAACCGTGAATAATGTGGATAATTTGAAAATAAGTTGAATGTAGTTTTCTTAAGCTTGATTGTTGATAGTTCATTCATTAAAATATACTTAAATATACCATAAATATAAAATATACTATATATTTATATATACTATAAATATAAAGTTAAATATAAGTTTAAATTGTTCTAATTGTGAATATATTCGTTTCAATGTAAGTAGCACCATAATATTTATTAAAAACGAAATAATTCTCCGTAGGCAAAATGAAATAACCTTTTGAATTTTTATAGAAAAGAAACAACAATAAAATTTTTACATAAAAAGAATTAGTGAGATTTTTGTAAAAGATATTTAAAAAATAATTTTTCTAGTTCGAACAATTGAATGCTCGAAACTATAACTTTGCAATAATTGTCTGTCATTGTTAAAACAAAACAATTAAAAACACATCTTTCAATATCGAATAATGGGAGGTTGTTAATTTGTTTGTTTGTAATATTTCTTGAATAATAATGAAGCTGACTAGGGGTGAGATCAGGTGGCTGATTAAGTTTTGTATAAATAAGTAAAAAATATAATTTGTCATACAATTCAATACTTTATTCGAAGCAGCTTTTGAAATAGTAAAAGTCTGAAACAAGTATTTAAGTCATCACAATAAATTGGAAAATGTTAAAGTTAAGAGTAGAAACTCAAGGTGTAGTTATGAAGCGGCAGCACTGGTACTGGACTTTTCCGAGTCATTCACAATAGCGGTCGCAATTGCGAAGTAACAATTGGTTCCAAAGCATCAGCTGGAGTAGAGCGTGACCTCGTTTTTCCAAAAAAGCGTTTAATATTTCGATGATTTAATGGCTGCTTTTCCTACTCTGGGGGCCCAGCAAGGTTAGTTTTCGTGCGTTCATCCCAGTTGGATTTTCTTTAGTAAACTGTCCTGTTTACGAAAACAGAAACCAATCGCAAAATACTCGAGGACCTGCAGCTGAAAAAGCAACTTTTGCAAAAGGGCAGTCTTCCCGGCCTGAGCACTGGTCTCACCACGGCCGCTATCAATCAGGTGTTATATGTAATTGTTTTGTTGAAATAAATTAGTTGAAAATGATTTTAATTTGAATTTGAATTCGTTTGCCAACAGATGCCCACAACCCAACTGCTGGTACAGCCGTCAGAGTTCTCGCAGGGTAGCGCCGTGGCCACGGCACCGCGCTCCGCCTTCAATCCAACAAGCTCTACCACGTTGGGTTTCTTTATACCACAAGACTCGTACTACGGAAATACATTCATACCGGTTCTGCCACGTCTTGAACCGTTACCGCCCAAGTAAACATCTTATTCCCAGGCTCGCAATATTTCAGCAGTTCTCGCTCACTGATATGGCGCGCATGAAACTGAAGAAGCTGGAGGAGTTCTTGCAGGGTGTCGACGATTTCGAAAAGCCGAAAGTGCAACTGGAGCAGTATGCCACGCCACCACACATCGCCAGCTGTGTGCTGTACAATATTCAGGTGGGAGTCTCGCAGTTGGTAGCTGGCTTATAAGAATGGCGTGAAACTAAAGTATTAATTGTAGGTGCGGTTTGATGACATTGAGGGCAAGTTGGTGGGCGATTTAGGCTGCGGCTGTGGCATGCTGAGCATAGGCGCTTTTCTGCTGGGTGCGCCGCTTACAATTGGCTTCGAACTAGACAGCGACGCTATCGGCGTAAGCTCCGCACGCTAAATGCAATTAAATTATTTTACTAAATGCATTGACTTCTTTCAGGTCTTTCGGTCGAATGTGAGTGAAATGGAGTTGCCAGCTATTGATTGCGTTCAGGCCGATGTATTGCAATTATCTAGTGACAGTAGTTGGGAGAACGTCTTTGACACGGTGGTCATGAATCCACCTTTTGGTACCAAGCACAACATGGGCATCGACATGCGATTTTTAGAATGCGGCATGCGCCTGTCGGCGGGCGCAGTTTATTCCTTGCACAAGAGCTCAACACGGTATTTGTTGCCCAAACTCTGTCAAAAACGTTAACTGCAATTTTAATATTACAGGGATTATGTGCAAAGAAAAGCTAAAGAGTGGGGCGCCCGTTCAGAAGTGGTGGCTGAGCTGAAATATAACATTGAGGCATGTTACAGATTCCATAAAAGTAAATCCGTCGATATTGAGGTGGATTTTTGGAAGTTCGATGTGACTGAAAAGCATTTATAATTTAAAAAATATAGTATGTACATTTTATTGTGATAGGGGACAGTAAATGTTTTTAATTCTAATTTGCATAAATTCAAGTGAATCTGGGAAAGATTCCGCTTTTGGTACGTTTAATCCACATTGAAGACTACACCTTGCGCGCACGCCAGCTCACCCGAGTGATTGACCGTTATGGTGGCACGCTTGCAGTACTGCTTCCAGGCATCGGATCCGGATTCGCGTCCGCCGCCGGTGTGCTTTTCGCCACCGAAAGCGCCACCAATTTCCGCACCGTTTGTGCTGGTGTTCACATTCACAACACCACAGTCGGATCCTTGCGCTCCAATCCATTTAAATGCTTTCGACATGTCTTCGGTAAAGATTGACGAGGAGAGACCCTGGTCTACTTCGTTGTTCCATTCGATGGCCTCTTCCAGCGATTTGCTTTTTAGCACATATACGATGGGCGCAAATGTCTCGCGGTGTACCACCGGCGAGTCGTGTGGCAGGCCGGTGATAATGGTTGGCTCCACAAAAAAGCCCTCGCGATTGATGGCTTTGCCACCGATGACCACTTTGCCGCCTAGAGAAATGGCTTCGGCGACGGTGGCCTTGTAGCTGTCAACATTTTGCTGTGTGTGCACAGGCCCAACCACTGTGTTGGGATCCAGTTGATGTCCCACTTTTGGAAGTAACTGCAAACAACGTGGTTTCATTGAATAACTTCGATTTGACTTTTAAATGAATGGTTTACTTATTCGGAAAATTAATTTGTTTAGCTAAACTTAGTAAAATCTTACTAAATCCTACCTGTTTATATTTGGCGGCCAAATCCTGAACGAATTCGTCGTACAACTTATCGTGAACGATGATGCGTCGCGTGCTGGTGCAACGTTGGCCTGTTGTGCCGATGCAGCCGAAGAGCGCCGCGTCCACGGCCATCTTCACATTGGCGTCCGCGTCCACGATGAGTGCATTGTTGCCGCCTAGCTCCAGTATGGACTTGCCGAAGCGTCGCTGCACCTCCACGCCGACCTCGCGCCCCGTCTTGCAGCTACCGGTAAACGAGACGAGCTTCACACGATTGTCGGACACCAGTTTCTGGCCCACGTCGGCGCCGCCTTGGCAAAGAGTGACAATGGGTGGCAGGCTGTTGCGCTTCAGTACGTTGTTTATAACCTTTGTCGTAGCCACTGCAATCAGCGACGTGCTGGGTGCACCTTTCCACACCACGCTGTTGCCGACAGTCTGGCGGGATCAAGAGTTCAATTTAGTAGAGACAAGAAAATCTTATTTGGACCAAGTAAATACCAGCGCAATGGACGCATTCCAGCCGAAAACCGCGTTGGGGAAATTATATGCCGATATGACGCCAACCAGTCCCAGCGGCCGCCACGCCTCCAATATGGTGTGCTGCGCACGCTCAGAGTTGATCATTTGGCCTGAGTAGATGCGCGACAGGCCGACTGCATAATCGCAAATGTCAATGAATTCCTGCACCTCGCCCAGGCCCTCGGTGTACGTCTTGCCCACCTCGAGGCTAACCAGCTTGCCGAGCGGGTCTTTGTATTTGCGCAGTTCGTCGCCGATCTGGCGTACGATTTCGCCGCGCACTGGCGCCGGCACCTGACGCCATTCCTTATACGCCTCGTTGCCAACGCGTATGGCTTCCTCCATTTCCTGAACATTGCCCATGCGGACGCTAGCAATAGGTTTGCCTGTGCCGGGGTCTATGGAGGTTACAGTGGCACCAGAGCCCTTCCAGGAGCCATTGTAGACGCCGGGATTTTCGCGTTCGATGCCCACATCCTTGAGGAAGGAATACTCTGACGAGTCGATAAGATAGCTACTGGCGTTGGCACGTGAACTGAAGTGAAATGCGGCCGCTGTTACGGGCCGTGCGGATTGGAGCGATAAACTCTTAAAGAGTCCAGATACGAGGCGCAGCTGAGCCATGTTGATGTTGAGCTATTGTAAAGATAAGCACAAGCTTTGGATTAATTTCGTAGCCAATTTACCAAAAATTATAACCTCATTCAACCATTTTATGAGGTTATATGGAAACAGCAACATTATAATAAAATCCATACGGATTAAAAGAATAAGTATATCGTCTATTGTTACAGTTGTTATTGCTTTACATTACTGTCCCTAAGGCGACTCTCAAATATCTCAGTTTAAGGATGAGAACAAAGTGTAACTTTTGACTTTTTTAATACCTGAATTCAACAAAATGTATATACCTATGTATATCAATATATATGAACGAGTCTGTAACATATCCGAAGAAGTTACTAAAAAGTGGTAATAAATCTGAATGTGGAAATCTGGATTTAATAATATTAATAACACTGCACAACAGCATGTCTGTTGCATGGAGTTTTTTACATGAATCTGAATCGTTTTACCACGCTGTTTTCAAAACCATACTCAGTTTTCAGCTCTAGTTTTCGCAAAAAATGAGCGTGTCACTTTTTCGAATTTTCCTCGACTTTTTTCACATTTTCGACTGTAATTTCCGAACCAATAATCCTATCGACATGCACTATCGTTGCACTAACAACATCTCACGCCATCTTTTCTAACATTAATCAATTTTATGCGTTCTAAATTGGCGTTGTAATAAGGATTCAAAGTAGGAAAATATTGAATTTCAAGGCGTTTTTTCTGATGGCGAAAATTGTACAGATGTTTCATAAATCAAGTTACGAAGTATATGAATATCTTAAGAAGAAACATCAAGCAATACAACACAGCCAAATGATTCGGCGGAATACACATTCGCATCGAAATAATAGCAAAAATGTCAGTCAAAATTCAGTATTTTTCCTTAAAAAATTAGGAGCCTCAAAATATGCAAAGTTTTTAATTTTTTTTGTTTCGAGCAATTCCAAATATTTTTGTTTTTTGCTTGTACTTCAGACTATAAATGGAACAATGGGGGCCCTTAATTTTTTAAGGAAAAAGTATGAAAAGTGATGAAAATTACTATGGTACATTTTTGCTATTATTTCGATGCGAATGTGTATTCCGAGAAATAATTTAGCTGTGTTGTATTGCTTGATGTGTCGGCTTTCATTATACACCTAACTCGTTAATTGATTTACAAAAAATGTGTATGTTTTTGACCATCAAAGAAAACGCCTTAAAATTCCATATTTTTCGAATTTGAGGTCCAATTACCGTGGAATTTTAAAACTTATAAATATAAGTTGCATCGGAAAAGAAGCCGTGCGGTGTTGTTAATTCAACGAGGTGAAAATGATGTCAATCGGTTTTTTGCTTTAGAAATTACGATCAAAAATATGGAAAAAGTAGAGAAACAACTGAAAAAATTACACGGTACCTATATCTCACTAACTAGAGCTGCTCGAAAAAATCTGAGGATAGATTCGAAATCAGTGCACCCAAATTAGTAAGAAACAGTAGAAAAACTCCATGCAACAGAAAAAAAGTGTTTTTTTGTTGTGCTGTGTAATCGAACCTAAACGAATTGAGCCGAACCGAAGCTAATCTTCAATGTGGAGTAACGAATTTATTGTTTAATGGCTAAAAAGTTGTTTTTACTATTTGGTATTATTTTATCTAAATCTTTCGGACAGTCAGCTATTATCCTGGATGGTTCTTTCCTAACTAACGGGGAATGTTGGGGGAAAATGGGATAGGGGTACGAATAGGATAATTCAAACGGTACTCTTATCAATGGAAAAACAACGGATAAGTTTTGGACCGTGAGCTACACATCTTCAGCTATCAACCTAACCCAACCTTAGCAAACATAACCTAAGTACTTTCCATCGATTTAAAGTAAGCAGTCAGAATGTGGTACTTTAGTGCAGTGATAATGCTCAGAATTAGTGATTACTACTGCTTTTAGAATGCTCTCTTAATTCCACTGTATTATTCAGATGGTATCCACCAATTCAACTTAATAAAAGTCAAAGTTGGTTGATCTGCTAGGAGACACTACAGATTTACAGTTGTCTGTTAAATGTCACACACAAATATCACAAACGCAACCCACTCAAAGCTGGGCACATCTTTCGTTCCACCGGCCGGCTTAACGTTTGGATTTCAACTGGTTCAATTTGGTTGATTTTTGTTTTTTTACTTTAGTTAGTCTTATCATTCGGTCCGCGCAGCGCTTATCAGTGCACAGGGCGTTGCTGTGTATTAGTGACGTCAAATGTGAGCGCTCATGATGCAGTAACCGAGCCGGGCACTTATTACACGAACTGCTGTTGCACTTTTATTGAAGTGTTGACTAAATTAAATTTAATTAAATTAACTTAAAGTTTTTTATATTGTTGCTTTATGGTCTTCAACTAAACTTTTATTGAGATCAATAGAGTCTCAAATAAAGTTATATAAAGTTAAATATTCTGTCTCAGAGGTTCTTTTTTTCGCTAAGGTTTTCTGGCATTTTTGTGCTGAATTAAAAGAAAAAGTATTGGTGCAGAGATGCACCTTGAAGAATGAGTTATCTGCAGTATCTTCCATAAAGAGAACATTCGTTGCTCAGCTCCTCATTAATGACAGAAAAATCAAAAATCATCAATGACAGAAATACAAAATGGCTGCTGTATAATGCCAGAAGGCAACTTAGGTCGCCGCCTTATTGTTTTCGAAATGCATTTGTCGTAGAAAACAAAATGGTTAATGGGCATATAAAATCTTCCAATTGTCTAATTTGTTAGACATTTTTTGATTTATAATTTTTTTTAATATTGAATTTTTCCAATTGTTTATTAAATTTATTTATATATGAAATGGAACTATTTCATATATGAGACCAAACTGTAAGTTAGATACAAAACTGTAATCCAACACATGTACGAGTATAGCGTATTGCTTTAGGTTTTTGGTAATAAAAAGTTTTGGCTGATAACAATTGTAAACACGTTATACGATTCAGTCCTACACGTTCTTAGTAAAATACTAGATTGTAGTGTTTACGATTCTTCTTAAAAAGGCCACGAATGATTACAAAAAGTGCATAAACGCAAAAATGCTCGATTGCTTTTCGCGTTTGTTTTGGAAAACCCCATAACTATTTTGTATATTCCCAGTAGCAGCTTTCGGTGATCGTCAAAGACTTCAACATCTCATTGATTGATTGGGTGGCGTTATCAGAATTTGAGCGAATTTATTTATGGAAGATATTGAAAATCAGCAGCGACCACATCTGAGTTTTTCAAAACACTTCAAGTGCTTCGGCGCTTTGCGAACTCGTAAACAATCTTATCGGCAAATAGCAACTAGAAAAATACTAATCTGTGCGCGCCTCCCTGTTTTATAGCGTTCGCTCTAATTGCCGAGTGCGACAAGTGATAACGTAAAAGAGAAAAACAAAAATGCGAAAAATGTATCTCTATCCAGAGCCACATTTAGCTAAAGTAGCATAAAAGAAGTCAGCAACCGATGCCACTAATTGAACACCTACAATGCATACAAATTAATATAGAACTGGAGTGACCGCGCGACAACGAGTCTATGGAATAGCCGCCCTCACAATACTTACACCAAAAATTCACAGTTTGCCCTCGAATGTCAAGTCACCGATGAAAAAACTCAAGACCCAGCACACTTTTCGTTCCACCGGCCGTCTTTACGTTTGAACTCCAACTGATTCGGTTGACTTTCGTTTTTTACTTTGCTCTGCCAAGTCATCCTTATCAGTCGCAAAAGTGATGTTGCGAGCGTGCTTTCTCGCAGTGCGAGTGACCATTCGGCTGAGCGAGCGTCGGGTATATGCGAGTACTTGAGGAAAGTGTGCGAGTTGAGTAAAAAGTTAAAGCGTTGTGTGCGATTTGCAAGAGTGACAGATTTTGATATATGTTAATTGCGTCTCTTTATTAAACCATTGTTGAGGTTTTTACATACACAAACATGAAAGTACATATGTAGGGGAATTCTGTGTAAGGTGCCACTCTTTGTAATGTGCCACCCCTGCTCGATTTTGACGTTTCAGCAATCCAAGCAAAAAAATTCCTACCGTCATTTAAAGTATATATGACAACATCAATTTTAATGTGGTTTTTGAGGGAATAGACGCAATAACACAGTCTGGGTACAAAAAGTGTCAAATT
The DNA here is from genome assembly GCA_964056695.1 of Melieria picta. Lineage (NCBI taxonomy): Eukaryota > Metazoa > Arthropoda > Insecta > Diptera > Ulidiidae > Melieria > Melieria picta. The sequence continues at coordinate 16,993,340 of OZ057399.1, forward strand.
TGGTTAAGAAAAAACTTAAAAATAAAAACTGAAGGTTCTTCGTGCGGTGAAAAAGAAATCAAATACGTGTAAAAAACTAAGGTAAATAGTGTTGAACTTAATTTTTAATGCTTTTTCATAATCCGAAATGATATCCGGGCATATCGTAAGAGGAGAAAATTTATTCAATGGTTGCCAAAATGGCGTGAAAATGTAAAGTGCCACCTTTTTTTCTTTGTAAAGTGCCACCCCTCTTTTTTCATTGGTTTGTGATCCTATATCGGTAAAATTACTTTTTATTGCTCGGAATCGTCATTAAAATGGATTTAAAGTGTTCTTAGTCAATTTTTCTCTAATCCTTCTTCTTAGTCAATTTTTCTCTAATTCTAATAAATTAGTTCATTTTTTTTTATTAATTTCCATATAATTATTCGTTTTATCCGTTACCATTCAATTTGCATTTTGCTTTCGGTAATTTTCTATTCAAACAAAAAAAAATCATGCATTTTAACTTGAGATTTCTACGTTTTTAGCGAGGTGGCACTTTACATTAAACAATTTTAGGGTGTCGATTTTTATCACTTTGGGAAATTGGCTGTAAAATTAGAATTTACGAAAAATTCAAATGAGGTGTTTCTTTGAATCATAGCTCTTTAAACCCTCTTTCCAACGGTATATTAACATTGGCAATAAGTTAATTTTCTAACGAGTTATACGCAAAAAAGCCATGGGGTGGCACATTACAAAGAATTCCCCTACATAATTCACTTTTTGCAATCATAGTATGAAGATTGCTTGTGAGAGGTATTCCCCACTGGATTGCCACTTTGAGATGTTTAGATAAAATACGAGTTCTAAGAGCTTATCTAGGGGTCAGTCTTAGTAGGTTAGGGGTAGGTCAGAGGTAAGGTTAGTGGTGCTAAATAAGGAGAGATTTATATGTATTTGCTGCAAAATATGTGGAGAGTCACTGAGAGAGACGTATTTAAGTGGTAACACCACTCTATCGGCTGCAAAAGGCCTCATTTGGACAATTTATTTTGGGAGTATGGAAAAAGGGGTATGATATCATAATAATAATAATAATTGACTGGCACGACAGCCCGCTTACGCGAGACTAAGGCCTAACTTCCCGCAACCACCCGTGTTGTGCGTGTGAATTTGTACGCGGGTGGAAGGGACCTACAGTTTTATGCCGGTTCCGAACGGCAGGTTGGGAGCTTTTTCATAAGCAATTTTTACTCTCAGAGGTTTGCCATTTCCAGCTGAGAGGACAGCCACCGAAAGAGAAAACGAGTTTTCCGGCTATTTTTTTTCGCGCAAAGTATACGACTTGGAACAATAACATTTTATTGTCTTTATCCTTTTGCCTGTGGGACTACCTAAGAATGTTCCAAATCAAATTTTGTAGAAATGGTGCACTTAAAAAAAAAAATCTATTTTGGCCAAAAAATATGCAGTAAATTGTTTATAACAACAAAATAACTACTGGGAAAATTTCAAAACGATCTTAAACGTCTTTAAAGCTGTAAACGAGTTCAGCATGCTTTATAGGTTTTCCAAACTGTCAGTTCATTGAAAAAGGATCACTTACGAGGCTGCACAGTGTCCGTTAGAGTCAATTTAGAGGACAGCGTTTTGATTAAGGATTTGATGCACTCCTGCCATGAACCTACCAAAGTCGTAGGTGCTGTAAAATTTGAAGATAAAGTTGTCGTCAATACATAATACCTTAATTGTTTAATTTTGTTTCAAAAAACATGCAACGAAGACGATTATAATTAAAGAAAATATGTAGACTGAAATTTGTGTCGACAATATTTTACAAAAATAGTTAATAGTATTGTGGACCACTTCTTCTAGTCGATCTCATGTGAATACTAAATATTATTGTTTTTGTATGTTCATAACCACAACATATACAATTTTTTTTATTTTTGTTACTTTAGAGAAGATTCGACTCCATACAACCGCGGGACAAAATTAGAAGGAGTGGTCTGTTCTTAATAATATTTGGTATACTAGTTAATCATGGTCTGCTGAATTGAAATCTCCATTTTGTTTTTCTTAAACTTTTGCAGTTTGGCAATGCCTGAGACTTAAACTTGCAATTTTCGTCATTTTTGGAGAGCTATAGCTCCAAGTGGGTTGGCTAGATTTTTCAGATTTTACATTTAATCGGTAACGTCAACATTGAGAATTGCAAAGAGTAACAGAAATTGCCTTAGGACCCTTTAGTTTTGCAATAAAAACGATAATAATAGATGTATGTTTTGCTTTTTTGCAGTTTTCTCAATTTTTCATGCTGATTGCATACTTTTAGGGATGAAAAAATTAATGTTGTCGAAAAATAGGTGTTTAAACCACTTTTCAAATATAATTATTTTCTGAGATCAGGAGATATCGGAGGATGTAATTACATTATCCGACAAACAAAGAATACTTCTTAAAATAAAAAAAATCCAGGAACATACTTTCACATACTTTTTAGATATTTTCCTCTAAGCTTTGCCAATTTTTAGATTTTTAATTTAGAAAAATATTTTGAATTAAAAGTGATGTAAAAGCCGCAGCTTTACAAATTTTGAGAAAACATTAGAAGCGAAAATGGCCACATAATTTCTTAATCTATATTGAAAGTTTTAGCAGCTTCTTGGTAACCATGTATTTTTACAATTTTTGTTACTCAATAGACTAAAAAACAGAAATTATGTGTTTACATTTTTTTGTGAAAAAAGTTTCAACTTTGAGCCGCTTTTGCACACACACTAATTAATTTTCTGCACAGATTTATTTGAGGATTTATTAGTTGGAGTTTTACCTTTCAAATTACATCAAAATCGTTAAATTCTGAGACTATAAATTTTTTTTGAATTTTGTCTATGGAACGAATCACTATGCACAGCCGTGTATGTTGCCACGGTAACCGCTCAATGTTTGATCAACATTTTAAGTGAACTGATTGTCTGAGACGGACTTGAGTAAAATTTTAAATTAAACATTTTTGAAAACAAGAGCATTTTCAACAAAACACCAAAATGGAAGTTATGGAAGAAGGAAATCTTATGGATCGGGTGCCAGTGCTGTTGCAGCGCGACTTGCAGTTTTACCAAGTGAGTGCAGCAATCAGTGCACATTGCCGTTGTCTATTTGGCATTGTACTCACTTATGAAGCGTTTTCACTTACTCACAGACTCACCAGCGTGTGTTGCAAGAACGCATTTGTCCCGGTGTGGTGGGCGGAAAGCTGGATTTTCCTCGTTACGCCTCTTTTGCTGCAATTAAGATGGTGCTATGGTAGGTATTATGTAGAACTGGGTGCTTGTGATGTAACAATGGATTCCACAGGTGGGAAGATGAGTATTTCGCTTCATATCGCAAACATTCGGGTCTCTTGCACACGGAAAAAGAATTGGCCGACGGCGATTTCGTAAGTTTTGGTCGCCACAAAACCCTAAACTCAATGTCTTCAAAATACATACAAACACTTTTAGGCATCGGTAATTGTGAAAAATTCGGATCCGGAAAAGTTTGTGAGTCTGGTGACTAAATCTGCGGACTTGTTGCTGGAACATTTGCATCTGTTGTCGCAGGAGTCATTGGATCATGCGGACCTGTCCGTACTGACTGCCACCATTGGAGCGGCGGCGCTCGTGCGCAACTGCCTGAACGTGTACATGCAGGCGGCCACCGTCAAGGTGTACCCGCCGAAGGGCAGTGAGAAGGGCGGCGCCTTGAAGGTATAGACGCCCCGTCTGCCTCAGTGATTTGATTCTTCCTCTATCTATGTGACCTTTTTGAAGCTCTCCTACAAGCAATACTCGCAATTGGCCGAGGCGCTAGCCGAGCGACTGTTGGATCTGCACTGTCGTCTGCTTTTGCTGTACATTGTACAGGACGCCGACTGTCTGCACTGGGAGGACACGCAGACCTTCTTCGAGTCCGAGCGCGGCTCGTACACGGTGCAAATGTGGTGGCACTATATGCGCGGCACAAAGGACGATCTGTGGAACTCGGTGCCGCCGAAAATGGCGCAGCGCATCTTTGCTGGCATGCTGAACGAAACGCTGAGCGTGCTCACGGTCCGCTATGCGCAGATTGTGACCAGTGCGGCGCGCGCTCAGCTGCACTTGGCCGATATCTGCAATATGCTGTTCTGTGTGGCCGAACTGCTGCCGCACATTTGCGAAAGTGGCGAAGCCTACGTGGGTAAGCATACACACACACACACACACACATGTAAATTTATCTAAGCTACCGCATTACGTAATCTCTGAAAGAACCGCAGACAGGGGAGCAAGAGTGCACAATTACACTCCACCGCACACTTGTTCCCGCTGCCCGCGCGCAGGTCTGCGACAAATTGCATCTAATTAACATTAATTCGCATTGCACACAACTGCGCACATCAGGATTGCAGCTGGCAAGCCAAAGTGTCATCATCCGTGACGTACATGCCAAGTGTCGAGAACTCTTTTACTGCCTGCTGTTGCGTGGCGCACCACTTGGAGTACTCTCAAAGGTGGGTGCCACTCATTAATAGTAACGAAAGCAACGCAAATTATGCTATGAGGCTTGAACGTACGAGTAGATAACGTTTTGCTCGTCATGGTCGTAAATATTTGACGATTGTTTGAGAAATTCTACACTAGCCGTTGAGCTTTTAATTAGAAATGAATGCAATTTTAAGTATTTAAAATTTTAGGGGAGCATTTAAAGAGGGTCTTCTAGTCTAAAGAAGTGTTTTATTTATTTTTATAGATTTTATATATGAAGACCATAATTTTCTTTCCATTTATTTTGTCTTTGTGCATGTTTGAAGTTTAGAAAAATTAACAAAAGAGCAAATTTTATACAAAATTGACGAAGCTATAAGTTCATGTGTAGCATCCCAAGGGGGAAAAATAATCGCAGAAATGCCAAACTTATAAGAAGAATTGTAAAAAATATTGAAAATAAGGGTTGTGTGCAGATACAAATGTCGATTCAATCAATACTGAAAGGGGAAACATAGATTGAAACGATGAGTGCACGCAAACCTGTGAGGGTAGATTGTTGCTTGTAAAAAAGCCCGATTTTGTTCTTCGCAATTGGCATAAATAGTTTGATTGCTTTAAATCAGCTACATACATACGTATTACGCCATATCGTTAGGGGATTCTAGTATGTGCCATGAGGAGATTCAGTGTGTCCAAGTCACACACTGACGGGGTTTGGCTTAAGATGCTTCCTCCTTAACTCTTGATTGAATTACTTATTGAGCTTAACTCACTTGGAATCAGAACATTCTGTTAAATTTTCATAATCTCGTCGGCAGCTTTATTGATTGTTTTCATCTTTGGGGGCTTTAACTACATACATACATACATATACTATATAACACCATGCGACAAAAATTAAAAAAATTGTTCACACCGCAAAAAATCCATATGGGCGTGAAACTAGAGACCAAACATAGTAATACTGTGTACTCAGTTTTTTATTTCTACATCCTTTGTCCTTTTAAAAGGACTGAAATTTTGACACGTGATCAAGGAGATTTTGGGTTTTAACATACATACTTACTTTTCAAGAATATTTTATATAAAGTTTCAAGGATATAAAGGATTAAAATTTTCAAAGGACCTTTTTCATATCCTTTTTTTACAAATAGATAAAAAATCAATCTTATTTAAATTCTTAAGCCTTTCCTCTTTCATTTGATATACATATCGCCATATTGTAACGAGGTTAAGTATTTTTTATATTTTTTTTATTTTTTATCCCCTTCAAAATTTTGAAGTCCTTTTAAAAGGGCAACGGATGTAGAAATGAAAAACTGAGTACGCAGTATTACTATATTTGGTCTCTAGTTTCACGCACATATGGATTTTTGCCGGTGTGAAAATGCTGTCGCACGGTGTAAGTTATAACAAACATTGAGTGCAGCACACGTTCCTTTGAATCTGTGTTACATGTCGACAGGTCTTTCGCAAGGGAATTGAAAATATGGAAATGTTCTCGTCGCGCCAGGGTCTGCCTAGTGCGTGGATAATTTTCGCCCTGCCGCGTCTATTTCCCAAGGAGCAATCGTGCCAGTGGGTAACCGAGTTTGCCGATCTCAACAGCTGCACGGCCATCTCGCTCGAGCTGAGGGTGCTGCTGGCTTTTCCCGAGGCCGATTGGTCCTATTTGCTGAAGGTAGTGTCATTCATTCAGTCATTCTAGGCGGGGTCTACCTAATGCCGCTTGCGTTTGTGTACAACTAGGTGCTGCTGATGCGCGACGCCTATGTGACTGGCATAATTTTGCGGCATTTGTTGCTTTACCAGCCGTCAGCGGAGAATTTCAAGAACGTGGCCAAACATTCCTTTATCGAAGGTGCTGACGAACGAAAGAAATGCGAGGCGTTTCTTTGTCGCGGCGAATGCTTCAATGTCTCCGATTTGATTGCCAACGATTTAGGTTTGGTTGCTTAGTGGTTGGAAACTAACTAACAGTTCACGAACGCCAATGCGCATTGCAGATCCGGTGGGCCAGTCCAACTATCAGATTGTGCTGTCACTGACGTACCTGCTGGTGTCGGTGGGCAGGGCCGTTGACATTAAGGCGTGCCTGATCAGAACCCTAGACGACATTTGTCCGCCTGGCTGGAGCGACTGCCTGGACAAGCGACAGGTTTTCGTTGCAAATTCGTTCATGCATTGGAAATTAGAGTTGCACTGTGTTTTGTAGGTCTGGAATCAGAAGCGACCGCCCTGGCTGGAGGCGTGCATGCACTTTGTCTATCCGGTGCTGGACTGTGTGGTGCAGATGTTGGTGAATGCGGTGGAGGCGGGCGCCAGCATGTACCAGGCCATGTCGCTGGCCTTGACATGTGTGTCCGAAATGTGGGAGTGCATACCGGAGGGACTCTACAAGGTTACTTCTCTGCTGCAGGATGTGATTCCGGTGTCGACTAGGCCGCTCAGTGATTCGGTGCTCATGCAGGTGGTTTTTGCTGCGCTCTACACGGAGCTGATAAAGAAGGCCGAAGCATTTGAGAAAGGTTGCATTGTGTTATTGTTGTTGTCAATAATTTTTAGATTTTGCGTTGCAGTAAAGAATAACGCTAAAGCTTCCATTTGCTATTCAATATCCGAGGCCATCTGCTCCATCGACGAGGATGACAAACACACCGACCAAATTGATTTGTTCCTGAAACAGGCCACGGAGGGCATTGTTCTGGAAACCGACTACTCGATGCGTTCGTTGGCGCGCGATGGTTGTGGCGGCTTCAGCGCGGTCAGCACCGTTAAAATCGATGATTTGGCTAACTCAGAATCGGATAGGCTGAGCCACAGCCCGCCGGCCAACTATGCCATGGAGCTGGAAGTGGGCATTGCCGACTATATAGCAGAGGTGCTGGTCAGCGATGTTCTGACAACGGACATTGGCAAGCAGGCGCTGAAGGTGAGCAAGTCGTGGTCACAGCGAGTTCAAATACAACTGCACTTTTAGGTCAGCTATAATTATCTGAAAAACAACAAAGAATGGCTAATGGAGCAGCTGGGCACAAGTGAAAACGAGCCCAGCGCATTTCAGGGCGTACAGGGCCAGAACATAACGGAGCCCAAGGAGTCTATATTGACGTCAATGTTCTTTATTGGCAATACGCCATTCGATCAGGTGAATATGACTTTGAAATTGGCTTCTGACTTGACGTGAATGCATCTCCGTTCACACAGCTGCTGAGTTGCGCGCTGAAAATCGACTACGTAACTTGGCTGCAGACGCCGCTGTCATTGAACCCGGAACGCGCTTGGCTGCAGCTGTCGCGACGCTGCGATTTTCAGGAGAATACGAAACTTTCCATGCCGGAAGTGGCCATGGTAGCTGGCATCACAAAAGTAATGAAGAAGCGTAAAGATTATGGCAAGTCGTAAGCAAAACATGGATGGAAGCTACGCAAAATACAACAATCGGGACAGCAATATGTGTAAAATTGTCCCATCAGTTTAAATGCTTTTTTCATAAATTTTGCGCAATTAAATTTGTGTTAGATGCACGTGGGGAAATATTGAAAATGAAATGTTGGCTTCGCTTCGATGGTTAATTTTGCTATTTACAAAATGTTGATCATACGCACCGCTGCACAAAATGTTGGTCTATTGAATTCTGGTAAAAATTGAAATAAATAAAAATAAAATAAATAAATACATAAAAATAAAATAAAATAAATAAAACCAAGTGTTGGAGTTCAGGCGCCTGAAGGCGTGTGAATAATATTAAATTTCAGAATGTTACTCATACGCACCGGTGTCTACAACTGCTTCAAATACATATGTGTGAGTGAGTGAGTAAATATGTGCAAATGTTTTAATACCGTAAGCTAAACGTCGCTTAACCGTTAAGCAATTTCGATGACGGCGAGAGGGGAGATGGAGGTTGAAAAAAATATACCAGAATAATCATGTTTTTTGCATCACAGCTCACAATGAACGAAATTGAGCCAAAAGCGGACAACTGGACAAAAATCTAAAAGACAAGAACAATAACATGTAAAATGCTAAGAAAGCACAAAGCGACAACAGCAACGTCGTTTGCGAAGAAAGACAGTGTTGTTGTTTGCGGCGGCGAATTATGCCAGCAGTGGCGCTGTGTTTGGCATGCGACAGCAGTTGGCATTGTTTTGGTGGGCTGGCGCATAGCTGTCGGCGTGCGTGAACTGCTTAGCCGTGCCAGTTATGAATTAATGCAGCCACACAGCACCCCGCCAGGCGGCCGTCGTCGCAGCCAGCCACATTTGAGTCGACGTAAACAACGCTGGCGAAGCTGGTTGGAAAAACAACAGCATCAGCTTCACCGCTGAAGCGAAAGCCGAAGCCAAAGCACGAATGCGCGCAAGCATCAGCCAATGCCGGCAGCAAATTGGCAGCAGCAGCAGCAGCGGCGGCAGCAGCAGCATCATTCGGTGTTTGGTGCTTGTCGCTGTCGGACGTGTGAGCAATAAGCAGTTGCGATACGCTGAAGTTCGGATTCGGCGACATTGTTTGGTGCAAATGCCAAAAGAGTTAAAAAACGATAAAGACCACGTTGACAAAAACAACAGCACTGAGTGAAATGTGTACAATTTGAAACGAATCGGACGAATCGAAAAAGAATTCCATACATTGATATTACTCATACGCCCCGTAACGCAATTGCGGCCGCATGTAATCGTGTTTTTCCCCAAAACTTGGTGCAAAACTTTTTGAAAAGAAAAATATGGTTCGTATATCCGGCGGTATTGCTGTGCTGTGTAGTGCATCACACTGCAGTGGTTTGACGATTGCCAGTTGTCAAGCAGCGAACCAGTTGAACTCTGTGAAATCATAAAAATTGCATGCAATTTAGCAGCAGGCAAACACATACACACGCACTAATATAAAATCAAACAGGGACGCACAAACATTGGTGGCGCATGTTGTGCTAACGCTTTAGGGAGTTGCATGCATCGCGCGCTGCAGCAGTTGCACACTTCGGCGGCAGTGGCGTGCACATTGTCGCATTCGCGTCGCGAACACACACACACTGGCAAATGGCTGGCAGATAAGCGCGCGCACACACACACGCACAAAAGTGCCGATTAGAGCGTAAAGGGTGGCATTTTCATTGGTTGCATTGTAAGCTCTACGGAACGGATCATTTGTGGCCGTCTCTTTCGAACGGCTTTGCTTGTCGTTTGGCGCTTTGGCAGTTAACTGCGAGATGTTTGCCAAAAACCCTGTTTGATTTACACACAGCCTGAACGTGCAAACATAAATATTTACATACATACAGGCAACATGACGGCACATTTAACAGGCATATGTATGCATGTATTCGCGTACGTATTTGTGGCAGCTGCACACACACACACACACATAGGAAAATGTGGTGCAATGTCAATGCGTACAGCGTGCTTTAAATTTGCAGTGCAAAGTCGTTAAAGGTGCTACATTGTGTGATAAAATGTATACTATATAGTATGTACATAAGTATATGACATGACAGACCAAAGGAGGAGGAAGGAAGCGGCAAGTAACCTGCTTCTGCAAATGCAAGTGTCTTTTTTAGAAGATGGAAAACTTTAAAAAAAGACAGTAGTAGACCGCATTCTTACCAAGTAAAACTACCTCTTGTTCAGACACATGTCGAAGCGGACCTCATGGCGGACACCTTTTTCCAGTACAGTTGTACCTTTTATAATTTAATAGTTGTCTGTTCAAACCGCATTTGAAGGCTGTATTGGGAGCTGTTCACGGACAAAGCGTTAACTTTTCTAGTTTCCTAAAAGCAAATGCCTATAGATGAGTTTTAATTTTGGGTTATTTAGATAGTTTGGGCTCGTTATTTGATTCTCCGACCCTCTGATTTATGCTTTAACGTACTAACCACTGAGTTATGGCACTGCTTCTTTGGTTAAGTTTTCCGGTTTTGAATTTGATTTGGTAAGAAAGGAGCCAAGTATTTCGGCATTTTTAAGCCGTTCAAAAATAATTTCGATCATTAAAATTTTTGCATATAGGGGATCAAAAGTTTGGTTTAACTCGCAACTGTCAGGTGAGTGGGAAGCCCTAAAAACTTACATGATCCTTTATAATATTAATTTCGTGGGGTAAAGTTAGTTGGGTCTTCTAATGGTACCAGCTTTATTTACTCCTTGAAGCGTGATAACTCTTGGCAATTGTTCAGTGGAAACGAACAATCTGATGCCATCTTATTAAGAAGTCCTTTGAACAAGTCAACCTAACACTGCAGTTCATCTCAGAGTTTGTTTCGGTTATGGTCTTTGAGGCGTTTCTGTCAAGTGGTAAATAGTTTTTTTTTTCCAAATCCTCTCTTTAAATTTGCACAACCTTTCAATAGAAAGTTTTTCTGACGATCCAGTGACTTTTATTAATGCAACATTATTCCTTCAACCTGTATGTATTCATAACTTGAAGCCACTAATCTCACAAATGATCTTTATCCTTTGACTTTCTATCCGTTCGTTTTAAAGTTTCAGTCACATATCTTATTAATTGATTTTTTTTTGGACAGTCCAGCGACCACAGAATATCCCTACTAATGCCTCGTTGAAGAACGATTTAAAGCTTAAAAGACAACAATTTGAAGGTAGAACTTGTGTATACTTGCCTGGAATCCCTTGACAAGTTTGTCCGTTCGATTTAAACTGAATCTGTCTAATCAACTAACAGTCAGTTGGCAAACTTTCATAGCACCCTGTATAATTTGGTTGCGCACATTTGGCGCTGTGTGTGTTCTCGTTATTGCGTTGTTGAACTTTGGTCCTCACTTCGTTCTGTAGATAAGTGATTCGCGGAAACTGCAGGCTTTCGCTTACTACTGACCGCCACTCGCGAAATTAAAGTTGCACTTAAATTTGCATAAATGTCAATTGCGCATTGCTGTACAACTGTGCAATAACACTAATTTGCCATTTGATACATTGAAGTTGCCGCTGATTGTTACTGTGAGTGCGTTAAAGTGCAACGCGGACACTTAATAAAGTACGACACTGCAAAAATGTGTTTAAAGTAAAAGAGAGAAAACTTGAAAAAAAACTCTGGCAACTACTTAAATGCTTGTAAAATATACGTTCATCACTTTCGCGTATTGTTGTTGTAATAATGCAGCTGGCAAGCCGGAGCACTTAGTGAACGGTGCCAACTTTGTACATCATCATTTAGCAGCGCCAACATGAATCAATTGAATCGACGGCGGCGTCAATCGGCGGAGCCCTGTGACTGCCTACGTCCTATCATTAGAATCTTTGGTGTAATGACCGCATTTGGTGAGTAGTTACCACTATATATCTATGTACCAATGCATATGTAAGCAATATAATATTTAAAATATAAACATGAGTAGAGATGGCACAATAGTGCCATGTGTTAGTTGAGGCTTTGTTGGTCTTTGAAAATATTTACTGTGGTGACAGTGGATGTGTGTAGGGTAGATTGGTAACTGGTAAGAGGATTTTGTTAGTAAATTTTTTACACTTATGATGCAACAAACAGGACTACTCGATTCTTAAAAAAATCGACAGTACTCGACTCTTGAATGCGCCGATCTCAAAGTATTCACTCGAAAGTATTCATTGTCGATACTTGTATTCGGAATCAAAATGTATAGTTCGAAGTATCAAATCGAATCCTAAAGAAGTTTTTTTTAGAAAATAAATACCAAAACAAATCTCAAAAAGTCTTTTTAGAAAAGTTAGCACGTGATAACTTAATTGAAGGTTGTAAATGGTAATATTTTGTTTGGCACGTAGGATGGGAATAACGAACGACGGTAGCTGCAGACCATGTAAAGAGATCGGCAGTGCTCTGTTCCTAAGAAAGTTAAACTAGTTCTGGAGAAGGCGGGCCAGAAACATAGTAGATGTCGTACAACAGCTGACGATCCTATAGTATCTACTATGCATCTGCCCTATTATCTCCAGAACTTCTTTAACTTGCTTAGGACCACCAATTTTCTCAGAACTAGAACAGATATGGAAGCAAGACTGTGAACATCGTTGGACATTTGTAAAATATACTCGCATTATAACGGATTTAATGATCTCTGAACTTCGATTGGTATGGCTCGATTCGAACTGGGTCAATGCGTGCCTTTTCTAGCAGACACCTTAACAGTTCCTCATCCACTGCATTCAGTTGATCCAATTTTGCACAACGTTCTTGAACATTATTATCGAGCTGTATAGAATTACACGATTTTTGAGGCCAAATCACATGTCCAAGCAGTGGCGCCCACAGAGGAGATTTGAAACCTCAAATTCCTCCCCAAATACAAAAATTGCTGAGGTTAAAAAATTGTACTCAAAATTCCCCCATCCCACAGTGATTCGACTCCATACAACCGCGGGACAAAATTAGAAGGAGTGGTCTGTTCTTCATAAAATTTGGTATACTAGTTAATCATGATCTGCTGAAGTGAAATCTCCATTTTGTTTTTCTTAAACTTTTGTAGTTTGGCAATGCCTGAGACTTAAATTTGCTATTTTCGTCATTTTTGGTGAGCTATAGCACATAGTGTGTTGGCTAGATTTTTCAGATTTTACATTTAATCGGTAACTTCAACATTGGTAATTGCTAAGAGTAACAGAAATTGTCTTAGGACTCTTTAGTTTTGCAATAAAAATGATAATAATAGACGTATGTTTTGCATTTGTGCAGTTTTATAAATTTTTCATGCTGATTGCATACTTTTAGGGATAAATTAAATACATTTTGTCGAAAAATAGGTGTTTAGACCACTTTTCAAATTGGATTATTTTCTGAGATCGGAAGATATCGGAGGATGTAATTACATTATCCGACAAAGAAAGAATGCTTCTTAAAATTAAAAAAAATCCAGGAACATACTTTCACATACTTTTTAGATATTTTCCTCTAAGTTTTGCTAATTTTCAGATTTTTAATTTTGCAAAATATTTTGAATTAAAAGTGAAGTAAAAGCTTCAACTTTGTAAATTTTGAGAAAACATTAAAAGCGAAAATGGCCACATGATTTCTTATTCTATATTGAAAGCTTTAGCAACTTCTTGATAACCATGTATTTTTACAATTTTTTTTTACTCAATAGACTAAAAAACAGAAAATATGTGTTTAAAATTTTTTGTGAAAAAAGTTCCGACTTTGAGCAGCTTTTGCAATTGCACTAATTACTTTTTCGCACAGATTTTTTGGGGTTTTCTTAGTTGGAGTTTTACCTTTCAAATGACTTGATGTCATTGTTAAATTCTGAGACTATAAATTTTTTGAATTTTGTCTATGGAACGAATCACTGTGCATCCCTCCAAATATGAAATCCTGTGTGTGGCACTGTATCCAAGTAATAACTTCATAATTGAATTTTGTTTTCAATAAACCGATGGATTCTAATGCCATCTTCTGAATCGATGTAGGTATTTCATGTTTTGAACGGAGGACTCGTCGATTCGCTTCGAATTATAATGTTGGCTGTAGCATAAATTTAAAAGAAGTAAGCATCGATGAAAACCATAACAAACTGTTTGTTATTTGTTCTGGTGTTTCAAATTTGTTCCACTTCAAACCCTAAATGTGGTACTAACTTCATCAAAAGTACGATGAACTGTTGTCGATTATTACAATCATAAAATTTTCATAATTTTCTATGTGTTTCACGCACTGAAGACCGGTTTTAAAAAAAAAACTTGAACAATTACACTGTACAACAGCATTTTTGCAACAAAGTAACGACCATATATTTCTGAAAGAGGACGTCCTACTGATCATTTTTGCCGAACAAAGTAATAGTCTAGCACGTCTGAGTTTTTTGTAATTTGCGCATAAAAGTTAAAGGGGTCTCTGTAGACCTTTACACGGAAAGTATAAAAACTTGTAGACCTAGAGCTGTGATGTCTAAGACCAAGTTGTTTGCATTAAAAGTGTGAATATTTTTTGTATACACATCAACCCCCCTCCCCCTTTCCTTACCCCCTTTTTCATGTTTCTCGGAAAAATTTTTCATAAAAAGCTTGTATTGAGTAAAATATTGAAAAAAATACTATATTGTCTGTTGCGAAAATATTCCTCATTAAAAAATAGGGGGGGTCTTCAAACACGAAAACTTTCTCAAAACTTCCCCCAAAAAAATAAAAAGTCTTAAACAAAAAACCTTCATTTAATACTTTTTTCATAAATTGCTAGCTCTGCTTGAGATGTTGAGAAAAATGTTGAATATTAAAAAAAATAAATATTTTCCATTGGAAAATAGTTCATGTGGTCTTCAAATAATGAAATCCTAAAAAGTCCGCTCTTAATAAAAGAAACAATTATTGGCGCGTGAGTCCTTTGATGATGTGTTGGTGTAGTGCAATGAACGGAAGGGCTACATAACATTTGATAGCTGATAGCTGCTTTAACAATGTATGCCTAAGACAAGTTCGATCACTCCAAAACATATCTTTTCACAATAAATTAAATTAGATAAAATGTATACTTCATTATAACTCAAACTTCAATAATTTATTGAAATATTTATTTATTTTAGTCAATTTAATTTGTTTTAGTTTTTCATTACAATGTAACAACAAATAGTGTAGCAAAAATATGCACTGTATTATT
Organism: Melieria picta; assembly: GCA_964056695.1. Lineage (NCBI taxonomy): Eukaryota > Metazoa > Arthropoda > Insecta > Diptera > Ulidiidae > Melieria > Melieria picta. Next base: position 17,008,399 of record OZ057399.1, read on the forward strand.
ATATTTTTGTTAGTAGATTTGCTGCAGCAAATATGTAAAAAACGTACACTTTAACAATTACCCACAGAAACGTTGCATGATTTGCATTTAGCTTGTTGATGTCAAAGGTGGATTGTAAATTGTGTAATAACGAGTATTAATTGCCGAGTTGCACGTTTACTCGCAACATTTGTATTAAGATACAACAACTAGAGTGCGTGTGTGTGTGATCAGGTAATAAATATGTAGTATGCATTCTTGTGAGTTTCCTCACAAACCACCAATTAAGCTTCAAAGCAGAGAATGACGAGTGACGACAATCTGTCATTGGCTTCTAAATACGCAAAAGTTCAGCTCTTGAACTGGGACTAAATGGCATTTTACGTTTAATTTTGATGTGAAATTGTTTAGTTTTTCAATGTCACTAAGAGATCATTGAAAGATTTAGGCGTATCATTATGTAAAGTGGGCCCATGGCGAAGCAGTGGCGCACACACGGTTTCATTTCGGGGAAGTTTGCGTACAACTTTTGAACCCAATACCATTTGGAACTATATTTTTTACCAACACTTTTTAATTTAGGGGTATTTGAACCCTAAAACCCGCCTGTGTGTGCCACTGCACAGTGATTCGTTCCATAGACAAAATTCAAAAAATTTATAGTTTCAGAATTTAACGATTTTGATGTCATTTGAAGGGTAAAACTCCAACTTAGAAAATCCCAAAAAATGTGTGCAAAAAATTAATTAGTGTGTGTGCAAAAGTGGCTCAAAGTTGAAACTTTTTCCACAAAAAAATTTAAGCACATATTTTCTGTTTTTTAGTCTATTGAGTAAAAAAAATTTTAAAAATACATGGTTACGAAGAAGTTGCTAAAACTTCAATAAAGATTAAGAAATGATGTGGCCATTTTCGCTTTTAATGTTTTCTCAAAATTTGCAAAGCTGAGGCTTTTACTTCACTTTTAATTCAAAATATTTGTCTAAATTAAAAATCTGAAAATTGGCAAAACTTAGAGGAAAATATCTAAAAAGTATGTAAAATTATGTTCCTGGATTTTTTAATTTTAAGAAGCATTCTTTCTTTGTCGGATAATGTAATTAAATCCTCCGATATCTTCCGATCTCAGCAAATAATTCAATTTGAAAAGTGGTCTAAACACCTATTTTTCGACAACATTTATTTTATTTATCCCTAAAAGTATCCAATCAGCATGAAAAATGAAAAAATCTGCACAAATGCAAAACATACATCTATTATTATCGTTTTTATTGCAAAACCAGGGGGTCCTAAGACAATTTCTGTTACTCTTTGGAATTATCAATGTTGACGTTACCGATTAAATGTAAAATCTGAAAAATTTAGCCAACACACTTGGTGCTATAGCTCTCCAAAAATGACGAAATTTGCAAATTTAAGTCTCAGGCATTGCCAAACTAGAACAGTTTAAGAAAAACAAAATAGAAATTTCAATTCAGCAGACCATGATTAACTAGTATACCAAATTTTATGAAGAACAGACCACTCCTTCTAATTTTGTCCTGTGGTTGTATGGAGTCGAAGCAATCATTTCTAGTCATAAACAAAGTCAAAACTTGTTTGCTAAAAATCGCTATTACCTACAATTTTTCTCTAAGTACAGTACAACTTTTTCTCAGACGTAATCGAACTTGTTGCTGCTGTAAACGGCAATTTTAGCGAATCTTAATTGCATTGGTCCTTAACTGTCCACTTATTTGTATACCTCACAGCCTATAAATGTGGCCATTTAATGGGTTTATTTGCAGCAGACTGCATTACAAATTTCAATTTTTTATACAGCAACTAGAATGATTGCAATGCTTACTCCTCGCATTAATTATTCAGTTGTTATGTCTAATGCAATATTAATTATCGGCGCACAACTTTACTGCAATACGTTCTTATTTAAACCGACTGTGAAATTACTGGCTACGACACGTCTGTGTGGTTGGTGAATTATAGTCTGTCAACGCACATGCAGACAGTTTCAAATGACTGACGAAACCTGAGAATTTTCCGGCACTGGTTTGTATGTAACATAGTTTCATGATTTCGAAGACAAATAAATAGCTAATGCTTGCTTTCGCTGTTGTTTAAAATTACACTTGTGTGTGTATCAATGCTTTGAAGTATTAGAGATTGTTGGATGGGAATTTATTTAATTGTGAGATAAATGTTTAAAAGTGGGGAAAAAATGCTCAAATAAGAGATTTGATTTTCTTGTTCATCGCTCTAGAAACTCAACGAGAGTTCATTTTATGTTTTGGGTACATTAATCGATGAAGTTTTGCAAGGGTAGAATTAGGCTATCGCTAGCTGTCACAAGCAGTGAGACCTGGGGCCTAAATTGGTCTAAAAAACGATAGAAAAATTAAAATACTTAAAAAAATATGTAAAGAGTCAGTGTTTTACAATTATTTTATTACATTTTACACTTTCATGTTTAAAAAATGAAATAATAAAAAAAAAATATGAATAAAATAATATAGGGGAATGTTAGATGGTTTGAGTCATCTTTTGCTTGCTGAATATAAAATTTTACCAGATAGAGATATCAATAACTTTGATATACCGCTAGAAACGTTGAGGTTATACCTACCCGCCTGCATCATTTCTAAAAAAAAGCACTAAACCGACCCCCTAATCGATACCGTTTAATCACTGAAGAATGAACAAAAAATAATAATTAGGCACCGAATAAATCCAAGTCATTGAAATTGCATTTTTTTCTCATTTAAAACTAGAATGCCCAAGGTTGTCATTTTGACTACATTGAGGTCTTTTATTGTAAAAAATTTTTGTTGCATCGCTTTCTAAAAAAATATCTTACGTGACTTTTATTAATTTTTAAAGCTAAATGGAATAAATAAATTTAAAAAATTGTAAACAAATTTTTTACCCCAATTTTGCAAAATTTACCTAAAATGCCAAAATTTTGACTACCTATATAAAATTTTCAGCAAATCTTACTGATAAATAGACAAATATGCATCTTCAATTGCGAAATATGAAAATATCAAATAATTGCAAACATTTAAAAAAATTATATCATAGTAGGTTGTGACAATTCCCAAGTTTTTCAATTCAAAATTCACTCATAAAATTCATTCAAAAATTCCAAATTCCAAATTTCATTCCATTTTATCCAATTTATGTGAAAAGTACGCTATTTTATTTAAATGAATTTACTTTGTAATCCATAAAAAATAAAAACTAAATGCTTATTTTAGTTTAATCTCGTGTACATTTATTCATATTTGCTACTTAAAAACCAATAAAATTAAAAAAGTCAGTAAACAATAATGTAGTCAAAATTACTACATATGGACATTTTAGGTATGTCAGATTGTCGGGCATTCTAGTGTTAAGACATGATACATCAAAAATTTCAAGCTGTAAATCTTAATTTTTCTAACGTAAAATTCAAACATTTTTTGTTAAAATTATAAATTTATTTAAACGTATACTATGGAAAAAAGGGCAATTTCAACATTTTAGTCATCAGTTTTGTAATCGAATTTTAGGTTGATTTGTCCCCATCAACCTTTGCACAGTTCTACCGGATATAATTTTCAAGGTTTGAATATACATTTTGTTAAAAGTTTTGATTGTTGAAGATGGTTTGAAATATTTCCGTAGATTTACTTATTTCCAAAATTGCCGAATATTGTTCAATCCGCAGGAGCTGTCAGCAATTTGGGGGTCTATGTCCTTTGCAAAAAAATCAAAATTTTTACTTTGGTAACAGTCGTTACCGGCAGCGAAGTGATGGTAGGCTGCCAAATGGCATCAATAAATGTGTGTAGTTCTGTGTCGTCTTATTAGCGGTCGTGGCCTCTACTCATTTGGATGTAAATCTGCATTCATCTACCAAGAATGTAGTGGAACATTTGCCACACTGACAAATTGCCTGCCACACCATAATCCAGCATAAATATTTAAATGTTAAAATTTTTCTAATGTTCCGGAATTTAGGATTTGTCTTTGCATAATGACTTTTTCCTCCAGCAGCGCCCTGGTATTTAGTATCGAAAAATCGATTTTGATATATGTACGTTTCATCATCCATAACGACGCACGCTTTTTTATGGCCCGCACAGCCATTTACATCGCTTAATGGCAGCTTTTATTGTATGTTTTATTGTTACCTCCTTGGAACTGAATATGTTTCTTAAGACTTCACACCTTAGGCTATTCTTATTCTTAAAACGTAAGAGTAGTGTTATGGTTTGGGGATGTGACAAACTTTAGCAGTTTTTGATGTACCACTTCTTAATAGAATTCATTAATTAAAATAAATACAAGTAGTTAATTGAAACTTTACTTCAAATAATTTTCCTTATTTAAAAATATTGACTCAGCAATAATTAAGTAATTATATAAATAATAAAAAAATTATATACTTATTTATATTTTTACTGCACATTGAGCATTACTATTGCTTTATTTAAATAATTGTTAATTTTTGTTTGTTATTGTCAGTTAGTATCTTCTATATGGAAAGGTTCTATTAGTCGTCTTTCGTGTAGGAAGTTATTGAGTAACCACTTTGACGCAATGACACGTGTATTATATGTACACAAGTAGCTGGCCTATCACCTTAAAGTGACTCGTTCAATTAATTCCAATGCAACCACTTTGAGCACTTAACAAGCATGCACACATACACAGATACACACATACATATATACGTATATTATCCGTGTCCAGTGTGCGCAAAAGGATCGCAGCGCTGGGCTGCTGCGCGACGAGGTAATCGCTGCTGCTGATGCTGACTACAACACGCGCCGCATTCGTGCTTGTCACTAAGTATTCTAATTTTTCAATACGTTCGCATTTGTTGTTATGCGGTGGTTGGCCTTTTGTTATGCTGCTGACGCTGATGGCGCGCATTTTGGACGGTTTCGTTGGCGCCAGCAATGCCAAAATTTATGGCCGCCAAGTCTCTGCATGCGTTCCGCATCAGCGACAGTCGTTGTGCGTAATTCCGCTGCTTACAGATGTACGTACATATGTGGCAACATTTGTGTCTGTGTGCGTATAATCGCACAAGGCTCCACACACACACGCACACATATGAGAAGCGTACAAGCAGATGTGTTTAGCTTTCCGCTCGCCGCGCTTGCCGTGTGCAAAGTTTGTACATATGTGCCGCTTGTTGACATCGGAAAATTCCATTCCAAGTCCCAATCACATCAAATATCAGCCATCGATTGGCGCATTGTTGGCTGTTGTCGTTGGACTTTTCTGGCGTTCTTGTTTTAGTTAATCCGTTTAATGTAATTGGATTGGCTTGAGTTAAGCGATAGACGCGAGCATATCTATGTGTGTGTGTGTGAATGCTCGTATCGGTTATCAGCGCTTACCATCTCAACAGCGCACAAAAACAACTTAATTAAGTTGTGTGCTTAAAGTTTTCATTTTGGACTCGCTATGGACATGTCCAGATAACTCTGAGTTCCCTTGTGCTAAATTGGTTTTGTAGCAATGCGTATTCGATGGCGCCCCCGATTGCCTTCTGTGAACTGGGTCATACAGATTAATTGAACATTAATTAATTGCTGGTGAAACTATTCACTTAACTGATTAAGCTCTGACATGGACACAACGTCAAGTTTCGCAATTACTTACCGGACATGAATGCGAAAACGGCTCCGGATTAGTTAAGTGGCCGGATGATACCCATTTTCAAACAGTTTCCAAGTTAAGACACCAGTAAAATCTGTGCTTAGTGTCGTATCGATAAACCAACTCCTTTAAAAAGATTCGTGTGACAAATGTATCATAGTACGAAAATACAAACGGATAAACTTGACTATATCCATTGTCCTGATAATTCTAGTTGTGAGTACTACAACTTTTACACACTAATTTTAAGGATCATTCCAGTCTTTTAGTACAGAAGATAATTTCTAAAAATATGTTGGTACAGCAAAAATTTACTTATTGGCCATAACAACCGCTCACCGGCAAGAGGCGCCTCTGCTTTGCATGAGACCACCAAGTGTTGAAAGGGCGTCCTCAACTTCGCGTCCTCATCCTCTTCGCCGTCGATTTCCAACTTCCGCTTGAACACCTTTTTCGTCAGAGCTTCATCGTCCGTACGGCAGACATGGTCAAGCCAGCCTAGCCGCTGGAAGTGGATAGCTTTTACCAAGTCTCTTAATCCTTTGTTGGCGCCGATACATTTTGAATTCAAAAAAAGAAAATATTTGTCTAATTATTTCTTATTTGAATTGCTTTCACCAAGTTAGAAGTCAATAGACCCATTGAATCATGTTTCTCCATATAAACTCTTTATCCTCAGTTCAAACCCGTTCGATAAGATTTAGTACGGAAGTCGAACACCAACTGCCCGAGACACTGCGTCCAGTATTGAACTACATATTGTGTCGACCCGAACTATTGTGATCCCGTTAGATTGTGATAGAAAAGTGAAAAACACGGGTTGAACTATTTCTAATTTGGCGAACTTGGTGAAGTTTAAAGTCAACACGCTCATTAATTCAGTTTCTCCATATACAAATCTTAACCCCATCTTGACCTCGTTTAATTTTGATTTTCTAAAAACTGAAAAATACGTGTCGAATTATTTCTGACTTGGAGTACTTTCACCAAGTTCAAAATCAGTTCGACATCCTTTAAACACGTTTCTCTATATAGCACCTTAGCGCACCTTTTGCCTCTTTAGACCCCCAAAGTTTGAAAATCCTTTCTTAACCCTTTCGCTATTTTGTTGCCATATGGCAATATGCTACTTTGTGGACGCCTGAACCCTCTGTGGTTTCAAGAATACATTTTTTGTTGGTCCTTAGAGTAGTTTGAAGTTTTAGGAAAAATACGAAATTAATAAACTGAATGTTTAAGTTTAAATAAGAGAAGTATACACATTTTTTTAATGTTATATCTTGACATAGTAAAGGAAGAAGAAGCAGAAAACTTTACATAATTTTTTAATTCGACGATTTCTTTCAATTTAGATACTTTTCTTTTAATTTTGGCTGAAGTAAATGAAAGATAATTCAAATTTTCGTTATGCGTAAAAAGTTTTATGTTTAAGTAATTATTACAGCCACAACGATGTGGTTGCTCTCATAGAAAAACACTCTAAAATACAGGGTCCGAGTATAAAAATTAAAAAATTTCTTATGGAATGTTGCTAATATAACCACATAGAAGCCTAAAAGGTAAAATCTAAAATTTTAACTTTCCCCAGTAAAAACCTGTAGCGAAAGGGTTAATAAGCTTCGATTTCTAAAGCAAACCTACAGTTTACATTTTATGCTGGCAGCTTCAGCGATTTGAGTTCGGCGATAATGAATCGGTCAATAGTTAATTACTCAGTCAGGACAAAAACTTATAGATAACACAAAATTTAATTTATTTAAAAAAACATGCATACAGGTAGACCTCGCTTAACACGGACGTTACGTTCCTCGAAAATGCCATGCTAAACGAAACCGAGTTTAGCGAGGTCTACCTGTATTTTATATTTTTACCGCCAACACTACGCACTTCTGCCCATTGTGAATGTTGCCCGCAATTTCGCAAGCTTGTGTCTCCCCGTTGATATCTTTGTCTGCTTGTTTGCTTTGCTTTGGAATTCATATCGCATATCACAGCAATTATAATGGTTATTTTTATTTATTAATGTTTTTGTTCTCGTTCTGAATTCCAGTCGTTTGCGGCGTCGGTGTGGATGTCTACTTGCATGGATTCAAAGCCGGCCTGTTTATATTGTAAGTTGATGGTGATTGGTGGCGTTGACGTTGCCGCGCTGTCGCCATGTCAAAGGTTGAATTAATTTATTTGTTTATTTTTGTTTTCCACAGCATATGTTCAGTGGTGATTTTCCTTGTGGAAATCAAATGGATAATAACGCTATTTTTGCAGCTGCTATTTAACAAGTGAGTGTGACCCATTCACAAGTGGCACCTGTCACTTATTTACATACGTGACCGGTCAACACTAACGTGTAATTATGGTAACATTGTGCAATTACAGTGAGAGCCAATCGGTGTGCTTGCAGTGCTGGGGCTGTTGTCGCATTGCCGGCGGCTGGCGGCTGTCGCCGGCGTACGTAGCCATCGGCACGGCGCTCATACTTTGGCCCCACAATCTCTGGCTGAGCTATGTTGCTGGCCTGTTGCTGATCGTTTTGGCAGTGCTGCGACTGTGCACAATCTTCCGGTTCAGTAATAATGCCAAAGATGAGGGCCTGCTGCCGCAGTGCGATTTTGAAAAGTATATCGTCGAAATGTCGCGTATTCGAGTGTAAATTGAAACTCGGGTCTATGCATTTGTTTGGTCTTCACTTTAAGAACAAAAGTTCAAAATTTGTATATTAAAGCTTTAGATATAACGGTTTGTGACTGTTTTGAATTATTTTTATTATATTTATTATATTATACTATATATCTTATTTTTATTAATATTATATTCGGGTGCTAGCTATGGTCTTTTATCGGGCAGATGATGAATGCACCGAAGCATTTAGGATCAATTAAATGCGATTTTAAAGACCTGTTAAAGTGATGTCGAAAAAACTGAAAATCTGAAGAACTTATTATTTCTCGTTAGATTTTATCAAAGTTAGGCAGCCGATATTAGGTTTTGGCTTAGTGGTTTGTCTAAGTTAGTTAGTCTAAACAGCAGCAATGATGTCAGCCTGAAGATAAAGCGAAGGATTCCTCTTGCCAATCGGTGCTACTATGGTCTCGGTAGGCAAGAACAAAAGTTCAAAATTTGTATATTAAAGCTTTAGATATAACGGTTTGTGACTGTTTTGAATTATTTTTATTATATTTATTATATTATACTATATATCTTATTTTTATTAATATTATATTCGGGTGCTAGCTATGGTCTTTTATCGGGCAGATGATGAATGCACTCGAAGCATTTCGGATCAATTAAATGCGATTTTAAAGACTTGTTAAAGTGATGTCGAAAAAACTGAAAATTTGAAGAACTTATTATTTCTCGTTAGATTTTATCAAAGTTAGGCAGCCGATATTAGGTTTTGGCTGAGTGGTTAGTCTACCTTCGCACCGCCATAAACAGCAGCAATGATGTCAGCTTGGAGATAAAGCGAAGGATTCCTCTTTCCAATAGGTGCTACTATGGTCTCGGTAGGCAACTGAGTAGCAGAGACCTCTCTCGACCGACAAAACTTGCACTCTATAGGACGCTTATTCTGCCCGTGCTCCTCTATGACGTAGAAGCATGGACACTGTCGCGTAGCTACGCAGCGGTCCTCGGAGTTTTCGAGTATCGGTATTGGCGACGACTAGCGTTGCCGTTTTGGTTATTTTTAACCCACAATGGTGGGTGGTGTTTAAATCGATAACTATGTTTTAAAAAGAGTCAACAACATGTTCGCGGACGTTGACAAATAATTAAAAATAATATCGCCGGTCTATTTCTGCAGCTCACTGAAATTTTTTCTGTGCGTGAAAGTGTTAATTATTTATTTTATGTCACACATACATACATATGTGCCAAAAGCCTTTTAAATGTTCCTTAAATGTTGAAATTTATATATGAGTTATTTATTTTGTTTATGTCGAATAAACATTTTGGTTATTTTTATTTTTGTTCCTGGTTATAAATTGTTTTTTCTTGTGGCAACGCTGGCGACGACTATCGTATACAAACAACCAACGAGCTGTATGAGCTGTATAAAGACATGGCCGTATCGCAGCGAATTAACATTCAGCGCCTACGCTGGTTTGGCTATGTCTGCGGTATGGACGAGGAAGCTCCGGCGAAAAAAGTGTTCGATGCGATAGTTGGAGGCCGCGGAAGGACCAAGTAGAGAAGGCGCGCGCAAAGCAGAGGCGCCTGGAGAGAGCTTTTGTGGCAGGTCGTAACCCTGGTGGCAAATAGACTTCATTACTGCTAATAGTTTAGTAAAAAAGGACTTGGATAAAAGGACTTGGAATAAAAATCTACTTTTTTAAGCTATAAGTAAGCAGTTTAAAATTCAACTATGCTGGGTTCCGAGACATAGGGATATTCCAAGGAACTGTAGAGCAGACGAGCTCACTCGGCAGGGTCCAACTGAACAGTTATGTTAATACTATGCATGACAGCGCTTGGTGTCTCTCTTTTAACCTGTAAGGTTTGTACCCATACAAGTGCCAAATTTGGCCAATCTTTAACCTTCGACGTTTTAAAGAACGTTTCTCACTGAACAGAGCCCAGACAAAAACTATGATTGGTGCTCTAACGGGTCACTGTTAAGAAGGTTGGGACTGTTTTCGAAAGACTTGTCGTAGCTGTATGGATGAGAAAATGGAGGAATAAACACTGCACCTTTTATGCACTTCTCCTGCTTTATCCCGAAGAAGGATGAATTACTTAGGCAACTTCTCATTCAACAGTCTAGGGAATAAGACCATTTGCTGTCCACGAAGCTTCGTAAGAAGCCCCGCCACCTCTAGAACAGATCTCGAAGTTTGTGAGATTAACGAGCATCTTAAACGGAATCCGACTGGCATCGCTAAGGACCCAATAGGGTCTATGCGTGGCCTTGCTGGCAGCCAGTATAACCTAAACTAACCTTCGTAAGAAGTTCTAACTGGTTCAATGGTTTTATGTTTGACCGCCTTGGTCTGCACGCACTTCTATTTTTCTCAAATTGGTTTGCTGAACATGAACCTGAACTCATTGTCTCATTGTGGGTCAGTGTTGCCACTTGAAAAATTTTTTTCCGACCAAACTTTCGACCAAATCCGACCCCAACCGACCAAATTGAAAATTTTAAATTCATTTTTAAATTACAATTTAATTTTTTTAAATACATTTTTTGTACTAATGAAAGGATATTCACATCACAAAACGGACCGAAATTCGTTAAAGCGGACCAGCGGACCAAAGTAACCAAATCTGACCAATTTTGGTCCGAAAAGACCAAAAGCGGCAACTCTGTTGTGGGTAGTATTTAATAAGAGCAAAATATAAAATAAAATGACGTAAAAGTAAAGACATCTAACTTGACACCGTTTGCCTGCTTGAAAATGACTGCAGTGCCAACTTGAAGTCTAAGTAAGCAACACACTTATACACAAAACATTGTGTAAATTCGTTATGTAAATTCATTATGTTTCTAGTTCAACTAACGTAGAAGCCGAGTTTCAATTTGCACGCCTACAAGAATTGCTGTAAAATAATATAAAACACTTTTTATTGCAGAGTGGAAATTTGTGCAGACATTGCGGAGGATGGCTTTGTCGAGATTGCGCCCAGTTTGGAGGACGAAGAACCCATAGATGACGTTTGCTAAGACTTTGCGGTGGCTGCGACGGGGTGAATGTGCTGAATGCATATATTATAAGACAATAACTGTACAATTTCGAAATTAGTATCAGGTTTATACGAATCTTAAATACCTACATTGTAGACATAAGTGCTGCCCCTCATAAGTCCAATAAGCCTTCCTCATGTATCACAACCAATTATACTCACGCGACCGGCCACTGTAACATTACCATTCGATATTAGGTTTTGCTAGCAATTACAACACGAAGACGAAGAAGAATAAGCTGGTCATCTGATAGACTAAGTTATATGTAGCATAGATTAGAGCTGACAATGTGAACAGAAACAACGTCACTGTTTGTTTTCGTAATAAAGTTTATGTTTATTTTCTAATACACGCCGCTCTCTGGCTTTGTTTATCGTTCGCACGCGAACGCCCTTCCAACTTTAACAACATCGCATTGCAATTTGCCTAACATTAACAGCGTGTGGGCTGCAATTTCCTATTGCAGCATCGAACCGAAGCTGCCAATGCTTTCAATTCGAACATTAGCTGTTCATTGCTTGAAATTATCCTACATACAAATACAAACACTCATTTATCAAACTATCTCTGCAAGGCGGGCCACACTTTCGTGCTAGTTGCGAGTAGCAAATGTTTGCGCAAACACGGCAGCAATGCAGCGCACTCGCTGCTTTAATGATACATATTTCAGTCAATCCTTATAAATACACTTTTACACATCTGATTGCCCCGGCCGCGCACGCACACACACGTCACTGGCTTCGTTATTTGCGTGTAAGCAATCATTACATGTTTTTTTGTTTGCATTATTTAATAAGTTTAAAAATTACATTTATAGTTAACACTGATGCTTGGCAATTTCCGTAAAATAGGTGTTTGTTTATTGTAATACATATGTTTATCATAATTATCTGAGGTAGTTGCGGTCATTTAAGCAGAACATGAACGGGTTCAACGATATACGAGATAAATGTCGCCTCGACTGGGATTTCCATGTTTAGTCGAATCAAATTCAATCAATCCCTGCAAATTGATAACAGCGGCAGGCAAGAGATTGCAATCCTTCAGAACAAATGTAGATGTATTTATAGTTATTTCATACTTGCTGTACGAATACTCTGATAAAAAATATATTGCTGACTCGTTGCGAGTTATTTGATTACATTTATAAAAAAATATATTAACTGGTTGCCAATTTGTGGCTTACATTCATCTCGGAACTGCCAAAGTGAGCGATAGTAGTGACTAACAATGATTTTGTATCTACTTGTAGTACTACCAAAAGTGCTGGAATATGAACTTTCGTTGAGTTTGGGCTCTCTTCCGTTGGTTTATTTTTGTGCGTAAAAACCGTTATTTGGAATATATATTGGCTTTTTGAAAGCCTCTCCTAATCACGTCAATACTTCAAAAACTGGTAATGTCTGCCAGCACAAAAGCCTGAGTAGATCTCCTTAGGTTTGAAATAATTACGAGTTTTAAAAAATATATCAAAGTTCAAGTCAAACTGAGATTATCAGGCTTTCGAATATTTATCTAGAATATTTTAAAAGCGCCTGAAACCATTCCATATAACCGATTCAATTCAATTCAATTCAATTCAATTCACTTCTAATTGAGTTCTTTAGATATACAAATAATATTCAAAATTATTAAAACAAAAATTAATTCATGGACAATTCAATCCAAAATGGCTTACAAATATTATAATATATTTCAAAAATTTCCGGAAATCGTTCAATTCAATGCAATGCAAGCCAATTCAATTTAATTAAACTCAGTCGAACTTTACTGAGTTCAGTTGTATGGAAAAATATGATGGAATGCGATTATAAAATTCCCTGAAACCAGTGGGGGATTCGGGGGGGTTGGGTTTGGGGGTTGAACCCCCCCCGAAATATTTGGATCGACTATAAAACTACATACAAATTAAAAGGCATTTTATAAATATTAAAGAATTACTTTTTGAAACCCCCCGAAATATTTTTCTGAATCCGCGCCTGCCTGAAACTATATAATTCAATTCAAAATGAGTTCATCAGGCTTGAAAATATTATTTAATAATATTTGAAAAGCCCATAAAATCCTACAAATTGTTTTCCCTTATTTTCAATTAATAAATTACATATGAATTTTTGCTGCAATAAAACTATTTCCTCATAGTTTTCCTTTTTAATCTAACCCCACTTTTGAAGTGCGTGCAAAAGCGTTGTTTGCCGTTCAAAATTGTTGGGAAATTGTATTACAAGTTTAAGATGGATATATGTATCAAAAATTATTTTCCACACTAAAATCAACTTTAGTGAGTGGCTACTATTTACAGTTTTGATTGTTGATATTTAAAATAGCTTCAAGTTTTGAGTTCTGAGAGTTTTTGTTGTTCTAGAGAATTGAGATTCTTCTTGAAAATTTTGTATGAAAAACTCCGAACCCTTTTCTGAGCGAAACTCGGCCTTAGTACCCATTCATATATGTGTATTTGCATCGCACGATTATGAAAGTCAGGTTTGTATTTTGAAAAATGCTTCCATCTTCTCCTTCATCTTTATTTCAACTTAGCAGTTTTTCTGTTATTTCTCGTTCAAAATTCGTTTAAGCCTGGTGTGTGAAAATATTCTTTAAATCTTTATCTACACTTTTCAATAATTTACCAAATCTTACTGAAGCTCGATACAGAGGTCTATAGCTTTGAACTGTCTTAAAAGATTGGCGACCCATGCTTAACACAACTTGTTGCTCGCACAACTGTTCACGAACCAGTAAACACATGAAATCGAAACGAAATCGAAGTGAAACGAAATCAAACAAAGAAAACGTATATAAACTTTACTACAGTATGAAATAATATTTATTGTGTATATAATATGTATTTTAACCTGTAAAATAAAGCAAAACAAAACAAGATTTGTATGTATGTATACTCGTATGTATGTATGTATGTATGTATGTAGGTAGGTATTTCTTATCTTATAAAATTTAAAAGTATATCTGTAGAATACACGTAATATAGTATATGTGATTGAAATCAAAAAGTAAAATTAGAATCAAAACAAATAACGAAAACCTAAAAATAACAAAATAAAACTAAGTAATTCTATGCATTTGTTAAATCGAGTGTACAGTGTCGGTACAGCGAGAGGAAACTTAAATAAAGTCAAATAACGAAAGCCATCATGCGTACAACTTTTTGGGGGTCCTTCCTAAAAGTTTACAATACAGATTCAGCGCAAAGCATATTTTGTTTGTTCGTGTTGAAAGGTGAAAAATGGGAAGAAATTACGTAAACATTGGATCGTGAAAAAGAAAAGATAATGAGAATTGCAGTTAATATACTATCGACAACTAGTGCTGCTTGCATCATTTCATACTTTTATACAGTACTACATGCTACATGTGGAGGATGATGTAAGCAACAGTTGCTTTAATAAAATTAGTTCCATAGCGATCACTCTCATTGGTAGAAGTCAAACCGGGCAGGCTGCCTCATCGAATGGCTTTCGAATAACACAATGTCCTACTTCGCTCTGCTTATTACTGATATCACTTGCTTGGCATTTCAGCCACACCATCAATGCATACACAATCGGCAACATTTACCGTATACAGTTTTGTCAATATTTAAGTTTTAGGGGATTAGCTGTGCAAAAACATTAATCGGCTTTCGTTCACTGACAGCCGTTTTGATTGTGTGAGTTACAGTTACTGTTTTTTTGCTTTATAACGGTTGTGCTGGAGGTTTGTTTTTCTCTTTGGCTTTGGTGGAGGAAGGGTGAGTGGGAAGTGGGCGAGGGTGTGTGCTGATCGGCCAACGTGGCCCCGGCCGTGCTGATGCGCCGCATCAGTAGTAGGGGTTCCGCGGCAGCAGTTCGTTTCCCAACCACTAATAGAAGGAGGTGCACCAGGCGTCGCCAACGCTGGGGCTCAGCATGCCGATTGTGATGTGGCTTCTGTGGTGCGAGGGTAAGATCGGTGCTATGGAGTTGGTGGCGGGTGACGACGCAGGCAGGCACTGGAAGCAGTAGTTCGTGCCATAGTTGTTGTCCCAGAACTGCTGTCCCTTGCACTGGAAGCGCACAGCGAACTCGAGTCGCTGGCCGATGTGCAGGGTGTTGCCGAACAGCACGAAGCTGAACGTGTCCGAGAAGCCGTCGCACGAGTTCTCCGCGTAGTTGGCCTGCAAGTCGGCGAAGCTGCGCCAGTTGTCCAGCGAGTAGCGTATGTGCACGGATTTGTGGAAGTCCAGGTTGCGCACGCGCACCGTGCCGGTTATCGTCTGGGTGATGTGGTCCGTGACGGCGGCGTTCTCCAGCGAAACGAGCTTCACGCGCACCAAGTCTAGGAATGTGGGCAGTCCGCCCGGCTGCTGGAAAAGCGGCATAAGTAGCTTGTTGGCCTTGGGTCCCAGCTGTATGGGTGGCTCCAATTCCATGATTTCGAGGTCCTCGTACGCCGACTTCGGTACGTTGGGTATTTCGTCGAGGAACGTCTTGACATCGGCCAAGTCCAGGCCGAGTACGTCGGCGAAGCGCACAATCTTCTTGCGGCCCGGTGTGCCGGGCGGCGTCTTGCCCGTCTTGAGCGACGAACAACGACGTATGCGCTGCGGGCGGCAATCGTCCTCGTCGTCGTCGGTGGTATGCAGACCGGACACGATGGATTTATTTTGGCTTTTGGCTGAGCTGACTTCGTTGGCTTGGGTGTCGTCCGCCGTTGCTGCTGTGCTGTCATCTGCCGTTGCTGCTGTGCTGTCATCTGCCGTTTCTGTGGGTGCTGGCTTCTCACTTATATCTTTGGTTTGCACTTTTTGCTCTTCTCTGTCCTCTATGCTGGTCGCTTCAGTTAGTTCGATGGTCAGCGCTTCCTCTTCATCGGCACAGTTTCCATTGGAGACGTCAAGCTTCAGTTGCGGTGCGATGTTTTCTGGTTCAGAGGCAACGTCGGGGGGCGTGGTTGGTTTGGAGTCTGTGGACGCGTTCTCACCGTTGTTATTCTCGTTAGCAGGTTGGCTGTCAATGGACTCTGATACGCGATCGCTGTGATCTTGTAGCTCGGCAATTATGTCATGTTGAATATCGGCCATTTCCTTGCAAGGAAACTTGTTGTCGTTTGTCTCCAGTTCATCATGCTGTGACCATTTGTCTGTCGGCGACAAGTTGGATGGTGTCGTTATGGCAGGGGACTTCGTCGGCACGCATGGCGGCTTCTCTGCCGTCGGACTATCCACGTCCTTCTTGGCAAACGTCGGCACGCATGGCGACTTCTCTGCCGTCGGACTATCCACGTCCTTCTTGGCAAACGTGGTTTGTTCATTGTCGTGCTCGAGTTCAATATGCTCTTCGTAGCCATTGTGTAGTCGGTCTACAGAACCGTTAGTCTTGACAGATTTCACATAGTCGGGGAATTCGGCTGAATGAAGGGAGGTAGGCGTTTGTTGTTGAGCATCGATGGTGTCCTCGTCATGGAGTACGCCAAAGTAGGGCGCCTCACTGGAACCTTGGCTGCTCGCCGCCGATGCGCACACATAGCCCGACTCGGCGGCCGAATTGTGTGGTGTATTGGAGGCGGTCTCGATCAGGCGCAGGTACTCGCATTCGTCCGCAGGGCTGCCCGGACTCTCCAGCTCGCAGTCAAAATCGAAGAATGAGTCGGATTCATGGCGCAGTGGTTGCAAATCGGTGACAGTATGATCCGAATCATTGTTCGTCCTCCAGGTATTTGTCGAATTTCCGCCATTGATGATCGGCTCGTCTTCCGGTGATATGACGTCACCTTCGGTCTGGGGCAAAACAACGAAAGACATTAAAGATTAGCGATTGTGAGCAAACAAAATTGTAGCACAAGTTTTGTGTGGGAGTGTTACCTGTGGGCCCAATGTGCGCAGCTTGGAGGAGAGACTGCGAGCGAAAGCCTCAGCTCTACCACGACATGATGACATGCCTAATGTTGGTATTATGGATATCAAGCTGCAAGCCTTTGTGTCGGGTGTACTACTGTGGGTCAATGGAATATCGCCGGGACCGTTCATTTACACCTCGCTGCAACAGTTTCAAAGTGTCTGCAATTACATAAAGATAATTCAGTAAGTTAGAAATGTTGTTGTAATGATTAAATTTTTTTATACAGTCAAACCTGGATAAGCGAGAGTTCAAGGGAGCACAATCTCATTCTCGCTTATAGAGGTTTCTCACTAACCCGAGTTTCTCACTAAAGCAGGTACATGGGTAGCGTTTCTCTCTTATAGAGGTACGCAGCAATAACAAGTCACAGCAAGTACAAATGTAGTAAATATGTAATATGATAAAATTATGTGCATGATATGCACAACATATATTATGTACATATATATTTTTAAATGCTTACGAAAACAAAACAAAAATTCATGTACTATGTAATTTTATTTTATTTAGAACTTATTTGCACTCAAAAAAATCCGTCAATTTCGTTTGGGTTTCTGTCTTTGTATTTTGAATGTTTTTCTCTAACTCATAAATTTTGTCGAATATTGCTTGATCAACAACCGCCGCGTATTCAAAGTACTGATGCACCGTCTCCAACGCATTTAAAGCTAGCTTCATTGGAATGATCTTTATTTCTGTTTCCGGAATCTGTGCCTCGTCTTCACTGTCATTTCCAGCAATACAGGTGTTCACACAATTTTTAACGATATCGTCGTCGGTTTGTTCTCCAGCTCGACTGTCGCTTATAGAGGTATAGATAAGTAGCAGTCTCACTAACGGAGGTCTATGAGGGAAAAACGACTCTCTCTTACAGAGGTTTCTGTTTCTCGCTAATAGAGGTTTTGGGAGCTTAAAATGACGGGTCCTGGCTATTACTCTCACTTATAGAGTTTTCTCACTTATCCAGTTCTCACTTATCCAGGTTTGACTGTATATGTTTTTTTTTTTTAAGATTAGCACAAAAGATTAAAAAGCTTGAAAGCTCAGTTAAGGCTTTTTTACTATTTAAAAAGAGTTTTTACCCAAAAGAAAGCAAGTATATTTCACAGAAAAGGTCAATTTTTGTGACAGTCCCTTTAAGGATTGGAGTTAGGGAGGTCTGAGAGTAAGCTGACAATAATATAAACCTATTTCATAAAAAAGTCTAATTTGTATGGAGATCCCTTTAAGGCCTTAAATGAGCAATTTCTAAGCAATTCTGTGAGGTTAGTAATTGATTTCGTCTGCACTAATTTGAACAACGAACTCGATGCAATACAACTTACCCTAATTTAATTTAACGCCTCAATAAGTTAGAGGATTTTTCAGCCTTGACGAGGGAGTCGAGGAGATTTTTAATGTTCTTGGCCTTTCCGGGAGCCCGAATTGTATAGTTTTTTGTATACTTTTTAATATTTCATAGAAGAATTGTCTTGGAAGGGGGTCATAGTTTCATTACACTTGAACTATTAGGATTTGAGAAAAGGTGAGAATAGGTTAGTGATTGTTTGGAGATGACTTTGCCATCGTATCTTATGACTAGACTATTATGTTAGCTTATTAATGTACGCAGCGGGGCTTTTGTTAGTCAGTCATCATGCAAAATGATATTTTGCAAAGACATTTGGATCATTTAAAGAGAGAGAGTTGAGGAAATCGCTTTTAGAGTCTTTTGTAGAGCATGTTTCAGCTTGTTTTTCCCTCAAGAACCTTAGAGACTTGTGTCTTCACAGAATCGTTCGAATTTGTCAAAGTATTGGAATTCATTTCGATTCACAAATGAATAGCTTAATTGTTTACAATGCAAAATTTCCAATCGTCCACCGTCTGACGAACGTCACAGACTAAAAAAAGTCATCGTCGAAGATGTGGACATGTGTGTGAACTGCATTTAATAAGCGTAATTGGCTCTATGCCAATTCTGCATATTCAAGAAGAATCTGCTGTTTTCGCTGCGGCCTCTTCTCGTTTTGGGCGGACGCGGCTATTTCTGTACCGAATACCCAGTGATAAGTAATTGCGCTTTTGCGCATGCAGTGCCGTATGACATTTAGCCGCTGCTGCTCCGCGGCGCACCGATTAGATGTGTCGTCGGTGTGCTTTCTTCGAAAGCCTGCGGCGTGTGTATGTGCGTGGGTGAGTGTGAATGTGTGTGTGTGTGTGTTTGTGTGTGTGTGTGTGTGCTGTCTTCTTCTGCTGCCTATTTCGAAAATGTTCGCGCCATGAATCACGCTGCTGTGAAGCACGTTGTATGAATTTTGCTGCTGCTGCTCAAAAATTGGACAAAAGGCTTTAATGGATTCTATTGGATTTCGGAAGTAAGGAAATGGCAGTGACTATGTTTCCGTTGATATTATTGGAACGGCCACGAGTTGCAGCCACACGTACGTCAACTAAATTCCGACTTTTGTGCACCATCTGCGACAGATTTTGGCATCGAGTGGGTGCTGTTTTTTTAAAGAAACACGCCGACGCTGCATTGGCCCGATCGCACATAACAGTGGCGGATTCAGGGGGATTTTGGGGGTTGAAACCCCGCCCCCCGAAATATTAGGATCGACTTTAAAACTACATACAAATTAAAAGGCATTTTTTGGCATTTTATGAATATTAAAAAATTACTTTTTGAAACCCCCCCGAAATATTTTTCTGAATCCGCCCCTGGCACATAAGTACACCCACCCGCCAAATATACATACAACTAAATTATACTCTTGACTTGTGTGCGCAAATCGAGTTGTGCTTCCTTAGCGAATTGCCAATATTTCGAAAATTAGAAAGCAAAGAGTTCAAGGCCAATCAGCTAGTTGGCGTCACCCAAAAAACTACAGAGTAGTCGTTGCGAATACAAAAACAATACGTCAACGTGCACGCTCAGTGTATTAGTTTATGGTTTGGAATATTCCTATAATTCCTGAAAATTGACACGAGTCAATGTTGCGTTTTTCACACTGATACAGGCTTATTCCACACGTGTCATATGGGTTTTCCATGACGTGGTTATAAATCTTTTGAAAGTGAAATTTTCGATGAATTATTTGCTTTTCTCTTCCTCTTTTAAAGTCGAAAAACCTATTAAATCATGTTTCTCCATACAAGCTTGTTAAAAACACGTGTTTAATTATTTTTAATTTCAAGTGCTTTCACAATTTTTGAAGTCAATCAAATCAATTTGAAGCCTATCGGTTCATGTTTTTTCGTAGTCTTTCCATATATGAACCTTTAGTCATTGTTGACCCGTTAAATTTTGATTTTCGAAAAATTTAAACATAAGTTTTGATTTAAATATTTTTGATTATTTTGAGTATGTTCACCAAGGTGTGAAGTGAAATCGATAGGCATTAAATCAGTAAATCACCAATAAATCACCAATTTCTTTATACAACACCTTAAACTTTGTTTTGCCCCTTTAGACACGAATTTCGAAAAATCTTGTCTTTGCAAAGGTTCATTTTCTAAATTGGACCTACAGTTCAAATTTCATGTTTCTTCCTTTAGCGGCTTAAGTTGGGCGATGATGAATCAGTCAGTCAATTATTTGGGACAAACAATTATAAATACTTATATCGATAAAAATGCAGCAGGACCAGTGCCAACGTTTTGAAGTCCAATGAAAGGATGAATCTACATTTTTTATTTTTAATTAATCAATGCGCATGCTGCAGGCTCCTAAAAAATGGGGGTAACTATTACTTTTTATCAGTGATTTAGAATTAAAAATTTAACAAAGAGAACAACTTTTATGGTAGTAGGAGGTAACTCAAATATAGCGAAGGCAAAATACTGAAACCGTCTTTGAAAACGCACTTGACGAGAAGAATCTCCAAATAAAAGCAAAATATTCGAACTTCTCGATCGATCTCAGTGAAAGTGAAAGACAACACTTTGAACAAGTACAGAATAAAGACAATAAATTGAGGCGTGTTTTAAATTAATAGTTATTGGTTAAAGTGAAAATTCAAACTCGATTTAAAAAAAATACTAATTCTGAACTACATATTTCATTCATAAATCTCAGAACAGAATTAGCAATTTCATAGGAGGTTTTTATTGTATGGAGAGTTTTGGAAAAAAACTATCCGAACCTTTTTAATACTTCAGTAACAACTTCTGGATCAAGATTTCCAACAGGTTAGCTTGTCTTTCGTTAAATTCTTTGTTTCGTGTGCTTATTTTTAATAAAGTTGAAATATTTTCAAACAATTCAGCAGTGAGAAAGTCCATTCAGTTTATAATATAGAAATGTTAGGATATAATTCATTATTATTAAAAAAATTATAAAAAAAATATTTATTGTGGGACAAGATACACCTACTTGCATATTTGTGTAGAAATAATTAACATAAAATTAATCCCTTGGATTCTTAAAAGAAGCACGCAAAAATAATGTCTCTCAGTTTTTATTTCACGGCTGCTCATTTCATAAAGTTGAGTCGAAGTGGATTTGCCGTCTGTCAGATTTACTCCACTGACGCCATTTTCCGAAGGCTGACGCCATTAACTCAAATAATGAGCCCGAATATAAGCATCGAGTATTCGCCCAAAATACTTGCCAGCAAAAGCAGACAAGTGAAGAGTTCATGTGAAGAGTTTACAAGTCTTACAAACGTCGATCTGTAAATTACGCCATTGCCAACAGATCTCACTTTGGGTTCAGCACCTTGTGGAGAAGCAGATCTCTGATGGATTCAGATGCATAAAAATACACTGCAAAATTTGTTCTTAGTTCTGCCGAGACTTGAATAATCACGAATATACCTACTTGAGGCGCTTGTGAGAGAATTTATTTCTGTAGAATTTTAAGCAGTATTCGCTTAAATTATGGGCCATTATAGCTTTAGGAATGATGAGTATTGGTTATATAGATATGGTGACCAGCTTCGGTTAAATATCCTACTCAGGTTAGATTAGGTAGTTAAGGGTGTCTGCGGCACAAACCTCATTTCCACTTGGAGATCAAAATGGTTCATTGTATACCTTCATTGAATACCTTCTTGTTTTTCTCTTGAGCTACTAACAGTCTCAATTCGGAACAAACCAGTTTGACTCTAATGAAGAAGACAAGACCCAAATTTTCGGCTTTCGTTGGTCAGGAATCTTGAGCCCAGGGTATGGAGTCGAGGTTCCTGCAGAGCCGAGCAGTTGTACAGAAAGTGTTGTATAGTTTCTGCCTCTTCCTTATCTCCACAGCTTCTATAGACCTTATGGTCTTAAAATCGACATTGCTTGCAGAAGATAGAGAAAAAGAATGTTCGGTTATCAGTTATAAGGGCCAGGAGGAAGTAGAACTGAAGATAAGATGAAACTGACGAAAGAGATCTGTCGACACAGCCATTAGGAAACAGAAACCAACAGCTTTCTGTTTTTATATCCTGAAGTACAAGTCAGATTCTTTTCTCATACTGACTGATTTTGCTTGGACTTTTACTTCTTTTTGATGAAAGTAAACACAGTAAATCAAACAGCTACTCTAGTCAATAACAATAATTCATACAATGACGGAAATCAAGTTTTTTTGTTTGTTTCATTTGAAAAACAGTTTTTGTTTGGCCAATAATGAAATATCGCCAACATGTGCCAAATATTGCCAGCATGCAAAATACAAATGAATACAGCAGACCAAAAAATATCCGCAATTGCCTTTCTCTGTCACATGATTACAAATGAGCAAAAAAAAACACATAATATATATAAATGATATAAATTTGCAGTGTTTTTGTAAACTTTTATAGAACTAACGCAATATTTTTTAAAATTGTTTAAGTTCCACTTTTGTTTTTATTTAAATCTGTCTAGTATTTGTTATTATATGCTATTTGAATAACAATTTGTGTCATCGTTAAATGTTAAATTTGTTTTGGACGAAACAATTTTGCCCGATCATGTGTTGGATGGCATGGAAAAATTCTTACTTTTAATATTTATGTCGTTTGAGATCAGTAAATCTCATATTAAAAGAGATTTAAAGAATCGGTTGTAATGTCATATTAAAAAGATTTGAACAAGAAATATGGGCTCAAAAATGATTGGACAGCAAAAAGATAAGGACTTGGGATCCTATTGTTTTGTAAATATTTCAAAAGCATTCAATTTGTATAAGCAATTTTTTTGTAAATCACTGAAGAGGTGAACGAATTGCTGTAAAGTTTTTGCATTTCACTTTTGACCCATAAAACCAAAACAGCAACTTCACAGAGTATTTAAAGTAGTTTGAGCGTCTTTTCAAATTATTGTTTAGAGCTTTCTGGGCAAAATAGAGAATCCAAAAATTTTATGAAGCAATGAGGAATTGTTTTTAAATATCGTATGAAAAGAACCTTTGAAGGCTCATTTTATGCATCTTAATTTTTTCGGATACATCTCTTTTCGAGGAACAAAGGACAATCTAACAATAGCTACACCAACGTTTGGTGTGAATCGAGAGAATGTCTCTCATTTGGGATGAGAGTCTGATAAGCGGCTATTGGTGGACTCGAGCACTTCCCTTCAGGTAAATATGTGTCTTTATTTCATTAAAACGGTCAACAATGGGAGAAAATCTTAACATTTGTTTGGAAAACTAGATTCCATTAACTCGGATTGGAATTCAACTTAAAAATTGCTGTTACACTGACTGCGAACTTTCCGCCCATAGGGTTGTCGTGCCGTCGTTCTAGTCGTTCATCAGACACGAATTCTTACAGGAGGTTGAGTCTAGTATTGGTTGTTGTTCTATTGTCTGAGTATCGTAGAAGACGATGAAGTTTCCTTTTAATTGAACACAGTTTCGAAAATGTAATCTTATGATTTCGCTTAAAAATATCGGCCTTCGTGGCGCCGATGACACATTTATTTTGATTTAAATATTTTGTAAATATTTGCGTTCAAATAATGTCTTTAATTGGATTTTGGACTGAAGAACGAAATTACTAATCAGCAATATTTAGCTGCCCGCTTGACACTTCTTCACGAAAATTGACCTAAGTCCCGCATTTGTTTTTGTTTATTATTTTGCTGTTTTATTATTATTATTATTTTAATTTACCGCAAGTCGAGAGTTCACAGCGTTCTTGTACCAAAATGACATTAAGATAATGTTTGCTTGCACCTGATAACGCACGGCGCACTTATAAATGTTCTGTTTAATTTCACCAACAAAACAAAAAAACTGACAATAGTAATTTTTTAATAAACGTTAACGTTTCATGCTCAATTTAGTTCCACTTTAGGCACTTGAGAAACTTTGTGTGTGAAACGAAAAAACAAAACAAAATCAGTGGCAGATATCGCCGACAGCGCGACTACGCAAAGACTATCTATCCATTTCGGCCAGCTACCGGACACACCCCTTTCTGCATAGCTGGGCGGCACCTGCGCCACGACAGTGAGAATGTGTGGTCAGTATTTGGGCATTGGCACGTTTCTGTATGCCGTCTATTGGTTAATCGGGCAGTTGGGGCGCGCAGCGGAGTCATAACCGCAGATCAACCAGGACCAGCAGCGCGGCACAGCTCGACGGTACAAAATAAATGCACGCCATTATTATGGGCAGGTAGCCGAGCGAGAGGTTCCCGCACCGAAGGCGACAGCGACATTGCCAACCTCAACGCTAACGCCAACGACTGCAGCCACCAGCCACCAGCCACCACCAGATTACGAGCACCAGTTTTAATGCCATTGATGACACTTGCAGGCAACGTTTGTTTGTTTGTTTGTTGTGACTGTGATTGTTTTGATTTTTGCCTTTTGTTGTTATCGGTTGGTATGACCGCCTGTGCGGCTATTTGTCTGCTCGCCAGCCCGAGGAGATAGTGACGGAGCTGCCAAATGTGAGCGATTTTACACCATCCGCGCGCTGCATTTAATTAAATATTTGCTGGGTTATCCAATTAAATTTTAGTAAATGTGGCTGATAACTAGGCGGAGATTATCTGCGAATTATGTGCAAACAGAAAATAGGAAAAGCAATGTGCGGGACTTTGAGTTCTTTGCGGGTGATGAGATGAGTGCGTTGTTCTTGTGCGTGACGAACAGTGATCAAGGAAGCAAACATTACCTTGAAAATGGGTCTAAGACGATAATATAAAAATAATGGTTTTTCGAAAGTGGTGGCAACTCTTGGAGCAAGAAATATTCTAGGGGTGAAATGATTGGCGTAATCATTTGCTAAGAAAGCTGAATGTCAACAATAACAGATACCGAAAGTTAAACATCAAGTTCAGGCGAAGAAAAGTTGAACTAAGAAGAAGCTACAAATTTCTCAAGGCCTACTTTCATATCTTTTTCGTGCATTTATGTAATAGTTTCCAATTCACGGCGTTCAAATATGTCAGTTCTCCAATTCAAGTTTAACTGTTCGAAAGTTTAAATTGGGCGTAGATGATAAACTGCGATCCAGGTATTATCGACTGTAATGCCTACCTATGTAAGACCAGGTAAAGTGGCTGCCCACATCAGCCACATCAGCCTTGTTTCCACTACTTTGCAAATCAGTTGAAGTATTTAATGATTCCAAGTACACCATTTAGACATCGGAGAAATGGCGAAATCTGATGTCCTAATGAAATTAAAGAGTTCAATGAGAAAAATTAATAATTCCTTATTTTCCAAAAGATGCTGCCAACGCTGACCGTAGATTGGCCGCTGGCCAAAGATTTACTTGAGCTAATGTGGCGTTTGGTCGATTGGTGGCTTCGTGAAGGCAAAAACACTTTTACTGCAGAACCTAGTCACTTTATCAATTCACAGATTATTTTTAGGTACTAATATTCAAGATGTCGATGTTGTTTAGTTCTTCGAGGAGAAGGGACTGCAGTATAATCTGATTGATTGATTGTTGTAATACTGGTTCAACAGGAGGCACAATATATTGCAGCATAGTTATTGCTCTACACATAGTCTATAGATTTTTAAAGCAGATTTAATTGAAAGTACTATCTTTGGTTTTGCCACAACCAAATGTTATATTTTAGAATGTATAAACATTTTTAGGGAAGCAATGTGTAGTTTAGGGATACAAAAAAATACGAAATTATGAAATAAAAATTTAACCTGGTTTTATTCTCCTAAAATACAGTTGTGCTCTTTGCTAAATAAAGTCTTAAAAAAATCCTTTCTTCAAATAAGCAAACTCTAAATACTTAAGAAAATTAAAGCGAACAGGGAAATTTAGAATGCTCTCATTTCAGCTGCTATTGTTTCAATCTGGATTTTGATCATATTCTGCAAGCTTAACTCTCTCATCTGATATACCACACAGTACTCCGGCTACGACATTACGGCCAAGCTAAAAGACCTTTCAAGGAATACATCTTTTTAAGAAAGCTTCTTTTGAATTTATTTCACTTGGAAGAGCGTTTTATGACCATTTCTTTATAGTTCCATTGTCTCACACCTGTTAAACACTTCTCACAATTTCGCCCACTATAGATGCAGATCGAAAAAAGCCATGAAGTAGACATTTGTGTAGTTCTTACACTGTCAAGTCTACAATTTCATCACACAAAGTAGCGTTCGAAATTTCCACCGATTGGCAACTTTAACGCGGGCTGTCTTATCACTGCGGTCGGTCCGTGTCAGTCAAGCACGACGCAGATCATCGCTCGGTCTCGACGTTATCGATTGCTAATTTTGATAATGAACGCCACTAGGTATTGCTGACTATTTATTACGTTCTTACAATCACTTACTTCCGCTCGAGTTAATCCAATTATCTTCAGATCACAGAAATGCACTTCTCGATCGCCGCGTCGAGAGGAGAACGCAATTAGCGAAAATCAACAAACGGACGTGTAATAAGCCAAGCACATTCGTATTCCGTAAAGCGCGCAAAATATTCGACTGCAATGCGACGGGGGCGAAGATGCACTAAAGTCGTTTTTGGCAGCGAAATAATCGAGTCGATGATAATAAAAAGTGTCGCGTGTAACCGAAGTGGCAAGCAGCTGAATGCTCAACGCTAAACGCTGCACCGCGCAGCAGCTCGCGAAAGCCGAAAACAACAAATCACGCTGCCGTTGCCGACGATGACGACTGACAGTGGCGGCAGTAACGTGCTGCAAGCGCACAATGCGCACAGCTCGATCACATCTATCAGCAGAACAGATGGGCAAGAAGTTGTATTACGAGCGACGGCAATGGGCGCATCAGGCGACACATTTATCTGCCAGCAGGCAAACGTACACAAGAATTGCAAATTCACACAAACAGACACAATGCCAACACAAACACACACACGCGCGAGGATGCTTTGGAGATATGGATGTGTCGAGAACCGAAGCCGCGCGGCTTTTCGCTGTGCGAAGTTGCCTGTGGCGAACGCTTGTGATAATATAAATTTTGACAGTCACTGGCGGTGTTTCTGTCAATTTTTGTATTGTGTATTTGTGTGTGTATGTACAACAGGCCAAAGGACAAATAATTCCGAATAATAACACAATTATTAGTCTCTTATGACGCGTCGTTCAACCACATAAAGTGTTGAAATTTCCTGCCAAGAGCGCACTTGTGCACTGCCTTCTTCATCATTCATTCTTTGAATCCTTCTTTGAATATTACATGAAACCTGAAGTGAACCTCCTTGGCTGAATTGCTACTTGGGTCACGGTTGCAACTTAGCTGCAATAATTTTATATCGAAAGTTTATCCGATTTCGAAACGCTGACATGAATATTTGCGGCAACCTTTAACATTTGCTCTTTTCTCCTATGTTTTTAGTCACACGTTTTTACACATTACAAGAACGGCAAGCGCATATATAATCCTTTATTTAGTGCGTTTTTTTTCAGGTTTTAGTGCTTTTGGTGACCCTGACTGAGGGGGTGTATGTTGGATGTGTTGTTTCGCTGAGGAAGTAGAACGAGAATTGAAAAAGGAAGTAGGAGAAAATCAATTCGCACGTCCAAACTCGTGAGTGACGAAATTTGTTTTCGACCTTTGAGGTCAATTGGGTGGCGCGCCAAATCACGTGACGGAACATGGCAACAACTTTACCGAGTTGCAAATTGCCGCCACAAGTAAACAAGCATCTATGCATGTATGTGTGTGTGTGTGCGTTTGCACGGCACTTCCGCTGCCATACTTCTTTGCTGCATGTTCGGCAATTATCGTCAACAAATTCACAACAAACCCACAATCACATGCTCGCCGACAACATTCGTCGACGACTCGCATTGGTTGCAAAAAAACATTTCTACATATTAAACGAATTAAATCTATTACTTATTTTTTATACGTCTGTGTTCGGTCGATGGCGAAGCTTAATTGGCTCCCCTTCAGGGCCCTTGACTTTCCACGCCATCTACCTGTGTTGCCAGACACACTCACACATAGACATTTATGTGTGTCGGCTTATATACATTGGGCTCATGTGGCCTATGTGCGAAAGCAATGATGTCAGCGTAAAAGTTCGAAGCCAACTAAATAATAATTTTTGTTTATTTGTTTTTGTATTTTTTTTTAGTTTTTTTGTTCTTTTGTTTGGTTTTTTGGTTTTGTTTTTAGATTCTCTGTGTGCTTTTTATTTTGGTTTTGCGACCGCCCCCGTTGCTTTTTAATGTCTGTTGAGCACGCCAACTCAAATGGCGCTGCCAAGTGTTAAATATTTTGTTGTTTGCTTCTATTTATATGAAATGTTTTAGGTAATTTGCAATGAAAAGTTGCACTCAACTCGGGGTGCGCACAGAGCAATCGGTTGTAATCGCTGGGCGTTTGTTTAAAGGGGAGCTTTAAAAAAAACGTTTTGAGAAAACGTATTGAAAATATTTAAGTACCTAAACGATTGAGCTTGAAATTAAAATAATAAAAAAGCAAAAAAAGTGTTGTCACTCAAAGACGAAAAGGCGTTGAAGTGAGCTAAAGGGTTGACAGTTGGAAAACTACAGTAAACATAGAAATGAACAGCGACTGCATTCTCCAAACGGTCAGCGACTTTCAAACTGTGCGTCAAGTAAACCTTTGAGGTGCTCTGAGATTGGCTAAAGTTGTGCTGTATTGTTCGCTGCCTTTAAATTGTAAGAATCCTTATGAAATTTTAAATTGCAGATAATTTCCAACAAAATCAGTAGTGTGGAATAAAACCAGGTACAAATCATAAAGGGTTAAGTGCTTTGAGCGCATTAGACAAGCCGGCATGTAAGTTCATTTCATTTACTTTATTAATTAGTCAACGAACAATTGTTTGCTTACTAACTAACAAAGAACAAGCTAAAGGATAAACAAAAATAGTGAATACATACTAATCCATTACTTATCTAAAAACAGAGTTCAACAAATTCAAACATTTTGTTTTTGAAATAGTAAATTTCATTAAAAAATTTTTGCGAGATATTTTTAAGCAGCGACGAAACGAATCAAAGTGCCGGAGAGATCTAGAAGGGATGTTGAAGTGAACTCGGGAATGACATAAAAAAAAAATGACAGAGATGGGATGGATCTTCTGTGCTGCAGGGTTGTTGACTTTATGAGTTTATCGATTATCTGTTCTATATATTTATATGTATTTATATAATTATATAAATATTTATAAGTATTTATATTCTTTATTCCTAAGAAATTTTGGAATTTGAACTAAGGTTTGGTAATACTAATTGATTTGGTAGGCCAATAATGGAACCCGTTGGGTCCGTGGTACTATTGGTTGATAATTATAAAGTAAAAAGTACTGGTAACTAATACTGGTACACCTGGCACTTAATACTGGTATGTAACTTACAGAGTCAGTTGGGTTCTTAGTGATCTCCGTTGTGAGTCGTTATAAAAATGAACTGTAAAAATATAAACTTCATGGCATTCTTTAGTCATGTTTTTATGCACTTTCTCAAGCCTTGAAAAACATTTTCTTTTAAGGCGACCGAAGATGTTCAAAAGTCTTCTTAATGTCATATTCTTTCCAATATTCACAACTATCACTATACAAATTATTATACATGTATTTAACTATTTATTATTTGTTAGTTTCTTCTTTAATGTGAAACTAAACTATCTAAGCTTCAGTATCAGGATTTATTATTGCATGATTGATTAAGAAATCAGTCAATATAAGAATATATAACTAACATGCTCCTTTATAATATTCTCCTGAACAGTCCTGAGCTGAACTTAGGCCCAGTGTCTCGTAATCAACCATGTGCAGTTTTCTGCCTGAGTGGAAGTTAATGCATAAGTTATATTCCGATTTTGAACGACAATGAATTTGTCCTCTGAGGTTTGCCAGTGACTGCTGGGCGAGCAGCGATCGTAAGAGTTGGTTTAATAGGTATTGGGATCTACGAAAATGTTCTAAGCACTGAGCTAAGAGGTTTGGGTTGACGTTAGTTTGCTTTGACTGACAGCTTAAAGCGAAGTACATTCGCCGGCTCTTGTACAACAAAGAGTAGGGTCAACTCTTTAACCCATTGCTGCCTAATGGGTAAAATTTTACCCATGAAAACTGACTTTTTAAAAAAGTCACAGAAAAGTTCGTGGTAGAGATATCTCAAAATTATTGCTAGGGATGGTTGGGGTAAAGATCCGCCATCTAGCTAGAGTTACCAGACTCCAAAAATTGTGAATTTTCCGGAGGTGGAAAATGTGGCGAAACGTAGTGGCCCTAGAACCTCACAAAAATCTGCCTCCTAACTCACCTGTAAATAATATATCTTTTGTTCACGTGTTTAGCTGATCACTTTAAAAAGTATGGAAAAAGCTACCATTGCTGCCTAATGGGTAACCAATACCCAATGAATATATCAGCAACGTGCAGAGATAGAAAGCTGAAATTGTTTTTGGTCATTTTGGGTCAATTCCAGGTCGTGTATGAAATTTTATCAAAATCGTATGGGCGGAACTGGTACCCGGCTTTAATGGGTTAACTCCAGTTCCCCTGCTGCAAACAAAAAGTTTGGGGATTGCAAGAGCCAGGCGCGTCTTGTTTCGCCATAAATTTATCACCAAGATCAATAAATCGATAAAAATAACACTGCAATCGCTCATAAATTTTATGAAATCCACAAATTGATCGCATGTTTTCGGGCATAAATTTGTGTGCTTGCAATGGTGTGCGTGGTGGGAACACAGGGAGCAATAAATAGTCAAGCGGACGACCGGAAAACGAAAGGTTGGGAAAGCGAAAAGTCGAATGTATTGGTAGAACATAGAATAATTCGCGTACCGGTGGCAGACACGAGATAGTTAAGTAAATGAGGACGCATAGCAAGGACGAATTGGCGACTAGGAGTTGAAATGAGCTTAGGATAGGTGTGATGGGGCAGGAGAGAAATGAGCGGATATGAAGAATAGAGAGAACAGAGGAAACGAAAATAGAACGACGTCATTAAGCGCTCCAGTGCCTGCGAGCGGCAATGAAATAAACGCGGCTGTGTGTATGTGTGTGCGTGCAAGCGCACACTTTGCGAACGCTGTTGCGGAGGCGGGGGTGCATGGGCGAGGGTGCGCGCGTGTATGTGATTTATATTTGAATGACATTGCCACCAAACGGAATGTCATGCAGAGAAAAGCGCGTGCAGAATTGTGGCCAAGTGGCAGCCAGTTGGGCAGCCAAACGAACAGCCGTTGTGTCCAGGGTTACCGTTGTGCGACTTTAGTTGCATTTTGCAACCTTTTTGACGCTCTGAGACTTTTTGTGCGACTTTTTCAAACTTGTCTGATTTTGGAACTTTTTCCATCTTTGTGCGACTTTTTTCCCCTTTTTTGCTAAGTGAAATCCTTCTACCTCTTTTTATAGTCATACACTGCAAAATCACACATATTTGCACTTAAAAAATCATTTAAGTTTACGATATTCCTCGCGATATCGTAACCCCATTCGATTGATCAGCTGATTATTTAGCACAAAGCCTATAGTCTTTGATTTAGCATTTAGCTGAACATTTTTGACATACAGTAGGAAGCTTAAAAAATGTTTCAAGTGGCAGCGCATGTATTAACTCTACCTCACAGCAGTGCGTGTGCGGAAAGTATTTTTTCAAAATTAGGATTAATGAAAAAGAAATTAACCAACAGATTAGTTGTAAGAACTTGTAAGTCCATACTATCAGCTCTAAATTTGCTAGATACCTAAATAGAAGACTGTATGCCAAGTAATGCTTGTGCGAAAATACAGAGACGAAGTTACAAAAAAAGAAAATTTATGATTAATATATTAAAGTGTATACAAACACATTATTAAAAATTAAATGTAAAATTAATACACAAAAGTGTATATAAACACTTTTTAATCATTATTTCTAAGTTATTTATATCGTTGAAATGTTAATTGGAATTGTTAGTTGTGTTTTTCCGTAATAAAAAAGTGTGCCCCTTTTTTTTTTGAAAAAACGACTCTTTTGTGCGATTATTTTTTTTAAAAACGACCTTTTGTGCGACTTTCTCAAAATTCTCAACGGTAACCCTGGTTGTGTCGACAATTGTCTCACAATGCCTCATGTGTGAGTGTGTGCATGGAGGCTCACATGTGCGTGCGTGTGTGTGTGTGTGCACTTTATGAAAACAATTTTAATCGTTTTTGTTTTGCTTTTTCTCTATTTAGCCACAATTTCTTTGTATCTTTGAGCGTTGCTTGTGCTTGTGTGAATAGCAGTCAACAATTCTTCCTTTTTCCCTTTTTTTATGTTGAACAGGTCTAATTGTTGTTGTTGTGGCGGTGGATAGCACATGCGTGGTTGTGTTTATAAATAGCCAAAATTATTGTATAAAAAAATCGTTTGGAAACAGTTTTACAATAAAAAGCAAACAATTTCAATGCGATATACTAACTTTCTGTGTCACTGGCGCTAGCGCTGTGGCGTTCAGGCTACTGTTGCTGCTGCTTCTTGTTATTTGATTGATGCTGCTGCTGTGGCCGTAGTCTGGCCTTTGAAATTTGTTTTGATCGCGTCAACTGAGTTTAGTTTTTGTTGCCTAGTCGATTAAGATTTCTGCTTTCCTGTTGCTTGGCGGGAGGGCGTTTCGTGTTAGACAGGGCTGAAAGCTACTCCTGTTTCTGTCCCAGTGACGGTCGTCACCGACGATTGTTCGTGCGCCGATTTAAGGCACAAAAACAAATAAATCCAACAAAAATGAATTAGGGGCTCTGTTGAATTTACGACATGGATGCTTCTCACATTGTTGCCGCTGTTGCATGATTTTGTTCTCGTCGGTCTGGGTGTTGTTTCTAGGAGGTTTGTTGTTGATTAGGTAACGTGCTCGCCCGCCTCGCACAGCGAATATCTTTGAGATAGCTTTACAGCTGCTGCGGTTGCGTTGCCAATGTTGTTTTTGTTGTAGTTGTTACTAACAATATGTCGCACTCTAGGGGCTCTGAGTTGAAGCCGGCGTTCCACTCCTCTCGCACGCTGTCTGGATTTAGAAAGTGCGCACAAAGTTGCTGCCAGCGGTATTGTTGTTGTTTTTTTTACACAATTTTTATAAATATATTTGAATATTTTGTTTTGCTACGTTTGGTTACGATATGCAATGCTCTGATTTCTGCAAATTTTCTTACCACTGACACTATTAGTAAAAACTGTGTTTGCACTTTGCCTGCGATTTAAAAAAAAATAGTTTAATTAAAATTTTTAATAAATTAATTTTATTTATTTATTTTTACTCAAAATAATTATATTTGTATATTTTATTATTTTTATAATTTCGATTAACATTTCTTAGTTATTATTTATTTATTTTGTAAATATGTTTTTCAACGGTAATGAATTGGTGCCGTTTCGCGTTTGAGCGCCCTACGCGTTGGCTGGCTGTCTGGCTGGCAAGGGCGGCCGCTGCGTGTCGTCTTCGCTGCGACGCTATGCGAAGTTTAACCAAAATTATTTCTTGGATTTTATTCGATTTGCGTTTATCGAAATTCTCGAACGAAAGTTGCGTTCGGTTTTCTTTTCTATTGTATTTGTTGCTTTTCGATTTTTTTATTTTTATTTATGTTTTTCCTTTTGTTCTTGTGTCTTGCGTTGTATTCATTTATTTATTTATTTATATTTTTATTTCGTTTTTTGTGTTGAAATTGTTCGAGGAGCTCACGAATCGTACGAAAAGTCGAAAACACACAAAAATTCAGTTAATTTTCATTTGTGCTATCCACCGTCGCCGTTGCCGTTGCCGTCGTCGCCGCGTCGCGTCTTCATCTTGGACGCTGCGCGCAATAAGAGTGTCATTCAAGGGTATTGCAAGGTCGAAGCGAATCGGCTGGCTGGCTACGCCGCTCGCGCGCCCACCCGCCACCCCGTCGCAACCGTGCTCGCGATTACGGCCCCGAACACGGCCCCAACCCCAGCCCCAGCCTTTGCCACACAGCTGTGCGGTGCGGTGCCGTATGTTCTATTGTTCCAACGCCGCTCACGGCGCGACGCTATGCTCAGCGTCACTCTGGCGCTCCGCTAAATCGCTTCGACTTCCACTCGCTCGATTACAGCGCATTGTGCGGCGTCGAGGTCTGCTCAGTGCGCCGAGCGCACAACTCGCGTGCGGCAATTATGTGTGGCAGACGCAGCCAAACTCGCCCACAGCCAGCCCGTCAGGTGGGTGGCGCAGTGCTGACGTTCGGATGGGCTGCAGATTAACTACTGCAGTTTCGCGTCGGCCGTTTACTTGTGCCGTTAGTCTCCCTCAGTTCGCCCGAAAATCCACACAAAACAAATAGTTTCGATCACTTTCACTTGCTTT
Source organism: Melieria picta (assembly GCA_964056695.1). Classification (NCBI taxonomy): domain Eukaryota; kingdom Metazoa; phylum Arthropoda; class Insecta; order Diptera; family Ulidiidae; genus Melieria; species Melieria picta. The sequence goes on from OZ057399.1 coordinate 17,043,253, forward strand.
CTTTTCTTAGCGGAGCAGCCGGCATGCTCGATGTCAGCATGTTCGCCAACGCTTATCGCCCGCTGCACACCAGCGACTCGGACGGTGTGCATTCATGAGGTCTTCGACGCGCGATACCTCGCAGCTGTGGCCGCGATAACAAGAAATTCAACTGATTCATTGCAAACTTCAATTGCGATAGCTCGTGCTTAGCATTTGGCCTCGCGTCGCAGCAATGCACACACTATGCTCTTCCCCACAGAGCCGCATGTAAAAACAGATACGAACACGACCGGTTGTCCTCTGTCGTTTTGCTTCCCCCTGTTTGACGACCCCCACCCAACGGGCGATTACTTTGATGAACGTTCTCGTTCTCATCGTACGGTGCGTGCACTCGCTCTTTTTCTCTCACTCGCTCTCCGCCCGGTTAGTGTATGGCCGTATTTCTTTGCATTTCGACAGTGGCGGGTTTTGTGAGGTGCAACATTTTAAAAGTTTTTCACACGACATGTTGGATGTTTTGTATTAAATATAAAAAAAAGAAAAAATACGTGAAAATGTATCATATATAGTTAAAAGTCGGCTGTAGTTATCGACCATTATTGCCGTATGTTCTTCTAAAAAGACATCTAAAGGGTCAAACTGCATAACGGCAACTTTGGGCGCATCGTCTTTCAGTTCCATTCGTCGTTTAATACCTTCATATCGTATTGCATTGAGTTGGGGTTTGTGACAAATACCTTCGCCTCATGTAAGCTTACAACTTACAGACTTGTTTCACAGTAAGATTCTATTGTTTTTTCTTTAGTTCTACCTAACGACTTTTTAAAATTATCCGTAAATATTTAGTAACTGCTTGTCTCTAGAGCTGTGAAACTATCGATGGCACTATCGATAGTATCGATGGTTTAATTTTTTTACTATCGATAGATAGTGAGACTATCGACTATCTATTTTTGTGCGGCTTGCTCATCACTAATTTGCTGACGAAATTGTAGAGTCGAGTATGTAAAGTAATTTTTTGTTTTTTTCGTAATAAAACGTTATTTGTTGATATTTTGTTGTTTGTATTTGTTGTGTTGGTGTTCATGGTTCTTCAGCATTGGAGTAATACTTGGATATGTTCAATGGTAAATAACAGTTACAAAATAAAGTGAAACATGTTCATTAAATTTTTGCACATGTTTTTTTAAATTTTAAGTTATTTTTGTATTTTAAATACATAGCATATATGAATTTGTTAAAATAAAATGATCTCAATTTAATTTTTACAATTAAAATGTATATTATAAGCATTTTTTATGATTAAAAATTTATAAAATGAATAATTTTTATTAAAAGAGAGGTATGGGTACTGGCCAGTAAACATTTTAATGGATCCATATAAACTTCGATACTATCGTCGATATATGGATAGTTTGAACTATCCTATCTAAACTATCGATGGTGCCGACTATCGATAGTTTCACAGCTCTACTTGTCTCTGCCTGTCTGGTCTTTCTTGTTTTTGGTCAAGATGAACAAACGCGCAGGGAATACCCCTATTAATGCGAGGCATTGCGTTGGTTCAGGAAGGCTGTATATAGGTGCGGGTCAGAAACGAACTCTCTCTGTAGTGCGTAGGAACATCGTTTCAACGTGGAACGTATGGGCGCCAGTGTTCGAACGGGTTGCCCGGGGGGATACCCGAAGTGATGGCATTAGGAGGCTCATCCCCTCTTAACAATTATCAAAGAAGTATCGGTATAATGTTATATGTGAACGATCTCCTCTATAACTTTGTATTAATCTTTTATTACTTTCTTTGTATTAATCTAAGAAGTTGTGAATTCGCTGATCTCAATTCCGCTCACGGTCCACAGATTCTGTTTTCAATTACATACTGCACCGATTAAAATGCACACTAAAACAAAAGGAGCTTTGCTTGTTCGCGGCATTTTCGCTTATAAGGTTATTATATATTATTGGATCTTTACACCATATCAAGTGTAGTATATATGTATATGAGCAGTTTCCGCAGTGCATATAAAGTGCACTGAGTGATGTGAGTTTATTGGCCTTCAAAAGCCTTTAATATTATTTTTAGTTTTTAGTTTTGACGTATTTGCGCTTAATAATAGATCCGTCTACAGCATTTAACCCTCAATCACCCACCCCTATTAAAATCACGTATCTACCCACCCTGAGTCCACGGGACTCACATTTTTTGTTTACGAAATAATGCAACATCTATTAAATTTTTATGGTTTTTTATTTATCTGCTGTGCACATTAAGACCTGTTGTTACAGATCTCATTCTATATCTTTACGTAACTCTAATAAAAATTCACTTTTTATGGACAGAAACCAAATACTCTAAAAAACATATACTAAGCATTTTATGAACACAAAAGATATAAATAAATTAACAAAAGCAATTATTTTTACATAAATAACTTAAAAACAAAATTACTATTCAGAAAAAAGACGAAGTAATACTTCACTATATAAAATAAGAAAACGTGCAGCAGGTTGAATTACATATGTTGTGCACATACCTCACATACCTCTTTGGCACAACTAAGGCAAATTTTTAGTAGCAAAACTTCTCAAAGGGTTAACACTCCCAATTCGTGATCTTTTCGCAGCCATTTTGGCATCCGAAATTAACACGATTATAAAAAAATTAACAAGTACAATTTTTGTATGATAACACAAAACACCACCCTGAGTCCCCGGGACTCACTCCGTGCCAAAACTCACCTTTGTAATTGTAGTGCGCTAACTTCCGATCGTCATCGCGTTCTGTGCGACCCTGTACGAAAAAGCTGGACGACGAAGCACAAAAACTAAACCTGTAATAATAATAATAATAATAATAATAATTGACTGGCACGACAGCGCGATACCGCGACTAAGGCCTAGCTACTCGCAACCATCCGTGTTGTGCGTGCGAATTTTTCCAAGGTTGGAAGGGACCTACAGTTTTATGCCGATTCCGAACGGCGAGTTGGGAGCTTTTTCATAGGCAATTTTACTCTCAGAGGTTTGCCATTTCCTGCTGAGAGGACAGCCACCGAAAGAAAAATTCTTGTTTTTCTTTTTTCGGTGTTAGCAGCAACGGAGTCTTGAACCTGGGTTCGAGCGTCGCATTTGACTCGCGGCCCAACGCACTAGACAGCTGAGCTACGACGACCAACTTATTAAAGTTCGTAGTGAGTCCCCTGGACTCAGGGTGGGCGATTGAGGGTTAAATTCAGTTAATTTTGAGCGAGTCGCGCTTTTACAATCACTCATGTTGTGTGTCCCAAAACCTTCACTTTTATGTCGATTTCGAACGGTGCGTTAGGAGTTTTTTGTAGCGAGCTCTGTTGCTCTGAGGGGTTTGCCATTTCCTGCTTTACTACTGAAAGGAAAGTGTTATTTATTTGGTGTATTTAAGTCAGGACTCGAACCTACCTTGTTCGTTGGACTGAGCACTGCAACATGACGGCCGGTAGATTTCTGAATGAGGGCAAATGTATAGATACATCGCTGTGCAAAGTGATTATTTAAATAGCGACTAGTTGAAGCAAAGCTTCCACTGTTATCTCGTTGGAACTGCCACTGTAGAGATGAAACGCCGCTAGTTGGTATTCTCATTATTGATTACGCATACGTGCACCGCGTGAAACGGCGCGGGCGAAGCCGAATGAAGTTCAGTCCAGCCGGTGTTTTGATTGTTTTGTTTACATTCCCTGGTCGCTCGTTGGCTGTTTTTAATATCTGCCAACTTGCGAGGAGCGAATTGCAGCAACACGAGCTCTGAATCGGCTTCAATACGAGTGCGCGTGTTGACGGCATTTAGCAGCGGTGCCGGCCATCACCACGCACAATGCCTCAGTTTGTTGCTGGGCGCACACACTGCGGCCTAATAAACTGACCTACGGATAGTATCTGATGAAGCAGAATTTGCTGTTGCTTGCGCAGCGGCACCGCTCCCATATCCGCACTCGGCCGCTCACGACAGTCAACGAATTTATGTATTATGCTCAGCCGTATCGAAATGCTCTCCAACGCCTCTCGGTGGTTAATGTTTTCGTTGCTCTTTTCCTTTTGGCTTTTCATTCAACAGTTTTATGCGGAATATCGCTCGCAAAGCATGTGTCATCCGCGTGGCTGTCACCTCGGAAAAAGCGTCGTCGTTGACGTTGTCGGTACCGTCCGTAAACTTTCGCTTTCGTTTGTGGTGTGAGATGCGAGCTGCGCTAGTTTCGTCGTTGCTCACTGGCAGCTCGGCAGCCAGCTGCCCAACCAGCGATACGGCCAATGTTGCAACGGCACGTGCCGTTGACTTCCCAAAGCGGCTGTCTGACAGCTTTCCCGATGGCGTCACGTTCGCTTGTAATGCGTCTTCCAGCATGTGTCAGGCACATCCAGAGTCGGCGGCTCGCCAAATACGCGTAAGTACAAAGCAACATCATTTTTTATACATAAAACGGTACTACGGGACTTTTGCATTCGCAACCATTCCGAGTGTGCGTTAAAAGTTTGCTGGGAATGGGTTTATTGTAAGCTTTCAATGGCGGGCGGCGTTTCGCTTTACCCAAACCACTTGAGTCTCAGGCTGTCTCTTCTTGAATTTCGAGGAATGTCCGAACAGCTATTATTCCTTCCATAATGCTCAATTCTCACGTTTATATATTCAGTGTTCAGTTGATTCTCTGCTCGGGCTAATCCACCTAGTGAACTATTTTCGCGCATACCAGACTTTGTTGTGAATTTCAACAACTTTGGAGTTTCGCCATCGCGTCGATAAGGGTGTGCAGCGCTACAGCGTAGCGAATCAACGAACCACAACTGTCTTATCGACTGGGCGGGTTGGCGGTCGTGAGTGCAGTGCAGAATGTAAATGAAGAACATGTTAAGCAGGGTGGGTACTAAAAGCGTAAAATTATAGCCTATTTCCACCGAGCGCTTAAATGCATTTAAGGGCTCTGTTAAGCTTGAGAACTGTCAAGCGTTTCCACCAAAACTGAGTTAACTCCAACAGCTGGTTTTTGTTTACATTTTTAGTTGGTCAAGCCAAATTCTGCATTTATTTCTGGGCAGCCACAGCTTACCCATCGCCGCCATCTCCTTGAATACGTATGTATGGTTTCTTGTAGCCCCTCTACTGCAAGAAAACCAATTCGCTTTCCTTCTCAACAGTCTAGGAATGTCTGCGTTTTCATATTTGTGAAAATTTATTTCATTTGTCAATGTTTATTTCATTTATGAAAGTTGTCAGCTGATTGATACCAGAGCTGCCTGAATTTTTAATGTCAAGAGGGTTCATGAGAAGTTCCACGTTTTTGATTTTCTCTTTCAGCATTTATTATTGGCAAATAATAGAAGTTTTGACTTTGATTATGACAGACGATATGTAGTTTTGCGAAAAATGCAGTAAAAAGTAATGTTCTAAGCAAAAAATCTACCACACCGAACGCAATTCAAATCCCTTCTTTCGTTTGTGTTCGTACGGCTCTTGCAGCGCCTGAAAGCATGCTATCAAAATTTGTACATTTGTCAGTATTGCTCCAGCTTTTAACATAACATATACTGTTATACGTCTGTAAACGGCAAAACTGAGTTAACTCAGTTTTGAAAGTGAGTTAACTCACTTTGATACAAAAACAATTGCATGGAATTAGAGCATTTAAATGCGATGTTAAATGCTTTTAAGCGTTAAATGCATTTAAGGCCCGGTGGAAATAGGCTATTAGACAGAATTTTTAATGCGATAGATGTATGTAGATGTAGATTTGGAACCAAAAATTAGTCACCACAAAGGTACAACCTAGAAAAAGCGGGGAGTCACACTACATTTTGGTGGGCTGTGTACATTGTTGCATTGGGGAAAAAACATGAAATACAAAAATTGCTATTTCCCAAGAGATTACTCGTATTACTAAATTATTCTCTAAAAAGTGTATAACATATTTTAATATATTTAATTAAAATATATTTAACTAAAAAATTAAATTAAATTAAATTAAAAAAAATTATATTTAACTAAAAAATCTAAGAGTCTAATCGAAAAACGTGAGAGAATATTACTGCCGAAAAATTGGGTCACAAAATGACTGCCACGCCCCTTGTCCAACGTCCATCAAATTTCAATTTTTTAAGTTTTTAAACCTTTCCCTAATTCAAGGCAAACAAAACCTTAAAAGAATGATTGAAATCAGTTCAGCCGTTCATTTTTAAATATATATAAGAAGATAATGAAATTGATTTCCAAAGGTATTTCTGTAAAATCAATGAGAATTTTTTATTACAATATTTTTTTTTGTTAATTGCTGATTTCTGTGTAAAAAAATATCAACAATCATTCACAATGTTTTTATTTTGAAATTAAATTCAAGACAAGAAACATAAACATACGAAAACGGTAAAACAATTTCGTCGTAGGTTTGCAGTTAAGGGATCATATTTACTTAGATCATCATAAGGCAGCCATTACAGCTTGGAGAGAGCAATGGCTTCGCCCGCAATCCTTTTCCAGGCAACATAGTTCTAGACAACACTTCTCCAATTTCTGATTTGTAGTTTCTGCAGGTCTGGTAAACGAAATGAACTTGGTCATCCTTGAGCTTTTGATATTAGATTAGCTTGTACGTGAATATGATTTTTTGAGTGGAGATCATCTGATCAGTGGGTGGGAGGCTTGATTTCGAAATTTTTTTATTGCAAGGTGTGTAATTTCCTGTTGAATTTAGTGTTGTTGTAAATGGTTTACGTGCTCCGATAAATATTTTCCGGGAATTTAACTCGCATTACACGTGCTCAACCAATAATTTAACTGTTACCACTCTATCTATATGATTCGACGTTTGTTCTATCTATATGATTCGACGTTTGTTCTATCTATAAGATTTTCCGGAAATTGGTCCTCAACCAATAATTCAACTGTTACCGCTCTATCGATATGATGCGATGGAAAGTGCTGCGCTAGCAGCGTTGAAGTGTTTATAAAGTTGCGCTGCGTAATCGGATATTTAGTTCTTCGTTGGCGTTCTGTTAGAGCGAGCGTTGGTCGTGCAACGGTTATCGATCGTTTTAAACAAAAGCAAAACTCTGCGCGTGTGCCTGAGTTTAAGTGATTTGCAGTTGTTGAGTGATTTCGGAATTTTTGGTGGTTTGAGCTTCGAAGTGTGCGTGAAAACTTTGAGTAGGTTTTGCAGCAACGACGAACCGGGGTAAGATCGTGCCAAACACGAATGTGTTCGGCCGAAGTGAAGCAGTTGTCATTGTCATAGCTACACGTTTGTTTGGTGCTCAACGTTGAATGGTTTGAGTGAAGTTTCGTTTCTTAGCAATGCAAAAATAAAGTGACGAATTGAAAATGTAAACATTGTTAGTTAACTAATAGCTACTTGACTTAAAATTCGAAATTCATATTTTTGTTTTCGATAAATAAATAAACCAATATTTTGAATTAAAGCGGAAAGAATTTCGTAAATATTAAAAACGGTTAATTTGTTGTTTCAATATTTCTGTTCAAGAGATGATTCAAAGTTTGATGGAACATTTGAAGCATAATCACTAAGGGCCAATTTTTCAGTGCGAGTTTAAACGCAGTTCAAACGTAGTTTCCTTGAACTTGGTTTAAATATAAACTCAGTTTAAACGACAAAGCAGTTTTTCAGTGCTAGTTTAACTGGAGCAAATATTTGGCATTTGGGTGTGGCAATACCGGCAATATTTTTATCTAGCTAATAATTTTCCTTTGTTTTGATTGTCATTCGTAAATAAATTCCTTGCGCTCAAATAATGTATTTAATCAAAAAATTCAAAATAAGCAAACGGAGTCCAAATTTTTCGTCTCGGGAAATCGAATGTCTTCCTGCACTTGTGAAAACAAAATAAACAAGTGCTCGAGCGCAAGAAGACAGACCGCGTGAGTGCCGAGGAAAAACAAGCGAAATGGAAAGAAATTGAGGACGGTTTCAATTCAAAATTTTTTGATAAGTTCCGGTACGCGAAAACGTTGCGCACAAAGTATAAGAATATAAAAAAAAATGAAAAAAAGAATTTCGCTCACTACAGGCAAGAGCTGACCAAAACAAAAAATAAATGAACTGTCAGAAGCTGTTGACAGTTTAAACTTAGTTTAACCGTGCAGGGTTGGGCGTTTAAACTGAGTTTAAACTTCAGTCAAGTTTGACTGAAAAATTCGTTTTTGCGTTTAAACTAAGTTTAAACTAGAAACTGAGTTAAACTCGCACTGAAAAATTGGCCCTAACTCGATTAATCACAAACAAATCTGAAGACAAATCGGAGAAGTTTGCTTAAAAAAGTTGCATGAAAAGCGCGAATCTTATTTTTACAACGCGTATCACGAACTTTTTTCGTTTTAACGACGCCTAAATATAATATTTGCTTTCCAAAAAAGTTAGGTTTTCTTCTCTATGTGTTTTGGGCAATTGTCGTTACGTGTGTAATAAAAAAATATACATATAATATATAAAAAGTAATTCAGAAGTGGTTTTTATTTTAAAATCAAACTTAAGAAAACAAACAATAAATAAATCAACAAAACGGCGTTGTGTCTTTGACAAAGGTTCGTAATTAAGTGTTAAATAAATTTGTGAAATCTTCTTTAAAAACTTTGTGTGCTTGTCTTTCGTTTCAGAATCTATAGGTATACGTTTTTTTACTTATTGGCTGTTGATTTTTTTTAAACTTTCGTCGATACAATCAGTGTCGGAAAAAACATTTGCAACTTCAATACATTTTTCATTGTTCAATGAATGGCAACATTACAGTTTTCAGTGTGTTTCTACAAATATGTCATTTCATTTTATATGCAATACAACAGACAGGGTTCAAGCGCAAAGGGTTTAAGGGTTAGAGCTTAAGAAGCCTATTATAGAGGTCTACATACCACAGGATGTATATCTCTTAGTCATATACAGTCAGTTTTGCTTGTTTATTTACTCAGACAGACAGGAAATGTTTAAATGTTCAGGCATTTCTAGCTCCCAATTCAACTCCAACTTTAATTATTACAACTTGTTAACGTGTAGGCAAAGATCTCTATGCAAAATTCTGTGTTCCTCTGAAGTGGATAATGCTCGGTTTTAAGCCACACTCTCAGCAAAAAACGCTGTTTTTAGTTAAACTGATCGGACAATCCCGAGTTTTAGTCTTCGCACCAGTAACTTGTTCGAGACGCTTGAACCTATTGATTAAAATCACTATAGTTGTACTAGAAGTCGATCGATGATGACCAAAAGCAATACGAATCTTACTCATCGTGTTTGCAATATTTCCAAAAAGTTTTCTTTTTGGTTGTTTATGGTTTTAGTGAATTGTGCGATTGTTTACTCATTCTATATTTGAATCATTTGGTGAGGAGCGTCAGACTTTTTGTCTTATATTTTGTATGTGTAAATAAATAAATGAAATCTTTTCGCTTGGATTGATTTTGCAAATATGTGGGATCCCATTAGGCTTCCCAACCGTCCTCCTTTGAGGAGGACAGTCCTCCTTGAACAGAAAATGTCCTCCGTCCTCCTCAAAGGCCAAAAAGTCCTCCTCAAGCTCAAATTAAATTTAAATTTTTTTTATTCAAATGTGGCAACTTAACCCTTATTCTTATACCCAAACTTACTAACGTCGTTTAGCACCCGGGGTACCCGGGTACCCATTTCATGAAATTTTTAAGTTTTCAATATTTTGTTAATTAAAAAGTGTTTATAAAATTTTTTTTCTAAAATATACATTGTTGTTGAGTATTTGAGAAAAAATAAAATAATAAAAAAATAAACAATAAAAAAAAAATAGAAAACAAAATTTTTTAAATATATTATTTGTTCGCTTTTCACCTAAATAACGAGGATCCGGAAGGTAAAAAAAAAATTTTCATTATTTGTCAGTTTTTTTCACGAAAATACATCGCAGTGGGCACCCGGGTACCCGGGTATGAGAATAAGGGTTAATCAATTAATGAGGAACATTTTTCCAATTTGTGTCCAATATTTCGATGCTGCTTTGGGCATTCAAAATAAAATTATAGACTTCGTTGAAAATCCGGATGAGTCAGCTGCTGGAATGTTTAACATGATTAAGGCCGCATTGGAAAAATTAGACTTAAAAATAAAAAATGCTGTGTGCCGATAATACGAATGCTGATAATACGAATGCAAACTTTGGTAAAAATCGTTGGTAAAAATCGTTAATCTTAAGAATTCAAACCAAAACATATTAAAAGGCAATTGTCACGCGCACATAATACACAATGCATTTAAAAAAGTATTGTGTGATCTCGATGTTGATATTGAAAATATTGTTTGATATTGTTGATTACAGTTGCACAAATATGCGTTTTGTTTTATTTTTTAAAGTGGTTAAAAAGTTAAAACTTACATGTGCTTTTAGGTTTTTTCTTTTTACACTTGTATTTTCTAAAAACATTGTGAAATATTGAAGGAATGTGATGTCCTCCTGAAACAAAGAAGTTCCCATATAAAGTCCTCCTCAAGCCAAATTTTGTCCTCCTTAAACCGTTTTAATAGTTGGGAAGCCTAGATCCCATATGTATTATGATGACTCAATTAACATTTAAATTTCATACCATTGTTTATGTTACATTTTAAGGCTAAATACAAATGTTTTAATCGGCTTGAGCCGATTTGTTTTCAATGGCAATTTGGTAGGTTAGAGTTAAATTAATTGGCCACTTTTGAAGCAGACTTTCGACTATTTTTCATACAATACTGGAGTTCTCGCTATCAGCTGTTATCACAAGCTTTGCGAATTACCTCACGGTGTTTTATGACTCTTTGCTATCTGAACAATTTTCAATTTGTATCATCACTTGAACTAACAAATCAGCTAAAAACTTGATAAGAATCTTGAAGTTTAAAAACAAAATTTGTTGTGTTGCAGTTCAAAAATTTGGAAATATGCAAATGCAAAAATATTAAAAATGCCAAACTAAGGTTTCGAGGCTGATCTGAAGACAAGAAAACACACAAGTTAAGCTTCCTTTACACTCGCATTGGTCTGTTAGAGCGATAAAATATTTGTAAAAAGTATTCGTAAGGAAATAAGGATTTGAACTAAGAATTCCTGTTCAAATTTAAAGAAATATTTTGCTTATTTTCTTAGTTATTTTACTTTACCTTAGTCCACATAAATAAATTTAACTCTTTCGAATATCTTCTAAACTTTGACTCAACAAAATTGTATGCATACATACATACATACTAGAGATAGCAATCCCGAGATTCTGAATCCCAAAAACTCGGAATCTCGGACAGTTTTGGTCCCAAAAAATCCAGCGATTAATTTATTTCAAAACATATCTTTCGAAACATAAAAATAGCTTACTTTTTGCTTTTGTCATCTTAATTCTAAAGAGGCAAATAAATAAATTGCATACTGCCTGTGACGTTTGAATAAGTTTCAATACTAGAATAGCTCTGTGTGGGTACGGGTAATTTGTACAAACTAGCTCCGTTTGGGTACTTTTCTAGTAAAAATTTACCAGTACTTAGCGAACTGTCCAATGCCCCAACAAATCACGTAGGTGCGTGATGTTAACTAAAACAATAACATCGCTGATGCACCGGTCAAGTTGTAATCGTCAACAGAATCAGCCTGATTTCAAAAGAAACAAATGACAAATACTTCTTGACACCTGATTATTATAGAAAATAATAACGAAAATGCTACATGCTAAAAAAAATGCTACATGCTAAAATGCTAAATGCTAAAAAATATTTATCATTTTTCAACCAAACTTCTACCAAATATCACATCGGCATTGATTAAGTCATGTGCGAGAATTGCTGTTGCACGGTGTCAGATAATTAGTTTGAAATTCGCTTCAATGTCGATATGACATGAATCAGTTTTTATTGTGTTTAATTGTAGCCAATTTGAGCCTAAAGTGTGAAAAAATCACATCAACTGAATTATTAAATTTGCGAACTTGAGTATTTATTGACGTCACGTGGATAGTTTATTGACGTGGGAACTAATTTTGCGTGTGATTGTGTCGATTCTAAGAAGGTATTGAACTGGAACTGAAATAATCAATAATAATAATCCCTTATCTCATTAAACTGGAAATGAAATAATCAGAAAAAATCAACGCTGTGACACTTTGCGCCACATATTTTTTCTCGCTTATCTCATTCTGAACTTTCGACAAAGGATTGAAAATGGATCACTGCTCGCATGAAAGTCCATAAGCGAGAGACTGTAACAACTCTTGTAATCTCTGTAGTTATCTCTAAATTGCTAGGAAATATGTAAATCGATCCATGAAAAATATGTTCTAACCATTGCATTGCACAATCAACAATGAATTCAGATTAGTTTCTGATTATTGTTTTTACATAAACGATTTTATTTAACCCTTAACCCTCTGGTATCCAAGACCGAGCCATGCCTCCTGCATTGAACGATGAGCTACAGCAAAAAAGGTGTTCGACGCGGTAGTTGGAAGTCGACAGTGAAGAGGGAGAAAGGACCAAGTTGAGGACGTCCTATTATCTCTTGATGTGACCAACTGAAGAAGGCACGCGCAAAGCAGAGGCGCCTGAGGAGAACAACCCTAATCGGGTTGCAACATATTTCCATTAGTCCGAACTGGCACAACCAGTGGTGTTGTTGATGCGTTAGTATAGCTGCTGGATATAAAAATCTGCTGCGAGCTGTTGCAACAGTTTAGAGTGGGAAAGGATAGGAGAATTTGACTGGATTATACTGAAGAGATGGGAAACAATTAGAAAGAAAATATTGGAAATTAAGGAAAGTGCAAGACTAAGCCAGGTAGGAATCGAACCTATGACCTCTGGGATGGAAAGCCTGGCGCATCTCACGCTGGGCTACTGAAGCGGCCCGCCTAGATGCGGTTTAACTTAACGCCTAGAAAGTGGTTCAGTTTCAGTTTCAAATTCAGAACCCGAAGAGATTTTACTATTGAAATAGGGTTTATATTGAAATATAGGTTTTACTAATGTCCGATAGTTTGGAATTTTATCTGTTCGACTTGTTTCTCAATGACGAGAGCATAGCTGGATGGCATACTTTGGCTGAAATTGTTGGCATATGTTGTCGGCAATGTTTTCCAATGGCGTAGAAGAAAGGCGCTGAACTCTTTTAAATAGGTATGTAAAGAATTTACGCCTGAGTCACACAACGTTTTCGATCGGACGGCAACCTGGTGACTGCGGCCATAAATTAAACAGAACGATTCAATGGGTCTCGTTTCATTCAGTGGAGCGACGGCCTTTGTGGTTTGCTCAACAAAATTAACAACTTGCTGAACATTTTTCTCACGATTCCATTGCTATATCCGGTGCCTACAATCTCTGACTTTTTGACCACATTGCAACCGTTGCTATGCTTAAATTTTGAAATGTTTTCCATTGGCGTAGCAGAAAGGCGCTGAACTCTTTTAAATAGATATGTAAAGAATTTACGCCTAAGTCACACAACGTTTTCGATCGGACGGCAACCTGGTGACTGCGGCCATAAACTAAACTGAACGATTCAATGGGTCTCGTTTCATTCAGTGGAGCGACGGCCTTTGTGGTTTGCTCAACAAAATTAACAACTTGCTGAACATTTTCTCACGATTCCATTGCTATATCCGGTGCCTACAATCTCTGACTTTTTGACCACATTGCAACCGTTGCTGTGCTTAAATTTTGAATTTGCTCCAGAATATCAAAAAGAGACAATTGTCACTAAGTTAAGGTTGCCAGAATGGGACAGAATTCCAACTGGCCCAACCAAAAAAAGTAAGGAAATATTTTATATTTTGGTGGTAATTTTAATCACTTTGGATCTTATGTCGTGCTGTTTGTAAGTTAAGCTCTTTTCTTTAGAAATTTAGGCATTTTTTACACTACACACATCAACAAAACACTTACAAATTGAGCGCGATTGGAACGATTAATTCTGGGTGTCTGTATGAAGAATGAAATTTAATTGTTTGTAAACGAACACCAAAATGTAGGAAATATTACCATGTCATGGAATATTGTTTTTATTTCTGATGGTTGCAATTGGACACTGATAAATGATTTTACACAAAAGGTTTCGGTGCCAAGTGTTGCCAGCTAATGGGTTAATAGGGTGACTTCAATGGGTGTCAGTTGTACATGTGGCACATAAACCATTTTTGCAGCGACGCGTGTCTTGAAAGCTGAGTGCGCTCAATGTAAACAAAACTTTTGCTTAGCGTTGTAAATTTTAGCTCAGTGCGCCGTTGTGCGTAGAAATAATTGTCGCTTGTCGGACTTGTCGTTCAGTCGGACGGTTTGTTACATTGAATTGTGGATAAAGTATAAAATTGAATTTTGATGTTTGAAATTTGTTGAATCGGTTTAGTTTCATATTCCAATTAATGCAAATTTATTACACTTTTATTTTCTTGCAGATGATCATGGATTATGAGGATGTTTTGTATGGAAAATTTAGGATATCGCCATCAATTCAAATTATTATGAAGACCAAACCGTTTTTGCGTTTGAAGGAAATACAGCAGTTGGGCTTTTTGGCGGTCATTTATGGTGCAACCTATAAACGTTTCGAGCATTGCGTTGGGTAAGTTTTGAATAATATTCCAGTAAACTCTCGTCGACATGTAATAGTAAGTAAGTATATCTCAAGACTCTGAATTTTGTTATTATGGCAGACATTTTTTTTCAATGCATCAAAAATTATTCACCACATCTAAAAGTAGTGAATTCGAACTATCACTCTGAAAGCAGTGCAAATAGAAAGCACCGGGTTTGTTACAACTTACGTGTTCCCAGCATAATTTTCATAATAATTTGAATTCTTAAACATGCCTCATTGCTTTCTCATTCGCAGGACGTATTATCAGGCGCATCGCATGCTGGACGCTTTGGAGCGGAATTCTGCTTGGATAGCAGCTGATGGCAAGTGGAAACTGCATCGCTTAGCTGTCGAGGTAAAGTTGGCTACACCGCATCAGTCGAACGATTAAGAGAATTTGTTGGGTCTAATCGTTACAGATAGCCGCCCTGTTGCACGATACCGGCCATGGCCCATACTCGCACACCTGGGAGCTGGTTTTCCCTGGTTATAATGTAAGTTCGTTGCTGAATCGCTGCCTGCATTAATTCTGATTTTGCGCGTTACCTATCCACCTTACACCTTAGCACGAGGAGATGAGTAGTCTGTGCGTGAAGTACATTTTCGATCACCTAGAAACGGACGATGCCGATCTGCTCGAGCTGCAACGGGACAACTATGGCGTTCAGCTGATACGAGCCTTAATAGTGGGCGCCATTCCGGCTGAGTTTCCCGGCAAATACAAGTTTCTGTTCGAGGTGAGTGGAGGCGGAAGGAAGACGTACCTAAGACACAACTGAGCTCTCAATTTCCACAGATTGTCAATAACACACAGTGCAAGCTGGACGTCGATAAGCTGGACTACCTGCTGCGGGATTATCACTATTTGGACGACAGCGACCGCGATCAGAGTATACAGTCTACTTTCGAAGGTGCGAGTTCATATAATTGCTCTGAAAAATTTGCCTAATGTGTGTTCTCTGTTTAACTCTAAAGATGCGGGTGTTCTAAAGCCAGACGGATGCTTAAATTTTGATGACATATTCCAGAGTAATGCACAGCTGTATGCGACATTTGCTTAAGTTTTGCTTAGTTTGTGTTTCTCTATACGCAGATGCGAGGGTGAGCGCCGATGGCAGACACATCGAGTATCGCTACGAAGACAACGACAAAATTAATGCACTGTTTGTGGCTCGCTTCAACTATCACCGAAAGTACTATCGACGTCCGCTGAATGTGGTGTGCGACGTGCTGCTGGCCGAAGCGGTAAAGCGATGCAATAAGACAGTGTGTGGCAAACTGCTGCAGGCGATCGATGCCAGCGATATGGAAGCGTTCTGCAAGTTGACTGACAATAATTTGATGGATTTAATCGAAGACGATGCCTGGTACAAATACCTGATCAAGCCTAGCCAGTTGGCTAAACTGGAGATAATCGAATCGAATTGTAATAAATCTGTTCAAACGAGCGAAACGCAAACTGTGGTTACTTTGTGTGTCAAATACCTGATCAAGCCTAGCGAAACGCAAACTGTGGTTACTGCGTGTGTCAAACTGCGAGGTGCCGGCAGAGAAATGCCACCGGACGACAAATTTCATTTTTATGGCGACATCAGCAGGTAAGAAACACATCTTCATTATGTATGTAGCGAACTAAAATCTCTTAATTTTTGTTGCAGAAAAAAGAACATTGTGCGGGATACAGCAATATATACAGAAAAAGCATCGTGCGAAATGAAGAATTAGCAAACATGCCACTCCAAATTATTATAGATATAAACATGCATATATGAATATATATATATATATATATACACCAATACCTCGCTTTGCGTCGTTTCGTTTTGCGTTTTTTCGAAGTTGCGTCGCTGCTGAATTAGTACTAATTTTCACTGTGCGTCGTTAGATTTTCAGATTTTCGAAGTTGCGTTGTTTTGGGTTCGAGTCTTTAATTTTTTTTTTGAAATTTTCATTTTTTTTCTAAAAGATGGCACGACTTTTGTTTCTAATTGCGCCATGCCATCAAAACTCGGGGATTCCCTTTCTAACTGAAAATCAACGCAATTTTAATACAGTTTTATTTTCACTTTGTTTTGCTAATTTTAGAGTTCAGTTGCAATTAGTGTGTTGTGCTTTTAGTAACGTTTCAATTAGTGTGTTGTGCTTTTTTTTTAAAAGAGAATAATAAATTTTTATAAATTTTTACGGGTTGTTTTGGTTACAAAAAAGGTAAATATTTTTCCAATTTATTTATTGGCAGAGTTATATTATTTTTGTTTTTTAAATGTTTACAATTTTCTTTTTAAAAAGTAGTATTTTCGTAACCCTGGAACCTATCTTCGATCTTTACATGGTTTGCTATAGAAAATCATAATTCACTTTGCGTCGTTTCAATTTGCGTCGTGTTTTTTTGGAACGTAACCACGACGCAAAGTGGGGTATTGGTGTATACGATATGAGCGTATCCAGCTTGATTCATTTACTTATAAGAATACACAATGCTGAATCAGTGGCGCACACAGGGGGGATTTTGGGGGTTCAAACCCCCCGAAATATTTTTAAGTTAGTACCGAAATTTAATTTAAAACCGTCGCATATATGTTCAATCATCAATAACATTACTCGACACAAAAAAATGCACCTAAAACAAGTGTTTTCTAGACTAATAGCCTAATTCTGTGCACTTGATAAATTCACCATATTGACTACTTGTCAAGTTTTTACTATTTTTCAAGAATTGGTATTCTATTCCTAAAAAGAAAAGCTCTTTTCTTGATAAATTGTCAAAAGTGCGAATGCTATTGGCAACAGCATACAAATTGAAATTTTGCCTATTGAAAATGGAAGAATTGTGCATGTTTACACTTTTAACGGTTGGGGAGGATAGAAGAGAAGAAATCAGAAGCAGAAGAAAACAAATAATTTACCTTCGTTGAGCGAAGAAGAATTCATGAAGAATTTCCGGCTAACTCGATCCTTGTGGCATCGATTAATTGGGCTATCTTTGCCCATACGCGTTTTGGCGGCATTGCATTTTTTTGGACATGGATCCTACCAAAAATGCGTTGATAAAAACTGTAATTTGCCTATGAGCCAATCATTTGTCTCACAAAATTGTAAACATTTTTAATACAAATTTCAAAATAATTTCAAAATTACTTCTTTCAATTTGTCTTATTTTTTGACAATTTGACAACTATCGCATATTCACCTTATGTTAAATTAAATGAGTTTTTTACTTTATCAATGTTGCATCAGAATGCCAACAAAGCTTTTGCTTGATAAAAATCTTGACAAAATACCTTGATAAAAAATTTGTCAAGAATACACAGAATCAGGCTGTAACTTTGGGCCGCTGAACACGAAACTGAAGATCAAAAAATTTTGTGAGAAGCGTTTTCAAATCTTCGAAAAACCAGTTTTTACCCTGTTGTTTCAGTTATGAGCATATATCTCGTAAACGAACCATCCGACTAACACAAGATGTCCGTCGGTCGGAAGATAATACTTTAGATTTTCAAGAAATATACAGATTGTCCAAATCAGATGAGATTTGGAGAAATTACTGACGGTGAAAATTGTAAAAAAGTGAATTTTCGACCATTTTCAAAAATCATAAATTTTTGAATGTTTTTGTATAGATAAAATAAATTATTTCCTTTGGTTTTAAAACCTAAGATGAAAAATATATTATTTGTGCAAATATTAAGCCTACCATCAATGGAATCGAAAGAAAAATGACAAAGTTGTGATGCACTGAGCGAAAACACCAACTTTACATTAATTACACTGTGACCCATCCAAATGTTGATGTAGGCGTGTAACTAGAGGTCATTTACCTGGCATAGTCAGTTTTCATTTTCTGACTCAAAGTGATTTTTAAAGGACTTTAAAATTTTAAGGACAAGACACATTTCAAATATTTTTTTAAATTTTTGCGGTTGTGCAATAATGAAGATATGGGTATCAAATAAAAGAGGAAAATTGTGTCCTTTTAAATAAATTTTCTAAATAGGTCAGGTAGGGGAAACATACATGTTTTGGATCTCAGTCTGTAGATTCATACATCTAAATTTTATTCTATTTCAAAGTTCTAAAAAAAGTTACGAAACCCCCCCCGAAATAAAATCCTGCGTGCGCCACTGTGCTGAATATATGTTTGCAAAGATTTAGTATAGGCAGATCAACTCAGGAATATTTTTCGGATCTATTGATTGCAGAAAATTGGTTTTCCATAAAGTATGTAAACCTAAGAATATGAGGCGAAATGAAGTGATTACCACATTTTATTAGTTCGAGAATAAGTAGAAATGCTCGAATTTGCGGTTTAGAAAATAAGTTTCATTTGATTCATTTCATTTCATTTAAAGCAATTCGAATAGGCTATGAGGTATGGAGTGCCCATTTTGTTAATCCATATTAAAAAGTACTTACCGTAATTTTTAAGTGCTTTTGCTTTTGTTTGTCTCAGCATTATTCATATAAAATTTCATTCCGACTTTTCAACTTTGTCAATCACTGTGGTGCCTACTGAACAGCTGAAAGGACAGCTGCACATGGTTGCACCGATTGTTTTTAGATGTACCTTTCTATACTGTAATGGATTCTATGTGTTTGGACGTTACAAACAAAGCATAAAAGTATTATATCGAATGAGATTTCGAATAATTATATCTTGTTCAACATTTTGCCTCCATTGAATGGACTTTAGGTTGGAAGCTTTGTAACAAATATTCGAGTTTTGTGTTCAAAAGTTATATATTTATTGTTAACTACCAAATCGTCACATCACACTCGCATGCATCGGAAATTGTGATTGCATAAAGGCATTGTTAGTTTTTTGTTTCACATGACATGTTTATTATTTATTACATAATTTCTGTGCTCAATTTCAACTGTTTCATTTGGATCACATTGCAAGATGTTTCGCGATTGCTTCTATGAGTTACATATAATAAGTTTAACTATCTACGAATCCAGCTAAGAATTACAAATGATAATTCACTTGTCTAACCATTAGTTTTAAGTTAAGAATTAAACGTAAACGTGTGTGTATCGTGAATGTCGAAACTAAAATAAAGCATAACAAAAAACTGAAACAAGTCGCGAAGTATTCAATACAATTAACATAATAATAATAATAATTATAATAATACATAATAGACAGTAAAATTACAAAATTTACAATGGTGTCACATGTTTATGCGCCACACTGCAGCGCTTGCCCGCCCGCCCGCCCACTTTCACTGGTAGATACTGCAATAACTGCAATAATAACAACAACAACAATGCATAATTTAAGGATGTGCAATAATCTTTTGCGGCATATGCGCGGCCAGATATTGTTTGTGTAATCGCTGACGGCAAAACTGATAGAATTCGATTTCGTTGGTAAAGTTGCGCCGGACAATGTCCTTCACCTTCTCGCTGACCGGCGGTTTAAAGTTGTTCTTGTTGATTTTGGTGAGATATTCGGCGCTGGCTGAAATCAAAAACACAATTTAGTGAAATCAGAAAAAATAGTCTGGCATGGTTTTGTATAACAAATAAAAAATACGTGTTTACAGCTGAACCAAAATGCATTTAAGAAAGGCTGGAAGACTGAATTCAATTAATTTTGATTGAAGTAAAAATTATTTTTAAAGTTTAAATTTAATAGATTTATGGAAATAATTTCAAATTGAATCTTAAAAGCTTGCACTTGCCAGTGTAGATATTTATAGACATTTATTTTGAAATAAATACAAATAATAATAAAATGCTGTAAAAGTTAAATAAACGAAGATTTCGAAAACATTTCAAACGAAAATAATGAAAAAAATGTCATTCAAGTAATTTCACATAAACAATTTCCTCAAATTATATTGAACGAATGAATTAATGCATATTGGGAAAATAAATAAAATGATGAAATGAAATATTAAAATATTGGGTCCCAAAAGTATATTTACGAAGTCCAAATATCGTAACAAGAAAAAGCAACAGAGCAGAATATAAAATTTTGGTTTCTTCGGGTTTTCTCCTAATATGTTTTGTAATATTGTTTGTTTCTAATATGTTTAAATATTTGAAACAAAACATTATGTGGGTTTTCGAAAATAAGAACTTTAAAGTAACTTAAATATCAAAACAAAATACTAAAAAATAATGCATCTGCATTTGAAATAGTTAGGCGCAAAACGAGCCAGAAACAACAAAAGAGCGAAATCTAAGTTGTTTAGTTTTTCTGTTTCCGAGGATTACTTCTCAATATCACCAAAAGTTTTGATTTATTATTAATTTTTGCTGCCATTGTAGTTCATCTAGTTTTTGAATTCAAACTTCATATGTATTGAAGTTGGAGGCCACTTTATAACCTAACCTAATTGTTTACTAATTTATATTTACTGCTTATTTATACTTTACATAATGGCCTCGGTTTTCAGATGTTCTTATGTATGTCTAACTTTCTTCTAAATAAAAAAACATATATGTACATACTTGTAACTGATTCAAGCATGTCATTATGATTCTTCTTGCCCTCATTTATTTAGTATTTTAGCTATTATTTTAACTGTTGTGATTGCTATTAGGTCCATTCCTGTGGAACGTAATTGTTAAATTACTAATAGATAAATTAATTTTTTTTTGAGATTCTACCAATGATTGTGGGCATCAGTGCGAGAGTATCATTCTAAATGTTCTGCCTGTGGTCATGGGCA
Source organism: Melieria picta (assembly GCA_964056695.1). NCBI lineage: Eukaryota > Metazoa > Arthropoda > Insecta > Diptera > Ulidiidae > Melieria > Melieria picta. The sequence goes on from OZ057399.1 coordinate 17,064,495, forward strand.
GCTTTGTGCAAGGTGCGTTTCAAAGTAAACCAACATACCGATTTATTGAATTCAAAATGTGTAGACCCCTTTCTTCAATATAGCAATTTGCATTATCTAAATGCATGCCCAATGAGTGTTTAAGATCGTCGGTACCTGCCTTTTGGATAGCTTTTATGTCCACATGGGCAAATATATTTTACCAAAGACGTAAAAGTCGCACTGTGTCAAATGGGAAGTGATGGACAACGCAATCTTTGGTCAAAAAATCGGTCACAAGTGTTTATCAATGAGATGCCATCAGTCAATTTGTAAAGAACAAAGCCTGTACACACTTTTCGGTAGTTACATTTTCAGTTAACATTTCAAAGATAAGATCAAAATTTCAAGAATATGAATGAAGATTTTGGCTGATCTTTGATGAATTCATAGTTTTAATGGAATCTGCGGCGATAGCGGATGTCGGTTGGCCAACAAGTGTGGTCATCATTTACGTCCTCATGACACTTTTTAAATCGTATATACCACTAATGAACTCTGCCACGGGATAAACAATAATCAACATTAACTGGGTTTATTAATTGAAATATTTCAGTTCAAAACTTAATATCGGCTCTTTGTTCGATGCTCACTTTTGTATGAATGACAGAAACATATGCGGGTTCACAAGTAATTACTACGCTTCCAGTTAACCAAAGGTCATGCAATTTTGACTGAAAATCGGAAAAGCATGTATCTTTCCAAAGCACTATGTGCCCTATGAAAAAATCCTGGGTTTCCAAAAGTCTTTTTTACTTTGGAACGCATCTTTTCAACGGCATATTTCAGAACATAGATCACATGACAGCCAGATTCGCCTTTGTTAAGAATTACTACTGGACTGGGAGCTCTCCACACAGGTGGTTATGTCCACATTTATACGCACGGATCCAAGGTGGGTTGTGGTTTTTACTTCAAAGAATTAAATCTAAATTTGAAACCCAGGCTGACAGATTAGTGCTCCAGGCCGAGTAATTTGCACAGCAATCTGCCCAGCTTTCAATTGGCTTAGGTTAAGTGGGCAATCGGCACGAGATATCCTGACACTATTGGACACTGAATCCACTCTCGAGGCTTGTATATTGTAACCAATTAAAAGCTTTCAATATTTTTCTCACTTTTATCGAATTTTCATTACTCTCATAGTTATTTGACTATGATTACTCTTTTTACAAATTCTATTTAGAACAAAAAGTTCGATGTGATTTTTGGTGGCCCATTGTCAATCAGGAAGATTTTGCTTACACAAATCACCTCCAGCTTAAATTCTCTCTATGGTACTTACTGTCGTAGATCTCTCGCACGCCCTGAAAAAAGCGCGGCACATATTTCTCCAACACCGACAGCGTCGTATTCAAATCCTCCAAGACGCCCACCACCGCATATTGCGTTTCGACAGCGTGTTTTGCACGCTCCAGCGCGCCAACGGTGTTGAACGGCCTAACAGAGAGAGAGAGAGGGGGAGAGAAACATTCGAATAAGTTGTCGAGCACGCGCCTGCGACTGCAGCAACTTACGTGCATTCGTAGGCGTGGCCACAGAAGAAAAGACTCTGTCGCCGATGATCGCCAATGCCTTCGACGGTGACGCCCTGCGTGTAGGTGCACTCCTGATCGCCGGACAGCACGCAGGTCTCAAAGTCCTTCTTCAGCCATGCGGGATGCGGTAGCGGCAGATCGGGAAAGGCGGCCTTGCGCTCGACAAAGTACCACGGCGCGCGCACGTAGTAGAACCAGCTGATGACGCGCTCGATGGGATCGCGCACAACGTTGATGTAGATGGGCGAGGGCAGGTTGAACTTGGTGAAGTTCGTGTAGCAGACGTGCTTGATGAAGACGGACGGCTCGGGCAGGTCGGTAATCACTTCGGCCAGCTCCTGCTGCTGATCCTCGGCCAGGCGTATCGTTTCCACCTTCTGCACAGCGTCGCGATGGAACTGGAAATTGTTGCGTTCGGATAGGCGGCGCAAGAGTTCCATAAACGTTTGGCTGCCAACCTTGGGAACGCGATTGAAGAAGATCAGATTGAGGTGCGCCTTTCGCGTGTTATTCAGCTCCAGCACATTGAGGGACTGCATCTGCGAAGGGACAAATTGTAGAGAGCGTGTCAGTATCTCAAATTAAGTGGGACATTTGATGGAACATCAAATGACAATTGGTTGCCTATAGTTCAGCGCATACCTCGACGTTCCGTGGTGTGCATGGTTTTGTTGTTGTATAGCATATTTCACTGTAAGAGTCAGACATGTGCTTTGAATAATCGGAAAGCAAAAGCGAATTTTGCGTTCATAAAAATTTTATTACACAATATTAAATGAAGAACTTTGAGTTTTACATGGTAAAGATTATATATTTTTATTTGTACTCGTACAGTCCTAAAGCCAGATACTGTTTGTAGAGACGCTGCTTGCAAAAGTGATAGAAATCGTATTCGTGCGTGAAATTTCGACGAATCATCTCCTTGACATCCTCGTCGATTTTCGGTTTGCGATTGTTTTTGTTGCGATTTCGAAGTTGCTCATTGTGCGCTGTTGGAAGAAATTATTTGTTCTTAAATAGGCGACAAGGAAACCGTCTGCTGAGAGAATTGTGGCATAGAAGAAACTCGCAGTTGAGCAAAAAGCTACTTTGGAGCTATGCGTTTAACTATAATCTGGGGATTTCCCTTTAAATGCGCCAAAGATGCGCTTGTTCAAACATGGACAAATATATAAGGTAGGAATGTAAAACTAAAAGAGTAACAGAAGACGGATTTTGCACAATTTTCTGTTGACCAAAGGCTCTGCTATAAAAGCGCCAAAAAAGCGTTGGCTTCTAGAGTCTAGACGGACAGATAGCTAAGGGTGGAATTTAATGTTGGAGGAGTAACTTCTATTATCTAAAGTCTCGACGGAGAGATAAGTAGTTAAGGGAGAAATATAATGTTGAATTAGTAATTTATGACAAACAATCTGGGAACTCCCGTACAAATGCGCCAAAGAAGTCTTGGCTTCTAGAGTTTAGAGTCTAAATGTATATATAGCTAAGAGGAATTTAATGTTGGAGAAGTAACTTCTGTAAATGCATCAAAGAAGTTTTGGCTTCTAGAGTTTGGACAGGTTGATAGCTAAGGGCTTTAAACGTAGATTGTGTGATATTAACACTGATATTAACACGTTAAAGACCGCATGCCCACCGGTGGGTCACTCCGCAACAACATTACCGGCCCGCGGTCTTCAACGTGTTAAGTAAAAAAAGTGAGGCGAGTCCATTTTTGGATCAACTCTCATACGCTTTGTATGCAATATTATGCCACTGTTCTCAATATTGTAGTAATTTACTTACTATCGAAAACCTTGCGCGCATTCTTAAAAAATCGTGGTATATAATTTTCAAACACAGTCAGCGTAATGTTCGTATCCTCCCAGGATCCAACGACGGCATAGTCACGCTCAACATTTCGTTTAGCCATTTGTATAGCTAGTGGAGAATCGAAGGGCCTGCAAATTTGTGTTAATATTTTCATATACTTAGACTGTAAAAATATATCAATATTGCCAGCGTTCTTAAATACAAATGCATTGAGTCAGAGGTGGAAATCTTCATAGGTAACATAGATATGGATAAACTCGCCTTCCTGAGTATGTCAGTTGCTTACCGACTTTAACCATACAACATGGATACAAGATCCGAGCCCAAGCCCACTATTTTCTATTGAGTGGTTCCTTAATAGATTAAAATATTTGTTCTGATGACTAAAAACGTAAATGTAAAACGTATTTGAAGCGAATGCCGAGCCATTGCGCAAACGTATATATTTTTTCCATTGATTCGTTGAAGTGTAAGAAACTTGATGAACGTTGTAAGCTCGACGGCATTTAGGTAGGTAGTTATGTTTTTTTGGGGAATTTTCCTTTCACACTTGGAGGTTTGCCATTACCTATCAAGATGGCACTTGTGCGATTCTTGTAATTCTCATGTGGATAGCGATAGAAGTAGACGAGTCTTTCACCAGCCTGAGCTAGGATTCGAACCTAGGGCCTCGGTATAAGAAGCCAGCGCGCTACCCGCTGGACTATCGAGGCCGGCCGGACGACATTTAAGATATCGAAACTTTCATATCTCTTTTAAAGATTTCTAGGGGTCTTTGTCGATCGTTTGAAGGCACAGATTGTGTTGGGAAATGAAAGATTTCTGACTTTTTTTTTAGGGATTTCTTTTAAAGGACACTTTTGATATGAACATAAAGAGGATTGATTGCAAGTGCGGAGGATTTTTTTAAAGGACACTTTTGATAAGAAGATGAAGAGGATTGCTGTGGGGTGTTGTGCCTTCTACTGCCTGTTGGAGCGCGATCCAAGTCTCACGCAGCCTCAATGAAACTTAGGATTGAAATTTGGTACTGGCCCAGGTATGCAGCATCGTAGTGGAGGATGATGTGCTCTTCGCTCATGTGATAAGGAGGATACATTTTGACCAAAGTTTTGTATTAGAAAAATCGTATTACTAATCGCATCGTATCGCGTGGTATAAAAGGCTATCGCCTTCCTTTGCATTTAAGCAGTATTCTTCGAAAACACACACACACATACATATATATTGAATATACTTACACACAGTCCTCGGAGTGACCGCAAAAGAACAACGATTGTCGTTTGTGATTGCCGTCGAAGTCATAAAGCGAATACGGCACAAACTGACACTCGGGATCGCCGCTGCGCACGCACTCGTTGAAGTTCTTCTTGTACCATTTAGCCGGCTGCAGCTCGAGGTCGGGAAATCGCTTGAAGAAGATGGCATTCTTGTAGGAGCCGCGCACGTAAAAGTACCAGCTGATGACGCGCTCGACGGGATCGCGGACCAAATTTATGTAGATCGGCAGCGGCATGTTGAACTTGTCGAAATTCAGCCAATTGCAATGCTCGATGTAGACGGTGCCGTTGGGCAGGTTGGTGACCCACTCGGCTTGAATGCGCTGCTGTTCGAGCGTGCGGGTGCGCGTCATGACATTCAACGGGCCCGTCGTGATCACTTTCATATTGTTCAATTTTGCCATGCGCTGCAGCAGCTCCATGAGCGCCTCGCTGCCGACCTTGGCGACGCGATTGAAGAAGATAGCCTCGGTGCCGGCCCGTCGCGTGTTGTTCAGACTGCGCGCACTGAGCGACGCCAACTTGAAAATGGAAACCAATCGTTAGCACTGCGGGCCCCCACACACACAATGATGCGGAATGAAAAATGAGAGACGCTGTTTAATGGGCGTGTGCTGGATATATGCACTTTATTAAGTAAGGGAGACGGCAACATACGAATACAAGTGCAAGAAATGAGAGTTGAAGTGAACGATTAGGTTTGGTGCCTGCCAATTAGTTAGGTTATGTAACTAGTTACGGTGCGGAAACTGCGCGCGCCGAATTGCGATGTACTGCTTGAAGAGCCGCTGCCGACAAAAGTGGTAGAACTCGTACTCGTGTGTAAAGTTGCGCTTAATCATCTCGCGAACGTCCGCATCGATGTGCGGCTTGCGGTTGTTCTTGTTGCGGTTGCTGATGTAATCGCGATTCACTGCGGAGTGGATGTGTCGAACGGTTACTCATTGATCACTGATCCTTACTGATCACTTACTATGAAACATTTCTGCCGCGCCGCTGAAGAAGCGCGGCACGTAGCTCTCGAGAACGGCCAGCGTGATGTTCGTCTCCTCCCAAGTGCCGACGACGGCGTATTCGCTCTCCACCCGTCTCTTGGCAGTCTGTATTGCCAGTGCCGAGTCGAACGGCCTGTGGACATAGTAAATTCGTTTCATAATAGTTGCCAATGTCGGACGCGCGGAGACCGTCACTCCACTCACAAGCAATCGAAGCTGTGGCCGCAGAAGAATAGCGACTGGCGTTTGTAGTTGCCTATAAAGTCCTGCACCGCCAACGGCACGTACTGACACTCCGGATCGCCGCTGCGCACGCACTCGTTGAAGTCCTTCTTGTACCAAACGGCCGGTTTGAGTTCGTTATCGGGAAAGAGCCGAAACTCCTTGGCGTTCTTGAACGAGTTGCGCGCAAAGTAGAACCAGCTGATGACGCGCTCGACCGGGTCGCGCACCAGGTTGATGTAAATGGGCTTCGGAAAGCCGTGGTCGTGAAAGTCGATCCAGTTGACGTGCTCGATGTACACCGAACCGGCGCCCAGCCGGTAGACGTAGTCGGCGATTCGACGCTGCTCCATCGGTTGCAGTGTACGTTGTGTCGGTTTGCGTGTTCCTAGATGATCCATTACAAAGTTGTTGGGCTGCTCCAGCAGCCGCACCAGCTCGATCATCGATTCACTGCCCACTTTGGCGCACCGATTGAAGAACACAATATTTATGTCGGCCCTCATGGTGTTGTTCAGGTTGTAGGCGCGCAGCGAGTGCAGCTGTATTGGAATTGGTAGACGGAGAAATGAGTTTGGATGTCGTAGCATTGGAATTGGCTGAAGGCACAAGCATGGACACGAGCACGAATAACACAAACACACGCACAAATGTCACCTCGTGAACACCCCTAAACGCGCTGCACAACGGCACACAAATGACAGAGGGGAAGATTCGCGCGATGCTCAGGTGAATTGAAGAAAGAACTAATATAACTTATATGCTAAGACGGGCTGTGCTAAGACCGTCTTGTTGGTATAACGATGCCCGGTGATACACGAGTATATAACTTGCATTCGATATATCGATACCATCACTAGGAAAATCTTAGTAAATCATTTAATGTTTGAATGTGCAAAGTGTTGTGAACCCATGGATGTGAGAAAAGTTTTCACCTGATAAACTCACTCATTACCATATGAAAAGTGGGTTTCTGAGCACAATGAACAGACGAAAGAGTGAATATAGGGTTTGATTATCTATCTAACACTGTTTCACCTACACAGTATTAGATTATTTAATTAATTCTGGATAAAGCACCAGTTACCGATGTGACGCTGTGTGGAACAAAGTGCGGGAGAAGTGAGGTTATACTATATGTAATGGCCAAACGAGGGCACATTTGTATATATTCTGAATCAACACAATTTTTCTCATTAATAAAAAACATTTAGTAAAACATCGTGGTGTCGATTTGTTGGTATCTCTCGCTCTCTTTCGTCTTCTCTCACCCGCAACACGGCTCCTCGCTTGGGTAAGAACCACACGGTGCTTTCTTCTCATTAAACCTCAACGTATTTAAAAGTTTCAAGCTTAGGTAAGTACCACACGTTGCTTTCTTCTCATTAAACCTCAACGTATTTAAAAGTTTCAGTAGCTAGTTTTAGTAACGTTTTAATACAGTTTTGAATCAAGCCCATAAACTTTCTTTGCATTAAAAAATTTCAGTCCTTGCATTGTTATGAAAATGGTTCAATATTAAAATTATTGTTTATTAGTAGTTGTAGCTTATTTCAGGCTTATCCGAGCGACTGTAGAGTTTTGATGGTTACCGCCAAATACTGCTTGAACAACCGTTGCTTGCAAAAGTAGTAAAAGTCATATTCGTGCGTAAAGTTCTTGCGGATAAGCTCCTTGACGTCGGAGTGGATTTTCGGCTTGCGGTGGTTCTTGTTGCGATTCGTAATTTTACTGTTGTGAACTGAAAATATTTGAACAACACTGTAGCGGCTTCGTGCGAGCACGGTTCGCTGTACATTTTCTTACTATCGAACAGCACTTTGGCGCCCTGAAAGAAGCGCGGTATGTACTTCTCAAAGACGGTCAGCGTAACGTTGGTCTCCTCCCACGAGCCGACCACCGCATAGTCGCGCTCAACGTGTTCCTTGGCCATTTGTACCGCTGCCGGCGAGTTGAACGGCCTGCAAGACGCGCATATTGCATCGATATCGGTAGCGGTATGAATGCCACAGCGCGTGCTCCCGCCGCTCGGCTCTAACTACTTACAAGCAATCGTCATGGTGCCCGCAGAAGAACAGCGTTTGTCGCTTAAAGTTGCCCGTGTGGTCTTTGACCGTGAAGGGCACGTACTGGCATTCGGGATCGCCACTCCGCACGCACTCGTTGAAGTCCTTCTTGTACCAGCCCGACGATCGGATCGGCTTCTCTGGATCCTTTTTGTACTCGATGGCGTTCTTGTAGGCGCCGCGCGCGTAATAGTACCAGCTGATGACGCGCTCGACCGGGTCACGCACCAGGTTAATGTAGATCGGCTTCGGCAGATCGAACTTCTCAAAGTCGATCCAGTTGACGTGTTCAATGTAGACGGTGCCGTCGTCGTATTCGGACAGCTGCTTGGCGAGTTGGCGCTGCTCGTACTCCTTGAACTGGCGGCGTGTACCCTTACGCAGGCCTTCGCGCTCCAAATTCAGATCGTTGAACTCTTCCAATTTGATGATAAGCTCAAGCAGCGCCTCGCTGCCGACCTTGGCGCAACGATTAAAGAATAACACCTCGATATCGGCCTTGCGCGTATTGTTCAGTCGATAAGCGCTGAGCGTTGCTAGCTGGGAATGAGGAGTTTGGAGAAATGTGTGATTTGAGTGGCTGTGTGCTGTGAGAGTTACCGCAGCTCGCTATTTAATGATTCGAACGGGTTACTTGTTATGGATGAATCACTGAAAAGCAACGCAACAAAGAATAGAGCTGCAATTTGAGTGAATATCAACCGACGCATCTGTACCCGTCTGACACTAAATTGAAGGAAACATGAAGAGTGCTTTGAGAAGATACGTACGTACACATGAACATACATACGTACATATCTACAAAGCTAAGCAAGAAGGTTTAAATATAAAATGTGTATGAAATAAAACCTCGCTGTAGGGATCGCTATGCAGTTATTAGAGAAATTAGTTAGCACGAAGTAATACCCTAAGAGAGAAACGGAGAGAGAACGTTAAAAAGTCGAGTTAGTGCCATTAGTCCAAGGACCATGGATTATAACGTCGACTCAGCCACTACCAAAAAAAAAAAAAAGAAGAAGCGGGTTTCGGCGACTGCCCTCGCAGAAATCAGGTCATAGCAATCTCAAGGAGAAACGTAATTACTTGAAAAACCTATTACTCGCAATAAGATGTTACTAGGAATATTGAAAAATGCCAATGTTATGTTGTAAAAATCTAAATAACTGTTTATTTATTGGAGACGTTTTCTCGCGTGCCGGAAGACAATGTCGCTGCGGGTGGATTGTTGCAGATCCTTGTCGACTTTCCTGAGCTCGTCTAGCTTGATGGCCAAATACTGTTTGTGCAGACGCTGCCGACAGAACTGATAGAACTCGATTTCGCGCGTAAAGTTCTTTCGCACCATCTCCTTGATGTCCTCGCTGATTTGCGGCTTCATGGGGTTGTTGTTTTGAATGTCCTTGTGTAGGCCCACTGCAATGGAAGACGTAACAGAATTTCGCTAGTGCGCTAGAGGACAATGTGTGTTGTGGCTTCCTTACTGTAGTACATGTTTGTGGCGCCGCGAAAGTAGTCGGGCACGTAGTTCTCGAACACGCTGAGCGTCACATTGGTGTCCTCCCACGTGCCAACCACGGCGTATTCCTTCTCGACTGTCTGCATGGCGATCTGCAGCGGCAGCTTCGTATTGAATGGCCTGAAATGTTCGATATAGTCGGCAGTTCGATAGGCAACGGTTGCGGCACTCACATGCACTTGTGCTCGTTGTGGCCACAGAAGAACAGCGTCTGCCGTCGATGGTCGCCCACACGCTCCAGGCCGGAGGCCTCGATGTACTTGCAGGTCTTCTCGCCGCTCAGCACGCACTGGTCGAACTCGGTGTTCACCCATTGCGGATTCGGCATTTCGCGATTGTTCTTGCGTCGATTCGGCACGAAAATCCACGGCGCGCGTATGTAGTAGTACCAGCTGATGACGCGCTCGACCGGATCGCGCACCATGTTTATGTAGATGGGGCGCGACTCGCCGTATTTGCTGAAGTTCAGGTAGTTGACATGGCTGACGAACACGGAACCGTCTTCCAAGTTGATGACATTGTCGATCATGTCGCGCTCTTCGTTCTCGTCCAGTATGGGCCGAATGCCGCCGTTTTGCGGATCGACCTCTACGTTGTAGCTGTGCACTTTGCCCAGCTTGCGCATCAGTTCGATGAGCTGAATGCTGCCCGTCTTCGGCACACGATTGAAAACGACAATGTCGAGTTCGGCTTTGCGGGTATTGTTCAGATTGGCGGCATTCAGCTTGAAGATCTGTGAAGCAACGGCAAGAGGATTCAGTGCAATGCAGTGTCGGGTAATGGTGAATACCGGCATGGTTAGAGGGATGAGTGGTGTCTAAGAGCGAGTTTAGTGTATGCGGAAGCGGAACTGAGCCACACGAAACAGGAAAACGAACTAATGCCACCAGCGAGAGAGCTACAGCGCCAAACCAGACCAGAAACCTGTACAAAGACCGCGCATAGAGCTTAAACTAAGTTCAAGTCTATAGATAATGAATGAGAGAGACAGCAACATATATTCTACATTCAACCACACAGCTGGTGGTGGCAGGCTTTTATTGAAGTTTCAAACAAGTGTTGTGTATATTAGAATTAACTATAGTAATGAGAAGTGCGACCCTAGGGTCAGCTGCAGTTTAGTGCATCGAATGCAACAGTTCATCCTTTTTGATGGCGATGTACTGTTTGTAGAGGCGCTGCTTGCAGAATTCGTACAGCTCGATTTCGAAGGCGAATTGAATCTTTAGCTTGGCCTCGATATCCGGATCCAGATCCTTGCGATGCGGCGTAGCATTCTTATGAAAACGCTTAGGGTCACCTATTTTGGGCAGAGCAACGGTGGTAATCAAGTTCGCGGTATATTACAGTTAGCTGGCAGCGCAAAACACGGTTACAAATGTCACAGGCTCACTATTTCGATTTTAAATTTCTTCAGCTTTCAAACAAGCATTTTATGTACTGAGAATTGTACAAAGTTCTTTGAAGGTTTTTATTTTGAGTATTGAGTAAGTTTTCCAATCAATAGTTCTTTTTAAAGTTACATATCATTCATATCATCAACAAAAATTTTGGCGATCAGCGAACCTTAACTCTAAACCAAAGTTCTTTTCTAGGCAGTTGACCTTGGTGTGACACCTTCGACCGATCATTGCGATGCAGTAGTTAATGCTTTGATCTAAAATTCAGATAACCGAAACAACCATTGCAACAAGACTCAGGTTAGGTTAGGTTGAAGAAGCCTACATGCAAAACACATATCGGTCACAGGTTGTGGCCATTGCGATACCACAAAGAGGGGGAGTGGTGTGTCCTTACTGCAAGTTATTGAAGAGCCCGATTTAGTTAGTGGATAAATCCTAGTCCGAAGTCACTCAAGTTGTTAAAGAATGGTGAGCTTCCCTATCCGTATAGAAGATCTGGCTACCCTATGCCTACATATTGTTAGAATCACATATTGTTTGTGCCAGAGTTCGAATTCGATCTTACTTTCTAACCGTGTTTTATGCTGATCGCAACGTTCAGTGAACCTACTATAGAACACCTCAGTGGCACCGCGAAAGAACCTCGGAATATAATGTTCCAGAACTGTCAGGGTTATGTTCGTGTCCTCCCAGGAGCCGACCACCGCGTATTCCTGCTCGATATTCCGCTTAGCGATTTGTGTCGCAGTCTGTGAATTGAATAGCCTGCAATGAGAGCAAGTCAATTGTCTTAAGTACGACTCCCGATGAAGACAGGCCCCATCCAGCACACTAAATCTAAACGTGTTCGGCAAAAATCTTATTTTTTTTAACACAATATGTAACTCCGCTTCACACTGACGCTTCGACGCACTCGAAATGCCAACTTACTCACACACCGGCAAGTGGCCGCAGAAATGCATTGCAAGGCGCCGCCAATCGCTATTGTACTCGGAGAACATGTCGAACACACACTCGGGTCGTCTTCCGTCACGCACACACTCCTCGAAAGACGAGTTGAAGTATGCCTTGTCCTCCATTGCCCCACCTTTCGAGTAAGATGCAAAAACCGATGGCTTCCGATGGTAGTAGTAAGCGCTGACCACCTTGTCGATAGGTTGTCGCACCAGATTGAAGTAGATCGGCTTGGGGAAGCCGAACTCCGTGAAGTTGATCCAGTTTGTGTGCTCTACATAGACGAGCGGCACCGTCGCTTCCAATATCTCGGCGGCAATCTGACGTTGTTCGTCGGGTGCGTACAAGTTCGAGCCTAGTACTACTGGCTCGGCCTCATAATTTTCGAAGTCGTTGACTTCCGAGAGCTCAACCAGCAAGGATATCATCGACGTCGAGCCGACCTTCTCGGCGCGGTTGAAGAAGAGAACGTCCACAGCAGCAAGGCCGCTGTTATTAAGGCCTTCTGGCTTCAGCGTGTAAAGCTTCGTAATTGAGAAGAAGGCGAAGAAGAAATTATGCTCGTGCCATAGATGTTGGGCCGGATTCTTATTGATGCTAGTATTGTAGATCATAAGCTAGGCGATTTGGGTGATTTGGCAACGACGACAAAGCAAGTGTCCAGTCTGCGCGGACGAATTGAAGCGAAACCTCGACGTTGCATTTCAGGCGTTCACATTACGTTAAGAGTGACGCGATTTTGAAGCGAGTGCGGGGCTAAGTTGATGTGGGTTCAGGGTGAAGTTGTTGGTAATACAATTCACTTTTTTTTGGTGATTTGAAGTTATTATTGGTTGCCTAAATTGTGCTGCAACAACAAAAGCTTCAACAAATATGATCACAAAGCACATAGGCAGAAGCAACAATAATGTAGTGTTACGTACTTTGGGACAACAAAAACGCTGATACCTTATTTGCAATCCTATCTAAACTTCTGAACTGATATTCCCTGTTAACTTACTTGCATACCGGCAAGTTGCCGCAAAAATGCATTGCGAATCGCCGCCAATCGTTATTGTACTCGCTATGCGAATCGAACACACACTCGGGCCGTTTTCCCTCTCGCACACACTCCTCGAAGGACGTGTCAAAGTATGCCTTGCTCTCCATTGCGCGACCACCGTTCTTTATATAAAAAGCGAAGACGGCCGGATGGCGGATGTAATAGTAAGCGCTGATCACTTTCTCGATAGGATGGCGCATCAGATTGATGTAGATCGGCTTGGGGAAGCCGAACTCTGTGAAGTTGATCCAGTTCAAGTGTTCCACGTAAGAGAGAGTCACAGCCTCTTCGATGATCTCGGAGGCGATCTGGCGCTGTTCCTCGCGACTGCTCAACATCGGCACAGTTCGCAGTGGCGCATTGTGGTAGGGCTCGAAGTCATTGACCTTCGAAAGTTGTAGTAACAGGAACATCATTGACTGTGAGCCGACCTTCTCTACGCGGTTGAAGAAGAGCACATCCATTTCAGCCTTGGCAGTGTTATTTATGTCCTCCGGCCTAAGCGTGTACAGCTTCGGATTGAAGGGGGAGGAGGACGATAAATTATGCTTGGTGTGGAACGGTTTTAGGTCGTGTCCCTACGGGCAAGGCGAGAAAAGCGATGCAACTCGGCGACATGCAGCAGAACTCTAAGAGTTTCTGTTTTTCCAAATGCAATCAAATTTAAATTTTCGATTAGCTCAATTTCGGTAGCAATATTCACATTAAATTTCGGAGAACACACTGTGTCATGTAGACCCATACTTCTTCTTTAAGCGAGAATACCTGGTATTCCAACGGATTTTTTAAGTCGGGGCCGAACTTCAGTGGGACCTATCATATTTATAGATTGTTGAACAATGTCCAAAGTACATCCCAGGATTTTTTTAAACCAAAAGATTCAAGAGTAGTAAAATTATAGGAGATCACAAGTGAGCAGGATCTAGGTGACGCAGAGTTTTCCCCGTGATTGAAACAATTGGTGTGTTCTCCGAAGGTTGAATTCGCTGCACTTGACTAAGAGCTTTCAAGTCGAGAAAAAGTTATATTTAACCCATAGGGTTGTTCTAGTGAGGAACAAATCGGATGCCGGTTGTGCTGTGTCGCATCGCTCACTGCCTGCCTTGATAGGGACGCGCCCTTGGCGTAGATCTGCGCATTTCACCGGCTATAGAATGCGTTTGGCAATAGAGTTCTTAGTCCACCACAGCCAGAGAAGAAGTTAATTGCCGCTAACTCCGATTACTTTGAAGCTGTGCTGGGAATAGTTAAGCTACGTGGGTTTATGTCAGATGAAGCGTGTGTAATAAGATGTTTCAGATAGATGTGGATAGATGTTTAATATTCGAAGGTTTTAATATTCGAGAGTAGAAAATTAAATTGAACTTGGCATTGTGCATTGTTTCGCCAACAGATGCGATTAGGTACAGAGACTTAAGGGTATTTTTTGGTGTGATTGTGGAATAGTCTTGCTGCGAAAATTTTCTCCAGCACCTATAACATTGGTACGTTTAACAAATTGTTCGTTCAAAACCCTGTCTTCTGATTCACAATTAGACGTTAATGTCCTACTCCGCAAGTCATTGGGACATTAGATTTCATTCGTATCTTTCACATTTTTATTCTTTTACATACTAAAAAAAGACACTTGGTATCCCTGACGGCCTTTCATAGTTCTGGAAAGCTACCTACAAGGGGATCGGATCACGTAGAAATGCATTGCATTATTCTCACTGCTGAAATCGCATTCAGGAAATGGAACGTTATGTACGCATTCTTCCAGCGATGTGTCGAAGAATTTTTGTTGTTTGCAGCGGAATTGCCGGATTAAGACGAATCCACCATTTGTATATGGCGGGATGCTGCTCTATAGGATGTCGAATCAGATTCACCTAGATTGGCCTGGACAATCGGTGTGCAGTGAAATTGATTCAACACTGGCAAGTTCGTGTTTCTCTTCCGGCAGCAGTGCAATTGATTTGGTAGGCTTCCGCTCGTTTTCAAATACGCCGAAGTGATTCTGTTCTGCTAGTACAGGACATGCTGCTAACCTTTTCAAGACGGTAAAAGAACAGCAGCTCTTTCTTTGTCCCGCCAGTGTTGTTGAGTTGGTGCGGCTCCAAGAATTCCAGCTTTGAAAGCGTTCAACGACGAAATTATTTAGATTATCGGCAAAATTGCAAAACGCATCTTTTTAAAATACCGTGTAAGTAAATGAGTCGATGCTTTGGATAAGTCACAAATTCAACATAAGACAGTCTGGTAGAGACATTGCATTGAAGCCGTTGTGTGATAATCTTAATTTAGCATTTGTAATCACGATAATTATACCTTTTTGAAACTACAATATGTGCGCTCTACCTACATGCAAACCGGTCTGTTTCCGCAAAAATGCAGCGAGAAGCGCCGCCAGTCCCCATTGAACTCATTATGTGCATCGAAATTGCACTCTTGCATCTTTCCCTCGCGCACGCAGTCGTTGAAGCTGGTGTCGAAGAATTTGTGCCCACGGATCTTCTTGTTGGGGTTCCGTATGAGGCCGTTGTTGAAAATGTAGGGGTGCCTCAAGTAGTAGTAGGCGCTTTTGACCTTCTCAATTGGGTGTCGCACCAAATTGATGTAGATCGGCTTGGGAAGATCTAGTCGCGTGAAGTTAATCCAGTTTCGGTGCATGGTGTACGAGCTCGGTATGCCATAGTCCAGTATCTCCTCGGCCAAATCGCGCTGTTCGTCAAGTGAGTCCAATGCGGAGCCCATAAGGCGCACCTTTATGCTGGCCTTGAAGCCATGCACCTTGCCCAGTGCGCGGAGTAAAGTGCTCATCGACTGGCTGCCGACTTTCTCCAGCCGATTGAAAAACACAATGTCGATTTCTGCCCTTTCTGTATTGTTCAGGTGCGATGGACTTAGGTTGCGCAGCTTTAGGATTGTTATACGAGATCAATAAGAAAAAGAATCGAAAAGTTGATGTTACTTGGACCTGAGCAATTTTGGTGAGTTCTCTCCATTAACCTTTGTGAATTGGATATTGTTCAGGTTAGACTGCGAAATTTGTTAGTTTACGACCCGATTGAAAATAAAAGTTGTATCAGAAGAGAAATGCGTAAAGAAGCGAAAGCTTGCATCCAAAATTGAAAGTATCCGTAGGATTGGAAATATTGAAAACAAACTGCTGTGGTAGGGACAAAATTAAGTTAGCGATTACGTTGAGTACACTTTTAGAACGGGAATTCCCTAAAAACTCGACAGCTACAACTTCACTACTTCAAACAATGTTGTGCCCTACGTGAAACTCTTAGTAAAAGGCGTAGAGACATGAATGTGAGGCTGATAAAGACATATGAATTCTTACAAATATTTCTGCTGAAGCAATATTGAAGATACGAAACAATTTCCGAAACTCTGAACGAGAAGCATAATAACTGCAAAACGATGGGGTTTCCAAAAGGGATTTATAATGATTTGAAATCATAAATCTTTCTGCTCAAACAAATATCTAAGAAACAAAAAAATGTACTAGGTACAGCGTACTAATCTTAAGATCGAAGGTCATCTTAAGATCACAACGCAACTTAAGATCAGTGCAGCATGTTCGGTGCTAATCCGTCAGTTATCTATATCGATAAAAACATAGTAACACATATAAAAAAGATAATTTCATCATTTCAAGGACAAAGAGAGAGATGACAAAGCCATCTTTACATATATCAGATTAGGGTTCGCAGGGAGATACCTGGGATGTTGAAATTTCAAATTTGAAAATTGCAGGGTTCGAAATTTCGTATTCGAACTCAAACTTTAAATTCAAATCTCTGATTTAATTCGATTAATGTGTGAATGAATAATTTACGATTCATCAAAGTCCACCTTTGTAACGTCGGTTTAATCTATCTACAGAAAACTAAAAGAATTTTTTTCGTCATCTGAATTAAACCTAAGCCAAGTTTGGTAGAAGTTCCAACTACGTAATAAAAAAATACCAGATTATTGTTTTAGTTGTTGTATTTTATTGCAAAGTATTGTTTATACAAGCGTTGCTTACAGAAATGATAGAATTCATATTCCTTGGTAAAGTTGCGTCGAATTAGATCCTTTACTGTTTCGCTGATTTTCGCTTTCCAATGATTGCTGTTCTGAGGCGTCGAAGCCAAGCCCGGCTGTCCATCGGCTCCATCTTGATCGACAATGAAAAACATTTAGTCGCCATGTCATTACCGGGAAAAAATATTTTGTAGATTTACCAAAGTAGAGCTTAGTGGCACCGCGAAAGAATTTCGGTATGTATTTTTCCAGGACGTCCAACGTCACGTTGAGATCTTCCCATGAGCCGACTACGGCATAGTTGCGTTCAACATTCTTCATGGCCAGCTGTACCGCTCCTTTTGTATTGAATGGCCTGTGAAAGACGTTACGGCACAGCGCGCCGTATCGTATCGATTCGATTAGTTATGTCTCGGTCACGTATCGCATAGCGACTACATACTCGCAGATGGGATCGTGCCCGCAAAAGAACAACGACTGGCGCTTGTGATCGACAATTTGGCTCTGGAAGCCCGAACCCGGAATGTAGCGGCACTCGATGTCGTGTGAGAGCACGCACTCTTCGAAGTCCTTCTTGTACCACTGCGCCTTCTTAAAGGACTTTTGCAGGTTGTACATCTGCACAACGGTCCAGGGCGCTCGTCTATAGTAGAACCAGCTGATTATGCGCTCGACGGGATCGCGCACCATGTTGATGTAGATGGGCTGCGGCAGATAGAGATCCCTGAAGTCGATATAGTTGACGTGCATCGAGTAGGCGTACGGTTCGCCAAACTCGATGAGTTCGTTGGCGAGTTCCTCCTGTTCGCCCTCGTCCAGGTACTGGTGCACCGGCTCGGAGAAGGGCGCACGACTTACTTCGAAACCGTTCACCGTGCTCAGGCGTCGGATCAGTTCGATAAGTTGCTCACTGCCGACCTTTGGGACGCGGTTGAAGAGGAGTAGATGCCGTTGCGCGTAACGGGTGTTGTTCAACAACTTGGCGTTGAGCATTTCCAGCTGGCTTAGTGGGAAAGGAAGTAATAGTAAGGTGGCCTCGGACACGGGTTGTGAATGGTGGAATGCGATGTTGTGCAGCTTAACCGATGTGCCAAGCCCCATTTCAAAAGATAGACACAAACGTACTAAGCGAATAATGGTGGAAGGTGGGAAAATTAATTTGAAAGAAAACACTACACGATTCCGCGATGCCTGGTGTGGAACACCAGAGTTTTAATGGAATTCTTAGACACTAAAAGGGTTAAACAGTACAAATGTACAAACAGTACAAATGTACAAAGGTACAAAGCGCACCTTCAGCATGCAGCTAATACTCGTCAGCGTTGTCAGCCTCCTCCTCATCCAGCAAGGGTATGAGGAGGTAATCGTCGTTGTCGATTTGCTCGCCTTTGGTCACCGCTGCGTACTGCATGTACAAGCGCTGCTTGCAAAATTCGTAGAACTCGATCTCGTGCGTGAGGTTTTGTCGAATAAGTTCGCGCGACTCCTGACTGACCGGGCGCTTGACTGGGTTCATGTTGACTTTGGACAATTGCTCCTTGCCCACTGAAAATTCAAAATGAAAATGTGGGCTTTTAGCGGGACTGACACCGATTTCCGGCATATATCTTACAGTAGTATACGATCTTGGCGCCCTTGAAGAACTTGGGCACGTAGTGTTCCAGCACGGTCAGGGTGATATTGGTGTCCTCCCACGTGCCGACGACGGCATAGTCCTCTTCGACAGTGCGCTTGGCCTTCTGCATAGCAACCATCGAGTTGAAGGGCCTGCATAGACGCCGGATGAGAGATTGAGTATTGGGCACGGCGGCGACCTTTCTTACATGCACACTTTCCGGTTGTGTCCGCAAAAGAACAGTGTTTGTCGGCGATGATCGCCGGCTCGTTCGTTCGTCTGCATGTGCAGGAATTGACAGTGCGGATCCTTGATGCGAACGCAAGTATCCAGATCCATGTCCATGAATTCCTTCGGCGGGTGCGGCGGCGCTTCTGTGCCCAACTTAAGGTCCAGGTCCTTGTAGTACCATTCGGCGCGCACGTAGTAGTGCCAGCTGATCACACGCTCGATCGGATCGCGCACCAAGTTTATGTAGATCGGCTTCGGCATGTGGAAGCTCGTAAAGTTTATGTAGGCGACATGCTGGCTGAATGCCTGCGGTTCCGGCTTGGTCAGTATGTTCGAGATAACCTCGCGCTGTTTCTCTGGTACCATGATGACAGTCTCGTACCGCTTGACGGCGTCGCGCGTATGCTCGAAGTCATTGACTTTGGCCAGGCGTATCATCAGCTGCATCAAAGCCTCGCTGCCCACTTTGGGCACCCGATTGAAGAAGACTACGTCGACTTCGGCCTTTTTGGTGTTGTTCAGTTCATCAGCATCGAGGCCATACTCAGTGGTGAAGTCACTGTCCGTATCGTTTTTGCCGCTGCTGTTGTTGTCGAATTTCTTGTTCTCGTTACCGCTTTTTCGAAGATGGCCAGCGCCATGGTGGTCCTCGCCGTCGTCGTAACTATCGTCTGGGTGTTCTGTTTTGGGGTCTGATAGAATGTTATCCGCGTCTGTGTTTTTTGTAAGCGGCTGGTGGGGCTGTCTGGGATGGCGACGGTAATGATGGCGTTCATTAGGGGTGTGGCGTTGTGCACTGCGTCGACGACGCTGTTGAGTATGCGTACAGGATATGTCAAGTCATTTCAATGGGTTATTTTCATATCGATGTTGCGGTTTCTTGCGGTTGGTAATGAGGTGGTATATGGCGTGGACCGCAACCATCGTCGAACGAAATATTAAGAAAACACTGAGACATGGCAGAAAGCTAATGGAAGGCAGAGTGCGCATAACAATTTAGAACAACAAGTAGTCGGAAGTTTGATGCGAATTTCGAATACTTTAATTTTGAAAACATAAAACACAACCATGCAAACCAGCCATAATGCAAGAACCAAACAACACAAAGAAGCCCCTACCTACCGAAGACGCACCTACCTACCGAAAGAGCATCTACCCTCTCACTTTGGAAGTGTCAGAAAAGTCCGGTCTAGATTCTACTAATTTGAACTGTAAAGAAAAGCGATCGCAACTACTGATTAACAACAAATGCGTCTTTCTACATTCTGTCCTGTAATCTGTCAAGTTGCTCTATCCTTAGTACAGTAACCAACTTGCCGCACACGAAAGACTAACAACAAATCGACCACTTTTGAATCTCATCATGGCGCTCGTTTATAGTAGAACTAGCTGATTATGCGCTCGACGGGATCGCGCACCATGTTGATGTAGAAGGGGCTGCGGCAGATAGAGATCCCTGAAGTCGATATAGTTGACGTGCATCGAGTAGGCGTACGGCTCGCCAAACTCGATGAGTTCGTTGGCGAGTTTTTCCTGTTCGCCCTCGTCCAAGTACTGGTGCACCGGCTCGGAGAAGGGCGCACGACTTACTTCGAAACCGTTCACCGTGCTCAGGCGTCGGATCAGTTCGATAAGTTGCTCACTGCCGACCCTCGGGACGCGGTTGAAGAGGAGTAGATGCCGTTGCGCGTAACGGGTGTTGTTCAAGAGCTTGGCGTTGAGCATTTCCAGCTGGCTTAGTGGGAAAGGAAGTAATAGTGAGGTGGCCTCGGACACGGGTTGTGAATGGTGGAATGCGATGTTGTGCAGCTTAACCGATGTGCCAACCCCATTTCAAAAGATAGACACAAACGTACTAAGCGAATAATGGTGAAAGGTGGGCAAATTAATTTGAAAGAAAACACTACACGATTCCGCGATGCCTGGTGTGGAACACCAGAGTTTTAATGGAATTCTTAGACACTAAAAGGGTTTAACAGTACAAATGTAGGTACAAAGCGCACCTTCAGCATGTAGCTAATACTCGTCAGCGTTGTCAGCCTCCTCCTCATCCTGCAAGGGTATGAGGAGGTAATCGTCGTTCTCGATTTGCTCGCCTTTGGTCACCGCTGCGTACTGCATGTACAAGCGCTGCTTGCAAAATTCGTAGAACTCGATCTCGTGCGTGAGGTTTTGTCGAATTAGTTCGCGCGACTCCTGACTGACCGGGCGCTTGACTGGGTTCATGTTGACTTTGGACAATTGCTCCTTGCCCACTGAAAAGTCAAAATGAAAGTGTGGGCTTTTAGCGGGACTGACACCGATTTCCGGCATATATCTTACAGTAGTATACGATCTTGGCGCCCTTGAAGAACTTGGGCACGTAGTGTTCCAGCACGGTCAGGGTGACATTAGTGTTCTCCCACGTGCCGACGACGGCATAGTCCTCTTCGACAGTGCGCTTGGCCTTCTGCATAGCAACCATCGAGTTGAAGGGCCTGCATAGACGCCGGATGAGAGATTGAGTATTGGGCACGGCGGCGACCTTACTTACATGCACACTTTCCGGTTGTGTCCGCAAAAGAACAGTGTTTGTCGGCGATGATCGCCGGCTCGTTCGTTCGTCTGCATGTGCAGGAATTGACAGTGCGGATCCTTGATGCGAACGCAAGTATCCAGATCCATGTCCATGAATTCCTTCGGCGGGTGCGGCGGCGCTTCTGTGCCCAACTTAAGGTCCAGGTCCTTGTAGTACCATTCGGCGCGCACGTAGTAGTGCCAGCTGATCACACGCTCGATCGGATCGCGCACCAAGTTTATGTAGATCGGCTTCGGCATGTGGAAGCGCGTAAAGTTTATGTAGGCGACATGCTGGCTGAATGCCTGCGGTTTCGGCTTGGTCAGTATGTTCGAAATAACCTCGCGCTGTTTCTCTGGTACCATGATGACAGTCTCGTACCGCTTGCCGCTGTCGCGCGAATGCTCGAAGTCATTGATTTTTGCCAGGTGTGTCATCAGATGCATCAAAGCCTGGCTGCCCACTTTGGGCACCCGATTGAAGAAGACTACGTCCACTTCGGCCTTTTTGGTGTTGTTCAGTTCATCGGCATCGAGGCCATACTCAGTGGTGTAGTCACTGTCCGTATCGCTGTTGCCGCTGCTGTTGTTGTCGAGTTTCTTGTTCTCGTTACCGCCTTTTCGAAGATGGCCAGCGTCATGGTGGTCCTCGCCGTCTGGGTGCTCTGTTTTGGGGTCTGATAGAATGTTATCCGCGTCTGTGTTTTTTATAAGCGGCTGGTGGGGCTGTCTGGGATGGCGACGGTAATAATGGCGTTCATTATTGTGGCCGTTTCCCTTGTTAGTGGTGTGGCGTTGTGCACTGCGTCGACGACGCTGTTGAGTATGCGTACAGGATATGTCAAGTCATTTCAATGGGTTATTTTCATATCGATGTTGCGGTTTCTTGCGGTTGGTAATGAGGTGGTATATGGCGTGGACCGCAACCATCGTCAAACGAAATATTAAGAAAACACTGAGATATGGCAGAAAGCTAATGGAAGGCAGAGTGCGCAGAACAGTTTAGAACAACAAGTAGTCGGAAGTTTGATGCGAATTTCGAATATTTTAATTTTGAAAACATAAAACACAACCAT
The DNA here is from genome assembly GCA_964056695.1 of Melieria picta. NCBI lineage: Eukaryota > Metazoa > Arthropoda > Insecta > Diptera > Ulidiidae > Melieria > Melieria picta. The sequence goes on from OZ057399.1 coordinate 17,086,839, forward strand.
GCAAACCAGTCATAATGCAAGAACCAAACAACACAAAGAAGCCCCTACCTACCGAAGAAGCACCTACCTACCGAAAGAGCATCTACCCTCTCACTTTGGAAGTGTCAGCAAAGTCCGGCCTAGATTCTACTAATTTGAACTGTAAAGAAAAGCGATCGAAACTACTGACTAACAACAAACGCGTCTTTCTACATTCTGTCCTGCAGTCTGTCAATTTGGTCTATTCTTAGTGCAGTAACCAACTTGCCGCACACGAAAGACTAACAATAAATCGACCACTTTTGAATCTCACCAGGGCGCTCGTTTATAGTAGAACCAGCTGATTATGCGCTCGACGGGATCGCGCACCATGTTGATGTAGATGGGCTGCGGCAGATAGAGATCCCTGAAGTCGATATAGTTGACGTGCTTCGAGTAGGCGTACGGCTCGCCAAACTCGAGAGTTCGTTGGCGAGTTCCTCCTGTTCGCCCTCGTCCAGGTACTGATGCACCGGCTCGGAGAAGGGCGCACGACTTACTTCGAAACCGTTCACCGTGCTCAGGCGTCGGATCAGTTCGATAAGTTGCTCACTGCCGACCTTCGGGACGCAGTTGAAGAGGAGTAGATGCCGTTGTGCGTAACGGGTGTTGTTCAAGAGCTTGGCGTTGAGCATTTCCAGCTGGCTTAGTGGGAAAGGATGCAATAGTGAGGTGGCCTCGGACACGGGTTGTGAATGGTGGAATGCGATGTTGTGCAGCTTAACCGATGTGCCAAGCCCCATTTCAAAAGATAGACACAAACGTACTAAGCGAATAATGGTGGAAGGTGGGCAAATTAATTTGAAAGAAAACACTACACGATTCCGCGATGCCTGGTGTGGAACACCAGAGTTTTAATGGAATTCTTAGACACTAAAAGGGTTAAACAGTACAAATGTAGGTACAAAGCGCACCTTCAGCATGCAGCTAATATTCGTCAGCCTCCTCCTCATCCTGCAAGGGTATGAGGAGGTAATCGTCGTTGTCGATTTGCTCGCCTTTGGTCACCGCTGCGTACTGCATGTACAAGCGCTGCTTGCAAAATTCGTAGAACTCGATCTCGTGCGTGAGGTTTTGTCGAATTAGTTCGCGCGACTCCTGACTGACCGGGCGCTTGACTGGGTTCATGTTGACTTTGGACAATTGCTCCTTGCCCACTGAAAAGTCAAAATGAAAGTGTGGGCTTTTAGCGGGACTGACACCGATTTCCGGCATATATCTTACAGTAGTATACGATCTTGGCGCCCTTGAAGAACTTGGGCACGTAGTGTTCCAGCACGGTCAGGGTGACATTGGTGTCCTCCCACGTGCCGACGACGGCATAGTCCTCTTCAACAGTGCGCTTGGCCTTCTGCATAGCAACCATCGAGTTGAAGGGCCTGCATAGACGCCGGATGAGAGATTGAGTATTGGGCACGGCGGCGACCTTACTTACATGCACACTTTCCGGTTGTGTCCGCAAAAGAAAAGTGTTTGTCGGCGATGATCGCCGGTTCGTTCGTTTGTCTGCATGTGCAGGAATTGACAGTGCGGATCCTTGATGCGAACGCAAGTATCCAGATCCATGTCCATGAATTCCTTCGGCGGGTGCGGTGGCGCTTCTGTGCCCAACTTAAGGTCCATGTCCTTGTAGTACCATTCGGCGCGCACGTAGTAGTGCCAGCTGATCACACGCTCGATCGGATCGCGCACCAAGTTTATGTAGATCGGCTTAGGCATGTGGAAGCGCGTAAAGTTTATGTAGGCGACATGCTGGCTGAATGCCTGCGGTTTCGGCTTGGTCAGTATGTTCGAAATAACCTCGCGCTGTTTCTCTGGTACCATGATGACAGTCTCGTACCGCTTGCCGCCGTCGCGCGAATGCTCGAAGTCATTGATTTTGGCCAGGCGTGTCATCAGCTGCATCAAAGCCTGGCTGCCCACTTTGGGCACCCGATTGAAGAAGACTACGTCCACTTCGGCCTTTTTGGTGTTGTTCAGTTCATCGGCATCGAGGCCATACTCAGTGGTGTAGTCACTGTCCGTATCGCTGTTGCCGCTGCTGTTATTGTCGAATTTCTTGTTCTCGTTACCGCCTTTTCGAAGATGGCCAGCGCCATGGTGGTCCTCGCCGTCGTCGTAACTGTCGTCTGGGTGTTCTGTTTTGGGGTCTGATAGAATGTTATCCGCGTCTGTGTTTTTTGTAAGCGGCTGGTGGGGCTGTCTGGGATGGCGACGGTAATGATGGCGTTCATTATTGTGGCCGTTATCCTTGTTAGTGGTGTGGCGTTGTGCACTGCGTCGACGACGCTGTTGAGTATGCGTACAGGATATGTCAAGTCATTTTAATGGGTTATTTTCATATCGATGTTTCGGTTTCTTGCGGTTGGTAATGAGGTGGTATATGGCGTGGACCGCAACCATCGTCAAACGAAATATTAAGAAAACACTGAGACATGGCAGAAAGCTAATGGAAGGCAGAGTGCGCATAACAGTTTAGAACAACAAGTAGTCGGAAGTTTGATGCGAATTTCGTATACTTTAATTTTGAAAACATAAAACCCAACCATGCAAACCAATCATAATGCAAGAACCAAACAACACAAAGAAACCCTTGCCTACCGAAGACGCACCTACCTACCGAAAGAGCATCTACCCTCTCACTTTGGAAGTGTCAGAAAAGTCCGGTCTAGATTCTACTAATTTGAACTGTAAAGAAAAGCGATCGCAACTACTGATTAACAACAAATGCGTCTTTCTACATTCTGTCCTGTAATCTGTCAAGTTGCTCTATCCTTAGTACAGTAATCAACTTGCCGCACACGAAAGACTAACAACAAATCGACAACTTTTAAACCTCACAAACTTCGTAGCTTAGAAATACCTAACATCTTTTTCAATTTCTTTGCTTGGTTGCGAATCAATTTTACAACATATTGCTGACTTGGGGCACAAGTTATTCCTGCACGACTTCATTCATGTCCACATTTATTTCGATACTTCTACATATACAGCTTAACCGCTTAGGTTTTATACATAGCGCTCTCAAAGATAGAGTCTCAGAGAAAGATTCTTTCGAATGATGCATTGGGCTCTTTGTTGAGCTTCGCCAACCCGATCGCGATATATTGCTTGTATAACCGCTGCCTGCAGAAATGATAAAACTCGATTTCATTGGTAAGGTTTTTGCTCAGGACTTCGCGCACCTTTTGCGATACCATTGGACGCACCGAGTTGCGATTGACCTTGTACAGGCGATTGGCGGCTTCTGTAATGTGAGACAATGCAACTTTTTGAGATCACGCACTCTCAGCTTCATAGGGACTTTGCATTACTGTAATAGGTTTCGGTGGCGCCCGTAAAGAATCGGGGAATGTAGCGCTCCAGAACGGCCAGTGTAATGTTGGTCTCCTCCCAAGTGCCGACCACAGCGTAATGCGACTCCACATGACTCTTGGCCAACTGCATGGCTTCGTACGAGTTGAAGGGCCTAGCATTCACGACGACGTTGAAACGTTTAAAACATTTGAGACGATGCTGATCGGATGACTCGCTACTCACATGCAAATATCCCGGTTCTGGCCGCAAAAAAACAACATCTGACGCCGATGATCGCCCAGACCGCGATTGTCGCCCGTCCTAAAGACGCACTCTTCGTCGTGCTGCAGTATGCACGTCTCAAAGTTCTTTTTCAGCCACGGCACACGCGGCAGTTTGTACTTTTTGGGAAAGTTCTGCTTGCGCTCGGCAATGTACCAGGGCGCGCGTATGTAGTAGAACCAGCTAATGAGTCGCTCGATGGGGTCGCGCACCAGATTAATGTAGATGGGACGCGGCGAGTCCAAGTGCTCGAAGTCGATGTAGGCGACGTGCTTGGAGAAGGATATGCTCTCGCCTTCCTCCATCATTTCATCCACCACGCCCTGCTCGAATTTGGGCGTCAGCAAGACAGTTTCCACGGGCGACGGTCTGTCGCGACGCGCCTTAAAGCCATTCGGCTTGGCGAGCAATGTGAGCAGCGACATCAGCGTCTGACTGCCAACTTTGGGCACACGATTGAAGAACAGAATGTCCGCCTCGGCCTTGGGCGTGTTGTTGAGACTTGCGGCGGTTAGGAATTTGAGCTGTCAATGTAAAGGGTTCGTTTGAGCAAATGGGGTGTGGAGTGTGTAGGTTCGGTACGTGAGCACAAGTTGAGAGAAAACGCTTTCGAGACGTGACAAACGAGAACATGTTGGACTAGTAACCTTTAGCACTTTGTTCAGGAGTACGAATATGGATGCGGAATGAGTTCGATTCGAGTCATAACTAAAGTAAATAAACCACGATACTTACCGGTGGTTGAGGGCATGGCTGGCTGGAACAAACACACGCGTGCGAATGTTATTTCGAAAAGGCCGGTTCTTTGTTTTTTAGCTGTTATTGGCGATAAATGCAACACGACTTGCGCGAAGTCGAACCCTACGCTTGACAACTAACGCGTGGTGTGGCATTAGTAGGCTTAGGCACCAATATTTGGGGTTTCGGTGTGATGTAAGTATGGCTTCAATGCACTGAAAACGTTTATCGTGTGTTGTGTGCTCTGTCGGCGTTTGCTTGCGTTTGGCTCTCTTGCATTTAGTTTGCATTTCGCTAAGCCGAGTTCCGAACACGCTTGCGACAGCTCAACGCTGATCACATTCTCGAAACAAAGAGACAGTAGCGGACACGGAATTCAAAGTGTGTTAGTGTGTGAGCAAAAGAGACAGACGTGGATAGTTCAAAAGAGATAGCACAGACAAGGCAAAGCCCAAAAGGGACAGCACATAGATAGCAAAGAACAGAGAGCTTGACGAGTGCGATGTGGGCGTGCAAATGTATGTGTATGCGTGTATAGGTATGTAGGTGTATGTGTATGTTTATGTTGTGTGATGTAGAACTGAAAGAGACGGCGTAAGCAACATATGTTGCCGTATGAGCGAGACCGCGACAGAGAGAGAAAGAGAGAGCGAGCACGATTGTAAACTGACTCACACAAATTATGGCTGGAATTTCAAATGAGAAGGCGAGATACAGAGCAAGGGACGGCCAGCGAGATGTTTATGAATGCTGGCTGTACGGCGATTAAAGTTCTGATAAGGACCACAAATTGCTAGATATAATATTTATTAGATATACATAGATATTTAAGAAGTCATTACCCAAAATGCGTTTATGTATGTAGACAATAGTATTGAAGATATGCTATACCGATGACCATGACACCACCGAATGACGACATGCATAGAGATCTGACGGCTACCAGTGCAACATTTTCACTCGCGAGTTTTCTATTTTCTAATAAAAGTATATTCGCGATTTTAGCTTTAATGAGGCGATTGCTTAGAACAAATGTGTTCTCTCCCTGGCGATCACGATGCACAATGGTGAGATGAATGGACTTGAATGCAACATAAATATTGAGCGAATTATGAATGCATTGATGGGCGATTGGACGATTGGACGACTTTAGGACTTACCTGACCGGTGCTTTTTAGGTACTGATAGGTGCCGTGCAGTGTGTTGATGTTGTCGTGCTCTGAAAATTTTAAGTAAATATGTATTTATATAAGTAACTATTTTATTGTACTTGGAAAAGATAATAACTGGTGGTTAATATTTTTTTTTATTACATATTAAAATTTTCAAATAGCTTCAAAAGAACAAAGCTATTAAAATACAGCAAAAAAATAATGTCTCATATAACTACGTACAAATATCATAAGGAAAAACTAGTTTATTTGTTAAAAGAATTACTGAGATATGCTTGCTTTCAGTTGAAATACACCCGGCCCCAACCTGAGTGCCTTTACGAAGAAGAATCAAAACAAGTCGACCTCTTCACATAACTTGGATACGGTGCCTGCATTCCTCCGTGTTAACCAGCCCCAAAAAAATCCTTGACTCAATAGTATTAATGCATCTCGTTTTTACATTCCTGAACTACCGAACAGTGGAAAGAAAGGGTTCGTCAAAAGGGAAATGGAAAGGAAAGGGAAGGGAAGGAAAGGGGTATGTACACTTTCACATCATCTTCGTATATTCGACAGTTATTATCGGATAAGAGGCATCATTTTTTGACGAACACACAATCCATGGGAACGAATGGTAAGAAAAGTAAAGGTCGGAAAAAAGAAGAGAGACGACACTTTACGGGTTCTTTGCAATGTAATGTTTTGCGGTAGTTTCGTACTGGGAATGAAGCATTCGGTGAGCTGATGAGTCAATCAGTAGCTTTTTAAGATTTCCAAGAACAACCCTACGTTGATAACTCCAATGTGTTATATAATCACACAAAGATAAATACAAATCTGGCTGGGCCGAGGTAACGACTGCTGGAACGTACGTTCTCCTGTTCTGGTTGGTATGTACAACTAAATTTTTCTTTTCCTACAGGTGGCTTTTTGTACCGTATTTCAGGTCAAGGTATTTGAAGTCAACAATGTTCGATTAGGTAGGGAAGGGTGTGTGCGACCCAGAGGCCGCACTTCCACTCGGAGGCCAAAATGGCCCATTGTGAATCTCTTCTTGGAAAGTTCTGGAGCTAACCAATGGCTCTCAGTCCGAGGCAAACCAACTCTTGCGAAATTTCAACTCTTGCCGCGCAAGCCAAGTCTGCCAGGAACCTTGACCCCAGGTGAAGTCAGCAAAGCTGCGAAACTTCGGAACAATCTTCTGCAGAGTCAGGTAGCACTTGAAAGGTTAGCTGCGAAACGTGGGCTGCACATTTACTGGCTACTCGGATAGAAAATCATAGAGGAAATTTAAGAAGCGGAACTGATACCTCTTAAAGGTTTCTGAAGTCAATTAGAGGAGTGTGTAAAACGAAGAAAGTGGGCCAGTTGGATCAACGTAAACACATGCGCGACCTCCAAAACCATGTTCAAGGACTATGATGAAAAGTGCGTTTCTCTCCCAAGAATAGAATGTAAAGGTATCATAGGTGCTTTTAACTTGCTTAGGAGCGTTGACCATTAAGGGACTCGAACAGGTCTTGAAGCAAGGCATCAAGCCTTTTTGGAGAATTCACTAGCACCTTAACAGATCACTTCCAAAGGGAAGTACGACTGGCATCGCTCGGTACCCAACAGAGTCTATGTATACGTACCCCATTAAGGGACTCGAACAGGTCTTGAAGCAAGGCATCAAGCCTTTTTGGAGAATTCACTAGCACCTTAACAGATCACTTCCAAAGGGAAGTACGACTGGCATCGCTCGGTACCCAACAGAGTCTATGTATACGTACCCCCTTTGACAGTCAGTATAACCCAATCAAACTTGCAGGTGTCTGTAACTTGAATACACGATTGAATTAAAACTAACAAACTTACAAAAAAAAGGTATCCATCTATAACTCACAAGATTCCTAGTCCTAGTGTTCCTAGTTCCTTCTTGTGTACTATATGAAGCGTTAGTAGTATTTAACCACTTTCAAGCGAATCTATCTATCTAGTCGAACTGCTTTTAAAGTAACCGTAAAAAAGAAGATACAATTTATCCGATTGAATGATGGCTGCCTGGAATAATAAAGGCCATAGAAATTATAAGTGTCACAGTACACGAATTGAATTTTTCCGAAAATTACACCTATAAACTGTTCTTAGAGGAAGTCGTAAAGCTGCACACATAGAGTGTGGATGTTCAGTTTGACAAGTCAAAGTTGGGGTATGCTGAGACAATCGCTTTTGGAAGAGAATGAGTTATGGATCAGTAGTCATTAAGCACTCGTTGAGATATTAATGAATGTTAATTCTGCTTTGACTTTTGTGAAGTAAACAGATAAGACATCAAATAAGACATAAGAAATCAAATAAACATAATTTAAAACCAGAATCAAAGTTTTTATTTCATAAAAAAATTACATCCGAAAAACATAGGGTGACAATTGTCACTGATTGTCAATGAAAAAAATATTATATAAAGGGCCGAAAAGTCACTCGAAAAACTGATATATCGTGCCAACTTATACGTGAATGTTATTTAGTTAGATTTAGTTAAGATTTGGGTTCAGATTGCTTATGAAAGGACAGAAAAATGAAATCATGACTGAAATCAGTCAAATTACGCGGTACTCTCTCTAATGGACTGACTGTTTTTTTTGTATATTTTTTAACATTTATTTCTTCGCAATTATCGCTAACAAACATTTCATTAAGCCCTCATTAAGCATTTGTACAATACTTGAGGCTCAGAAGACGGAAGACAGTAGGAAGAATAATGAACATCTGCCCGCTGAGTGGTTCCTTTCATTCATAATAAAAGAGTTAAACAAAATTAAAATTTTCTTCCTCACCACCGAATGAAGAAATTGCTTAAAAATTGCAGGCATTTAAGTTGGTGTCGAAAGTCGAAGAGCCACTTGCGCTACACACACACACACACACATGCAGAAGCGATTTTTTTTCAAATGATCGTGCAATTTATGCAACACTGGCAAATCTCAGCTTTAGGTTTTCAAATTGTCTGAAATGTCTTCATCTTCCTTGTGGCTGGCCGCGTGGCTCGTTAATTGTTGCGTGCGTCTCGAGCCGCTCAAACACAGCAACGAGCCGCGTGGCGCGACGCGGCGTTGGAGGTGGACGCGCTGACCTGATGCCACACAGCACAATGCGAGCGCTTTTAAGTGGCGCTTTAAATACCAGTTGAAGCAACGCTGCCGTACAGGAAGCGGATCGCTGCAGCGTTGGACGGGGCGCACCGAAAGTCCTAATTCGCGGTGTACGTGCAGCACAATTGGCGCGGCATAACCGGTGGCGCGACTTTCTTTTCCTCAGCACGTGCTGCGGCAGTCTGGTAATCTGACAGTCTGACAGTCGCTGCGAAATTAAACCAGATTTGCGATAGCAAGAGGCCACAACAGAGGCGGCGCTGCCCAATGGCGAGCAGTGAACGGGCTGCGAACATTCACCAAAGATCACTTGCGCTCATTTTGGACTATTGTTAGCTAACGCTGGCCGTTGAAGCTGGCGTATGGACTATGCGATGGCGGCGGTAGTTATTAAAGAGTGACGGTTGATGCGGGGGCCACCAGCCGGAGGTGTTCAATATCGGTCATTAAAGCAGCAAAAAGTGGCAGCAAAATTACAAGTAGACAACAAAATATAAGGAAATAAACATTTAATAGGGGAAATAGGGGGGAGGAAAAAGAGTTTGATTTGATGAAATTAACAGTAAAGCAAGAGTTTTTTTTTGTAGAGTTGATGTGTAATTACTTAATGTGAATAGTAAATGCTTAATAAACAAAAACATAAAACAAGAAACGTGATTTCCTGAAATACAAAAAAAAAATACGAAACACGTATTTTTATATAATAACACTTTTGTTTTTTTTTTAATATGATTAACGTTATGAGTTTTTAAGCTTTTTATGCACGATTTCTCAAGAAAAAGAATGTTAATTGATTCGTTGATTTATAATACAAATGTTTTTTTCTCATAATTAAAAAAATTGTCCTTTCATCACAACGAGTATGCGCGTTAGAAGGTTAACAGAGCTTCGGCAGAGAGCTGTTTGAGCTGTTTAAGAACATGGAACGTAGCTGACTTGGCCTTGTCTCTCGTATGGACAATGAAGCTCCGGCAAAAAAGGTTTTCGACGCGATAGTTGGAGGTCGACGGCGGAGAGGTGGACCGTGACCGGTGGAAGGACCAAGTTAAGGACGCTCTATCAACTCTTAGAGTGACCAATTGGAGAAGGCGAGCGCAAAGTAGAATCGCCTGGAGAGCATTTTTGCGGCAGGCCGTAAACGGATAACGGGTTGTTATGACCAGTTAAGTAAGTACGAAGCAATAATTACTTAATTTCGATATCCCAACAAACACTGAACAAAAAAATCTCAAACCTTTGAGAAACCCTTTGATATCAAATTGTTTTCCAGCATTATTATAATTTGAAAATGAATATTTTCTCAAAAGTTTCTCAAATGCTATCAACTTGAGTACGACTTGAGAAGAGTTGAGAAAAATTTACATTCACCACGTTTGATAATTTTGTAATTCTCAATGCCTTAATAAACTGTTACGTTATGTCACTGGTCTCTGGTCACTGGTTATGTTGCCTTAATATAAAATAAATGAATCTATGAATCTATCCATAAATGTATCTACTCTGTATTTTTATTTCACGCTATTGGCAACTGCAATCTATACAAAAGGCGAATTGGATTCCATCCGTTCCGCATGTTTGAGATTCATTTGAGAATTTTAATTTCTCAATTTGAGAATAAAAGCAAATTTCCATATTGAAAATGTGCCTTTTAAGTTGAGAATGCCATAACAGTATATTTGAGATCAATTTGAGAACAAACGTTTGAGATTTGAGAAAGCAATTTGATTCAAATGTACCTCAATTTGAGATTAGTCATTAATGTTTGCTGGGATGCCGAGCCTAAGTATCACATCTAGTACGATTTCAAAATCGAAGCCAAAACATATATTTTTTAAGTCTTTCTTCATGTTTACAATACATCCTGAATAGATATGGATTGACTTGTTCTGTTTGTTTTAATTACAAAGTTAAACTTTTTTAAACGTTTTCATTATCGGAGCTTTGCAATCCCTACACCATAATGTACATCTACATACATATATGTATATATATATATATATATGAAGAATCTACGATAAAGTATTACACATAGTGTTCATGATTACTTGCCAGATTTTCATTACTTTAGTATCTTGCAATTTGTATTAAATGTATAAATAGGTCTGTTTGGGAACGAATAATTTGTACGAATTTGTACAAATTTTTACTGGATCCTGTTTGTGTACGCCAAATCTCTTGCAACGAGAGCGAAACTGAGAGCGTAAAGTGACAGTTGATTTCGTGAGAACTTGCAAGTTTTTACTGGAGAAATTTTGTCCAGTAACTTTTAGCCAGTAAGAATAAGAACAAGAAAAACATATGATTGGCTGCCATATGATCGACTGCAAAGAAAACGAATTTTTGTACACATTTGGAGGCAAATGGAACCAGCAAAGAATGTGTGCGTTCGCGAGTCTGCTGACCCACAACCATCTTGCTCAGCTTTACCTGCTGCAGCTGAAAGGGAAGAATCGCAGATAGAGCCCAACGAACCATTTGCCTTTTGCATCAAATGTCTGATTAAACTTAATTTTCCCTACCGCTTAAAACCTCAAATGAAACTTTTAGATCAGCTGTTTCTTTCTTTAACCCTCCTGTTTGCACCCTTTTTACTGTGTATTGTGAGTGTGCCAAGTCACAGTGGTGTAACCAAGAGTTAAAACTTGTAAATTCTTACAAATTGCTGTTTGTTTACTTTTTTGGATAGCTTCATTTTCGGGAGCGTAAGCTCGCTTACTCTCCTGATATTTTTTACTGGATAATTTTTACTGTAAAAGTTCCCAAACAGACCTAATATCAAAATGTTGCCTTCATTTGACAACTTTTTTCCTGTAAATATGTGTGCTTGATACAATTTTTAACTAATTAATGCATCAACAACAATCGCTCACTGCATTGGAAATTGCGAGAAAGCGAAACTATTCGACGACGATCAATGCAAAAGCGAGCGCAGTGCCGCTCAAGTTCAATGTTATCGCATGTCAAACGTGCCGTCGAAGCTCGATACCGCTAAGTGGCGCACGTGTCAGACTATGAGAGCCGCCGCACTGCCACTAGCGGCGCACAGATGCGCCACATCAGCTGGGCTGAGCGCCAAAGCATTGCGTCTACTGCAGCGTTCCAACTTTCGATGGCATTCGATGTGCGCGTCTTTGGATGCGCACAGCTGTCTGCCGTTGGCTGTAATTTTGCTGTACACAGCAAACAATTCCGTGTAATATTTTTTGAATGTTATTTGAAATTAAGATAAAGGAAAATTGTAAGCGATTTTCAATACTGCAATGATATTTCAGTTTGTATTCAGTCTGGTTTTGAGTTTGTAGCGCCAAATGGACACATGATTGGTAGGAAAAATATATATTGGGGGAAATTCTTAGCTTTAAAGGTTTTCACTACCTAAATAGATTCTTGATTATTAAACTAAATCAAATAAAAATTCTGCTTGAACGATGAGGAATTGTAGCTAACAATGAACAATACTGAATGAAATGAATTACACTTGAATAAAATACGTTTTACCAGTTTTTCAAAATCAAGCTTCAGGGTTTCAAAAAACCCCTCAGAACCAGGGACCGGAAATGACAGTTTATGAAAACTATAATTGAAAATTTTACTATGAAGGAAAAATCATGCAAATAAATGAAATATACCAATACATTTCTTTTCGCACGGAGAATCAAACTTGGCAATAAACTTTTTTTTTTGTAATTTTTACGGAAAAATTAAAAAATAAGAATTATTTTTTATTTATATTTGAAAAATCCTTTAATAACAATTATTTTTGATTTTTTCATATTAGTCCACAAATAACAGTTTTATTTGGATTTTTATTTTAGTTGTCCTATGATAACAATTATTGGTGACTTTTATTTTTTTAGTAATTAATAAAAATCATTCAGTGACTTTTATTTATAAAAGTCATCAACAAAAATCATTCAATGACTTTTATTTTTTAAGTCATCAATAAAAAGTCAATAAAAGTTATAAAAGTCATCAATAAAAATCATTCAATGACTTTTATTTATAAAAGTCATTAATAAAAATCATTCATTAACTTTTATTTATAAAAGTCATCAATAAAAATCATTCAATGACTTTTATTTTTTAAGTCATCAATAAAGATCATCATCAGTCATTGAATGATTTTTATTGATGACTTTTATAAATAAAAGTCACTGAATGATTTTTATTGATGACTTTTTTAAATAGAAGTCACGAATAATTAAAAAAATAAAACTAACAACTAAAATAAAAATTGAAAAAACTGTTATTTGTGGACTAATAAGAAAAAAATCAAAAATAATTGTTATTATAGGATTTTTAAAATATAAATAAAAAATAACTTTTATTTGTTGAGTTATTAAATATAAGTAAAAAAATAACTCTTAAACATTGATTTTTATAATAAAACTTATAACTGTTACGGTCCCTGCTCAGAACCTTTTTGTGCCCCAAATACAAAAGTGTACGTTTGTGATAAGAATCAATCTGGTCATATAGTCCATTCTTTTCTCAGTCAACTGGATGACTTTCGAGTGAGTGGTGATACCACATAAACATATCGAAAGAGACGATATATCAGAACTGTGAATCACAGAAGTTTGTAAAGAAGTTAGGTTCAGTAATTGAGTTCCAATTCTTTCTTGAACTAATGATTCGGTGCACTAATACAAAATCGAAAATTTTCTATCCAAGCTAAAATTTTTGTGACTTGTACGCTATTAGAAATGTGATTAATATCGCTTTTTACATTGGAAACTGAAAAAATGCTTAGCGAACCGAGGAAAGGGCGTGGCTGTAGAACTGAAAATGACTTTAAAACTGTCTGAAACCAACACTAGTTGTAATTATTATATTTTTCATGTTTGTTCATCACTGATTTATTCCAACTTGGATCTACGAAATATCGATTTGTTGTTTGGTTATTGTTACAACTTTTCCGTAGCTTGCCTGTTGTGACATTTGCCATATGAATATCGCACTATGACATTCAAATGAATTCATTATGCGTTCAAGTTGTTGCACAAAAAACTCCCTGACTGACTGACTGACAAATGTGTTTGACGTTTTCATGCAGCAGGTGCGACGTGCAGGTGTTTCACATAATTTTGTGCAGTGTCTCGATCGACGAGCGCAGCAAAGTGCCACATTAGGTTTGCACTCAAGGCACCGCGTCTGCGCAGGCACCGCGTTGCCCCCATCGGTGTTGAACCGAACGTGCATTGGCTTTCTTTTCTTTGGTAAAACTTATTGTTTATCTTTTTTGCTTTGCATTAGCACGAAGCGTTGTGGCGCTGCGCTGTTGCGGCTAATCATGAACGGTTTCTGCGAAACACCGCTACATCAGTTTGGTGTGTAATCGAGAATTGCCGCTGCACATTGCACGCTTCGAATCGCTTATGGGCGCTTATAGCGCTGTAAGAAAGAACATGAAATATGTGCGCACCGCACACACTTTTCGGTTCTGCCGATGCTTTTGTAGGGCAAGACGCAGCGGCAGCAGGAAGCGAGAAATTGATTTTTAACTATGCAATTTGCATGCAGTTGGGCTGTTGCTGTTTTTCCTTCACAAATTCGGCCTGCCAGAGATTCATTTTGTATTTTGCTTCAAAGTTTTCAGTGCATGGGAAATTGAATTCTAATCTGCTCAGTTTAGACTTAACTTCCCACGATTTTTGAAGATTCTAGCTGAAGGAGAAAGAAACGTCCATGCATGTGCTAACCCAATGTTCTGGGACTCATGCATGCTTGCAGAAGACTTGCAAATCTTTCAAGGCTATGCTAGCGATGTGAAATCTCTGAAGTAAAAGAAAAATTTTGATCACTTTAGCTGTGGAATGAATGGGTGGATGAGAGGAAAGTTCGAAAGATCGTTGGTTCTCTCTGCGTGAGTGACGGGGCGTATTTCACTAGTAAACGGAACACTTCTCATTGGGATGTAGTTAAGATTCTATATCCCAATTTTTTTTATTGGGTTCAGAAAAACTTCAAAATATATGAACTCCTATTCTTTTCTCTACAAATAGCAGTCATTGGGGTTTCACCTTGGCCTGACACCAGTAAAAATAAAAATTTAGTTTTTTTCTTGGGTTCAGAAAAGCTTTAAAATATATAAACTCCTATTCTTTTCTCTACAAATAGCATTCATTGGGGTTTCACCTCGGCCTGACACCAGTAAATATAAAAATCATTGTATTAAAAAAAACTTTAGACATTTGCACAAAATATAGTCCAAAGGTATTATATGTCTATATTTTGTAATACCACCCGATTGCAATTGAAGAAGAAAAAGATGATTGCTTAATTTGCGTTGATATTTTGGGCTGCTACACTTAAAAATATGCATAGCTCGATGTTTTCGAGTAACAAATAACATCAAAGTCAATATTTTAGTAAGCAGAAGATCTAGAAATTCTAGAAGTCTTAGAAGTTCTATAGGGGAAATGAACTACATCCATGCAAAATAAAGAAAAGTTTCCATCTTGGTGCCAATGTTTTTTTTTTAATTCTATTTTGGTCCTGCACGTTCAAAATAGAAAATTAAGTTAAAAGAAGACAATTTTCTTCTTTCATTTGATACCCATTTCTTCATCATTGCACAACCGCAAATATTTTGAAAGATCTTTTATGTCCTTGAAATTTTAGAGTCCTTTTAAAAGGACATCGGATCAGAAAATGAAAAACTGACTATGCGATGTTACTATGAGTGACCTCTAGTTTCACGCCTATATGAACATTTGAACGGGTCTCAACAAGAATGTTCTTCTTTGTCGCACGTTGTAATAAATGTAAAGTTGATGTTTTCACTCAGTGCTTCATAGCTTTGTAATTTTTCTTTCGATTCTATTGACGTTAGGTTTAACATTAGCACAAACAAAGACTGTATAAAAAAATCATTCAAAAATTTATATTGCTTGAAAATGGTAGAAATTTTTTTTTTAAATTTTTCACCCAAATCTCAACTGATTTGGATAATTTATATATCGTTAAGGTATTATCTTCTAAAACACGGACAGCTTGAAATCTGGGTGAGGCTTTTGACAATGGCAAAGCGCAATGACAGATGAAGTTTATTATGTTTATATCGTAGGCAACGTATGTAAGTATATATATACAAATTATGTTCATATATACTTACATAGTTACCCACAAATACACTGTAAAAAGGAGATGAATCTATGATTTTTTTTTTTTTTAAACCATTTCGTCTGGCCAGACGACAAAGTCCATCCGAGGGTTAAAAAAACTTTTGTTTTTAGGTGCATGCAATTAACCCACTTTTTGTCGAGTAGTGTAATCGAATCGTCAGCAACTATTTTTTTTTAGAAACAGTTAAATATCAACTGGCCAGCAAATTTTTGTGATTATCTTTAGACTTAATGAAATTTAAATTTTGTTTCATTATGTTGTAGTTGGAAAAAAGGCCGAAGAGGAAGAAAAAGCCTATAAGTCCTCTGCCATTGGCCGGCCTTTCTTTAGACAGAGATGGAAAAAATTCCACCCCAAATGGAGTGAAGAATACCTCAGACTGAGGAATGACCATGGCTGGGCTTCTAACTGGGCACTGCAAGCTGAGAAAACACAGGCACACAATTGGTTTAGGTAGATAAGTGTCTGTAGACTCTGCGGAACAGCAGAGGAGACTTCTGAGCACATCAGATTCCAATGTGATGCAGTAAGTCGTAGCAGGAATCGTCACCTGGGCCAGTACTGTGTTGTAGAAGAGGACATACCTGCACTCCCATGAGTTATTAAATATTATTAAGTTGATGGGTCTAGGGGATGTTTAGGGGACACAAAAGATCAATACTGGTCTCAGTGCACTTTAATCAAAACAATATTTATCTATTTATCTAAGTGGCTTGCGGCAAGAATTCGTATCTGTGTAAATTAGTCATGGTTTCAGATATTCAATGCTAAATAACTTTAAAGCTTTTTTTTTTAATTTAAAACCATGATGCTCTCAACAAAATCTATACAAAGTTATTTTGATGCACATCTGTACGTACTTATGTATGTAAGTATTTTATGTTTATGTTCGCTTTAAAACATGACAGACGTTTTACTTTGTCGTAGCTAACTAAAACGTGACAAATAAACAAACAACTTTACGTTCATTGCCAGCCAACTTGCAGAAAGATTCAACTCGTTGCTCAACTATCGCAAAATGATCTCAATGAACAGCACTTTCGTTTTTCAATATTGAATTAGCAAGTTGTGTATACACAAGTAAATATATATTGCTGTATGGTTATATGGTTGCATCGTTGTATACGTTTTTGCCGTTGCAATAAGGTGGCAGCATCACCAATGCAAATGCACACTTTCCGTTCTTTGTAGAAACCTGGCCGCAGCATATTTTGCACGATTTGCTGACTTTGCAAACAAAAAACAAACATTTCAAAGACTCACTTTTAACGGTGTTCAATTGCGCGGAACTAAGTGCAATGTTTTTTGTTTTCGATTTTCATTTAAGAATGCGTATAGTGGGTACATCAATTCTACTTTGAAGTTTCAATCGAGCGAAATGCGAAAAAAGACAATCACCTTCAGCATGGTGTTTGTTGTGTGAGGAAGTTCGGCTACTTTGTGCTGGCAAAAACATCAAACTTTGTGAGGTTATGTGTACATGTTTTTTAGGTTATCTAGATATATTTGTACTTATGTTTGTATGGAGGAGCATAATTTATGCACCACTTGCCTCTATTCATTCGCCACCCGACCTCTCGCCCTTCCGCCCTGTTGCCGCTCAAGTGAGTGAGTGGAGCAATGCTGCCAACATTGTCAGTGAAACGTCAAAATCATTGAGTGCAGTTGCACATAAAATATTTGCTTTGAGCGCCATCAAGTTTTTAGTTTGTCGTTTTGTTATTTCTTGTGATTGTTTTTATTTTTGTTGATGTTGTTTTTATGTGCATAAACCGGATGGCAGAGCCATGAAAAGCGGCTGTCATTGAATGTGTGAAATGCAATGAACCATAAATCGCTGTGAAAAATGCCTAATAACATATTTTGAGATGAAAAATGTTTATGTTGTGGATTTTTGTAATTATTGACATGTCACAAAAGTTTTTACACTGAAAAAAAATGAAGAAAATAATAGAATTTACAGTGGTTCGTAGTGGGAATTACAGTACAATCCATGCAAATATTGATCCGATTATTGTTTTGTTGGTTGGAAGTTAGTTGACAGACGGACAGAGAGAATAGATGAATGAATATTCAGTTGCCAGGCTCAGCAGATTTTATCTTCGGCAAGATTTCTGTACTGGTGCAAAAATTATCCGTGACTGGATTACCCCAGTCCAGACTACCCAAGGACCTCTTAAAATTCATCGGTTGATTGCGTTAGCAAAAACTTACTGTTTGCATCTCTGCCACTGACTTGATTGCCTGTCAGTCCGAGTGCGGAAAATTCCGATGGCTGCAGTTTCACTTCCATTTCTTTGAGGCGACTGTTGAGTTTATTCGTGTGCATGAACAGGAAAAAGGTGCAGGATATGGCGAGTATAGCAATAAGTTCAACGGATCTGCAAAACATAAACAAATAACATTTTAATTGATATCAATATTTATTGTTGTATTTATGTTGAATCAATAAATGGTTCAAGTTTTGTGGCGACAACACACATACAAAAAAAAATTAGAAAAACCTTGATGCGAAAATAAGAAATGTTGGCAATAAATATTTAGTTGGCGATAAATATTTAGTTGGCTACTGCTGAGTGCATTAAAGCAGAAATTCCGCTGCCGCAGCGTTCGGCAACCAGCGGCCGCTACTCGCCACAGCTGAGTGGGCACGTGGTGGCGGCGCAGCTGCGCTTTCATTCGCAATTGCTCCACATATTTATTTATAGAATTCTTTTATATTTTCAACTGGTTATTGTGGTTGGACGACGGTCGTTTTTAATTGTGTGTTTGTGCTTTGCGGCCACGAAGGCAGATGAAAAAAGCCAAATTGTTTGCGGTTGTTATTATTGTAACAACAAAAGCGCCACCGCAGCAGCCGCGACAAAACTTGAACGCAAACGCGAACACCGAAGGAAACGGCATCTCAAATGCAAACAAATGACAACTGCTGTCGGCACGGGCCGGGTCAGTGGTGTTTCTTCAGCGCAGGTGCAGGCGGCAGTTTACTGCAAATGGGCTACAAACTGCCAGACAGCCTAAAAGTGGCGACTGTCTGCAGTGCGATGAACGTCTGGATGCGCCTTCGGAGCGCAGGTTTTGGTGGGTGAGAGGAGAAAAAGGTGTAACAATTTAGCGGAGCTTTTGTGTATTTATTTGCAATTTATATTTGTAGTGGTAGTAAGCCCAAACAACAACAACAAATGCAACAAAAGCCCAAAAGTGGAAATTGCGTATTCGGGAACTGGCCTGCGCCTGAGACAGTTTTACTTGAATGTTTATTCCTGTTTTACGGTCGTTGCTAGTGGCCAAAATATGAAAGAAGCGCTGGAGCATTTTTTTGTTGCAACTTTTGTGGCATATTGCTTAGCTCAGCTAGAGGCTCGAGTGTTCGAATGCCGACTCGAGCATCTAATAAAGCAACAAATAAAGACAATTTTTCTTTCGTCCAACGTTCTTGTAGCAGACAATGCCAAATTACTGAGAAGTGTGTTAGAAGTTCGTGGCTTATGAAACAGTTTTGTGCTGGAAAGCCAGAAAGCGTTGCCTACGGCAACATTGTGACTCTGATGTGGATTAGGAGGAAGGAGGCAAGTAATTGCAGATGTTCTAAGGCTTTTCTTTAAATGTCGTTGGGCAGCTTGGCCAGAAAGGTTCTTAAGTCAAACCGGAGAACTTAAGATAGCTGACTGCAACGGGACATGAGAACTTCAGATGTTATCTCACACAACATAATCTCGTTGAAAATGAAATTTGTAGGCAATATCTCAAAGATGCTGACACAGGGACACATACAAAGAGATACATTTTGAAAACAGCCAAAAGAATGAGTTGTGGACCATAAAGCACAAAGACCTCCACGAGTTGAAGAAGGATATACAGTATGCAAAATCGTATTCATGCAGACCCATTTTGTAATTAAAATTTTGAATTTTTTTAACTCCCTGATTAAAATTACTAATTTTTTATTTGACTTGAATATTCTTATATATACTTTTAAAAATGAATGATCGCATTTGAATTGATTTAGTTAATTTGTTATTTTGATAGCAAAACTCGATTTCTACGGAGAAATCTACATACTGTAGCCATCAAGAGGGCTTCGGTTGACCTCGGGGTGACAAATCCTTTTCATATAGAACCAAACTAAGTAACCTATTGCGGCGAATTCTCAATCGAGGGTGGTTTTAGCCAGGAGGAACCCAAGCAAAATTAGCTTCTTAGAAAGCTATTTAGCATATTTCAAAATATTTTCAAACCCAAGGTCATTGTTCTAAATCGGCTATAACTTCACTCCCGTCGCTTCCATCGTATGCCCATTTAATGGTTGCTGAAAGTTCGGCTTTTCAATTAGAATTACAATGAAGTAGGGTTAAGGATTTAGACGTCTAGTCGCTGCAGGCCTTAAAAGTTTGATACTTGTTTTACATTGGACTCATGTACATACATATGTTGGATATTGGTCTGTGTATGGTCTGCTGGTTTGGAGATCTTTTGTCAAAATTCACTGTGTGGTGCTTTGCGAAATTTAAAGTTGATGTGCCGAATTAATGTTTCTGAGTTTGGGTTTCTTGGGTTCTGGCGACACTTTCGTTTACATCTACAATGTTTTTGAGAGGTCGAACTGTTCATGGACCCATAATCGACCCAGTCATCACTCTTTGAACTGTTGATTTTTTAGGTGAATTTTGTGGCCAAAAATTCTGTGAAGTTTGCAAACGATCTCAGCGTAGCTTTCATCACTTTTGTATGGGGTTTTTACAATGATTGCGCGTTCTTCATTAGTCTAACGGTCCATTTTTAATAATGGAAACAATCATAGACGACAGCCGTCAAATTGCACAGCTACCACTTGTACAGGAAACAAATTCCACTAAATTTAAATCGTGCACTTTCATTGGACACCTTATATATCCATACATAGTTACTTATAAATTTGAATTACTTACTTTACACATACTTATTTATATGTATGAATGTACAACAAAACTGTCACAATTACTTTAGAAAACCCTTTTATTCGCTGCCTCCTCTCGTAGCTCGTCACTAATCTGACCGCTTCAAAGTTTTTGGTTTCGTGCAATTGCACTGTTATTACATATATTTAGTTGTTGTTGTGCACTGTGTCAACAAGCGTGGCGTGAGAATTGAAATGTGGATGAAATGTGGACAAGCCACCAGTAAGAGAGCGAAGCAGGGCGGGCGGGATGCTGCGGGCGGGCGACTAAGAAATGAAGACATTTCAAAGTTGTCGCCTTGCAAAAGTGCCAGCTGACCCGCAGCACGGGGCCGTATGTGGGTGAGGGGCACAACCAAGTCGACTTTGGGCGATGGTGGACGAAATTTCAATGCAAGCAAAACGAAGTCGTAAAAATTTGCTTCAAATGAATATGGATGCAGAAGATATTCATTTGGCGTCGAGCAAAGCACAGGCAAACATGCCCAAAGACTGCGTCGAGCGGAGGGAACGCAAGGAATGGTTTTTGAGGTAAAGGTGGAGTGTTTATGGAGTATTTGGCAACATGTGGCGAGGATTAGCAACTTTTTGTTGCTTTCATTTGCGCTGTGCTGAGCAAGCTCCCTGGCTCGCTTTGTTTCGGCTTCAAGTTATTAAAGTCCGTTGAGCTTGCATGTGTGCGAGTGTGTTTTCGGTGCGTCTGGACACTGTTTTGGCAGCGCAGGGGCTGCAAGCGTGAGGCGTTTGCCTGACCAGCTGTGAAAATGTCTGCAAAATACTTCATTTTGCACACAAATAAACTTTCTTTCTTGCCTTACTTCTCTCTGGATTTCGTCTAGTTGTGATTTTTTGCGAATTTTTTTTTTTTATTATTTTTCTTCTTTGAGCCTGTTGTGAAAGTTTCCTGTTAATAGAAAATGTTTCGCTTTGCCTTTGCTCGACTGCGACGCAGCGCGGTTGGCAGTCGGTTGTCACTTGGCTGCTGCAGTGCTTGACGTGCACTTTGACGTACTTTGTTATTGCTTTTATTGTTGTGGTTGTTGTTGTTGTTGCCGCTGGGGTAGTGGCGGTGACGGTGGCAGGAAACGATTTGCTAAGTTACCGTGGCAGTTGACATGAAAGCATTGCGAAAATCTCACGCAAAGCACTTGAACTGCTACCTGGACGAAGGGTTGCACAATTTTACCTGAAAGCTGCCACAGCAATGCTTAGTTTTGTCAGACCGCGAGCGAAACGGGGAAAATGGTGCTTAGGTCATTTATTTATTTTTTGCTCTTTTGTTTTCGCATACAAACGGAAGTGACTAGAACGACAGAGAATTCATTGCGTTGACCTTAAAAGTTGCACTGGAGACCATTATAAATAGTTTTGTTTAGTTAAAGCTTCATCGGACATGAACGTAACATAATACGGCGCTTTTTTTATGGAATACTAACACAGATTCCAGTGGCTTAGGCTGTAAAATAGGTAGTATCCGATGGCAATATACAATGTAACGGTCTCATTAGATTAGGACAAAATATATGTTACATGTTTTCAAAACTAATTTCACTGCTTCGATAATGAGTCTTAAACCGAGATGCCAATTTTGAATGATTTTCTTGTATGGATCGAGCTAAATCTTGGCAATGATATGAATAGAAGTTTTGTTGCCTTATTGCCATAAATGCGCAATTCATGATAAGTTCAAAGCAAAAATTGCATGATTTTGGTGGCTAATTCAGATTGTATGTGGTTTTTAGATTTTGTGAAAAAGGTCGAGAACTCTCAGATCACTTAAAAATTTTCAATCTCGAAGTATTTTATTTTCTATGTAGTCGATTGGCAGCTTAAAGCAGTACTTCCGCTCAGGTGTTAGCGATTTGCTTGCATGTTCTTCGAACGATTAGAAAATTTTTTGGGCTTTTTCTATATATATTTTTACTCATTACCAATTAAGAACATTCGATATTATATAAGCGATGTTTTGTGTATGTTAGGGACAGTCTGCTCGACTGTATAAGTCGACTACATTAATGAAAAAGACTTCTAAAATCAACAAATGCATTAGAATTCGTCAGTTGGGGGGCTTGGAATTAAAAATTTTACCCACAGAGAATTGAAGTACTTTTTAAGTTCTAAAAAATTAATCAAATCAATTGGGAAAGGAAAGGTATCAAATGTTAGGTAGGGAAGAGTTTGTGCGGATTTCGGGTTCACTTTCACTCGTAGGCCAAAATTGCCAATGTGAATTTCTTTTTTGTTTCTCTGCAGTGAACCAAGAGTCTCAATCGGGGGTAAAATCAGTTCGACCTCTTAATGAAGGAGAGTAGATCAGAGACGGTGGCCCAGAAAGTGTTGTATCGTTTCTAACTCTTCTTCAGTGGGAGAGAGGCGCCATTTGTTAAGCATAGAACCAATAGCACAGTGTCCGTTGATGACTTCAACGAGCTGTCGAATGGAGTTTCGACTCAGGGACAGTACAAATAGCATTTTTCTGAAGGTAAAGGAGGGCCATTGGGCCCGCCGGGTATGTGTGCAAGTGTTAAAACATGTACCAACAAAATTTTTTATATTTCAAACAAAGAATTATAAAATATACCATATACAAGTTTTCTAATAAAACTTAACGACTTAAGCAGCTGTTGTAAACAAACTGGTTGACAGATCGCGCTCATATTTGGCATAGTAATCAAGGACAGTCCTACCAACTTAACAAAATACATTTTTTTGAAATATCATTTACCCGGGGAATTTAAATTACAATTTCCGGGTACTTTTTTGTCACAAATCTTAATCTTGTCATGCAATTCTGCACGTAGTCCAGATGAAATAAGTCTTGCAAACATTTTCTAATTCTTACTTTATTTGCTGTTGGCCAAGTGAGAATCGAACCCGCAACTCTTTATGATGTAATAACTTAAACACTGAACCCCTTTGATTGTTAAAACAGCAGATTTCTTCAAAAGAAGTTGCAGCAATTTGAGGTTAGATTTTCTATATCTATGACAAGATCCATAAATAAGCTATATTTGATCGATTTGGCATCAATCATTATTATATATTTTTTCTCCAAAAAGTGACTGAATGATGACCAATCGGAAATATTGCTCCATTTATGCAGATTCTTTAAGCATCGTTAAGCGCTCAACGCACAACAATTTTGTCTAGTCAGGGAGTAGCCGAATCGGCCATTGAACTCGCATATTTTCGGCTGAACTGAAAACTGTTTGTTAGGTGTAAAAAATAATGATCTAACACACAGCAGCAGCCGCAGCGTCATTGAATTGCCGGCGGCCAACTCAAACAGCGGTGCGCCGCAAATAGCCAAAAGACCAGTCAGCGCTTTCTTATACGCGCAAATATGTTACAGGTTGAAGAGGTGCTGAGCGGCTCAAGTGACTTCTCGTTTCGGTACATGAATATTACAGGTAAGAAGAAGAAGAAGAAGACGACATGCAAACAGGTCGCGGTTATTGAAATTGTGAGCGCGCGAAACTTGGCTGCGAATCAACATTAATTACTATTTTAGCATATCGATGGGTTCTTTCACCTCTGCTGTGATTGACCGCAGGCCATTTGGGCACAACGTGCTTAATTGGCAGCAGGTTCAGGCCCCAGCTGGAGCACCAAGGGTCAA
This sequence comes from Melieria picta, assembly GCA_964056695.1. Classification (NCBI taxonomy): domain Eukaryota; kingdom Metazoa; phylum Arthropoda; class Insecta; order Diptera; family Ulidiidae; genus Melieria; species Melieria picta. The sequence goes on from OZ057399.1 coordinate 17,111,145, forward strand.
ACACCGCCGAAGTGTTGCTTCGGCGAAAGCACAAGAATCGAAACTTTAAAAACAACCACAACAACATATCACAGTTTACATATCATCGCCTCAGAAAACGAATGTCGTATGTTCCATTGTACCTAGTAAGACATACGACATTTGTTTTCTCAGGCGACGATATGTGAGATGCTGTGAGCGTCTCGAATAGTCAGAGTGATCGCGCGTGATTCGAACTTTACAACTACAAAACAATATTGCTCGCTATTAATCGCAGAATTGGGCGGCGAGTTCAACGAACGCGACTGGATGTTGAGCTGCTCGCTGATTTAACGCATTTGAATATGCAAATGCGAGCGTGATGGGATTGTGTTCTGGCATTCGAGGCACTCTCACACACACACACAAACACACAGAGTGACGCCACGCACAGCTGTTGCCGCGTTGCAAGGGCCGGAGCCCATTTCAGCCGCCGCCACACACGAGCCAACGTGGCAGCAGTGACGTTTGTGTGCACACTTGCGGCAGCCCATTTGATGCGCCACAAATCATCGCAACTGCAGCGGCAGCAAGTCGGAAGCTTTGCATAACGTCGAGATGATTTGTCAGGCTAATGTTGTGCAGAGTGTGGAAAATGCGCTGCAATCGAATTAAATAATTTCAACAGCGACAGCAAAACAGCAGCAATAAAATCACTGCCACAGCTGTGAATACAAATGCAAACGTTCAACAACAACAATAACAGTAGTAAGTAGTAGTAATAGTAGTGGCAGCAGCAAAAATAATAACAACAAACCGTCACAAATACGCAAACATTGCAATTGGCAAACAACGCACACAGTGATTTTATTGCACAATATTTGTATTTTATTGCAATTGTTATAGTTGTTGCGCCCACTCACTACTACACACTTTCGCCGTTTGCCAACTAACACACAGTAATCTTTGTTGCGTTTTGTTGTTTTGTTATGTTTTTGTTTTATTTTTGACGCTGTAAAGATCACTCAATGATATGATGCGACGTTGCGCACTGTCACCGTCATTGTCAACGTCAACGTCACCATCGCCATCATAACCGTCAATATTCCTACTGTTTCTTTTTATTTTGATTATAATTTATATTTTTATATTTTTTAATTTAATACAAAATTTTCAACACGCTTTTTCTTTATGTTTTCATTTAATTTTTTGCTGTTTATTTATTTATTTCTTTTTTTGTTTTATTTTATTTACTGCTAATTTAAATTTTTTGCCAATGTTTATGCTTTTTTTATTTTATTTTCATTTGCAACTTTTTTCGTGCTTTCATATTTTATTGCTGTTTTGATTTTGTTTTGTTTTTCTTCTTTTGTTATCTGATTTTGTTTTATTATGATTATTTCCTCGTCGCTCTCTTTGCAGGTAATTTACGTTAATTGTTACTACAACTACAACATGTTCACAAACATACTCGTACATTAAATTATTTACGTACGTATGTATGTGTTTTTTTTTGTTTTTTGCTTCTTTTGTTCGAATGCTTGTCCGACATCAACACTTTTGCCACCCGTCTACTACACATTTTTTACTGTTGCTGTGGTTGTTGTTGTTGCATTTTTACTACAGTTCGCACGATTTCAGCATTTCGCTGTTGATGCATTTTTAAATGGTGCTCGGTGCTGCGTGTGTCATTTTTTCCAAAGTTGCAAAGTGGTCTGGGCGGGCAATTTCGCGAAACAAAATTTAATCAATGTGGAAAAGAGAAGAGCGTCAAAATGTAATTTTTTTGTTATTTGATGTTAGGCACTGCCTCTAAGCAAATAAACTAAAAATAAGCTAAAATTAAATGTGGTGTTTATTTGCTTAGTGGCACTGCTTACTGGGGCTGATAAGTTCCCGGAATGAAAGTGTAAAGTGTATTGAAATTTGTATTAAAATTCACTCCAACACAAGAATAACGAAAAAAGTTAGATGAACAAATACATACATATACATACATATAGTTTTATTGTGTTTATTGAATGATTGTTTCTTACAAAAGTTTGTTTGTTTTGTTTGTTTGTTGAAACAAAAAACAAAGATTAATACACGTTAGTGAAAGATCACTGCTGGCCTATTCACACTTGGTTTTCCTTTAGAGAGACACACATTTATTCCAACGGAACGAAATTTAGTATTGCTTGAATCAGGATCTGAACCCACGACCTTTTGAGTTGTATTGTAGTCAGAAATTTACTCAAAAGACAACCATTGAAAGCAATTATTTTTTTGTTTGGTGTTACTTGAGCGGGGCTCAAAACCACCGAAAACCTCTAAATTTTCATCCAAAGCCTTAACTGCGATTGTTAATAAGAATTACAGTAGACACAATGCAGTTTTGTTTAACCCTTTCGACCCCGAATTTTACCCTGTGCCTCGATATTACTTTTTGGTATTTAAATCATGAAAACATTGCCTAAGAAGTGTGCACACGACATTTGAAGTCGCCACGCCTTTTTGTTAGAGTTCTAGAACTAGTTTACTTTTGAACAATTTTAGCTTAAAACGGGTTAAATAAATTGTGTGTCAATATTTTGTAGATACAGAAAAATTATTTAATATTTATGAAAAAATACAAAATTATCACTTTTTGATTTTATTTAACCATTATTAAAGAAACAGGGTTTCGATAAAACTAGACTTCAATTAGAACACAAATGTTCCCTGATATCGCTGCAAATTATTGGAAATTAGTTTGGGGATAACAGTAAAATTTTTGTAATTTGCTTTGATTTCACTTCTAAAACTATTAATTTGTTGGTGCCTACTTAAATTAAACCCATAAATCAATCGTAGCTTTTGCTATAAGATGACAAATAGGTAAAGTTGCTCTCAGGCAACTTTGGGGTTGAAAGGATTAAACTTGTAGATATGATTTGGTGTACTCTGGAACCCTTCAAGTTGTGAGAGTTGATGACTTACAAAACCAAATTACACAGGTCGACGACTATTAGATATATAGAGGTTCATAAGTAGGTATGTTCTTTTGGGGAAAAAGGTTTAGAAAAACAGGGGTTGCCTAATAATTTTAATATTTTTTTGTTAGAAATTCCAGAATAATTATATAATCTTCATAATATTTTTAATTTAACTTTATAATTCACTTTAAAATCTCAAAAAAGGTTAGTTTTGTAATAAATTGAAATTGAAATTAAATTATTGTCCATCATTTAACTGATGAATCCTTCAAAGCAATTGAGTAGTTGCCTAAATATTGTTTTTTGAAAAATAACTCGATTGTGTAACGGTCTCCTCAAGGGTTCGATATGTAAGTACGTTCAAGAAAATGTTCGAAAAATAAAGAAATAGAGATCAGTTTGACATTTCAAGAAAATGTTTGAAAAATAAAGAAATGGAGATCAGTTTGACAGTTTACACCACTTAACGCGAACTGGAAACAGTATGAAAACGTTCATATTGTATCGAAAATCGAGTAATATTTGGTGAAAGGGGTAAAATAATCGAAAAAGTTTTTGAAAAAAGATAGATGATGACAGATGAGAAAAGATAAATGTGAAGAGTTTTTAATTGTTTCCCACATTTTTCTTGCGCCTAAGCCACTTTCAGGATAATAATAACAAATTTAAGTTAAAGATAGCCGTTAACATATGAAATTGCCTGATTATCTCGGCACCTATTAGAAGAGATCTGTGCTAGATCAGATCATCCAGGTCATCCAGGCTGCATGAGTACAAATGGATTAACTGAACCCACAGACAGGTCATGAAAAATAGATGAACGAAATTTGTACTCGGGGAATCTTCCTATAAAAAGGAACATAGATTAAGGAGCGATTTTGGACGTTAGGGGGTTTGCGTACAACTTTTGAACCCATTCCATTCCATTCCATTTGAAACCATATTTTGCACCAGTAATTTTTGTATTTTGCGGAATTCTCGCTATGGTTCAATGTAACACAGACTATACTATTTGAATGAATTATAAAAGATCGAGAAAACATTGACAAAAGCTTTTGATGCAAGCAGCAAGGTGACAAAATTCACAACGTTTAAATTTAAATTTATATTTAACATTGTTTCTTTATATCTACATGGCTTCCTTTTACAAGTATATAATCCTCTAACTAGTTGGTTTTCTCTAACCTTACCCTACATGGATTCCACGAGGTGCGAAAAGTCAAAGATATACTCACAGCAAATCAATCGTTCAATATGACACACAACTCTTGAACAGAGGATTCTAGTTGAAGTAAGGATTTAGCAGGATCTATGTTTGGTCTGTCAGCGTGACACATTCCGTAGTCGTAATGGGCGCAATGACAGGAGAACAACACATTTTTAGTGAAACAAATGCATTTTTATTTTTTTGAATTTCAAGTGCTGACTTTGCTCCACTGTATGTCATTCGTGTTGGTGTTATAATTGGCGTTGTTATTGCCATTTCTCCCATTCGAATTGCATAGCGTGGTTTGCCGGTGATGGTGGTGCAAAAAAAAAATAATAAACATAAAATATATGAAAGCATTATAAAAAATTGCACAAAAGTGCCAACGCATTCTATAAAATTAAATAAATATCGCACTATATAAATTTTTGTTTTACCCATGGCGAAATTGTATTCCGCATTGGACGTTTGTATGTGTAATACAAATACATACAAAAAATTGACAGTTGCATAATCGCACAGAGAACTGTGCGCTTAATAACATTAAGCGACATTAAATATCTCTGGGAATTTCGAAATGGTCAGCAAAGGATGAAATTGGTTAGGTTGGGTTGGGCGTGAGTGGCAGCCACCTTTACGAAAATCTCACATGACAGCAGTAATGACTCGTTGTGGTATATTTTGTAAAAAATGAATGGTCAGATATAGCGTGAGGGGAGCCATGGTGATTGCGGATTGAACCTAAGCAGCTTTGTTTCTGATACTCAGCGATGATAGTTCGGAGGCGTTGAAACAGTTGAGAATTTAAAGGTTCTTTTGGTCAGAGAGGGGGTTTTGAAACAAAACATAAAACCACAACTGCCACAAAGATTGTGCAGTGTGATGCTGAATTTGCATTTGTGTCGATTTTATCCAAATCGATGGTCACTGACTGTTTTCCTGAGCTGATTGCACAGCAGAATGCCTCTTGTATGTGTGTTGGTGTTTTGGTTTATAACAACTGTGTCTTTGTGAAAATATTAATACATATTTATGGCTTAATGACAGTGGCAAATGACTGTAACTAATAACTTTCGAAATGTGCAACAGTTCAAATAAATTGAAATATGAAATGGTTGGCAAATTTTGCTTGGCCATTGTGGTTTTCTAAATCATGAGTGCGCACACACACACAAACACGTACATAGGAATGCATATGTAAAGGGTGATTCAAATAGAAATGACAGCACTGTAGGTTAGACAGCTGTCAATAAGCATGAGTGCTTGAAACGTCAAATGTTAGTTTACACTTTAACGATTTTTCGGAAATTATTTATTGCGAACAATTATGTTCAATAATATTGAGTGAATGATTCGCAAAGCAATATGGTTGGAGTAAGCCGCATGGATTATTCGTTTGACATAAACGGATTAGTGTTGCCAGATCTGTGGGTTCCAACATAATCTTTTCACAAAAAACCAGAGATACTTTTTGTATGACCCAATTTTTTAAGAAACTGATTGGGTTTTAGGGAATATATTTATGTCTTGGAGTTGGAAGCATAAAGTTGGCAAAGGCTTGCGTAGAGCCGAGCAGAGCAATTATTGTAATAAAAAAAAGAGTGAATGTGTTTGCAAAGATCTGGAACTACTGATTCATTTATTTGATTTATCTTTAATCTATTTTAAAAAAACCATTCTACAGTAGATTACCTTAAAGACTAAGCTAACATTAAATAAGATAACAAAAAGATAGAAAGAAATATATGGTAACAAATACATTACTTATAAAAGAAATTCTGAAATAGAGTAATTTGTACAAGTTTAGAAGTTGAGAAATCCAGGCCATGAAGGCCAGATTCTTGTTAAATTCTGAAAGCATTCTAACTAAAAAGCATTCAAGAAGTAATAAGATTTACTGGGAAAAATGACAAACAAGTCATGGTGACAAAAGACCCGATTCGTTGATGTACAGTGGGGCAGGAGACCCGAGAAGCTGGCATCAATAAAACACATTGATCAATCTTTATGACACTCGGTGGTTTATAATCCAACAGTTATTTTAGTTTTAGTAAACTTAAGTTTCAGTAAACTTAAACTTAAAAAAAAATAATAATATATTTTTTTATTTTGGGTTTTCCAACAGTTTTTAATGTCTCCTACCCCAGTGTGCGGCGTTCGCTAAATTTGGGTCTTTCTTATGGCATTTTGTATCGGGACTTGTTAGTCAGTTAACTTAGTTAACAGAACAACTCAACCTCAGAGATTCCGAACAGTGAGTTGGATTCAGTTTTAGATCAGTTAGTGCTTCTTCTGTTCTTCGAAGGTGGTCTTTTCTGTTGAGGATCATTTTCAACTCGCATTCAATGTAATAAACAAAAGGTTCACATATGGGAAAATAAAACCTTTCATGTGATTCACAAAACACCATTAAATGCCTAAAATGTCTGCTGCCGTCATTGGGTCTTACCTTGAAGGTTGATCTGTAACAGTAAATAGTGAGCACTATGTTTCCATAGGTTTGTTTCCATTAGGTTTGTTCACGAACTTTCCCAGTCAAAATTTGCAGAACGAGCATAAGAAACATTTGGATAGGATTTCTCTCACAAAGAGAAGGATAGAGAAAAAAAATAAATGAACTGAAAACCAGTACAATTTATCAAGTAAGCAACAATTGTCTTATTTGACAGCTAACACGTTCGAAAATGATACAATTGTATCATTCACAGCATCACAGTTGTACTTCGATTGGTCTTCTCAATTGCTTGTAGCTGGCTTGTTCATAAATCATGTTCAGAAAACATTTAGCCAGGCATTCGCATATGGCAACAGCATTTGCTAACACTTCGACAATGTTCCTTTTTTCATTAATATTTTAACACATACAAATTGTTTTTTACATATGTAGGTATTTATGTGACAATTTGACAGTAAAGTTGCAAGTAAAAATTTGTCCAGCAGACACTTGCAACTACTTCTTCCTCTCAGACGTTTTTATGCTCTCGTTTCTGTTCTTTCTTGCAAGTTTTTTGAATTCGTGAATGCTTTGCCAGTAAAACCTTGCAACAATTTCCACAAACCATAGATAGTGAAATTATTCAAGGGAACCGGGTAGAATGACGGCGTATTTTTTGTATGACAAAAAGAGAGAATTTAAAAATATGATTTGTCAGTAACCCTGAATAATACAAAAACTTTGTGGAATTTCAAAGATATTTTTTTAAACAACCAAATTCTAGGAAATCGTCGAAATCTAACATGACAATTTTTATAGCAATCCTGAGCTGTGAAAAACTGCTCTAATGTGTGAGCTGCACTTCAATTAATCAGAGAGGGATTTGAAAGGTGTTGGATATATTTTTCATGTTTTTTTTCTACTTGTGAAAAAATATGAAGCCGTGTCAAAATCTGGTCTTCTGTATACTGTGGTTTTAATAAATTTTAATCAAAGATCAATCAAAATAGATTTAAATTAAACAAAAATAGTGCCAATGCGAGTGTTTGTTTTCTCAAATAAAAGTTAGTAAACTCAACTTGAATCACCCTTTATAAGTGCGTTCGAGTATGTGATGTGGCAAAAGTTTACCGCAAATTTTGCATAAGCCTTTCAAAAGTTGTGAGCTGCTCTTTTTTTCGGTCAATGTTTATTTCCTGCAAATAATCGAGTATTTCATAAAATACTTCGTTCTATGACTCAATATTTATTTACCCAACCCCCCCTTCGAGTGTTTGCATGTGTGTGTTTGTGCCCATGAGGCAGATTATAATAATTTCATTTTGTTGTAATAAAATTGCTCGAACAATGGACAGTGGAGAAAAGGCAAGAAAATCGTTTATTGTGCAATTGTGGTTTTCTATCTTTCCCACACAGAGGAAATGAAGTCTTTTATTGAGAGTCTTATCACCTGCACACAGCCATGCACAGCGCCGTTGTGCGTCTGTGTGCGATGCACGCACTGGCAGTGCGAAGACCGACTACACAGCATTTTAATTATGATTGGCCTAGATTCTCCAGAGATATGTACGAAAGCGTCTCGGCGCATTGCTGTCCGATAAGCCGCTCAACGCAGTTTGTAACTTCAAGATTCGATCGATCATTTTCTGGGAACGAGCAGCCGAAGTGTCGTTAATTGGACAGCGGGCAGCGCGCCAACGAGCCGCAGATGAAGAGGTCATAAATCACGGAGAGGCGCGTACGTACATTTGGAAACTGTTAAACCGTTTAGTCGATCGGACACGCTGCGCCGCGACCGCATTTAGGTGAGCCTTCAACAAAGCAGTGCGGCCAACTGTGCCGCCGTTTATGGCCAACTATTCGCCGAGCTTGTTAGCTGCTCACCGAAACCGAAGCTGCAGCAGCGGTGGCGGCACAAAAAAGGAAGCGCGGCTTTTGCATTAAAGTGCAATTTGAGTGTTTTAATGACTGCCGCCGGCGGAAGCCGAACACGTGCCATGTCGCGGCATGGGCTATGATGTGCGGCGGGCGCAGTGGTTTATGATGTTGGCGGCAACGTCACACACGCTAAGTAGGCAGCAGTCGCCGCCGCGCGTGCATTTCACGTACTATATCTACTAACTGAACGTGATCCCATAAAAGTGTGCCTGTTCCGGCTTTGCGCGGATTTGTTGTCTGCCCTGGTTGATGCGATTTTGTTGTGCGCTCATAAACCTAAAATGGCCATTTCGTGGTGGCTACAACGGCAGCTGGCATTTGAAATTGCGGCAGCCCAATATTTCAGGTCGATTTTACAATTTAAGTTTCAATTTTGTTGGAGGCTTAAAGTGTGTCGGGCCGAAGTTTGGTCTATTTTAATTCCATAGTTTTTGTATAGTGCAGTCTACGAATCGTCGCCGGGTGACAATTGTCAACGAGAACCACCAGTGCTGATTAAGTGCAGAGATGTAACTAAGACAGCCAAGTGGGGCGTCAGCGATTGCTTTCCTTTGACCCATTAACTACTTACATAGGTCAGGTTCGACTTGATGGTGCCTCAGCTATACCAAATAGAGGTCTTCGTTGACGGTTCTATACCAAGACACATCATAACGTAACTTAACCTGGCTTATCTCTTTCTATTGGCTTTCTAGTAAAATATTTTTTGCAGTGTCTTCCCTATTCAAGTTGGGTGGGCATTGAAAAAAATCTTATAAATATACTTTTTTTCTTAAATTCTTTAAAAATACGAAAAATAACCAGATTTGTAAAAGACCGACACAGAATGATTGGAAAAATGCCACACTAATTTTATATTATAGTGAATATTTTGTAATGTAGTAATTTTTGTTTAGTAATTTGTAGTAATTTTTGCAGTTTTTTTATTACGATAAACCTGTGTAATCTAAAGTTTAGGTTTTTTATTTTACTTAAGTCTATTGGTTTTCTAATGAAATATTTTTTGCCATGTCTTCTCTATTAAAGATGCGCGGGTATTAAGAGAAAATCTCACATTTCGACTTTTTACTTATATTTTCTAAAAGTACTAAAATGAAATAAACTTGCAAAACCCAAACACAATGATTGGAAGGAAAAAATTCGTAATTTTGTATTACAATAAAATACGTTTAGATCTGTTCAGATGAGCCACAGAGGGCGCGAAAGTGTTAACAACTCAAACTTTAACCTGCGATTACGGACAAATGCCATCATGGATCTTGCTCCAACAAATTTTTCGAGTCTTTTTTCATCTAATTCACCCTCTTATTACAAAAATTTAAAAATAAAACGTTTCAAAAGATATTGGTACGAAATGGGTTAATTCGTCTGAAGTTTTATAGAAGTCAAGACGCTTAAATGTATTTTATCCATTTTGTAAAATCTTGTTTTTTCATAATATTAGAACAACTTTATTTTTGGACTTAGCTACTCTTCCATATGAACGCAGATATTGTATAATGTTTCGGTTTGGCTGATGGTTCGGTTTAAAATCGGTGCGGTTCAGAACCGATTGACAGCACTGAGAAAAGAGCCAGGAATAAGTGTTTTGAACATATTTCGAAAAGACTTCTTTGCATACACAAAACATTGTTTTTATTTACGCATTCAGCGATTCGAAATTTATCTAATAAACTTTTTTTTGAGCAGCATGCAATGTGCTTTTAATTTGTAAGTAAACAAGTGAAATTAAAAGAAAAGGGTTATGGAGAACGAAGATCTGATTACAGTTATTAATATTACATGCACTTCTTTTAGTTGAGTAAAAGAAAATCTACATTTTTATGGCAATTATCAACGGTCTGGAACGGCTTGCTTGAGGGGTTTCTGCTAGCAATTTCTTTACACTTAACAGTTTACTCAGTGCCTTCTGTGCTTTTTTTCTCTCTGCAGTGCATTGAACTGAACATTGTGAGCTAGTAACTCATCAAAAATACTAACGATCGCCTAACATATGCAACCATAAGTTTATGAAATTAATTAAAATCAATTCTTTGTGTTCACTTCAACGAGAAGAACGTGGAACTTAGGTTAGGTTAGTTAGGGAGATGGCAATGGCATCAACATAAAAAATCGCAATTAGAAAACTACACAAGAAACCAAATCGAATTGGTAATGTTTAAAAATATATATCGTTATGTTTATCAACGTTCTGGTCGACCTATCGAAGTTTCTGCCGACCAAATCAAAACCATAATTGAGTCGAGTAGTCATGTAACTATGCGAGAGATTACACAGAGGTTAAATTTTTAAAACACAACAGTTGAAAATTACTTAAAACGTTTTGGATTCGTAAAGAATGAACAAATTGAAAGACATTCTCTCAACACAAGGAATCAATGTTTGCGATATGCACCTCAAACCAAATAAAATTGATCCTTTTTTGAAAAGAATCATCGTTGGAGTTGAATAATGGGTAGTTTACAATAACAACAATCGAAAGGGAGAAGAGCACAAATCACAACGAAATCTGAATTGCATTAAAAAAGATAATGCTGTCAATTTAATTGAGTTCAATAGAATCTCCAAATATGGTATTATATGTCGAGATTGATTTTTAATTTTCAAAAAATTGATTCATATATTCTTTAAATATTTTTTATAAGCAGTATAGCTTATGTTTTCTCCAACTCCTATAAGAATATTTACTGTATTCACTGGCTAAATAAATAAATAAATAAATTTGGTGGGCTGTGTATTTTGAGCAGCTTTCAAGGAATCGAACAATAAATTCAGATGTTAATTGACAACAACTTAGGACACTAAAAAAAAAACAATCAAATAAAAATGGACAATAATGGCAAATTTCAAAGGAATCGTGTTGCATGACACATTTTTGTTTACTTATAGAAAATTATTGAAGCATGGTTGTGAATAGATGTCACATTCGCTTTGTACCAAAGATTGTAATTTATTTCGAAATTTGTTAAATTGATTGAATAGTTAAACTGTCACTAACGACGATGACCTGAAATTGGGCTTCGTTCAGTTTTTGTTGCTGATAAGGACCAGAAATTTAATTGCGAGAAAAATTTCAAAGGGCCATTGCACAAAATGAAAATTATATCACTTCTTAAAATCCAATAGTTGCATGAAAAAATTTAGATTTATTTCACATTAAAAAATCGAAATTACTTTCTTGCCAGCCAAATAAAACTGATATAATTTCTACTGCTTAAAAAAAATAAATTATTATTTGGACCAAAATCAAAAAACCAAAATAAACAATTTTTTGGTTTAGTAGTAGTAAAAAACTTTATTGGAGCTAATCTTGTGTTCTTTTTTGTTTTAAGCTCGAACGAGCCCTTAAAAGAAGATTTAAGTTTCTATGATAAAAAAATATAAAACGAAAAATTCGACTTTTAAAGTGGAAAATTTTGTAATTGCAAGGAAAATCGAAAATCAATTTTACACTGCTATTGGTTTTGCAAAACCGCAGCGTTAAATTTCAGCAAATAATTTTCAGTGTCAGTGTCAATGTCAATGTCGGTTGTTGGTGTTTTTGTTATTGTAGCTGCGCTGTGCTGCACCCATATTGGGCCATGTGGCACAGACAATTCAATGCAGCCAAAATACTGTGAAAACCCATTTCGAGAAGCAACTAAAGGCCAATTGGAGCGTTTATGCATAGCACTGCATTAATGCCAACAACATTTTGCAACACTGTGTTGCAAAGTGTACGCTGCATGCATCGGCGGCGCGCGTAATTCCGATAATGCTGCCGAAGATGATGACTGAGCGTCGCTGCCGCTGCCGCCGTTAATGATAATGTGGATGGCACTGTTGGTGGCGCGTTCGCTATTCATTGTCTCAAACAACGTGGCAACGACGCGTCGCCATACCACTGTGCAAGCCATACAACGGCAGTCAGCCGGCATTCATTCAGTCTGTGCAATTTCGGCAGCCGCCGCTGCTGTAGCAGTTATTGCCGTTGTTGCTGCAAACGCTGTCAAACACTTAAATTCAACTCAAGTGCCAAAGTTGTGCGTACTTTATGCGACAAGCAGAATAAATGCCGTTTTACTACTTAATTACATGCAATGATGTTGGCAATGCCATGAGCCCTGCTGACAGCTCCGCCAAATTTGGCGTCGGCAACAGCAGCTGCTGATCAAATCGAGCGGTAGCCGCATAATCGGCGCGTAGACACGGCAGTAGCAAGTGGCCGTTTAAGCAGCCGCCTGACGGCTATGATGACTGACATTGTGCGGCCGTTCGCGGGTCAATCTGTCTGCAATTATCTGCCACATCGGTGCAAAAGGTGAGGCGCGGCAAGTGGCGGCTGCGTCTGCACGTGATCGCTGCCGTTCACAAGTGTGCCGTGTGTTTGTTTGCCTTTTTGTTTGGTTGCGCAGTGGCGAACGAAAATCCGCAGCTGAAGTGATGCGGCACAGTTTGCGGCCAAAAGCAAAATCAACAAAACACCGCAACGGCTCACAACGATGCCGAAGTGTACGCGACGCGCTCAAAAGCAAAGTTTCGTTCGGCCGTAGCGAGCGGCAGCCGAGGCTTTTTGCAACCAAAAACGTATTGCTAGAAGAAATTGTCAGCTGATTGTAAGATTGACACTTTTACCCAGCGACCATGACTGTGACTGCAACGGCGACTGGTTGGTTCGTTGGTTGGCTGGCGCCTCGTTGTTGGTTGACTGTGTGCCTCGTTGCCAGATTGCTGATGAGTTCGAGTTGTTTTTGTTGTTTCTTCTTCGTCTCGTTTTACATTATTGTTATTATTGTTTATATTTGTTGTATTTAAAAATTGTTTCTGCCAACTCGGCGCCATGAATGAGCGAACGAGTGCGCGCAATTGGCATTGCGCGTTGTGGCGATTTGAAAGTCGTGGCGAATTGCCGATCGTGCTCGAATTCACCACACTTTTTGTCTTCCCTCGAGTGTTTCTTTCGTGTGCTGTGCTCGTTTATTGCGGCATCAGTTAAGTATTGAAATGCAACCAAAAGCCGCTAAAAAAGCAAGCACAATGAAATTAGAAGAAAAAGAAGCAGCAGCAACAAAAGGTGGTGTATAGTGTAAAAGCTGAATGCTGCTTGAAAGATCCAAATCCCAGAGTTGGATAATCGAAATGAATGAAATTCAAAAAGGTTCATGCAAGCACGCGGCTGCAGGGAGGCAACGTGCAGCGTCCATTACGCAACGCCATCAACTCGATCGACACAAGTATCCGTTCAGCAGTCGGCGATAATGAAGTCTATCTGTGTGTGTGTGTGTAATTGCATGAAATTGTTTTCAGTTACAATAATTGAAGACTCATTGCGGGCAGTTGAAGCGTGTGGCTGGGGGTTTTTGATCGACAAATTGTTGTCTCTCGTAAAATGCAAGTCTGCATCATTCGTTGTGAGCGGAGCGAATTCATTTAAGCCAAGTTATGTCAGTTTTGCCGAAAAAACTCGTTCGTGTTCACTGTAGCCATTAATTAAAGTACTTCAAACGTTTACAAATCGAAAGTAATTAACTTTTAATGGGAAAGTGCAGCAATTCAAATTTCGAGTGTCTCGACTTCAGTTTGAATGGTGTGAATATAAATGTTTGTGAAAAAGGCAAATGCCAAATTAATTGCTTGGTGTGATATTTGCAATTTTTGAATACTTAGAGATGGTTTCGCAGTTGCGGCTAATCGATGCGAAATATTCTCCGAATAGCTCATTCATTCATTCATTTAATCATTCATTCAGTGATTATGAGTTTGGTTTAGGAGGTGGCGCAGTCAGAGGGTTGCTGATTTAAGTGATTAGCTGAATCATAAGTCAGAGCAAACGGTTGATGATTAATGTGATGAACTAAATAACAAGTCAGAGATTGATGGGTTGGAATTGCTTGATTCAATTGAATTGCAAGTCAAAAGGTCAAGGGCTCAAAGCCTCCCACTATTATTGATTTCAAACAAGATGCAAGCACTTGAACCTTCAAATTTAAATTTTAAAGGAAATGGAGTTGTTTGAATTCAATAGAAAATCATGGCACAAAATTCGGCAGCCATGTTCTCTCACAAAGAGCTTAGACAACTAGACAATTGAAAGCTTGATCCACTTCCAAGTTTGGGTTTTAGTGGTTTTCTGTTTTCGGTCAGTTTGTTCAGATATACTTTACTATACGATAAACTTTACTATATAGTTACTGTATACGAAACCGTAGCTGAGATCAGAATTTATGTGAAATGAACTTTACTTCTTAGGAAAGTAAAAGCTAAATGATCAAATGGCTGAGATGCCTTGGGCGCATCAAGTCGATGTGGAAGTGGCGGTGGTGGTGATGAATGTCGTCGAAAACTTGACTCCGATAGAATAATCGGATAATAATTGAATAATCCCTTTCAACGCTGGTTGTGAACAGATGAGTTGGGCAGCTAGAAAGCAGCGTTGAAATTGATTTAACCTTCTAGTTCCCAAGTTTTTAATCTTTTTAAAAAAATTACCAGTGGTAGTTTTGTGGTGGAGAAGTAATGTTTGTTCGGGGAAAAAATGTTATGTCAATAGGAGGCGTGATAGAGGGTACAGAAAGTAGCAGGCCTAGAGGCCTGCTTGGGAAACAAAGCCAAAAAAATCCCATATGACATTTTTTTTGTAATTAATTTAAATTTTTTATTTTATTTTTAATATATGTAAACATAAATAACGGGTAACAGACAATATCATACACGTAATAGACAATAAATAAAAAGGGGTGGGGGTAAGGCTACTTTTGGAGGAAAACTATGATAAAAAATCGGTATAGGTACCTATATATATATATCGTATATTGCGGTTCTCATTTTTTTAATGCCTTGTTATCTTTTCACACAGATGTCGACAAATCGACTCCATGAAATAAAGAACTAGGGGAGACTAGTTCTCTCATCTACCCCCGCGGACTACGCCTTAGTATACATTTTTGCAGTGACATGATCTTTTTTACATTGCGGTGTATACAAATTTTGGTTCAAATAGGAAAAAAATGCTTAAATAGCGAAAAAATATCATCAATGACCGTTAATTATTTACGCTTTTCATTCCAAGCAGGCCTACAGACACTCTAGGGTTTGGGTTAGATAGGAGGAGTGTAACAACTTTTTTTCATAATTTTATTTGTATTTTCTCAAAGAACACATTAACAGCTACTCACCAGTAATTTTTGTAGTTTTATTGAGGCTCACAATTTATTTAAATAATATTTGTATCTCACACAATTTCAAAAATAATTATTTCCTTACTTTCTCACGAAACTTCAACTTTGTCTTACAATTACTGCCGTGTGCATGTGCCAGCGTTATCTGACAACATTTATTTTATAAAATGGAGATTCCCCTTTCCATACGCGGGTTATCGGGAAGGTTTTTACTTGTGACTGTAGAGGGGTCGGATCTTATCGTTGAATGCGGTTTTTTTTATATTTTGTAGAATGAGAGGATAAAAGGAGATTTCGGTCCGGCTGCACCGGTTCCTCGGACCCGGCTGTGTCATAAAGAAGAGACAGATATGATAGAACGGAACGTCGCAGACCCTTTAAAGGGTCTAGGTTTCTGCCTGGTCTGAGTGAAGCATCGGAAGCTGAGCCATTGAACCTGCTTAACTTTAGCAAGAAGTCGAGTTGGCTTATTGACTGAAGGAACTCACAATGGTCCTTGCTCAGTCCCCCTGGGGCAACCTAAACTGACTCAACTGCCTAAGATGGTAACTTCTGAGCATTGAATAGACCTTTCTCGCTTTGCACTGCACTGCGCTTTTACTACTTGATTTGTGATGTCAAAGGCGCTCCGCGTATTGGTAACAATTTGATGTAATGAAAGTGTGATGCGTGCTGTCGTTACAGCCACGTAATGTGTGATGCGTAAAGTATTTATGCAGATTAGTCGAAACTGGCGCTTGTTTTAATGAGTTGCTGCCACTGCTGGATGCTTTATGCGCTCGTCGCAGTACTGAAGTTTTAATTCTGATGAGAATTTTCATACGAAGAAGCGTGATACAATAAAATGGCAAAATTATTCCGTTTGTGTCGCGTTCGCGAGTGCGTGCACGTCAGCCGGCCGTCGTCGCAGTCGCCCTAACGTCACCGGCTCCGCGCGCCACCGTAACTCGAGACAAATCTGCCAGCTGCGTGTGCGTTTGTGCGGCTTGTGGCCGCGACTGCTGCTACTAACACATTCGACACACATCACAACTTGTGTCGCACTTTGGCAGTTGGGTGGGTGGCGACGATGCGACGATGCGCCGGTGGCAAATACAAATTAATTGCACTAACTAAAATGATGACATGTCAGCTAGGTGCATGCCGCACCCGCGCAACGATGCGACAGCCGCAGTCTGCGATGACACTGGATAATTTTGCGTTTTACTTTGCGTTTTTTTTTTACCAGCACTGCTGCTGGTAAATGTTATTAGCGTAGAGCGCCGCGCGTGCGAAAAGCGCGACGCGACAGCAACCGCAGCAGTTGGTGGCAGCAACGTGGGCTACGGCAACCAAGGAAGTAGCAGCAAACTTCGTAAATTGCATTTGGCAGCGCCAGGACAAAGTTGAGCAGGAACAATTACAGGAAACGTGCGCGCACGCAAACCGGCAACTGCCACATACTAATAGCTACGAAATTTTTACAGGTGCGGCGCATCAGAAAGTCGGATGCAACATAATCATTGTGAAGGCGTGTCACTGCCGAGGGGTTAGCGGGTATTTGATGTCCGAATTTGGTTAATTTTTTATTGATTTATATTTAATTTTTTTTTAAATAATTTTTTTTAACGACTCTTGGAAGTTTGAAATCTATGTGGATTGTAATGGTTCTTGAAAAAATTTGCAGTTAACAGTTTAGTCGACTGAGTGAAATTTATGCTAGAACTCAACAAAGAGAATCGCTGAACGAGTCTCAACTCAAACAAAGCAAAGTTTTCTTTCGAAGTCAAATTTGTGAAAAACCCTTCAGCCATTTATGTAAAAATCGGGAAGCTAATTATTAGCCATCTTAGGACCGTTTTGTATTATGTCTGCACACAGCTTTACGCAAATATTTAGAGATGGTTTTAGTCTTTACTAGGTTTTTATTCGACCACAATAAAAACAAACGCAGCACCATGTTCCGACAATATTTTAACTGCCATTGGCAATGCTGGCATTATATCATTATATGAAATGTGATCTGTCTGAATCATAATACTGAAACCCTCTCTTTTTCATATAAAGACTTAATCGATGTTTGCCATTCGATATTCAAGCCTGAATCTTATTTTCCATATAAAACCTTAGCTTATCCTTTGCTACTCAATACTAAAGTTTTAACTACTTTCAGTTTAAGCTATTGCTGCCGGGTACCAGTTCCACCCATACGATTTTGAAAAAATTTCATACACGACCTAGAAGTGACCCAAAATGATCATAAACAAAATTTCAGCTTTATATCTCTGCACGTTGCTGAGATATTCATTAGGTATTTTGTACCCATTACGCAGCAATGGTAGCTTTTTTTCCATACTTTGTGAAGTGATCAGCTAAACACGTGAACGAAAGTTGTATTTTTTTCAGGTGAGTTAGGAGGCAGATTTTTGTGAAGTTCTAAGGCCACTACGTTTCGCCACATTTTCCACCTCCGGAAAATTCACGATTTTTGGAGTCTGGTAACTCTAGCTAGATGGCGAAATTTTAGGGTGACCTTCACTAGGTTACGGTAGTTCCATCTTTACCCTAACTATCCCTATCAATGTTTTGAGAGATCTCAAACATTGACTTTTTTGTGATTTTTTAAAAAAATCAATTTTCATGGGTAAAATTTTACCCATTAGGCAGCAATGGGTTAAAGCTATTTTAGTTACTGCTTGTTAATTAATTTTTTAATCATCTTAAGAACCTATACTCTCTCTGGGTATTAGAGAGAAAGAAGTTCTATACGCAAGTGAGGCGACTGACTCGATTTCAGACCCTTGGCAGATCAGCAAGACGCGGATTAACACCTTCTCCGGTGTCCATACTTGAAAATTGAAAATTGCAAAAAAAGAAGATCTTTATTAAACTAATCTATATCTATATACATCTATAAAAATCAATTTACGTGCGTTAGTGTCGCTAAAACTCGAAAATGGTCCAACCGATTTGAATCAATTTTCTTTAGTTTTGTTCGCCTTGAATCAATCGTGGTTAAAAAGCTTAAAAGTTTGTAATCCAATGGACGTTGGACAAGGCGCATGGCACTTATTTTTGGTACTGAAAGTCGACATCAATGAAACTTGGGCCTAACTTAGCGTTTAGTCGCACAGTTCGATAGAAAAGACGGACGAAAGAACCGTCCATACAACGAACATTTTTTATAAGGAAAACGTAAAATTTATAGCGTTGATATTTGGTACACCGTCGTCCCATATATGTGCGGTTCTACTAGTAAAATTTTATGGGCGCTGAACAAGGGGTGTAGCACATTTTTCGAGACCCAAATTTTCTGCATAACTTTAAAACTCTAAATCTCACTTCAATGACACTTGGCACAAACTTACCAAGTAATCGCGTTAGTCTACTGGAAGAATGGGTTGAACATTGGACAAGAGGGTGTGGCACCGCCCAAACAATTTAAAGCTATATTGAATAATGTGGAAGTTATAAGTTGTACAAAATCGTAACTGGGAATATTGGGACTTGGCACTTCGAACTGCTTTCAATAGATGGCTTTCGCGACAAACCAATTGTTGGACAAACCTCGATTCTCCCGTTGAAATGCAAAATCCCCTATACATTTTTACAAGCTCAAAGCCCTTGGAATCATTAAATATTCCCTGAAATCTTTAAGTGAAACACTGGTTTATGATCTCGCAAGACCAACTTTTAACGGGGAATACGGAGAAAATTTCTTTGATAACACATATAGGCAGAGCTACTTTCCACAAATCGGTTGTTAACTTCGGGAGTAGATACTTATTGAAGCGAAACCCAGATTTCTAGACATGTTTATCAACATTTAAATGATCTATTAATATCAAAACCAGGGCGACAACACATAAAGTCAGAGCTACTTTTCATACATCAGTCAGTAACTTCGACTGTAATGTTGAAAGGAAAGCCGCGTCTCGAATGTTCGAATGGCCCATTTATACCAAAACGGTTAAAGTGAATCTGTCATGCATTAAAAAGTTCTCCAAACGTAGAGTTTAGTGACTTTAATTTTGTTTGATTTGATCAGATTGAATGAAGCCAGTATTTCATGTTATAAGTTAATAAGTTAATTAAATAGCAGACATCTCGAGTTCCTCGTGAAATGCATTAACCGTCTTTTCCCACTTCTATGCGACAGTTATAAGATTTTATTTTATTTTATTTTATTTTATTTTATTTTATTTTATTTTATTTTATTTTATTTTATTTTATTTTATTTTATTTTATTTTATTTTATTTTATTTTATTTTATTTTATTTTATTTTATTTTATTTTATTTTATTTTATTTTATTTTACTTTATTTTATTTTATTTTATTTTATTTTATTTTATTTTATTTTCATTTTTATTTTTTTTAATGGGCTTAAGTTCGATCTTTTGCCGACTTCAGACACGCACCGTTGCTCTCCAACCAACTCGAAGGACTCAATTAAATTTGAACCGCCAAAAATTACGCTCGACCACGCCGCTGCTTAGGATAACGAAATGTTGAGTTCAATAATGTTGCAGTTGCAGTTGCAGTGTTGGCTGGCGGACGGCGTTGGCGTTGGCGCTGACTTGACTGTTGAGAAATAAACCTGATTAATCTCATCAGCGGAAACGGAAGCAAGACGTGCGCAAAACGCAATTTTCGCATTTTGATAAATGTGCTGGCGGTAGAGAGCGGTGTCAGTGCAGAACGCGCTGTTGCGGATGAAGTTGTGTGCGATGACTGGCGGCAAATCGCTGCCGCCGGAACATTTTAATTAATTTTTGGCGGAGTAGCTAATTGTGAAGCTGAAAAGATTCTCATCGTTGGTGTTTCTTATGCGGAAATGCATATCTATTAACTGGCAGCGGCGGCTGATGGCTGCGTGCACCAGGTGCCCAGCATTAGAACGGAGCGAGCGCAGGATTCGCGATGCGGCACTGCGGCAGAACACGTTTGACTTGTGCGGTGTTGTGACCGACTTTCTCACACCAACACAAACACCAGCAAAAACAACAACAATGCGCAATAACAAAGCACTGTGCAGCGACTTGAGCATTGCCAGCTGCAGCGCTGTGTGTGTGTGTGTGCGATTGCCCAATGTGCCCGCTTGGCGGAAACTTTCATGCGCCAATTCGGCACCACTGCGCCAAGTTGGAAAGCGTGTCTCGGGGATATCTGCTATTTACGCGCCGCGCTATTTATTCAACTTTTCCGCTGTGGCGTTTCACTTCAATTGAATTGCGGCTGCAACTGGCTAAAGGCGAACTTCAACGTGATCTCTCTCTACGCGGCGAGTTTTGTGTGCCACGCGCTGCTCCTGCCCACCTGCAATTTGGCCACCGCACGCCGCCCTACTTCGGCGTCCCCCATCTCCGACGACGCTCACCTCTTCTCGCCGCTATGCCAACGGGTTTTTGATTGCAAACTGGCAATATTGTTGTTGTTGTTGTTGCTACCGTCACCATCCCCATCACCGCCACAGACTAATTTCTAGTCGCATAGCGTAAAAGTTGCGCGTGCACAGAGTTGCAGTGCGCTCCACAAAATCAGCGAACGCGCGCGACTGCCACAGTTGCAGCCGTGCCGCACCAAAAGCAAAGCGAAGTGCAAACATTAAATACCAGCAAAAAATGTCGAACCGAGCGACATGTTGGAAACTACGGCTTAAATTATTTTCAACGAACAGTCTCATTGATTTGGCAAAATTACGGGCAAAAGTTTGGCAAGCGGGGCGCGTCCAATAAAATGTGAGGGGGGGGATATATAAGAAAAGCGCCTCAAGGCGAACGCATTGTGCTTGTGATTAATGGTTAATGTGCCTTGAATGTCCGACGATGGCTGCAAAGAAATTTGTCGGCGCCTGGCAGGAGTCGACGACATCGTTGCAGCGGCGGCCAGTGCGTGCGTTTCTACACAAATACTTACTTACTTATGTGCTGCAGAGCGCGCTGGTGTGAGTGCGTGTCGACAAGCCGAAGCGAAATTTAATGATGAGCGCCATTCAATTGGCAGCGGCCTCGGCCTCGGCTGGGCGGCATCAGCTGGCTGCCCGGCTTGGGAATTCACATTCGCATTTACTCACACGCACACACACGCAGCGACCAGCATGCAGCCTCACACTTGCGGCATCATAAATCTTAAATCGCCTCGATATTAGCTCGAGAAGTGTGTTGCCGCGAACGTGATCTGCGAATTTGTTACCTGCCTGACTTTCTGGCCGACTGTGCGTCGTAATGGCCTAATGACGTGTGGCGCTATGGCCACAACGTTTTACTGGCAAGTTGCTTGCAGCCTGCGGCATCTAAACGAGTATGAAACTGTGTGTCAGCACAGGCAGACAGCTGAAGTTGTAATGCTTTAAAGCTGTAGCAATATTGGAGCTTTTTGAGCTACCAAAGCGCTGATAAACTCCAGCACAGTTATTTAGCTATCAGCAGAAAAGGAGCACAATAGTATTGGCTACAGACAGATGATGATGAGAAGAGGAAATCTTGATAAGAAAATGAAATTCATCTATTGGATGATAAAAATAAATTCATATATTGGATGATAAGAAGAAGAAATCAGCTAATGAACTTTGACGTTCTCACGATAAAAGTAGAATTCGGTTTGTGTTTGATTTTTTTATTTGTGTGAGAGATTTTGCGGTGTGACATTCTTTCAAGTTAACCCTTTCGCTACAGGTTTTTACTGGGGAAAGTTAAAATTTTAAATTTTACGTCTTAGGCTTCTATGTGGTTATATTAGCAACATTCCATAAGACATTTTTTAATTTTTATACTCGGACCCTGTATTTTAGAGTGTTTTTCTATGAGAGCAACCACATCGTTGTGGCTGTAATAATTACTTAAACATAAAACTTTTTACGCATAACGAAAATTTTAATATTTCTTCATATACTTCAGCCAAAATTAAAAAAAGTATCTAAATTGAAAGAAAACGTCAAATTAAAAAGTTATCTAAAGTTTTCTGCTTCTTCTTCCTTTACTATGTCAAGATACACCATTAAAAAAACGTGTATACTTCTCTTCTTTACACTTAAATATTCAGTTTATTAATTTCGTATTTTTCCTAAAACTTCAAACTATTCTAAAGACCAACAAAAAAATGCATTCTTGCAACCATAGAGGATGCAGACGTCCACAAAGTAGCATGTTGCCATATGGCAACAAAATAGTGAAAGGGTTAGGGCGCGATTTGTTCATTTTGATGAGATCTTTATTCTTATCTTCCTATTCTTTTTGATGAGATCTTATTCTTTGGAATTCACTGCCACTTTACTTGCTAACTTTGAGTAACGCTCGGAAATTAAAAAACCCCTCTTTACTTACTTAAGTACCATCGAATAAAAAACATATATTTACATTAGTTCAATCTAGCTTTCCTCTTCTTTTCTCCTTCATGTAGTTTCTTGCCTTACTTCCTGCCTTAGTTATTTAATTATTACACCGTGCGACAAAAATTAAAAAAATGTTTCATACCGGAAAAAATCCATATGGGCGTGAAACTAGAAACCAAATATAGTAATACTGCGTACTCAGTTTTTCACTTCTACATCTTTTGTCCTTTTAAAAGGACTTCAAAATTTTGAAGGGGATAAAAAATAAAAAAAATATAAAAAAGACTTAACCTCGTTAGAATATGGCGATATGTATATCAAATGAAAGAAGAAAGGCTCAGGAATTTAAATAAAATAGATTTTTTATCTATTTGTAAAAAAAGGATATGAAAAAGGTCCTTTGAAAATTGTAATCCTTTATATCCTTGAAAATGTATGTAGTATTTTCTTGAAAAGTAAGCATGTTAAAACCCAAAATCTCCTTGATCACGTGTCAAAATTTCATTATTTTCGCTTCATAGATTTTGTATCTTTTTATTATTTAAAATACTGATACTCAAATAAATTTGAATTTTTGTACTTCATTAGAATTGCAGCTTCCGCCTTTTTTAATAACTTTCGAACCAATAAAGTTAGAGTAATGAAATTTTGACACGTGATCAAGGAGATTTTGGGTTTACTAACATACTTACTTTTCAAGAAAATTCTACATAAAATTTCAAGGATATAAAGGATTAAAATTTTCAAAGGACCTTTTTCATATACTTTTTTTTATAAATAGATAAAAACTTAATTTTATTTAAATTCTTGAGCCTTTCTTCTTTCATTTGATATACATATCGCCATATTCTAACGACGTTAAGTATTTTTTATATTTTTTTTCTTTTTTATCGCCTTAAAAATTTTTAAGTCCTTTTAAAAGGACAAAGGATGTAGAAATGAAAAACTGAGTACGCAGTATTACTATATTTGGTCTCTAGTTTCACGCACATATGGATTTTTCCCGGTGGGAAAAATGCTGTCGCACGGTGTTATCATAAGAATATAAGTTCTTTAATCATTTAAAAAGATCAAATCTGTTTAAATATTGTAAATGTGACTTGAGCTTGTAAAATTTAAGATATCTTATTATCTTGTAGCTTAAGGATCTTGTGTTTAATAATAATAATAATAATAATATAATCGTCAAGAATCCAGCTTACTTAGATTGAATCGCATAGATCGATCATGATGCTGATTTGGCGTCAAACAAGCAAAATCGATTTTTGACTACCAAGCGTCGAAGTTGAAACTGGTGGTCTATTTTTGTCGCCTTCAACACTGTGTGAGTGTGTTTACTTACTATATCTATGTACTATATGTGTATAAATGTATCTAGAAATTAACAAAACAAGTGTGTGCGCGCGCTTTAATGCAGCCATGGAATGCTCGACAATCGTCCGTTCTCTTGGGTGCTTGAATGCATCTGGCAACTTGAAGTGCTCGACCACTTTGCCCCAAATTACGTCATATTTAAACTGTTTACAACAACACATTGCCAACTGAACGATAAACAAAAGCACAACTCGCATGCACTGAAATTTGCCGCCAGCTCCACCATTCGCCAACTGAACGCAGCAGTGCTGCTGCTGCTGCGAGCTGTGTTTGTACGAGTACCAACAACAAATAGCAAAATGAATTTTGATTTTTCGTGGGCATTTTTGCTACATTTCAGCCGTGGCGCGCAAAGATGCCAACCAGCCAGCCAGCACAGGCACTGAGTTTGTTGGCGTTGGACATGCCGCGCGTTCGGTGGCGCACTGTGACCATGTCGGTGTCTGTGGCAATCGACTACGCCAACTCCCCCACCCCCACACAAACAACGCCATCAGCACCCTGACCGCTGTCGGTGCTGGTCGTTGTCGATAGACATAAACAAATGCAGCAACATTCGAACAACAACTGAAACGGACAGCGCGCGTGCGAGTGTCAGCGTTTGCCAGCGTTTGGTGCTCTGGGGCCGTTTGTGTGCGCGAGGTCAGCGAGGAGCGGCGCAATGTTGGTGCACTCAAAGTGCAAGTGTTGCACTCATTAGTCGA
The DNA here is from genome assembly GCA_964056695.1 of Melieria picta. Lineage (NCBI taxonomy): Eukaryota > Metazoa > Arthropoda > Insecta > Diptera > Ulidiidae > Melieria > Melieria picta. The sequence goes on from OZ057399.1 coordinate 17,136,184, forward strand.
AAAATAAAAGGTTGCACTTTGAAGTAGGAAACGTCATTTCGAAAGCATTATTTAATTTGCCAACATTGCCAAATGGCGACATGGCTCAACGCAGGGCGACCATAACCAATACAGTCGTTGTGCAATTTTTACCATGATTTGTGGTGTTTTTATTTAAACATTAAAGATTTGGAAATGCAAAACTTTTAAAGATAGGACGTTAAGAAATATATGTATGAGACCCAATTCAGACAGCCAGCTAAATTGTGCAATTTAGACATTTTCTCAACTTATCCTCAATTTAGGTCTAAATTGAGCTCAATTTGTTATACAAAAATCTTAATTTAGTTGATTTCAATTAGCGCTAAATTGAGTTCGATTTTCCATGTAATCCTGTGCTGTGCTGTTATCGATAAATAAATTCATTCACAATAGACCGAATCAAAACAAAAATGAGAAACTGTCAAAGGCAAAAGACGTTTGTTAACATTTGTTTGCTTTGAAATTTTGTCTAAAAATTGTGTAAATCAGTAGGGATGTTTTTTTTCTAATATAACTAAATCTTCAATAAATGTTTTTAAGAACTTTTTTACACATAAACAGAAAAAAATTTCTTCCGTGAAAAGAAAAAACATGTTCAATAACAGTTAAATTGAGGTGTGTGAACAGCAAAAGCGATAAACTCAATTAAAAGCTAAATTGCCTCAATTTATTTGGTTATCGATGAACAAATTTATTCACAATAGACTGAACCAAACAAAAATGAGAAACTGTCAAAGGCAAAAGACGTTTGTTAACATTTGTTTGCTTTGAAATTTTGTTTAAAAATTGTTTAAATCAGTAGGGATGTTGTTTTTTTAATATAACTAACTGTTTAATAAATGTTTCTAAGAACTTTTTTATACATAAACAGAAAAAACTTTCTTCCGTGAAAAGAAAAACATGTTCGATTACAGCTAAATTGAGGTGTGTGAACAGCAAAAGCGATAAATTCAGTGAAAAGCTTAATTGCCTCAATTTATTTGGTTATCGATGAACAAATTCATTCACAATAGACCGAACCAAAACAAAAATGAGAAACTGTCAAAGGCAAAATACGATTGTTAACATTTGTTTGCTATGAAATTTTGTTTAAAAATTGTATTCATCAGTACAAATGTTTTTTTTTTAATATAACTAAATGTTCAATAAATGTTTTTAAGAACTTTTTTTGTACATAAACAGAAAACAACTTTCTTCCATGAAAAGAAAAACATGTTCGATTACAGCTAAATTGAGGTGTGTGAACAGCAAAAGCGATAAACTCAATTAAAAGCTAAATTGCCTCAATTTATTTGACTGTGTGAACGGGACATTAAGTGATTAAATGTTAAGCTTTTTTTGTGCCATGTGGCAACCTTTAACTGGTTTCAGGAATCAAAATTGTTTTTGTCTTTCATATAGCTTGAAGTCTTGAGCGTTTTTTAAAATGAGTACTGTATTTAAATGGGCGAAAGCTGAAAACACCCAAGCAATGCGATTGAAATCACAAGACTATAGTTGCCGAAAAATTAAATGTTGTATTGTTGTGAGCAAAAGGTGGAATTTTTTTTGTAAATCCTAAATGATCGACGCGTATTTTGAATGCAGTTTGCCCAAAACTTAAAACTTTCAAACGCTCCCAGGCTTCAAAGCAGCAACGCTTCAGATAGTTTGCCACTTTTTATCATCCAAACAGATTTACATAGTTTGTTGCTGCGGAGGTGGCGCATGATCGGTTTGACGTTTTCGGTTCACGCCTGCGCGCGTGCAACGCAAGTAAATCGAGGCACGGCGCGGTCCATGCGAAAACGAAAGTGCCGCACTTTAGATAATCACTGAGACGGCCCTGGGATGCCAAGTGCCTGTGGCGGCTGTTGCGGAGTTGCGTCAAAATACAAAATAATTGGGCCTGTTGGTGCGAAAATCGCTGCGGGCCCCTTGCCGCAGTTCCGCTTTTCCGCTGAACGTTCTGCAACGAGCGGCGAAAGTCACTAGCCACTTCGATTTGCTGGCTAGCTGGGAGTATTTATGATTTTTGAGGTTAGGTTGTTTGAATTTGAATTCGTTTTAATGTTGTTTGGTTTTGTTTGTGGTTGACGTTTGTTGCGTTGTAATGTCGCTGGTGCTGCAGTGCGGTGAGTAGTTTTTTCGGTACGTGTTTGCGTACATTAATGAGCAGAACATGTTTGGCGTGATAAATGGTTGTCAGGCGACGGTGGCATGAGGCTGCAGAGAGAGAGAGAGAGGGAGAGGGAAATGGGCGACGCAATGTCTGTGAGCAAGTGAAATTTGTAAACCGCTGCTGGCATTTGTTTGTGTTCACTAATATATACAAAAAGAAAGACATTAAAAAATGACAACAGCAACAACAACAACAACAACATGCAATTGCTGAATGAAAGAGTTGCGCTCATCTGCAGCGTTAAGCAATTTGTGCGAAAATGTAAGGCAAACAGCAGCAAGGCGCGGTCGGGGGCGGCATCGCAGCAATCTGTGGACGGCATTGAGTCGCATCGAGAAGTGCAATGCAAGCATTCAATGAAAAGAGCGCCGCGAATAGTTTTGGCGTTTGGCAATAATCGTAAAAGTGCTAATTGCCACTTAATGGATTTCCCTTTAATGTTGGCAAAGGCATTGTGGTTGTTGTTGTTGTCGCTCTTGTTGACATTGTCTTAATGGGCTATAAAGTAGCTGCAGCGTAGTTGTTTTGTTGTTATTGTTGCCGCTTCTGCTCCGACAAATATTATTCAACGCATTTCACTTTTTTTCCCATTTAACACTTTTCATTAATCGCACCGTCCTAATCTAATTTCATAACAACACCAATCAGCCAGTACAACAACAGCGTCACAACAATGGACATCAGTTGCCACACTCATCACGCGGCTGGTGGCACGCACCGCTGTCCATCCATAAATGAATTTAAGTGAAAGCCACCGACTTGATTTGCTCAAAATACAAATTGCGCTCGAACCGAAGTGCGAGCGGGTTTGGGGTGAAGATTGGTAAGGGGTGTTGTTTTCAGCACATAACATCGCATCACATCACAACTATTCGTCCATCCATCCGTACAACAACTAACTAATTTAGCTGTTTGAACAGCAAACAACATCAACATTAGGTGCAACACACACACACACACACACACACTACTTTATATAGAGTTATATATTAGCTGCTGTTTGCCGATTTGTTTTTGTTTTCATTTTCGCTCTTGTCTGCTTCGTTGCTATCATTATTTATTTTTTTTTCGTTTTTATTTTGTTACACAAAAATTAATTTATATGTGGGCGTCGACGGCGACGGCGACGTCGGCGTTGATGTGGCGACAGTAGCAAAAAAAGTGCATTTGCTTCGTGCTTTCGTGTTGGCAACATTGGTTGGCAAAAAATTCACACCATTATGCAGATTAGTGTGTGTGTTTGTGTGTGTGTGTGTGTGGCTGCGTGTCTGAGTGGTTTGTTTGGTTATGTTTTGATTTGGTCGCTTTTCGCTTTCAACATTTCATGGTATTTGCATTTAAACTTAAGCACAGCAACAAATGTGACAGTTGCGGGTGGTGCCAGCAGCAGCGGAATCTTCTTCTTCATCAGCTGCTGCTGGCACTCACTGGCGCTGGCGCTGGCGTCTTGTTTACCTTTGGACATGCGCGCAGTCCAGCGTGTCTGCACCACACATGGCGCGCGCAAGTGCTAACCAGCTGCAAACTTATGTGCTTTCACCAGCGCGCCAACTGCCCGTCTGACTGACTGACAGTCGGGCGCAAATCTTTTCCCTTCAGCTTGTTGCTCATTTCGCAAGCAAATCATTTGGCCATTCTACGCAATGCCGCAGCTATGACTAACACTCGAACGCCGCTCCTGGGCGTGTTTGTTGTCTTTGTTGTTGCCGGAGTCGTTTCGCATTTCATACAAATGAAATTAATACACGCACACTGTTGCTGCTGCGAACAATAATGTACGGTTTTTGCTTTTACTGCACTTCTGTGCGGAAATTTCGGCTTTCACTGTCATCACCGAATGAGAATTTTGGCTGCTAAGTGGCCGCTATTGTTGTTGCAATTGACTTATGTTGTTATGAAGCCATTGGAAAATACTTAAGCCAAGCATAGATTGCTCTATATTTTGCTTTCTCACTTTGGGTTATGCGATTTTTTAGCTTAAACATTTTGAAAATTATTAAAAGCCGTTCAAGCGAGCATCGGATGAAAATTTTTAATGCATTTTTGATAATGTTTAATTTTTTTTCATCAAATTTCATTTATGGATAGTTAAACTATTTCAACTTTCTTAAATAACATAATAATCAATTCAATAAAGTTGAGATATTATCTCTGTCTATATTTAACACTAGAATGCCCAAGGTTGTCATTTTGACTACATTGATGTCTTTTATTGTAAATAACTTTTGTTGCATCACTTTCTAAAAAAATATCTTGCGTGACTTTTATTAATTTTTAAAGCTAAATGGAATAACTAAATTAAAAATATTGTAAACAAATATTTTATCCCAATTTTGCAAAATTTACTAAAAAATTTATTTAAATCTTATTAGGAGGACATTGTAGTACCAATTTTGATTAAGTACGAAATAAACACTTAAACACATTTTCAGTTTTGGCTTAAATCTGGCATTCAAGTTAATTTCTGAGCTTTGATGTATTCAGAGACCTATAGTAGAATTTTATGGCTAATATGATATTTTCGTGGTACATTTTGTCCTTAAAAAGTCCTGTTTTACAGGACATTTTTGGCATTTTAGAAAAAAGGATCAAATTGACCCATACAAATAGGAGCTACAGGGTTAAAATGCTCCACAAAAATGTTCTTTGTAGTATTTTACATCAAATTGCTGAACACATCATATATCTAAAATGTGAGGTTACATGGTTTTCATGGTTTCCATAAGAATGTGCAAAAAGGGGAAAAGTTTGACCCCCCCTAAAACAAAATTCAGACGTAAACTTTCAAAACGCCGATACACGTATATTTTTTTTTGCCCCCTCTATCAGAATCCGTTGTCAGAACCTTGTTATTTTTTTTTGTGTTGTACAGTGTTATTTGTCTGAGTGATCTGAAATTTCCACGCAATGGGTGGCATGTTCTAAAGAAGGTTTCTGAATATCTTTTGTTGTGTATGGAAAAGGGGCGTGGCCGCCCATACAACTCAAATTTATAATATTGAATAACTTTAGAACTAAAAGTTGGGTAACATTTAAATTTGCTATAATGTGGTCCCATGGATCTGTAGCTTCACTCATGAAATTTCATAAACATTGAACAAAGGGACGTGGCACTGCCCATACAACTCAAATTTATATTATTGAATAAGGTCTGAATTATAAGTCGGACTGCATTGAAATTCACTATAGCGTCTTGTAACCCAAATTTGCTGATAACTTAAGAACTTTGATTCATACAACTTAAATGATTAGTATGAAATAGTTTGGGAATTACAAATAGCACAGCACAGAAATTAGGTTAGGTTAGGTTACGGTGGCTGCCTCTGTAAGAGACACACTGGGAGGTCTAAGAAATGTGTATGCAACACTATTTTTCCAACATTCTAATACATTTCAAGTGCATGGGGAAAAGGGGAAGGGGACTTAGGGGACACTTTTCCATTCCGCTGTTAGCTGGAAAAGGTGAGTGGGTTAGAGAAAACAAACTGTTTTTGAATTCCCAGAAATTATTTATCTAATCCATTTCGAGAACGGTTTCTCACTGTGCATTCACCCATTCTTCTTAATGGCATAGAACTGAAATTTGTTAGCAAAGTTGCCAATCTTGGTTATCAAATCAGTTTTTCATTGTTTTCATTGCAATAACTAAATAAATAAATAAATAAATAAATAAATAAATAAATAAATAAATAAATAAATAAATAAATAAATAGTTGGAAAGATAAATACTAAACCGATTTTGTCAAAGCAGTTTGACTATAGTGCAGGGTATAGCTAAGTCGGTCAAGGCTAACTGGAATTGTTGGCTCGTAATTGTTTTGCTATTAAATGCTTCGCAGAAGGCGTCGCTTTGATTTGCATTCATATCTGCACCTGTTATGAACTGGACCCACCCGCTCGCAGGTATTTCTTACTGGCTGCAAAATAATTCGCCGCCATCGATTAGAGTAATGACAAATTAATTAGCGCACCAAATAGCGGCAGCTGCGATGGTGATTAAGTACGTCGAATGTTGGCCACTGCGGTCCACCGGAATAGGTACTTGAAATTGTGAAATCAAAAGTACGGGCGAATTAACTTTTTAATGTCGAAATAGTGACCTTCACGACTACGATGTTTTTCTCGCACAGTCCATTGTGGGTTCGTCCGGTCGTTATGAGTACGTGTGTGTGTGTGTGTGTTGGAAACTTTGGTATAAGCGCATAATAAGAGCAACTCACAACTGGCTACACTGCGAGAGCTGAGCTGACTTTACACATTTTCCCACTTGAACATTTTCCACAACTTTCCGCAAAAGCAGCTGTTGCGTCGTCGTTGACGGTCAATTTTCGTTGTTGTGCGCGAATTTGGTGTGCGGTGTTGCTTGTTTTTTTTTTGCATGTAGCCAAGCGCCAAGAATGCGAAAATACATTAGAAATCTGGTCGGTTGCACAACGAATGCCAACAACACGAATTACAGACATTTTACACATTTAATGAGTTTCAGCAGGCAACGTTTGCTCGGCGCCGGCGTGCACCAAAAACCGAAAACGAGAAACCGAAAATAAACGCAGAGAAAAACACATCAGCAATGGGGGTGGGGGGAAAGTGGGAAAGGCCGCTTCGGACAACGAGAAAATTTCCAAACCAAACTCGAACGGCGCACAAAAGCCAAAGCGTCCGAAGCGGCCGAAATGGCAGCGGGCAGCAGGAAGCAGTGGGGCCGATGGCGGGCAGCATTGAAAATGTGCTGACCAGCAACAAAAGTAGTGTTGGCCGCTGCAAAGAGTGCGGCCGAGCAGCATTTGCTTTTGGCCGGGGCCACTGCACTGCCCCATTGCCACATAAATGAAATATGAGCGCTGAGAACAATTGAAAAGCGGCATTCCGTATGCGGCGAAGGCGCACTCTGACGCGAGCGCAACGTGCAACTGGAGCAAATGCTGGCCGCTTGCCGATTTCGGCTGGCAGTGCGACGCGAGTGCAAGTGATTGACCAGGTATGCGGCCAAAGTGCAGCCACTCGAGTCAGTGTGACAGAAAGTGTTTTTTTTTTCAAAACGAGTGCCGCAAATTTTGATAATCATTTGCCATATTGCTGCAGAATCAGAATTCGCTACATCAAACCGACATTCGACATATTCACACTTGGCGGCGCAAGCCACACTTAACGGCTCGGCACTTGACTGTTTCTTTAATTGGCCCAAGTCATGTTCCGTTGGCGGTGATTTGCGTTCATTTGCTGTACGACACGAAACTGAGTCACTTCAGATGGAAAAAATTATGATCTCGCGTGTAGTCTGATTTGTGGCAGCGAATGAGACGCAATGTAGAACAATTATCAAGCACAACGGCGGCTAAGCTTAGCTCGTGGAATACTTAACTTGGTTTTCGTTGTAATTGCTTAAGCTGAGAGAAAATGTCAGTTATGCGACTGTTTGCAATTAGTTGCGGGCGAGGCTGAACATCAAGGCTGAGTGTAGGGTATATGTATGAGGCATGTGGGGGGCATGAGTGATTTGCGCTGCAAGAAAGATTCAGTTCAGCGGGTAGCGGGTACTTAGGTTTGATTCCTAGTTCGAGCTGGTTAAACTTCTATCTTCTTAAACTTCTACTTCTATCGCTATCAACATGAAGTAGATGAGAATGATGATGATGAGAATGAATGATGATGAGGTGATGACAAAACCTGCAAGTATGAAAGAAAAACTTTCAACAGCCGTCGGGAGTCGGCAATAAACTGTTGGTCCCTTCCTTTCGTCCCACATCCATTTGGAATGTGTGTAACAACAGATAAAAAAACAGTGTTGCATACACATTTCAAAGGGGTGGAATTGTGCTATCATAATGAGCCATATAGCCTCAACTTTGTCTCATACAGAGGCAACCATTCTAGCCTAATGCAACCTAATCTACTAGAATTTGATCAAACCAAAGTAATGGTTCATTTTTATTGGACGAATTTGATAATTTGTGATGCAAGTTTTATAAGATAATTTCACGGAGGAAAAGACGCCCATTTATGGCAACAGAAGAGGTGTCATTTTCCATCATGATAGAAAGTGGTCGCTTTTGTTATTGCAAAACAGGCAAAAAACTGTAGTAGTCTGAATGGGAAATTATAACCTTACTTCCTGATTTAAGAACATACTAATCGATATATGTTAATTGATACATACTCATTGATATATACTCATCGATAAAAGCCCATCAATATTTATTCATCGCTATACTCGCTATATACTCATTGAAATATACTTATCAACCTAAACTCATCGATATATTTCCATCGGTATATTCTTATCGATATAAGGTCATTGATACATTCTAATCGATACATACTCATCTATATTTATTCCTCTAAATATTAAAAAAATATGTTCATTGGTACAAAATCATCGATATATACTCTTTGATATAATGTTATCGATATATACTCATAGACCTACATTCATCGATGCCTACTACACAATATATACATACGTATCGATATAAGTATACCGTTTGAAGTATTTTATCGATATGTACTCATTGATATATTAATCGTTATATAGTCATTGATGGAATATCGTTCACGATAAACATTCATCGATATATACTCATCGATATTTACCTATTAATGGAATATCAATATAAAAAAAATTATTAGTAAATTATTTTTTTGTAAAATCTTTTTCAATAAAATACTGTTATTAATAAAACAGTATTTTATACATCTTCAAACAAATTAGACGATTTCAGAAAATGTAATTTAATTATGAATTATTTATTAATACAATTTTATTATTTTTAATAAATAATTATTTTTTAAATCTTCAAACAAATTAGACTTTTGCAGAAAATTCAACTTTTTTCATAAAATGAAACGAAACAGTCTTTGAAAATTGTTTATTTTTTATAAACAAAAATTATTAATAAATTGTTAATTATTAATTATATATTAATAAAATGTTATTATTTTTGATAAATAATTATGTTTTAAGTCTTCAAACAAATTAGACTTTTGCAGAAAATTCAACTTTTTTCATAAAATGTCTTTGAAAATTGTTTATTTTTTATAACAAAAATTATTAATAAATTGTAAATTATTAATTATTTATTAATAAAATTTTATTATTTTAAATAAATAATTATTTTTTAGGTCTTCAAATTATTAACCCTTTCGACCCCAAAGTTGCCTGAGAGCAACTTCACCTATTTGTCATCTTATCAAGCTACGATTGATTTATGGGTTTAATTTAAGAAGGCATCAACAAATTAATACTTTTTGAAGTGACCCTAAAATAATTTCCAATAATTTGAAGCGATATCAGGAAAAGTTTGTGTTCTAATTGAAGTCTACGAATTGGGCGCGTTTGATCAAAACCCTGTTTCTTTAATAATGGTTAAATAAAATCGAAACGTAATAATTTTGTATTTTTCCATAAATATTAAATAATTTTTCTGTAATTAAAAAATATTAATACAAAATTTATTTAACCCGTTTTAAGCAAAACTTGTTCAAAAGTAAACTAGCTCTAGAACTCTAACAAAGAGGCGTGGCGACTTCAAATGTCGTGTGCACACTTCTTAGGCAAATGTTTCATGATTTAAATACCAAAAAGTAATATCGAGACACAGGGTAAAATTCGGGGTCGAAAGGGTTAATAAATTGTTAATTATTAATTGTTAATTAATAAAATGCTATTATTTTTAATAAATAATAATTTTTTAAATCTTCAAACAAATCATACTATTGCAGAAAAATGATTTTTTTTATGAAATGTAATGAAAAGTCAGTCTTTCAATCTTATTTATTTTTTAAAAACAAAAGTTGTTAGTTAGAAATATTTTGTAATAAAATGTTATTATTTCTAATAAATAATTACTTTATTGTAATATTTTTTAAATCTTCAGATAAATTAAGAATATTTCATTTTTTTTCATAAAATTTAATAAAAACTCAGGCTTTCGTTAACGAAAAATTGCGTATTTTCAATCCGTAACTAAAATTTTTCAAAGTTCCTTGATTGTTTTACACACATATAAAATGGTATTATTTGGTTAAGAACCAGTTCCTCAAATTCCTTAAGTTCCTCCTTAAGTCATATTTGAGCTGTATTTTGTTTTTTTGAAATGCGACCTCAGAATGTCGCTTTGCTTGCATAGGAAAACACTTGAATTCCGCCATCGCTTTAAAGACAAATGCGTCAAAGCCAGTTTTTCAGTTTGCAATCGAAAATAAATTTCCGTTTTAATTGAATTGGCTGAAAGTGCGCGTGTTTGGTGCGGAATTTGAAGTGTTGGGCCAAAACTTGGTTAGGATGTCATAACGACCATTTGCAGATATCCTGCAGTGGCCAAAGTTGGGCCGCTGCTAACCTACATTGGCCGCATGCAACAGCCACGGCAGCGACAACAATTTTATTGTTTTTGCCTTTTACGAGTGCGGCTCCAACACTGGCGGAGGTGCTACAATTTTTTGTGCGCTGCACACGAAATGCCAACAACAAGATCAAAACTACATACATACATACAAGCAACATTCACCCGTTCGGCGGCAAGCGTTGCATAGAGATCGGCAAAAAGCGCAGCGTGCAGCACACAGCGACGCGTTGCAGCGTTTAAAAGCGTTTGTGACCAAAGTAATTGATACCGGTTTTCAATTAAATCGAAACTAGGTGATTTCTGTGCGCGCACACTGGCTGATCAGTCGGTTGGACGGTTGGAGGTTCGTTCGTTTGGTCGTTGGGTTGCAGGTCTTTTCTGTGGTTGCGCTGTTTTTGGTTTTTGTTTCTATTGTGTTTTCCGGGCTGCACTGCGCCCATTTCTGTTTTTGGCCAGGCGGCCGATTGAAATTGGTCACAAGGAAGCGATGTCACAGTTCGCCATGTGCGACGGACGCTATCGTCGCACCGAATCGACTTCCTGCTGCGCCGGTTCGCACGCTGGCGGGGCGCCTCACTTACCTCTTGGGATAGGGTATCCGTCTGTACTTGAAGGCGTTCTCCACGTCGCGGATTTTCATTTTGAACGATTTGTCGGCTGCAAGACTCATTAACAGCGACGACGACGACTCGGCGTGCGAGCAAAAAAATGGCCGTTGGCTAAATTGCGGACAATTAAATTTGAAATTAACTCAGTTAAAGCGGCGTCACTGGCGTTTGTGTTGCATCGACAACGACGAGCGACGCACACCGGACTGCGGACAGCGGTTGATGGTTTGGCGACACCGATTGCGGGCTGTGCCACTTTTTTGCGCTCAGCGTTCGACTGGCCACACTTTCCGGTTCCTGTTCTGCACAAACGGCGACCAGAACTTTCAGTTTTTAGTTTGAGTTCGGTTTAGTTGCGGTCGAGTGTTTTCTTTTTTGCCCGATTTCTTTTATGCGCTCGGCGTGTGCGCTTTTGTTGCGGCGTTGCACTGTAGACGGACCCGGCTTGAGCCGTTGCGGGGCACCACTGAGGTTGACGAGCGATTTGGGAGCGGAAGACGTCTTCAGCGACTGACTATCGCGGATCAACTGAAAGTTCCTGCCAGTCTCTGACCGCCTTTTGGCCACCGAAGCGCCAACAGCGGCGGCCGAAAAAGTTGCCGCCGCAGCCAAAGCCAAAGACGCTGCCAAAGCCGCTCAGTTGAGTTGCGCGCCGCTGTCTTTGCCGCATTTCTACGTGTTCGTGAATGCGTTGCGTTTCTTTGTGACTTGGCTCGGCGGTGGCAATTGTTGTTGTTGTAGCGGTTTTGCTTTCGTTTTGTTTGCGCAGCGCCGTTGTTGGCCCGCTGTTTCTTTGCACAGTTGTTGCTGTTGCTAGCGATCCACATACACCAAACATTTAAGCCCACAGCTGAGGCCGAAGTCAAAGTCGCAGTCGCCGTCGCAGCCGTGGCTGCCGTTGAGGCTGTGCGACGGCGGCTCTCACCGTACTTGGCTGGCACTCGGCAGCGGCTGTCTCCACTCGTACACGTGGTGAATTTCTTGCGTATTTTCACTGCGGCCGACTCGAACGACGTTTTGGCAGCATGGTGAGTTGGCCGCAGACGTGGCCAACTCTGGCTTTGAGCTACGAAACGAGATTACAGCGGTCGCTGTCGCTTTTGCTGCTGCTGTGGTGGCTATTGTTGTCTTTCACATGGCCAACTTGGCGCGAGAGTTGCCACAAGCCCCCAAAAAGGAAGAGCCGTGTAGCGTTGCCCTGAAATTTGAATCAAATTCGTTACACCTTGCGAGGACAGTGGGCGTTAATGAAAGGGGGGAAAGTGCGAATTGACGCTTAGTCTATTAATTTTGTTAAATAATAAATATAACACATAACGTTAGGTGATTTCACTTTCTGTTTAAATATTTTTGTTTTCAAGGTTTCCAAATTTGGCACAGCAACAGACAGAAATACGATGCCAATAGGGAAGTGTTTCTGCTTTTTCAAGAAACTTTTACTAACACGTTCGCGGACGTGAATGCTATAGCAGTCATTTTTATAGTGATGCAAAATGACGTGAATGCTATAGCATTCAAATTTTAAAGCCAATTTTTATTCATTTATATTTTTATAAACTTAAATTTTTGTAATGAATATACATTTCAAAGTTATTAGCAACTGATTCATTGAGTAGTTTCATATGATATTATTTTATTTATTTTTTCCGGTGTACAGTGAACTTCCTCATAACTGGACACTCCCCATCGCAGTGGTTTTGTCCGCTTAAAGGAGATGTCCGCTTATGGGGGAGGGGTCACAAAAAATTAGTTGAAATTGTATCCAAGTGTTTCTCGTTTATTTGTTTAATATTTTGTACGAATTTATGAATATTGAATATTTTATTAATATTTATTACATGTATAGGTGTGTACTTTACATTGTACAAGTGTTTAAATTTGAGTACTGCTTTGGTTGAACAAATTTTGTAATGGTTGATTGCCTAAACCAGTAGCGCTCACAGGCGGGGTTTTCGGGATTCATACCCTTCCCCCAAACACAATAAATGCTGGTACAAAATATGGTTTCGAGCGGTATTCGGCTCAAAAGTTGTACGCAAACTCTCCACCCCAAAATAAAATCCTGTGGGCCTAAACACTGATTGTTTTTATTTCAAATGTTCATTTTCAAATAAGAGAAAGATGTGTAGGTATTATAGGGTAGTACAGATTTTTAAAAGTGGTTGGGCATATTTCTGAATTTTGTCCATTTATGAGAGATTTTTCAATCAAAATGGTTTGAAGTATAGTGTCCACGTCCAGTTATTATATATACACGAAGAGAGAACTACTGTTGAATAAATAAAGTCATAAAAATATAATAAACCGCTTCTTCTCATGTTTTCTATGAATGAATGCTATAGCATTCATGTCACTCTAGTTGAAAAATTTGATCTATATCGTCGTGAATGCTATAGCATTCATTGTGTATAACGGTTAAAATATGATAATCTGACAGCTCTAACAATATATGTGTAATCAGATTTCAGATAGTGCTTATAGTTTCCACAAAAATAGCCTGTCTATTTTTGCAGCTCACTGAAATGTTTACTGTCCGCGAACGTGTTAATTGATGCAGAGAAGGAATCGTGAGTAATGGCATGAGACAAATTTTATGAGAAAAAACATGACAACTAAGGGATTACATCATTTTGCAATGCCAGACAAGGTGTTATTGGAACATTTTTTTATGCAACGACTAATGCAATTAACTTGAAATTCCATGAAAACTAAAGTTATTTAAACAAATAAATAACAAATTATTTTTCTCAATTAAAAGAAGGCGAATGGGTCCATTACAAGCAGTAAAGTCTGCCAATATACATGAAAGTTGCTGGAATTATCTAAAATTAGTTTCGAAAAAAGCCCTGGTTGGGTTTCAGTACCCTGGTTGATTTTTCACGGAACAATAAGCAGTATTAATGTTTTATATAGCAACATTTTAGCTTTTTAAAAATCCTTACTTAACCCTTTCGCTATTTTGTTGCCATATGGCAACATGCTACTTTGTGGACGTCTGCATCCTTTATGGTGTCAAGCAGGGGCGTAGCCAAGGGAGGGGTTTAGGGTGTCAGAACCCCCCCCATAGCCTATAATTTGTCAACATTTTCAATCACTATGCATCGTATGTACGTTCCCACATTAGCAAAAAGGTCTTTTCATCTTTAAATATTTAAAAGAATATTAACAAAACCCTTTTTTTACCGAAACTAATTTGTTTTTTTAATAGTCACGTTTAGGCTTAATTTAAGAGTAGTTTAGTTCGTCGACCGGAATGTCCTTCAGGATGTCGCTACAAGCCTTTTGGATGTTTTCTACGTTCTCAAAACGCTTTTTTCATCGGCAAATGCATTCTTTGAAAAGGTGAAATTCGCACGGTGCCACATCATGTGAAAACGAGGAGTGGTTGATGGTTAAAATTCTTTAACTAACTTTTAGTAAACAAAAAAACAGTCAAAACAAGTGTTAATAGATGGGATGGCATCCTTCGATAGTCAAATGTTCAGTTAAAATGCGATAAATTTATTCTATGCTTAACCTTCGCCTTACTAAAGATGATCCCAGGCACTTCCGCCGCTGTTTTGAGTAAAACTCACAATAAATACATAAATATTTATTAATTTATAAATTTTTTTCATACTTCAGTATTTAGTATCTTCCTCTGGCGATAGTTCCTATTTCGAAAAAAGGCCTAACTTTAATGATTTATTTTGAGACTATGGAAAATATTAGAAGATTTCTTTCCAGAGGGTTTATTGAACACATAATGAGGTACGCAAAAAAAAAATGTATCGTGAGTTTTAATCAAAATGGTAGCGAAAGCGCCTGGGATCACCCAGGCACATTTGTATAAAAAATTACAAAATTATAAGTTTAACCATGAACAAAATTTCCCAAAAAATATGTTTTCATGTTATTGAAAATTACCTTAAAATGTGTGCAGATATTAAACATAAATATTGAAAAGATCACCCGGGTGGGTATAAGTAAAGCGAAGGTTAAATCCAATTTCAAGAATTTCAATGAAGATTTTGGCTAATCTTTTATGAATTACCGCCCAGTTTTGATCTACGGTGATCGCGGATTCAGTTGGCTAACACTTTGGTCATCATTTATGTTCTAACAATCGTTTTTAAATCGCTTTTACCACTTATGAACTCCACCACGGTATAAACAAAAATCACCATAAACTTGGTTCATCAATTTAAATGCTTCGGTTAAAGTTTAAACATTTTTAAAACCATAGCTAATATTGGATCTTTGTTCGATGCACATTTTTGTACGATGACAAAAACATACTTCCACTTCAGATGCAATAACTTCGCTTTCAGTCCACCAAATTTCATGAAACTTTTACTAAAAGGGAAAAAATTTAGTTTGTAATGCATTAAGTCACATAAGCCACAACAAAATGCCCTATTTGGAAAGTGCACTTTATTTTAAAAAACATGTAATACTAAACTGGAAAAAATATTTTTTTAAAACCCCCCCCCATGACCAAGTTCTGGCTACGCCCCTGGTTTCAAGAATAAATTTTTTGCTGGTCCTTAGAATAGTTTGAAGGTTTAGGAAAAGTACGAAATTAATAAACTGAATATTAAAGTTTAAAGAAGAGAAGTATACACGTTTTTTTAATGGTATATCTTGACATAGTAAAGGAAGAAGAAGCAGAAAAAATTAGAGACCTTTTTAATTTGACGTTTTCTTTCAATTTATATAGATACTTTTTTTTTAATTTTGGCTGAAGTAAATGAAGAAATATTCAAATTTTCTTTATGCGTAAAAAGTTTTATGTTTACGTAATTATTACAGCCACAACGATGTGGTTGCTCTCATAGAAAAACACTCTAAAATACAGGGTCCGAGTATAAAAATTAAAAAATGTCTTATGGAATGTTGCTAATATAACCACATAGAAGCTTAAGACGTAAAATATAAAATTTTAACTTTCCCCAGTAAAAACCTGTAGCGAAAGGGTTAATACAATCTTACATAACTTGAACTAATTTCGATTCTGCTCACTAAACTTTGGACAGAAACTGAAAGCCATGAATTCATAACCACTTTTCCTATACAAACCATTTCAGCTGAGACACCTTTGGCCAGCGTCAGCACCAATCGGACAGACCAAATGCCGCACATCGATCATTCGTTGCAGCATCGGTTGTTTATTTTTCCATAGCCCCAATCTAGCTTAGCTTCTTCCATTTTACAAACACTTGCACATTCATATTCGTCACAGTTTCTTTCCACAATCTGTTTATGGAAATGACTACGCAGCATCCGAATTGCGGCTCGTTTATCACAAAGCAAACAAGAACTCTGAAAAAAAAAACAAAAAAAAAACCTACATTTAACTTTAAGCACTTTTCATGACACAGCCTATTTTTTATGTTCGCTCCTGTCGTTGGCCTCCGAGCAGTGTTGAAGAGTTTTTTTTAGGTGTTTTTTTTGGGACATTTTTCAATGTTTTCATTGTCAACATTTAATCGAAAAAATGCTAACAGCAACCTATGTTCTGCGTACTGTTTTTGTCAGCGTTGTCAACTGCTTTTGTGTTCTCTTTCTCTCGACTCGTGCGTTTTTGCGCATTGCCCGGCGATATGACACCCACTTTGTTCATTGGCGACAAATCAGTTGCGACAAAATTGCAATCGTGCAATGTCTTTGAGCGTCGATTTCCACTCGCTCGCGTACACATTTATCATCACCGATGACTGCTACATCCATTGCAACCATTGGCCAATATAAATGAAACGAAAATAGTCCTTTGAGTGCAATGTAATGTAATTTTTTTATCCACAGCCAACGATGCCATTGTAGCTGAACTGAGCTGTGCTGAGAGGTGGCGCCAATTTTAAGATTATTTATTCGTATGGATAAGTTGGCTAATCGATAAAAACAATAGTGCCGATTTGGAGGGGTTTGGAGAGTTTCAACTCAACACCAAATTAGGAAAATTCATCATTTCGCTGTTTTCTTTGAGAATGCAATTGAAAAATTGTTAGCATTAAATAATCAATTGCAAATTTTTAAATAAGCGCTCGGAATTGGCATTATGTCCCGAACACATTCAAGATGGCAGCGATACGGCCACAGAACTTCAAGATGGCGCCAGCGTTGATCGTCGCCGTGTAGTCAACTACGTGATTACAATAAAAACGGCAACAACGTTAAAGTGCTTTGGTACTACCGCATTCGTTTGTATCCATTTTACCGATGTATAAGCAATTTAACCCTTTACACGGTACAGTTGCATATCTGCAACCAACCGTAAAATTGCCCGTAATTTCGAAAGTAACTATCAAAACTACTCTTTTCTGCTATTTTACAACTATGCAACGTTCCTTTTTTGAAATACTGGCATTAATAGTGGGAAAAAGTAGCTAAATTTTACAGCACTTATTTTACCGTTTTTGCGAAAAGTTGCACGCATTTATTTTAGTGAAACAAAAGTGATTAAAACTTATTAATAAAAAACACACAAATACTTTGCGAAAAATGCGGAGTAGGACTATGCTACAACAAACGCATGAATTGCTTTAAAAATTTTCATTTAAAATTAAACATATTAAAATAAAAAAAACAAGTTTTATTGCTTTGTTGCATATGTGGAACGAAATGTTTTTTACACAAAAACCTTACAAAATTAAAGTATATTAAAAAATAAAAAATACGTTTTTTTAAATTTAGGTTTACATCTAAAAAACAACATTTGATGAAAAAATTCGCTGTTGCCGTGTGAAGGGTTAAAACCAATGCCAAAGTGTAATAATTTTTAGAACTATTTCATTTTAACTGAAATACTAACAAGTTTGTAATTATTGTCTAAAGCACATCGAAAAAGTAAGAAAAATTCTATTAAAAATATCTGTTTTGAAGCAGTGATGCCAATTGCTTTGGTTTGTCGCCTAAGAAATAGAGGATAGCTCTTTGTTTGGCGACAGCGACAAATGTGTTCGGTGTTCGTGTAGCAAGTCGACAAAATAATCGTCCCCATGCGAACGATGTGATTCTATACTTTGACAGATGCAATCGTTCCGCTGCCGTCGTCTATGTGTTTGGGGCCTCAAACTGAAATCCTTTTTCTTTTAGGTTTGTATGAATTCTTCTTGTAACATGGTTGGTTCATATAAAAAGTACCCGCGGTTTTTTGGTAAATTTTTTAACAAAAATTTTCTTTATTGAAAAACAAATTTTAATCGAAAGTATTTATTGGCTATTATTATGAATTACTTTATTGCCATTTTTCGAATAACTTCCTGGTTCCATCGATGTAGAATTTCATTTGTTTATTGGCGAAAAACTTGGTCAAGTGATTTCCAGCCCAAATTTTTCCATTAAAAGAGTTTTGCAGACACCGAAACAAATAATAGTCAGACAGTACAAGGTTCGGTCTACAGGGTGGATGCATTAATACTTCCCAACCAAATTCCGTCAATTTGTTTCGAGTCATCAGAGAAATGTGTCCTGATGGAACTCAACTTCAATTCTATTGACCAATTCTGGTTGCTTTTCCTTGATTGCTTAGTTCAGGCGGTCGAGTTGAAAGCAGTAGGGAACCGAATTAAACGTTGCACCCGACTGGAGTAGCTCGTAGTAGACAATTCCCCTCCAATCTCAACATAACCTTGTTTGCCGTCAATCCAGGCTTTGAAGCCGTTTGTGAAGGGTCACTGCGCTTTGACCATGCGTTGCATATAATCTCGCTTCATTGATTTTGTATCTATTTATTATTTAAAATACTGATACTCAAATAAATTAGAATTTTTGTACTTCATTAGACTTGCAGCTTCCACATTTTTTTTAATAACTTTCGAACCAATAAAGTTAGAGTAATGAATTTTTGACACGTGATCAGGGAGATATTGGGTTTTAACATACTTACTTTTCAAGAACATTCCATATAAATTTTCAAGGATATAAAGGCTTACAATTTTCAAAGGACCTTTTTCATATCCTTTTTTTACAAATAGACAAAAAATCAATTTGATTTAAATTCTTGAGCCTTTCCTGTTTCATTTGATATACACATCGCCATATTCTAACGGGGTTAAGTATTTTTTATATTTTTTATATTTTTTATCACCTTCAAAATTTTGAAATCCTTTTAAAAGGACAAAGGATGTAGAAATGAAAAACTGAGAATGCAGTATTACTATTTTTGGTCTCTAGTTTCACGCCCATATGGACTTTTTCCGGTGTGAAAAATACTGTCGCACGGTGTAATCTGAATATCTCGTTGAATATTCTTTTCATCGTTCGAAATGATTCACTTCAAAAATGGTTCGAGCAGCGTTTCACTGTTGGTAATTCGTTCAATTAAGTTCCTGTAAGTTAATTCATGTGGCACCCAAACATGAAGCCAAACTTTGTAAATGATTCTAAACTGTCATGTTGGTTGATGGTTAGTGCCTCCGCTACCTTCAGACAGCTCTTGTGTCGATCTTGCTCCACCAGATACAACCTTTCATAGGATTTTTCGGTGACTGACCGACCAGAGTGAGGTGCATCTTTGATATCGTAACTTCCGGAACCGAATCGAGCGAAACACTGCTGGACCTGGCGTTCACTCACAACATCCTCATCGTAAATCGCACATATATTTGTGCATGTTTTGCAGTGTTGTTACCTTTTTTATAGTAATAAAGCATCAGCAGATATTTCACTAATTTGTAAATGAATGTAATTTTTTACAATTGCGATGAATTAAACAACTGTCTTCACACAAAATGTAGCTTGAAATGCCACCTTTGACATAAACGGACTAAGGTCCAAATTTGCCAACACCATTTTATATCGAAAAAGCGCGCATACTTTTATATGACTCAATAGTCAATGGTCTTAGTTGTTAGTTCTCGTAGAAATAAATCCCTTTTTTTCCCATAGATGGCTTTAGTAATCTGTATCTGTGTATCTGTAATTTGCGCGCTAGATGGCATTTAAAAGATACAACTTTGTACAAACTTTTCAGACATTTTTGTGGTTGCTTGATTCAGTTTTGTTTTGCGTCAAAGATGACAAAGCAAAGAGAAAATTCGCCATATTCTACAGTCTTTCTTTGATAAAGCTGAAAACTTAGGCCAGGGGGCTTGTGAATCGTTTTAATTTCGTCAAAACCGTATCGAAAACTTTTAACGTCAAAGATGCATCGTTCACTGGAAGGCTAATTGTTGAAAATGTCAATAAAATCATGGAAATCCTAGAGACCGATTGTCATATAAGCACTGTTTCGCTAATCCAGTAGCTAAATAAAAAAAAAATTTTTTTAATCCACTTGAATAACGCTGGATACAAAAAGAAGCTTGGGTGCGAAAGGATTTAACGCAAAAACTTCATGGAACGAATTTCCATCTGCGATTCTTAACTGAATTGCAATAATGAATGGTGATTTATGATGAAAAGTGGATCACTTACGGTGTGTCGGCCTTAACGGTGAGAATTTACAGTCAAAAAGGTTTTGCTGTGAGTTGCACTCATATGGCCAAACTTTTAGTACGAACCTATACTGTCAACAATTGAACTGTCCGAAAGGTGTAATCGCCCAGAAGCGATCAGGTGAGGAATTGTGCTCCAACAGCACATCGATAGTGACTCGACAGAAGTTCCGCGAGCTTGGTTGGGTTGCCATACATCCAGCTTATATAGGGTGTTTTTTTTAGAGGTTTGTTTTTCGAATAGAGATAAAACTGGCATTTTGTGGTCAAATCTGGCAACTCTAATGTCATTTATGTTCAGTTTGGTTTGCCATTTCATCATGAACAGGTTGACAAAAGAACAACGCTTGCAAATCGTGCAAATTTATTTCGAAAATAATGGTTCAGTTCGCGAAGTTTACCGCAAGCTCCGTCCATTTTATGGTCGACATAATCGTCCATCAGAGCAATTAATTCGGTTAACCATGGGTCGTTTTCGCACTACGTTTACTCTATGTGATAATATGCATCCGCAGAGACGTCGAACAGTGCGCACCGAAGAAACAATTGCCGCTGTAGAGCAAAATGTTGAAGAGGACCCGAATGAATCGATTCGCCACCGTGCACAGCAATTGGAGCTTTGTCCATCAACTTTATGGAAGATTTTGCGCAAAGATCTTGGCTTGCGACCTTACAAGATCCGCGGCTTTAATTCTTGCTTGTGCAAGAATTAAAGCCGCGAGACCATGCAATGCGTCGTGATTTTGGTGTATGGGCCGAAAATGAGATTGATCTCGATGCTGATTTTCATCGCAAAATTTTGTTCAGAGATGAGGCTCATTTTTGGTTGAATGGCTACGTCAACAAGCAAAATTGCCGCATTTGGAGTGAAGAGAATCCACATGAGACCCTTGAGACGTTATTACATCCACAAAAACTGACTGTTTGGTGTGCTCTATGGGCTGGTGGAGTCATTGGGCCATACTTCTTCCGAAATAATGCTGGAGAGTCAGTTACCGTTAATGGAGACCGGTATAGAGCCATGATAACCGACTATTTTGTTCCCGAATTGGATGGCATGAATGTGGATGAGTTGTGGTTCCAACAAGACGGCGCTACATGCCACACAGCGCACGTCACAATCGATTTATTGAAGGAAACATTCGATGAGCGCATAATTTCGCGGAATGGACCTGTCAATTGGCCACCAAGATCGTGTGATTTGACACCATTGGATTATTTTCTTTGGGGATATGTGAAGTCGCTCGTCTACGCCAACAAACCAGAAACGTTAGGGGACTTGGAAGCCAACATTCGTGGCGTTATTGCCGACATACGGCCCCAAATGCTCGAAAAAGTGGTTGAAAATTGAACCTGTAGAATTGGCTTTATTCGAGCCAGCCGCGGCGGCCACATGCCCGAAATCATATTTAAACATTAATGGCATAAAATTATCCTTCCAATAAAGCCAAATTGATGGACATTAAAACGATTTTCTTGTGTTTTATTTCAATTCGAAGTTCTATACCTCTAAAAAAAACACCCTATAGTTCGGGACTGGCACCAAGTGATTACTTGTTTCTATCTATGGCGAATGATATACTATAAGGAGCGCGTCGTTAAAAATTGTGACATGCAATTTTGCTAATAACTTCGTTAATACAAATTCAAATTAAACTTTCTTTGATCAGGTGAGCCATGAAAACTCTGTCATTGAATAGTTTATGCCCATTTATAGCATTGATTGAGTATTTAGTGATAAAAAGGTAATGATAAAATGATAAAATTATGATAAAATGATAAAGTTAACGAAGGAACAATGAGGGGTATTCCAGAAAATGTTAGAAACTTTACCCTTGAAAATGTATTATAATTTGTTTCTAATAAATTCTAAAATATATCAGGTGTACAACTTTGCTTCCGCCGTTTTTTTCCAAAATTAAAAGCTTTATTGCGAAAAAGTGCTTACAGATGTATTATTCAAAGTATTGTCCGTCGCTAGCGACAACTTTCTCCCATCTTTCCGGCAATTTTCGGATCCCGGCTCGAAAAAAGGAGTCCTCTTTTGACGCTATCCATGAAGCAATCCATTTTTCCAATTCTTCGAAGGATTGAAAATGTTGATCTGCCAGGCCGTGTGCCATCGAACGGAATAGGTGGAAGTCAGAAGGGGCGACATCTGGGGAATACGGCGGGTGGGGCAAGACTTCCCATTTCAGCGTTTCCAGGTACTTTTTGACCACTTTTGCGACGTGAGGCCGAGCATTGCCGTGTTGGAGGATGACTTTGTCATGTCGCTCTTGATATTGTGGCCGCTTTTCTTTTAGCGCGCGACTAAGGCGCATCAGTTGCGTTCGGTAGCGATCTCCTGTGATGGTTTCACCCGGTTTTAAGAGCTCGTAGTCTCTAATCGTAATCTTTGAAGGTTTTTTCTCTTCCACCACCATGTTTGTCTTCGACATCGAAATCACCATTTTTAAAACGTTGAAACCACTCCCGACACGTTCTTTCACTCAGAGCAGCATCACCGTAAGTTTCTGAGAGCATTCGATGCGTTTCAGCTGCATTTTTTTGCGAATTGTAACAGAAAAGTAAAACTTCCCGCAAATGGCGAGAATTGGGCACATAAACGGACATTTTCGAGCGTGAATAATACGAAAACAAGAACAACTGTCACTGAAACGGCGATGACAATTCGATAGGCACTGTCCACACTCACTTTAAAGGCATTACCATCTATGTATTTCAACCAGCCTCAGCCGGTACAGCCACCTATCGGAAAACGGCGGAAGCAAAGTTGTACACCTGATACATAAAAGACATGTTAAATAAAACCAAACTTTTTAAAAACTAGTGGTTGCTGAGCTGTTTTAATTTTTCGATGTCACAATTTTAACGACGCACTCCTTATGATATATTATCGAGAAAAAAACCAAAAGGCCATACAATTTTTAATGGAATAGTGCACATTTTCTTCTTTAGGATACACTCTGATAACATCACACAATAGCCCATACTTTCATAGTTTTCGTTTCGCTATCACTTTCTAAACCAAGCGCCACGTCATCCCCTCAGGAACAACCTGTATCAACATGTTGGCTTTCCATTATCTGTTAAAATTACACCTCAGTATTAGCTTCAGTTTCTTTAATGGCGATTGAGGGCCACTGACTTTTTGACAACAATTTTTTATCAACTCTTTGTTGACATTATGGAATGAACGCAACCTAGAAAGACCCTCTATGGACTTTAAGGTTTTTCGAATATAATGGTTTCGTAGCTATTTACTCTATTTCGTATTATTTACTCTCTCACATTGCGACCGATTAAGCTGTTAGCTTAGTCCCGCTGGCAGTTGTATTAATTAACCCAAATAGCTGGTTTCCAGCACAGGGTTTTTTACGCTGTAGTCATGTGCTGGGTTGCTTTGGTAGAGCATACAAGTGCCCAAATATTGTCACAGCTGCAGCGGGAGCAACAAAACAATTGCACAAATAGGGATGTTTACTCGCCACTAGAATAGTGAACTTTGTAGGTGGGTTGTTTTCCGAAAATAATCTAGAATTTCGTTTAATATAAACCATGAAAGCGTGTATATTTCACTTGGAAGCATTGTAAACAAAAATGGGTATGGAACGATCGGTGTGCCGCACGACCGGAATTTCTTGACTGTGAAAGCGTTTTCGAAATACTCAGAATCCAGCAAATTCCCGAACAAAAGACGACAAAGTAAATTTGAACATATTGTGTGGCACAGCGACTATTGTTCGGCTGGAAATTGGAATTTTGGGGAGCCGCATGTACGGCGACTGTGAACCTAACCGCCTAACCGGTTCCCGGAGCGTCGCACAGTGGGGTAATTGATGCCGAAAATGCCGATTAATTCACCCAGGCTATTTAGATATGAAATAACTATTAGGTTTAGTTAATCGAACATTAGAAAGTAAAAAACAAATGTTTTTGGATATAATTCAGTGGACATTTTTTTTATAAACGGTAAAAAACTAAAATAGTTACAAAAGATAAATCTTATACTATTCTAATGAAAGTTATGTAAGTTGAACAGTTCAACATTTCATCGCCACCTCTTGCAGCCAATTCAATATCATCATTATGATGATGATTATCATCATTATAATCTTCATCATCAACATTATAAGCCTCACCATCACTTTTTGTGGCAATCTTCTCATACTTGATACAATGGGGTCAGAATTAAAAAAAAATCTATTAAAACTGTTTTCAATGGTATTTTTTCAGTCCACTTTCGTAAAAAATTCTCCCTGCAACACTCGAAATCGTTATTCCGTGCTTCTTCCGATACAAAAACTATTTGCGGAAAATTGTGGGCATATTTTACCAGGAATAGCATTTTAAAAAATATTTCACAGTTTTTAATCCATAGCTGCGAAATTTTTCTGTTTCGATTTGATGTTCACTAGAAACAACCATAAAATGGTGTGAATGTTTTTATTCAAGTCTATATCGATTTCTATTATTGATGCAGATATTTCTGCATTTTGAAAAAACAATAAAAACAACAATAAAACCTTCTGCTTATTTGTTTTCATCTAAAAAATAAACAATTTAAAAAAAAATAATTTTGCACATTTCTATTTGTTCTCATACATGGCCCACAAAAATCGAAATGCTGGAAAAGTGCGCAACATTCGCGCAACTTTTTTTTCTATAAAATGTTACTGAAATATCTAAGCTATACGCTAATGAAAAAAGTTTTGCTCGATCTCTCAAGATTCACAACTATATGCCTATGAAAAGGTCCAAAATTGAATAATCATTAAGCTTTTAAACAAAAAATCAAATCAAATACTTATAAACATTTTTTAACAAAACAAAATACACGCTGCATTACTGAAATACCTGAACATGAAGGTTGCATAATTAATTTTTAAATACTTTTTTGAAATTTACAAAAGAAATCGTTTTGAAGTAAAGGAAAAAACGCGTTTATCGCTGTTCGCACAATAACTAAAAATAAATGTCAACTTTCAGAGTGCTTTGCGGGAAAACGGTTAACTATTTTGCAACAACTTTTTCACGTAGTGATGTAGAATTTTATTCACTGTAACCCGGTACCAAAAACATATTTGTATATTTATTTTTCGTTTTTGAATTAATCGGCACTTTACTTATATATTACCCCACTGTGCGTCGGTTGTTTCTGCCAGCAGATTTGCCAGCCGTAATGATGTTTGGCCACAGCGCAAAAGAATGAATTAATTCAAAACTATTTAAACCTGGCAAAGGTTCACGCACGCCGAAAGAAAGGTTGAAATGTAAATGACCGGCCGAAAGCAGCGGCTGACATTTGGCGTGTTTGCGTGACAGACATTTCTTGCTTTCATTGGCGTTTCAAAATCAAAAACGCCCGTCACTTTGAATGTCTATGTCTATGTATATGTGTGCGTGTATGGGTGTGTGCTGTGCCGCTCATTTTGTTAGAATTGTTGGTGGCCAACTGCGGCGGCTGGTCGAAAAAGGCATTTTGAATTCATACCCATTTAAACCCACAAACCGTCTGCTGCGCAGCAAATCCAATTTGTTGTTGCTTGCTCTGTGTTTTTTTGTTTTGTTTTTTTGCGCTCTCGGCGCATCGACCCGCGCCGGCGTTTTGATGCATTTTTCGTATTTTTCCAATGAGTCAACAGAGCCCCGAGCGCAACTGGTGTCGATGGTGTGCGTGTGTACGTTCATATGTGGGCCAAAAGAACCCAGCAACACAGCGAAAAATGCCCACAACGCATTGCAGCGCTATGCCGACAATTCGCTGTGAAAGCAGCAACGCGTCAACGCGGGTGAAGGGCCAAAAAGTGCAAATGTAAACACAATGCTAACACATTGTTTTCGTTTGTCGAATTACATGTAAATATGCCGAAAATACTCGCGCGAGTACTACAAAATTAACAACAACAATTGACCACACAAACACACAAATGAACACGCGCGTAGTCAGCAGTGTCAGGCGTAAAGAAAACCTAAAATGCCGCTATAGAGTATTTAAATTAAATTGCAATAAAATTGATGAGCAGCGGCTCACAAACTTGCAGCAAATTTGAAGCATTTTCGAAAAAGCGTGGACCAAACTGTCATTCGTTGTGTATAAAGGGTTGTTCACACTTTTTTCCTGGGAATTTCTGGCTTAAAGAAAACCTAAAATGCCGCAACGGATTATTTAAATTAAATTGCAATAAAATTGACGAGCAGCGGTTCACAAACTTGAAGCATATTTGAAGCATTTTCGAAAAAGCGTGGACCAAACTGTCATTCGTTGTGTATAAAGGGTTGTTCACACTCTTTTCTTGGGAATTTCAGGCTTAAAGAAAACCTAAAATGCTACAAAAGAATATTTAAATTAAATTGCAATAAAATTTACGAGCAGCGGCTCACAAACTTGAAGCATATTTAAAGTATTTTCGAAAAAGCGTGGGCCAAACCGTCATTCGTTGTGTTTAAAAGGTGGTTCACACTCTTTTCCTGGGAATTTTTATAGCCGCAAATGCAAAGGTTTTGGTTGTTTACGTATCCAGACAGACAGAACATTAACTTTAACACAAAGAATATTTTTGTTATGACAATTTTGACCTCGTTCAAACATTTTCAACACCCAAGCAGAGAAAGTCTGCCGTTGTGCGTGATTTGCTGGTTTCAATTCTTTTGTCAACTGTCATTTGATTTGATGGATAAAGGCCGAAAGTTGTACGCAAAATGTGTTCTCATATCTCCAATTCCTTTGATCATCTCTAAGTGAGCAAATCTAATCTATAAACCACACTCTCTGAGTCTGCGACTATATTTTCATTTGATCTGGGCTCATGAGTAGGAATTGAGGTCTTCACATCACTTACTTTTTCGCAACGTTCTAAATTGTTGATTACATTCACATTGACATGGCTGTACGAGGAGTTTGATGATGGATCAAATGTGGTTCAAAAGCACGACGTATCTGCCAAGATCGTGCGAGACTTTTTTCTCTATGGGTATAAAATACCTGATTTACGACAAAGAACAATAATTTGGCAACTCTAGAACCACATTACTCAAATCATTGATGAAAAACATTGGACCTCGCAGTTTGAGTTCTGTAAACGAAGCCACGCTGGCCAGCCACTTGAATGATTTTTTTTATTAAAACAAAATAATGTTGAATGTACTTTAATCTGCAGCAAAGATTCCGTCATATCTTAGATACAACTCTGTTACATACAACTATACAATTTTTAATGAAAATTTCTAATGAAAATCCTTTATTGGAAAATGCGTTGCGGGTATCCTGGGCCCAGATTTTCTTTCCATATCCCTGATTTATACTTTAGTTTCCTGAAACCAAATATTGATGGTATTAATAAGTTTTGAGGTTCCTTTGTTTTGGAACTTTAAAGCATTATTTGGAGAAATTTCCATTCAATTTTAAAAATTTCAAAGCAATTCAGCTTCTTCGTAAGAAGTAAAATACTGCTCAGGCAGGCCATGAGTCATTGATCCGAACAAATGGTAGAAGGAAGGAGCAATGTCTGGTGAATACATCGGGTAGGGAAGGGCATTCCATTGAAGCGCCTCTAAACTTTCCTTGACGAATTGTGCAACATGTAACTTATCAGAAAGATACCCAATTTCAGCAAATTGCGTTTTGTTAGCACAAGTGTTGTCATAGTTAGAGCACAAAGAAATTAACTTATTTACACTCCAGTGATATGGCATATATTTATTTTTATAGAGAGAAAATATGGCGTTTTAATATGAATACAGTTACAAAGTGGCCAATGCGATTTAATGTCATGTTTGTAAATTTTTTAAACTATATATTTTTAACTATATTTTTCGAAAAAACTTCCTTGAGGTCGTTCTGTGATTGATGATATTCACCACTGTGACTGACGAAAACATAGAACAAGTTAAGACTTTTTTCTTTGCAAATGGTCGTGTGAGCATCAGAGAGATATCAGTCCATCTTGGTGTCTCATTTCATGTTTTGGACTTGAGACGAGTTGCAGTGTGGCTTGTGTGAAGAGTGCTGAACAATTTCGGATATTTTTTTTTATCAAAAAGTATCTACCAGTAATACTAGAAATTCAAAAAATTAAGCTTTGAAAAGTTCGCAAAAATGTTTTTTGTTTTCTTTTCAAATATTTAACTCAATTGCCAACAAAAATTTCTTTAGCAAGTTTGAAAAGTTCCAAGGAAAATTCGCTTTCATATCAACAACAAATATATTTTTGGCATGTTGGAAGTTATTGAACTGTTGAAGTCAGCTTTGTCCTTTAGTTGCTTTTGATCAATTCGGTTTTTAACTGCTTTGAAATATTTTGTTGCATTTCGCTAAATTTGAAGCTAAAGCAGCATTTCCTCGAAATGGAACCAAATTATTTTCAGATGAAACACTGTGGTTTCTATAGTAGCGATGCCACTCGGCTCCCTTCTCCCAACTCAGATTAGTTCAATGCTACAAAAAGTTTAGAAGTGTTGCAATGAAGCACCAAATTCGTAACATTCGCAAGTAAAATAATTTATTGAACACAAAATTTTAACATTTTAACATTTGTATTAAAATCAACGAATATTAGTTATTTGTAAATTAATTCAAAACACAAATTCTTGAGAAAAAGATCCAACGAGGCAGAAAAATATCCGCTGACGCAACCAGTGGTCAAGTTTCATTTGCCACGGAAGCCATGCAAGGATTGGCTAAACGCAGAGAACAAACAAAATATTATTTATTTATTTATTTATTTATTATTTATTTATTATTTTTATAATTCAATTTTGTGCAATTAAATGAGCAAGTTGAGAATGTGCAGAAAATAATTGCGGATGTGTTCAAAATGTCGAGCCCTTCTAACGTGGTCGATAATGTTGCATCTGACAGAAATTGACTGAATTGAGGGATTTTTCGATGCAACAAATAGAACTAAAAGCAAATTAAGTGCTGAAATGCTTCAAAATGGCGACTTATTGGCTGCCAATGCGCGACAAAATGCGTGCAATTCGTATTTGCCGCTGTACAAAAACAAATGCAACAACAAGTTCAACAGTTTTCGGCTGCAGTTTATGTGCGAATAAATTATAATTTGTGGACATTGGCGGCTCGTTAGCGCAGTTTGCACAGCTCAGTCTGAACGACTTTATGCACTCACCACACAGACAAGGACACAGACACAGCCATATGCAAGAAGACGACCGCTTGTACGCACTCGTGTGACGGTCGCTTTTGGCGTAGTGTAGCGTGGCAGCGTTGATTTGGCATGTTTGCTGCGGCAACAGTGGCGACAATTTTTGCTGAAGTGGCAATTGAATTGCAAGCAGCGTTTATTTGCGCATCAGAATGCCAACGCCAACAACAGCAACAAATACACACCCACACACACACAAATTGAACAATAACACCGTTCCATAGTTGACAGCCTCGCTTCCAGCGTACAAATCCGCTGGCATGGCGGCCAGCACAACTCACCTTTGGGCGTCATTTTGCGCTCTGACACGGCGATGCGCGCCATTAGATCGACAGACGCAGTCCCAGGACAACGGCAATCAGGAAGAGCAGTATGGTGATGACCGTTGTGCGGAATACCACCAAAAGATCCATGTTTTTGCGGCGTCCGTAGTAAACAACAAATTTCACTGCCTTGTTTTTCTTTCAACTGTCAGTCTTGACAAATTGTGACTTATTTAAAGTCATAGTGAAATTAATAAAGTGTGCCAGATAGGAGGAACTCTCTCTTCATCGTACACTTATTTTCTGACAGTTAATGTCATTTTGCTGATAAATGTCAGAGTTCATAACCCGTCTGTGCTGTATGAAAAAATTTCAAAATAAATTGATGTTTGAAAATACGTTCTGCACCAAAACCGACACTAAAAACGCAACTACACGCCAGGAAAAACGTGCTGTCTCTGCAAAAACACGCACGGCAATGCAGTTTCTATGTTTTTCTAACATAAAATACATTACGAAAATATATATTTCTGGAGTACTGAAAGTAAATTTTAAATTTAACGACAACAAAAATAAAGGTTAATCGAACTGACACAAATAAATTGACACATTGACAATTGCTACTCAGAGAAATAAGTGTACGTCATCTACCTGGTACACTTTAAAGTGTTTAAAGTGGCAATTGACAAATGCAGTTCTCAAAGTTCTTGTTTAAAGTGGTTTTCGTTTTGGGGATCAGCTGTTGGACTGATCAAAAACAAAGTCTATCTCGCTGTAGGGGCTGCAACTGTAAGTTCAGCCACTTTAGACTTGAAGGCGTATGCCTACATACGCTAATTCGGCCCGTTGTGATACCTCAGGACTTGGCCATGCTGGAGTTTGAACCGTCCAGCATCAAAAACACTGTACAACACAAACAAAAATAACAAGGTTCTGAAAACGGATTCTGACAGAGGGGTCCAAAAAATATACGTGTATTGGCGTTTTGAAAATTAACGTCTGAATTTTTTTTTGGGGGGTCAAAGTTTTCCCCTTTTTGCACATTCTTATGGTGAATCGGCATACGAAAACCATGTAACCTCACATTTTAGGTATGTGATGTGTTCAGCAATTTGATGCAAAATACTACGAAGAACATTTATGTTGAGCATTTTAACCCTGTAGCTCCTATTTGTATGGGTCAATTTGACCCTTTTTTTCTAAAATGCCAAAAATGTCCTGTAAAACGGGACTTTTTAAGGACAAAATGTGCCACGAAAATATTCGCCATAAAATTCTACTATAGGTCTTTAAATACATCAAAGCTCAGAAATGAACTTGAACGCCAGAATTAAGCCAAAAG
Organism: Melieria picta; assembly: GCA_964056695.1. NCBI lineage: Eukaryota > Metazoa > Arthropoda > Insecta > Diptera > Ulidiidae > Melieria > Melieria picta. The sequence goes on from OZ057399.1 coordinate 17,167,507, forward strand.
TGAAAATTTGTTCAAGTGTTTATTTCGTACTTATTCAAAATTGGTACTAAAATGTCCTACAAAACTTGATTTTTGAGGGTTAGTGTGTATGGGAAAAATGTTGAATGCAAAATTTCACTATATGTCACCGTACAAAAAAAAAGCTCAGCATCTTGTCAGAACCTTGTTATTTAAAAAAAAATTTGATTTTGTTGTGCAGTGTAATACATAAGTCACATTAAGTTACTATACGTTTGACTTATCGGCGAGGTAGAAGAAGTAGAGTAGAAGAACTCAATGTGTATGCCTGTACAACTGACAAAGAGACGGCTAGGTGCTGAGGAGCTACTTGACTTATCCTCTTCTGGAGGCGGAAGGCGCTAGGCAAACAAATATACCAATATGCAAAATTTTGTGGACGTAGCCAAGTGCTGAACTCGCTACTCGCCTTCAATCTCAATCAATCTCTTCTACTGGATATATTTAAAATTTTCTTGAAAAGTAGGTATGTTAAAACCCAAAATCTCCTTGATCACGTGTCAAAATTTCATAATTCTCGCTTCATTGATTTTGTATCTTTTTATTATTTAAAATTCTGATACTCAAATAAATTAGAATTTTTGTACTTCATTAGAATTGCAGCTTCCACCTTTTTTTAATAACTTTCGAACCAATAAAGACAGAGTAATGAAATTTTGACACGTGATCAAGGAGATTTGGGGTTTTAACATACTTTTCAAGAAAATTCGATGTAAATTTCCAAGGATATAAAGGACTAAAATTTTCAAAGGATCTTTTTCATATCCTTTTTTTACAAATAAATAAAAAATCAATTTTATTGAAATTCTTGAGCTTTTCCTCTTTCATTTGATATACATATTGCCATATTCTAACGAGGTTAAGTATTTTTTATATTTTTTATTTAAGTCCTTTTAAAAGGACAAAGGATGTAGAAATGAAAAACTGAGTACGCAGTATTACTATGATTTGTCTCTAGTTTCACGCCCATATGGATTTTTTCGGTGTGAAAATTTTTTTAAATTTTTGTCGCACGGTGTAGTACATTGCAGTATTAAAAAAATGTTCAAGAGATTTTCCAACAACAGTACGGCAGCACATTTTCAAAGGAGAACGCTAAAAAATCTTTTTCGTTAAGAAGCATTGGCTCTAGCTTTATTTTTGTATCATAGTTTTCAGCATCGAAAAGTACGCAGCATCGAATCGCTGCAAAAAATACATTGACGCAAGTGACAAGCAACGAACACTTTGAAACAGGAGCAAACAAAAAAGTTTTTGTTGAAGGATACTTAGTGATGTTTTTTGTTAAAATAAATACCAGATTCTTAATTAATAAAGTTAACTTTCTAGTCAATGCGTTCGTTTTTAGAAGTATCGGCTTTTGGGAAAACTTCTTTTAAGATTTCGAAGGTCGAAAAGCGCTTCGTATTCTAACAAAGTTTGAGATTGTGTGGAGCTAGCAATACGAAATGTATTCAGTAACCTTAAAACAGCTTTTGATTGTTTTATATTAAACGCACTTTCAACCTTTCAACTTTGCCTTTTCCTCTCATGCCACATAGCCATGCCGTATCAGCCGCTTACAATCTCTGACAGACCCATTCGTTTTGTTGATTTCGACCCAACTAAGCGCGAGCAATTTTGCAGCATAAAATTGCTTATGGCTCGTTTAAAAAGCCAACTAAACAGGTTTGTCCTGTTCTTTATTCGTTCTACCGTTAGAGCAATTTTTTTAGTTTCGAAGGCATTGACCTGTTTATTGCTTCGACAATTTTATCATTGAATAATTTAAATCTAATTTCGTACATTGTTAATTTATGCCAAACAATTTATTATGTCAGAGTTGCTGGATGGTTTGTAACTTCAACAACAACTCCTGGAATTTTGCATAAACTCATTTTAGTTTGAATAAATCTATTCTGCTTCCATGGGGAACTTACATAATTGGAAGTCATTATATGTATGATAGGAAAACATTACTCCTGTATTTCATGTTTGTGTTCTATGTTGTGTGTATCTATCTATCTATCTATCTGACAAAAATGCTTTAACCCTAATTCCCAGAAGTGAGCCTCACAGTCTCACTAAAGATTTCAAATGGTGATAAATCCAAAAGATTTTCGAGTCCATTATTTTATGTAATCCTCTAATGGAATGTTAGAATTATATTGCATTTATAAATTTAATATTTTAGACAGTTTTTGTACTTTTTAAACAAATGTTTTCAGTAATTTAACTCATATAAGCCTGACAGTCTCACTTCTGAGTTTACGTTTCTTTTAAAATTCTGGGAATTAGGGTTACAAAAAAAATGGTTTAATATTTTAAAAAGTTCGAAGACATCTTGCAGCTTCAGCTAAACTAAATTAGCAGAATGAGGGCTTGTGCCAATCTTACCTTAATTTAATGCGTTTTCAATTGTCAAAACATTAGACATACGAGTGGATTCGTTTTCCTCGTGGCAATTCGGTTTTTGGAAAATTTGTCCTTGTTCGGTTGTAATGTACAGCCAAATGATTCGGAATAATTCGTTTTTTGAAAGCTTTACCGGTGTTTAGTTGCAAAATACAACTGGACGCACAAATTTCGGGTTCTAAGAAGAATTAGCACGAAAACTTGAAGTCATCTGTTAAAGTTTCACAACATAAGATTTCAAAATAAAAATTTTGAGGATGGATAAATATTAGGGCGGGTTAATTTTTTTTTTTGATGAAGCGTATAGCAAAAACGTAATCTATAGGTGATTCTGAGAAATTTTGCTCAAGAGACCATAGCTCTAAGTCGGATTTGGAGCCCCCCAAAATTTCAAAATAGATATTTTTCAATATATACATAGAATAATTTAATTAAATTCGTCATAAAATCGGATAGAGTTATAGTAGATTTCTCAATCTGGGCTTGTTTGAAAGGTATTTTTATCACCTTTCAGAATCTGTATTGATACCAATATTTTTTATTTTTAGTAGACATATTAGGCATTTTTTGTCGAAATTTTCTTCGATTTTTTTCGATAATTTTTTTTTCCTTATTCTACAGGTATCAATACAGATTCTGAAAGGTGATAAAATTATAAAATAAATAAATTCATGAATAAATAAAGAAGTATATAAATAATCAAGTAAACAAATTAATAAAAAATAATAAAATAAAGATATGAATAAATAAATAAAAAATATTAATGAATTAATTCAAGAATGAAACAGATTGAAAAAATTAATAAATAAATAAAAATATAAAAAAAGAAATAAATAAATAATTAAATAAATGAATAAATAAATACATAAATTAATATTTTAATGAATAAAACGATAAATAATCAGTTAAACAAATTAATAAAAAAATAATTAAATAAATAAATTAGTTAATACATATCTACATAAATAATTACATACAAAAATAAATAAATATATAATATAATCATATATATAATCAAATAAACAAATTAATAAAACAAATTTAACAAATAAATAAAAAATAAATTCATTAACCCTTATTCTCATACCCGGGTACCCGGGTGCCCACTGCGATGTATTTTCGTGAAAAAAACTGACAAATAATTAAAATTTTTTTTTTACCTTCCGGATCCTCGTTATTTAGGTGAAAAGCGAACAAATCATATATTTAAAAAATTTTGTTTTCTATATTGAAAACTTAAAAATTTCATGAAATGGGTACCCGGGTACCCCGGGTGCCAAACGACGTTAGTAAGTTTGGGTATGAGAATAAGAGTTAATACAAAAATGAAAAAAAGAAATAAAAAAAGAAATTAATATATAAAAATCAAATATATCAAATATATAGATATAAATAAATAAATGAACAAATAAATAACGAAATAATTAATTAAATGAATAAATAACTAAATAAATAAATAAAAAAATATGCCAATGAATAAAGATATAAATAATCAGTTAAACATGAATGATAATGAATAAATAAGTTAATTTATTAATTAATACATACATAAATAAATAGATTGGAAAATGATTAAATATATAAATAACCAAATGAATAAATAGACAAACAAATAAATAAATGAATAATTAAATAAATTATGTTTGAGATACTATTTATTGTAATATTTATGTATTCAATTGAAAATTATAATTGAGAATTGCAGGTTGTTTGAAGGTCTAAATGATTTGAAACAATTCTTTCCTCCATGGCGGAGAGTGTGAAACATTTTTCCGGTTTTCAGATATCAAAAAATAAGTCCAAAAATAGTACAATAGAAAAGTTTTAGGACACGAGTCAAAAAACTCCGCATAGCCTAATTTTGAGCGGTTTGATAGAAGCCTCAAACCTGATGATATAATATCGCATAAAATGAGATGGTTTGAAGTATTTTTATTTCGTTGTAATCTTTCTATATAAAAAAATTCAAAAAATTAATAAAAACTATAAACGTACGTAAAATTGGGTGCTTCGAAGTATTTTTATTTCGTTGTAATGTTTCTATATAAAAAAATTGTTCAAAAAATATTATAGGTTTTATTTCAGAACGCAATGAAATAGAAAACCTCCTGTATGAGCCCTGAAACTCTAAACAATAACCAATACCAGTTGACGAACCCACACCACAAACGCCAGCGAATAAAAACACAATTTTGTTTAGTTCATGTTAAGTTGTTATTTTAATATTTTTCATCTATTTGATTCAGTGCGCTTTTATAAATACAATATATGGTACAAGAAAACCATCTCAACAAACCCAAGAACCTCTTGGTACACTCTAAAGTACTCGTTTCCGCTCGCTTGGCATTGTCGTATATATGTAGTAGTTGCTTAGTATCAAAAGAAAAACAAAACCGAAACAACTCAACACTCGTTCAATATTTACACAAATGATTTTTGGTGTCAAATTGACGTGGTGAACGGAATATGCTCCCAGTGCACACACACTGCGAACGTGCTACGCCCCAATATAGAACACGTACGCACTCGTATCTGGGGATATATATCTACTTGGTATGTATGTTAGTAGTCGAAATCAGCGAGAACATGTCAAACATGAAAAATACTTAGTTTGTTTTACTTTTGCTTCTTCTGGTTTTTTTTGTTTCTTTAATAAAATGCAAGTTTCCTTCAGCTTCGCTTTTTTGTTTTTTTTTGAACAGCATTTGAACAGTTGGCACCTTTTTGTTTTGTGTGTATGTGTGTGTATGTGTAAGTGTGTTGTTTTTTGATTTTGCACTGAGTCATGTCATGTAGTTATGTCCTTGTGTGAAAATGTTACAATAAATATTTACTTGAAAATTTTTAATCAACTTTGATCAGTTAATACTGAAGGCTTTCACTTGCGTGGGGATACGTTGCGACGAGCACAAAACAAAATTCACGCGAGCGAACAATAAAAACAGTTGTTACAGTGCTTACGAGGTTGGTGAAAGGTCAAAGGTTGAACACGCACCACTGCGTCGAACTTAGCTAATTTGAAACATTTGTTGATCAAACACATTCAAAATGTAATTAAAAACAAAAGCATTTGCGTTCCCCGGAAGTTTGCCTGTCAAAAACGAAGTGTTAAGCATAATTAAAAATACAAATATTTGGATAACAAACGAAACAGCTTCGATGTGAAACCTTCACCTTTATTGGTGGCAAATGTTTTTGTTCTCCAAGAACAATGCTGTAAAAACAAGGTCACGATGAACTTAACCTTTAAAAAAAACAAAAAATTTAGCTGCAAAAATTAAGGCGGAGCAAACTTTAAAATAAATACAATAGAAAAAATAGTTTTAATTTGTAGAAATTGTGAATTTCAAGATAAAAAATAAAATAAAAGCGGTTTTACCTATGAAGAACAGAAAGATAATTTAGTTTGACATATAATTGAAGTAAGAAAATATCAGCATACAACTTTAATAAAGTTAGAGACAGCTTTAAAATATTTTGAAATTTTGATGACGAGGTTTTATGACTTCAATTAAAATAACGGGTGACCAGATATCAGTGATAGGAGTGTCTCAGCTACTGTCCAAGTTATCAATGACGTTTAAATGTTAAAATATTATTTTGTACTACGGAGAGTACTACAATCGAAGCTCTAAGTACTAAAAAAAAAATGGTGCACTAGCATGGTGACAGACATATTGCACACCCACTCCAAATGTGCCACAACTCAAAATTTTTAATTTTTCAGAAAACGCAAAAAGCTGTTTTTGAGCTGAATAACAATTTTTGTTTTAATTACGTATAGACCATTTAGTAGGGAATTCTTAGAGATTATGCTGTAGGATAAGTTTTAAAAGTTTTTTTTTTATTTCACGCTAGAAAATCCAAAATTTTTGAGTTATGACTTTTTTGGTGGTATTTTAATTGAATAATTACCGAATTATTTTAAGTTAAGTTATGTTTTTTAAATTTAGCAAATATAAATGATGAAAACTAAAAAGTTTAAAGAAACATTTTGAATATACGAAATGAATCAATTAATTTGAAAACATATCCTAGGGGTACCTATAACGCTAAGAAAACTAAAACATTTTTTGAGAGTCAAAATAAAGCAAAAATTTTCTAAGTAATTGCGAACGAACAAAATAACATGTGACTTTGTTCGAATACAAAGCAACAGACATTTTGGAAAACGCCGTAAAGTATTCTGCAGCGAAAAGTGTAAAAGATATCAAGAAAAAGAAACCTTTAGAATCCTTCATTAGGGCTCATTTAGCTCATTTACCGTGGCTCACTTTTGGCTCAATGACAACAAAAACAAAATTCTCTGGCTCAATTACAACAGAGCCATTTAAACTTGCGCTGGCTTTTGTTTTGCTCATGTATTGGTTTTTGTATTAACCATAGAATTTTGCCCATGAATTTTATCATTTCGAAAATGATGATGTTACAATCATTATTGAGGTTAGTTAATAAATAATTTTCTTGGGCACTCGCTCTAATCGGTATGAACTAGTGTCCGACCGAAGGCCGAAGCCGAATACTAATACAAATTAAAAAAAAAAAAAAAAACTGATTAAAGTTAGCCGTTCTTTCTCTATTATTTCTTTGTTCAATTTAGGAATTAATAAAAGAATATGGGAATTCTTTGTAATGTGCCACCCCATGGCTTTTTTGCGTATAACTCGTTAGAAAATTAACTTATTGCCACTGTTAACATACCGTTGGTTTAAAGAGTTATGACCTCATTCAAACACCCCATTTGAATTTTTCGTAAATACGAATTTTACAGCCAATTTCCCAAAGTGTTAAAAATCGAACCCCTAAAATTTTTTAATGTAAAGTGCCACCCCCTAAAAAAATCGCGAAAAACGTAGAAATCTTAAGTAAAAAAGCATGATTTATAGAATTTACGAAACATTATTGAATTTAATTTGAATTGTATAGAAAATGACCGAAAGCAAAATGCAAATTGAATGGTAACGAATAAAACGGTAATTATATGGAAATTAATAAACAAAACTGAACTAATTTATTCCTCATGATAGAATTCGAGAAAAATTGACTAAGAACACTTTAAATCCATTTTAATGACGATTCCGAGCAATAAAAAGTAATTTTACCGATATAGGATCACAAAACAATGAAAAAAGGGGGGTGGCACCTTACAAAGAAAAAAAAGTGGCACTTTAAATTTTTACGCCATTTTGGAAGTCATTGTATAAATTTTTTCCTTTTACGATATGCTCGGATATCATTTCGGATTATGAAAAAGCATTAAAAATTAAGTCCAACACTGAAATTTACCTTAGTTTTTTACACGTATTTGATTTATTTTTCACCGCAAGAAAAACCTTCAGTTTTTATTTTTAAGTTTTTTCTTAACCAAATTTGACACTTTTTCTACCCAGACGCGTTAATGTGTCTGTTGCCTCAAAAACCTTTAATGTGGCTTTATGTTGTCATATATACCTTAAATGACGGTAGGAATTTTTTCTTGGATTGCTGGAACGTCAAAATCGAGCAGGGGTGGCACATTACAAAGAGTGGTCCCTTACAACGAATTCCCCTACATATACTCGCACTTTAGTAATACCAAAAACAATCTTAGAGTTCCGTTTCTAACAAAAACAAAACATTTTACAATTCAATTGACATAAAAAGCTGACTAGAGATAATTTTTATTAATTTAAATCTTGAGTCCGAAATATCGAGAAAACCGACATTTGATAAAATACTTCGAAGCAGAGCAAATTGACTTGCATTACAGGGCGAAAACCTTCGGCTATAGTATTTGGCTATTTTGGCCGAACCCAAAGATTTAAAATTGGCCGAATAGGCCGAATATCGAATATTCGGTCGGACACTAGTAAGAACGATCAATTGTCGACATATAAAAGTCAATGACAGGAATCGGAACCGACCACTTCGACCACTAAAGAGCCTTTTGGCCCAGTTTCTTGACAGTCGGACATTGTTTAACTGATTAGCTGTCATAGCGCTTCCTACTTTGTTGTGACGTCCTGCGTCAATTACCAATTCAACGATAAGTGAAAGCTGAGCTCCTCAAACAGCGCATAACTGTTTCGACAAATTACCTGAAACAGCACACAAAATCAACTCAGACGCCCGCACCAAATCTTCTTCCCAGTGACTAAATAGTCGACAATCAATAAAAGGCGTCGGTTTTAAAAAGTCTAAGAAAAGATAAATTAAAAGCAAATATCTGCAGCTGCGGTGAATTTCGTTGCGCTCGTCTGGCTTTTGGCATTCTCTGTTTTCGAATGTACAGGACATACGTATTTGAATTGAATTGTGCCGAGACAGGCAACAAGGATAACAACAACAACACGCACAACCACCACAACAACAACGACAACGGCAATGACATGTTTGTTGTCGCATGTTGAGTGCATGTTTTCCTGCCGCGTCCGCTTCCATTTGATTTCCAAATGCGGCACACACGCGTGTGCGGATGTGCAAATGTGTGTGTGTGTGGGTGGGTGGGCGCGGCGCGGCGCGGTTGTCGGTGTGTCTGCGGATGTGAAAGCGAATGAGGATGTGCGCCTTATATAATCGTAATAACGTAGGTTGTTCGGCTGTTGGTGCGCTCTCCGTTTACTTGCTTGTTTGTATGTTTGTTTGTTTGTATGTGTGTATTATTAAAATTGTACAAAGTGCTGGCTGGTGTGTCTAAAATGAATAAATTGTTTTTGTTGCTGTTGTGTTTTTACAACTGCTACACTTGCTGCGCGCTTATTAAATACACTAAGAACATTTTGCCAGTCATCACGAACGCGGCTCATGTTCATGCCGTCTTCAATTTGTTCCTGTTCTCTCTGTCCCTTTCTCGCTGACGTTTTGTTGTTTTCCCTCTTTTGTGATTTCCTTTTTTTTAATATGCTTTAATTTAAATTTAATTGTATGCTAATTCATTACATTTCACTTGCTGCGCGCTGCCAATTTCGAAATTGTCCAAAAAATATCGCATGCAACATTTTTGTGGCATGGCAACTGTGGGGCTCACTGGCGTCACACGTGATACGCGCTGGCTTTGGCAATAGTTTGGTTTTGTTGCTGTTCCTGTTGTTGTTGTTTCTTGCTTAATTAATTTTCAATTAAATTTAATTTCATAGGAATTACAATTTTTTTTTACTAATTGAATAAATTTGTTCTTAAAGTGTTTTTGCCATGCGTCTGCTACAATATGCTTGTATATAAATTCCCTTAGCCTTAATTATTTTTAATTGCATCTTGAGTTCAGTGCGGCCGAGCCGAGACGCGTCGCGTCGCGTCGAATGAAGTGGCGTTCAGCGTCACGTGGCACCTACTTCAGACAGCGTGTTTATTTGTTTGTTTGCCTGGCTGGCCGTGTAGTTGTGCTGGCATTATGTGAGCGTGGGAGTGGCAAGCGGCGAGCGGCTGGTTTTTGGACTTTGGTGGAGGCAGCAATACGACTGCAGTCGACACTCAGCGCACGGTAAAAGAAATTGGGGGCCAAAGTTCCTCGTCATTCGCTGCCTGCTCTGGGAAAGCACTGACGCGCTGGCGCTGCCACTGCGCGCGTATCGGCCACAAGCACTCGTGAACAAAGTGGCCGAAATGAATGTTTACGAGTACTCCAATTATTAATTAAACGAGTCTTAACTGCGACTTAAATTGCAGCAATAAAGCTGGAAACTTTGTTGTTTTTCGTGTGCAAAAGTCTAGAAATATTTACAATTCGCAACTTTGCAGTTGGTTCTTGGTTTTGTCTATGAATGTGAAATGTGTCGTTGTTGTTGTAGTTCAACTGTTGCTGTTTGTTATGTAGTCAGCGTTGTAACGAATTGGAACAAATACATTAAGAGAGCGAAATATGTAGAAATGTTTCGACTTGAAATGACAAATGAAAGAATTGAAGAAATGAAAAGTTTTGTAGTTACAGTTGAAATATGAAAAAGTACACTGCGAAACAGATTTTCAGAAGTTTCAGCATAATCCTCTTACAAATGACATAACAAAATTTAAATTCGATTTAGAAACGTTAAAAAGAACATCGTTTCAGAAGCTTTGAAGATTCACAAAGACGTTGTGAGATGCCCAAAAATGGGGTGAAAATGATGGGTGAACAATTTAGAAGTATATTTGAAGTTACATTTCCACTTTCACTTTTATTAACCCTTTCGTTACAGGTTTTTACTGGCGAAAGTTATGTGGTTATATAAGCAACATTCCATAAGACATTTTTTAATTTTTATACTCGGACCCTGTATTTTAGAGTGTTTTTCTATGAGAGCAACCACATCGTTGTGGCTGTAATAATTACTTAAACATAAAACTTTTTACGCATAACGAAAATTTTAATATTTCTTCATTTACTTCAGCCAAAATAAAAAAAGTATCTAAATTGAAAGAAAACGTCAAATTAAAATGTTCTCTAACTTTTTTGCTTCTTCTTCCTTTACTATGTCAAGATATACCATTAAAAAAACGTGTATAGTTCTCTTCTTTAAACTTAAATATTCAGTTTATTAATTTCGTATTTTTCCTAGAACTTCAAACTATTCTAAAGACCAACAAAAAATGTATTCTTGCAGCCATAGAGGATGCAGATGTCCACAAAGTAGAATGTTGCCATATGGCAACAAAATAGCGAAAGGGTTAAGTTTTACAAACTACAAACTATGTACTACTAAAAGTTATTGAATTTTCATGTTCTTACCACTTTGCATTCGAAAAATGGTCTACAAGGTTTCGAAAATATTCGTCAGTTTGCCTTTTCAACATCCTCATTCGATAAAAAAATATGGCGACTGTGTCTATTGTTGTGTTTCCATTATGAATTTTTTTTTTTTATTTTTATGAGCCGCGGACCATTCGCCTTTTATCCCATCTTGTCAGAACAGCCATTTGATTTGCCCATAGAAAATCGTTTGCCATTAGCTCAAACAACTGTCTGCAGCCCCTTCTGCATAGGGACTGAAGAAACGACGAGCATTTGTCTGAGAAGACGGGAAGTACAAGTTTCGTCCAACTGCAGTCGTCTCAGGCTGCCATGCTCGCTCGTGGGTTGAAGTGGCCCGCGGTTGCTTTGATGGGCCTCTGAGCCTTTCCTAGCTAAGAAATGTCTCAGGGCCCACGTAAGCGTCAGCCAATTAGATTTGCCGACATAATTCTGTCTCGATTTGCAGGACTTGACTATTGCGAAGGTGGTTGAAGGACTGTTCAAGGATCTGCCTCTCCACCTGTTATTGGCCTGAAACAGAGAACCGTTGAGACCCAGAGCCGAAGCCATGTTCTGCTCAGGAGCCATCCGTGAATATTTGAAAGCAGTGTTTGTCGCCTCATTTCCAGAATCTGGCCAAGAGTTAGGTATCAAGAGTTAGGCATCAGGCATGGAATTGAGAGACATGGAAATGTTCGAAGAATTGGTGTCGATGCCAGCACAATCATTCAGTGTCAAACTCGCACTGGCAGCTTTTTTCTAACTAAAGATAGACAAATATTTTTCTTCGATAAGCTAGTCAGAGTTTAATGAAAGACTGATCACTCAACTTTGATAAACTTTAGAAGACGTTGAAATATTTCATAGCTCATTGATTGTTCGCAGCATTCTTTGGTTGGCATTCTTACTGATGCAAAAAGTTTGTTTTAAAAGGCATTTATTTTGTGAGAGCGTGACTAGTGTGGTTGTTCGCTAGTCAGACAGCAATTGACTCATAAACAAACATAATTCATTGCTAAATTTCGGCTAAAGTTTCAGTTGAGCTTTGATTCGATTTCTGAAAAAGAATGTTAAAACAATCTAATCTAATCGATTCGAATCGACTACTCTATTCTCAGCTTCACGCATATTTTCATAATCCCTGCATGAATTTATATTTATGAATGTGTGGTCAATTTCTGCAAACTTCTGATTAAAAACAAAAACATTTACTAAAAAAGTGTTGTTGAGCAGATATAGAAAAAATAGTCTTCAAAGCAATGGCAACACTTAGCAATTAGCTCTCTGACTCTGACTGACGGCGTTTGACTCTCGAATCGAATCGCCTACTCTATTCTCAGCTTCACAAATATTTTCATAATCCATGCATGAATTTATGTTCTCAAACATGAAGTAGTCAAGTATCTGTTCCCAAACATGAAGTAATGTAAAGACTACCATCGAATTAGGAAGTTGAAAGGGAAACTGACGCATATTTTGAAGACCTTGGCACAATATATTTTTTTAGAAAACAGCAACAAGATTAAACATTCTTGGACTATGGACTATGTGAATCGAGTTAAAAGACGACTACATTGAAAAATGAAAAATTAAATATAAACCGGCAACTATTCGCTCTGCAGTTGGTGTCTTTTATATGAATTAGGAATCTTCAATGAAGTTGTTCTCTCACAGCGGGTATGGAATGTTGAAAACAAATTGTGCCATACAGCAATTTTGTGTTTGAAATAAACCTTTTTTTGCGGCAACGAAATGGCAAGTTACTTAATTCATTCACGCCTGAACTGTTGTCTTTTAAGAATTTTTCAGCCAATGTTTTTTAGATACACAAAACGAATGCCGAAAAAGTAAACCACAATGTTACCGGCCACGCCCACTGCCACTCTCGATTGCGGCCGCGCACTCTAAACTGTCACTGTTGGGTTTTTGTTTTTGATTTTGTGTTTTTTTTTAGTTACTAGATTACATTTGATTGCTAAGTTATTATAGATGCTTGCATGCATTTTCGCTTGTTGCAAGTTGAACTTGTCGTTAGTGCTAAATTGTTAATTGCTATGTATGTGTGTGTGTGTGAGTGAGAGTGTATATATATATAATATGTTTGTATGCACTCGTATGCAGTTATCATTAGCTTCTTATCAAATAGTACTTAATACATGCGTCTAATATTTGCTCATGTCTTGCGGATTAACGTGAATCGACATCACAACACGTTCGAGATTTCTTGGATTCCACTAATAAATCTATGTATGCGGTCAGCTCGCCAATGTCCAACGGTATCTGATTAAGTAGTTGTGCATCTATGCAACTACGTTTGCTATTTTCTTGTTTCATTTTGGGTTTGATTTTGCTTTGGTTTTGTGTTGTTGTTTTGCTTGCTGCAACTCGTCCCAATCAGCCAGTTGGCTGACCACCTCACCTCACCACACCATCGCCAAAGTGGTTAGGCTCACCGCGACTTTTGGCCTTGTCTTAAGCTAACCCCGTCTTTATACAACGCAACTACAACATATGCAATCAATTACAATGGCTGACTTATCGCTACGACTATGTGCTATCCAAATTTCAATAGTTTCACTACGCGCTATCAATTGTGGTGGCAGCTCTGCTCGGCGGCACCGGGTGCCGTGCTCGACATTTCTTTAATTTAAAGGTACCTAATTTACAATAGTTTAACGTTCGCTTCCGCTCTTGTCATCTCACCTCATCTCACCGCACGTCTACATTGAATGCCTAAACTGAACGTAGGAAACGGAAATTGTTTGTTGTGTTCGTCCAGACGAATGCCGCCGAATGGTTGGCACTCGAGCCGAATTGTTTAGTGTGAATGTGAAAATTAAAATGACTTCAAGGCAGTGATTGTATCGTTTTCACTTCTAAGTTATGCCGCGCGAATCGATTCGGAAATTGTTCCGTTTGGTTTTCACTCTTACAGCTCTTCATGTTTCTTCATATACTTTGTTTTGTTGTTGTTGCTCTTGACATTTTCACTAGAAATAAGCGTTTAGAAAAACTTCTTACAATTAGCACACAACTAGTAGGATCAAAACATCCAGAACGCCGTCGTCGTCGCCGTCGTTCGTCGGTCTCCGTGTGCGGATAGCGTAGTTAAGTAGTTAAAAACAGCACAGGACGCAGCCGGCAACATATCACACGGTGGTCTCGCGGTCGACGTGTATGTACTCGACCGGCTGCAGCCCGTGTCAGGAGGCCGGGTCGATGAAGAGCGACTCCTTCTTGAAGTCCTTCTTCAGTGTGCCGCCGTTCATGATGCTCTTTTGCGTCACCGATTTCTTGCGCTTCCTCATCAGGCCGAATATGCAGAATATGAGGCAGGCGGTGATGGCGGCCGCTATGCAGCCGAGCGCCGCAAACACGCCGCCGGGCAGCTCGAGCAGCTTGCGCGCCGTTCCGCATTCCTCCTCGGACTCATCGAAGCCAGACGGACAATTGTGATGGCCTGCAAAGGAAAAGTGTATGAAAATTAGTTGATGGGTGCATATAATTTGTTAATATCACATCAAAATCATTGGCGTGAGTGGTTTAGTTTGTAAGGGGTTAATAATTTCGTTACTGTTTTTTATTGGGGATATATTAAATTTTTAAATTCTTCGATTAGGTGATCAACATTTTACAATAATAATTTTTGCAGTTTTTTAGAATTGAACTACAATCTCCAGGTGAGATTATGCGAATAGTGTAGAATTTATTCTCCTTTATTCACTAATCCCTTGAAAATTACAGACCTCGAAAAGCTGATGTCAAATCAAATCAAATCAAATCAACTCAACTCAACTCAAATCAAATCAAATCAAATCAAATCAAATCAAATCAAATCAAATCAAATCAAATCAAATCAAATCAAATCAAATCAAATCAAATCAAATCAAATCAAATCAAATCAAATCAAATCAAATCAAATCAAATCAAATCAAATCAAATCAAATCAAATCAAATCAAATCAAATCAAATCAAATCAAATCAAATCAAATCAAATCAAATCAAATCAAATCAAATCAAATCAAATCAAATCAAATCAAATCAAATCAAATCAAATCAAATCAAATCAAATCAAATCAAATCAAATGAATTCAAATTAAATCAAATCAAATCAAATCAAATCAATTCAATTCAATCAGTATTCAATAGTAAAATCAGACGATTACTTTTTTTATGTGTCCTTAAAAATTCTAAAATTTTTCTGGTTCACCTCGTAAAATAAAATAAAATAAAATAAAATAAAATAAAATTAAAATAAAATAAAATAAAATCAATTCAAATCAAATAAAATCAAATAAAATAAAATAAAATCAAATCAAATCAAATCAAATCAAATCAAATCAAATCAAATCAAATCAAATCAAATCAAATCAAATCAAATCAAATCAAATCAAATCAAATCAAATCAAATCAAATCAAATCAAATCAAATCAAATCAAATCAAATCAAATCAAATCAAATCAAATCAAATCAAATCAAATCAAATCAAATCAAATCAAATCAAATCAAATCAAATCAAATCAAATCAAATCAAGTCAGGTCAAGTCAAGTCAAGTCAAGTCAAGTCAAGTCAAGTCCAGTCAAGTCAAGTCAAGTCAAGTCAAGTCAAGTCAAGTCAAGTCAAGTCAAGTCAAGTCAAGTCAAGTCAAGTCAAGTCAAGTCAAGTCAAGTCAAGTCAAGTCAAGTCAAGTCAAGTCAAGTCAAGTCAAGTCAAGTCAAATCAAATCAAATCAACAGAAGCCACTTTCGGCACTTGGTCGGTTTCGGACTTGACGAGACTCATCATTCCCAATGATGCACGATGAGTTAGCAGACAACTCTTTGTGTGTCTCTCTAGCTTTGGTTCCAATCAGCTTTAAGATCTTTGATACTGATGTGTTGGAATGCGACCACCGTCATAGAAAAATCATTTATAAAATTGTGTGCACTTAAAAGCGATTAAACTATCTGAGTGTTGCAATAAAAACTTAAAAACATACAATAAAATGTTCATTGCTTGACAAAAGTCTCATAAAATGATGCAAATTGATTCGAAATAATTCATGTTTGACTTGAGCTAAAGCTGCGAACGGCAGTCGTGGTCACAGCTGCCTCTCAAGTTGCCAGCTTGTTGTAATTAAAACTGTAGACACTTGCGGTATATTCTTCACCACTTGACAGTTCCAAGTTTGCGGTGCAGCGCTGTGACAGCAAACGACAACAGTGAAAAATTCAAAATTTAAAGGATAACCCAAAGAGCGGTTTGCTTGTGCAATGAAGACGCAATGGGGGAAGGAAAACTGAATACGCCACAATCGGTTAGGTTGTTGCACAAAATAAACAATTGAGTGAAGAAAATAATTCAATAGAATTTTTGTGGTTATTGGGCACGTTTTGATGGCATTGAATTGTCAAAGGAATTTAAAATGAAATGATTTAATCCGTGGGATTTTCTAGGGACACGATGTCGCTTAGAGTTGGTAATATGCTTTTAATGTTATGAAGAAGAAAAAATGTATTTGAGATCAGTGAAAATATAGATGCGTAGACAATGATGCTGAATGCATGGATCAGTGGTTGGTGTGTAGCACTGTGACTCGGAGAGTTATGGGTTCGAATGCGAACTTAGTGAGCCCTCAAATATTTAAATGAAAAACTAATCTTCGACCATTGCCTTAGCATGAGTAGTAGAATGGTTCTACTGCAAGACCGAACATGTCAAAAAGCAAGCCGGTGACCTGACGTAATTCATATTTGTTCAGGTCGAGGCATGAAGATCATAATTTTGAATTCAAATCGTTTAGGAAGATCTTGGAGTGCGTCCCAGAGTGTGAGCCAATATTTTGAAATCCTGGCCGCCGTCTGTTTGCCTCTTTATCTAGAAAGTTGCTCAACCTTAGACGAAACTCTATTAGTTTACTAGTGGTAACTGTGTCCATGTGTCTCTTCAGCTCAATGGGGAGACACTTCCAAAGAGTAGGGTTGCCATACCACGACTTTTGTTGTGATTGTCGTTTTAAATAAGAAGTCGTAAGGACTCTGCATTATATGTGTCAATGACTGTCTTGACTGGGAAGGGACAATAATTTCCTTATTTCCTTGTATCACACCAGTCTTGTCCTCATCAGCGGAACAGCGATCCAACCTAAGTTTTTTGATCTTTTTTAACTTCAAGCCTTGGCAAAGATGTAATCAGGAATCCCCTAATAAATTGAACTTTTACACATAATGTATGTGTGCGCAATATGACAAATTAAAACTATCACTCAACCCAACTTTGCTTGAACTTTAAGTATCAATGAGAACAGTAGACGAAGCGTTAGGCTGCTCGTTGGTTGCCGCCGTTGCACGACAGCTGTGTGCGGCTGTGACTTTTCCATTGCATACTTTTCCTTGCTATACCCTTTTGCAGTATGAAAGACACATACAAGTACACAGAGAGAGAATGGCAACTTTTTAACTGCAATTATTTATGGGCAGCCAAGCGACAGAAACGAAGGAAAAAGACACAAAACTCGAAACGAAAACACAACGAAGAAGCGAAGCTAAACAAAGCGGTTTACCGCAAAAAGGCGCACAAATTAAACGTTCTGCTGGTGATCTCTGGCCGAGCACGGCAACGCTCAAAGTCATCGACGCCAGTGCCGCACTGCGACTAAGAGCGGCCACCGCAGCGCCACCAACAGCAACAGCAGCATCGGTGGCGGTGTTGCCACCGCAGCAGCACATCAATAGTTCACGCCTGCGGCATCCATTACACAGCTGTGCGCATGGCGAGGTATTCGTAATTGCGATGCCGGCAACTGCTTCTGCTGGTTGGCCGAAATGTTGGCTGGCAACGGCGACAGAGCTGCGGCAAATTGCAAACACACACATATATACAACGAGCGTAAATCCATCTTGATTCCAGAGCACGACGGCGCCAACGTCATTAACCCTTTCAGACCGCCGGAGGATCATCAATAATAAATTGGAATATTTTAAATCATTCATAATATTAATCGAATTAGTTGATTCTAAAAAACAAAATTTAGAAAATACTGATAAATAATAAAATTAAATTTTGGAAATATTTTATACAAAAATATTAAAAAGAGTTAATGTTGAATTTTGAAAATATTTATATGTGTAAAGTCATGTATTTAAAAATCTAATTAATTGATTAGCTTCTAAATCACAAAATTTAGAAAATACTGGTAAATAATAAAATTAAATTTTGGAAAATTTTTATTCAAAAATATTAAAGAAAAAGTTAAAAAATATTAAATTTTGAAAATATGTATTTGTGTAAAGTTATGTACATATTTCAAAATGAGTGTATTTGAAAATATGTATTTTAAAACTTTGAACAAATTGATCAATAAACTGAGGCTTAGTTCCAAAAGGGTTAACGAATTTTTAGCGGCTGTAACTCGTAAACTAGTAATGTAATGTGAAATACATATATTCACAAAAAGATAGGAAGTTCTACAAATCCATGTTAAATATGGGAATTTCTAAAATTGTAATTGAAAAATTACTATAGCTCGTAAACTAGAAAAGTTAGACACTTGAAATATGACACATTTGATAGTCGAAGTCTTCAACTATTCAATGATTGGTGGAAATTGAATTGAAAATTTACGTTGAAGCTAGAAATTGCAAAAAAAATTTGAGTTAAAAGAAATTCTTGGAACTTCTAAACTATATGAGCCAGAGGCCTGAAATATGGCATATTTGACTGTAGAAGTCTACGAAAGCTAGAAATACTTCGTTCTCAAATCCGGTGGAAAAATGAAAAATATTAATTAAAGTAAATAAGGCCAATAAATCAAGTTCTTCTTAACCCTTTGTTGGTCCCATCAGATTTTTATGAAAGAAATACTTATCTAATTATTTATCATTTGTATTGCTATCACCATATTTGAAGTCAATTGGCGCAATTAATCATGTTTCCCCATACAAACTTTTAACCCATCGTTGACCCCGTCAGATTTTTATTTTCGGAAAAATTAAAAACACGTATCGAATTATTTCACATTTGAAGTACTTTCACAAAGTTTGAAGTCAAAAAGCGTAAAAATCATATTTCCTCATACAAACTTTTAACCCTTGGTTCACCCCTTTATATTTTGATTTAAAAAAAAAATGAGAAATATAGGGTTTTCCAACAAGAGGTGTTATTTTGGTATTCAAAGAAAAATGCCATTTTTGAGATAAATTATCGGATGTTTATTTCATAATAAAGAGGAAGGTATGCCGTTAATAATGAAAAACAACATCAGCCAAATGGCCACCACGCAAAGTGGCTGCCCTATGTCCTCGATAGCCTCACGAATTCTATCTTTGAGGTCTTGAATCGACGCTGGGCTGTTGGCGTACACCTTATCTTTCACGTGGCCCCAAAGGAAGAAGTCGCAAGGTGTTAAATCACAAGATCTCGGTGGCCAATTGTGATCACCTCTTCCAGAGATAACACGGTCCGGAAACTTTTCCCGTAAAAGAGCAATGGTTTCGTTGCTTGTGTGGCACGTAGCGCCGTCTTGTTGAAAGTAAACGTTGTCCAGATCAATACCATCCAACTCCGACCATAAAAAATCATTAATTATAAGTTTTAAAATGCCGCGGTAATTGGACCTCAAAGTAGGAAAATATTGAATTTCAAGGCTTTTTTCTGATGGCGTGATGGTTGAAGCGTGTATCGTTCCATTTTTAGTAATGGCGTAGTTTCTACTTGTCAAATGTCAAAGAATAAAGCTTCAAAAGTGACAGCTACCGAAATACCGGGTGATTCAAAATAACACCTCTTGTTGGAAAACCTTATACATATTAAATTATTTTTGATTTCAAGTATTTTCACTAACTTTGAAGTCAATAGGCTAATCGAATCAGGGTTTTGTCGTAGCGTTTCCGTATATGAACCTTAACCCTTTGGTTCACACCGTTACATTTTGATTTTCGAAAAATTGAAAAATAAGTCTCGATTTTTTTTTTGACGGAGTATTTTAACCAAGTTTGAATACAATAGACCCATTAAATCTTCATACAACACCTTATCCCATGTTTTGCCCATTTAGACCCCGAATTTCAAGAAATCCCGTCTTAGCGGAGTTCAGTTAGTCAGCTAGTCAGTCAGTTAGGACGGACAATTATATGTATATACATGAAACGTAAGTGCCTGTAACTCTTAAACTGAAATATAGCGCATTTGTTGTAATTGCAGATTTTAAATGTCTATAACTTGTAAACTAGAAAATTTGGAATTCTGAAATATGGGGAATTTGGTAGTAATACTCCGCTGCTATCCATACATGGAAATAAGATCTTCGATATCCCAGTGCAAAGTCCACAAAATCGATGTTGAAGACAGTTTAAAAATTAATTGTACTTTAATGCATCTAACTCCTAAACTAGAAGATCTAGAAGCCTGAAATATTGATCATTATATATGTTAACTGCATTGGGAAACCAAAAAAATTGCTGTTCAAGCTAGTCTTTAATTAAAATTCAATAACAAAATCAGCGGCTCTGCTGCTTCTACCTAAGTGGCACCGCTCTGACCGCAAATAGCCGCCGCTCTGTTGGCTTGATTACGATGAATTTCTGCACCGAACGCTGATTATGAAAGCTGTGAAAATGTCCGCAGGACGCAGTTGTCACACAGAAGCGCCGGAAAATCGTGAAACATTTCCACTGCCCCAAACGAGGATAATCAAAAATCGTCCTTGCCGCAACTGTAGATCTGGCTGTGTGCTGAGCGAATCGTCTCATTTGGACAGAGGAGCAACACCAAACAGCACGTCCACGCATACTGCGGATCTGCATGATGAGTGCATTGTCAAGCGAGGCCAAAACTTGCCGTCTTAATTCGGCGCCAGCCAACCGCACAACCATATCAAAAGCATGTTGATGCGCTTCAAGTGGCAGCTGCGCGTTGCATGCCACACGCGCAGCGCGCCAACGTGCCGCCGCAATTGCGAGCGAAGCAAATACCGAGAACGAGAATGGCGCACACTGCCAGCAAAAGCACAGCAGCAGCGGCAGCAAATAAAAACTAAAAGCCACTACAATATTAACATCGACCAACAACCACAGCCGCAACTACAACTACAACGGCAACAACTAAGCACAACAACTTACCATCACACCACAAGTTGGCAGCAATGCATGCATCAATTTCAGGACATTTGTATTCGCAATCGGATTCCCTTGGATAAAATCCAAATTCACCGACCGTGTCGTTGCCGCCGCCAGCACCGCCGCCGCCGCCGCCGGTCGTCACGCTGGCGTTGCCCTGCAAATCCAATTGTTGCAGCAGCGAATTCCGGGTGCGATGTATCTCCAGCCACGTGAACGCAATGTCGCCGGGCTCCTTCAGGATCGGCTCGAGCACCAAACTCACCGGCCTGCAAATAATGTTGAAATGAGATTTAAGTGCTTTGCGCTTATTTCTACTTTTGCCTGTCAACTCGACACTTGATTGCAGCGTCTCGAAGAGGTAAATATTTATTGCATGTTCTCGCGTTGATTGCATTACGAGTGGAAGATTCAACAAAAAATAAAAACAAAAATTTAGCAGTGCAGTGTACTTTCTTCTCGCGCCATTCTAGGCGAAAATTGATTTCGGGTTAGATGTCTTAGGAAGAGTGTGCTGCACGTTAAAGGATTTTTTGAGTTGTTGACACAAATTTAGATATAAGGACTGTCAGGATATGCAACCTGACATAAATAACACGAATTGAAATTTTCTTAATTTAAAAAAGAAAACACATTTTTAATATGAAAAGAAAACCATTGCATTTCAATTTGTTCCAATGGAAGCATTACTGTTCATTGTGAGTGTCCTCTAAGAGTGCCAGGGGGGGACACATCCTTCTACTAGAGCTGCTTCTACTAGCTTCTACTAAAGACTGATGTAGTTTTGAAAATTTTACTTCCGTTATCTTTGTTAGAGCTTTGCGATTAGAGTGACCCCAAATAATTCAGTCGTTACGACTGAAAACATAGAATCGATTGTGGTTCTTCTTAATCATGACAACTTCTGTGAAATAATAATTAATAATTTTAATTGACTGGCACGACAGCCCGCTTACGCGAGACTAAGGCCTAGCTTCCCGCAACAACCCGTGTTGTGCGTGTGAATTTGTACGCGGGTGGAAAGGACATACAGTTTTATGCCGGTTCCGAACGGCAAGTTGGGAGCTTTTTCATAAGCAATTTTTACTCTCAGAGGTTTGCCATTTCCAGCTGAGAGGACAGCCACCGAAAGAGAAAACGAGTTTTCCCGTTATTTTTTTTAGGTGTTATTACAGGCAGTATTTGAACCTGAGGTTGCTGCCTTCGACTCGCGGTCCAACGCACTAACCAACTGAGCCACGGCGGCTGCTGAAATAATAATTAGAAAGTATAATTAGTATTGTAATTTCATCAAAGTCCCACATTTTTTAGGGATTGATAGAGACAAACTGATTTGATGCAGAAAAATTCGGACCGACCTCCAAAAATCATAAATTTTCAGCACCAGACAACTTGAGTTGCTCAGGATTGAACTGTTTTTTTTATTTGTTATGTTTTTTTTGAACCGGTCTACTTTAGGCAACTTTTACGACACATCAAAGCCTGACTCAACAGCACCAAATTTGGTAGATAAATCATAGGAAGACAAACACCTTTCAAGAACAAAGCGCGAAGCATCGCCAGGCTCAAATTAAATGATGATTTGGGAGTCAATTTAGCTGTATTGGACTTGGTCAGAGAACTCCTTGACGCAGCGCTTCGGCGATTAGATGTCACAGTTCTACACTTTCCAGATGCAATTGGGATCTGGATGAACTTGAACCAGTAAACATTAGAAACTAGACTAGTTGGTTAGTGCAGAGGCTCGTTCAAGCATCGACTCACCCAACTCTAACTCTAAATCGATAGTTGTCTCCCCAGCAAACGAAGGCAATCATAAAAAATGCCCAAAAATTCTCAACTCCCCGTTTGGAATTGGCATATACCTACATTTGGCATATACCTACATTTAATATTAGGTTCCCTGAAAATTATGTACAAATTCACTCGCACAACACGATGCGTTTGCGGTAAACTAGGCCTTCGTTTCATAAATGGGTTGTAATGGGTAATAATGTAATAAAGGGGTGTAATGTGGGGCCGTATCTAGGGTCTCACTTAGGTCGGGTGGCTCGTTGTGTTACCACTTGTGCTCTTTTAATTGATGAGATCCACTTGGTGGGTCTGATGAATGTGTTAATGTTGTTTGGGAGTATCTTCTCCAGGTCTGGTAGCTTAAGTTAGGTTACCCTGGGTGACCCTAAGACAACCAATATACTTCGTTCGAGTCCGTAACGTTACCAGATGGACATCCTTAACGTTAAAAGTAACCGTTAAGAGCTATAAATTTACGAGCCCTTGTAGAGAAGATTAGTAGAGCGCTGGTCTTTATTTTGAAAGCTCCCTCCAGTCCCTTTAGAATGCCTAAGTGTGGCAATTGCCATCTTTCCCAGGTCTGCTAATCAGTTAAGAAAGTGCGCTGACCCAAGTTTAGGAAGCGCATTCTCGGTAGCGCTGAACATGTACAGAGAAGGTACACGACTTTTCCTAGCAGTATTTATGTCTGCAGCTTCGCAGAAAACTTTACACAGTAGACCAAGTCTATTGGAGACAATGACCAATGAGTCAGTGTTCAGTTATAATTCTCACGACAATCTCTATAGAGGGTTTGTTTAGTAGGATCAGTTTCCTGGATCTGCTCTGGTTTGTCGCAGGTCAGATCTGTCTTGCCGTGATGCATATTTGTCCATTTGTTCTATACAGGTATGCGGTTTTGAGATGAAGCCTACATGTAGAGAGTGCTGCTTCTAATCCCATTTCCTTTGCTGCTTTGTAGCTCCCCCCCAGCAGAGATGCACCTTGTACTGCTCGCAGATTTCATTTAGAGATTTGGGTCAGTGGAAAGTTGTTTTCTTGTATTGCTGTCAGTGTAAATGACGATGCCCCTGAGGGAGATTGCATTTGTTTTGAGTAGGAAATTTAGTTAGTTAGGTCGTGAGTTCAGTTTGGAAGACGTTGCAGTGAACTGTTCGACTGTATGACAAAGGTTAAAATTCTACACAGCTGCTGACGTTTTCGTGCCTCTTTGAATCAGTCGTATGGAAAGTTGCCATATTGTAGGCCTCTGGCTGGCAGCTCTTGGCTCTCCCAGCTATCCCTCAAAGGGATTTTCGTACTAAAGTGTTTGCAGTCGATTTCTGCTGTTTGCAACGGTATTCTATTGAAAACGATAGCGAGTCCTACGTCTATTCTAGTCCAGGATGAGATATAGCTGCTATGCAACTCGCCACTAGCTCCCTGTAGGCATCTATGGCTGGTAAATGAAGTAGAATTTCCAGCGATTTGGTTGGCGTTGTACTCATGGCGCCTGTGATCAGTAGGACCAGCATTCTTTGTATCTTGCTAAGCTAGTTCATGTTTGTGGATTTGTTTGGGGCTATCTACCACACAGTGACTCCAAACATAAGAATTGGTCGGACCACTGTAGGGTATAACCAGTGGATTGCACGTGGGTTTGGTACCCAGCTTCTTCTGATGGCTCTTTTACAGGACACGGTTCGAGATGTTGCCAGTTATTTGGATTAGTATAAATATATAAAGAGGACAAGTAGATTCCTGCGCCATCTTTGCAGTCCAAACAAGACTATTTGCTCAAGTTTATGTATCTTCCGGTAATTTCTATGCCCTGACAGCCATTTTATCCTAACTCCAAATTTTCTGCCAATGACTAAACAATTATAATTTAACCCACAAAAATCTTTGGGCACATCTAAATCTACATAGATGTTCTATATGATTTTTCATCATGCCAAGTTCATAGTTCTTTGATTAAAACTTGTTTCGTATAATAATTCATACTCATCGCCTTCGATTTGCCAGTTCTAATCATAAGAACTGCATCGATACGAAGCCACTAAGGGTATTAGAATTTGGTGAGTAATTTTTACTGCAGTGCATTGAAGTGAACCACAGTTAAATTACTTAAAATCGCCTCCTTTGCAAGAGGAAAGCAGCAACAATGAACAACGCATTGATTTTCTATTTCGCATGTTGCACGTAACAACAGTTTTTGCCTTCACTGAATCTCAACTTAAACTGTGGAATATTTCATAATTGCAAATGTCGATGCAGACGCCGATGCAGATAACGGATATCCGGTGTGTGCATTTGCTATAACACCGGCCCGGCACGTGTGGTCAGCGCATTCGTTAGCCATGACGCAAGATGCGAGGCGTGTCTACGCACAGGGAACAACAAACAGTCGTTGCTGTCGTTATTGTTGTTGCTGGCGCTTTTCAGAATTCATGTGCGTTCGGTTTTTGGTATTTTCGAAATTGCCTTTGCCGCTTTGGCGAGTCGGCCTAACTCGTTGTGCACGCACACAGACGGGGACGTTGCTGTGTGTTTGTGTGTGGCGATGCGTGTGCTGTACGTTTGCGTTGCGTCGGGTAAATTATCGACTTAACATCCTCATCCGATGTCAGAAACATTTGTTGTTGCTCGTGTTCACACAGCAGCCGGCGCCGAAGCCAAGCCAAGCGGCCAGGCAGCCAGGCGTGCACGTGATAGTCGTCGGCTCGTACAACGTTTCGAGCCAGCCAGCCCAACCTGGAGGATGCCAACCATATATTTTAATGAACAGCCGGCCCGTCCGCCCACACCCCCCAACACTCCGTTGACTGTGCACACATAATTTTTCCATTGCTTTTTGCCAAATATTGGAGAAGTTTGTTTGTTTGATGCGAAAGGATTCGGCATTCGTTTGCACGTTGAAACACCCACAGCCGCACACACACACACATGGATACACTACTCATTTGTGCACTTTGCGACTTTTGAATTTTCGACAGCACTTTAATGACCCAGTGTCTGCCATATAAGGACTGCAGCACTTCACGTGCGAAAACGTGCTGCCATTAAATTTTATTGCAGCGCAGCATGAAGTTGGCTCCGGCCGATTGTCCGGCTGACTTGAGGCGCATAAATTTTGCAAACACACACAGGTACACACACACATACTATTCGCAGTCAAGCGTTAATAAAGTGAGAACAAGCTAGCACACGATTTTACGGCGCCCTTAGGGCCAATAGCAGGTGCACCGCCACGCCCCTGCAAAGCCAACTGCCGCCAACGCGAGTAGTTGTTTGTTTAATTTACATTTAGCAGAACCATGCAAACAACGTTTTATTGTTGTTGTATTTTTTCTTCGTCAATAATGTCGCCTAAATGGTTTTTGATTTCGAAAATTTTTTAGCAACGTCTAAGAAATCTCACAGAGTCAGTACTGGTGGATTGTTTCAAAAACAATTAAAATATTTTTCTAGTCGGTTATGAACGACTTTTTTTGAACACTGAAAAACACAAATTATGTGGTTTGGGTAATGAGCCCAATAAATCACGTTTCTCTTAACCCGTTCGCTATTTTGTTGCCATATGGCAACATGCTACTTTGTGGACGTCTGAATCCTCTATGGTCGCAAGAATAAATTTTTTTTGTTGGTCTTTAGAATACAGTCGTGTCTGGGTATAGTGAACCCCCTAAAAAGTGAACACCTCGATATAGTGAACACCCAAATTTTGACATCGATCCTCTAAATATAGAAAACAAATTTCAAGCAAAAACAAAAAGTGTATTTTGAGCAAATAAACGAGTTTTTGACCAAAAATGTTAACCTTGATATAGTGAACAACCTCAATACAGTGAACAGGCCTTACAATAATTAGTTCACTATATCCAGACACCAGTGTAGTTTGAAGTTTTAGGAAAAATAAAGTTTAAAGAAGAGAAGTATACACGTTTAATGGTATATATTGACATAGTAAAGGAAGAAGAAGCAGAAAAAAATTAGAGAACTTTTTAATTTGACGTTTTCTTTCAATTTAGATACTTTTTTTTTAAATTTTGGCTGAAGTAAATGAAGAAATATTCAAATTTTCGTTATGCGTAAAAAGTTTAATGTTTAAGTGATTATTACAGCCACAACGATGTTGTTACTCTCATAGAAAAACACTATAAAATACAGGGTCCGAGTATAAAAATTAAAAAATTTCCTATGGAATGTTGCTAAGATAACCACATAGAAGCCTAAGACGTAAAATTTAAAATTTTAACTTCCCCCAGTAAAAACCTGTAGCGAAAGGGTTAATCCTTTTTCAACCTATCGAATTATTTTTCTTTCGAAGTGCTTTCCTTACATTCAAAGACAATACGCCTATTTAGCAATGTTTCTCTATACAAATTCTTAACCTTCTGTTAACCCTCTCAGAATTTGTTTCACAGAGAAGTGAAAAATACTTATCGAATTATTTCTTTGAAGTGCTTTCATCATATTTAAAGTAAATAACCCCCATTAAATTGTGTTTTTCCATACAAACGTTTAACCCATAGTTGGCATCGTTAAGTTTTGATTTTCAAAAAAGTGAAAACTTGGTGTCTACTTATTTTTGATTTGGAATCTTCTTTCTTCACCAAGTTTGAAATCAATTGGATCATTAAAACACGTTTCTACATAAAACACCTTAACCCATCTTTTGTCTTTTTAAACTACAAATTTTAAAACATCCCTTCTTAGTTGAGGTTAGGTTTCTAAAGTAAAGCTATAATTTAATATTTTTATTTGTAGCTTCAGCGGCTTTGGACATAATTTACGTAGACTATGTACATATTACAACAAAAATAACAACAATAATAAAATACCCATAAAGTGACTGTATGAATTAATTTTGGTGGGTATTAAAATTCATGAAGGCATTTTCTAAAAATTGCTGACGGTGAGAAAATGGACTTAGTTTTCAATATGATTCTTGACCCTAATCTTCTGAATCGTTTACGTATTCCAACTTTAGTTCTGATTTATCAGAAATAGTAAAGAAATTCTTAGAGATCCTAAGTCACCTATGTACACTGCAACTGTTGAACTCGTTTAACGAGGATGGGGCAATAAAATGTTGAGATGGGGAATATTAATTATACAACAAAATCTCCTTTTAGTTCTTCTTCTTCTTTTACACATCTTTGAACGTTTCTCTGATGTTTTTATTGCTTTTCAATAAAATATTTTCTATTTAGAAGCCATCAGACTAGGCGTTTGTTTCATCGATGACCTCTTCATTCGATCCAAATCTCTTACCGCCAAAACAAATTTTAATGGCTTCTCTGGATTTGAGATGGCAAGGGCATTTTTTTTTTTAATATTTAGACTTGTTGGCCCATTTTCGTATTGTTTGCTCATAAGTGGAACTCTCTGAGTTTCTTCTTCTTTCATGACCTGAATAAAATTGGTCAATATTAGAGACTAGCTGAGAGTCATCCACAAATCAAAAAGTCTTGAGCAGGCTTTCAGCTTTGCAGGAAGTACATAAGGGGGAGGCTCTGGAAGTGTGAAATACTGGAAGTGCATAAAGGAGACGCTCTAGTTTCTCCTTTTTTAAACAGTAAACATTAAAGGCTAATCCTCCAGGTTTACCTGACCATATATATCTCTTTTGGGCATTACATACCTCACAGTTGCCTCAATAAATAGGTATATACAAGTATATACGATACTCAACTTTATATTTATGACTATATAATATAAATATATATATAAAATATATACTCGCATATACAGGATGGCCAGACCCAGTGTCCTTGGGTCTAATTTGTTTTTGAATGAATAAATGAATAGGAAGGATTTATTCATTCATTCATAAACAAATTAGAGCTAAAGAAACTGGGTGACAACTTTTGCGCCACCCTGATGATACATGATTATGAAAGTGTATAAAGTCACTTACTTATTGGTGAAGAGCGGCTGTCCGTTTGTCCAGTCCTCGGAGAAGATGTGCAGCGACGTGGGCCGCGGCCCGCTCTGGGCCGGACACACAACACGCATCGCTTTCAACGGTCGGCCGGAGTAAATCATGAGGCGGTTTTTCGTATGACAACGCATTGCATCCTCCGATGTCGGGTCCACTGGCAGATAGGAGCCCCATGTCTGCACGAACAGCGAGCGTTCCAGTGTTTGCGCCTCGATATACCACGACAGCCCCTCGCAGCTGGAGTCTTGCGACTTCATGGGGAACTTGATCTCGTCCTCGCCGCCGGAACCCTTCAGTTTCAGCCGTTTGCGGCATTCGCTAACGCGCTTGAATTCGTACGAGGCGAAGAAGGACACGTCCGCAAAGTCCTCGGAGATATTGAGACGACTCACGGCGAACGTTAGCTCCATGATGCGCGAGTTCGAGATGAATATGGGCGGCGCGTTGTTGTAGAGCGCGCTCGAGTTGTCGCAAAAGCAGCCCAGCTGTATTTTCACATCGCGAAAGGGCACATCGTACAGCCGCAGCTCGGTGATGCGGCCCTCGGGATCCAGCTGATTGCAGCGCGGCCGGCCCGTGTGCAGATCCGAGTCGGTGGTGCAGGCGGTGCCCTCGCCGAACGAGACATTGTGCAGCACGAGGCGCACCCGTTCGGAGGGTCCCGCCTCGAAGCGGTACAGGCAGGTGAGGTTGCGGGCGCCGCCGCGCCCGTAGAGGAACACGTTGCGCGGCACCTGGATGTTGCCTTTGCGTTTGCGAAAGACGCGCGAGCACAGCGGCGGCACCGGCTCCTCGCCGCGTCGGCCCGGCCACGGCTCGCCGCCCTGTTCGGTGTCGACAAACTCGTAGTTGAGCGCAAACTGGGCGGGAAAGAGAGCGGTGCCGGTGTGCGTGTGGAACTCCAGTTTCTGCAAAAGACAGAGTCAGACATGGGACGCGAAAGTGCGCCATTAGTGTGATTTACGACAATGGCGCGTCGAACAGATGTACAGTAATTGCTGTGCAGAATGCGAACCGCGAGTCGAGTGGAAGTCGCGCGTCCATGTTGCAAGTTAATTTTCTTGTGCAAATAGAACCGCGAAAAGCCTTCACGGCGCACCGGGCAAATTCCAAACGCACACAACTGCGAAAATGCAAACACCAATTTCACGACTTGGCTTATTTGGCGGCAGCGAGCCGCACACCGGCGCCGACAGCCGAAGTGCTTGCCAAGTGGCGCTTTTTTCAAGGAGAACCAGCGGCAGCAATAGCGCCTAATTAAACCATACGAAGGTGAATTTTTAGCTCCAGCGCCACCGAGGACCCCTGAAGATTGCACTTGAGCACACACACACACAGACAGAGAGACCCAGACACATTCAAACATACGCGGCGGAGACACGCTTCGGCTGCATTTCTGCACCGACTGCGTGACTTGCGTCAGTTTGACTTTGGTCTTTTGGCGTTGTTGTTGTTGCTGCGCTGTGCGAAAACGACCCCGACGCCGACTACGGACTAGCGCAATGACTAAATAAGCCCAGCCCAACTGATGGCGCCCGTGTTTGGCTGCATGCGATTTTCGTTAACGTTGGTAAATTTGAATTTGGCAAATGTCACCAGTGCCGCCGGCACTGCAGTCGGACGCGTTGGCTGCTGTCGCATTATGCAACTGCAGCGCGCAGTTCGTTAGTTCGCCCCACGGCGCCGCGTAGCCAAGTGGTGTTTAAATTTGATTAAATCTGCCGCGAAAATTTCAAGATGAGCGCAAATACGAATTTGCGCCAGCGCGATTTTTATTTACCGCTTTTTTTGCGTGTAATTATTTCGCTGCAGCAAAGGACACGAGACCGGAACGCATGGCGTCAAGGACACTTTCCGGACGCAATTCACTGGCGAATGTTTGCCTTTGCTGTTGGAGTTATTGCGTCGCTGTGTATTTCTCAAAATAACTTTTAGTTAGCACTGCGTGCAGTCGAGCATAAATATTGCAATTTAAATGCTTTAAAATTAGACGCCGACACTCAACAAATGCAAACTTGCTGTTAATTGGTGAAATTTCAATTAGTATTTCGGGTCACTTTTGACAGTAGATGAAAGCAACATTCTATAAGTTGAGAAAAGAAAACAATGATCCAAGTATTGGGTTGGCAAGGAAGTAATTTCGGTTTTTACAAATAACTGACGTTGGGTTTGTTTTGAAGCACTTTTGCTCAATGTTATGGATTTTCCCATTTGATTCCTATCACTTTTAGCTTACTTTAGATGCCAATTGCGCGCAATTTTTTTGTCATTTTAAAGTGGAATGTAAACTGCTGCTAACTTCAAAAATGATAGTTTTTTAAAAAAAGATATAGTTAAAAAAATTCGAATATATATAACCGATTATTTTATGATTACCGAGCCCATACCAATTAACTTTCGCCAATAGGTATGTCTTAAAAAGTCAACTCTTAAAAAGGATCGATTTTAAAAACTTCGACCCCGAAAGGGGGGAAAGGTGGTGGTGAAGCTTATATGGACGTACATTGCTTTCTGGTCGGATTATTTTAAAATTTTGTACATATATACTAAAAAAATAACGAAAGAAGTATTTCAGCCTTTTTCAAAATTATACCTCCAGAGGGTTAAAGGGGGATGGTAAAGTTCATATGGCGGAAATTCATTTTTTCTTGAATCCATTAAAAACTTGGCAAGAATACTCGGTAGTACAAATAAGGAAATTTTTATATCAACGTTCTTCAAAATTCGACCTCCAAGGAGTGGAAAGTGGTTCGTACGTTTGTATGGGGAGCATTGTTTTGAGTTAGTTTTTTTGAAACTCACTATACAGAATTTATAACACAAATAATGAAAATTGGCTTCCTTAACTTCCCTTCTTTTTAGAAAATATTAGCATTAAATCATACTTTAGCAAACAAATTTCATAATAATGAAAAAATCCTACTTTGTTTTTTAAGAAAATATTGGTATTAAATCACATTTTAGCAACCAAATTTCATAATAATGAAAAAATAGGATAACATGGCTCTCAATGGGTTAAACAGGCAAGCCAAACCCATTTTTATATAGAACATTCACAATTCGCGGCATTGGCTTTGTTATTATGGAAGGTTTCATATTTTATGAAAGACTTATGCCAACTCTTTCTATAGTGGACGGACCATGCCCATTTTAAATAGCGTCAATACTACGATATTTTTTCTTGCCGGCTACACCTCTTCCTGGGAGTTACAAGCTCCAACCTCTCACCTCTGGGCACATCAGTGTAGGGTATACAAAATACAATTTTTTGGTTAGAGTAGTTTACGAAAATGCAATTATTTTACAAAATCGCCAGAAATCGCAGAATTGTATTTCATAATGCAAAAAATTAAAGTCCATTTTAGAGAATTACATGAAAAAATGTGTACTAATACCAAAATATATTGTTTTCATAGTTTTAACCCTTTCGACCCCAAAGTTGCCTGAGAGCAACTTCACCTACTTGTCATCTAATTGCAAAAGCTACGATTTATGGGTTTAATTTAAGTAGGCGCCAACAAAATAATATTTTTAGAAGTGAATTCAAAGCAAATGACAAACATTTTACTGTTATCCCCAAAATAATTTCCAATAATTTGCAGCGTTACAGGGAAAGTTTGTGTTCTAATTGAAGTCTACGAATTGGGCGCGTTTGATCAAAACCCTGTTTCTTTAATAATGGTTAAATAAAATCAAAAAGTGATAATTTTGTATTTTTCCATAAATATTAAATAATTTTTCTGTATTTAAAAAATATTGATACAAAATTTATTTAACCCGTTTTAAGCTAAAATTTTTCAAAAGTAAACTAGCTCTAGAACTCTAACAAGGAGGCGTGGCGACTTCAAATGTCGTGTGCAGACTTCTTAGGCAAGTTTTTCATGATTTAAATACCAACAAGTAATATCGAGACACAGGGGAAAATTCGCTGTCGAAAGGGTTAAGGAAAAAAGAATATTTTGTTTTTATTTTTTATACGTTACATAAGTTTAAGTCCTTTTTTTTAATATTTCTTCAAAAAAGTTCCTGTGATGATTTCTTGGACTCTTATAATTCTTATATTCTTATAATCTCCGATTGAAGGAAAACCAGTCTTTTGGTGACATTTTGAATTGTCGACGCTCAACATTGTATTTTATTACAAAACCATAATGCATGATTTTTATTAACTTGTAAATGGTATAACTTTCTCAAAATTTAATAGATTTAGAAATTATTTGAGATCTTGCTTGATGAAACATCATTCAAATGCCATCAATCTTCTATTTTTGTCCCACTTCGAAGCACTGTGCGACCTACCGAAGTTGATGACGCGCCATAATTGCATCGGACAGTCACGTAACTGTGCGAGATAGTGGTGAGGGGTTAAATTTATCACACACAACATTTGGAAATCCCCTAAAATGTCTTAGACTTGTAAAGAAGCTCAATATTTGGCTTCGAATTGAATGAGAATCACTTAGCACAACGAATTAATGTTTGCAATATGCATTTCAACACATTGAAGTCGTTCACCTTTTGAAACAAATCATCACTGCTGATGAAAAATGGGTCGTTTACAATAACAATGAAAGAAAAAGAGAAGAGCACAATGAGAGTAATTAACAAAAATCACATTGATACCTGAATTGGATCTAAGAAAGATCCAGATGTCTATTTGTTAGTTTGCGATATGCATTTCGAAAGCAATGAACTCGACCCTTTTTTGAAACGATTCATCATTGGTAAAGAAAAATGGGTTACAATAGCATTAAGCGAAAGAGAGTGAAGTACAATGAAAGAGAAGAGCACAAACCACATTGAAACCTGAAATGCTGAACAAAAATTGATGATGATGATTGAATGACATCAATTTTGTGGGATTACAAAGGTGTTGTGTATTCTTAATTGTTTCCAAGGAACCAGACAAGCGAAACTAAGGAAAGCATTCAAAGAAAAACGGTCGAACTGACAAACCTCAAATTAATCGTATTCCATTACACATCTTTGGTGTTTTGTAGAAAATTATTGGAGTTTGATTGGTCCAATATAGAGTATGTGAGATTCATTCCAACTAAGCTTGCACCATTAGATTTGAATTTATTTAGAAGGTCGCACAACTTGTTTAATGGTAAAACTTTGAGCCATGACGATGACCTGAAATGGGACTTGATTCATTGTTTAAGGACCAGCTTTAAGTTTCAATTGTTTGCTGATAAGAATCAAAAGTTCTCTGAGCGTGGAATCGTCATTGCCAGATCGATGTCAAAAGATCATTGCATATAATACAAATTATTTCAGTTCAATTAGTTTCATTGTATAGAAAAAAACTGAGTTTTATTTCACACTACAAAACCGAATTTACTTTCTTGCCAACCAAATACAATACTGTATATACACTGTATATATACATACATATGTACAGTATGTGGAAAAAATAAGTTTCCAATTGTATAGTTTTACATTGAAGACTTGTATTCACCCTGTATATTACACGTGATTTTTGTCACTCTCATTTTTTAAAGTACTCACATAGGGGATCATATGAGAGAATTTGGAAAGGTATAACTGTAAAATTAAACTAACGGTACTATTAACTTTCTGTTATTGGGTCACGCGAGCGTTGAAAAAGTAAGTTTCCAACGCAAATAAGTTCCAATTATTTCAACGGAGTGAACGATTTTTTCTCAATATAAATTTTTTGTTAATAAATTCACTTCAATATAACCAAATTGAGGTAAATAGCTCGCATTTGTGTTGAAGTTTTGCTTTTAAAGTGTAATATTGACAACGTCCATTTTTTTACTACAGAGGAATCAAAAGCAGTGAAAATATGGGGCGTTTCAAGCAATTGACTAATGAAGAGCGTAAAGCAATTGTAAGTCTTCATAAAGATGGTCATACGTTGCGATACATTGCCGAAAAATTTGGTAAATCCCACACATCAATTCGTAAAGTGATTGTCGCCTATAAGAACGAGCACAGAGTTCATAGAATAAAACGACCAGGGCGCCCTAAAATTACATCCGAAAAACTCGATAGACGAATTTTGGCAATATCAGAGGCTAGCCCATTAACGTCGGTGCCAAAAATTCATTCTCAATTATTAATCGAAGGCAAGGACCCCCCTCTGTATACACCATACGCAATAGGCTCCGAGCGAGCGGTAAACATGGACGCGTGGCACGCAAAGTTCCGTACGTTAGCAAAGTAAATATTAGGAAACGAATGCAATTTTACGAGGAACATGTATTAAAACCTAAACAATTTTGGAATAACGTACTATGGACCGATGAGTCCATGGTAAGGCTCAAATATTCGCATGGTATGGTTCATGTTTGGCGCAAGGCGGGAGAAGCCCTGTCATACAAATGTACATTACCAACTGTCAAGTCGGTGGAGAGGGGTTTAATGGTGTGGGGGTGCATCAGTGCTTATGGCACTGGTGCAGTAGTAGTTTTGGAAGGCAAGGTGAATGCAGGTGTGTACATGAAAATTCTGAAAGAGACTGCCATACCTGAAGGAAATCGGTTGATCGGCCCAGATTTCGTATTTCAACAGGACAATGCACCTATTCACACAGCAAAAGACGTGATAAAATTCCTTTCTGGAAAAAATATAAACATTTTAAAATGGCCTCCACAAAGCCCCGACTCTCCCCTATTGAAAACGCGTGGGCAATACTGAAAAGTCGCATTGCCAAGGAAAGGCCTCAAAACTTGGAGCAACTCAAGGATTGCATTATCTCAAACTGGAATCAATTTACTCCAGAAGAGTGTCAAAAGCTTGTGGACACGATGCAAGACCGACTTGCAAAACTATCTTTTCGAAATGGGGGACATTGTGGGTATTAAATAATTTGTAAACTTACTTTTTCAACATTCTAATTTGGATTCTTTTAAAACACTTTTGAAAACAACAGCAAGAAATGAGTTTTGTTATGTTTTTCTATTTTTCTTTATCCACTAAGAAGTAACCTTCGAAATCAAGAAATAAATTCCAAAAAATATTTGCAAAAACCAAAAGTATGTGTCTCTTTATTCATATTTACTGATTGGAAACTTATTTTTTCCACATACTGTATATATTATATTTACACTTATATCGAAATTAATTGCTTGCTTGTTTGTTCATTAAAAAAGAATTGTCGCAATTGCAGATTTCAGAAATAAAATAATTGCCATTAAAAAAATATTAAAAACTGCGGTAATGCGTGTTTTTGTGTTTGAAGGCACTTTGAGGTTAAATTATTTGAACAGTTTTAATTATGCAATAAAACATTTTTAAATTTGCCATGCCAAATTTTGCATGAACAATTGAATTATTTGTCAGCTCATTTCAAATGCGCGCATTTAATGCCAAAGCTGCGCCCTGTGAGTTGAGAGCGTGGGGGGAAATTTATTGAAAATTAATGTTAAACCCATTCATAATGTTAAATTCGATTCGGGGAAAATTGAGCTGGTTTTAAAACACCTCTGCAAAATGTTGAAAAGTTTTAGCCGAATTTAATTAGTTCGTCGATTCTTCAATGCTTTTCAACTTTATTGATTTCGCTGCCAGTCGGTGAGTGCACGGCCGCACACGTCTGCAATCCGAACGCAGCCAAATATTTCAATTTATCGTTTGCAATTTTCGCATTTTTGCCAGCGCCCACAAATTGCCAGTTAACCGCAAAAACTCTATTAATATTTCACGACTAAATTTCGCGCGCTGCTGCCTTGGTTCGCGTTGGTGTTGGCGCCGGCCGCCGCCGGAGCTGCGGCCATTTTGACCTAATGAAATTTTTAAGTAATGAGCATTGTTACTGTCGCAACCATGTTGGTGTTTTTTGTTGCTGTTTTCGCAGTTGTTTTTGTTGCGGTGGCTGGCATTGCCAACCGGCGCAGGCGACGAAACTCGATTGCAAACATTTCGAAAATGCAAAATGCAGCCTCACGGAAATTGTGGCCGTGCTTTCGCTCTCGCGCCCCAAAAGTTGGCAAATTAACGTCGATATGGCGCAGTGGCGCGAATGCCGCAAAACCCAAATGTGTTGCATTTGTCATTGGCAACGCACATTTTTGAAAATGCCTAAAACTGCTGTTTTGTTGTTGTTATTTTGTTTATTAGTAGTGCTTCGATTAGTGCGTTTTCGGCGGTTTTTCACTTACCAAATCTCTGCCTGAGCTGACGTAACTCTCCAACGGACTGCAGGGCCGCAGCCGATTGACGCCCAGCGGCCCGCTGCCGATGGCAGTGTGATCGCACAGTTTGGGCGTTTCGTAGTCGTAGATTTCGAGCATCAGCCGCCGCTTGCCTTTGATGCTCATCAGTGCAGTGTTGCCACTCTTTTCGGCGCCGCTGCTCGTCGAGTCTTTGGCGCTTTTGCCGCCGGTGGAAATGTAATTGAGGCTCTCTTTGATGCCGCTTATGCTGCCCGCAGCGCCGCCGCTTTGCTTGGTGCCCGATGACGACGGCTGCTGGTAGCCGCTGTACTTGTTTTCCTGGTTGAAGATGCTGGACTGCGTGGGCCCGTAGATGTACGTGTCGACCGGGTTCCAGGCGTTGTCAATGTTCACGCGCAGATTCTTGCCCAGCTTCGGATTCTGCGCGCTGTAGTAGTAGCTGCCGTAGCTGCTCTGGTTCAGTGTGGTCGGCTTGCCGCCGGCGGCCGACGAAGCAACCGGTGGCGGTGGCGGCGGCTGTCCCGTGGTCGAACTGGTCATCTTAATTGGCACATAAGTGCCGTAACTGTCCCACATGCGGAGGCGCGTTATCCATGGCGGCAAGTCGGCCTGCACAGCGCAGCGTGTCGCGGTCGAAAGAGAGAGAAGAGAAATTAAGAGACGTATGAATGTGTGAGAACAGTGAGGGGGTTCACGTAAAATTTCGTAATATGTTGGAAACTTTTAACTACTTTTAGCCTTTTCGAGTGTTTTAAGATAAGAGTGAGAACCTTAAACTATCTACTTAAGATCTTAAAAAATCCTTAATAAACAGAGACTCAGGTTTAAAAAGGTTAAAAGTTATTTAACAGACATAAAATCAGTTGTGACAATCAGCAAAGTTCCTGTGACAGTCACAAGAGCTAAATGACATCGTAAGCGAATGTGAATGACAATTTTGAATCAGAAATTGTAACGGTAAAACAACATTCTGATAGTCACAAA
This sequence comes from Melieria picta, assembly GCA_964056695.1. NCBI lineage: Eukaryota > Metazoa > Arthropoda > Insecta > Diptera > Ulidiidae > Melieria > Melieria picta. Next base: position 17,205,548 of record OZ057399.1, read on the forward strand.
CATTCTGATGGTGTACAACTTTGTTGTTATAATCACGTTGTTGTTTTTTTGTTAGGTTTTTCTTAGTCAAAAATATTTTTGTGACAGTCATAAATGATTGTATCACAGTCATAAATGGGTGTGCTAGTCATAAAAGCAGTTGTGATCATTAACAAAGTTCCTGTCATAGTCACAGAAGTTAAATGCCACCGTCAGTTATTGTATATGTATGACAATTGTGAATCAGAAAAAGTTATAGTAAAACAACATTCCAATAGTCACAAAACATTCTGATGGCTTACAACTTTATTGTTAATATTATGCTCGTGGTTTTTATTATGTATTTCTTAGTCCCATGATTGCCTAACAATCATAAATGATTGTCTGACAGTCATAAATGGTTGTCGGACAACCTTAAATGGTTTTGTGAAAGTCACAAGCACTTTCAGGATAATTACAAACGCATTCGTAATGCCCACAAATGTATTTGTGACAGATATAAAATTTGCAACAGTCACAAAAGTTGTTTTAACAGCCCCAAAAGTTAGTCAAATAGTTTTTGTGATAGTCACAAAAGTTCATATGATAGTCAAAATAGTTTTTGTGACAGTCACAAAAGTTCACATGATAGTAAAAAAGTTGTTGTGACTGTCACAAAAGTTCATATGATAGAAAAAAAGTTGTTGTGATAATCACAAAAGTTCTTTTGGCAGTCACAAAGGTGCTGTGAGGGTTACAGTAGCTACAAGTCACAAAAACGATCAGTAACAACAATTGTGACAGTCACAAAAGTTCATATGAGAGTCAAAAGAATTGTTGTTATAATCACAAACGTTTTTGTGGCAGTCACAAAGGTGCTGTGATGGTCACAGAAGCTTTAAGTTACAAAAACTATCAGTCACAAAAATTTTGAGAGCTACATCTGCAAGGTGAAGAAGCTCTAACCCATGACTTATACCAGGGGGTGTGAAAATCTGAAATTTTTGGATTCAGTTCTCTGTGTGGGCGTAATTAAAAGTTGATATATGTAAGCGTACAGTTAGAGTTCATTTTTGAGAAAAGTTATTCAGTTTTTTATTTATTTTCTAAACACCCGCTATGAACTTTTTTCCAGACGTGACAGATGAAGCTCTTTAGGTAGATATGAAATTATCTATTACAAGTCAAATGCAGACGCGACCATTAAAAGTCATCTTAGATAGCGGAAAGTTTTGAGAGTAGACTTGTTTGACCAATCTTTGCATTAATTTAAATAAATACTGCGGAATAAAACACTGACAATCCGACACATGCACATACATACACACACACACACACACATGTGGCGCGGGTGGAGCGTGCCGCCCCCTAATGTCGCCATTACAACGGCAACAACGGCCGCCGGGGACACATTTGCCTTGCTGCAGTGCAGACGTGCGAATAAAATGAAATCTCTATTTGCGCGCAAATAAAGAGCAAGAAAACAAAGGAGCGAGACAGAGCGACAGATGCCTCAAACGAGGCGTGAAAAGTAGGTCTTTGAAATTAGCCGGCGGCACGACATCAGGCGCGAAAGTGTCGCTTGAGTGTTAAACTATTTTGAAATTTGCTCCAGTTACTCATAAATGCGTATGAGAGCTTAGAAAAACTTTATGCAAAAACTACAACTGCAACTGCAGCTGGAAAACATTATTTTAATGAATGTGCAAATGCGAGTCGGCGGCGTTAGCTGGGCCATGTTCATGTCCAAAAGGATGTTGGAGGAGCAACGAATTGTTAGAAGGCAATGTAGAAGTCAGAAGACGTCGACGAAGGAGCGGATTAAGTCTGCGTTGTGTGGGACAACTCGAGGAGAGGATATCAGCGTTTGATGTGAGGACAGATGCAACAGGCAAAGTAAAATATCGGAAAGAGATCAGATCGGGTTTGGATGTTATGAAAACAAAACCATTAGGAACAATAAGGTCAAAGGTCAACGGGTTTTGACCCCTCAAACGCCAAAATATCTGTTTGATACAAAAATTTTGGGTGGCAAAGTTGTTTTTACTTAAATGGTATTTGACTCAAAAGTTGTGGATCTGCTATTAAGTGGATTTAAAAAACATTGGGACTCAAAAGGTTTGATGGCCATACAAAAAATTTGAATGAATTGTACCAAATAAAGCAAAGGAAATATGGTTGGTTAGGTCACACGTTAGCTTCGCGGGTTCAAATGGCATCCAAAAGAGTAAAAATCGTAGGAATCGAAAAAAAAATACCGGAATTGAACAAAAATAGATCTGAGTGACTTGAAGTAGGTGGAATATCTTCAAAAGATACAACCGAAGCCGTATTCGATGTATGCCGGATTCTTGCCGACTAAAAACCACACCCTGTCTTCAACCCGTGGTCCCTACTGAACTTCCAGGAAAAGGGGTGTGACCTATCACATGATAAGAAGACTACTCAGCAGCATCACTGGTTTGAATGGAATCCACAAGATAGTTCAAATTCTGTATGACCGAAAAATACTTGAAAGAAGTCGATCCGACGAAAACTATAGAAATTGCTACCAACATTAAACGGAATGTAAAACGAACAACGATTTAAAAATGCGTCAGATGAAAAAAAACTTAAGTATAAAAAATTAAATTTTAGAGATTAATATAATATTTTAAAATTCTCTTGATGGTCACACTTTTGTCAGCGGTTTTCCCCCGACTCGAGGGCTTCATCCCTCAAAGTACACGTACTTCTTCGACGGACTCATGGTGATATCTTTCAATGGGAGATTTCACTTTTGGGAATAGAAAAGTATCTGCTGGGCCATAACAGGGAGTCAGCTTGGTGCAATGTGGTCATGCAAATTTGAATGCCTTACTTAGAAACTGCCGTTTGTGACATGTTTTTATACTTAAACTCATGTTCAACGTCTTCGTACCTAAATTGTCCCTCTTCTTTCCCCCCACCCAGTCTAGTACAATTTTTTATGGTGTGCCGCTGTTCAATCGCTCGCTTCATTTTGTGCTTGCACCGAGTCACTCGACAGGAGTCCATTAAAAACTCTATTTAGCGACTGACGCTTAAAGGCGTTTTGAAGGTCAGAACCTCACCACCTCTGCCCAATTGGATCTTCATCAATTCTGAACATCATCAAAGCAACGCTTGTATCATCATTCAAAGATTTTCAGCGGCCTTCGCGAGATTCATTCACAGGAAAATATTTGGTTTGGATTCTGCGAAATCACTTCGAGACGGTCACAATAGATGATGCATTCTTTCCATATGCTAGTTGGCACTCAAGACATATTTCCTCAGAAATCTTTGGATAATGGCAAAATGAATCTCTTGGTACTGGCTTCGTGGCATTAAGTTTGCATTTTCCTGCTTCTAAGTGATTTTACTGTTTGCTGTGAAACTTCAAATGAAAAATTGCAATACTTTGATTTGACATTTTGGCATTTTTTGATTTGACAAAAAAACAATATTCCGCGTTGTCAACTAAGGGTTAGTTTCTCCGCATAATATTTCATTATTGCAGGAGGTATACTTAATATTTGTTCTGGGTAAACCTTTGAGAGACAATAGAACCTTTTAGCGTCCCAGCATTTTGACATTCAACGACACAGTCGCTGAGGCACATGGCACATGTATTGAAGGGATGGAAGGAGGTGGCGGTGGAACTATGCTATTTTCAGTTACAACTTAAAGCTGCAGCTCTTCAACTCTAATATCCATTAAACACTTCAGTCGGCAACAAACAGCAAACTGATTGCAAAAACTTACGAGCCCGACAATGGATGCCGGTGCAGCAAAACACTAGAAAACAACACTTTCGCAGCTGAACTCTCCGGTCAGTGTTGAAGCCATAAGACACCCACGAGAGAGAGTCCAAGCTTCCAGCACACACACACACACACACACACTGCACAACGCAACAATGCAATTGTAAAGCAACGCTGTCGCCCGAGCGGCGAGGCGAGGCGAGGCGAGGCAAATGGCAGATGCCACGCTCAAACATAACAAACTAACAAAGTAGGAGAAGTTGCCGGACAGCAGCAGCGACTCAAATAGAATGCAATGCAAGGATATAAAAATTCTATTATACGTAAAAACAATAACAATAACAAAACACAACAAAATACAAATGGAAGCAAACCGAGAAAACAAGGAGAAACAGAAAATCTGAAAACTGAGCGCATTCATGCTGGAACTTAGTGACTTGCCAGCTGGCCAACTCAACAACTCGCCCGCACACTCGGAGCGCTTATGAAGTTGGCGAATTGAGGGCAGCGAGCGAAAAGAAAGTGAATGTAGAAATAATGGTTTATTATGAAGTGAGGAGTAGAGCGCATTGCGCTGAGGACGCGCACGAACAAAAACAAAAGCAGTGCGCTTAACAAGGAGGTGGCGAGCTGGAAGCAGTTGAGGTGGCTGCACATGTTCGCAGTGACATACGCACACACACATACACATTTATAGTTATTTCAGGAGCGTAGTTAGCAAGTGGTGAATTTGGGGCTCAACAGTTAAAGTGTTAACCGGCGTTGCTAGATGGCAACATGCAACTAGTTAGGTGAACTCTGTTTTTAATTAAGTTATCGATTGTTACGTAATATTTACTTTGTTACTTATCCATTATGCTGTTCTTTATTAGTCAGTAAGCAAACAATTGTTCTTTGCCTAATTATAAATAAATTAAATGAAATGAAATAAAAAGCCTGATCTGTCTACGGTTCCAAGAATCAATATTTTTGGTCTAAGGACTAGCTTGAAGTTTTGAAAAGTATTTTGAGATAATAAAACTAAATACCTCAGTTTGATCTGATTTGGCCTAACCTAACTTAACCCTTTCGCTATTTTGTTGCCATATGGCTACATGCTGCTTTATGGACGTCTGAATCCTTTATGGTTTCAAGATTACATTTGTTTGTTCATGCGTAGAATAATTTGAAGTTTTAGAAATAATACAAAATTAATAAACTGAATATTTAAGTTTAAAGAAGAGAAATATACAAGTTTTTTGAATGTAATATATTTACATAGAAAAGGAAGAAGAAGCAAAAAAAATAACTTTTATTTGGACTTTTTACTTCAATTCAGATAAATTTTTTTAAAATTATTTTAGTTGAAGTAAATGAAGAAATATTCGATTTTTAGTTATGCGTAAACAATTTTATTTTTAAGTGATTACACCGTGCGACAGCATTTTTCACACCGGGAAAAATGCATATGTGCGTGAAACTAGAGACCAAACATATTAATACTGCGTACTCAATTTTCAAAGGACCTTTTTCATATCCTTTTTTTTACAAATAGGTAAAAAATCAATTTTATTTAAATTCATTAGCCTTTGATCTTTCATTTGATATACATATCGCCATATTCCAACGAGGTTATGTATTTTTTATATTTTTTCTATTTTGTATCCCTTTCAAAATTTTGACGTCCTTTTAAAAGGACAAAGGATGTAGAAATGAAAAACTGAGTACGCAGTATTACTACAATATATTTGGTCTCTAGTTTCATGCACATATGGATTTTTCCCAGTGTGAAATTTTTTTTGTATTTTTGTCACACGGTGTTATTAGAGCTACAACGATATGGTTGCTGTCATATGGCAACACTCTAAAAAACTGGGTTAGATAATAAAAATTAAAAAAATTTTTATGGAATGGTGTTAATATAATCACACAGAAGCCTAAATCGATAAAATTCAGACTTTAACTTTCTCCAGTAAGAACCTGTAGCGAAAGGGTTAATCTAACCTTTCTTTATTTTTAATTATATCCGCATCGAAGAAGGGCATTTGGAACATTTGGGACCCCCAAGATTGTCTCCTATGCGCTTCTGAACTCTTCCCCCTCTTCATACTACTTTAACTACTACATAGATATGTACATTCCGGCTCGATTCAAAGAGTTGATTCGAGGGCGGGCGTTGGTGAAAGTGGGAAGCGCGCACTCACGCGGTGACAGCGACCGACGCGAGCACACACCTTGACATGATTTTTGTACGGTAGCCATTGTTGTTGCTGTCGTTGTGTTTGTTGTTGTTGTTGCACTTGTATATAGTCCGCTTGTATGGCAGCTGGGGTGCATATTGTTTGCCGCACAGCCATCGCATACCGGCAACAACGTGTGTCAAGTGACGCACTTGGCATGCAGCACGATGCGTGGCGCCAAAATCTCATTGCAATTCTGCAGTTTGTATTTTTTTTTCTTAATTACATGAAACTTTTTAATTGAATGACAAAAACGCGCAGGCACCGAACAAGGAGTGCACGGTGCGCCATGCAGAACTAACAAAACGCCAACACGATGACACCAAACAGCAAACAACACCAGCGGCAGCAACAATGGAACAACAGCAACACAGCAACGACAACGACTGCTCGATGCAGGACAACGAGAGCGGCGCAGCGGCAGCAGTTGGCGGCCACACCCGCACCGGTACCGGCCCCGCAGCGGTAACAACCAGCGACGAGCGGATGGCAACGGCAGCGTTGAACGCAGCTCGTTATAAGTCATTCACACACTTTGCACTGCTTCAAATAAATTTATGCATGCAACTCTGTGCAATAGTGTCACACCCTGTGTGAATGTGTGTGTGTGTGAGTGTGTGTGTATGACAAGCTCGCCGGCGCTCCAACGGGTACATGTCCGCTGTCCGCCGTCGTTGTGCGCGCTACTCGGCTGGCGCGTGTGTGCCACTTACCCGGCCCAGCGTGTTGTTGTCGTGTATCGCCTGCTGCAGTATCTGCAGATTGTAGCTGGTGAACGATAACCAAATCAGGTCGCCAGGATACCCGTGGAAGTGGTACGTGCACGTTGTGTTCGGCGGAAGCGTGTGACGCGGACTCACGATGCGCCCCATCCGGCCGCGGCGAGAGAACAGCACATCGTCTGAAATGATACAACAACATCAACAGTAATAACATGCAAATAAAATTATATTACTTAATTTATTGCATCGAGCGTGAGCAGTGTTTGTGTGTGTGTTATGTGTGTGTGATGTGTGTGTGTGTCTGTGCTGCGCACAACCACAGATATAATAACAAATGCGTTTAAATTGCGGCAGACGATTTATTTGAGTTTCATTTTCAATTAAGAATTTAAAGCTGCCGCGTCCCACTGTGCACGAATCGCTGCTGTCCCGAGATGACCTGCTTGTGACATACACTTGAAACGCCCCGGGAATTGTTTGCTAATTATTTATAAAATGGAGTTTTGAATGTGGCAGGCAGGCAAGTTCAATGCACGTCTGTTTGAATGCTGATTTAGGTATGGAAAATTCGTAATAAATAAGTAGAGTTCACTCTTCATAGCATTTTAGGTGTACAGATGCTATCGTAGCAGTCTGTCGCTGCAACTGCTCTCGGGAACATTGCGAAAATTCAAAAATTGCTACGATAGCAACTTTACACCTAAAATGTTATGAAGAGTGAACTCCGCTCGTTTGTTTTTGTTGCCTAGTAGATTCGTTTTGTGAAGTACAAAATTGCAATATCTTATATGGAGTCTCAAGGTCAAACATGTTCAGTTATATCTCTAGTCTCAATTTTGGGCTTCATGGACGCTTAAACTTTACTAGTCAGATTTATTTCCTTACGGCTTTGATACAAAAATGTTGAAATAAAAAGTCGTAATGTTTGTTTAAAAAAAAGTCAAACAAAAGAGAGAGAAATTTGAAAAATTATGTGGTAATGCTCACAAAATTTAACAATCTTAATTAACATTAAACATTAAATGTTAAACATTGAAAATGAAAGTGAAATTATTTATTGTTGCCTAATGTCCTGTTCAGACAGACAAATAAATTAAGGCAATTTAGTTCTAAATTAAGTTTATCGCTTTTGCTGTCCACACATCTCAATTTAGCTTAAACCTCAATTTAGCTGTTATCGAGAATGTTATCATGTTTTGGTTTCACGGAAGAATGCTTTTTTTCCTATTTTTGTACAAAAAACGTTCTTAAAAACATTTACTGAACATTTAGTAATTTATTTACTTAACTATTTATTTATTTATTTATTTTAGTATTTTTTTTTTAACATTCCTGCTGATGCACACAATTTTGGTTCGATCAATTGTGAGTGAATTTGTTTATCGATAACAGCGCGACTCAGGATTGCATGGCGAAGCGAGCTCAATTTATGATCAATTTAGCGCTAATTGCATTTAACTTAATTAAGATTTTTGTATGTCAATTTGAGTTCAATTTAGAGCTAAATGGAAGATAAATTGAGAAAATGTCTTAACCCATTAAAGCCAGGTACCAGTTCCGCCCATACGATTTTGATAAAATTTCATACACGACCTGGAATTGACCCAGAATGATCAGAAACAAAATTTCAGCTTTCTATCTCTGCACGTTGCTGAGATATTCATTGGGTATTTTGTACCCATTACGCAGCAATAGTAGCTTTTTCCATATTTTTTAAAGTAATCAGCTAAACACGTGAACAAAAGATGTATTGTTTACAGGTGAGTTAGGAGGCAGATTTTTGTGAGGTTCTAGGGCCACTACGTTTCGCCACATTTTCCACTTCCGGAAAATTCACAATTTTTGGAGTTTGGGGGGTGACCTCCACTAGACTAAGGTAGTTCAATCTTTACCCCAACCATCCCTATCAATGATTTTGAGATATCTCTACCACGAACTTTTCTGTAATTTTTTTAAAAAGTCAGTTTTCATGAGTAAAATTTTACCCATTAGGCAGCAATGGGTTAATTACGCAATTTAGCTGGCTCTCTGAATGGGGTATAAGTTGGGATACGATTTCACGATCCTCTGACTGGATGTGCCTTGTACTAACTACTGAGCGGCGGCAACAGTCATTGCCTGTACCAATGCGACCTATAAATCACGTGCGGGTTGACGGAACACTATTCTTTGGGCCCTATTTCTGTTAGGACAATTTTTAGTTCTCGTTTTTTTGCCTCGTTAAGAACATTCAAGGTTCTTTAATATATTCTTTGGTTTTTTCTATGCACTACGCTTAAAACTCAATGCGTAGTCTCGCGTTATGTCTTTTCCTGAATGGCCGGATGGCTAAGCTTTGACTGACTTAACCTAAGCCTGACACCTAAAGTGGCATTCTTTAAAAAATACAAGGTTTATATTTTGAACTGAAAACTATAGAGTTGAAATCAATTCATATCAAAACCAGGGTTACAACTTTGTTGTATAAATGGTTAACATATTAAACAAAGCTTTTCCAATGGCCACCACCTTCCGGGCGGAAACATACTCCATCAAAATCGTCTGGCACACATATCTACATATTGTCCAATAGTCAGGCAGTCCAAAAGGCACTAGAAACCTATTCGACTACCTCAAAGCTGCTGACAAACTGTCGCAATCTCGTAAATTAACCGGACAGGCACAACTTCGTAGAGTTTCACTGGATATCAGAGCATGAGGGACATGAGGGCAATGAACATGCAAATGCCATGTCGAAATTATTCTGTGGACTACCAAGAAAACACATTCAGGAGTGGCTACAAAAATGGGTAGACCAGGAATGCGTTGACCAATGGAGCCATTCAAGATGGCAACGGCAGGTAAAACAGTTCCGAAAGCGGAAACAAAAATTCTGAAAATCTCAAAAATATGGCAATGTCCTTCTCGGATGTGTGCAGGTGTGGAAGTTAAAACCTCAGATAATGTTGAAATTTATGAATAGCCTAAAATGTATAGCATTAATTTTAAAGCTGCAAAGTGTTCCTTAATATTTTCATTTGTTCTGGATACATCAAAAACCTAAAGGTGACTAACTAAAAAAATCGCGGAATGCGTCTTTTCATTAAACCAGAAATTGATTGTCACGACAGCCTTGCAGCCTCTCCACGCGGCTCTGCTTTCATGTTTACACGCGCATAAATATGTATGTACTTCCTAGAGATTGCAATCCGGGGATCCCGGACAATTTCAGTACCGAAAAATCCCGGGATTGTCAAAATCCGATCCCGAGACATAAAAATTGCTTACTTTTTGCTTTTGTCACCTTAATTTCGAGAAAGAGCAAACCTTCTTATTTAATACAAAAAATAAATAAAAATAATAAATAACAAAAATAAAAATAAATAAATAATAAAACTGCCTGTGACGTTTAAATAAGTTTAAACGCAACAATAGCCCTGTTTGTAAAAATTTGCCAGTAGCTAAAATCAGGAGCAAGCTTACGCTCCCAAAAATGAATCAATTCGTCCAAAAAGTAAACGACCAGAAATTTCTAAAAATTAATGTGTGACTTGTCACAACACAGGGAAAAGGGTGTAAATAAGAGGGTTTAATAAAGAAAAGGCTGATATAAAAATGTAGTTTGAAGTTTAAAGCTATAAGGAAACTTGAATTATTGATATTACTCACACGGAATTTTACTTATTTTGAATAGCTAAAACTTCCAAGTGGTATATGAATATTTACCTACGATTTTACCTACTAGTATTGAACCAGAGAGATGCTTTTTATGAGCAGGTTTGCCAGGGTTTGGCAATTGAATGCATTTTTATGTTATTTGTCATGAATATTTTGTATTTAGTTTCAATTAGTGTCCGACCGAAACATCTTTTTTGGGCCGAAACCGAATTTCGGTTTTTGTGTTTAATATTCGGCCGAAACCGAAACATTCTAGTTGAAATAAAAATCACCATATCAAGCATTTTTTTCAACAAACGAATTTTACATTAAGTAAATAAAGAACAAACAAACAAACATAACATAAATAAATAAATACTTATTAATAAAAACAATTTATTCATTTTTTATAAACATAAACATGAAAAAATCACCCTTTCGTACCTTACTCGCTAATATTCAAAATTAAATAATTTAAAATTAAATGCTAAGAAAAAAGTTTATTTACATTGCACTATGGTCCAGAAGACCGATTTTTTGGCATAAAATCAGGGGAAGGAGCTAGAGCGCTGAAATTTGGCACATACGCTTTTCATATATTCCTAAGACTTCTGTAATTTGGGCGAAATCCGACCACTGCCACGCCTACTTCTCATAGAAATAAAATATTAAAATTTGTTTAATACGTGAATGCTTCAATGGTTGATAAAAACGGAGTTTATTTGATGTAAAAAATGGTAATATAAAGTAAAAAATTTCATGTTTTTAATGTTTACTTTAAGGCAAACACAAACGGATTTTCTGACAGCTGCAAATTTGTCTGCAAAAAACATTAAATATATGCATAACTGAGATTTTTGAAAGGAATTACGTTATAACCATACATTAATCCAAATCATGATCATCATCAACTTCCAGCTCAAAAGAATATTCAGAAAACATCTCCATATCGTTGTCCGAATCGCAATTTCTATCATCGAAATCGTGATGCGATGTAGACGCTATGTCTAAATTAACAGGAACGGCAGGCAACTCCAAAAGTTCAATAACTGCATGCGGAATTGTTTGGATTAATCTATTTTTATTTCGACTATTTATGCAGATACTTGACAACCAGGGGTCAGAAGAATCCATTAAAATATGCATTAAAAATATCTTCGTTTTTGAGGTTAATTGATTCTGAAAACACACATTATTTTGAACATTCGCCAAAATTCGCAGAATTTTAAATTGCCCCATGAAAGTACACATTATCACCTTTCACCAGTTAGGTTGTTTAATCAAAAGCCATCGTAAGCAACCAAAGTTTTACTCCACAGAACACAAACACGATTGTTGAATTTACACGACAAAACCACAAACTTATTTGTAATTTAATTTCATTCACAACACTAACTAAACAAATACTGGATATTACGTTTTATACTAAATACCTTCAGAATTATTCTCCATTTTGGAAAAAAAATTGTTTTGTAATCTTTAAAAATTATGAGCACTTGAACTTGAACTTAATAATCTTCACACGAAGCACGAAAGACATATGATTGAAAATGTCAACATTAAACGAACGGTAAATAAATAGGGTTGCCACCTGCCCATACAAAAATTAGTTTTTTGAGATATACAAAGTATTATTAATAATATGCATTAACTATATTTTTTTGTAACGCAAAAAAAAATTGACTTTATGCCAAAAAACTGGTCCGCTGGACCATAGTGCATTGGTGGCATCCCAATTACTCCTCCTTTCACTATATATCTGCTACACAATAAAATGTAAAAAAATATTCTAGAAAGTTTCGGTTTCGGCCGTTCGGCCATTTTTTGGCCGAAACTGAAATCGAAACCACTTATTTGGGCCGAAACCGAAACCGAATATTCGGTCGGACACTAGTTTCAATGTAATTTAACACAGAATTGTATTTTATACGATAATAAAAATTATTTGATTGAAAAAGACGTCTGATTTAGTTCCTTAAAATAATATATTCAATGGCGAAAAGAATTCCGGCATCCATTCAATCCCGAAAAAATCCCGAAATTGCAAAACTGGTCCGCGATTGCAATCCCTAGTACGTACACATATTTACATTGTTGTTATTGCAGCCATTTGCATTATCGAACAGCGAGCAGATGAATAAACGAGCAGCTTAACGAATGGCGCTCGACTGGCGTCGGGCACCAGGCCAACCAATCCCGCTATGTAGTCGACTATGCCACAACAACAATTTTCGCCATCACCTGTCAATCGAACGCACTTCGAAGCGAAAACACCGCACAACGGCAAAACAACGAACACGAAACTAACGCTTTCATTGTGTGCGTGTGTTTGTGTGTATGTGTGTGTGTGTGCGTGCAGTAAGCTGCGCTAAATGTCTCGCTGCGACGGCTCTTATCGAACAGTCCTAATCTTGCCACTTTTGCTTTGTTCGCAGTCATGTCAACAGCTGCAAATTGGTACAACGCCTCCCTCGCGCCCACACCTCCCCTCCTCTTCCACTTGAACTGTAATAAAAGGCGTTAAAGTTGGCTGCCGTTGCTGTGGCACTTGTTGGCGCGACGACTGAGCCGAATTAGGGACACGCCGCCAAGTAAAGGAATTTCTTGCTGGCACCTCTTGTCGATTGGAATTCAGTTGAATTTAGTTTTTAATTTGTCACAGCAACGAGTGGAACTTTCATTAAAGTTGAGTGCCAGCGTCGGGCGAGAGGGTGAGAACTGAACGTTGAACGTCGGGCAGACGACATCCAGCGAAAGGGAATACTTTATTTGCACACACCTGCATGTGTGCATAAGTGCAGATGTATGCATATGCATGACGACTATTCATGTTTGTATGTATCTGGGTTCCTGTGTGTGTGTGTGTGTGTGTATGCATGTGAATGAGGCAAACGAGACAAATGCGCGCTCGCAGTGGTTAATTTAATGACAACGACGCAAGTAATAATTAAAGTAAAATATCTGTAGGGCAAATAAGCAACGCATTCAAGATGAAATGGCAAATTTTAATGACTACTAACTGAATGCTCGATGTTGTTTCGCGCTGCAAACTGTTCCATTCGTCAATTATTCATGAAATGTGCTTTTATTTTGTGTTGGTTGAGTCAGAATTGGAATACACGACGCTTTGAAAGATTTACCTGACCTGCTTTCTAGCATTTGTTGAAAATTTAAAGAAATAACGAAAGTAAGTAGAACTTAATATTTGGACTATTCGTATGGTTCGCACTCATTTAGAAACTAGAGGCAAAATAAGGATTGTTAGTGGAACTCTGAACTCTTCAGATGCTTACAGATTTCAGTCGAATAGTCCTGACGGTTAATGAATTCTGTTAGCCAGAAAACAGCATATAACTATTAATTATATACCAGACGAAGGGATGCCAGCATTACCAGATACCTAGTAATATTAGAAAGAGATCATTTCGAACTATATGCGGTTCAATGAATTTGTAACGAGTACTTTTCTTCAATATTTTCATAACCCTGTCAAAGAAGGCAAGAAGTCCCTGCTGGACTAGCCAGGTTCCAGCGGTAACCAAGACAACAGCAAAGGACATGCTTCTGAGTATTCCTTATACCTCTTTCTTACATTTAATGACACCGATGATGCATATCCTAGATAGAACACCCATAATTGATTTGAACCTCTTCGATAGCACAAAGTATGATTTTTGATCCAAGACTTGTATTACATTTTAGCAACATCTCTTCATATTGTCTTTCAGAACATCTCGTCGCCTGAGAAAACAAATGTCGTATGGCTTACTAGGCTCAATGGAACATACGACATTCGTTTTCTGAGGCCACAATCTGTAGAGGTTCGAAGAGTTAAATCTGAAGATACATCGTCAATTTGTTATTTCGACAGAAGAATGCCACTAGTTATGATTGTCGAGGGCCATGATTGATTAGGGTGACGATGTATCCGACATTCAATTAGCGCTAATGCGCAGTTTTGAAACCAGTCTCTCGGAACTTATCTGCAGGTACTGCTTATTCTGAGAAACTGGCGTTCAGAAAGTTTAGCAAATCGCAGATTTTTCTGCTAGAGATTTCCTTGACCTTCTCGATAGAAAAGGTTTTCCTAGCAATTTCGTTCCCCTTGTTGCTAAAGCCGGGCATGTAAGGACAGTGAGAGAGGAAGTGCTTGATAGTTTCCTTCTCGACTGGATCGACACAGCTACGGCAGCTGGTGGTTGTAAGTTGGCTGAATGCTCTTCTACAGGCCAGTAGCCTGGAGAGTCTGACCAGATTAATTGGTTTTTTTGCCAGTCTGTTCGTATTTAGTTTTTAGTTGCTCAGTATTTTAGTTTTCTCGTATATCGGCCAAATTATGCCAATCCTGCATGTGTCCAGTCTCTGCCATTTCCTACCTGCCTTAGCTAGGAGGTCTTTTAGAGATCCATTATAGGTGTACTTACGAGGTACTATTTGGATATGCAACATCGGTGACATAAAATGTCACAGATGAAACAGGTGTAAGGAAAACTCTGGAGTATGTTCTTTGCTACCGGCAGAGGCTTCTTGCCTTCTTTGGCAGAGTGAAGGAAATATTCAAGATAGAAAAGTACTCGTTACAAATTCATTGAACCGTACATAGTTCGAAATGATTTCTTTCTGGTGTTAAAGGGTGATTTTTTAGCAACTTTCTTGGTGAATGGTATTAAAGTGCGCTCCTCTACAGCGTCTCTCTGATCAAAAGCGCCACCTTTTCTTGGCTCTAAATATGCCAAGGAACCCAAATGAAGGTAATTGTTGATACGTGGAGCCGTTCCAAAAGGGCCTTCGTGCAATTTCGGACGAGTTTGGAGAAAACGATCTGTGATCTAAAGATCTTTTGATGATTCTTTCTTTAAAGGTGCTGTCTGCTGCAGCCAACCTGCAGGCTTCCTGAATTCGCCTGGAACACACTGAATTTAGTCGGAAGTTTGTTTGATTCACTGATCCACAGCTCTAAAGATTAGACATCAGAGCAGGGCCGTATTTTACTGATTTTATATTTATTTTATATAAACTTATTTGTCAATTAAATGTTGAATCTGATTGTAAGATTCTCATTTTGTTGGATTTTTACACAAAATTACATAAAATCCATTATTTTCAGCTATGTGTATGTACTGTATGTGCTTTATGTCTTAAACGGTTGGAGATCACGTTTTAATTTTTTTTGTGGAAAATTAGTACATTTGAAGCTTTAATTTAAGTGAAAAGAATTAAAAAAAAAAGTGTCGAAGTTACTCAAACATCGATTTGAAATTTTCACTTCCGGTTTACTATACGTAAAAAAATTTAAATTTAGAATTCGACAAAAACAAAAAAACAACAACTTTTTTACTATAAGAAACAATACTTTTTAGTTTTTTTTACAAATTAATTGATAAAGATAATAAGCATCCAAAGCATCCATTTTCCTGGGCGTCCAGTGCAGTCAGAGAACTTAAGAAACTGCCTAATCCTGGCTGTTCTTCAAGTCTCTCTATTATGAAACGCTCTAAACAAAATGGTGACTTTAACATTGCGATAGTTTTGTGCAATAGAATGTAGCCATAAATCAATATGACTGATTCAATCTGAGTGGCTTATGACTTTTGATTCAAATTAATCATCAACGTGCCGATGGCTGTTCTATCGTGACACGACATTTCAATTTCATAATGCACCTAAACTTGTCATTCCAACCCAAATACACACTGATCTGTAAGCACACACACACACACACACACACACATAAATAGTGAGCTTATTGCGAATTTGCGAAATTATGCGCTTAATGCTGCAGACACACCCACAACAACAACAATGCAACTGGCATTGCCATCAAATTCATCGGCGATGCTCGCAATTGGGGACTAATTGTAAGTGGCGCTGTCGCAGCGTGCAAAGCCGCTTCCCAACAGTCGATACGCCGATTGTGACGTAATGCTGTACACATATAAATAACACATCATTGTTCATTGTACTTGGCATAACTGTAACGTTGCTTAGTTCGATTGGTGTGCGGAATTAAATTCATTAAACTAATGCTCGACATGTTGGCAAACGGATCAAATGTGCGCCCAAAGTTGAATATTCAATTAAAGATAAATGGCATTTTGCAATTAAATAACTATAGTTACACATAAATACTGGGTGCATGTGGTGCAGGCTAGTAGTGCGTTTCGCATATCGTTGATTTTAACCGCCGGAAGCAGTAAAGCAACTCACCAGAGTGTCCAACATAGTCAAAATGGCGGCATTGTGGTCTCATTCTCGATTCTGGGCTATCTATCTATCTATCCATCTATCTATCTATCTTACACCTACAGATTGTATGGTGAGAAGAATTAAACTTTAACCCTTTCTACCCCACAGTTGCCTGAGCAACTTCAGCTATTTGTCATCTTATAGCAAAAGTTACGATTGATTTATGGGTTTAATTTAAGTAGGCACCAACAAATTAATATTTTTAGAAGTGAATTCAAAGCAAATTACAAAAATTTTACTGTTATCCCCAAAATAATTTCCAATAATTTGCAGCGATGCACAGTGATTCGACTCCATAAAATCGCGGGACAAAATTAGAAGGAGTAGTCCGTTCGTCATAAAATTTGGTATATTTACTAGTTAACCATGGTCTGCTGAATTGAAATCTCCATTTTGTTTTTCTTAAACTGTTCTAGTTTGGCAATGCCTGAGACATAAATTTGCAATTTTCGCCATTTTTTGTGAGCTATAGCTCCAAGTGTGTTGGCTAGATTTTTCAGATTTTACATTTAATCGGTAACGTCAACATTGATAATTGCAAAGAGTAACAGAAATTGTCTTAGGACCCTTTAGTTTTGCAAAAAAAATTATAATAATAGATGTATGTTTTGCTTTTTTGCAGTTTTCTCAATTTTTCATGCTGATTGCATACTTTTAGGGATGAAAAAAAGAAATGTCAAAAAATAGGTGTTTAGACCACTCTTCAAATAGAATTATTTTCTGAAATCGGAAGATATCGGAGGATGTAATTACATTATCCGACAAAGAAAGAATGCTGCTTAAAATAAAAAAATTCAGGAACATACTTTCACATACTTTATAGATATTTTCCTCTAAGTTTTGGCAATTTTCAGATTTTTAATTTAGAAAAATATTTTGAATTAAAAGTGATTTAAAAGCCTCAGCTTTGCAAATTTTGAGAAAACATTAAAAGCGAAAATGGCCACATCATTTCTTAATCTATATTGATAGTTGTTTTAGCAACTTCTTGGTAACCATGTATTTTTACAATTTTTTTACTCAATAGACTAAAAAACAGAAAATATGTGTTTACATTTTTTTGTGAAAAAAGTTTCAACTTTGAGCAGCTCTTGCACACTAATTCATTTTTGGCACACATTTTTTGGGGTTTTCTTAGTTGGAGCTTTACCTTTCAAATTACATCAAAATCATTAAATTCAGAGACTATAAATTTTTTGAATTTTGTCTATGGAACGAATCACTGTGCGATGTCAGGGAAAGTTTGTGTTCTAATTGAAGTCTACGAATTGGGCGCGTTTGATCAAAACCCTGTTTCCTTAATAATGGTTAAATAAAATCAAAAAGTGATAATTTTGTATTTTTCTATAAATATTAAAAAATTTTTCTGTAATTAAGTAATATTGATACAATATTTATTTAACCCGTTTTAAGCTAAAATTGTTCAAAAGTAAACTAGCTCTAGCACTCTAATAAAGAGGCGTGGCGACTTCAAATGTCGTGTGCACACTTCGTAGGTAAGTTTTTCATGATTTAAATACCCAAAAGTAATATCGAGACACAGGGTAAAATTCGGGATCGAAAGGGTTAAAGCACATCACCATTGTGATGATGGTATCTTATAGTAGACGGCACTATCTGGGCCTGTATCGGCTATAAGAGGGGCAGTAACTCGGCTAAGCAAAAACTTCTAAGAAAAACCTGTAGAAGAAGTCCTCTAAGCAACAACACCCCTCAGTCTAATCTAATAGCAGTAAAAGTTTCACAAAAGTTCAGTACTCGACAAATTCGTCCTTTTGAGCTGAAGAAAACCGATGGAGTTTAAGATGTGATATTTCGGATATTTCCAATTAAAGTTCTAATATTTTGAAAAAGTGCATATTTGCTGGGGATTGTTTTTATATTTGCATTTGATATTTCATCATCTAAAGTGTTAGAAAAAAAATCCATTAAAAAGAGGTTCAAGATTTTCAGTCATTTTAGAGTATTTTTTGTACTTTGTAGAACCGTTGCTCTGTTTGACATATGTATTGGCCATGACTATATACTGAATATTTCGCATACTGTCTTACAGTCTTAAGTGAGTCTTGTAGCAAAATGAAGTTATCTCTGTGTATAAATATACAGGATGGACCATTTAGGATTTGGAATTTGAACTGCGTTTTATTTCGAGAATGGCAGTCCAAATGTCATTCAATTTGTGTTCGTAATTTAGTTAAAAGTTTGACATTTACGAAATGGGACGCTATACGCTTGAACAAAATTGAGAAATATTGAGAACTTACTTCCAAAGTGGAGAGGTGTCAACCCAAACTGTAAGAAATTAAAAAAAAAAATTTCAAAAAAAAGATTGGCCTTCAACTCAGTAGATCAATTTGTGAAGCGAGCTCGCAAAACTGGATCGTTAATGGACCAAACAACCCATTCCCGTTCTCGTACAGTGCGCACAGCCGAAAACATTGCTTTTGTAGCCGAAAATGTGCGTGAACATCCATCAACGTCAACTCGCCATCGCTCTCAGGAATTGAACATTTCCCGCACTTCTTTGATGAGAATTTTGCATAAAGATGTCGGTATGAAGGCTTACAAAATTCAATTGGTCCAAGAACTGAAGGTTCATGACCATCCGGCACGTAACAATCGAACTTTTGGGCACCGTTTTCGAAAATCGAATAATCAGCCGAAATTCTGAAGTCAATTGGCCGCCTCGGAGGTGCGATTTAAGTCCGTTGGACTTTTTTTGTGGGGAGCCGTAAAGGAGAAGTGTTACGCTAACCATCCAGAGACGATTGAAGCTTTGAAACATGAAATCGAAGTTGCCATTCAGGAAATTCTACCCGGAACAATCGAAAAAGTACTTGAAAATTGGGTTGACCGAATAGCGTACTGTAAGGCCAGTCGTGGCAGTCATATGAACGATATCGTTTTTCATTCTTAAATAACAAAGTCCAAGCTTTGTAATAAAACATGAATTTTCAAAAAATATTCATTAGTTTTTTTTTATAACCGATTCAAATTCCAAATCTTAAATGGTCCACCCTGTACAAGGCTTTCTCTGCTATCAAAATACAATGGCAATACAATAGGAAACATGATAAATTTAACTCTGCTCAACAAGGTTCTGCCGAGAATTTAGTCAGGCTTCAACTGATTCTTCACTGGACAGCGACGTTTGTGAAATTAATTCCTAATGATTTCGACTATTCGAGGCAAACATACTACTATGTCCAAAAAATAAGGTGACATTGTATTTATTTTGAAAATTCTTTATTTATTCTTCCAAATCAATTTCATCCCCTTCAAAGTAATCCCCTCCCGATGCAATGCACTTATGCCAACGGATTTTCCAATCTTTGAAACACTGATTGTAGTCACTTTCCGGGATGGCCTTCAGTTCCGTCTTCGCTGCGGCTTGAATCTCCTCTACCGTATCAAAACGGTGTCCCCGGAGCGGTCTTTTGAGCTTGCTGAACAGCCAGAAGTCGCACGGCGCCAGATCAGGTGAATACGGTGGTTGCGAAACGATATGGGTTGAGTTTTTGGCGAAATGATCACGAATTACGAGTGCAGTACGGGATGGTGCATTATCGTGGTGTAGAAACCAAGAATTGTCTTTCCACAATTCCGGCCTTTTTAGGCGGATAGCGTTACGCAAACGACGCATAACGTTCAAATAATATTCCTTGTTGACTGTTGACTAAAAAAAAAAATAATTCTCCAAATCCTTCGACGCGCGCAGTTTAAATTCAAATGTCACCTTATTTTTTGGACACAGTAGTATGTAACTTCTTTTTGTTATCAGCCTTTTCAAGTGGTTCCAGACTGATTCTTGTGCAAGGTTTTGCTCCTGGACAATCGAAACAGTGCTTACATGACAACTTTTCACTTTTCACACTTTCGTTCCACGCAATTTACTTTTTCCAGGTCACAAAGTGTAGGTATTGTTGAATCGGTTAGCTGTCTGCTAACATACGAGCCCAATAAAACCCAGTGTGAGGCTGCTAGCAACGCACAATACTGACGTCAAACGAGATGAATAAATATGTTTGAATTGATTATTTTTGTTTACAAATACGCAAATCTGGCTTTGCTCTCGAAAATGCAATTATTGCATCTGCTCGAGCCTTTAATTGCTGCGGTTCGCATGCAATCAAAATCGGCATTCCAAGTGGGCACTTTTGACAGACGTGTGTGTAGGACGTCATAAATTTCCCAATGAATTAATTTGCGTTGTGCTGTTTGCCATTTTTCTAATCCGGCCACGTAAGCCAGCCGACAGGCAGCAGCAGTCAGACTGGCAGCAACAACAACAGCCGCCACAACAACAATTCATTCAATTGTATTGAAATCTTGATTAGATTTTGATTGGGAACATTGAATTCCAGATGAATGCGGCACGGGATGAGGGCGAGCAAAGGCTGTGATTTGTGCGCTTTGACGAGCCGTGTGTGTGTGCGTGTGCGAGTGGTCGGTGTGTGCGTGTTGACTTGTGTCTGTTGTTGGTGTGGCAAGGCGTGTCGGTTTGTGCGATTGTCTCTGTTTCAGTGTTTGGCTGCGTGTGCACGCTTTTATCTGCATGTGTGTGTCTGCGGCTGTGTGACGCGGCAATAAATTTGTTACGCCATTTTGACAATCATGGCGGCCGTAATCGGCGGTTGTCCACCGTTCAGCGCCCCGCAATTCTGTTTGAGCGCTCAAACAGATTTCGGCCCATTTCAGCCGAGCCGAGTCAAAGCGGGCCGGAAATGATTCATACGCGGTAATTTAATATGCTTATCAGGCGAGGGGCGCGGTCTGGGCGGATCGCTTCGACCACAGCGCGACTGCAGGCGGTTGGGCGCAATTCGTGCAACTCTAATAATGAATTCGTTATTATATATTTTGGACGGGCAGATCTTTGGCCTTTGCATAAATTATGTGGTGCAATTTTTATTGATTGATCAGCTATCCGTTGCTCGGCGGGCGGAAATTGACAGCGGCGCGGCCGCCTAATGGCGCATGCAACGCGTAATTACGCGCGCTGCAGTTTGTGGGGGCGGCAATGCGGTGATTTTGTGCGTTATTAAACAAAATCTAACTGCAAATTTGCGCATCACAAAAATTGCATGAATATTTGAAAACTAGCCACAAATGCGGCGGCTGTGTTATTGATGCGTGTGAAAGGTAAATGTCGCGAAAGTGCAAACACATTTTTTAGTAAGTGACTGTTTAACGTGGCGCTTGCTGAAGGTGATTTGAAAAAGAAAATAGCAATTCTAGAAAATGAAAAGTAGTAGTATTAAAATATTAAAAAACAAATACACTATTTTTTCAATAGATGGATTTAGTAGAAATAAAGATTACACCGTGCGACAGCATTTTCCATATGTGCGTGAAACTAGAGACCAAGCATAGTAATACTGCGTACTCAGTTTTTCATTTTTACATCCTTTGTCCTTTTAAAAGGACTTCAAAGTTTTGAAGGAGATAAAAAATAAAAAAAATATGAAAAATACTTAACCTCGTTAGAATATGGCGATATGTATATCAAATGAAAGAGGAAAGGCTCAAAAATATTAATAAAATTGATTTTTTATCTATTTGTAAAAAAAGGATATGAAAAAGGTCCTTTGAAAATATTAATCCTTTATATCCTTGAAAATTTATATGGAATTTTCTTGAAAAGGAAGTATGTTAAAACCCAAAATCTCTCAAGAAAATTCTACATAAATTTTCAAGGATATAAAGGATTACAATTTTGAAAGGACCTTTTTCATATCCTTTTTTTTACAAATAGATAAAAATCAATTTTATTTAAATTCTGGAGCCTTTCCTCTTCCATTTGATATACATATCGCCATATTCTAACGAGGTTAAGTATTTGTTATATATTTTTATATTTTTTATCCCCTTCAAAATTTTGAGGTCCTTTTAACACTTCTGTTACCTTAGGGTAATTTTCGAGTAAAATTTGACTTTAAAGAGCCGTAACTTTCTTATTTCTGGTAAAGAATTGTTTTCCTTTGGACTCAGTGACTAATTTTATGCCATTTGAATATACGCTAAATTTCATTTTATTTGCAACACTGGTTTACGTGCAAATGAGCAACTATACAAATTTGACCTTAGGGTCATTTTATGACCCATAGTACTGAACGCAATAAATTCGTCGATGCGATGTGAATTTTATTATATTTGGTTTCAAAGTGTCGTGGATAATTGTTTCTGGCATTTTTGTTTTGTTTTGTGTTGGTAAGAGGGCGTGGCGCTGGCTATACAACCCTTTCTACTATGGAGTAAAATCGAAATTATGAGTCATACAGCATTGCAATTTCGTGCAGTGTCCCCATGAAGACATATTGTTCCACTGGAAATATTTCATGGGCGTTTAATAATGGGCGTGGCACTCTTTTAACGGTCCAAATTTTGAACATAACTTCGGAACTATAAGTCGCACATCAATGACACTAAAATCGAACTTACTATTGGGTCATGTTTTTCGACAGGGGAAAAGGGAGGAAGGAGAAAAGGGCATTTGGTAAAGGGCGTAGCTTCGCCCACACATCTCAATGAGCAGTACAAGAGCTTTTAAGCTTCAAGGGATCGAAACCCAATAGTACCAAAATTTTATGTTTGCTGGTATGAAATCTTAATTGAATCTTTCAATATACTACTGTGTACAAAGAATACCCGGAATTTGTTTATAATTCAAAAAATCTTTATTTATTCTTCCAAATCAATTTCATCGCCTTCAGTCCCCCCCCCCCGATGCAATGCACTTATGCCAACGGACTTTCCAATCTTCGAAGCATGCCAAATAGTCACCTTCCGGTATGGCCTTCAATGCGCGCGGCGATTCACGTTGAATCTCTTCAATCGATTCAAAACGGTGTCCTCGAAGTGGTCTTTTGAGTTTGGAGAATAGCCAGAAGTCACAAGGAGCTAAATCAGGCGAATACGGTGGCTGTGGAACGATATGAGTTGGCGAAATGCTCACGAAGAACCAATGCCATGTGAGATGGTGCATTATCGTGATGCAAAAACCAAGAGTTGTCTCTCCATAAATCCGGCCTCTTTTTGCGAATAGCTTCACGCAAACGACGCATAACGCTCAAGTAATATTCCTTGTTGACAGTTTGGCCCGGCGGAAGGAACTCATAATGCACAACACCACGATAATCGAAGAAATCGAATTCCGGGTATTCTTTGTACACAGTAGTAAATAGTACATATAGTACGATTTCTAGCAAGTAATAAATTTCTAAAAATTCCAAAAGGAGTGTGAACAAGCTAGATCAAATTTCTGAAACATATTCGTGTCAGCGACAAGCAAAAACTTTACTCGTTGCTGCAGTTCGCAACTCTATTATTCCTTGCGGCACCCTTGCATTTGTGATATGAAATTCATCCCTGAAATGATAACGTAACGCTGCTTATTGTATAAACAATTGGAAAAGTTACTTCCTGGGCTTCAATTTTGCGAAAAGAAAGGAAGCCAATAATATAATCCTCAGCACTACATTCACTAAAGAAGAAGATACTCAGTGAAAGGAAACGATGGGGTGCAATCCGGGTCAGCCGAATATATATATATATTAATATTTTCTTCTTCGGGAGATCGAATAATGTTAATTAATATATATTATAATTTGTATTGGTTCATTGGTGTCAATATCTACATAGTATAACTTTAATATTTTGGCATACTTTTATAAATTAAACCTCGAAACTGAGTAATTTTTTGTGGGCCACGGGAACAGGCTTTCTTGCGA
Organism: Melieria picta; assembly: GCA_964056695.1. Classification (NCBI taxonomy): domain Eukaryota; kingdom Metazoa; phylum Arthropoda; class Insecta; order Diptera; family Ulidiidae; genus Melieria; species Melieria picta. The sequence continues at coordinate 17,229,823 of OZ057399.1, forward strand.
AATCATTTATTTTTGGGAGTTTAACGATTAATGATTGTTATATATAATATAATTGTCCAAAAATTAGTTACGATATAGTTTTAACTTCTGAAGAAATTGCAAGACTTAAAGTGCCCGAGAAGAATATCAAGAACCTGGACATGGTCTCCATGTTGAACATATTTGACTCCAGAAAGGCCAAATAGTCGCTTTACAATAATAAAAGTAATAACTAATTGTTAAAACCACATTGTTTTAACTTTTTTGAACAAAATACAAAAAAATAATTCGGGGTCATTTTATGACCCGAAGGGTCAAATGTGCGAGTTTTTCCTAGGGTAACAGAGGGGTTAAAAGGACAAAGGATGTAGAAATGGAAAACTGAGTACGCAGTATTACTATGTTTGGTCTCTAGTTTCACGCCCATATGGATTTTTTCCAGTGTGAAATTTTTTTTAAATTTTTGTCGCACGGTGTTATAGTGCTAACTTTTCAGACAAATTTGTGATTCCTTGACTAAGTTTTGATTGAGCGCGCATCAAAGATGGACACCGGCACAGAGAAAATTCGTAATTTTTTACAAGTTTTCTTCGATAAAAGCGAAAACGAAAACCAGTCTTTTAAAAATGTGAATAGTTTCTATGGTTCTGGTACTCTAACAGCCAATCAGGCGCACTTGTAATTTCCATTAATTTGCAGAATCTCTATAAAATTTAATTTTTCGAATTTTTCAATTAAATTTTGTTTTATTTTCTCCCCAATCGAACAAAAAAAAATCTTTAAGCTTTCTTTAAAATTGCTGGCTCAAGTTTAACACACGTTCGCCGCATATGAACTTCCTGCGTCGAAATGTTTAATTTCCGTTGAATATTTCGGCGGCAATATGAAGTCATTACGCAATTTTCCCAGAACAAGTACGATTAAGTACGCAATATAGCCAAGCAGCCAGTCAAGCACCCACACACGCACACACACGCACACACACGCATACTTACGCAGATCCAGTCAAATTACTGAATACTCAATTTTAACTTTTCAAATACATCAAACATTGACGCCGCCGCAAACAGCAAGTTCAGAGATTTTTCTTCGTCAAAATTAACTGGTGGCACTTGATGAGTGAGGGGAAGGGGGGGAAATTGTATAGGGCACAGGATGTTCGATATCCTTCAAGCAAGGTCAGTGAGTGTGGGATTTTGACTGCCTTCAGCTCTGTTCAGATGGCAAATTCCCGGACCTTATTATGCGAAACGTTGAAATCCGGAATCGATGGTGCGCCGAGGGACGTCATCCCATCCAGCCGGCGCTCCTTGCACGCTCGTAAATTGCTGCTGTGCTCGTGTGTGCGTAAATCAGTATTTATTTTGTTATTTTTTCGCAGAACTCATTGGAATGTGTAATTTGCGCTCGCACAGAAATCGGGAACAACAGCGGAAGTGGCGCTCAATGGGCGGAAAGCGAAGCAACGCAGCACCACCAACGAAGTCATTAAATGCTGCAAGCTGGCGAAGGATAACGCGTATAACTGTTTTAGTGGGTCAGCGTGCGAAGCGTTGAAAGAATCAACTAATAAAAATCAGCGTCGACAAAGAGTGACGACAAAGGGGAACGGAGTGAAAATTTACTCATTATTGTCTAACAAAACTGCTGCCTTGCTTCCACCGACTGTGGTACCGCTGAGATAACCAGCTATAATGCGATCAGAAGGATAACTAAAACGATAAAAGGAATGTTGGACTTTTCCTTTCACATCGACAATAAGCTGGAAGTATTCTTCAAAATGATTTTTGGAATGCATTTATGTATTTATTGCAGAGTTGTTAATAACAAAAGTTCGTGATAAATAAAACAGAATAAGAAAATGAAGCAAATTAGTGCTGTTTGTTTATTAAAGCACAGCACAACGTGGTTTGAATGAATTTGAATATTTTTATGTTAGAATGAACAGAATCGATACTTAAACTAATAGAGTCTCGAGGTAGTAGAGCGTAAATACTTAAAAGTACTCTGTAGCCAACCGATATTAGCGCTCACTATCGAAAATTTAATCATAAATATTTGTTTTTAGTATCGAAATGCTATTTGTCAAATATACAAAAGTTGTTGGTATCTGTTGCATATTTATTAGTACTCAGTATCGAAAAGTTACTCATACATAATCGATGCTAGTAAGCATTATCCAGAAGTACTCAGAGTTGAATCAATTGTTGTACATATTATGTATACTTAAGATTGGAAAACCCATTTCAAGTTTCAATTCTAGTACTCAATATTGAAATGTATTCACATTTGAAACGATTCTTCTACTCAACATCGAAAAATTTCCAATTCGAGTCTCGCACTCAGTATCGAAACATATTCACTTTTAAATCAATTCTTTTAATCAATATCAAAAAAGTTTTGAACCAAATCGAGTCTCGCACTCAGTATCGAAACATATGTATTCACTTTTGAATCGATTTTTCTACTCAATATCGAAAAGTGTTTCGTACAAAAATCTTTTTTGCACTCAATATCGAAAAATATTCAGTTTCGAATCAATACTCACAATGTACTCAAAATCGAAAAATACTACAATATGAAATCGTTTCCTGTACTCAGTGTCGAAGCAGATTCACTTTTGAATCGATTCTTCTAATTAATTCGAAAATTCGTTTCCTGTTCTCAGTATCGAAATGAATTCACTTTTGAATTAATTCTCCTTATCAATATCGAAGAGTGTTCTGCATAAAAGATCTTGTATGCACTCAATATCGAAAAATAATCAGTTTCGAATCAATACTTGTACTCAATATCGAAAAACACTACAATATGAAATCCTGTACTAAGTATCGAAGCAGATTCACTTTTGAATTTATTCTTCTTATCAATATCGAAGAGTGTTCTGTATAAAAATCCTTTTTGCCCTCAATATCGAAAAATAACACTACTCGACACGAAAAATGCTCCTAAAAATAAAAGTATTTTTTAGACTAATCTTCGGCTGCTGAACACGAAACTGAAAATCAAAAAGTTTTCTTAAGAAGCGTTTTCGAAAAATCTTCGAAAAACACGTTTTTCCCCTCTTATTTCAGTTATGAGCACATATCTCGTAAACCAACTATCCGACTAACACAAGTAGGCCGTCGTTCAGAAGGCAATTAACTAACCTTTCCAACGATATATCGATTGTCCAAATCAGATGAGATTTGGGGAAGTTACTGACGATGAAAGTTGTAAAAAAGTGAATTTTTCGACCATTTTCAAAAATTATACATTTTCGAATCGTTTTTTTATAGATAAAATAAATGATCTCCTCTGGTTTTAAAATCTAAGATGAAAGATATATTATTTGAGCAAATATTAAGCCTAACATCAATAGAATTGAAAGAAAAATAACATAGTTATGATGCACGGAGTGAAAACACCAACTTTTCATTTATTACACCGTGCGAAAAAAATTTTTTATTTTTCCGAGACCTATCCAAATGTTGATATAGACGTAAAACTAGAAGTCATTTATAATATCCTGGCATAGTCAATTCTTCATTTTTTGACCCAAAAACCTTCTTAAAGGACTTTAAAATTTTAAGGATATACACATTTTAAAAATTTTTTAAAATATTTGCGATTGTGCAATGATGAAGATATGGGTATCAAATGACAGAGGATAATTGTCTCCTCTTAACTAAATTTTCTATTTTGAACTTTCAGAACTTTGAAATAGAAAAAAATTTAGATGTATGGATCTACAGACTGAGATCCAAAACATTTATGTTTTGCATACCTGACATATTTTGGTCCTGAAAGTTAAAAATAGAAAATTTATTTACAAGGAGATAATTTTTCTCTTTCATTTGATACCCATATCTTCATCATTGCACAACCGCAAATATTTTAAAAAAGATTTGAAATGTGTATGTCCTTAAAATTGTAAAGTCCTTTAAAAAGGTTTTTGGGTCAGAAAATGAAAAACTGACTATGCCAGGATACTACAAATGACCTCTAGTTTTACGCCTATATCAACATTTGGATGGGTCTCGGAAAATTTAAAAAAAATTTTCGCACGGTGTAATAAATGAAAAGTTGGTGTTTTCACTCCGTGCATCATAACTTTGTCATTTTTCTTTCGATTCCATTGATGTTAGGCTTAATATTTGCTCAAATAATATATCTTTCATCTTAGATTTTGAAACCAGAGGAGATCATTCATTTGATCTATAAAAAAACGATTCGAAAATTTATAATTTTTGAAAATGGTGGAAAAATTCACTTTTTTACAACTTTCATCGTCAGTAACTTCCCCAAATCTCATCTGATTTGGACAATCGATATATCGTTGGAAAGGTTAGTTAATTGCCTTCTGAACGACACCCACTTGTGTTAGTCGGATGGTTGGTTTACGAGATATGTGCTCATAACTGAAATAAGAGGGAAAAAACGTGTTTTTCGAAGATTTTTCGAAAACGCTTCTTAACAAAATTTTTTGATTTTCAGTTTCGTGTTCAGCAGCCGAAGATTAGTCTAAAAAATACTTTTGTTTTTAGGAGCACGCGATGAACCCATTTTTTGTCGAGTAGTGTAATCAGTTTCCAATCAATGCTTGTACTCGAATAATAACAAATCGAGTCCCGCACTCAGTATCGAAACGGATTCACTTTTACATCGAATCGAAAATATCGAAAAGTGTTTTGTACGAAATCAGTTTTTGTACTCAATATCGACAAATTTTCAGTTTCGAATGAATAGTTTCACTAAATATCGAATCTTCTAATCAATATCGAAAAATTGTCTCAGTATCGAAAAATAATCAGTTTCGTACTCAATATCGAAAAACGCTACAATATGTAATCGATTCTTGTATTCGGTATTGAAAAGTATTCACTTTTAAATTAAATCTTCGAATTATTTTCGATTAATGTTGTGTACAAAATTCGATCTTATTCTAAGTATCGATAAGTATTCACTTTTGGATAACAATTTTACCAAGTATCGAAAAATATTCAGTGTCAAATTCGTTCTAGCACTTAGTATCGAGTTCATACTTATATTCAATATCGAAGTATGTTTTGTATACTAAAATATTAAATCGGTTCTTAAAGTTGATATGAAAAAGTGTTCTGTATGGAATCACTTTTTGTATTCAGTAACAAAAAGTATTTAGTTTCGAATCAATATTAAAAAAATACTACAAAATCAAATTGATTATAGAGCGCAGTAGCGAAAAGTATTAATTTTCGAATCGAAACTGCCACTCAATATCAAAAAATCCTTGGAACTCATTTATTCTTGAACCTAATATTGTTTTGGCACTCTGTGTCAAAAAGTATCCAATTTCGAATCGGTTCTTCTACTCAATGCTGAAAAATGCTTAAATACGAAAACAATTCTTGCGCTTAGTTACGAAAGTACTCATTTTGGAAAAGAAACTGCTGCTCAAATCAAAAAGAATACTGAGTTAATTTCCATTCATATATGAGTATATATAAGTATTCTGTTTTTAATCGATATTTTAACTTACTACTGAAATTTATTTTATATCAAATCTATTCTGGTGCTCAGAATCGAAATACAGTACTTTTCGCTTAAAGCGAACTTCGAGGGAAAACGTACAGCGCGTACTTTTGAAATTGGTTCGTTTTAGGCGGAAAATCGTTTTAAACGGGTTCGTTATAAACGAAAAGTACTATAGTACTACAGTATGGAAAAGTACTCTATAACGAATCTGTTCTTGTGCTCAGTATTACAAGTATTGCCTTTTAAATTGATATTTCTAAATTAAATATTGAAAAGTGTTGAATAGGTTTTGAAACTCAATAATGAAAAGTACTCGGTTTGGAATCAATACTTGTAACAATGGCGAAAAATATTAAAACAACATATGAGTTCTTGTACTCAGTATTAAAAAATACTGATTTTCAAAAATCTACATGCACTTTGTATTGAAAAGTACTCAGAGTTGAATCGATACTTGCACTAAGTTCCAAAAAGTAGTTGGTTTTGAATCAAAAAGTGCTCAGTATTAAATGGTTGGTTTTGCTCAGATTCAAAACGTAGTCAGTATTCAAGAGTTACTTGTACTCGCTCGGTTTTGAATGGGTTCTTGTAACTGGTATCGAAAAGTAATCGGTACCGAATCGATACTTGAGCACAATATTGAAAAGGACTCAGTATCTGATGCTGTTAGCGTTTCGATAATTCTTGTAATCGGTATTCAAAAGTCCATGTGTCATAAGAAAGGTTTTTGTATAAAAAAGTCTGGAGTCTTTGAAAAATTTCCACTAATTAATAGCAGCAACTCGGCAGTAATTAATTCTCAAAACTAACCTTACTTTCCATCTGTATTTTGTTTTTATAAAAACCTCTGAAATCTTGCTATGCAATATCGGCACAAATCTGCTGCCACAACTGATTTGACAGCAAATTAAAGGAATCAAATATCTGTACATCTGTCTGTCCGTGCGGCTGTCTGTCTGTCTATGCCTGCCTGCGCTATGTCTTGTTTTGTCTTGCAGAGCATCAGCTGCTTCATGATTTATTCCAGTTGCTCGCTTGGTATGCTGGCAGCGTAATGAGCGGGGAACTTGATCTGGTTGCGAGGGACTATCGAAGCGATTGCGAGTGCCAGTGCGAGTGTACGAAAAAATAAATCATTAAAAATCGAGACTCGCTCGCTGCTCATCGCTCGACGGCGCGGCGTGCTGTTTGTTAGCTTATCGAGTGGGGGATCCGCAAACTTTGTGGCGATGCGTTTGCAATCAGCATGGAAATCAGTTTTGCTCTGGCAGCGCACAATTCCTGAAGGGAGTGGGGGGGGGGGTGGCAGGAGCGTGGTGGAAGGAGAGCGAGCGGGCCAATGTTGGTTAGAATGCTAAATTTGCACTCGCTGACTGCATAGTCGCGTTGTGCACACAATGGACATGGACGGACGGACGTACGAATGGACTGAGTGAGCGAGCGAGGAAGGTTAGCTTTTGCTGTTGTTGTTTTGGGAATGCTGCCGTTGCTTGCCAGCAATTGAGTTATCGATGAATAATGCATGCATTATTGTTTCTGTCGTTATGCTGCCTTTGTTTGTATGTATGTTTGTATTTGTGTGTGTGTGTGCGTTCGATTGTTTAACTGTTGCATATTTGACAATTTTGTTCGATTTTTGGACTCTTGTTTACATTTCATCAATTTTCACTCAAATGTATTCCTCGAATGCATTTGAATTTTGTAGTCGTTTTGTTTTTGTTTTTCATTTTGCGCACTTTGATGCTGTTGTTGTTTGTGTTGCGCTGCTGCTTTGCGGTTTTTAACACATTATGAAACGGTGTGCAAATAGAAAATATTTTTTAATTTGATTTTGGCAAAATTCTGTTGAAATTTTTGGTTTTTTTTAATGAAGATTTTAATGATGTTTCAAATTTGAGTTTACATGGAATTGTCTGAGTTATCTTTACTTCAAATTGTGGTTCTTTGAGGTTTAAGGTTGACTCAATTTATTTGAAAGTGGATATTAATTTTATTTGAATGGCCAGCTGCTGAATGATTAGTGAGTTCAAATGCGAGCCAGAGGGTCAAGGGTTCGAGTTTCAATATTGTGAGGTCATTTGCTAGATCTAACTTTAGGTTTTATGCTAATAAAGAGCAACGGATTTAAGCGGTAATTGAGTTTGTTGTTCTTATATGAAGATTAAGTTTTTGTTTTCCATAATTGCAATAAAATTGTGCTGAGCTTAGACAGATAGAAGGTTGCTTATACACGTTTAGTAGTTGAGGTTAGGAAAAGTGACGCTCATTGTTGTAAAAGTGTGCATGTTTCAGTAAATCAAAATGGGATTTTGCCATCAAGAACAATAGGCAAAGGATTTTTTTTTACGTTGTTTCATAACTTTTATGTTATTTATGCATTTTTTTTACGTTACCGATAACTTTTATTTTGAGTATTTTTTGACGTTGCTTCATAACTATTTTTTATTATTTTTTAATTTTATTTTTTTATTTATTTTATTTAAGTTGGCAATAACTTTTATTTTGAGAAATTTTGTTTACGTTGCTTCATAACTTTTATTTATTATTTATTATTTTTTTATTTATTTTATTTAAGTTGCCGATAACTATTATTTGAAATTTTATTTTTACGTTGTTTAATGAAAGACATATTTTTTAATTTGCTTTACTACATTTTGAGTACAATTTGCTCTATAAATGTTTGGTTTTTGGTGGAAATTAGTTTGGAAATTTTGGAAATTGAAAATGTCTGCAGTTAATTTGCGTTTGTCAATTTGTAACAATTAAAAATCAATTTATACCCAAAAAGTGGTAATTCTACGTAAACGAATTTACAAAAAATAATAGTTATAGACAAAGTAAATTAAAAAACATCATAAATAAAAGTTATGAAGCAACGTAAAAAAAACCCCAAATTATTTTTTAATTTTTTTTATTTATTTTATTTAAGTTGCCAATAACTTTTATTTTGAGAAATTTTTTTACGTTGCTTCATAACTTTTATTTTTTATTTTTTAATTTTATTTTTTTATTTATTTTTTTATTATTTAAGTTGTTAATAACTATTATTTAGAATTTTTTTTTACGTTATTTTATGAAAGACATATTTTTTTACTTTGCTTTACTACATTTTGAGTATGAATTGCTCTATAAATGTTTGGTTTTCAGTGGAAATTAGTTTGGATATTTTGGAAATTAAAATTTCTGCAGTTAATTTGCGTTTGTCAAAATTGCAACAATTAAAAATCAATTTATACCCAAAATGTGATAATTCAACGTAAAAGAATTTTTTTTTTCAAAATAATAGTTATGGCAACGTAAATGAAAAAAAATCATAAATAAAAGTTATGAAGCAAAGAAAAAAAATTCTCAAAATAATAGTTTTCGACAAGGTAAATCAAAAAAGATCATAAATAAAATTTGAAGCAACGTAAAACAAAAAAATTCCAAAAAAATAATTATCGTGAACGAAAAATATACTTGTTTCTTATAAGAGTTGTTATGCAACTCAAAAATATTTATTACATGATAATTGTTACAGGCCACGTAAAAATTTTCTTATTGGGAATAATTATTATAAAGCAATATTTAGAAATTCCTTGAATTAGAGCAATTTTTGTATTTCCAAAAATATGGATATAATTATCTATTTTAGGTGTCTGGTTCAGGCTAAATGTCTGTTCTGACGCAAATGATGATTGTGTGCGATTTCCGCTTGTGTTGGCACTTCGACCTTGGACACATTATGTTCATTGATTTTTCACAACGATCTACAAAAGTTCCAAGAAAGCTGCAAACCATTCGCAGACTGTTTGTGTATTCTCTGTAAATTCACAAATTTCGTGACAGTTGTAGTTGTGTTATGACGAAAATGTCACGCGCCGTTGCTTTGGTCCAGTGGCGCTCATCAGTTAATTAGAAACTCATGTTCGACTCTGAAACAGCGGCCAAACGTGGACATTATTTGCCTATTCGTAGATTGAAACTGTTCTCTCTATTTCGATGCACTGTTGCGGACATTTGCAAGCCGCAGCAAAAGCTGAAATTCCGCTGCCGACGGCGTGCAGTAATAACTTAATTAAAACGCTTATGCACACAGAAGTGCAGCAAAATCGAACGCAAAAAATTGCTCGCGCCATTGTAATCAAGTCCAATTAGCATTTAAACGACCATACAAAGCGTCAGACGCGGCCGCGTGCTGGACGCAAAAAACCGAAAATGAAATTGTCTCATTTCTCTGTGGGTGTGTGTGTGTGTGTGTGTGCGGTTGAATGCGGATTAGTGCGAGTGTGCACGCGCCGAGGGAAAAGTGCAAACAAATAATTGCGGCAACCAGTTTTTAATTAAAATTTTTACCAAAACTCCAATGTTTGTGCGGCATGTACCAATGTATGGGTGCGACTCTATGCATGTGTGTGTGTGTGTGGGAATAAAATAATTTTGGAATTTCTAAGCTGATACACATTGCAGCCACTGGCTGGTTGGGCGCTCATTCCGGTGTTCCGCCGCTCCAGCTGCGCGTGTTCGCGGTCTATCGTCAAATCGTCCATTGTCCAGCGTACACCGCATGACATTTCGACCACAACAATAATTATTTCCTTTGCCGTCCCGCACCCACACACAGACACAGCGCTGCTTGTGCATTTATCTGCTGTTTTCTCTGCTCTGTTTGTTTGTTTGTTTTTCATGTATGCGTGTGCGTGTGTGTGCGTGAGGTCGTGTGTGTGAGTGTCCGCTGTTATTGTGTTTATCTGTAGAGCGGCGTGTGCGGCTGTGTACGTGGTTTTCATGACAATTTCAAATATTCAATACAATTGCAGAGTTTATAAAAGCGCACAAGCAAAAAAAAGTCATTCAAAAAAAGCTCGATTCGATTTGGCGAAATTGTTGAAATCTTCCTGCGGCGTTGCAGTGAAATTGTGCCAAAGCTCGAACAAATGTTTCATAGCCTTAGGAGCGTTCAAGTGTCAAATGGTATTCAGTTTAATATTGGAAAATTTTCACAATTTGCAAAATTCATTAACCTGACAATGATATTTAAAAACTGATTGAAAACACAGTACGAGGTGAAATGTATGTGATACAGTATAATCTCGATAATTCGGACACTCGCTAATACGGACAACGCGGTAATCCGGACACTCAATTTCTATTGTAGACTCTGTAATTCGGACTCCAGTGTTTGGTTTTTAATTGTCCGGATTATCGAGATTATACTGTAATTTTATTTGACACAGTATAGGTACATGACTTCAAATTGAAACGGAAGAGAAGCAAAATCGAAAGCGGGCAGACAAAAATTATAAAAAAATTAATACGAGGGTTGCCACTTAAGTTTTGAAATGGATATGTAAAACAAATATTTGTCAGTTAAGATAGGCCTCTGGATTTTGAAAATATTGTCTTATTTTTTATGAAATCTAATACCGTTTCACTTGCGGTTGAACAGATTTTTAAGCACTTTTTTTTACTGCGAATAAGATAACTTCAAAACATGTGTTTTACAGTTTAATTGTGGAAAAACATTGACCTAGTGGTTTTTTTTTAAGTGAGGAAATAAATAGAAGTCATTGGGTACCAAATCACATATTTTAAGTGCTCAAATAGTCACTTTTTTGAGCAGACATATGGAAATTTAGTTTCGACGTATGGTTTTTCTTAGTTCATCAAACCATTCCACAGTAATTCGACTCCATACAACCGCGAGACAAAATTAGAAAGAGTGGTCTGTTCTTAATAATATTTGGTATACTAGTTAATCATGGTCTGCTGAATTGAAATGTTTATTTTGTTTTTCTTAAACTTTTGTAGTTTGGCAATGCCTGAGACTTAAATTTGCAATGTTCGTCATTTTTGGTGAGCTATAGCACCAAGTGTGTTGGTTAGATTTTTCAGATTTTACATTTAATCGGTAACATCAACATTGACCATTCCAAAGAGTAACAGAAATTGTCTCAGGACCCTCTGGTTTTGCAATAAAAACGATAATAATAGATGTATCTTTTGTATTTCTGCAGATTTTTCAATTTTTCATGCTGATTGCATACTTTTAGGGATGAATAAAATACATTTTGTAGAAAAATAGGTGTTTGGACCACTTTTCAAATTGAATTATATTCTGAGATCGGAAGATATCGGAGGATGTAATTTCATTATCCGAAAAAGAAAGAATGCTTCTTAAAATAAAAAAAAAGTCCAGGAACATACTTTCACATACTTTTTAGATATTTTCCTCCATATTTGGCAATTTTCAGATTTTTAATTTAGAAAAATATTTTAAATTAAAAGTGAAGTAAAAGGCTCCGCTTTGCAAGTTTTGAGAAAACATTAAAAGCGAAAATGGACAAATAATTTCTTAATCTATATTGAGAGTTTTATCAACTTCTTTCTAACCATGTTATTTTACAGTTTTTTTACTCAATAGGCTAAAAAACAGAAAATATGTGTTTAAATTTTTTTCTGAAAAAAGTTCAAACTTTAAGCCGCTTTTGCACACAGAATTAATAATTTTTATAATTAATTTTTTGCACAGATTTTTTTGAGTTTTCTTTCAAATGACATCAAAATCGTTAAATTCTGAGACTATACATTTTTTGAATTTTGTCTATGAAACGAATCACTGTGCACTGAAGAAACTTTTAAAATCGCCCAGTCTTATTTGGCGCTGAGTTTATACCATAAATTCATTGCCTACTTTTGGGCGACGCCACAAATAAGTAGTTAGTAAAAAAGAAAATCACACAGCCGACAAAATTCAGCTTAAGCTCAGTAAATACGAGTATTTATGAGACAACCGGCACGCGCTTAATTTTAAGTGTGTCTATGTGTTTGTGTGTATTTATTTATTCTTTTGCAAATAAAAAAAATCCACTTAAAACTGCCATTAAAATTGCTAGTTACCACCACCACCACAATGCGTTTGTTCGTCTTCTGTGCGCGAATTTTTGTATTGCCGCCAAAAGTACCCTGCGAACATGTGACAATGTCCAAAATAAACAAAATATGCGCTCCGTCCCACTTCAATTCAATTGTTGCAAAACTGCTCGGGTCAATAATTTGGTTTGTAATTTGTTTGGCGACGGCGTCCACTATCGGCGCTAAATTTAATAAGCGCGCAGTTGGTAATTTTCCCAGGATTCGAGGCTTGTCCGGCGCGACGTGGTCCGGTCGGGCGGCGGTCACAAAAGCGCTCAAATTGAGTTCACCGAAATGGCAATTAAAATGCCCAACGCTGCGGCGCTTAATTATAGTGCGCGGGCCCATTTTCCATGTTTATATTATTGTAAGCGCACAACTGTGTGTGTGTGTGTGTATTTATGTTTGTGTGTGTGGTGGGTGTATGTTTAAGCGAACGCTTGGCATCGACGCAATTCGCAAATGAATGCAAATCTCTGAAAATGGCCACGACGAATTTGGGATTAAGCGAAAATTAATGGGCGTCAACGCCTCTGAAAGGCGCACACAAGCACTGTGCACATATAATTATATATAAATATATACTATTCATGTGTGTGTGTGTGTGCGTGAATGACTGAGTGCACGCAAACCAAACGCCATAAAAAGGCAAAAAGCCGCACCACGAGCGCAACAGCGCCGGCTCAGCATGACGTATACGTAATATGGATATTTTTTTTTCTAAAGAAACCATCGCCGCCAACTTCAACTATGTACCACCAAATTATGGCAGCTTACCTCTTACGGCTTTCCAATTAAATGCAGCCGCGCCACTGAACCGATATAATTTACCGCAATTATATTAAACTGGTTTTTCGCCAGCACAGCCTCCACCTGCCTACCCCCTCTGGCAGCGGTCTGCCAAAGTGATTAGCGCCGCTGTGGCTGGCCCGCACCGACACTCGTGCGCCGTTCGACTTAGACGGCAATCCGTGTAAGATTTAATTAAAATCTCATTTCGCTTGCCAGCGGCAGAAGACGTCGCTGTCAGCTGAGCGAGCGGCGCGGCAGCAGCGCAACTTGCCGCTCATGTGCGCGGACCGACCAATGCCAGCGGCATTAGGTGTGAGTTTAAGATGAATTTTCAGCAGCGACTTTCATTTTTCGGACAGAGTAAATTGAAAAATTGCTACCGTACGCCGCTTGCGGACTTGAGCGGCCATTACAAGTGCTAATAGTTTGCAAATGAAGTCGGCAGTGGCGAAGCGAAGAGTGCGATTCGATTAATGGTTTGGCGTTTGAATTGTGAACGAGAAATACAAATAAAAAATAAATAAAAATAATAATATTTTGGGAGTTAACAAAGCGACTGACTAACCAAAACTTAGTTGAGATAATATTAAATGGATTCGAATTAGTAGGTAGGAAAGAAAATTGTACATTTGCAGCAGACATTTTTGTGTCCTTTGTTCGGGAAGAAGACAGGGTTTTGAGTTGATTTGTTAGGGGCTACGATTAGACTATTAGCATCAGAAATTGAAGGGCATCAAAAAATGTCCTTAATTTGGACAAAATGTTTACTACACAATAAGAGAGAATTTAAATGGTCTAAAAGCATGTCGAATTACTGTTTTAGAGCATCGGTCGGTAACTGACTTATACGTTCTCAAAATGTTCTCCATTGATGAGGAAATGTGTTTTTACGAAAAAGTAAAAGTCGCACTGTGCTAAATTGTCCAAGATAGGGAAGTGATTGATGGTTAAAATGGGATTTTTTCGGTTACAAGTTTCGATTAATAAGATGGCGTCAGTCAACTTGTTCAGAACAAATCCGTGCACGCAATTTTCGAAAGCCAAATGTAGTCTTAACTCTTTCGGAATGGATTTTATTTTCGAAAACTAAAATATTCTTGGTAGAAATGTTCCCATGCTATGAAAATTGGGGCTAGAAAATTATGTTGCATACTTTCAAGTTTTGAAATCATCTTTTACCGACAAAAATAAAAGTTATTTTGTGCCTTTCATCATATTAGGCAAACATAACTGTTACTTTTGACTTTTATTTTATCGGCCAAAAATAACAGTTATTTTGTGACTTTTATTTTTTCGGTCAAATATATCAGGCAATTTGCATTTTTTCAAAGGCCGTTTGACCGACTAAAAAACTATTGATACCATTTTTTTTTGTCTTAGCAGACCGCACATTCTGAGCTATAAGACTTATGCGACGAAAAAAAATGGTATCAATACTTTTTGAGTCGTTCAAACGGCCTTTGAAAAAATTCAGATTGCCTGATATATTTGACCGAAAAAATAAAAGTCACATAATAACTGTTATTTTTGACCGATAAAATAAAAGTTAAAAGTAAGTTATTTTTGCCTGAAATAATAAAAGGCACAAAAGAACAGTTAATTTTTACTTTTATAGTAAAATTCAAAAATTTAAAAGGAGTTTATTAAATATTCGTGAAGCTGAGGCCATTACGATCATAATGGTATATTTGAATAAGTCTACCGACAATTTTTTCGTTATGCCTTTTTGATTTGAAAATTATAAAATAACAGTTATTTTCGGTCCCTGGGGGAAATATAATTCAAATAACTATTTTACGTGGGTCATACGATCTGAAGGGCATTAACAACTTTGGTGGGACGTATTATCTCAGTAGCCTCGAAAGGATTAAAATTCAATAAAAAATATTATTAAGATGCTTAACTCTAGTTTCCAGAAGTGAGCCTCACAGTCTCACCAAAGATTTTAAGTGGTGATAAATCCTATACTAAAAAATTTTCTATTCCAATATTTTATGTAATCTTCTAATGGAATGTAAGAATTATATTGCATTTAAAAATTTAACATTTTAGACGGTAAAATTGTAACGCAACCCCAGAAGTGAGCCTCAGAAGCTCATTTGAACAAAAACTAAAATTTACTCAGAATTTCTTGACTTTTTATCCCGCACATGAAAAAAAATTTGTATTTTTTATATTAAGGTGCATTATTATTCAAGTTCATAGTTTGCAAACGAGGGTTGCCTTTTATATTTTTTCAAAAAATATGAAAATGCATTTTGTTACCATCAAAAATGGTTTTATTGCTTTTCAAAGTATTCTCCTTGAAGATTCATACACTTTTACATAAAGCAACTGTGGAAGCACTTTTCCACTCCGGTTTGGACACAATTACAATTTTTGAAAATACTACAATATACGAGATATTATGAAGAAATTATGCCTTGCTGAAGTTGATGTTACTTCATACAGTTTATGTCTTCAAATACCGATAAATATCTAATCAGAATATAAAAGTGCGATAGTGCTAATACTTCCTGAAATGCCTTACACATGCAAAGACGGTAATCAAAGAGCTGTGGCTCTTGCAAAAAGGTCGTTGAATATTTAAAAAATGTAAATAATTTTTAAGTACCTTAAGTACTAACTGGATTTTGAAAAATAAAATAAATTGAATTTTTCAGTAGTTTAGCTCATATGAGCCTGACAGTATCACTTCTGAATTTACGTTACTTTTAAAATTCTGCAAATTAGGGTTAAGCTCAATTTCAGTAATTTGAAGCATATTTTTGGGTAATCTTTGATGAACTCACGCACAGTTTCGATGGAATCTGCGGTCATCATTTATTCCCTCATGACCGTTTCTAAATCGTGTATTCCACTCATGAATACTGTTACAACGTATTCAATTAACCTGGTTCATTAATTGAAATGATTCCATAAAAGTTTTACCAAATTAAAAAAAAAATTAAATGTTGACTCTTTCTTCGATGCTCATTTTTGTAAGGATGACACAAACTTATGTGACTTCACAAGTAATTACTACACTTTCAGTCAATCAAAAGTTATAAAATTTTAACTGAAAATCAGAAAAGGATGTAACATTTCAATTATTTATTTATTTATTTATTTATTTAGTCTATGAATTAACAATTCTTTCAGACTACTAGCAATAAATAGGCAACAAGTTCATTTGAAAACAAATTCAAAATTCAACTAAGTTCCTTAAAACTACCCTTTTTGGATTAAGTCACATAAAGCTGTGGCCACAAGAAAATGTCCCATTGGAACATGAAACGCACCTTCTATGCAATGAACGTGTTGTGTTTAATACAAAATCGACAATATTTCCGTACATTGTTGTTGTTGTTTAAAGTGTTTTCTTTTTGGAAAGCAAACTTTCACAAGCTCACTAATTTCCACTCAATAGATGAGAGGAAATTCATTTGCCATTTTAAATGAGTCTAATATGTGCGCCTTTATTTCTGTCTTCTGAGCCGTTCATAAGCAGCGAAAAAAATTAAAACAACAAAATAAAATAGAAGGCAAGCTTTCATGACAAATTCATTGAAACTTCTCTGCAACACATTGCAGCCACCTAACTGCACACACACACACACACATAAACACACTTGTGTGCTGGCAACTTAAAACTCGTAACTTGGCAGCATTTGTCGAGTTGTTTGTTTTTTGTTTCGAAATTTTTTTCCTTACTTGTTTTTGTGTTTTAGCTGTTCATGCTGCTGCTGCTGCTGCTTTGGGTTTTGTGTGAGGGTGTGTGTTGTTGTTGTTGGCGCTATTTCAATCAGAAACTTTTCGATGCACTCACCTGGATTTGTTGCGTTGATATGAAATTCACAAATGTTTTTCGTGCCCTGTGCAAAATCATACGAATCCGAGTCCGTGAAAAGGATGTCAACGTCAAGCTCAAAACCACGGTTCGGTATGCCCTGCTGCAGGGGCGCCGAGAACGGGCTCGAGTGGAAGGCAACCAACATTTCCGGTCCGCTGAAACGAAAACAACATGGCGTACATTTTAATTGCTGCATTTTGTTTACATTCACCCACACACATACACACACGCACACACTTACAGCGAGACGAGCGTGCAGTGTGTTTTGCGTGGAAATTGCAGGTGGAAAATAGTCGTAAGTAAGAAAGCCGAAATGGCACGGAGAGCGCAGTGAAAATAAGAAACCAGCACCAGAAGGAGCCGTGAATGCGAATGCAAATGGAAATGGCGCAAATTTGCACTTTGTTAAATAGTTTTTAATTTAGAATTTCTGCTTTGTGCGGCATCGCCACCTACTCGCCATTTACATTCGAAATGCGCACACGGCAACCAAACGAACGCTGGAAAATTATGACAAATTGAATGTTTTTCTGTTCGAGCTATTCACAGCTTTCGAGTGTACTTTCGCTCAAATTGCAATAACTATTTAAATAAACGGTATTTTATCAACACGCTTTTTGTCCTTCACCGTTGCAATATTTTGTAGCGCATTAAGTGGTCGTAGGGCTTATTACTTCATTTCTGGTTTTCAGTTTTTTTTGGCTTTGATGTTTTTACTTTTTTTTTGGTAAGTATTGCTTCGATTTTTGTCCTAGCAACATTTTTTCATTTTATGTATTGTTACGAAAATTACTTCTCTAAGTTCGGTTTGGATTGTGCTTGAAAATAAAACTACTTCAGTTACTCAGCGCAAACGCAGTCAAAAACCAACAATCGCTTTATTTACAAATTTACACTTGTTACTACTTTACACTACTACTATTGCATGTTTCCCCTTTGCTTGCTAAACACAGACTCGACCCTTTGCGCTGCACACTGCTGCTTTTTATACTTGTTTTTTTTTATCGCGTCGATGTTTCTTGCACATTCTAGTTGTACTCTCTATCTCGATTGTTCTAGTACAGCTCATCACCTTCGCGAACCATCCTCGCCATATCGGAATTATAGCAAGTTTGCCGTACTTCAAAGTGCATGCCTAAAAGTATGCTTGGAAAAGCATTCATGCATAGCAGAGAGTGCCTCATCGTTACAGTATTAAACATTTTTATAACAAACAAAAATATTATTCCGTCATAACAGCAGTCCGGCCATGGCGCTAATCGAATGGTCACACAAACATTTGCTCAGAACTTGCAGAGACTGTGCAGTCCATTACATCGAAAGTTCTCTAAATTTATTTCTCACAGGAAAAAGTAGAAATTCGCAAATCTCTGCACAACATGATTGAACAGTCTAAGAAATATTCAACTAAGTTCCATTGCATTACATTGCAGCTTTACTCATGAAAATTGATTCAATGTAGTTTTTTTCAAAGTATTGTTTAGCGTTAGCTAAGACTTTTCCTCATCTTATTGAAAAAATTCCTAGTCTTTTGAAGCAAACCCAGAATCTACCCAATATTTGGCTTTTTGATAAGAAGTGAAGTGCTACTCGGCCACGCCATGACTCACTGACAGGAACAAGTGTTAGTCGGAAGGCGCAGTGTTTGGTGAATATGGCAGATGAAGTAGGACATCCCATTGAAGTGCCTCCAAAGTTTCCTTGACGACGTTTGCAACGTGTGGTCGAACGTTGTCGTGCGCTTGCCGAGCATTGTGTTTTGTTTTTTTTGCACAAAGGTTGAACACAAAGAACACAAAGAAAGTGTATTGTTTACACTTATAGAAATTACATACATACTGATTTTTATAGGAAAATCAGTTGCAAAATGGTCTGATGCGTTTAAATGTTAGTTATGGTATTTTTTGCAGAAAAAGAAAGAATGAAGGAGCAAGAAGAAGGAGGAAAAAGAGATTCGCTAATTGTTGATGACGATGACGATCTATCTTTAGTTAAAGTCATAGTTTGACTTTATAGGATATGAACTGAAAATAAAAGATGTTTATTTTTCGAACCAAAAAACCACACAGAAGTGTCGTAGACCTAATTCAAGGACACCATTGTGATCTTTATGTTTTAGATATCAATAAAGAAAGCTTTTCTTTTTAATATTTGACTTTTTTCCTTTGGCTTTTCTTAAAAGAAATTTATTTGACACAGTTCTTGATTTAGGATTCTGATTGGATTCTTCGATTTTCACACATTGTTCTCGTTTGCAAGGGTTAATATTAACCACTTTAAGATTTTCATTGGAATCTCTGATTTTCACAAAGTGTTTTCGTTTGAATGGGTTAATGCTAACCACTTTTATTGAAAAATGTGCAATTGCTAAAGATTTTGATTTAGAATTATCGTTGTAATCTCTGATTTCTAGATAGGATTTTCGTTTAAATGGGTTAATGCTAACCAGTTTTATTGAAGAATGTAAAATTGTTACAGTTTTTGATTTAGAATTCTCGTCGTAATCTCTGATTTTTCGATAGTGTTTTCGTTTAAATGGGTTAATACTAACCACTTTTATTGAAGCATATAAAATTGCTACAGTTTTTTATTTAGAATTCTCGTTGTAATCTCTGATTTCTAGATAGTGTTTTCGTTTGAATGGGTTAATGCTAACCACTTTTATTGAAAAATATAAAATGTTTAGTTTTTGATTCAGAATTCTCGTTGTAATCTCTGATTTCTAGAAAGTGTTTTCGTTTGAATGGGTTAATGCTAACCACTTTGTACAGCGATGCCAGAAATGTTTTCCATTTTCTTAGCCACACACTTTTGCACTTGCAGTCGTTCGCAAGTAAAGCGAAAAGTGCGGAAAGTACACTTCAAACAAAGTATTCACATCCGCAACGGCGGCCGCAGGCAGCGCAACGCCGTTTCGGCCGGAAGGCGTGTCAGCGCACACTGGTGCCGCACTGGCAGTAGGCGCACAGCAGCCACCACGTCCCACTGCTGCGACGCTCGGCCGCCGAGCATGTGGTGGCCGTTGTTTGCGTTTCATTGTCAATTTCCCTTCAGACTGCGTTCGCGTTTTATGTTATTTGTCTTTCCTTCTTCTTCCTTCTTCTTTCATTTGTACTTTTATTTGTGTTTTTGTTTTTGTTTTCGGGACGAAATTTGTTTGTGCCGCAAAGTGCACTAACAGAGACCCACAATCAAAGACGAAGGACAGGCCAAGACTGAAGCGCACTGGGCGCTTCGACGGCATTGTGAAAGCGAGTAATGGCCAACAATGGCAAAGCGAAGAAACGAGTTTTTCGTTTGCGACTTGCAGCAGAACGAGTAATCTCCAAAGTGGGTAGAGTACGAGGGGGTGAGGGGGTGGGGCGGCGAACGGCTGGCAGCTGACGATGGCGCTGGGTGTAATCTGGCTGGCAGCTTGTTTGTCATGCGAGTTTGTTACTTACTTTAAGGACTTAACAACAGCAACAACACAAACACAAACAACAACATCAGGCGACCGTAAATGGCACCAGCAGGGCACAATGAAAGGCAAATAAATAAGCGAGCCGATTGGGCCCGACGCAAGCAGCGCGCCATGTGTGCGCCACCGCCAGGCATTGACACCACGGCGTATGAGTGACTAATAAATATTTGCACTGTTTGCTTAGTTAAGCTGTAAGATGATGACAGCGATTGTTGTGCGTGGCGGCTTCGAGGCATTGTCTCAGTGCCGCCACGTTGCCGCTGGCACAAACTGGGCGTAAACCGAATACCCGGTCACCGGCTGCCTTAATTTCGTGCGGCAAGTTATGTCTTTTTATGGTCTTGTGGCTAAATTAGTGATGCGATTAAGTGGGCTTAAGTGTGAAATCAGCGTCGAAATTCGGCACTTAAAACGACTGAAATCTGCAATTTGCGGCGCTCTAATGAAACTGCCAAAGACGCTGAGTGATTGTGGCCGAAGATGTGAGCAGGCACCAACTAGGCATAACAAAGATTGAATAGATTGAGGAAGAGGCGAATCTGACTCACAAATAATTGATAGTAAAAATTGCAATGCGAAGAAGTTCTTAAATTGGATATAGTGTCATTTGGGTGGCATTGAGTTGCTCACAATAGGACAGAAATGAGTTGAAAACCAGTATTTACTCGTTAATAGTTCTTTGGGTATTTAGACGTTGACCACATCTTCACAATAGGACACACTTTTAATTATGAAATTTAGTTACAGCATTGACATAAAAACTTGACATTATATATGGGAAGACAGACGTAATTTCACGTTCCATCTTTCATGGCTCATCTTGTGTTGAGTTTTATTATTAGAATAAAAAGAATAGAATTGATGGCATAAAATTTTTCATATCCACTAGGTTGGGTTAGTTAACACCGTGCGACAGCATTTTTCACACCGGGAAAAATCCATATGTGCGTGAGACTAGAGACCAAATATAGTAATACTGCGTACTCAGCTTTTCATTTCTACATCCATTGTCCTTTTAAAAGGACTTCAAAATTTTGAAGGGGATAAAAAATAAAAAAATATATAAAAAATACTTAACCTCGTTAAAATATGGCGATATGTATATCAAATGAAAGAGGAAAGGCTCAAGAATTTAAATAAAATTGATTTTTTATCTATTTGTAAAAAAAGGATATGAAACAGGGCCTTTGAAAATTTTAAATCTTTGTATCCTTGACAATTTTCATAGAATTTTCTTAAAAAGTAAGTGTGTTAAAACACAAAATCTCCTTGATCACGTGTCAAAATGTCATTACTCTAACTTTATTGGTTCGAAAGTTATTAAAAAAAGACGGAAGCTGCAAGTCTAATGAAGTACAAAAATTCTAATTTATTTGAGTATCAGTATTTTAAATAATAAATAGATACAAAATCAATGAAGCGAGAATAATGAAATTTTGAAAAGTGATCAAGGAGATTTTGGGTTTTAACATACTTACTTTTCAAGAAAATTCTGTATAAATTGTCAAGGATATAAAGGATTAAAATTTTCAAAGGACCTTTTTCATATCGGTTTTTACAAATAGATAAAAAATCAATTTTATTTAAATTTTTGAGCCTTTCCTCTTTCATTTGATATACATATCGCCATATTCTAACGAGGTTAAGTATTTTTTATATTTTTTTTATTTTTTATCCCCTTCAAAATTTTGAAGTCTTTTAAAAGGACAAAGGATGTAGAAATGAAAAACTGAGTACGCAGTATTACTATGTTTGGTCTCTAGTTTCACGCCCATATGGATTTTTTCCGGTGTGAAAATTTTTTTTAATTTTTGTCGCACGGTGTAATACAAGCAGCGTGTGGATTGATTGACTAGTCACACTCGAAGGACTACTAAGCTAATTGTAATGTCTGAAGACTGTGACAACTGACTGTTGCCGTTATTGAATGCCAGTTTATATTTGAAAGATGCACAAAACAGAGACTTTCTTGTGCTGTGCTGGTGTATAAACGTTCAATCATAGAGTCAACTTGAACATTCCATTTATTACTGATGCGCTGAACTGCCTTTCTGTCCAGATCAGAGTAAAATTGCTACCCATCACTGTGTTCATACATAGTTATTTGCCTATTTTGACTTCATCTGAGTCAAATTATCTACTTTCTCATTGCCCAGTATAGCACAGGGACAAGACAGTCGGCAGAGTTTGATGTTGTAGCCTTTGATTGCTCTTGGAGACTGTCAAAGTTTTAGAATGCATCTTGATTGGACGCTGTGAAAGCTCAGCATCTTGATTGTAGTGTGACTGCCCGCACATATAATCAGATTGATTGAAGAAAAGTTCAGTTGTCCTACAAAAATTCGAGTCTTCGAATTCGCATTCTTTCTTATTTGGAAAGTAAATTTGACAAGTTTTATCAAAAGTCGAGTATACCTGATCTACCTGCCGAAAAATAATCTATATGAGAAAGTCAGGCACGATACACTGCAAAGAGTCAACAAAGCTGAAACAGAGGAACACTCAACATACCTCAAATGAGCTCAACAAAGGACTAATGAATAGAAGAGTCCAATTAACTTTTTATAAATGTTCCAAACGCATATTCGAATTGTTTTTAGCAGGGACCGGAAATAACAGTTATTTATGAAAACTATAATTGAAAATTTTACTATGAAGGAAAAATCATGCAAATAAATGAAATATACCAATACATTTCTTTTTGCACGGAGAATTAAACTTGGCAATAAACTTTTTTTTTGTAATTTTTACGGAAAAATTAAAAAATAAGAATTATTTTTTATTTATATTTTAATAATCCTTAAATAACAATTATTTTTTTCATATTAGTCCACAAATAACAATTTTATTTCGATTTTTATTTTAGTTGTCCTATGATAACAATTATTGGTGACTTTTATTTTTTTAGTAATTAATAAAAATCATTCAGTGACTTTTATAAATAAAAGTCATCAATAAAAATCATTCAATAACTTTTATTTTTTAAGTCATCAATAAAAATCATTCAGTGACTTTTATAAATAAAAGTCATCAATAAAAATCATTCAATAACTTTTATTTTTTAAGTCGCAATATAAAAGTCATTTTCATTAATGCATGCAAAAGTTATAATTCTTCCAGAAAATAGAATTGTCAAGACAGGTCTTGTTAAGCCGATCAAGAATATATATACATTTCGATATTTAATGAATCCAGTAGTGCAACTAATGAAAATGACTTTTATATTGTGACTTAAAAAATAAAAGTCACTGAATGATTTTTATTGATGACTTAAAAAATAAAAGTCACTGACTGATTTTTATTTATGACTTAAAAAATAAAAGTCATTGAATGATTTTTATTGATGGCTTAAAAAATAAAAGTCACTGAATGATTTTTATTGATGACTTTTATAAATAAAAGTCACTGAATGATTTTTATTGATGACTTAAAAAATAAAAGTCAAATAAAAGTCACTGAATGATTTTTATTGTTATCATAGGACAACTAAAATAAATATCAAAAAAAACTGTTATTTGTGGACTAATAAGAAATAAATCAAAAATAATTGTTATTATAGGATTTTTAAAATATAAATAAAAAATAACTTTTATTTGTTAAATCATTAAATAAAAGTCAAAAAATAACTCTTAAACATTGATTTTTATAATAAAACTTATAACTGTTACGGTCCCTGGTTTTTAGTGGCT
Source organism: Melieria picta (assembly GCA_964056695.1). Taxonomy (NCBI): domain Eukaryota; kingdom Metazoa; phylum Arthropoda; class Insecta; order Diptera; family Ulidiidae; genus Melieria; species Melieria picta. The sequence continues at coordinate 17,253,968 of OZ057399.1, forward strand.
TCATTCTATGTGCTGGAGTGGAAACAAATGTTTCAAAATTTTCAAAAAAGTAAAAATAATAGTCTAACTAGTTCGTGTTCCCTAACTCGAGATTTTAACTTACGTACCTCAGACTTGCTGAGTTACCACAGATTAATGCTCTAAGTTGGGGTTTAGTTGAAATTCAGTTGTATTAAAGAAAAAATAATGCTCTTGTTGTAAATAAGTAAGCTCACAAAACTACACAGTGTATTTGATGATTTTCTCCCAACATGTCGACATACAAATTTCCTAAGGGCAGAAGTAATCAGAAGTAATTTATATCTGCAAATTGCCACATTTTGCTTGCATCTTTCCGTTGCTTTTGCTGAATTTGATTCGAGGCGAGTGAGCCAGAGAAGAGGGCGAAGAGCTATGGATAGCAACAGAAAGATGAATTGCTGGCGTATGATAAGAATGCCGGAGGCAACATCAAAACTCAAAATTAACTACAGAAACATTAAACAACAGCCACAAACAAAACATTAATTAACTAACTATAACGACAAGAACAACGATCTACGTGCAAACACACTTTATATAGAATACATCGTTGTTTATAAGAATGTTTGTGTGTTACACGCCTAATGAGGAAAAATACAAAATGAAGTAAACAGTGCGGCCAGTGTTCATGGCTGATTTATGTCAATAATTTTCGTTGAATCGACATTAGTTACGCAATTATCGATTTCATTGTTAGCCCAATGAAATGAAATAAATTACAGTCATAAAAATGTTTTAAAAGTGCAGTTAATTTATATAAATATTGTTGAATTAAAGTAAGCGTAACGAAATTTAATAAACCAACACTTTGCTGCTCGTGCATCAATGTCACGTATACGCCCCGAACAACAGAAACGTACGTGAAATATAAAAAAATGAAATGTTGAAATACGCCAAGAGTTCCATTTGTGCACCTCGAGTGCCTTTAATTAAAATCATTCCACAGCTAAAATGCCACTTTTGCGAGTTAAATTAAAAAATAATAATAACAAAAAACAAATTAATGTGGTTTGGTTGCGCGCACAGGCCGAGTGAAGGTTTGACTGATTTTCACACTTGGCTTATTTTTAAAAAAAGTTTTAAAATCCGTGCACACTTGCGTATTTTTCGTAATTAAAATTACTCATACGCCTCATTAAACAATAAAGAATGTTCAATGTTGAAATCCTTTTGGCAGTTTTAATTTTTACAACTTTTGGAAAACCAAAATATTTACATTAAATAAATAAGATGCGGTAAATATTTACTGCGAGTGGCCAATTTGTACTGATGTTGCAGCCTTTTGTGCTGTGGGCATTATTAAGCACTATAAAATAAATGCTTAAATCACTGTGAAAAAAAGTACTTCACCGTTAGTATATAAAAGGTTTAAATTAACTTCATGTTGGTCCCAACAAATAATTGAGAGATAATAGGAATCGGCTGAAAAGTCGTTCACTCTCTATTTCTGACTTGTTCACTCCGCTTGGGAGCATAGGGCCTCAATAAGCCAAATATTGGTTATGCTTACACCGTGCGGCATCCTTTGTCTTTTTAAAAGAACTTCAAAATTTTTAAGGGGATAAAAAATAAAAAAATACTTAACCTCGTTAGAATATGGCCATATGTATATCAAATGAAAGAAGAAAGGCTCAAGAATTGAAATAAAATTAATTTTTTATCTATTTGTAAAAAAGGATATGAAAAAGGTCCTTTGAAAATTTTAATCCTTTATATCCTTGAAAATTTACATCGAATTTTCTCGAAAAATAAGTATGTTAAAACCCAAAATCTCCTTGATCACGTGTCAAAATTTCATTACTGTAACTTTATTATTATTATTTTTATTTTTTTTATTTTTTATCCCCTTCAAAATTTTGAAGTCCTTTTAAAAGGACAAAGGATGTAGAAATGAAAAACTGAGTACGCAGTATTACTATATTTGGTCTCTAGTTTCACGTCCATATGGATTTTTTCCGGTGTGAAAAATGCTGTCGTACGGTGTTATCATTTGAAATTCTGCCAGGAAGGGGAGGGGTTATTTATATATCGCTAGCAGCTGATGGAGACGTAGTGTATTATGTCCTAGGAGACACACCACCGCATGGTAAACGTTGTTTTCACTTAGTTATATAAGTGCCCTTTACATAGTCTTTGCTAATAGGTAGGTGTAGTTGATATAAGAGGTTGGTGTCTTCGCTGTGTTATTTTTTATTTCATCCACTGAAGTGGCGTACACTAGATTTCATTTTAGAGGGGCGACTGTACACAAATTTTGAGCAGATACAGATGCAGATATACCAAACAGAGACTTGGGTAGGTTTTAAAGTTCAAAACTTCCCTCTTGCGCCACTGGTTGACTGTTTTGTTGTTGCGTTTGTGCGTTTGTGTGATTGATACAAACTCGTCACAATGATTGGATAGTATTGATTTGATGGGAAATATTTAGGTAAGGTTAGGTTAAAGTGGCTGTCTGAACACAGGACTTTGCAATTGATACACTAAAGCCATAAAATGGGCCCACTGTGATAGCTCAAAATAGAAAGTGAAAGTCTTACTGCAAGATAAATCCTAGCAACTCTTTGATCTTGACTGAACTAAGGTTACTTAAGTTATCATAGAAAGCAGAGCCTAGCGATTACCAGTTTCGTTTAAAGATAGCCGAGCAGTGGTAGAGGTGTTGACTTATTGTCTCATCCTCCTCTTCATTTGGGCAACTACGGCAATGGTCCCAACTGTCAAGACCTAATCTGTTGTCATGACTTCCGAATAGACAACGGCTTATCAAAATCGCAAGGTCCATGCTGATGTGCTGTCTGCTAAGCAAGACAAGTGTTTTAGTGCGCCTGGAATTGAAAGTGACTCCCCGTACTGTTTGGTTATTGTCTTGCCACCGCTTGAGTGTTGATCTGAACTGACGGGTGCCATAAGCTTCACTCATCTACAGCGCCTATCAGCTTTGTCATGCTGGCTCATGAAGAGTGAAGTTTTCTCTTCATCTGCTTTTCACAAAATTGTTCATTACCTCGAGCATTAAATACAAATTTGCCTGCATACCAAACAATAAAGTTTATTCGTAAAGCTTACGCTTTTTGACTACTTTATTAATGATAAATTTATGGCGACTTATTGTTGTTTTGCCTCCCGTCTTCGAGTTAAATTTTCTTTTACAACTGCCCTCAGATGGTGAGAGTTTAAAATCTTCCCAGGGCCTCAAATACGCAATTTCACAAACCGATTGCGCACAGTTCGTTCATTACATTTGCTTTCCCCAATGACTTCAGGCTGCGCTTTTGTAAACATTAAGCTTTGATATTTAAAAAAGAAAAATTACATTTCAAAACGAAAGAAATGCTTAGCTTTAACAAAAATGTTACTCATACGCTACGATGAAACTAAAAAAGTTTTTCAGTTTTATTTAAGACAATGTAAGTAAAAAGCTTCTTAATCCTTTTGAACAACACAAAGATCCTTTTATCCCTGTTTAATTCAAATGTAATAATATCATTGGAAGCGTATGGGTAAAATTTTTATTGTTGTAGCGCCTTATATGTAAATGCTTTATTTTCTTTTCTTATCTGACGTCGTATACTGGCCTCATTGTTGCTGTTACTCGCGAACAGCAGAATGGTCATCACTGTTCTATAAGCATATAATGTTTCTTCTTCTTATGAGCGTTAACCAACCAACCATGGCGTTAATTATAACACCGTGCGACAGAATTTTTCACACCGGGAAAAATCCATATGTGCGTGAAACTAGAGACCAAATTGAAGTCCTTTTAAGAGGACTTCAAAATTTTTAAAAAATACTTAACCTCGTTAGAATAGGCGATATGTATATCAAATAAAGGGGGAAAAGCTCAAGAATTTAAATAAAATTTATTTTTTTTAATTTGTAAAAAAAGGATATGAAAAGGGTCCTTTGAAAATTTTAATTCACTATATCCTTGAAAATTTATATAGAATTTTCTCGAAAAGTAAGTATGTTAAAAGACAAAATCTCCTTGATCACGTGTCAAAATTGCATAACTCTAACTTTATTAGTTCGAAAGTTATTAAAAAAAGCAACTTCCAATTCTAATGAAGTACAAAAATTCTAATTTATTTGAGTATCAGTATTTTAAATAATAAAAAGATTAAAAATAAATGAAGCGAGAATAATGAAGTTTTGGCACGTGATCAAGGAGATTTGGGGTTTTAACATACTTACTTTTCAAGAAAATTCTATATAAATTGTCAAGGATATAAAGGATTAAAATTTTTAAAGAACCTTTTTCATATCCTTTTTTTTACAAATAGATAAAAAATTTATTTTATTTAAATTCTTGAGCCTTTCCTCTTTCATTTGATATACATATCCTTTTCCGCCATATTCGAACGAGGTTAAGTATTTTTTATATTTTTTTTATTTTTTATCCCCTTCAAAATTTTGAAGTCTTTTAAAAGGACAAAGGATATAGAAATAAAAAACTGAGTACGCAGTATTATTATGTTTGGTCTCTAGTTTCACGCCCTTATGGATTTTTTCAAGTGTGAAAATTTTTTTTAATTTTTGTCGCACGGTATAATTGTTGATATAAAAAACGTTTGTGTTGCTCATACGCCCCGAATTAACAACTCGTATTAAAATACAAAAGTGACAAAGAGACAGGCACCCGCGCATCGTGGACCGAAGAAATGAATATTAATGAGCGCAAGTCGTAGTGAGCTGCCATCTGCTGACGACACATACACAGATGTACTAACGGTTAATTTGTGCAGCATACAACAGAATTGCAAGAAAATATACTCGAATGCATAAAGGCGAATAATGTAAGTGCACAAAAGTGAAGCGAAAAAGTAAATGAAACTGCCAGCCCAACAAACAGACCAACGAACAAACCGAGCAAACAACCCAACGCAACAGCGGCTGCGGTATGCAGCCACTCAAATTAAGTATCTTTGCTTAATGTGAAAATAATGCGATGCATTGGCGGCAAATGGGGGAAAACGCACTTTGCGCACCAGGTGCGCTCGAGTGAGGCAACTGCAAGGCGGCGAATTTGGGGAGAAAAGCGAACTGCGCTTTAATGGAGAAATGCAATGCCGCGCCGACGACAACGACAAGAACGAGTATGAAAAAGAGGATGAGGAAGGTGCTGCGCATATGTAAAGAAGTAAAAATGAAATTATGGCGAATGACAGTGTCGCGGTTAACGGAGAATGAGGCGCAAATTTGTGCAGCGCCGATGAAGAGCGCAACGTGGGCGGCGATGTTGTGGTTGTCGCTGCAGCAGTTGCCACAAAAATGAATTTTAAAAGGCTCTCTTGGACGGCAGCTGTTGTCGTTCATGATTGAACAACACTAGCAACAACAATAATTCGCGCATCAACAAAAGAAGGTGACGAAGCGAGGCATTATTTGAAATTCCCTTTAAATTCAGTCGAACATTGCGCTGGCAGTCGGCACACGTTGGCTTCATGGGTGGGAAAAGCTGCCTTGGCGCGCTTAATAAACTCAATAAACTGTCAAAACGGCCAAAGACAAAGTGAAAAAGGTTGGCGAAAGCGCAGCTTAAACGCCACGTAGTAGTTGAGGAAATTACATTGAGGCATTTGGTGGTCTTTTATGGTGCCAAGGACCATTGTGTGGCGGGAAGCGGGCGTATTGAAATGCCTGCGTCAGGCGCGTGCTGCACAACACATAAATATTTACAATAAATCCAATAACAACAACGGCAACAACAGCTTCATCAAGAGAGCACATCAAAAAGGCAGTAAAATTCTTGCTCAGCCGACAGCAGCGACGGTGCGTTATTTAAAATTTGAATCGCATGCGCAGCACTACAGCAGCGCCCAGATGGCAAGCCGCATTTGAGTTGTACGAACAACAAAAACAAAAAGAACGAAATGCAATAAAACAAGAATAACACAAAATTGAAGGAAGCAGCGCAAAAATTTAGCAACTTTATTGCTTGGTTGGCGCGCCAGCCAACAATTGCCGTACTTTACATTGGCACCCACACACACACACACACACACACACACACACACGCCGATAGCACATTCCATTTCAGTAAAGTGTTGGCATTGGCAGCAGCAAAAGTTGCACTGAAGCTGAAGTTGCGCTGTGGCGCTGAAGTGGCGTCGGCCGGTTTGTTCGTACGTTTCGTTTGTTTATTTTATGAGCTCGCATTGCTGCGCGCACCAACGTCCAACTTTGCGACGGAACGCGTCAGACGCGGCAGTCGAATGCGTAGGCGGCCGAACGGGCAGTCGCACAGCATTTGTGCTTCATTAAAAATTAATTTACTTTTCATTTGCAGTTTATTGCAGCGAGTGCACAGCATTCAACACCCCGTCGCCGGTCGCATTAGAAAAGCCAGCGTAAAAATAATAATTCGTGCGCGTTTGCGTCGGGCACATTGAAACGTTAAGCGTCCCGCTATGCCCCTTCGCTGTCGACGCGACGTCATTGCTCATCGTCAGAGTTTAAAAAGCCATTTCAACGTCGCTCTGCTGCGCGCAGTTGTTGCATTTTAATGGAGTTGCGCGCATTTTTATGGCATTGCGTATACGACACGTTGTACCTGTTGGCCTCACCTTTCGCTCGCAGCGTGTATACCTTTTTTTTAATTGTTTTAGAAAGTTTGTGCGTTTGTTTGCGTCATTTGGCAGCATTTTTAATTGAACGCAAACGAGGCGTCAAGCAAGCAACGCCATCTGCTTTGTTCGGCGGCGCTACTTAGCCAGCCGGGCAGTTTAACGCAACGTTAAGCGATTTGCAAGCGGAACGCAATGGCTCTGCAAATTACTTCTGTGGAAATTTTATTGAACTGAAACGCAAAAGAATAAAGTCAACGTTGCTGATATTTAACGGCAAATAAAATTGAAATGAAGGGTAAAGGTTGATCATAAATAAGTTGACTTTTTCAAAAGCGTTTAATTGATTGCAGTTCCCAAACCAAACGACCTGAAATATAGATGAGCTACGAGTATAGAAGATCTATAAATCTCATAGTGGCCATTATTTTATAGATTTAATTAAAATCCAAGTAAAAAGTATATTTATTGATATACTACTGTGTCCAAAAAATAAGGTGACATTTGATTTCTTCGATTATCGTGGTGTTGTGCATTATGAATTCCTTCCGCCGGGCCAAACAGTCAACAAGGAATATTATTTGAACGTTATGCGTCGTTTGCGTAACGCTATCCGCCTTAAAAGGCCGGAATTGTGGAAGGACAATTCTTGGTTTTTACACCACGATAATGCACCATCCCATACTGCACTCGTAATTCGTGATCATTTCGCCAAAAACTCAACCCATATCGTTCCGCAACCACCATATTCACCTGATCTGGCGCCGTGCGACTTCTGGCTGTTCAGCAAGCTCAAAAGACCGCTCCGGGGACACCGTTTTGATACGATAGAGGAGATTCAAGCCGCAGCGAAGACGGAACTGAAGGCCATCCCGGAAAGTGACTACAATCAGTGTTTCGAAGATTGGAAAATCCGTTGGCATAAGTGCATTACATCGGGAGGGGATTACTTTGAAGGGGATGAAATTGATTTGGAAGAATAAATAAAGAATTTTCAAAATAAATACAATGTCACCTTATTTTTTGGACACAGTAGTATGTTTCATCTTGTAAATCTTTCCTGCTTTCCAAGAAAGTGCTTAAAGCTGCTGATGTCAGCAACTCGTCCAACTCGTCCAATCAGTTTAAATCAAAGTTAAATTTTAAGTTTAGAGAAAATCTACATTTTCGATAATTTGCCCTCTAGAGGGATTATCTGAAATATGTCTTATCTGTTTAAATCAAAATTCAGCAATGACTTTAAAGTCCTTTATCCTTTTAAAAATCGTACAATTGCCTACACGTTTTTATATCCTTCCGCCAGGATAATTTAAAAAAATTATTTGATTTGAGTTGGAGACATAATTCCCTTTCTTTTGATACCAAAATTGTTAGACTAGGATAAGTTCAACCATTTAAATTAATTTTTTTAATTGGGGTGTAGCTTGTAACTTCAAGACCCTGCAAAACCCAAAATAGAGGTGACCAGAAAAAAATAATTACATATTCGTGATCAGCAACCCCGAAAATATGTATAAGGAACAGTTGAGAAACTCCGCGGGTTTTTTTTACTGTTGTACCGTGTAATCTAATAATAAAATAATCTAAAATAAATAAATCTCTTAAGCTTTTCACGAATGAGCTCGTTAAGCCCGTTTTAAGCCCAGTTGAAGTTTGACTTTGAAAAAGTCCATGTTTTCAAAACCGTTTGATTGTCTCTATTTTCTCTCAAGCTTTCTCAAAATTAGCTTAAAGTTAAAATTTGTATAAATCAAAGTTGAAAGGTGACTATGAAAAAATATGTCCAATCTTTTTAAAAACCGATCAACAGCCTACAGCTCCTACTTGAATAAAAAGCGACCTCAAATAAAGCTCACCTTGTGGTAGATCTCTTTAGCTTTAAAAAAATTTGCTTAAAGTTGTCGAAGTTCAAAAAGAAATCTGATTAAATCAAACTTGAAAAGTGACATTGAAAGAAATAAATTTTTTAGTATCACCTAACTGCATTTAGTTCCTTAATCAGAAGTGCTAGCGAACTGAAATGAGGTTTATCTTAAAGTAAATTTGTATACCTTTTCAAAACTGGTCTTAAAGTTATTGATATTCTATGAAAACCCTCAATAAATCGAGGTTAAAGGGTAATTTTGAAAAAATTCAACTTCAAATTTAATTGCTTGTAGCTCCTAAACCAGAGGGATAACAATCTGAAGTATGTCTGATCTTATAGATCTCTCGAGCTTTCAACCAGTTGTCAAGTTGCCGAAATTGTACGCGAAATATAAATCAACATATAAATTTGAAATTGATGGGTGACCATGAAAGAAGTCTGTAGATGCTAAACGAGAAGTTTCAGCTATCTGAAATATGATTCAATTTGTGGTAGATTTTTTAGTTATTCAATAACGAAACCTGATTTAATCAAAGTTTCGCGGAAATAATTCTAAAAGCTTCCACAGGCCTTACAAACTCTTTCATGTTCACGAATTTTACCTCATTACCTCATTTCCTCATTAATTAATTTATTAATTGGAAGCGCAAAAAAAGGAAAAAAGAACCTAAAATTTGCACTTTTCATGGAGAAATTAATCAGAAAGAAACAAACAAAATTTAACTACAAAATAACTAAAGAAATCAAATCAGATTTTTTTTAAAGTTTTTTAACCATTTCAAAAAATTTGAAGTTAACCCCTTTGCTACAGGTTTTTACTGGGGAAAGTTAAAATTTTAAATTTTATGTTTTAGGCTTCTATGCGGATATATTAGCAACATTCCATACAAAAATTTTAGTTTTTATACTCGGACCCTGTATTTTAGAGTGTTTTTCTATGAGAGCAACTACATCGTTGTGGCTGTAATAATTACTTAAACAAAAAACTTTTTACGCATAACGAAAATTTGAATATTTCTTCATTTACTTCAGCCAAAATTAAAAAAAAAAAAGTATTTAAAGTGAAAGAAAACGTCAAATTAAAAAGTTCTCTAATTTTTTCTGCTTCTTCGAAGAAGGAAGAATTCTTCCTTTACTATGTCAAGATATACCATTAAAAAAACGTGTATACTTCTCTTCTTTAAACTTAAATATTCATTTTATTAATTTCGTATTTTTCCTAAAACTTCAAACTATTCTAAAGACCAACAAAGAAATGTATTCTTGCAACCATAGAGGATGCAGACGTCCTCAAAGTAGCATGTTGCCATATGGCAACAAAATAGCGAAAGGGTTAAATAGTTGCACTGGGATTTGTAATGAGCTGTGATGTTATTGAGTTATTTTTATTTATTTATTTCTTTTTTGTACTAAATATTTCAGTATAAACATTTTAATAAAACATAATTGTACTGAAAAAGCAAACTAACTTTTGATTTCAAGCCACCGCTCAGCAGTTCAAAGCATCAGTAAGCCACACTCAGAAAATGTGATTTGGGTTCAGAAATTGTCAATGTCCAGTTTCTGCTACAAAATGCTTCTGTGTCAAGCTGCGACTAACAAACAAAATCCGAATCTTTGTTGTGGCTACAGACAAACAGCAACACTAACACGAATTGACACAACAAATAGCAACAACTGCATTCGAATGTGGCGCTCAGATTCGCTGAGCGAAATGTCAGAATAAATTGGTCATAAATATGCATTTGGGAATGTGTGTGTGTGTGTGTGTGTGAGTGTCAGTGGCAGTGCCCATGTGTGGCGCGTCTTTGTGTTGCGTGTCCACTCGATGCACGGCCACAACGCTCAAACCGCGATGCAATTGCAACAGGCGAACAGTGTCACCGCCGCCGCAGCAACCGCCGCCGACTAGCCAATCTAAATTAAGGCAGCGGCGCGAGCACCCTGTATTGCGCTCCGTGACGTTGTATTTGCATTGGCTTTGGTGTAGCCGCGTGTCGAGTGGAGCATTTTTGGCGCGCTCGCGATAACGAAGCCTGATGCCTGCCGCCTGTTGCCGCCGTCTCATTGCCACTGCACTGTGTCGGACAGGTCAGAATAAAGTCGCCGTTTCGGTGGGCAATGACGCGCAGCCGGTGGGGTGCGGTGGGAAATGGAGGCGTTCGAAATTCGACGCACGGAAAAAGTGTAAATTTCAGCAGCAGTGGCCGGAAAGAGTGTGCGGTCGGTTTTGTGAAATTGAATTTTCAAGTTGAATCCTTCTTGACTGCGAGTGTCGGCTGGCTGCTGTGGATTTTGTGACGCGTACGTGGCGCATTCTATGCACGCAGGTCTGCATGTGGGTGCGGGTGACAGAGGGGAAATTAGTGTGTGTGTATATGGTATTAAAAATTCGGAGATGGAATAACAAAAATGTTTACGCTAGCAAATGTTTAAATGTCTGCACTCTACTGTTGGTGCCCAAAGATTAAAGAAGAAAAACTCTCACAAATTCAATTAACATAGGTTTTCATCTAATTTTTGCACCGAACATACTCGTACAACAGGACAGAGTTTATTTCACTGATTACTGGGTGACCATCAGAGTTGCGGCTTTTGGTCTTTTCGGACCAAAATTGGTCAGATTTTTTTACTTTGGTCCGCTGGTCTGCTTAAACGAATTTCGGTCCGTTTTGTGATGTGAATATCTTTTCAGTAGTACAAAACAGTTATTAAAAGAAATTAAATTGTAATATAAAAATGACTCTAAAGATAACGCAAATTTTTAATTTGGTCGGTTGAGGTCGGATTTGGTCGGAAGTTTGGACGGAACAAAATGTTTCAAGTGGCAACACTGGTGACCATTCACTTTGGAATGACAGTAATCGGAGCAGCAAAGAAAATGATAAAGAGGGTCGCAAGGCAGAGAGGCACAAGTCTGTCCTACCTACGATTTCTGTCCTGTCTTGGACATTGACTGGATATTAAAAAAGGCAATGGAATTATCATGGCGAAGTAGGACAAACTTTGCCACCCGTTGGCCAAACAAAAGTGGAGACAACCCATTTAGTTCTCATCTGTTTTCAAGACAAAATAAACAGATTTCTTCAAAGTCAAAATAAGCACCTAGTAGAAACAAATATGTAGAGTATTGTATAACTTCAGCAGAAATGGACTGTGCTGTCTAGCAGGAAAATTCAGTTCAGCATGTTCCTGAGTCAACACTGGAACACTGCGATTGGGCCAATGTTCATAAAACGGCGACTCTCGTCCAGTGATGTCTGCAGAAGCTGTGAAGATTTAAAAGACGCAGATACCATGCCACACTTCACTATGTCACTAACTCGCTATCCAGGAGCGCTCTCCAAAACTGTTTGAAACCAGCACAAGTTGAAATTTTGGGACCAACTTTGCTTCATCATGAGATCGAACGGGTTTATTCCGGCAGGAAACTAATGAGTTTCTCCACAATAAAGGAAAACGCAATGGACTTATTTGGGCGTTGAAAGGAAGTGTAAGTCCAACTATAAGTTGGATACATAAGAACCTCTCAAGCAAGCTATCGGTGCTTCTGGTGAGTCCCTATCGATGTGTGTGACCTGCCGTCGTGCTGTTGTAACACAATTTCTCTTCTACTGGCCAAAGTTGGCCGTTTCTTAGCGATTGCTTTCTTCAGATGGTCCAATTATTGACAGTACAGGTGGGGAATTAATAACTAGTTTGGCCGCAGGACTGCAGCTCATAGTAGATGATTCCTTCTCAATCCCACCAAACACACAACCTATCCTACCTGACCATCAATCCTGACTTGGCCAACATTTGCGTCGCCTCACCACAATTTGACCACAACAGTTTTGGCTTGACGTTGTCGTAAGTGATCCACTTTTCACTTTTCAGTCATCTGATTCGGAAATAATTTTTAATAATAATTTCTTTTGCTTTAGCTCGCGTTAGTCTAACCGAACTATCACCTCTGAATATCAGGAATTTTCATGGTTCCCAGCGCACTAGGGGAAGTTGTGCCATCCACTGTGGTATCACAATGAGCCATAAGTTGTGCTTAAGTGCGCTTTTCACATATAAGGCTGCGACTCAGACCTAACCTAACCAAACCTAACTCGTGTTTCACTCATATATTGAGCTTCTTTTTATTTGCAGCCCTTTTGAAGTGCTTCCAAACGGATTCTTGTGCAAGGTTTTTCTCGTGCAAAGTTTGGAAAATCGAAACAGTGCTTACATGACCGTCGGACTCGACGATTCCTATGATAAGTATAGTGACATCATAGATTTTAATTCATCTTTTTCTAGATTTAAGCTTAACTTGTACACTATTTTTAATTAGTCTGTAAGAATTCATTCTGTAGACCGAAATAAAATAAAATAAAATAAAATAAAATAAAATAAAATAAAATAAAATAAAATAAAATAAAATAAAATAAAATAAAATAAAATAAAATAAAATAAAATAAAATAAAATAAAATAAATAAAATAAAAAAATAAAATAAAAAAAATCAAATCAAATCTAATCAAATAAAATGAAATAAAATAAAATAAAATAAAATAAAATAAAATAAAATAAAATAAAATAAAATAAAATAAAATAAAATAAATTAAAATAAAATAAAATATTAAAATAAAATAAAATAAAATAAAATAAAATAAAATAAAATAAAATAAAATAATAAAATAAGATAGTAAAATAAAATAAAATAAAATAAAATAAAATAAAATAAAATAAAATAAAATAAAATAATGGACTCCACCTCGCGCGGTATGTGGGGGGAGAGAGGCCGTGGGAAAATAAAATAAAATCAAATTTCATAGTCATTTTTGGCAGTTCGCTTCCCAGAGCCTGGTGCATCTTTGACGAAATTACAAGAACGGAATCAACGAAACTGCGCTTGATTGGCTGTTACAGTATAACATTTTCAGCCGCCTGACTAACAGTTTTGCCTTTATTGAAAAAAACTAAACAAAATGCATATCTTCTCTTTGCTGCTGTTCATCTTTGTGGCGCTGAGTCCAACAATCACAAAACTGTCTGAGAAAGTTTTTTTTTGGTACGAAATTTTATCTTCGATAGCACTTATACAATGCCAGATATAGATTAATAAGAAGATTTTTTTAAAGCCGTTTATTATCATTTTTTTTTGGCCAGTCTCTCAGACTGTAAAAAGTTACTCATTAGCATTTTGCCACCCCACTCTCCTCAAAAACGCTCGTCTGAATCATCACTTCGTTTTAAGCACTAAACTATCAGCTGACATTCGCTGCAAGTTTCCCACCAAACTTTGTCGCGAAGAAAGCTAATTATGCTAATTTTGCACTATTTCACACGCTTCAAAAAAACCCAAGATAAAAATTCTGCAATATGAAGAAGAATAACAACAACAACCAAGTTGTGCGCTCAGTAATTAAAAAACAAAAAGTTTTAGTTTCGTTTGGCCACACCGCCAGGCGTTCGGCATTAATCCCAATTAACTTAAAGTCGAGTCATTGTCCTCGCTGCACTTTCGTTCCGGCAAACTGCCAGCAAACCAATTTTCAATTTGCACGTCTTCACGTTGAGTTATATTGCGACTAAGTTGGGAGGCTGACGTACTGCGCAACGAGCAGCAGCAGCAGCAAATGAATTAAGTTTTGCTGGAATTATTATAAATTCGAAAATATTTATACAGAAAAAAATTTGCAATGCTAATTGCAATTCCTGTCGCTTGTCGCTCCTCGGGCGTTGGTTTGCTGCTTGCTTCGTGGCGACGATACGCCACTGCAAGGCGTTTTTAATTTATGCACAGCAAAGCCGGAAGAGTTGGCCGATAGAGAGAGAGAGAGAGAAAGGGTGCGGCATAGCTGACAGCCGACTAGCTGGAGTTATGACAACCGGAAGTCGGACGTACAATACGGTAAATGGGATTTTCAGCATATTGTTTGTGTGCACTGTGCGTGGCTGCGTGCAAGTACTCGACATATGTATATCGGACATATATGTATATGTTTGTACATATGTATATGTACATTCTTATGTACACAAATATGTACGAGTTAGTTGTAGTATTGAATTTGTTTATGTTACAAGCGCTGGTCATTTCAATGCTGCCAGCCACCTAAATTAAATTAAAGCATATCTCCAGGGGCCAATTTCCGTAACTGAACTTTGTTAGACAATTAATACTAAGTAATAATAAACCTCGTCTACGTGCGCTCTAAAAACGTTATAGCCAAGTGAAACAAGTCTGGAAGTGCGCTGAAAACAATACGAAAATATGTAAAGTTGTGATTGTTGATCAACTTTAAAATATCAGATCATGGGATCTACATGGGATATACATGAATTTATATTGTTTTTCATGCAGGAAATGTGCTTGGTTTGAATAAATCTATATCAAGTAACAGGAGTTAAGTCTCAAAAATTTGGACCAATCTCGAGATGCTGAATTTAAAGCGATTTGATGCAAATCTAGGTATGTATGCACATCATTCACTTAGACTGTAAGAACCTTTTTTTCAATGCCTTAGTTTGAATAAATAACGAAAGAATAAAGAATAAGAAAAAATAATAAAAACGTGACTGTTCCAAGTTCATTTCAATCCACTCATGTAGCATCCACTGGTCCAGGTAGGTGATTGGCCTGCCGCAGGTAGTCCTAAGTGATGGGGCTGCCATCTAACGCCGCTTAGGAACGTCGCCTCCGTTATTTCGAGCTACCGCTCATAGCGCCATCTGTTGTGTGAGGGGAGGTTACAGCAGCATGATTGGGGACCTCGCTAGATCATTTCTGGTGCGCTATTTTCGCAGTTGTACGCTTCTCCTTGCAGATGTCGCTAGTGCGCCGTGTAACTGTTTATTTGTTTACTTTTATCAGCCGCACAGCGCATAATTGCGCGGGAGTGGGATAGGAATAATTTGGGTTGGGAATCAATGAACTTGAGTATGTTGCAGGGTTTTTAGGAAAATTTAGAGAACAGGAAAAATCGGAAAAATTGGTTGGAAGAGTGCGGGGACCGAGCACGCGGCGGGAGTTGAACCCACGACCTCTGGGATGACAGTCTAGTGCACTCACGCTGGGCTACCGAGGCTGTTATTCATGCTCTGCTGAATTAAAATCTCTATTTTATTTTTCTTAATCTTTTGTAGTTTGGCAATCCCTGAGACTTAAATTTGCAAATTTTGTCATTTTTGGAGAGCTATAGCTCCAAGTGTGTTGGCTAGATTTTTCAGATTTTACATTTAATCGGTAACGTCAACATTGATAATTGCAAAGAGTAAAAGAAATTGTATGAGGACCCTTTAGTTTTGCAATAAAAATGATAAAAATTGATGTATGTTTTGCATTTGTGCAGTTTTTTCAATTTTTCATGCTGATTGCATACTTTAAGGGATGAATAAAATAAATTTTGTCGAAAAATAGGTGTTTAGACCACTTTTCAAATTATTTTTTTTTATTATTTATTATTTTCTGAGATCGTAAAATATCGGAGCATGTAATTACATTATCCGACAAAGAAAGAATGCTTCTTAAAATGAAAAAAAAATCCAGCAACATACTTTCAAATACTTTTTATAATTATATTTTTCTCTAAGCTTTGCCAATTTTCAGATTTTTAATTTAGAAAAATATTTTGAACTAAAAGTGAAGTAGAAGCCTCAGCTTTGCAAATTTTGAGAAAACATTTAAAAAACAGAAAATATGTGTTTACATTTTTTTGTGAAAAAAGTTTCAACTTTGAGCAGCTTTTGCACAGACACTAATTAATTTTTTGCACAGATTGTTTGGGGTTTCCTTAGTTAAAGTTTTACCTTTCAAATAACATGAAAATCGTTAAATTCTGAGGCTATGAATTTTTTGTCTATGGGACGAATCACTGTGCATTTGTACCATTTTTTGAGCCTGATTCAAATTTGTTATTTTTTAACATAAATTTTGAATAGGTTTTAAACATTTCAATTGCAGACTTTTGCTGACGAAAGTTCCTGAAGCAAAACATGGCATAAATGGTGCTTTATGGCATAAATGTGCGTTTGCATACTTTGACTGAAAGCTCAGCAATTCAACGCCTTTGCACTGACACCATCATGTAGCCATGTTTTTTTTTATACAAGTGAAATAGTCCAGTGTAAATTTCGACCAATACAAAGCAATATAAATATTTCATCAATAATTGTTTTGGGCATACAATTTTCATCTCCAGTACTTCGCATGCAACATGCGTTGCCAGTAGTTGCATAAAAAACCACTCTGTATTTTTATTCCGACCAATGCAATGCAATGCAATTCAATTCAAAACTAATATAAACATCCCTTCAGGTCTTTGGTGCGATGCCACACTTTGCGGTCGAAAAGCAGCGTTTCGTTATTTATAATGTGAAACTACAAATTCGCACTCGATTGTTCGGGCTGACGCGGGGCGTCGGAGCTGTTGACTTGGCCCATGAGATAGTCACAATTGGCGAATCGTGCTACGGCCACACTGGCGCTATTGCAATCTAACGTTAGTTGATCAGTGCTTAAAGGTAGCAAAATGAATTGCATTTTAAAGGCAACGACAAGGACAACGGCCACGGGCAGCCGATACAAGAAGCAAAGCAAAGCAAACTCCATTTCCGGTGCTACTTAAAAATTCTGAACCACTCACATGCTGCACAACAAAAACACTAATGCCCCTAAGTCAAGTGAAGTGCAGTGCACTATGGTGTCCACCATACACGGTTGCACCGTTACGCCGCCACACACAGACGACCCAACCCACACACGCACACACACATACACGTACACGTACACGTAAACGAACGCCGCTGCTGCAAACTCGTAAGTCGACTACGTGGAGGGGATTGTGGATTTGTTGTGCTATGTTGTGTTGGTGCTTTGTTGGGCGCCTTACTGCCGCTTCGTCTGATTTATGTACTCAGACACAAACACACACACACACAAACACACGAAACGGCGTTTACGGGCTACTTTAAAATGCATCGCATCATTTTTATGGCTTAAATCGAACACTTTTGAATAACAAGAACCCCGCGCCCCCTATTTCCCCCCCGGGTCGGCTGGAGCCCAATGCGAGCACACCTCAACAAGGCACAACAATGTTGCCATGCAACGGTGTTGCCATATTTGCAGTTCCACTGGTACACACACACATACAATTTCAGACACGTCGAGACCACTTCAGCCGCCGCAAAGAGTGCCCGAACAAAGGCTGCGTCAAGCTCTTTGCATTTGAAGGGGCGTTGTACCACAACTAACGGAAATAAATACACACCGCACACACACAAACATACACTTTATATAAAGTGTATTCGAGTGCATGTGTGTGCGTGTGTGGAAACTTGCCGTATCGACTTATGGCTTTGTTTACCATCTCGAGCAAAAAAGATGTGCTTATGAGAAAAGCTTGCCGAGAATATTACGAGCGAATGGCTGCAGATTTAATAAATAAATTCACATACAAAAATAGCGTACAACACGCACTCACATATCGATTTCATGCAGCAGCCAAAGATTCATACGCAGCGAGTTTCGTTCGAGCTATAAATGCTTCCATATTGACTAAATTTTTCACCAAAAGTTATAAATATAAGTAGTTCAAATTATTTTTTATCCAATAATTCCACTCCTTAATTCATTATTCTACTTAGTTTTTTGCTGAGCTATGAAAACGTTGTTGTAGTTGTAACAATGCTCTTGTTACGTTTTTAAACAAATTCAAATTAAATTTGTTTTTCCTCAAATATTAAAAGAAACAAACTCTTGTTGAATAAAAATAATTTGTGAATAGCATTGTTTGTATTGTTACGTTGCCGAAAGATAATACATCGCCTTAAATTGTCAGTTTTTGGTGTCGTGTGAAATTGTAAGTAATCAAGTTTTAGTGGGACAAACTATAACACCGTGCGACAAAAATTAAAAAAAATTTTCACACCGGAAAAAATCCATATGTGCGTGAAACTAGAGACCAAATATAGTAATACTGCGTACTCAGTTTTTCATTGCTACATCCTTCGTCCTTTTGAAAGGACTTCAAAATTTTGAAGGGGATAAAAAATAAAAAATATATATCATAAAAAATACTTAACCTAGTTAGAATATGGCGATATGTACATTAAATGAAAGAGGAAAGGCTCAAGAGTTTAAAAAAAATTGACTTTTTATCTATTTGTAAAAAAGGATATGAAAAAGGTCCTTTGAAAATTTTAATCCTTTATATCCTTGAAAATTTTCATAGAATTTTCTTACAAAGTAAGTATGTTAAAACCTCAAATCTCCCTGATCACGTGTCAAAATTTCATTACTTTCATTACATTATATCATTTTTTACAAATAGATAAAAATAAATTTTATTTAAATTTTTGAGCCTTTCCTCGTTCATTTGATATACATATCGCCATATTCTAGAAGTGAATTCAAAACAAATTACAAAAATTTTACTGTTATCCCCAAAATAATTTCCAATCATTTGAAGCGATACCAGGGAAAGTTTGTGTTCTTATTGAAGTCTATGAATTGGGCGCGTTTGATCAAAACACTGTTTCTTTAATAATGGTTAAATAAAATCAAAAAGTGATAATTTTGTATTTTTCCAAAAATATTAAAAAATTTTTCTGTAATTAAAAAATATTGATACAAAATTTATTTAACCCGTTTTAAGCTTTTTAATTGTTCAAAAGTAAACTAGCTCTAGAACTCTAACAAAGAAGCGTAAATAAAGTGATTACTGGTTTCTGACTGCGTTTAAGAATTGGAGTGTGTTTTATTTTGAAGCACAATTCAGAGAGACGAACAAGCCTACAGAACTAATTTTCGTAACAATACATTTGCGCTTATATCACAATGCAGGACATACTTACATATATTTTAATTTCAATTTTGTAAATTTGTGCTAAAACATCTCGTTTAGGTACTTACCGTGACACGACTCTGGGCAGCCAGTCGCCGCCGCAGTATTTGGCCAGTACGGGATCATTGGTGGAGCTGCCGTCGTAGAAGATCAGATGATCCCGTTCGCCCGTGCAGTCGGACCAGGCGCGTATCGAGCGCGACGTCTTGTTGAAGCTCGCAATGGATCTGCACAAAAAGCAGCAACAATACAAATTGAAATTTCGATTAGAATGAAATGAAATGAATTGCGGATGAATAAACTTCGTCTAGCGACGATGTGGGCGACACAAAATTTCCAATTTAATTAGGAATTATACGAGCGAGATGGCAAACGAAATTATTTCTGGCCGCAAGCGTTGCCGGCGCACGCAACGCGCCGGATAATGCAGGATTTATGTGATTGAAATTCTCAATTTTGCCAGCAATGTGTGCGATGTGTGCGATGTGTGCGATGGGTGCGGCGCGTGTTACAATAAAAAAACCTTAAATCTAATCGCTGCAATGCATTTCGTGCTGTTGCGTATGGCCGCCGTGATGTTGTTATCAGACAATTTGCCGATACGGATGCGCAATGCGAGTGATGCGGCGACTTGTTGTTGTTGTTGGTGGTGTTGGTGTTGGTGCGCTGTTTGTGCTGCTGGCGTGGCGGCTTGCGGCGTCGATGGCGCGTACGCGCGTTGCATGGCAGCGGCACAGACGTCGGGCGCATTTCGGCGATTTGTGCTAATTCCATGCAATTTACTCGCGAATCAAATGTGCGGATTAAATTGAAAAACATTTTTCAATTTGCCTCGAAAACACGCGCAAAGGGCAAAGGGTGCAAGCGCCGCCGGCAACGAGTTGGCGAGCAATAAAACCATCGGTATGGATACTTTAATTTGGGCTTTGAATGCTGCAAGTTTGGCTTCGTTCGTTTTTTATTGTTGGCACAAATTGGAATTTGTCAAATAAATAAACGTATTCGGGCAGATATTTCGGCTTAGACCACGTCTCGTTACCTCCGATACGGCGGCGCACAATGGTCAAATGAGCGAACCGGCGCCGCCATTCACTCGCACAATGGACGCCAGCACACCCCAGCCAGCACTAAATCTGTTGATTTTCATTGCAAACGGCAATTGAAAAGCACATAAAATACAACAACAAAATATAGAGAACGAACGAAATGAAATGAAGTCGTGCCACTCTCACAGCACACAGCGCGCACACAATGCAATCGAAAAAGTTTTCACGCAAGTTCGACACTTTTACGCTGCGCCCGACTGGGACATTGTAGGAATGCCGAGCTGTGGAGCTGTCGGGCTGCTGTACCTTTTGACCAGCGCCTTGTGCTGATTCTCCTGGCTGACTGCAATCATGGCGTGCTTGCTGGTAGGAACTTCCTTCTGGCGTATCGTCCAGTAGCAGGTGACATTCCTCGGGTACATGCCCGGGTAATTGGGGCTCTGCAGGCGGCACTTGTTCCGGTAGCACTCGTCGAACTGCCGCGTGCAATATGTGCCAGGTGTGACACGTCCCAGCTCGAGCGGCTTATCGGGCAGTCCGTATCTGTGTTGGTGTGTATAGAAAAAAAAGAAAGGAATGAATGAGTCAATGAATGCAGCCAGCAAATCGCATTTTATAAATTGAATAACATTTTATTGAAAATTTCCACTGTCCGACGGAATTAGAGCCGAATTAGTGCAAGCAGCTTGTTGCTGCTGCTGCTGCTGCTGCCACACGACTTTGTTTATGCAACGTGTTATTTGGCTATGCGAGCGTTCCCTTGCCGCCATCGCCTCACCCCTCGAGCAAGAATGCAAAAGGCTTAAATTGCCAATGCGGCTTTATTCGGACGCTTATTGAGTGCGCCAAGGAATTTTGCAGCAGTCTGAATGCTTCTAATAACACAGAAGGCGGCAGTGAATTGCAGCTGCCAGATGAAGCGAAAAATAATGATAAATATGAACATTTTATTCTATTCTACTTTAATCCACTTTATTCGATTTTGTTAAACTATTCGATACAATGGACGATTTTATTGAGTTGCTACGAAAATTGAGTTTCATTAAAACTTTTTATGCATTCAAATTGCATTTCAACTTTACACTTGCAACTTGCATACAAAAATAAAATTGTTCTTGCCACATATTATTTTGCCACACATGCAGGGGATATGTGATATATAAGTAGTTATAAGAGAAATTCGCTCTAAAATAAAATGAATAACAACAAATTATTTTTCAAGAAATCGGATATTGGAAATTAATTTGGAATTCATGGAGTGAAAAGGAAAGTAATATTTATTGTTTTTTTGTTTTTAGTTTTATTGGGAAATGTCAAAACGAATCTGAATTTTTTTTTATAATTAATGGAATAAAAAAATAATAAATTCTATTTTAAAATTGAAATTCATTTGAAATATGAAACGATTCTTAATGCATTCATAAATATTCGCAATAAAAAAATGATAATTTTGAAATGAGTAAAATAAAAAGATTTTTTTGTTTTGAAATTTTACCACCTTAAAAAATTTGTCAGAATTTATAGAATCATAAAAAACGAAAAGATACATATTTTAAAATTTAACTTGTTCGTATTTCATTCCGCACACGTTATAAGTATGAAAGTTTTTTTCTAAGTCTATTAAAAAGTAATAAAAAAATTAATGATAAAATTGGAATAGTAAAAAATTTTGATGTTCATGTTTAGTTTTCAAATTTTACTATTTTAACTACAAAACGTATCCTGAATTTTTTTCAGAAATTGTGGAATCATAAAAAAGGAAAAGTTATATATTTTAAAATTTAACTTGATTTTAAGTATGAAAGTTTTTTCTAACTCCATTAAAAAGTAATAAAAAATAATAAATAAATATAAATAAATAAATATGGAATAAGTACAAAATGTTGATGTTCATGTTTAGTTTTCAAATTTTACTATTTTAACTACAAAACGTATCCTGAATTTTTTCAGAAATTGTGGAATCATAAAAAACGAAAAGTTATATATTTTAAAATTTAAATTGATTTTAAGTATGAAAGTTGTTTCGATAAATCCATTAAGAACAAATTATGATTACAGAAAAGAAAAATTCTGTATGCTTTTAAAAATTTGTATATTTGGTTACATGGTTGGCAAATTTTTTCTCGGCATTTATTTCTGTTTGTGAAATATTTTAAAGAGCTTTTTGTTTCATCAAAGGCATCGTCTTATGTGGAAAAGTCAGAATTTTGCTTAATATTTTCTCCAGAATTATAATCTTCGGGCGCATTTTATTCATCATCACTGGTCTTGTCTCTGATATCCTCAATTAATTTCTCACAATCTTTGTCCTTTTCATTTTTACAAAGTCATTTTCTAGCAAATCGTCACATTAAATTTCCATTAGAATTTGAGCAATTTCATCATCTCTGAATGTTTTTATATCCATTTTCTTTCATTTGACTTAAAAAACTACTCCATGTTGGTGAGAGATACTTTCTCACCTCCTCGTTTACACCTGTCATTTCACCAGTGGAACCCCCAGATCCATGATATCCAACTTATAATTCCGATCTTATTCAATATTATAGGTTTGAGTTGTATGGGCGGTGACAAGCCCTCTTACCCATACACAACAAAAGATATCCAGAAACCTATTCCTGAACATCTTAGATCCATCGGTCAAGTAGTTTCCGAATCTATTAGGGGCAAGCAGACAAACAGCAAACATTCATTTTTACAGATGGAAATTATGTCCCAACAGAACTATTCCAACAATTTTGGGATACATTGTCTCAATCAGATTGACATGGCTTAACATTTTATGACTCGAGCAACATTGGTGAATGTGTTGTTTGTGATTCTTAGTATGGTTTATAAGATCGATTTGAATATGAGAAACCTGTACTTTCAAACGCTTTCGCTGCTGAAGCTTTCTAAATTCTGAAGAAGCTATCCAGGAAAAGACTAAACTTAATACCTACAAAAGTTTGTGTAATTTTTGACGATCAAGTTGTTTCTTTTATTTAGTAATTCGATCGATTTGGATTCGAAAACCTAAATTTTCTATTCTTCTATTCTATTCAATTATTTACCGATTCCTAATCACATTCTCCTAATAGAGCTCAGAGGGATGGTTTAGGATGGATTCCAATGTGAAATGCATTTTAATGTGAATTCCTTTGCTATCTTCGAAGCCGAAATATTTGAAACTTCAGGTTTTTCCCAAATCATTTAGATATTTCAAGCAAACACTTTCCCTAATGTTACTCTAACTCGTAATCGGAACACCGTCTGGCATTGCTACGAAGCCAGTAAAGTCTTTGTTAGGTTAAAGTGGCAGCTTTCTCCTAAAAGAGCTCAAAAGGATGGCTTGGGATGAATTCCAAAGTGGGATGGATTTCAATATGAACCACTACTATCTTCTTACTATCTTGGAAGGTTTCTTCAGCCCATAGAAGGCTCAGTCAGCCGAAATATTTGAAAATCCATTTTTTTCTACAATCATCTAAGTATCACAAACCACATATTTCCCAATTTTACTTAAATTCCTAATCAGTCTGACATGGCTACGAAGCTAGTAAAGTCTTTGTTAGGTTAGATTGAAGTGACAACTTTCTCCTAAAAACTGAAGATGGGATGACTCCAATGTGGAATAGATTTCAATATGTACCTTGCTATCTTCGTTTAGTTTGGAATATCTGTTTAGTTTATATCTGTTTAGTTTAAAGAAAAAGTAAATTTTGTATGTTCATCAGGCATTATTTTTTGCATAAAAGACCATCACCGAAACTAAGTAAGGACTTGATAAATTCTATGTGGACTCTGAACCATTAAGTTAAATGCTTAACACAAGAAAGACCATTGCGGTCATTTTGACGGTTTTTCATTTTTAAATATCTGTATTTTCTCTTGTATTTCTATCAACTTTTGCTTTGACTTTTATTTTTTATCGCAAATAATTTTCTATTTTCTTTTAATTTATTTTTCAAAAATCCGATGTGTACTTTTCGAGATATCAGCGGATATAATACGAGGGCGGGTCAATAAGTCCGTGACTTTTTGAATTTCCCGCCTCTTAATTGAAATGGCAACACTGCTCCCGTCAACATTCATCTGTCAGTTGACTCTTGTCAAAAATTGAACAAGCTGCGACATTTAGTTTGTTTTTGACAGCCGTTAATATCAGACTACCGCGTTGACTGAGAAGAAAATGGAAAAAAGTGAATTTCGTGTTGTCATTAAGCAAATCTCTTTCCGCCGAGCCATTTCTTCAAGTTTGGGAACAAGAAATAGTCACTTGGGGCTAGATCGGGTGAATAGGCGGGATGAGGGAGCAATTCGTAGCCCAATTCAAGTGATGCCGAACGTTCATGTCGCCCAAAAGCGGTCGTCACGTCAGAAATTCTCGATAAAATCCATGGAATGATATTGGAAGATCGAGATTGAAAGTGCATGAGGTGGCTGAAGGTGTAGGCATCTCAAGGAAACATGGATCCATTACACCAGACACCAAGAATGAATTAAAGCAGTGGACTTCTACGAATCCAAAGGTTTTGCGTCCTTTCGTAACAGTGGATGAAATATAGATCTATCAAAATACACCAGAGACAGTCCAAGGAACAGTCGAAGCAGTGGACTTTTCCGGGTGAACTGAACTGTTGGACAGATTCGGCATGGATTTGAAGCGAAAAACGCATTTGACGCTTTGGTTTGATTTGCATTAGCTTTGTAGTGAACTTTAACGAAATCAATGCTGTTATGAGTTGTTCATTGTTCGATTTGTATTCAAAACTAATACCCTTCTCCAATATCTGTAATCGGTTTTTTCAAATTGTATTTGGAAGCAATTCGAGTTTTGTACTACAATCAAAGTACAAAAATTCAGAAGAATACCACGGACATGAAAAGGATTTTTCAGTTTACTACAAATGGATTGAACTGAACATACTTCAAAGCTTAAAGCTTTTTGTTAAAGTGAAAAGTAAACAAACTCACTTTGACAATCGCACTGCAGGAATGAAGAAAAAAATTTCAGATTTTTTTCAAAATTCGTTTCCACATTTGTCAAAATGTACTGCGTGGTACAAAAACCTTATGTCTGTCAGGGGTATAAAGCAATTTTTGTTGAATATCTGTTAAGACTATACAACACATAACCTGACAGATGGACAAAAAAATCTGGCTAATAAAAAGGAAACCGCTCAAAAATGCAATACAAATGTTTTCCATTAAAACTTAATTTTTATGTGACTTTGAAATTTAAAATCTATATGTAATAAACGAACTCAATAATAAATAAATTCTGTCAAAAACGTCATCAGCAGAGTCTTCATATGTATAGTTAAGAATTTAGTTGTATTGTGCAATTGATTCTTCTAAGAACTATTTTTCCTTTTGCTTTTACTACAATTTTGTTTGAATAAAAATGAATGTGTGTTTTAGGATTTTTTGAACTGATAAAAACTTTATCGAAAAATAAATAAATTTTGTTAGAGAAGACGACTGTGTATTAGACTCTTGTTTGTACTATGTTTTCAATAAACAATTAAATTGCCTAGCCACAGGATACTCAAATGAATGGCTTTTCCACAATGACATTTTTACATGAATGCTTGTATTACTTTCTCTTTCCCTCTCTGATCTCTCATAAAATACGTGTTAGCATTAGTTTGCTGAAAGCCTCAACGCTTCAACACAATTTTTTTCAATCAAATTCAATTTGTCGTTGTTTCGATATCGTCGACTTTTTCGTTTTCAATTTGCCGCTCTAAGCCCACAACGAAGTGGACAATTCCATGCCGACATGCCGCTGCAGTTTGACACATGCAACTTGTCCCATTTCAATATTTTCGCAATCGTCTTATATTGTCTTCCAAACTGCAACTGTCTCACTTCCGATTCCCCGCTGCCCTGCCGCGTACCCACCATTAAACTGTCCTTCTTCTGGCATTCATTTTTGCATTTGCGCGCTCACTCACCTGACGACAGCGTCGGATTGACTTATAAATTTGTATCTTATGCTGAATTCGAACGGCTTCTCGTCCTGTACGTTCCTTGGCGCATGAAAGACCTGCAACAGAAAAGGCACAGCATAACATAAATAAAGCATTCGAATGTGAAAACGACATGACAAAAATGTGTGGTTGTTGTTGTTGACAAACAAAATAATATTTTCAACTTTTCAAACATTCATGCGTTGGTGATGGCTGCGCCAACTAGAAAACTGTCGAATGCATTTCGTCGCGCCAAACTTTTCCGGCTGCGCTCCGAAACCACATCTAAACGTTACAGAATTTATACGAAGCTCTGTGCTGCGCGCGTGCCGCTGTGCTGCGCTGCGTTCAATTGAATTATTTAGCATTTTGTATTTTGGTATTTTTCTTCGAAATCATTTCACGTGCTGTGGACACTTAAATTTTCCCAGCATTCGCCAGGGGGGTTGGGTAGGGTACGAGAAAGGACGAGTACGAGTGAAGGAAGCCAACTGCTCGCTTAGTTTAAACTAAGGAAGTAGAAACTTTTTTTTGCGAAAAGTAGTTTAAATAAATAAACAGAAAAACAAATTGCATAATTCATTAACTGAACAAATGAACAAGTATGAAATAAATAAATAAAGGCAAAGCCAACAAATAATTGGAACAAAATAAATAAATAATTCATGACATTAAGAAATCGGCAAAGAAAAGTGCTTTAGTTGGTTAGTCTGCTGTTATGTACTTTTGTTAAACTACACTGTACTCGTACTTAAAATGTCTGCTTTTTCGAACGTTAAAGTCGAACATTTTAAGACGCATTTTAACAACAAATATTAATGAAACGAGTCAAAGTCGTAATGGCTTAAGAAGGCATTAAATAATCGCTTTCAGTTGTTTATATTTATCGATGCCATATTTTCTTGGTCAATATGAACGTTTTCATATGATTTGTAATAAGTACTTTTATGCTAAATGCCTCACCATCGTCATCGGGAAACGTTAGAAACAATTCGAAACAATTCGCAATTTTCACTGAAAAATCAATATTGTTTCAAATCATTTCAAGCAGTTCATCACCTTTAAAAAAATATCGGCTGCAATTCTTGAAAAAAGCCAACTATTTTGGACACAATATGGCACCGCGCAATAGCAAAATTCAAACGATACTTTTTATTTATATATATATTAAGTATATGTATATAGAGCTTTCTTTTGTACGATGACTTATAGTGAAATTTGGCGTTAAACATTTCTCCCATACACACTAACCTTTTAAAATCAAGTTTTGTATGACATTTTAGTACTTAAACACATTTTCAGTTTTAGTTTATTTCTGGCATTCAAGTTTATTTCTGAGCTTTGATGTATTCAGAGACCTTTAGTAGAAAATTATGGCAAATATTTTCGTGGTACATTTTGTCCTTAAAAAGTCCTATTTTAAAGGACATTTTTGACATTTAAGGAAAAAAGGGTCAAATTGACCCATAAACATGGGAGCTAGAGGGTTAAAGTGTTTCATAAAAATGTTCCTCGTAGTATTTTACATCAAATTGCTAAACACATCATGTACCTAAAATGTAAGCTTACATAGTTTTCGTATGCCGATTCACAATAAGAATATGCAAAACGGGGAAAACTTTGATCCCCCCTAAACAAATTCAGACGTTAATTTTCAAAACACCGATACACGTCTATTTTTTTTTGGCCCCCTCTACCAGAATCCGTTTTAAAGAACCTTGAATTTTTTTGTGTTTTACAGTGTTATTTCTCATTTGCATTGGTTTCGCCATATTTAAAATCGAAAGCTTTCTTAAATCATGTCAGGATATTTGCATTAAAAATAAGGATACTTTGTTATTATTATTAAAAAAGCAGCAAATGTCCTGCTTTAGGACAACATTTAGTGAGTTTACAATAACACCAAAGTACCTACCAACTAAAACTTACAGTCTTTTCGACAAAGAATCAGTTGAACTGGGTTAAGATACAAATGAGGGTCAACGAATAGACGTTTAAACACCCAAGTAAAGACAGGCAACTGTTCCTTTGAGCAATTTTTGTGTGTGCGCTAATGAATCCACCTATATATGACTTAATTAGAAGTGTATATAGGCTATGAATGCTTTGTTAGGATGGCATCAGTCGCTTGTGGCTTGCACCGATTGGTACCAATTGGAAGCACCGAGTGTCCTCAGATTTCCTCTACCTGACACTTCCACCTGTGATATAAAAGTGTGGGCCCAAGCATTTCTTCAAGCTTATACGCACAACACATCAGACATGATTTAGTGTTGTATGGAGATTCTTAATAATGGGTTCTTGATGTTCCACAACCTCTCATTTTATGCGGTTTGGCGAAAAACTGCATGAGCCAAAAAATTTTGGGGCTAGAGTGGGGCTAAATGGCGTCGCATCGAGGTCAAAGTTCACAAAAGAGCTGGGAAATTCGACAAATTGCTCCACAGCTGGTGAGAAGCTGCTCTTAGAGGGTTAAAATCTATGACTGACCCCCACTAGTTTTCTCTACTGAACATTTCCTTCAAACATATTTATACCCCATCTCCAACCCTTAATTGGGCTCCCATACAAAATGGTCGTTTTTACAAAATAGGCTCCCACTGCTCCCAGGTTGCCCCCAGATGTGTCAAATGTATGACCGACACCCATTTATTTTCCCTTCCGAATGTTTCTTCCAAACATACCTACCCGCTATCTCCAAGTCTTAAGGGAGCTGCCATACAAAACTGGCAATTTTCTATGCCATTGGCTCCCCACTTGTAAATGTAGTAGTTAAGTAAGCGAGAAAACATCGTATCTCGGAAACTACTGAACCGATTTAAATAATTTATTCAGCGATCGCCAACATTCTTGAGTACAAAAAATACAAAATTAATTAAGGTTCAAAGCAAAAATCAAAATGCATTGTCGTATTGTATAGACGTATTGTAGTAGAAAAAGTAGTATTCTATAAGAACGGAGAAACATGAATAGGTTCGTGATAGGATGGTTTGGCGGTTGCATTTATGTATCAGACAATGATTATATTACAACATTCGTTTCGAGCCATAAGCTATAAGAACATGGCAGCTCAATCATGTCGCCAGGTCAGCTTCTAACTTGCCATGTCGATCGTAAGGACGAAAAGTCTATTTGGTGTGAAAGTATGTAGACGTTGATAAAATTGAATCAAAACGTTTTCTCTATACGAACCAGCGTGCAGTGAATACCGCTACTAAGTAATTTGAAGCATTGCGTTGTTGGCTTTCGATGGTTGTAAAGGGTAGTAGCAAAGATAATATAATTAATATTGTATTATCTTTGGTAATAGGCAGAGTTTTTAAGAAAGATTTCATGTGCACTTGACTTGAATCTACGAAAGGTCAAAGGTGGTAACGGGGGAGAAGAACTAAGTCGAGTTGGAAAGCAGTTGACTGGTGTGATCAACTGAAGAAGGCGCACATAGGAGGAGGTGAGGCGCAGTGATGAAGTAATGAGGCAATTTGAAATTCACTGAATGTTACTTTGGCTCCTAAGCAAGTAAATTTATATGTTGTAGATATGAACATTACAATGTAATGAATGTAAATGAGAATGTTCGCTGCTTGTTTGCGGTCTCCAAAAATTCGCGTACGGTGCAACACAATGAATTTGGATTCGCATGCAACTCTGGCAGTGGCGCTGTTTCTTTGAATGACGCAGCAGCAGCATTGTTCCTTTCAGTGGCAGGTGAACCGAGGTGCAGCTGCTTCATTTGTATGTATGTAGGCAACAGCGCTTAATGGTAAATACGCGCGTGTGCCGTCAGTTAAATGGATGCAACAAAGTTGCCGAAATGTTCGGGCAGCGACGGAAAATTACTCCAAGTGCAGTCATTGGCAGTTTTCGTAGTAATTTCGTTTTTTAGTGCTCGCAATTGGGCGAGAACGGCGTTTGTTTAGTTGAATTGCAACAACAACAACAAAAACGACAACTAGATCAGCAACGTCTGGCACAACGCAGAAAGCAACATTCGGGCCGCGAAATTGCAGCAACGACAATAACAACAACAACAACAATTTTCCAATGCAAAGTTTACGCCAGCTGTGCACGCAATATTTGAAGTTGAATTTAATAACGAGCTGAAATTCACAGCGAAAAGTACGCAAGGCAAGGGAAGAAGGAGCAGAGGGCATAGCGCAAGTCAGGGCGCTGGCGGGTTAACAATAAACAATAAAACGCTAAACGAATAACGGCTTCAGTGTGGAAAGTCTGCTGCCGAAGGTGAGCTGAAAGAGGCAGTGGGACGGGGGAGAGGGAGGTGGCAGGGCAGCGAAAACGAAATGAGGTTGTAAATGAAGTCGCAATTGGGCCGAGCGAGCAGGCAGAGTCGATGTGCAAAGTGCTGCGTAAAGTCGATGCGGAAATGGTGAAATGAATTTTTTATGCAACCGCAACGCTGGCGCACTCGTGCATTTGTATTATTTGATTCGAATGCGGGCAGCTCGCCGCCACGACACGTATGTTTCGGCTGACGACGATGGCAATGGCGACGTCGACCAGGTGCAGAAAATTCAATACATTTTTAATTGTGTCGATTACCGATTGTCCCTATTATGATAATGACAACAGTAGCGGCTACAATAACAACAACAACAACAACAATGGCGCCACAACAGGCAATATGGCGACTTAAGTTGTGTTCTCGCCGTCCGGACACGTTCGCGTTGGCATTGTCAGACATTGACGCACACCAACAAAGGCGGACAAATGTGTGCGTATAGGTGTCTGTGTGTGTGTGTGCGTGTGCAAGCTGCTTCCGTTTCGTGAGTATTTTCCGGTCGAAAAACATTTCCGCAAACAATGTAAAATGTGCGCCTCGACAAGTGGTCAGCGCAGTCGGTGCACTATGGGCGAAATGTTGAATGCAGGAAAAAGCGGATTTTCAAATGTTTTCTAAATATAAAAATTGTTGACTAATTAATTGCCAAATGTCCAGTGTACAAAATGGTTCGAACACATTGAAAACGGCAGCAACAGGACCGCACGACTACAAGATGACGTCGGCTTTAATCGTGGCCGTGTAGTCAGCTACTTGATTACAATGAAAACGCCAGCAACAGCATAGCAATAATGTTATTTGTGTGCCTAATCACAAATTTGAGGGTTGCTTGCTCTATTAAGAATCTGTCTATATTTATTTTATTAATTTAAAACAAATGACAATGAATTTAAAAAATTGTAACTTTTTATTGTAATACTAAATTGAAACAGTTCGGTTTTGAAACAGTGATACCAATTGTTTTTGTGGCAAATTTTTTCTTTCGCCTCTAAAATAGAAATAATTCTAAGGTTGGTGAAAGCCACAACTGAGTTTGATGGTCGTGTAGCCGTGTAGTCGTCAAAATCATTCTCTTCATAAGAACGTTTTGATGAAATTAATACTTTTAGAAGTGAATTTAAAGTAAATTACAAACATTTTACTGTTATCCCCAAAATAATTTCCAATCATTTGCAGTGATATCAGGAAGGTTTGTGTTCTAATTGAAGTCTACGAATTGGGCCCGTTTGATCAAAACCCTGTTTCTTTAATAATGGTTAAATAAAATCAAAAACTGATAATTTCGTATTTTTCCATAATCATTAAATAATTTTTCTGCAATTAAAAAATATTAATATAAAATTTATTTAACCAGTTTTAAGCTAAAATTTTTCAAAAGTAAACTAGGTCTAGAACTCTAACAAAAATGCTTGGCGACTTCAAATGTCGTGTGCACACTTCTTAGGCAAGTTTTTCATGATTTAAATACCAAAAAGTAATATCGAGACACAGGGTAAAATTCGGGGTCGATAGGGTTAAAAGTTAAAAAAATTAGTTAAAGTACTATAAGGAGTAAAGTGGTTTCCTAAATATTTCAAATTCGTCAACAATACTCCAAATAATCTAATTAGACGCGTGTTTTTCATTTGAAAATCAAAATTTAAGAAGCTCAACAATGAGTTAAGATTGCCCATTTTTATGAAGAACAGTCTCATTGCTTTATAATGCCTCGTCAGAAATTTTTCATTTGCCCAACTTTTCTAATGCTATTTTTTTCAGATTCATTATTTCGTCCACAGTGCAGCGGTCGATTGTTGTTGCTGTCGTTCATTACTAAATTAAACAGCAAAATAAAGCAAACAAACAACAAAAAATAATATAAGGTATTTCCAAATAGTTTTTTGTGTTTCTACTTATGCTCATAATTTATGATTAAATGTTGCGAAAAGCTGAAATAAAATTAGACCGATAGGCAGTGATGGCAGCGGTGCCTTTAATGGCAACTTTTTTCTTTCAGCGTGTCGTTTTGCTCCAAAAATGAAAGATGCCCATCACAGCGACTGCATTAACTGCACTACAGCGCAACACAAACAACAACAACAATAACAGTGAAATTGTGGTCAATATGTGCTGGTGCTGCTTCCACTTCAGTCGCCTGCAGCACAAATAATTAATCAAAAAGCCCACCGCAACGCACACACGATGCACTGCCTGTCACCTGGCACCACGCCCACAACTACGCAACTGTCTCGTCAGCTCACCGCGTGCTGAGTGGCGCGCAAACAAGCAGCGAAGGCTTCATTTATGCCACAGTTAATGTGGCCGCATTGTCGTACTTGATGTTGTGGTTATTATCGTTGTTGTTATTGTTTTTGTTTTTGTTGTTATTATTTCAGCACTTGTCCTTGTCGTCGGCTGCTGATTTTGTCACTGCTGGTGAAGTTTTTCATGTGTCAATACCGCATGAAAAGTGCAGCTTTCAACGCAATCAACGCTCGGCCGAACGCCGGTCGTTGCATCAGCTGGCGCAGCATTTTATTTACTTATTTATTTTTTATATACATACAATATGAAATTTTAATTAGTCTGGCAACCACACAGCCAGTTGCACGCATTATGCATGCAATGCGCGCGGGCGTGGCCGGCTTGTTGTTGTACTCACCTTCACTGACGCCGTCACTGTCGATGTTTCGCTGAAGTACAATTGCGGTCCGGTGGCCTTCCCGCACCACGAGCCGCCCGTGAACGGTCGTCCCAGTTCGCTGAGCTGCAATGAGGTGAAGTGCCGCACAACAAAAAAAAAACACGGCAAAAGCACATTAACGATTTTATTTCATTTCATAATTAATGAGCACTTAAATCCTTACACCACACAACACGCCCGCCCCAAACCCGCTCGCCTCGATCATATCATAAGCACTTAATTTGCGCATAAATGCGAAATGCACCACCGCAAAATGCAAATATTCGCACAAAAAACAAAAACTTTTACGATCTCTGTTTTACAAATTGTTAACACATCAAATTGCAGTCGGGCAGATTTATTTTAGAGCATTTGGCACTTTTTTGCTTTTCTATCATTTTAAATTTTTTCCATGTAACTTACACAAATTTTGCAGGCAACCAAGGTGGGCGTTTTTTTTCGGCATGCACTGTTGGAATTAAAAACCTTTTACAGTTAAGCAAATTGATGCATTTTAAATATTTTAACGCACGCGGTAGGTGGTCGAGAAAAGCCTCATCACGGAGACTCAAACCAAGGCTTGCAACCCTTTCGACCCCAAAGTTGCCTGAGAGCAACTTCACCTATTTTTCATTTTATAGCAAAAGCTACGATTGATTTATGGATTTAATTTAAGTAGGCACCAACAAATTAATATTTTTAGAAGTGAATTCAAAGCAAATTAAAAAAATTTTACTGTTATCCCCAAAATAATTTCCAATAATTTGCAGAGATATCAGGGAAAGTTTGTGTTCTAATTGAAGTCTACGAATTGGGCGCGTTTGATCAAAACCCTGTTTCTTTGATAATGGTTAACTAAAATCAAAAAGTGATAATTTTGTATTTTTCCATAATCATTAAATAATTTTTCTGTAATTAAAAAATATTGATACAAAATTTATTTAACACGTTTTAAGCTTAAATTGTTCAAAAGTAAACCGGCTCTAACAAAGAGGCGTGGCGACTTCAAATGTCGTGTGCACACTTCTTAGGCAAGTTTTTCATGATTTAAATACCAAAAAGTAATGTCGAGACACAGCTTAAAAATCGGGGTCGAAAGGGTTAATAAACATAATGTTTTTAACGGTAGTTACTAGTGGAAAATCACTTTGAAAAAAATTTGAAAAGCAAAAAGACTTTGGATTTAGTTATCGTTAAAAAAAATTATATAGGAGCCTAATTTGAGGATAGTGTATAGGGATAGGATAGTGTATTGGGGATAGTGAAAATGTATGATTTAAATTTTATGATATTTTTTTTGCACAAATGGCAGCTCTGATAGTTGATAGCGGTCGGCTATGATTGTTGCGAGTATAAAAAATGCAGCGTTACCCAAAAGAAAAACGCGTAATCGATTTGTTGGAGCAATGATTTCTAGACTGCATGTTTAATACCAACACTGTGCGACAGTAATTTTAACCCATGCAAAAGATGATATGGGCGTGAAACTAGAGGTCATCCTTAGTAATCTGGCATGCTAAGTTTTTCATTTTCTGATCCGTTTTCCTTTTAAAAAGATATTTCAAAGATTTTTTTTAATATTGGGCATACTTAGTTATTCTTTTTCTGATCCGATGTCCTTTTAAAAGGATTTTAAAATATTATGGACAAACAAAGAATTCCAAAGAATTTCAATTCAGAGAATTTATTCCAATATTAAATACAAATTTTGTGGTTGTACAATGTTGAAGGTATGGATATGAAAATAGAGAGGAAACTTGTCGCTTTTTGACTAAAATATCTATTTAGAACTTTCTCAGACCAAAATATGTCAGTTAGTAATATGTAAAATGATACATCAAAATTTTATTTTTCAATCTAATTTTATAAACAAAAAAATTAATGTGTATTCCATACAGATTTCTCGGTTACGGATGAAAACTTATTTTTTACACCTAAACCAATACAGATAGAAGTATACAATTTTGAGGTATTATTATTATTATTTATTCTTTTTTTTTAAAGGACTCGCTTGAAACCTTCAAGCATATCGAAGGATACATATTTGAAAGGACGTTATCAACATATTTTGGCCCTGAAAGTCCCCAATACATAATTTAGTCAATAAGCGACAAGTTTCCACTCTCATTTCATACCAATATTTTCTTCATTGTACAACCACAAATATTGGAATAAATTCTTTGAATTGAAATTCTTTGGAATTCTTTGTTTGTCCGATGAGAACTATGTTTATAGTCTTCAAAGTAATGATCCTACTTTCATTTCGTTTCGTTTTCCTGTGTTGACCGTTGTGATGTCCTTAAGTCGTTACTGTCAATTAAGTTCAATTTTGTTAGTCTCGATGGTGTTCGCCCCTAATTTGTGAATCTGTTGATGCTGTTGAAGCTTCCAACGGCACCACAGAATAACAAAAAACATCTGATTGTCGAGTCATGATCGCTGCAAGTATTTAATACGTTTCCACAAATCGAATAAGGACCATACACCATTGTTCTATTTAGTCTGAGCAACTAGACCTCAAAGAGAGTCAGCACCATTTCTGCAAAGCGCGAACAGTGGCATAGGAAGTGTACTACGGGCATCACAGGACGTGACTGATACAATGACTCGATTGATGACTGGAATGAGCAGCCTGACAGAAGTGCTACTCAGCGATAACATAAAAAAATATGCAATTTGGCAAATGGCATTGCATGGCAACTTTGTTGTTGGGCGCTGAATCGCTGGAGCGGCTACGGTACGTTAAGGGCTTAAGTGCCTTCTAGCAGTTTTTTCTCTGTGCCCGTTCAGTTTTGTGCATTTACCTTCACGGGTTGATTACGTTTCGGCGGACAATGGAAACAATTTCCACGCTGCCAAAAATCGAAGCCATAATTTCGTGCTATAATATTTCCGTCACACCCCTTGTAACCCGTACTACCTACACACACACACACACACACGCGCGCGCACGAAGGATAAAAATGCAAACAATGTAATTGTTTTGTTATTGTTACTGGTTGCTGCTGCTGCACTCAAATAAACAGCAATGCCACTGCAGGCGTCGCTCGCACACTTCCACATGCATACTGTATACGTTTGTATGTATAGGTTTGTGCGTGTGCGTATGTGTTTGTTTGTATGTGCCATGCATGTGGGTTAAGTCGATGGAATTTTTATTATTGATTTCGTAGGTTTAAAATAACAAAACAAAAATGGCTGCACAACCAACAAAAAATCGTTGCAACAACAACGCGTGAGTGGAAAAATGGCAAAAAATTGTAAATAAATAAAATGAGGAAAAATTGATAAAGGAAACGACTGCAAACAGTTGTGGAAATTGCGACTCTTATGGGAGCTGCGTCCATGTCTGTGTGGCGATGTTTATGCGTTTGTATGCATGTGTGTGTGTGTGTGTTTGGTTGTTTGCAGCTGCGTGCATTGCGCAGTTTGCCCCGCGGCGAAGGCGTACACAGGCGAAGAGACGGTGGCGAAATGCGCGAATTCGTTGCGTTGCATTCGCGCTTCGCGGATTTAAATAAATGTTAAACAATTTTGTTTGCAGGCGTTGTGAATTTGTGTGCGAGTTTATGAGCGCGTGTCGGTCGTTGAATGGCGGTGTGTGTGCCGGCAAATTGCCGAAACCGCATTGCTGCGCTTCGCTCCGCGCTGCACTGCACCGAAACTGCGCGCCGAACGATCGATGCCGAAATGGCGCGCACATCAGTGAAGTAGAAAATATTTATGACAGTGCATGACCTGTGCATATGTGTGCGTGCATGTGTGTGTGTGCAGTGTGGCAGCGCACGCAGCGTATGCGGCTGGCATGTGTGGCGCGGCGCTTTCATAGTAATTTTCCCCCGACGCTTTCAGCTGTTCCAACAATGTTTAATTTTCATCTCAGCTCATTTGCTGCGCGCACAAATTTGCCGCACACCCACCAAATGAAATATTCCTTAAAACACTGCCAGTTCGGCATTAACTCGACTCGCTGCATTGTGTGTTCGGTGTTGCCAGTTTACCGCAAAGACGTTAAAGCGTCCGGGAAATGCGCTGACAAAGTTTACTCATTTGGAACTCTTGCTTAGTGTGATTAAATGCTTCTGAATAAGATTGTAATTTCGACTTGAAATTAGTTCGTTGAGTGCTCTGGAGAAGCGTATTTAGATAAGCGAAAAAGACAGCAACATTTAAGTGTAAATTTATGTTGTGTACGTTGTTGTTGGATATTATCTGTTAAGAACAGTCAATGCCAGAGTATTTGAATGTCAGCTGCTTACATTTAGTAATAATTTTTTTTATAAATAAGAATTTTCTTCTGAAATGAAAATTTCGTTCTCATCATTGGCAGAATTTGATAACAATTCTTGAAATCATTCTAAAAATACGTATAAATACAAAAGTTTTTCTTAGAAAGTGAACAAATTAGTTGAGGCTATATTCAGCAGCTGTCAATTGCCC
Organism: Melieria picta; assembly: GCA_964056695.1. NCBI lineage: Eukaryota > Metazoa > Arthropoda > Insecta > Diptera > Ulidiidae > Melieria > Melieria picta. The sequence continues at coordinate 17,291,637 of OZ057399.1, forward strand.
ACTTTTTTAACGTAACGAATACACAGAAATTGACTTGTCGAGGCATTGAATGATGCTTTCAAGTGGGATGAATAACGAGATAAAAAAAAACCAAAACATCAGTTTGCCATAGAATTTGCTTAAATGTTAAGCATTGACGTCATTGAGTGCGAAAAGCGAGCTATCACCGCTGCCTTTGCGGCAATCGAAAGGAAATCTGCTAAAATGAGTCTGGAAGTAAATTGGGGGCAAGACGAAGTAAGGACTCGCAGCGCCTGGGGCCATGCGTCGTCGTTAGGTAGTTGGCAAGGAATTTGTCTGAAGATAAAGCGAAAAATTACTCCTGGCAATTGGTACTACTACGGTCTCGGTAGGCATTTAAGTAGCGGAGATCTTTCACGACTAACAAAATTTTTACTCTATAGGACGCTCATTCTGCCTGTGCTTCTTAACCCATTTCGTACCAATACACAGTGATTCGTTCCATAGACAAAATTCAAAAAATGTATAGTCTCAGAATTTAAAGATTTTGATGTCATTTGAAAGGTAAAACTCCAACTAAGAAACCCCCAAAAAATCGGTGCAAAAAATAATTAGTGTGTGTGCAAAAGCGGCTCAAAGTTGAGACTATTTTTACCAAAAAATGTAAACACATATTTTCTGTTTTTTAGTCTATTGAGTAAAATAAATTTATAAAATACATGGTTACCAAGAAGTTGCTACAACTTTCAATATAGATTAAGAACTAATGTGGCCATTTTCGCTTTAAATGTTTTCTCAAAATTTGCAAAGCTGAGGCTTTTACTTCACTTTTAATTTAAAATATTTTTCTAAATTAAAAATCTGAAAATTGGCAAAACTTAGAGGAAAATATCTAAAAAGAATGTGAAAGTACGTTCCTGGATTTTTTTTAATTTTAAAAAACATTCTTTGTTTGTCGAATAATGTAATTACATCCTCCGATATTTTCCAATCTCAGAAATAATTCAATTTGAAAAGTGGTCTAAATACCTATTTTTCGACAAAATTTATTTAATTCATCCCTAAAAGTATGCAAGCAGCATGAAAAATTGAAAAAACTGCACAAATGCAAAACATCCATCTATTATGATAATTTTTATTGCAAACCTAAAAGGTCCTAAGACAATTTCTGTTACTCTTACACCAAAAATTACGAAAATTGCAAATTTAAGTCTCAGGCATTGCCAAACTACAAAAGTTTAAGAAAAACAAAATGGAGATTTCACTTCAGCAGACCATGATTAACTAGTATACCAAATTTTATGAAGAACGGACCACTCCTTCTAATTTTGTCACGCGGTTGTATGGAGTCGAATCACTGTGCAATATTTTGAAAAAGCTTTACTTATTTTAAAATTGTTGTAAAAGGAGGGCGAATTAGGTGAAAAAAGGCACGAAAAATGATTAAAATTTAATTTTTTTTTAACACTTTTGTGCCCTCTGTGTCCATCTGAACAGATCTAAAGGTTTTTTTTTAATACAATTTTACTAAATTTGTCTTTCCAATCATAGTGTTTGGATTTTGCTGAGTGCATTTATTTTGAGTACTTTTATAAAAATTTAAGTAAAAAGTCAAAATGTGAGGTTCTTTAATAGTTAATAGTTAGCGTGGCATGGCAAAAAATAGTTTTATAGAAACCCAATAGATCTAAAAATAATATAAAACACATAAACTTTAGATTACACAAGTTTATAGTAATAAAAAAATGTTGCAAACATTACTAATTTCTATGATTGGTTAACGAAATGAGTTAACAGATTTAAATTAATTTTATTATAATACAAAAATAGTGTGGCATTTTTCCAATCATTCTGTGTTGGTTTTGTACAAATCTGGTTATTTTTAGCATTTTTAAAGAATTTAAGAAAAAAAGTTATACGAGCGGCTTGAATGAGGCGTTTTTAATGTCCGCCCAACTTTATAGGGAAGGCGTGGCATGACAAACAAAAATTACTGAAATGAATCATTCATACTTAAGAAACTCTAAGTTACTAAACAAATTGTTAAATTTACAAATAGTTTTAATAGTTGTCCCAATAGATGTCAATCATACTTGACTGGATACTTAAAAGCGTAGATAGATAGAAAATAGAATAGATCGAAATATTATTTGGTGATGCTTTGTGCTTATGAGTAGCTGTCTCAATCCCTTTCAGATTTGTAATGATTCGATACCCCCTTGGTATCTAAATTTCTACTCATGTCTGGTATCGAAAAGAAGTATCGGAAAAAACAGCATCGAGTATTAATGAGTATCGAGTAGTTTTTGTTTTATATATTTTATTAGTACAATATGCACATAAACGTGCCTACCATGACTTAAAAAGTAATTTCAAATGAATCCATTGCAAAAAAATATACAGAAAAACAATCTTCCTCTTTGACAGACACAGAAAAAAACAGTTTATCAATATACTTTCCTTATAAAAGGGTTTGGTTTTTGAGTTTGAACATTCCCTGCTTTTTAAAAAAGCCTCTTATAGGGAATTGAATATGTAACTACCACTAAAAATGTGTTTGAAATTGTATAATTTTAAATTTTGACCTATTCTACTCTTCCAGAGGTTGTGGTTTCAAATTACATGTTCCAGTAGATAGATATCAGTTTACTTCATAAATTTCGTGAGCAGTTCTCTGTGTTGCTTAAAACTATATAATTCTCTGTGCTGAGCCCAAAAATCACAAAGAAAATATCAATAAAAAAAGTGTCGATACCAAGTATAATACTTACAAAAACCACCGAGTAAAAAAAGTACTTGTGATGGAAAAAAGTATCGAGTATTTACTTGTATTTGCATGTATCGAGTCATCACGTTTCCAAGTACGGCCAACAGAATTTATGTTCTCCAAGAGTTAATTGTACAAGATCACTTCGGGATGAATCGATTATTGCTATTAAAACTTTTTCGAATATTTTGTATATTTTTTCGAAAACAAAAAACTGACGGTGACGATATGTTAAGAGTTTGTATGGGGAAACACGACTTAATGCGCTAATTGACTTCAAATATGGTTAAAGCATTTCAACTGAGAAATAATTAGATAAGTAATTTTTTCATAAAAATCTCAGTCCTGAGTCCTCAGTCTCAAGTATTCGAATGCAACTTGAGAGCTTCGCACGTGACTTGAAAATACATCAATTAACCATTATGTGTTCAACTTGAAAACGAAGTATTTAAAATACCAATAAAATATCATATTTTTATCACAAGTGTTGCTTGTCTATCAAGGGACATTTCTGCTTTTGTTCAATGCGGCGAGAAATGATTTATGTATGTAAATGCAAACCAGGACACGCCCGACACACCCACTCAATTATGTGAGCCCACATTGCCAGCTCATGCATCAGTTTGTATGTATGTATGTATGTATGGGCGTGTGTGTGTGAATGCCGCAATGATGTTAATAGGTAGTAAATTTGTTGCAGTCATTACGCAAGTTGCCGACACTGTCGTTGGCAGACGCCACTATTGTAGTTGTTGTTGTTGATGGCCAATTGTGCGCATTGTTTTGGGTTCAATAAGGATTTTAAATGAATTTAATTGAATATAATTCATCCGGGGCAAAGCGCACTGACACCAGCAATAACAAACCTTTACAGAAGTAACAAAAGCCCATCGAGCAAAAGCCGAAACAAAAAAAGTAAAATGAAATAATACAAATAAAAATAAAAACCATAAAGCCCACGCACAACAACAGCGCAAATAGTGCAGTTGCAAAAAACAAAAAGCTCAGATTTATGCAATTTACTTTTAATCAAATTATAAAGGCATATTAAACAGCGTTAAAATTGCAGTAAATATTAATTTGCCAAAAGGGCATTGAGAACTTAAGCTGCGCGCCAAAGCGTCCGTTTTCGTTGACGCCGCCGCCGCTGCCGCTGTCCACGCGTCAGTGGCGACGCGCTGTGGCTGTGTGCGCTGTCGGAAGCGAATTTAAGGTTTGCATTTTAATTCAGTGCACAGTTCACAGCAGCTCCACTGCGCCAAGTGTGCAGCTCAATTAATAATTTTTATTTTTATTTAATTTTTTTCAATTAATTTACATTTCAAGGTAATGTGCAGCGCGCAAAAATGACATTTTTTTTAATAAATACGTTTTATGTAAATGACGCAGCATGCAATTTTAATTTCAAAAATGTAATTTCCATGCTCGGTAAGCGATTTCCTTGGCGAGCCAGGAAATTTGTTTATCGAGCGGCGAAAATTCATCTACTTTGCCAACTCTCAGGGGATGTCGCTGTATGGTTTCGTGCGAATTTTGCACACTTCCTTAGGGAGCAACAGCACTCTAGGACTTTGGAAATATATATTGCTTTTGGATTTGGCTTACTAAAATAATATTTTAGGGTCATAAAAACAATGTCCCGTAGGTCCTTTAGAGGAAAACTTATTTGAGTTCAACTCTCGATTTTGTCACAGTGCACAGTGATTTGATTCCATACAACCGCGGGACAAAATTAGAAGGAGTGGTCCGTTTTTCATAAATCTTGGTATACTAGTTAACCATGGTCTGCTGAATTGAAATCTATATTTTGTTTTTCTTAAACTTTAGTAGTTTGGCAATGCCTGAGACTTAAATTTGCAGATTTCGTCATTTTTGGAGAGTTATATCTCCAAGTGTGTTGGTTAGATTTTTCAGATTTTACATTTAATTGGTAACGTCAACATTGATAATTGCAAAGAGTAACAGAAGTTGTCTTAGGACCCTTTAGTTTTGCAATAAAAATGATAATAATAGATGTATGTTTTGCATTTGTGCAGTTTTTTCAATTTTTCATGCTGATTGCATACTTTTAGGGATGAATAAAATAAATTTTGTCGAAAAATAGGTGTTTAGACCACTTTTCAAATTGAATTATTTTCTGAGATCGGAAGATATTGGAGGATGTAATTACATTATCCGACAGAGAAAGAATGCTTCTTAAAATAAAAAAAGATCCATGAATATTCTTTCACATACTTTTTAGATATTTTCCTCTAAGTTTTGCCAATTTTCAGATTTTTTATTTAGAAAATATTTTAAATTAAAAGTGAAGTAAAAGCCTCAGCTTTGCAAAGTTTTAGAAAATATAAAAAGCGAAAATGGCCACATCATTTCTTAATATAAATTTTAAGTTTTAGCAAGTTCTTGGTAGCCATGTATTTTTACAATTTTTTTTACTCAATAGACTAAAAAACAGGAAATATGTACGTATGTATGTATGTATTAAATGACATCAAAATCTTTAAATTCTGAGACTATAGATTTTTTGAATTTTGTCTATGGAACGAATCACTGTGCTATGGTGTGAAAAGCCAGCGCGCTGGGTTATCGAAACCGAGTCAAAATGATGCTGTTGATTTCTTTTTATATTTTGTTGTTGCTTTCTTAAAGGAAATCTTGAGGAGCTTTTAAAATTTTTGGTTAATCAAACTAAATAAAAATATTAAAAATATTCTAAAAATTTTTCACTTTATTGTGTAACATGAACATAGTTTACAACTCGTCTTCCTGTATTGTTCTTTGTTCTATTTCGAGTTTTAATTTTTGGTGTTAGTTGAGTCGAGACTTGAACCCAATCTGTTTGGATTTATGATCCAGAACAAAGGCTCTAAAACATAGTATATATCTTTATATATGTATATATGTATATGTATATCTCTTGAATATAGTTCTTTTGTGAAAGTTTTTCTTCGCTTAATATGCTTGCAAAGCTAGACGTGTATCTTTCATGGCATTGAACCATGTCTGGATGAAACGGAAATTGATTTCTAATGCTGCCTAACTTTCCATGTTTATGTACATATCTGTGTCTGTGTGTGTTTGCAGATTTTCGGCTAACTGTTGATATTTTATACCTTGTCATAGCCTCAGGTCTGTGCGCTGGCGACATGCTTATTAATTACATTTTGTACTCTATTTTCTAATAACCTGCAGACGAAGTGAACAAACTCACAAAGAGACACACACAAACACACACACACACACATGCTTGCATAGGTGTATGTAAGCGAACCGAATGCCATTTGAATGCCAAAGCAAAATTGAAAATATTTGCTGCCCGCCCGGTCGCCTCACTCGATTAGTGCAACCACAAAGTAAAGCAAAGCACAGCACAGCAAAGCAACGCAATCGAAAAGAAAATATTGATGACAAGAAATGCACCAACAGCGGTAAATACAAAGGATCCCTGTGGCAGATGGCTGGCAACGGTGGCAGCTTTATTTACCTGTGTGCAAAACCGAAAGGCAACTGGGGATTTCTTCGTTTCGTTAGGATGATGCGATAAATGCAAACTGAGTGCGCCGCCAGCGGAAATGAGTGCCGCCGCCCTGACCGACCGGCACTGCTGGCTCGGCTTGTCGGTGGCCCGGATCTGCCCGATGTGTCGGTGCTTTTGAGGATACGCCGCTCTTGGCTTTGAACGATAATGTGCAGCCATGCCGAAACTTTGGCTGCGACGTCGTCCGATCGAAACGTTTGCAGCCGGTAATGAATTTACACAAATTCGCCGACAACGAGACAGACGCGCAGCGGCGGATGGCACAGCAACAACCAACAACCAACGACCAACGACCGCAAGGACCAAAAGACAAGACTGCAACTGGCGCTGGCGGTGCACACACGGAGCGAGCGAGCGAGACAGACACAACTGCGAGGCATGGAACTGTGCGGCCGGCCAGAGGAATGCAAACAATCCATTAACTATAAACTTAATCAATTGGAACTTTTGTGGCATTGCAAAATCTCAATGAAACACACACACACACACACACACACACACACACAACCACACGACCGTTCCGCATGTGAGGCAGCCAAGCAGCGCACGAATGTCTGTGGCGCACCAGCGTCTGGCCGGCAGCAAATGGACACGAGTGGTCAGAGATTTGTGGAGGGGGCGAAGAGGGCGGCACAGGATACAAGTCGAACAGCTCAAATCGAAACATTGCACCAAAGCACAAAGCCTGGCATTGAATCCAGCCCTGTCTGTCTGAGCAGCGTTGCGCAAAAACAAAAATCCCATCCGCCGGAAGGGGAAGAGGGGCCAGCTGCAGCTATCGCTGTGTGCGGCAGGATTATTAGCGTCGGTTCGAGTGCATAATTTTGCCAGCCACTGCAGCGAGTTGCCGAATTCTGGCGATAGCCCACAACTCGCAGCGATGGCAAACTAATGGCCAAGTGACGTTGCTGGCGGCCTTTGAACCGCAACCGGTGAGACGAAATTGTGTGGAAAGTGCATTTCAGTTAATTATGATTCTGATTTCCTGCCCGGCGAAATCGTTGGTTTGTTTTTCGTAGTAGTCAAAATTGCAAATAACTGAAAACTAAACCAAATTCAATTCTTTCGTTTATGTTGGATGATGTACGCATGAATTGTATCGGAGAGTTTTGGGTTAAAATCTACCAGCGTAATTGCATTTTTGTGTAGAGCACTTTGTCAGCGTAGTTCACGTGATTTCATTACTTTGTCAGTGCATTCATCGATGTTTTTCGATCAGAGCGAGATAAAAGAAAAAAGAGAGACAATTTCAAATAATTTATTTGCCAATTTTTATTGAGTGAACAAATAAGTTTTGAGGGTTGTTTTTGTTACTTTGAAACTTTATTTTTAAACAAAATTATTGAATGATGGAATTATTGAATATTGGTACAATGCAGGGGCGTAGCCAAGGAGGGGGGGTTTAAAATCGCACGGTGCCGCACCAGGTGAAAATAGGGAGTGGTTGATGGTTAAAATTCCACTTTTATTAAAAAAATCAGTCACAAGTTTAGATCAGTAAGATGGCGTCTTTCGATAGCCAAATGTTCAGTTAAAATGCTATAAATTTATGTTATTGAGATGCTTAATGAAGATTTTAGCTGATCTTTGATGAATTACCGCCCAGTTTTGATGGAATCTGCGGTGATAGTTTATGAAACTGTTTGGTTAAATAATTATATGGTAAAAAACTTATTGTACCTTAATAATGGATTTTTTCGAGAGAAAAATCCGTAAAAAAAAAATTGTATAAAAAAATGTTTTTTTCGCTTAAAACTTTTTATTAGTACATTTTTATCTAATGTTGCACATCAGAAGAAAGGTTTAAAAAAGATCTTTCGTTTGATACCCATATCGTGCAAATCAGTTGGAGATTAATTGAGTTTTTTTAATATAAAGTTTGAACTTTGACCCCGAGCCACGCCTTTTATGGGCGTTTCCCAGGCAAAATTTTTAGTTTGTTAGATGCAGGAGCCAACCCTCTATATAAAAGCATACTCATTTATTTTTCACGAGGTCCGCTATACTGTTTTTATGCCTCGACGAAAGTGGGGTTTTTGGGACATTTTTGCCGAAAAAACAGTTTGAATGTATTTTTTTTTGGATTGGTGTCTTAAGCAAATTTGTTGGTTGTTAAAATATCTACAAACTTGCCGAAGGCAGTAAAGCGATATTCAGAACGATTTAGGACCAATTAGCATTTAAAAACTTAAGCGACGAACTCGATTGAAATGAGCAAAATTCAAAGTCTGATTTCTCTTAAACTAGAACCAATCCAGCCAAACGCCTAGTGGATCTCAACTCAGTATACCTATAGAAAAGTCGCTCAGTAGGTCCCCCGCTTGTTACTTTTTTCGACTTGCACAGTGTTATTGCCAGCTTTTAAGGTGAAAGGCGGGTGAGGGGAAAAAAGATTACGAAAATATCAAATGAGGTTTGTTTCGTTTAGTTCTAAACAGCCTTAGGTCAGATTGCGAAGGGTGTTTGCAGTGCCGATCGACAGTATCTCAGCATTCAAGTATTTTTGGTCTGGAAGGTATTCGGTCGGGCTTCCAAAAAATATTCTTCATAAGGACAAATATGGGTTGGCTTTAAAAAAGATATAAACAGCATTTCTGCATTTAATTCCATGTATTGTAGTATTTCGTGTAACAAATTATATATCAAATTAAACGTATTTGTATGCTCTTTTTAAAAAATATTTTTTTTAAACAGTTTTTCATACAAAAATAGAAGTGTTTTCTTTTTAAGGTTGATTTTCTCAAAATCTATAGACATTTTAGATATGAATATGAACATCAAAAGAAAGGGATTTTAATAACCTTTAGAAAAGTGTTTTTTTAAATAGGATCCATATTTAAAAAAAATAGGCTTTTCAATTTTTTGAAAATTTGACCTTTGACTCTTTATTACACCTTTAATATATATTTGCACCAAAAATTGTTTATACCCTTGAAATCAGTAAAAAGGCGCGGACCTTGCCCGCATTTAAAGTATTTTTTAGCTGAAGAGTCACTCTTCTTTACTTATACCAAATCAACTTCTTGATGAAGTGTAGAGGGTTCGATAGTTTAGCTTCTGCTGCTTCGCTTAGACCAGATAGGAGCCTAAACCCTGAACAAGAACGCTGCTACGTTCTTATAGAGTCGGACGGTGGCAGTGTTCTATTGTATCTGTTTCTTCACCATCATGGCAGATCCTTCAGACCTTCCACTACACAAAAGGTGCCATTTTAAGAGTACAGTGATTTGTGATGACTTTAATGAGCAGTCTACTTGTCGCTTCATGAATAATTCTGGCCGCCGATTAATTAAGATTAATTGCCAAAAAGAAAAAAATCTAAAATTTGTTATATTAACTGAAATAAGCTGTCTCCTTAAGACAGATTTTTTGACAGATTGGTCATATAAGAGAGTAATGTAAGAATAATACGAGTACAGTGATTTGTGATGACTTTAATGAGCAGCCTACTTGTCGCTTCCTGAATAATCCTGGCCGCAGGGTATGACATGAAACAATTGGTCCAACAGGACCATATAAGATTAATTGCCAAAAAGAAAAAAAAAATAGTCATATAAGAGGGGAATGTAAGAATAAATATGAGCCGAAAGCCTCAGTGCTCACATTTTTTGTAGAATAATTTATTATTGTACAAATTTTAATAATAAAAATAATAAGAAGAATAAATATACAAATTAAACACAATAATCTGTTGGCTGATGAATGCTTACAACTGACAATGGCTGTGGCCTGCCCTCTTAACGTATGTTATGAGGTATTGAAACCAACAAAACCAACTGATACAATTACAAAAGCTACATTTTCTTTTGAGTATTTTATTCTTTTAGAAAATGCAACAAAACAGCATCAACAAAATCGTGCAACTCTGCACTTTTCTTTCACCAACAATCGGTAATTAACTCTTCTGCAGACAGTTTCATTGCTCATTCACAAAAGCTTGACACAAAAATCTTTATTCGAAATTCAGTAAGCACCGATATGAAAACCACACCTAATTGCATCACTCCACTGTGCCTGGTTTAGCTTTACATTTGTGCTGCCAACGTTGGAGTGCAACAAGGGAATGTTAAAGAAATTTCCCACATGCCGGCGAGTTGTCAAGAACAAAAATACAGATTTTAATTTAGCTCGGCAACGTTGCATAATGGCAACCCTTCGCCTGGTGCATTTCGGCAGTTGGCAGCTCGGACAAGCGGCTATTTATTACGCAATATCTCCGGCACAGTGCACACACACACACACACACACACGCACAGCATGATGTAGCGATTTTGCCAATTAATAATTCAGTGCAGTTCACATTCGAAATCGATTGTGTAATTTCATTCGGCCTCTTGGCCGCTTAGCCGGCGGAGTTGAGGTGAAGGAGGGCCAGCGTCCCAACAATATGCTCAACGTTACAAAACAACAGGGCTTACCGCATGGCAGCAACAACAACAACAACAATGCTAAAGACAGCAAAAACAACAGGAACAAAAGCGTCAACAACAATGCCCACAACAACAACAATAACAAATATCAATGCAACTGGCACTTTGACTGCTTACCAAAGACAAAAACCACTGCACAGCCAGCAATGACAACAACTACATATAACACAGCAAGAACAACAACAACAACTGTTGAGGTCTGCAAATAACGCAGCAGTGGGCTGGTGCCGTGTAGCTCTCGACTTACACCCATAACTGCAGCTGAGTGTGCCACGTACGGCTGTGGGCGTGGCGCATGGCAGCTGTCAACGAGATGTGACAGCCGAAACGGCGCGGCGCGGCAGGGGTGACTGGCGCATCGACCGACGGCCGTTCAAGTGCACCGAAGCAAAGGACATTCACCGCCGCTGTCAGGCAAAATACGAGCACAACTCGTTGCGCGGCGCTTATGGTCAGCCGTCGTCGTCGCTGTGGCTGCGACTGTGGCTGCGGTTGCGGCAGCGACCAAGGCGTTGCGCTCTATCTGTGCCGCAGTGCTCGGCACGACCTGCAGCAATCGGTAAATTTAGAAAGTTTCATATGGCCACAGCAACGGCACTTTGACAGCGACGGTGTTTTTTATAGAAATGGCCAAAGTGCAAACTACGAACGCCATCAAATGCAGGCGACACCGGGCGAGCTCGATAATGGAAGCGACAAGTGGAAACGTGCACTCCAAGTTGTGTTGCATTCGGCATCACCGTTATGACACTTTCGTAAACGTCATAATGCATTCGTCGGAATAGAAATATAGTACATATTTGCGATTATTGTCAGCAAGAAAATTTGAGTTATGGACATATAGATTTTATTGCTATGAAGTCCTGTTCTGCTGTCAATAAATCAGCTGTTAACATATAAAATATTAAAAATGAAAAATGAAAATATTAAAATATGGAATTGTTGTATATGTAAAAAATTTTACATTAGAGTTGTACGATGGTTTTATTTGGACGCCACTATAGATGGTTTGTTGACACTGTCGACACTATCGGTTTTTTGTTATGTGACGGCAATGCCTCCAGAATATTTTATGCTGGCAGTGCTGTCATAGATATTCCGCTGTGATATTCAAATATGTGTGTACTAGGGATTGCAATCCCGGGATCGCGAATCCCAGAATCCCGGGATCCCGGACAATTTCAGTCCCGAAAAATCCCGGAATTGTCAAAATCCGATCCGAAACGAAACATAAAAATATCTTACTTTTGCTTTTGTCACCTTAATTTCGAAAAAGGAAAATCTTCTTATTTAATATAAAAAATAACACTGCCTATGGCGTTTGAATAAGTGTCAACGCAATAATAGCTCTGTTTGTGTACGGGTACTTTGTACTAATTTGTACACACTAACTCTGTTTAGGAACTTTTCCATTAAAATTTGTCGGTAGCTATAATAAAATCAGGGGAGTAAAGAAGCTTACGATCCCGAAAATTAATTCATACAAAAAAGTAAACAACCAGAAATTTTTAAAAACTTAATTAAACAAGCTTACTTAGTTACTTAAGCAAGTTTTTTATCAGCAGGTTTGCCAGGTGGTTTGGCAATTAAATGCATTTTGATGTTATTTATCATGAATATTTGGAGCTTATTTTTAAAGTAGGAACACAAAATTGTATTTAATACGAAAATAACTTTTTTTTATTGGAAAAGACGTCTGATTTAGTTCCTTAAAATAATATATGCAATCCCGAAAAAAAATCCCGGGATCCCGGGATTGCGGTTTTCAGTCCCGAAAATCCCGGGATTGCAAAACTGGTCCGGGATTGCAATCCCTAGTGGGTACGAGTAGAAACAATGAAACAATATGTCCAAGAGAGAGTTTCTAAATATTTTTTGTTATGTATGGACAAGAGGGCGTGGCATCGCCCATCCAACTTAAATCGATCATATTCAACAACGTCGGATTCATAAGTGGGACAGCACTGAAATTGGGTACAACATTGTCCCACGGATCTGTTGTTCTGCTGGTGAAATCTCACGCTTTTTTAACAAACATTTGCTGATAAATTTGGAACTATAAGTCGCACATGAATGATATTCGATGCGATTTTTCTGTGATACTCCTTTCCATTGGAAAAATGGCGTAGACATTGAACAAAGGGGCGTGGCATTGCCCATATAACTATTTTTTTTATTATGAAATACTTTCGGAACTACAAGTCTCATAGCATTGAAACAGGTAAATTGCATATGCATTGGAAAAGGGGCGTGGTAGTTTTTAAGCGACTCGAAATCTCAAAATTTTAATATCAAACAACCGACATACGTATCGAAATAGGGGCCTTGGTAAAAGTTTTCAATAAAAATATTTTTCAGTACAATTGCCGGATGTATACTAATACAGGGTGGCGCAAAGTCATCACCTTATCGGCAGATGCTATAACTTTTGCAAATGGGGGCAAAAGTAAATTTTTATTTGACATTCATTCATTCATTTATTCATTCATTCGTTCATTCATTCATTCGTTCATTCATTCGTTCATTCATTCATTCGTTCATTCATTCATTTATTCATTCGTTCGTTCATTCATTCATTCATTCATTCATTCGTTCATTCATTCATTCATTCATTCGTTCATTCATTCATTCATTCATTCATTTATTTATTTATTTATTTATTTATTCATTCATTCATTCATTTATTTATTCATTTATTCATTCATTCATAAACAAATTAGAGCCCAAGAACACTGGGTGACAACTTTTGCGATTTGAAACGATTTTGATTTATCCAATAGTATCGATATTTTTCACTCAAACTATCGCAAATATCGAATGGACGGACTATCGATAGTTTCCCGGCTCTATTTTACATGTCTTCATTGTGGCCTTTAGCCTTCCTGAACCGACAACTGTCATCTCGTGGACATGAAGAAGCAGCCTTGATGAGAAGGAGCGTGGGTCGTTAAGGTTTTAGTCGAAGTCAGAGTTTTCGGGGTGCGGATTTTATAGTTGTATGCAATTTTTAATTAGCCTCGCAAACATGCAGTGACCAATGAAACATTCCTGCCGGATTTCCAAGAAGACCCGGTCCAAACTAAATCTTAAGTGATTTAATCAGCTTCTGCGCGTCAACAGTAGCTGTCCTAAGTTGTCTTTGAACCTTGAGTAGGCACGCCCAGCGGCTGGTTCTCGCTTTCAATGAGCACTAATGGAGCTGAATCTCGGCAACACAAGAAGAAGACATTTCATATCTAATATGCCATTCTCTTGTCATATATTTTTCAAGGTTATGTCAAAACAATGCCAATTCATTGAAGCTAATTACAATTCACCTAAAACTTGTAAAGCCAACTCCAATAGCTATATAATGTATATAACTACTTATCTTAACTACCTTAACTCACACTGGAACAATTAAGTCCGCACATTTGTGTTTGGGTGACTGTTGGCATGGCATTTAGCATTTCGCACAAAAGCCCAAGTACCCAACAATGCGAGTATACAATAGAATGGAATAGTTTAATGTGGCGCATGGCATATAATCTGGTAATTATGTGCATATGTGTAAACGGCTCTGAAAGGCATTAACCAGCGCCCAAAGACACACCAAAGTCCATTCACATGTACTGCCGAACGCCGAGGGGGAGGGGGACAGGGGGCACCACAGGCCATTTCTATAAATTCCATTAAACTTAATGACTTTTTCCCCTCCCAGTCGACGCTATGCGACGTTGCGTGGCGACACAGACAAACGCAGACTGCGCCAAATAGAACAAAGGCAATTTATTTTATTTTTGTAACTTTTGTGAAAAGTTTTTGCGCAACATTGGCCGAGCGGTGCGCTCAACATGTGCACCGAAAAAATCCTATTACTATTTATGATTATCTGAAATATGGCGGCAGCCGGAGCGAATTATTTATGCGTTTGTCTGTATGTCTATCTGTCTGTTTGTCTGTTTGTTTGTTTGTTTGTTTGTTTGTTTGCTCAGTTGTTCGGTTGGCTGTGACAGTTGCACACTACATTACAAAAGCCAACGCCAAACGATGGCTGCTGTTGTATGAGAGTGTGTGTGTGTGTATGTGTTTGTTTGGACCAAACCTCGGCAGCGAAATGGCTTATAAAGAGGCACAGCACGTAAAAAAAGAATTTTGAAAACAATTTAAAATAGTTGCAACCTGAATATCTGTGCATATAAATAAAATTCATAAACGAAATTCTCGCATTGTATTTGCTTAAAATATAGTGAAACAGTTAGTAGTGAATTAGTTGCTTATGACAGCTGTTCCGACTGCAGAATTACTGTGGCCAGAGAGGCCTGTTTTCTGGACTTGACTGATTCAAAAGTTGCTTGTAAAGCTTAGTTTTAGATACCAATTAGTACTTGTATGCTTGCACTTACTTGTGTACTTGCACTAAAGCAAGTTTAAGTAAGTATTAGATTTATAAGGTAAGTAGGTTAGGTTTCACAGGCTTCCACGACTAGTACCTTTTTTTTTGCAATTTGTTCTTTAGTTGTTTTATGGACCATGTCCTATGAATAAAGACTCTGCCGATGTTCCAATTGCAAGTATTCACCTCATTGAAGTGCAGTTTTTTCATAGTACTAAGCCCTGGTTGTGTTAGGGCAGCTAAAAAAGAGATGCAATTTTTTTTATATTTCATTCATATTCTTAAAAATTAAAAGGAGAGTGAAAATCTTTTGAAAGATACCAGCATATTCGGTAGTTATATCAGGATTACTGCCGTGTAAGAACAACTTCCGGTTGGGAATTTGCCGAAAGAGACCAGTTAATTGTGCCGCTTTTTGTCTCAGGAAACAAAAAGCAGCTAAGTAGTTATCCAACGGTTTATCATAGTCAACTAAAGTAGGTCCAAAAATCACTGATTGATTTTTATTGATGACTTAAAAAACAAAAGTCACTGACTGATTTTTATTGATGATTTTTGTAAATAAAAATCACTGAATGATTTTTATTGATGACTAAAAAATAATTAATTATAATTAACACTCATATAATTGACACTCATACGCCACGTTGCACTGCGCTCAAAAATGCACATATCGCAATTACACAGTTTAAATGTATTTTTTTTGGATTGGTGTCTTAAGCAAATGTGTTGGTCGTTAAAATATCTACAAACTTGCCGAAGACAGTAAAGCGATATTCGGAACGATTTAGGACCTATTAGCATTTAAACGTTCGAAGACTTAAGCGACAAACTTGACGAAAATTACCAAACTTCAAAGTCGGATTTCTCATAAACTAGAGCCAATCTTACCAAACGGCTGGTGGATCTCAACTCAGTATACCTATAGGAAACTCACCCAGTAGGTCCCCCCCATGTCTAAATTTTGGACTTGCACAGTGTAATCAGCTGTGATCGTCTGGTTTGGTTCCAGCAGATCAAAATAAACGATACCGTTCATATCCCACCAAATAAACAGGAGAATCTTCTTGGGGTGAAGGCCATCTCTGGGGATTGGTTCTGGCGTTTCACCTTATCTAACCACTGGCGTTTGCGAACAGGTTTATTGTAAAGGACCCATTTTTCATCCCCAGTAACAATACGGTTCAAAAAACTCTCATTTTCAAGCCGCTGCAGCAGCTGAGAACACACATTCACTCTCTGCTGTATTCACACTCTTTGCGACGGGAAGTTTATGCGGAACCCATTTCCCAAGCTTTGGAACCTTGTCCAATTGAACCAGGTGCCTGTAAACTGTTCCATGTGATGAATTTAACCTTCCAGCCATCATATCGACTGTCAAACTTGGCTCAGCTTCCACGAGTTCTAGCAAGGCGTCGGAGTTAAGGACCTCAGGACGACCAGAGCGTGGGGCATCCTCAACGTCACAACCGCCACTTCGGAATTTGGAAAACCACTTTTGCGCAGTCCTTACACTCACGGTATTCTCCCCATGAGCTGCGTTTATTTCTGCAGCAGCAGTTTTTGCATTTTCCATTTTTATAAAAAAAAAATATGCCTCTTATACTCGTTCGAAGATTCCATTTTATTTTTTAACAACGCGTGCTTCTATCCGCGATTGAAATCACTTGTTGAATGCACAATACATCAGAGAAAATAAAAAAAATTCCGTTATCTCCCACGAATCATTTTTTGTATGCAAAAAGCGCCTATTGTGAAACTATTAAAAAAAAACGCACGAACTTATGGACTGCCCTGATAATAAAAACAAAAAAAAAACAAATCATTGCTATTTCGCTTTTGTGGACGTCTAAACCTCTTTTTCACTTGATTGTTTTAGTGACGCCCATGAAAAAAAATGTCGTAAAACCTGCCACAACAAGTCAACGCCTAAACCCATCACCGGCTTTAATAGAAATGAAAAATGATCTTGTCCAGGTTTTAGCAAAGCTGCCATCACAACTGACTCCCGCTAAGGCGGACATGGCATGCAGGTGATGAAATATTGCAAAACCAACTACAACAAGAGCAGCAACAAAACACAAACGGAAATGAATTGAATGCAAAATCCCCAAAACCGCTTCGACACGTACTGCACACAATGGTGAATGGGCCGATCGGCTTGGCGGCCGGATAAGCTTTTCGTGCATATGTGTGTGTGTGTGGTGTGCGTCTGTTTGTGCGTGCACTTCCCAGCGAGTGTGTCGGTATGCATGAATTGTGCCAACGGTTGAATAATTGCATGTCACGTCAAATGTAAGAAAACCATATCTGCGCGCGCACACTACGAGTCCAGGACACGGCTGTACAAAGCCGGCGAATGCATCGCGGTGACCATGTAAAATCGACGTGTAAATTTACGCCATTGTTTGGCAAACAAACGCGAACACACGACTGGTTGCGACAGGTCGGCGGCCAGCTGAGGCTTAGCAACCACACCCAGAATGCGAGGAATTTACATTGGTGGCGTAAGTGGGTGAGTGCATTGGCGCAGGTCGGCGCAGCGCGTGAAACGCCAAATGCCACAAATGGATGCCGTCAAGAGGAAGAAAAGTGGCGCATTTTTTTCGTTGCTTTCGTTGTGTGTTTCGGACACGAACGGCTATGAAAAGTTGGTGCTCAATCACATTCCAGGTTTTCAAACTTCACATTGCACTGCATAGCATAGCATAGAAATAATAAAAATCGGTTGAAGTATTTCTAAACTTAAACAATTCAACAATAAAATTCAATCGAATTGGTTCATTGATTGAATTCATAGAGAGAGACATTTGGAAATGTCTACTCTACAAGAAGGAACTCACAATGGGCCTTGTTTAGGCCTCCAAGTGGAAGTGTGGCCTTGGACAGGCCTAACCAAGCTACAACTAACCAAACCTACAACTTTATAACAATTACCCATTCATCCTACAGAAATTATTGTGAAAATAAAACTGACTATGGAGATATTGGAATGAAGTTTACATTCAACCGTTTGGAGGTCTGGAATACAAAAAATTAGCATAGTACAAGAGTATCAAAACGACTACTCATGTTGCTTACTACCTAAAGTCAAAAGAACTTTTAATACATTACAGATTTTGTGCTTAAACTGTTGTTAGTCAGACTCATTAGCAGCGCTAATTGTTGAAAGTTCAAAGGAATATTTAATTGAATACTTCCAATAAGCAAATCCCGGCATTCCGGAGAGAAAACATCGTGAATCAAAAGGATTGAAATTGTACGTAAATTAGGGATACCGAAATTGAATTCACTAGCGATCAAATATATTGAGACTTGATGCGGCACGAATGGGCTCTCCGCTAATCTCACTAAGACTGGTATGGTTCTCTTTACTATGAGGAGGAATCTTGATAGGCTCATACTGCCCACGACTAAAGGATAATTTTCCTCTTAACTGGCCATAACAATCCGTTAAGGTTAAGGTCTCTTCAGGCGCTTTGGGACACATGCCCCAACCAGCTCTATGGGACGCTTAAAGCACACTATTCAGCCATTCAGCTCAAGTATCTAAGAGTTATCTAAGAGTGAGGAAAATTTAAGAATTTTATCCAAACAAAGTCCTATGGATCTACACAGCTATAATTAGGCCCAAAATCTTCTCACAAGATTCTCCGTCATCTCAGAACCATGTGCATTGGTTTCTGGTGTCTCCTTTCAGGATGCACTGCAGGCAGTTAATGTCCCTATTGACGAGCCATTTTCTATGAGCAAAGCATTTTCTTTGAACAAGGTAGACATGTCAGCGCGTTGTGTCCTGTCTGTAGGAAGGATGAAGATACGTTGAACCACTTTCTTTGTGTTCGCCCTGATTGCGCTCTTGTCAGGTTATAAACATTTGGAACTCAGATGCTGAGAAGCGACCTCCTTGGCGCTACAGG
Organism: Melieria picta; assembly: GCA_964056695.1. Lineage (NCBI taxonomy): Eukaryota > Metazoa > Arthropoda > Insecta > Diptera > Ulidiidae > Melieria > Melieria picta. Next base: position 17,310,628 of record OZ057399.1, read on the forward strand.
ATCTATTCAGATTTCTTTGACAAAAAGAAAATCGAGTTTGTGTACAATAGATGTATTTCTGTTTGAGTGCTGCACTTTGTTGACTGTTCCGAAACGAAATCCTTATAAATAATTTCAAGAAACAAAGGCCAATCAAAAATGCCCAAATGCCAACGCGATATCGCACACCCACTACAAAAGTGACAAAACTCAACATTTTTAATTTTTCAGGAAACGCAAAAAACTGTTTTTGAGCTGAATAAACATTTTTTTTACAAAACGTATAGACCGTTTAGTAGAAAAATTCCTACAGATTATGCTTTAGGATAAGTTACAAAGATTTTTTTATTTTACACTAGAAAATCCAAAATGTTGAGTTGTGACTTTTTTGATGATATTTTAATTCAATAATTACCGAATTATTTTAAGTTATGTCACTTTTGCTGAATTTAATAATTATAAATGACAGTTAAAAAGTTGAAAGAAGTGAAAGTGTCACAGTTTGAAATTGAAAGAAAAATTTTGAAAATTCGAAATGAATTTTTTTATTTGTCACAACTTTACTTAAAATTAACTTCAACAAAAATTTATTCCGTCAAAAGTGTCACAGTTTGAAATTGAAAGAAAAATTTTGAAAATTCGAAATTAATTTTTTTATTTGAAAATATTTACTAAAATTGTCACAACTTTACTTAAAATTAACTTCAACAAACATTTATTTCGTCGAAAGTGTCACAGTTTGAAATTGAAAAAAAAATTTTGAAAATTCGAAATTAATTTTTTTATTTGAATATATATACTAAAATTGTCACAACTTTACTTAAAATTAACTTCAACAACAATTTATTTCGTCAAAAGTGTCACAGTTTGAAATTGAAAGAAAAATTTTGAAAATTCGAAATTAATTTTTTTTATTTGAAAATATATACTAAAATTGTCATAACTTTACTTAAAATTAACTTCAACAAAAATGTATTTCGCCAAAAGTGTCACAGTTTGAAATTGAAAGAAAAATTTTGAAAATTCGAAGTAAATTTTTTTATTTGAAAATATATACTAAAATTGTCACAACTTTACTTAAAATTAACTTCAACAAAAATTTATTTCGTCAAAAGTGTCACAATGTGAATTGGGACTCCTTTGCATTGAGCTGCAGCGATCAAATAGCATCAAACTTCTCGACATGAAGAGAGACCTAACTGTATTTTGGCAACAGTTAACAACAACAAATTGCATTGTGCACAGTATTAACACATAAACCCGAAAATTAAAAATTTTGAGTTGTGTCACTTTTGAAGTGGGTGTGCGATATGTTTTTGTATAGCACCTGAAAAGTTTACTTAAAAAAAGTTGCTAAGTGTCAAGAACCCTCGTCGAGCATTGAAAAAATTCAAAAGTGACAAATACAAGTGTCTCTAAACGCTGGATCCAACATATAAAATTTAACATTTCAAATAATGCCCTTAAATTGGTAGTAGACAGTGGTATTAGGCGAATACTCTCCGCAGAGATTTGAGTAAATTTTAGTCCGTTTCCTCCGCGTTCATCTATAAAACTTTTTATATTTTTTTACTTTTGAATGTTTGTGACAATTTTTTCCCCATAACCTCAACCCGGAAGAAGGCCGCCACCCCACGTCTGTGCGCGCAATCAACGGCGATTGTGCTATTCAAAAATTTGCAGGACATTAAACGAAATGGCAGTGGAAAACTTGTTATTTATTGAAGGCAAGAAATTGCATTGATTCGGCTCCAATTTGGCTGCTTGACTTTGTACAAGTTTTAAATTCATTAATTTATGAAAAAATTGAATTTTTGAGCGCAGCGTAAGAGAGAGAGAAATGTAGACGAACGCAACGAATAAGCAGTGCTATTTGGTTGTTCTTATTTCTTTTGCTTTTTTAATGTTTTTTTGTTGCTGCTAGAAACGAAGAACTGGAGGTCTTAGCTTGCGCTCCCTCTGTGTCGCGTACTTGTGCGCTGTTTGCAGAGTTTTATTTCCGAAGGGATTACATTGCAGCTCTACCTTTGTTAGTTTCTTAATGGCTTCGAGCAAACTTCCGTTTCCAAGTTGTGTGCGCGAGCGGGAAGTGAAAAGCGGCAGCGACGAAAAATGAAAACAATTTTTGTTTTTGCAGTTTTGTCTCTGGCTGCGTGTGTCAATGTTTTTGTTTTCATTTTTTATTTTGCCCTACGCTTGTCTGCCTTCGCACAGCAACACAAAAGGAAATACTTTACACACAAACGCATACACATATGTATGTGTATGTGTGTGTGTGTCTGGCAACTTGAGCGCATGAGCACATACAAATATTAATATATATCGACTTATTGCACGCACACAGCGACACAAATGAAGGAATTTTATCGACTCACTACTTACTCGCATTATTAGCTTTTATTTTGTCGCACTCTGTCGCCCGCCCCACCGCTTTGCCAATGAAACGCCGCCACAAAGCGTTGCGAGCGGAAGCGGAAGTGGTTGTGGGTGTGTGTGCGTGTGTGTGTGCGCAGAAAAGCTGAATTGAAATAATTCGTAATGCACCACCACGCAAATAGTTTTCATGCCTTGGCAGATAAATCTTCGCACATCGGCATTTGTAGGTCACAGCCACACACCGACACCTCACCACTCAGTGGCGCAGTCAATGCCCTACCCGACAACTCAATTGCCACACACACACACACACACACCAGTACGCAGCCCGCATGATGTTCACACTATTCAATCGCATCGGTCCGCTTCTATGCGTCGCCTTTCAATGCCGCGCAATTCAATTCAATTTGCAGCGCTCATGCGGAGATTTCTCGTACAGGACAGTGGACGCAGGTACATGGAACACGCACACACACACGTAACCTGAATTAAAAACATTACCCGGACGTTGATCGAGTTGCTTGTGGCTGTGTAACTTAATTGTGAATCACGGATGTGTCTTTCGCCGTGTGCTGTTGGAATTTTTCGATTAGAAGTGCGGCCATTAGAAGCGCAGCCCCAGCTGTGGCCGATGTTGGCAGAATCAAAGTAACGATTACAGGGCTGCCATGAAAGCGACGAGTGAGTGAACTCTGTTTCGTTCGAGCGGCATTGTGTCCAACCGGAATAGCATTCGTAGCCATGTTGGGCTTTATTAGCAAATTAAAAGACGAAAGTACAGTACAGCCTGTATAATGTGAACCATGATTTCCTAACATTTGTGCATACTAACCAAAGAAAGTCTTTTGTAGAGAAAAGTGAAGGTATCTGGTCGAATTTTAATTAAAACCTGGTATCGCAACTTAGCTGGGACTGTGTTGTCTAAGTTCAATGAATCAATAATACGAGTAGAGCTAGCAAAGTCTAGTCAACTTGAAGGTTTATTGTCCATACCAATTTTTTGATATATCGATTTTTTAAGAAGTAAATAACTCAAGGAAGTTCAATGAACCAATTATACGAGTAAAGCTAGCAAAGTCTAGTCAAATTAAAGGTTTTTTATCCATCAGTTCACTTAAGAAAAAATAAGTGCGCCCTTTTAGTCAAAGTTCAATGACTAATTAATACAAGTAATGCTAATTTCAAGAGTTTTTACCCATTTCGTCATTAAATCTGACGAATGATTTTGTGGTACGACACCAGACGACACTTTGCCAGAAAGCTGCAATCAGTGGCTTGATGCGTGTCACAGTAAATACTTACTGCATGGTTTGAGACTTGGGTAAATAGGTAGTAGTTAGTTGTTGTTGTTCCGAGGGGCGCCAGCTTAGGCCTCTATATGAGCCCTTTAAGATACCACAATTTATTTATTTATTCATTAAATAATCTAGAAATACATTATTCCTTACAGATTATGTAGAGCTAGTGAGACCAATATAGCTAAGTACTATGCAATTAATTCATTTAATAATAGCTTAAAGTTATTTTTAGAAGTGGAAAAGTCAATTGCCAAAGAATTTGAGAGCTCTATATATGGGAGCATGGGAACCGTACACAATTCTAACGCATTCAAGGAAAAATATATCATTACTCCGAAGGCTTCTAGTAGGAAAATGAAAGGAAATGCGCTCGAGCAGGCATGGAGAATCAATCAATCCACTTATAATGTCGAAAACAAAGGAAAGTGAAAGGATAATCCTCGTACTCTGTAGTGATTTTAGATTGATTAACAGACATCTTGCGTCATAAGATGGAATCGGATCGACGAAATTCAACGATCTCAATGCAAATAAGGTCTCCAAATAAAGACGGCATATTCCAGCTTAGACCTTACCAGAGAATTGTAAAGTAATTTTAGAGTACTATATATGGGTCAGTGAAATCAGAACCAAAGCGTCGAATGAAGAGTAGTAAAGAATAAGACTTAGCAATGGTGTAATTTAAGTGACTGTGAAATAAGAATTTCTCCCCCTTTGTAGCAACACACATTTTAACCGGATGGCGAAAAGGGGGAGCAACCTAGGGCCCCGGTATGAAAAGCCAGTGCACTACCTGCTGGACTATCGAGGACGGCGTAAGCTAACTTGACTGCAACTACAGAAATCTATTTATCAGATCCTTTACATAGAAGTTGTCCAAGTATGTTCTTCTTCTCTTAGAGAATGCAATACAAGTGCATAGTAGGTTAAGGTATCATGACACGTTAGAAAGGGGAATTTTTAATGATTTACAAAATTATTTCTTTTTCAGCTCCTTTATTATTAATCTTTTTGAAAATTTTTTTACAATATATTGAAGGTTTAAGGAACACAAAAACCTCGACCGATTTAAAAAAAAAATTTTTTGTTCTTTTTATTAACTTTTTCTACAAGAATCCACCACAATTTTGAAGAAAATTTTTAATTTAAAGTCCTTTTTCTGGGAAAAAAGGTGAAAAACGCAGTCAATTTTTGACACTTTTTTTCAAAAAGGTCCTATCCTTTTCTTTTTAGCGATTTTTTTTATTTTTCTGGTGAATTCCTGTGTCCGAAAGCTTAATAATCATGAATCTTTTTTGTTTTTTGTTTCAGATTAGCCGATTCGGAGATTAAGTGTCCGTAATGGAGGATGTGTTTTTTTTCTACGCGACTTCAGCTCCACCTATATAAGAGACAATATGCTTAAAAATTTGTTTTTGTGTTCCTTAAACCTTCAATATACTTTATATTTATATATATAATAAAAAATTTTCAAAAAGATTGATAATAAGGGAGGTGAAAAATAAATAATTTTGTAAATCATTAAAAATTCCCCTTTCTAACGTGCCATGAGACCTTAATTAAGTACGTTTGCTTTCGGTTCTTGGTCCATACAATTTCTGCAAAAATCAGTCGAAAAGATTCACAGGTTTTTTGTTGCGAATAGCGGCTCATCTAAACACCAATCATGGTTCTCACATGAATTATTTTCAGTTAGAAAAGTGCTCTAGAATTGCGTAGGTTTAGGGCCGTTCAAATTTGGCGTCGAGACTTGATGTGAACCAAAGCCCTGAGCTACAGCAACCCGCTACGTGGATCTAGGTGTGCCAGAACATCTTCAGGAATTAAAGCCAGAATCTTTCACAACATATGCACGACATACACCCTACGAAAAAATAAACTCACGGCAGATCAAGGAAACGTGTGACAAACTTTTTGTGATAATAGAAGATTTCCTGTAGATGCTGTAAAGAAGCGGAGAATATTCTAGACCATATTACACATCCGACTATGAAGCGATGTTTTAATGCAGATAGGCGATACCTGGAACAGTTGTGGCATTTATTCTAAAGAGTCAAAACATAGTTGATGTGATTGCTTTAAGAAATATCCTGGAATCAGTCACAATCATTTCCTGGTGCCGTCTGTAACACAATTTAATCTCAATTCAATATAAATCTACACTTTGTTATGATGTTATTAACTCACACAAACAGTCGTAGTTGCCTTGGAAAATTATATATATTGACAATAAGAATAACCAGGAGTTTTTTTTTATTATTAGCCTGTCAACTGACAAGTAAGTGCGAGAAGCTTTGCATAGAGTGGAAATAGTGTAATGACACTTAATATGGATTGGGTAAATATTCAAAATATTATTATTTTTATTTATTTAGTCTACAATATAAAATATTATAGCTAAACTAAGATATGAAAGTAAAATATGAATTGGAAATGGACAGAGAAACAACAACATCTGAGCAAAAGTTGCTATGGGTTACACTAAGACTCATGATTTCTGTCTGGGCTATCTTGGATATCTCATTCAAATGATGACTTATTGTAAGCTTAATATTTTTGCCATTACTGTAGGCCATTTGATAATTAACTTGATTGAGAAATGGTGCTTAGAAGGTAACATTTATAATCAAAATAAATATCAACCGAGAGTGATTGATATACCAAAAGCAGAAAGGCAATTCCCACAATGTACTTCAGGAGTGTTTCAAAGACAGTTTCTTGGCTAACTTACTTTACAATCTATTTATCTATCTTCAGGAGTAAGGAATTTAAGCGCTCATTTTATTTTTACTTTTTTATTAAACATTATAAATAATAAACTTTTCTTTCTTCACTCACCTGCATAAAGCCTTCTGGACAGCCGGGCAGCTCACCCGTCGGACTGAGATTAGACTCGTAGCCATCAATATCCGAGTCGACCATGCCCTCATCAAAGCGCCCCACCGTAAAGCTATCGAATATTATCTGAATAATGAAACAAAATTGTAGAAAATTTAATGAAAATATATTTAAAGTTATTTCATGTTGCAATCAAAATTGTCACTTGTGTTGGAACACCCACACACATTCATACACGCATAGCAACACACCAACACAGCCACACATCAGCACAAAGAACCGCACAGGCAACGCGCATAAAAGCGTTTAAATCTTTGGTATGAGAAATTCACGCAGCAAACATCGTTAAAAGTGTAAACACGGCGACGCAGTGCCATTACAAGCGTAAACACACACAATCACACAATCACACATATATGAATTCACTATATTGTATTTTCACAAGTCATATCCAGAGCAACGTGCAGCCAACCACCCACCCACCTGCCGAACGCAGCCAAGTGCGAAAACTGTAAATTTCATACCTTTTCAAAATTCCAGACAATACACTGCACGAAAATTAACCTTAAATATGCCATTGAAGGCGGACAAAAACCCCAACTCTGGCAGCTTTAAACGCAATCAAATGCGTTACAGTCGGGTAGTTGTGTAGGAATTGGGATTTTACTGAAAACTTGATGTCAAAATGAAGCAGAAATTTCAAGTTGTGGTTAAATTTAAGGAAGAAAAGTACAGCATTTCTCACCATCGTTCAAAGATTCAAAGTGATTTGTGGTAAAAATTACATAGAGAAGTCAGGATTACGAAGTAAATGTTAAGTTAGTTAGTTACTAGTAAATGTTAGGTTAGGTTATACTGGCTCTCAAGAAAGCCCCAAATCGACCCTATCATGTTCTAAACAATGCCTGTTGGGGTTTCAGTAAAAAGTGTTTAAAACCAGAGCTGCAAACCACAGAAATTTGTAAAGTGGTCCAGCTCAGTGGCTTACATAACTGATCATCACAACCCAACAACAAAAGTCTCTGCAGGCGTTTCTCTTTGGCGCACGTCTTCTCCAATTGGTCACACCAAGAGTTGGTAGGACGTCCTCAACTTGGTTCTTCCACTGAAGACACGGTCTCCCTCTTCGCCGTTGACCTCCAACTACATCGTCGAACTCCTTGTTCAACGGAGCTTCTTCGTCCATACGGAACGTAACTGCGCTGGTTGAGTTTAGTTGCTTATGACTTTTTCAAACCACTGCACAGTGATTCGACGCCATACAACCGCGGGACAAAATTTGAAGGAGTGGTCTGTTCATAATAAAATTGTATAAGTTAATCATGGTCTGCTGAATTGAAATCTCCATTTTGTTTTAATAAACTTTTTTAGTGTGGCTACTTAAATTTGCAATTTTCGTCATTTTTGGTAAGCTATAGCAACGAGTGTGTTGGTTAGATTTTTAAGATTTTACATTTAATCAGTTACGTCAACATTGATAATTGCAAGGAGTAACATAAATTGTATAAGGAATTTAGTTTTGAAATAAAAATGATATTAATAAATGTATGCTTTGCATTTGTGCAGAATTTTTTTTCATTTTTCATGCTCATTGCATACTTAATAAAATAAAATAAAATAAAATAAAATAAAATAAAATAAAATAAAATAAAATAAAATAAAATAAAATAAAATAAAATAAAATAAAATAAAATAAAATACTTAATATATAAATTAAATACGGATAAATAAAATATGTTTTTGTCGAAAAATGGGTGTTTAGACCACTTTTCAAATTGAATTTTTTTCTGAGATCGGAAGATATCGGAGGATGTGATTACATAGTTCGACAAAGAAAGAACGCTTCTTAAAATTATTAAAAAAGGAACATATTTTCACATACTTTTAATATATTTTCATCTAAGTTTTGCCAATTTTTAGGTCTTTAATTTTAGAAAAAGATTTTAAATTACAAGTGAACCTCATCTTTGCAAATTAAAAAAAAAAACATTAAAAGCAAAAATGCCCAAATCAATTCTTAATCTATATTGAAAGGTTTATCAACTTTTTGCCAACTATGAATTTTTACGATTTTTTCTCAGTAGACTAAAAAACAGAAAACATGTTTGAATTTTTTTTGAAAAAAGTTTCAACTTTGAGCTTTGACTTTGACTTTAATTTTTCGCACAGATTTATTGGTCTTTTCTTAGTTGGAATTTTGCCTTTCAAATAACATCAAAATCGTCAAAATCTGAGACTAATTTTTTTGAATTTTGTCTATGGAACTAATCACTGTGCACTGGTTCTATTAATAAATCTGTTCGAATTAAAAACCAAAAGTTATGTGAATGTACAGACACAGAATTTGTGATTATTGACTCGTACAACAAATCAAATTTAAAACTAAACAAATTGGCCAACTAAAGCAAACTTCGAAGCTCACTTTTTATGAAATTAAAATTCAAATGAAACAATCTCGGCATTTGGGTCAGTGTGAACATAAATTCTTAACATACAAACCTACACACACACGCACATATATACACTCACATATATTACTTAAATATTCCGCCTGTAGGGTGAGCGCCTTTAATCGCGTACATTCTCCATAAATCAACAAATTAAAAAGAAAAAATAATAACTGCGAAAAAGTCGCCGTTTGCCATTTTGCTATTTTGCATATAATTTTTTTTAACAAATATGTAAATTTCATATACAAATCAAAATAAACAAACAAAATAGCAAAGGCAAAACATTAAAATATAAAGAAAAATAATAATAACAACGCAGAAATGTGAACGAAAACAATTTTCCGTTTTAAAATGTAATGTGTGTGTGTCTGTCCACATACATATGCCCCCAATTGTACATATGAATGTGTGTGTGAGTGTTTATATTTGTGTTTGTAATTCTGCGTTGTACACTTGGCGCAGCGAAAAATTTCATATTCAGCCGGTCGACCGTCGCTGCGCCTCCACTGCCAGCATGAAATTTTTTAAATGTACCCGCGCGTCGGCCGAAAAAGCCGAGTACATATTTCACTTTTTATGAGGTTTCCACTGCCAAATAAAACGCTGGCAAAAAGGAAACATATTTTTTTTTTAAGTTAACTCGACGCGGCGCCAACCGACTCTGACCATACTTCAGCGCCTGAAACGGACGCTGGCGGATGCAGCATGCGGCCGTGCATTATTCAATGAAACCACAAGTCAAGGTCAGACTTTAGCATCCCACCAACTCGGCCCTGTCACCCTCTGCAACTATGTCGTTCGAAATTTCATTGAAGGTGGACGCGCCTAGGGAACATTTTCAAACGTGTCGCCGTCAAATAGCAACAAAAATGATAACTGAGCGCCGTTTGTCAAAAGCTTTAAAAGGTCTAACGGTCCAACAGATGGCAACCTTCGGTTGACATATGGCGCAAAGTTGTATGAGAAACTGCTTTGGGATAGGCGACTTTCTCTTTCATTTTCAATGTGGAAATCATATTTTAGGAAAATAAATGTGAGTACTGTTGTCCGTCTGAATTGGGGTTACCCGGTGGTATCCTAAGCGGAAATGAGTCATATTACGGGAAATTTATATTCGTTCAACTTGTTAAATGAAACTACGAGTAGATTGATTACTTTTCAAACTCAACTTGCAGACAACAGCTTTGCACAAAAACATTCTAAATGAAAGCTACGAGTATCGTTCAATGCATTCGGAATGCCATCGCTGTGACCTCAAGAAGAAGGAAGAGGACCTTCGCATTTTATGTACCTTCGTGCTGCCCTGCCTTGGAGAAAACTTCATCACCTTGGGACTCTCTCGTTGTGGGTCTGGCTAATCTGCGAATTATCGACATTAATGGCTTTCTTCCTTCACCTGTAGGGATCATTCTTTAGCAATCTGGCACGCCAAGCATTCTTAAATCAGCGAGAACTCCTTAGTTTCATTGAGGCTGTGCTCTAACAGTCAATATGAGACACAGTGCACCACATCCCACCACTTACAATCTACACCCGCGAGGGTGTGTACTTTGCCACCCTTTTTGTAGCTACACAACGGGTCAAGTTAGATTTATTAGAGCTCTGTAAACGGCCACCTTCAACTAACCTACCACAAGAATATCATTAATCCCAAAGGAGTCTGAGTTTAACATTTGCCTTTCAAACATACAAAGCTGTCACCACAGCCGGGTACGGAGACCATCTGTCATGTGCATGTAAACTTGTACACAGATGGAAGAAGTCTGTAGGTAGGTTTAGAGAAGTTTAACGTTGATTCCGAACGTTGAGTTGGAAGCTTTTGTTGAATAATTCTTATCTGCTTCATATGGAAAGCGACAGAAGTAGACGAGTGTTTAACCAGCCCGAGCTAGGAATCAAACCTAGGACCTCTGGTATGAGAAGCCAACGCGCTGTCCGCTGGACTATCAAGACCGGGAAGGTAGGTGGGTACATAAGTAGGAAATACGTAGGTAGGTGGGTATGTATGTAGATAGATATGTCGGATAGAGGTCGGTGGATCGGTCGGTAGGTGGGTACGTAAAAGTAGCAGCCCTAGTAAAAAAGTACTCTTACATAGTTAACAATTGTGGTACCGCATGATCGTTCATATTAGGTAAAGCTGTGAATAAAATAGTGAAGAAATTTGAAAAGGTTGAATCCGTCACTGGCATTGCAAGGCCCATGCATCACAAACATTGTTGTTGTTAGTGAAAAAGGAAGACATTGGAGAAGCATTGGAGCTTGTTCTACTGTTCATTATGGTCTGGAATTTAAAATATGAATCTCGAAAATAGATATGTAAGAGTCACAAGAGCCACAATTTATGAATCACTTTGGCTCTGATGTCAAAGTTTCCGGGACGTGAAAATGGATGCTTTGCTAATGTCAACTGGTCCAGAGACCAACCAAAATATCCTTTTTTCCTTCTGTTTGTTTCTGAGCAGGGACGGATTCAGAAAAATATTTTGGGGGGGTTTCAAAAAGTAATTATTTAATATTCATAAAATGCCAAAAAATTCCTTTTCATTTGTATGTAGTTTTAAAGTCGATCCTAATATTTCGGGGGAACTCCAAGAACCCCCCTGAATCCGCCACTGTTTCTGAGCCTGCTGAATGGCTTACTTAGTCAAATCCTTTGCTTTTGGACCACTGTCGCACACAAGATTTCATTTTGGGGGGGGAGGGAGTTTTTGCGTACAACTTTTGAGCCCAATACCATTTAAAAACATATTTTGAATCGGTCACACCAGTCATTTTTGTTTTTTTGGGGGGTTGAACCCTTAAACCAATCTCCCGTGTGCACCACTGCTGTGGACAACCTCCTGTCATTCCTAATCCAATCAATAGCAGCACTATAACAACAACAACACCACTAGCAGTAAAAGTTCCGACTCACAAAAATATGTCGCAGCACATACGTTCTTCAAAATAAGCTCATCAAAGACACCAACCTCTGCGATTTTCAGCAACACCTTTTACTTAGCAACAGAAGCGCTCATATAACTAAGTCAAAAAACGTTTACCATGCAAAGATGTCTCTCCTGGGGGACTACAGATGGCAGCCCCATAACCTATGAACTGCTGCCGATAGACTAATCGCCCACCTTTCTGGGGCCCTATGTTCCAAATGGATTGAATGAGGAGAAAAAGCAAAAGAAAATGTTTATGCGGATATTAATTTCACTCTCGAATGGTAAGCAGTGATGCCAACCGTAGAGAAAAGAGGCTGAATCTACGGAAATTCAGCCTTAAATTTGCGATGTAGGGAAAAAAGGACAGATTTTTAATATTTACTTAAATGTAGGGAATTTCAAAAATCTGAAATTTGTCTCTATATTAAAAAAAATTATTATTTTTCTGTTCGCATATAATTTCTTTTTGTGATTTTTGCATTCAAATTTTTTCAATGTGGCTATCTTGGCAAGTAAATCCTTCATACGAGGTGTGACAATTAAGTTATGAGACTGATTTTATTGCCGCGCTTGTGGTAAACCTGCGACCTTGAAATTCCCTTCCCCTTCCCCGGCATCCTTCCCCTCTCCATTGATATATTTACCATCGCTCTAGCTTGTTTAGTTCGCCTGCTGTGTCGTGTTGGGTAGACGTGTGTTGGTGGTGCTCGTCACGAAAATGGAGAAACGAAATCAAGAGCAACGCGTCGCGATAGCGTTGCGTTTTGATAGCCGTGGAATCGTCCACAAAAAATTTGAAAGTGGTCAAAACAACCCATTTTGAGTCGATTACGGACATCCAGGCGGCCGAGACGAGGGTACTCGCGGACATCCCAGTCGAAGCGTTCCAGAAATGTTACGAAGCATAGAAAACGAGCTGGAATCGTTGTATGATTCCCCAGGGGACTACTTTGAAGGGGATGGCAGAGTTGTATAATAATTTTTAAATATACGGTTTTTATGGAATCAGTCTCATTACTTAATTGTCACTCCTCGTATATGTTTGAACACACCCACTGGCTAGCAAGGCTTTTCATGTATTTTGTCTGTGCTTGAACATACACATTTGTCAGCATATTTGATTAATTGCCGCGTTTTCGTGTACATTTTTCAATTTATTTTATTTATTAATCAGATTCTGAATTAAGGAGAGAAAATCGTAAGTTGCTTCAAGAGTTATACTTTTTTAATTTTCAATACTTAAAATTTTGTATAGAACAATGAGCAATTCATCTTCTTTTTTGGGAACGGGTTCTACGAATTACGATTTAACGACAGCTGGCTGGAAATGGAAGAATTCAAGGAATGACTTGAAAAAATCAAAACCAATAATTTCAAATGCAAGTGTGCAGCCTGCGACGTTTGATTTCGATGTTTGAAAATATATGTAAGGAAACATGTAGGGAAAATTTACATTTGCGCAAGGAAAAATAGGGATTTTCTTAAGATGCGGTAGGGATTTTTTCAAAAACTTGTTTGCATCACTGATGGTAAGAGAATTTCATAAAAACTTCATAAAGTCGTAGCAAAAGTTCTAACCGGAATGTACCATAACATCACTGAGAATTATATCAAAAGGTTTGAGTGGCGGTGTTGCTACAACCGTCGTTAAGAGGTCCTTAAACGGCAGCTACTTCATATTTGGAAATCTGGTGTCATCGTCTAAGATTCAAGCACTCTAACAATGATACACGCCCACTTTAGTCCCAATCGGACTAAATCACTTACACACATTTGAGTGCTGATTGCAAACCAACAGACCGATACGTCAAATTTTGTTGCAGTAAATTATTCTAATACGTCAATCATAATTATCCAATGATTACAAGCACAGGAATCCCAATGGGTTTTTAGTTTTCAACGAATGCGCTCATAGCATTTTATAAAAAATACAAAATTGCAAATGTTCGCCGCGTGGCCCATTGTTCAGCACTCATAGAATAAAGCCGTAAAATCATAAAAATTATTGAGTACACTTTGCGCCAAAGATAACATTTGGAGTGGCGCTTAAGCGCTTTTTGCAGCATGCCGCCTCGCCGCGTCGGATTTTATTGGTTTGAGTTGGGTCGCGTGGCCCAACTCCAAGTTTGCTCTCGTTATGAAATCAGCTTCACGGCTGCTTATTTCTGTTTTCAACTTTTCATTTTCCACTTTTATGTATGACGCGCCGCCGACGCCACCCCCACAGACGCGTTGTTGCCCAGACGCTGCGACGCGCCCAGGCACCGCCATTAATCATTTTCGAAAACAAAATCATATGCTGTGTGCACGGCGATGTCGTTGCCGACACGGCTTGCGGCGGCGACAGTGGCAGTGGCAGTGCAGGCGCGAAACGGCGTGGCGGGCTAAAATCGCTATTAGCCAAAGTCAAGGAAGCATAAACTCATTTTCAGCTCTTGTAAGCATTTTTGAATTTCTTAGCATCGCTGCGTTGCCCGCTTCCCCCCTACTGCCTTCTGCCTCCTGGCAATTGGCGCCTTTGCTTTCGCTTCATGCGTCACTTCTAGTTGGCGCTTTGCGTTTCGTTAACTTCTCATGGCTTTGGAAAACGTTTATGTTTTACTTTGACTTTTTACGCGTTTTAGACGGCTTTTGTAGCCCCAAGGCAACGCCAACCAACCGACAAACCGAACGCCCGGCTCGCCCACTCACTTACTCGCTGATTCGCTCACTCACTGACGCATCTCAACTGAATGCTTTGGCAACTATTTCTCAGCTCTCACAACAAACAACAAACATAAAAACGCATAAAAAAACACAAAAAAACAAAAAAGTTCATACGCCACACAGCGTGTATGTTGCAGCAGTTCGTCTAGGTGGCAACGCTAAACGCATGCAATTACTCCTGTAGCCACTTGGGCCGGGCAACCGCTCGGAAAGTTTGCGTCACAAGTTAATTCACTCAATTAACGCAGCGTTTTAATGGTTTTTTCAGGCGATTTTTTTAATGCGCGTCGCTTTTTTTCTGCGCGCCAACGGTTGTCACTGCAATTGAACGACGCACACGTACACGGAACGCGTACGTCGCTACGCGGCATTAACCCTTTTTTCGTTGAAAATGTTCCGGCTGCGGCGTTAAGGCTTCTGTTTTTTTTTTTGTTGTTCATAATCCCCTTTCACTCTGTGCTTCAACAATTTTTGCAAAGCTCGCACACTCGCAAAATATGAACGCGCGCACAATTTACAATATTTCGCCGCATCCACAACCCAACAGCGGCGCCCGTTCCACCCACGCAACGCGCTGTTTGTTGGCTTTGTGCCGGCCCGCGGCATTCGACGTTGCGCGCAGCCAATAAATTCTGTGCCCGCAAATTTAAATGATTCAGCCAACAATGACAACAACAACAACAACACAGCAGACCCAACATGATCATCATAAGTTTACGACATGCCACATCCGCAATATTACTGCCGCCGCCGTACGCAACCCAACCAGCCGAGCGCGCCCACTACGGCCGTTCCAACTCGCATCCAAAGCGTCAAGAAAAAAATGTAAATACGTAAAATGGCGCAATTTTAATGTAAATTTAAGTAAAGCGTTCGCCAGCTGTCGGAAAAGGAGCGGCGGCAGAAAGCGTCCGAAAAAGGACCTCCACACAAACGAAAGGCTCCGAATTTGGGCGAGCGTGGAAAAGTGTTTTGCCAAAATAAAGTTGAAAGCGAAAGACTTAATAAAGCAAACGTTAGGCTCAAAGAGCGGAGACATCATGGGCGCACACGCTGTGGCCGCTGGCGGCACCGACGACGCTTCACTCCAAAGCAGACCAAAATCCATTGGGCTGGGGTTTTTTTTTTACTTGTAAATTTAGTATTAGACTTGTAGAGTGTTTGCTGCAAATACGGCGACCTTGTAGCTGCAGTCGAAGCTCTCGTTTTAGACAATTTAAACGTTTAGAGAGTGCAACAGACATGAAACTTCAAATAGACGATTTAAACTAAATCAGACATTCCTTAGTATTTTTATCTGCCATTGGAAGAAATTCTTGCAGACAAAAAGGACCAAATTATACAAAAAACTTAATTAAATTTATAGTTGGGTTAGAACAAGCTAGGCTGGCAACTCAGGCAGCTCACATAGACAAGACGTGGCCCGTAGTGTTACTACAAAAAAGACTGTTGACCCCTGAACTAATCACTCTTCAGATATGTAAAAGTGGGAAACTTTTTTCATTCTGATTAAAGAATTTTTCAATCGTTTAAGTTTGAATTGAAACTCATGGATCTCCAAGGTCAAAAACTTCCCAGGCTCGACAGGTCCGTTTCGTTTCTCTGTACATGCGAGCAGATTCGCAACTGTAGCAATATTTATTGATTTATTCTAAACTAAACACCATTCGAGCAAAAGAAGAAAACCTGCTTTTTAAAGAAGGAGGAATAAAAGAAATGTGGCAACTCTGAACAATTATAACTTCGATCAGAAGCATTGAAGAAAGACGAAAGTAAATTGCAAAGTCAAAGATAATTGTGTAAAATTTGTTTTTACTCGAACTAGTGAAAAATAAAAAAAAATACTACAACAGAAGGAAGGCTTCTTTAACCCTTTCGACCCCGAATTTTACCCTATGTCTCGATATTATTTTTTGGTATTTAAATCATGAAAAACTTGCCTAAGAGGTGTGCACACAATATTTTAAGTCGCCGAGCCTCTTTGTTAGAGTTCTAGAGCTAGTTCACTTTTGAACAATTTAAGCTTAAAACGGGTTAAATAAATTTTGTATCAATATTTTTTAATTACAAAAAAATTATTTAATATTTATGGAAAAATACAAAATTATCACTTTTTGATTTTATTTAACCATTAAGAAACAGGGTTTTGATCAAACGCGCCCAATTCGTAGACTTCAATTAGAATACAAACTTTCCCTGATATCGCTGCAAAGTATTGGAAATTATTTTGGGGATAGCAGTAAAATTTTTGTAATTTGCTTTGATTCTTTGATTCACTTCTAAAAATATTAATTTGTTGTTGCCTACTTAAATTAAACCCATAAATCAACAGTAGCTTTTGTTATAAGATGACAAATAGGTGAAGTTGCTTTCAGGCAACTTTGGGGTCGAAAGAGTTAATTCGCTTATCTTTTTTGTTGAAACAATTAACAATTCCTAATTATGGATAAATTGAAACCTTCAACACTGCGGCAATGTTTATCCTTAATTGACTTATCCTTAAATAATAATCAGTCAGATATAAAATTAAACCTTTTCTATTATCTGTTTTGTTTAACCAATTTACAATTCCGTAAGATGACAATTAATGACTACTTTGAAGAGGCAAAACCAAGGTGAACAGATTCATTTCTGCGGCAATAATTATACAGCACAACAAAAAAACACTTTTTTTCTGTTGCATGGAGTTTTTCTACTGTTTCTTACTAATTTGGGCGCGCTTATTTCGAATCTATCCTCAGATTTTTTCAAGCAGCTCTAGTTAGTGAGATATAGGTACCATGTCATTTTTCAGTTTTTCCTCTACTTTTACCATATTTTTGATCGTAATTTCTAAACCAAAAAACCGATTGACATGATTTTCACCTTATCGCATTAACAACACCGCACGGCTTCTTTTCCGATGCAACTTATTTAAAATTTCGCGGTAATTGGACCTCAAAGTCGGAAAATATGGAATTTTAAGGCGTTTTCTTTGATGGTCAAAAACATACACATTTATTGTAAATCAATTAACGAGTTAGGTGTATAATGAAAGCCGACACATCAAGCAATACAACACAGCCAAATTATTTGGCGGAATACACATTCGCATCGAAATAATAGCAAAAATGTAACATAGCCATTTTCACCATTTTTCATACTTTTTCCTTACAAAATTAGGGGCCTCAAAATATACAACATTTTGAATTTTTTTTTGGTCCGAGCAATTCAAAATTTTTTGTTTTTTGCTTGTATTTCAGACTATAAATGGAGGCTCCTAATTTTTTAAAGAAAAAGTATGAAAAGCGATGAAAATGGCTATGGTACATTTTTGCTATTATTTCGATGCGAATGTGTATTCCGCCAAATAATTTGGCTGTGTTGTATTGCTTGATGTTTCTTCTTAAGATATTTATATACTTCGTAACTTGATTTATGAAACATCTGTACAATTTTCGCCATCAGAAAAAACGCCTTAAATTTCAATATATTCCTACTTTGAATCCTTATTACAACGCCAATTTAGAACGCATAAAATTAAATTAAATTAAAATTAATGTCAGAAAATATAGCGTGAGATGTTGTTAGTGCAACTATATAAAAATCATGTCGATAGGATTATTGGTTCAGAAATTACAGTCGAAAACGAGAAAAAACCGAGGAAAATTCGAAAAAGTTACACGCCCATTTTTTGCGAAAACTAGAGTTGTTACATAAAAACCGAGTATGGTTTTGAAAACAGCGTGGAAAAACGATTCAGATTCATGTAAAAAACTCCATGCAACAGACATGCTGTTGTGCAGTGTTATTGATCTATTTTGAACTAAACATTCTTCGGATAAAAGGATGACATTTTTATTCTCTGTTTTAAAACCAGAATTTTCAAGAATTTTCATTTATCAGAATTTTCTCGGTGCACCGAGAATGGGGCTTCGAAGAGGCAAAGCGTTCTTCTGACCAAATTCGGAACATTGGCAGTGTTTGTTAAACAAAAGGCAAGTCAATTTTAGGACATGTCTACCAACAATTCAATGAACAGTGAAGTTAGCATGGTGGCCAGTTTGCAAGGTATGTTTAATAATTTTAATATGTTTTCTAAAAATCTGTCAAAAATCCACTAACATAAAACTAAAATCTTCTAAACTTTTTCTAAACAAGTCCTTCTCATAAAATGGCTCCTTAGAGGCAGAGATTTTTCCAAATCTAGCAGAAAATCTCTTAATCTTGCAACACTGATGCTGCAAGAGTGCTTGTTTGCAACACTTGTTTATAGTTATCGGCAACGTAAATGGAAAAAAAATCATAAATAAATGTTATGAAACAACGTAAAAAAATAAATGTCTCAAAATAATATCGGTAACGTAAATTAAAAAAGTCATAAATAAAAGTTATAAAGCAATGTAAAAAAACAAAAATCCCAAAATAATAATTATCGACAACGAAAAATATACTTGTAACTTATAAAAGTTATTATGCAACTCAATAATATTTATTACATGATAATAGTTAGAGGCAACGTACAAAATTTCTTATTGGGAATAATTATCATAAAGCAATAATTATAGAAATTTCTTAAATTAGGGCAATTTTTTTATTCCCAAAAATAATAATTATATAATAATTATTTTAGGTCTCTGAAAAAAAAACCACTTAAATGATATCCTGAACTAACAACACAGACACACAACAAAGCAAAAAAAAAACACTTTGTTTTAACTAATAAAATTAAATATTTTATAAATTTAAATTTTTCATATTTTAGTTTGAACAACATGCAACATTTCTTCATATGTTACTTCTTTGTATTATAGACGGAACCATTCGAGTGTACCGTATTTGCATTATCCACTTTATTCACTCGTACGACACACACACACACATATTTTTGTATTTACATGTACATAAAGGATTCAATTTATCTCGTACCTTGTTGACTTAAAAAGAACTGTACAGGCATTAGAACATGAAACAAAAAAATTGGCTGAACGAGTACAGAGTGGAGAGACATTTGGTTGGCAGAAAAACGATAAAATGGGGGAAAATTGGCTGTATTGAAAATCATTCTGATAATCAATAATTTTAAGTATACTTATAGCATTCTTGGATTATTTTAAACATTATATTGGAGTCCAAGATGTAATAATTTTGTTGTGAGCCAAATGAG
The DNA here is from genome assembly GCA_964056695.1 of Melieria picta. Lineage (NCBI taxonomy): Eukaryota > Metazoa > Arthropoda > Insecta > Diptera > Ulidiidae > Melieria > Melieria picta. The sequence continues at coordinate 17,330,354 of OZ057399.1, forward strand.
CTTCTGGTTTCTAATTTAGGTTCACTTGTAATAAGAAATGTTTCCTAAAATAAAAAGGCAAAGTGTCAGTTAAACTTTAGAGAAACATATCACATTGTAGGCCGAAAGAACTAAGTTTTGGTGCAGTTCCAACTTCGAACTGATGTCCATACTGACTTCATTTAAGCAAGGTTGACACATAAAAACTACTTACAAAATAGAAAAAATTTGATGTCAAACCATAGGCTTGGAGTCAAAGTCAATGCTTAGGCTTAGAAAGAAGAATTCATGGACACTTGTCTTGAACCTACCAAGTCATAGCGGCTAAGGAAAATCTCCGCAGGAAGATCATTAAAGACCAGAAAATTCTGGCATCTTTCTGGCTACATCTCAGAAGGGTTTAGGTGCTATGAGTTATACTACAGAGAGAGCGATTTTTGTTTTAAGTGCAGGAGGTGAAAAATCTTCATTGAAACTGGTAAAACCTCTTCTATCAGCCTGCCAGATTCTTACCATTCAAAACGGATTTGAGGATTTGTGTGTCCCTTTTTTCGTCGCTTTGGGACAGAGACACTAGAGACAAGTTTAATTTTATTAATTTTTTGATCCTAAACCATCTTAAAGAGAACACTGAAACATTTTGAAAAATTCACTCATCGATTAAAACTTCATAAAATTAAAGAGTTGCTTCAAAGCAAGTTGCTTCAATCAGATTTTATGCAGCTAAAGCAGCCTTCTTCAAATGATTTATTTAATAACTTGAAAAAGGAGACAACAAAAGCAACAAAAGTAACAACAGCCATAAATTCAATGCAAACCAATTGAAATTGCAAATTCGTTTTAATATTCGCCAACGTAATTGTTTGGCGAAATTCGCTTTCGCCTTTTCGAACGTAAAGTTTCTCAAACCCCAAAAACACTCAAATTTACGGACACTCTGTATGAAACAGTTTCGATTGTAATTAAATTTAGTATGAATTCAAAATGTGGCCAGAGTTAAGTAATTCCGCTTTTAACGGACTCATCAAATTATGCATAAACTTTCGTCGATTTAATTTCGAATTGCATTTATGTTCATTCGATTTAATGCCGCTTATTTATTTTTATGTTTGCCACACAGCCGATGGGAAAATGTTTTTGGTGCTGGCAATGAAACAAATGCTCGCAATCAATGACACGGCAAATTGGCCAATAAGCAGGCAGCCACTCAAGCCACGAGCCGTAACTTACTTGGCTGATGAGCGTTCAACCTGCGGCCATTTTGAAAACATCGCCATTTGCGGTAAAAACATACATAAAAGCGAGCCTTCAAGTTGGTTTTTTGTTATTTATTTATTTACTTTTTGTCGTTTGCTGTCCACGCGCAACAGATAAAGAGAGGCCATCTGAAAATGCTAAGCGGCAGCGTTGTCGACCGTATGGCCGGCATTTTGAATTTCGCGTAAACAGCTGGAAACAAGCGTCCAATTTGAGCGCTCAGTAAAATTATTTATATCGCCGCATGCGATAAATGCGAAAATGCTTACATTCTGCTAAACTTTGGGCGCGACCGACGCTTCATTAAAAAAAAAGGACATCAGTAGCGGTGGGGGAGAAAGTAAATTGGATGAAACTTGGTCTTTGAACAAATTACTTGCATTACTTTTTTCTATTTCTGACAATTTTTGACATATCGTACAAAGAGGCGGGAACGCATTTTCACAAACAAATTGTTAAAGATTCTATTTATTACAAAAAATTATTTCATTAAAAAATTATTAGAAGTAATAATACATTTTTATTCGTCTCAGTCCATTCGTTGACTAATACTATTTTCAAAGAAATAGTTTTTGAAACCAAATTAGTGTCCGACCGAATATTCGGTTTCGGTTTCGGCCCAAATAAGTGGTTTCGGTTTCAGTTTCGGCCAAAAAATGGCCGAATAGCCGAAACCGAAACTTTCTAGAATATTTTTTACATTTTATTGTGTAGCAGATATAAAGTGAAAGAAGGAATAATTTAGATGCCACCAATGTAAATAAACTTCTTTTTTTAGCATATAATATTAAATTATTTAATTTTGAATATTAGCGAGTAAGGTACGAAAGGGTGATTTTTTCATGTTTACGTTTTTAAAAAATGAATAAATTGTTTTTTTTAATAAGTATTAATTTATTGATGTTATGTTTGTTTGTTTGTTCTTTATTTACTTAATGTAAAATTCGTTTGTTGAAAAAAGTGATGGTGCTGGTGGTGATTTTTATTTCAACTAGAAAGTTTCGGTTTCGGGCGAATATTAAAAAAAAACCGAATATTCGGTTTCGGCCCAAAAAAGTGGTTTCGGTCGGACACTAAACAAAATGCAGCACAGACTTAACTAGAACTCCAGCTAAGACCTTATTAGAAAATCTATATTATTTATCCAATGAAAACCTGTGTTACTATATTAAAGTTTTTTTAGAAATGTGAAAGTTCTAATATCAGGTAGAAGTAACTTTTCGAGAGCGCAGTTTGTCTTCTATCAATACTCGAAGCTCAAACCATTCGTGTGTCTTGAATGAGGCCATAGTCAGTGCTATGACTGAGTTTAGTTATATCTGTCATATTAAGTCAAATTTTCAAAATTCAAAATTTTAAGATATCCTGAAGGTAATTTATTTTCAAGTTTTGGACAAAGTTTGCTCACATTACCTTTGGAAAAGGGAACTTGAATGGAATTGCCTGTCTAATAAAATATCGCTTCGTTTAGTAACTAAATCCGATGCCTAAAATTCTGATACACTTAGTACTGAGTACTTTTGAGTCCAGAGAATCAATGCGTTTATAAATAAAAAATCGCAGCTTCTTTTGAGAATCGACTATTAAGTAATTTAAGTGTCGATTTTTTATTCCATGCCCATTGGATAAGATTCGATTCGATTCGATTAGATTCGAGTAGAATAGATTAGATCAGATTAGATTAGATTAGATTAGATTAGATTAGATTAGATTAGACTAGACTAGATTAGATTAGATTAGATTAGATTAGATTAGATTAGATTAGATTAGATTAGATTAGATTAGATTAGATTAGATTAGATTAGATTAGATTAGATTAGATTAGATTAGATTAGATTAGATTAGATTAGATTAGATTAGATTAGATTAGATTAGATTAGATTAGATTAGATTAGATTAGATTAGATTAGATTAGATTAGATTAGATTAGATTAGATTAGACTAGATTAGTTTCGTTTAGATTAGATTAGATTAGATTCGATTCGATTCGATTCGATTCGATTCGATTAGATTAGATTAGATTAGATTAGATTAGATTAGATTAGATTAGATTAGATTAGATTAGATTAGATTAGATTAGATTAGATTAGATTAGATTAGATTAGATTAGATTAGATTAGATTAGATTAGATTAGATTAGATTAGATTAGATTAGATTAGATTAGATTAGATTAGATTAGATTAGATTAGATTAGATTAGATTAGATTAGATTAGATTAGATTAGATTAGATTAGATTAGATTAGATTAGATTAGATTAGATTAGATTAGATTAGATTAGATTAGATTAGATTAGATTAGATTAGATTAGATTAGATTAGATTAGATTAGATTAGATTAGATTAGATTAGATTAGATTAGATTAGATTAGATTAGATTAGATTAGATTAGATTAGATTAGAATAGATTAGATTAGATTAGATTAGATTAGATTAGATTAGATTAGATTAGATTAGATTAGATTAGATTAGAATAGATTAGATTAGATTAGATTAGATTAGATTAGATTAGATTAGATTAGATTAGATTAGATTAGATTAGATTAGATTAGATTAGATTAGATTAGATTAGATTAGATTAGGATTAGATTAGGATTAGATTAGGATTAGATTAGGATTAGATTAGGATTAGATTAGGATTAGATTAGGATTAGATTAGGATTAGATTAGGATTAGATTAGATTAGATTAGATTAGATTAGATTAGATTAGATTAGATTAGATTAGATTAGATTAGATTAGATTACATTAGATTAGATTAGATTAGATTCGGGATTTCCATTGTTAGAAGAAATAACTTGTTCAGTTAAAAAACTTTTTCTAGTTTAATATCGATAGTTCCGAAATTCTTACTTCGGATAACCATTTCTCCGAACTTATTTACATTCTATTTTTTACCGAATAGAGTCACTGAAAGAGGTCTTAAAACAACGTTCGTTCAGGCGCTAATGGGTTAATGGGACCACGAATGTGTTTCTTTTAATAATTAAGTCCAACATTACTAAAGTTGGCGCTAATCAATTTTGCTTCACTTGTCCATTGGCAACTTAAGTTTGTCCATTGAGCGCGTATTGAGTTCCTGCACATTGACGTTCGCCAACTTTTTAAGGCAAAGAACGCTGCGTTTCATTAATTTAACATTAAGTGCTTTTGATTTGCGTTGAGCGGCCAGCCGTGATTTCGCACACACCAAGGCGCAAGCAACCGACGAACATTGCCGCGGCCACTTTGCTGGCGCGCTGGCCATGTGTTCTCAAGTGGCCACATCGAGTGGTGTGAAAAAATGTTAAATGTGAAAATTCAGCATTTAAGAATTGCAGTTCGATACTTGGCGCACTTTTGTCCAGATGCCACAAGAATGCATAGCGCAGTGAGTGTTTTTTCTGCTTGCCACATTGCCGGCAAAGTTTCTGGCGAGTGCAGGGAGAGGTTGCGAGGAGAGCGTCGGCTGGCTGGTTCCAACTGTCTGCCGGAAGCACAAATTTATGCACACCTTTTGGAATTTCAAACAGCTGAATTGTCGGCAGTCGGGGGCGGTGTATTTGTGCGCCAAGCCAGAGGCGTAGCGGAGCGAAAACGTTTCAAGGATTTTTTCGCCGAAAATGCGGAAAATGTTGAAAAATTTGTATTGTTGCGCAGGCTTACATTTGCAACATTTTAATCGAAATGATCACTTGAATGGTTGGTTATTGTGAAATGTGAAAGCTTAAATTTTATAAAAAAAATTTTTTTTTTCTAAATTTAAATTGTAAATTTAAAAGTAAGTATAAACGAAAATAATGTTGGCTTAAGGCAGCTATTGTTGTAATTCTTTCCTAAATTACACATCCTTAGTGAACTTTGCATAAGTAGGGAGCGAATAGGTGATTTGCAAAAGAGAATTTCTGTTATGTGCGACATGATTGAAATATGTGTAGTCATGCTGCGTCGAGTCAGGAGTAAGGGGAAACATTTGGGAAAACCTACAAAATGTTTCCTAATGTCATGTTAAGGTTTAAGGCAAATCCTCTACTAATGGCTTCTTAAAAAAACAGTCTCCTGACTTTGTATATTCATTCAAAAACAAAAGCTAGAAATTTAGATTTTCGAACTAGAATTCACAAGTAAATCAATAAAATAAACAAAAAAATATTATTACAGTTATTATCATATTAGTTATATATTAGTTAAAGCCTTACACAAAGATTGGGAAATTAAATTAAAAAATTAATGAAAATATGAAACCAAAAACGAGATCACATTTACACTCAAATTAAAAGCTACTGAACAATATTCGAAATTTAATTAAAAAATAAAAAAGTAGGTCTTTTCGAAAATTAATAAAAAAAAATAAAAAAGTAGGTAGGTCTTTTGAGTTAGCCTGGAATAATATTTCGCACTATAGATGCCCGACTGTTTGCTGTTTATCTGAAATCCTGAAACGAAAACCGTACAACGTGATTTTTTAAAGCATCGATTCTGAGTACTCAAAACTTTTGAGTCAAAAGTGTTCTGTACACAGTAAGTTTTGAATATTCTCGAAAGGATCACTACTTTGTTCGACAATGATTTGCCTTCAATATAGTCTTTGCTTGAAATATGCGTTGGCTTTCGAGTCGATTTTCGAAAAAATTCAAAACACGTGTCGAGCTATTTCTCGTGTCAAGTGCTTCTACTGAGTTTGAATTAAGAAACCCATTAAATCATGTTTCTCCATATAAAATCTTAACCCATCGTTGACGCCGTCAGATTTCGATATTCGAAAAAATGAAAAACACATGTCGAATTATTTCTCGTTTGAAGTACTTCTACTAAGTTTTAAGTAAAACAATCCATTAAATCAAGTTTCACCATACACACTTTTAACCCATTGATGACCCCGTTTAATTTTGATTTTTGACAAATTGAAAAATATGTGTCAAATTGTTTTTAATTTGTAGCATTTTCACCAAGTTTGAAATCAATAGATCCAGTAACCCTTTCGACCCCAAAGTTGCCTGAGAGCAACTTCTCCTATTAGTCATCTTATAGCAAAAGCTACGATTGATTTATGGGTTAATTTAAGTAGGCACCAACAAATTGATATTTTTAGAAGTGAATTCAAAGCAAATTACAAAAATTTTACTGTTATCCCCAAATTAATTTCCAATAATTTGCAGCGATATCAGGGAAAGTTTGTGTTCTAATTGAAGTCTACGAATTGGGCGCGTTAGATCAAAACCCTGTTTCTTTAATAATTGTTAAATAAAATCAAAAAGTGATAATTTTGTATTTTTCCATAAATGTTAAGTAATTTTTCCGTAATTAAAAAATATTGATACAAAATATATTTAACCCGTTTTAAGCTGAAATTTTTCAAAAGTAAACTAGCTCTAGAATTCTAACAAATTCGGGGTCGAAAGGGTTAAATCAAGTTTCTTCATACAACACCTTAACACATGTTTTGCTCTCTTAAAAAGGCCATTCTTAGCGGAGGTTTATTTTTTTTAAGTATACTTATAGTTCAGTGGTTTAAACTGGGCGACGATGAATAAGTCAGTTAATCAGGACAAAAAATTATATGTATATAAATTAGGGCCTGAACAACGTTCAATACTGGCTATTTTAATACCAAATTAAGCGTAAAAAAAATCAATAAAAATTTTTTCAAAATTACATTGTCTGAACATTTGTAATAAAATTTTTATAAAATTGCAAATTGAATGACAATTTCTATAAAATTAATTATAAATTAAGGAAAAAATGTTTCCAGTAAAAACTACTTTTATTGTGAAATATGTAAAAGGACATGAACTTATTTAATTTGATGATATTTCTTTCCATTTTCTGATTTCGAATGTTCAGACAATTTCACATTAAGATGTTCAACACCAATGACTGGCACAAGATACGAAAATATTGGCAGCACCCCCACCCACAATCGAATGCGTCGAGTTGCGCCTCTAACCAACAACAAACGTACACTAAAACTATTCTTTATGCGTTTTCGCCGCAACTGCGCCGCTGTGCTCTGTCAACTGCCAAACTCTACCAGCCAAGTCCTGCAGTCCTTTGCGTACAATTCTAACCAACCTCTGGGGAAATTACCAATGTTGCTCTTTCGCTGGCCGACTCAAAGGTACAAAATTTATTCCTGTCCAAAGCAAAAGTAAAGTAAAGTAAATAAAATGGAATGCAGAACTTTGCGCAAAGTGCACAACCAATTTTATGTCTGAGGCAAATGCGGGGAATTCGTTTGGGCGCAGAGAGAAAAGGTCACACGCGTCGAGCGGCCACTCATTGCAATGCAATTTCGAGCGAGTGCGCTCCAAATTCTCTCCACCCTTCACGGCTCAATTGAATTCCGCCGCACAAGCGGGCAATAATTTTCGTTACGATTCCCAACAATTACGACGATTGCATGTCAAAGACCGCAGTTTAAACGATTGAAAGAAGATTTTTTTTTGCGGTTACAAAAAGCTCAACTCGGCTGCCTTGAAGCTGCATGCGGCGCTGATAGCGTCGTAATAATAAAAAAAATTTCTAAACACTGTAAAAGTAACAAAAGCGCCGAGCGCGGAACGAGACGAGACGAGTGTGTGTGCGTGCGTGCATATCTGGCGGCGCGCAAACAAAGCGTTCGCCTAAACCCCATTTAGATAGGGGAGGATGTGTGTGTGTTGAGCGGGGGAGCGGAAGATAAATCCGTCGCGCTTATCAGCTCCGTCAGCGGAAACACAAAGAAATAACTTATAACTTATGCATGGCAGACTCCAGCGCTGCCGCCCGAAACTGCGTCAACTGCGATATTCTGCGCGACAACAACAACAACGACAACACATTCAATCCGGCCACGCGATGGCAATGAAGATGTGCTTTTTTCGACAGCCAACGGAAGCAATTTCATAATATTATTGCCGTCCGCGTTAGCGTCGATGTGTGACGTGTAGTCACAGTTTGTTCATTTTACGGCGCTTCCTGGCTGCCGCTAACGTGTTTTCACTCATTCTGCGCACACTTCAAATTGGATCAAATCAATTACTTTGAAATTCAAATTGACGTTTCGCTCGGGTTTTTGTGCGATTTCTTTAATCGACGCTGGCTTGTCATTTGCTTCACACATTTTGAAGAATGTCTGCTCCGGTGCGCACGCAGCCGCCTCGCTCGATGTGTTTTTGATTTATTATTTTTGCGACACTTGCACCCACTTCCCCCGCCCCCCTTTCAACTCCAAGCCCGAATAATACCGAAAATATTGCACGCATCGACGATTTAATGAAATTTTGGCGGCTGCCATGCAGCGCTTAGTGCCGCGGAATTTGGCGACGTGACGGAAAGGATGCAAAAACGTTTCATCACTTTAAATGTGCACTCAGAAGTTGCACAAAGCCTTTGGCAGCTTGTGTACAACTAACTTATTTAGTGTGACGAGCAAGCAGCGATAAAGTCGGACGTCTGTTGATTACACTGTGCAACAAAAATTAAAAAAATGTGTCACACCAGGAAAAATCCATATGTGCGTGAAACTAGACACCAAACATAGTAATACTGCGTACTCAGTTTTTCATTTATACATCCTCTTTCCTTTTAAAAGGACTTCAAAATTTTGAAGGGGATAAAAAATAAAAAAAAATATAAAAAATACTTAACCTCGTTAGAATATGGCGATATGTATATCAAATGAAAGAGGGAGGACTCAAGAATTTAAATAAAATTAATTTGTTATCTATTTGTAAAAAAAGGATATGAAAAAGGTCCTTTGAAAATTTTAATCCTTTATATCCTTGAAAATTTATATCGAATTTTTTTGAAAAGTAACTATGTTAAAACCACAAATCTCCTTGATCACTTGTCAAAATTTTATTATTCTCGCTTCATTGATTTTGTACCTTTTTATTATGTAAAATACTGATACGCAAATAAATTAGAATTTTTGTACTTCATTAGAATTGCAGCTTCCGCCCTTTTTTTAATAACTTTCGAACCAATAAAGTTAGAGTAATGACATTTTGACACGTGATCAAGGAGATTTGGGGTTTTAACCTTTCAAGAAAATGCGATATAAATTTTCAAGGATATAAAGGATTAAAATTTCCAAAGGACCTTTTTCATATCATTTTTTTACAAATAGATAAAAATAAATTTTATTTCAATTTTTGAGCCTTCCCTCTTTCATTTGATATACATATCGCCATATTCTAACGAGGTTAAGTATTTTTTATATTTTTTTCTTTTTTATCCCCTTTAAAATTTTGAAGTCCTTTTAAAAGGACAAAGGATGTAGAAATAAAAAACTGAGTACGCAGTATTACTATGTTTGGTCGCTAGTTTCACGCCCATATAGTTTTTTTCCGGTGTGAAAAATTTTTTTAATTTTTGTCGCACGGTGTTTTCATTCAATTAATTGCGGATTTACAAAGTAGAAGAAGAAGAGGTTAATCAATTTTTTTGAGTACAGTTGAGACGAGTCGAGTCGAGTCGAGTAGACTAGACTAGACTAGACTAGACTAGACTAGACTAGACTAGACTAGACTAGACTAGACTAGACTAGACTAGACTAGACTAGACTAGACTAGACTAGACTAGACTAGACTAGACTAGACTAGACTAGACTAGACTAGACTAGACTAGACTAGACTAGACTAGACTAGACTAGACTAGACTAGACTAGACTAGACTAGACTAGACTAGACTAGACTAGACTCTCATCGTCATTGTGTTAAAATTTGTCCCTAAGTAGATAAGTTTTTAACCCTAGAAGGGTAACCTTCGTCAATTCGATGAACACCCAATACATTTCTTCGAATTTCTCTTTACTCTCTGATCTGATTGCTTTCTCTTTTCGTGTGATCTCAATTGGCGATACGCTTTATTGTGGGAATTATTTACAACAAAATGTCTAAGTATTATTATATAATAAAGTTGTAGTTTATACGATTTTTAGTTCTTTCAAAAATCAGAGTTGAACACGACTTCGTCGATTCGGCGAAGATTACCAACAACGTATGTAAATATGATTACCCTTCTAGGGTTAAATTATTTCTGACACATCTTTATCCGTTTAGTAAAACGTTAATAATTTGCCTAAGACCCCTAAAACTGTTTATTTAAAAACTCATCACAACGTATTGGTACAATTTGTGGTTTGATATTATGAAATCCTTGTCTGATTTGAATCAAGTTGACGCATTACACTGATAACTTAAATCTTGTCCTTAACATTTCGAAGAGGCCAAATGCAAAATCACCTCTTAAGACGCTTGAAGCACGCCCTCGCCTCCCACCCACTCTCCCTTCACATCACATTCAATTGCTTCTGTGTCCGCTCATGAATCATTCCTGCTGCTCGTCGTGAAAAATGTCCTGCAATTTGCTCGAACGAACATAGTTACGAGTACCGACGCCGACGTGTGAGCCAGCAATGCCCACTCGAGTGAAGGGTACATAAATATCCATTTAAAAATTGTCGTTCATCCTTGATTTCGCCGCTGTCGGGTCGTAGTCGCTGTTATTGCTACGGTTGTCATTGTCGTTTGTCGTGTCGCTGTGGTCGTGGTCGTAGTCGTGGTCGTGGCTGGCGCTCCTGTTTTTCGTTGAACTAATGTGCCGCCTCGAATCGTTCCGCAAAAATCCCTGGAGCGCGTTGTCATGTCACGTAGCAGTACTTGACGTGAACGCCGAGTCGTGGAGAGCGGCGCGCAAATTATTGTGTAACGGCAGTCGCGTCAGCAGCGACGCGTCACCCCGGCAGGATATTCACCTTAAACATGATATTTTCTTTATGTTGCTTCAAGTGAGTGTTGCGCAAATCGTCAACATCGTCGTCGCAGTCGTCGTCAGTGTCGTTGGCGGTGCGTTCGAGTGACAGTTGGACGGTGGCAACGCAACATGACGGCCGACAGGCAGCCATAGTGGCGTCGGCGAGAGTGTCGCAATTGCGCTTTTATGCTCGCAAATTGCGACAATTTCTTCTGCCTTTCACTGTGTTTGCGGTTGCTGGGCCAAGAGTTAAGTGCCCCGGCGAACGTCGCATACCCTGCGGGACGAAATGGTTAATTGTTGCGCTCCCGCGCCGCGTCTATGCTGAGACGATCATATTAGCGCAGTTGAGTGTTGGCTGGAGTCGAAGAAAACATGAGTTTATGTGATTTGGCATTAGTTTGCGTGGTTGGGTCGTGGGTTAAGAAAAGTCACTCAAGTGCTTTTTGCTGAGCGCGATGTAGACTTGAATTGTTTGGAGAAGAAAGGATAATGGGGATAATCATAGGTCTCGAAAAATGTAATTGCAATGCACACACAAACATGTTTGTTGTAGTGGAAGTGCAAACATTGGGTTAATTAAATTTTGTTTACAATTGACATTGACTAATTGGTTAAATCGACTACTGGAATGTTGATTACTTGAGTCAAGAATGGTCTGTAAAAATATTAAATAACATTTATTTTAGCTGACTGACGACTTTTAATTACTACATTCAAAGTATACGAATAACAAATAAATAAACTTGATAATTAATTGTATTGAATTGGTAATGTGATTACGGCAAAAACCTACATAATTTTGATTATATTCAATTAATCATTGGTTAACAATCGGTTGAATCAACTATAGCAATGCTATATTGAATAAATAATAGTATTTTGAAAGTATTAAATGCTCCCTATTTTAGTTAACTAATTCAATGAATTGAATTGATTAGTACACGAATAACGAATAATTAATGATAATTTGTGTTTAATTCATAATTTAAATTGCATAAATAATATTTATATTAGCTGATTAATTTTATTAGTTGAATTGATCAGTACATAAGTAACGAATAATTAATTATATATTTACTTATTGTTATATTACATATATATATATGCATATAGATAGATTAATTATATTCACCTAATTGCTACGTATACATAACTTTTGTAGAAGGGGTATTTCGAATTTCCGAATGTTCGATTTTTTGGACTTTTTTATTTTGTGTAAAATGTCCAAAAAATATTCAAATGACATCTAAAAACTTGATTGTGATCCAATTTTTTCTCTTCACATTAGAAAAATGAAATACGTTTTATTCGCATACAATTCATTTTTTCATAGTCATTTAAAATTTCCTTATAATCCATAAATCCGCAACTAAGCGATTTGCCTGAACAATTTTATCAAATTGTTTTATGATTTTAAGATAAAAGTCAAAAATATTTTTTTTGCGTTTATTCGACATTTTAATAATTTTTTTTACTTATTAATAATTACTTAGATATTAATAATTTTTATTATTTAATTTTTTTTATAAAAGTAAAAATTTTTTTTTACGTTTATTCGACATTTTAATAATTTTTTTTAATTATTAATAACTACTTATTAATAATTTTTTTTTTTAATTTTTGTTTAGTCAAAAAAAAATTTTTTTTACGTTTATTCGACATTTTAATAACTTTTTTTACTTTTTAATCGAAACTGAGTCAAATGTTTACATACGTAATAATCAGTCACGAGTGTGCAGCCAAACATTGCCAAATTTCTAATTCCCCTTTTTCATTTAATTTGTGTAAGCAAAATAAACACCAAAACAGGGAGGAAAAAAGAAAGAAAAGGAAAACGCTCGCAAATTCAAACTGACAGTTCGTGTTGGAAAATTTTACCTTGTCCTTGATAACCTTTTAGATCAATTGCTAGTAATAGATATTTATATATTTAATGAAAGTTTAAATTTCATTAATTAATTAAATTAATTAACCTATCAATCAATCATTCACTCACTTTCAATTGTACATTTTTAGTAACATGTCGCTTATTTAATGATTCATTCTAGTTAATTAAAAATTCATTTTAACTACTACTGGCTTCTCTCTACAATTATAGCAATTAACTATTTCTTTTTCAACAAATCCTTAGAACTTTTTTTATTTTAAACCTCTTTCCCAGAATAATTAAATATAACGCCGTGTAGTCTTAAAATTGTATGTAATTAAATTGCCTTCAACTCAAGCAAATGTTTAAATGTGTCGGATTCACACAATTTAATTCAAAACAACATCATTGGCATGCGGCGTTTTAATTAAACTTTTATGCATATTTACAAGTCATTTGCATATCAAACATACACACACACATGCAGGCACGCGCGCAGTCGCTATAATTGACAGTCGAAATGTGCGACTAAACTGTCCATAAAATCGGATTACACACCATTAAATATTTCACGGCAGTTGCTATGGTCGCCGCAGCGAGCATCTCGATTGCCAGCCGCATCTCGCGCGACAATTCGGCCGCGCAAGTACCATCACGACGCTAATCGACGTCGTGGCTCACCGGAAGCGTGTCGGTGACTGGCTGGTGGCCATTGCACGCCCAGCACCCACCCTCAACCACCCACACGACCGACTCGTTCGTACCTGTCAGCGACGGCTGGCAGCCGCCGCTACTGCTGACAGCAACGCTGTGCGTCGCGCATATTGCGCACATTTGCATACGGGCCATTCTTCAAGCAGCCGCCACTCAAAGATATAATCCTTTCATTCACACGCATACAAAAGCAGTGGTGTGGGTGTGTGTGTGTGTTAGCCCGCATCTACCTTGTATTGGCTTGGCACCTCTGCTGCAGCAGCCTCACACAAATTTACACATACACTCACACATACGAACGAATAGCGTCATCATAACTTATGACTAGCTGCACGCCGCAATCACTACACACCGCCCGCTCCTGCTCCACATTCAGCCAACGCATCAGCAGCCCATTCAACCGTCCACGCAACGGAGACTGCGGCTCAAGACTCACCTGCACAATGTCGCCTTGATCGTGTCCGGACGCCGTGAATGTCAAGTGACAAAGGAACGGCAGCTTGTTCCACTGCGGTGTCGGCACTTTGATGGAGTACGTTCGGCCAATGTCGCCGTAATAGGTGCGGTTGCAAACTGCAAAGTGTACAAGTGACAAGAGAATTTCATAAACATTTATACATACAAGCAACTATATGTGGGTATATCGGATGTATATATTCTATAGTATTGTACATGACGTAAAGGCCGAAGGTAAAGAAAAGTTTATGTGTGCTCTGCAGGCCGCGTAAAACGAAAATTACATAAATGATTTCAACAATTTTAAATATTTCAGAGGTTTGTACAAGTCTTATCGAAAGGAAAATTATACAAAAATAAAAAAAATAAATATACTATAATATATAAATATGCGCTTAAGTAAACGTGTTTCAGTCTTTTTGTCAGACCATCTATTAGTAAAATAAAGTTAAATTTCAATAAATCATTTCAAAAATTGAAATACTAAATATTTACTTACGACCAGGGACCGAACCGGTTATGGTTTTTATCAAAAAAGTCAGATTTTAACTGTTATCATTTAACTTTTTTTTCCCCGGCAAAAATAAAAGTTATTTTGTGCCTTTTATCATTTCAGGAAAAAATGACTGTTACTTTTGACTTTTATTTTATCGGTCAAAAATAACAGTTATTTTGTGACTTTTATTTTTTCGGTCAAATATATCAGGCAATTTGAATTTTTCAAAGGCGATTTGACCGACTAAAAACCTTTTGATACCATTTTTTTCATCGTCTTATAGCTCAGAATGTGCGGTCTGCTGAGACGAAAAAAATGGTATCAATAGTTTTTTAGTCGGTCAAACGGCCTTTGAAAAAATTCAAATTGCCTGATATATTTGACCGAAAAAATAAAAGTCTGAAAATAACTGTTATTTTTGACGGATAAAATAAAAGTCAAAAGTAACAGTTATTTTTTCCTGAAATGATAAAAGGCACAAAATAATAGTTAATTTTAACTTTTTTAGTAAAAGGCAAAAATATAAAAGGCGTTCAATATTTGTGAAGCTGGGGCCATTACGATCATAATGGTACATTTGAAAAAGTCCTCCGGCAATTTTTTCGTCATGCCTTTTTGATTTGAAAATTGTAAAATAACAGTTATTTTCGGTCCCTGCTTACGACTCAAATAGACAGACGAATAGACAAACGAGCAGAGAGACGGGACGTTTAAGCGGACAGTTATGACAGACTTTTTTTCTTCACATGGAGATCAAACAAGTTTTTCTTTAATGCGATTCGAACCCCGGATTGGCTGGCCGCTGATCCAATGCTCTAATCACTGACTAGCAGAGTATCGAAGCATCTGCTAATATGTTGGAATCGGTAAGATTAATGAAAGCAATACAGTACAGTACAGTAGAGTGGCCAGACAGTAAGGTGGTGCTGGGCCGTGAGAGTGGTGAGTAAAAGTGATTAGGTGTTCAAACGTATTTTCCCAGGTGGAAAAATACGTTCTCAGTTCAGTTTCATTGCAATGATCACAAGTGACGAGCAAGTTCGTTCTTCGTTGCGGGAAGGAAAAGAGTATAGCGGGGAAGTAGCACTCGGCCCAGGATTCTCTCGTCACTCTGTTACTGACTCGGCCAACAACACGTAACACGTAACAAATAGAGTGGCGAGACAGTAGAAGAAGAGTAGGACGAACAAACGAACGAGTAGACAGATGGATGGTTGAACAAACAAACGGGACAAGCAAGCGGACATACAGACTGATAAACATACGGACAGGAAGATAGACAGACAGACAGGGGCAGATGGGCGGGGGCTTCAAAAACCCATTTGGAGCTCCTGGACCGGGTGCAAATCGTGCAATCAAACTTATAGGGGACAGTAGGGCATCCAGCTCTATTGACTCCTTAGAAAATCGTCGAAACGTGGCATGTGTGGTGTTATTTTACCGATACTTTTTCGGTCATTGCTCAGTGGAGATGAGCAGCTTGCTGCCGTCACTCCGGGTATTCCCCCGGGCAACCCGTTTAAACACTGGCGCCCATGTATTCCACGTTGAAACGATGTTTTAGCGCACTACGCAGTACAGAGAAGGTTCGTTTCTGGCCCGTACATCGC
Organism: Melieria picta; assembly: GCA_964056695.1. NCBI lineage: Eukaryota > Metazoa > Arthropoda > Insecta > Diptera > Ulidiidae > Melieria > Melieria picta. Next base: position 17,346,450 of record OZ057399.1, read on the forward strand.
GGTTGTGGAATGGTCTCCCTGCGGATATTTTCCCCAGCACTTATGATCTCGATGGGTTCAAGTCAAGAGTCCATAACCACTTCTCTCAAAACCCTATCTCCTAACCTTTAAATCCTTTCTGAACCAACGCAATGCCTCGCATTAATAGGGGTTTGCGCGTTTGTTCGAGTCAAAAAAAAAAAGACGGAGAGATAGGTAAAGGGACAGCCGACGCATCAGAATAAAGACTGAAGAAGAATTATCGCACTCTAAGATGGACCAGTAGATGGATGATCAAACAAATTAATGGACGTACAAACGGAATGGGCAAGTGGACCGATGGACAGGTTAAGGTCCCACAGACAGACTCATCGGCGTATGGACTGAAGAGCAGTTGTATAACTCTAAAACATACGAGTAGACGAAGGAATGGACAAACAAACGAATATGCGCACAGACGAAACGAGCAAGCAGACAAATGGTTGGACGAGCGGATGTAACGTTCGACGAACAAGGATATCGATTTCTTTAGTGCACGATTTAAACTTGTTGGAATTTTTTGCCCTCTGCGATTGTTCCGATTGTTAAAAATCGAGTGCTACACAAAGCATGAACGCGTAATAATTGAGAAAACAATCAATTAATTAAAGCAAAAATTTCCAGACCAATTTATCTACCCAATTTCTAATGCCAACTGGCCTTAGAGATCGCAAGATTTCTTTCTTTAGAGTTTGTAAAATTTTTGGTTTATGCGAATGAACCACAAACAATCCCTGAGCTAATGAGAGATAGAACCACGTTTTCGTCATTGAAAAATCCATGAAAAGAGTTATTTACTTCTAGAGGTCTTACTGTTTTCTGCTATAAGAAAACATGCGGAAATAAAAGTTTTCTATAATTAAACTTGGCTGAGCAGGAATTCGAACCAACTATCTTCCAACTTATGGTTCCACGCACAAGCCAGTGAACAAAGGACGAACAATACGAAGGACAAAGAAGTTGCCTAGTGACTCTGATGTAATTTTATTGGAACAGAGCAGAGTTCTAAGAGTGCGTTATTAGACCATCAAAAGAGGGTCTGACAATGCTTCCTACAGACTAAAAACTAGGCTTGGTCAAAGCAGTTCCACTGGACAGTTAAAGGATAAACTAACTAGGCAACTAATTGCAAATCCTCTGATCTGATCTAATCTTAAAATTTCTTTTTAGTAGGGAAGCCAGAGACGTTGTTAGCTTAGACCGAAGAAGCCTAAGATGGCTGACTTCACGTATAATGGAAAATTAGAACTTTTCAGATATCGAGATATCTTGATGCTGCTGAGACAACGGCACAAATAACGTGCAGTTTTATAGCCTTGGCGAGTAAAAAAAGTACGCCTAACTGCATTTTGGGACAAACATTCGTATAGGAAAATGGGTTGCAGACCATTAGGCACAAGTACCTACTTGAGTTAAATAAGGATATAGTTATCAGGAGGAAGGTTGAAGTAGGGAAGTGGCCCACTTCGACGAAATCAGAGAATAGTCGGTAAGAATTTAATGAAAGATGTGAAGAGTAATTGTTTAAATTTCATTTTAGTGAGATCTTTATAAAACCTCTTATCCTTCGAAAGCAATTGCCTGCCCTTCTTGTATACAAATAAAACTACATATTTTTAAATTAAGTACAGTTCCCGTTTTGAGCCGGATTAATCTTGGCTTCGACCGAAAGGCAGAGCAGCTGTGTTGCCAAGATTAATTTGAAAATTCACACTCAGGCGGCTCGATTTTAATTACAAGGCACACAAAGACGCTGCGGCTGCTGCTACCGAAGGATAGCACCCTTCGGCTTTTTCAGCTTTCGCTGCTTTGCTGCTGCACTCTTCGGTGATGCTCCGCTCTGCCTTTGTCGGAGATAATTAAGCACACCTCTTGACGGATTCATCTTGGCATGCACGCATTTGTTGTTGGCTGTGTTTAGGCGCAAGAGCAGCGGGTACGTATAAGCGAGGCAGTTTGATAAAGTAGTGAGTTGTGATGGCCTGTTTGTGTGCGTGTGTGGGCGTGTATGGTGGCGAGTTGTTGGTGCGCTCCTTCACTTCAATAACTGCCACTACTTCAAAGCCAAGCAGCACGCGTTGCAACACACTCAACCACTGAGCCACCATGCACACGCACACCCATACACACGCACTCACACATACACTAACACAAAGCTATAGAGCACATTTGCATATGGCAGGCTTCCTCCTCCGTTAGCGCACAGCAGAGCGACGTGTTCCTCACGGCCGGCTCGTTCATCTGCACACAAACAAAATCAGTTTCGGCGCTATGCACACACACACACTAACACATAGAGTCAGCTGAACGTGCTGCTTCAGTGTGCCGGAGCCGTCCTTTTCCTTGCCACACTGCCGGCGCCCGCTAATTGCTTCATCAACGCAAGCAAACAAAATCGCAAAATCGTTTGATGCCGCTTCTGTTGCTTTCGCTTCGTGCTTTTAATTTGAAAAAGAAAAAACTCTTCCGCTGTTGGGGCTTTCGAGCCACCTTCGCCTGGTGAAGCGTGCAACCGAATTTGTCGGCGCGAACGACAGCGCCAGAGGAGAAAAAACGCGCGAAAAGCGCCTCGCCTGCATTTGCCAGCTTAACACCTCGCCGCCAGCACCGGTGACAGTGGAAGCGTCGTCGCGCCTGCCCCGACCCGCCCTGTCTTGCGGCGCTGCCGTGTTGCGCGCACTCACCTGAACAGTGCTTCGGCTCGTCGCTGCCGTCCTCGCAGTCGCTGCGGCCGTCGCAGTATTTGTCCAGCGGCACACACACATTGCCGCTGCCCTTGCAGGGAAACTCCGACACGCGGCAGGCAAATCCCAGCACAATCGCCAGCTGCACCACGAGCAGCGTAAACCAGGTCCTTCGCCGCTTCACGTACATCTGCAAAATTGAAAGCAAAATATTTTTATTGCAAATTTAACATGCATCGCGCTCAGCTGAAAGCGAATGAACGAATGAGCAAAGCAACAATTAAGTACCAACAGCAAAAACAGCAAAAACCTGACAGCGTTGCCTGTAATGTTATTTTAATTTTTTGCAAATGCTTCACTTTCAGATGTTATTGCTGCATTACTTGGTGTCCACTTAGCGCAAAGTGCAGCTCCACTTCCTTTGAACCCAATCAAAAGCAGCGAGAGAACTTTGCGAATTTCGTGTGCGCGAAGAAAGCGAAGGCAATACACACGCATACTTTATAAAACCTACCAGGAATGGTGTTCACGAAACAGCTCTCACGCGCTAATTGAATTTCGGAACCAACCATAAACTTATAATCACCCGATAGGCGTTCTCACTTCCTTGGGGACTGCTGAGGGACTAATAGACAGAGGAACTATTACTACTGTCTAGTAGGGACTCCTAGATAGGTAATAGTCCTTCTGGAAAGTAGTCTTCAGCAGATAATAGCCCTTAGCAATCCCTAAGGTCATCCCCTGGAGTCCTATATCTAGGCCCTGCAATCCCTTTCAATCCTATTACTACTGTCTAGTAGGGACTCCTAGATAGGTAAATAGTCCTTTCTAGAAAGTAGTCTTCAGTAGATAATAGTCCTTAGCAATCCCTACGGAAATTCCCTGGAGTCCTATATCTAGGCCCTGCAATCCCTTTTAATCCTATTACTACTGTCTAGTAGGGACTCCTAGATAGGTAAATAGTCCTTTCTAGAAAGTAGTCTTCAGTAGATAATAGTCCTTAGCAATCCCTACGGAAATTCCCTGGAGTCCTATATCTAGACCCTGCAATCCCTTTCAGTCCTATTACTACGGTCTAGTAGGGACTCTTAGATGGGTAAATCCTTTCTATAAAGTAGTCTTCAGTAGGTAATAGCCCTTAGCAATCCCTAAGGTCATCCCCTGGAGTCCTATATCTAGGCCCTGCAATCCCTTTCAATCCTATTACTACTGTCTAGTAGGGACTCCTAGATAGGTAAATAGTCCTTTCTAGAAAGTAGTCTTCAGTAGATAATAGTCCTTAGCAATCCCTACGGAATTTCCCTGGAGTCCTATATCTAGACCCTGCAATCCCTTTTAGTCCTATTACCACTGTCTAGTAGGGACTCCTAGATAGTTAAATAGTCTTTTCTAGAAAGTAGTCTTCAGTAGGTAATAGTCCTTAGCAATCCCTAAGTTCATCCCCTGTAGTCCTATGTCAGTCCTATTACTACTATCTAGTAGTGACTTCTAGATATATAGACAATCCTTACTGGACAGTAGTCTTCAGTAGATAATAGTCCTTAGCAATCCCTACGGAAATTCCCTGGAGTCCTATATCTAGGCCCTGCAATCCCTTCCAATCCTATTACTACTGTCTAGTGTGGACTCCTAGATAGGTAAATAGTCCTTTCTAGAAAGTAGTCTTCAGTAGATAATAGCTCTTAGCAATCCCTAAGTTCATCCCCTGGAGTCCTATGTCAGTCCTATTACTACTGTCTAGTAGGGACTCCTAGATAGATAGATAATCCTTACAGGACAGTAGTCTTCAGTAGATAATAGTCTCCAGCAATCCCTAAGCAAATTCCCTAGAGAGTAGTCAAAAATAGATAGAGGTCATTAGTACATAGTAGTCCTCAGTAAATAGTCCTCATATCAGTAAATAGCAGCTCCTTAGAGATAGCATTGCTTAGTAAATAGTAATTTTCAGTACCAGGTAATCTCCAATAGATACCAGTCCTCAAGATATTCAGTCCATAGTACATAGTAATCTCCAATGGAGCAGAGCAGAACAGAAGAAGTCCTGGGTTCCCAATGGATTGTAGTCTTCAGAACAAAGTAACCCACAATAGATAGCAGTCCCCAATATATAGTAGGCCCAACTAGATAAGTAATAATCAGTAGATGGTAGTTCTTAGTAAACATAAGTCTTTAGCAGATAATTGACCTCAATGGGTTGTAGTCTTCATTATATAGTAGAAATATCCAATGGACAGTAGTCCTGACCAAATAGCAATTTCTAAGAGATAATAGTCCTTAGAATAAATGGTTCCAGTCCTCAATATATAGCAGTCCTCACTAGATAGTAGAACCGATAAGATAGAAATCCTCATAGATAGTTACCCTCAGCACATAATAGTCCTCAGAAGGTAGTACTTCTCAATAGTAGTCCTCAGTATATATTAGTTCAGAGTACATAAGAGTTCTCAGTACATTCTCAGTACATAGTACTCCTGAGCAGATGGTAGTCCGTTGTATATAGTCCGCAGGGCAAAGTAATACCAAAGTAATACAAAGTAACCCATAGCTGGTAGTAACCCTCAGCAAATCATACTCGTCAGTAGATCGTAGTAACATCGATACAAGATCATTCTCGTAGTCCTCTGTACATAGTAATCTCAAATACATAGTCGTCCTGGGCAAATAGTAGTTCCTAAGTGATAGTAGTCCTCGTGACAAACTAGTCCTTGTCCTCGGGAAAACGAATAGTAGTCCTCACAAAGTAATTCCTAATAAATAGCTGTCCTCAATACTACTGTTCCTACGGAGTAGTAGGCCTTGCAGGACTAGTAGTACTCTTCAGACGCTATTAGTCCTCTATAAATAGTAGCCTTTTATAGACAGCTGTCTTGAGTACGTAGTAGTTATCAGTTATGGTAATCTCAAGTGGATAATATTATTATTTTTATGCATTGTGGGGAGTGTCCAGGCACTTAGACATTGCCTCCCTAGCAAGTACTCAGGGTACTAGCAGCTACTTGAAGTAGATCTTGCAGTCAATTTTTTCCCCGCCTGAACGCACCTGACTTTTTGACACTTTTGACAAATGTCAAGGTACATTCATTTATATGCTTTCTCGCTCATATTTCACTATTGCTGTACTGTGATGTTGGCGAATGTACCTTGAGCTTACTGCCAATATAGAAGTATTACATATATGCCACTGGCCTTCAATAGGCAGCCTTTGACATCAGGATTCCCAGAGACTCTATATCTCATTTAGCCGTTCCGTCACTGTTGTGAACCAGAGGATACTAGTCATCAATACATTCTTGGACATAGTAGAAGATAGCAGTCCCCAGTAAAAAGAATTCCGCAGAACAAAGTCATGTCTTAGAAGTTCTCAGTAATCCAAAATGGAAGCACAAATCTCTTCTTACGCAATGAAAAACCAAACCTACGTCACAAACTATCTTTCGATCTATTGCTAATAATTCCGAGAAGTTTAATCGAAAAACATTAGCACAAGGACTCGTTCTGGATTAATGTACATTTCAAATTTATATGACCCACAGATAATGTTGTATTTTTTTTGTTTGTAAAATGCACTAGATTCTTTTCTTATCGCGTGTTTAACTATGTTTCTCGGTTATCGACTTAACCCAAAGCATTTCAAGCGAGACAAGACAGTAAAATTGTTATTGCGCCCACGATGACGTCCATAAATGCTAGAAGAGGTCATTAAAATATTGAAGTAATTCGTGTGCTTTGGGTTAATCTGATGAGACTAGTTACGACCAGACTGCACTACGGCGAAGTAGTTTCGTGCCGGCCACTTTGGCGCGATGGTGTGCAGACGTTGTGGATATTAAGTTTAGAAACTTGAAATGACAATTCCGCACAAATGCCGAGAATCCGCATGAGCGGCGCATTTGTGCGAAACACAAAGACAGGCACCTACAACCAAACAGCGGCCAAGTGCAATAAAAAGACATTTTTGTTTTTCCGCTCGCTGGAAGCGACTCTACATACGAGTATGTATGTGTGTGTGTGTGTGTGTGTGTGGATGGATGACGCACCGTCAGCGATGCGACTATAAAAATGTAAAACCAATAAAATTGCAAAAACGCTAGTTCCGTCGAATTTTATCAAAATCGTCGGGAAGCGTATGGCGTGCAACGGGGAGCGGCCGCATGGCAGCGAAATGGCAAAACTTTTCTTTCGGCTGGATGGATGAGTGAGTAGACGGAAAAAGGGCAAAGCGAAATTCATGCGATATTTGTTTCAATAATCTCGAACGTGACTGGTGCGGATGCTGGTGACGGGCGTCGGGCGCGGTGCGGTGCGGCCAACTGCTGCGTGCTGCTGCTCTGTGCACGCGCAAGTGGCAGTGGGGTGGGGGGCGGTTGAACGGCGCGATGTGTGCCCTGCCGTAAACGTGCCTGTAAGCGCAGCATTTTGACAGGCGACGAAAATTTTGAAGACGTCAGTCGGGGCGCTAGTCGCAAACAGCAAACGCTCCAACAGAGCAGGTCGGCGCATTGCATATGCACGAGACGTTTGTGTTTTTCGTGCTTGAACTGAAGCGCAATCTTAAATCTTTTGGAAGATTGTATTCACCGTCATAATGGCAGCCATCTTGACGGTTTTTTCGTGATGCCCCCCACTCCTTCCACTTTTCGCTATGGTTGTTTTTTTCGATTTTTGTTTTTGTAGAGCTTCTTTGTTACTGTTGCCGGCTGCCTTTGTGTGCGGCATTGTTATTGCAATATAAAAAAAAAACACATGAAAAGTGCGCTGCCAGCGCCCATCGGTCGTTATGGACGATGTTCCGCTGGGTGTTGGATGTTGAGTGCTGCAGCGAGAGGGGGGCCGAAACTCATTCCACAAGTTGTTCCTTTGGGAACTTTTTAACGCCAACATTGATGTTAACAACTGGAGTTATCGTTGTGATCGGTGTTGTTGCATCCTGAGCAGTTATGCTCGATATACGTAGCTCGCTTTCGTTTTTCTTGTTCGTCCTTCGTTATCGCAGTTATTGTGCAGTGTTCGCTGTGCGTTTATTCCTTTTTAAGTTTTATATATTCCTATAAGGGCTGCAAAGTTTTCTCATCATTCGGAATTTTGTTTGAATATTTTTGCCACTGCAACAATTTTTCATTGCTTGCATGTTTCTATAATTTGCCACGATTTTATCAGTTCCAGAGTTTATTTGTGGTCTTCTTTATGTTATCTTATAAGGTAACTTTATTTCTTTATACTATGTTTTCCATTACTTATTCGGTTTTTTGATGATAAGTGCATTGGAGCAGAAATCAGGGGCCCGTGAGTTCAAAATTTGATAAAGTCAATACCAACAAAAGGGGCACTTCCTTCCTTCCTTTTGGTAGACATTTCTATTCCGTTTTGCATAAACCAACATAGAAATAATTAAAATGCCTAAGAGCTCGAGAAGAGACAGTAACTTTATTCTGTCCAAAACCGCAGGACAGTCCACAGTTCCGTCAATGACATTGACAATAAACGAACAGGACAAGTAGGAGCGCCTAGAATTCAAAGATTTAAGATTTATAAGCTGACAACGGGAACCATAGGAGGGGATAGGGTCGTTAAATTTAAGGGAACGAAGGGCAAAGAGAATAAAAACCTTTGTGAATGAAGGATGCATGGTAGGGACGCCAAATAAACGCAGCATATTCTAATTTTGACCTAACGAATGTTATGAAAAGTAGCTTAAGAGTATAAGGGTCGGAAAATGACGAGCAGTTACGACGAACAAAAGCCAACATGGAATAGGAATTTGAGACAATGAAGTTTAGGTTAAAAATTCGTATAACGCTGGCGGTTGAAATAATATGAGTGGTTAGCAAGTTGGATGGATATTTATTCCAATGTTGACAACAAAAAAAATGGAAGACACGAACGGCCGAAACCGCGAGAGCAGAATTAGACCGAACATTAGTATTGAGAGGAGAGAAAAGGATAGGATTAGCGATGGGATCCACGGATCACTCAACACAACACTCATTTAGACAGATGTTTGTTCTATACTTGGAACCGGTTGTTATACATTTTTCACCTACATACATATAAACTTTATCACATACTTAGCTTTGAACACTGTTCAGACGACATATGACTTTAACTCTTTCGCTATTTTGTTGCCATATGGCAACATGCGACTTTGTGGATGTCTGAACCCTCTATGGTTTCAAGAATAAATTTTTTTCTTGATCCTAAGAATAGTTTGACGTTTCAGAAATAATACAAAATTAATAAACTGAATATCTAATTTTAAAAGAGATAAGTATACACCTAGTAAAAAAAGAAGCAGGAAAAAATTAGAGACATTTTTAATTTGACTTTTTACTTAAATTCAGACATATTTTTTTTTATTAAATCGGAAGTAAATGAATAAATATTAAATTTTTAATTATGCGTAAACATTTTATGTTTAAGTAATTATTACAGCCAGAACTATATGGTTGCTGAAATGTGACAACACTTGGAAAAACAGGGTTCGGTAAACAAAATTTAAAAAATTAGTATGGGATGTTGTGATATAACCACACAAAAGACTGAACCGATAAATTAAAAATTTTAACTTTTCCCAATAAAAACCTGTGGCGCGTGTAACATTGCGCATGATACATGAAATTCAAATTTGAAATTTGTTGTGAAGAAATTTCAGGAAGAGTTGAGAATTTCGAGAAGATCATTGAATAACTCAGTGAAAGCATAGCCATGATATAGCAAGACTTCGTAAAACAAGGCTTACGAACGAAACCGCAAAGATCATTTGAATGACGTTATTTGAAGATATTTGAAATACAGTTTAGTAAAGCCAGCAAATGAGAGATGAAATTATGAGAGATAGGATGAGATGATGGGAAATAAGAGGATGGTTAATGAAATAATGAGAGGTGGTATGATGAGACATGAAATGATGACAAGATGAGATGATGACACGGATGTGGATTTGAGAAAGAGAAAATGAGATGAACAGATATGGGATAAAGAGCGTTGACATCAAAAGAGATGAGATAATTGAATTCATGAGAGATGGGGTGACAAAAGATTAGATAATAAAAAATAAGAACTGAGGAAATGGAAGATGGCTTTAAGGCAGATGAAATTATCACGGATGAAGTAAAGGGAGATAAGATCATAATAGATGAGACGATAAAAATTGTAATCAAAGGAGATGGGGTGATAAGAAATGAAAATTGAGGAGATGAAATATGCGTTATGGGATGAAGAGAGATGACTTCATAAAGGTGGGATAATGAAAATTGTAATCATGAGAGATGAATGATAAGAGATTAGACAATGAAAGATGAGAATTAAGAAAATAAAAAATTGCAGTATAAGATAAAGTCACGATAGATGAAATGAAGAGAGATGAGATCAGAATAGATAAGACGATGAAAGTTGTAATGGTGAGCGATGGGGTGAGAAGGGATTGGAGACAAAGAGATAAATGATGAGAAGATGAAAGATGACGTGATGACGAAATAAAAAGAGATGAGAACTGAGGAGATAATAGATTACTTTATGAAAGATGAAGTCATCTGAGATGAGATGAAGAGAGATGATATCATAATTAACAAAATGATGAAGATTGCAATGATGAGAGATAATAAAAGAATATGAAAGATGAAGTCATCTGAGGTGAGATGAAGAGAGATGATATCATAATTAACAAAATGATGAAGATTGAAATTATGAGAGATAATAAGAGAATATGAAAGATGAAGTCATCTGAGATGAGATGAAGAGAGATGATATCATAATTAACAAAATGATGAAGATTGCAATGATGAGAGATAATAAAAGAATATGAAATATGAAGTCATCTGAGATGAGATGAAGATAGATAATATCATAATTAACAAAATGATGAAGATTGAAATGATGAGAGATAATAAAAGAATATGAAATATGAAGTCATCTGAGATGAGATGAGGATAGAAGATATCATAATTAACAAAATGATGAAGATTGAAATGATGAGAGATAATAAGAGAATATGAAAGATGAAGTCATCTGAGATGAGATGAAGAGAGATGATATCATAATTAACAAAATGATGAAGATTGCAATGATGAGAGATAATAAAAGATTATGAAAGATGAAGTTATCTCAGATGAGATGAAGAGAGATGATATCATAATTAACAAAATGATGAAGATTGAAATGATGAGAGATAATAAAATAATATGAAAGATGAAGTCATCTGAGATGAGATGAAGAGAGATGATATCATAATTAACAAAATGATGAAAATTGAAATGATGAGAGATAATAAGAGAATATGAAAGATGAGGTCATCTGAGATGAGATGAAGAGAGATGATATCATAATTAACAAAATGATGAAGATTAAAATGATGAGAGATATTAAGAGAATATGAGGTAATGCGGTAATGAAAGATAAGGTGATAATTGATGAGGAAATGAAATATGAAGTGATGTTAGATGCGATAAGACATGACATAATAAGAGATAAAGTACAACAAATTCAAATTAAGAGAGATAATATAATGAAAGATCCGAAAGAAGGTACAATATAAAAGATAAACTCATGAAAGATAGGCGATGATGAGGTTATAAGAGCTGAGGTACTGAAAGATAAGAATCTGACAAAGTAATTAAACACTTTGAACGATTTTGAAGTATCTTCTCTCTACCATTCACTGCAAAATCATATTTTGTTGATTTTTTCCGATTCTGTGCATCAATTCGTCCGGGATGTACGATGATCTCTTTACTTATTCTTTCTTCATCGTAAGACATTTATTTATAATTTTAGTGCAGTTGTTGATTGTTTCGTTTTCCCCGCACGCCGCGGTTTTTGTGTTCCACTTAAAACCCAGTTTTGCATGCAACAGCGATGCGACGATATCTTCTCTTCGTCGGGATGAAGGATAATGGAATCAAAGTATTTAAAGTGTTGACGCTGGCAGCAGAACGCTGCGCCGCGCCACAAAGGTGGCTGATATTACGCAACAGTCATAAGCAACGCATTACAGCTTTAACACAAAATTACGTGCACACTAACAGCGTTGTTGTTGCTGTTGTTTATATTATTGTCGCTTGTTGGATGCGCAGCAGCGTAAGGACGCCATTCGTGCGGCACGAACACGACAACGTGCCATGGAAAAATAGAAAATGTAAAAAAAAGCAAATAAAAGCAACGCACAAAGAACGAAAACAATGGCAGCAATAACAACTATAAAGCAGCGGCAGTGGCAACGACTCAAATCGCACTTGATTGCTCGAATCCTTTGTGTATCCTTTTAAGCCTTTTATGCTTTCCATTACACACCGGAAGTGATGTACACACTTTGGTTGCCGCCACCAGGCGACGGCCAGCACCTGTCGCCACCGACGCCCCGCGCCACCACCGACGCTGGCGCGAGATGTAAATTCAACGACAATTTTCACATAATGCGACGCAGGGTCGCACGGCAACGCAACAGCGGTCGCCGACGCGGAAGGCAAAAGAAATGTTGAGTTTGTGTCGATAAATTTCTTATGATCTCTGAAACATACACGATTATGTGCTTAGGCGCGTTGTGGCGGTCGCGCAGTGGCAGTGGCAGCCACACCTCGAATTACGCAAAGTTGCCCATGTTCGCAGCGAATTAGGCAAATCAAATCATATCGACGGGGCTGTTTGCTACTTTCGTGCCCCTCGTGCACCGCGCCGCTGCTTTCCAATTCATCGCATTTTGCTTTCTCTCAATTTAAATACCAACAAAACACAACGCGCCCAAATACGAAGCCCAACACAGGTCGACAGCAACAAAACATTAAGTAAGTAGACGGGAAAAAGAATTGTAAAACAGAACAACAACGAATCGCACAAAGGATATCAAAGGGAATTACACGGCACGATGGCGGAATCTTATTTAATTTCGTCGCAAACAAATTGAATCCGGTTTTTACATGCGTTTTGTTGTTGTTGTTGCTGCAATTCGGAAATAAGATTAGAAGATGTCGCTTAGATCTGTGGCGGCGACTGCGGACACGTGTGCGTCCCATTTGAAAGGGGCCGCCCCATTGCCGTCGTCACCGCCACTGTCGCGTTATGACATTATTGTGCGTAATTATTACAAATTGAAAAGCCATTAAAATCGCATTAAAGGTTGAGCTCATTAGGGCAACTTTGATCGCACGGCTGCGTTTCGCGCGAAATTTAAATAATAAATCAAAAACGAAATAGCAACACGCTAGAAATCACGACGGGCCGCGCTGCTTTGCTCAGCGGATACGGCGGAAATTCGCTAATAAAAATGCAAACAAGCTGAAATATTTACACAAATACTGCAAACGGAAATATTACACAGCGATATAGTGGGAAGGGGGAGGTTGAGGGAAGGTGAAAGCCTATTGTGAAAGCTAATTAATTTCAGGATAAAATTAATAGCCAACGCGGTGAGTTCGCATTTGCATTGCAAAAAGCGAAGCATTGCATCATTAATCACATCGCTCCCAATCACAATTGTTCGCATGGACTTCCAAAACAATAACAAATTCCGAAAACAATAACAAATTACATGACTATCTACTTATAATAAGATACTTACATCGTAGATTATTCGAAGTAGAAAACCCACAACAATACGGAAGGAGAGGGACCTATAAATGATTTATGCTGCGATGATTTGAAAGACCTTTTAGAAGGAATTTTTTTCCTACATTACCTTCCTTAAGGATCAGAATTAAGAGAAGAGACACTTCACTCTCTCCGTTTGTGACACCACAATGGGCCCAACTTGTGTCCTATGTGTCTAGCAGCAAGGTTCCGTGCCCTGACAGCCATTTCAACATACCGTAATCTTTCTCACAAAACATTTTAGTAGGTGAACCAGACCAAAACTGGGTCACGCAAGCAACGTGATACAGAATGTGGCTGATTATATATGTCCCACCTTAACTTCAACAACAATTTCACTACCCACAGTCCCAGCAGAGAGCAGGGGATCAAAAATTAGTCATCGACTAAAGACTCAATTGACATATACGAGGTATGACAATTAAGTAATGAGACTGATTCCATAAAACCCGTATATTTAAAAATTATTCTACAAGTCTGTCATCCCCTTCAAAGTAGTCCCCTTGGGCAGCTATACAACGATTCCAGCTCGTTTTCCATGCTTCGTAACATTTCTGGAACGCTTCGACTGGGATGTCCGCGAGTACCCTCGTCACGGCCGCCTGGATGTCCGTAATCGACTCAAAATGGGTTCCTTTGACCACCGATTTTGTTCTAGGGACCAAAAAAAGTCACAGGGTGACATATCGGGCGAATAAGGCGGCTGTTGCAACACGGCGATCCCTTTAGAGGCCAAATACTGGGACACGCTGAGGGCGGTGTGGCACGGCGCGTTGTCGCGATGAAGGATCCACTTACGAGCGATGTCTGGGCGCACCCTGTTGACTCGTTTTCGCAATCTTTCGAGTACTTGGCGGTAGTAGACTTGATTTACGGTTTGCCCCGATGGAACAAATTCTTTGTGGACGATTCCACGGCTATCAAAACGCAACTCTATCGCGACGCGTTGCTCTTGATTTCGTTTCTCCATTTTCGTGACGAGCACCACCAACAGACGTCTACTCAACACGACACAGCAAGCGAACTAAACAAGCTAGAGCGATGGTAAATATATCAATGGAGAGGGGAAGGATGCCGGGGAAGGGGAAGGGAATTTCAAGGTCGCAGGTTTACCACAAGCGCGGCAATAAAATCAGGGTCATTACTTAATTGTCACTCCTCGTACATAGACGACTCCAAGTTAGTTGGGGTGAGAAATATTCTCGCCTACTTCGCCTACCCGATTACTGCAGCGTCTTTAAGGCTGAAATAGTGGTCATACAAGTCTCGAAGTGAAACTTTCATAAGGATGCTTACGTAATGTAAACATTAGTGTCCGAAACCGAAACTTTCTAGTTAAAATAAAAATCACCATATCAAGCATTTTTTTTCAACAAACGAATTTTACATTAAGTAAATAAAGATCAAACAAACAAACATAACATAAATAAATAAATACTTATTAATAAAAACAATTTATTCATTTTTTTAAAACATAAACATGAAAAAATCACACTTCCATACCGTACTCGCTAATATTCAAAATTAAATCATTTAATATTATATGCAAAAAAATTTATCTACATTTGGGGCATCCAAATTACTCCTCCTTTCACTATATATCTGCTACACAATAAAATGTAAAAAAAATTTCTAGAAAGTTTCGGTTTCGGCTTTTCTGCCATTTTTTGGCCGAAACTGAAACCGAAACCACTTATTTGCGCCGAAACCGAAACCGAATATTCGGTCGGACACTAGTAAACATTCACATTCAATCTAAGAGTCAGGCATGAATTGCAACCCTTGCTGACGTCTGATTGTCTCAGATGTATCAACTCTGTAGAAAATTATACGCGGGCCAATCTTTATTGGATATACGGGCACAGAGCCATCAAAGGCAATTGCGTGGCCAATGAATTGACAAAATTGGAACCACTTTATAATTCTAACCATTTATTGTAACCGTCTGACGTTGGACCTTTACTGTTGTATTCATCACATCAAAGCTTGTGTCTGACTGTCGCCGCCTTCTCAATACTGTTACATTGATTCGTTGATCAATATTAATTTCTGTATGAAAGAACACAAAACCAGCAAACCTGGACATCACCAAATAAGAGGTGATCTAGATAGTTATTCAACCTTATCTGAAGCTTCATTAGCACTGTGGATGCTGTGCTTTTAGGACTTTGTCTAATGAGGAGACACGTTGAAGGACCATCACCTTTTCTCTCATCGAACTTGAAACGAAAATGAAGCGTTTCTGCACCTTATGTGCCCATGTCCATATCAGCCCATGAGAAGACAAAAGGAAGAATAAGAAGGATCTCCTGGATAACGAGTCTAAGAACTTCTCGTTCTACATCAGCCCAATTGAGCTTCCAACTCTACATTATCATTGAGATAGCGAGGTTCATATTGGTATTCTCGTTGTTCCCAGTGCAGTAAAAAGAGGGATCGCACCATCTCAATGTGATATCACATGGAGCCATCTATTGTGCATAAGTGAGCTCTTTTCGAGAGTTGCCACTTTAACCTAATCTCACCTAACGTCACCGTAAAAAGGTGTTTCACTAGAGATACCGCACCGTGAGGTATTCTTTCACTTATTATCTGAAACCCAACATTAAATGATTTGGTGTATTTGAAGCTTTCAAGAAATGAACACTTCAAATATTGACATTGCCCTTTCACCAGGAAGCATCAAGTTGCTACATTTAATCCACCTATTCTTAATGGAATAGGCTTGAATGTTTCCACATTTCGACTATCTTGGTTTACTGGTGAACAGAAGGCTTAGCTGGAGAGCAAATAGACCGAAAAAGAGTTTAGCATTCGAGACTTGGTGTATATTCGTCATAAGAACAGAGATGGCATTCTTCTCAGAGCTGAAGAGAATCTAAGATCACTACACCTACTATTGAAAATCTGCGTTAACTGAAGTGACTGCAAGATTCTTTGGGGGTATTCCAGCCGGTCACTACTCTATTTACAAGAATATGGGTTGGATTGGTTTATTGACAGCCCCTGTTCGTTATACCCGGAAGACAAGAACACAGCTAGACACTCTCTCCTTTCATTTTCATTTCCAAGATTTTGAGTCTAAATCTTGAAAACAACTTTATCGAAGGGAATGAACAATTTCAGTAAAGCAACGTAAAGTTTCGCCGATTCAAGCACAATAAAAAAACCTGAGAGCTGGGTTTAACTACTACATTCGAAAACAAGAAACGATTCGCAAGTTATTTGCCCGGCGCTCTCTAATTGCAAGCGGGAAGCTTTGGGATTTTCGTATTTCACTTAAATGAATTTAGGACATTCAATGTTGGACATTTACTGAGACTCATCCACAAATTAATCAGGTTTCAGTAGGATTTGTACGCACTTGCAAGAATAACTTCTCTCTGATGTCTTTTTTTTTGCGGCATCACGTCAGAGTCTAATGATTAATGATTAATGAATGACCCATGTGTGGCCTAAGTGACTCTTCCGTGCCCTGACGTCACTTCAAATTAATCTTAAAACAAAATTTGTATGTTGTTTCCAAAAAGGCGGTTTGGTATGTTCATTATCCCATCAGACACATCTGTGGCCAAAATGTCTGTTTCGTGCCCGAACAGTCATTTCAAACTAACCTAACTAAATTTAAAAAATTATAATTACTTGTGGTTCGGTTTGGTATGTCCAACACATATGTTAAATATCCTTCATAAACATTTTATGCAAAATAAAAAATTAATTTGAAAATCGAACATCTTTAGCCATAACCATAAACAATTTTTGCATTTAATATATTCAGCACTTTCCCCAAAATGACGAAACTTGTGCAGGAATATCAATAAACATAGTTTGGAAAATATTCAGTCACTGCTTCAACGCTCTCGCAAGCAGCAAATAGCCAAGTTGTAACCCACGTAATTACTTACATGGCTGAACTCTTTTACCGACTGCGGAGCCGTGAGCGAAGTGGCGACGGAGACGTGCAGAAATCATTTTCATGGCACGTTCGAAGACTTTTTAATTTATAAAATTAAAATTAATTGCAGTGCCAGGCAGTTTTGCCTTCGAAAACTGAAATTTTCCAATTGTTTGCGCAGCACGAGCTCGATTTCCCCAATAAAAATAATGAAAGCAACAACACCAGCAACAATGGCAAAAATTTCTGCTGCAAAAGTTTGCGAAACTCACCAAATTACGGGCAACGAATGGGAGGAGGGAGTCCAGGGTGGTCGGGGGTTAAGGTAGAAACGTACGGTGCGCACTGTGTGTGCGTCGACAAACACGCACGCCAGACGCAGCGACACACACAGCTCGGCTGTTGGAGCGAGCAGGCAGGCAACTCACAAAAGCCCACACATCATTTTGTGTTTGCGTTTTTGTGTTTGTGTTTGTGTTGTCTAACGAGCTTATGTTACACATTTTCAATTACATAATGAGGAAGCATTCGAAAACAACTCGACTCGACTCGTGTGTGGCGCGTTGCTGTACGGCAGTGAAATGGCGAAAGAGTTGCAGCAAAGACGCAAGCAGTCCGTCAGCGGCCAGGCTGCACGCAGCGGCCGCACAAACGGGCGAACGGACGGACGACGGCAACATTCATTGCCGACAGTCGGAACTTTTTCCTAATGCTAAATACACATTCAAGCGTGAATGTGGGCGTTTGTCTGTGTATGTGTGCGTGTGTGTGTGTGTGTTTGGGGTGATGTGGTGGGGGGAAGCCAGTGCTGACGCAGCTGATCCCTTGCCCTGCCATTTGAAAAATAATTAATTGAAAAGTGCAAATCACTGCAGAATTATGCGGGACCCGAAGCGTAACCATGGCGCGCAGCTGCTTGGCAGCCAACCCCTCACCTCCTTTGCCTCTTTACGACGCTTTTCCTTTCGACACTTTGCACTCGATCATGGCGCACCCACACTTTTGAATTCGCCCGCAAAGGAAAGGAAACTTTTCCGCAAGTGGGCGGTGAGGCAGAGGGCGTGAGCAACTTTACTGCGTTGCGAAATTTCGGCGCCAACTAAAAGTTTCTAATTGCAAAAAACCATCAAGTAATTAAATACACGATACAGGTGCAATCTGTGCGCGCTGCTTGCGTCTCTACAAACTGCAGTGCAACAACAAAGCGAGGCGGGCATGTCGAAGCAGAAGAAGCACTACAAAAAGCAATATAGTATATATGTAGTATATATATATTTATTATGTATATATATGTATATATATAGTAAATATATATTATATATATGTATGTATATATATATAGTATAACTCTACGCAATGCGTACGCAACGCGCACTGTGGCAACGTTCAAATTACGAAATTTCCTTGTAGTCACAAAATGCCGAGTAAAAAAAATATTGAACAACACAAAACAAAAAAATAAACCACCGAGAGTGCAACAAGAAACAAGCAAAAGCTGCATAATGAAAAGTTTGCCTTAAGCCAAGCAGCCGTCGAGAGTCAGCCACTGCGCCCGGACGGAATAGCAAATTTGCATTCAAAATTATCTGTTTGCTGTTTGTTGGTTGTTGGTGTTGCTGTTGCTATTGTTGTTTTGTTGTTGTTGTTGTTGTTGTATTTTGTATAAATTACGCAGTGGTGGCAGCAGCCAAATTCAGCACCAACGCAGCCCAACACAATGAATCTGCAACGCCCGCACAACCGGAACTTAGAACCAGAGTCAGAAGGACGAGAGGGGGACAGCGAACTACATTGAGATGCGCTAGTTCAATTTTTATTGTGTACAAATCTTGTTGCGCTCAACTTTTTGCGATTTTTCTAAAATTCAACTAAAACGCCAACCAATGGCTGAAGATTTTCAATTTCGAATTTTTCCACCCAAATGCGATTTCGCTGTGCATTGTGTTGAAAGCTATGAAAACTCTGTCTTGTCATGTAGATGCTCTCGTTAATATTTTAAATACAAAATTTTGCCCAAATAAAAAATAAATTTGTCTTAAACAATTTGTTTTAAAATAAATAATTTATAAAATGCATTTTAAATGCATTTTAAATGTATTTTGTTAATTTTTTTTATTGAATTCACAGTATGTTCGTATCCTCATGCACTCATTTTGTTATACTTGGATGAGTTTTATTGAAGAAAACTCATTATTTTAGTTTTCAATATCTTGTGAAAAGAAATCCTTAGGTTCAAAGGGAATTCTGAAATTACAGAATTATTGTATTTAACCTCTAGTTTTAGCAGCATAACGAATTATATATGAGTTAATTAAATATTTTGTGTTTGTCGTACGGGGCAATGTATCTTTGTTTTATAGAGAGAAGTATTAATTTTTTTATATATTAATCTAATAAAATCTAAGGACAAAATTCAAGGATGTGTAGTGTACATATTAGTCCTTAATATATTTTTTTTTCAAAAAAAAATATAGGAAATTTCCAAGGATATTCAAGGATAAAGTTTTAAAAGGATATTTTCAATACCACTTCGTCCTTTTGCACCAAAACATTAAATTTTTTAAGATTCTAAGGATTTTTCTCTTTCATTTGATACCCATATTGTTATTCTAATAATTTTTTTAAAATAAACCTATCCTTGAAATTTCAAAATCCTTTTAAACAAAATTTCGACGGCTGAGAGAAAAACTGAAAACGCAGTTTTACTACATTTGGCCCCTAGTTTCGCGAGTATAACGATTTTTTCGTGTGTTTTGAAATTGAAAACATTAAATTTTTTAAGATTCTAAGGATTTTTCTCTTTCATTTGATACCCATATTGTTATTTTAATATTTTTTTTACATTAACATGTCCTTGCAATTTCAAAGTCCTTTAAAAAAATATTCTGACGTCAGAGAGAAAAACTAAAAACGCAGGTTTACTACATTTTACGCCTAGTTTCCCAAGTATATCGATTTTTTCGTGTGTTTTGAAATATTTAATATAACAGCTCTCCGATTGAGACGAAGAACTTTTGCGGTTTCTACAGTTGGTCATTCCATTTCACCTATCATGGTGCACTGAGGTCACCCAACTGTCGACCAGACTCCCAATTAGTTCTTCCAGTTCTATTTCTTTGCTAGACCCCTTCTTAGCTAAACAATCTGCCGCTCGTTTGTCCCATATCGACATGTCCTTTTACCCATCACAGAAGTACCCTGTTACAGCGAACACATCTGCTGAATTTTTGGACACTATTGAAAATCAGTTCAAAGATTATTGTCGACTATTTCGTGCGTTTAATCATTCACTATCTTGCGTCATAAGAAAGACTTTATTCGGCACCTGACTCTCTAATTAGGTTATCCAATCCATAAATCAGCATCAGATGCTGTCATGCATCACTTCCAAGATGCCTTCACTTTGCCGCCATTGTTTCATCTACTTGTTCCTACGCGACGCCATTCATACCACTGTTTTCAGTATCACCAAACGGCAAAAGCCTTAAAATGGCTTTCATCGGATTTGTTGAAGTCGTGCGAAAGTATCGCCGTTTACTCGACTCGCTTTGGAGATAAGCTTAACTTGACGTTCAGCGACTGCTCCGGAACTTTCGACTCGCTGGCGTTTGCATGTTTTGAATCTTTCTCATGATTCGTTTTGGGGCATTTTGCCTTAGGACTTGGCATAAAATTGAGTTACTAAAACAATGATGAGCGAGTGAAGGATTTACACCGTTTGGACGCTGGAGCAACAGAAAGCTGAGGCCGAGTTAATCCTCGGAAATCAAAAAACAATCATTGAAAATTAAGACGAACATCAACTTAACTCATTATTAATTGCTGACTGACTTAACCCTTTCTCTATTTTGTTGCCATATGGCAACATGCTACTTTGTGGACGTCTGCATCCTCTATGGTTGCAAGAATACATTTTTTTGTTGGTCTTTAGAATAGTTTGAAGATACGAAATGAATAAACTGAATATTTAAGTTTAAAGAAAAGAAGTATACACGTATCTTGACATAGTAAAGGAAGAAGAAGCAGAAAAAATTAGAGAAATTTTTAATTTGACGTTTTCTTTCAATTTAGATACTTTTTTTAATTTTGGCTGAAGTAAATGAAGAAATATTCCAATTTTCGTTATGCGTAAAAAGTTTTATGTTTAAGTAATTATTACAGCCACAACGATGTGGTTGCTCTCATAGAAAAACACTCTAAAATACAGGGTCCGAGTATAAAAATTAAAAAATTTCTTATGGAATGTTGCTATGGAATGTTCTTAAGGAATGTTGCTTATGTAACTACATAGAAGCCTAAGACGTAAAATTTAAAATTTTAACTTTCCCCAGTAAAAATCTGCAGCGAAAGGGTTAACAGGACGTTAATGCTGCTGTTAGTTGATAATTCAAGTTACCCGTAGAACCAAAATAATCCTTAGAAATTAGGGGTTAGTTTTTTATGGTTGTCTTGAACAGATCAACTGCCGCATATGAACTTGAGGCAAACATAAAGGTGACATTATATTTTTTAATTAATTAGACATTGATTCATCAAATTTGATTCATCATTTAGAAACGACTATATGTTTGAATATAAGTCACAGTAGTGACACTTAGGGTATGTAAATACATAAGTAAGGTATGTAAATACATAAGTAAAAAGTAAGTGTAAGTGTAAGAGTAAGAGTAAGAGTAAGAGTAAGAGTAAGAGTAAGAGTAAGAGTAAGAGTAAGAGTAAGAGTAAGAGTAAGAGTAAGAGTAAGAGTAAGAGTAAGAGTAAGAGTAAGAGTAAGAGTAAGAGTAAGAGTAAGAGTAAGAGTAAGAGTAAGAGTAAGAGTAAACGTAAAAGTAAGAGTAAGAGTAAGAGTAAGAGTAAGAGAGATTGACTCTAAAATCAGTGAAAGAGACTGACTTCTTTCACTTGTAAGTATAAATATCTAAGTAATCACTAATTTGGAAATGTTAGAAAATGTTGTTGAACTGTTTTGAAGAGAAAGTAATTTAGAAACCAAAAAAACAAGCGTCAACAAATGTTTATATATTTTAATAGAAGTTCTGAAACTATGAATGACATGAAGTTATTTTATATTCAGCGTTCTTATAAACTTTTGACAATAAAAACTTTAGAAAAGAAATTTTTAAACCGTGTAAGCATTTTATACTATAAAATTTATAGTAGCTACGCTACGTACGTATGTTCTACATATATTTCCTTCAAATCAGTGGTCTATACCTAAGTTCAAGTAATTTTATGTTATCACTTTAATTTTAACTTTCCCAACTCAACAAAACCTTAATATCGTGGAAATTGTGCATTTCCGACGTCCTCGGAACTTTTTTCTGCAGCGCAAATATGCAAAATAATGAGCTATGCAATGAGTTGAGAGCGAACGTTTTTAGTACCAACCGCTGAAAATCACATTACCAGCATTACAAACAAATCGCTGCTTTCAATAATAAACAAACTAGAAGGAAATAAAAAAAAAATTAAAAAAAAAATAAAAAAAACCGAAGCTGTGAAGACGAAAAATCAAGAGTTTTGCGCTGTGCATCGTTCGTCCTTATTCGCGCAATAAGGACACTGTTGGCGTTGGCGTTGGCGACGTTCAGGCTGCCTTCGAGGAAAACCCCCTGAAATTTCTCAATTGACAACGAATTTATGCGGTGACTTCCTGCGGCGAGACGGTGCTCTGAAGCCGGTCGAAAAACCCTGGGCGGGTGGGCGGGTTGGGGGACATTGTCGCTCACCGGCAGCGCGCCGACGCATTTGAATAGATTGCACTGTCTTGCAGCGACCGCTGCCAACGTCATGTGGTTTTTGTCGTTGCTATTGTGTTGTTATATTTGTTGTTGTTGTTGTTGAGGTGGATTTTCTTGTTGATGATAATGTCGTTGTTGTTGTTGTGCGCAAATGCCAGGCGCTATTGGTGTTGTTGCAATTACGCTCTCGCTTTGGCTGTTGTGGGCGTTTCATAGTTTTGTTGTTGTTGTTGTTGTTGTTGTTGTTGTTGCATAGTGCAATCGGTTATAAAGGCTGGACTGGAGCGCCGCCATTACCAGCGTCGCCAACAATCAACAACGACAACAAAAGCAACAGTGTGGAATGTGCGATGACTCCTGAACTTGGATGTTGGCAAACCGTACCCAACAACCACAAAAACCAACAACAACAACAACCAGCAACACTAAGAACGGCATTTGTTGTTGTTGTGGCGGCAACAATAACAATTGCAACAACAACAATAACAACGAGAAAAATATAAACGGTTTAAATAGAAACACAATGGCGACGTCAGCAATGTCGGGCGCGCAGACTGGCGAAGGCGACGGAAAATTGCTGCAAAATGATGTTGCCAATGCGAGCAATTGTGTTGGTCGTCGTCGCAGTTGGTTTTTGTGTTTTTTTTTCTGAAAATTTTCTTTACATCTTTCAGCGGCGCTGATTTTGCGCGCTTTTTAGCGGTGTTGCCAGCGTCCAGGAAGTTCAGGCGACAACAGTGGTGGTTCGATTTGGTTCGCTGGCTAAGTGGGGAACGAAAATACAACACGAACACACTCGATAGCGCGACGTACATTCAATTAAAACAAATGCGAAATTTACGGCATTTCGGCCTGTTCCGCGCTGAAGCTGAACGCGCGCGCTGCAAATTTGCATAACAAAACCATTTCGGCCATGGCTTTCGGGATTTGGTGGCCAGCGCGCAAGGACCTAATCGCTGTGCCGTCATTGCGCATTCAGCTGTCAGGAGCACAAGAAATTAAAACGAAAAAAAAAACGCTTTGTTGAACTGAAAATGTGGCATGGCTCTTCGGGGACACGAGCGAGCGTCTTGTTGAAAAATGACAGCAGCAGCGGCATTTACCGTCACCGACAGACTGCCAAATCAGCGCCAACGCTGCAACTAGTCGAGTGAACTCCGTAATGAGTTTGTCCGTGAATTGTGAAGCGTGATTTCCTCCCGAGATAATTTATGCGAATATCGCTTTGACTCGCGGCGCGCGCTGTCCAGTCCCGGGGGCCAGTTGGGGCCGGCCGTCCCAGTTGCCCGCCCGCTATCACTTAATTGCTAAACGGCGCATCGAATTATGACCCGCAAGTGTAGTGCAGAACTCAGCAGAATTGAATTAATAATTTTTATCTGAGCTAATGCTCCCAGTTGGCGCTGAACGAGCAGCAAAAACCAAGTTGCAAAATTTATGCGATGCCGCTCACGCACTGAATGGCAAATGCCACAGTGGCAACGTTCATTGGGAACGGGCGCACCTAGGAGAGGATTTGGGGCTTCAACGATGCTCAGTTTATATACAGGTTTGTAGATATTTAGGTTAGGTTGAAAGGATGTGTGCAACGGGCAAAAATGTCTATTGACTGAGTCCGTAAAGTTTATGTCCTGTGGGAAAGACTCGCTCACTCGCCCCCTGCTGCCACTTCTATCAATACAAACATTTTGCCATCACACACACACACACACTTTGCCATATTTGCCTGTGTATTGGTGCGTGCTCGACGAGTCGATGCGATGTCGAACGTGCATGGCGCTTCGCTGTTGATTCATTAAAGCAAATGCCACGTGTCAGTGGACAAGTTCGCTGCTTGCCCAGCAATTTCGTTCACCACTCCCACTCGCCCACTGCCTGCTGATCAGAAATCATGACAATAACTTTCAAACGAATTTACAACAACAACAATGCAGCTAACGATTGGTAGTTGGTCGCCATGCTGTGTCAATTTCGAGTACATGAATCGTTATTGCTGCCGCTTTCCGCGTTCCGCTCCCAGCATTCAAATGGCAATTTGCGTGTTGCCATAAATTTGGAAAGCGCTTTAGTAACATTTGCCGAATTCATGTTGATTTTTGCGTTATAAACGACAAAGTTGCAATTTCTCGCAACAGAAGCAACCAAAGTCAAAGTAATGTTTAAATAAAAGTTGCATTATTAGTAATTAAAATTACTTTACTTTTAGTTGATGAAACTTTTGAGGTGATTAAATGTGATATGAAATATGATTAACCCTCTACTGCCCCATACGGCCTTAAGGCAGGGTCCACCAAAACCTAGAAAAGTCCAAATAAATTTTAATTTTTTTAAATGAAATTTTTAGGGCATGTTATAGATAAATTAAGTTGTCATTTCTTTAATGTAGCACGGCTGTAAGAATCACATGTTTCCCATTATTATCAGTTGAAATTTGAACTTCGTGGAAATTAGTAGAAATAATTATTTCGTGAAAAGTAAAGAAAAGAAAAAAATATTAAAAATACTTTTCGTTAAAAGATTAAAAAGAAAATTATGAGTGAGTACCTTGTAATGTAATTTATTGATTTGAAGTGTTCTATAGTGAAAAAAAGGATTTACAGTTACTTTTTCGGCTTGGGAAAGCAGACTGCCTTTAGGCTGCATCAGGCATGTGGTTTCTTTAATATGGTTTCTTTAAATAGGACTTTGGGACAGAAAATGAAAAACTGACTATGCCAAGTTACTATAAATGACCTCTAGACCTCTGACCTCTCACGTCTATATCAACATTTGGATGGGTCTCGGCAAAAATTTTTTTTGCCGCACGGTGTAATAAATGTAAAGTTTGTGTTATCACTCATTGCTTCATAACTTTGTCACTTTTCTTTCGATTCTATTGATGTTAAGCCTAATATTTGCTCAAAAAATATATGTTTCATCCTAAATTTTAAAACCAGACGAGATAATTTATTTTATCCATAAAAAATCATTCGAAAATTTATGATTTTTGAAAATGGTCGAAAATTCACTTTTTTACAACTTTCACCGTTAGTAACTTTCCCAAATCTCATCTGATTTGGACAATCTATATATTGCTGGAAAGGCTGAGGTATATATGCTGAGGTATTATCTTCTGACCGCCGGACAATTTATGTTAGTCGGATGATTCGTTTACGAGATATGTTCTCATAACTGAAACAATAGGGAAAAAACTCGTTTTTCGAAGATATTTCGAAACCGCTTGCTACGAAATTTTTTTGATTTTCAGTTTCGTGTTCGTGTAAGTCTAGAAAACACTTTTATTTTTAGGTGCATTTTTCGTGTCGAGTAGTGTAATCAATAAAACTGAGTTAAAAAAAAAATTTTATGTAATTTTATGTAATTTTGTGTAAAAATCCATTATTTTCAGCTATGTGTATGTACTGTATGTGCTCTAAGTCTTAAACGGTTGGAGATCACGTTTTATTTTTTTTTGTGGAGAATGAGTACATTTAAAGCTTTAATTTACGTTAAAATAACTAAAAAAAAAGTGTCGAAGTTACTCAAATATTGATTTCAAATTTTCACTTCCGGTTTACTATACGTAAAAAAAATTAAAATTTAGAATTCGACAAAAACAAAAAAACAACAACTTTCTTACTATAAGAAACAATACTTTTTAGTTTTTTTTTACAAATTAATTGATACAGATAATAAGCATCCAAAAATTCATGACTTTATGTTTAATCAATTTTTAGAAGCTCATAACTCAGCAAAAAAACATCATACGAAAAAAAATTGGGTGTACACATCCACGTCTACTAGAAGTATAACTGACCAGAATATAAACCAAATTCATGACCTCACTTTTTTGGGTTGTCCGCTTGACGTGAAATGCCCCATATGTTACACGGAACACTGGGACTTTCAAGATTTTCATTTCTTTTTTCTTCATTAGTGCTTTCTAAAAATAAAAAGTTGGCAACACTGCCAATAGGTAATACTACGGTCTCGATAGGTAATCGAGTAGCAGAGACCCCACTCGACCATTTGGATCAGGATTTTTTCATTTTCATTTTCATTTCATTTAATTTATTATTAATTAGTCAAAGAAAAATTGTTTGCTTACTGACTAATAAAGAACAGCATAATGGATAAGTAACAAAATAACATTACGTAACAATCGATAACTTAATTAAAAACAGAGTTCAACAAGTTCAAAAATATTGCTTTAGAAGTAGTGAAGTCCACCAAAAAGATCTTTGAGATCTTATTACATTCTAACCTAACCTATTGAATTCTATTAGAGCTCGCATAAGAGGAGCATTTAAAGCATAATTCGTTTTGACGAAACCAACATTGAACAAATCAAAGTGCCGGAGAGATCAAAAGGGATGTTGAAGTGAGGTTGACTGCCCTCTCTAAGAGAGAAGGGCAGTCAACCAAACCGCCAATAATATCAAAAACAAATAACAAAGATAGGATGTAAGGTTTTTAAATTTATGAGCTTACAACGTGAGAAGTAAGATGGAACAGGATCCTGAAAGTGTAGTGATTTCAGAGCGAAACGTAGGAAAATCTTCTGAATACGTTCCAAGCGTGAATAAATAGTGATATGGCCTCCAAATAAACGAGGCATACTCTAACTTCGAACGGACAAGACAGGTGTAAAGCAGTTTGAGAATGTAGGGATTTGAGAATTTGCAACTATTGCGTCTCACAAAAGCTAAGATAGCATAGGACTTGGTGGAATTCATATGACTTGAGAAGGAAAACTTTGCATCAAAAACTACTCCTTGGTCCTTAGTCTCGGTAATAAATTTCAAATAAGTATTTGAGATTCGATAGGAAGTCTGAAGGACAGAGTTGCGTTTAGAGAACGACAGTTGAAAGCATTTATATTTTATATTTATTTTTTTATTATTATTTATTTGATTTTATATTTTTATGTATTTTTTTAATACGTTATAGATGTATAGAGATTGTTCAGAGCAGGAATCCACTGAGACAATATTAAAATTTTCTGTTCACGCACAGTGAAATATTGAATTCTTCTTAAATATTTTTTTCCTAATTTACTTTCGCAACGTTTATTCAACATTCACCCAATGCAGAGCCCTTTTTTCTAGGAAATCACTTTGCGCATGCTGCAAAATTCAACAAAAAAGTATAATAGATTCGTTAAAAAATGTTAATTGAAAAATTCATCATTAATGGTGCCCCAGAAGCAGCCATAATTTATTTCAATAAACCAGAAACAAAGCACACACACACAACAATACAACGTTTGGTTCAGTGCTCGACTTGTGCACGTGGAGACTGGTGCGACGTTCTAAGTGAAATGAACACCTAACTAGACCGCCCCCCCTATGCACCCCGCCCAATCTGCAATTTGCGAATATGTTCTACACACACACGCATTCACAAAAAAAAACATAGACGAGGTGCCATGTATTTGAATTTGCCAGCACACATGCACACATAAAATTACAAAATTCATTTCCATGGAAAATTGGATTCTTCCTCAGCCAGCGGAGAGCAGCAGTCAACAATCGACAATCGGCGAGCAGGCGGCAAAAGTGAGCATACACGGGGCTTGCATAATTTTCATTTCATTTGCACATCAAAATTTTCCGTACACTTTGAAGACCGCAACAGCGGCAGCGACAACACAAACGCGACTCCCCTGGGTTGCCCCAACATTCACGCGGCGCTGTGCGTTACGGTGTGCTGCGCTTCTCGACGCCACCCTTATCGCCATGTCCATCGCGATGTTGCTGCCAGCTACCTGCGCCCGCAACGCACCGCACGGAAATGTTGACAGCACTTGGGCGCTCAGTACCGAAGTGTGCAGCACACCCAGCAACCAATGCGACGCACTCCGCCACAAGTCGCCGAACGATCCATTAGGCACGTGTGTGTGTTGCGTGGTTTGCGGGAATTGTTGCCGCCTTGAGAGTTGGCGTCGGCTGTCCGTGATGCCCTCTGCCGTCTGCTGGCAGTGCTCGAAAAGTGTTTTAAATCGCAAACACTAATCGAACCCGAAAGTTGGCAAACTTGACGCAATGCAACAAACGAGCACACACATTGCCGCCAGCAGTCAATGAGGCACACATCCGCTTAGCATCGAAATGGCGTCGCACAAAAAATTCAAACCATTTGTTTGCCTTAGTCACTTTGTATGCTCGTAGCCAAACGGAATATTTCGCACGTTCACAACTGACTTTTCTGTGCATTGTTTGTTTGCTTTGCAGCGCAAATCTCGAGATTGCCGTTGGGTCAGTCTACGACCAGCAACGTCAATGGTCGCCTATGCCAAAGGCATTGAACACTTTGACCTTTTTTCATTTTTATTTTATATTGAATTTTCTTGTTGGTAGTGTGGCACATTTTTAATACACAACTGTCAGCATGGCGACATTGTAATTAAGTTTCGGAGCATTCTACGTAACAAATTTTTATTTTAACATTTCAGTGGATGGTCAAAACTTGTGTAATGAAAAGCAAAACTTGCTGCCTCTCAAAGTTATCTATTCCTCAACTAAAGAAATACTTAAACGAATTAAAAATTTTTCATATAAAATTTTATAAATACAAGTAGAATATTTAAAATTTTTTGACCTACATACTAAAAAAAAAACTGAACTTAAATAAGCACATTTTGAGTTTTCCTTGATTCATTCTCCAATGATCTAATTCAGTGTTGCCAGATACCTGAAATTACTTTCTCCTACCTTAAAAAAAACTGAAATTTCCTCCCAAAAATTTCAGTCTCCTAAAAACTTTCTTTTTATAATTTTTGTCATTTTAAACTAAGGAATTAAACTTCTCATAAAAAAAGAAAATATATTGAGTTTTTTTGGACACTTTAGCTTTCAATATTCAAAGTTTCAGTGCCACTAATGATGTCAAATGTATCACCATCAAAATCTCATAAACTTTCTCCTAAACAATTCATTCTCCTAAAAATTCTCCTAAAGGGCCAATTACACCATACGACAAAAATTAAAAAAAACTTTTCACACCGGAAAAAATCCATATGGGCGTGAAACTAGAGACCAAACATAGTTATACTGCGTATTCAGTTTTTCATTTCTACATCCCTTGTCCTTTTAAAAGGACGTCAAAATTTTGAAGGGGATAACAAATAAAAAAATATATAAAAATACTTAACCTGGATAGAATATGGCGATATGTATGATATATCAAATGAAAAAGGAAAGGCTCAAGAATTTAAATAAAACTTATTTTTACGTATTTGTAAAAAAAGGAAATGAAAAAGGTCTTTTGAAAATTTTAATCCTTTATATCATCGAAAATTTAAATAGAATATTCTTGAAAATGGTAAAACCCAAAATCTCCTTGATCACGTGTAAAAATTTCGTTACTCTAGCTTAATTGGCTCGAAAGTTATTGAAAAAAAGGCGGAAGCTGCAATTCTAATGAAGTACAAAAATTCTTATTTATTTGAGAATCAGTATTTTAAATAATAAAAAGATACAAAATCTAGGAGGAAATTTCCTGATCTGACAACACTGATCTAATTTTTATTGATTTTTGCAAACAAATATTCATTTTCTTCAATTGATTTTTTTTAATTCGAGTCTCGAGGCGAGCTCGAAAACTTGCGCACAACTAAAATTTATTATCCTGGGGATTGGATGCGCTTGGTTCACTATTCAGCGGATGCTGGAGAAAATTTTTCTTTACTTTCAATCGGACGTCAGCTTTACTTTTGTTTTTTGCTTTGTTCAAAAACAGTTAAATTATGATTGAAGAAAAAATCAAAAGGCGATTATATGCCATAGTTTTAGAAACCTAATATCTCAGCCAAAAATTATACCTACATAAATGGAACATATAAAAGAGCATATTTTGAGGCTCCTAATTTTTTGAGGAAAAAGTATGAAAAGTGATGAAAATGGCTATGGTACATTTTTGCTATTATTTCGATGCGAATGTGTATTCCGCCAAATAATTTGGCTGTGTTGTATTGGTTGATGTGTCGGCTTTCATTATACACCTAACTCGTTAATTGATCTACGTAAATTGTGTATGTTTTTGACCATCAAAGAAAACGCCTTAAAATTTCATATTTTCCGACTTTGAGGTCAAATTACCGCGGGATTTTAAAACTTATAAAAATAAATTGCATCGAAGAAGAAGCCCTGCGGTGTTGTTAATGCAACAAGGTGAAAATTATGTCAGCCGACTTATTGGTTTTGAAATTACGATAAAAAATATGGAGAAAGTAGAGCAAAATCTGAAAAAGTGACACGGTACCTGTATCTCAGTAACTAGAGCTGCTACAAAAAATCTGAAGGTAGATTCGAAATCAGCGCACCCAAGTTAGTAAAAAACAGTAGAAAAACTCCATGCAATAGAAAAAAGTGCAATTTTGTTGTCCTGTGTTATCTACCTGACTGACTCTGATCTTTGTGAGCAATGCACGAGAACTTAAGGGAAATATACATTGCCCTATAAAGGATGCACAGGGGGCTGCGAAGAGAAAATCAGTCTCCCCCTAAGGCTCTTGTCCTATAAAATATTAAAACACACTACATGTTATGATAAAATAAGGCTTCCTGAAGATTCTGTGCTCCGAAAAACAAAAACCTTCCCAGCTTCCTATCGTCTTGTCAAAGCTAGACGCTCATTCCAACTGTGCGAATCAACATCCAACTGTCATGTCAATCGCACAAATAGTCAAGAAGAGCTCCAGCATAAAGATTTTTTGATATAAAAGTCGGTATTATGAGCTGAATAATTCAGTATATAGTACAATAGAACTGAAAAATAAATATTTTTTGACGTGCAAAGAAAACTTTTAAATTTGTCCTTTTTTATTGCTCAGCCTCCAAATGAGAGAACTTTTGTGGATTAACGTCTCCAGTCGAATAGTAGAGATTCAAATGCTTTGTCGAGCCTATCTTGAACAAGAGCCAACACTCTCAACCACATAGACGCCTCATCCTCCTCCTCGATGTATGAGGATGCCAAAATAAAGAAACAAATTTGATATTTTATTTTCAGTTTTTTAACTAAAGAAATAAAGAGAATTGAAAGAAATTAAGAAATCATTAAAAAGCTTCATTCTTCATCATCACTTTTTTCAAGGACCTTACGAACTTTTTAATGTGGTTCCTTGAAAGATTCTATAGCTACGTAAGTAACTTACATAACAAGAAAGGTAAGACATGATAATTCAAAAAATGGTAATTCATGAAAAGCTCAAATTTTTTTGTTAAATTTTAATCTTATTTTAATTTATAATTTTATTTTATTATGAAATAATGGAAAAAAATGAATTTTTTTGAAAATAAACTTAAAAGTGGATTAGTCGAATTTTAGGTTTAATTGTTCCACTAACCTTTTCACAGTCCCACGATATAACAAAAACTAAAAAAAAAGTGATTTTTCACAACATAAAAGTCAAAGTCTGTTAAAGTCAATGCCCCTAAACCGGAAAATGGGCAAATGAAATGTCTATCACTTGCACAGTGGAACGAAAAAATGTTATAATTTTTTATGTACCTTAGTCTGGCTTTACAGCTTTAACCCTTTCGGGACGGAGTTTAATTTTGAAATCCAAAATTCTCTCTGTAGAAATAATTTCATGCCATGAATGTTGGGGTTAGAAAATTATACTGGATGCTCACAAATTCTGAAATCATCCTTTTATGCGGGAACACCGAAATCGAAAAAAAAATGTGTGTGGGTCGTAAGATTCAAATAATTGTTTTGAGGGCCATTAAAAACTTGCTGGGACGTATTATCCCAATAGTCCCGAAAGGGTTAAGAGTGAAAGACGTAGAATGATTGTTTTATTTATAAAATATGCAACTCTTGCTTTCTTTGGTTGGTTTCGTGTTGGTTTTACTCAAAATCTCGTATCATACTCGATAGGTAAATATAGACAAAAGAATTTTTAAGTGTAAAGAAGAGCTACAAAAAAGCTAGAATAATATTTGACTAGTAAATGATTGTGATTTTTCTAAATTTAATGAATTTAAATTGAATAAATTTGAATTAATTTAAATTTTAGGGTTCGAGAATTCGAGTTAAAAACATTACACCAGCAAACTAATCCATCGAAATCCTTCAGCACTCCCACTCACGTATGACGAAAGCTAGTAATGCAAATTGAAATGATGCAAAATAAATTTGACACGTGAGACAACAACAAAAAAACGCCAGCCACTAAGCAAACTATCAAACACACATACACACGTATAATGGACTGATTCCATTTACTTGCGAGGGACAGCAAGACCTGAGCATTTAGCACGAATAAATATTCCCACTGGTCGCCGAAGCCAGCGTGAGTCGGTAGCGGTCCGTAGTCGAGCAAGGAGTAAAAAAGAATTGATGGCCGTACCCGCATCAATGCGCTTCGAGCTTCGCTTTATCGACAATTTTCCAGCCTTATGAATCTTTGAACAGTTTTTAGCACTTTAGCTCCCACATTGCGGCCGCTCTAATGGCACCGCCGTTCAGCCATTCAGCCGTTCAGCCGCAACAACCAATGACATTACCGGCAGCACCTTTTTAGCTAACGCTTAGCTTCATCACACACACACACACACATACAGACGTCAGAGTCGATTGGATGCTAGTGGGCGAGACCACAAGGTGGTAGGACGTAAATATGTAGTTGCAACGGATCGGATCGGTGTCGCTCGGTTCGTCTTTATTATTAAACTCGTGCGCCGCCAACACAATGGAATCCATTGTACAAATTTAGACTCTTTGTTACTCTCGCTCTTGCTTAAACACATTTAAATACCCATTCGCCGTGCACTCACACACACACATACCTAAAAAACACACTCAGCCATATGAATGATTTGTGTGTGTTGCGCAAACACATTCTCACCCAGTAACACACACACACGCCCAGGCCCGGTCGCCATACTCGCCATTGCCATCACAGTCGCCATCGTCGTCGGTGTCGCCATCGTCATCGCCATCGTTTTCGTTGTCGTTGTCGTTGTCGTTGTCGGTGTTGGTATCGTTTTCGTTGTTGTTTTCGTTGTTGTTGTCGTTGGCGCATTGAACGTTGGCGTTCGCTGTTGTCATGTGTGGAAGACGTCGGCAAATGGGCTGCAGAGTCGAAGCGCAAATAGATGGAAATTTTTCTGCGCAAGCTGTCACAATTCCATCTCTTATGTGGGTCATCAAAAAGACATTGTCGTGTATTATTAACGAACAGCTGCTCCAAATTGCAATGCATTTCAAATGCTCACCATGGAAAGTTAACGTACATACCTACAAACACACATACTCGTATAGCGCCGTGAGACAAAAATTAAAAAAATGTTCACACCGGCAAAAATCTATATGTGCGTGAAACTAGAGACTAAATATAGTTATACTGCGTACTCAGTTTTTCATTTCTACATCCTTTGTCCTTTTAAAAGGACTTCAAAATTTTGAAGGGGATAAAAAATAACAAAAATATAACAAATACTTTACGTAGTTAGAATATGGCGATATGTATATCAGATGAAAGAGGAAAGGCTCAATAATTTAAATAAAATTAATTTTTTATCTATTTAAAAAAAGGATATGAAAAAGGTCCTTTGAAAACTTTAATCCTTCGATTTACATCGAATTTTCTTGAAAAGTAAGTATGTTAAAACCCCAAATCTCCTTGATAACGTGTCAAAATTTCATTATTCTCGCTTCATTGATTTTGTATCTTTTTATTATTGAAAATACTCATACTCAAATAAATTAGAATTTTTGTACTTCATTAGAATTGCAGCCTCGCCTTTTTTTAATAACTTTCGAACTAATAAAGTTAGAGTAATGAAATTTTGACACGTGATCAAGGAGATTTTGGGTTTTAACATACTTACTTTTCAAGAAAATTCTGTATAAATTTACAAGGATATAAAGGATTAAAATTTTCAAAGGACGTTTTTCATATCCTTATTTTTACAAATAGATAATAAATAAATTTTATTTTAATTCTTGAGCCTTTCCTCTTTCATTTGATATACATATCGCCATATTCTAACGAGGTTAAGTATTTTTTATATTTTTTTAATTTTTTATCCCCTGCAAAATTTTTAAGTCCTTTTAAAAGGCCAAAGGATGTAGAAATGAAAAACTGACTACGCAGTATTACTATATTTGGTCTCTAGTTTCACGCACATATTGATTTTTCTCGGTGTGAAAAATGCTCCGTGTAGTACGCGCCGTGTAGTACGTACGGACGAACCTAAACACTCACACACACACACATGGACGCACGGTTATGTGGGCGCATTGTGTAGATACGCGCAACGTGTCGGCGACTGGTGCTCGTATAGGAACAAATGCGGCATTCTCATCGAAACCGATTGCCTGCCTTTTTATGAGCGAAGCACACAGTCAGACAGACGGTGTCTGTCTGTCAAACGGGATTCCTTTTATGTCACTTATAGTTGGGTCATCAGCGTTGTTTCGAGGGGTTGTATAACTATGGCGTTCAATTGATTTTCCATAATTTAAATTTTGAGTTTTTTAAAATTTTTTTTTTTAATTTTTTTAAGATGAAAAAAAAGGACCTGACACCTTAACACCTTTTAAATTCAACAAACCGTCGCACAAAGTTCGCCGTTGCCTGAAGCTTAATTTGAAGTGGCAGCAACTCCAACTCCAACTTCACCGAGTTGCAATCAACATTTCAAAATCAAATGCAAAATTATGAAAACACTAACGTCCAACTTATTTCCATCAACAATCGTTCGACACTTGTTGTCGAGTGCTGTGAAATCGGGTGGCATTTTGTTATTATTGAATGCTTGAGCGCTCCAAAACTTTGCAATTAGAATGAATTTCACTGACATTTCCGTTCGATTGTTGTTTATTTATTCAATTGCATTTGCACGCCTAATTGATGCCAATAACAAAAACCCAACCACAACAATAACAAAATGCCAGCAGAAAAGGTTACATCGAACGTGAAAAACGTTCAAACGCACAAGAGTGGAAAAACGCAAAGCAAAATGAGATTTCCGTGTTCGATTTTTTTTTATTTGATTTGACGGCACAAACGTTAGCCGTCAGGGCAAGAGGACATTTGGGCGAAAAGTTCCCGATCGCCGTGGAGCGCAGAGTATTGAAGTAATCAAAAATGCAAATAGAGCCCATGAATTTCGAATTAGTTTTCGCCTCACACCTCGACGCCAGTCATTCCATATCCTGCGCAGCGACACCCGGGGAACATGACTGAAATCTCAACTCAGCCGGCGCACACGAATCAACAACATCAACAACAACGACAGCAACCGTCGAAAGGGCCACGTACATGCGGTGTGTGTGTGTGTGTGTGTGAATGAATGATAGTGTGTATGTATTATATCTGTGTGAACTTCTTCCGCCATGTCAAAAGCGTAACAGTATCACAACAACGTTGAGCGTACAAGTTGTGCGTGGTTTGCGGCTGACATAATAACGAATAGAGGGCGCGGTCGCTCAAGGGCCATACTCAGCTCAGCTCTGTGTGCAGCGCCGCATTGAAAGCATTTTCAATTACTCGCAATTAGTTATGCCTTTCTGCTTCTATGATTCTTAAAAGTTACAGCCAAACACTTGAAAACATTAGCTTCACTATTATTGTCAGATCTACCGATACTTCTGCCGACAGTTCCGCAGCATGTCAGTCATCACCACTGACTCAAAGTAAATTCGTCCGCTGTCACTTGTGGCCGCACAGTGTAACTAGGTGACAAAAATTACGAAACAATTTTGGCTTTGCTTTCCAACTGTATACATTTTGTCCCAAAAACATTTCCAAATAAAAGCAAATAGCTTAAACCGTCTCTGCTTCTAACCGTCACTTGCGCACGCAAGGGGAGTTTGAGAGCCCAAACCCCACAAATATTTCATTCTTAGTTAAAGTTTTTTCTCTAGTTCCAGAAAGCAACAGTTTTTGACAAATGTTTAGAATTACTGAATATTTGAATATGAAATGAAAAAAAAATTGTGTTACGTAGGCTGCCTTTTATATTTTTTCAATAGGGATGGTCTAGTAAGTTTTCGAAAAATCTGAGATTGCCATTGAAAAGTTTGTCATTTTTTACCATAAACGTGCTTAGAACATTTTGATGTTCAAGCGCTATTTGTGTTGTTTACACTGACTTGAAAAATTCATCTCGGTCAAAAAATGGATTTAACTCGTGAACATTTTCAAGCAATAATTTTTTACGATTTCCGAAGTGAATTATCTCAACAACAGTGCTTCGATCGCCTTCATTCGGCATTGGGTGATGAAGCACCAACCCTCAAGACAATTTATAACTGGTTTAACGAATTCAAGCGTGGTCGCCGCTCGCTCCAGTACGATTTTCGTGAAGGTCGTCCGAAATCGGTCATTGTGCCAGAAACCACCGATGGTGTGCGTGAACTGATAATGAAAGATCGTAATGTCACATACCGTGAGATAGAGGCATCCTTGGGCATTAGTTCCACGGCCGTGCATTCGATATTGCATGAACATTTAGCTGTCAGAAAGATTTGTTCTCTTTGGATCCCGCATAATTTGGCAATCGCTCAAAAAAAAGCTCGTATCGATTGGTGCAAAGAAATGATAGAAAAATTCGATCGCGGTACTTCGAAAGACGTTTGTAAGATCGTGACAGGTGACGAATCATGGATATATGCGTATGAGCCCGAAACTCAACAGCAATCTACCGTGTGGGTCTTCCAAGACGAGCCAAATCCAACAAAAGTTGTTCGGGCACGCAGCACATCGAAGCAAATAGCCGCCTGTTTCTTCGGCAAAACTGGTCATGTGTGAGCAACGTAGAACGGTCAATTCTGAGTGGTCTACAACAATTTGTTTGACAGAAGTGCTCAATGAAATACGGAAAAACAACCGCCTACGCAGCATCATTCTTCACCATGACAATGCAAACTCTCACACATCGGCTCAAACAACCGCCCATTTGATCGACCAAAGCATCGATTTAATGGGTCATCCGCCATACAGCTCTGACCTATCACCCAATGACTTATTTTTAGTCCCGCACATCAAAAACAAATTGCGTGGTCAACGATTTTCATCGCCAGAAGATGCTGCTGAAGCATTCAAAAACCATGTTTTGGAGGTGTCTCAATCGGAGTGGAAAAAGTGCTTCGACAATTGGTTTTAACGCATGCAAAAGTGTATAAATCTTCAAGGAAAATACTTTTAAAAGCAATAAAATCATTTTTGATGATAACAAGGTGCATTTTCATCCTTTTTTGAAAAATCTAAAAGGCAACCCTTGTATATGACGTGCTTAGGAATTAAATACGAACGACATACAACCATCAGCTACTTCAATTGAAACCTCTCATGAACTAAAAAGTGCAAAGAGTTTAAATTAGTGGATTTCAAATTTAAAACATTTTTAAAAGACGCTCTAAATTTAACCCCTTCGAGACGGAGTTTAATTAAAAAAACCAATACTCTTGGTAGAAATGTTACCATGCTATGAAAGTTGGGGCTACATAATTTCATGTTGCATACTTACAAATTCCTAAGTCATCCTTTCAGTCGGAGACATATAATTCGAATAAATATTTCGCATAGGTCATAAGATCTGAATAATTGTTTTTAGGTATAGTAGTTAGTTACTTTAACCCAGCAGTCCCGAAGGGTTAAGGTGGAAAAAATAAATCAATAATTTTTCAAATAGATGATTTTAGTCATTTATATCTCGAGTTGTAGAAATGCAATCGAGTTTTGCCAGATGGCGTTAGAAAGATAAGATTTCGCACTAAAAAAACTTTTCAGATAGTTTTGTGATTGCTTGACTCGGTTATGCTTTTCGAAAGCGTCAAAAGTGGACACTAGCAAAGAGGAGAAAAAATGAAAAAAAGCACTTCAGATGACTGAAAATGTGAATAGTGTTTCTCAAGCGAAATCGGTCCTGATCAAGCCTTGATTGATGGCGAGGAAGGTTTTGCTAGGTGTTTGATGAAATTGGCATTGAATCATCTACTGAGAGTTGCACCTCTACGACCAAACTGTTAATTCGAACCTGTACTGTCAATAATTGAACCATCTGAAGGAATAAATCACCCAAAAGCGACTAACAACTGAGGAATTGTGTTCCATCAGGGCTGCGCCAGGTCACACACATCGATATTAAGTCGGCATAAGGTTCTTGAGTTTGGTTGGAAGGTTCGGATCTGACACTAAATAATTACACTGTGCAAGTCGAAAATTCAGACATGGGAGGGACCTACAGAGCGACTTTCTATAGGTATACTGAGTTGAGATCCATCAGCCGTTTGGCCGGATTGGCTCTAGTTTAAGAGAAATCCGACTTTGAAGTTTGCTCATTTTAGTCGAGTTCGTCGCTTAAGTCTTCGAACGTTTAAATGCTAATAGGTCCTAAATCGTTCCGAATATCGCTTTACTGTCTTCGGCAAGTTTGTAGATATTTTAACGACCAACAAATTTGCTTCAGACACCAATACAAAAAAAATACATTCAAACTATGTAATTGCGATATGTGCATTTTGTTGCGCAGCGCAACGTGGCGTATGAGTGTCATTTAATTACTCTTTCTTTTTACTCTATTCTTTTTACTACTCCATATATCATGTAAAAGCAACTAAACCAATTTAACTAAACTTAATTTCAAACCATTAATTATTTCTGTCGTTGCTTCTATGAGCTGAAAGGTCACTCAGTGAAGAGTGAAAAACTAAACTTTGTCCCAATGTTTTGTCTGCAGTTCGCTGACCTCTTCGAACGTTTAAAAAAAGCTCTAAAATGTTAGTAACACTGAGCAAACACTTATTTCACCTTTCGTACCTGCTGAGGTCAACGAACTGCTGACAAAGCATCAAAACATAAATAGTTAAATTTTTAACTTTCCACTTAACCCTTTCGCTATTTTGTTGCCATATGGCAACATGCTACTTTGTGGACGTCTGAACCCTCTGTGGTTTCAAGAATACATTTTTTTGGTCCTTAGAATAGTTTGAAGTTTTGGGAAAATACGAAATTAATAAACTAAATATTTAAGTTTAAAGAAGAGAAGTATACACGTTTTTTTAATGGTATATCTTGGCATAGTAAAGGAAGAAGAAGCAAAAAAATTAGAGAACTTTTTAATTTGACGTTTTCTTTCAATTTAGATAATTTTTTTTTAATTTTGGCTGAAGTAAATGAAGAAATATTCAAATTTTCGTTATGCGTAAAAAGTTTTATGTTTAAGTAATTATTACAGCCACAACGATGTGGTTGCTCTCATAAAAAAACACTCTAAAATACAGGGTCCGAGTATAAAAATTAAAAAATTTCTAATATAACCACACAAAAGCCTAAAACATAAAAATTAAAATTTTAACTTTCCCCAGTAAAAATCTGTAGCGAAAGGGTTAATCACTTTTTAGCCCCTGGAAGCAACAATGTAAACAGAGGAACATTTCATATCATCCGTTTTTTTTTAATTTCAAGCGACCAAAGATGCGTCAACTACTGTAACAAAAAAGCTAATGGTGAGCTTCTACAACACGAACTATCGATCAAACTAGGACTTTTCTGAAGCAAGCATAGGCCTTAAAAAATAAACCACATCACGCCCACAATACTGCAAAATTTCCATGCAGGGACATGGGTTAACACTTCCAACCAACGAGTTCACTTTAAGTGGGGTTCGATAAGGTTCTCTGCTACATACATAAATATTTTTTCTTACATATCTACATGTATCTTTGAGTCTGTAAGGTATTCTAATATATTACAAGGCCACCGGTTCATACTTCATACTTCAAGCATAAATTTGTTTTACATTATAAATTATGGCCAAACCATATAGTATATGGTTTATACGATACATAGACGCCGCAATCACCTGATTTGAGTCATTTTCAAGCTAAATTTTTGCTCTGTCCGCATAACAATTTTCATCAAGATTGATGACCTTTCACTGGTTTTTTTTCCTTTTTGTTTTTTTGGCCGCAATTTCTGTGACCACGTTACACTGTGCAACGGCCGCTGTGCACGTGGCGGCAAAGTGACGGCCCTTGTGATGGTTCCGATTCGTTGGCGCTCCGCTGCTGTAGCTGGCGGCCACGATGGTTGCCTTTTGACTTTGAGGACGCGCGTCGGTGCGCTGGCAATGTTTACTGCACCTCGTACGTGATTGGTTTGCAAAACCAATTTGGCTTCGGCTGCTGCGCTGTTGAGCGCCACAGTTTTCGGAAATATCTTAAAAACAACAACACAAAAAAGGACAGCCTGCAGCGGCCAAAGCTTGCGCGACGATTTAACATGCAACAAACAAAATATAAACAACAACAACACACACCATGTCGTTGGACCACAACACAGAAGCCCAGCACAACGCGCCAATCTCGAAGCCAACAGAACGCCACGCTCGTTGCTTTTGAAATTTACGCCAGCAACTTGTTTGTGGTATTTTTTGTTGTTTTTCTTTGTGTTTTTTTAGTTTTTGAGGGCCTTAAATTTAGTAAGCAGCAAAAAATTATACAGGTCGAGCGTTTGCTGCTGAATTAATCAATGCGGCAGAGTGATGTTTGCGCAGTTTTAAAATTTAAATTTGCAGCGCCGGCAGCCGTCAAGGTGCAGGAGCCATTCAAAGAGATTCAGTTCGGGTCGAACTGAATTTTTTAGTAGCAACCACCAACGTCAAACTGCGTGCAATTCCACATAAAGGATGATCCGAACTGAGTTTCACAAAATGGCTAACTCTGTAAATTAGACAGCGGTCAATAAAATTGCGTGCTTGAAATCACAATTGGAATCGAATGCAATGGAATGCGAAATGGATCGTTTAATGCAATAAACAATAAAAATTGTTTGATTAGGGCACAAAAAAGTTCAGTATGAATTGCGCATCGCTTACTGACAGAAATTTGTTTCCCTTGTGAACTTTTCTTACGGCCTCAACAAGACTAATGCCGGACTGGATTATGTCCTGGTGAGGGGGCTACCATCTGTCGTTCCCTAGGAGACACCTCCGTACGTGAAAATTTATTACTGGGTTGTGCCCTCTGGACTTCTGTTGCTACCAGCAAAGAATATACAATGTTCTATAATTTTTGCTACTAGGTAGGAGGAACAATTGTTGTTGTTGGAAACCGCAGAAGTTGGTGTCTTTGATGAGCTTATTTTGGATCATTTATGCGCAGCGAGATATTTCCGTTAGCCTAAAATGGCATTGCTTGTTGTGTTGTTGTTGTTCCAGTGCGGCTACTGGATATGAAAATCTGGTGCGAGCTGCTCATCACAACTGATTGAAATGGGAAGGATAGGATGTTGTTCAAAGGTTAACGGTTTGACAGGATAATGCTGAAGGGCTAAGATTCAATTTGAAAGAAGGACAAATTCGAAATTTTGAAAAGTGTGGGATTAAGAGAGATGGGAATCAATGTACTTCACGCTGGGCTATCGAAGCGATCAATAGGGAAATTTACGGCCATTGTTATTGTATCATTGAGACTAAGAAATATTTAGAAAATTAATAACAAATTCCAAGTATTGGCATAGTTAAAATTAAATTGAAAATTTTGAGTAAACATTTTTAAAAGTTAATTAATTGACTTAAAAATTTGTATTACAAATATTGAATTAAATTAACAACAACTATTTAGACTTTAAATTAAAAGTCGCACAATTTTTTGCTATTTTAAAATTTAAATATTTCAAAAAAAAGAAAAAATAAACCATTAATTAAATTATTATAATTATATAGTTAATTAATTACACTGTGCGTGAAATTTGCCCTCAAAAATTTAGACATGGTTGGGACCTACTGGGTGAGTTTTCTGTAGGTATACTGAGTTGAGATCCACCAGCCGTTTGGTAAGATTGGGTCTAGTTTAAGAGAAATCCGTCTTTGAAGTTTGGTAATTTTCGTCAAGTTTGTCGCTTAAGTAGGTCCTAAATCGTTCCGAGTATCGCTTTAC
This sequence comes from Melieria picta, assembly GCA_964056695.1. Taxonomy (NCBI): domain Eukaryota; kingdom Metazoa; phylum Arthropoda; class Insecta; order Diptera; family Ulidiidae; genus Melieria; species Melieria picta. The sequence continues at coordinate 17,389,244 of OZ057399.1, forward strand.
TGTCTTCGGCAAGTTTGTAGATATTTTAACGACCAACACATTTGCTTAAGACACCAATCCAAAAAAAATACATTTAAACTGTGTAATTGCGATATGTGCATTTTTGAGCGCAGCGCAACGTGGCGTATGAGTGTCAATTATATGAGTGTTAATTATAATTAAATGACACTCATACGCCACGTAGCGCTGCGCAAAAAAATGCACATATCGCAATTACACAGTTTAAATGTACATTTTTTGGATTGGTGTCTTCAGCAAATTTGTTGGTCGTTAAAATATCTACAAACTTGCCGAAGACAGTAATGCGATATTCGAAACGATTTAAGACTTACTTAAGCGACAAACTGGACTAACATGAGCAAACTTCAAAGTCGGATTTCTCATAAACTAGAGCCAATCTTACCAAACGGCTGGTGGATCTCAACTCAGTATACCTATAGGAAACTCACCCAGTAGGTCCCCCCCATGTCTAAATTTGGACTTGCACAGTGTTATTAATTCATGAATTCATTATAATTACATAATTAAATAATTAATTTTATTAATTTTATATGATTAATTATAATTAATGGCAATTATACTAAATTAATTATGATTATATAATTAATTAATTAAATAATAGTTAGTTAGTAATAGTTAGTTTTAATTTCTAAATTTTATATTTTTTGCTTTTTTATACCAACGTTATATAAATTTATTTCATTTACAAAAATGATTAGGTACAGTAAAATATTAAAAAAATGTTTTTTAAAATTGTTTGGAAGTTAAAAAATGCATGGCAATTATATTAAATTAATTATGATTATATAATTAATTGATTAATAAGTTAGTTTTAATTTCAAAATTTTCTATTTATTTTTTATGCAAAAGTTATATAATTTTATTTAATTTACAAAAAAGATTAGGTACAGTAAAATATTTAGAAATTTTTTAGTAAAATTGTTTAAAAGTTAAGAAAAAATTCCTAGTATTAACAAAGATATAGCAAGTTATTATTTATATTAAAAATATTATTTATATTTTAAGTTTAACTATTAAAATTAAATTTAATTAAAAAAACAAATTTTAATTTTATAAATTTTTATTTTTTTCAATTTGTTTAGCTCAAAAATGTTTTTTTTTGTTTCTTTTAGAATAACACTTTTTTTATTTTTGAAATTCATTTAATTAAATGTTAGTGTTTTGTAATTTGAATTGATTTAAACAAAAACATTTCTTCATTTGAATTTTTTGTAATATTTTTTAATTTAAATTTTTTAATTTAAATGTTTTTTATTTAAAATTTATAAACTTTGTTAAAATTAACCATTTAATTCTTAATTTAAAAAATTAAACAGTTTGTAAAAATTAGTGTCCGACCGAAACCACTTTTTTGGGCCGAAACCGAAACTTTCTAGTTAAAATAAAAATCACCATATCAAGCATTTTTTTCAACAAACGAATTTTACTTTAAGTAAATAAAAAACAAACAAACAAACATAACATAAATAAATTAATACTTATTAATAAAAACAATTTATTCATTTTTTAAAAACATAAACATGAAAAAATCACCCTTTCGTACCTTACTCGCTAATATTCACAATTAAATAATTTAATATTATATGCTAAAAAAAAAGTTTATTTACATTGGTGGGATCTAAATCACTCCTCCTTTCGCTATATATCTGCTACAAAATAAAATGTAAAAAAATATTCTAGAAAGTTTCGGTTTCGGCTTTTCGGCCATTTTTTGACCGAAACTGAAACCGAAACCGAAACCACTTATTTGGGCCGAAACCGAATATTCGGTCGGACACTAGTAAAAATAAATGTTAATTTTTTTGTATTTTAAAAAATTTGATTTATAAAAAAAAATTTTATTTTTATTTAATTTAATTAATTTAATTTTATTTAATTTTAAATTTTTTTAATTTAATTAAATTTTGTGGCAATTTTACATTGAACTTGGTTTAATTAAAAAAAATGAACAGTTTTTAATAAAAAATTTTAGATTTTTTAATTTAAATAATTTAATTTAAGAAAAAAGTTTTGAGTTTAATTTGTTTATTTAAAGTTTATAATTTTTGTTGCAGTTTAACATTTAACTTTAAAAACATTAACAGTTTTTTAAAAACATTAACATTTAAAATAGGACAACAATTTTTAATTTGAAAGTAAATAATATTAAAACAAGAATTTTATTTTGTTTTTCATTTCAAAAATGTTTAATTTTAGATTTTCAATTCTGGATTCCCTTTAGAAAACTCGACTGTACGAGTATAGTATTTTCGTTTTATTATTATTTTTTTAATACAAACAAGTGAATTGAGTTGGCATCACCCTCTTACTCCGGACACGTGCAACGGAAGCTGCTGTAGGGGGAGTAGAGGAGGAGGTAAATGCGGCGAAAAGCGAAAGTTTCAAACGGATGTCGCTGGCTGATTGGCCGCAATGCCTTTTGCCATTTTCAATTTCATTTTCGTATGCAAATGTCGGTGCGGTGTGTTTCTCGATTTGCTGCGGTTGTTTTTGCTGCTGCTTCTTGTTTTTGTTGTTGTTGTTGTTGTTGGTTTTTTGTTGCTTGGTCTTGATCCCTATGTCGAGGAATTTGCATGACGGCCGCAGAGGAAACACAATCTGGAGCGGCACGCTCGATTGACGGCAAAGTGCAGGCGGACAGGGCGGACAGGGCGGCAGCTCACAGCTAGCTGCAGTCGGCATGGCAACAACAACAAATCGTACAGCCGTATTTAAGCTGCCGCTGGGCTGCCGCAAGCAGCATTCGTCCGTTGCGCACCGCCCGAGATTAATCGGAAAAAGTTGCAAACAAAAGGATGCCAGCGCGACAACGGAAAAATAACAAATAACTTTGCCACGACGACATCGACGCCGACAGCTCAATTGAAATGGTGACGCAGGGGAGTGCGGCCAGTCGAATTTGGCTAAGTTGGCTGGAATTTCATTTACGAACGGAAGGAAATGTCGAATGCTCGGCGAAGCTGCAATTCGAAACGAATCGCAGCGCACCCCAACGTTGTGCCGAAACGAATGCGAAACGAATTTGCCAGCATTCAAAATTAAAATTTAAAACTTTCGCATGCAAATATCGACGCTCGAACGAGGAAAGCGCACAACGGGACCCACAGCCAAAAATTCGCAAATCGAACTGAATGCAAAGCAGCGCGGCGAACTGCACTGCACGGAGCGGCAACTGAAAAGTGAAAATCGAATTTCGTGAGCGCCAATCAAACACGAAATGTAATTAAATCGAATTATGGCCGAAGGCTGACACTGTTTTGGCGCCATTAATTGAACAAGTTTCGGTCGCAACGAGAGCGAAAAGTCGAAATGGACGTAGCACTCGAATGGGAAAAAGGCGATATTTAATACGTAATTAGTGACCTTGTCGCACGCACTAATCGAAGCGCGTTGCTCGTTGCGCGTTTTGTAGTGTTTGCAAAACTTTTGCCATTATTCTTCACGCTAATCGCTCGACAGACACTCGTAGATACGTTAAGGCTTTTGTCGATGATAAATACTGCTGAAAGAAATGGCAATAAGAACACAGCGCCAAAGCAAATAAACAAATGACGAAACCAAAACAATAACAAACGGCTGCTCCTCCTCTGCGTCAGCCTTCTAGTAAATTAACCCGCAATCAGCTACAAATGACAAACTTTTAAGTAATTTAAAACAAATACAAAACACGCCAAGGGAACGAACATCACCGCCTACGCTCCTCCGCCGCAGAGATGCAGCCTGGCACTGGAGACGTGCTTAACGAGAGCCGTGAAAACTTTTCAAACGCAAAAATCTATGTAACGTGGGCCATTTGTCTTTCGCCGACAGCGACAGCAGCAGCAAGTGACAGGGCGCAGAGGCGGCCAGTTTGAGTTCCTGCACCACAGAACACCAAACGCTTTCATCTCTTTCTAAGTTTCGCTGGAGGAAGCAGGGGGAACAAGACGCGGTTATGAGCGTCAAGCAATATTCACTGCAGCATAAAATTTCTAGCGCCCAAAAGAAAAGCTACATATGTACATATTTAATTCGTATATACTAAGTATGTAAGAATACTTATGTGAAGATCAAATGATAAGTTAAAAGAGTAACACAATTGTTGGGATTTTGAAAAGTCATATTTTTGCAACAAATTATAGGATTCAAATCAGAGACCTAAAATAATTATTATCCATATTTTTGGGAATAAAAAATTTCCCTAATTTAAGAAATTTCTATAATTATTGCTTTATAATAACACTGTGCAAGTCCAAAATTTAGACATGGGGGGGACCTACTGGGTGAGTTTCCTATAGGTATACTGAGTTGAGATCCACCAGCCGTTTGGTAAGATTGGGTCTAGTTTATGAGAAATCGGACTTTGAAGTTTGGTAATTTTCGTCAAGTTTGTCGCTTAAGTCTTCGAACGTTTAAATGCTAATAGGTCCTAAATCGTTCCAAATATCGCTTTACTGTCTTCGGCAAGTTTGTAGATATTTTAACGACCAACACATTTGCTTAAGACACCAATCCAAAAAAAATACATTTAAACTGTGTAATTGCGATATGTGCATTTTTGAGCGCAGCGCAACGTGGCGTATGAGTGTCAATTATATGAGTGTTAATTATAATTAAATGACACTCATACGCTACGTTGCGCTGCGCTCAAAAATGCACATATCGCAATTACACAGTTTGAATGTATTTTTTTTGGATTGGTGTCTTAAGCAAATGTGTTGGTCGTTAAAAGATCTACAAACTTGCCGAAGACAGTAAAGCGATATTTGGAACGATTTAGGACCTATTAGCATTTAACCGTTCGAAGACTTAAGCGACAAACTTGACGAAAATTACCAAACTTCAAAGTCGGATTTCTCATAAACTAGAGCCAATCTTACCAAACGGCTGGTGGATCTCAACTCAGGATACCTATAGGAAACTCACCCAGTAGGTCCCCCCCATGTCTAAATTTTTGAGAGCAAATTTCACGCACAGTGTAATTATTCCCAATAAGACATTTTTTACGTCGCCTATAACTATTATCATGTAATAAATATTTTTGAGTTGCATAAAAGAGTTATTATTATAAGTAACAAGTATATTTATATATATACACAATATATACACAAAAATATTATTTAAAACGAAATGCATTAATGTATTTAGGTTTTCAAAAAAAAAATAATAACAATAACAGCTGTAAACAAATGTCTATGAAAAACACAAATCTCACAGAAACAAAATTTTGTTTTGGTAATTCGCGTTACATGCGAAAAATATTGTTTTTATTTGTAAGAGTTGTAGAAAGAAATTTGTAGAAAGTATTTGTACAATTTGTATTTGCATAACTTTGTAAAATTTACTGTGAATGTGTGAAAATATATCAGTTGAAGTAACATTAAAAAGTTGTAAGGAAAACACACAATTCTAACTACAGTACTTTTCGCTTAAAGCGAACTTCGAGGGACTGGCAAAATGGTTCGTTTTAACCGAAAGTTCGCTTTAAACTGGTTCGTAACAAGCGAAAACATAAAGCGCGTACTTTTGAAATTGGTTCGTTTAAGGCGGAAGTTCGTTTTAAACGGATTCGTTATAAACGAAAAATACTGTACTTTAAAATTGATAAAAAACCAACCTTTAGCAGCGTTCACTCTTTTATAAATTTTAATATTTGACATTTTCTATGGCTTCACTAATTGTTGAAGGTATAATGAACGAAATTGTGATTCCATGTATCAATTCTATGGAAATGTAATTTCGTTTGACATCTATTCCACTGTGTTGAGTGTAATATCCCCACCAGTTCCGAAACATGGTTTTTCTGAAAATGGTTTTTCTGTTTTATGAGTACTTAAGTACCCAACCGACTGTAACGAGCTAACGCTGAATGTAGCAGAGTAAATAGTTATACAGCAACTGTCATAGTTCGGTCATGCCGTGTGAAATGAGGCCAGATTGGGTCATCCATGTAAATAAATTAAGTACGCAGGTTAATGTGAATCAAACAAAGCTCGGAAGGCCAAAAAGTACTGTTTTACCCATTCCCAAAAGTTAGTCATTTCAACAAACGTCACATTATTCACCATTTTCAAAGAACAAACACCAACATTTTGCCGCTGTAAATCTGCCGCCTCAAGCCTCGAATATATCCGACACTCAGCTCGCACCACTCTACACCACTCAAAAAAATATGTTCTCTTTCACCTCTAATCATGCAACAGAACGTAATGCAATATGCTCTCACTATGGTTTTTAATGCGTTTCTAGCATTTATTATCGTTTGTTTCCAGCGAAACGACTCGCTGTGGCCACTCATTTTTTACTATGGATGGTGTTCAGATGAAGTGGCTAAGCATATGTTGAGAGTGTTAGAAGCACTTAAAACATGCCACTCACTCACACATGGCAACAGAAATGTCCATATGTACATAAATAAGTACATTTGTTTCTCTGAGCGGCGGCATATAAAAAATGTTCAGGTGCACCAGTGCTGTGGCTTTGGCTTTGGCTATGGGCATGAGTCTGTGTTGGTTAGTGTGTGTGTTGGTGTGTAAACATGGCAAATAAATTAAATTGAAAGTAGCTACATTCATGTGTACCAGCCAACCTTTGGCATTTGCCCACTGTGCCTGCGCCCAGCTGAGCCAACGTCCAACCGCAAACGCAAATACACACAGACACTAACACACACACATACTCATACACATACACATACATGAGTAAGCAAAGTGAAAATGGTGCTACTAATATGGATGAATGTAGGTCGAATGGGGGAGGCGGCTGCTGCCCCCACACACACATTCACACACACGCACACCACAGCGCAGACAGAACCAGGCAGTCAGACGGACGGACGGACGGACGAACAGACAGACGAACAATCTAAGCGAACAGACAAATCGGCACGCTGACTGGCTGCCTGACAAATATGAAGTTGAGTTATTTTCGTGTGCTAAATAGGGACATGTGGCCTTCACTGTTGCTTTGTTGCTGCCGTCGTCGCTGTTGCCACAGACGAAAATTGAGGCCAACGCCAGCCCATGGAGAGACAAACCGAAACAAGCGAATGTCATTCTTGTCATAACGAAATGCGAAATGCTGAATGTGTTTTGGGCAATTAAGTGGTTGCGGCGCAGGAGTCGCGGACAGCGGGCACGGTCGCGCTTTGTTTGGAGGTGTGCGGAGAGAATTGATGACAGTGCCGAGTAGCATGTTTCAGCGGCTTTTGCGGACAGGGCTTGAATGTTTGATGCTGGGCAAAAAGATAATCGCGCATTTTTATCTGTTACGTGTAGCACAAAGACGCCGACAGAAGTCGACAGACAGCGAAGCTCAGCGAAGCATTTACTTACATTAACATTGCCAGCAAAGATGCAATGAAGCGAGAGCAGAAGTTAGAAATTCGCTGAAAATGTCAACGATATTTCAAACTTATAGATAGAAATATGGATAGAAATGCCTATAAATAATGATTTTTTGGAAAAAAGTGGAAAGTGATTTTGTTTGTCTGGTTTGTCCTGTTCCCCGGTGATTGGTAATTTCTTGAATGCTTGAGGGGGCAGTAAATGCACTGTTTTGTTAAACAGTGTGAGATGTCGCATTATTGTGGTAAACAAAGTTTTCACAGTTTCTTTTTTTTCCAATTTTCCAACAAACTTTTTCAGACTTTTGTTGGCTTACTTTAATGAATGAATGTGCACCTTCTGGATTCTATACCATTCACCATTTATCACCTGTTATTAAAGTTTCTTGTTATTTAAATTGCTAGGCTCAACATTTTCGAATTTGTTTAGTACATATCGGGCAAAGTGCCTCTTTTTGACCGTCATTCATAATTTTATGCATTGAGCAGACTTTTTGGTGTATAGCAGTTCAGTTTCGGTGCAAGGACCAAATTGAGGACACTCGATCATCGCTTGGTATGACAAGCAAAGCAAAGACACCTGGCGAGAACTTTAACGGTTGGCCATAACTCAGTAACGAGTTTTCATGGTCAGTTAAGTGAGAAGGCAGCAGTTCATATTGCAATATTCGTGACGCAGCCATGGCATTCGAGCACAACGTCAAAGCTTTTCCTGGGCCATTACTGTAGTTAAATTTTTTTCTTTGGCCAATATTTTCTAACTGGTCTTTCTGAGCTTTGCACTTCATAGCAAAATGTTCAAGGTGAAATCATTTCATTTCTCACTTGGAAATAAAGATCCTTTGCAGCAAACATTCAGCCTGAAATCTTTAAAAACCACTTGAAAAACCAGAGAGCTTGGAGTTTGGAATTCATGAACAATTTCCATTAGGAATAACTTAAAGAATTTCTTGCTGCATTGGTGATGAAATTTCTACTAACTTTACACATGTAAATACTTAGTATCTTAGTACTTAGTAGTATCTTTCTTATCTATTTTTGTTTTTAATTTCAAATGAAAACACTAAGAACTATTAAGAAATAAGAATTTCCTAGAACTGTTAACCCTTTCGCTATTTTGTTGCCATATGGCAACATGCTACTTTGTGGACGTCTGCATCCTCTATGGTTGCAAGAATACCTTTTTTTGTTGGTCTTTAGAATAGTTTGAAGTTTTAGGAAAAATACGAAACTAATAAACTGAATATTTAAGTTTAAAGAAGAGAAGTATACACGTTTTTTTAATGGTATATCTTGACACAGTAAAGAAAGAAGAAGCAGAAAAAATTAGAGAACTTTTTAATTTGACGTTTTCTTTCAATTTAGATACTTTTTTTTTAATTTTGGCTGAAATAAATGAAGAAATATTCAAATTTTCGTTATGCGTACAAATTTTTATGTTTAAGTAATTATTACAGCCACAACGATGTAGTTGCTCTCATAGAAAAACACTCTAAAATACAGGGTCCGAGTATAAAAATTAAAAAATGTCTTATGGAATGCTGCTAATATAACCACACAAAAGCCTAAAACGTAAAATTTTCAATTTTAACTTTCCCCAGTAAAATCCTGTAGCGAAAGGGTTAAGAAATAAGAATAACTTTTGGTGTTCTTCAAAAACTATTAAAACAGCGCCAACTTAACAAACTTTGGTCAGATCCCCTCATCTCAAGAGATCAGTTTTGTGATTTAATTCACGATTCGAATCAGGAAGATGACCGTTGTGCAGTCTAATGCCTCTAGACTATTTTTTGTGAGGTTAAGTCACTCGTCTGTTTCAATAAACTATCATCAATTGTAGCCATGAAAAACAATATATTACTTCTGTTGTTAGCAAAATACTAGAGGCTCAAAAATGTGGTTCAACATTGAACTTCTAGGGCGCATGGATCACTTACAACGTGGTCGTAGTCAACATTTACATGAAATAATCTTAAAAAAAGTAGATGGAAAGAGTTAATTCATAGACTCTAATACAAATATGAATTATAATTAAAAACAAATGCTTTAATAACACAATTTTTGGATCAATTACTTCGTCAGCCCTAAAACGTTCCACATCTGTTCCACTATTTCTCTGCGGTTTCGGAGCATTAGATGTCACATTTTTACTTGTTTTTGTGCTTAGACAGACATCAGACAGTATCATCACTCAGAATGGATATTTATGTTAGTTAAAATAAAAATTAATATGTATCTTGTTCAGGTATTTCTAGCACCCAAAGCTTGATTTTTGTCTCAACTACAACTTGCAGGCGAAAATTTTTACGCAAACTAGCTTCTGTCTGTTTCTTCCAATTGCTTTTAAGGGCTCGAAATGGCCCAACCTTACTTTGGGTGACAGCCTCAACTTTGATATAGCGAAAATATTTCGAGCTTATCTGACCAAACAAGCCTAAAAGAAAATGAAATTTTTACAACACTAATTTGCAGAAATTTGGTGATTAAATTCACTGTATTTTAGCGACATATTTGATATGAACGCAATGAAACTTGGCCTCTCGAACACCATCATACAGAGGCTTCAAGTCTTCGCCAACACAGCGTTGCCAGATACCTGAAATACTGAAATCCTAAATCTTAAAAAAAGCTGAAATTTCCTCCCTAAAATTTAAAAAATCTCCTACAATTTATTTATTTTTGTCATTATCGTATCAAATAAGGATTTAATAGGATTTAGTTTTTTTTATTCATTCCGCTTCAGCTTAACAACAACTTAACACAAACAAAACATATATAAAATGAGATTGGTATGAAATTCGCTTTAGAAAACTTTCTTTATTCATTGCATAAATTATGCACTTTGCAGCATACAAATTTGGTTAAATTAAATTAGAGATTATAACTTCCAATATTCAAGGCTTCTGTGCCACTAATGATGTCAAATGTATCACCATCAAAATCGCTTTTGTAAACTTCTTCATAAAATGTAAATCCCCTGAAGTTCCTTCTTAACAATTTTTTCTCCTAAAAATTCTTCTAAAAGGCCAAGAATCACCTATATCTAGGAGGATATTTCCTAATCTGGCAACACTGTATCGACAAGTGTTTGCGAATCATTTGCAGAAGATTATGGTCAAACAGGAAATCAGGAATGATTAGCTCGGAGATGAGCTCTCAAGAGTCCTTACACGAGCAGGTAAAGCAAAGAAGAGGGCGATGGATAAGAAAAATAACCATCCACAAACATCACAAGAATGGCTCTGGATTGGAAGCCCATGTGACCAGAAGTTGAAAACGAGCATCAACTACCTGGAGGAGGTCGGTTCTATGCGAATTAGTCGCTGTCAAGATCACAGATTGAAAAGTCATATTGAGGCCCAATGCTTCTAAATGAATAAGGTGACTCGCGTTGGCGAGACGGACATTGGTTATATTGGGACAACTACATAATGTGATATTAATGGGACATTACCCCTTAATTACGAAGCGAATTTTTAAAACTACGAAGGATTTAAAAATAACCGAAAAATCAATTAAAGTGCCTTATAGCATTAGGTGGCAAAACAATTAGCTACTTAAAAATCAATAAAAATCATTTGGTCTGCCTGGGGTGTCAACAATAAACTCAGATTTCCATTTAAAATATTAATTTGAACTCAACATCAGCCGACCGCCGCAGGAAGTAAACATTTAATTTTGGCCGCAAGCGGCTCACGGTGCAATTTCAACTCTCTACAATCGACCCAATAAACACTAATGAAAGGTTAATCGATTTTAATTAAATTAGAACGCAGCAACGAGCACACACTCCCAGTGCGCGCCACCACCCCGCGCCCACTGTGCACTATGACACAGAATCCTAATTTCTCAGCATTTGCCGCAGCGTAGCAAATGTTTTGTGCTGCGGCAAGTAATTCCCCAGCGCACGGCCGACGAATGGCGTAGGGAGGCGTTTGAATGCGAAAGTGAACTTCATCCCAGCGGACGACGAACGAAGCGCGTAGGCTGTGTGCTTCTTAATGCTCACAAACACACATGCATGCAGCGCCAACATCCCCCCCCCCCCGCCCACCGTTCAAGCGACAGTAACAACACAAAGGCGAAAAAGTCCGCAGCTCTTTGTTGCTGGCGTTGAAAGCCTCAAATGCTTTCCACACAATGTTCGCGCCCCTCTCGCTCGCTGCTGTTGCCGTTGTTGTTTTTGTTGTTGTTGTTGCGCTCAAGGATTAATGCGTCTTTGGCGCACAGCTGCTTTGTTGGCCCTCGTTCCGTGCAGCTGCAACAACGAAATAAACAATTAGAAAGTTGCCCGCACACCGAGAATGCATCGCAGCGCCGCCAGCTGTCAAATGATTTCGCGCGCGCCTGCATCACGCCAGGCGTCAACATGCTGTGGCATGCATGCTGGCTGCCGGGCAGGCGCCGCGACGCGACGTGCCAGAGTTGGCGGCAGAGCAAATGCGTTCAACCTGAAAGTGTGCCGCGCGAGCACGTTCCACCAGTTACACTTCTTTATGTTCCAGTGGGACGGGTGCTATGCGTTGGGCACACACAAGTTGCAACTAACGGCCACTAATTGTTACTGCCAGCCAACGAGCTGTTTAAGAGTTTTCCTACATTTAACTTTAGCCAGGCGCACTTTTAAATCCTTAAAACTAGTAAAAGTGAACTTTGTTAAGTGTGGAACTTCAAGTCCTTTGCATATACAAACTGGAAATATTTAGAGCTTTAATGCAGACAACTTTGAAAATTAAGAAAGCAATCTGGATTAGAGTACAAAATTTTAACAACCAATGGGACAATTTTATGATCATTTCTGTTGAAAAATTTGCTATCTACATACATAAAATTGTTTATGCTAACTGATTGACTGACTGACTGATCAATTCATCATCGCCCAGCCCACACCACTGAAGCTACAGGTGGCACAAAAGTCATCACCTTATCAGCAGATGCTATAACTTTTGCAAATGGCGGCAAAGCTAAATTTTGCTTTGACATCCATTCATTCATTCATAACCAAATTAGAGCCAAAGAATACCGGGTGACAACTTTTGCGCCACCCTTTACAAACATGATATAGGACTTAGGTCCACTTTAGAAAATGAACCTCCACTAAGACGGGATTTTTTTAAATACGGAGTCTAAAAGGGCAAAACATGAGTTAAGGTGTTGATGTGAAAATACAATCAATTTTTCGAAAATCAGAATTCAACGAGGTCAACAATGAGTTAACCCTTTCACTACAGGTTTTTACTGGGGAAAGTTAAAATTTTTAATTTTGCGATATACTATAGGCTTCTATGTGCTTATATTAGCAACATTCCATAAGAATTTTTTTAATTTTTATACTCGGACCCTGTATTTGAGAGTGTTTTTCTATGAGAGCAACCACATCGTTGTGGCTGTAATAATTACTTAAACATAAAACTTTTTACGCATAACGAAAATTTGAATATATCTTCATTTATTTCAGCCAAAATTAAAAAAAAGTATCTAAATTGAAAGAAAACGCCAAATTAAAAAGTTCTCTAATTTTTTCTGCTTCTTCTTCCTTTACTATGTCAAGATATACCATTAAAAAAACGTCTATACTTCTCTTCTGTTGACTTTAATATTCAGTTTATTAATTTCGTATTTTTCCTAAAACTTCAAATTACTCTAAAGACCAATAAAAAAATGTATTCTTACAGCCATAGAGGATGCAGACGTCCACAAAGTAGCATGTTGCCATATGGCAACAAAATAGCGAAAGGGTTAAAGCTACAAACATGACATTTGAACTTTAGGTCCACTTTAGAAAATGAACCTCCACTAATACGGGATTTTTTGAAATTCGGGCAAAAAGGACAAACCATGAGTTAAGGTGTTGTATGGAAAAACTTGATTTAATGGATGTGAAAATACTCTAAATCAAAAATAATTCGACATACATTTTTCTATTTTTTGAAAATTAAAATTCAACGAGGTCAACAATGGGTTAAGGTTCGTATACGGGAAGACTAGATTAAAAAAGAAAAATGTTAGATAAGAATAGATTAGATTAGATATGATTAGATTAGATTCGATTCGATTAGATTCGATTAGATTCGATTAGATTCAATTAGATTAGATTAGATTAGATTAGATTAGATTAGATTAGATTAGATTAGATTAGATTAGATTAGATTAGATTAGATTAGATTAGATTAGATTAGATTAGATTAGATTAGATTAGATTAGATTAGATTAGATTAGATTAGATTAGATTAGATTAGATTAGATTAGATTAGATTAGATTAGATTAGATTAGATTAGATTAGATTAGATTAGATTAGATTAGATTAGATTAGATTAGATTAGATTAGATTAGATTAGATTAGATTAGATTAGATTAGATTAGATTAGATTAGATTAGATTAGATTAGATTAGATTAGATTAGATTAGATTAGATTAGATTAGATTAGATTAGATTAGATTAGATTAGATTAGATTAGATTAGATTAGATTAGATTAGATTAGATTAGATTAGATTAGATTAGATTGGATTACATTACATTACATTACATTACATTCGATTTATTAGATTTTCTTTTTCTAGATTATATTAGATTAGCCTAAATTTTTATTGTTTTCTTATTATTTCTTTAACGATTAGATTATCATTATTTTTTTATTCTGCAATGAATCGTGTTTTATCCCCGATTTCTATTTTTGAAAAGACCATCTAATCTTTACTTTAAAACAAATAAATTAAGAATACATACTAAGAACAAAGATTTAAATACTACAAATGGAAAAGACTCATTTCATTGCCTCTTTCGAATTTTTCTATAGCCACATAGTATCTTCGGTGCTCAAGTTTTAATGCCGCTATAAATCTCACGTATCCTAGGACTGCCAGCTGAACCTGTCCACACAAACGTCAACGTGATATCTTCCAGAAGCTCAACGCGGTGCTTCATGAAAATGCTTCAAAATGAAATCTGTGCCCATTCCATAATAACAAAGCCGAATAAATGTTTTGCATTCAACAGACGACGTACATGGCCATTAAGATATGTAAATAAATAAATATAAATAAGCCACAAAATCGGTGGGTGGGCGGACGGGCGTTCGGTCGCCGGTCCGCGAAATTCATAGTCCGCGCATAAAAGCTCGTCATTCGTAGCCATCAAATGGCGCACAGATATGTCGTGCTTGACGGGCCATGTCGCATAGAACGTCGTCGTCTTCGTCGTCGTCGTCGTCGCTGTCAATGCGGCAGAAAGTTTGCTTGTGATCATCCACTTGGCATGCCAATCGGAAAATTTCCGATGCAACACTGCCAGCGACTAAACTTTACGACTAAGTGCTGCAAATTAAAAAAAAAAACACACAAACAACAACCAGAACAACAACAACGACTGCGCAAAACGACAGCGAAGGCGATTATGAAAATGGAGCGCCGAGAATTTTATTGCCACAATCACACCCACCAACCACCGACCGACCGACCGCACCCACAGCCACATTAGACACACAAGCGAAAAGGACGAGCGAAAAAGCAAAGCAAAGACGCAGCAAAACAAGACAACAGCTGAAGAAATAAAAAGAAATTTACGGTGGAACGGCGGCTGCGTCCACCTGCCAGCCGCCGTCGCCCCGGCGCAGCCCACTTGCGTTGATTGCAGAGCAAACATTGACAGCATCGGAGGATGGCGACGAAAGTTTTCAATTTCAATATTAAAGGCGAGTGGGAGAAAAGTGGGAGAAAAGTAAAAGCAAAGCAGAAAATCCTGCAGGCAGCAAGAACAACAACGAAAGCCACAAAAACGTTGGCAACAATGTGAGTAGTTGTGGCGAGCGAGGCGAAAGAGGTAGCCGAGAGCGAGCGAGCGAATGGCTTAGGATGCGTTGAAGGAACGACGAGGCCCACGTAACGACTCACTTACAGGCGACCACAAGCTAACATCAAATTATGCCATTAAATTCCATTTTCAATTAGCCCGCCTCGGTGTACGGCACAGCAACAAAAGCGCCCGCACACGACCCCAGACAACACTTGCAACGGCCGCTTTGTCTTCGCCTGCGTCTCATTCGCCAGCCAGACGCCCGGCCAGCCGCCTTGTCGAAGTGGAGCCGAGGCCGAGTGCAGCACAACTCCTGCCGCAGGATGTGGCGACATTGGCAGCAGCGCAAACAGGCGGCGACGGCAGCGTAAAAAAACGTGAACGCCGCACAAAAGGAAGCGGCACAAAATAACCCGAGAAAAAGCCCGAACGGAAGTGAATGAGCAAACGAAAAGGCAAATGAGCGAAGAAGCACTTTACGGTCGACAATTAGTCGCGGCGGCAGGCGGCTGGGCTGTGATGGTGATGGCACAAAAGGAAGCGGCACAAAATAACCCGAGAAAAAGCCCGAACGGAAGTGAATGAGCAAACGAAAAGGCAAATGAACGAAGAAGCACTTTACGGTCGACAATTAGTCGCGGCGGCAGGCGGCTGGGCTGTGATGGTGATGGCTGCCGCAGCGGCGGTGGCGCTCGACGCAGGGGCGGGCCGACAGCAGGTGGAGGCCGCTTTTAATTAAGGCAACAAAAAGATAACATAATGACTGTAAAAACACTGAAAAACAGTAAAAACAAATTGCCCGCACACACACACACAACAACAACGCCGCTACAATCGCAACTCAATGCAGGCGGCGCGCACATGCAACGGCACACGAGTGTGAACGCCGGGGCGTGGCGAAGGGAAGATCTGCGCGAACGTTTAGTGCCTTATTGGATTAAGCGTTTGACGCCGGCTCTAAGCCATTTTTAATTGAAACCCGTTAACATGCCGGAATCAATTTCATTCGAGCGGCAGCGACAGCGGCAACGTCCGCGCCCATGGTTCGATTTATTTATTGTACTTGTTGCTTTTGCATTAAACACAGCAAAGTGTTATAGAAAACGGCTCTCTATGTGTGCAGATATCTGTGTAGATACACATGTGTGTGTGAGTGGGCATTCGATTTCATAAAAGTGGCAGTTGAACGTTTTTTCTAGAGACCACTTCGTTTATAACAAAAAAAGTCAAATATTGGTGGAAATTATAAAACACAAAATTCAATGCAACCATAAACAGTAAACAACAAATAACAGCAAATGTAGGTGCACACAGAAGTATAACAAAATGAAGCCAAATCAAATACAATAAAAAAACAATAGCAAACAATTAAGATAAAAAATTTTTGTAATGCAATGAAAAATTGTGACAAAAAAATTAAATATTACAAAATTAAATAATAAAAACCAAAATTGACAATACATTAAAATATAATTTCAATGATAAACATTATAAATCGTATTGTTTTAATCGCATTGCAAATTGGTGTATGGACTCATGTGTGTATATGAAATATTATTATTAAGTTTTATTATTATTTTATTATTTTATTATTTTTTTATTATATTATTAAGTTTTTTCATTTCAAATTCAATTTTTTTTATTTCAAATTCAAGTTTTTTCATTTCAAATTCAAGTTTTTTTATTTCAAGTTCAAGTTTTTTCATTTCAAATTCATATATTTTCATTTCAAATTCAATTTTTTTCATTTCAAATTCAATTTTCATTTTAAAGTGAAAAAACTAAGTATTTTTAAGAAAAATGATAGAGTAGGCTTTAAGTTTAAAAATTTCTCGCTATTATTTTGTTGAAAAAATTTTGTCTGTATTTGATATTATTCGATTCATAAACAACGGCAAAAAAATATGAATACGGAATTAAACAACGAAATTGAAAGCACTTCATCCAGAGATTCAAGTCCTGTTATTCGTCCCAATAGACGTAATTATCAGCGCATTCACCCACCAGTAGAATCATCTGATGATAGCAACGCTGGATCTTCATCTAACTTGGTTGTTCGTGCTAGCGGATATCATAGACAACCATACTGTAAAACTAGCATAGACAAAAAGCAGATATTGATAAAATGCTATGAAGAAGGAAAAACCATCATCGAGGCAAGTGAAATAGCTGGAATTAAGAAAAATACCGCCATGTCGACAATAAATAGGTACAAAAAAGATGGCATGAAAATTGTTGAAAGATGTCGTGGTGGTACAAGAAGCATTAAATTGACTGATGCAATATTAAATGAAATTGAAAAATTAATAGAAGAAAATCCATGTTTTACATTAAAACAAATAAAAACGAAGATATTTGAAACCAAAAACGTCAGTCTGTGCTCAACGACTATTTTTAATGCATTGAAAACCTTAAGAATAACATTAAAAACGGCTACAATCAATTTGGACCGCATGAATAGTATAAACACGATTGAACTACGTAAAGCATATGCCGTTAATTTTTCGCAGAATGCACCACAGACACGGGAAAAAATAGTTTTTATAGATGAATCCGGTTTCAACTGCCATCTTCGCAGAACCAAGGCAAGATCAAAAATAAATACTGCTGCTCATGTAATGGTACCAACTGTCAGAGGACGAAATGTTTCCCTCATAGCGGCTATGAACTTAAATGGTATTATATATAGCAAAATAATAGCAAACACATCCGTGAATTCAAATATTTTCATAACATTTCTTGATGAATTACTTGACAAACTGGCTGCTGAGAACATCACAGGGGCATGGCTAGTTTTAGATAATTGTACCATCCACAAAACCCGTGAAGTACATGAAAAAATTAGTGAAACAACTCACACTATCGTTTTTCTTTCTCCATACTCGCCGATGTTAAATCCAATTGAAAAGGTTTTCTCAAAGGTCAAATTTTCAGCGAGAAGTTTGTTGGCAGATCCACAAAATAATATCAATTTAGAAACTGTAATCCAAACATCAGTGGCAACAGTTACCCCGAACGATTGCAACAATTATTATCTGGATATGTCAATGAAATTGCCTTTGGCAGCAGTTGGACAACCACTACATTAAATATTATATATTTTATATAGTTATGAATTTCAATTTTTGTAATTTTTTTCTATAGCCAGTTTAACAATATTATATTTGTTTTGATACTTGTGTAGTTTCTTCAGTTTTAAATATTCGAATTGAATTTGAAATGAAAAAAATTGAATTTGATATGAAAAAAAATGAATTTGAAATGTAAAAACTTGAATTTGAAATAAAAAAAAATGAATTTGAAATGAAAAAACTTGAATTTGAAATAAAAAAAATTGAATTTGAAATGAAAAAACTTTAATTTGAAGTGAAAACCCTATAATTTGTTCACAAATAGCTTTTTTCATTCAAAATTTTGTACAAAAAAAATTTTTTTTAGGATTCATTTGGTTTACAAACTCAGGTGAAATCAATGGAGCAAGTCTTAACCCATTGCTGCCTAATAGGTAAAATTTTACCCATGAAAATTGATTTAAAAAAAAAATCACAAAAAAGTCAATGTTTAAGATCTCTCAAAACCATTGACAGGGATAGTTAGGGTAAAGATGGAACTACCTTAACCTAGTTAAGGTCACCCTAAAATTTCGCCAACTAGCTAGAGTTACCAGACTCCAAAAATCGTGAATTTTCCGGAGGTGGAAAATGTGGCGAAACGTAGTGGCCCTAGAAACTCAAAAAAATCTGCTAACTCACCTGTAAAAAATA
Organism: Melieria picta; assembly: GCA_964056695.1. NCBI lineage: Eukaryota > Metazoa > Arthropoda > Insecta > Diptera > Ulidiidae > Melieria > Melieria picta. The sequence goes on from OZ057399.1 coordinate 17,408,147, forward strand.
CAACTTTTGTTCACGTGTTTAGCTGATCACTTCACAAAGTATGGAGAAAAGCTACCATTGCTGCGTAATGGGTACAAAATACCTAATGAATATCTCAGCAACGTGCAGAGATAGAAAGCTGAAGCTTTCTGATCATTTTGGGTCACTTCTAGGTCGTGTATGAAATGTTATCAAAATCGTATGGGCGGAACTGGTACCCGGCAGCAATGGGTTAAGGGGGTAGTCAGGTAGAATCGACCATGTTTTAAGTAATTTTTTTTCATACAAATTTTTATTCCACATTAAAAATTTTTTTATATGTTATTGTACATAGTTCTGAGTACTGAATCGTTTATTTCCGGGGGAGATATGGGCGACCGGAAGACGCCATTTTGAAATCTGGCTGACACGATTTCTCCATTTTGGATGATCTGAAACATACCAAACAAATTTCATTTTAAAGTACAAATGAATGGCTCTCGTTTGACCTATAACTGTAAAAAATATTAATAAATAAACATTTAGTGCAATTGTAAAGTTTTTCCTCTTTTTTTGCTTGTTTTTTGTTAATAATTGTGTCATAACGTTGTTACATAGAAATGGGCAATAATGATCGTAGTTCACGCGATAGCCAAACCTTTTCTGAAAATTAAAAAAAAAAGTTTAAGCAAATCGGTGCAGTAGATCGGCCGTAATCGTGTCAGCCAGCTCAAAAAATACTGTTTCACTTCACGCGCCAGGTGTGCGATTCGAGCGCGCGAGCCCTTACAGCTAATCTCATTTTCAATCGCTTCCGGTAAAGGAAGGTTTCTACATGATTCCTAAGGGTTTAAATAGACCAAAACTGCAAAGAAAAAATTTTCGATTTTTTGAAAAAAAATCTACCTGACTACCCCCTTAAATCGAAATTAAAAACAAAAACGGACGCTAGAGGTGGTTTTTGAGTATAGTATTAAAGAGCACGGCTTAGACTTCAATTGTAAAACAACCCTGACCCAAGATAAATGTAATTGGATAACGAAGCCTAAACGGTTCCCGGCTTAAACCGCAGAACTCTCAGATGACTGGACATGAAGAGGCATGAAACCTACGCATGCACTAAGCCCAGCTCATCTTTGTCAAAAAGAAAGTTATAGACTGTTCTTAGAAGAAAACAATCAAATTGTGTACATGGCTAACCAGCTTTGTAAAGCACATTGAGTAACCATTCACAAAAGAAAGAATGAATTATGGATCATCAATCACAGGGATCTACGAGTACTTGATGATGATTACAGCCCACTTCTAGAGGGCGCAATAGGTGGTTCGCTTAAGTAAACTCTCCGACTATGCAACAGAAAATGGCTTCAGCCAGTAAAAATCTAATTTGTTAATGGATGTTGTTCCATCAGTATCTGTGAAGATTATCATCTTCTGTACAAAACCTTGTAAATAATATATTAATACAACTTTTCGTTGCTAACTAAATAATTTGTTGGACGCTGAAAGGACACGCGCTGCCATATCCACGCACACAGACTCACATTGTGCAACTTGAATCTGTCAAGAACGCACATTGTTGTTGTTGTTGCCGCACGCTTGTTCAGCCTCATGGCACATCCAATCCAAATTGAAAGGGAAATCAAACGCATGCAACTTGGGCACAACCCGTTTTTGTTAACCTTGCCAAGAATTTTGTTATTAATTTTTATGTTAAGATGTTGTAAGCGTTGCAGCCAACGTTGCGCGAATCCTTGAAGTGTACGAAACACGACAGCGAGTGCAGCGAAATGAGTTTTCAGCAGCAACAAAACCAACAAAACGGTTTGCATGCTTCATTTCATGCTAAAGCGTCGCCGCACCCAGCCGCGGCCTTTGCAACGCTGCATCGAACGGCTCAGGCGTCCTTGAACGCTTTGTGCCAACATGGCGCTTTTTCATGTTTTCTTGTTTTGATTTTTTTTACGCGCAGCTGTTGTTGTCTAGCTGGTGTGCATGTGTGTGTGTGTGTGGAAGCCCATTTGGCGAAACATTAAAAGCGAACACGCAATTCGAACAGCACCCGCGCCTAGCGCCTAAAAGCAATGAAACGAACACAGCCCAGTTCCGTAATCGCGAACACATGACACACACACAGCCACACAGAGTCACACACACACAGACACAAAAGCATGTTTGCATATAGTATAACTAATTGTAAGTGGATCAAATTTGCTGTTATTGCATAAAAATAGCAAATGAAAAAACAAAACACAACGCAACGCAACTCAACTCAACGAAAGTCGACTAAGCAATGGCGCAGCGAACAAGCAATAAACATGGCCGCCTTCCAGCCTGCCCGTCAGCGTGCACCCACGCGCGCCTGTTCAGAGCTGCATTTATGAAAAACTAATATAATCCGCTCGAAAGTGGCACAATCGGCGCATCGGGGCTCGCTACAGTCGCTATCGATTTTCTCGGCACAGCAGTTTTTGGAGCATCATTTTCGCTCGTTCTGCAAATGAAATTCGGCAATGACAAGTCAAATGGACCAATAATCTCTGTTCTCGGTGCGGCAAAAAGGTATATCGACTGTTGAAGGGGAAGGAAAATTAAATAGGCTGAAAGTGTGAATTTCGTTGTGCGATTGAAGTAAACGAAGGCGTTGTGCAACTGGTAGCATTTCGTGTATATTTTAGATATTTATTATAAAACTTTTTCGTAAAATTTTGTTTTGCTATGGCAGTTTAATACAAATTCATTAATTTGACTAAAAAATAAACTTCCGCAAATTTAAGATCTCTCAGGAGTTTGATTTTGGTAATATTTCATGCATGAAACAATAGAATAGAATTTGTTTTAAAAACTTCAGATCACACAATTTTTGATCCCAGTGAAGAGACTTAAATCTACAAGTTTGTCATGAAAACAGATCAACAGTCATCAGAATAAAAGACAAAAGATGAACCAGAATTGAAAAAACAGCATCAAAATCGCTCAAAAGTCAAAGTGACGCATAATTTTCTTCAATATTTGTAGTTTAGTGCATCATGAACTCATTATACTGTGCAACAGTACTTTTGACCCATCAAAAAAATTATTATATAGGCGTAAAACTAGAGGTCATTCTTAGTAAAATAGCATACTCAGTTTTTCATTTTCTGATCCAATGTTCTTTTAAAAGGATTTAAACATTTTTAACGACGTACAAAATTCAGAAACTTGTTGCTTTTTAACTAAATTTTCTATTTTGAATTTTTAGCACAAAAATATATCAGTATGTAATATGTAGTAAAATACTCCAAAATTATTTTTCTGTCTAGTTTTATAGACAAAAATTGAAAGCGTATTCCAAACTCTATTCTAAATTCTTGCTTATGCATGTAAATTTAGTTTTTTTTATAATTGTAAACCAATAAAGATGGAACAATAAAATTTTGAGGTATTATACCGAGACCGAGACCATAACGTATATTTTTTCCAAAATGATTCGTTAAGAAAACTTCAAGGATATCGAAGGATACATATTTTAAAGGACCTTACTGACATATTTTTTTGCTGAAAGCTTGAAATAGAAAATTTTGTGAAAAGACGAAAATTTTCCTCTTTCATTTGGTGCCCATTGCTTGATCATTGCACAACCACAGGTATTGAAAAAACTGAAATGTGGGGAAAACGCAAAATTCAGCAAATTCTAAGCACCGACAGCAACATTGTGTAAAAATAACTAGAAAAAACCTGAAAAAATACACAATTTACAGCTTCAGATAAACGTGCCTGGTTAGATTTGTAAAAGACCACATGGGTTGGACTGGAAAATGGCACAACGTAATTCTTTCGAATGAGAAAAAGTTTAATTTGGCTGGACTCGATGATTTTTTATTCGCTTAACCCCCAAGCATGAGCTCAAATTTTGGAGATGTGTCTTTCATGATATGAGATGGTTTTTCTTAACATGGAAAGCTGAAATTATACGAAAATGGACTCGAAAAAGTGTTGAACAACGTTCTTATTGACTATTTAGAAGAGAATGTTGTAATGAAAGCATCCACGACTCAAAGAAATTCAACGACTTTTTTACTTCCCATTCGATTCCACTACTTGGTTAGACAGCTAAAAGTTCGGACCTAAACCCAATTGAAAATATTTGGAGTATGATTGCGAGAGATGTTTATACAAATGGTAGTAGAATTGAAAAAGTAAATTTTGCAAGCATTTGGATTTGGACTTAAACACGCTTCGAAAATTAATTGGCATATTCACGGGCACGATTTTTCATACTATCATTAAGCGTAAAGGACGAACCGATTATTAAACACTGAAACCACAAATTTGTTTTATTATTCTTGCATTCTTTTTCATTGTATTTTAGTGCAATGCGACTAAGCAAATTTCGTTGCAAATTTCAAATAAATCAACATAATTTCTCTACCTTTTTCAAATTTTAACTTGGTTTTTTTTATATTGCATTATAATTTTTTCATAATGTGAAAATATAAAAGATCCCTAAAGAAAGCATTTTTTTCGCGTATAATAAGATTGCAAGCTCCTCATTTACCCAATTCGAGGCTAGAGCTCCTATCTTCTCCCTCCAGGACGTTTTCCAAGCATTGCTCCCACTGCTACCTTTTCTCCTGAAAGTTTTCCGACTATCCTTCACTCTTTGGACCTCACGACAGAAAACTTGAAAATTATTAAAATTTTGCGGCTTAGCTAATTTTGTTACTGTCAAAGAAAATCCTTCCGAAAAACAAGTTTTGAAGAATTATAAGATGGAGATTTGAAAGAATAACTTATAGACTTTGAACGACGATACTACACCAACTTTCTAAATTTAAGACCAAAAATACAAAAATATCCATGAACTTCGAACACGGAAGATTTGACTGTGATTAATTTTTTCTTTTCTGGAATCTAAAATTGGTGCTCCAAGGAATCCTTTTGAAGTCGATTGAAGCCACATACAATCATAGTTCTAGAGCACAGGTACGCTACGAGTTACCGGAGATTGGAGAATTTCGGCTGATGTGACTCTAACTTTTTGGCAGTTGGGGCCTTCCCACTTTTATATTTAATAATTCGCGAAATGAACAAAAGTAAAAACTCCCAAATAACAAACGGACAAATAACTATGTGGATAGATACTTAGATATGCCAGAGGTTCTGTCAAGAAACTCCTCTGAATATTCGAAGGTCGAATATTCGGAGAATTTCTTGGCAGACCCTCTTCAAGCACTCTGAGTCCAAGTGGTTAATTGCACTCGAGCTGCCAGAACTGGGAAGAGCGAAAGGAAAACTAGGAGGCAGAAAAAAAATCATAAAAAAATAACAACAAATTTACCAAGGAAAACGAAAAACCCCCACATATTGTAAAAACATCAAATCGCAGTCATGGCCAACACCTAACAACAATCGCCACAAGCGCCTATTTTGCTCAGGGGAAAACATTGCGAACGACTTGAATCTCACGTCCTACCAGCCGATGGCAGCGATAATGTCACGTAACATGGCGTCAGAGCGAGTCGCACTGGGCAAAGCGGCAAATACGCTCGAATTATTTTAATTGCTGAGTCAACAATTGTTTCGTGCGACGGTCATTCGCCGGCAATTTCGAATGTAAACATCGACTAATGTACTGGCGATATTTGAGCTGGCACCGTTGACAACGGGCGGCTTCGCCCAACGACAAAAATTTTCACTGGCCCGAATACACAAATTTCAATTTCATTCAGGAAAAAACAAACAACGAGCTTATTTCTCACACCGCCTCTGTCGTTTGCACATTTTAAATCGCGCCCACTCGCGCCGCTAACAAAAGCAAAAAACAGTAAAAAAAAAACTGCGACAACTGTCAACGTTCCCAGGCGGAAAACGCTCCTACTGCGACAAGAAAAGCGAATGCTCGCTAAGAGACTTTATTTTTTTCACCATCGGCCATTCGGCGAAGACGACAGCAGCCCAGCCATTCGGTTGGCCCGCAAATCAAACCGTACACACAGTCAGACGTGCGAGATTTCCGACCGGTCTGCGCTACGTGTCCACGTGCCGCATGTGTGCGTGCGTGTGCGTGTGTGTGTGTGTGAGTAGAGTGTGTTTGCTTTGTCGCAGAATGACAACAGCATAATTAGGCCGCCGCGGTGTTGTGTGACCTTTCTCCGCCTGCCACGTTACTATTGACAGTGGCGAAAATAAAAACGTCAAATGCCAAAGTGAACAATGGCCGGGCAGGAAACAGGAAATTTGCATATTGTTGTAGCGGTGGCCGCCAACAGCAGCCGTCAGCAGTTCGTAGTCAGCGGCGACGGCGCGGAACTAGCAGCGGCAATGTGTGCGCCGCGCAACGGCGGTCGTTAATGTGTCAAGGCATTGCCTTCTGACGATTTTGCTTTCTTCCTGCACTATTCTTCTTCTTCCTTTTTCAATGCCCTGCACTAAACTATTGGGTATACTTATATATGGTACACTTTGAGCAGCAATTCATGGTTCATATGTTTATGTATAAAGTTCTATAAGAATAACTACGAAAGTCAATTTAGCTTTGTCCGTCCAGCTGTCTGTCCGTCCGTGTTTAATTCAAACAACTAGTTGGCGCTATTGCGACTAAAAATAATGAAGTGCGATATGGACAACAACAGATGTTTTAACTAAGAACTGATACCCATATGGGTGTGAACCGCCTACTTTTTTTAAGCAGAGTTGCCATAAAAGAGTAAATTAGGAAATCAGAAAATATTATTATTAACCAAAAAAGTCTTTTAGTTTGTGCATATTTACAACTGAAGAAGAAACAGAATTCGAATAGTAGATGTGACTGGTTTAACCCATTGTACACCACATCAACCTATGTAGTTTGTTTCATCATAAAACATTTTGTAGGACTCTCTATAGGAAACTCTCAGGTCGGGTTGCCATATGAAACTAATTCACCAAAAACAATTTTTACAATTTTTTTTTTAAATATCGAATAGTTTACGGAGGTTTACAACTAAATATATTCCCTAAATAATTTACTTGTAATTCACTAAATAAGATTTGTTACTACCAAAAATATATATATAGTGTAAAAAACCCTTTCAACACGTTTTGGACCACAATAACTGTCTTTATTTCAACAATAAATTCACAAAATAATTTAAAATGTTACTAAATTAATCACGAAATAAAATTAACAACAAAAATGGATCTTAACCCATTATGGATCACATTAATCCACTTTTTCAACATTAATTCACAAAATAATTCACAAACTTACGAAGTATTTAATTTATGAAATAAAGTTAAAAAAAGAATCGATAAAATGTTGATGATACCAAAAATAATCGATTTGACAACCCCACTTAACCTATTATGGATCACATTAATTCACCAAATTAATCACAAATTCAAAGTCATTTGAGAAATAAAGTTAACAACACTAATCGATAAAGTGTTGATGATGCCTCTGAGAGTAAAAATTGCTTATGAAAAAGCTCCCAACCTGCCGTTCGGAACCGGCATAAAACTGTAGGTCCCTTCCACCCGCGTACAAATTCACACGCACAACACGGGTGGTTGCGGGAAGCTAGGCCTTAGTCTCGCGTAAGCGGGCTGTCGTGCCAGTCAATTATTATTAATTAATGCTATTATAAAAATAATCGATTAATTGATTAGATTAGTGAATGCTTACGACTGTGAATGGCTGTTGCAAACCTTCTTATCCCAATATGGATTACATTTATCCTCTTTTTTCAACAATAATTCACAAAATAATTCACAAATGCAGAAGGTACTTAATAAAATATAATATAAATATAAAATACTTAATAATATAAATATATAATAAAGTTAACAAAACAAATGTTGATAAAATGTTGATGATACCAAAAATAATCGATTCGTTTATGTATGTTTACGATTGTAAATGGGTGTAACAACCCCTCTGAACTTAATTATGCATCACATTAATCCCTTAACATGAAACATTAATTCACGAAATAATTCACAAATTCACGAAGTCACTCACGAAAAAATTAACAACAACATTAATCGATAAAATGTTGATGATAGCAAAAATCATCGATTAACTGATTCGATTAGTGCATTTTTACTACTATAAATGGGTGTAACAACCCCTCTTAGCCCATTATGGATCACATTAATTCACTTTAGTTTAACAATAAATCACAAATTCCCAAAGTAATTAATGAAATAAAATAAAATAAAATAAAATAAAATAAAATAAAATAAAATAAAATAAAATAAACAACAAAATTAATCAATAAGTATGTATAGATGTTTACAAATTCTTATCTCATTGGTGTCTGAATAGACATTTTTTTAAGATAAATAAGATTTAAAATAAAATAAAATAAAATAAAATAAAATAAAATAAAATAAAATAAAATAAAATAAAATAAAATAAAATAAAATATAATGAAATAAAATAAAATAAAATAAAATAAAATAAAATAAAATAAAATAAAATAAAATACAATAAAATACAATAAAATAAAATAAAATAAAATAAAATAAAATAAAATAAAATAAAATAAAATAAAATAAAATAAACAACAAAATTAATCAATTAGTATAGATGTTTACAAATTCTTAACTCATTGGTGTCTGAATAGAAAATTTTTTAAGATTTTGTTAGTGACTTTTCATGGCTTCTGTCTAGGATTTATTATGCAATATTTTTCATATAATTTTTTATTTATCTTTTACAACCTAACCGTCGTAAAGACCTTCGTCGTTATAGACCTTCTATACAAAGAATTTCTTCTTATTACGAATTGATTTCAGATACACAGCGTTCTACTTTTAGTATTTTTTCATCTCCATATAGCAAATTATTTTCAAATGGTTTTTTAGATATTTTTGTTTTTAATAAAACATAAAAAATTACATAGAAAATTACATAAAAAATTAATGGTCATCACTGCTTTAGACGGAAATGGACAACTCGAGACTCATCATTATCTGACATCTTGGATCGTTTTGTGATACAACAATGGGCCCAACTCAATCTAATTCCCAATAATTGTCTTAATTAAATAATTTCTTAAACATAATGCTTTCCTTAAGTTATTAGTAAAAGTTTCAACTTCAATTAAGTTTTTGTAACACATACTCATAGATGTAGGGAATATATAAGTCAGTCAAAACCGACAGAAAAACACTCTTACTTGTTGTTACTTCATTTTCCTCCGGTTGTTTTGCTTTATGTTTGAGTGTGCCACATAGTGTTGCTGTCAGACCGAACACAGCTGTACGGCTGCGAGACAGCATCCTCTCGGAAGCCAAACTGAACTGGATTCAACTCAGCGGCCGCCGCACAATTCACGCTGGCAGTTGCGACGCTTCGTGTGTGTGCAAAGTTGGAGGACTTTTGTTTACAGAGTGCCCGAGCCGGACGAGCGTGCGGGCCGTGTGACGGTCGCGCAACATCACCACCGACATCCCAACCAACCAACCACCCAGCGGGCCATCCATCCATTTGTCTGCTTGTGCCATTCGTTGTGCTGAATTGGAGCGAAACGCCCTGGAAAAACTTACCAAATTGTATTTATTGTTGTCATTCAGTGTGCTGCGACTGCGGCTGCTGGTGCTCGTTGTTATTGTTGCTGTTGCTATTACTGGTGATTTTTTATTGTTGCCATTGTAGTTGTTGGTGCCGTTGTGTGACAAAATCAATTTGATCAAGTTGGCGCCAGTCTTTAACTTTGCCAACTTGCCCGTTCGGTATTATCGGTGTTATAGTTGTTGTTATTGCTTTTATTAGATTGCATTGTATGTTTGCCTCGTGCGCAGCGTCAACGTATGTAAAATGCTTATGGCGATGTGAGCTTTGTCGTTGTCGTTGTTGTTATTGGCGCAATTTGAGTGCACTCGACACATTGAAAGCACAGCGAAATGTTTGAGGTGTGCTCTTGAATGTTGTCGTCCAAACTTTCGTCCGTCCCAGCTGTGAGTATCTGCAAAACACCGTTATGCGAACGAGTACTTAAATACGGTCTGTCTGCACCGCAACGAGACATCCAACGAGTGTGTGAGCCTCTTAAAAAACCTCTCGTCGTAAATCAAATTAATTATGTGTATCCAGCCGTTTAAGTGCCATCGAGACACACCATCGGCTGAGTGGCGAACATTTCAAGCACTCTGAAGGCTTTTTCGAAATGTCTGCGAAAAACGCCACACATGTCCAACTGTTTTATTCTTCTTCGTTTCGGCAAGCACTCAATCGATTGCGAGTTGAAAAATGGTTGAGTGTTTGTGGCTTGAACAACAAAGCAACAAAACAACTTGATAACAAATGATCGGGTTTATAGAGGGAGCTCTCCATTGTTGGTGTTGTTTGTATGTATTGTAACGAGGTGAAGAGAGCCACCCCGCCTTTGTAACAACTGATTTATTTACTTATTTATTTTTTTTATTATTTAATCATTTTAAAAACCTGCAGACAGTAGGTGCACAAAAGTCGTAAACACTTTAGAAATTCTACCTCATAAGCCCATTTTTTTTTTGGAAATAAATAAGTAAAGAGGAGATTGTTATGCATTAAAAAAATTGAAAAATATGCTTCTAAAATTTCAAAATTTGCATTTAAAATTTGAGAAATAGGCACAAAACAATGTGTATACATTCATGTATTGGTTTTCGGTTAACATAGTTTCGCTTAACACGACATTTTCCTGAACGTAAACTCTATGTTAAGCGAGGTCTACCTGTACTAACAAAATATAAACAAATCAACAAACATCAACCTGTACTAACAAAATATAAACAAATCAACAAACATTTGGGTTATTCACATCGAGCTTGTTCCTTTTAGTTCGAGTACTTGGTAGTAAAGAATCGAAGAATTGTTTTTGTAAAAGTATCGAACAAAAACAAAATACACGTACAAAACTACCGAGTACCGAACTAACAAAGTAACGAGCGCGGTGTGAATACCCCTAATAAATTTCTGGATTTTTAGTACTTAAATAGTTAGTTAGTTGATCGTTATTAACAATAATTGATTCAAATTAGAACATACAACTATGTCAAATGTCGTCAGCCGGAATTCTGACGACAAATTACTTTCAAATTTTAATTAATATAATTATTACTAATCAAACTCTGTAAGAAAAATGCTTCTATTCTATAATTCTTACATCTGTTGCACAATTCAATAAATTAATTATTTCTTATTCATTGAAGCAGTTTTTTCCCAAATACTATTTTCAAAATTCCCTTAAGACAATTTTGCATATGTTCGATTAAATTTATTTTCTTCATAAAACACTTAACCCCTGGTTTTGCCAGTTTAGACCCCGAATTTCTATGTATAGATTTGAATTGTTTGGGCGGTGCCACGCCTCTTTTATGCAATACATCTCACTTTGAGAGTTTTTGAGTTTTAGTATCGTATGACCAACAAACAGACATTCATTTTTATATTTTTACATAGATACATAGATATGCAAAAAAATGCCTTCAAAGCGAAACCAAAAAGCTATAATGTGCTTACAAATAAACATTTTATTACAAATATGCCAAAACATACATTTAAAGCAAAATATGCATTAATAACACTGTGCGTGAAATTTGCCCTCAAAAATTTAGACATGGGGGGACCTACTGGGTGAGTTTTCTATAGGTATACTGAGTTGAGATCCACCAGCCGTTTGGTAAGATTGGCTCTAGTTTATGAGAAATCCGACGATCCAACAAATTTGCTTAAGACACCAATCCAAAAAAAGTACATTTAAACTGTGTAATTGCGATATGTGCATTTTTGAGCGCAGCGCAACGTGGCACATATCGCAATTACACAGTTAAAATATCTACAAACTTGCCGAAGACAGTAATGCGATATTCGAAACGATTTAGGACTTACTTAAGCGACAAACTGGACTAACATGAGCAAACTTCAAAGTCGGATTTCTCATAAACTAGAGCCAATCTTACCAAACGGCTGGTGGATCTCAACTCAGTATACCTATAGGAAACTCACCCAGTAGGTCCCCCCCATGTCTAAATTTTGGACTTGCACAGTGTAATTGGATGCCATTTTTAAGAAAATTGTCTGATTCGGAAAGATATTTCATCCATTTTGTTGAGAACATTCCTAAAAACAAAATATGAATTTGCATGGAAATCCGCTCCCTATACATAAAATATCAAGTTTTTACTACTGATCTAAGGTTGATTTAGAAGTGTCACCTATTTGTTCCTCAGAAAAAACATCTTTTATGTTACTTATGCGTCCATCTTTTTCAATTCTTCCTACGAAAAATATTCCTTTTCTCATATGCGTCTACCTTTTTATTCCAGAATAAATTTTGCATTTTTTAATTGTTGGTTTTTTATCAATGTGTCCTACTTGTTAGTTTTACTTCGAACAAATGTGGTCCTTTTTATCCGTTGTCTGCTAAAGCCAACTTTTCATTACGTGATGTCAACTGTTCAGAGTCTATTTGGCTTCGTTAGAAGCTCAAACCGAAGATAATGCAGTTGTATTGTATTAGAGAATATAATTGTGTTGTATTATCTTTGCTTAAACTCAAACCTTAGCTTCTTCAGAGCTTAAACAGTTTTCTTAAGCAGTGAATATAAGTGCAACAAATTGTACATAGTATGACAATGCACAGTGATTCGACTACATACAACATACATACATACAACCGCGGGACAAAATTAGAAGGAGTGGTCTGTTCTTCATAAAATTTGGTATGCTAGTTAATCATGGAAATCTGAATTGAAATCTCCATTTTGTTTTTCTTAAACTGTTGTAGTTTGGCAATGCTTGAGACTTAAATTTGCGATTTTCGTCATTTTTGGTGAGCTATAGCAACGAGTGTGTTGGCTAGATTTTTCCGATTTTACATTTAATCGGTACGTCAACATTGATAATTGTAAAGAGTAACAGAAATTGTCTTAGGACTTAGTTTTGCAATAAAAACGATAATAATAGACGTATGTTTTGCTTTTTCGCAGTATTCTCAATTTTTCATGCTGATTGCATACTTTTAGGGATGAAAACAATAAATTTTGTCGATAAATAAATAACTTTTCAAATTGAATTATTTTCTGAGATCGGAGATATCGGAGGATGTAATTACATCATCCGACAAAGAAGGAATGCTTTTTAAAATTTAAAAAAATCCAGGAACATACTTTCACATACTTTTTAGATATTTTCCTTTAAGTTTTGCCAATTTTCAGATTTTTAATTTAGAAAAATATTTTGAATTAAAAGTGATGTAAAAGCCTCAGCTTTGCAAATTTTGAGCAAACATTAAAAGCGAAAATGGACACATAATTTCTTAATCTATATTGAGGGTTTCAGAAACTTCTTGGTAACCATGTATTTTTAAAATTTTTTTTACTCAATAGATTAAAAAACAGAAGATATGTGTTTACATTTTTTTGTGAAAAAAGTTTCAACTTTGAGCCGCTTTTGCACACACACTAACTAATTTTTTGCACCAATTTGCTGAAAGTGCTTTCTTCGGAACATTCATAACTACCTACCTAACAAAAACCTTAGCTCAAACCTTTACTATTCGCAACCTATTTCGCTCCGATGGAGCTCAAACTGCTTCTTGAAGCAGGGGAGATATGAATTCAACAATTTGTAGTATTACAATGGACCACATTGGACCCTTTGGGGACTACTGGGATAATACGTCCCACCAAGTTTTTGTTGTGAGCACTTTTTCAGAACTTTTATAATAAACTCAGACAAAACAATTCATTCAATTCTTGAACACATTGCTCATGAATTCTTCTTTGACGAAATGCCATAATTGAGGTTAATGTGCTTCGTAAAAAATTTGCTGGTCCTCCCACAGACTAAAATCATTCAAGTACCGTTTGAACAGTTATAAGTGGGCGACTTTGTAATGACGAAGATTTTGGTATTTTAAGCTTTTCGCCAAAAATTCTTAAATTGGCAATTGACATTTTGAATTTTCTGAAGTGGCAGACACTTGAGACAATTGTTGACCGCTTTAACACGGAGTACTTGTCACCCGCAACGAGCGACCACACGCAGGCGGGCCTCGAGATGGAAGTGTTTGCGTGATTATAATCGGTGGGCTTTTACTGCCGATGCGCCATGACGACTAATGCTAATGACAAAATGTGACAAGGAAAGCCATAAAAAAAAGGAAGCAATATGAAAATTGTTTAGTAAAAAAAGCTAATAAATTTGCGTTAAGGCAAGAAGGTAATTTTTAATTTTTATGCAAATTAAGCAATTTGTATGTTTTGTTTTGAATTTTTTTCTTCTGAAGTGCAGAAGTTAGTTGAATTCACAGGTTTCTTGCCAACTTTGTTTTAAGGTTATGAGTTGAACTTGTTTGCCATACGCACATAGCTGAGATGTTATCTATGCACATATGGGCAGTCAGTGGCGTAACCAAGGGGGGTTTGGGTGTTAAGCAATAATAATAACTTATCATTAATCAACGTTTTCCATCACTCTGCATGCTAAATTGCCCAACTAAGAAAGAAGGGCTCTTTGCATTTAGTTAAAATGCATAGCATACTTCAAGGAGCAGAAATGTGTTTTCATTGCAGTTTCAAATGTTCACTTTCTGAACAAAGTTTTATGAATTGTGCTAGTAAATACAGCAATAAATCAAAAGTTGTATTTGTTATTGAAACTTAATTTTCTTCCCATGTTCATCCATAGGTATGAAAATTACTTTATACAAAGTCTTAGACGCAATGGAAAAAGCAAAAATAACATTAACATTAGGACTGCAATTTTTTGAAGCAAAGTTTCTTAATTGAATTTATATAATTTCTGTATCTTCAACCAAAGCTGTTGAACCATTAAGCCGGCTATAAAGATTTGGTAGCTTGCAAAAAGTTTAGCAAACAGAACGAAAATTTGTATTACGTATACATATATAAAAAGTTAAGAATTTCAATGCAATATTGAATGGTGTAGCGCTGCACAGTAAAATGGTGATGATGAAAGCATACATCTCAAAAATAATAGCGTCAGAGCAATAAGCTGTCAAAGTTCGTACATCATTAATGAACAGCACCTGTCATAAATGTAATTTTTTCTTTTACTTTTTAAGTAGAAGTTTTGTGCATTAATTTATATATACTTTTCTGTCTTTTTAAATCGTAACGCTAGAAAAAGTGAAACTTTTTTCAAACTCTCCTTTAGCTTAGTTCTGGCCATGATAAAAAAATTAGGGTAGAGCCAATGCTTCTACTCAGCCACCATGTTGCGCATCTGAAAATCTCTTGAACATTTTTTAATACTGCAATCTATTACACCGTGCGACAGCATTTTTCACACCGGGAAGAATCCATAAGTGCCTAAAACTAGAGACCAAATATAGTAATACTGCGTACTCAGTTTTTCATTTCTACATCATTTGTCCTTTTAAAAGGACTTCAAAATTTTGAAGGGGATAAAAAATAAAAAAATATAAAAAATACTTAACCTCGTTAAAATATGGCGATATGTACATCAAATGAAAGAGGAAAATCTTAAGAATTTAAATAAAATGCATTTTTTATCTATTTGTAAAAAAAGGATATGAAAAAGGTCCTTTGCAAATTTTAATCCTTTATATCCTAGAAAATTTATATAGAATCTCTTTTCTTGAAAAGTAAGTATGTTAAATCCCCAAATCTCCCTGATCACGTGTCAAAATTTCATTACTCTAACTTTATTGGTTCGAAAGTTATTAAAAAAAGGCAGAAGCTGCAAGTCTAATGAAGTACAAAAATTCTAATTTATTTGCGTATCAGTATTTTAAATAATAAATAGATACAAAATCAATTAAGCGAGAATAATGAAATTTTGACACGTGATCAAGGAGATTTTGGGTTTTAACATACTTACTTTTCAAGAAAATTCGATGTAAATTTTCAAGGATATAAAGGATTAACATTTTCAAAGGACCTTTTTCATATCCTTTCTTTACAAATAGATAAAAAATCAGTTTTATTTCAATTTTTGAGCCTTTTCTCTTTCA
The DNA here is from genome assembly GCA_964056695.1 of Melieria picta. NCBI lineage: Eukaryota > Metazoa > Arthropoda > Insecta > Diptera > Ulidiidae > Melieria > Melieria picta. The sequence continues at coordinate 17,424,055 of OZ057399.1, forward strand.
TTTGATATACATATCGCCATATTCTAACGAGGTTAAGTATTTTTTATATTTTTTTTATTTTGTATCCCCTTCAAAATTTTGAAGTCCTTTTAAAAGCACAAAGGATGTAGAAATAAAAAACTGAGTACGTAGTATTACTACATTTGGCCTCTAGTTTCACGCCCATATGGATTTTTTCCGGTGTGAAAAATTTTTTTTATTTTTGTCGCACAGTGTTATCGGCTTTTGAATTCGCATTTGCATTTTTATACTTTCGCCCGAAATAAATAATTCACAGTGAAATGTCTATTCCGTGTTTATTTTAGAAAAGATAATAAAATTCTTAGAACCTTAAATAAATAATTTAATATTATATCGAAGTATCATCACAACTCAAGATTTTACGAATACGAAGAACATCAATTAAGACGTTTAGTGTCAACAAATTTGACAGCGGTTCTACGTTTATTTTTTGTATTATGGTCCTGGCTACGCTCCTGTTTCTAGCGCATACAAGCAGGTACATACATATATGTGTGCATTAGTGTTAGTTAAAAATATTAGACGTACCTTGAGATTTTGTTTGCTGTCTCAGAAGCGCGTGGCGCCTGTGGCGGGGAACGTGCGGCCGAACGTTCGGCGCTTTGTTGTGCGCCCACGCACGCGGCGTCGACTATTGACTGGCAGCAGTCGCTGTGGCTACTGTTGTTTTGTTGTTGTTATAATTTGCGTTGACGTCGTCCTCGTCCTACTCACACATGCCGACCGGCAACAGCGGACTCCGACCGAGCCCCAAGAACTGTGTCATTCAATTTTCTGCGCGCTTGTGCTGCTCGCTGCTCGGTTTGTTTCCTGCGCGCTTGTCTGCACTGACTTTTTGTTTATATAGTTGCAGCTGTATGGGTTTACGTTGGTGTGGGTTTGTGTTAACGTATACGTTCAAATGTATCCTTAAAGTTCGTTGTCCTTACATTCGCTCGCGTTGGTCGATGTGTTTGTGGCTGTGTGTGCGGGTTTTTTTATTTGTATGGGAAGTGGGTTTCAAGACTGCACCGGGCACTATCACGAACACGTTTGCACTCACACTGGCGCTGCTACTCGACGACGTAGCCGCAGACGCTGTCGCAGTCAACGTCGAAGGCGAAAGCGTCGCTGCTGTAACGTGTATCCAATACGGTTTGGCTTCTGAGCGCCGTCTGTGTGTGTGTGTGTGTGTGTGCGAATGTGTGTTGGCTCGCAAATCTCTGGCAATAAAAAACTCGAAGACGACAAAGCGACACACACACAAGCAACTTGCTCTCGCTTTTCCTTCTTTTTTTTCGTTTTGGGTTTCCGTTTTATTTTCCAGCAGCTAGTTTGCTTTATTTTATTTTGCTTTGCTTTGTTGTTCTACGTTATGTTATTTCATTTCTTCGACGCTTTCATTCACTTATTTCACTTCAATGTTGTTGCTTGGGCTCTCAATCTTGTTTTGCTTTTATTTTATTTTCTTTTTTTCAATTGTATTTTGAAGCAATATTCGCTGTTATTAGTTGCTTTCTGTTGCAGCGCTTCGTTCGCTGCTATTCACCGTGTACCGTTATTTATTTGCAACTGGCGCTCGGCACCACAGTTTTTACAACTTTCGCTTCACTGCAGCGTGACACTTCGAGTTGCTGGCGAGGACATTGTGAACGGAGCACATGGGCAACAACAACAACACCCAACTCATACACACGAAAATGTGGAAACAACACGTTCAGCAATGCACTTGTGCACAATTTTATGGCTGTCGAATGGAGGGCGGCGGGTGGTAAATGGCAACAATATATTTTTCACTTGGCACTGCTTTAGAACTCGAATATCTGTTGTTGTTGTTGTTGTTTTTATAGCTTCATTGCACTGTTTCGCCACTAGTGGAGTAGCTGAAAAAGTCACCGTGTTGTTGTGGTTTGATTTTTGTTTGCCTTGTCTACTCGTTCACGCACTCACGTAGTCGCGCAATTTCGCAGTCGCCTAACGAACCGTTAAATAAACCGACGGCAAACGCAACAAACAGCCCGCGGCCGTCGCGTACGAAAAACGCTGCCACAACTTCATTGTGTCCAATCACACCTGTCTGGCATCCAACACTCGCGCGCACCTGCCGCGCAAACCTCACCGCCAAGGCCGTCACAAATTCAATCGATGCGCTCCGAAGCGCCGCCACCGCGCACGGAGTCACCAGCAGCAACAGCAACAACACACAAACCTCAAAGCCCCAATACGCGTTTGCCAAATTTTACTTTGTGCGTCGACCAGCACAAGGGCGCCCAAAACGCGCAACGCCCCACACGGCAGCTACGTAACACTTTTTGTTATGAATCAAATTCTCAGCGGAACGCTGCCGTCGCTGCTGCACTATTTTCACATTACTTTCGCCTCACTCACAACGCTCACACACGCGCAGCCAACATGGCCAGGCGTTGTGCGTTTTGGTTGCTTTGCTTGCTGGCTGGTAGCCTGACTGGCTGACTGCTGATCTAACGGGCTCACTGGCTCACTTTTCCGCTCCACGTTATCTCGCCGTACATCACAGTTCGCGTCCTTCTTCTAACTAACGGCGCTCGCTTCCAACCAGCGACACCGTCCTGGGCGAGCAACGACAAAAGCTCCGTGCGCTGCGTTCGTCGCATAGCTGAATGCCAGCGCGAGCTTTCGCTTCGGCTCGCTCGCTCATTCACACACCCTGCGCGCCCGAACTCCTGCTCGCTGTTTGACTGGCTGGCTGCTCGTTGTTGTTGCTCGTCGTCGTCGTGCGCCTTCCTTTCTTCCATTCAGCCATCGTACGCATGTGTTGGAATTTACTTTGACTTTTCGTTTGACATTTGGCTGTGCACTTCCTGGCCGTCGCCGTTCTCGCCGTCTGTCGCCGCTGGCTCTGATTGACACACGTGCTGCGCGCTGCCGCTGCCGCTGCCGCTGCTGCTGTTGTTGCATGCAATTTTGAAAACAATCCCGCCTGCACCGCTCGCCGCACGGCCGACAACACATCCTCACGCCGCGAGCCCAACATATGACAGCTGTCAGTTGGCTTTTGGCGCACATGCGCACGGCCGACATTTTGTTTATGTTGTTCGGTGGCTCACTCGAGTTTGTGTTGTGCTGCCGCCGCCACCGCCACCGCTGCGAATGAACTTTGTCGATTTTCAGCGGGGGGATAATGTCAATTACGCCGCGAGTGGTGGATAGTTGTGCGCCTCGGCAGGCGAGTGTTGTGTCATTTGAAACGATTTCAAGAGCTCCATGCTTGAGGTAATAACTCCGGAAAGTTTGCACTCCTTTAAGGATCATTAAAAATGTTGCAGCAGGGATAACAAAATGAAATTGTGAACAAGTGAAATGAGATTAGAGCGAATGCTCGGCGCACGGTGCTCTGCAGTGTTGACGCATTCGGCGAGGACTGCTTTTTTCATGTAGCTTCAACAGGACCACTTACGACAGAAGCAACAACAAGTGCATGCTTTGGTGGAGAGGAGTAATCGGCTGTTTAGGGTAAGTCTGATGTCAAGTAGTCTGCAGTAGATTTGTAAGCATTCGAAATCTGTGAAAAGTCGTAGGCTATTTTAGAACTTGTTTTAGTATTTTATTTCTTATAAATACAACTTTTCCAAATCAAAACGAAATGTTTATATATAGATTTGTATATGTTTAACTGCGAGTATTTGATATAATGATATATTTGATAATTGATATAATAAATTTGACCTTGATTCTTATACCTAAAAAATTAAAAAAAAAAAAATATTTTCAGTGGCCTCTTCCACACTATATATGTATATACAATATCAGACTTCCGGTTAGCTTATCCTATTCAATCCCATACAAGACTCTAGACTCTCTTGGTTTTGCTATCTTTATAAACACAAAACAGTCTTACTTCTAGATTTACGTTACTTTTAAAATTCTGGGAATTAGGGTTAAGCTTCCGGTTAGGTTTTTAACTCAGATTTAAATTAACTCAGACTTCCGGTTAGATTTTAAAACTTAGGGGAACACTTCCTGTTAGCTTTTCGAAATTAAAAAATACACACAGAATTTCCGGTTGAGTTTTCCAGCTCAGATCAACAAAAACCCATACTTCCGGTCAAGTTTGGAATTAAGGTAACACAAAACCAGACCTCCAGTTAGATTTTCTCAATCAGGAAATCTTTAAACTTAACTTCCGGTCAAATTTTTCATATTAAAGAAATAAACAATTACACTTCGAGTTAGATTTTCATCTCAGATTTACATTAATTCACATTTCCGGTTCACTTTTTTAAACTTTGGTGAACACTTTCGGTTTGCTTTTCGAAATTAAGAAATACACAACAGAACTTCCGGTTGAGATTTTCGACTCTAATCAACATAAAACCAGTCTTCTGGTCAAGTCTGCCAAATAAGGTAACACAAAACTAGACTTCCGGTTAGATTTACTCAATCAGGAATACTTAAAACTTAACTTCCGGTTTAACTTCTCAATTAAGAAAACCTAAACTTTAACTTCCGGTCAAGTTTTTCATATTACAGAAGCAAACAACTAAGCTTCCGGTTAGATTTTTAACTCAGACTTATATTTATTCAGACATACGGATCACTATTAAAAATGTGGTCAGCAAAAAAACACACCCCTCGTTATCTTTTCCAAATTATAAAAGACACAACTAGACTTCGGGTACCCATTTCCAGTTAAGTACTAGTAATAATACTAGTAATAACGTAACACAAAACCAGACTTCCGGTTAGATTTGCTTAGTTAGCTAAAGAAATCAAAACCAGACTTCCTGTCAAGTTCAAATTTAAACTTCCGGTTAGATTTTTTGCTTAGAATATCAATAATTCTGACTTCCGGGCCACTCTTAAAAATTTTATGAACTCAAAACCAGACTTCCGGTGAGTATTTCTCAATCGAGATAACTCAAAACTGAACTTCCGGTTAGTTTTTTATATTATGAAACAAAAAACCTCAAACTTCCATTAAAATGTCCTGCTCGGACTTGAAAAAAAAAACTCTCGGTTAGCTTTCCCCAATTAAAATACAGTAAATCAGTCTTCCAGTTGAATTTTTCAAATAAAGTCCATGAAAACCCAACTTTTGGTTAGGTGTTTCAAATAAGATAACGCAAGACCAGACTTACGGTTTTAAATTAGAAGAACGCAAACCAGCGCTTGATTAGAGTAGGTTTTAATAAATAGATGAACATAAACAAAAATTTCAACAAGTCTTTTTTTTAATATGCTGAACACTTAACGGAACTAAAGAGGTTTCTTAAAAGGTTTCTTAAATTGGCTGGAAACCTAGCTTTTGTTTAGATTTTCCAAATAGATATTTCCAGTTATATGTATACTTCAAAGAAAGGCAAGGATCGATGTTTTGAAATCGTTTCATAGGCAATTAGTGTAAAGTTTGTTTTGTCTTGGATCCGTGTTGTTCTCATCTTTGGAGGACAAAAGGATTCTAAATAGCAACAACCTACTGAGAATCGCTAAAACTGTTATTGAAAATAGTTTCTAAAGTCTCTCTACTCTTTAATTTGAGATGTGAGATCCTTAGAGCTCGGCCAACCTAGCCTAACCTCACTTAGTTTAGTGTTTGATCTAAGAGGTGGAGTTAAATTTGTGAATTTGATTAGTGTCTGCCATATAACGAAACGTTTTTCTGTTGTTTAACTTAGCAAACATCAGATCAATGCTCTTCTTTAGTAATTAATAAACTTTTTAACTTCGTTCTGAAGATGAGAAGCTTAGGCGACAATATTTCGGAAAAAGAATTGATAACTAAGTGACTGGAAGCCATCAAGTTCCTACTTTCTATTCCATACATACTGCATATCTGATTCAAATTGAATCGGCAGCCTCCTGACTCATGACTTCTTTAATAACAATAATGGCATCATTTATTGTTATATCCGCCAAGTATTTGTCAATTTTAAACTTCATGCACAGCTCAATAGAAATCATTAATTGAAGTAACTGAAGTGAACACTAATTTTAACTTTTGAAACACTTCAAAAAACGATTTTTATAGCTTATTGCTTAGAATCCATTTTAGCATTTTATTCTATTCTACTCAACTAATCTGATATTGCATTCTATAATTTTTGCTTTAACGCTTCCGGGCGCAACAAATGTCTTTGTATAAATTCGCTACACTTTCGTTTTGAACAAACTCAACGCTTTGCCTTAAAACTGATAGCCTCTGAGGGCAGACTTATTCAAGAAATACACAAGAAATACAGAAAATTTAAGAAATACACAAATTCAGCTTTGTATTTTACATATTTCCACTATTTCCGTTTTCATTTCTGTTCGTTGCACAGACAACAATCGGTGACTCCAATATGCCTGCATCCCTAAGACTTCGCTGACAAACTTTTCAGTGCTTTCAACTTTTCTTTTTTTCTACTATTGAATCGAATAGCATTCGTGAATGATATAAATTCCTCAAGGCAATTTTTCCGGTTCTTACGCCGCATCGCTACTGATTTGATTTCAAAGTCAGCGATCAAATCAGCTGAAAGCATCATTAGTTATCACTACAGAGTTGAGGCAAAGAGGACACATTTCCTCGCCCCCGCCCCCCCCCCCCCCCTCCCAAGTCCAGCCTATGCACAGCGCTGCAGCTGAGGTTGCGCGCTTTTACCTTTCGCAAGTGCAGCAGTTGCTTAGCTATGGTTTAGTTCGACATTATTAATTGGCATTTGCAGCAATGAAGCTTCTTCCAACGACGACCGGAATGCAAAGCGCCCAAGTCGTCAATGCAAGAAAAAGTAACGAAATATGAAAAAATCAACTGCAATTTGATGAAAATAAATGCCAAACGGCGCATTAATCTCGACTTAAGACTGCCAAAACAATGAAGTGGAGTGGGATGAAGTGATGTGGAGTGGAGTCAAGTGCAGCCAATGCGCCACCAACTGCAGCGACAGTGCCTGGTATTGCAAATCTTTTATGCCCTACGCAGAAATGGTGCGGTACATAAAGTTTAAACTATAGTTTCAAAATTTTGATGGCAGATTTCGAAAGTTTGGACAATTTTGCGTTGGAAAACATTTTGGCGGAATTTTTTTTTACCACAAAGCAGTGGCGCACACAGTGGGGTTGGGAGGGTGCAAAGCTCCTCCAATACAAAAATTGCTGGCACAAAATATGGTTTCAAATGGTATTGGGTTCAAAAGTTGTACGCAAAGCCTCTCCCAAAATAAAATACTGTTCGCGGCACTGCACAGTGATTCGACTCCATACAACCGCGGGACAAAATTAGAAGGAGTGGTCCGTTCTTCATAAAATTTGGTGTACTAGTTAATCATGGTCTGCTGAATTGAAATCTCAATTTTGTTGTTCTTAAACTTTTGTAGTTTGGCAATGCCTTAGACTTAAATTTGCAATTTTGGTCATTTTTGGTGAGCTATAGCAACGAGTGTGTTGGCTAGATTTTTCAGATTTTACATTTAATCGGTAAAGTCAACATTGATAATTGCAAAGAATAACAGAAAATGTCTTAGGACCCTTTAGTTGTGCAATAAAAACGATAATATTAGACGTAAGTTTTGCTTTTTTGCAGATTTCTCAATTTTTGATGCTGATTGCATACTTTTAGGGATGAAAAAAATAAATTTGGTCGAAAAATAGGTGTTTAGAATATAGAATACCTCGATATAGAAATACCTTCGAAATTCTTCAATTAAACGAAATTGGTTCAATTAAATAGTAATCTCTATTGTAGACAATACACATATTCCAACACTTCCTACAATCTGGAAACACTTTTCAGCTTCTTATGCGAATTCTCCTTTATCGCCTCAATCCACTGAAAACGCTGTCCGCGAACTATTAACTGGAGTCGTTGGAATAGGAAAAGTTACAAGGAGTAAAGGGACTTGCGGAACAGTACAAGGGTTGATTTTGATCAAATAGACGCGTACACAATGAGATGTCGTAGTAAAGAGCCACGTTGTCTCTTCACAGTTCTGGCCTCTTCCAACGAACATTTTTCCTCAAACGATTTTGGCTCGTCTGAGAAGAGCTATTCTGATGATTGTTAATTAGTTGCGATGTCATATTCATTGACCCATATCCGTCACTGGTTATGATGAACATTTTGGCCCAAAGAAAGCATTTCTTTAGCGACATCAATCCGATGGTTTTTCTGAAAACAATTTGGATCAGAAGATACAACATTTCTACATTTTTCAACATGAGCAAATTCCGAAGAAACAAAGTCCTGGCAATAATTTCGCGCAAAATTAGAAGCTTTCATGTGGAAACTGTTCAGAAAAACCGTCTGTTTAAATCGGTTGGAACACAGTTGCTACTTTTTTGCTTTAAGGGGGGAACTACCTTTAGAGGCCGAAAAAAAGGTAATTTTTACAGTCGATTTACAGGGAAATGAAAACAGTTCTTTTCAAATCAATATAATATATATTTACAGTGATGTCTGAGGTAAAAAAAAAACATTTTTGTAAAAGTGAAAACAGAAATTTAACAAATTTTTCAATGATTCTGTAAGTCATATCGCCGCTGACATCGTAAATTGTGTAAGTGATGCTGGCCGCAATTTTAGTCTGAAATAAAAAAACCAAACATTTTCTTACTCGAGAGGGTTTTCTATCGTCGATGAACTAAAATTTTTACGAAATTCGAAAATTAACCCTCTAAAACAGGCTTCACAACAAAAAATTAGGATTTTCACAAGAAATTTTGTTATATATGCAGTCAAAAAATGTCTAAAAATGTTTTGTTTTTTAAATCTTTAGTTTAGATAGAACAATTTTTTATGCTCTTTAAAATGAATGCTAGATAATGAAAATCTGTTCATTAGTAATTTTATTATCACTTACACAATTTTGAAAAACATGGTTTCGAGAAAATGCCGTTTAAAGTTTGCGGTTTGCGCTCGGCGAGCTCGGCGCCAGTCATTTCCGGGATGCATCTCTTCCACAATTTCGAGAATTACCTTTTGAAACTTTGACACGATATTCTAAGGAAATATACCTATCGATTAAAACAATAAAAAAAAAAATCGATTTTTTGAAGTGTCTAAAGGTAGTTCCCCCCTTAAAGGGCATATGTGGTGAAAATTGAGAAACATTTTTTAATAATTAAAATCGTGGTCTGCTGAATTGAAATCTCCATTTTATTTTTCTTAATCTTTTGCAGTTTGGCAATGCCTGAGACTTAAATTTGCAAATTTCGTCATTTTTGGAGAGCTATAGCGCCAAGTGTGTTGGCTAGATTTTTCAGATTTTACATTTAATCAGTTACGTCAACATTGATAATTCCAAAGAGTAACAGAAATTGTCTTAGGACCCTCTGGTTTTGCAATAAAAACGATAATAATAGATGTATGTTTTGCATTTGTGCAAATTTTTTATTTTTCATGCTGATTTTTAGGGATCAATAAAATAAATTTTGTCGAAAAATAGGTGTTTAGACCACTTTTCAAATATAATTATTTTCTGAGATCGGAAGATATCGGAGGATGTAATTACATTATCCGACAGAGAAAGAATGCTTCTTAAAATAAAAAAAATCCAGGAACATGCTTTCACATACTTTTTAGATATTTTCCTCTAAGTTTTGCCAATTTTCAGATTTTTAATTTAGAAAAATATTTTGAATTAAAAGTGAAATAAAAGCCTCAGCTTTGTAAATTTTGAGAAAACATTGAAAGCGAAAATGGCCACATCATTTCTCAATCTATATTGAAAGTTTTAGCAACTTCTTGCTAACGATCTATTTTTACAATTTTGTTTACTCAATAGACTAAAAAACAGAAAATATGTGTTTAAATTTTTTTGTGAAAAAAGTTTCAACTTTGAGCCGCTTTTGCACAGACACTAATTAATTTTTTGCGCAGATTTTTTGGGGTTTTCTAAGTTGGATTTTTACCTTTCAAATTGCATCAAAATCGTTAATTTCTGAGACTATAAATTTTTTGAATTTTGCCTATGGAACGAATCACTGTGCACTGCCACAAAGCGTCTGTTACGCTTGAGTTAACCCATTACACCGTGCGACAGCATTTTTCACACCGGGAAAAATCCATATATGCGTAAAACTAGAGACCAAATATAGTAATACTCCGTACTCAGTTTTTCCTTTCTACATCCTTTGTCCTTTTAAAAAGACTTCAAAATTTTGAAAGGGATAAAAAATGAAAAAAGTATAAAAAATACTTAACCTCGTTAGAATATGGCGATATGTATATCAAATGAACGAAGAAAGGCTCAAGAATTTAAATAAAACTAATTTTTTATCTATTTGTAAACAAGGGTTATGTAAAAGGTCCTTTGAAAATTTTAATCCTTTATATCCTTGAAAATTTATATAGAATTTTCTTGAAAAATAAGTATGTTAAAACCTCAAATCTTCCTGATCACGTTTCAGAGTTTCATTACTCTAACTTAATTAGTTCGAAAGTTATTAAAAAAAGGCGGAAGCTGCAATTCTAAGGAATCAGTATTATATCAGTATTTTGAATAATAAAAATATACAAAATCAATGAAGCGAGAATAATGAAATTTTGACACGTGATCAAGGAGATTTAGGGTTTTAACATACTTACTTTTCAAGAAAATGCGATGTAAATTTTCAAGGATATAAAGGATTAAAATTTTCAAAGAACCTTTTTCATATATTTTTTTTACAAATAGATAAAAAAATCAATTTTATTTAAATTTTTGAGAATTTCCTCTTTTATTTGATATACATATCGCCATATTCTAACGACTTTAAGTATTTTTTATATTTTTTTTTATTTTTGCCCCCTTCAAAATTTTTAAGTCCTTTTAAAAGGACAAAGGATGTAGAAATAAAAAACTGAGTACGCAGTATTACTATGTTTGGTCTCTAGTTTCACGCCCATATGGATTTTTTCCGGTGTGAAAATTTTTTTAATTTTTGTCGCACGGTGTTATGGATCACACCACCAACCGTACCAGTCAGTTAAGTCGGTTAGCACTGACGCAAACTCTTTTACGCAAATTATTTCACTTCGAAGACCACCGAAACGGCGGGCTGTATGTAACGGCACACTGTGCAGTGCAGCAGCGCCTTGGCCAACTCGCTGATCCCTCACAGCGGTCGCCACCACTGCAGCGCAGCGGCAGACAATGCGGTTTCTAAGGCTTGCGACTGCAACACAGCTGCCGCCTTGTCCTTGCTGACGCACGCCCTCGCATCGCCGCGCAGTCGTTTGGCAGAATTTATGTGTGTACGTGTGTGTTGCTTGCGCGTCTTCTTGGTAAGCTTCCGCTTCAGCTTCAGCTCGAGTGCGCGACATTATCGCCACGCTGGTCGTGTGTTTTTGTCACACGCACGCATTGCGATTCACCACACATCTGCCCGGCTGGCTGGTTGACTAGTTGGCGCTCTGGCTGCCGCGCTGCTCGGCATCATTTGCAATCCTTGTGCGCGACCATTTCGCAATTGTTTTTACGCCTCTCGCGGCAAAAGTTTTTGCGCGTCGCCACGTCGCTGCCACTTCGCGCTCAACAGCAGCCATTCTCCCCGCCCCCGCCCCGCCCGCCTGCTGCGACCATTCACATTTTTTTTCGCACATTTGGATTTGGGATTTTCCTTCTCGTTAAGCGCGCAAAATGACAGAAATTACGCGCTACAAGTCCGGGCGTAGCGATTTTCTGCCCTCGTCGTCTGCTGTCGCCTGCCTCGTTTTTTATTTGCATGTTTTTGGGCGGCACCGGGAATGGGGACTTTGCCATAATTTCGCCGCTGCCGTTGTCGTTGCCGCAGCGCCACATCGCGACGCACAGTGGCGCGTTGCGTTGCGACGCGATGCGGTCACAGTGTCAGAGATAACTTCTTTTCGTGTTAAACATTTTAAACTCGGCCTGCCCGGCCACATCCATCGTCAGCAGATGCTGCACGGCCGTTGTTGTACAGTGTGCAGATGTTGGCGACGAAATTGCGCAGCGTGCAGCGTGCGGCCGGCACCGTTGCACACATTCCGCGTCAGGCGACTGCCAGCGCCGCAAAGCCCCTCGACGCCGTGTTTCGTTGACTTGCGTGCAGTTGTTAGTCGACGTGGTTGCTGCGGTTGTTGTTGTTTTTGTTAGCAGTGCCACATTTGCCGTTGCTGTTGCAGCTACGGTCCTGCCACTGTTTACTGCTCGTGTGATACTTTGCACTTGTCATTGTTTGCGATGCTGCTCTCCTTGTTGTTGTGTGATATGCGGCGGCTGTAGCTGACTGCTGTGGCGACCGGCCACTGTCCAGTGTCCAGTGCTGCGATGCGAATTGAACTCAATGCAACATGGACGCATGCCAGCCCGCGCCGCTGCCCCCTGCAAAGATAAGTTGGACAAATGTCATATCCTTTTCCAGGCAGCTCGACAGTCAGCTGCTCGATATTGACTTTTGACCACATTTCGCAATTTATTTTGCACCTGAAAGTGTGTCACTTAGTGGTGAAGTAATTTTGCGGTAGATGCTTGAGACGTGCAAAGTACATTGATGACAGAAAATGTTTGCCGATTTCTCATACCAATGTATCCGGTTCGAAATTGGAGAAGTGTGAATTTTGGAAATTTAAAATCATTTTCGAATGCACTTCTGAATGTGTCGGTTGCAGAAAGATGTCGATTTTTGCCAAGTTAGAAGTTTCAAAGTTAGAAAATTCAAATTTTCTGTATATTTGTATAAATGATAAAAGAAGAAGAAGAAGAAGAGGAAGACGAAGAAGAAGCTAACCAGAAGAAGACAAATCAGCCGTGCAAACCACAAACCGATTTTAAGTTTACCAGACAAAGTTTCGGAACAAATGCAGTATAGCGAACCCTCATGAAAAAAAAAATGAAAATTGGGCCATATAGAGCGTATTTTTGTGAATCTAACAAACTAAAAATTTTGCCGGGGAAACGCTCAAAAAAGGCGTGGCTCGGGGTCAAAGTTCAAAGTTTTTATCAAACAAACTCAATTAATCTCCAACTGATTTACACGATATGTGTATCAAACGAAAGGTCTTTTTCATACCTTTCTACTAATGTACAACATTAGATACGTAAAATGCACTAATAAACAGTTTTAAGCAAAAAAAAAAAATATTGATAAAAATTTTTTAAAAACGGATTTTTTTCTCGAAAAAATCCATAATAAAGGTGCAATAAGTTTGTTACCATATTGTAGCCTGTGAAATTCCCTTTACAATGAAATATAAAAATGTATGCTTTTGTTGTTTTTCAATATATAGTTTTAATTTTTTGTAACTTGACCTTTGGTCCAAAGTAATTTCGTAGTCATCTTCGCCATCACTTTCGGACAATGAGGGCTGTAGGGGGTTGTACAAAGTACCTGCCGTATTAAAAAACATTTTCAAAAGATCCTGATTTCTAGCTTTACATTCTTTAAGAAGCATAAACTTTGCCAGATAGCCATCGACAAAATCAGAAGTTTTGCACAATTGCAAAACATGGCCATTAGCACACCAATGACTACCTTCGCGGGGTATTAATTTCCTTTCCATTAACTTTTCAAGGACATTTTCGCTGATCTCAAAAGCCTCTTCACTTTCAAATAGCTGGTACAATTTGAAGGGATTCATGTGGTCCATATTGAAATAAAAATGAAAATTTTGGATAGTTTAGAACTAAAACGCACACTTATATCCTTCGTTTATCATTCAACGGTACTTTTCCACGAGGTACTAAACCACTTTTTTCTGTATTAAAGTACCTTTTGTGTGGCCGGCCTTCGGCCGGGCTGCTTGAAAAATAACCCTCATGGGAGTAACTAGGGGATCAGGTTCAGTAAGGAGCGTACAGTATTTTTATATTCAATTCCTATGATTGTAAAAGATCGCGCCTAAGCAATAAATTTCATAAACGCCATTTCAATATTGCAGGCAGATGCTTTTAACTCAATTTAAATTTAAATATAAAAGTGAAATCACAAAAATGTCAAATGTTTTATATTTCATTGTAAAGGGAATTTCACAGGCTACAACATGGTAACAAACTTATTGCACCTTTATTATGGATTTTTTCGAGAGAAAAATCCGTTTTTAAAAAAATTTTATAAAATTTTTTTGGCTTAAAACTTTTTATTAGTGCATTTTTTTATCTAATGTTGTACATTAGTAGAAAGGTATGAAAAAGACCTTTCGTAACCAACAGTATCAACAATAAATCAATATCAACAGTAAATCAGTTGGAGATTAAATGAGTTTTTTGATAAAAACTTTGAACTTTGACCCCGATCCACGCCTTTTGGGGGCGTTTCCCCGGAAAAATTTTTAGTTTGTGAGATTCAGGAGCTAACCCTCTATATAAAAGCATACTCATTTTTTTTTCACGAGGGTTCGCTATACTGCATTTATGCCAAAGTTTCTTTCACGAACTTCAATGAAACTTATTTCTAGAAAGCTACCAAAGAAAAACGATTAATTCCTTGCTTATAGCTGAAACACAATGCGGCAGCAGCAGCGGCAGTGGCAGTGGCAGTAATCACCTGTTTTTTTAGAAACAGTGTATTTGAATGGAAGCAATCACATAAGAGCAGTGGCAGTAAGCAGTACTGCCGTGCTTAGCTCTATTTCTAAATTCACTGCCACTGCCGCAATGCTCCCAATGAAGAAAACGAATATATATCAGGGCGGAAACACTTTGTACGACAAGACCCACGGGGGTTACAAAAAAATATTAATAAAAAAGGACAACAAATGGGAGGAGATCGCGAGTCAAGTGAACCAGCTGGGTAAATACCAAAAGAAGTAGAAGAACATTTATTCAATTTTGCATATTTTCAGTCGAAAAAGTTAAGAAACGGTGGAAGACGATTAGAGATAGGTACGACCGAATCCTAAAGGAGGATAAGAGTACCTCAAAATCAGGAAGTGCTCAAAAAGTGCCAACAGCTGAGAAATATAAGTATTTCAATCAACTTACATTTCTCAGCGAGTGCGAACAAATCAATACGAGGTGTGTGCTTGTCGGGAGTTTCGCTTGAGTATAGTTATTATTGTTATTTCCAATTTTCACAAATTCTAAAAGCATATGGAAGATGTCCACACTCATCCTTGTTACTTTTCTGAATTCTTGGGGGTCTTTCTCCTTTATTATCTGATATGCTTTCTGAAAAAACCCATGTGTTTGCCTCTCCTCCTGGGTATAAATTCCTCCCGTCCATATTTGTTTAATTCGTTGTAATTTCAAATGAAGCTCATATAGAGCAGTTCCTGAATGGAATTCATTTTTTTTGTTAAATACTGTCACTGCTGCATTGTGAGCTGTGAGCAGTAAAACATGAAACAGGTGATCACTGCCACTGCCACTGATACTGCCACTGCCGCTGCTGCTGCCGCATTGTGTTTCCGCTATTAGAAGTTGTTGCCAATTGGTAAATAAACAGAGCTCACAAGTAAGGCGTATTCTTCGAGATTGCAGAACAGAGACACGGACACATGGATGGTTCGTAGAGTGTCCTTCATTCTGTTGGGTGTTGATTGCAGTGAAGAGAGAAACCAAACTGTGATGTGCCCAGGACGAAGTTTATTAAGGGAATGAAGAAATGTTTCAACTCAAATTTCAAACACATGAGTTTCAAACATATGATTCCAAGGATCGAACCATAGTGAAATTTATTTATTTCAAACTTGCGATTCCAAGGATCGAACCAAAGTGAAATTTATTTATTTCAAATTTATTTATTTCACTATGGTTCGATCCTTGGAATCGTAAGTTTGAAATTCACATGTTTGAAATTGGAGTTGAAACATTTTTCATTCATTCACATAGTGAAATTTATTTATTTCACTTTGGGATCGAACAATTTATCTCAACACATTCTGGCATCTACACCCATCATTTTTTATCGACCCATCTTGTGTACATGAGCTACTATGAAGCAATGCCATGGTTATAATCCAAAAATGGTTCTGCAGTTCTTTCATACACAAACTTAGTAAATCTCCGAGAATTTTAACCATGATTTTCCTTTCTTCAAAGTTCAGAAACGGCATTTCATAACAGCTATGTTCAAAAAATATACACAAAAAAATGCTACTTAGCACTTAGTTCACTAATGCATATCTCAAAAGATTGTCGGCAAAGACTTTTTGGATTAATTTAATTTGATTAAGACTAATTTTGATTAAGAATGATTTTTATTTTAATTCTATCAATTTTTTATTACCATCAGAACATATCTTGTGTTTTTACAGAATCTTTTGTTGTTTCATTGTTCATTGTTTCATCTTTATTTGATAAGAATTTCTCCCTTCCACACTTTTGCTAGTTAATCAATTCGTCTCGAATATTTGGCACCTCGCAGACAGCAGATGTGATGAAGCGTTGTAAAGTTTCGGGTGTCATAATGCCACCGCAATGCAAATAAAGCTGAAAATCCGAAATAATAGCATAACAAGCCTTAAACTGGCAGCACACACACACACACACACACACACACACACGAACACAAAGACCAAGCCGCACAAGGACCTGCCCGAGTAAACCGCAACCGCACAACCGGCAGCCAGCACCTTGCAGTGCCTCACCAAGGTGACTTTTGGCGGTTTACCGCACAGCGTCCTACAGTCGTGCGATAGCGTCGCCAGACGCACGCCAGGCGGCACAACTTGTGACAGTCGCACCGTCGGCAACTGTTGACTTATCAACTTTTCCCTTCCCGCGCAGCGGCTTTGGGCAATTTGTCTTCTCGGCTGCTTTGCATGTCGTGCCCCGCGAGCAGCTGCGTTGTCTCGATTTCGAACACAAATTAAACACCTTCAAAAATGTCAGACACATGTTCGGCGGTTGCAGCGCCTGCGGTCGCCTTCCGCACTCCCACCCATACCTGTTGCAGTTTTCATAAGCGTCGCCCAAGCAAGTCCGGCGCACAGGACGCGCATGCAAACGTCTGCTACCTCTCTCCTCTCTCTCTCTCTCTCTCTCTCGAGTACAGAACAATTGCTGCGTCGATATGACTTTCAGTCATGGCACTTTGGCGACGCGTGCACACACATGCGACAAATTGTAATTGGCAGGATTTCAACTCAATCCGTTCAAGTTGACGAAATCGCAGCAAATTCACTCGAATAATCTTTAACATTGTCGCCGACTTACTTGGCACTCGAAATCGCCCGCGTGCGCGTGGACGTAAATCGCATCACGCTGTGACGAATGATTCCGGGTGGTTGGATGCACGCTTTTATCAAATTTTATATTTCGATTAAATCCAGCCGAGCGAAATAAATGTTTGTCGTCGTTGCCGACGTTCGGGCCAAGCGCGCTCCGAAATCATTTTCAATCAAGGCGTTAAGCAAACAACAACAACAACAACAAATTCGCTGCATAAGCAAGAATCGCTAAGATTACACAGGCAGCGACAGTGGTACGAGGCGAATCATTTGGCTTAAAAAAATTCAAAATTATTTTTAATGAAAATTTCAAAGATTTTGCTTTAACAAACATCACTTCACATCACATCAAAAGCTGGATTCCAGATTGGTAAACCCTAAGTGCTAAATAAAAGTAGTCGGCATTATGCTCCCAACCGTCACCACACTGCACTCTCTCTCTCCCGCACACAGTATTTCATTTTAGGAGGTTTTGAGTACAACTTTTGAGCTCAATTCCATTTGAAACCATATTTTGCGCCAGGAATTTTTGTATTTGGGGAGGGGTTGAACCCCCAACCCCCCTGTATGCAGCACTGATTTCTTATCAGGTCAATCCTCATATAGTACCCTCTCACTATAATATACCCAGTAGTTATGATGATGAGAAGAACTTGCAAAAAGTTTACTCCGCAATCTGGCATCAAGATTAGACCCCATAATCCCGACAAATGCTTCTGAAGTTCAGCTGCCAAATTTCATATTCATCCTCATCGTTGTTGGCTGAAAGGTCCTAGTTGAATCTCGACCAGCTATCTCAATTTGTCTGCCCGTATTTCTCAATTCGTTTCATACTTCCCAATCATCTTCATCATATTTTGCTCTACGATTCTAGATGAACCTCGTACAAGTCCCCTAACTTTTGTTCCCATATGTCCAGTCTCACTGCTTTCATTGTCCATTGGTTTCTTCGAAATTATCATAATCATTGTTTTTGTTGAATCTGGATCAACTTCCCCAATATTGCTGGCCATATTTCTCGATTCTCTTCTTTCATCCCCCACTTGTATGTTCCCAATCATAAACGTCATTGTTGGCTCAACAGTTCTACATAGTGGAAAATCTACTAACTTTTTAAATCCTTTTGTTCAAATTTTCCGATTCCCAGCTTTCGTTCTCCACTTTGTTCCCAATTTTCAAGTGTTCTATTGACAGTTTATATGCTATTAAAGGCTTCTTAAATTTCCCGTGAATTTCCTTGACTTGTCCCCAAGGTCACCGCTTTGTATCTGCTTTACGGGTTCAACTTTGATTCGCTTCATTCATCCCCCACTTTAGTAATTCTTCCCAATTATCATCAACGTTGTCAATGGTTCTAGTTGAACCTCGACCAACTCCGTAAACTATTCTGTTCAAATTTTCCGGTTTCCACTTTTGTTCTCCACTTATTTTTCCCCAATACAAACGTCTTCAACAGTTTATATGTTAGTCTTTTGAGGTCTCCCCTGACTTTCGATGGCTTTTCGCCCAGGTTACCCGTAAAGCAGATACAGAGCTACTTTACGGGTTCAACATATTCCACTCAGTAAACTGTAACTGGTTCACCACAAGCATTAACATCTAATATTCTCAGTTAAACATCAGTCTTTGAACTCGATCCGACAATTCTCATTGCATCTAAGACGACATGGGATGGTATTTTTCATGGACCTGAAAATCCCTTTTAGCACCTCTATTTCGATCACATCGGGCGTCTAACATCTATCATCTTCTTGCCACACCCACGTGTCCACAAGGTACAAGGTACACCGAAAAGTTTTATACATTTCATGCTTGGTTTGTTTCACAAAAGGTCCTTCGGTTATCATTGAACACAGACACTTTAAAGGATTAGCATTCCGCCTGCACATGATTTCTGTGCCGGATAGAAACTTTCCTGAAACAACATGAAGCATAATTAAATCGGTGCGCACCGGAAAGTTACTGGGTTTCTTCTCTTCTGAATTGAAGGAATACTTATGAACACAGTGAGTCGTTTCGAGTTGCGAGTAGAACTTCAGGTCTTATAGACGACTCCTTCAAAGTGAAGAAATGCACATTGAGTCGTCTAGACCTTGAAGTGGAAGTTCTGGTCTTATAGACGGATCTTCTGAAATACGGGAATACACAACTAGCCGTCTCAACCTTAACGTGAACGTAAACGTGGACTTAAAGTCTTTCCGAATGTTCCTTTGAAATTCAGAAATATACAATATAAAAGTTCTGATCTTACAGACGGTCTGAAACAACGTTGTTGGCCTTTGAAGACCAACATTCCACAAGTCCCATATCAAATTTTAAAATTTTTTCTACCCTATTTTCAGGCATTAAGAATGCTCACTGTGACTCATGGATTAGCGCCATTCGTTCTGGAAGCGTCACGACCGAGTTCTGGAAGCTCGGCTTAAGAAAATTATTGGAGTCTTTTTCGCTTAAAAACACCAAATTGTATTTAGTGTTATTTTCCTTTTGTGATAAGCAGGGAAAGGATTTTGTGGAAATTGCCGTTTTGTTTGCTGCTAGATAGAGCATTTCTGATTGAAAATAAGCAGGAATTAGGTCCTCCTGATTAGAAATATATCACTTTTATTTTGCCTTTTTTTGCCTTAAAAAGGCAGTTTGCCTTTTTCACCCATAAATGCCTTTTTTAGTGCCTATTTTACCTATAAATGCCACAAAATGCCTTTTTCAAGATTTGTTGAGCGCCTTTTTATTTTTCTTTCGTTTTAAAAAATTTGTCCCCCTTTTGTTTCGCAAAAATACCTTGAAACTAAAAAAAATTAAGTGGTAACATTGCAATTTCGTTAACTTTTCGATGTTTTTACATTGATTTGATCATTCTTAAGCCGTTATTTTTGTTGTGCAGTGGAAAATTTAAAGAAAAAAACATGCCAAAAATAAAAAAGTTCGGTTAGCGCAAAAATTTTATTTATTTTTTGTGATACAAGTACGGCTTTTATGCTTTTATATGAGAAGTTAAAATATGAATTTAAATATGTGCCTACATTTCAATTAAAATATCTTAGTTTTAGTTTTTAAACTATCTTTGAAAACCTTGATGTTCCTTTTCCTTTACAAAAAACGAGGTATAAATATTGTATGTTGCATACATCAGATGAAATAAAATTATTACAAAATACATACCGTTTCCCCTTTTTTTAGATTTTCTAGTATTTTTTTCTTATTTTTAAATGCCTGTTTTTGCCTTTTTAACAATTTTTTGTTTTGCCTTTTTAGGCAGTTTTTAGTGCCTTTTTCTGCCTTTTTGGCAGTTTTTAGTGGCTTTCCGTGCCTTTTTTGCTATTTTATTTTGCCTCTTTTATAGGTTTTTAGGTCCTCAAAATCCTTTCCCTGGTGATAAGTAATTGAGTTAACAGTCGTCATTGCTCGGCAATTAGACCACAAGCCAACAAGTCTCTGGTTCGTATTTCCACTCAACTAATATTTATTAGTAAAAAATTAAGAACATTAAAAAACGCATTATTTTTCTTCAAAACAAGCATACCATGAATTTTATAAATTTGACTCGATATGCCCACTGTGCAATCCATTGATCCGTTCAAAAATCATATATAATCAAATTTATTGTTTATTGTGCATCTCAACCAAGTAAATGCGTCAAGTAAAAGTGCGTTTGTTATATAAATTTTGCTTTTCCCCCTATTTGCCAATAAGCGACACAAGCGTAATTTTATAAAATTTGCTAAAGCTGTCAAAAGTTAAGTAGGCTTCATGGCCTTGCGAAATGCTTAAATGAGCGAACTCACTGCGCAGCGTGAAAGTCATCGAGTAAAGTTACTGACGCCCAAAATCGTTCTGATTAGACAGTCCAGAGGGAAAGAAATCAAGGTTCAAGATTTAAAAATACGAAAATTTAAATATACAAAAATTTTCAAGATAACATTTCGTTAAATAAGCCATAAGTAAATATTAGTTTTTAATATGAGATATTTTAAAATAGTTTTCAACCAACTGTGGCAAAGTTTTGGAATGTCTATGCAGGATTATGTGATGGACTTTTTTCAAACTATTTCTGAACTTTGAATTGGAAGCCCAGCTTGATTGGACATATAATGGTTGGTAGTTGCCTGCATTGTCTTAAAGTAACCAGGCAACAGGTCACGAGACACCAAAGTCGTTTGGAATAAAGTTTTATGATCCTAGCCAGTCTTGACGATAAGGTGGGGGAATGAAGAGGTTCGCACCCAGGGCCCAGATTTTAAAGTTCTATATATTTACATAATTAATTGTATGAAAGGCAGGTTTTAGCATTCAAAGACTCGTGCACCAACGTCTGGGTTAGCCAAAATTTGCTTTAGTTTGATGAAAATTTGTCATGCATATTGATCAATATTGAATACTTTGAAAGCCAAAGCAATTTATCGCAATTGACGGACCAACAGTCAACAGTTATTATGGCCGCGTAACGAGCTTCCCTTCTACTCAACTGGAATGGAAATCGCAATTAATTCGATGCGGCGAATTCGCACTGTGAGGGTAAATTACAATTAATCAATTAACTGATTGATGAATAATCTTCTAACGATTTTCAACACGTTTAGTGATTGCGACTGTGCAGGCAGCCGTCGAAAAGTCAATAAATTACTGCAATCCGTTAATGCGTTGCACTGCGCTGGGACGTTCGGCGCCGGGTGGCAGTCACGGCAGCGACAGACACGCAGTTGCCAGCGCGCTTTGTTTGCCTGCTGCGCTGCACGTCGATGTGAAAGTTAATTAGCGCACAACTTGCGGTGCGCGTAACGCACACAACGCCGACACACTGTGAGAGCATCTTTTCGAATATTCATATTTCGTCATTTGAACGCTGTCGTGCGGGTTTTGGCATTAATGCTGATTTGTTGGAAATTTGACGCGTGGCAGCAGCGAACGAGCCGCACACAAAACGCACGTAGTTCCGCGTGAGGAAGTCGCAGTTAAAGATGTCGCAACTACTCGGCGTGCATTGTGAGTGCCGGCTGTGTGTTACTACTGTGTGATATACGCGAAAGCAAAACTTTAATCATGCACCACACATGCCCGGCTGCTCCTGCATGCCGCCCGCTCGTCGCTCAGCGAATGCGCGTGTCTTTTACGCGGAGTTCTAGCGACGCGGCTTTTCAGCAGCTCAGCTATTCATCACCGTCAGTCCAGGAGTGGCGCATCACTTGTCGCTGCTGCAAGCGCTCGCATTTCGTCCGCTTGTCTGCGTTGGTTCGATGCATCCTCTCCATCCTACACCATCTCGCACCAGTGCTCATGGACTTTAATGACAAACTTTACAGGGAAGAAAAACTTGAATGCAGTCACGGTAGCTGCAGAAGAACAGCGGTGATGCCAAAAAGAAGTTTTTGGTGAAATTGTGAAAAAAAAATACTAAAGAAATAAGTATAAAACATAATTAATTCGGTGCGAGCCGGAAGGTTGCTGGGTTTCGCCTCTTCTGAAATGAAGGAATGTACATTTTTATGGCCACAAAAAGAAAGTGTGTAACAGACGTCTGCATGATTGCAATCAAAACGTGTTGTGACTCATTCACTCTTAAATTACCTACTCACTCACTCACATTCGTTTTTGTGATTGTGAATGAATGAGTAATAATTTGCCCTCGAGTGAGAGATTGTACTGTATTCATAAATTGAATGAGTCATTTTATAGTGTACTCAAACAGAAACTGTATTCACTTTATGCTGTGAATACAGCGAAATCAAATGAATGATTCGAATCATTCATATTGAGAAGTGTGCTCAAAATGAGACTAAAAAATGCTTTTCTATCAAGTTCTATCAAATGAATAAATTGTCAATGAATACCAACAATGAAAACAAAAACGAAATATACCGTTACTATATACAAATGATGCTAACTAATGTTGACAACCTTACGAGCAAGTGAGTAATGAATATTCACTAAAGAGAATGGTGTGTTATGACTCTCTCTATTTTGTGACTCTTTCTTTTTGTGCACAGCTTTTGCTTTGCCTACAGCAATTACTGTATTCATATCGTAATAACTCTCAGAAAGTGTGCACTCAGCAGAAATGTCAACACTGTGGGAGAGAAAGTGAATGGAGCCATGCAGATGTCTGGTGTGTAAGTCCTGAACTGTCACTACCGCTTGGCCGAGCTATTCAAAGTCAAAAGCGGGAAAGTGAAAAATACCAAGTGGCGGAAATCGTTGTGTGCTCTTTCGGGATCCTGTAATCTGCGCCAATGAGAGATAGACAGATCTTACCACTTAGCATTGCTTTCAGGGTAAATTTACAAGTAAGTGGCTGAATCGCAGCTAATTTAACTTTTTTCCCCAATCAAGGGTTGGTTACTTACTTAACCCATTCGAGACGACGAGTTTTTTCGAACACGGTCCCCAGGAGCGAAATGTTTTTTCTTTGTATTGTTCATGTAAGAAAGGCTTCAGATAATTTTTAGATTTTTTGGTACACAGTAAAACCAATGCCAAATTTTGTTTTCCTGTACTTTACAGATTTCTTTAGTTCCAGAAAAATCGTATTTCGACTACTAGTTTACTCAAAATAACTGATAATTGCACATTACTGTTATTGCACACACGGTGTGCAGGCTGTCTTATAGCGTCGGAAATCCATTACACACACGGTGTGCAATCGGTCTCGAATAGGTTAACTGGCTATAACCCGTTACCCTGCTACGGCATGCCGTAAAAGTACCAGGCGCCTTCTTCTCCAGTAGGTCACACTAAGGGATGATAGAGCAGCCTCAAATTTGTCCCTCCACCAGGGATACGGTCTCTCTTTTCGCCGTAGACCTCCAACAATCGCGTGCAACACTTTTTTCGCTTTATCGTCCTTACGGAAGACATGGTCAAGCCAGCATAGCCGCAGGATGTTGATTCGATGTGCTACGTCCATGTCTTTTAACAGCTAATACAGCTCATGGTTGGTTCGTATTTGATAGTCGTCGCCAATACAAACTTCTGTCCTTACACGACAGTGTCCATGCTTCTACGCCATAAGGGATCACGGGCGGAATGAACGTCTTACAGAGGTTCCTACCGAAACCGTAGTATCACCTATTAACTAGAATAATCCTTTGCTTTATCTTCAGGCTAACATCATTGCTGCTGTTAATGACGGTGCAAAGGTAGACGAATCCCTTGACAGCTACTTTACTACCAGCCTCGACGTGAAATCTGCGCTGCGAGGCGAAGGATGGGTTGATTGGCAAAATGTTTATTTTTTATTTAGACTAAACTTTAGAGCACACGAAATAGTATTGCCAGCTTAACTTAAAATCTAATGGGCTACCATACAGATCGCAACCCTTAGCGCTCTTAGGTTGAAAGAAACAGGTTGCTAGAAAGACAGACCGTACGGCCACGGTAGTCTATTATCACAAGGGCAAAGGTGCCTGACCTCGACCACGGATTACACAATTTCCACCATTATCTTCGTGAAAAACTATGATATCTGTACCCCCTCCCGTCTGGAATGGAAGAGGGGAAACATCTTAAATAACTTAGGCACCACAATCTACACTGACGGCTCCAAGATGGAATGCGGAGTAGGAGCAGGAGTCTTCTCCGAACATCTAAAGCTAAGTGTGTCTTTCCGACTCCCAAACACAGCAAGCGTTTTCCAGGCGGAAGTGCTTGCTAATAGGGAAGCGTGCAGGATGCCACTGGCTGATACATCCTACAAAAGCCACATCACTATACTTTCCGACAGCCTATCCATGATTAAGACATTGGACTCGTCGATTCTATCATCAAAACTAGTGCAGGAATGCAGGGAGATCCTCACAGAGCTAGCTCATCGGTTCAAAGTTGCCCTGATATGGGTGCCAGGGCACAATAAAATTGACGGGAACGAACGAGCCGATGAACTGGCTCGAAGAGGCTCCGCTCTTGATGAGAGTGAGGCGCTGACGGTTCTCGCCCCACTGGGCTCTATCAAGAGCGAGGTCTCCAAGGACATCTTCGCCAAAGCTAACACTAGATGGCAGAGGATGGAATCCTGTAAAATCAGTAGATCACTATGACCAGCATATGATAAGAACAGGACCGCGGAGCTCTTAAACAAGGGCCGCCGGGACGTGGCGAGACTAACGGCAGTCATCACAGGTCACTGGCCCATTGGAGAGCATGCGGCTAAAATGGGGATTCCCTTCAATACCAGCTGTCACAGCTGTGAAAACCCAAACGAGAAGGAAACCGTCCATCATTATCTCTGCGCCTGTCCGGCCTTGTCAAGAAGGAGATGGAAAACGATGGGAAAACCAACATTCCAGAATTTCGAAGAGATAGCGAAGTGCACCATACATTTGCTACTCTCTTTCATCAACCTCACGGATTGGATATAGGATATACACTGTAAAGGGTCCAGAAGATAAAACATCAGTATACCGTAAAGTACCTACCGGGAATAGTGGTAACAAAACGGCGCCAACGCACTAATTGGATGTTCATGTTGGATGTAACATCGCCACTTGAACCAACCAAACACCCAACCATACAGATCACTCAAACAATTTTTCCTCTATCGATTTAAAGGTAACTTTTGACGTTCCAAATAGAAATTGCCTGTCAAATAGCAACCAAATAGGAGTCTGACTTTCTTTGAATGCTAGTAAATCGATTGCCAAATCATCATGGAAAAATTTAAAAACAGAACTATTCAAGGTTTGGTCTTTTTATGGCTGTTTAGACATTGATTTTCGAAAATAATCGATTACGAAGGTTAATCGGTCAAAGCTAAAAATGCAAATTTTCAAAACAATATCTTAGGTTTGGTTAGATTACAGGAGTGTGTGCGATATGCACTTCCATTCGGAGACCCTGGTAGATCCATTGTGATGCCATTCTTGTTGGATCCGCAGTCCTTCCCTTTCTGTGCGGTTCCCTGTAGAAACAGACAAAATCTTTAGGGAACCATTTAAGAGGAGGGAACTGTGTAGATAAGAAATCTTTACATTAGTTATTTCCGAAGTCCAGGTCTTCGAAGCGTTGTTCCTATATAACAAGAATATCTTTCTCCAATTGGACGATTAATCTGCATTGGTCACAAGCTTCATATCTGATAATTTTCGAAAATCAATGCTTAACAAAACCGTAAACAGAAACCAAACCTAGGAGGATATTTATTTTATATGATGTTCCAATAAAAGTGAACAATTTAAAATTTGTGGAATTTTTTGCAAAATTTGATATCTGTCGTCTACGATTGTTGAAAGTGGAGCGCTAAACAAAGAAAGAATGCATTATCATTGTAAAAAAAATCAGTTTATTGAAGCAACAATTTCCAGACCCAATCATCACCCTAAATTCCAATGTCAACTGACCACCAAGATTGTACGATTTCTTTCGTTGGGGTTTTGTGAAATTTCTAATCTATGCAAATAACCCAGAAAAAGAGCAAAACTTGTTATCAGAGCTGAGGTGGTCATTTGCCCTTTTCTTCTCAATTAATCGGAACACGCCTTTTTTGCAATGCATTAAAAATATCACCAATTGCTCAATAAATATTGCTAAAAATTGTTTTTAGATTAAGGTATCATGGCACGTTTGAAAGGGGAATTTTTAATGATTTATAAAATTATTTATTTTTCAGCTCCTTTATTATCAATCTCTTTGACATTTTTTTTACAATAATTAGTTTTTTTTTAGCATATTGCCTCTTATATAGGTGGAGCTGAAGTCTCGTAGAAAAAAAACACATCCTCCATTACGGACACTTAATCTCCGGATTGGCTCGACCGATTTAAAAAAAATGTTGTTAGTTCTTTTTATTAACTTATGTTTTACAAGAATCCACCACAATATTGAAGAAAATTTTTAATTTAAAGTACTTTTTCTGGGAAAAAAGGTGAAAAACGCAGTCAATTTTTGACACTTTTTTTCAAAAAGCTCCTATCTTTTTATTTTTAGGGTTTTTTTATTTTTCTGGTGAATTCCTGTGTCCGAAAGCTTAATAATTATGAATCTTTTTTGTTTTTTTTGTTTCAGATTAGCCAATCCGGAGATTAAGTGTCCGTTGTATAAGAGACAATATGCTAAAAAAAAACAAAAAACCTTTTTTTTGTGTTCCTTAAACCTTTAATATATTGTAAAAAAGATTGATAATAAGGGAGCTGAAAAATAAATAATTTTGTAAATCATTAAAAATTCCCCTTTCTAACATGCCATGATACCTTCCTATGGATTCAAGATTCCAATACAATAACATGTTTCCTTTCTTCATGTCGATACTGAGTGAAAAGTGTAAACATTTCCAGTATTTAGTAACAATTATTTTACCGAAATTGTAAGAGGCTATAATCGTTTCGGGCAATTGAAAACATGAAGCCAGCTTTTCTCGCGTCGCTGAAACCCTCCAGCAAACGCCCCCTCGCCGTGAGCTCTCGTGAAATAATTTAACGCCGAAGTTGCCGTTGGTTGTGACGCGAAAGTTGGTTACTTGCCGTTTTCGAATGGTGCGCGAGCGGAGGGGGAATATGTTAATGCAGCAACGGGTGTGATGCGTATCCGTTAAATGAATTTATGAGATTTTTTATGTGCACGTGACTTCTTCTATGCGTCGACCACAGCGCCGTCGCTCCACTCCGCGCAAAAGCATTTCAACATTTCGCTGTGCTCCTCGACGTTTTCATTTTCATTTTCATGCTTCGGGTTTTTCGTTTGCATTCGATGTTGCCGCTGTACGTCTGCTGCTGTTGTTGTTCTTCAGTTGTTGCTACTTTTTCTGCGGCAACGACTGTGGCTGTCGCTTTGTAAATAAGTTCTCATTACGTCGCGAATGCACCGCACAACATGAGCAAAGTACATGCACGCTTTTTTATTTGATTCGTAGCGGTGAAATGCTCGTCGCTCTTTGTGAATATGCTGACACACATGCACACATGCACACACACATACACGCACACATGGTGAGAAGAAGGGTTGGGCGAAATAAGTAAGTTTAATTTGAAATGTACACACGCAAAGTGTATAATTGGTATGACTAAAAGTGTCCCCCGACGTGGAGTGTTTCGGCGCTTCTGCTCGCCATGAATGGCGCTAAGCCAGCAACCACACACCGCCAGTTGCCGCCCTCACCGCCGCACTGCGCATTTCACCGAGAATGAAATCAAGAAAAATATTTATGTCTGAATGGGTTTGCATGGATAATGCGGCACGTATATACGAACGAACCATCTGCATATTTATGTACATACGTATGTATGTATTTATGTTTGTTTGTGTGCGCTGTATGCCTGGCATCTTTGTTGGGCATTTATATTATGCAGCCTTATTCGACTCTCGCACATAAATTACTTTAAAAGTAATTAATTTTCTTTATCAAATAATCGCGCTTTACGCTTTCAGGCAAAATTGTTTTGTACACGCAACTTTTCAAAGTTTTCTTGAAGGCCTTGCAAACATAAAGACGCAAAAATATTAAATTTTGCAAGCCATAAATTACAAGAAATTAAAAAAATGCATAATTTAAATGCGTATAACTTAAAACTCACAAAGATTTTAAAGTGTTTAAATCAGTTCTGGACGGGACAAGATGGTTTATTTAGTGAAAAAGCATTCGGAAGCTGAAGTGGAACTAAGTAACGTCGCATCGAGTTGAAAGTTCAAAAAAGTGCCATGAAAATCAACTAATTACACCGTGCAACAAAAATTAAAAAAATTGTTCACACCGGAAAAAATCCATATGGGCGTGAAACTAGAGACCAAACATAGTAATACTGCGTACTCAGTTTTTCATTTCTACATCCTTTGTCCTTTTAAAAGGACTTCAAAATTTTGAAGAGGATAAAAAATATAAAAAATATAAAAAATACTTAAATATATAAATATATAAATTAAATACTTAAAGCCATAACTTAAAAAAAATGCAAACACAACTTGCAACCTTTGTCTTCCATTTTTACGATATATCGTACAAAGCTTTGCAACCCTTGTGGTCATTTGTACGATGTATCGTACAATTTTTTTAAAGGCACGGGAAAAATATTTAGACGTAAAAAATGTTAAATTTAGTAAGTTCTATAAATCAACTGAGATTCAAACTTTGGAATCGTTTAGCTTTTTACTATCAAAAAGTATTACATATTTAAAAATTCCTCCGCAGAATCATCGTCATTTGCTGGTTTTTCAAATTCTTGCAAAAAGCTGCTTACAAAACGCACTCATACTGTGTAGCCACGGCTATAATGATTTATATTTTTTAACAGGATGATACAACACAGCCTACTTAATAAGAATTAAAAACCCGTTCCATAAAAAATGGAAATAAAAAAAAAATTTTGTTTTTAATTGTACGATATATCGTACAAATTTCCGGAAAGGGTTAATTACATATTGATTGATTGATAACTCACCCTTAATTCGGTGATCCAATGCATGTCTCAATTCTAGCATCTTTGTTAAACAAAATTCAAAAATTCTACCCTTATTTATTTCTCTTTCAAACATTTTTCTGGAACATACAAAATTCCCATTTTTTAAAGTGAACCATACATAGTTTAGTTGCAAACAAACCGAATACTTTAGTTGCTTTTTAACACTAGAAAGACCGCAAGTTTTCCATACTTACAAAGACTACATATTATATCCACTGATATCTCGAAAAGTATACATCGAATTTGGCAAATTGAAATTGTAGAACCCTAATTGTAGAACCCTATAAAAAAAATAAAAGTCATCAAAGCAAAAGTTGATAGAAATAGTAAAGAAAATACAGATATTTAAAAATGAAAAACGGACCATCAAGATCAAGATTTTCTAGAGCAAAAAATACAAAATCGATTAAGGTGCCAGAAGAGAACATTTTTCATAAAAAACAAACGGCAAATTGACTATCAAGTTGGACCATTAATTTAAACACACAAAACCCATAATTTTTTTCTTGTTTTTAAATCAGTTCCTCTCATTTCAGTATCCACAAACCTTATTTTGAAACATTTCTATGTCAAAGTTTCCACTTGTCAACGACATTTTCAAATGCTTTAACAATTTACAGTGATGTAAAAAAAAACGCTGTTGAGATGTGTGCACATCTTATTTTCTATGTGCAATATTTTAATTAAAAACGGCAGCAGTTAATAAATTTCGACATGGCAACGTGCCGCAAATCACTGAACAAAATCAAAACTCATTACTGCATTTACTCGTGTCGCGGCAGAACTGAAACCCCAAGCAATACAACGCCGCAACGACAGCTCCACACATCTGTCGGCTGTGACAGGCGACAGCGGGCGCCAAATGAATATTCACCGCTACGACGGTGCACAACGTTCGGATGGGCGTGATTGATTGCAGCGCATTCGACGCGACCCACCGCCAGTGCAATGCAGCTTAGTCACTGCGTGGTGGTGGCGCTGCGCCACGCCCACGCAAAAAGACACTGACAGCGCCAGGCGAAGATGAAACAAATCACCTTGATTGATGATTGGCATTCTGATGAGCGCGACATCGACATCGACATCAACGTCGACACCGACAACAGCTACAGCCACAGCCACAGCTACAACGGCAGCAGCGGCTGTGACCCCGCAACAGCGGCTCGGGGCCCAGCCGTGCGCCAGCTCGACCACAACAGCCACAATTCCCAACCCACTGACGCAGCCCTTAAATGTCTGGTATTTGCTGATGTATTGTTGTGTATGAATGTGTGTGTGTAAGTGTGTGTATGTGGTATGCTTCATTTCACCTGAGATTATAATTGAGTGAAGTGTATTCGAGTGCGAGCTGCTGCGGCTGTGCGGTTAAAGTGTTTTTATGGCGGCGCATGGAATGCTTCTGGAATGATTAGCAACAACCACAGTTGCCACTTGACAAAAAATTTGCTAACCAGATATTTCTAAAAAAGTAACCGAAATCTAGAAAATGTAACCATTGGTGTCCGTTGTTCTTTGGTCGTTTTTCCTTGCTGTGACAAAGATTTGTTTTTTAACTACATGCGAGCAAAAAAAAAACAAAAAAAAGTTTTCAACATCCCTTACAAAAAGTCCTCAAACACGAATAAAAGTTACCAGTTACCTACCAAAAATTAACCTATTTTCGTTACAACTAGCCAACTGTGGCAACTGTGGCTCACAACGGCGCACTGTCTGCTGCTGTGTTCGGCCGAAGCTGCCAGTCGGCATAATTTCTCTGTCTACGCATCGTCGCCCAGACTGACGGCTGTTGGCTACTGGCTTTCGGCTGTTGCTGATCCGCAGCCGTGCCTGGAGGATTGTTGATGTTGAAGTGTCGCGGTTGTTAGGTGATTGATTTCCAACCACTCCAACAGGTTTAGCAAAACAATCTGTCACGTATTGTCCGCTCCGCTGCGACGCGCTCACAATCGCATGTTGCGCAATGCTAAGCTGCGTGTTAACACGTTTCGTATGCAGCCGTGTGTGTGTATGTGTGTGTCTTCGATGACTTCAAAACCAAATCACACGCGGTGTGGGCCGCCATGTCGACATCTGTTTAACTTCGTCCAGTGAAGTGCAGTTTTACTGCAATCTTGAGTCACATGAATGGATTGAATGGATTGGATGGAATGAATAATCGATATGAAAAACTCTACTTTAAAATATATATGAACCTTAAAAATTCGAATTGGTTTCAGCAGAGAATTTACTCAAAAAACTTCCGAAAATATTCACATTCATTCATTTATACTAATGAACTCTAATGAACAGTGTTGCCTAGACTTGATTTAGTGCCGGGCCGCGGCAGCTCTGAACTACTTCCAATTTCAATACAGCTGACACGGTACAACAGTAAAAAACCCGCGGAGTTTATCAACTGTTTCTTATAATTCCGGAGTCGCTGATCACAAATATGTAATTATTAATAATTAATTATTAATAATTAATTCATTAATTATTTTTTTCGGGTCACCTCTAGTTTGGGTTTTACAGGATCTTGAAGTTACAAGCTACACCCTAATTAAAAAAATTAATTTATATGGTCGAACTCATCTGTTTGTAATATGCTTGAAATTAAACTGCAACCACTGAATACTGCGACTGGTTGGTTTGCTTGATTGAACGTGAATGTTTTATTGAAGTTTTACGCATGTACATGGTTGCATTAAAGTTATCGTTGCTTAAAGTTATCGAATATAAGGTTGCATTTGCTTATGGCTAAGTGTTGCAAATTGTGAGGTATGGGTCCCGTACATTCCGGCCCCTTTTGAAAGCACCCGCTTTCAAATATCTAAAAATAACGGACATAATTTAGTGATTGGTCGTTTGTATGTTCCTCTTGTAGTCTTAACAGTAACCACCCGTACGAGTCCGTCTGCCCCTGGATGAGTTTCGATGATTCGTCCAAGCAGCCATTGTGAAGGAGGCAAGTTATCTTCCTTTATAATCACGACATCATCGCAGGTCAAATTGTTCAGCTTTTGTGACCACTTAGAACGTTGTTGCAATTGAGATAAGTACTCCGTTGTCCACCTTTTCCAAAACTGTTGTACCAAACGCTGAAGGAACTGCCAACGGCTTAAGCGATTCAATTTGATGTTTGAAGTGTCACTATCTGGTAGCGCGGCCATTGGTCGCAATATAAGGAAATGTGCTGGAGTCAAAGGATCCATGTCACCTTCAAATTTGAGACATAAGGGGCGTGAGTTGAGACAGCTTTCAATCTGGCACAGCGTCGTATAAATTTCCTCATATGTCGCTGAGGCGTCAGCCAGAACTCGTTTCAAATGGAATTTTACAGATTTAACCCCTGCCTCCCAAATGCCACCAAAATGTGGGCCCGAAGGTGGAGAAAAATGCCATTGAATGTGCGTTTGAGAAATCTCTCTGGTTACAGTGTCTTGTGTTGTTGACTTGTTCAAGAACTGGTACAGTTCGCGCAAGTGTAGGTTACTGCCGATAAAATTAGTCCCGTTGTCTGAGTAAATGTGAGATGGCACACCCCTCCTTGAAATGAATCTACGGAGTGTCGCAATAAACGCCGCTGTCGATAATTCTGTAACTAATTCAAGATGAATCGCCTTAGTTGCAAGACACACGAAAACAGCTAACCAACATTTGTAGAGTTTGCTGCCACGACCCTTCCATGAACGTACTTGAATGGGTCCCGCAAAGTCGACACCTGTATTTGTGAAAGCACAGGAGGCCTCTACACGGTGACGTGGTAGGACGCCCATTTTCTGCTGAAATGGCTTTCCTCGAAATCTCATGCAGGTGGTACACTTGTAGACGCACCGTTTGATGATGTAAGATACGCCAGGTATCCAGTAGCGCAATCCCAAAAGGTAGTGAAGTTGCCTGCTGCCTGCATGTAACTGTTGAATATGTAAATTCTGAACGATTAGCTGTGTCAAGCGGTGGCCTTTATGTAAGATTAGTGGATGTTTCTGATTGTAACTGATATCTGCGTTGTCAATTCTACCGCCGACTCTCAGCAAACCATCTTCATCGATAAACGGTGATAGTGTTGATAACTTGTGAGTGTGTGGAAGCTGGTTACCCTTTCTCAAAATATGGATTTCAGGAGCCAAGGAATCACCTTGTGCTTTCTTAATCAGAATGTCGTGAGCTGCTTGTAGCTCCTTTGTTGATAAGAATCCTCCTATCCTTGTTGACTTACGCTTACAGTTCTCAAAGAATCTCATTAGAAGAGCAGTAATTCGAATCAGTTTGTGAAACTCTGAATACCGGTCTATCAGTTCAGTCTGTGTGATGCTAGCAACATTTATCACTGGAACCCTTTTCTCCTCCAAGTCAGTATCTTCTGGTATCGTCCCACGTAGATCTTCCGTGATTTCACTTTGTTTCAGAATGTCTGGCCCATGCCACCACAACTGGTTGTCGATGAGCTGGTTTGGGGTAATGCCTCTGGTCGCTAAATCAGCTGGGTTATGTTGTGATGCGATGTGACGCCAGTGTTGTGACGGTATAATGTTGATTATGTATGAAGTTCGATTCGCTATGAATGTCTTCCATCTGCGAGGGTGATCTGACAGCCAAGCTAACACCACTGTGGAGTCTGACCAACCAAAGATTGGCACATCTTCGAAACCCAACGATTGTCTCACCTTCAACATGAGCTTGGCCATAAGCTGCGCTGCACACAGCTCAAGGCGCGGAAGCGTGATTTGCTTGATCGGTGCCACCTTTGTCTTAGCAGCAATTAAATTTGTAGTAACGCTGCCGTTTGCGTATCTCACTTTCAGGTAGATTGCAGCTGCATATGCAAGTTCCGATGAGTCTGCAAATCCATGCAATTCTATAGACTTTTCATTTGCAAATTGTATCCAACGTGGAATATGTAATTCCCGAATGTGTGTGATGTTGTTGCGCATATCAGTCCACGCCTTTAATAGTTCTGCTGATAGCTGCTGGTCCCAATCAACACCTTTTAACCACAGCCTTTGCATGAAAATTTTCATGGAAATGGTTACCGGTGACAGCCACCCGATCGGGTCAAATATCTTTGCTATATCTGACAACACGGTGCGTTTGGTAACGATATTTGGCATAGCGGACAAGGATACGCTATATTTAAAACTATCAACTTTTGTGTCCCATAGCAGTCCAAGGGTTTTTACTGTATGTGTGTCGTCGATTATTGTCTCTGAGGAGCACTCTCGGTCTCGTATGTCAATGTTTGATAAAAATTCTGATGAGTTCGATGACCATTTCCGAAGATGAAACCCAGCGTTGGAAAGTATGCTGCATATCCCTGTCATTAAATTCGTCGCTTCATCGCCACTTGTTGTACTTGCCATGAAGTCATCTACGTAAAAGCACTGTTGAATGGCATTACAGACCTCTGGAAATTCTTTAGCATTATCAAATGCGACTTGTTGTACAGTTCTTGTTGCTAAAAATGGTGCACAGGCGGTACCATATGTGACAGTCTTAAGGTCGTATGATGTGACAGGGTCGCTGATGGTTTCTCTCCACAAGATGCGCTGATATGCACGATCTTCTGGATGAATGAGTATCTGCCGATACATCTTCTCAATGTCACCCGAAATGCCTACTTCATATTTGCGAAATTGTGTAAGTATTGTGAATAAGTCATTCTGAACTGTCAGACCTACCAGAACCTGATCATTGAGCGATAGGCCATTTGTTGTCTTGCAGGACGCGTCAAATACAACGCGCAATTTTGTTGTCGTACTACTTGGCTTAAGAACTGCATGATGAGGCATGAAATACGCTTTGTCAGAATCGTTGGACAACTCCATGTGATTCATTTCCAAATATTCTTGAACAAATTTGCAATACTCCGCCTTGAGCTGTGAATCGTTTTCGAAACGTTTTTCCATGCCTTGAAGTCTCCTGAGTGATGCTGTTCTGGACTCACCAAACTCAGGTCTTCCACCCTTAAAGGGCAGTCTGACTATGTATCGACCTGTGGCATCTCTTTGTAAATGTTGCTGGTAATGGAGTTCTGCCGCTTGTTCATCTGCCGTTAAAGGCTTGGTTGCGCCTGTAACCTCCTCGAGCTCCCAAAACCTTTGTAATTGATCCCGTGGTTCAAGCGGTACGTGTGCTACGCATAGTCGCGTTTCGACGCAATCGTTTATCTGGCCCATAATCACCCAACCAAATATTGTTTGAATTGCAGTTGGGGAATTACTGGGGTGCACGATTTTATTGTCTAGTACACACTCGGTGAACACGTCTGCACCCAAGATAATGTCAATGTGACCCGGTGAATTATAGTTGGGGTCCGCCAATTCCAAATTATTGAAATAACTGAGCTTGTCGCTGTTGCATGCGGTGTTAGGTAACATCTGTGTTAAAGTTGATAAGCAAAACGCATATGACGTAACAATCTTGTCACCTAGCTGTGATTTTATCTGGAGCTGAACTTTGCCTCTTGTGAAGCTTTTTGTGCTGGTGCCGACACCGTGAAGAAGTGTTTTGTTGTACGTGCGTTTGAGTTGAAGACGCTGGGTGCACGCTTCTGTGATCAATGAAATTTGCGCACCTGAATCGAGAAGTGCTCGACATGGCTGGTACTGGTTGTTCCCACCTCGCACCATTACTATTGCAGTTGGCAAGAATGTGAGTGTGTTGCTGTACTCGTGAGTAAAGTTTGCGATGCACGATCCTATTGCTTGTCGTTCTTGTTGAACTCTTGCTTCCTGTTGTGGCTTTTCCAATTGATTGACGTCTGACTTCGTCTTCGGCTGATGCAGTAATGAATTATGTTTTGCTCCACACACCCGGCATAACGAACGCTTGCACTCCGCTACACGGTGACCTTCTTGCAGGCAGTTGAAACATAAATTGCTTTTGCGGACTACGTTGCCTCTGTTTTGTACGTTCATATTTTTAAACTCGTTGCACATATACACAGGATGTTCCCTGGCGCAAACCGGACACGACTGAATT
Organism: Melieria picta; assembly: GCA_964056695.1. Taxonomy (NCBI): domain Eukaryota; kingdom Metazoa; phylum Arthropoda; class Insecta; order Diptera; family Ulidiidae; genus Melieria; species Melieria picta. Next base: position 17,460,466 of record OZ057399.1, read on the forward strand.
GTTGACGTGTACGCACTTGTCTGATTACGTGGCCGTGTACCACCTCGCGTCACCTTCTGTATACGTTCGAGTTCTATAACCCGACCTTCTAAAAACTTGAGAAATTGTGCAAAAACTAGTGGTTGATCGGACTTCTGATCCCTACACCAAAGTGTAAAATTCTCGGAATCTAGTTTCTTTTCCATGTGATAAATTAGTAATGAGTCCCAAGTCTCAACTGGGTCATTTAAAGCTTTCAACGCGTTCAGGCTTTCGTTAGTGTTGTTATACAATCGTTTGATTTCGTTCAACGACGGTGACTTTATCGCCGGTTGTTCGAACAGTAGCTCAAAATATGCCTTTCTTACATTGTCAGGTTTGTTGTACTTATTGTTGAGTAGTTCCCACACGACCCGGTAGTTATCATTGGTGGGTTGCATGTGCTTAATTAGAGCCAACGCATCACCCTTGAGTTTCGATTGCAGGTACTCAAACTTCTGCACATCCGAGATGGTAGACCTAGTATGCACCATTGCTTCAAATAAGTCCCGAAAACGTATCCAATTCAAATAAGTTCCATCGAACTCCGGTATTTGAATTTGGGGAAGCGGCAGCTCAGCCCGTTGTTGAATCCCATCATGTGTGTGAACTGGCGTCGATGTCGCACCGACCCGAGTGTTGGTGGACATGCGTTCGATGAGTGTACCCATCGTGGTCTGATGATTTAATAGTGCCTGCATGGCATTACCAATGTCTGTCTGAGATGTCTGATTTTCAATCATTGTGCGATTGCCCAAGTCCTCTTTCGATCGACTAACAAAAATTGACTTAATCGTAAAGTATCTTTGTTCTATGTCGCTGCGATACAATTCTTCTGCTGCTAACTCATCAGGGGATGTCAATGTGTCAATGTCATTCTGTATGTCTTCGTATTGTTTAAAAGCGTCTTCAAGTTTGTCTATGCGCACCCTAATGTCGTCTAGAGGTGCATCCTGATCGATACAAAATGTGTGTATACGCGTGATTGCTCGTTTTAAAATTTGTCGCTTTTGCTTGAACGACTCCATTTTGAACTTATACAAAGTTTTCTTAATGTAGTTGATTACATAAACCTTTCAACTTTCAACTTAGTGTTATTGCTTATAAACTCTTTCAACTTGTTGTTGATTACAAAACTCTTTCAACTTGCTGTTGATGCTTACAAACTCTTTCAACTTGTTGTTGATTACAAAACTCTTTCAACTTGTTGTTGATGCTTACAAACTCTTTCAACTTGTTGTTGATTACAAAACTCTTTCAACTTGTTGTTGATTACAAACTCTTTCAACTTGCTGTTGATGCTTACAAACTCTTTCAACTTAGTGGCTGTGGCGCCATCTAGCTGTGGTGTTCTACTTATAATTGAAATTACAATGGTTTAGCCAAGCTCAAAACCAATCACTTCAAATTTAAAATTATGCAAACAAACCGTTAGCTGATCGAAGCGTGCTCTGCTGAGCACAAACGCTAAGCCGTTATCTTGTGCCGTTATGTGAACGAAGGGTGCTCCGCTGAGCATAAACGTTAAACTTACTGCTTGTCCTTGGGGCTTCTCAGGCTACTTCTGCCATGTTGTGCTGGACAAATGGTGCTGATGTGTGATTTGCTCTCGTCTGATGACTTACTGGTGCTCCTGTGTGAGCGTGCCGTCGTCTGTCGAAATACTGGTGCTGCTTTGGGATCTGCTGTCCTCTGTCACTGCAAACTGTGTGCAGCGGCTCCGTGTGGTGGTTGGATGATGATTTTGTGCCTCGGTTATCACCTGCTGGACTCACCAAACTGTGCTGAACTGAGAACTGCTGTCCTCTGGTGCTGCAAACTGTGTGCAGCGGCTCCGTGTGGTGGTTGGATGATGCTATGAGAACTGCTGTCCTCTGGTTGTACTCGTGATGCACTGAGAACTGCTGTCCTCTGGTTGTACTTATTGAAGCACTAATAATTCCGCACTGCAGAATGATCCACGCCAATCCGGCTCGAAGGACCAAAAATGTTTGTAATATGCTTGAAATTAAACTGCAACCACTGAATACTGCGACTGGTTGGTTTGCTTGATTGAACGTGAATGTTTTATTGAAGTTTTACGCATGTACATGGTTGCATTAAAGTTATCGTTGCTTAAAGTTATCGAATATAAGGTTGCATTTGCTTATGGCTAAGTGTTGCAAATTGTGAGGTATGGGTCCCGTACATCATCCTAGTCTAACAATATTGGTATCAAAAGAAAGAGAATTGTGTCTCCAAGTCAAATCAAATAATTTTGTTTTAATTATTCTGGCGGAAGGATATAAAAATGTCTTTTTAAAAATGTATCCTTTATTATCCTGGAAGTTTTTCTACAAAAAAATATATTATAAAACCCTTACCCCACCCCATGTAACATGTGGTGAACAAACAACGGGGTTTTTGCTCATTTTTTACTCAATTAAGTTAATTTTTATTGTTTTCTAGTTCAAAAATAGTTCAAAATATAACATAAAATTGACATTGACATGGATTTGGGCTAAAAACTCGATTCTGTTTAATTTGAGACCAATATTGTTAGGCTAAGATGAGTTCAACAATTTAAATTCGTTTTCAAGGTGGGTGTTGCTGGCAACTTCAAGGCCTTGTAAAAACCAAACTAGAGGTGACCCAAAAACAAAAATGACATGTTCGTGATCAGCGGCTCCGGAAATATAAAGAACAGGTCAGAAACTGGGTGGGTTTTGTGAATAGCTGAAATTGTTTGTACCGTGAAAAATTGTGGAATAATTTAAGTTTTTGAGTTGAAATAAACTTCAAAAATTTTTTTCAGCTGAACCAATGAACTGATTAAGATGAAATTTCACAATGTGTTTGTGCTTGGTAAGGGTTTTATAATATATTTTTTTCAAATTTTTTTGTAGAAAAACTTCCAGGATAATAAAGGATACATTTTTAAAGAGACATTTTTATATCCTTCCGCCAGGATAATTAAAACAAAATGATTTGATTTGACTTGGAGACATAATTCTCTTTCTTTTGATACCAATATTGTTAGACTAGGATGAGTTTGACCATATAAATTAATTTTTTTAATTAGGGTGTAGCTTGTAACCTCAAGATGCTGTAAAACCCAAACTAAAGGTGACCCGAAAAAAATAATTACATATTCGTGATCAGCGACCCCGGAAATATAAGGAACAGTTGAGAAACTCCGCGGGTTTTTTGGAAACCGCAAAATTGTTGTACCGTGTTCCATACGGAACTCACCACCCTGTCTGGGTAATCCATTGCTAGGGATTAGTTCGGCAGCTTTCGACATTGCATTGCAGATCTTCGCTTGAAACATATTGCAGAGGTTCGGCAGTCTGAATTACTTTTGGGTCTTTAGTTCGTCTGAGTGAAGACCAGCTCCAGCTCATGTTAATGCCATCAGTGAAAACGGTGATGGAGCGTCTTTCGGCACTCACCTCCTTCCCGTAGTTCGTCTGCGTGGAACTCAGCTTCTGTATATGTGAATGCCGTCAGTGGGAACAGTGATGGAGCGTCGCTCGACGCACCTGCCCGCTAGTTAGTTCTCCTTTATAAACTAAAGTATTTTAAATACAATAAAAACTAAAAGATTCAATTGAATGACGTTAAAAAGAGAAAACTGGCGTACACAGTGCAGTCTTTATACAAATAATTGTTGGTCCTGTCTGACTGACTCATCCTTGCCCAGCCCAAACCGCTGGAGCTACAAACATGACATTTGAACTTTAGGTTCACTTTACAAAATGAACATCCACTAAGACGGTTTTTTTAAATTCGGGGTCTAAAAGGACAAAACATGAGTTAAGTTGTTGTATGAAGAAACGTGATTTAATGGGCCTTTTGATTTCAAACTTTGCAAAAATACTCTAAATAAAAAAAAATAAAATTTTAATGAGGTCAACAATGATATAAAACATGAACCGATGAGCTCTTTGGCTTCAAAATTGCTCAAACTGCTCCAAATGAGAAGTAATTCGACACGTGTTTTTTGTATTTTCGAAAATCAAAATCTGGAGGGGTCAACGATGGGTCAAAAGATTGTACAAGAAAATATGATTTAATGGGTTTTTTTTACTTCTTCCTTAGTTTACTTTACTTCAACCTTAGTAAAACCAATCCAAGGGGGAAATAATTCAACAGTTTTTCACAGTTTAAGTTTTAAATTACTTAAATTATTTTAAAATCTAAATTTTTAAAATTTTTTTAAATTTTTTAAATTTTTAATTTTTAATCTAAATTTTTAAATTAAAATCTGACGGTTGAAATCTTTAACAATATTGAAAAATTTTGAAAAACAGGAATAAATGGGCCTATTGATTTCAAACTTGAACCACTGGAATGGCTGTCGGTTTGCGGTCAATGCCACAAAGTTCGTTGGTTCCGGAACACTGGCTTAGTCTAATTTGACAAGTCTAAAACCTGTCCTATGACTTTTAATTCTTTTATGCAAAGATAATTTTATTAAACAAATTCTATCCGGGGCCGAAATTCTAGGCGAAAAAAATTTCAATTTATTATAATAATTAAAATTATTATTACAAATTATTACTAAGAATTATTGTTGCTAATTTTCATTAAAAATTATTACAATTTATTATTGCCCTAATTAAAAATTATTTTAGTTGAAATCAACAGTTTCTTAAGACTTGAAGTAGTTCCTATAGTTTCCGAAAATTGTGTCTCCATATTTTAATAATGTCGTGTAAAATTTGTATTATTTGAACAATAAAAAAATGTCCACGAAAAAATCATGGGCACCTAATTTTCGGTGCAAGCTTTTCGCATCTCCAAACACGGCCAAGACAAATTGAAGCTAGCAAAGTGGTCGCAAATTGTGTTGACCACTTTTTGTTGCTCGACCACTGAGTGCGTAATGCCTCCGGGCGGCCGCTGTGCCACAAAAAAAAACAACCACACTACAATTCACCAACGCAAAACACTTAACCCTAACTGCGCCGAGTGCAATGCAATTTCAATGCAACTTTTCGCCTTTCGAGGGTCCTTTTCCACTAACCAGTTGCGATTCCGGGCGAAATTGCGGCACACAACAATTCCGCTGCGCGCCGTCGGTCTCCGTTCAGCTCTCAGCAGCTAGCAACCACCAACAACAACGGCGTCCATGGCAGCTACATCAACATTTATAATTCAGCAAAACTTTATCTGAGCGGTGTGTCGAGCATTTGACACGGCTTATTGACTGCCACTTTTTGCGATTTAACATTTTTACTGCAGGTGCTGCAGAGTGCAGCGGGGAGGCGGCTGAAACTCGAAAATTTGTAGCGCACTTGTGCAAATTTGCCACCTCGCCGTGCCTCTCTCTTCACTTGAGCAATGCTAAACATTTTTTGCCTTTGCGCAAAATGCACAAAACGCTCAAATGGCAACACAACAAAATTGTAAAAATAACAACAAAATAATGAAAAGAGCAAAAATGTTACGGCAACTTTTGTCTGCCGCCCACCTGCCGCCGCTAATTCCAGTAGCAATGTCCGCCACAACAAAATCAGCAACAGCAACATTTGGCCATCCGGGCCAACAAGCAGCAGCAATGCAACGCAGCGGCAACGTGAGCGCTTGTCGACCGGACCGGACCACGCTTTTCCTTGCTAATAATTACAAAAGTTTATAAAACTCCCGAAAGGACTTCTACACTTTGAAATGCACAGAAAAAGTTCCGTTTGGGCCGCACACACACACATTCACAAGTGCAGACAACGCACCCGCACCGACAAATAGACGAATCCATCCAGGATGCGCGCGCAAGACTGCAGCACAGCCATTGGCCGACGGCGAGCGGGGCGTCAGTGGCGGCGGCGGTGCTGGCGGTAAGTGCAGCATTGTCGTGCGGCGTGTTGTGGCAGCCACGGACATGACACCGGATGCCCAGCGCAGCGGCACTGGACATTGCTTCGTGTATGTGTCTGTATGTGTGTGTGTGTAAACGTCCTTTTGAAGTTACAATTGCAATTGCTTAATTTTTGTTGACGACAACTGTGACAGCAACTACAACAGCGACATATGGCCGAAACTCGGACGCAACTTCAGATAAACTGCACAAAACTCGTCTAATTGAAATGAAATTCGATACGTTGGAAAATGTCCAGCGGCATCCGCTCGTCCTTGTCCGCACTCGCCACCATTCACAGCGTTCGAGCGAAAACAATAAATTAAAAAAAGAGCCGAGCAACTCTCATTAACACACCACAATACACAAGGCGGAGGTGTCGTTACGTCTGGACAACATGAACCAACTCACAATAGATGAAAAATGCGCAAAGTAGAAAACGAAAAAGCGAAATTGTTTGAAAGTTGTGCTGTTGCACTAGAATGTGTAAAGTCGTAGCCAAAAAGGACATTTGGATTTATTTACATTCGTTACAGAAAACAGTGCGACAAATATCCGTGACACAGTTTTCAATTGTTGAAATTTGTATGAAGGTGTTGGATAAAGAAAATCACATAACATATATTAAATAGTGCAATGAAGCGAAATACGAGAACTGGCAAAGTAACAGGAAATGAAGTTCGAGGACATATATCAAACAAACAAAGGAGAAAAAGAAGCTCACAGTCGACTGGTGCCAGCTGTTTGAATTAGCGAGTACTAGAGTATTTCTACGGCAGAGGAGTTCAACTCGCTAAAAAGTTGTAGTTATTTGTAAGAGAAAACAGTTTTGAATCCTTCTGTTATCCTGTCGAGAAATTTGCCAAAGCAAACAACTTGGTGGACCAGTTTTAATCCCCTCTATTCGTGTTTAACCATCTACGTTACGATCAGAATTATCGATTATGTCCGACCGAAGGTGGATTTTTGGCCGAAGCCGAAGCAGAATATTCGGCATAACTAAAATATTAGGCCGAATACTAATAAACATTCATTTAAGAAAAAAACCTGATCAAATTTTGCCGTTCTTTCTCTATTCATTTCTTTGTTCCACTTAAGAATTAATAAAAGAATATGTATTGTATGATACATATATATATATAAATATTTTAGTATTCCATTTCTAACAAAAACAAGAAATCTAACAATCCAATTGACATAAATATTTAGCTGTTTATAGATCAATTTCAATAATCGCAATCTTGACTCCGAAATATCGATAAATCCCGATATTTGATAAATACTTCTAAAGAGAACAAATTGATTTCCATTACAGGGCGAAAACCTTCGGCTAAAGTATTCGGCTATTTTGGCCAAAGCCGAAGCCGAAGCCAAAGATTTAAAATTGGTCGAATAGGCCGAAAACCGAAGGCGAAGACGAATATTCGGTCGGTAACGCAATCGAGGCCCTCAAATAAGCAATGTTGCTGCTAAGTTTCAGTAACGAAATGGATTGCGCTTGAACCAGATTTAAATTATATTGGCAGGGCCACGCCCCCTTATTCAATACCCGCACAATGCCCTCTGTCGAAGGAGAAAATGGTAGGTTCGTACTAAGTGCCATTGCTGAGCGACTTATAATTCAGCGAAATATTTGGGTCACAACAAATGTGCCACGCCCCTTGTCCAACGCGTATAAAATCTTACCAGTAGAATGACTCATCTATGGGACGACGGGGTACTAAATTTCAGTGTTGTACAACTTACAATTTCGAAGATATTCTATATTAGGATTTGGCTTGTATGGGCGGTGCCACGCCCCATTGTTCAATACCCGCACCATCCCCTCTGTCGAAAGATTTGAATAAATGGAAGGTTCGTACTTAATTTCATTGCTGTGCGACTTATAGTTCAGCAAAATATTTGGGTCACAAAAAATTTGCCACGCCCCTTGTCGAACGCCCATCAAATCTTACCAGTAAAATGACTCATCTATGGGTCGACGCTATACCGAATTTCAATGCTGTGCGTTACAATTTCAAAGATATTCCATTATTAAGATTTGGCTTGTATGGGTAGTGACACGCCCCCTCGTTAGATACTCGCCCCATTCTCTCTGTCGAAGGACATGACTATGTAGTAAGTTCGTAGTGAATTTAATTGATGTGTGACTTATGGTTCCAAAGTTATTATCTGAAAATGTGCAGAATTCACGGTCAAATATGGCATGGATTTTCCGACTTTTCCAATAGATTTTCCGGAATTTTCTTTTCGCACGAACCTGAACTGACTTAATACGAATGCAACAAAACAACCCCCATGGACATCGGCCGGTGCGTTTGAGCGTGATGCGATTACACACATACTGCCACTTTCTTTTATGTATATAGATTTGAAAAAATCCTTAATTGTTTTCACGCTTCCACAAAAACGTGACACCTGACAAAGCAAAACTTTTCATGCGCCGTAATTTGAGTGGGATAGATTACTAATTGCAAATAGTTTACGAAAAAGTTTACATATGGAAGAATCAACAAAAAATATTATGCTCGCCGCCCAATTTGAGACATTCCTGCAATCAAATTTACAAGCTTAAAGTTTGGTTATTTGCTACTCGTATTTTCCCACTAATGTACACATGTTCTGTAAATAACTTAAGCACATAAGCCGACTTCGAAGAACTTTGGCAATATTACTTGAATAATCGAGCCGAAGTGCAGCTATGCAAATATGACTTTACAACGAAATATCGATGCGAAATGCCGCAAATACTGCAAACCAAACAGAATACTTATGTTCAAATATGTTTCATGCGGTCATAAATAGCCAATTGAAGCGTACACCTTAAGCGCACAGGAATCACCTTAGAACGGACAGACAAACTGGCAGACAAACGCATATTTTCACTTTCGCCCATCGAGCCCATCTGGCCAACGCCGATAATGAACTGTGGCCGTACTCGTACATGGAAAACATTTCGAATGCTTTCGGATGATTAAATGTGCCGGACAGACGGCCCAGGACTTGGGTAATTATTTATGAAACATCTTGCAAATGCCGCTTCTATCTCTCAGTTTAATTGCGCCCGTACAACGGATGCGTCGAGCAGTGGCGCTGCATTGCACCTGACGCTGGTGCAGGGATTGTGCGGCCGCACCTAAGCCAAAGTCACTTTAATTAATGAAACTTTAGTTGGTGGCAAACATGCATGCGAGTGCCAAATTTAAATCTTTGCCTGTGTGTGTATGTCTGTGTGTGTTCGTGTTTACGTTGAGCCACTTGACTGTCGGTGCTGTGCTGCGCCGGCAGCTCCATCAAAGATTCAGCCTGGCAAATATGGCAGCAGCGAAAACACGAAGCGGCCGAATGCTGCAACTGCGCTGCGCTGCGAACTGCAGCAAGCCGAGTGTTTCATTTGCGTTTCATGATTTATTTATTGCACACAACTGATGATGATCCCGGCGCGCCCACACCCCTTCCCGCTGTCCGTCTGCCAACACGAAATGTGTATAAGTTCACGGTCGGCAATCGCTTGGAAGCAATGCAACAACACACACAGACACACCCGCACACATGAATTATAAAGCCGGCTTGCAACTTTGCCTCGTCATCGTCCTGACAGTGAGCCTCTCTCCTCTTCCCTCCCACCGCTTACCCCACAAACTCAGCGTCACTCACTCTCAGCATATACTGACTCTACCTATCACTTTCTCCCATTTTCCGTTTGCCATTACACTTTCCTCCTCGTCCTTTGGCAAAGATGCTGCTGGAGTAATTATTAAGGCAAAGTTTGAATTCTTTTGAATGTTCAATTTATTAGCATGAATTTAGCATGAGCCCTGAAAGCGACCATACTTTGCACCGGAGCGCAACCACAAAATGCATTTTAATTATTAACGCTTACAATTTTGCTGATTTTTGCCGTTTCGCTTACAATTTTTATAGCTCAGCAAATGCAGCGGTCACAGGGCCGCTCCTGGCTTCAGCATTTGCAGCTTACAGCATGGCTTGTGTGAACTTACGGTTAGGATTTAAAAGTACGAAATTACTTTTCCAGCTTAAAGTAAAGAGTTCAGCTATCAATTAGCTTCAGCTTTTAGCTTTTCATGATTTCGGCCATGGAAAAGATATTTCTTCGAATTTTATATTAAAATTTTCTGTAAGGACATTTTAAACTTTTACGTAGAACCACTTGAACAAAATTAAAACAATTTACCAAGTTGCTTTTATGAAAACAATATTTGAAAAGAAACCTTCAGACATTTAACATTAAATAGAAGCAGAATTTGGTAGAAAGTCCGTATGCGGAAAAAAGCGTTCGTGACTATGGTCTCCCTTTCTTTTTTTTCTTTTTTTTTTTTTGTTTATAAACGAGCCAAGGCGAGGCATTGTCTTTAACCTAATACGTGTTGTGTTAGATTGTCGGTTCTTACTCGTACGCATCAATTTTACTATTCTACAAAGATCCTTAAGAAATCATGGCACTTTCACCTTGGAGAGTGTAACAACTAATTATGCTTCCTATGCTCCGATTTTTTAGAGCTCCAAAGAAATTTAATTGGCTTTCAAATTCTATATGAATTGTAAAAATTTCTTGATTACTTTTATTATTAAATAAATAAATCAATGAATAGAAGTAACGCTCACAAGAGTCATTGTGCTACCTCGGAGTCAAGTAGATTTCTCCTTAGCAGCTCGATGACTGTAGATTATGAACCAACTTATCATCGGGTTTCTCTACATCATTGAAAAAACCTCCACCAAATAGATACACAGTACATGAGGGACCTTCGTCTGTACATTTCTCGTCTATTTCTCAACCGCTTCCAGAGGAGTCATTCATCTATCAAGTGGATACGCAATACATGCAGAACCAAACGAATACATGAAAGACCATAGTTCTTCGTCCACTGTACTTTTTCGTGTGTATTTTTGTCATCCACAGAAGTGATTCATTCACCAAGTGGATCCACAGTACATGAAGGACCATAGTTCCGATTGTAGTTCGTATGTACTTTTTTCGTCTATGCCTACATGCCATTGAATACACATTACTGTTCTTTCCTCGTTTTCCTCGTCTATATTTCAGCCGCTTCCACAGGAGTCATTTATCTATCAAGGGGATACACAGTACATGAAAGACTATAGTTCATCTTCTGACTGTACTTCCTCGTCTGTACTTTCCTTGTCTATTTCTCAGCTACTTCCACGGAAGTCATTCATCCATCCATTGAATACACAGTACAGGAAGGACCTTAGTTCTTTGTTCAATTATACTTCGCCTGTTCTATCTTGGTATATTTCTCAGCCACTTTCACAGGAGCCATTCATCCATTAAGAGGATACACAGTAGATGAAGGACCATAGTTATTCGTCCGATTGTACTTCGTCTGTTCTTTCCTCGTCTATATCCCAGCTACTTCCACAGGAGTCATTCATCCACCAAGTGGGTCCACAGTACATGAAGGACCATAGTTCTTCGTGCGACTGTACTTGGTCTGTTCTTTCCTCGTCTATATCCCAGCTACTTCCACAGGAGTTATTTTTCCATGAATTGGATACCCAGTACACGAAGGACCTTAGTTCTTCGTTCAATTTTACTTCGTCTGCTCTTTCCTGGTCTATTTCTCAGCCACTTTCACAGGAGTCATTCATCCATGAAGAGGATACACAGTAGATGAAAGACCATAGTTATTCGTCCGATTGTACTTCGTCTGTTCTTTCTTCGTCTACATCCCAGCTACTTCCAAGGGAGTCATTCATCCACCAAGTGGGTCCACAGTACATAAAGGACCATAGTTCTTCGTGCGACTGTACTTGGTCTGTTCTTTCCTCGTCTATATCCCAGCTACTTCCACAGGAGTTATTTTTCCATAAATTGGATACCCAGTACACGAAGGACCTTAGTTCTTCGTTCAATTGTACTTCGTCTATTCTTTCTTGATCTATTTCTCATCCACTTTCACAGGAGTCATTCATCCATGAAGAGGATACACAGTAGATGAAGGACCATAGTTATTCGTCCGATTGTACTTCGTCTGTTCTTTCCTCGTCTATATCCCAGCTACTTCCACAGGAGTCATTCATCCACCAAGTCGATCCACAGTACATGAAGGACCACAGTTCTTCATCCAACTGTACTTGGTCTGTTCTTTCCCCGTCTATATCCCAGCTACTTCTACAAGAGTTATTTTTCCATGAAAGGGATACCGAGTACACGAAGGACCTTAGTTCTTCGTTCAATTGTACTTCGTCTATTCTTTCTTGGTCTATTTTTCAGCCACTTTCATAGGAGTCATTCATCCACCAAGTGGATCCACAGTACATGAAGGACCACAGTTCTTCGTCCAACTGTACTTGGTCTGTTCTTTCCCCGTCTATATCCCAGCTACTTCTACAAGAGTTATTTTTCCATGAAAGGGATACCAAGTACACGAAGGACCTTAGTTCTTCGTTCAATTGTACTTCGTCTATTCTTTCTTGGTCTATTTTTCAGCCACTTCCACAGGAGTCATTCATCCATCAAGTGGATCCACAGTACATGAAGGACCATAGTTTTTCGTCCGACTGTACTTGGTCTGTTCTTTCCTCGTCTATATCCCAGCTACTTCCACAGGAGTTATTTTTCCATGAAGGGGATACCCAGTACACGAAGGACCATAGTTCTTCGTTCAATTGTACTTCGTCTATTCTTTCTTGGTCTATTTCTCAGCCACTTTCATAAGAGTCATTCATCCATGAAGAGGATACACAGTAGATAAAGGACCGATTATACTTCAACTGTTCTTTCCTCGTATATATCCCTGGCACTTCCACAGGAGTTTTTCATCCACCAAGTGGATACACAGTACATGAAGGACCATAGCTCTTTGTCCGATTGTATTTCGTCTGTTCTTTTTTCGTTTTCCTCGTCTATATTTCAGCAGCTTCCACAAGAGTCATTCATCCACCAAGTGGATCCACAGTACATGAAGGACCTTAGATCTTCGTTCGATTGTACTTCGTCTGTTCTTTTCTCATCGATATATTTCAGCTGTTTGCATGGAATACACAGTTCATGAAGGATCATAGTTCCTCCTCTGACTGGATACGCAGTACGTAAAGGACTACTTATATTTCTTTGTCTGACGCGTGCTTCTTCTCAGCCGCTTCTACAGAAGATATTTATTCACCAAGTGGACCACACAGGATCATACTTTTGTAACTGCACTTTTGAATGTTTTACATAGACACCTCTGTTGCCTCTACAAAAGTCATTCCGGATAAGTCACAATCTAACTTCTATGATTCGCTCCCGGCACCACTCCCACAACTTTTTCAACTTGTACGTTCGCACAATCAATTTTGGAAAAGTCAAGTGAAGCAGCTTAAATCTCTTTGAAGTATTATTAAAATTAAAAATAAGATAAAAATAAGAGTTCACAAAATTCTGCGACAGGCGCATTGCATTTTAATTGTATTTTTTGTAATTTAAAATGTACTCTAATCTTCCCTCTTAAGAAAGTGATGAAGATTTATTTGGCCAAATTTCATAGATAATTTCCTCTTTTTTATACCAAAATGTATCAAGTAAGTCTAGCTGAGTACTGAAATGATTTCGCTTTAATATCTAAAATGCTTTCCCTGCCTCGGCCCCCCCTCTCCCCCCTCCGTGCGCCCATGTCATTGTGTGCATAGTGCACAAAGTCAATAGTAAATAAAAGCAGTGGCACGTTCGAGTCAATTGATTTGTTGAATTCATCGATGCTAAACGGCTGAATATTCTTCTTTGCGATGCAAATTTTTCCAATCACCTTTGTGTGTGTTTTAAGTATTTGCAATAAATGCCGGAAAACGCAATAACATGCAAATCGTTTAAATCGAATGCTAACTGGCTGGCTAACGTTTCTATGAAACGAAGCAAACCGCTGCTGCCTCCCTGCCAATGAAACGTTTCTTTGAGGTGAAACACTTTTAAGTGAGCTATTCAATTTGGTTGCAAACGAATGAATATTCGCAGATCCATCATAGACCAACACAAATGCGAAACTATTCAATGGGGAGCTAAATTTATATTAAATATTCTCAATAATATTCATACTTCCTTTTGCAAAGAGGAGAAAGACATAGTGGCTCTGAAAGAAGTCATATTTTAATTATTCAGAGAGTTGAAAAATTGTGTGTTATTTTTAGAATCTTTTGAATGCTTTTGAAATCTATAGTTAAATCTCCCGATATGAAAGACACGCAGTTTTCTGGCAATGCGAGAGGATCCTTGGTAACAGGTGACGCTTGGTGCCCTCAAAAGTGCTTTGAACCTACAAGACCATTATTACGCTCATTGTCTGGCGAAGACGATTTTGTCTCAAAGTAGTGTAATCTGCTTCCCGTAGACTACAAAAAACCATAGCCATGTGTTGTAATTTAGTTTTTTCTTCAACTTCTGGCTCTACTCTTGCTGAATCTTTCAGCACGAAACGTTTGTGTTCAAGGAGTGACCTTAAAGACTATTTGAAGCCTTAGTTCAGTTATACAGTGCGCCTTGGTCAACTGCTGGTCCGTATAAATACTGGTAGAATTATAAATACTGATTATTGATTAATACTGAATACTGACGATTATATCAGGTGTACAACTTTGCTTCCGCCGTTTTCCGATAGGTGGCTGTACCGGCTGAGGCTGGTTGAAATACATAGATGGTAATGCCTTTATAGTGAGTGTGGACAGTGCCTAACGAATTGTCATCGCCGTTTCAGTGACAGTTGTTCTTGTTTTCGTATTATTCACGCTCGAAAATGTCCGTTTATGTGCCCAATTCTCGCCATTTGCGGGAAGTTTTACTTTTCTGTTACAATTCGCAAAAAAATTCAGCTGAAGCGCATCGAATGCTCTCAGAAACTTACGGTGATGCTGCTCTGAGTGAAAGAACGTGTCGGGAGTGGTTTCAACGTTTTAAAAATGGCAAAACCGAATATTCACGGCGCCAAGGTTATGATTTGTATTTGGTGGGATCAGCTCGGTGTGATTTACTACGAGCTCTTAAAACCGGGTGAAACCATCACAGGAGATCGCTACCGAACGCAACTGATGCGCCTTAGTCGCGCGCTAAAAGAAAAGCGGCCACAATATCAAGAGCGACATGACAAAGTCATCCTCCAACACGACAATGCTCGGCCTCACGTCGCAAAAGTGGTCAAAAAGTACCTGGAAACGCTGAAATGGGAAGTCTTGCCCCACCCGCCGTATTCCCCAGATGTCGCCCCTTCTGACTTCCACCTATTCCGTTCGATGGCACACGGCCTGGCAGATCAACATTTTCAATCCTTCGAAGAATTGGAAAAATGGATTGCTTCATGGATAGCGTCAAAAGAGGACTCCTTTTTTCGAGCCGGGATCCGAAAATTGCCGGAAAGATGGGAGAAAGTTGTCGCTAGCGACGGACAATGCTTTGAATAATACATCTGTAAGCACTTTTTCGCAATAAAGCTTTTAATTTTGGAAAAAAACGGCGGAAGCAAAGTTGTACACCTGATAAATACTGATAGAAAGAGGGCTCTGCATTGAAATTCCAAAGGCTCGCTTGTATTTTTACTCTTTCATAGCCTACACTCTCGCAACATCCCTGATGGATCCAGTATCAAATGCTCGGTCGGTTCTCAGACGATTTGCTTCATTCGTGCAGGCTAAAATTTTTGCGATCATAAATTAAGAAAAGCAATGGAATAATTATTAGCAAACAATTGATGTGACTACTGCAATCATGTCTTCCGAATCAAGCAGACTTTACTAAAGAACTTGTATCGCTCGTTGTATAAGTTCAATCGAGTTACCTTAAATGACGTTAGAAAGATCAGATATCATACTAAAAAATCTTTTCAGACAGTTTTGTGATTGCCTGACTCAGTTTTGTTTTTAGCGCGTATCAAAGATGGACACCAGCAAAAACAAAATGCTCCATATTTGATCGTTCGATAAAGTAGAAAACGCAAGCCAGTCGTCTAAAAATGTGAATAATGTTTCTGATACTGTAACAGCCAATCATGTGAAATTTTGGTGTTAAAGGTGATGTAGTGAGTTTAGTGCTTAAAGAGGTGCACGCTCTGGCACACCAATTGTTGAAAATATCAATAAAATCATGGAAATCGTAGAGTCCCACAGTCATGTAAGCACTTTTAGGATGGTCCAGGAGATAAACATGGCACAAAAGCCCGTTCCGAACCACTTCAATTGGGCTGGATACAACAAAAAGTTTGATGTATGGGTCCCATACGAACTGAAGCAATAAGACCTCATGGACCAAAATTGCATCTACAAATCTGGTTCGAAGTAACTTCCCCAAATCTCATCTGATTTGGACAATCTATATATCGTTGGAAAGGTTAGTTAATTACCTTCTGAACGACGGGCCACTTGTGTTAGTCGAATGGTTGGTTTACGAGATATGTGCTCATAATTGAAATAAGAGGGAAAAATAAAAGAAAAAAGGAAAATTTTTGGATTTTCAGTTTCGTGTTCAGCAGCCGAAGATTAGTCTAAAAAATACTTTTATTTTTAGGAGCATTTTTCGTGTCGAGTAGTGTAATTTGCCTGATGAAAAATTTGCCTTAAGAAAAGTTTGGAAGATCAACTGTCCTAGTTTTTTGCCAATAGGAACGAGGGTCTCTATGAGAAAAACATACCGAAATTACCTATTAATAAAATATCAAACAAACCGATGCATATTTGACCTAAATCAAATCATTATAACTGTTCCAAATAAAGCCTTCAATTTAATGCTGCATTTCTTTTACCAGACCTGAAACATAAATTTTAATAAATTGAAATCTATTACAAATAGTCTTAAATTTTTGTTTAAAAATTCATTTAAATATACTCGTAACTTAAATATAACAACAAACATTTTCTTCCATAAAAATAAATGTATTTTACTAGTTCAAATATTTGCCAAACTCAATAATGCATCTAACTGACATTTTGTTCAGGCGTGTAAAAAAAATATTTTTCTACAAAACAATTTTTAATTTGCTAAATATTGCGAATAAAACGCCGCGGCGTGACACAGGAGAACAGCCCACACAAATGGAGAACATAAAAATGTAAACATTTTTCATGCCTTTGTTAGCATGAATAGTCGAGTAGCTGAACGGCTGCAAACAGCATTTAATGGCAAAAGGACAAAGCGGCAGTTGTAGTTAGACGCGTTGGTGCCTGCGAGCGCCTGGAAGGCATTCGCCGAATATCGAATAACAAGCTAGCATTTGATTTTGTGTGTTTTGGCCAAATGGACACAATTCATAATGGCCGGAATGTGGGGCTCGGGTGGCCGTTGTGCGGATTGTTTGATTTTAAGTGGCTTTCAAATCATTGTTTGTATTCAATGAAACACGATTTCAAGAGCTCATTGTGCTCGCGTAGGTAAATGAGTGCGAGTTCGAGTGCCAATATGAAAATAGCACAATGCGAACGTGTATGCATGTGTGTGTGTGTATGTGAGGCAGTCATTCTGGCGAACGCATTTTTGGATGCCGCCCAAAATGCGAGCATTCGCAGTCAAACTATTTGCCCGTACAACTTTTGTCGTATGTAAACGAAGCACTGCCTGCAATTATAACCATGAGCATGCAACAACAACAACACCAACAACATATGCCCACTACTGATTGGCAGCAGCGGCCGTATAGAAATGGGGCTCTTGCGCACCGAAGCAGAACCTTTGCCAATTTTCAGTTAAAAGCATTTTCGAGTAACTTTTAAAAGTTTCTTGTTTGCGTATAATTATTTAGTGTATCTGCAAAGTTGGTGCGCTCACCAAAGCGAACCAAAAAGCAAACAAACAAAACGAATACAAAACCAACAATGGCAAGAAGGCATACAAAATCGCCTGCCTGTAAAATGGAATGCAGCACCAAAGAAAATAATGAGTTAAGCCATATTTAGCCAAAATATGCAGCAACAAAAACAACAGCCAAAAACATACCAAAGTAAACTAACCATAAAACTAATGCAAATATAACGAGCCAAGTGACCGAAAAAGCGGAAAATAAAAGGCAATAAAAGGAGATGCTGTATAGTTTCCTCCGCTCGCTTTGCGTGCGCCGCCAATGGGCGCTGAAGAGTTGCGCATACGTCACGTTGTCCGGTTGCTGGCTAATTGAATTGCACG
Source organism: Melieria picta (assembly GCA_964056695.1). NCBI lineage: Eukaryota > Metazoa > Arthropoda > Insecta > Diptera > Ulidiidae > Melieria > Melieria picta. Next base: position 17,478,444 of record OZ057399.1, read on the forward strand.
TTTCAAAATTTCATACAAGTTTAAAGTTAATTAAATTTAATTAAAAGTGATATGTAATTAAGCATGAAAGTTGTTTCATAATTTCTAAAATGTATTTTATCTAATTTTGTAACAACATGTTTTTTAAATACCAATTAAAGCTGGAGTTTTCAATTTGTGTTTTTCAAACACAATTAGTGGTGTTAAATTTAAAGTGTAGAAGGTACTTATTCGGACATTTTGAAAGCACAAGGAAGCTTACTAGAGGTTTTAGAAGGTAGCAGACTTAAGTGGTAGTAGGGAACAATTTTCAGGGACCGTAAAAATTATGAGCTAAATATAAAAATCAAAATATAAAACTTATTTTTCGATTTTTATTTTCCGCTCACCAAATAAAAATTATTTGTTGATTTTTTTGTTTTGAGCGAAAAGTATTACTCAAAAAATAATATTCAGAATACAATTTGAAAAATTTCCACATGAGGCTTATTTTTGAATCAAAAACAAAAACTGGTCCCGTAATTTTGTGATGAAAAAATACAACTGAAAAATAAATTCTCATTCTGCAAGTGAAAAATAAAACTCACCGCATAATTTTTGTTTTTCCCCAAAAAAATAAAACTCAACAAATAATTTTTATTTTCTGATCGAAAAAGAAATCAAAAAATTATTATTATTCGGTGAGCGGAAAATAAAAATCGAGAAATTTTGGTTTATTGTTTTTATGATAACTGCTTTCAAAAACAGTCGCTTTATTGCACTACATGATATATCTGCAATGCTTCGTTCATCTTGATTTTTTTGATTAAAAATATTGCAATAATAATTATTTACGGTCCCTGCAATTTTTTCATAGCATATTTTTATTTATTTTCTCAAGGCAGTCATTCCGAGGGCAATGACTGATCTTTATTTTAGAAATCCGGTGCTCCTACCTGTCGTTTGGGTTCCCGTAGATTTAGATGGGATCTTTTCGGAACCATTTGGATTTGGAACGGCGAGGAAATTATGTAGATTAGTAATCTGTGCATCAGCTATTTGCGGGAGTCCATCGAAAAACCTGGTCCCAAGAGTCCGGAGTGATTTACAGTGGCATATCAAGTGCTCAATTGATTGCACTACATCTTCATCTCCGTAGCTTCTTCATAAATATGTACGTGATCAATGGCGCCCTGGCCTGTGACTACCCCTAAAGCGGTTCAAGTTGTTCAATCACAAGCGGTCTACTTTTATAGAGCAGCGCTAATTCATTATAGCAAATGTAAGCCGCATATGAGGTACCACGTCTTCTTTTCCAATGCCATTTCCAAAACCAAAGATTATTATACAACATAATCCTCTATTTGGTCCTTCTCCAATGGTCTCCCTCTTCGCCGTCGACCGCCAACTACCGCACAGTGCTTCGACTCCATACAAAATTGCGGCAAAAATAGAAGGAGTACGTGAAATTCGCTGAATATTTGCAGTCTAAGTCATTTTGGGCTGCTGACATCAAAAATTGTGTTTGTTTCCAAAAAAATATATACCTATATTTAAAAAAAAAATCGAATATATATGGTTATATATTATTTAATCATCACCAAGCCCAAACCGCTGGAGCTATAATGATGAAATTTGGTCAAAAGTTGTATTTTAGAAAGTCAACCCTTAAAAAGAAGCGATTTCAAAAACGTCGACCTTGAAAGGGGGAAAGGGGGTGGTGAAGCTTATATGGACGGACATTGTCGGATTGTTTAAAAATTCTGTATATATACATATACTAAAAAAACAATAACGAAATACGTATTTCAGCGTTTTTTTAAAGGCCTTTAAAGGGTGAAAAGAGGGCTGAGAAGTTGCTTAAAGGAAATAATTTTTTTGTTGGATGTGGCACAGCCATGAAGATGCAATGCAGCTCAATTTATAACGGCGAGACTATTATAAAAATTATTCTTCAAAATTAGACCTTCCTCAAAATTAGATATTCCTCCTTTTTTTAGAATATATTAGCATTAAATCACATTTTAGCAAACAAATTCCATAACAATGAAAAAATTGGATAATATGGCTCATAATGGGTTAAATAGGCGTACCAAACCTGTTTTTATAAAAAACATTCATAATTCGTGGCATTGACTTGGTTACACATTTCTTTCGCAATTTTAACTCAAGCGACTTCTGTAAAAAAATGAACGTTAGTAGTTCCAAAAAAATTGAATATTTTCCAAAGGCGCAAAAAGACGCAGATTTTTTTTTGCGGATTTAAGAGAAGATAGTTCATCTAAAAAAGGTCATAAAAAGGACCTACGCCAGTTCGCGCCATTCGATTTTAATTGCCTTTCTAAATTTGGTTGTTTTTCATTTACGTTAATTTAAAAAAATTAATTTTTGAAAATTCGTACAAAAAAAATTATTTACGCTAAACAAAAAAAACTGATCAGCGGTTCCGCTCCTATCAATTTCGTTTTAATATAAAATAAATTAGTAGCCTATCTACAACAATACATTTTCTAAAATTTTTTTTTTAAACAAGCTCCTAATCTCGACAATTTTTCGATAAAATATTTCGGATCCAGCTTAATTAAACAATTACCTTTGACATGATACTACTTTTGTCAAAATCTGCGATAATTTTTTTTTTAATTTTTGTCCACTCTCGAAGCACTGTGTACCGCATCAAAACCCTTTTTTCGGAGCTTCACAGTTTTTCTTCACTTTTATTGTAGAAAACCCCTAAAATATTTTCTTGTATTCTTTCTTTGCTGCTGTTCATCTTTGACGCGCACTCAACCAAAACTGAATCAAACAATCACAAAGTTGTCTGAAAAGTTTTTTTAGTTTGAAACCGTATCTTACCAACGCCATCCAACGCAACTCAATCCCATTTACAATACCAGATACAAAAGACTAAAGAAATCAATTGGAAAAATAATGGATTTCTCTATGCGTCACAAGTCTCAGTTTGCTTTCGTGAAAAAATTCCATTTCGTCTGATCAAAACTACAAACGCGTGCAAAAATGTTACGTATACTAAAATGTTACGTATACCACATGTTGGTCCCACAAATAGATTTTTTGGAAGACACCAAAAAACAACATCAGTACAAATTTGTAATTAAGTAAAAATACTTTCCAACGCAATTCTAATGTTGTTTTTTTTTTTTTGTTTTTGTTTTTAATCAAATCAAAGCCCAATGCGCAGCGGAAGACAACTTGAAACTTCTTCTATTAGCAGAGAAAACTTCCAACGTTTGTGGCTGTGGCAAAATGTACGATATAGAAATTACGTTTCTTGTGTTCCTCCATGCGTTTTGCGTTTGTTTTGCAAATGTCGAAAATTAAATAACAGCACACAATGTTGCCAGCACGCCTACGATTTGCTGCGGCGCTGTGTCTGCGTCTGGGCGCAAAAACTTTCAACAAGAGGATTATCCGCATTCGACTAAATGTGCACACAAACTCAACGATTATACACGCACACACACACACACGTATCACACATATAGATGCACGTAGATTGAAAGTTGACTGCGCGTCACAATGAAATAACGTAACGTAACATAATAACGCCAACAACAACAAAATCAACACTATGCCAGGCAGCCAAGTGGGCCGCTCATTGACGTATCGCTTCGTGTGTCGCCGCTGTCGACATGTGGGCTAGTCTGCTCAAACTCACACACACACACACACACACGAGACACATGCTGGAACGCGCTTGTGGCAAGCGGCAGACAGTTTGTAGGGCGGACAGTGCCGGCTTGATTGGCAGGCACTCGCCTCAGCCTCAAAACTTTGACCGACTTGAATGCTGGCGACCGACTGAAGGGACGCCGTGCGGCATAGCGTTTGCAACGGGATTTTGGCAAAGCGCAAAAATTAACAACTAAAAGACGCCGCACCAGGCAGCCAACGGCCGACACAGACGTTCGCTGCGCTTATGCAGTCGAGCGCAACGTTCGCTCGTTCTGTCAGCTAGAACGCCATGCAATTATAGTGCACGTGCCAACAACAACAACCACACGAACACAGTTCAATCGAGGCAAAACTTTGCCTTTCGTCGTCGTTGATGTTGTCGTTGTCGTTGTCGTCTGCGCTTTTGCTGTCCAAAGAGCGACCGCGCAGCTGCTGGTAGTGGAACTGGGACTGGTGCTGGTACCAGAGCTGAGAGTCGAGCCGCCCGCATCTTGTCTCATTCTGCTTCTGGTTATCTCACAAATGTTTTGTTAGGCGCGTTGGTTTTTTGTTTTATTAATTTTTTTTGTGCCTTTTGCGCTTTTCTTACATATTTTTCGGTATGCTGAGTTGGTTGTCGAAAGTTTGCTGCTGCTGTTGGATTGCCTTGCACTGTTCAAGTTGCGCTCAAACTGCACACACACACACAATGCACTCATACACACACACACGTACACACAAACACAAGTGCGCAGCATTTTAACATCGACAGCAGCTTGCGAACGTCATTTCGTCCTCCTTTCCGGCTTCAGCTCCTGCTTCGTTTCCCACTTTGCCTTCGTTTCACCTCCCGCTGCATCTGCCCCATTCGATCCAGTTGCCGGTTAGTGTTAGTGTTAGTGGCGTAAAACTTTCTTACCACGTGGTATTATGAAGTGGACTTTCCTGATTATCGCCCTTTTTGTGTCGGCGTCTGTGTCTTCGCCGACTTTGGCCAAGGCTGGGCGCTTTGCTCTCTCTCTTTTTTTGATTTTTGCTTGCCACTTGCCTGCACTCGACATCCATTTGCTTTGTCGATGCAGCGTAAAAACGCCGAAAATCATGCAAAAGAATTAATAAAAAATCCAACTTGCGCCTGCAGTCGACGCTTTGCATTCGGCGCAAAACTTTGCGCCGGAAAGTGCTCTCGGAAGAAAAGTTATACGTTTGATTCGTTTCGCCTTGGCCAAAGTGAAGTGTGAGTAACACACTACTGAAATTCGGCCCTTCTTACATAATGGACTTGCACTGAATTGCGGTTATCTTGACAGCTAGTGCCGAGTTCAAAGTTCAAACTTCCCCCAAGCAATCGGTGACAATTAAAAACTCACACAGGACAATGTTTAAAGGCTTTGGCCACATCCTTTGAATAAAGCCATCAACATGTTTTGATTAAAGCAGCCGCAGGCGCCAGCTTTTGACTGTCACATGAATTAATTTTCAATAGTTTAATTATTGGCAGTGTTCACGATTTGTCACAGATGTGCCAATCAAAAAATCTAGTAAAATTTAACTGATTGAATATCTGGTTCTTCTGCACGATTCAGGGTTGCATGGGTCGCACAGTGCTTTGACTTCATACAAAATTGCGGCAAAAATAGAAGGAGTACGTGAAATTCGCTGAAAATTTGCAGTCTAAGTCATTTTGGGCTGCTGACTTCAGAATTTGTGTTTGTTCCAAAAACTGAAACATGAAATGAAATTTGGACAAAAGTTGTATTTTAGAAATTCAACCCTTAAAAAGAAGCGATTTCAAAACCTCGACCTTGAAAGGGCGGAAAGGGGGTGGTGAAGCTTTTGTGGACGGACATTGTTTTTGGTCAGATTGTTTAAAAATTATGTATATGTATACTAAAAAACCAATAACAAAAGACGTATTTTAGCGTTTATCTAAATTCGTCGTTTAAAGGGTGGAAAGAGGGCGGTAAAGTTGCTTAAAGGATATATTTTTTGTTTATTTGATATCCGTAGAGCTTAACATGGAGATGAGACAGGTGAATGTGCAAAGCAGCTTAATTTATAACGGCCAGACTATTGTAAAAATTTTTCTTCAAAATTAGACCTTCTTCAAAATTAGACATTCCTCCTTTTTTAGAATATATTAGCGTTAAATCACATTTTAGCAAACAAATTCCATAATAATGAAAAAATTGGATAATATGGCTCATAATGGGTTAAATAGGCGTGCCAAACCTATTTTTATAAAAAACATTCATAGTTCGTGGCACTGACTTGGTTACACATTTTGGTCGCAATTTTAACTCAAGCCACTTCTGTAAAAAAATCAACATTAGTAGTTTCGAAAAAATTGAATATTTTCCAAAGGCGCAAAAAGACGCAAAATTTTTTTTGCGGACTTAAGAGAAGAAAGCCCATATAAAAAAGGTCATAAAAAGGATTTACGCCAATTCACGCCTTTCGATTTAAATTGCCTTTCTAAATTTGGTTATTTTTAATTTTCATTGGTTAAAAAACCTTCATTTTTGAAAATTCGTACAAAAAAAATTATTTATGCTAAACAAAAAAAAAACCGATCAGCAGTCTCGCTCCTATCAATGTAGTTTTAATTTTAAAATAAATTAGTAGCCTATCTACAACAACACATTTTCTACAATTTTTTTATACAAGCACCTAAATTTAATTTTTCCCCTTTATAAAATTTTGTAAAAATATATCCGACTTTTAAAAGCTATATCTCCTAATCTCGACAATTTTTCGAGAAAGTATTTCGGATCTAGCTTAATTAAACAATTACCTTTAACATGATACTACTTTTGTCAAAATCCGCGATAATTTTTTTTCTTATTTTTGTCCACTCTCGAAGCACTGTGGGTCGTGCCAAAACTAGAATCAGCTGATTTTGTTACAATACCAGAACGTTGAACTAAGTAGCTGTGTCCTATCTACATTGACATTTCAATTTTCATACTGTCATCCAGCCAGGTAGTGGCCCCACATTGTGAGAACCGCTATTATATACTATGTACTATAAGTAAATATGTATACAGTGCAAGAAAACTAGGAAATTTGTAGCATAGTTATGCGTCTACGTGTTTTTTTGAGTGTCGACGTGTCAAAAGTGCACAGCAAATCATCTGCCCGTAAATACACACACACACACACATACACACAAATGCCTTAAAGCTTATGCATCCGCATTTTTCGAAAATAGTAATAAAACAATGCCTCATAATTGACAATAAAACTGGCATTTATGGCCAGATATGCCTGCAAGCCTTAGCAACGTATTCGATTATTTTCGGATTTAAAACCTTGAAAACAGCTTCCCAGCCTCTGCTTTCACTTTTCAGTGGGAATCATATTTAAGCTTACCTCAAAACTTTTGTTCAAAATATAACAATCAATAAGATGGAAAGCGAAAAATACTTGAAGCCTGCAATTTTCATAGTCAAGTGGTGAATATAGTAATTTAATTTTAATTTATTAATTTATTTATTTATTAATTTATAGTGATTCAAAATATTTAAAAAAAATCAACACAGTAACAATTGAATTGTAATGTGAGATTTAAGCCTAATTGTGTATTTGGTTTTTAAATTTGTTTAAAATTTTGCCCCTTAAAACTAGCAGCAAACTAACTCATTTATGAACTGCACTCCTTCAAAATCAATCAATTTTTATTGATATTTTTTTCTGCGAAAATAACCTCCAAACTATTTTAAACATTTGAATCAAATGAAAAAATATAAGTTTTTCATTTGTTTTTGTGTTTTTTTCTTATTAATTTTTTGTATAATTAATAATATTTTTTTTTACTTGCGTTTTATTTCAATATTTTTTAATTTCATTTATTTAACACTAGAATGCCCGACAATCTGACATACCTAAAATGCCCATATGTAGTCATTTTTACTACATTATTGTTTACTGATTTTTTTAATTTTATTGTTTTTTAAGTAGCAAATATGAATAAATGTACCCGAGATTAAACTAAAATAAGCATTTAGTTTTTATTTTTTTATAATTTACAAAGTAAATTCATTTAAATAAAATAGCGTACTTTACACATAAATGGGATAAAATGGAATGCAATTTGGAATTTGGAATTTGCGAATGAATTTTGTGAGTGAAATTTTGATTGGAAAACTTGGGAATTGTCACATGTACACATGCATGCATATTTCAACTAGCTGGGCCCCGCGGCTTCGCACGAAAGCTCTCTTGTTTCACCGGATACAAATTCTGAACCCATTGTTGACCCCGTTAGATTTTGATTTAAAAAAACATATGTCTATTATCTTTGCTGTCAAGTATTTCCAAAAATTTTGAATTCAAAAGCCCTTTAAATCATGAGTTTTCACATTTACCCTAAACAAATTCTTAACACTTAGTTTATCACGGTAGATTTCGATTTTCCAAAAAATTAAAAGTACATTTTAATTATTTCCCGATAGAAGTGCTTTTTGTCTAAGTTTGAAGTCAAAAGACCAATAAATCGTGTTTCTCCATACAAACTGTTAACCCATTCTTGACCCCGTTAGCTTTTGATTTTCAAAAAAGTGAAAAATACGTGTCAAATTATTTCTCACTAAGAGTATTTTCACAATGTTTGAAGTCAGTGGCCCCATTAATTCATGTTTTTTTACAGTTTCGCCATACACACTTTTAACCGGTCGCTGACCCCGTCCGATTTTAATATAATATTCGGAAAAAATGAAAAACACGTATCGAGTTATTTTACATTTGAAGTACTTTCACAAAGTTTGAAGTCAAAAGGCTCAAAAAAATGTGTTTCTCCATATGTACATACTTTTAACCCGTCATTGATCCAGTTAGATTTCGATTTGGAAAATAATGAGAAACGCGTGTCCATTTTTTTTATTTCAAGTATTTTTACAGTTTTTGAAATCAATAGGCCTATTGGTTCATGTTTTTTTCGAGTCCACCCTTAAACAAATCTTAACCCATTGTTGGTCCAGATAAATTTTGATTTTCGAAAAATTATAAAATACGTGTCGAATTATTTTTGATTTAGAGTATTTTCAGGAAGTTCGAAATCAATATGTCTCTTAAATCACTTTTCTTCATTACACCCCGAATTTCAAAAAATCCCGTTTTAGCGGAAGTTCATTTTTCAAGATGTACCTACAGTTCATGTTTGTAGCTTCAGCGGTTTGGGCTGAACGATGATGAATCAATCAATCAATCAGTCAGTCAGGCAGTCAGGACAAACAATCTATGTATATAAAAAATGGAGGCGGTATCACGCCCCCTTGTGTAATGCTCACAACTTTCTTCTAGTCGAATTGTGTTACTAAGTGGACAGTTCGTACCAAGTTTCACTGATATGTGTGTGTGTACTGCATAACTGTTGGATCATAAAAAATGTGACACGCCCCTTGACTAACGCCGATCAAATCTCATCAGTAGAATGACACATCTATAAAACAACGGTACACCAAATTTCAATGCTGTGCGGCTTACAACTCCGAAGCTATTCCATATAAAAGATTTGAGTTTTATGGGCGGTGCCACACGCCCTTGTGAAATACCCGCCCCATTCCCTCTGTCGAAAGCTATGACTAAATGGTATGTTCGTACTAAGTTTCATTGATGTGCGACTAACAGCTCCAAAACTATGCGGATAGTTTGGATCAAACAAATGTGCCACGCCCCTTGTCCAACGCCCATCAAATTTTAACAGTAGAATGACACATCTATGAAACGACGGTACACCAAATTTCAATGCTGTGCGACTTACAATGCCGCAGCTATTCCATTTATAAGATTCGATTTTTATGCGCGGTGCCACGCCCCCTTGTTAAATACCCGCCCCATTCCCTCTGTTGAAAGATATGACTAAATGGTAAGTTCATACCAAGTTTCATTGATGTACGACATACAGTTCTGCTGAAATATTGGGTCATCAAAAATGTGCCACGCCCCTTGTCCAACGCCCATCAAATTTTAACACTAGAATGACACATCTATGAGACGACGGCACACCAAATTTCAATATTGTGCGACTTACAATTCCGAAGCTATTCCATTTAGAAGATTTGAGTTGTATGGGCGGTGCCACACCCCTTTGTTCAATACCCACCTTATTCCCTCTATTGAAGGACATGATTAAATACTAAGTTTGTACCAAATTGAATTAATGTGTGACTTATGGTTCCAAAGTTATTGTCTAAAAATTTATTCTTGTGGTGCCACGCCCCGTTTTCCCGACTTTTCTTTTTTTATAAACCTTCACGTAACAATTTCAAACAAACCCGCCGAAGTAAGTATCCAAGTTGGTTCAGTCGTTTTCAAGTTATAAACAGTCGAACGGACCACATTTCATTTTTATATATAAAGATTATTTGAAATTTTCAGATTTCGTAATTGAAGATGCATATTTGTCTATTTATCAGTAAGATTTGCTGAAAATTTTATATAGGTAGTCAAAATGACTACTTTTGGGCATTTAAGGTAAATTTTGCAAAATTGGGGTACAACATTTTTTTACAATTTTTTCAATTTATTTATTCCATTTAGCTTTAAAAATTAATTAAAGTCACGTAAGATATTTTTTTAGAAACCGATGCAACAAAAGTTATTTACAATAAAAGACCTCAATGTAGACAAAATGACAACCTTGGGCATTCTAGTGTTAAGGAATATTCGTATCTGTTTCTAATTTGAATACTTTTTAATTTTGTTCAAATATTTCTTATTTCACTAATTTTATCAGGTTGGCAAAAAAGTAATTTCGATTTCTTTTAATGCGAAATAAAACTCAATTAGTTTTGTATAATGAAAAAACTTTAATCAATGATATACTTTCCATTTTGTGCAATGACCTTTTGCTATCTTTCTGGCAACTTCAAGATTCTGTGTCCATGGAAATTCTGGTCTTTATTAACAAAAAACTGAACCCAGCTCGATTTCAGGTCATCATCATAAATGAAACTTTTACCATGCAAAGCATTTTGCAAACTGCGGCATAAATCTTAATGATGCTGCAAGGCCAAAGCTTTATGAATGTGACATCAATTCCCAACAAAGTTCCAATATTTTTCTACATGCCACCAGCGATGTGTGAGGCCTTGCATTGTCGTATGGGAACACGATTCCTTTGTGATTTGCCACTTCTGGCCGTTTTTCTTTAGTTTCATTAGTTGTTGACAGTTAGTTGTTCGAATTTGTCGTCTGGTTCCTTAGAAATAGCCCAAAGTACACAACGCCCTTTTAATCTCACCAAATTGTCAGCATGATCTGTGTTTGATGCAATTTAGGTTTCGATGTGGTTTGTGCTTTTCTTTCTCACTGTACCCTTCCCTCTTTTTTCGATGTTATTATAAATGACCCATTACTCATCATCAATTATGAGTCGTTTCAAAAAAGGATCAACTTAATTGGGTTTGAGATGTAATTGCAAATTTTGATTCATTGTGTTTAGTGAATCTCTTTCAAATCGCGTGGAACCCAAATATTAATTTCTTCTTCTTCTTGGACTCGTACAAGAAGTTTTAACTGATTTTCAACTATTTTGTGTGATACATTTAACTTCTCTGCAATCTAGCGCACAGTTACATGAAGTTTCGACTTGATTATTTCTTTGATTTGGTCATCATCAACTTGGATAGGTCGACCAGAACGTTGGGCATCTTGGAGGGACAATTTTTCATACTTTTATACCTTTCTTTTTGTTTTTATACTTTTTCGTAGTATTTTATTTTATTTTTTATTTTATTTTATTTTATTTTATTTTATTTGATTTTATTTGATTTTATTTGATTTTATTTGATTTTATTTGATTTTATTTGATTTGATTTGATTTGATTTGATTTGATTTGATTTGATTTGATTTGATTTGATTTGATTTGATTTGATTTGATTTGATTTGATTTGATTTGATTTGATTTGATTTGATTTGATTTGATTTGATTTGATTTGATTTGATTTGATTTGATTTGATTTGATTTGATTTGATTTGATTTGATTTGATTTGATTTGATTTGATTTGATTTGATTTGATTTGATTTGATTTGATTTGATTTGATTTGATTTGATTTGATTTGATTTGATTTGATTTGATTTGATTTGATTTGATTTGATTTGATTTGATTTGATTTGATTTGATTTGATTTGATTTGATTTGATTTGATTTGATTTGATTTGATTTGATTTGATTTGATTTGATTTGATTTGATTTGATTTGATTTGATTTGATTTGATTTGATTTGATTTGATTTGATTTGATTTGATTTGATTTGATTTGATTTGATTTGATTTGATTTGATTTGATTTGATTTGATTTGATTTGATTTGATTTGATTTGATTTGATTTGATTTGATTTGATTTGATTTGATTTGATTTGATTTGATTTGATTTGATTTGATTTGATTTGATTTGATTTGATTTGATTTGATTTGATTTGATTTGATTTGATTTGATTTGATTTGATTTGATTTGATTTGATTTGATTTGATTTGATTTGATTTGATTTGATTTGATTTGATTTGATTTGATTTGATTTGATTTGATTTGATTTGATTTGATTTGATTTGATTTGATTTGATTTGATTTGATTTGATTTGATTTGATTTGATTTGATTTGATTTGATTTGATTTGATTTGATTTGATTTGATTTGATTTGATTTGATTTGATTTGATTTGATTTGATTTGATTTGATTTGATTTGATTTGATTTGATTTGATTTGATTTGATTTGATTTGATTTGATTTGATTTGATTTGATTTGATTTGATTTGATTTGATTTGATTTGATTTGATTTGATTTGATTTGATTTGATTTGATTTGATTTGATTTGATTTGATTTGATTTGATTTGATTTGATTTGATTTGATTTGATTTGATTTGATTTGATTTGATTTGATTTGATTTGATTTGATTTGATTTGATTTGATTTGATTTGATTTGATTTGATTTGATTTGATTTGATTTGATTTGATTTGATTTGATTTGATTTGATTTGATTTGATTTGATTTGATTTGATTTGATTTGATTTGATTTGATTTGATTTGATTTGATTTGATTTGATTTGATTTGATTTGATTTGATTTGATTTGATTTGATTTGATTTGATTTGATTTGATTTGATTTGATTTGATTTGATTTGATTTGATTTGATTTGATTTGATTTGATTTGATTTGATTTGATTTGATTTGATTTGATTTGATTTGATTTGATTTGATTTGATTTGATTTGATTTGATTTGATTTGATTTGATTTGATTTGATTTGATTTGATTTGATTTGATTTGATTTGATTTGATTTGATTTGATTTGATTTGATTTGATTTGATTTGATTTGATTTGATTTGATTTGATTTGATTTGATTTGATTTGATTTGATTTGATTTGATTTGATTTGATTTGATTTGATTTGATTTGATTTGATTTGATTTGATTTGATTTGATTTGATTTGATTTGATTTGATTTGATTTGATTTGATTTGATTTGATTTGATTTGATTTGATTTGATTTGATTTGATTTGATTTGATTTGATTTGATTTGATTTGATTTGATTTGATTTGATTTGATTTGATTTGATTTGATTTGATTTGATTTGATTTGATTTGATTTGATTTGATTTGATTTGATTTGATTTGATTTGATTTGATTTGATTTGATTTGATTTGATTTGATTTGATTTGATTTGATTTGATTTGATTTGATTTGATTTGATTTGATTTGATTTGATTTGATTTGATTTGATTTGATTTGATTTGATTTGATTTGATTTGATTTGATTTGATTTGATTTGATTTGATTTGATTTGATTTGATTTGATTTGATTTGATTTGATTTGATTTGATTTGATTTGATTTGATTTGATTTGATTTGATTTGATTTGATTTGATTTGATTTGATTTGATTTGATTTGATTTGATTTGATTTGATTTGATTTGATTTGATTTGATTTGATTTGATTTGATTTGATTTGATTTGATTTAATTTAATTTAATTTGATTTGATTTGATTTGATTTGATTTGATTTGATTTGATTTGATTTGATTTGATTTGATTTGATTTGATTTTGTTTTATTTTATTTTATTTTTTTTTTATTTTAGAAAATATTTCTCTCCTCTAGAACACAAACTTGTAGCCCAAGACCGACTTGAGCAATAATGCATTAAAATATACAAAAATTATTAAATTCAAAAGTACTATAAAAGCGCTATTTTCAACGCACTGAGTGACAAATGGCACTCACATTCCATGTAAAGTACTTTAAATTTCAAACCATAAATTGTCGGAAAATCTTCTACGCGCGTCTCACAAATTACATTTTCTAATTGCTTATACACAGAGTACATGTTAGAAAATCAGGTTTTATAAAACATTTTAAGCAAATGTAAATTTCGTTCGTTAAAAAAACATTGGGCAATCATGTCGCTTACACAAAACACAAATTACATCAACAATAAAGTTTTAATTTGTTTACCTAACTTAGAAAAGCATGAACAAATTTGCTTAATTTTTCTGCGAATATTTTTACCAGCAATAAGTCAACTCATGATTACAATTAATTTATGTTGCCTGCTCTTAGGAACCAAAAAATTGCTGCCATAACAAAACGATAACACAAACTGAAAGCGCAAAAGATTTCGCGCATTGAACAAAATTCAAAAAGGCAAACAAAACGTAAACGAAAAGAAAAAATTGAAAAAAGTAAAAGTCCGAGTCAGAGTCAGAGTCAGAATTACAGCGGAAGACGACGAACAATGCGTAATTGAAAAGCGGAATCAGTGAGAAAATCAACAAAATCCCTTTGCAACTTTTCTCAACATTAATCCACCGGCCATCGAATTTACAAATACAAATACGTGCCAACGAATCGCCGGACCGCGCTCCGCCGCCGCACCGCTTCGAACTTACGCAAAATCGCAATTAAGCTTTTATTGTCAACACGCGGTGCCGCGCTGCTATCTACACTGCGGCATGTTTGCGCTGCGGCGGCGGCGGCTACGGCGACCGCGCGAGAGGTGCTGCTTCAAGTTGTCGGTAAGTCCATTAAAAATTTTCCCACTGAATGAGCGGCGCAATGCGGCACAACAAACAGCGCCTCGCCCTTCCCCACCCCACCCCCTGCCGCACTCGCCCAGCCTGTGCGCTGACTGCATTTGCTCGTACAATGTGCAACTTGATGCTGCTGACGCAGCTGCAACTTTGGCGTTGCCTTTGTTGCCCGTTGTTGTGCTGGTGTTGTTGTTGTTGTTGTCGTTGTTGCCAGCACTGTTTGCGGATGAAACGCGCGCAAGTTTAATGGAGTCTGTGTTGTGTCGGCGCTGCTGCACGCGATGTTTTGCCTTTTAATCGGTAAGCTTTGACGGCGCCGCCGCGTTGTTGACTGTGCTCATTGTTGTTGCTGTTGTTGCGTTTTTGCACGCCACTGACTGTGATTGTGGCTGCGCAGCGGCTGAGTGCGACTCCGACTCGACTCTTAATCCGGCCGCCACTCTGCTGTCCCGATGTTCATGACTGTGGTTTGCCGTCGTATTCTTCTTCCTTCGTCCTTGCAGCACGGCGTTTAATTTTCATTCATTCGCTTGCTGCATTTACGCATTACAACACAAACAAGCATCTGCTTTTCACCAACTAATTCTTTTATGAAGTAAGCACATCGTTTCGCGTAGCATTACCGCTAGCAACAACAATAACAACAGCTCACACCCACACACACACACGCAAACTCTGCACGCAACGGCACGTAACGAATTTAGTATAAATTAAACATTCATTTCGCGTTGCGAAAACTTTGACTGATTCAAATCAATTGTTGAAAGCGCTTTTTGGTTGTTATTGTTGTTTTTCTTTACAACGGATAATACCCAGTTAGGTTAGGTTGAAATAAGTTGGGTTAGGTTAGGGTTTTTTCTTTCACTCTACACGCTAAAGACGCTTTGAGTAGTATTTTGTTTTTAATTAATACAGCATAAATAAATTACTGACAGTTTTGAATTATGTTAAGTTAGATTAGGATATCTAAGGTAGTCCCGGTGAGCCGCAAAAATTTCTCAAAATCTGATAACACAATTTTTAAACAACCCACCGAAATCAAATTCCTAAATCGAAAAGATTTAATCTTAGTTAATGACTAAATTTCCGATTCCGTGGAGGCTTGCTGAGGGGCCGAGGTTGTACTTTCAAATATGTCATTCAGATATATATAATTCATTCAGATATATGTATGTATTCAGATATATATAAGAAATAAAAACGACTGGAAGTTTTTACTGCAGCAGGCGAAGACCCGACCAGGGTTGTCCAGCCAACTATGATGATGATGAATGACTAATTTTAGGAACTTTAAAAATTTGTGTTAAAAATCTTCAAAATTACAAAGTGATCAGGAAAACAGTAAAAAACTGGGAAACTCCTTATTTCCACTTTTAAAAACGAAACAACTTTGCTGCATTTAATGACAAATTTTGTTAACCTTTCAAATAAATGCTGCAATTTTTTTGGAAAATTCCGCTGTAAATCGGAAAAAATTAAAAAAAAATTAAATAGATACTCCGTTTTCCCACTGTTTAAACTACCCAAAAACCCAAACTAAACTCAGTCAATCAGACTTCGAAAAGCAAAATTTTCAAACTTTCCAAATCTGTATGAAGATTCGTCCCAAATTCCGCAGCAAGTTTTCCCACTGTTAAAACCACCCAAAAACTCAAACCAAACTCAATCAATCAGACTTCCTTCGGATAGCAAATTTTTCAAACTTTCCAAATCTGTGTGAAGAGTTGGCCAAATCCCGCAGCAAGTCGAATAAGTCTACAAAACCAAAAATTCTAGTTAATTAAAATTTTAATTTAAATGTTTGCAACTTTTCAAAATTGTGCTAAAAAAATTTTAAAATAATCCCATCTCACTTTTCAAACGGCCTTTAAAACCAAAATTGAGATCAAAAAGACTTTGTTGCATTCACTTACACTTTTTCTTTTAAATTTGCTTTTACTTTTGCTTTTAAAATTTGCTCATAAAATTTACAAAAAATTTGTCACTTTTCAAACGAGTCAAGACGAGTCAACGAGTCATTGGTTCTTAGTAATCAGAAATTTTCTGAACTCCCCCAAACCTGCGCCAAAAGTCAACTAAATCGCACGGCAAGTTGTAGGAAAGTTCACAAAACACGAAAATATACAATATTCTTACTTTTCGAAATGACCAAAACAACAAGCCGATACCCAAATCAAAACCACTTTGGTTGCATATAATGAAACTTTAACCCTAATCTTTCAAAATCTGTATGCAAATTCGCCCACGTTGCACGGCGAGTCGTATAAAAGTTTACTACCTCAAAAATTATACTTCTTGCCACTTTTCAAACGACCCAGAAACCCAAACGGACGCTTAAGTCAAAACAACATTGTTTCGACTAATTAGTAAACTTCACGAACTTTTCAAAACTACGCCAAATGTCAGCCAAATCCCACAGCAGACCATACAAAAAATTCTCAAAATCGAAAAATTCAGAAAACGAATTCAAAATTTAACCCTAGCAGTATGAGTCATGAGTGAGATACTCATAATTTGCTTTATTGGATTAGCAAGAAAGTAATTTCGATTTCATAAATAGATAGCATTAATTTTAGTTTGAAGGACTTCTGTCAATGTTAAAATTTGTTCATATTGGTATTTGATACAAATTTTTAGAAAAATCCGTTTTGAAAGCTTTTCCTTCCCTGATTGGCCAATCTTTGATGACCTATTAAAATTTATGAATACCAATTCAAAGCCATGATTGAATCGAATCATTATGGAACTGTGCGAGAGATTGTTGGGAGGGACACAACAATTGGAAATCACTCTTGAACTCGTAAAAAACTCAATATTTGGATTCCGCACGAATTGAAAGAGATTCACTTAACACAATGAATCAATATTGGCGATTTGCATTTCACACACAATTAAGTTGATCCTTTATTGAAACAACTCATCATTGATAATGCGTAATGGGTCATTTACAATGACATTAAAAAAAGAGGGAAGGGTACAGTGAGAGAGAAAAGCACAAACCACATCGAAACCTAAATTGCATCAAACACAGATCATGCTGTCAATTTGATGAGATTAAAAGGGCGTTGTGTACTTTGAGCTGTTTCTAAGGAAGCAGACGACAAATTCGAATGTTTACTGTAAACAACTAATGAAACTGAAAGAAATCCATCAAAGAAGAATGGCCAGAAGTGGCAAATCGCAAAGGAATCGTCCTCACACATCTCTGGTGGCATGTAGAAAAATATTTGAACTTTGTTGGGAATTGATGTCACATTCATAAAGCTTTGGCCTTGCACCATCAGATTAAGATTTATGTCGCAGTTTGCATGATAAAACTTTCACTTCTGATGATGACTTGTTTCAGTTCTGTACGCATTCTAATCTTAAGTCTGTTTATTACTGCCTTCGGTGAACAAATTGTTGAACAAAATTTTTGGAATCCTCTGTCTTAAAGGGAACTAAATCTATGAATTACAAATTTAATCAAACATAATATTACAGCTACAGCGAAAGTATTAACTAATGTTGCAGCACTCGAGCTTAACTCCAGTGCCAATAAAACAAAACCATCTCGGCCGGTCGTTGCGGCCACTGTCCATACCCAACTTACAGCTGAAATTGGCATTTATTATGATTTGCATTACGGAGCGTGCAAACTCATGAAATGTAGAAAATATTTTATGCAGCCACATCGTAATTTCAACAACATCGCACCACACCACAACCGAACACAAACACACATGCCAGCTGGTCAGCCCCAACGCCACCATTCCCTGTACTCGCCATCCCCTGCTTCGTACGAACGCAACGCCTGACAACAATCGAAAGTCATTGCGCATCGTCAACGCGAGCGACACCCACAGTGCTCGGCGCTGCAGCAGCAGGAGCTTTCGAACAGCTGTTCGGAAAGCTTTCAGCTGTCCTGTCCTTACAGTCAGCATCCATTATCCATTGGAATGTGGTGCACGGAGCGGCCAATTCGCCATCGCTGGAAAGACGGCGCATGTGCCGCGCTCGTTCTGCATCCAACAGACAGCAACAGCAGCCACGAATTGAACTAATGAACGCTGTTGACATTCTTCGGAGCAGCCGAATTCCGTTCTACGTCAATGTTTACCTTTTGCGCTGCGCTGAGTATGACAACTCTCTTCCACTTTGCTCACGCGTATTCTGGCGTAAATTCTGCCAATAAATCACCGGGCATGGTTAAATAAAAACCATGTTTGCTTCATTTTCACTGTCATTCAATGAAAGATTGTTGTGTAAAATCCAAGTTTTCTTCTATCACTAAACTGGACGTTCTTATGAATTTCTTAAAAACTTAAATAAAATTAAATAGTAAAGGCCCTTAAAAATGTATTTAATATTGAACAATGGAAACAATGGAAAGCCTTGAGTTGATTGTTAATAATAGAATACAACAACATTTTAATGGCCGCCCCGAAAGTTAAACAGTCGAAACTGCTTAGCTGTAAGTCGCTAAACTGAAAAATTCGCTCAACTAAAATAGAAGTCCAGGTCTTAGTTTTATTTCTAAAAAATAAACAAATTTTATAAAAAATTTTTTTATAAATTTTTATATACATTTAAAAAATATTTCTTAAAAATTAGTTCGTTTAACTAAAACTTTGCATAACTAAAAACTTCGGTTAAGTGAAAAATTGTTTGGGTCCAAAACATCAATTTACACTATTCCAACTCTGCTTAACTACAACAAATTTGGGCCACAATTAATAATTTTTAAATACTGTCCTGATAACTGGATATGCTAATTACGTTACATGGTGCAGTTGGATTTTGGAATTGTAATGTTATTGAAAAATTTCGAAATTAGAATGACTTTCCTTTTCACTCATCTTAAGTACGCTTAATTTGACCCTTTCGACCCCTGAGATTTGTCATCTTATAGCAAGAGCTACGATTGATTTATGGGTTTAATTTAAGTAGGCACCAACAAATTAATATTTTTGGAAGTGAATTCAAATCAAATTACAAAAATTTTACCAATGCCAAAAATAATTTCCAATAACTTGCAGCGATATCAGGGAAAGTTTGTGTTCTAATTGAAGTCTACGAATTGGGCGCGTTTGATCAAAACCCTTTGTCTTTAATAATGGTTAAATAAAATCAAAAAGTGATAATTTTGTATTTTTCCATAAATATTAAATAATTTGTGTGTAATTCAAAAATATTGATACAAAATTTATTTAACCCTTTTTAAGCTAAAATTGTTCAAAAGTAATCTAGCTCTAGAACTCTAACAAAGAGACGTGGCTACTTCAAATGACGTGTGCACACTTCTTAGGCAAATATTTCATGATTTAAATACCAAAAAGTAATATCGACACACAGGAACACACAGGAATTTCACTCAACCGAAGTTTTCTTAACTGAAAACACCGATTAACTGCAACTGAAAGGCCGGAAAATCGACTTGCAGTTAAGCGGACTGGTCTGTACTTAAGCTAGAGAGAGGATATGGAGAGATTTAACACCCTTAGACTTTTTTCTTTAAATTGGTGCGAAATCACAGGTCGACATAAGTGCTTCCAGCATAATTAAACGGCTCAAGGACAACATTCGGCTCAAAGTAGCCAACGTGGAGCCGAATTTATGTTGAAAAGTAATCGTAAGTTAAGCCAAAACGTTGGAGTCTAACATAACCACTTAAGTGATGTCATATTCCATTATTTATCTACCACTTTAAATCAAGTGTTTATAAATTCTTCCCTCAAAATTTCATCTCCTTACAATTGCATCCCTTCAGAACCAATGCAGAGGTAACCCCAGTGCGCTGGATTTTATTAAAAAGAAATGTGTGGTGTGGCCCCATGACTGGTTGTGCTAGAATTCTTCGTGCATCAAAAGACAAATAAATTACAGCTCGACAGACAGTAAATTACAGCTCGGGATGTGCTCAAGCTTCATACAAAAGTCTACTTCAGGCAACACGGTTCTTGGCAACAGTTCCCCAGCACCCAACAACAAATATCAATGAAACAATGCGCCTCGTTTTGACTACTGAACGTTTTCGTATTAGTGATTTTTCAGCTTCTATTCGAAACCTTCTCTTTTCTGATGAATGTTTACTTGTTTGCATATAAAACTTAACACCAGGGATTCCATACGTCTCAGTAGGTAGTGTTAAGCCATAATAAACTATTAACAAATATTAAATAAAGATCAAGCCTTCGAGTCAGTTAAAATTGCTATACATGGCCAATTGAGTGGCCACACATTGGCCAACAAATCGTACAGGATACGCACACTTGCAATCGAAATATCAAATAAAAAGATGAAAATAATGCAACACAACATTTTGCTGGCAATGTCATCAGATATGCAACATAGCAACGACAGAGCCTGCACTTTGTTCCACTTAAACTTACAAAAACAACAACAATAACCACACCAATAGATATTCAACCGAAAATAGACTGAAGTAACAAAAAAAAAATTAACTGACACGCTCATGTCGCTTGCTGCCCAACGTTTTCCAACGTTTTCCGTTGTTCTTGTTGTTGGTTTTTGGCAAACAAAACACATGTTCCTCATGACAAATGCAGTTGCAACAAAAAGCAAAAAAAAAACGAAAATAAAGATAAAAAGGAAAATGAAAATGAAAAGCGAGCACAAAAAGGCAGCCACAAAAAAATTGCAGAGACAAATCAACCGGCGAACGTTTCATTTGTGGCAAAAATCATAAAAACGTACACCAGCATTTGAAGCGATCAAACATACACACACACACACACATGTTCGTGTGTATGAGCAAATGCAACAACAACAACAACAACAGCAGCAACATGTGCAAAAGACTGAAAATGTGAATGGGCCGGTCTCGGTTGCTGCGATGGTTTATGGTAAACCGCAATGCGAAAAATGTCACCTCGTGGCAAAAGCCAAAACACAGCGACAGCCAGCGCGCATCGCACCGCAACAACTATAAAAACAATAACAACAGCCAACATCGGCAATGTTGCACTGTTGCTCGACATTTTCTGCGCCATCTTCGGCGGCTCTGCAAAGAGCGAAGCGCGCTGGCGAAAAGGCGCCATGATGCAAAAGCAGGCGCCAACCGTAACCGCTGCTATCACCATCGATTAGAGCGGAAACAATTTTTGAAGACAATTGCTTTGGCAATCAGCGACGAATTCACTGACGGCCATGCAACGGCAATTTCGATTTGCCTACTCGTCCTTTTGGCCCGTTGCGCCACTCGCCGCTGTCTGCAATCGAGTGGCGTCGAAATGAAACTTCACGCCCATTTTAACACGCTGCTTGCATTTTTCGCCCATTGCATTTTCCTTTCACACAGCAAGCAGCGCCGCTCGCCTGTCGAATGGTTTCCTTCGTTTTTTTAAATGTCCCATTTGATCCTGGCCAATGTGACAATCAACGAGGCATAATCGTTTCCGTTAAATTAGTAGGAAGCGGAAGTACATGAGTGTAGCACATATCACACAGGCTTAAAGTGAAAAATTTGAACTTTTTTATTGTTATTAAAATCCTAAATTATTGTGAACTTAAATGTTAGAGGTGAGCAGGTAAAAAAAAAAGCAACTGACGCTTGTTGTGCTCATGGACCACGCAACGGTGGCTCGGTGAAGCCCTCGAGTCTCGAAGCGCAACGATCCGCATCGGCTTCCGTGGGCACAACCTCCTTGCTGAGCTCGAGCAGCTTGTCCAGCGGGCACTGGAATTCACAGCCGGGCACAGTCAGCTTTTCGGCGGGCGCCTTCGGATTGTTCCGGAAGTAGATCTGTGGACAAAAGTGAAACATTAGAAGGACTGTAAGCCAGGGACTTAACTATTATAAGTTTTTTAAGAAAATAATTATAACTATTAAAATGTAACATAAATTTTGTTTGTTGATTTTTTGTTGATTATGATTATTATTAATAATTAATTAAATTTTACGTTGCATGATAAATGTTATGAGAAATAAATATTGTTTTCGTTTTTGATAATTATTATTTTGGTTTTTTACGTTGCTTTATAACTTTTATGTTATTTTACGCATTTTTTTATTTATTATTTTTATTTTGAGAAATTTTTTGTACATTGCTTTATAACTTTTATGTTATTTATACATTTTTTTATTTATTACTTTTATTTTGAGAATTCTTTTTACGTTGCTTCATAATTTTTATTTATGATTTTTTTTTTACGTTACCGATAACTATTATTTTGAGACATTTTTTCTACATTGCTTCATAACTTTAATTCATGATTTTTTTATCTACGATAACTATTATTTCAAAGAAATTTTTTTTTTACATTGCTTTATGAAAGAAAAATTTTGTTTTACGTTGGCTTACCACATTTTGAGTATGAATTGATTTTTAATTGTTTAGTTGTTGGTGGAAATTCAATTCATACCCAAAATGTAATTCAACGTACAAATTTGTCTTTCATAAAAGTTATGAAGCAACGAAAATTAAAAAAAATCGTAAATAAAAGTTATGAAGCAACGTAAAAAAAAAAATTAATCAAAATAATAGCTATCGGTAGCGTAAAAAAAAAGTCATAAATAAAAGTTATGAAGCAACGTACAAAAAAAATTCCAAAATAGTTATTATCGACAACGAAAAATATACACCTAATTCTGTTTTTACACGGTCTTTTTTTACACGGTTTTGATTTAACACGGTTTGAAAATAAAAAAATTTTAATTTTTCGTGCTAAATGGAATAAAATCTTGTAAAAAAAATTAAAAAATTTTTTCTTTTCAAACCGTGTAAAAAAAGACCGTGTAAAAACAGAATTAGGTGTACTTGTTTCTTATATCAGTTATTATTCATCTCAAAAATATTTATTACATGATAAAAGTTACAGGCCACGTAAAAAAATTTTTTTTTATTGGCAATAATTATTATAAAGTAATATTTATAGAAATTTCTTAAATGAGGGCAATTTTTTTATTTCCAAAAATATGGATAATAATTATTTTAGGTCCCTGCTGTAAACAATTATTAAACGATTCATTAAAACCTTCGAGTACAGTAAAAGATTTTGTGAGATTGAGTGATACAATTTGTAATTTTTATATTTGTATTCACTTTACTTGGTGGCGTAGGGCCTCAACAAGGCTATTGACCTTGTATTGGTTACATTAATTTGTTTATAGGTTATTTGATGCCTTCTAAAGCACATCTAACTATGTAGTCTCGTATGCATTAAATGTTTTGCGAAGAACATTAGATATCTTCCAAAGGTTATTTGATGCCTTTGGAAGCACAACTGACCATAGGAGTACTCAGGAACAAATTTGGTTGGGGCGGCAATACATAACTACATTTGAAAATTCAAAATAGAGAATTCGAATAGAATACAATATTGAATTCTATACACATATAAAATATAAAATTTCGAATTTTGGAAGCGGCAAATGCCCTTCCCTGGGTACGCCCATGCAACTGACTATTCTCAAATATATTTTATGACTTCTGTGGGTGATTTGATGTTTTCTTCATCAAGGTCTGACTATTCTGAAGCCCTTTCGACAGGGACCGTACCGGTTATGGTTTTTATCAAAAAAGTCAGATTTTAACTGTTATCTTTTAACTTTTATTTTTACCGAGAAAAATAAAAGTTATTTTGTGCCTTTTATCATATTAGGCAAAAATAACTGTTACTTTTGACTTTTATTTTATCAGTCAAAAATAACAGTTATTTTGTGACTTTTATTTTTTCGGTCAAATATATCAGGCAATTTGAATTTTATCGAAGGCCGTTTGACCGACTAAAAAACTATTGATACCATTTTTTTCGTTTCAGCAGACTGCAAATTCTGAGCTATAAGACTTGTGCGACGAAAAAAATTCTGATATATTTGACCGAAAAAATAAAAGTCACAAAATAACTGTTATTTTTTACCGATAAAATAAAATTCAAAAGTAACAGTTATTTTTGCCTGAAATAATAAAAGGCACAAAATAACAGTTAATTTTAACTTTTATAGCAAAAGTCTAAAATTTGAAAGGCGTTTAATATTCGTGAAGCTGAGGCCATTACGATCATAATGGTATATTTGAAAAAGTCCACCGACAATTTTTTCGTTATGCCTTTTTGATTTGAAAATTGGAAAATAACAGTTATTTTCAGTCCCTGCCTTTCGATGTTCTCGAAAATACTTTTTTATATATTGACAAACATTTGGTACTTGATTCAAATGTCATTTGATGCGTTCTAAATTGCATCAAACTATTTTCAGATGCATTTAATGCTTTCTACGTTACATTTGATATCATCTAATGTTAATTTGATGCCTTCTGGAGTACATTTGATTATACCAAAGTTCATTTGATGCCTTCTGGAGTACATTTGATTGATCTGAAATACATTCGATGTCATCTGCATACATCTGACTATTCCGAAATATGTTTGACACCGGTAGGCAGTGGGTTCAAACCTCCAAATACAAATATTTGTGGTGGTATTAGGCCCAAAAGTTGTACGCAAAGCCCGCCCCCTTCTCTCTAAAGTAAAATCCTGTGTGCGCCACTGCTCAGAAAGATATTCAATATCCCTTAAATCCAATGCAATGCTTTCTGATGCAAATCTAATAACTTCTCAGTAATTCATTGGAGTTTTTGAAAAATTGCTCAATCAATACTTTGATGTTTTCTGGAAAAGCTTAAAGCCTAACGACAGGCGTCAGACTTGGCTTCGAACCTCGTCTGTAGGCATGTTGGCGACCGAGTTTCAGGTCCGATGAACGTTCTGAGTAGAATCAAAATCTTTTTGGTTCTGAGTAAAAGCTTTTGGGTAAAACCCAAATCTTTTAGGTTTCACTATGAGTGAGATCTTTTGAGTTTTTCTCCGTCTGTAACCAGGTCTATCTATAGCGGGCTTTACGATCTCTGTGTACTCACCTCCACGTAATATTCGCCGCTCTCTTTGTTCTTGTGCAGCTCGAATATGGCCATCACGGAGTAGCGCGGCAGCTGGCGCTCCCAGATCTTTAGTGCCGACAGTATATTCACCACCGTCGTATCGTGTCCCGTGTAGATGAACAATTTGCGCTTATCCGGCTTCAATTTTCCGTCGCGCTTTTCCTGCATTTCGGTGAACATCTTCTTCAGAAAGGGACCCGCCTTGATTTTCTGCAACTCGGGCGTGTAAATGTTGTAGATGTAACTCTGCTCTGTCAAAAACTGTAGCTTCTCGGGGAAGAAGCGCTCCGTCCAATCGGGCAGCTTGAGGCCGAATTCTTGCTGCATAAACAAAAATTGCAAGGCGTAAATAATTTAAAACAACGCAGCGGAAGTGTGCTCAATGCACTACAAAGTATGAAAATTCTTCAACAATCACCGATATGAATACTTGTGATGACGCTTTACTATCTACCGCCCTCACACTTACCTCGGCGAGCAGCGTCAGGTACAGCGACTGCACATCTTCCGGCTCGGTAAAGTTCAATCCGGTCAATTCGCTCAGCTCGCTGTACATATCCAGATAGGGCTCGACTTCCGCCTTCACTTCGGGCAGCTGCATCACCTCCTTGAGGGCCTCGTGGTAGCGCGGACAGGAGGTGCGCACCAGCAACAGCTGCAACACAGAGCGCAGCCAATTAGTTGCCGGAGGCGCCGGATGGCGTACGAACGCGCCGCACTTACCGTATCCTCGTTCAGGGCCTGCGAGAATATGGGAATTGGCTGCCAATTGTAGCGCGGATTCCACTCCATGGGCGTGTTTTTCGGCGGGAAGAAGCTCGACAGCACCGTCTGCAGCGTCATGTGGGTGCGCGCCACACCGGTCGCCTGCGCGTGCACCACCTGCCGGCCGAGAACAAATTGTGTGAGTAATGAACTCGCCGACTGCAGTGCGATACGTTTGCGGCCAGCCGGCTTGGCGGACGGTCGGAACGAAGTGCTGTTGCGTCACGCTGATTGTCAGCTGACAGCTACGACTCCGGCTCCGACGCGTCGCCGCCGGTCGCGCCTTCACCTACGTCCGGATGATAGTACGGCGCCATGAAGTCGCCGTAGCGCTTACGCAGCCACGTTCCGATGCCGAACAGCTCGCGTTTGCCATTCTGCGCGCACGTTGTGTGGTGATGGTTGTTGTTGTTGTAGTATTTATTGTTGGGATTGTTGCACAGCAGCGGCGGCGTTGCATGCAGACGAGCGCCGTGTTGCATAATGATGGCCGTGATTTATTGCAGCGAATGCGACACCAAGTGGCGGCAGCACAACACGACGCACAGTAAAACGACAGCAAAGCGGCAACAACACACAGAAAATGGCCGAAACAAAAAAGCCAAAACGTAACAGTTAAAAAATGCATTCGAAAAATTGCAACCAAAAAACAACACACACACAAAAAAGCAGAAAAAAAGCAGACATTTGGTGAAGCTGCAACAGCGCTGACTCAAACATATGCGAGCGGTGTGTGTGTGTGTGTGTGTGTGCGATGTGTGTGTGTGTGTGCGTTTGCATTTCAATTTATTTAAATGCGCGCTGCAGGAAATGTGCAGCAAAACTTTTGCCGGAACAACTTACATTCGTTATGTGTCCCCAGCCGAAGGGGTGGAAGGTTTGATTTACATGCGGATCGTTAGGGTAGGTGTCGGCAGGTGTGCGCGGTCCATGACGAAAGACCTGCAATTTCGGAACAAGCAGAAAATGCGTTCAACTAATTTTCAACAGTCTTAAAGCACTTCAAATGAACTAAACTAAAAACAAAATGCAAAAATTCGTTGTACAATCTTTGCAATTCCTTAATTTTCTACTAATGTCCGACCGAAGGTGGATTTTTTACCGAAGCCGAAACAGAATATTCGGCATAACTAAAATATTAGGCCGAAGCCGAAGCCGATTATTAATACTAATAAAAATTCTTTTAACCCTTTCGCTATTTTGTTGCCATATGGCCACATGCTACTTTGTGGACGTCTGCATTCTCTATGTTTGGAAGAATACATTTTTTTTGTTGGTCTTCACAATAGTTTGAAGTTTTAGGAAAAATACGAAATTAATAAACTGAATATTTAAGTTTAAAGAAGAGAAGTATACACGTTTTTTTAATGGTATATCTTGACATAGTAAAGGAAGAAGAAGCAGAAAAATTAGAGAACTTTTTAATTTGAAGTTTTCTTTCAATTTAGATACTTTTTTTTTAATTTTGGCTGAAGTAAATGAAGAAATATTCAAATTTTCGTTATGCGTAAAAAGTTTTATGTTTAAGTAATTATTACAGCCACAACGATGTGGTCGCTCTCATAGAAAAAATTCTAAAATACAGGGTCCGAGTATAAAAATTTAAAAATTTCTTATGGAATGTTGCTAATATAACCACATAGAAGCCTAAGACGTAAATTTTAAATATTTTACTTTCCCCAGTAAAAACCTGTAGCGAAAGGGTTAAGGAAAAACATAAAATTTAGCCGTTCTTTCTCTATTTATTTCCTTGTTCCACTTAAGAATTAATAAAAGAATATATATATATATATTTTAGTAAACAAACCAAAAACAGTCTTAGAGTTCCGTTTCTAACAAAAACAAAAAATTTAACAATTCAATTGACATAAATAGCTGATAAGAGATAATTTTTATTAATCAACATCTTCAGTCCGAAATATCGATAAAACCCGATATTTGATAAAATGATTCGAAACAGAGCAAACTGACTTGCATTACAGGGCGAAAACCTTCGGCTATTTTGGCCGATGCCGAAGATTTAAAATTGGCCCAATAGGCCTAATACCAAAGCCGAAGACGAATATTCGATCGGACACTATTTTCTACAATGAAATTCATGCAATTCATCATTTGAGATTAATTTTTAAGCACTTTTAAATTACACTTTAGAAAAAATAATTTACTCTATTATCACTTGTCAAAACTCCAAGAAATTTCAGCCCTTTGATTTCCATTAGCTAATTAAAAAATGTTGTCTTTAGCGATTTCAATGACTGGCACAAAGAGAGACAAAGATAGAAAAATCAGACATTTTATTACCCACAACGAGAATACAAAACCAAAAGAGAACAATGCGACGTGTAAGAATGCAAACAAAGAGAACGATAACAATTTAACCATAAAATGTTTAGCTAGAAAGTGAACACAAATTTTTACAGCCCGAGCTAAAAGTCGAACCTAGGCCCTCTGGTGTGAACCTCTTCACATAAATTTCTAACAAATTTTTACTCCGTCAGATGTTGATTTTTAAACACTGAAAACCATGCGTTAAATTATTTCTATACCTTCTCCAAGTCTAACGTCAAGGCCCCCAATAAGTCACATTTCTCTTAACCCTTTGTAGAGCCTGCAGATTTTTATGAAAAAAATTCAAAGTATGTACTTGTCTAATTATTTATCATTTTAAGGTCCTTTACTAAGTTTGAAGTCAATATGCCCATTAAATTGTGTTTCTCCATACAAACTATTAACCCTCAGTTGACTTTGTTACATTTTGATTTACATATAAATAAAAAACACATGTTAAATTATTTTTCATTTGAAGCATTTTGATTAACTTTTTAAATCAATAGACCCATTAATTCATGTTTTTCTACGCTTTTTCTCCATACGAACTTTTAACCCATCTTTGACTCCGTCAGATTTTTACTATAAAAAAAAATGAAAGACACGTATCGAATTATTCCTCGCTTTGATTGCTTCCCCTTTATTTGAAGTCAATAGGCCCATTAAGTCATGTTTCTCCATAAAAATGTTTAACCCTCAGTTGACTTTTTACACTTTGGTTTTAAAAAGCTGTAAAATGCTTCTCTAATTATTTCTCATTTGATGTTTCATTCATGTTTTTTCAAAGTTTTCCAATACAAATTAACCCATTGCTGACTCCGTTAAACTTTAAATTCTGAAAAAATTTAAAAACACGTGTCGAGTTATTTTCCAATATAAGTACTTTCATCAAGATTTATTATATTTCTTTAATTATTTTATTTAATTATATTTCTTTATACAAACTTTTATCCTCAGTTGTTTCAGTTATATTTTGATTTTCAAAAAAGTAAAAAACACGTACAATTTTTTTTTTATTTTATGTGTTTTCACCAACTATTAAATAGTTTATGTTTTTTGACCTTGACCCATTGTTCACCTCGTCAAATTTTCGAAAAACTGAAAAATACTTGTAGAATTATTTTTGATTTGGAGTATTTTTACCAAGTTTGAAATCTTTATGCCTACTTAATCACGTTTCTAACAACTAACTTTAGATTCCAAATTTCAAAAAATCCCTTCTTAACGAAGGTTTACTTTATAAAATGAACCTATAACTTAAATTTTATGTTTTTAGCTTCAGCGGTTTAGGCTGAGCGATGATGAATTAGTCAGTCAGAGTAAAAAGTTAAATGCACTTAGATAAACACATACACATATGTGTAATACATGTGTGTAATACAATTACAAACAATACATGTATGTATATATGTATATATAAATATTGTAGCGCATTCCTAGGTGCATTGTCGACCAGCCAAAATTCACTGTCTGGGCTATGTCTGAGCGCTATCGAGAGTGCTCGTTTGTGGAGCTGCCTCAATGTGATTTCGCCGAGTTCATTTTCAATGCCAACAACAATAATAACAACAACACCTTAACGCCAAGCGTTGCTCACGCGACTTGAAACGCGATAATGCCGACACTAGTGCGCGTATTATTTAATCGTAGAGTACATAGAAGTGGCAAAAAAGAAAACTGGCAAACTTTACGCTCGACATGGTGAATTAATTAGTTTTTAATGGTGTACGAGTATAGAGAAAATTAGTTATCGGCCATTTGGAGCCCGGTGTGGTGGGTAGAAGCACTTACAGCAGTGTGACGAACCGACGCTGATAGCAGCCGAAGGTCAACGGGCTGTAGGGTGTGTGTAACAACACATAGTGGGCACTTTTGGCAAGCGCTCGACTCTCCCCGCTGCTTATAGGCTGATTTGATTTGCATAATCAGACAGCGACGTCGCTGATAAGCAACCTTAGGGCGCTGCTACAGACATTTTCAAGCGCCATTCGCAGCAAGTGTTGAATGTGCAAATGTAAACGCGAATATTTGTACACACGTTCCATAAATTAGCAAAACTTGTATTCATTTAATTGAAGACATCGAGAAAAGCATACGTCAGCAGCCTTGGCGAGCATTGAGCATGTTTTCTTCTACTCGATTTGCTTCTGCAAAAAAATATGCTAATGCTACCAATTGCGTAGTTTCCATAACAAAAAACATCGTAAACAAAAAACAACCGAAAAAATACATTTAATAAAAAGCAAATATGCTAATTATTTCAATAACTTACGTCAGGCAGCAAAATCTTAAAATTTAAAAAAATTGTGCAAACCTATATTTGTTTTTGTACTAATATAGTGAGGGCAGCACTGAAATTTACATTCATAGTTTCTTGAAGCGCTTGAAAAATATTTATTTATATCCTACTGAAAAATAATATTGTATATACGAGTACAATGTAAATCAGAGCCATGTGCTGCCTACGAGAACTGGAACGCACGAGCCCCTTTTTCAAGGGCCTCACTTACAGAAAGTATTGAAAAAATTGCACGCAACAACAATTTACGGGACTCATTAGCCCCAAGCGCAGAATTCTGCTCAATCGGTCTCCCTCTGGTCTCAGAACTGGTGTGAACACATAAACTATTAGACAATTTAAACAATCCGAGTTCTGAGTTAAGGAAGAGTTGAAGACGCCTTTGGCGCTTTCACTAAA
This sequence comes from Melieria picta, assembly GCA_964056695.1. Taxonomy (NCBI): domain Eukaryota; kingdom Metazoa; phylum Arthropoda; class Insecta; order Diptera; family Ulidiidae; genus Melieria; species Melieria picta. The sequence goes on from OZ057399.1 coordinate 17,509,786, forward strand.
TTCTTGCATGATATACATATAATGGTTTCTTGACTCAGAGCCACTGTGTTAAAATAAAAGTCAGATGATTACAGGGCAATTATTTTTAGCTCTCATAAACGCGAGCACGTAGGCAAAGATTTTTCCTTTGTATCTCAGCTTGCATCTCTTTCCTTACAGCCAGAAGAGAGCCGTTTCTATGAAACACTCAAATGCGCTCCTATCCACGGCTTGAAGAGCCAAAGACCGAACCAGTCCACAGTGTTCTATCAGTGTATGGCTTGCAGCTGTCCTAAGAATGTTCTCAGAGGCTCTGGATCTCGGTTAGCTGGAACGTTGCTTAAGCACTTTTCATAACTGAAGGCCAAGAAGCTTTCCCTGCCGAAGGATCATGCAGTCGAAGGCTGGGCACTCACATATGCAGTGCGTCGAAGTTTCGACATCCTTAAGGCACATTTAAATTCTAATGCGGTGCTCGTTAAAAGTTCTCAAATAAATAGTTCTCAAATCACTTTTCCCTAAGCCCAGATGATAGCTAGTTCTAGTTTCGTGGAACCTGGGCGCTTCAATAAACATCTTCGATTGCCTACATGTCGTGAGTCGGTGTCAGTAGTCTTTTCCTCATATAAACTACAGTCGATCGCTGATTCAGGTCCTACGAAACGAACTGTAGGCTCATAAGAATGTGCAAACAACAGTACACAATTTAAATTTGGTGGCACTTTGTTTTCTCTGCAAGTGCGAGGTCTGAAATTTGACAGCTGTAGTCTACCATGGTTCCGATTAATAAAAATCGAACAATATATAAAGAAAGAATGCACAATCATTGGGAAAACAATAAATTTATTGTAGCAGTGATTTCCAAATCCAATCATCTTCCGAAGTTGCTAGCTAGTTAAACTTTTCACCAAGATCATGGAATTTCTTTTTTTGGGGTTTTGTGAAATCGCTTATCTATGCGAATAACCAATTCCTGAGGTCAAGGCCCAGCTACTCGTTGAGGTAAAGCCGCAGCTTTGTCAAAATGTCATCGAAAATCGAAAATAACAGAGCCGCCGTGTTTACTTGACGAATATTTTTTTCATACTTAATCGGCAGGTCTACTTTACAATTCAATGAAAATATCATCACTTGTTCAATTAAATGTCCGTACAGTTTTAAAAGTTAAAACTGCGGGGAGTTCGGGATCGCGAGAATGTATTCCCTAGTACGTATGTATATTATATACTCGTACTAGGCATCGCAATCCCAAGATCCCAGAATCCCAGACATTATCCATTCCCGAAAATCCCGCGATTCAAACTCTCTAATCCCGGAATTTTCGTGATTGCATTTACATAAATGAAATTGCTAACTTGTAGTACTTTATTAAGAAAATTTTGGAAAGTTCAGACAAAATAAATTTAACGCCAAAACAAAAAAAAACTATTCCTTATCTGAGACTTTGATAAAAGAAATTAGCCTTTTTTGCAATGGAGGGGATAGAAGGGGAAGTGTTGAGTCGGAAAGATGTTCTCTCATGTATTTATGCATTTTGGGAAAATTGTTTTATTTTAAAAATTTGTTATATGAATCCCGGGATTAAATCCCGGGATTCGATTTTTCAACCCCGAAAATCCCGGCATCGCAAAATGGCAAAATTTATTCAACAATTTCAGACAATATTGTAAAATATTGCACTGCGACTTGCAAAAAGCTTTAATGTAAATATTGTAATATTTTATTTATTTAATTTATTTGCCCTCAACAAACATGTACCGACCATTTTTTATGCCATAAAAAACACATAATATCTTTATGAAAACGTTTATATTGTTGACTTTTTATTAATAACGAATTTGCAATAACATTGAACCCAGTCATTGCAAAAAAAATATATAATATTGCAGTAATAAAATCAATTTTTGCCAACTCTTTAAGAAACAATTTTTAAATAAATCTGCTAAAATATACTCGTAATGTGCAAAATTTTAAAAGCAAAAGCAACTCTAAACTTGACTCCGATGCTTACGGTGGCGAAGTTTCGTATTCTATGACTGGTGAAAATTTCAGATTTTCTACAGTTTTTAAGATGTCAAATAGTTAAACCAATCAAACGCACGCAAGTTACAGGAGGATCCACCCTTATACCGCAAAAAGGGAGTAAGAGTTTTAATTTCTGCAAGTCCATAAACCTCAGCATGTCTTTCAAACTGATTGATGTCATTCATTTTTGAAAAAAGGTAAACATGAAGCTTCCCAACTACAAATTGAAATTGAATTGCGGCCACTGGGACAAAAGCCCTCAACTCTCAAAACCTAATCAATTGACATGGCGTTTATATAGACGGTGTCTTGTTAAAATAGCACTGAAAAAACATAAATTTGTGCTTGATGCTTGATAGATGGTTGCCTTTTGGTTTATAGAAGAATGACATAATCTTCTTCACAAATCAATAGCAGATGGGCAGACACAAGGACATGTTTCCAATCTTGATGGTTTTTTAAATGCCCAATTCATAAAATTGGGCTCTGAATCTTGGTCTACGTTGAATGAGAGTACCGATCAGGACATTTCAAAAGTTGAACGAGATACCGGGATAATAAAAACATTTGCAGAATTGAGATACCATATCACAACTCCTTCAAAAGTTTACTAGCAATGCGTACCAGCTGGTTGAAATAAAAGAATACAGATAGACGAACATGGCGATATTGATTCTCTGATATAATTCACAAACCAATAACATACGGACAGACACAAGTACAAGTTTTCAATCTCATTAGTCCTTTAAATATACAAATCAGACAATCGTTACTTGAATTGCGTTAAATGAGAGGAACGATGAGGGCATTTCAAAATTTGATCGGTTCGAAATTATTTCACATTCCATACGACTACAACATAGGTATGTATTCCAACTCTGTACTAGTGGCAAACTGTTCACAAATATTTTACTAAAATTTCAAATCGTTTTGTTTTCCACACAGTTTTATAGATAAACTCATTTATTATCGAAAACATTCCATTTTCGAAATTAAAAAAACTGCCTAATGATTGGAATTTTCTTTTAACTTGTAAGGCAGGAAGTTTCTCTATGTTTTCTTATTGAAGTACAAAAACTAATGCCATGTCTTTAACCAGTTTCGAGGCTCTTTAACCAAAGCCCATAGAAAGCTTTAAGTCAACGGAACACTTTATAACAAAATATGGCACTAACTTTGCTTTACCCCTTTGCAAAAACATTATGCTTAACTAAATATCAAAAATGGGGCACAAATGTGTTGTGTTTTTAATCGGTATAAACAAATTATAAAAAAAATAATAACATTGCAATTAGCATTGCAATTTTCAACAAATCGTCAAGTCATTATCACTAGTTTTCAATCACCAAAGTATTTCGAATCGCTCGAGTAATATTGTAAACAAAAAATTCTGATTACTATTGACCAGATTTTTTATGTATTTGTTCGAGCCATTTTCAACTTTAATTGCAACTTAAGTGCAACAGTCAATATTTGCATTGTAATCAATCACAATCAATAATTATTGCAAGCATTGTGTTCGTGCACATTCATATTAAAAAAAAAAACATATTTTTTAAAATTAAGCTGTGCGATGTCACTTTTGATTAACGCACAACTGATTGAACGCGCCTCTCGTCACCGAACGAACTGACACTTGTGCACGCATTTCAGTCGTACTGTAGTCTCCTCATCTTTTTTGTATGTATAATTGTCTCACTAATTGTTGCACCGACAGTAATGATGAAGACCGATAGCTTGGCTGTTCACAACAATGATTGTCAATAATCGCTGCGACTTACCACATGGAGCAGCTCCAGCGTGTCCGTATCGGATGGTTCGCCCAGCGACGCCGAGAACACCGTCGGCCCCGTCAACAGAAACACCACCACAGCAATCGCGACAACGCCACTCATGATCGTCAGACACTGTTTTTTCGTTAAATGCGAACGCGGCATTTTTCAAATCGTGTTTTATACAAAAATTTCTATAATTTCATGTGCGCCCCTTTCGCTGCGGCTTAATGTGCGGCCTCACTTTGTACGATTTGTTTGTTTGTGTTTTGTTGGTGTTATTTCTCAAATTTTATAATTAATTAAGAGATTCGCAGCGACGACTGATGCTAGTTCGAGTTTTTGTACATGCCTAAAACAACAACAACGTTGTGGATAAAGGTGTTTCAAATGTTGCGGCAAAACTTTTACACCCTACGTCTGCGTAACGGGCTTTTGTGTTTTTCGTTAAAGTTTATGGCCTGTGTGAGTTGAGTTATCATTGTTTGGAGCGTCAAGTGGTAAATGCTCGTTTTACGAGTATTACGGCTGTGGGGCCGGAAGTGTCTGTTGGCTTTGACTAATCTAAGTCAGATGTTCTCAACAGTTGAGGCGTGGCCCCTGGCTGGGCAAAAATACTTGCAGGGAAGTGTACGAAAGAATTTGAGAAACTTGAAAAAGATTTAAAGTTAAAAAAATGAGAAAAGTAGTATGATTTTTTTGTAAACATTTTTTTTTTAAATTAATTTAAGGGCGACAAATTATAAATATTAAAAATATTTTTTTTACTAATTTCATGTAAAAAAACAAAAAGTAATTTAATAAATATATTTTTCATATAATATTTTTGAAAAAATTATTTAAATTTGGAAATATTTAATATTAAAAATATTTAATATTTATTACGTTAGTAATGAAAAATCGTTTAGTTATTATAGTATTTTTGAAAAAACTATTTTTTGCCTATTAGAAAAAAAATATTTTTTTTAGTTTACAGTTAAAAAGTTTAAAAAAGTTTTTTGTTAAAAATTATAATTAAAAAAAATATGTTAACAAGATATAGTTATTAAAAAAATTATTATTTAATAATTTAATTAAAATACTTAAAAATGTATTCAATAATTTTTTTATAATACAGTCATGTCTGGATATAGTGAACTAATTATTGCAAGGCCTGTTCACAGTATTGAGTATTGTTCACTATATCAAGGTTAACATTTTTGTTCAAAAACTCGTTTCATTTGCTCAAAATACACTTTTTGCTTTTTGCTCGAAATTGCTTTCAAAATTTTGTTCATGATTTAGAGGCTCCATGTCAAAATGCGTGTGTTCACTATATCGAGGTGTTCACTATATAGGGTGTTCACTATATAGGGTGTCCACTATATAGGGTGTTCACTATACCCAGACACGACTGCATTTCAATAAATTTTTTATTACATTTCGAAAAACAAATTTTATTAAATATGATTTTATTCCAATAACTTTATGAATATATTTAATAATTTAATCATCAAATAGTAAATTTTGTATTATAATAGTTTTTTTTCTATTTTTTTGTTTATTAGAAAAAACATTATTTTATAATTACACTATTTTTGAAATTATTTTTTTTAGATTTGAAAAAATTAAAGTTTTTCGAAGTAAATTTTTTAGTTAATAATATTTTTTTGTTATAATTTGAAAAAAATTTTTATATTTTTGTTTTTGTAATTTTCTTACTATACATTTTTAAATTAATTTTTAAATAAAATGTAACAATGTTATTGAATCACAAATTTTAAGTTTGTTAAGTTAAAAAATTTATAAACTTAGTTTTTGTAATATAATTAAATTAAAATTGTTAATTGTTAAATATTATTTAATGGAATGTTTAATTTTTTTTAAATAATTTAATAAATTAAATTTTTATTTCTAATGAATTCAAAAATGTAATTTTTGTTTAGTTAAAAAAGTAAAAAAATTAAAATTATTAAATTCAAATTTAGTCAAATTTAAATTTTTGGATATGATTCATTGAAGATTTAAATTTTTACATGATATTTTGCTTTTTTGAGCAAATTTTAATTTTTTTTAATTGTAATTTAATTAGTATTTTTTTATGTTATATATACAAATTTTTTTTACATTTAATTTTGTTAATAACTTTATAAAAATTATAATATTTTTTTTATTATAATTACATATATTTTAGAAATCTAAATATGTCAAATTCTTGTCAATATTTTAAATATGTTTTTACTATGTTAATTGAAACAAATAAGATGCCGTACAGACTTATCACATCACTAAAGAAGCTACAAAGTTAAGATTCCCTGAAGCAGCTCGTATTACAAAATCGTTGCAAAAAACTTTACTACTTTAAGCTACAATAATGTTTTTTTACAGCCAAATAAAATTAAATTAGGAAAATAAACCACGTTCAACAAAACTTCAAAATAATAATTAGTTATTTTATTACAATTTAATTGTTTTTATACTACCAAATAAAATAGTTTGAAAAATTGAGCACAATCTGTGAAGTGTAATCAATAATTAAAAATGTTTCCAAACAGAGCGTTCGGATTTACTATTGGACTGTAAATTCATTCCAATCGTATGTACAATCACATTTGTGGAAAGCTGAACCTGAACTTATCTAAGTAATTTAGTGGATAAGCAGGTGAAAATCACTCCAACAGAGACAAAGAGAGGATCTATCTCATTTATATCATTCGTACATGCATTGTTGGGCTGCGTTTTTTCAATTAAAATCTAACATTTAAAGCTCGTCATATTTTATTTCCAAAGCCACTCGAAAAAAATTCCGACGGAAATGCATGAAATCAATTGTTAACCCTTCAGACTATTTAGGTTTTAAAATATTTTGCACTATTCACAAAATTTGATCAAACTTTATTTTATATATTACATTAAACAATTATTTATAAAAAAAAACATTTTCTGAAAAAAAACATTTGAAAAATCTTGAAAAACTTTTTTTAACAAAATTGTTCGAAAAATTATGATTCCTTTTTATATCATTTTTTTTTAACAAAAACGTTTTAGAATATCTTGAAAAACATTTTTATTATAATATTTATGAAAACTTAATAATTTTGTTGATTTTTTTTTTAAACCAAAACATTTTAGAGTAACTTGAATTTTTTTTATATTTGTGAATTTTTTTCCTAGAACGAAAATCATTTTAGAATAATTTGCACAATTTTTTACAAAAATTAAAAAAAAATTGATTGAAATTGAAAAATCGAAAATTAGAAACAGATTCCTTTTTATATCATTTTTTTAAACAAAAATATTTTAGAATATCTTGAAAAACCTTTTTTTATTATAATCTTCTTGACAAATTTATAAATTTTTCATAAACTATTTTTCAACCCGAAGCATTTTAGTGTATCTTGAAGTACAGTCGTGTCTGGATATAGTGAACTAATTATTGCAAGGCCTGTTCAGAGTATTGAGGTTGTTCACTATATCAAGGTTTTTGTTCAAAAACTCATTTTATTTGCTCAAAATACACTTTTTGCTTTTTGCTTGAAATTGCTTTCAAAATCTTGTTCATGATTTAGAGGCTCCATGTCAAAATTTGGGTGTTCACTATATCGAGGTGTTCACTATATAGGTTGTTCACTATACCCAAACACGACTGTATTGATGTTTTTTTAATATTTTAAAACATTTTCTAAAAACCATATTAAAAAAATTTGGAAAAACTTTCTTTTAACAAATTTTTATGAAAAAATTGCAATTTCTTTTTATAACATATTTTTCAAAAAAGAACATTTTAGAGTAGCTTGAAAATTTGTATATTTTTGAATGGTTATACAACTTTTTTTCTAAAACAAAAATCATTTTAAAATATTTTGCACATTTTTTTACAACTATTTTTAACAAATTAATAATTTATTTTAATAAATTTTTTTCAAAACCAAACCGTGTTAGAGTATCTCGAAAATGTTTGGTTTTTAAATATTTATGAAAAATTTTCTATTTTTTTATTTTTTTAAAAGAAACAACATTTTAGAATAACTTCAGAAACTTGTTTTATACATAGTTATGAAAAATTTATAAATTTTTTAATATACTCGTATATAATTTTGTTTTAACTAAAACATTTCAAAGTACCTTGAAAAACTTTTTTTAATACATATGAATTAATTCATTTTAGAATAAATTTTTCTAATAAATAAATTTAAATAAAATAAATTTTTATCATATCAGAATTTTTCTTATCGAAATCCGCACTTATAAATGTTTGAACCGTAAAATGCGATCACTCCAGTTCGGTTAGGCAGCCCGTAGGGTATAGCCAATGGCTCGAATAGCTGTTTCTGACGCGCATACGACACTTTACCGGTTTTCTGAAATTTGAGTTTAACCTTTCACTCGCACGTTTCGGTGTTCTGACGAGCACGTTTTGCTTTTTTCAATCTACTCGAAATCGCGTTAATTCATAATTTAGATTCTTTCTCGTGCGGGATTAATTATGTTTTCATTCGCTGTCGCTATTGTAAAGTTTTGGAGCGGGTTTTTAAATTTCTATATATTTTTTTTTGGTCAATACGATATACGCACTGCGTCAAGTGTCGCCGCCGTGAACAGAACAACGCGTTTATTTATTTCGAACTGCTCATTTTGTGTCTTTTGTGAGGTGCGTTTTACTGTCCTGATTGTGTTTTGCTTGAAATTCATTGTTGTTATTATGTTTTTATTATTATTTTTTTTTCACTGGCTATAGTAGGGACACCTATTGTCAAATGAGAGCACTGCAGAACGCCGCATGGCTCCATATCAACAATGAATAACTCAGATAGCGCCCGGTGTCCGTTATCGTCGCCGTCGCCGGCCGCCCCCCAAATTCCAATTACACCAACGTTCTCCACTCGATGACTTCCCAGTCGCGTGTGCGTCGTTCCCCTGAGCGTTGCGTGCTATTTACACTTGTCTGGCGGAGAGCGGCTCGTCGCTTTAGTTTTGCTTCTTTTGCTTGTTCGACTATTCAAATGCGAACTTTACGGCGCATTAAGCGCGATTCGGAACGCGTTCTTTAGGCCGTCACCTTAAATCGGAAACTGCCGTTGCCTCCGTACGCGCTACATGTTGTCGCACTGACGGTGCACCGTCGATCGCCAACCGCCCACTTGTCGGCGCAAAAACGCACAATAAATCTGTGCAGCTGGAATTTTAATCATTTCGGCCATATGAAGTCGTCAATGAACCTTAAAGAAGCACTTAAGCAAATGTTTTATTTCGGTCGCGTGATAAACGATGCCCGGCCAATGCCAGAAGCCAATCGGTTCAGTTTCATTAGTGCAGTTTTTAGGAAAGCCGTCGCTTCAAGTGTACAGGAAAACAATGCAATGCGTCAATTAGCCAACATTGGAATAAGTCAGTGCGTTGCAGTGTTGCGGTTGTTGTGTTGAATTTAGTCAGCAACATGTTGCGCCGCGCAGTGCGTCATTGAAAATTGCTGCACACCGTGTCACCGGCAGTTTGTTCAACTCATTTTTGGGGCTTTCACGCCTTAACCCATTCACGAACAATGGCACACATTTGTGCCTTTGGAACTTTTCAACGTCTTATACACGTTTGCATAATGATCGTTCGAATCTATGCAATTTGTGTTCGATAGTGAATGGGCTAAGCAAGTAGGGGTATTTCATTTGGGCTTGGCCAACTTTTCCATACCGTACGACGCAGGCTTTTTACCTTTTCTTACGTGTAAATCGCATATTAATGAAACAAGCCGAAATGGTCAAATCAGACTCAAATTCTGTGCCATAACTATTAGCGCCGTTTGCCCAACAACCTTCAGTTTTTGTCCTCCAATGCACAAATCGTTTAGTAATCGAACAATTGAGACTGTTTGACACTGGAATGCCCAGCCCTTCCTACCTTCCTTAAACCTTTCGCTACAGATTTTTACTGGGGAAAGCTAAAATTTTAAATTTTACGTCTTAGGCTTCTATGTGGTTATATTAGCAATATTCCATAAGACATTTTTTAATTTTTATACTCGGACCCTGTATTTTAGAGTGTTTTTCTATGAGTGCAACCACATCGTTGTGGCTGTAATAATTTCTTAAACATTAAACTCTTTACGCATAACGAAAATTTGAATATTTCTTCATTTACTTCAGCCAAAATTTAAAAAAAAAGTATCTAAATTGAAAGAAAACGTCAAATTAAAAACTTATCTAATTTTTCTGCTTCTTCTTCCTTTACTATGTCAAGATATACCATTAAAAAACGTGTATACTTCTCTTCTTTAAACTTAAATATTCAATTTATTTATTTCGTATTTTTCCAAAAACTTCAAACTATTCTAAAGACCAACAAAAAATGTATTCTTGCAACCATAGAGGATGCAGACATCCACAAAGTAGCATGTTGCCATATGGCAACAAAATAGCGAAAGGGTTAATGCCCATATGAAATGATGTTACATAATATGGATTAAATTTTGTTGAAATAATATTTTAGGTTTTTGTATTTAATTTGGCTTTAAAAAATGCCTAAAGCCACCGAAGATTTTTTTTCAGAAGGCCATACAATAAAATATTAAAAGACCTCAACTGAGTTATTTTGTCTTCCTTGGTAATAGGTTCCATATTTCTAGACAAGTCATGTTTGTTCATCTACTCTCAATTTCTTCAAGTTCTAATGTAAATATTTCACGTTAAAACAACCACTCAAAGTGTTTAGGTTCAACTTAATAGACGTTTGTCCGCCTAATTTAATTCAATTTCCATTGCAATTCAATAAAATGTTTCGTTAAAGGACAAAAAGGGCTAAGAAAGAAAGCATGAACACATTTTTGTCTACTAGAATTTGCTTTATAAAACATTCATAATTTTTTTATATCGCAATCAAACATAAAAGAAAGAAAGTCATTTTCTTCTAATTAGTAGTTGAAGCATTTACACCAAAGTTCATTCTGCATATATGTTTTCTGCTTTAAATATGTTGTCTTCTCTGTTTAAGGACAAAACTTTAACTTCATATTGTGGTTCGTAGGTTATTTCGAATATTTCTCCTCTTTAACTCCAGGCCAGAGGAGTACTGATAGTTATGATAGTTTTTCCCAAGTACCATAGTGAGAATTACATAGTCCGTGGTTGGGACGAGGCATCTTTGCCTTTGAGATAGCAAAATGCCGTGACCATAGGGTCTGTCTTTCCAGCAATCAGTTTCTATCAACTTGAGTTATAAACAGATCAATCGGGAGCTGATGCGTCAGCACATTTAGCGTCTCTGCAGAAAAACATCTGATCGCTCCTATGCTGTTCTTTGTGATCAGCTTAGCTTTGTGATGTTATATTCCCTACTGAAGGCCTTCCACCAGATTAGAACTCCCTAGGATTATATTGGACGTACAACCAATACTATCATCTTGAACATCCAAAACTTTAAATGTGGCCGGAGGCCCCAATTCCTTCCAATCATTCTTCTACAGGAATAAAGAGCAAATCTTGTTTGGTTTATTCTTTGCTCAGTGTTAAGCCTCTAGTTGAGTTATGGGTCTAGGATTACCCCATGGTATCTGGCACTGGTAGAGAGGAATAGTGTGTAATGTAATGTACTGTAATGTAATGTAATATAATATAATGTAATATAATGTAATGTAAAGTAATATAATGTAATGTAAAGTAATGTAAGATAAACTTATGGATTATATAATGGTTACATTCCATTATTGGAATGTCATGTAATGAAAAGTCGGGTAATGTTATGTAATATAACGTCATGTAATGTAATATGTAATGTAATAGCTTGTAATGTAATTTAAAGTAATGGACTGGCATGGCATGGTATGGAATGTAATGGAATGTATTGTAATGCAATGTAATTGAATGAATGCAACGTGATGTAATGCAATGTATTGTAATGTAATGTAATATGATGTAATGTAATTTAAAGTAATGGGATGGAATGACATGGAATGAAATTAAATGTAATGGAATGTAATGAAATGTAATGGAATGTAATGAAATGCAGTGGAATGTAATGAAAAGTAATGTAAAGTAATGTAATGGAATATCATGTAATGTAATAACATGTAATGTAATGGATTTTAATGTAATTTAAAGTGATGTAGTGGAATGACATGGTATGAAATGTAATGGAATGTTATATAATGCAATGTAATGGAGTGTAATGTACGGTAAAGTAACGCGTTGTAATACAATGTATTATAATGTAATGTAATACAAAAAGTAATGCAATGTAATGCATTTTCAAGTAATGGGATGGAATGACATGGTATGAAATGAAATCTAATGGAATGTAACAGAATGTAATGAAATGTAGGTAGTGTAAAGTTTGTAATGCAATGATTATGGTTTGGGCCATGGCCCTTGAGCACTGCAACCTAACAAGTTGATTAACAATAGAAAAGAATTGATGTATATACATAAGTTTTTAAGATGTTTCGCAACATTGCACATGAGCTGAATCTATTCAATTATGTATAGATTTAATTGAAAATTGCAACTTTAATTACTGTCCATTAATCGTTACTGTCCATTGATCTAAACAACAAATGCAATATATCAACTCACAAATTCAATTAATCTTTACGTTATCATTTTTTATTAAAATATGCGTCAAGATTCACCAAAATACAACATAAAATCAATAAAGTTTTAAACATTTCTAAAAACCTTTACGAAGATATTACAGAGGTAAATATTTACAATTTTCTACATACAATATATATTTTGTAAATACATACATACATGTATATATTTAACTACTACAGGTAAATATTTAATCACGTTGCTTGGACAATAAAAATTCCAAAGTGCTAACAAGTTTTCACTGGCGCATGCAAGGAGGGCTTTGTCCGATCCCCCTCAAATGGTGTTGGGCTCAAAAGTTGTGTACAAAATCCCTCCGCCCCAAATGCAATCCTTTGTGCGCCACTGCATGTATGTACATATATGCTTACATATAACTTTAGGCAACTAAGCTTATATTTAGTATATCACATAGCATCATCTTTCGCTTGTTCTGAGCTCAACTCTTCTGCGCGCGACACATTTCCTCGAAAGTGCCATTCGGCAGCACATTCGCGCTAAGCTCGAGTAATTTCTCCAAAGGACACTGAAAATCACAGCCCGGCACTGTCAGCCTTTGCGGTTCTTGCTTCGGATCATTCTTGAAGTAAATCTATTGAAAAACATGACACAATTTTCAAATAAAACCTGGTTTTGTTGGCGCCTTCAATGACATCAAACTTACCTCCACATAGTAGTCGTAGGGCTCGATCGGTCGCTTGTGCAGCTCGAAAGCAATCAGTGCCGAGAAGCGCGGCATTTGTCGCTGCCACACATCCAGCGCCGCCAGCACGTTCGTGATGGTCCAGTCGTGGCCGCAGTATACGAACATTTTGCGCTTCTTCGGCACAATGCTGCCCGCGGCCTTCGCCTGCATGTCGGCGAACATGCGCTGCAGGAACGGGCCGCCTTTGATTCTGCGCATCTCCGCGGTGTACGCGTTGTAGATGTAATTTTGCGCGGCCATAAACTCCATTTGGGCGGGAAAATACTGCTGCGTCCAGGCGGGCAATTTGAGGCCATAGCCTTGCTGCAAGAAATTTCACGGTGTGAAGGCCCCAAATATTACCAAAAAAATTGTTCACACATTTACCTCGGCCAGCAAAGTGATGTAAATTGAGTTGACATCATTGGCGCTGGTCACATTCGCTCCGGTAATGTTGCTGAGTGCCTCGAAGAGCGGCTGATGTTCGGCCAGTTCCTTTTGAACGGCGGGCAGCTGCAACACCTCGTCGAAGGCCTCGTTATAACGCGGACAGTTGGCCGTCATGCGCAGCATCTAAAAAAAAAATAGTATTTTGTTTTTAACAAAATTCAATTCGAATATTCAGTGTCATCTAACATGGTCGGTATCCAATGGATCGGAGAATATGGGCACCGGCTGCCAGTCGTAGAGTTTCTTCCAGGCCATTGGCGTTCGTCGCGGTGCCAACATGGAGGCCAGCACAGTGGCCATGGACATCAGCGTGCGCGGCGAGGCGGTGGACTGAGCATGTAGAGCCTGCGAAAAGACGGTTTAATAACATTTGGAAAAATGCATTGCAATAAATATGAAAATATAAAAATCTACTCACATCGGGCTGATAGTAGGGCATTAATACTTGGCGATAGCGCTGATGCAGCCATTTGCCCATTTCAAATAGCTCGTGCTTGGCGGCCTAAATTAAAAAAACACAAACTAAATTTAAAATTTTGAAAAATGTTTACTTAAATTGAAACAATAACAAAAAGAAAGGAAAATTAAATAATACAAATCATTTGCATTATAAAATTAATATACAACATTTAAATAATAAGAATAAATTAATAATAATAATGTAATAATGAAGTAATAACAATAATTTAAATTAAAAAACAAATAAAAAATAACAGTAATAAAGTAAATAATAAAATTAAAAATGTTTCAAAATTAAATAAATTTATATAATTACAACAAAACAATGCAATGCAATGCAATAAAAATGCAATAAAAAAAATTATAAGAAATTAACATACATTTTTTAAATAATAATAAAAAATAAGAATAACAAAATAATGAAGTAACAGCAATAAAATTAAATTAAATAAGGTAGTAAAAAGCAATAGTGATAAATTAAATAAAATAATTGAAAATGTTTAAAAATTAGTAAATTCATATAATTACAACAAAATTGAAAATAAAACAATACAATGCAATAATAAAACTGTTCATAAAAAACTAACATACATTATTTAAATAATAATAAAAAAATAATAATAACAAAATAATGAAGTAACCACAATAGAATTAAATAAGTTAAAATGATAAAAAGCAATAGTAATAATTAAATAAAAAAATTAAAAATGTTTAAAAAAAATTAATAAATTCATATAATTACATCAAAATTGAAAATAATACCATACAATGTAATAAAAAATGTCATAAAAAATTAACATACATTATTTAAATAATAAAAATAATAATAATAATAATATAATAACAATAAAATAAAATAAAACAAAATAAAATAAAATAAAATAAAATCAAATCAAATCAAATCAATTCAAATAAAGTAAAATAAAATAAAATAAAATAAAATAAAATAAAATAAAATAAAATCAAATCAAATCAAATCAAATCAAATCAAATCAAATCAAATCAAATCAAATAAAGTCAAATAAACTAAAATAAAATAAAATCAAATAAAGTAAAATAAACTAAAATAAAATAAAATAAAATAAAATAAAATAAAATAAAATAAAATAAAATAAAATAAAATAAAATCAAATAAAATCAAATAAAATCAAATAAAATAAAATAAAATAAAATAAAATAAAGCAAAATAAACTAAACTAAACTAAACTAAAATAAAATAAAATAAACTAAACTAAAATAAAATAAATTAAAAAAATCCAATCAAATCAAATAAAATAAAATAAAATAAAGTAAAATAATATAATAAAAAAATAGTAGCAAATTAAATATTAAAATTAAAACATCAAAACGGAATAAATAATAATGAATTTGAAAATAATAAAAATTAAGTAATACAAAATTACATTCCTCTAACTTACATTTGTCAAATGTCCCCATCCATAAGGATAAAAGGTGTCATTCACATAAGGATCGTTCGGATACGTATTGACGGGTGTGCGTGGTCCATGACGAAAGAGCTAAAACGAAAAACACAAAAATTATCGTTGAGCGATTAGTTGTTAGAGCGCATAAAAAAGCGTTCAAGGTTAAGAATTTGTTGTGATTAGAACACGCGCTCAATTCACAGATTATGCGCCGATATGTTTGTCTTTTCATGTTGACCAATAAAAGGCGCAAATATTATAGAAAGTGATTTTACAAAAACTTAGGAATGAAAACATAAATTCATGAAGCCTTGAACTTTGCTATAATTCGACTGCAAAGACAATGTGCGTCAACTACTTGAAAAAGTCAATTAACTCTCACAAATCAGCCAATAAATATTTATAAATATCATTCTTATGACAAGCATCCAGTTAAAATGTTGAATTTCAGGTTTTACATACATAATTCATTTTAAGGTGACTACAGGTGGCAATTAAGACAATGGGGCTATTTGCTACATTTTATATATACTGTGCGATAAATGCGTCAAAGAATAGGCTTATTAATGTAGAAGTTAAAAAAAACGCTCACACAACTTTTGTTTTAACAAAGACAGCTTTTTTGCTTGTCTCTGGTGCTTGATGGCAAAACTCCACGTTGCGGTACTAAAAACGTTCACTCCTTTTCACAAAGCGAAATATTAGCCGGCATTATAAAGAACGAATGCTAGTAGTTTCCATCAAATCGAAGTATAGCCTCACAAACGCTGGACAACTGATGAGAACTTTCATCGGCATTTGAATTTTTAAAATGTAATTTTTAGTCAAAAAATCTATCACAAGTGTCTATCGAGTAAATAGTGTCAGTCAATTTGTTCGAAGCAAACCGTTCAGTAGCCCAAATGTTCAATTAAAATGCAATAAACTGATGTTTTTGAGATGTTCAATCCAGTTTCCATGAATTTCAATGAGGATTTTGGCTGATCTTTCATGAAAGCAAACAGTTTTGATGACATCTGCGGTGACGATGGATTTCGGTTCGCCAACTATTGGCCATCTTTTATGTCCTCACGATAGTTTTTAACATGACACAAAAACATTCGCTTGCATTCGACCAAATGTCAATAAATTTTGACTGGGAATCAGAAAAAGATTTACCTTTCCAAAGCATCAAATCACATATATGTAGGTTACAGTACCAAAAAATGGCTTTTTTCTAAAATCTTGTTTACTTTGGCTCGTACGTTGCAGTTAGTTATTTCGAAAGTGATTAAAAACAACGAAAGACTTCTGGATAGCCAGATCAGAAAGAATGAGTACAAATATAAAACCGATCAATACATACCTACAAAAGTTATAAATCGATAAACTTATTCATGCGGACCAGACTTATTTTTGATATCCGAATATTCCATGTTTCTTCTTTTCTCCTTAATTTTTCCAACGTAACAACCTACACTAAATAAGTAAGTAAATTTTAAATACAAAAAATGTCATGAAGGAATAAAATAGGTTAAAGTGCCACATAATAATAAGTGCCACGAATCATGTCTATTTTTGGTCATAAACATCAGGAAGCTAATAGATTGTTTGGATTAATATCAAAATTGTATTTTCTTCTCGCTATTTTGAGCGATGTAATATGAAGCGTAATTTAAAAATGTAATTTTTTGTGTGCATGTTTACGCATATGGTCACGCTAGGTGCTATCGGGTTAAGAACGCATTTTATACATAGTAGACATGCTTTTTTGCTAGTCTCTCTGAATAGGTTTTTTGCATTTTTTTGGATTATCTACCCCAAATGCTTTAATACATTCACACAACAATTCTTATTGAACGTCTGACATACTAAAAATAATTTGAATAATAATGAATGAAAATATTAACCTTCATATAGATTTTTGAGCAACTTTGGGTATTAATACGATCGATATTGATTCAATTTCATATTCTTTGAAACCAGCTGACTGACGTCATGGACGATTCAAAATCTGCAGCAAGTTCCCAGTACATCGTAGACTCAAAATTGTTTATACAGCTGTCACAAAGCACCTAAGCTTATGTCAGTTGTGGGGCTACTAATTAGACTTGTAAAACTGCCACCAACAACATATATAAATATGCTGCTAGTTCTGTATCTTTTTGTTTTACTACCTGCTAGCTATAGTCTAATTTCTGCTAATTTGATTCCTGCATGAACGTTGGAAAGACTCAAGTTTTGACAAACCTAAAGTTACGTTAATAATTCTGTGGGCTTAAAAGTCTGTAAATAAAAAAGAGCTACTTTTTGAAATTAATTAGTCTCTTTCTTTCTTAGACCCTTTCCGGTCAATTTCCACATTTCTTGAGATAAAATGTTTTCCTTCAAAATATTGACTCTTATTGAACATTTTAGCAATCAAATACAAAAAAATTTTAAAAAAATCATTTTCGTTGAGAATTACAGCTTCATCAATTCTGTACGATATATCGTACAATGGTCCGCAAAGGAGTAAAAATTCATGAATTTTTGGTTTCGGTTTTTAAATTTTATGAACTATTAATTGATTTTTTTGAAAGAAAACATAAATTATAACAACAAAAAATCAAAACGTGATTTCATTTTGATCGAAAGTTATATAAATTATATATATAAACAGTTGATTCACATTTATTCGGCCTTATATAACCGTTGTTGTTGTTGCAAAGCCCTTTTCCTCTCAATAAAACACAGAATCAATTAAGATTCGTATAGCTTTACAGAAAAATACTGAATATAGCCGATTCCTTTTATCGTAGTGGGAGTGGCAAGTACGCATGTCTAACCTTACATAACCCGTGTCTGCCCAGTAAAACACAAAATCGTCTAGAAATTCTTATTTTTAATCGAAAATTGCCGAATAATCGAATTTTATTAGCCACATGGTTTACAGATGGGCGTGGCAGGCATACAAACGCAAAAAATCTGTTACCAAACCTATAACTTAAAAAAAATTCAAACATAACTTGCAACCTTTGCTTTCCATTTGTACGATATATCGTACAAAGCTTTGCAACCCTTGTGGTCATTTGTACGATATATCGTACAATTTTTTTAAAGGCTCGGGAAAAATATTTAGGCGCAAAAAATGTTAAATTAAATATGTTATATAAATCAACTGAGATTTAAACTTGGAAATTGTTTAGCTTTTTGCTACCAAAAAGTATTACATATTTAAAAAATCCTACGCAGAAGCACCGGTTTTTCAAATTCTTGCAAAAAGCCGCTTACAAAACGCACTCATACTGTGTAGCCACGGCTATAATGATTTATATTTTTAAACAGAATGATACAACACAGCCTACTTAATACGAATTAAAAAGCCGTTCCATAAAAAATGCGTTCGCTGTCAAATAAAAAATCGTCGAAAAAATTTTACGATATATCGTACAAATTTTCGGAAAGGGTTAAAGAAATTACCCAAAAACTGTCCACAAAAGTCACAACTATCAAGTTCTGGTTTGAAATACTCGCTTGAATTTCTATTACAATTTTTTTTTATTTCGCTGTGGTTTCATTCCCAAATGTTCGCATTGAGCAGAGCAAAGTTAGAACAATTTTCAAGTACTAATAATTTACTTAACTTACTTGACTTTGACTCTTTGTAGAGCTGATTTTGTAGTTTTTAAACAAAACCTATTTAAAATAATTATTTCTAAAATACAACAACAAGTATTTATGTATGTATTTCCCTACGCAATTAGGTTCGCTTAATAGCGATTGTGATAATAAAACAACACCTTTGTGCTTATTAAACGAAATCTGGATTTTATAGCTGCACTAACCTCACTGTAATTTGACTGTCTGAAAAATTGGCTACAGATAACTTACAGTCGCTGGCGTACCAACGAAACACCGCAGAGAACCGCAACGAAAAGGGGGGAGAGATGGAAAAGTTCTTCCAGATTATAAAATTGTATGAAATCTTTATATATTTTAAGATTCGCATTATCTTTTAACTGTCAGCATACAACGGTCACTGCGATAATGCATCACAAGAAAGGACTAGGAGGTCTTTAGATATGAATTTATACCAACTCGTATAACGCACCAAGTTAGGTGAGGTTGGAATGGCAACTTTCTACATGAAGGCACATTTAGAGGGGGGTTTGCAACTGTTTGTACAACTTTTGCTACTTTGCAACTTTTTTTTTGTGCGCCAGGGTCCTTTATATGCAGTTAGGCTGATAAAGAATGGTTAAGCAAAAAACCTTCATCGACACATTGAAATACTGAGAACTTCTTAAAATAATGGCCAAAATATTGGCAAGCCAAAATTTCATATTCCATATTTCATCTGTATTGCATATGTCATATCCAGGGTTCTGAAACCACCAGAGAAATAGCAAAGCAACCTCTACAACCACTACGAGTGACAGTTTATTGCTACATTTGAGTTGGCCAAAGTCATTATGAGAGCTTTTATTGGCCAAATACAGATGTGAACAGTTTGGAAGATCATAAATATCTCATCGAATCCAATAAAAATTATTTTTATTATTGCTATTTTTTTCAATATAAAAGCCTGCACAACGTAATGTAGCGCGCTTTAATTTTCCATTCGGCTGGCTTAGTGTAGTTTCAGTGTCACTCAACACTTAATGTTTCTTTTCTTTGTATATTAATAAAATGTGCTGTGTGTATGTGAATTTTTATTAGCACATTTAACTTTCACTTTTCATTTATCAGCACTTCTCTGCGCTTTTTCAGCACAACTAGGTTGCACTTGTCGCTGCTAGGCCGCACTTGGGATGAGTTGGGATTCCTGGCATTAAACAGTGTCCGTTGGAAAAGATTACGGAATGTAATTTACTCCAATAGGAGTGGAAGACAGCCATACAAAACATTTTGCACGCCTTTCCATTTTGATCACAATTTTATTCCAAGACCTTCAACTAATCCTCTTCTTCTTTACATACATTTATGATTTTCAATCATGTTTGGAGTTTGAACAAACTTCATAATTGTAACTGAATAATTTGTTTTGCTATTCAATGAGTTTTTCCCTGACACTGAAATGTCAGCGTTGCATTGCAACTTTACCAAATGCACCAATTCCAACGTTGAGTTGTTTGCATCGGCCTGCAACGGCGATTCGGTGAGATGGAAATCTGCATCGATAATCTTTTCGGATACGAGCGGAACCACCGAAGCTACACAAACGACGCGCGCGCAACAAAACGCCAAAAGGCAAAATGACACGGAAAACGGTGACAGGCGCGTGCGAGACATGTTTATCGGTCGGCGGATGGTTGTTCAATGGGTGCAGGCGAAGCTCCGAATAAGCGCTTCCCACCGATCGCGATTAGACGACAGCAACTATTGCATAAAGCAGAATTTTTAATACTGGAATTACCGCTCACATTTAATTCAATTTATTTGAAAAGCTAGCGTTATAATTGGCGTACAAATGTAGTACAACAAACCACAAATGCCGGCGATGAAGAACAAGCGGCCGAAGCCTTCGGCAAGCTTAAACTCATCGCCCGACCTCCTCGTGGCCATTATTGATCGTCAGCATCCTGAAGGGAAGCTGACAAACAATAACTGGCTTATCTTGGAGGAAAGGATCATGCGGGCACTACTTGACGCCATGAAGCAGGCCAACTGCAATCCTGCAATCGGCCAGTTTGATGGCGCCAAGTGGCAGAAAGGTTTAAAGGTGGTAGGATGCAGTAACAGGGAAGCTCTTGAGTTTCTCACAAACTGCGTCCGCAACCAAGGCGAGTTGTGGCCGGGTGCTCAACTCGACGTGGTGCCACTGAAGGACGCCCCTGTCAGAACGATCGTCAGGGTGTGGGTTCCCCCTCCAATGCTGGAGGATGAAGCCACACTCTCTCTGATCAAACTACAGAACAGGGATCTGAAGACGGACGACTGGACAATTGTCCGGGGCCGTGCAAGGGACAAGGATGCTGGGAAGGATCTCTGGATCAAAATTGGTCCGGAATCCTTGCAGCTTCTGCGTCGCTTGGACGGCAAAATTCGATACGGGGTAGGACAGTTGAGACTGATCCTACCGACGGACAACAGCAGTGAAACCGCAACGGCTGAAGGTGGTGCAGATTAATCTTCACCACTCTAAGGCTGCCAGCGAAGATCTGCTGCTGTTCATGGCCAAGGAGAACGTAGATGTGGCCCTAATCCAAGAGCCCTGGCTCGTAAGAGGCAGTGCTAGTGGATTGGGCTCAACCTTCTATACACTCCTTGTCCCACCGACTGAAGGTAAGTTGAGAACCTGCATACTTGCAAATAAGAGTATTGACGTTCTTCTCTTACCACAGGCTTGCGATCCCGATCTTACGGTGGCAGTATGTGAACGCGCAGGAGGCACTAGCTTTCTGATTGCATCCGCATATCTGCCATACGAGGAATTGGAGCCGCCTCCCCCTGCCTTCAAACATCTTGTACACAAGGCACACGTGAACGGGCAGGGGGTCCTGATAGGCTGTGATGCCAATGCCCACCACACCATATGGGGAAGCAAGGACATCAACAGCAGAGGTGAGTCATTTTTTGAATACATACTTAGCTCTAAACTTATTATATGCAATAGGGGCAGTCAGCCCACATTCTTTAATAAGAACAGGGAAGAGGTAATAGATCTGACATTAGTGTCGGACGCGGATTTAGTTAGGGTAACAAACTGGCGGGTATCCACAAAGTGTTCCTTCTCGGATCACCATCGAATACTCTTCAGTATTGATTTCTCTAGACCGAAACCATTGCCTTATAGGAATCCCAGAAAAGCTGATTGGGACAGATTTGAAATGTTGATTGACCAGCTGCCACCCTTCGCTGCAGAAGAACCGGTTGAGGTCGCACACATTGAAAAATCTGTCCAGCACCTTTCAGGGAGTCTCAGAAGAGCCTTTCTCAAATCTTGCCCAGTTAGTCGGCCCCGACGAGTACACGCAGCCCCGTGGTGGTCGTCGGAGTTAATGCAGCTACGGAAAGAAACGAGAAGACTATTCAACAGGGCAAAAAAGACTAGGGAGGACGCGGACTGGGCCATATATAAGCTAAGTTTCAACTCCTACAAGAAACAAATTTTAAGGGCAAAAAGAGACTCTTGGGCTAAATTCTGTGAGGATATTGCAGGTACAAACGAAGCCGCAAGGCTTCGAAAAGTACTGGCTAAGAATCCGGAGGTCCCAGGCCTATTGATTGGGCCAAATGGTGACCACACAGAAAACAGCCAAGGATCGCTGGAGTTATTAATGAGCACACACTTCCCAGGTTGTACAGATGTGGAAAGCACCATACAACAAGTTTTGGAGGCAAACCACTCTTACGGCACAGAAGAAGGTCTCGTGGACGACATAGTAACAAAGGAGAAAGTAACATGGGCAATTAGGTCGTTCAAGCCCTACAAATCGCCGGGAACGGACGGCATTTACCCAATTATGTTACAAAGAGCAGGCGATAGTATCATCTCTCGCATTGAATGGATTTTTAAGGGTTGCCTACTTTTAAGTTACATGCCCGAGGAATGGAAGGAGGTACGAGTGGTTTTCATTCCCAAAGCAGGGAAATCTAGCCACACAGCACCCAAGGACTATAGACCGATAAGTCTCTCCTCGTTTCTGTTGAAAACCCTGGAGAAGCTTATTGATCTATATGTTAGGAGCAAACTCAGTGTCAACAACTTCAGTGATGCACAGCACGCCTACCGTAAGGGTAGATCGGTAGACACAGCATTACATGAGGTAGTTGGCACTATAGAGAAAGCTCTGGGCTTCAAGGAGTACGTGTTAGCCTCCTTTATGGATATAGAGGGGGCTTTCAACAATGTGAATACAGAGGCAATACACACTGGTCTGGTGAACATTGGCTCGAGCGACACAATTAACAAGTGGGTAAAGAATATGCTATCATCCAGAAACATTCAATCCTCTTTGGGCTCATCATCTGTCAGGAAACGGGTAACTAGGGGCACACCGCAAGGTGGAGTTATCTCGCCACTGCTTTGGAACCTAGTTATTAATCAAATCCTGATGGAAGCGAAGGCCAGGGGCTTCAAGATGATAGCATATGCCGACGATGTGGTGATACTAACTACAGGAAAGCATCTTCCAACGATTAGTGACCTCATGGAGACAGCACTAGCGGTAGTGCATAGGTGGGCAGAGAAGAACGGCTTGGGTGTGAATCCAAGCAAAACAGAACTTGTCTTGTTCACTCGAAGATATAAAGTCCCGAGCTTCAACATTCCAAAAATGAATGGAGCGGCTCTAAGGCTTTCAAAGGAAACAAAATACTTAGGAACTATACTGGACTCCAAACTAACCTGGAAAAGGAACGTGGAGGAAAGAACGAAGAAAGCGATGAACGCCCTGTACATCTGCAAAAGGATGCTGGGAAATAAATGGGGTCTGCAGCCTCGGATCATCCACTGGATGTATACCGCGGTTGTGCGCCCTGTACTTTCCCATGGGGCATTAGTGTGGTGGGAAGCAACTCGCAAGAAGAGCTATCTCTCCATTCTGAACAAGGTACAAAGGCTGGCATGCTTGGGCATCACGGGTGCTCTGAGGTCCACGCCGCGAGCTGGCCTCGAAGTCGTCCTATCTCTACAACCATTAGACGTCTTCCTACCAAACTTGGCTGCAAAAACTGCTCTAAGACTTAAGTTCTCAGACGTCTTTAAGCCATGCACGGTAGGGCACGCTTCAATACTTTCTGAAGCAGAACCAAATCACTCAGGTTTTAGATGCGACTATTTGGTACCAGAGATAGTTTTTGGACACACATACAAAACTCACACTCCCACAAGGGAAGAATGGGTAGCGGAGGCTGTCATCGGTAAAAATGATGTGACCATTTTTACCGATGGTTCGAAAATGGACATTGGAACTGGCTCTGGGGTCTACTCGGAAACGCTGGCACTGAACGGGTCATTCAAGCTACCTAACCAGGCCAGCGTTTTTCAGGCTGAGATTTTTGCCATCGAACAAGCCGCGCGTATGATTGAAACGAGGAGCCTAGCTCCCTCGAACCTGATCATATGTGTGGACAGTCAGGCAGCAATTAAAGCGCTAAGATCCCATTGCGTAAAATCGAAATGTGTCAAAAGATGTATGGACTCTCTACACCGCATTCGTCAGCACAACATCCGTCTTTACTGGGTGCCGGGCCACTATGGCATTGAGGGCAACGAAAAAGCGGATGAACTAGCCCGAAGAGGATCGGAGATGCCTGCGGAGGAAATGATAGGAGGGATATTCCCCCCCCTACAGGAATTCTACTCTAAATTAGAGAAAGCGGCGTTGAACCTAACAAACCGTAGGTGGTCGGAGACACCTGGTTGCCGAGTCTCAAAACTGCTGTGTCCATCAGTGGACAAAGGAAAAACGACAGAACTTCTGCAGTTCGACAAGAGAACAGTCCGCAGTCTGATAGGAGTTCTAACGGGGCACTGTGCCATCGGCGCCTTTGCCAACAGGCTAGGTCTGCCCTACCAGGATTACTGCAGAAGCTGTCAGGACGAGGAGGAAATAGAATCGGTCCAGCACCTCCTATGCGAGTGCCCTGCACTTCAAAGCAGACGTCACCGTTTTCTGGGTGACAGAACGTTTGAAGATCTGGGCCCTGTGGCTAACGTGCCACTAGGTGGGCTGGCGGCATTCATCAGAAGCACGGGCTGGTTCAAACCAGCCCTGGAGGGAACATGACAAGGGGGCTTTCCAAACACTGGGTATCGCAATGGGCCACGAAGGCCACCGAGTGAACTTGCCTGTGAACGGCAAGCTACCCGCTAACCTAACCTAACCTAACCACAAATGCCAAATGTGAGCAATCGCAGCCGATTGTTAGCGAGAGCAGCGAATTACCTTTAACCCTCTAGTTCTAGTTTCTAAATTGAAAACAAAAATCCATAAATCACAGCGTAATGTTTTTAAGTAGAAAAATACTAATGTTTTCTTAAAAAGTGGCAATGAATAAAGTATATGACTTTAATTGAAATTAATGAACTTATTTTTATTACATCCCTATAAATCCAAGACTATATAGAGAGAGTAAATTAAAAACACTTTGGTAACAATAAAATTCACTACATATTTTAAAAGATATTTTTGAAATTTGTTTAAAAAAATTAATGCGTATACCATATCTACTGAATTCTTGCTCGTGGATTCGAACTTTTCTTTTTTAATTTTTTGTTTTTTAAACTAAATTCTAGCTTGTGCATTGGAACTTTTATTTTTATAATTTTTTTGTTTTTTAACGTTGCTTCTACACCTTTGAACTTTAGTATAGGGTTGACAGATAGTCTAATTCATCCGGAAATTTTAGCAAGTTTTAAGAGGTTATCTGAGGTCAGGTTTGGCAAACATTTCTCCGGGTTTAAGAAAATATATAAATTTTTCTATGTTTTGGGTTTAATTTCAGTTTTTATTTTAAAGTTTTTAATTCTAATCAAGATCCTTATCAAGGAATTCTTGTGTCTCTGTGTTGTTTTTTTTCAATTATTTTTTTTTATTTTTTTGTATTTTTATTATTATTTATTTATTATTTAACTATTATTTATTTTTTATTATTATTTAAATTATTAGTTATTTTTACTCCTCAGTTAATGTTCATTTCATTACAAATGTGACTAAAAAATATAAATAAATTATTTTTTTTATTTTGATTCTCTTTTGATTTAAGTACTTTTTTCTTAAAAAAAAATTTGGAAACAACCGGGTTAATGATTATTGTTGTCGTGGCAAACATAATTCTCATTGTGTTTGATATCTGAAATACGCTGTCTATATATATGTATATGTATTTACAATGCATTGTTTGGATATACTCACACATACAAGCAAGCCGACAAACAAACAAACATACATCGTCATACATACATCGGCGTGTGCTTAGACATTAAAATTTACGTGCAAACGAGATTAATTAACGTAGAGATTAATTAACTGGCTGAGCTGGTGCGGCCAGTGCGACAAGTTGCAATCGAGAGCGTATTGCAAATATTCTACAACAATGCTTTAGACATGCTGCTACAAATTTTTTATATTTTCAGCATGTTGCACAAAACTCTGTCAAGCCAACACTCACACAATTCTCTTTCAACGTTTTTTTTCGTATTTTTTTATTTCTGTATTTTTTCATTAGGTTTAATAAATGCCGCTCACACATTACACACGCAATTTGGCTCGCTGTAAAAAACAACAACAATTGCACTACAACAAAATCACTCTCAATACTGCAAGGTAAATCACCGAACACGCCACCTCAATCGGTTGCGGTTTGATCAACCGGTCTTGGCGGCGGCTCAACAAAGTCGGCACTCTTCGCTTTGCAACGCGCTTCGTACGGCTCGTGCGACAGCACAGCGTCGCTCAGTGCGATCAACTTGTCCAGCGGACACTTGAGCGCACAGTCGGGCACTTGCAGCTGCTTCAGGCAGCCCTTCTCGTCGTTGCGCAAAAATATCTAAAAATAAATATAAAACGTAATTTTTGCTGCACTACTACTGGGAGATCCGCACAAGTTGGAATTGACTTTTGGTGCTAAACCCACCTCCACGTAGTACTCGCCGGTTTCGCTGTTCTGGTGCAGCTCGAAGATGGCCATTACCGCAAAGCGCGGCATCTGGCGCTGCCACACATTCAGCGCGGACAGTATGTTGCCCACTGTCCAGTCGTGTCCTGTGTAGATGAACATTTTGCGATCGCTGGGACTCAGCTCGCCTTTGCGTTTGGCGCGCATCTCATCGAACATTTTCTGAAGAAAAGGACCGCCCTTGATTTTCTGCATTTCGGACGTGTAGGCATTGTAGACGTAACTCTGTTCGGCCAAAAATTGCATCTTCTCGGGGAAATAATTCTCAGTCCAATCGGGCAGCGGCAGACCAAACTCTTTCTGTGTGCAATGTATACATTAAATTCCATATACTATTTATGATATAGAGAAATCCTTAAACCCTAACGAGGCTGACGGCATTTTTCAGATAACTCAAAAATTAGCAACTGTCTAATTTTTGCATCGAACTTTTACTCACCTCGGCCAACAATGTTATGTACAGTGAATTGACATCGTCCGCGCTGGCCACTGGCATGCCGGTCAGTTCGGTCAGGTTCTGGAACAGCGACTGGTAGGGCACCAATTCTGCCTTGACCGCGGGCAGCTGCAGCACCTCATCGCGCGCCTCAAAGTAGCGCGGACAGGGAGTGCGCACCAAAAGCAGCTGCAAGACACATAAAAAAATAAATAAATACGTTTTGAAACCGGGTTTAGACTAGAAAATAGATTTGAGAGCTGGTCCAAGCATCAGCTCCGAAGAAATATTCAGAATTGATACATTCCAGCTTCTAAGCTTCCAACGATCCTCTGAGTCAGTGGCGCATGCAAGTGGTTTTGGGGTTCAAACCGCTCCAAAGAGACAATCAGGATGGATACATTCTAGCTTCTATTCTCTCCTTAACTTATCTGACTACCAGAAACCAAAGATCCTCTGAGTCAGTGGCGCATGCAAGTAGTTTTGGGGGTTCAACCTGATTCGAAGAGACAATCAGGATCGATACATTCTAGCTTCCATTCTCTCCTTAACTTATCTGACCACCAGAAACCAAAGAACCTCTGAGTCAGTGGCGCATGCAAGTAGTTTTGGGGGTTCAAACCGCCCCGAAGAGATACTCTGGATGGATACATTCTAGCGTCTATTCTCTCTTTAACTTATCTGACCACCAGGAACCAAAGATCTTCTGAGTCAGTGGCGCATGCAAGTAGTTTTGGAGGTACAACCTGCTTCGAAGAGACAATCAGGATCGATACATTCTAGCTTCCATTCTCTCCTTAACTTATCTGACCACCAAGAACCAACGATCCTCTGAGTCAGTGGCGCATGCAAGGAATTTTAGGGGTTCAACCTGCTTCGAAGAGATACTCAGGATCGAGGTGAATTTTTTGGGGAGTTCAAACCGCTACGAAATATGTATCTGTTACTCCGTTTATACGACAGCTCAAGTCGCTATGACTCAATACACATCGACTCAATACAGTCGTATAAACACGTTTTCAAACCGCTTTGAACATTTTAGGCGTATCGAGTCAAAGCGCTTTTCAAATGAGTTCTTCAATTTTCAAGTCGCTTCGAAAATTCGTATAAACGGTTAAACATTTTCAAAGTGCTTTGAAAATCAGCTGATGGTGATGTACACTCAGTTTTTTGAGCATTTTCAAGTAAAAAGTAAGCAACACCAAGAGCTTAAATTCATTAAACGCCAAAAAAATAGGAAAAACCAAAAAATAAAAGCATACTTTTGAAACCGTCTGCAGTCAATTCGCTTCTGAAATCAATGTATAAACACTTGGATCGAGAGCGTATCGAGTCAATGCGAATCGACTGAGACCGTCGTATAAACATGGTATGTATCATGTAAACTTTTAGTAGTGAGCTCAAAAGTTTTTGTGTATGGAACATCCTTCCCCCAAAATAAAATCCTGTGTGCGCCACTGCTGTGACTGTTGGTCTTACAAGAAAAAGCTGATCGACCCAAACTGAACCTGTGTCGAAAACTTTCAAACTTACCGAATCCTGATCCAATGGCTCAGAGAATATGGGTATCGGCTGCCAGTTGAATTTCTGATTCCACTCCATGGGCGTTCCGCGTGGCGCAAACATGCTGGCCAGCACCGTGGACAGGGACATGAGGGCGCGCGGTGATGCTGTGGCCTGCGCGTGTACGCGCTAAAAGCGATAATTTACAAACAGATTTCAATACATAAATGAAAACGTATTACAATTCAAACCAATAGCAATTTAAAAAATTAGTAAATAAAAATTACTCATAAAAATTATTTCAAAAAACAAAAAAATTATATAGCAAAGGAAAAAGGCTAAATCATGAAAAATTAAATTAAAAAATGAAAAAAACTAAATCTAGAAAATTTAAATTTAAAAAAATGTATAATTTTATACAAATTATAAAACTTTCCTCTGGCCAATGTGAAAAAGTAAAATTAAACAAATAATTAAAATGAGGACAAAATGAATGAATAAGGTAAATAACAAAAATAACTCATAATATAAAAAAAACATAAAACAGAAATTCAATAAAAATAAATAAATAATGAAAATAGAAATCTAAAAAATTAAATTAAATTATAAAATTCTCAAATACTCACATCGGGCGCATAGTAGGGTTCCAAATACTGTCCATAGCGTTTGTTCAACCAAACGCCAATATCAAATAATTCCCGTTTACCTTTCTAAAATCAAAATATATCAAACACATACATTATATGACAACAAAAAACTGAAATTCGAGTTCAGTTATAATTTACTGCAAATAAAATTTCCACTCACATTGGTTACATGTCCCCAACCGGTGGGATGAAAAGAGTCCTTGACGTAGGGATCATTGGGATAGGTGTCGACCGGAGTGCGTGCGCCGTGCCGAAATATCTAGAAACCATTATAATTCTTTTAATGAAATACTAAAATTTAATGTTGAAAATTATTCGAAAAACTTCTGTGTGAGCGATACCAAAATCCGAAATCAGTACATAATACCAAAAAAATTATTCATACTTCATGCTAATTGAAACTATCCAAATCATTCATTTTCAGAAATAAAATAAAAATTTCATCAAGCCTAATCTAACCTAAGCGCTGTACTATCTGATAGAACCTCGTCTGACTTTTTTTAGCAGCAATTACCACTTTGAAAGACCACTAGTTAAGAGAATTAAATGAAGCACAATCAATGGGGTTATTGTTTGATAGAAGGTGAAAATCTTCATAGATACCCATGATCCGTGTTTATCGTTGTGTCAGATTACACCGTGCGGCAAAAATTAAAAAAAATTTCCACACCGGAAAAAATCCATATGGGCGTGAAACAAGAGACCAAACATAGTAAAACTGCGTACTCAGTTTTTTATTTCTACATCCTTTGTCCTTTTAAAAGGACAAAGGGTGTGGAAATGAGAAACTGATTACGCAGTATTACTATATTTGGTCTCTAATTTCACGCACATATGGATTTTTCCCGGTGTGAAAAATGCTGTGGCACGGTGTTACTCAATGTCATGCATCGAAGGGTTAAGTATGTACGATGCACTAACAGAACTTCTGACAATCGGATGAATTGTGACAAAATCAGCAATAAATTTTACACTAAAAAAAAGAATCCCCCTTCAGGGTCTTTCAAGGAATCACTCACTATTGTAACATCATTAGCCGATCTGAGCTAATTGAATAGGACTTGTTGTCAGAAAATCGGCACCTCACTCCTTCATGACCGCAACACTTACGCACCAAGTCACTTGAATCACATTAATCTCGTACTTTATCAGAAATCACACAACAAGAAGAATCCCTCTCAGGGTCTTTCAAGCAATCACTCGCCGTAGTAACGTCATTAGCCGATCATGTGCACTTTTTGCCGACTCCAAAAGTCTTAGCTGTCAATCTCGACCGTATCTGTTAACGCGCTAGTAAAACTGGCAAATATTTGCCCAAATAGCTCAACATTCAACGCGTTCGCTCACACATTTTACTGCCTCCAATGCAAACAACCACACCAGAACGAATTCTTACAATATGCACCAACTTCAGCGTCGAGTTGGTTGTGTCCACCGTCGACTTGGAGCAATCGCGCCGTGTTGCCTTTGCCGCTGACGCACCTCTCGTGCCGCCATAGATGCACAGCACCACCAACGCCACCAACACACTGAGTCCGGCCATGATCGCCCAGTCCCTGCCCGAAATTCGATTGAAAATCATAATGTCGGCCGAAATTTATACGCAAACAGCCGCTACGCCGAGCCGCTAATGAACCGGAAGAAAGCCACTTAAAACGCGCATCGAACGCAAAATTGCGCAGATTAATCAAATTGACTTGTCACTTAAAAATAAATGCAAACGTTGCGCGCGGAGAATACACGAAAGTGCGTTGCGCCAAAATTAAAATTAAACTTTGAATTTAAATCGATGTGACGAAATAACGACAGTTAAACGGCGCGCAGCACTGATTCGTCGTTTCTGAAATGCGGCGCCAATTCAGCTGGCGATTATATCGAAGCTGCCGGAGCGCCACACCAGCCGATGTTATCGTCGAAACAAAAGTTTATTGTTGTTGTGGTTGTTGGCACTTTTTCCTATGGCACAGCGCACGTCGTCACCGACACGCGAGCGCACAAATGCAACAGGGGAAAAGTGCAGAATGCGTCAAGCAACACACCGCCCGACGCATCGACACAAGGCCAACGCCGCGAGCCACTAACGGCGATCAACAACGAACGTTAGACGCGCGAAAAGGACTCAGTCTCACTACTAACTGACTCGAAAAATTCACGAAATCAATCGTTCACACATCGTGTGCGACTGCTAACGTTTCGCGGGAAAACTTTCGACGTCGCATTACGTCAAGTGATCGCTTGACGTAATTGAACGAAGTTGGATTTTTTATGGGGTTTTTCAACAAACCCGCAACATCCCCCTCAGTGTTAGCCAAGATAACGTCAAACATTTAGAACAAAGTCATTAAAAATTAACTCGAGCTTATCAACTGCTACAGAAAGTCCGAAGGGGAATTGGAAAGACCCTTTGCTCGAAACACCAGCTACATTTTAAGGGGGGTTTTATTAACATAAACCTAGGAAGTAAACTTTTATAAACATTTTAGTGATCTTGCTAAACAGACTAACAAATGAAAAGATAATGCTAGATAGTTAGTTTTGTAAATCTTACGCGCACTTGTCTAAATTTTTTCAAATTCACAACGCCCTTTATGAGCAGTACAAACTCCTAAAAAAACTTATGAGAAAAATTTAGTTCTACAAAATTGAGTAATCTTACTCAGGTAGAATTCAAATTTCATCAAATTTGAATGTCTCCTTTCCATATTTTTAGTCAAGGACTACGATTTGACCATTGAAATTCAGATCAAAATTTTTTTTGTGCCATATTTTGTATGGATACCAGAACTCCGCTCTTTTCAGACACCTTCACGAAAGGAAACCCCCTTCAAACCACCAAACACATTCATCGTGCAAAGAACTGATTCAGTGTTGCCAGATCAGATTTCCTCCTAGATTTAGGAGATTTTTGGCCTTTTAGGATAATTTTTAGGAAGAAAAATTGTTTAGGAGAAAGTTTAGGATATTTATATTTTATGTTAGGGGATTTTTCGGCTCCTTAGTGAATTGTTGGATAACGAAGTATGATGTATTGGGAACACTAGCAACAAAATATATTTAATAGTCAAAGCACCCTATTGTGTTAAAAATTTGTAAGCTTAAGTTTTCGTTGTTAAGCTGAAGTTGAAAATAAAATAAACACTGAATTTAACAAAATTTAATGTAATATACCTATATATTTTTATTTTTATGAGAAGTTTAATTCCTTTAAAATAACGCAAATTATAAAAAAAAATTTAGGAGATTTTTTTTAGCTTTTGGGAGGAAATTTCAGTAATTTTTGAAGATTTCGTTGTTAAGCTGAAGTTGAAAATAAAATAAAGGCTGAATTAAAAAAAATTTAATGTACCTATATATTTTTATTTTTTATGAGAAGTTGAATTCCTTTAAAATGACGCAAATTATAAAAAAATTTTAGGAGATTTTTTTTAACTTTTGGGAGGAAATTTCAGGTATCTGGCAACACTGAACTGATTGAGATCGTGTGAAAAAAAACTGGGAATGGGACATGGACCGTTGACAATTATCATTATGATCATTACTGTAATTTTATGTACACAAAATTTGATCGTAATTGTGAAAAAAAATTATTCAATTGTAAAAAATTTGTGTAAAGTGATCACTGCACATGAAGACAGAGCACTGTACGCCGTTTCCATTGCCCAAATGGCTGCCTGGCTGACCGTAGCGCAAACGTCAACAGTTTCGGTTGGCGGCCGTTGAAAATGTCAGGCATCAGGCAGCAACGATTATCTCTGCACCAATTATTAAATTGTTTTATTCCACAGATTTTTTGAAGGTAATTGCCGTGTTGTGCTCACAAATGTGTGTGTGTGTGTGTGTGCGTGTTTATCTATGTGCGAAATAATCATGCATTCTAACTTGTTAGAATGTCAAATTCATATAACTAAAACATGTTATTGTTGCCGTTGTATAGCGCGCTAGTTTTAAATAGCAAACATATTAGTTAAAAATTTTACGCACAACAACAATGCAATGTGTACGAGTAGCGCCGAATAGACTCACACATGTTCGCATTTGAGCAAATTTATGCAATAATTAGTCATAATTACAAAAACAAAAGCGGCGTTACACTTGCTTAAGTTGGCACTTGAAAAAAAAATTAATGAAAAATTTACTAATAAGTTTAGTTTAGTTGAAGATTAAAGAAATGTGTGGTAGGTGGCGTAAAATGAAATGAAGCATCAACCGCGTCGCATTGTTCCGTTCCATTCTATGCTTTCAAAGCTGGCCGCTTCTGGGCGATTGCTTTCTTCAGATGGTCCAATTGTGGACAGTACAGGTGCGATTTAAGAGTTTAGCCGTAGGGCAACAACTGATAGGAGATGTTAGGTGATTCCCTGCCAATCCCACAAAACACACAGCAAAGCCTTTCTGACCGTCAACTCTGAAAACGGAGGCCAAGTATCCGTTTGACGTTGTCGTAAGTGATTCACTTTCCATCACCGGGTCGATTTTGTGGCGAAAAGCTGCGATTTTTATTAATTTTAATTATGTATTCAGTCTACAGTTGAATTACTTAGACTATGGGAAACAATAAGCACAAAAAAAATTAATTAAAATGATTAAATAAATCTGAAATCTAGATAGCAAAGTTCTCCGCTCACTGAGGGATTGCAAACTGTGTAATTTACGTCTGCCTGGATATGAAGGGAGACCATTGGGCCAGTACATTCTCCGGAGAGCAAATCTTGCAAACATTTTATGAATCGTTTCAACGCGGTTCGAATGATTCTCGTAGAAAGGGCTTCATACCGAGGCCCTAGGTTCGATTCCTACGGCTGGTAAAACGCTCGTCTACTTCTATCGCTATCCGCATGAAGCTGATGAGAATTACAAGAATCGCACAAGTGCGCTCTTGGGAGGCAATGGCAAAACCTCCAAGTGTGAAAGGAAAATTGCGAAAAAACCGCCGTTCGGATTCGGCGTTAAACTGTAGGTCCCCTCCCACCCTTTCCCCATTCGTTTGAAATGTGTGTTCTATCACGTGTTGGAAAAACAGTGTTGCATACACATTTTTAAAATGGGTGGAATTTGTGGTATCACAACTGGTCATATAGGCCTAAGTGTGTCTCATACAGAGGCAGCCACTACAACCAACCAACGGCTTCAGATTATTGAAGTGTAATCCAGGAGGCTCCGAACTAGATTTGCAGATGGAATTTTGGTTCAATCTTCTTGTTGTATCCAGCCCAATTGAAGTGGTAAACAAGTGCTTACATGACTATCGGAGTCTACGATTTCCATGATTTCATTGATATTTTCAACAATTGGTGTTCCAGAATGTGATGCAGTTTTTCCATCAAAATTAACCGGAACGAAATCAATGAAACTAAAATTGCATGTAATTGGCTGTTACTGTTTCAGAACCATAGACACTATTTCAGTTACCTTGGTCACATTTCCGCCTTTATTGAAGAAAAACTCTAAAATAAAGCTTTTTTTCTTTGCTGGTGTGCATCTTTGACGTGACGTCTTTTTTAATTCAAACAAAACTAAATTACAAAACTAAATTACAAAACTGTCTGAAAAGTTTTTCCAGAACAAAATCTAAAATTTCTAACACCATCTAGCATAATCCCACCGCCTTATACAACGCGAAATGCAGATCACTAAAGCGGTCTATTCTAAAAATAGTGGATTTAACACTTTCGACCCCAAAGTTGCCTGAGAGCAACTTCACCTATTTGTCATCTTATACCAAAAGCTACGATTGATTTATGGGTTTAATTTAAATTAAAAATTATATTTTTTAGAAGTGAATTCCAAGCAAATAAAAAAATGTTACTGTTATCCCCAAAATAATTTCCAATAATTTGCAGCGATATCAGGGAAAGTTTGTGTTCTAATTGAAGTCTACGAATTGGGCGCGTTTGATCAAAACCCTGTTTCTTTAATAACGGTTAAATAAAATCAAAAAGTGATAATTTTGTATTTTTCCATAAATATTAAATAATTTTTCTGTAGTTAAAAAATATTGATACAAAATTTATTTAACCCGTTTTAAGCTAAAATTGTTCAAAAGTAAACTAGTTGTAGAACTCTAACAAAGAGGCGTGGCGACTTCAAATGACGTGTGCACACTGCTCGGGCAAGTGTTTCATGATTTCAATAGCAAAAAGTAGAGAGACACAGGTTAAAATTCGGAGTCGAAAGGGTTAATGTAAGTGTAGTAAAAACTTTGTAAGAAAATTTATACTTTAATCAGTAATTCATTCATTCATTCAGTAATCATTCATATCGATGTTTAATTTAGATTTAGGCAGATTTATGCATTTAAGGTTTAATCAATCACCGAAAGTCGGACATAAGTTAAGATAAAATGCATAGATCAGTTTTTATCTGAATATCTGAAAATAAAAAGGATTAGGTATGTTTTTAGTTTCAAGCAAATAATGATTCGTCCTGCTAAGAACCTTTATAGAATCTTTGTAGAACCTCTGGTATATCAATTATCAACGGCACAGTGCAGAGTTGCCAGCTTAAACCAAAACTTCTTGCGCTGTAATAAATCACTTCTCCCACCATTTTACTTTATAGTGAAGAATAAAATTTTCCTAATATACAAAATTAAACATTTGTTCTCTTTTTTTAACTCTTTTCTCACAGTGTACGCCAAAGTTGCAGTGAAAACATGCTCAAACATTTGAGCTGCCTACCCAAATGCCATCAATTATTTATGTTTAAATTAATGTTAATGACAACTTGTTGACAAAACATTACAAAACTCGACACAGACTTGAACACTGTCACCGCTGCTTATGAATGTAAGCGCGGACTTGCGGCACATGAACGTAGAGAAAGATTTGACAGGTAAAAAAATACATTTAAATTGCAATTAAGACATTTGCTTTAACTTTTACGCTGCGCTTTTTCAAGTTGTCGCCAGTCGGTTATGCTCGGCGCTGGTTACAGTGTTGCATCGATGTTGTGATTGACTTTAATTAAGAAGTGCCGTTACGAAATTTCACTATATCCGTTCACACATGCACGACACACACGTGTACGAGTTCATAATTATAGCTGATTAACATCAAATTACGCAGCAATCAATCGAATTTGCGGCGTGCTTCGAATTCTGTTTGAACTAGTTCCGAAGGTTGTGCGGTGGTAGTGGTGGATCGGAATGGACCTAATGCAATCTTGGGGGCAATTGCATCAGGTTTTCAAGTACATACAGTGCCAAAGATTATTATGTATTAATGGATTGTTGTTGTTGCAAATTAGTAAGCACAACACATTGCTACGTATCAACGAAAAATGTATTTATATTGTTTTTTTTTGGAGAGCCGAGCGTTTTGGAGAGCATGAGACGCTTTTTAAATTTGACTCTCTAAAACTTTCGTCTGGTGAATGTACTGTTATATATATATTTTTTTCAATGATTTCAATAGTATTTCCGGCATTTGCAGCTGCTGCTCTGAAAGTTGATGAGTGATTCCCGCATTGAGTTTGACAGTTTGTTAAACGGGTTTTCTCGACTTTATGAATGAGTGTGACAATCTTATAAACCATTTCAGTGTGTATACTATATACATAACATATATATGCATATATAAGTATAGGAAAACCATGAGGAGTAATAAACTGAGACAAGTCACAGAAATTCATTCAGAATTGCTCCAAGACGGCAATGGAATGGAATGCTCAACTATTAGCCCCAAGGTGGGGATCGGGGAGGTTTTTACTCGGCCCCAGGGATTTTGCAGTCTCAGATTTTATAGTTGTATGAATTTTTTTTAATTTTATTTAGGGTTTTTTTGAGGTATCGAATTATAAATTGACATAAAATATTAAAAATACATGATTTTATGTTGAAAATTGACTTTATTAACCCTGCGTAGGCATCCATATTTAATATACGTTAAAGCCAATGTTCGTCGATTCGACTAATATAGTTTTAAGATCAATTTTACGAAACTGCTAGTACATAAAATGCGTTTAAAGTGAATGAAATGAAAATTCAGAAAACAAAAATGTTTGTGCGTGGTTTTTATTTTAATTTGTTAAACAATAACTATATCCTTATTTCATGAGATTCAGCAAAATGGTTGAAATCAAATTCTGGGTGGCGCAAAAGTCATCACTCTATCGGCAGATGCTATAACTTTTACAAATGGCGGTAAAAGTAAATTTTTGCTTTGACATTCATTCATTCATTCAGAGAAAGGAGAACCTGAGAAGATGTCCGTGCGTTCCGGCTTTTCCGGGTCCGGATTTTTTTCCTTGGCTTTGAAAGCGTTTTTATCGAGCATATTTCTATAACCAGTAGATAAGGTTTTCTTACATAACAATTATTTTCATTACTAGAATTCACCAACTGTCCGAAAATGGTCCGATTCGCCCGATATGGCATTGGAAAGAAAATAAATTCAATGTTGAAGGGTGACTTTGAAAAAATCGAATATTTTCCGTTATGACTGTAACTCAAATATAACTCAACGGCAACTATCTACTATTTACTGTAAGTTAAAATCATGAAACTACATACTTGCAAAACCTAAACCAGAATAGACAGCTACCTTAAATAGCTATTTTTTTTTATTATAACTCCAAAGCTTTTCAAAAATGTGTCGATTCAACTACTATCTCACAGAAAAACACAGAAAATCGGGTACAACATTTTAACATTAAACATTTTTATTAGCCTGACCAATGTAAGTAGCAGCATTTCTATCAAACGGAGCACAGCAGCAGAAGAGATATCTACCTTAAAACTAAATCTTTTTAGTAGTGCCAGCCGGCAGCTCCGGAAAATCGAAGACAGCTTATTTTTATTAGCTTGACCGAGAGTCCGGACATTATAATCGAATGCAATTTTTGTAATATTTTATAAAAGGACGATCCAAGGAGTAGGAACTAGAGTGCACCGGTCCCTGCTTACTATATTGAAGCATTATCTACACTTATGGTCAGAAAATAGAAAAGTGCTTAGCTTACGATTTTACTGGTCCCGGAATACTTTTTCACCGAAATTAAATTAAAACACTAAATTTATGGAATATTAAATATTAAAAATAAAATAATGAAAAATGAAATATTTAGATAAATATTAAACAATTTTTAAAAATGTTTGACGAAAAATGTATTTACATACACCTGCAACATGGACAAAGTATAAAGTAAAATTGCATTAACCCTTTATCGGTCAGTATAATATTTTAAACCAAAACGTTTTTTTTCCTATAGCTTCTGTTTAATTAAAAACACACTATTTTTAATTTTTTTTAGGAATTTTATATCGTTTATTCAAAAAAAATATTCTTTGTTAAAGAAATGTTACACCCAAAATTTACCATAAAAAAGCTGAATATTATATATTTTCACTCAAACTTGGTAAAACCCCTTTATTTATATATTTACACACTTTACTTTACACACTTTATTTATAAAACATTGTAATGTATTTCGCAATTTCCAAACAATTTTTTTTTTGCAAATCGAACACTTTTTGCGTTGTCAGAAAATTGTGTGCACTAAACTTTTGGCGCGAAAAAAGTAAACAAACATGAAGCACAATTTGTGTCGATTGTGTTACAATACCCAGCATGCTCACATCTAACAATAATAGTGAAGCTTCAGTTAATCTTAGGGTTTGTAAAATTTCTGTCACACGGCCAAATAAAGGGTTAACATTTTTTATCTGGAGCGTTATAATTTTTTTTATTACGCCAAAAGTGATCTCATCGACTAATTCATTCATCATTTGTCCCACAAACTGGATAGAAGACAATGTCTAACATGCCATAAAAAGTGGGCTTATGTAAGCTTTCTTATCTATCTGCCTAAAAATAAGAGATACCTGCACAATTAAACCGATACGACGCGTGGCATAAGTGGATTTAAATTTAATTCTAGCCATAGACTGATAGGTATTGCTATAAGGGGGTTAACCCTTTCAGATCTAAGACTAAATGCTATTAGTAAGCGAATTAAAGTAATGAAGGAATACAACTGGATCGACCGATTAGTGCTTTTGCGCCTTTTTGAAAAAGTACTAATTAATTAATCTTAAAATGGTGGTAAATATTCAATTATTTTGTACCAGGAATTTTTGTGTTTGGGGGGTTTGAACCCGGAAACCCTTCCCTGGTGCACCACTGGGTGGTTTGGTTTGGTTTCGATTTCTTTAGAAAGGATTATATTTCTCGGAGCTCAATGCTAAAAAGCTCTCTTGGATTTTCAATTAAAAGTAAAATTCGTTGCATTCAAAAAATTTATTTTAATCTGGTTATTAACTGAAAGAAGAACATTTTTAAAAAACCCCATATTTCCCCCTTTAAATTTATACCCAACTTCTTCGTACCAAATATTTATTTCACAACTCACACACTAACTCTTCCGTTTCAATGCTCACACTCATAATTAACACAAATCTTCCTTGATAAATTAAAACGATGCCATCCGCATTGCACCAAAATGTCACCATTCGAAAAATTCTAGTCTGCAAAATGCAAAGGACCAACAAAAGTGCACACCAGAAATCGTTAAAGAGATGACATTAATGTCAGCTTACAATTACGAGTCGTGTTTGAATCCATTCCAACAACAGCACCAACAACAATAACAGCTGCAGCACTAGTAGCAATAACCCCCCTCCCTCCTCCCTCCAAAAACATCAATTGGCTTAAAAGGGAAACGGACACGACGACTATTCATTCATTTAATATTGGCAAAAGCAGAGAAAAAATGTACGAGAGTATAGCCGGACGGCAGCAAAAGTGCGCCTCAATGTCCTAAAAATACAATTTATCGATTCGACGCATTGAAATCGTTCTCCGCGGAGCAATTCCAAAGATTTGTTAGAGCGATTCGGCGGCGAGATAGTGTTGGTAGCGGCAAATTTTTCGCTGAAGTAGCCAAAATGCAATGTGACACACACTGGAGGGCTTCTGTACATTTGTTGTTCTTTGGTTTTTTTGCAGTTTTTTGCTGCTGCCCTGCAACGTTTTGATGTTGTGCTCAATAAAAACGGCAGACCGAACACAGCGAGCGAACGCAAGATTGGTGCTTTTTCAAATTGCCACCTTTCATGTGTTTGAAGTAGGTAATAAATAGATGGGGTTTTACGCTGGCTCGAGGGCAACACATAGACTCAGTTGGGTCATTGGCGTTACTATGTGTAGGAGTAGGGGGTAGTTATCCGGTAGAATACGATCCAGTAGTAGAGACTAGTAACAAGGCTTGTTTCAGCCTTCTTCCAGTTGAACTCGGAGGCTCTTAGGTGGGCCAAACGTTTCCTTGAGATAACAGGACAAAAACATAGATTTCCAAAAAAATTACTGGGTATTGGCCCTACACTTTAACTCTCTAAGAGCCAAGTACCTGTGGCGTAGATTGCCGATATTCCTCCTGAAGGTTGAAGCCTGGGGGAAAGAAATTATTGAATGCCAATCGAACATTGTTGATTTCTGCATTATTACACCGTGCGACAGCATTTTTCACACTGGGAAAAATCCATATGTGCGTGAAACTAGAGACCAAATATAGTAATACTGCATACTCAGTTTTTTATTTCTACATCCTTTGTCCTTTTAAAAGGACTTCAAAATTTTGAAGGGGATAAAAAATAAAAAAAAATATAAAAAATACTTAACCTCGTTAGAATATGGCGATATGTGTATCCAATGAGAGAGGAAAGGCTAAAAAATCTAAATAAAATTGATTTTTTATGTATTTGTAAAAAAAAGGATATGAAAAAGGTCCTTTGAAAATTTTAATCCTTTATATCCTTGAAAATTTATATAGAATTTTCTTGAAAAGTAAGTATGTTAAAACCCCAAATCTCCTTGATCACGTGTCAAAATTTCATTTTTCTCGCTTCATTGATTTTGTATCTTTTTATTATTTAAAATACTGATACTCAAATAAATTAGAATTTTTGTACTTCATTA
Source organism: Melieria picta (assembly GCA_964056695.1). NCBI lineage: Eukaryota > Metazoa > Arthropoda > Insecta > Diptera > Ulidiidae > Melieria > Melieria picta. The sequence goes on from OZ057399.1 coordinate 17,551,222, forward strand.
GAATTGCCTTTTTTTGATAACTTTCGAACCAATAAAGTTAGAGTAATGAAATTTTGTCAAGCAGATTTTGGGTTTTAACATACTTACTTTTCAAGAAAATTCTATATAAATTTTTAAGGATATAAAGGATTAAAACTTTCAAAGAACCTTTTTTATATCCTTTTTTTACAAATAGATAAAAAATCAATTTTATTTAAATTCTTGAGCCTTTCCTCTTTCATTTGATATGCATATCGCCGTAATTTAACAAGGTTAAGTATTTTTTATATTATTTTTATTTTGTATCCCCTTCAAAATTTTGAAGTCCTTTTAAAAGAACAAAGGATGTAGAAATGAAAAACTGAGTACGCAGTATTACTATGTTCGGACTCTAGTTCCACGTCCATATGGATTTTTTCCGGTGTGGAAAATTTTTTTTTATTTTTGTCGCACGGTGTAATTAGTTGTAATGAGTAGCATGCAGCAAATCCTCACAGCATGCACAACAACACAGTGCCGCTACGAACTAATAGAAAATGATGCAGCCTTCATCGAAGACACTAACTCTCTGATATCAACTTCTTATCTATCAGTAACAAATATACAAGGAGAGCTTATAAAAATTATTTTAAAAAACTGTCACCATACGGAGACATCTCTTTTAGGGTTTAGGCATTTAGAAGCACGAGCTTTTTAATACTCTCTTAGGGGACAATATACGACAGTCTCATCACCTAGAACTGCTAGCGATAGGGTAATCACCCACCCTGACAGAATTTCAATTGATTAACATAATCAATGCAAGGTTGATGCTCCCAAGTGTGATAAAAAGAAAAGCAGAGCCACCGTCGAGCAGTTGTCGAGTGATTTGTCCATCTAAATCGCATTTTTTTAAATCCAAACTTGATGCCATATTATTGCATTCAAATTGACATATATTCATAGTATTGTGTCATACGAGTAATATTACACAATATCAGTGCATGCTCATTGTTTATGCGGAGAAATGTCATTTCACGACATTTCAATTAGTGCTAAATGGAGCATTTTAATTAATGAAAAGTGTTTACAATAATTAGAAAAATCATTGTTTTAAACTAATTTGCATCACATGCACTCATTCAAATCGCATGAGTTCTTTCCGGTAATTGCTGTGTGTCGTCCCCATGCATACCACATACATACATATACTTACGTACACATGTATGTAGAATAAACAAAAGCCAAGTGCACACAATACGCCGATTGCTCGTAATGGATGTGGCAGTGTTTGGCGAACGGCTGAGTGCCTTTTGTGCTTTCAGTTATGCCACGAAAATGCTTACTGCAATAATTTGCAGCCAATTGCAAATAAGCATTTTCCAATCGATTTAAATCGTTCATTTTACGCTAAATAAACCACTGTGTTTGGCGCTCACAACTTCCGCTTTCACAACTTCCATTTTCATTCGCCGTCCACGAGTGATTCGCCGGTGCACGGCAAACTTTGTGCCGTGTCCCCGCCGCGGCGCTTCTATTCGCTTAACTATGCAATGCTGATTGGCCCATCTTCCTGTTTAAGTGCACCCACTCGAATTACATGAAACAGTGATTTATTTGTGTTTTGCTCTCTAAATATTATTTTATTACCTTATTCGGTTTAATTCATACGTTCACATGCCGTCGACAGGAACGTTTAGTTGTACTTTTACTGTGGTTCGTAGTTGAAGCGGTGTTGAAAATCTTTAATGGCACATTTTTATATTAGTTAGCTTAGGTTAGGTAAGCTGGTTGGCCAAGTTGGTCGTTGGTCATTGAATATTTATGTTTTTCTCTATACATACATGAAATGTAAACCGTAGCTACATCTTGAAAAATGAACCTACGTTAAGACGGGATTTTTTGAAATTCGGGGTCTAAAGGGGCAAAACATGGGTTCTGGTGTTGTATGAAGATATTTGATATAATTGACCTATTGATTTCAAACTTGGTGAAAATAATCCAAATCAAAAATAATTCGACACGTATTTTTCAATTTTTCGAAAAACCAAATTTAATGTGGTGAACCAAGGATTAAGGTTCGTATACAGAAAAACTAAAAACAACCTGAACCAATTGACCTATTGACTTCAAAGTTAGTGAAAACTAGTGTCCGACCAAAACATATTTTTTGGGCCGAAACCGAAACCGAATTTTGGTGTTTTTTTATATTCGGCCGAAACCGAAACCGAAACATTCTAGTTGAAATAAAAATCACCATATCAAGCATTTTTTTTTCAACAAACGAATTTTACATTAAGTAAATAAAGAACAAACAAAAATAAAATACTTATAAATACTTATTAAAAAAAAACAATTTATTCATTTTTTAAAAACGTAAACATGAAAAAATCACCCTTTCGTACCTTACTCGCTAATATTCAAAATTAAATAATTTAATATTATATGCTTAAAAAAAGTTCATTTACATTGGTGGCATCTAAATTACTCCTCCTTTCACTATATATCTGCTACACAATAAAATGTAAAAAAAATATTCTAAAAAGTTTCGGTTTCGGCCTTCGAAACTGAAACCGAAACCACTTATTTGGGCCGAAACCGAATATTCGGTCGGACACTAGTGAAAACACTTGAAATCAAAAATAATTGAACACGTGTTTCTCATTTTTTTGAAAATCAAAACTTAAAGGGGTTAAGGGGGTCAATACGTGTAAACGGTATATTTTTGGAATCGTGCATACGCCGAAAAGAATTAATGCAATGTACAATTTTTTTCATTCTTTTAGCAGTGCAAGAAAAACAAACTTTTTTTGGGCGTGCTCAAAATGGCGGCGGTGGTGGGGGTCCAACGTTGGACCCAAATTGTAGTAGAAGTTGTGCCGGCGCCTCAAAAATCATCCGAAAAAATATTGCTATTAGTTATTATGAGAAAATATATATTATGTACCTTCTAAACGAACTAACAAAAAAAGTATTTTCTCGAAAATACAAAAATACGCTCCAACCGAAAAAAATTACCTTTTTTTTCTTAATTTCCCGAAAATGGCGCCGGGGGTTTCGCCAAAAACAATGAAATTTTTAGTTAGTTTAGAAGTTCTATGTTTCAAAAAGTTGATGCCCAAATTTTAGATCAGTGGGACTAAAACTTGCCGAGATATTCTACTTCCATAATCAAAAACCAGTGTTTCGAAATAATTCGGTTTAAACTTTGCGTTACCGATATAATGCGGAACGAATTGACCATTAATAAAGCGCTGCTGCAGGGGAACGGGTCATCAGAATTAAAAACCACTTGAGGGGGCTATTCTTAAGACCCCCTGGAGTCTATTTCACAAAAAAAAATTTTTGAAAATTTTGTAAATTTACACGTATTGACCCCCTTAAGGGTTAAAAGTTTGTATAAAAAAATATGATTTTTTACGCCTTTTGACTTCAAACTTGGTGAAAGTACTCTTGGTGAAAAATATTTTAGCACATGTTTTTCATTTTTCAAAAATAAAAATCTGTCGGGGTCATCAATGGGTTAAGAGTTTGTGTGGGGAAACATGATTTGATAAGACTATTGACTTCAAATGTAGCGAAAGCACTTTAAATGAGAAACAATTAGGTAAATATTTTTATCATAAAAATCTGACCGGATCAACAAAGGGTTAAGACAAACTTGATTTTTTGGCTCCATTGATTTCAAACTTGCGTGCAAAGCCGCGGGGCCCTGCTAGTAAAGATATATAATGTCTCAGCATACTGCCAACTGACCACTGATACACCAACTCCTGCACAATCGCCTCTACGATGTTCAAATCTCGGCAATTTTTCACGTGAGACAGCGCGCACGTTCGACAAGGTCAAAGGTAAAGCATATCCTAGCAGCGCTCTTATCGAAGGAGAGAAAAACGGGTTCTTTTTCATGAAATTCAACAGTAGACTACAGTAATTGGATTACTCTCAGGGGAAGCATTTCACAGAGGAGGCCAGCGGCAGATGGATGACAGCAGCAGCAGCAGCAGCAGCAACAGTAGTTGTACGTGTTCCTGCTGCAGCACAGCGCACAGTGAACCAGCCACCAGTCCGCGGCAGTGGTCCGCACACCAGTTTCGCTGTGCCAATTCAAGCGCACTTTATGCAAGCAGTGGACTGCTGGCGGATAATTTAATAGAGCTCGTTGGCTGGCGCCGCCTTCCAAGCCGAAGCTCGGAACGGTGCCGGTGGCTTTTGCTTTGACGTTAGACATTGGTTCGTTTGGTGGCTGTCCGCAAAATTGAATTTCTTAGTGATTTGGTAAACATTTCTCAGTTACAATTTTCACTCTATTATTTGCCACCGTTGCCAAATACTTGCGGTTTTTTTCGGCCATGTTTTCGCAGCTAGTTTGAGTCTCATTGGGTTTTGATATGACTGCCAGTAACGAGTGAAATTTTACGAAATACCTGCAAAATATAATCTTGCTACCTAGCTGAGCTGGCACTTTAAGAATGTTTTAAATCAATTATAAAGTCAGCATGATTGCTTTTTAAGATGTCTATTCAGATATGAACTGTTGGTTCAAAAATTTATTGCAAATCGAAAAATTCTTTAGCAAAAAAACTTTTCACTACTTTGTCTGTACTCAACCACTCAATTATAAACTCTTATAACGTTCCGATATACCCTAACATAATCGTCATGTACCTAACTAGGTTTATCATCCAACAGTCAGCGTCGTGCAATAATGAGAGAGTCAGTCATGATCCGTAGACAATAAATCTCAATAAATGTCAGAATCAATAAAAATGAACTAATTTATCTGATTTATATAGAATTTGGGGTGGTTTCGATTAAAGTTTCCAAATACATGAAATTACTTTCTTCAAACTCTAAAAAACTGCCAAAAATTAAAAGCACCTTCTAAAAAGGTTAATTATTATAACAAAATTTAATTAAATAAATAAAAACGTTTTAAATTAATATACAATCAATTAAATATTTAAACTCACAGTAGATACAAAACAAAATCGCAAATAATTGATTTATTATGAAATGAATTTATTTAAATCCAAAGTCCTCTAATGTGATCAAACATTTTGCTATTAAATTCGCATTAGTAAACTTTGTCAATTACAAAAAGTCAGTCATCATTTGCATTGTCAGTTTAATCGATATTACTACGTTATCCATACATCTACCAACTATCCTCTAAAGACTCAAAAATATTCACCAATAAAAAAACAAATTTCTAAAATGTTCTCCTAAGCAACTCGTCCTTCTAAAAATCTTAATAAGAGGCCGAAACTCGATCTTTAATGTTCAAAGCACTCTTATGACTCACATTTTGCTATCAAAATCGTTTCAATAAGAAAGGACATTCAATTGATGTTACTTTGTTATCTAAAAATCTTTCAGAAATCTACTGAGGAACCCAAAAAGCCACGAACTGAAAATACAAATTACAAATTTTTTTAACCTTCTCCCAAATCTGAGCGGGAATCTCTTAATCAAGCAAAACTGGTTTTGAACAACCTGAACGAATCTTGATGAAGAGTATGGCTCCAAATTTTCCAAATTTGGCAGGGACTTGGATGACCACATAAAAAAGGCGTAAAGATCAGATGGAATTAGAATTGTTGATGAAAATGTTTCAGCTTCAGAGCACTTCTCGGTTTACGGGTCACCATTTTCAGCTAACCTGCGAAACTCTCATTAATTGCTTCATTGATTGATTGGAGAAGATTTCAAAGTCAGTTCACATGAAGGAAACCCATATTTTAAACGGCTAAAGCTATAACAACTCCATACATTCCACAATTCCACTAATGCGATTTTATTTATTTATTTATTTACATATTTAGCTAATGAATACACTAAGAATTCTTATAAAGTGGAACACATTTTAAATGTACTTAAGAAATGAAAAAAGCTATACTACTACTAAAAAAAGATTTAAAGAATACATACCTTGTTTTGAAAAAGTGATGATCGCTCTATTCGTGTTGTAATAGACGGCATAGCCTCAGAAAAGCATTCCCTTAGCGCGGGAGTGCCGCAGGGTTCGGCCCTTTCCTCCAACCCTTTTCCTTATCTTCATCAACGACCTATTGTCGTCGACGAAGAATCCCATTTACTCGTTTGCGGATGACAGCACCATTTGTCATTCATACTCCTTCACAAAGCGTCCCAGCTCTGTGGAGATTGAGAGAGAACGGCGCCGTATGAATGACACACTTAATAGCGACCTACAAACAATCTCCAAGTGGGGTCAAGCGAACAGGGTCGATTTTAATGCTCGCAAGACCCAATGTTGCCTGTTATCCCACAAACGAGTCTCCCCACATCCCTGGTTATGGGTAGTGTAGGTATTACGGAATCGGCAGCTCTTGATGTTCTGAGCATGTCCATTAAGAACGATCTTCTTTGGAACGATCATATTTTTAGCGTGTCGAAAGAAGCAGCCAAGTGCCTCGACTTCCTAAAGCGGTGCAAAAAATATTTCACTCCGTCTGATCTCCGCATTATTTATACCACCTATATCCGACCTAACATCGAGTTTAACTCGCACCTATGGGCGGGGGCTTCAAAAACCCATTTGGAGCTCCTGGACCGGGTGCAAAACCGTGCGATCAAGCTTATAGGGGACAGTAGGGCATCCAGCTCTATTGACTCCTTAGAACATCGTCGAAACGTGGCATGTGTGGTGTTATTTTACCGATACTTTTTCGGTAATTGCTCAGTGGAGATGAGCAGCTTTCTGGCGCCCATGCATTCCACGTTGAAACGATGTTCCAGCGCACTACGCACTACAGAGAAAGTTCGTTCCTGGCCCGTACAGCGCGACTGTGGAATGGTCTCCCTGCAGATATTTTCCCCAGCACTTATGATCTTGAGGGGTTCAAGGCAAGAGTCCATAAAATCTTCACCCATCATCCTTTCTCCGAACCTATATATCCTTCCTGAACCAGCGCAATGCCTCGCATTTATAGGGGTATCCCCTGCGCGTTGACTCGTATTTAAAAAAAATAAATCGATTTTTGAAAATGAAAAATCAATCTCGACATATTTGAGGATTCTATTGAACTCAATTGAGGCTCTGGAAACAGGGGTATTTTGAGCAAACAGGCCCCTAAAAAGGCCAACATGGAAAAACTCTGAGCAACCAAGATGTTTGCCTTTTTATGCTGCCAGTTCCACCTAACCACACTTCAAGACAATTCGATTCGAATCTTCGATTCTTCAAGTTGATTTGTCGCTGAATTACTTGAAGGCTTCAACTAAGCGAATTTTATTAACATGTATGAATTATTTGGCAGAGTCTTACAAAAATCAATTGAAAAGTGTGGCAACTCTTCCGATACACCTGCAATGTACAATGTTATCTTAAGTTTGGCTGTCTTCCGTTGTTGGTTTTTTAACAACTTTGTATAGTTTAGCATAGACGCAATCAAAACTCAATAAAGTAGATCTCTGTCGCTTGAAAGTCAACCAATCAGTCTTTTTAACGAGTGCAACCATTTAAAAATGACATATGACAACAGCCTCATTTGCAATTAGTCACATAATTAGTTGAGAGCAAACAATTTCTATGCGGCATCTGGCAGGTTTTTAGGCTTCTATTTACAACTTAATCTCTACTCCGTTGAGTATTTAAATAAATTAAACATAGCCGACACGTTAAATTGTAAATATGCAAAGGTGCAAGTGTTCTTTTGCATTCAAGTCTTCTTCGGCTCCGCTCATGTAGAATAATTTGCGCCACTCTTCAGTCAGCGCTGACGACAACGTCGCACGTGCATGCAAGCTGCGCGCTGTGGGTCGGGCGACGAGGGGCGACAACGGCGCCCACAAGTGAACGTGTTGCATAATGGAAGCATTAATACTCGTGAAATTAGCCTGCAATGCGAATTATTCATAAAGAGTGAATGTGAATGTGTGTTAACCGCCGAGATTCGGGTTGGCAGGCGCCCTTCCGCACTGTCGCCTCACTTGCGCTGCGGGCCTGCAGCCCTCCAGTGCTGACTTAGTCGCAACCCGTTTGTTGCTGTTCTTGTTAAATTTAATGCATTTTAAGAGCTCGTTACGCTATGTTCTCGAGCCCGCGCAACCGCAGTGCTCGCTACTCAATGGGCGTTGTTGTTGTTTTTGTTGAGTACACAACATAATTTAAATTTTAAGCAACAATGCCAACAGCAACAACAGCCATAACAATGACAAGCACACAACCCAACAACAACAACAATGCAATTAAGCCCAAAACAAACTCCTTTCTCGCCTTTCGCTGCTGTTCCGGCTTTCACTCATTTCACGAGATAATATGGCAACATTTTGAATAATTATCCAAAGCTCAGCATTGTCGGTGCCGTTAACGGTGCGCGGCAACGCCGCATCAGAGCGTAGAGGGGCGCGGAGATGGTGCCGGCTAAACAAAACCTGATCCAAGCCAAGCGACCGTCAAGCTCGCTCCATACACACTCACACACACGCACACACTCACATGAGAGACACACAGCCGCCACGGCCACGCACGTTTACAACTACAAAGGTACGACGGTATGTCTCGCAGGAATTGCTTTAATTTGGCTTTCTACACGAAATGTCACTTTGTGTTGACATTTGTTTGACGCAAATGTTTTAATAACAACACCGACAAAATCCTCTGCTCAGCCCGCAGCACCCGAACGCTATCGTCGGCGAATTGTGGCCGTGTTCATTAAAAGCCGAAAATTAAATTAGTTAATTTTTAACAGCCACATCCGCTTGACACACCATAGGTCATACAAGTAGCAGCCCACACATGCACAAGCACCGCATTTGCATGTCTGTGTGTGTGTGTGTTTGAGTGTGTAGTTGTGTACGAGCGGCAATTAGGTGAATATTTGCACAGTATTTAATATGAGTTAAAGTTCAACTGTGTTTGCAGCATTACAGGACAATTACAATCAAATTTATCGCAGGCTGCTCCCTGTGGGCGTGAAGAGCAGACTCGTAGACAAAGCCAGGTCAACCGACGCAACAGTTCCGCATGTGGCTGCAAAGTTCAAACACTGCACTAATTTCGCTTATGAATAGAATTTATTCAAATTAAAATTCACTAATTGGATGATTAATTTGTTTAAGAGGGTTTCAGACCAGCAGGACGCAGAAGTTACACCTCCAGGGTCAAAGATCCCAGTGCCAACTCGGCCAACACCAAATAGTGAGCATTCCATGGCAAGCAATTTCAAGCAAGCATCGAGATAAAAGTAATTGCCAATGAGAAACCCAACCAAACAACTTTCAAAATTATTATCACATTGTTGGCCTTTGATGGTCACATTCACGTAACAGACACTGCAGGACACTCAACTACAAATAAAAAAGGAAAACAAAACAGTTTATGAAGGCAAAGATTAGGTTTTTCACCTTAAAACATTGGGTTTCCTGTGCGATATCGCATCTCATTTTTGAACAGCTAGAAAGCCAAGATGAGCCTGGCATACACACACACACACATTGCATATACGAGGAGTGAAAATTAAGTAATGAGACTGATTCCATAAAAATCGTATATTTAAAACTTATTCTACAACTCTGCCATCCCCTTCAAAGTAGTCCCCTTGGGCAGCTATACAACGATTCCAGCGCGTTTTCCATGCTTCGTAACATTTCTGGAACGCTTCGACTGAGATGTCCGCGAGTACCCTCGTCACGGCCGCCTGGATGTCAGTAATCGACTCAAAATGGGTTCCTTTGACCACCGATTTTGTTCTAGGGAACAAAAAAGTCACAGGGTGACATATCGGGCGAATAAGGCGGCTGTTGCAACATGGCGATCCCTTTAGAGGCCAAATACTGGGACGCGCTGAGGGCGGTGTGGCACGGCGCGTTGTCGTGATGAAGGATCCAGTTACGAGCGATGTCTGGGCGCACCCTGTTGACTCGTTTTCGCAATCTTTCGAGTACTTGGCGATAGTAGACTTGATTTACGGTTTGCCCCGATGGAACAAATTCTTTGTGGACGATTTCACGGCACCAACACACGTCTGCTCAACACGACACAGCAGGCGAACTAAACAAGCTAAGAGCGATGGTGAATATATCAATGGAGAGGGAAGGATGCCGGGGAAGGGGAAGGGAATTTCAAGGTCGCAGGTTTACCACAAGCGCGGCAATAAAATCAGTCTCATTACTTAATTGTCACACCTCGTATATGAGCTGTAGTACCTATTTTCTAGCATGATTTCGGGACGGGCCTTCAAATTTAGATGAGTAGTTATTTTTTGCCAGTTAGTTCACAAGATTTTGGAAAGCATAAGAAATGAGAAAAAGTATTTTTTTTAATGTCTGTAGCCGAAAGAAGTTTTTAGTTTCAAAAGCTTGCAAAAAGTTGCCTATTTTTTTAATTAAACCTCAAAGTCTATTTCGGGTTGAAAAGATTATTTGTAAAGAAGAGTGCTCTGTGTAAAGTTTACAGACGTACACATGAGCCCATATAGAATTACAACCATCTTCACTCAATGAAATCAATTATGAATTTCTTGGATTCAATTTTCCATCGATGGTCTTCCTCTTCATCGTACGTTAGAGACTCATCATAGGTTGGAGATTTGCATACAAACTGAACATCGATATTGAAACAATCTCAGCCCGTTTTGACTTAAAGTAAACAATTTTCTACAAAAAGAACTAATCGCTACTTTATAGAGCTATAACTCTTAAAGTAAGAATTTTAAACTACTACTTAAATTTACATTTTAAATCACACCATAGAAACATTGCTGTGTGGAATGAGCAGATAATGATTTTTTCTACGCACATTTTTTACTTTCCACTGAACTTTCAATATGTGTTTATTTTGGTCTCTTTTTTTGACACAGTGATGCCAACCGTAGGAAGAAGAGGCTACATGTAGGGAAATTCAGCCTTAAATTTGCGATGTAGGGGAAAAAATACAGATTTTTAATATTTACTTAAATGTAGGGAATTTAAAAAATCTGAAATTTGTCTCTATATTTAAAAAAAATATATTTTTTTTCTAATAATTCATTTTTATGATTAATGCGTTGAAATTTTTTCAATGTGTAAAATCTTTATATATCCTTGAACACACCCACTGGCTAGCAAGGATTTTCATGTATTTTGTCTGTGCTTGAACATACACTTTTGCCAGCATATTTGCTTAATTTCACTTTTTCCGCGTTTTCGAGTACATTTTTCAATTTATTTTATTTATTAACCAGATTCTGAATTAAGGAGAGAAAATCGTAAGTTTCTTCAAATGTTATACTTTTTTTCATTTTCAATACTTAAAATTGTTTATGGAACAATGAGCAATTCTTCCAATTCATCTTTTTTTTTGGAAACGGGTTCTACGAAGCGAGTAAAAGTTAAGTATCGAAAGCAAAAATTTAACGACAGCTGGCTGGAAATGGAAGAATTCAAGGGATGGCTTGAAAAAATCGAAACGAATAATTTCAATTGCAAGTGTGCAGCTTGCGACGTTTGATTTCGATGTTTGAAAATATATGTAAGGCAATTTGTAGGGAAAATTTATATTTGCGTAAGGAAAAATAGGGATTTTCCTGAGATGCGGTAGGGATTTTTTTAAAAATTTATTGGCATCACTGATTTGACATTTGCTGAGTTGAATAACGAACCCACGACGCGCTGGCCTTTGACCCAACAAATTGACCACTGAAGCAAAACCATTAGACAAGTTAGTAATAACACTGTGCGTGAAATTTGCCCTCAAAAATTTAGACATGGGGGAGACCTACTGGGTGAGTTTTCTATAGGTATACTGAGTTGAGATCCACCAGCCGTTTGGTAAGATTGGCTCTAGTTTATGAGAAATCCGACTTTGAAGTTTGGTAATTTTCGTCAAATTTGTCGCTTAAGTAGGTCCTAAATCGTTCCGAATATCGCTTTACTGTCTTCGGCAAGTTTGTAGATATTTTAACGACCAACACATTTGCTTAAGACACCAATCCAAAAAAAGTACATTTAAACTGTGTAATTGCGATATGTGCATTTTTGAGCGCAGCGCAACGTGGCGTATGAGTGTCAATTATATGAGTGTTAATTATAATTAAATGACACTCATACGTCACGTAGCGCTGCGCAAAAAAATGTACATATCGCAATTACACAGTTTAAATGTACTTTTTTTGGATTGGTGTCTTAAGCAAATGTGTTGGTCGTTAAAATATCTACAAACTTGCCGAAGACAGTAAAGCGATATTCGGAACGATTTAGGACCTACTTAAGCGACAAATTTGACGAAAATTACCAAACTTCAAAGTCGGATTTCTCATAAACTAGAGCCAATCTTACCAAACGGCTGGTGGATCTTAACTCAGTATACCTATAGGAAACTCACCCAGTAGGTCCCCCCCCATGTCTAAATTTTGGACTTGCACAGTGTAATTAAATCAATTCATAATTTTAATTTGTATGTAAATATTAAGGAAACTATTTTCATCTTTTCTGATTAGGTTTAGTTTGAGTTGAAATTACCGCCTTATAAAGAATCACTTAAACACAGAGAATTGGCTCATTCTGATACCACAGTGGTACAGCGCGATTCTCCCATTTACAACATTAATAACCACGAGATTGTAATGTAAATCTAACAATTCTTCTGAAGAAAGGTTATCCTAGAATTTTTAGTACTTTCCTCGCCTCGTGACTGACATTAATATATGAAGTGTGAGACCATTTCTTCCCAAGTTCTTAAATAACAATCCTAGTCTTTTGTTTCGACGAGAGCAGATCCAGGGAATTGATCCTACTAAACAAACCTCCTATAGGAATTATCGGGGAGTGTAATCTCCACACTGCCTCATCAATCAACACGCCAAAAGATTACGTTTGCTGTATAATGACTTCTGTTGTGCACCTCATTTGCGAATGTCTGGCGCTTCCAATTCTTGGGACCAAGCGGAGCCGCCGTAGCTCAGCTGACTAGTGCGTTGGGCCGCGAGTCAAATGCGATGCTCGAACCCAGGTTCAGGACTCCGTTGCTGCTAACACCAAAAAAAAAGAAAAACAACAATTTTTCTTTCGGCGGCTGTCCTCTCAGCAGGAAATGGCAAACCTCTGGGAGTAAAATTGCCTATGAAAAAGCTCCCAACTCGCCGTTCGGAATCGGCATAAAACTGTAGGTCCCTTCCAACCTTGTACAAATTCGCACGCACAACTCGGATGGTTGTGGGTAGCTAGGCCTTAGTCGCGGTATCGGGCTGTCGTGCCAGTCAATTAAAAAAATTCAAGCGGACCTAGGAAAGATGCCTCCAAGTCGTATTGATAAATCCATCAGAGCTTTCAAGTTGCTCTCATCTGCAGGAACTGTATAGGCTGAGTCCCCTTTATGTGATAACATAGTGAGTAGTGTCCGACCGAATATTCGGTTTCGGTTTCGGCCCAAATAAGTGGTTTCGGTTTCAGTTTCGGCCAAAAAATGGCCAAACGGCCGCAACCGAAACTTTCTGGAATATTTTTTTACATTTTATTGTGTAGCAGATATATAGTGAAAGGAGGAGTAATTTGGATGCCCCCAATGTAAATAAACTTTTTTTTAGCATATAATATTAAATTATTTAATTTTGAATATTAGCGAGTAAGGTACGAAAGAGTGATTTTTTCGTGTTTATGTTTTTAAAAAATTAATAAATTATTTTTATTAATAAGTATTTATTTATTTATGTTATGTTAAGTATTTATTTATTTACTTAATGTAAAATTCGTTTGTTGAAAAAAATGCTTGATATGGTGATTTTTATTTCCACTAGAATGTTTCGGTTTCGCTTGCGGCCGGATATTAAAAAAAAAAACCGAAATTCGGTTTCAGTTTCGGCCCAAAAAAGATGTTTCGGTCGCACACTAATAATGAGCCACATGGCCCAAGTGATGCCCTGGTGACGGCCACTTACGCAACCCATCTACCTAAGTATCAGAGCAGAGATGTGACTAATTGAAATATTCTACAGTGTACATATGTTATTAATTTTGTCCATTGAATGCTTATTCTTACTTCCCACATGAGATATACTCATACACAGGTACATAGATAATTTTTTTAAATTGTGTTCAACATTCAGATTTTGTTGATAGTTTTTGGAAGGACTCAATTCGTACGAATCTTAACATATGAAATTGTCTCATTAAATTTATAACAAGTAAGTTTTATTAAGAATTTTTTAGTTTTCACATTTACATTAAAGTTTTCACAATTAACTAGAAAAAGTTAAATGTATTCATAAACAAATTGCTGAGCGTAAAATAAAAAGTTTACATGATGAAAACCAAAACAAAGTTAAAATTCCCCAGCAAATAAACGACACATTAACACAAATTGGGGTTAATTACATAAAACAAGCAAACTAACACATATGCGCCCACACATTAGCTGTAAAAAAAGAGTATAAAAGCGAGAAAAACAAATTTAAACACACCCACACCAAAACCAACACACACTTTTCATGAAGCCAAAAACATGCCAGCATGTGTACGAGACATAAGCATGCATGTGTGTATGTGTATGTGCATTGGTGAGTGTGTGTGTGTGTGAGCATGTGTGAGGACATGACTTTAGTGTCATAAAGTTGTGTTGCCGTCGCTGGCTAAGACATTATACGAAATTTAGTTGCGCCATAACTAGCACTTGGGTGGTCGTGGTCGTGGTCATGGGGCTGCTGACGCCCAATGGACGCGGGCGCTCTGTGATAGTTGCATGGCAGCCAGTGCAGTGGTGTGGCCGGCGGCGGCTGTTGCGGCCAGCAGCGACTACGTGAGCGCACACACACATCAATGGTTGTGTGTTGGCTTACGTGCGAGTGGGACGCTATGAAATGTCAGTGGACACACACACGCACACATAGGCGCGAGCGCGAAAGTCCAACATAAAAAATGACCCTTAATGGACCTTTTAGCCGAAATTGCCGCCATGTACGCCACATTCACACATACGAGCACGCAGCACTCATACGCCATGTAGTGCGCGATTTAAGAATACGAGCGGAGGGAGCGTCACGGAAATGGGCCGGTCGGCCAGCTGGCAGGCGAGCGGTTTGCGCTCAGTTGACGTAATGAGTGTATACGAGTGCGCGGGCGTTTTAAAATGATTCGTGGGCATTTCCTCCGCCCTGCGTGGACTCAACGCCAGCAGAGCAGAGCGCGCAAATTCATAAATGAAAGAGGCCTGAAAAATGTGTGTAAAGTGAGAAGACTAGATAAATAGGCTGAAAAGTTTTGAATGCGCAAACGAAATAACGCCACGGATGAAAGAAATACGTTGCAGGGAAATTATATATTTCACGCGTTGCTGAGCACACTCGACTCGCACAAACACACTTTGATTTGGCGATAAATCACTGACATTACTGCTTGCATATGTGCGGCGACCGCATCCTGCCCGCAGGCTGCCCACCAACACCAACACTAAAATGCAAACGCATCAAAGGTCCGACAATATTTATCGAGTGTGAAAAATAAATGCAAAATCGATTCAAATGTGCCACTCATAATTATGCAAAATGAGGGTTACTTCAATAAAGGCACACAACAACAACAACAAAAGCACAATGCACAAACCGCTTCGAGTCGGCGACGCTTCGCTCCCGGTCAACGCATTTCCATAGCACAAGTCTGTGCGTCGTACCGGCTCGAAAGTGAAATGTCGGCCGAATTACCCAAATCAAATTGTGCCTCGGCGCTCGTAAATTGCTTGCCGGACAACTTTTCATATTTGATTTTATGCTTGAACTATTTGCGAATTGCTTTGCGTTCTCCCGCTCGCGTTTCCTTTCGTTTTCATATTCCATAATTTTGGGTTTTTGTGTTGATTGTTGTTTGGTTGTTTTGGCTGCGATGCAGCATTGGCCAGGCAATTTTCTAACCTACAATCAGCAGTTTTATTGCCATATCAAAGTGGTCGCTTTAGCTTTACACAAAATACAAACCGATATGTGCGAATTTAACCCCAACGCAACAATAGGGTGCATTGAGGTCATGCAGAAGCGAGAATGTCGCTGAAACAGTTTATGGGTGAACATGCAAGAATATAATTTCCACTTGAGCATCTTAAGCAGACAGCCACAAGCATATCAGTAGAGAATATTGCAGCGATTTTGTAGCCAATTAGATAACCAACCAAACGATCTAACAAATCATCCATACGAGTAGGCTGCCATAACTGATTGACCCGCAACTTCAAATCCTAGGAACCAAAAGATGATAATTCACCTTTTTCGGTTCAACAGAATACTGAAAAATGGGGTATTGTGTGTGTGCTGGGGTAGCTTTCCATAATTCGATATCGAGCAAATACGTGTATCGAACTATCGTTTTTGCTTTCCGTAATACAAAATCTCGTCGTGTCGCACAGTGCTTCGACTCCAAAATTGCGGCAAAAATAGAAGGAGTTGTTAGATTTGAATGAAATTACACGCATATAGTAATTTGGGTCTACTTAGCTCAAAAACTAAGTTACATTTTGTAAATCGTTTTTTTTTAAATCTTTTTTTTATAAAAAAAATTAAAACGTTTTTTTTTTAGTTTTAGAAAAATATAATTGTTCTAAATTCGAAGCAAACTTACTTTTAAACTTCATTGAAAACATGTAAAATTCTAAGAAATTTGCTAAAATATAGAGCTGTTGTCAAATTTTGTTTCAGATTTTACGTACTTACTGTTTGTTTCATAAAAGTATATTTGTAGTTAAATTATTACTGATTTATTTTTGATTTATTTTTATTCGCTTTCGTATTGCAAATCTACGGAATTGTCTGCAAACGTTTCAAACACGTCCTTTGCTTATATTATCATCATCACTGACGAAAACCATTGTTTTTTTGAGCCACAAAGAATTATTTTTTTTTTATTTTTCATTGTTTCTATAACTGTTATTCCATCTTTTTTTATGGAAGCATGGAAGTTTCCTATTTTACTTTTCAGTATCTGTTCTTTTGTTAAATTTCCGGTTTTTTCTTTTGCAAACGATAAAATTGCCAGAATTCTTTTAGTTGAATTTGCAGAAATCCAACAATCAGAGAGGTCGGTATAGTTTAAATGTATTTCCATTATTACGCGTACAATTTATTCGTTTGGTTTTTGAAAATTAAAGTTGTTGTAACGGTAAACGCAATGAATCACGCGTTTCAAACACAAACAAGTAGGGCCGTAGCCAGCATTTTTTTCAGGGCGAAAGGGGGCGCTCACTTAATATATAATATTGTTACGAATATGAGTTTTAGTGGGCTAGTACGTATCTCTGGATTGCGTAATTTGAAAATAAAACACACTTAATTTCTCAAACGCAGTCAATAACAACCAACAATCACTTTATTTCACAGGTTTACACTTTACTGTCTTTACACTTAATTATTCGCTCAATTACTCCGTGTGGCACCTTCACTAGTCAAAATCAGATTGACTGGCTGCGCCGCACCCGGCTGTCTTTTATACCTGTCCGGCCATCGCGCAGATCGTTCTCGCACATTCCGGAGTGGACTAAAGGTTTCCATGATGATCGCGACCATCATTGCCAGATTGGACTAAAAGTTGCCATCATTGTCGCGGCCGTCGTTGCCAGATTGAATTATAGCACGGCGCGTAGCGACAGGGTTGCTTTGCACAGCGACAAACTGTCTTATCGTTACAATATAATAATTCAACATATACGTAGCCATACATTGTTGCATTGGTATAGTTTAGAATATTATAAATTAAAAGAATGTTCTAACATTTCGGGGGGTCAGCACCCCTTAACCCTCCCCCTAGCTGCGGCCCTGCAAACATGTATTAAATTCAAAACGTGCCCATTCTTTAGAGCTCTATTGCCTTATTAACTTACGGGATTTCTGTAAAAAAATCAACATTAGTAGTTTCGAAAAAAATAAATATTTTCCAAAGGCGCAAAAAGACGCAGAATTTTTTTTGTGGACTTAAGAGAAGAAAGTCCATTTAAAATAAGTCATAAAAAGGATTTACGCCAGTTCACGCCATTCGGTTTTAATTGCCTTTCTAAATTTGGTTATTTTTGATTTTCATTGATTCAAAAAAAATATTTTTGAAAATTCGTAAAAAAAAAACTAATTAAGCTAAACAAAAAAAATGATCAGCGGTCACGTTCCCCTTAATGTAGTTTTAATATTAAAAGAAATTGGTAGCATACCTGCAACATTACATTTTCTACAATTTTTTCTATACAAGCACCTAAATTTCATTTTTCCCCTTCATAAATTTTTGTGAAAATATATCCGACTTTGACAAGATATATATCCTAATCACGACAATTTTTCGAAAAAATATTTCGGATCCAGCTTAATTAAACAATTATCTTTAACATGATACTACTTTTGTCAAAATCCGCGATAATTTTTCTTCCTATTTTTGTCCACTCTCGAAGCACTGTGTGTCGTATCGAACGTACGATACAAACAGCTCGATACCAATTTTGTTCTCGTTTTGCTTTTTCTCCGTTGTCAACCGTAACAAAATGTATGTATGAAATTTGAAATTTTTTGAATTTTAATAAATTTGTTTAATTTTTTTAGGAGTCAACAAACGCACGCTGCTCAAATAAAGATGCTAATAGAATTTATTGATTGGTGCTTCGCGACCAAACTCCTCCAAAAACAATAAATAGCCCCAATCGTACATTTTTATTTATGAAAATTTTTTTATTTGTTTATTTTCAAAATTACACTTTTCAAATTTTCTTCGTTTTGTTTACTTCCCGCTGCTTCTGAGAGCTCCAAAGTACCATAGTATTATACTATTCAAAGTACTTTCCACACACTTCCCCAAAAATGAAAACGAAAGTTCTCATATCGAGTTACGGAAAGCAAAACTGTCTCGTTGAGCGTTCGATATCGAATCGATGTGTCGAGCCAACGACGGTCGAGTATCGAATTACGGAAAGCCACCCCTGGTTTTATATTTCTATTTTCATATATCATATGTTTTCATATCTGTAATGTTTTCATAAACATATAGAATTTGTTTCTTTTTTTAATCATATTTCCTAAAAAACAAACAGGAAACATTCATGGCTTTTTGTCAATAAATAAGTAAGCACAATGAACTTTTTGAAACAGAATTAAACAGTTAATGAGTTGAATGTGTTTACATACTCGAAAAATTGCAACCACTCAACTTAGCGCGTGTCTGTCTTTCGCTCTGTGCTGAATATAGTAGTTTTCACCTCTTCATGTCTGTATTTTGTATTTTTTTGTTCTCTTTTACATTTCAGTTATCAGTAAGTTAGTACTTAATACCAACAAAAATCCACGAAAAAGCATGCCGCAAAAATTTTGCCAACTAGTTTTTTTTTCAGCTATGCTCCAATTATCTCGTCCCACAACCCAAAGAGTGGTTACTAGTCTTTGCTATAACTAAATTTTCTTTTTACTTTACCTTTGCTTTACCTTTCCTCAACTTGTCCCTCTACGGCATGTTTCCCTAAGTATGGCAAAATTAAGTATGTCAAATCTCATTCGGCGCTTTCTCCCCAAAGTGCAAAACACCAACTGCGGTCAAAGTATGCCATCGAGCCACCTCAAACAACTCCTAAACCATGACGCACAAAGCATTGGGCCATCAGCGCGACCCTGACATTTCTGCCATTGTTGCGGCCCACTTTGCGCTGCGGTCATTGATATAAATGGTGAAAGGCTTTTCGTGTTCGTTGACCGATGTTGCGGCCGTTGCTCAAAATGAGCAAATCCATGAACATAACTCACGCGATAGCGCAGCGAAAACCCCGTTCCGTGACCGGTGACAGTGTCTAATTGAGAGTGGTGGGTCGCATAATCCAATGCGGAGTGATGCGACAAGTGCACTTTCTGTGCCGCCAAGCCGCGCAACCACTGTCAATGAGTCGCCTTTCAGGCAGTCTTATCAACAACGAAATCACTGCCCGCTGCGCTGACTGGCTGCAATCCGATTTTCATTCGCCCACATTTCACCAATTCGGAAAATTATTTTTTTGAGCGCTGCAACGCGAACTCGCCAAAGGCACAGCAGATGCTCTGCGCCGGCCAACTGGGCTGCCAGCCGCGACCAAGTGGCGTCTTAATTGAATTATTTGGAGCATTAAGCGCAGCGCAAAAAGCATCACGAGCGCACTCATAACGTCAACGGACCAAAACAGCAAGCCATGTATAACACTCCAAGGACGACGCCGTAATCCTTTGGGAGAACTAAACGAACGGCGACACCGCCACCGTCATCGCCACCAACAACTACAACGACCACAATAACAACGACAATCACAAACAGTGAGAAGCCGAGCTCGACGGATGCGCTCAAGAAAACCTGCTGCCACCGAAGCTGGCCCCCACTACGGCGCTGGTGGTCCGTGCGTGCGTCCGTTCGCCCAGTCCTACGCCAGCTACACGTTGCTCTTTTCACTTAATCATAACGACCGGAAAAAGTTTTTCCGCTCCTTCGCCGACAGCCACTCAGAGTGCTGGTGCGCCTGCAATGACGCGGCCGAAGCGAGCTGGTGCTAACTTTGCGACTGGTCCGCGTGAGTTGCGCTGAATGCGAAAGGGATTTGGGGGGCTTTGGCGCGGCGCAATAAAAAATGAATCTGGTCGGTCAATTGGTCGACGCATAAAAAGCAAATGCAAACGGCCCCAATGATGGTGTGTGCCTTCGCGGCATCCTCTGCAACTTGCTGCCGTAGGCAGTCGACCGGCAGACCAACGTGAGTGCTGCCAGCCACGGCAATGCGTTCAAGAAATATGCATTTAACTCGCATAAATTACATCACGGACATTTTTCAAGATATTTATGAATAAAAGTTGACCTTCACTGGTGCATAAATTCGTCGCAATTCGCAAACTATGCGAAGTGGCACACCGTCAAAGAGTGCGTTCGCTGTATGGGCGCATACAGCAAAGGACGTGCAGCAAGCGACAACGCACCACTTTTGAGACCACAAACTTTTAGCAATTTTAGACTGACCGATTCTGCAAGGGACATCCAAATCGTTCGCTGCCCGTTAGTAAGTCAGTTAGTTAGTTAGTTAGTCTATTAGTTAGTTAACTAGTTAGTTAATTAATTAATTAGTTAGTTAGTTAGTTAGTTATTAAAGTTAGTTGGTTAGTTAGTTAGTTAGTTAGTTAATTAGTTAGTTAGTTATTATAGTTAGTTAGTTAGTTAGTGAATTAGTTATTATAGTGAGTTAATTAGTCATTATAGTTAGTTAATTAGTTAGTTAGTTAGTTAATTAATTAGTTAGTTAGTTCGTTAGTTAATTAATTAGTTAGTTAGTTATTATAGTTAGTTAGTTAGTTAAGTAGTTAGTTAGTTAGTTAATTAGTTATAATAGTGAGTTTATTACTTATTATAGTTAGTTAATTAGTTATTTAATTAGTTAATTAGTTAGTTAGTTAGTTAGTTAGTTAGTTAATTAGTTAATTATTTAGTTTGTTAGTTTTTTAGTTTGTTAGTTTGTTTGTTAGTTAGTTAGTTAGTTAGTTAGTTAGTTAGTCATTTAGTTAGTTAGTTAGTTAATAGAAAATAAGTTGGTTTTTAATTAACCCTTTCGCTATTTTGTTGCCATATGGCAACATGATACTTTGTGGACGTCTGCATCCTCTATTGTTGCAAGAATACATTTTTTTGTTGGTTGTTGTTTAGAATAGCTTGAAGTTTTAGGAAAAATACGAAATTACTAAACTGAATATTTAAGTTTAAAGAAGAGAAGTATACACGTTTTTTTAATGGTATATCTTGACATAGTAAAGGAGAAGGAGAAGCAGAAAACTTATGATAACTTTTTAATTTGACGTTTTCTTTCAATTTAGATACGTTATTTTTTTAATTTTGGCTGAAGTAAATTAACAAATATTCTAATTTTCGTTATGCGTTAAAAGTTTTATGTTTAAGTAATTATTACAGCCACAACGATGTGGTTGCTCTCATAGAAAAAACACTCTAAAATACAGGGTCCGAGTATAAAAATTTAAAAATTTCTTATGGAATAATAATATAACCACATAGAAGCCTAAGACGTAAAATTTAAAATTTTAACTTTCCCCAGTAAAAACCTGTAGCGAAAGGGTTAATTAGCCAGTCAGAAAGACTTGGGGGTCAAACCACGACTCATCTAATACCAAATGCTAATACCAGGCAGTTAAAATATGTGAGATGGAATATGATCACCGCAAAATGTTAAAAAATATTTTCGCTTTGCGAGTGTGTATCGTTCCATATACGAATACTTGTCATTTACTTATCAAATCTCTTTGCACAAAATAGTTGAAAACATTTTAGGTTTTTGATTGAATGTTTTTTTTATTTATACATTTTTTCTTATTCACTTTCGAAAACTTCGACGAGTCAGCTTGCAAGGTTACCAAACAAGAAAATAGTTAGAATCTAACATCCCTTCTCCACAACGCACACACACACACACTCATATTCTTCCATTTTGCTAATTTTCTCGTCTCTCGTCCGTGTGCAATTTATGTACTTTTACTTTTGGCATATTTAACAAAATTACAACAACAGCAACAACCAGCACTGGGATGTGGCCGAAACGACAGACTGCAAAGTTGATGGAATTTTTGCATCTATTTTGCACCTGCAATGAAATTTATGTTTCTTACCCAACACATACACAGACACAAAAGTCGAAAACACATTTGCATGCACTTGAGTGCCGGTAAAGAAGGACGAGCACGTGCTGAAATGTTAAAAGAGCCACTTATAGCCGCCACTTGACTTTGCATTCCGCTTGGCACTCGATCTGGAAAAAGACGTCGCTAAATGTGTAACATACACATGTCGAAATTTTGTGGCAACAACAGTTGCGACATCGACACCTGCACATTTTCCAATTAGTGCCATTGGTTGCAGTCGTCGTTGATTGATTCCCATAAGGCATTGTTCTGCGTATTGCATGGCACGCCGACAGTCGACAGCAATAAATAAAACATCAGCCACTCGGCGTCAATGTGCGAATTCATTTAGGGCCGCAAATTCATTTCACTTTGCAAACAATTCGTGCGGCGCTTTAGTTGCCCAGCCGCCACCGCACGACTCGACACCACATCAACTGTTTCCAACACATGAATTAACGTTCGAAAGTTGCCGCATCGATCGCTCGCATATCTGCCCGTTTGGACTCGTTAACAGCGCTCGTGATTATCTCGATTATTTGTTGAGCTGCTTGGGTGGCGGCACCGCAACCCCCACAGATAGCCCAATAATTTACGCATTCGTTTATCGTCGCCCCAACGCGGACGCTGAAAGGCTCGCAGGAAAGGACCAAGCCACGAGAAAAATGCGCAAGCGTTCTGCGCGAGGAACGCGAGCAGCGAAAACTTATCGCGCCAGCGTTCAGCGTACCCAACCACATGTGAGCATAATGACGACTTTTACGCTTCGTCGAATAATTTATCTCGCAGAAAACTCAATTTTTTTTATAATGACTAAAAGGAAATTTAACTCCCGGAACACTTTGAGAACATTTTGTTGTGTTTTTTGGCCAAATTTAAAACTTGAATGCGACAAACTATGTAATTGGAGTTGAATAGTTGGAAGGAAGAGTTATAAAAAGAAGAAAGAAAAAGTAAACTTGGTCTATAGTTAAGTCAACTGATATCAGCATTTTTTTCTGAACCATTTTAGCTGCATACTTATAGGGGCACATCCTCTGTACACGATCGAAGTCAATTTTACATACGTATTGACTGATTTTAGAAGCTCCTATTCGATTTGACTTAACCCATTCACACGGGAACACGGTCCCCAGGAGCGAAATTTTTGTTTCTTTGTATTGTTTATTTTCATTCATTTCAGATAATTTCTAGATTTTTTGGTGCACAGTAAAACCAATGCCAAATTTTGTTTTCCTGTACTTTACAGATTTCTACTGATAACTGATAATTGCACATTACTGTTATTGCACACACGGTGTGCAGGCTGTCTTGTAGCCTCGGAAATCCATTGCACACACGGTGTGCAATCGGTCTCGAATGGGTTAAACACATCATTAACACCATTTTAGAAGTATAAGAAAAAAAGAATAAGCTTTCTTTTTCAAATAGTTTATTTAATACATAATGAAATATAAAATTGTTTTAAATCTAAAATTATAATTTCATTGCTTTTTTAAATTCTGTAAATAAATGGAATGAATTTTTTACATTGATAAAAATGGCAGCAGATGACATCTTAGATTAGATTAGGTATGGAAATTTAACAACAGCTGTCCGAGATACTGCGTCCAATGAGAACAATTGTGTTCATCTTAGAAATCGCTCAGACCTGAAACAACAAACTAAAATATTTTTTTATTTTTTATGTTTTTGTCTTTGGCACTAACAAAACCCATGTTTTAAAAAAAAATTTATAAAAATTTCGCACTTTGTAAACATATTAATCGATTTTTTGTCCAAAAAATAAGTTTTAAATTGTTTATTAAAAAATCGTATTCTGATACTACTGTCAAAATTTCATCTTTCGTTCCAGTTCGAAAAAAATAGCATCGCAAATTCTGTGGCACTGTGCTCAATCGAGGATTGGACCTTTAAATTCTGTATTTCACTACAGAACCAGCTAAATGTTGTTGTTATGACCCAAAAATATTTTTTAAGCCGAAGCCCATGGAGTTTTTGGGTTTTTTTAGTTCTGAATTTCTGTTTGTTTTTTGGTGCAATATTCGGTTTGAATTTTGGTAGATTTTTTCCAAATAAATTGTGTATAAGTATACCGTTCGAATGACTTTAAATATTTAGAATTTGTTGGTCATAAAAAATTAATTGTATGAGTTGATTTTACATGGAGAAACATTTTACATGGGCCTACTAATTTAAACTTAACAAGATTGATCCCAAAATAAATTGAAAAATTATAGATAATAATAATAATGATGTGGTATGTTCGTTCTTCACATATACAGTTATATAAGTATATATAAGTACTACATAAGTACTGCATGTCAATGTTTTTAGTTGATTCTGCCAGTAATCTAATCAAGTTAGCCGCAACAAATTAAGATAATATTTAAAGAGTTGCTGAAATAAGTAGGTAGGACTGACTACTCTCACTTACGTCACAGATGCTCACTGTGGTAAGACAACTTTTCAGACTCAGATCCCCTTATCCCCTTATACATATCGCCATATTCTAACGAGGTTAAGTATTTTTTATATATTTTTTATTTTTCACCCCCTTCAAAATTTTGAAGTCCTTTTAAAAGGACAAAGGATGTAGAAATGAAAAACTGAGTACGCAGTATTACAATATTTGGTCTCTAGTTTCACGCACATATGGATTTTTTCCGGTGTGAAAAAAGTTTTAAATTTTTGTCGCACGGTGTTACATTTTAGTGAAAGATTAATTAATCCTTAAAGGTCTTTTAGAGAAATTATTTCTTTACGCTGACCAATGGTGACCAATTAGTTCAAATTGAACTGAACGCCAAATTAAGCCTTCAATTAATCTATTAATCCTTAAAGGTCTTTTAGAGAAATTATTTCCAATGACCAATGGTGACCAATTAGTTCCAATTGAACTAAATTTCGTCGTTTATAGTTTTTGTATCTGAACATTTTATGCAGATGTATCTTCTTGGGATAACCGGTTTTGGCAAAAAGTGATTTTATTCAAAATTTGCTTTTCTTCTAATAATGGTTGAAACGTAGTTGAAATTCATTGCAATTAGTTAAGTGTTACAAGTGAATCGCGCAAGTGTTAGCATAAGTTTTTTTTAATTTCCAGCATAAAACAGTTTGACATGCATTATTCCCGCTAAATGGTTTCTAAGTTTCTCACCATGAACAAAGCTTCGTTTCGGTTTAAGTAAAGCTTGTCTTATGCGTACTTCAAAATCGTTTAGCATTATAAAGCTTTCACATAATGATACTTGTTGCTAAAGTTAAATGCTTAGCTTTCGTACGCTTTGGTAGCCAAGCAACTATTGCAAACACAAATAACAAGTATGCGTCTTTGGGAGTAGGGAAGGGGAAGAGTAAGGCAGCTGCCTGAGGCACTAAGCAGCTTAAGACACAAATTTACCTGTAGTCAAATATATTTGATTGTAGTTATCATGCTTAACGTGTCTCGTCATTAAGCTACCGTTCACATTTTTTTTTAAGTACATACGTAAGTATATAAGTATGTACGTATGCACTGAAAATGGAATCTTGGAACATATTTAAATGAACTAGATAATTAATTAAATAGGTTTTGACTAATTTGAATTCTTCTTCTATAATACAAAATCCTCCAATAACAGCTGCACCACGTACAAGTGTACGTACACCAATGAATATGTAAAGAAAATGTATTCAATTCAATAAGGTTAGGTTAGGAAGGGTAACATGCGGTCGGCTCATTTTGAATCCCTTAATACTTGGAAGAAGTATCCTTCTTAATAACTAAGCCAGCTCGGCTTCTTGACAAAGTTTAGCAGATCCAATAGTTCGGTTTCTGCTATTTAACAAACTCAACAGGACAGGAACCTTCATCTCAGAAGCCGTGCAGTGATATGGAGAGTATTCTATCTGAATAGAATACAAGTAGATCTATCTTCTTTTTGTTTAGTCTTCATCTTCACAGCTTGTAGAGACATCACTGTTTCAGACTTTCGATTTTATGGTCCTATGCCTCTGTTACCTCCGTGTCTTTGGTAGAAGAACCAAGTTGAGGACGCCTTATCATCTTTTGTTGTGACCAAAGTAAGTAAAAAAAATTGTGCACACTTTGAATGAAAATCCTACATGGACCCAAAAAAAGGGTAGCAAAACATGTGGATGTCGGTGTTGCAACGGTGAAAAGGGTTGTCAAAAAGTTTAAGGAACACCTCTCTGTTGAGAGGGCTTCAGGTTCTGGGAGAAAGCCTGGTCCTGCCAACGAAAATGTTGCCAATGCATTGAAGGCGCATTTAAAAAAAAAACCCGAATGCATCCGTCCGTGTTACAGTATCAAAAAGTTTTGTCCAAAAAACTAAAAATATTCCTCAACTCAAATCATATATGTAGAGTGCAGAAAGTTCCGGATAGAAGCGATGACAAGGAAAATTAGGCCAAAAAGCGAGCTAGAAAGTTGTATGAGCAGTTCCTTACAAAATTTTAGTGCTGCGTCAAGGACGATGAAACATACGTTAAAGGCGACTGCCAGCAATTGCCCGGGCAGCAGTTTAACGTTGCCGCAGCTAAAGGAGCTGTTTTTAAAAAATTTAAAACACAAACAATTTCCAAATTCCCAAAAAAGTTCTTTGTATGGCAGGCAATTTGTACCTGTGAAAGAAGAAGCGAAATTTTGGTTACAACAGGCTCAATCAACCAAGAAATTTACATCAAGGAATGCTTGAAGAAACGTCTTTTACCATTTGTAAGAAGTCATAATGTTTCTACTTTTTTTGGCCAGATTTAGCCACATCCCACTTTTACAGAGCAGCCTTGAACTGGTATAATGACAATCATGTCAATATTGTACCCAAAGAATGCAACCCACCAAATTGTCCAGAATTACGTCCCATTGAAAGGTATTGGGCAATAGTAAAACGGAACCTTAAAAAACAAAAAAAATTTGGTCAAAAATGAAAATCAGTTCAAAAGAAAGTGGAAGGAGTTCGCTGAAAAGATCGCAGAATCAACTGTGCAAGACATGATGGAAGGAGTAAAGGGAAAGGTTCGGGCCTTTTATAGAAAATAACCAGTTTGCTTTTTTTTGCATTGTATCCTATTACTAACACTTAGAGGCATCTTCATACCAAAATTTTTCGATTCTTTTGTTTATTATCTTATTTTTGTATTATCTTCCAGTCAGGGACCGGAAATAACAGTTATTTGTGAAAACCATATTTGAAAAAATTACTATGAAGGAAATGTCATACAAGTAAATGAAATATACCAATACATTTCTTTTCGCACCGAGAATCAAACTTGGCAACAAATTTTTTTTTGTAATTTTTATGGGAAAATTAAAAAATAAGAATTATTTTTTATTTATATTTAAAAAATCTTATAATAACAATTATTTTTGATTTATTTCATATTAGTCTACAAATAACAGTTTTTTTCGATTTTTATTTTAGTTGTCTTATGATAACAATTACACTGTGCAAGTCCAAAATTTAGACATGGGGGGGACCTACTAGGTGAGTTTCCTATAGGTATACTGAGTTGAGATCCACCAGCCGTTTGGCTGGATTGGCTCTAGTTTAAGAGAAATCCGTCTTTGAAGTTTGTCGAGTTCGTCGCTTAAGTCTTCGAACGTTTAAATGCTAATAGGTCCTAAATCGTTCCGAATGCCGCTTTACTGTCTTCGGCAAGTTTGTAGATATTTTAACGACCAACAAATTTGCTTAAGACACCAATCCAAAAAAATACATTTAAACTGTGTAATTGCGATATGTGCATTTTTGAGCACAGCGCAACGTGGCGTATTTATTGGCGTATTTATTATTTAATTATAATTAACACTCATATAATTGACACTCATACGCCACGTTGCGCTGTGCTCAAAAATGCACATATCGCAATTACACAGTTTAAATGTATTTTTTTTGGATTGGTGTCTTAAGCAAATTTGTTGGTCGTTAAAATATCTACAAACTTGCCGAAGACAGTAAAGCGGTTTTCGGAACGATTTAGGACCTATTAGCATTTAAACGTTCGAAGACTTTAGCGACGAACTCGACAAACTTCAAAGACGGATTTCTCTTAAACTAGAGCCAATCCAGCCAAACGGCTGGTAGATCTCAACTCAGTATACCTATAGAAAACTCACCCAGTAGGTCCCCCCCATGTCTAAATTTTTGAGGACAAATTTCACGCACAGTGTTATTGGTGACTTTTATTTAAAAAAGTCATGAATAAAAATCAGTCAGTGACTTTTATTTAAGTCATCAATAAAAATCAGTCAGTGACATTTATTTATAAAAGTAATCAATAAAAATCAGTCAGTGATTTTTATTTATAATAGTAATCAATAAAAATCAGTCAGCGACTTTTAAATATAAAAGTCATCAATAAAAATCATTCAGTGACTTTTATTTATAAAAGTCATCAAAAAATCATTTAGTGACTTTTATTTTTTATGTCGCAATAAAAAAGGCATTTTCATTAATCACAGTACTGGATTCATTAAATAAAATAAAAGTCATTGAATGATTTTTTTGATAACTTTTATAAATAAAAGTCACTGAAATGCATATATATTCTTGATCGACTCAACAAGACCTGACTTGACAATTCTGTTTTCTGGATGAGTCATTACTTTTGCATGCATTAATGAAAATTACTTTTATATTGCGACTTAAAAAATAAAAGTCACTGAATGATTTTTATTGATGACTTAAAAAATAAAAGTCATTGAATGATTTGTTTTATGACTTTTATAAATAAAAGTCACTGAATGATTTTTATTGATGACTTTTATATTTAAAAGTCACTGAATGATTGTTATTAATGACTTAAAAAATAAAAGTCGCTGATTGATTTTTATTGATGACTTTTATAAATAAAAGTCACTGAATGATTTTTATTGATGACTTTTATAAATAAAAATTACTGAATGACTTTTATTGATGACTTAAAAAATAAACGTCATTGAATGATTTTTTTTATGACTTTTATAAATAAAAGTCACTGAATGATTTTTATTGATGACTTAAAAATAAAAGTCATTGAATGATTTTTTGATGACTTTTATAAAAAAAAGTCACTGAATGATTTTTATTGATGACTTAAGAAATAAAAGTCACTAACTGATTTTTATTCATGACTTTTTTAAATAAAAGTCACCAATAATTGTTATCATAGGACAATTAAAATAAAAATTGAAAAAACTGTTATTTGTAGACTTATAAGAAAAAAATCAAAAATTATTATTATCATAAGATTTGTAAAATATAAATTAAAAATAATTCTTATTTTTTAATTTTCCCATAAAAATTACAAAAAAAGTTTATTGCCAAGCTTGATTCTCGGTGCGAAAAGAAATGTATTGGTATATTTCAATATTTCAATAATTGACATTTGTTGAGTGATTAATTAAAAGTAAAAAAATAACTCTTAAAAACTGATTTTTATAATAAAACTTATAACTGTTACGGTCCCTGCTTCCAGTACAGTCGTAATCCATGACCTCAATGAGATTTTCATAAGTAAGGTTAGGTTAGATTTATATGAAGTGAGCCAATCAAGTGGCTGTCAAGGCACGATAGCTTCCCGCATAGGCCACAGGTTGGCCCATTGTAATATTACAACAAAGAGAGAAAATGTGTCCCTACTGTAAGCCATTTGAAAGTCCGTTTAAGCCAGATTAATTTTACCACAATTCGAGTTAGTTATGCAACCAATCATATTTCAAATTAGTTAGTTAGTTATTACATTTCAAATTAAAATCTACTTTCGGCTGCAATTTAAATAATTGGTCGACTGCATTATAAAAGAATTCGTTTAACGAATTTCTTCTCCGCTACACCAAAGCTGCCTAAAATTGTTAATTAAACTTGGCCCAATTATAGTATTAATTGCAGTAAACGATTTCTCGCACATATATTAACAAATCGAGCGTTGGCCTCTTGAGTGGCCACCACCTTGAACTCTAAACACACTGCAACTTGCCAGCAGACACTCAAAAGTTAAGGCCAAAGGACAGCGCAATCAATAAGGAACTCCGGGTGGCTCGAATTGCGCCAATCATAAGTTTTTAAAACGACTTCAGTGCTGGTCAAAGGTCGCCAATAAGACGTCAATTCGTAAATTGCCACTTACAAATTCAGGCGCTGCCAAGAATGCTGATTGCGTTGACTTCGAACCAACGGAATACAGTGATTATGCGATTAAGTGCGCCAGAGCTTTAAAGCCAAGTTAACAGCGCCCAGCTTAAAGGTGCTAAAGTGTTTGGCGCGCACTAACTACGAACGCAGCGGGCCATGCCTTCAATTTAATGAATGCAAAGCAACGCAAAAAACCACACACAAAATCAACAACAACGACAACAACTGACAGTTGAACAACTGAACAGCTGAACGAAGCATGGAAAAGTGTCGACGATTGCGCGAACGCGAACGCTACTAGGCCACTAGTGTTGTTGTGTTTTTGCTATTAATGGAAATCAATCAAAACAAAAACCGAGCCGCTCATCCGTGCGGCAGGTGAGGTTCTTCGGCAGCGGCGGCTACGCAATGTGGAGTGCAGCAAGTGCGGCCGCAGCCACAGCTCTCGCTCGACGTTAGAATGGCGGCCGCGTGGAATGTGCGGCGTGACCTTGGGGGGCGACTACAGTCGATCGACGCACAGTGCAGCCAAAAACACGAGGCGTGCTAATGCGAAATTGATTGTTGTTTTTCGCCTAATATTTTAACTTATTAATAAATTAGCAATTTGTGCGGCACGTTACGCTACTTGGGCCGCTGCCGACTGCGGCGCGGTGTGGCGTGGCATGGCGTGGCTCGCTATTGGCTTCTTGTTTGCGCTATTATTGCACAAAATTAAACAAAATCATTCATTTCGACACTTCATTGTTTGCGGACATGGTGGCGCCCCGGCCCCAGCCCCTGGCCGTTGCTACAGAACACTTTTAATTACTCGCAAAGTGAACGCTTTCCGCACGCGGCACGCAAATGTGAACGTAAACTTTGATTCCGATGTGTATCGCGAATCCGCTTCCCGAAATCGATTTGTGAAATCAGTGCAATCACTCAAAGGTATAAATAGCGATTAACGCCGATCAAACGGTATCAGTTCAACAGCGTCCACAGCCCAACACACCACACCAACCACCAACCAACCGCTCCACCAAATCGGCCGCAGCCCAGTGAAACAAAACAAAATCGAAAAAATGCAATTAATCAGCCGTAGCGTCTTTGCCGTTGCACTGTTCGGTTTGGTGTCGGCAGGATATCATCACGGCGTCGGCACCAGCTACAGCATCCTAACGAAGCACGACGCGGCGCCAGTGCAGCACTACCAGCACGGCAACTATCTGGATTACGGCGGCGACGACGGCGGCTACCAGCACGGCGGCCACTACGAACACAAGCACGAACCTTTCGCCTACCCCAAGTACCAGTTCGACTACGGCGTCAAAGATCTGCACACCGGCGACCACAAGAGCCAATGGGAGCATCGCGATGGTGACCATGTCAAGGGTAAGTCAACGACGCCAGCGAGCCCGAAACTCAGTCGGAACTCAACACCACACGTCACTCTTCCACAGGTGGCTACACGCTGAAGGAGGCGGACGGCACGACACGCGTTGTCGAGTACACAGCCGATGACCACAACGGTTTCAACGCCGTGGTCAAGAAGATCGGACACGCCCATCACCCGGAGGTGTACCAGCACAAGGGTGCCTACGGCGGCTATGGCGACAACGGCTACGGCTACAACAACGACCACGGCCACGCCAGCAGCTACGTCGAGGTCAAGCAGCACCACTAAGTCGCTAAACAACCCATCAACGAAGCCGACAACCGCACAACACACAACGATCCGCCCAGTGGGTGTGCGCGAACGTTAGAAGTGAAATCCGCCTTGACCAGATGCTGAACTGAAACGACGACCGATTGAAATGTGTGACCAATGAAGAAACTTGTACATTTTATTTAAGCGATAGTGAGCGATGTACCTTTGCTTGAGTGTGATTATCTAGTAAAATAGTTACTAGTTAGTTTAGTTAATAAACATTTGCAATTTGAAACCACTTAAAGAGTTTAAATTGTTGTAACAAGGGTGAGCATTTTCATGCAAATGAATTTTGTTAACAAAATGGATAAAATATCTATACGGAAAGCACTAACTAAAGTTCGCTTAGCTGGCAATGCGGAATAAATTTTTACAACACTCAAAGTAGTCAAAATGGAAATAAGAAAACGCAAACTTAATGACAAAGAATTGGAGCAAGTTCCACCGCCATTGCAGTAAGAAATTCGGTTTGCCCTTCTCTGCGGCAGCCGCCGTGGCTCAGTTGGTTAGTGCGTTGGACCGCGAGTCGAAGGCAGCGACCCAGGTTCAAATACTGCCTGTAATAACACCTAAAAAAAAATAACGGGAAAACTCGTTTTCTCTTTCGGTGGCTGTCCTCTCAGCTGGAAATGGCAAACCTCTGAGAGTAAAAATTGCTTATGAAAGAGCTCCCAACCTGCCGTTCGGAACCGGCATAAAACTGAAGGTCCCTTCCACCCGCGTACAAATTCACACGCACAACACGGGTGGTTGCGGATAGCTAGGCCTTAGTCTCGTGTAAGCGGGCTGTAGTGCCAGTCAATTATTATTAATTATTATTATTCTTCTCTGCGGACTTCGGCGTAACGTTAACCCTGTGAAAATAATGTATGGGTACCAAATAGCATATGGGCCTATTATGAGCTATCGGACCGTCCCGAAGTGGAAGACAAATCTTGCGAACATCACCCAAACTCTCCGACTGATGACATAAGCGTCGTTTTGGTAAAGTCCAACATTGATGAAGATCCAAGAAAAAATGAGAACTTTTTTTTCATACTTTCTTCACAAATATTGACAATGGAGAGTCCAGTACCTTTAATAAATGATAACAGGTGATAAAACTTGGTTTTAATACAAATACCCCAGACCCAAACAAAGCAACAGTAGTTGGTATGGACCCCAGCAGGGGCTAATCCCAGTATTGCCAGATCAGGAGATTTCCTCCTAGATTTAGGAGATTCTTGGGCTTTTAGAACGAAGAATTGTTTAGAAGAAAGTTTTGGAGATTTTGATGATGATACATTTGACATCATTAGTGGCACTGAAGCCTTGAATATTGAAAGCTAAAATAACTAATTTAATTTAATTACATTTTAGGCTTCAAAGTGTATAATTTATGCATTGAAGGTTACAAAAGCGAATTTCATACCGATCAAATTCTTTATATGTTTTGTTTGGAATAAATTAAAAACAAACTAAATATATTTTTATTCTTTTATGAAAAGTTCCTTAATTTATAATGACAAAAATTATTTTTAACAAATTTTGTTTAGATTTTTAAAATATTTTGGAGGAAATTTCTGTTTTTTTTAATTTAGGAGAAAGTCATTTCAGGCATCTGGCAACACTGGCTAATCCACGTTAAAGTCAGGCAACAGAAGTCAGCAACAAAAGTAATGATGTCAATTTAGTTCATCAAAGTAAAATTGTAACTGCTTTGTCTCTGAAAACTCTGAAAACAATACTCAATAATAAGTAAATTAGTGGAAATTGTATTGAAAAAATTAAGATTACGGTTATGAAATTAAAATTGTTTTTGTAAATGTTTGTAAGCGAACTAACAAAGCTCTCACAACAATGGCGCATAGCCATAGTCGAAATAAAGTACACTTTAAGATCAATAGAGTATACTTTTAAATAAAGTAGGCTCTAAGGCAATCGTAGTCGAGTTAGAGCATACTTTAACGCTTAAAGTATACTATAACTTTAAAACAAGCAAAAGCTGTTGCTAAACCAGTTAGCAATGAGTCAAAATGAGCAGAAATGTCACTATTTCAAAATACTCTAAATTCAAAACACCAAATAAATCGAAGTAAAATGTTTCATTTCGAGGAAATTGAAAGAGATTTCAATATTATGAACGACGACGTTGTGCTGAGACGGCGAAAAGTATATAAAAGCCGGACCGATCCCTTCGAGTTCGATGACGAGGACTTCTATAGTCGTTACCGGCTCGATAAAGTTGCTGCTCAGTTTGTAATTGAAGTTTTGAACATTCAAGAACCAAGCAGCAATAGAATACAATTGTTTTCTTTACCCCGTAAAGTAGGCAATAATTTTCAAATCAATCAGCTGTTTGTTTTGTTTATGTCAGAGATGGGCAGATTAATCCTCGAAAAATTGTGCAGTCGATTTTTTTAGGCTGCCGTCTGCTTTTCACAAGTAGTCGACCGTAGTGGTCCATTTTTAACTGCTAATTAGTGTTCAGGAAAACAAATATTGCAAAATAATTGATTACAACATAAATCGGTATGGGCATAATTCCGAAAATAAATTCTCATTTGTAACTCCGAATCGCTAGTTTTTGTAGAGTTGCCGTTGCTTTCGTTTGCTGTTTCAAAGAGTCGCTGCTACGTAGAAGCATGTTCTAAACTGACTATGGTAACTAAAAAATTAAAGTCGACTTTATCTTTTTAGTCTTTTGCTAACTAAAGCCGGCTTTTATGCGGGACTATGATTATGCGCCAATAACTACAATGCAGTTGTAACTCTCTCCCCCTTAGAACATTTCAAGCCTAATTCTAAGCTGGTGACAATTTATGAGAATTACAGTCCACGATCGCTAGTTTTCACTGTCGCCATCACAACAATTATGAATACCAGTGCACTAGGGTAAGGCTGCAAATAATTATTACCTTATAATCACAAATGAAATCAGGTTCCCTAAATTAAGAAAAGCAAGTACCAGAAAAATCATCATCTACAAAAACATTCAAACTTGTTGGTTTGCTTTTAAATGAGAGTGAATTCGAAAACGTAATGCAATGCAATCGATAACTGCATGTAACTGTAACTGCAACTGACATTAGTTTTTATTATGCCAACTGACAGCTGCCGCACGGACAAGCCGATGCGAGTGTCCACAAACGGGTAATAGGCATTCAATTGACAACTTTTATAGTTTCGACTCTCCCCTCCCGGCGAGCAGCTAAACACGATATCGGCGCATTTCTTCAGGCCGCCGAATTGTGGCCGCTTGTGGGAAGCGACAATAGATGAAGAGCAAAATAAAAACCTAACTGTTGAGGCCAGCAACAAAACATCCAATGTGACAACACTGAAGCCAGCACGAGCGCTCAACGCCGAAAGCGCAGTGGACACTGCGATGCGCATCGGCGACATGCGCCGGCAACACGTTTCTGCTGCAGTTCGCAGGCGGTTGCGGTGGACTTTTTCAACTGTATTGAGTGCTTTCTTTTCTTTTTGTTTTTTCTACAAGGCTTAGCCACCCGAAATATCAAATCTCGAATTCGTTTAACCAATAATAACTGGGAATCGTTCATTAACTAACCGAAACGGGATCGTCCACATGCAACGCTGTGGGGATTCCCAAATGCGAAATGCTCGTAACAAATCAATGTTGAAAACTTTGCAACGCCAATCGTTCGGCGCACTGCAGCCAATCGCAACAATACAGCGAATGCAAGCGACCACAAACAAAACATCGCATCGAATGAGCAAATGCACATCGCGCCGACACACCGGAATATCCGGAAAATCCAGTGGAAATCTGTAGCAAAACAAACGAGAAAACGCCAAGACGATCGCACCGCGAAGACGTCGTGGTCGGTGGTATAAATATGGATGGCACTGGCACAAAGCGAACTTAATTACGTATCTGTCCTTGACATTGACGCTTCTTCGACCGATCGCTGCGAAGCTGTGGCGTCGTCTTTGTTGTGCAGCATTGTGGCAGCGTTTTTGTTGGTGCAGTGAAATTTGCAGTGAAATATAATTGGTTTGGTGATTTGTGATTTAAACCCAATTTTATAGAGTTGGACAGAGGTGTATCGCCAGCACCAGCATGAGAATCATCGTAAGTTTTCCTCCATTGTGGACGATGTTTGAAGAAAACGAAAGTGTGTTTGTGTGTGGTGTGTGCAAAGACAGCAACAAACTTTCACCAACTAAAGTGAAAGTTTTCTAAAAATAATAACACAAACGTTTAATGGTTGGACAAAGCAGTATTTTAACGCATGCGTTGTGCTGACATTTGTGACATTTTTACGCCTCGAATTAAAAAATACCAAATAAAACTCTCGCCAGAGATCTAACAATTCTTAACTTTCTAATTAATCGAAGTTCTAAATGGCAAGAAAGGCTTATGAGGCAAACATTTTGGAAAACGCCACATAAAACATCTTTGCCAGAGATCCCACAGTACTTAACCAAAAAACGCTTTTAGGATCAAAATTATGGAATTATAGATGCTACAATATTCGAAGCTCTAATTGATTAACTTTCAAGGCAGCATGTAGGAAAGTTACTATATACAATTAAGGCTAAGATCCCCCGTGAATCATTTCTTTAACAACGGGCATACTTTTCTAACGTGGAATGATTTGAAACAAGAAACTCAAATTGATTTTTTTATTTGCATGAATGTCGGTGTGCAATGAACTCAAACCAAATTTTTAAAAATTGTCTCAAAACTTGGAGAAAGTCTAGACTGTGGATCAATGAAATCCAGCTTTTACTGAACTTCATGGCAACTCAACTTCATGGTTTTCGAGATAAAATAAAAAGATTTTTAAACAAAAGAACTTACCAATCTTCAGTAAAAAGCGTATTGAATATGTGAGTGAAACTTTACATCAATCGCATGAATAGATTACTTGTTATTGTGCCCGACAACTTCTAAAAGTACCATTCGAGAATACACCGATTAGATACACAATTTTCAGCACTTAAGGTTCTTCTTTTGTAACGAAGGATATGTATCTTTTTTTTTACTACTTTTATAAATATTTGTTATAGGAAAACTACAAGATTTTTCAATTATGTTTTAAAATTAGAGAACTTGACAAAATAATTCTTATTCACGGAAATATGAATCCGGGCGCAACGTCAGCCCATTGAAAAAACGTGTCACGAAGTGCAATAAATTGACCAAAATTGTTTATGATGAGCATAAATGTGTCTATGACTGATATCAGGAAAATAAAAAAACGCTACTATTTATTTGTAAACCGATGTACGATTGTTGACCACTACTTATTTATCTACCTTCATAAGCCAAGAAATTTGAAAAATATTTTTATCGATATATTTTATTTATATTTTTTCTAGTACGTGGCCCTATACGATTTTTCAATGCTGCTTGGCTTATAATTCTGAAGATATTCCGTATTAAAAATTTACGTTGTGTAGAAGGTGCGACGCCCACCTGTCGGGTCGGGTGCCACGCCCACCACTATGTGGTTTACCGAGATTTAGTCAAGACGAACATTTCGTGGGTATACTGGCCCAGGCACACTTAAAAAAAAATAACTGCTTATTTTTTTAACACGTTGAAGACCGCATGCCCACCGGTGGGTCACTCCGCAACATTACATGTTGCTACATGTTGGGACCGGGTGATCACCCGTGGGCACTTTAATTGAAATAAATCTAGGGGTTAAATAATGTATACCTCAAATTATTGTACACTAAAAACATATTTAAAAAATAATATACGTAATTGACAATAAAAAAAATGCAGGTCCCTATGTGAGAAATACGATTTTTCAATGCGGTCTTCAACGTGTTAAATCCTTTCATCAATAGCTATCCAATGATATAAGTATTAATATATCGTTCAGAAAGAAATACCTCCACCAATTCATATTTTCTGTGGCTATAGGGAACTGTATACCCAATGCACAGAATGAAGGTTAAAGGAGAAAAGTACATTTATTAGGTCGTACCTCCACATAAGCCTTCATTCATCGAACGAGTCAAATTGACTAAAGCCAAGGATTTATAAAACTTACAACATATATGTATTATACGAGCCCATATTATTTTTTAATTTAAAAAACAAAAACAAGAAATAAACAACTAACTATACTTTGACCTAAACAATTCAGATAATTGATTATTTAAATAGAACCCACTGACAGCCAACAACGCATACTAATACATACATATGTATGAATATAAAAAGCACACACACAAACTCATAAATATCCGTAGGATTTGTTACCAATCGAAGTGATTTAATATCTCTCCACTTGCGTATAATCCAATCCAATTTGCGCATATCTTTTGTCCACTTTCCGTTCGAAAATGTTGCGAATAAGTGGGCGGACAGCGGCCACTCGCACTGCAGCGTTTTTTACGGATATTTCAAAAATACAACTTTGCACATTCCGCAGAATTTCATCATGTCATATACA
Source organism: Melieria picta (assembly GCA_964056695.1). Lineage (NCBI taxonomy): Eukaryota > Metazoa > Arthropoda > Insecta > Diptera > Ulidiidae > Melieria > Melieria picta. Next base: position 17,589,983 of record OZ057399.1, read on the forward strand.
CTTAATCGAATACAATTCGTACGCAATAATAATTTGATGGCGCAGCCATTAAGTCATTTCTGATTGATCAAAGTGCGAGTCCAAATGACTGCAGCAGCGCCACGCACTCACTCCTCCTCCCCCAGCCTTCTCAGCCGGCAGTCGTTCTAGCCAGCGCCGCTACCAATTGGCATAATTCATATCGGGCCGAACGGTCTCGCTGGCTAATGGTGAGACGCGATATTTTCGCCTGACAGCTGCAGTGCAAACTGCCAGCTGGGTGACTCGACCAGTGGCGAATTTCTGGGTGACGGCGCGCTGCCGGCCGAGTTGTCGCAGTCGGTCCGATACGATTTATTTAATTTGTGCGCACCGTTAAAAATGCCTAAATTCGGACGTGGCCTGCAAAAAGCCATTTGCAATTGCGCGCTTGCCGGCCAGCAATCGGGCCAAAAACAAAAACGCCAAACACCGAACACCGAACAACCAACAAACATTGCAATTTGACGATTGTGCAAAAAGGCGAAACGAACAAATTAATTACCTACCCTGCGTAATAAGTTCGCACAATATATGCGCGTGCGCGCATGCGTACCGTGTATGTGTGTGTGTATATGTGTGTGTGTGTGTGTGTGTGTGAGTGCGCGTTGTTGCAATTTGTAAGGCAGGCATTTAATTTATGAACATGTTTGCTGTATCCGAAAGCAGTGGCACGAATCACATTACCGGCTTATCGGTTATTTATTAATGTAGCGTTTGTGAAATTTCGCGAATCGATAACTTCGCGCCGAATCTGCAAGCCGAACCGCAATTAAACCACATCTAAATTGTATTCACTTTGATTTGTAGGTGCACAACATTTGGATCAGCTGGCTGCTCTTAGTCGCGATAACGCTGCTGGCATCGTCCTGGCTGCCCAAAGCCGCTGCTGCCGCTGCCAGTATTGTGGTCAGCGATGATGAAGGCGATGGCGATGGAGATGGCGACGGCGAAGGCGAGAGCAATCACCAAATGATGGAATATGCGCCACAGTATGTAAGTAATTATTGCTTAAGCCTGATTATTATGCCAACATTTTTGATCTGATTTCAAAGTCATACGTAAGCTTTAGAAAAGTTGGGTGATTATCACAAACCCTTTGACAATTTTCCTTAATTTTAGTTTTGTCACACAGTCACATACAGCTCACAGTTCTTCACAATACATCAATTCAATTCTTCAAGCTCACAATATTTCATTTCAATTTCGTGAGCTTGAAGGCTTCAAGAATTTTTTTCTAGTATCCAACCTGTTCCCATATTTTGTATCATACGATGCCGATGCTGGTAGTGTGCTTGCTTTGCACACCAGAGGCTCTGGGTTCGATTCCTAGTTTAGGCTTTAACACTCGTCTAATTCATTCGCTGTCCACAAGAAGTAATGTGAATTATAAAAAACGCACAAGTGCAAGGCAAGGCGACTTCCAAGGGTGAAAGAAGAACTGTCAACCGCCGTTTAGAGTTGGCGTTAAACTGTAGGTTCCGCTCCCCTCCCCTGCAACATTGTTTTTTTCACCACGCATTTCAAACAGATGGAATTGTGGTACCACAATGTGCCATTTGAAGGCCAAGTGTGTCTCATACAGAGGCAGTCAACCTAACCTAACCTAAAAGCACCAGAAATACTCGGTTCTCAAAAGAATCAGATGTAAAACTGATTCGTTACAGTATTCTGAGCGCTCAGAATTCAGTTTTGTGACATTAGTACATTTAAAAAGTCTTTTAGAAAAACTAAACCCTACACATTAGCTTCGATTGTCCTTTTTTGTTAATTAAAATTAATTTATAATACTTTTTAACTTAAATGTTCAAATATTCAGTTATAATTCAGCCTTAATATTTTTAAAAGCATTTTAAATAAAATATATCGAAAATATTGCAACATTGTTCGAATGAAATGTTTCAAAATTTTATTGTGAAGGAAAATTTTAACTTTATGTCAAAATTCAAGAAAACACCACTCACATTTAAAAACAATTTATATCGAAAATATTGCAACATTTGAATTAAATGTTTTAAAATCTCATTGTGAAAGAAAATTTTACTTTATATGAAAATTCTAGAAAACGCCACTGAAGTTAAAAAAAATATTTATAACATTATTACTTATGTTATATGTCTAAATTAGTGATCTCAAGAATTAGCTTCATCGACCTTGTTTTTTATTCCTTAATCAAATAAAAACAATTCTCAAGATTTTCTCTCAGCTCTCGACCAGCTCGACCCGTTTTTCAACTACTATCACATATCAAAATCCAATCTCAATATCTCTCTTATACATTTGTGGTGTTCTTGTTGTTGTTATTATTGTTGTTATTGTTGCTGGTAAACGCCTGTCAGCGTTTGCAAATGTTTTCCATGCTGTCATACAACTCTTTATTACTTGTCACTCGGGGCAGTCATCGAAGGAAACGCCTTACCGCCATTACTCATGCACAAATTGCAACAAAAACAACAACACACCAAATCGAACAATCCACGTCTGTCGTATCCCACGATCTGTCGCCAGTTTGATCCTATTATGTCTGTTAACAACGTGACATGCAAGACGTTATTGTCACTCCATTATGACAGAAAAAACACCTAAAATTTGCACAAACCGCCTTGTTGGCATTTAAATATTTATAGCCTTTGGCGAAAAGATATTAAAAAAACATGGAGATATAAAAAGTTAACGGTGCACCAGAGTCGTTTTTTATCTTTACTATTTATGGATTTTAGTTTTCTGTTGCTTTTTTTCGAATAGAAATAAATTGGTTGCAGCTAAAATGTCTGATTTTTATTGGTGTAATATATTTTAATATAGCTTCATGAATTCAATCAGTTCACTGATTAATGTATCACACAATGGATAATGAATAGGAAAAACTGAATGTAAAACCTGATTGTGACAGGATGTGCCAAGCATGTTCCGAACCACACAAAATATTCGTCTAGTGGAAGGATAAAACTAGTTGCCGACTTCATAACATTAGAAAGATTTAAAGGTAATCATATGACATTGTAATGCCTAGTACATGTTTCTAATATAGGTTAGGTTAGACAAGATTTTAATGGCAGCTTTTTACTGAAAGATTTCACTTCAGCACAAAGGGTTGGCTCGTTGTGATTCGACGTCCGAATGGTACGATTCCACTTTTTACGGCGCTAGGGACCACAATGATTCCACTAAGAACTTTGCTATCTCTCTGATATCTAGATTTAAAATTACAGTTAAGCTGGTCTAGATCGAGGAGCTTAAAAAAGTTTATCTCTTCCTGTTCAAAGATTGTTAGAAGACTATTAGAAGAGGAGTACTGTTTTCTTTCTTAGACCTTTGATTCTGAATGTATCTCTCCATTTTCCAGTGTTTCGTGAGCATAGCAGCCAGCAATGGCGCTTTGGCCTGGTTTCAGTAACTGTTGTCCAATATAATAATAAAACCTTATATTGAGGATATATTTTGTCTGGGTGATAATACCTTGTACCCTCCACATTTTTCCAGTAGTAAGACGCGTTCTTTTACCTTCCAGAATGCGTGACAAATAGTTTCAAAACTATTCTGGAATTTAATTAACTGACTACATCAACCCGCTACTGGGTTACAACCTCCGTAAAACCTCTCTCCAGACGTCTTTACTTTGCGTGCGTATTTTCCAGTGAGTCACACCAAAACAAGTTTAGGCTTCCTCAACTTGATTCTTTCAACGAGATTTTCCATGAGATTTTCTATATCTTTCCCTCCACTAACATCTAATGAATCGTTAGTTTGTGTATTACTTGGGTTTCTTTTTAAAGTGGAGATGCGCGTCTGCCAGGTTTAAAAGCGTTTACAAGGTAAACACAAGTAGAAATAGAAAAACCCTAAGGTAGATGTCACTCTCTGTTGGGTTCCGGGCCACTCAGGAGTGGCAGGGAACGAAGCAGCGGACGAGATGGCATGAAAAGGGGTCGCCTTGTCCGCCATCGAAGTGGATACCTCTGTGTTTCCTCCGATATCTACCCTGTACAATATATTGACAGGTTGACCAAAAAGGAAATTGAGTCGTCATGGCGAACCAGGACCGACTGCGGCACCTGCCGGACACTGTGGCCCTCCCTCTCCTTGACGAAAACACGATTCGTACTGTCCCTGAGTCGTACCTCCATTCAACAGCTCGTTGGAGTCATCACCGGACACTGCACTATTGGCTCTATGCTTACCAAATGGCGCCTCTCGTCCAGTGATGTCTGCCGTAGCTGTGGAGATGAAGAAGAAGTAGAAACGATACAACACTTCCTGTGCCACTGCCCGGCTCTGCAGAAACGCCGACTCCGCACCTTGGGGTCAAGATTCCTGACAGACCTGGCTTGCGCGGCGAAAGTCGAAATCTCGAATCTTCTCTCCTTCATTAAGAGGTCGAACTGGTTTCCCCTTGACTGAGACTATTGGTTAGCTCCAGAACACCATAAGAAGGGATTCGCATTGGGCCATTTTGGCCTTCGAGTGGAAGTGCGGTCGTGCGCACACACCCTTCCCTACCTAACCTAATCATTTAGGAAGTTATAAAGTTTAGTTGCTTAATCGGATTCCCTGTCTATATTTTACTATCTCTTAGTCAGTATCTACGTTCTTACAAATTAATAAGCGATTTCTAGCAAAGATGTAGAGCCAGCTCGTGTTCCACGAACACTAACGAGTTCAAGAGACTATACATCACACAGATTAAGTTAGATTGAAAAGGATCGGTGGCCATTACAGCTCATTGTATCTTCATGAAAAGTAATAACTCAGAAGGAATAACTTCAGGCGCTTGATGAAGCTGTGTATTTAGATCCAGTACACTGTAGGCTCTACTCATCGTAAGCCCGACTCGATTAGAATAGTAAACCACCGGTACAGTGTCTCGTTCTTGATTGAACTGGTATTTAGTTTCAAAAGGTAGTTCATCCATTAAACTTTCTCTTCATATCCGCAGCTCTCACAGTTATTATATTAGAATACCACTCCTAAAATCCTACACTATACACACGTATTAGTAGTTCCAGTAAATATTCGAATAATGACTAGAACCACAACTTAAATGTTATATTTTTAAACAAATTCGATATCTTTGAATGTGTCACTTTTTCGAGGACACTTCGAAGCGGCCGCGGCCAGCGCCTGTCAAGCCGGACATGTTCATAAATAAATGCCGTTATGTTCATATATTAGAAAAGGCATTTAACCTAATTGCCTTAAATAACGCATTTTATCGCAATTCGGAGTTCGGGCAGAGTTCAGCGCACGCATTTTGTGCTGGCCATGATTTATGCACTCCGACGCACCCACTTTGCTGCTCCACTTCTGACACACTGACACCGCAGCGACGGCGACAGCGCAGCGCATGCGCGCCCCGTTCTATGGCCGCACTGCAGCGCACAGTCGTACCGCTGCGATTTTGTGTCATTTCTGAATTTTGCAAATTAATCTTGCAGAAATTTATCAACATTAAACGCAGCCCGCACTTCACTTAGTAATTTTCATAGCGGTTTCGATTCGCTGCTGCGTTAAATGCATTTCGCGCCCCTCGTTACCGCCGCACCGGCTGCCAGCACCGCGCGGTTGGACAGGCGGGGGCCGTCGCGGCGCCGCTGCACGCATTGGATACGCACCAACATCGGATCGCGACTGACAAGTGACTTTTCTGATCTGCGGAATTTCAGAGTGTTTGCGCGAATCGCTGGCAGCTGGTAGCGCGAATCGTGGGCTGCGGCGCGGCCGCGGTTCGCTCCTATTTCGGCGCTAACATGCCGCTTAATTGAACAATCTTGTGAACATTCGACGCAAGCGTGTACATATTCAATTAATCGCAAATAGTTAATTGCGCTCTTATAAATGCACACATGTGATTTCCTTTTTGCTGCGCCGTACAGCAGCAGCACCGAAAATTGTCAAATCGCAACAAATCGCGGCCGATCGAGCCGAATCGCGTCCAACAACCGATTCAATTCCGTATTATGTGGGGCAACTTTGGCAATTCGTGCGCCCAAGTCAACATTTATGTTCGTCGTTTAGTCGCGGCGCTCGGCGGCCGTGCAGCGCGTGAGATATGCGCATGAAATGTTTGGCGACAGGAAATTGGGCAATTTCACCAATTAGCTGCACTTACCTGATTCGGCCGATTGCCATAGTCCTTGTGCGTGATTGCCCCAATCGAGCCGCGAATAAAATTATTCAAATGACACGATAAGCAATGTCCGGGACAATAATCGCTTTAATTGTGGCCGTTTGATTAAAACGTCCGCCAACTGAAAGCGCCTTGACCCGATTCTGCGGCACATTCGTTTGTTGCCGCCAATGTGACCAATGCATTGTGAGCGCGCTCACATAAATACAAACACACACACACACAAACATACATACACACACATTCATACATGCATGTCGCGCTTCGCAACTGGGTGTGGCGACTTGTCGCACTTGTGTCGTTCTGCGTCATTTGTTGCACGCACATTCTTTTGTTGGCAGCACTCTCATTGGTCTCTGTTCGATTTGCTTTGCAGGAGCACCCAGAGTACGCGTTCAGCTACGGCGTCAAAGATCTGCACACCGGCGATGTCAAGTCGCAGTGGGAGTCGCGCGACGGCGACTCGATTAAAGGCCACTACAGCATACTCGAGCCGGACGGCTCCATACGCACCGTTCACTACACGGCGGACGCGAAGCACGGCTTCAACGCCGTCGTCAAGACGGTGGGCGCCAACTCGCATCCCATTACCGAGTCGCCGCACGGCGAGAACGGTGCCAACGACGACACATCCCAGTCGAAGATCAATCACTACAGCAAAGATCAGGAGCACATCGTACTCAGCTCGGACATCAAGCCCATCAAAAAGCCCATCGAGGACCTGACGCACTCGCACCCGAAGATACCCAGTCTCATCGAGTTCAAGCCGCATGCGCGCATTAAGCAGGTGCCCATGGAACTGGAGCCGGGCATGCGCGAACGCCTCAAGGCCGCGCGCGACGAATACTACCAGAAGGTGACGGTTCCGCAGTCACAGCCCATTTCCGTGCCCTACGAAGAGCAGGACAACGACTGGAAGGCTCTGATCATGGACGACACCCCCGAATATCGGCCCATGTACAGCGGCACGCAGCACCAGCAGCACGTCGAGGACTTTTTCGCCAAACAGTCCGTTAGCAATTACAGCCCCAAGGCTCAGCTGAACAGTGGACTGCGCACCGACTTTATCGCTTCCAAGCCGCTGAGCCATCGCAGCCCCTCTTATCCCGATCCGAACATCAATAACGTGTACAGCAGCAACAGTAAGAAGGCCGTGCACACCACGCCCGGACTGAAACACTACGGTTCGCATCCCTACAAATATCAACCGAAACCGAAACCCTACTCGCCGCCAGCGCGCCCCGACTACGCGCACTATTTTCAGCGCAAAACAAAGAAGCTGCGCTTTTCAAAGCTGAACGACGAGCAGAGCGCTGCATCGGCGCGTCTGGTGCAGTCGATGGTGAAGCGCGACAAGAAGCATATGACACCCATGTACGCAAACCACTACAGCACGGACACGTACCGCGCTCAGCGCTTCCACACGCTGTAGAGCTGCGAAAGCACGAGTGCCAGCAATAGTGGTGTAAATTTCGTAATTTATTTGTACTGTTAAGTATTTGCTGTTAATAAAATTTACATTGGCGGCATTCACGATATGTGGCAACTGCCTGGCAGGAGAATAGAATAGCGCGGCTTAAATTAAGCGTAAATGAATACTTTAATAATGTGGCAACTCAGCTCTCGATGCAAGCTTCAAAATCAGCTAATTTTTCTAACGTTAGAAGTTCACACAAAATCTACTCAAACATTAAAAAAAGCAGCTAACAGAATTGAGTAAAATTACCACGAATTTGTTTTGTAATGTGTTTAGCATAGATTTGCTCTTATCTAATGCTCTTTTGCCAGCTTCAGTTGCTACAGATCGAGAACACCGCCATTGATATTCAAAAGCTCGGGTTTCACTCAATAAACTACGGTAACTTTGGTATGTATGGAAAGAAAATATGGCACTGTGAGAATACTGAAAATATCACTTGATGTTACTAAAATTAGAAAAAATTTATCACGCATGTGCTGTGAATGCGAAATTGAAATCGAACGGATGTTTTAGGGATGTGGATTTACTGGCAAACGTTTTCAAATTCGTAGAATGACCAAACCTAACAAAATCTAAACGAATTTGAACAAATCGCATTACGTTTTTTGTGTGAATTTCAACCGAAAACGATTCAAAATCAAAACTAATCCAGTTCTAGCTGTTTCTGTCTTTGGATTCCTGGTTATCTTGGTTCACAATTCATATGTTCGCATTTGTTAAAATTCTCTAACAAACAGGGTTACCATGTGCCTTGTTTAAAACGAAATATATATACAACGTACAGTTGTTGTTTTTAGTCCGAATTAAAGTCCAAATTCCTACATGAGTTAATTTATGTGCGTACCACTCGACTTACTGACACAGCTACGAATTCCCAGGACAAGTTTTGGAAAATTCAAAATAATTCAAAATAACATAAAAAATTCGTAAAATTTCGTAAGCATTTTGTACTCACTTCTGCTGGTTGGGCATTTATTGCTTATGAATCCGTATAAGGCAATTGCAAAAGAATTTTTTTTCTACTAATATTAGATGCTAAAAACCAACTATACTCAAATTTGTTTTTTGTTTTTGTTTGTTTTTATATTTTACTATTTTCCAAAAATCGTAAAAAATTTAAAAATTATACATTTTAAAAATTAAATTGATTTTAAGTTATATATTTTAAAAATTAAATTGATTTTAAGTACGAAAGTTTTTTTTTTTATAAAGCTATTAAGAACAAATTATAGGAAAATTCTGAATCTTTTTAAAATTGTTTATATTTGGTTACATGGTTCCTGCAAAATGGAAACCCCATTGCGGTCATTTTGACTGTTTTTCATTTTTAAATATCTGTATTTTCTCTAGTATTTCTATCAACTTTTGCTTTGGTGACTTCTATTTTTTTATCGTAAAAAAATTTATATTTTCTTTTAATTTATTTTTCCAAAATCCGATGTGTACTTTTCGACATATTAGCTGATATAATATGTAGTTTTTGTAGGTGTGGAAAATTTGCGGTCTTTCTAGTGTTAAGATGTGGTTTACTGCCTTTTTTTTGTGTTCCTACCAACACAAGTGATGCCGAACGTTCATGTCGCTCAAAAGCGGTCGTCATGTCAGAAATTCTCGATAAAATCCATGGAATGATATTGGAAGATCGAGATTGAAAGTGCATGAGGTGGCTGAAGGTGTAGGCATCTCAAGGAAACATAGATCCATTACACCAGAGACCAAGAAAGAATTAAAGCAGTGGACTTCTCCGAGTGAACTAAATGCATGATGACAATTTTTCCATTTTAAATAATAAAATATTAAGTAACACATTCGTAGACATTCATTCATTTCAGAAAACCTGTCATCTTTAACCTTAAGAAGGAACACCCAACGTTGAAGATTACGTCTTAACTCGCAGACAGTAAGTTCTTCCATTTTTCCTTAACGTAACACATTGTTTTGCCGAGTCTGATATATTTTACCAATTCCGAGATATTGCCTCTTGTGCAAAAACAGTTTAAAGAAAACCAATCGTTATGTAAATGATAAGAGACGGAAAAGAAAACGTGTTCCTACTGACAGGGCTGTGAATTACAGAAATTTTGTGAAGTGGTTCGACCATTTCACAGTCTTTTCTATTGAGTGCTGCAAGCAATACTCCTACTTGATTCTCGTTCCATTTATCGCTCATTGCATTTACTAATTTTATAATATAACGTAGTCGTAGTAATTTGAGCAATTGTCCAGCTATTTTTGGTCAAAGTGAAAATCTGTTCGAAAATATGCGACCAACTGACAACCACCTCCGCTCTGTGTCAGCCATACATTCATCCAGAGTTCAGCTGGCGGCATATCAAAGCCAACGGCAGTGCTTAAAAACCGAGGCCACGCACTCAATTCGTGATGCAATGTTACTGAAACAACAACCTTGACTCGACAACAATCGCGGCTCATTGCCAACCCGAAAAAATCACTATTTGTCGCGCGTTAAGTGTGGGAAAATGTGGCAAAACTGTCAGACTCGCATTTGTCAATGTGCCCGCAAGCGAATGATCTGACAGCTTGCTTCTTGCCACGCCAATGCATTCAATTAACTCCACTCTATGCAATTTCTATTCAGTTAGAATTAATGCAATTAATTGCATACATTTCTACGCTACAGAAACTTGTAAACAAAAATCAAATAGAAAAAGATACCAAAGCAATAACACATCATTTCCAGGCGCGTTGCAGTACAATCAAATAGGGGTGTCACATGTCACTCATTCTGTGATCAAAAACGATACACGCCCAAGTCGACCTAAGACGTAATTGAATTAAGTAGAGTCCGACCGATTAATCGGCATCGGCTAGTATCGGTCAATAAAATAGGCCGCATATCGGCATATTTTCCTTCTTTCACTTTTTGTTTTATTTTTTTCTACCAACGGGTTCTTATACCCCTTTTCAGTAATGTATTTTCAGATACTGTTTATCAGAAATGTTTCCTAGAAATGTTTTTTATAAAAACTAGGTATTCTTAAAAACACAGATATTCTCGAAATGTCTATGCATTTCGTCTATTAATATGGACATCAGGAGAAAGATCATTTAATTTTAAAATCTTATCCTTCTTTTTTAATTGCAAGCATTTTTTTAAATAGGCCTTTTATTTTTTCCAAATTTGTTTTCTGACTTTTTCCCATCGCACCTGGTCGCAATTTGAGAGTAAAAATTTTAATATAAAAATCTTATTTTTCCGCAATATTTATTAATAACTGTGTTTTCGTCAGTAATTTTGTTTCTTCCTCAGTGGAATAAATATGATATATTATTTTTTTTAATACATGCCAATGTATTAGAATTCTAAATTCGCTTGTAATTTAATTAGTATTTAATTATTTCTTTTCTCGTTTTTTTGTTATTTTGTGATGAATATTACAAACAATATGTAATAGTTCCTTTTGTTATTTTATAAAATATACTGTGTTTTTGATTGAATTCATTCGAGTTATATTTTATATTTAATGGGCATCGGCATCGGCGGGATTCTCGCCCTTTCGGCTGATTAATCGGCATCGGCCAAATCTCGTTCTTCCGGCCGATTAATCGGCATCGGCCAAAATATTTGGTATCGGTCGGACTCTAGAATTAAGGGTGTCAGCACATTCCTATAAAACGTGCTGCTGAAAATAATACTTATGGGCTTAAGCGATTGTTGCTTTTGACCATCGAATTAACAGCTCGTAAGTCGAGTATTCAAATTCGAACGCCTTTTCGAACATTCCACTTTTATATGAATCGAATCAAAGCGACACATCATTTTTCAAGTAATTTCTCATTGAACTCACCAACGTCAACTTGTCAATTTATTAGTCCATGTGAATGCCGCTCGTTACGCACCTGGCCACATTTCTGATTTGCATAATCTAATTAAGTCTTTATCATGGGGGCTCATTTTTTCCATCAACTTTTCGATCGAGTTTTTGTCCAATGGCGATCTTTGCATATCTGCAACTAATTAACGTAATTCGCTTATTGCTCTCAGAACATGCAAATGCAACAACAAACAAATAAATAACCCGAATATACTTTGGTCAGCTAACCAGTAGCATTGACTCCAATCTGCAGAAATATGGCAACGCTGCGGCTGGGGGTGCGGTGCAGTACGTGAAGGGTACTTAAGGCGCGAATTGCAGCAAATTGTCACTTGCTTTTGTGCGAATTATGTTTGCTTTTTGTGGCCAACAAAAAATATTGGCGCAGTTATTACGCGCCGCAGGCGCAATGCAATTTGCTCCCACGTCCACGTCAAGTATCGCGTCCACGACAACATTCTAGGCCTAGCCCGAGAATTGCACTCCATGCAGCGAACGAGTTGTGTGTGCATTCAAACCGGTGTTGCCGTTGAATGTTGGCAAAGTGTTTGTTTTTATTTTTATTTGATTTAGATTTCATTTATTTTTGTCTAGTTTTATGTTTCGTATTAAGAAAGAATGGCACACCGACTTCAGTTGCTTTGTGGCCTCTGCACCGGCCTCCAGTGCGCCTGCGCGCGCCCGCCTCGCCAGCTGTGACAGTAGGCGCTTGTTGCACAGCAACGACGAGTTCGGCTTTTTATGGCCGATCAATAAAATTAATTCTAATCCGAGCGAAATGGAAATTGTAGCACTCCGGTTTCCATTGAGCACGATGACTAAATGTTTTGTTAGGTCCGGTTCTAGCTGATCGAGTGCTCGAAATAAACACACACACACGCACACATTCTATCATATATTGAAGTTTAGCCTTTTAAGGATTTTCAAAATGTCGTCAGTAATTAAAGCCGACAGATCTGCAGACCGCAAGAAATCGAACAAGACACACACACACACAAGCAACACTCAACAGTGCGAGCGAGCGATATCAGCGCGTAAATACCTGCAGTGAACACACCCAAAAAAGTCACCAATATCGGAGATCTCGTATTTGTTTTAGTTTACTTTGATACTCACTGATTCATTTTTTGATTTTTATATTTATGTACATTTGCATGTGCCGTAGTGTAGTTGCAGTTGTAATGCAGTTGTAGTTGCAACTTGTACATGTTTCTTTGCAGAATTCCATTTGGCAACCGAACGGATTATAATTTACGGCAGCAACATTTGATTAAAATACAAAATAATTAATGTGCATCGACCATTATTTTCGGTGCTGTCGCACAGTGACTTTGCGTACGCACGAACGCACCGACAGCCTGGCAACCGATGGTGACGCAGCAGCCACAATGATAACGCCACTTCGACGAGTACACTTTCCAATTAAACCCAAAATAAATGTCACATACAGCATTCGCCTACGACTTCAATTCCCAAATGCTTTCGGATCGATCTGAGGAAGTTCTTCTGACTACATAGAACTCAAAAAAATACACTATAACTATTTACTGATTCACAGCCATAATATTTCATTGCATATTTTTTCAGCTTTGAAAATTGATTTTGTTTGCATTTTGTTTATTTATATACATATGTATATAAAGTATGTATATATTTTTATGTACGCTTACTACTTACCATTTGAAATGTGTATGCAACACACATTTCAAACGGATGGGATGAAAAGGTGACCGTACTACAACGAAGACTATGAACACAATAATCAAACCTTTTGTTTTATCTCCGATCGCTACAAAAGGACACCCGCTGGGTTCTACATACATATATACGAAACATTCAACTTATACTTAAATACCTTACTTCACTATATATTTAAATACTTTACTTAGCCGGCCAAAACAGACCGTTACCAGATTTCGAACTGCTGCAACAGTTTTCTCCAAAGTATGGTTGGCTGCAGGAGGTTGATTTTGGTTGTTAGAGATCCGAAATGCGATTGAACATTGATTCAAGTGTGTCTTTTGAAGTTTTTCATCTTCTACGAAAAAAAAACCACCTAATCTGACACCAAGCAATGACGAAGCTTCATGTTTACTTTACTTTGTCTACCGATTCCTGCAGTATCCGAGTAGAAAGCTTAGCTTCATGATTATTGAGATTCTTGGATTCCGAAACATGTGTCCAATATCATTGGCACTTTCAAAGGCCCGCAAAAGGCACATTTAAGCACTTTCATATGAGTGGGGAAATACCCAACTGTCTTATAACTCGGATTCAGTCAATAAAAATAAAAACTGTTGTGGCAAACTGGAGACAACGCGCGCAAAAAGAACTTTCGCGACAGGAGTCCTTGATGCTGACTGAACTAAGTTCATTTAAGTTGTTGAAGTTTTCCATCTTCGTCTAGAGAGAGCCGGGCAGTGGCAGAGAAGTAAAAACCAGCTAGTTTTCAGATATGGTTCGATACACTTGCGTAGCATATTGAAACTACAAAAACGGTAAAAAATCTGCAAAGTTCGTACTACACCGTGCGACAAAAATAAAAAAAAAATTTCACACCGAAAAAAATCCATATGTGCGTGAAACTAGAGATCAAACATAGTAATACTGCGTACTCAGTTTTTAATTTCTACATCCTTTGTCCTTTTAAAAGGACTTAGAAATTTTGAAGGGGATAAAAATAAAAAAAATATAAAAAATACTTAACCTTGTTAGAATATGGCGACATGTATATCAAATGAAAGAGGAAAGGCTCAAGAATTGAAATAAAATGGATTTTTTTATCTATTTGTAAAAAAAGGATATGAAAAAGGTCGTTTGAAAATTTTAATCCTTTATATCCTTGAAAATGTATATAGAATTTTCTTGAAAAGTAAGTATGTTAAAACCCAAAATATCCTTGATCACGTGTCAAAATTTCATTAATCTCGTTTCATTGATTTTGTATATTTTTATTATTTAAAATACTGATACTCAAATAAATTAGAATTTTTGTACTTCATTAGAATTGCAGCTTCCGCCTTTTTTTAATAACGTTCGAACCAATAAAGTTAGAGTAATGAAATTTTCACACGTGATCAAGGAGATTTTGGGTTTTAACATAGTTACTTTTCAAGAAAATTCTATATACATTTTCAAGGCTATAAAGGATTACAATTTTCAAACGACCTTTTTCATATCCTTTTTTTACAAATAGATAAAAAATCAATTTTATTTAAATTCTTGAGCCTTTCCTCATTCATTTGATATACATGTCGCCATATTCTAACGGGGTTAAGTATTTTTTAAATTTTTTTTATTTTTTATTTCCTTCAAAATTTGAAGTCCTTTTAAAAGGACAAAGGATGTAGAAATGAAAAACTGAGTACGCAGTATAACTATATTTAGTCTCTAGTTTCACGCACATATGGATTTTTTTCGATATGGATTTTTTTCAATGCTACAACAATATCAGAATATCAAGAAAATTTCATCAAAAAAAGTACCATTTGGGAGAAGAGCTGAGGCTCTACTAACCTCAAAGTTTGTGCTCTGGATTAATATAAAAAATTATAACTATTTACGTTAATACATAGTGCGCGGTTCTGCTGATTTTTTAGAAAAACGAATTTAGTCTCTACATATCTCATATATTTTATTCCTACTTCTGTATAAACTCTGCATATCTCACATACTTTATTAGGATCGACGTACTATAAACATACGTATAACCCCGTTTAAAGTGGCACTTTTCCATCTAATGCCGTCAGGTTAATCTCGATCAGATAGTGTGTCCAAACTGGCTGCACCAAAGCAAGGACATTCGGTGTGCGTCTCGCAAGTAGTTAATAAATAAATGAGCACATTCTCGTCTCACCTGCATTGCATTCGCAATTCTCTTGAGCAATCGAATTCCTACTCAACTTTAAATATTAAGAGCACGTCAGCGGCCAATTCGCGCAAACGCTAAGCCCATAGACAGCAGCGAGAGGTTCAGACACACGACAGACAGGCGAAAGAACCAGCCAGCAAACGGATTTGGGGTAAATATTCGTGAGGTGTTAATTTTATTTAATAACTTTGATTGATTTTTTTGCGCTGCTCAAGAATGCCAATTACGATTGGCACTCGACGTGCAGTATTCAAATTGCAGCTTTTCAAAATAATTGATTGGGCAGCGCATTCGGTGACATTTCAATTTTAAGCCACTTGCTGCTGTTAGCCGTCAGAGCACGCAGCGCACACCAGATCCATATCGGACGGACGCAAGTGCGCCGTAGGGTGAACGGCTCGGGGCGGTCGCGAAATCAGGACACGTTGCACCTGGCTGGCAGCGCGAATGAGGCTGGGTTAGCCCAGCTGAGGAGGAAGCGATTTGGCTATAGAGCCCCGTCCGAAAAATCGCTACCGTTGCGGTCGTGTGCGGCTTGGTGCGTTTGTTGCTTGATTGTGTGCTGGTCAGAGCTGGACGGCGGAAAATTCCTCGAAGCCGAAATGAAAGTGAAAGGTAGGGCGGCGAAGACATGCCGACGGTCGGACGACGATTGCGTTGTGCGCACGCACCGCAATGCAAATGCCGTGGCGCTGGTGTACTCGTATGTATGTCTGTGAGTGTGTGCATGTCCCGTGCGAGACATCGATGCATGCGGAGCAGCTCATTGTCGATTTCGCACTGGAACTGCCTCGAATTTTGGATTTTAAGCGCTAATTGAACATAAAACACGTTTCTGCGTTTGCCTGCACCGCCCGACGGACCGACCGACTGCGCACGCCGCATGCCACACGCCGCTGCGGGCACGCACCGCACTCGCAACATGCGCCGCTGGGTCGGCGCTGTGAGTGGCCGCGCAGACGCACGACGGCTGGGTGTACGCCGATCGGTGCGCAGTTCAGTGTCCTGTGCCGTGTTGTTTTGCAATTTGATTGAATTTTAATTTTTGCATTCGCAGCGAAATAAACGAAACGAAACCGAGCGCGGCAACCTACTTCTAGACTAGTTTACATTACTTTAGTACGGATCGGGGCAGCAGTGCGACAGCGGCTTGACTTCGCTTGGCCTAGCCCGGCCCAGCCTGGCGTAGCCTCGCTTAGTTGTCGCACGCATGCGTGCCTGCGCAATAAGAGCACAACAGCATCTCTCGTTATATAAGCGGCCAGCTGCGGTGCAGCGCGGTGCAGCGCGGAGCGGCGTGCTAAGCTAAACTCTGCTATGGTGTGGTGATGCTGAGCCGCCGCCTCGCGCTGTACCATGCCATGACGATTTACATGACGAAATTTCGGATTAGTTTAATGTTTTTGTTGCAATTTATGGCTCTAAAATCGCAAGCCAAAAAATTTAATGGCAACAAAATAAACTACAAAGCGCACAAATTCATACGATAGGTAAATGTGGTCGCCATATTGCAATCAAATATTATTATGGCCAAAAGTCAATATCCAGCAAGCATTATTATTTTATGAAAATGGTCCACATGTACTCACACAAGTCTTTCTCTGATTTCAATCATCTGTTTAAATATTTGAAGCAAATCCGTTTAGTTACAATTTTACTCAACTAAAAAAGATGAAACGTTAGACTACTAACAAAGAGCTTAGAAGTTCAAACAGAAGCCCAACTTCATCTCACTGCACAGTGATTCGTTCCATAGACAAAATTAAAAAAAATTTTTAGTCTCAGAACTTAACGATTTTGATGTCATCTGAAAGGTAAAACTCCAACTAAGAAAACCCCAAAAAATCTGTGCAAAAAATTAATTAGTGCCTGTGCAAAAGCGGCTCAAAGTTGAAACTTTTTTCACAAAAATATGTAAACACATTTTTTCTGTTTTTTAGTCTATTGAGTAAAAAAATTAAAAAAATACATGGTTACGAAGAAGTTGCTAAAACTATCTCAATATAGATTAAGAAATGATGTGGCCATTTTCGCTTTTAATGTTTTCTAAAAATTTGCAAAGCTGAGGCTCTTACTTCACTTTTAATTCAAAATATTTGTCTAAATTAAAAATCTGAAAATTGGCAAAACTTAGAGGAAAATATCTGAAAAGTATGTGTAAGTATGTTCCTAGATTTTTTTTATTTTAAGAAGCATTCTTTCTTTGTCGGATAATGTAGTTACATCCTCCGATATCTTCCGATCGCAGAAAATAATTCAATTTGAAAAGTAATTTGAATAACTGAATAGCCCCCACAAAACGGTGCAGAATAAAAACTCAAAATTCCGTTGCCAATGTTGCCAAATTGTTGCCAAATTGTTGCCATATTGTTAATCTGCTGCCTGAAAGTATGCAGCCAAAGTTGTGTTGCCAAATTGTTGCCATATTGTTACCAATGGCAACAATTGTGTTGTTTGGTTGAATGTGTTTGCCAAAAAAATAATTGTGTTGCCAAATTGTTGCCAAATTGTTGCCATATTTTTAATCTGCTGCCTGAAAGTATGCAGCAATACCACACCTATTTTTCGACAAAATTTATTTTATTGATCCCTAAAAGTATGCAATCAGCATGAAAAATAAAAAATCTGCACAAATGCAAAACACATCTATTATTATCGTTTTTATTGCAAAACCAGAGGGTCCTAAGACAATTTCTGTTACTCTTTGGAATTATCAATGTTGACGTAACTGATTAAATGTAAAATCTGAAAAATCTAGCCAACACACTTGGCGCTATAGCTCTCCAAAAATGACGAAATTTGCAAATTTAAGTCTCAGGCATTGCCAAACTGCAAAAGATTAAGAAAAATAAAATGGAGATTTCAATTCAGCAGACCATGATTTTAATTATTAAAAAATTTTTCTCAATTTTCACCACATATGCCCTTTAAAGCAAAAAAGTAGCAACTGTGTTCCAACCGATTTAAACAGACGGTTTTTCTGAACAGTTTCCACATGAAAGCTTCTAATTTTGCGCGAAATTATTGCCAGGACTTTGTTTCTTCGGAATTTGCTCATGTTGAAAATTGTAGAAATTTTGTATCTTCTGATCCAAAAATTCCCGGAATTTCGTATTGAAACAAACCGTACTTAAGATATTGGCAAAATTTTTTTTTTTTTTATTTGTAAATCTGTCATCTGATGCCGTACATTTCTGTCATCCATCCACCAGTGTGACTGACGAAAACATCGACAAAGTTAAGAAAATTGTCATCGCATATCGTGGGTGAGCATCAGGGAGATAGCAGCCGATTTTTCCGTCTCGTTCGGATCGGTGCCGAGCGTTGTGTACGATGTTTTGTGCTTGAGACGAATTGAAGCGCGGCTTGTGTGAGAGTGCTGAATTTGTTTTCAGAAAAACCATCGGATTGATGTCGCTAAAGAAATGCTTTCTTTGGGCCAAAATGTTCATCATAACCAGTGACGGATATGGGTCAATGAATATGACATCGCAACTAATTAACAATCATCAGAATAGCTCTTCTCAGACGAGCCAAAATCGTTTGAGGAAAAATGTTCGTTGGAAGAGGCCAGAACTGTGAAGAGACAACGTGGCTCTTTACTACGACATCTCATTGTGTACGCGTCTATTTGATCAAAAACAACCCTTGTACTGTTCCGCAAGTCCCTTTACTCCTTGTAACTTTTCCTATTCCAACGACTCCAGTTAATAGTTCGCGGGCAGCGTTTTCAGTGGATTGAGGCGATAAAGGAGAATTCGCAGAAGAAACTGAAGCTGATCTCAAAATCATGCTATGAAAAGTGTTTCCAGATTGTAGGAAGTGTTGGAATATGTGTATTGTCTACAATAGAGATTACTATTTAATTGAACCAATTTCGTTTTATTGAAGAATTTCGATGGTATTTAGTACTTCTATATTGGCATTTCACACGGCGTACATTCCCCAACATTACAGCTATATTGAAAAATTAGTGAGAATAGATACTAACGAAGGTACCTTCATAAGTATGTCAACTATTGGGAAATCAGGCGCGCTTGCGCGTAAAAAATCGATTTCAAAATCTAAGAACTCTTAAAACGAAAAACCGGAAAACAAGGTACTGACTTGTCATTGTCATCAAGGTGTAGTGATTTTTTAAATTTAAAATAAGTTTTAAATAAGTTTTAAAATAAGTTTTAAATAAGTTTTAAAATAAGTTCTAAATAAGTTTTAAAATAAGTTTTAAATAAGTTTTCTTTTAGTTCTTTTCTCAGGCTGAGATACTGGCTACAAATATCCCTACCTACCTAATCGATTTTAAAGTCTAAGACCTCTTAAAACAAAACACTGGAAAACAATGTAGCGACTTGTCATTGTCTTTTCAGTCCTCATTAAGGAGTGTAGTTTGTTCAAGCTGGAATACATTTTAAAAATTTCAAAGAAAATCAGAGGTAACCTTAAGGTAACTTGGCTTGTTTCAGACCAGCAGAGCTTTTCAAATAGGCTGATTGGCTCTTTTGGTTGAGATACTGACTACATACATATATCTGACTAGTAAACAACAAGTAACTAATGTCAAATAAAAGTGTAATGAATGTATCACCATTTATTAATGTCAGTGTTTTCTTAAATATTACAACTAAATTTTAAGCGTTTGAAAAAGTTGCATATGTAAAATACATAAAAATTTAGTATCCCGCACCCACCACAGAGTGCTTAGGCCACACTTCAAAGCAAAACTGTAGCTAAGCAAAATTCGATCGCAACCCACATTCGCATGGATGTTGCATATCTACACTGCTGAAAACTTTGCCGTGGTTCTTACACTCAAGTTGATTCACCCCCTCTCCCTCCACGCATCAAGCGACCTATCTAGAGTGTTTAACAAAATTTTGTTCTTAGTAACAATTTAAAGAAATAATAATCGATTTTAAATGACAATTCTGAATAAAAATGTATTTATTTATAAAGTAAATTTCTCGCAGTGTACGAAATAGGCTAATTTACATGCGATCAAACAAAGTCGCGATCTCGATGATCAAATGCAGGCGGAGAGCACTTTTTATTCGGGTTTGAGCATGGAAAAGCTCCCAGCTATCTGACAGCTAGTGCACTGTGCGCCGCGTGCTTTCGTGTCGTGTCGTGTCGTATCGCCGCATTTGGTGATGATGAAGGTGGGGCATAAATGCGACACACCAAACGCGCACCACCAGCACCAGCCAGACACTCGGCGCGGCGACGCACCCGACGCGCCGCGGCGCAGTCTGCCGCTGCGTTAGACGCAACTACGCACATGCGCACCGGCGCAGTCATTATTGTCGCGAAATTTGGCTCCACTACGCAGACAGCAAGACAAACTACAGCCGAGACAGCTAAAAACCGAAATCGCCACACGATATCGAAAATTGCACTATTTCTTGAAGAGAACAAACCACATACAAGTACACACATCCACAGCAGCAACGGCAACAGCTGCCGTCGCCGATGCCGATGCCAATACTTATGCGAACACTGATACAGCGACAGATAGAGTAATCGTCACATGTTGCAGTTTTTTCTGCACTCGAATTCATAATTTTGATTCATGCCACTGTCGCTGTCGCGGCTGCCGTCTGCTAACTGCTGCCGCTGCGAATTTGGTGCGTGTTCGCTGCGTTGATCGGCTCGAGTCCGATTGACCGTATATAAACGTTTATAGGGCCTTGCTGGCCACCAGTGTCTCGCAGTGCTCCACTTCGCTGGGGCTCAACTCGAATCGTCAAGTTTCGCTCGCCTCCGTTCGCCTGCGCTGAACGCTGACAGCAGCCAGCGCCGATCGCATACAAATTAAGGATATACGTGCGCGTCCCCAGTCCCAGCACCCAGCCACATGGATCTTTAAAAGGATTACCATATACATTGCCAGTTTTTAACGCCAAGAAGGATATTGTTATGCAGTGAAATTCAAAAACTTGACTGAAGAAAAACATAAAAAAGAACATTCAACGAACTTTGAAGTGCAAAAAATTTAAACAAAATATTTAAGCATGAAGGTGAGTGCTGCGTTCCAAGGATATGTGAAATAGTTTTACAACACATTGAAATCAATTAAGCTGTCACAAAACGCAAAAACACAAAATGTTAAATCAAATAACATTAGTTCTTCTAAATAGTTCATAAACACTGAAAAAAATCCAAAGGTCTAAAAGGAAAATTTCTTATATAAATCTGCCGAATCCAAAGGTCTTCATAGACGGCGGTTTTGTGTGTATTTTCCTGTCTTTACTGTAATTATATATCAATTTAATTGACAAATTAGAGTTGTCCGGTGCCATAACAATTGAAAATACCTGTTCTTGTGGCTAAAGAAAATTTTACGATGAACTGCAAATATGACTCATTATGATTCGAAAATATCGGCCTATAATTCGAAAACAATATAAAAAAGTGATACCTACTTTCTTGACAAATTCAACTCCACATGAAGGCACCAGTGAAAGAAAATTCTATAAAGAAGTAAAATCCTGTTCTGTATTTGTTATCAATGAAAGCTGCTGACTTGCGTTCTGCCATAAAATCGAACAGACAAAATTGCAATATATATAATAATAAACAATACTCGATTTCTTTAGAAACCTTGAAATCGTTCGGAAAATATTTTAAACGAAAACCGTTTTTAAACTTTTGTTTAATGCATTCAAATGGGTGTTGTACAATTAGTTTTATTTAAATTTGTCATCCAGATTAAATGCAATTTTAAGAATGTTTTTTAAAAAGGCAACTTCTCTTCCTTTTACAGAAAATGATTCTTGCATGCATTAGAAATTATTGTCTCTCAATCTTTATAAATGCAATAAGTTCATAAGACAAATACGAATAAATTCATGGATAAAAATAGATAAAATATTTTCAAAATATGTACCTTCCTTGATAGCAGGAAAATTTGCACTGGAATCATACGACCACCAATTTTAAAAACAATGCTCCAAAGAAGCATAGGGTTGTGTCAATATTAGGTTAGGTTGAGTTAGGTTATGGCTCACATAGACCCAATGTTTCGTATATAGCATACGTCTCATGCTGTTCCATAACTTGTAGACTAAGTTTATTGTTATTGCCTTTGTGGCATTTTCGAAAGATAATAACTCGTTCAAAGGACTCTTTCAGTCAAATCACGCAAAACACCAATAAAGTCACTGCTGGTTTTCGTCTTGCGTCTTGCAAAGGCTGGACTCTATCGTATTTATCTCATCATTTGATTACTGATTATGATTTTTATATTGCGACCATAAAAAACTAAAAAATAAGAAACTAACCCAACCTTCAAGAATTCTAATCAAATTAGATCCAAACAACATTATAGAAGCTACAAAGCTAACAGCAAAAAAATAAAACGATCAATGCTATCATCAGAAGATAAACTCCTTTTTGTAAAAAATTATTATAAAAGAAATCAATAAAATACAAAATATTAAAAGTAAACTCATCTAGTTAAACAGAAAATTTACTGCTCACTTTAAAAAATAACAAAAATATTTTAATAGAAACTTAGAACAAAAAATTAATGTTATGTCAATACAAGATCTTCGTATATTTTTAGGCCGCACACCCCAGTTATTCCGCCCCATTACATGTACAGTGTGCAAGAATTCTTCTTTCCGCTTCGATTAAGATCGATTTGTAGGCTTCGCTTAAGATGAAAATGTCGTAGGGATGGCTTGGCATACCTTTGACCTCTGGTGCTTTTTTAGTATACTGACTCTTCAGACTCTTTCGTCTCTTTCCACTAACACATCACTGACTCATCAAAAAATGTTCAATTTCACAGTAAAATTGAAAAACTGTACAGGAACTAGTATAATATCGTTTATCAAGTAAGATACCTGCATTTTCACATGACATTTAATTGTCTTTAAAAGCCCCAACTATCTCAGAATATCTAAAATGTAATTGCATTGCTCACAAGTAGATCCTGTATATATTTTTGTTTCACTTATAGATCCTTCTAACCATCCTGTGCCTCAGTTGCACAGTGTTGGCTAATCCAACGCCAACCGTCATTCCAGACTGCATACACGCCACACCTGCTGCATATTCCTATCCTCCGCCAGAAGTGAAATTTTCCGTGACACCTGCAATCACGAAATACAGTATATCGCCTTCTGTTTCCACCTACTCGGAAAATGGTCATCTTAAATTCGCCGCCGTCGGATCATCGTCGTCATCGTATGAAAGCTCCGCTGGCATCGCCGGACTTTCACATAGCGGCAATTCGGTGGAGATATCAAAGTACGTTGCTCCCGTCCAGACAACGTTATTCAATCCAGCTGTCACGTATGCGAAGGAAGGTGGTATAACCTACGCTGACAAATCACCGGCATCTAAATACGCGGCCGTGGTCCCATCGGGCATTGAATTCAAAAATCTCGTTTCGCCATCTATATCCAAAACGATATTTAATCCCAAAATAGCCAAAGTATCAAATGCGTACTTGCCGCCACTTCCTCTACAGTCAACAACTATTTCGAAAATTTCAGCGTACTCCTCACCTGGCATCTCTTTGCCACATTTAGGAGGCCACCAAATCGCGTACGCACCAGCCATCTCACACGGAGCTCCTACATTGCAAAAATTGTCCACCTTATCAACTTCAGCCAATCTAGCAGAGTTGCATGGAGGACAGCTATTCCAAAAAAGCTCAACTCCATTGAATTATTTATCCTATGCGCCCGCATTGAGCAAAACCTATCTACCTGCCTCCCCATCAATTACCACGCAATACGTTTCGGCGCCAGCGAAAACCTTGACATATGGCAGTTCAGCTTCGTCGCACTACTTCTCGTCTCCTATTAACGTGGCAACATATGCATCGCCTGATGTTGCATCTCTTCACTCAGGTAGCAGTTATACGAAATACGCCTCCGGTGGTGCTGTATCACATCAACACGTATCAAAACCAATTCAATCCATAGCTTATGCCGCTCCAGCTGTTACTAAAGTAGCAACCTATGCCGCACCAACAATCACCCAATATTCGTCCGCTCCGGCCATCGCCAAAGTTGCCACCTATGCAGCACCAGCTCTCACATCTATTCATTCCGGCGCAGGTTACGCGCAACATTCCTCCGGTGGTGCAATATCACACCAACATGTATCCAAGCCTGTTCAACCAATAGCTTATGCCACTCCAGCTGTAACGAAGGTAGCAACCTACGCCGCACCAACGGTTACGCATTATGCTTCCG
This sequence comes from Melieria picta, assembly GCA_964056695.1. Classification (NCBI taxonomy): domain Eukaryota; kingdom Metazoa; phylum Arthropoda; class Insecta; order Diptera; family Ulidiidae; genus Melieria; species Melieria picta. The sequence goes on from OZ057399.1 coordinate 17,614,521, forward strand.
GCCCTGCCGTTGCCAAGGTCGCCTACGCAGCCCCAGCCCTCACATCTATCCACTCTGGCACAGGTTACGCGAAATATGCCTCCGGTGGTGCAATATCACACCAACATGTATCCAAGCCTCTTCAGCCCATAGCTTATGCCGCTCCAGCGGTGGCTAAAGTAGCAACCTATACGGCCCCTGCAGTCACCCATTACTCATCTGGACCAGCCGTCGCCAAAGTCGCCACATACGCAACACCGGCTGTGACTGCTATTCACTCCGGCACAGGTTACGCCAAGTACGCCTCCGGGGGAGCTGTTTCTCATCAACATGTATCGAAGCCAATACAATCGATAGCGTACGGCGCTCCAGCGGTAGCCAAGGTCGCAACCTACGCCGCACCCACAGTCACCCAGTATTCTTCTGCTCCCACCATCGCGAAGGTTGCCACCTATGAAGCACCAGCCATCACAGCCATCCACTCCGGCACAGGTTATGCTAAATACTCCTCAGGGGGAGCTGTTTCTCATCAGCACGTATCCAAACCAATTCAGCCCATATCATATGCCGCTCCAGCTGTAGCTAAAGTTCAAACCTATGCAGCACCCACAGTCACCCATTATTCACCTGGTCCAGCTATTGCCAAAGTCGCTACCTATGCAGCACCAGCCGTCACTTCTATCCACACCAGCACGGCGCACGTCTCTGGTGGAGCTGTTTCTCATCAACACGTATCAAAACCAATACATTCGGTAGCTTACGCCGCTCCAGTATTGTCTAAGGTAGAGTCCTATGCTGCCCCCACGATTACTCAATATTCGTCTGGCCCTGCCGTCGCCAAAGTCGCCACCTATGCAGCCCCAGCTGTAACGTCCATTCATTCGACCTCGGGTTTCACTAAATATGGTTCTGGTGGTGCTATATCGCATCAATACGTCTCAAAACCAGCACAGTCCATAGCCTATGCAGCACCAGCGATCGCGAAAGTCGCAACTGTTGCTGCTCCAGTCGTAACGAAAGTTGAATCTTATGGTGCACCTGCAATTACCCAATATTCATCAGGTCCAGCTGTTGCAAAAATTGCTACATATGCAACACCAGCAGTAGCGTCCTCCCTTTCCAGCACGGGCTATGCCAAGTATGCTACAGGCGGAGCAGTTTCCCATCAACACGTATCGAAGCCATTACAGCACATTGCATACGCCACTCCGGCAGTAGCTAAGGTGGGAAGCTATGCTGCCCCCGCTCTTACCCACTATTCATCTGGTCCTGCTATTACTAAAGTCGCCACTCTCGCATCACCGGCTGTCACATCCATCCATTCAGGCGCCAGCCTTACGAAATACACATCCGGAGGTGCCATTTCTCATCAACATGTAGCGATACCTGCTTATTCCGTACCAGCTGTGGCAAAGGTAGAAGCTCTATCGACACCTATTGTCACTCAATATTCCAGTCCCGCTATAGCTAAAGTTGCCACCTATGCGGCTCCAGCCCTTACGTCTATTCACTCCGGAACGGGTTACGCTAAATACTCGTCCGGTGGTGCCATCTCTCATCAACACGTATCGAAACCAATTCACGCCGTATCCTATGCAACGCCAGCTCTAACTAAGTTGGCAACGATCACTGCACCCGCTGTCACTCAATATTCTGCCGGTCCTGCTATATCAAAAATTTCCGCATATGCAGCACCGGCCGTTACCTCTATCCACTCTGGTACGGGTTACGCAAAACTCGCCGCCGGTGGTGCTGTTTCGCATCAGCACGTGTCAAGGCCAACGTACGGCGCTGCCATTGCCGTACCAGCCATAGCTAAGGTGGGAACTTACGACGCATCGACAGTAAGTCATTTCAGCTCGGGTCCTGCCGTTTCTAAACTCGCCACGTATGCGGCGCCAGCAATAACATCCATTCATTCGGGAACGGGCTTCGGAAAGTATGTTTCCGGTGGAGCAATTTCTCACCAACACGTGTCGAAACTGCAGCAACCCCTCGTCTTAGGCACTCCTGCGCTGGCTAAGGTCGCTGCATTAAGCGCGCCCATAGTTGCGAAAGAAGTATATCCCGCCTACCACACTACTGCCGGGGCTTCCTACTCTGCTGGCGGCGCCATATCTCATCAACATGTCATCAAGCCAACAGGGATTACTGCCATTGGTGTTTCTCCCAGCGTATCCAAACTTGGAGCCCCAGGACTCGGCTTGAAATCAGGTAGGTTTTGGTACTTGAAATGCTTTCCAAATACTTAAACGCTTTCGTCTTTTATATTACGTTAAAGGTGAATATCTGAGCGGTCCCGGTGCACACGGTTCCTACTATGGCGCCATAGCAGTTGGACATGCGGGATTATCACCTGCTTTGAGCTATCACGGTGCCATAGCGCAAGCCGCCAGCTTGCATGGTCATACGGCCGCGCATGGATTGCAGGGTTTATCCGGGCACTTACTTGGACAAGCACCCCATCTGATTGGCCAGAGTCCACTGCATGGGTATTCGCATGGCATTGGCGGTATAGGACCACTGGGCGCCGGTTTTTACAGATACGCGCCGTCAGTGTCGCCGCTGATCTCGCACAGCGCGACACCGGCAACGTATCTGAAATCATCGCTTAAAGCGTTGCCTGCTGTAATCAAAACCATTCCTGAAAAGCATTTAGAGTACTTTGTAAGTAACTTACGCCGCCATAGCCCCAAGAGGCCTCATATATTCACAGACTACTTTTCAGAACGATCACCCGAGATATGCGTTCGAGTACGGCGTTAACGACCCGCACACTGGCGACATTAAACATCAGAAAGAGGAGCGCGACGGTGATGTGGTGAAGGGCGAATACTCGCTGGTGGAGCCGGACGGCAATGTCCGCACGGTCAAGTACTATGCCGACTGGGAGACGGGATTCCATGCCGAAGTCATTAATAGTCGCGACTCTGCGAAGATTGTAGCCAAGCGAAGTTCGCGCAAATCATGAATTTCGCATCAATAACGTCTAAATGTGCGACACGAAATTTAGCTGAATATTCTCATATCGTATTAATGCTCTTCTGTGAATGTCGGTCGTCAGTTTGAAAAAGTAAACCTTAGCAGCCGTAGTTCCGTTGGTTAGCCCGGCTAAGATCCCCATGTCGCTTCGGGGCGAGCGGCCGCAAATTCAATATCTTCTTTTCATGCCATACCAGTTGTACATACTCGTCTCTTCATCTCTAGCTGCAATGTGCCTGTACAATCGCTTCAAATTCAATGCTCATTCACTATTTATCCAGGGTCCCATTCTCTCATCGATGTCCGTGCCACGGCTGTGCACGCACACGCCACACACCACGCACCAGCTCACGTACACTGCACCAGCATACTTTCGTTCTCATGTGATACAAGTGTCATACGCCATCGTCTTATTATTTTTAATATTATTTGTGCAATAGTTGCAGTGCTATTCAATTCTTTGGTATTTCAATTCTTGTAAATACATTACCACTTAAGCTGAGAGTTGTTAAAACTGAAATAATAAAATTCAAACATGATAGAATGCGGCGATTACATGTCGATTTCAAACGGCAGGCGTGCATGTACCTATGTCTACCTCCAGCTCCGATGTTTTGACATTCCTCTACACATGCACTTGATGGGCTTTTTTGTAGCCAAACCATATCAAGACGGTTTCTTCTGGAAACCGCAGCAAAAAACTTAATGTTTTGTAGGATAAGATTAATTTGGACATCACAGCTTGTTCCGACTGGTTAGGTAAGACAGGCGGCTTGCCGACTGCTCACCAGTACATTGGGGGAGTTTTGAGGCCCAAAGAAAGTGTGGCAGCCCCGTTATCCAGTACACGGTAGTGGTTAAAATCAGCCTGAGCCTCGGATATGTCGGTATATGTCCAGATGTCCAGTATAGGCTAGATAAAAAGAATCCACTGACCTGAACTCCTACGTGTAATGAGAGCGTTCGGCTTATTATTATTATTGATGGAGATGATGCACTGCGACCTGTAGCTCTATTGTGCCCCCTTCTTAGACTTCAAAGACTGTCAGTGAGTCCAGTACGCAAGAGGAATTTTAGTATGCTTCCTACACCTCTGGATACCCAGTCCGTACCTGGTATAAGATGGTCCCCCAGGTGTTTCTTTCTTTTATGCATGAGTACAGGGCATTCTCCTAGTATATGTATTGAAGTCTCGTTTTCCTGCAAGCAGAACCTGCAATACCCGTTTTCACGGATTCCTAGTTTGGCTATATGATAATTCAGTCTGCAATGCCCTGTTAGCATTCCCGTGATAATCCTTATATTATTCATTGATAGGGTCATGCATTCCTCGAATCTTTTCCTATTGTAGGACCCGATAACCATCTTGGAATGCTCTAGACCTGGTAGATTTTCCCAGTATTGATTCCTTCTGGTTATCTCGTTAGGATAGAAGAAGCTCCTTTTCTCAAACCACAAAAGGGTTCAACGCCGACAAAGGGTGTGGAAGCTCCCCTCCTTGCCAGTTCGTCGGCCCGTTCGTTTCCTTTAATGCCAGCGGGGCCCGGAACCCAAAGTACCCAGACCTGGTTGTAACGGCCAAGTTCGTTCAGCTTCTCAAGGCACTCCAGAACTAGTTTCGAGGACACAAAGCGTTCGGCTTAAGTGGCGTTCTTTTACAAATAGAAATCACAATAGATTATTCATGATCATAAAATAATCTTGTATCTTTCGAATTTATTCCAAACACACCAATAACGGTCTTTCACTGAACTTGTGCCATTTTGTCCGCTACAAACTTGCGACTAACGTCAGCACCTTATAACGTCGTTACTGCACCCAATAATCCTTAAGTGGCCACAAGCATCGAAATTCAATGAGCTTCCGACACTAGCAGAACAATGCTTGTATCATTAGGTTATTTCAACGAATAGAAATATTTTTAATTATAATACAATTTCAAGCTAACATATATTTTACAAATAGTTTCCTTTGATCCAAAGCCGACGAATACACTTAACGCCCCATGACTTCAACTGCCTTTCAGAAGTAAACGTCGATAACACTGTCTTGTTTCTCAGTGGTTTACGGTTTTAAAGAAATTTTATTTTTCCCATTTTTTAATAAAATGTAATCATACGTAAAAACACTTAGTGGGTCTTGGCGGCCAAGCGCTTGTCACGTTCCTCTGCAATGCTCAACTTCACACCCTTGCCCTTAGGCAGCGAAATGTAGGGCTTCACACCCTTGCCAATAATGAACACATTCGTCAATCTGGTGGCGAAAACGTGTCCTTGCGAGTCCTTCACGTGAACAATATCAAATGAGCCAGGATGTCTCTCGCGGTTAACCACAGTACCGACACGACCCAAATTTCTGCCTCCCGTAATCATGCAAAGGTTACCTGTAAGCCAGAAAAAACCAACATCAGAAATTGAATAAAAGATATCAGATCAACTTATTGACAAATATATGATTTAAAATGCAACATGAGTCCGCTTAGGGCGACTATTTTGTTTGGTTTGACCACGTTAAATGTAGTTGGGAAAAGCATGTAATTGCACGTAAGTGTTACTGAGAGCGTCACAGCAATCAAGACGTCCAGTGACCGTCGTAACAAAAATTGCTATTGGCTTCTCGTTTTGAACCACACGCGCATCAAAAGTGCGACCACATGGTCTTCGATCGAGCCAGTTATTGCGAATTATAGCGTCTGCGCATTCACGTCAAAACAAAAGTTAAGTGGCAGCGTTGCTAACCTGAATCAAATTTAATGCAATCAGTAACTTTGCCGGTAGCAATATCCACTTGCACGGTGTCATTCGCCTTGATGATGGGGTCGGGGTAGCGGATGGTACGGCCGTCGTGTGTAACAATGAATGGCACACCCTTGGGGCCCAGTTGCGTCTTGCGAACCTTGCACAATTTGTACTGTAAACAATAAAAGTTCAATTGTCAGTTCGAAAGCATATCACAAGGTAACAGGCAGCATCTAATCGGTATGCTGGTGTAATTGCACGTAAGTGTTACTGAGAGCGTCACAGCAATCAAGACGTTCAGTGACCGTCGTAACAAAAATTGCTATCGGCTTCCTTTTGAACCACATACATGTCGCAAAATCATTGTATGTGATCTTCGATAAAGCCACGTTCACGTGCGTAACGCCATCGACCGCAGCTTACCTTGGCTTCCACCTCGGAAATGCGATGAATGGTGAAACGGCCTTTCACATCGTACACCAAGCGGAAGAACTCGCCAGTCTTCTCAATGGTAATGACATCTGCAAAACAGAACCAATTCAACAAGTTATAAATTGCACATTTCCCATACACACACACATACTCACCCATGAAACCAGCAGGGTAGGTGGGGTCGGTGCGAACTTTGCCGTCGACCCTAATGAGGCGCTGCATCAAGATTTTGGTCACCTCGGCGCCGTTCAGGGCGTACTTGAGACGATTTCTCAAGAAGATCATCAGCGGCAGCGACTCCCTCAGCTTGTGGGGGCCACTGGACGGGCGTGGAGCAAACACTCCACCCAATTTGTCCAACATCCATGCCTTTGGGGCGGCTAAACGCTTCAAGTGCTTCTTAGGACCTCGCGCCTATAACCACAACGCATACAAACAATTAACAAATCAGTGTGAAGTGCATCTGCACTGCGGCCAACGCAACGCAAACAGTTCCATTCGAATTTCACTGCCAACGCACAATTGCTTCGACGATCACAAATAACAAAATTTCACAAAATTACAAATCATTGCAATTTATACGCTTTTACAAAATGCAATACCGACAACAAACTTGGGTAAGCCAGATGCACTGTACACTAAATATTAACGCGCGATCCAACGAAATATTCGCGTTCACAACTTAGTTGAGTATGTCGCAATAATTCGCGCGTAGTTTAAGCTTCCTTTCGATTCATTGCAAGGGCGATGGCAGCGAATTTCAACAATTACTTCTACGAGCACCTACCATCTTGTAAGATACGAAAAAAGGAAAGAAAGATGGCTGGACAACCGGATGTCAGTCGGCCGATTTGACAGTTCGATTTTGACAGTAGCAACTGCTTACAGTTCTGTGGAATGCTGAATTGCGATAAAGCGCCATCTGGAGGTGAAGTTGTGCGGTGTGGTATGTTCGGAAACAGGTTTAGAATTATGGTGGCAATTATAATCATTCGATACTGAAAACATCTTACACAATTTCAGTACATGCTCGTACGTTATGACTTCATAAAAGTTATAATTTAATTGAAACACAGATACTACATGTATTTTCATTGTCCAAGTTCCTAAAGTTGTTCAACAAAAGATAAAAGCCGATTTCATTTTCTTGCACGAATTTTAATTACATATATTACCTAACTATAGTACTTCCAGACATTACACACTTTACAAATATTCGTCACAGCTCTCTCCTAATGTTGACATCACTTCGACACTATCTGGACGCGAATCTCGTCGCAATGACTGCTCACGCTTGGCTCGCAGTAATGCGTGTACAATCTTTTTCGACAGATATCTGTGCATAGTCGACATAGCCGATGTCGCTTCCAGCGGCGACAGTTGGCTCAACTGCAAAGCTACTGTTCGACCGAATTGCGTATACAGATTGTCTACTCCATCGGTATCTGTTAAAGAATCCTGGGAACTCGGTTTCTTCACCGGAATCTCGTATTCTGAGCTATTCTCCTCAGATTTGGTTTTCTTTTGTGCAAACCTCGCTGCAATGGTACCATTTTCGTCGTCGATTTCAAAACTTGTCCGCTCGTCCAATGTTTCATCCTCAAATTTCAATTCGATATCTAACTTTCTCTTCATACTTTTGGTCGAATTCGACGTTGATTGGACTGACACATGCTCAAAATTCCTAGGCGAATCTGACTCATCTTGGGCCGCATCTTCATTCCAGTAAATCTACACGTGGGAAAACAAACAAATTTAATTCAATTCAAGTTTGCACGCTCGTTGCAGTTTAAAATTCGCGCCAACTTTTCGACGCACTTGAGTACCCACCGATTGTTCAACGGGTTTGTTGCCCCGCAGAAATATCACCGAATCCAGAAATCGAAATTTGCGGAAGTAGAACAAACGAGGTCGGTAAACCACATTGGGATCGCCGGATGTCATCGACGCCTCCACTTTTTTCTTCTCGCTCACGTACGCCGATCGCAAGTACTTTATTTTGCGCTTCACCATGTCTGGCGTCGTGTCGAACATTTCCCCGAGTCGCAGCCATGCATTCTGTCTCATGCCGGGCTGCTTATAATCGTCGGATTTGAAATTCCACAGACACTCGAACTTCTTGTAGGCGTCCAGCAGCTGCAGCACTACATCCGTGTTGATTTTCCACTCCGCCATGACCACAAATAATGACTGCAAACCAAAATATCGACTAGTGCGCACCAAGCAAACGCAATGACAACTGATGGCAGGGCAGTTCACAGCTGTCAACCATTTAATGTCAGCCATTGTGGGTGTCATGACAGCGCGAATCAGCTGTTCCAAAACATTGCTTGAGCACTTCGTTTGGCACTCGGCACATCAACAGAGCCGAACATCGGCTGGAATCGGCCCGAATTTTTATTCCATGCAATTTCATTGTTGTAAAGAAGCGCAACTTTAGCTGAACCGCCGCGGTTGAATTTTTCATTTTTCAGATCGTCCGATAGTTCAAAGGTTTCAATACCCAAACACTCGGACAGCACCGGTTACCTCTCAATTTCGTGCCACATAATCATTGCATATGAATTAAAGAAAAACACAGTGCAAAAATCTTCTTAAGCTCGAACAATGTTGCAATCAAAGATGACTGCGTGCTTATCTTACCCGATGTAAGCATGTCAACAGTCACAACAGGAGCCAAAAATATATACACTGCTGAATGAGGGGTGCTCTAGCTCGCTCGTACACCCGAACTAAATTCTTTCTAAAACTATGCAAAAACGATCCCATTTGATGGCCGAACTTATTACTGAACACAATGTCAATAGTGATAGGCATTCACACATCTCCAGCGTCCGGCACCTTAATCCTATTGTCCGCGTTTTATTGAGAAAATGTTTTTTCGTTAGTTTTGTTGCTTTATTTGTTTCCTTTAATGTTTAAACACGAATGCATTTATGTACCTACTTAAAAAATATGTAGAACCTAAACTTCAAATCAAAAAAAATAGAAATCGAATTTGAAAAAATGAAGGAATAATTTAATATCCGCGAGTGCGTGCACCAGACGGTACGGCACTCGCCTTCTTTTGTCGCCAAGTCGCACATCATAATCGTTGCGGGAGGGAAAGCAAAACTGTTATTCCCAAACAAGGAGCCCAAACGAGAGTTGTTCGAATCAGCTTTCGATACAAATATTCCTCACTGCAAATAATCAGCGACAGCACGGCCGCAGTACCTGCGAATAGCTGATTTCTTGTGTTGTGGATAATAATGTGTAGAAAATTCAGAAATGAATGTGCAACTCCGTCTTGTTGTCAAACGAGCGCCAGGCGTATCAGATTGTGGGGGTTGAAACTAGGTTGGTATGTTTGGTAGCAATGCGGGATGAGTGTGAGAATGAGGGTGGGGAAAACTGGGGTTCTTCATGTACATCCTTAGACGTACTCCACTATGAGCTCTATGTAAAATACGGAATTCGTACGCATTCGTGGCGGCCACACTCTACTCCAACTTTTTCATGGATTTGAGAGCCCTCTCGCGCAGCTGCTTCTCCAGATCTTCGTTTACACCACCGAGCAATAATGTTGCCGACGTTGTGACCTTGCCGCATTTTTCGCCATTCTCGTCCTCGCCAAGTTCGTCGTCGCTGCTCGAAGTGCTCTCAGCCTTTTTGCTCTTCTTTTTGTGTTTCTTGTGTTTCTTGTTCTTCTTGCTGTGCTTCTTATGTTTCTTGTGTTTTTTCTTCTTCGACGAAGCCTCGGCCTCAGAGTCCGACGAACTGTCATCTTCCGAGTTTCGCTTAGACGTCTTCTTGACCTTCTTGCGCTTCTTTTTTGTCACGTGCTCGTCTTCTGAGTCCGATGATCCATGCCGGTGTTTTTTTAACCCCGATGCAGACAGCGTGCGTTTGCGTGAGGCAGTCTGTTTCGACTTTCCTTCGAGTAACTTGCTCTGTGAGTCCTCTTCCTGCGAGTCATCGCTCGATTCTGATATTTTCCGATCGCTGCGTGCTGCCATCTTTTTTAAGGGTTTCGTGTCTGGAGCATTTTTAGATTTCTTTGCACTGTCACCACTCTCACGCACATCACTCGAGAGTTTGCGCTTCTCCGTTTCCTTTGCTTCAGCTACTGTCTTGTCCTTGCGCGGCTCAGCGTTCGCTTCACCTCCACTTCTACCTAATTTGCCGCTGGATGAATTCGAAACGTTCTGGCTTTTAGCCGTGCTCTTTGTATTTGTCTTCTTTCTGGATTTCTCATCATTACTTTCATCGTCAGAATCGTTCTCGCTCGATGAGGATTTACTCTTCTTTGACTGCGGACGAGCGGGCTCAAATCGCTTTCTCGCTCCAACTTTCGCCTTTTCCACGCTTTCCTCCTCGATGTCACTTTCATCGCTGTCATCGGAGCTGTCTGACGAACTTGTCTCACTGTCCATGCCGGATTTTTTGTCTTGCGCCTTCTTCAGAGCACTCAAGGCAGACAGCTGTACCTTTTCTCGCTCGTGTGGCTTCAAGAACGGGGAAGGAGTGCGCGATAGGCTCGAGCTGTACTTATCTCGTTGCTTGTCACTGCGCTGGGAGGAGGTAGAAGCTGCCGGTTGCTTCTTTGCCGGCTCTGCACCCCCTTGTACTGTAGCAGCAGCTTTGAATTTTCGATTGTCTGCCCGTTCGTCTTTCGACAGGTCAATGGTCTTTATAGCCGGTCCGCAATACTCCACTGATGAACGACGACCTGCAATACAAAACACAAAATATTTACTTCGGTACATTAACATAGCCATAAGTAACCCTTGCATGTACCTGAGCTTTCGCGCGCTTTCTCCCGAGTCCTTGATGTTGTTGCGCTCGACTCGCGATTTCGTCGCTCTTGTGACTGGCTCAAACTCCTCTCGCGACGTCCATTATTCTTCACAGGACTAGCTTGTTTGGCTGAGCTGGGTCGGCGAACAGTTACCTCCTGCGGTTCATCATTATCTTCCCAATTCGAGCTTTCAGAGCTGGAGCGCTGCTTCTGTCGCTGCACATTCCTGACAGGCTGATCCCAGCGATTGAAATTGCCACCACCACCACCACGTTCGCGTGAAAATCCACGCATCGGTGATGACGGTCGACGATCTCGGGGACTCATTCGTCGGTCACGTGAACGTCTCTGCTGGTGGAAGTTTTGCTGAGGCGAAAAGCGGCGAGGTGAAAATTTCCGGAATTGATTTTGCATGGGTGACATTCGGCGGTCTCTGTCGCGTTCACGCGAAAAGCGACGTTGTGGTGAGAAGCGCCGATCGAATCGCCCGCCTCCACCACCTCCGCCACCACGTCCTCTACTGGGACTTCTGCGCCAATGGTTCATGCGACCTCGATTATTTCCGCCTCGTCCACGGAAAAATTGCATGGGGGAACGTCGTCGATTAAACCTGAACATATGAACGAAAAATGAAAAGTAAAACATTAGTTTTGAATAAATAATATTAACAAAGAAAAACAAATTAATACTCACCGCCGTTGAGGAGAACGGGAACGTCGCATTGGCGAACGTGATCGCTGCCGAGAACGCGATCGATTGCGTGACTTGGAACGGCGACGTGATCGCGAACGCTGATTTCGATTGCCGCCACCTCCAGCATCGTTGCGCGGACTGCGATTGTGTGGTGAAAAGCGTCTGCCAGGCATATCCCGCCGGCCTCTATTGTCGATCTGTTGTCGTCTGCCAACATCGCGCTCGACGGAGCTCGTCGACGTGTCACGGTTGTTACGATAGTGACGTTTTTTCTGTACACTGTTCTTGTTGCGGCGTATTTCAAAATCGTCCTTGCGACCGTCAGGCGACGGCGACAGACTTGTGTTTCGCGAGCTTGAGCGTCGCGCCCTTGGTTTGTTGCCTTGCAGTTCAGATGCATCAGATGATCGGGAGGACGACCGTGATGAACGTGGCGGCGATGACATATTTCTGGCCGGCTTTCTACTGGAGGATCTGTAAAGAAAGATTGTAAGCACCCCGGCAAGCCCTAAAATCATATTACTTTTCTCACCTTGAACGAGAACGGCTTTTAGACGCCTTTCGCGCTGGTCGCTTGGCTTCCGGCGATGAACGCGAATCTTCGCTGCCATTCCGAGAACGTGAGCGATTTTGGACCCGCTTCATTAGCGTTGATTTCTCCTGTGTGCGACCCTTGCTTTCAGCTCGTTTAGCATTCTCCTCTTCGTGTCCGTTGACAGCGGTCGTGGCATGGGTCGAATTGCGGGAGGTGGAACGCTTTCGTCGCGGCGAATTCAGTGGCTCAGAATTTGTCGACGGCGAAACTTTGCGCTTGTCTGGAGATTTTGACTTAGATTTCCTATCTGCCGAACGGCGATTTCTTGTTTTCGGACTCTCGCGTCGTTTCTGAGGCGATACGGAGCGTGAAGAGCGTCGATTGGACAGCTGTCGTCGGTCACTGCGATCTCGGGAGCGACTACGGCGTCGCCGGCGCTCTGGTGATCTCCGTCTGGGCGAGCGGGACAATCGTCGCCTCTCCCGCGACGAGTTGCGACGCCGGTTCTGCGGTGAACTGCGATCCCGTGATGACGTACGTGGTGCCGATCGCTCGCGAGAGCGTTTACGCGGCGAACGATTTCGTATCCTGGCTGCGGCAGCTTCCGCTGCAGCAGACCTCGAGCTCACATTCGGCGATTTAGATCGATCTTTCATAGCTACTGCTGCTGCAGTAGTATTTGCATTGGCGGCGGCACTGACACCCTCAGAGGGTAAGTCTTTGGCTGCACTACCTAAATTAGTTTCTTCAGCCGATTCAGATCTAGATTTAGCTGATAATTGAGACCTAACCTGTTCGATCGCGCTCAGCGTGCTCGGCGGCAGCTGTTGCTCGCGTTCTCGTTGCGTCGTTCCGCCGCCGTCATTGGACCGGCCCCTACCTCCGCGCCTATCACGATCACGCTCGCTATCCCGATCCTTGTCTCTGTCTCTATCCCTCTCTCTGTCTCTGTCACGTGAGCGCGACCGCTCATTATGCCGTTGCTGTTGCTGCTGCTGCAGTTCCTCCTCCCGCTTTAGGATTTCATCTTTCTTCTGCTGTATGAACTCGGCAGGTATGCCACTCTCGCTCTCTTGCGCCGACAACAACAAAGACCACAGCTCGCCCATAAACTGACGGGCATTACGTCCATTCAGGAATCCCGTCATGTTGATTTGCATTTTCTTCGGACACGGAAACTTCTCCTCCTCCAGCTGATTGTATACAAACTCAACGAGCACATCGTCCTCGATGTGTAAGATGTCGGTGATTTTCTTGCTGATCCAAGGGCGCAGCACATCCAGCTTCACCTTAGACATGTCGACGCGCTTGTTAAGGCAATCGCCGAACTTCATTTGTTTCATCATCTTCTTCTCCTTGTCGCTGAAGCGAGTGTCCTGCTGCTGGGTGGTGCCCTAAAGTGAGGCGCAATCAAGAAACAAAATTGCTCAATATATAAATTACTCCGATTTCGAGAAACTGACACTTTCTTAGTGTGAATTCCTTTTCGAACAAGTTTTACAAAATTGCAATTTTACAATTCTTAAGAGAAGAGATGGTTATACAGATTAATGTATAATAACACATTTGTTACTTCCTTTTGCACCTGTTTTTGAACCTATTTGAAAAATTTTTAAACCAATATAGAGAATGCCTTTCATATAAATGAAGAATCCAAACAATGTCATTTAATTTAGAAATATAGATAAACAATGAAAGCAATCGACCATGTGCGCGTCAATGGTAAAATTTCGTCCACAGAACACACTAGCACTCGTTTTTGTAGTTAACGCTTCTTTAAAAGGTTAGTAACTAAAACAATTTCAAAGATAACAAAACCCCAATTTATGTACTGCATTCAGCAATTTAGTAGTATATAAATATATTAAAACTGTGGCATATTTGTAATTAAAACCATTAAACTCTTTCCACTAGTTCACCGAGTTCAACGCTTCACTATTTTTGGAGAACGTACCAAGGACTAAAGGTTAGGTTCTCTTCTTTAGAGTTTTGCAATGCGCTGGCAAAGTGCCAACGCAATAGACTAACAGCAGCGATCTGCAGTCGGACCCTTCACTGCCACCGTCTTCCCCATTTAATGTTATAAACAAACCACTAAAAAATATCACAACCGATCGTCTCCTCTAAAGGCTGTGCTCATTTTATAATTTACATGATAGCACTGGCTACTCTTTTCAGCAACTTACCGTGAACATCATCTTTGCAGGTGGTGTATGGGGTCCAAATCGTAGCGCGAATTCTGTCCGTAATTTTCTTCCTCCCCTTTGTTTCCGTTTATCGACGTTCTTCGCCGGCGCTCGCCGTTACCGAAATTACCTGTAATGCACTTACTTCAGCAACGCCATTGCCGCATACCAACGTTAGGATTACTTCCAATCGCAAATTATCCAATACTTCTCTCTACACGGACAACTCGTTAACTCACAATATTCAGTTTTCCCCCCCAATGCTATGGTTTCGTGCCCGGCAGCCTGACGGATACGAACGCACACCGCGACAGCGTAAACGTTCTTCGTAAAACCGAAAAGGAGGCGGGGGACACCGATTTCTAATTTTTTTATTTTCGCACACCAAATTCTTGCAATCGCTGCACTTTTACAACAATTAACACCTTCAGCACGTATCGCACACTTTTCAGTATGAATTCCACATTTTTTTATGGTATATTCGTGGATTTTTCACTTTTTTGCGAACCATACAAAAGTCTTTTCAATGCGGCCTGCTGCAATGCAAAATGGAGACGACGCAGCGAAGAAAACTGAACGAAAGCTGGCTACCACATTCGTTCGGTGTGCGCTCTCTGCCGGTATACAAATGCAGACGAGTACAGGGTTGCATTTTTAATACCACAACATTTAAATGCAAATGCGAAGGGTTTGAGTTTATCGCGATAGATTCATTAATTAATGTTGCAAATGCCATACAAAATGTTTCCTCATAGGTTAAATGCTATGAAATAATTCAAATCGTGTATACACACACGAATTGCGCTACTACCCAAATCATAAGTAAATAAAACTTGGTTATGATTTATCGAAAACAAAGTGCTTCCGTATATCGTCAGCGTAGTAAAATAATAAGCGGGGGAGCAGAAGTAGGGAGACATAAAGAATGAGGTTGGAGAAGGGATTGACAGATCGCTAAACACAATTCCTATTTAGCCATTTATCATTTCTTCATAGCTGTTATCAGTAGCCATAAAAAAAAGTAATATTGAAGGTTAGTTACCCATAACCCTTTTGAGTTTAATACACAATATTTCTTTTTGTTTTTGTTATCTTTTAAGCTTTATATATATTTGACGTAAAATGAAAAGCCCATTCAAAATTCTACGATATAGTTAATCCAGCTGGTACATTCATATCCATATTCAGCTATGTAGGTAAGTATAACAGGTTGGCCGATTGACAAAACATAATCCTCTATTATGATCTTAGTGACACCAGATGAAGATCCATTTATGGGATATGATAGTGATCCGTCAAAGTAGAAGTGCATTTGTTAATCCGCGTAAAGCCCAGTAGACCCACAGATCACTTTCAACCCGATGAACTCAAGTGCCGCCAGGGTGGCCCATCACTGTCAATAGAAAGCGAGACAGTTGCATAGATTTTCGAAAGTATGCTGATTAATCAGTTTACAATTGCTTTCATATACCTCCCATGTCGTCGATTAAAACGCAGTTGAATAAGTTTTGTTGTTTAATTTAATTACTCATATTCAATAAATTAATATTACAAAATGCTCTCAGATAAATGCAACAATCAAATCGTAATATTTTACGTCTGCTTCGTTTACTTAAAACCTAGCGACGAGTACTTTGTATCGTTACCACACACACACACATGCAATCATGTTTGCCGTATGCGCGCGCACTTTAGAAAACTACTCGTATTTTGTATTCAAGTTTCAGCAATATCGAAAAACGCCATCGAATGCCAGCGATTCAATGTGCTCACTTAATGGTAGAACTAATTTTAATAATTTAATTATGCTTTCAATAAATAGTTGACTAAAGCTACCAATAGTCGCAGGAAGACAAGTATGGACCGGCGATACGATCGTCACCGTGGCCGGTTCTCAAGCAGTTGCGGTGCTGAGCCCGTTCACTATTAACTAATACGATATGCATGAATGAAAATGGAAATAAATTGCATGTTTTTTACATTTGAATTACTTAGTTGTGGGTTCATTTAGAGTACGAAATTATCTAGGCAGTTACTCGCTTTGTTCTCCGCTCTGTCTGCGATTACTTATTTCTTACGTTTTTCTTACGAGTGCGTGCTGTACATAGTTCGAAACGAACTAAACTGTCAATGTACAGTTCTAAGTCCATGCAGAGCATACACCATCAGCCAGGAACGCCGAGTGCGTCTACAGTCATATCAGTTCTTTTAGTTCTGGTCTTAAACTATGGAATCAGATTTGGTTCTTGGGCAGCTCCCGTCGAGTATTTGGGCTTGCAGACACAACCGCTCTCAACCAGCACGTAGTCCTGTCCGGTCAGTGTTACCGGCCCCAGCGGTATGACGAGGAATAAGTAGGGCACATAAGTTTGGGTGCATTCGCCGCGTACCACATCACACTCTCCGGATCTGAAAGAAGCAACAGCACATATAGGTCGTATAGATGCATATTTCATATACATATAACTAATATTGTTATGTGTTATTGAGCTGTTGCCCTAACCTTACTAAACTCAGATCAGTTTAATAACAAATTAAACCAATATATCAGATTAGATTAGATTAGATTGGGCATTAAATTGCCCAAGTAGTATTCGTTGAATTAATGTAATTCCGAAATAAATTTAACAATATTCATAGTGCTCAAGAATGATAGTCCTGGAAGATTAAAGAAATGCCAACAAAGAATTCTAAGTCTTCTTCTCCGCAAAACCAGCTACGGACACACTAACTGAGGCACAGTGAAATATTAATTTTCACACTCACAATCGCGAACAGTTCGTCAGCAAGTTATGAAGCAACGTAAAAAAAATGCTCAAAATAATAGTTATCGGTAACGTAAATAAAAAAAGTCATAAATAAAAGTTATGAAGCAACGTAAAAAAAACAAATCCCAAAATAATAACTATCGACAACGAAAAATATACTTGTAACTTATAAGAGTTATTATGCAACTCAAAAATATTTATTACATGATAATAGTTATAGGCGACGTAAAAAATTTCTTATTAGGAATAATTATTATAAAGCAATAATTATAGAAATTTCTTAAATTAGGGCAATTTTTTTATTTCCGAAAATATGGATAATAATTATTTTAAGACTCTGGTTTATTTACAAGCCAAATTTTCGAGAACTCAATTCTGAACTCAAGTAACATAAAATTAAAAAGCGTGTCTTTCGCCAGCTGCCTGATCAGCAGGTAATGACCAACCGCTTCAAATCGGTATAAATCAGTTTTATTTATTTATTTATTTATTTATTTTATTTAGAAAAAAAAGTTGGGGGGTTTTGGGATGCAACTCCCTCCTAGATATGTATCTTTATCTTGCAAACATTTTAGTTGCCAAATATTGTTTCGACTGATATTGGGCTCAAAAGTTGTGGACCCCCCTGCCCGGAAATCTAGTGTGCGATGCCCCAACATTCATTTACGGGACTGTCGTTACTTATGTATGCATGTATGGTGTATACTTACTCGCAAACTTCAAACACAACTTGTTGCAATAGATCGGGGAACTTTTGAACTATAGTCACCGGCTGTCCAGATGTTAGACTTACGCCGTACATGGGCGCCGTTGTATTGTAGCGGGTTTTGCAAAGACGAGCTGGTGTTTCTCTGCATTGGCTTCCCTGCGAGTTCTTCAAAGAGCGTCCTGGCAATATTTAGAATCGTTTAAGCACAAATGGCATGCTTGATATAAATACACGTAATGTGTAGAAACAACTTACCGTAACGATGGCTGCCGGAATTTTCATTATTTACTTCGTCATAGGCCCTCAGTAGGGCGCTGGACGTTATCGCTGGATCTAAAGTCGTTGGCAGTTTACTTTGCCGACCACGACGTGAGCTACCATTCCAGTTGGTAAATGTTCGCGCAACTGCCGCACTGAAATAGAATGTTTAACCATTACATAAGAGTTCTTTATATTGAGCACAACAACAACCAAACGAAAAAAATCAAAAGCAGTGAATTTGAAAAGGTCGACTTGAGATATCCATGTATCTATTTACTTTATCTCATCTATAACTGTGCTGCCTACACTGCAGATGTTCTTTTAGATATTATCAAAGAAGATTCAATTATCGTTGTTATATTTTTTACATAACTATATATTGAACCTTAAAGTGTTTATAAGTTTGAGACTTTATAAAATGTACAAATTGGTATACCTGGGATATGGTGAGTTATTTGGGCCTAGACAATCCAGAGAATCTGTAAGAGCATCGCCCGACAGGTATTTCAATCCTGCACCGCCGCCACACTTTTGTAGTTTTTCACTGCTGTAGCTGGGCCACAAGGCCGCCGTTGAAATTTGCGCATTCAGAGTAATGAGGAAAAGCGCCAACATGATCTGCAAAAATGAAGTCATGAAAATTCAATAAGGCAATAAATACATATATAATTGTAACAAATACAAATTATAATAAATATAATAAAATAATTAATGCTTTAATTATTATAGATTGTTCTAATTGTACAAACACAATTATTGTTCATTAATAGGAATGCTTTTATTTATAACAAACAATTATAAACAACACAGATCCCTTAATTCGTGACTTTTGCGAAAGTGTGAAAAATTCAATGGTCTTAAAAGAAATTCTACGAATAAGGTGTATATCTCATTAACTAAATTAGAGCTGATCATGAAATATGTCATTATGCTCGGCGGTTGTGAATGCGAAAGCTGAAATTCTTGCACAGACAATGACAGAGGAACGACATTGTTGTGTGTTCACTTTTTAAAATGTTGTCAAGTTTCTCTTTTTCGGCGGGAGTTCTTTGTTCTTTGTCGAGTTGGTATTTTATGTTGGTTTTTTTTCTTCTCTTGCAATTCCCATTGCAGATTTTGTGTTATTATCTCCCAACCCATAACGGTACGCAAAAGTACTGTAAGCGCGTAGCAGAAGCGAAAACAGAAACGGATCGAGAGATAAATTCCGTAAGATATCATTTCGCTGTGAATCACGACAACAACGGCCCACAGACACAACGCGCCAGTCACGGGCGACAATACCAAAATCACAACAACAACAACAACAACAGCAAAGACAAATAACACCAAACTGGAGAGGAATAGTCACACCGACGAGCCAACACTTTGCTCGACGCATTCAAATTCTGACGCTTGGAACTGCGCTAAAGTCTGGGCTGGGCGTCTTTTAAAGTTTGTCCGTTTGTTTTCATTTGCTTCGCTCACAAAAAGCACAGCGTACAGCACAAAAGCGGCAACGCAGCTAATCATTGTCCAGCCTCATGGCTCGCAGCTATGCGCTTCCTCATGTCGCATGGCCTGCGGACCGTGAACTTGAGGGCAGGCATACGTACACATACATAGGTACACACACTCGGAGGCATTCTGTTTGATTCATATTTTCAAGTTTAAGGTGAAACTACCGTGAGCCCAGGTTATGGATATAACGGCATATAACTGTTCATACGCACTTACATACATACAAGCACAAATAGTCATTTGTAGGAAATTGCAATTGCAATTAGAAATAAGCCGGATGTGGAGAGGCACAGAGGATGCAGATGGGGAAATTTCTATGTCACTCTCAAATTGTCAATTAATATTTGCTTTGAAATTTCCTCATTCTGAGCATAGTATAATTATACTATGATTCTGAGAACTACAGGAAAATACAAAGTAAAGTAGTAAGCCTGTTATTTCCTAACAAACTTTACTTCCAAGTTGTTTTTGTGCAAATTAAATATTTGTAAGCATTTCTTTACATGGAGGCTTGGACGCGTTCCACCTCCAATTCAATGTATGGAAATTTTTTCCGAAATATTAGTCAGTTGGCGGTCTATTGGATAACACAGCACAACAAAAAACACTTTTTTTCTATTGCATGAAGTTTTTCTACTGTTTCTTACTAATTTGGGTGCGCTGATTTCGAATCTATCCTCAGATTTTTTTCTAGCAGCTCTAGTTAGTGATATATAGGTACCGTGTCATTTTTTCAGTTTTTCCTCTACTTTTTCCATATTTTTTTTTTCATGATTTTCACCTAATCGCATTAACAACACCGCACGGCTTCTTTTCCGATGGAACTTATTTTTATAAGTTTTAAAATGCTACGGTAATTGGACCTCAAAGTCGGAAAATATGGAATTTTAAGGCGTTTTCTTTGATGGTCAAAAACATAAAAATTTTTTGTAAATCAACACATCAAACATTACAACACAGCCAAATTATTTGGCGGAATACACATTCGCATCGAAATAATAGCAAAAATGTACCATCGTCATTTTCATTACTTTTCATACTTTTTCCTTCAAAAATTAGGGGCCTCAAAATATGCTCTTTTATATGTTCCAATTATAGTCTGAAATACAAGCAAAAAAAAAGGTTTTGAATTGCTCGAAATAAAACAAATTAAAAACTTTGCATATTTTGAGGCCCCTACTTTTTTAAGGAAAAAGTATGAAAAGTGATGAAAATTATACATAAAACTTCGTTGTTTTTCCAGTTCTATTCGACCATCATAATGCTTAATCGAATTCTTGACTCGTATTCATAAAAGCACTTTTTCAATTTCGGTTTATTCATTTGTAGTCATTTGTAAGCATACTTTGCTCCCAAAATGTTGCTAAACCCACATCAAAGCATACCTCTCTACTTATAAAGCATACATCTCTACTTATTAATGACCCAACTAAAATTAAATTGAAAGAGGGTTTCGATGAATATATGAAATATATTCAAAATCCACTTAAATATGCAACTCAATAAGTATTAGGAAGTTGCGTTATGTGGCTGCAGTGTTGCCAGAAAAAAAATTTGGTTTGGAGCTAAAATTGTGAAAAAACGAGCAAAAAAGAGCTTAAAATTTTTGTTTGAGCTAATAAAAGAGCTACATTTATTTGTTTAAGCATTTATCAATATTAATATTCTTTCACGTATTATACGTAAATATATTTATTAACTAAACAACAACCTCTGTCAATTTAAAATTAAATGAAATTCACTTTTGCACATTTGTCGGTACAACAAAACTTAAAAAGGCTTACATTTTTTAAAATACTTTGCAGTCTAAATAAAATACAAGTATGTAGTTACAAACATCACAAATAGTTATTACATATTTAAATCAAATATTTCATCTTCCGAAGAAGAATCGTTATTATTACAGTCGTAAATGTTGTTTGCAGTCATTAAGTTTAAGAGATCATCATTTATTGCAAAATCATGACAACATTTATTCAATCTTCTTAATCTCAACAGCGAGTTTAACATAAATAAATTAATTTTATTCCGTTGCTTGTTTTTAATAAAGTTCATCATGGAAAATGATTTTTCAACTTCAGCATTGCTGAGCGGTAGGACAAGAAGAGTAAAAACAAAATTTACCAGATCGTTAAATGGATTTTCATTGACTGAATTATTGAACTCCCTAACCTCGACCCAAAAATTTAATTAATCGTGAAAATTGATCAATTAATCATTGAAATATAAAGCTATACTAATAAATTTTTGTAGCTAAAAAAGAGCTTTAACGTTTTCAAAAGAGCTAAAAAATAGCTAGGAGCTAAAACCAAATTTTTGGAGCAATTTTGAGAAAAAAAAAGCTAAATCTAGCTCCAAAAGCACCAAAATGGCAACACTGTGTGGCTGCGGAAAACGCTGTCATCAATGAAAACGGGAATGCTGACAACAGAGATAAACATAGAGCTGAAAGAGTTACTTCTCATCCAACAATGACCCCCAATCACCGAATCATTACTTGTACAAACCCACTATTTGTACATTTACTCTAACTCCAACATGGAAAGTTTGATTTTGAGATCCAGATGACCTAAAAAATCTGGCAGCTAGCTTCACTCATGTTTAGCTGTAAGATTATAAAATAACTAAACACTATACACGAATTTTATCTAATTGATTAGGTTTAAGTTAATCATTTCTCTCCCTTGCTTTTGACTTTGCCATTTAATCTTATCCTATTTTCGTTTCGAACTTTCATTCTATTCATTCGCACCACTTATTTTGCGCACCTGTGTCACATTCGCTATCGCAATATTTACGATCTTAACTTATACATTTCTTTTAACTTTTTATAGCCTTTTTATGTCTCTTTTTACCTTTTGTATATGTCTTTTAGACCCACTCTTACACTCTTAAGCAAACTTTGTTTTCCGTTAGCAGAAGCTGCCTTTTATTGTCATCTTTATTGATGCTAGCGATTTTAAGCCACATTATGCACGCATTCAATATTTAATTGACCCACTTGCCGCTTATTCGCTCTTGTATTTATAATTCACATGTTTTGAATGTTGTTGTTGTTATTGTTATTATGCTTGGCATGAGTAGCAATTTTTTATGACTTTGAAAATAATTGGTGTGAAAGTAAAAAATGCAAATTTCTTTGAATCTATATTTGGGACTACGAGACGGGGCACCGCTTATGTACGAACATTTACGAACATTTTAAAGTGGCCAACACACATGAAACTTCTAATATGGACTGAACTTTTTTACCACTTCATTCACTTTCTCTGCTCATTTTTAACATTAGCATTTAGCTGTTGTTTTTCTCCTCGCCACTTTATTTGGTTTCGTTAAGCTATCGAGGCTAAATTAAATGCGAATTGAAGAAACCAAAACTGGTTTACCGATTCCGTTCATTCATGACCGCGCCGATACTCGCCGAGATAATCGCGTGCAAATGCGAATTGTTTCGGTATTTTCAATTAAATTACAAGCCTGATTGCACATCAAACTAAAAGAATGTGTACATGCGCGTCAGCATACCGACCTGTGTGAGTGTGTGTGTGTGCGCACGTCTTTTGGCAATTGTGCCGATGACGTAGTGTCATGCAAATAATAACATTTCGCTGCCAGCCATTAATTCCACAATATTTCGCTAACGCAATTAAAGAAAAAGTGGAGAGCAGCTACGTTTATTCGTCGAACATTTCAGTCGGCTAGTGTTCCCCGAAACAGAAGACTCAAGTGACAAACTTTCTTTTTTTACAACGCGCACGACGCTGCGCCGTCTTGTTTCGTTGTTGCTGTTTCACTCTGCTCATTGCTGCTATTGCATACCGAGTACCCTAATGAAGGAAAAAGCTTATTAATTGTCGAAACTGTCTGAATTGTTTGTGATTTTGAATTTCGTTGTGGGAAAACGAAAGCGAAATTCTATTATTTAATTCTTTTCACATTGAGGCATATTTTTTTGGTTGTAATTTTGTGCTTGGCAGCCGCCCGCCCTACACTGCCCAACACGCGACGGCCGTGCACGCCGATACACGCCTCGCCGACACCGCCAATACCAACGCACAGCATGTGAATCACTCTCTCCGGCGTTGCTGTTGGGCCTTCATTAATTCAGTTTTACCTGTGGCTTTTCGTTTTTATTACAGACACTTTTTTCAGAAACGCTTGGAAAAGTGGCCGCTGACGAGTTCGGCATGTGTCATATTTTCATTAAGGTTGTAGAAAAGAAACACAAACACAAAACGATCATAATGAAGGCAATGCCATTTGAACTTGTGCGGCCACATGGCTAGGAATGTTGTCTGCAACTTGTTGCCTGGAATGCTTGTGGGAACTTGGGCATTCATATGTTACATATGCTTGTATGTAGCTATAGAAGTGCTGGCTAAAAGCCGGCAGAAAACCACAACTGCAAAAAAACTGTCATAATTGCTACACGCCATACCAATACCCGAATGTTTGGTTTTGTGAAATAAACATCTTAAATACTCTGCTTTGGATTTAATGCAAGGAACTTGCACTCGTTTGCGCCGAAACTAAGCGAATGTATCAGTTCGGCGACTGAAAACGTACCGCTGGATCCTTTCGCCAAAATGCTTGAGTAGCACTCACAAAACAGCAGAAAGCGTGAAAGTTCTTATATGTAATGAAAAAATGTGACAACAATGAGCTTCAGGTGCTTTCGTGGTGAATAAAAGGATAGAAAGTTTAGAGGAATTGAATTGGAAAATTAAATGAAGGTTTGTTCTAGATATAAGCTTAGGCACTAAAATTTTGGTGACCCAGAAGAAGAAGTTAAGAACCAAGGATTAGTTAAAGCAATTCGACAGTTGAAAGTATGGACGAAAATTTGAAGCAACTGTCGAAAAAATCGATCGACTTCAAAAAAGCCATTAAGCAGTAAAGTTAAGGAAGTTCTTCATCTCCCTCGGATAGCTATAAAATGGCAGAACGCAATAAGGTCGTGGCATTAGAAGACGCCTAATATGGATCAGGCTTGCTGAGGTAGCTGAGGTACCTGTAAGCTATGCTTAGAGTACGACAAAACAACTGCATAAATAATGTCCGGCAATGGCGAATAGAAGATTACGATGGCCATTAGTCAGAAGAACCTACTAAAAATAATGCGAGACATAGTTAATAACCAGGAGAGACTGAGCAAATACAGGCGACCTTAGCTAAACACGAACAGAGGGTTGGCCAATCACGCGCAGGATAATAGGACGTGGTTTTAGCTGATAAGAGTTCGACATGCCGATGGACACATCGGATTTCTTGGCCAACAGTACTTCTGGGGACCGTAATTAATATACTAATATAATATATATATATTTTATTAGAATGAATATCGTTCCAGGTATTATTTTTAATATAAAATTACTTAATAAAACAAAAATTGCATCTAAAAATAATAATTTTGTCTTCCATCTCCCAGACTTGGCCAACAATGCGTTAAAGTTGACTAATTGCAAATTTTAAGTAGAAAAACCCAAATGTAACACAACAAATCGAAGCTAATTTCGATTTGATCAAGTCATTAGAAGCCAAAGCCACAGAAAACATAAATAATACACAAAGATTTCAACAAGTAATGAAGAATATATGCTAAAAAACAATAAATACAAGAACGAATACTTAACATTTATCGTTCGTTCGTTGCGCTGCGTTGTAATGTTGCCGTATGGAAGCGTAAGCAGCAACTTGCATAATGGATGGCTTTGCCTCTAAGCCTGCAGGCCATGAATATTTTCATATTTCATATTTCACCTTTTCGCCGCAGCTGTACAAGCGTATTCGTCGCTCATCGAATGCAAATACTTGGGTGCGTGTGAATGTGTGTGTGTTTGTGTGTGTATGTACGTCAACGCCAATTAACGCTTTCTGCCGCTGTTGAGAAAGATGCTGCTGGCTGTACATTAATTGTCTGCATGGGTACGGAAATACAAATACACAACATCTAGCCGTCCAACTAGCCAGTCAGCCAGCCAGCCGGTCAGCCAGCAAACCGTACCACGCCATACGCCGTAACGTGTCCACACCAAAGATAAAGAAAAAATGCCAAGTGCCGTTAGATCGAGGTTAACGACCCATATATGACAGAGTGGCAGCAAAAAATTGGATTAATAATCGAAATTAAATCATTGCGAACGATGGCAATAATGGCAAACAGCCATGGCAATGGTTGTGCCAGCGGCAGCGGCAGCGGCAGCGGCAATTGTGGTAAGTACCGAGTATTTAGAATTGAACGAAACCAATGGGTGAAAATGCACAACGGCAACGCGCGTGCACACACACAAGCACACATACACAGCCGCCAATTGGAAACTGTATCGGAACCAGGTGACCGGTGGCAAATAAAGACTCGATACTCGAATGCGGTCTTGTCGGGCGACAACAATGGCGTGTCAGCGATAGGCAGACGGACGGACAGACAGACGGCTCAGAAAGTACACAAGTGCGTGTTCGTGTACATGTTGACAAGCATGTGGAAAGCAGCGACAATGGACAGCAGCGTCGATTGGCGGTGGCACGCATTCGCACTCGGACGTGCTAAGTGCGGCTAGTGCGATCGGGGGACGCAGATAAACAAGCGCTCGTTGCGAGTCAATCACAGCTCACTGCGTAGCGCGTAGCGGTGACAAACGAGCAGTAGCCAGTGGTCATCAGTCAGCTGAAGCTGTAGATTGCATTGGAGCTGCAACAGGTAAACAAAGCACCGACGTTAAGCTCTCGCAAAGCGTGAGAGTGCCAGTGAATCGTTGTGGCTCCTTGTTGAGCCGCGTGCACAGTTATACGCCGTTGTCTGCTCAAAGCTGTTCTCCACCAGCTTCTTGGACATTCCATTCCACTCTTACTTAAACCTCCTCTCATCATTGTGAACACAAACTTTTCTATACGTTTCCTGGTAAACGAATAGTAAAATTGGTAAACGACGTAAACAAAAGTCTTTGGTAAGGCGAAGGTTAAGCTGTATTTAGATAGCGACAGATTTGTTATTTACATTCCAGTTTTGTTTACCACCTCCTTCGCCAGCCAAGTCACAAAGCTCTTAAGAGTATTATTAAGTGTTTATAAATGGCACTGTCGTATTATAAGTTAAGACTAACATAACGCAGTCATTACCTTTGATTACTTGTACGCACGCATTCACGCACATTGTCCATATAAAGCGTATTAAATTTAAAATATCATCATGGTTATCATTTTTATGACACCATGTCATATAAACAAACTCATATTTTACATATAAAAGCTGTAAACAAAATTCAATTTAATTTGCATTAAATATGCGGCTGTGGAGGAGTTGTAGACTTTTGTCACGCTTGTTTTGAACTTTAGATTCAAAGCGAAGCCGTTCACCCTCACTTACTTTACTCACTTACTTGCCCAGCTTTTTGTCTCATGAATTCTTTCAACAAACTTCCCAATATGAGGACGTATCGAAATTGAAAGGTCGTGCACTTAAACGTGTTTAATCACCTAAACCATAGAGACCCATTGTGATACCACAATAATTCTGACTCAGATTTCGTTACTCACACAACCAGTTTAGCTTCTAACGCAGCTAACTGAAGTAGACTGTCCTATCAACTCTAGTAAATGTCCTAGATTGTTGAGGTCAAAACTACCCAGTTAGGCCTCCTTATCCAGAAGAGTGTAGAATCAACGCGGAGAAGGTAAAGTACATTTTCGTCCTCTCCCTTACGTAAGCAGCTCCTGCAGAAACTATTACAAAGCAGTCCCAGCCATTTTAGATGGGTACCTATCGGATCCACACAAAGTTCTGATGTACATTAAAATGAACATAAATTTACATTTTTATTTGCCAACAGTGGAGACGATTTTTCAAATACTCTGAAGGAAAAATGCTGTAACATTTACTGAAGCCCGAAAAAATAGGCGATAAAAAGCCATAATAGAAGTGAAAACACACAATTGGATTAGTTTCCGATTGCCTCTGAAACTTGTAAAACCTATTGAATTTACTATAACAATAGCAAAACCATGAATTGAATTTGTAACATAAATGGTCCTTAAATTGAATTGAATTGTTGATTAAAATAGTTTATTCAACAAGTAAGAAAGCATTTGTCATCATTATTACATTATTTAAATATTTTGGTCTATAATGCAGTGAATTTTAGCGGTTTTTTTTTTGTATTTGGTTTTGGCAACAACGGCAGTTTCGAAAGTTAATTTTTAAAGAACACACCTTTCTTGGATAATCGATTTTTTCTTTTTGCAAAAAACTTGTTCCCTAATTGACTGGTTCATTAATTCATTAAATGCTCTTTTGGTGAACTTTTTTGTTTAGAAATGTATCTACCTACACCGACGTTTGTGCCAACTGACTGACTCAACCATGATACAAAAATATACAGGTAGTTTCAATGCGACAGATAAAAATAAAATTGACAATTGGAAAAAAAATATTTGATTACAAATTTTGTACTACTATTTTCATGGACTCAACCATGATACAAAAATATACAGGTAGATTCAATCGAGCAAAATTAATAGTCATTTGCTTTTTTGACAAATAAAAATAAAATTTTAAGGGTGCAAAAAAAGTAAGAAATACAGAAACTGAATGATATACTACATAAACTAATTGCTGTGAAATTGCAGCTCTGTAGCAAAAATGAAAATAGTAGTACAAAATTTGTTAACAAATTTTTTTTTCCAATTGTCAATTTTATTTTATCTGTCGCATTGAAACAACCTGTATATTTTTGTATCATGGACTCAACTATAAAGTGTCCGATTTTACTTTCATTTCGGCAAATTTTCCTCAAGTTTTCAATTTCGTAACCCTTTCGCTACTGAGTTGCCATATGACAATACACAACTTTAAGGGCATCTAAACGTTTCAGAAATCACAACATTTGGTTTTTAGAATAGTTTAGTTAAGAGTATTTTGAAATACAAAGCCGAATGTTTAAATTAAAATCAATGAAAAAACTTCATGCTTTCATTTCCCATGGTAATTTTTTTAAAGGAGAGAAATTTTTAATTGTTATTTGCAACTTTAATTCAGACACATTCAGACAAATAGTTAATTGTGGCTAAAGCAAATAAACATAACACAACACTAAACAAAAGGGCTCCGTAAATATTATATTTAATTTGTTATTATGGCCACACAACAAACTAAATCTAAGAATTTTGACATTTTGCATTAAAAACTCATAGCAAACGGGTGATTTGGTTCAATTAGGAAAGCGTGATATCTTCACAAAGTTGTAAAAGTCTTTAAATGTGTAATGTGCACGTGACCCAGGTAGAAAATTTGGTCCTGGTACAACCTCAATCACCTCAAAAATTTCTTCAAGATGAGCATGGGATTATTGGATCTGACGGCTTCGTAGGCTGAAAGCCTGCAAACTTATGTATTTTAGTAATACAGCAGATTTTTCGAAGAATATATTTGAGAACGATATAAAAGTTAGTATTTTCAAAAGCTTACTTGTTTTTATTTTTTTTATTATTATTTTAATTTTGTTCTCTTTGCTTGTCGGTTACCTGCAATTGAACTATTTGGTAGAAAGTAGCGTCAAAGTAAAAAGCCTTTCCATCTGGGCGTTTCACTGCCGTTGCTCTCTATTTGCGATTCTTAGCACATAATTCTGATTTCCGATTTCTTTTTGTTCATTATAGTGAATAGCTGCAATATAAAAACAAATCCTCAAGGCACTTGTGTCCCATCTAATGTTAACTGCATGCACAATGCAATACCTTTGAATTTCTTTCTCTTTCGATAACCGAAAATGCAAAGCGAACAGCCACTTTTAGCATAAGTAATTCACTTCAAAATCGCTGTGGTTGCTGTTGTTGTCTATGATTTTTCGATGTTTAATGTTATTAACAAGCCAGACACGTTTCGCTTCCACTGACACCGTTGGCCGATGCCTTGAGAACGATTATTTTATTTGACCACAGAAGCGAATACCCGTTTGAATAAAATAGAAAACACTACAAGTCCGAAAGAAAACAATAGAAACCCCAGTGCGCGCACTTGTTTACAACTTTCATTACGCTGGTGCGTTGGTGGGGTTTCGGGTTCGGATTGATATGGACGGGAACGGGAAGGGTCTTTGCATAAATCTGATGAACTCATGACTGACTGGCGACTGAGGCTATGAAGTGATGTCCATTCAAAACGTCTTCGCCAGCATGCCATGTAACGGCTGGCTGGCTGACCACAACGCCGTCGAGTGCCGAATTTGAATTTGTTGCACGGCGTGTTGTGCAGCAGCGCACGCCCGTTTCGGCATCACATTGAATTTCAACTAGTTTCAATTTCAAGTTCGTGATACTAAAAGTATGTACAACAAACAGTGTCGACGAAACGACGGTAGTAAGGCTGACGTTAACCCTTTCGCTACAGGTTTTTCTGGGGGAAGTTAAAATTTTAAATTTTACGTCTTAGGCTTCTATGTGGTTATATTAGCAACATTCCATAAGAAATTTTTTAATTTTTATACTCGGACCCTGTATTTTAGAGGGTTTTTCTATGAGAGCAACCACATCGTTGTAATATTGGTTGGCTGTAATATTTACTTAAACATAAAACTTTTTACACATAACGAAAATTTGAATATTTTTTCATTTACTTCAGCCAAAATTAAAAGAAAAAAGGATATAAATTGAAAGAAAACGTCAAATTAAAAAGTTCTCAATTTTTTTCTGCTTCTTCTTCCTTTACTATGTCAAGATATACCATTAAAAAAACGTGTATACTTCTCTTCTTTAAACTTAAATATTCAGTTTATTAATTTCGTATTTTTCCTAAAACTTCAAACTATTCTAAAGACCAACAAAAAAATGTATTCTTGCGACCATAGAGGATGCAGACGTCCACAAAGTAGCATGTTGCCATATGGCAACAAAATAGCGAAAGGGTTAACAGTGTCGATGCCGCCCGCCAAAAATGCTTGTGACTTTTACTCAGTCAATTCGTTCCGCACTCAAAGCGGACGTACATATTTGCAGATTCGCTTCGATATCAGATATCTGATGGTTGCTGGCTGATGTGGCGGGGTGAATGCGCGCGGCTGATGGACGTGGGAACTCTCATTAACGCGTAATTGTCACTATTAGCTTGGGCGGGAATTTCACTTTGTAAATTTAATTTAACGGCGCTGCTGATCGTGCGGCCCGATTGTGACGCCGTCAATCGCTGCATATCCGTGTCGGCCCACAAGAGCGCACGGCGCGACGACCGGAGCGTTGGCCGGCCGGAAAGTCGTGCACGACAAGTGGCGATGGTGTTGGTGGCGGCGTGGCGGTGCTACAGGTGCCATTTGCGTTCGCATTTGCCTTTTCTTGGCTGCATATCAAAAGGAAAGTTTCTCAAGAATGGTAATTGTTGTGGCATTATGCCAGTAATTACTGCCACTTGACGCTGCGCTCACTGATCGCAGATCAACGCCAGAATATCCCACCGACTCGCAGCACTTGCTCCCACTCGCGCCAGCGGCTGGCAGAAAGAAAAACATTTGACCCAGAATTTTGTCTGTTTTCAGACACAGTTAGCCTCTTGGTTTGCCGAATTTACGAGGCTCTTAGCGGCGCAGACGCTGGCAATCGTGCAGATATTAGGATGGGCGCCATGGCTTCGCGCTTAAATGAGTTTCTTGTTTGGTTGCTGCTTGTTGGTCTTCTTCATATTCTCCATGAACATCAGCACCATCTGCTGGCTCTCATTTTCTGCCCACTGAAGTATGAATATGCTTAGCCTACTTTTCGCGTTTTGATTACCATATTGAATCATCAACGCAAATATGTACGAACACACAATACACATGTAAATTGCCTGGATGTATGCCCGATTGCATTCTTTCTTATATACCCCACATACCATATAGGCGTCGCAAGCACCCTGTGCCTGGGCGTGCCATATGTCGAGCCTGGGTGCGAGTGGCTGACAGCCGCATTATACATTCCAACTTCATCGTCACTGTTGTGCTCGGCATTGCCATTTATATGGCTATCGATCGATTGGCTTGTTTAAAAAAAACACATATAGTATAACACGCAGCTATGTATGCATGTCGCCATTGTCGGTGTTGTCTGCCAAACAAAACTGAAGAGTTCCAAGAGGATGAGACACACGAAGTAATAAAGAACACACAAAACGAAACGAACACACAAAAAGCCATTTTACGGTTGACTCCGCTCTGGCCGCTGGCGCAATCGTGCTGCACGCATGATCGATCTGTCGGCGAAACGTGGGTACACGTACACGTCCAACATGCCAAATCCCATACTGAACAGTAGCAGCCGCTATTGCCAACTTTGCAATGTGTGTATGTATGTTTGTGTGTGTGTGTGTGTGTGTGTAGTAGTAGTAGGAAGGGAGGATTGCGACGCAGACAGCTTTTAAGCTGATGCTCGGGCCATGAAGTAGGTCTTTGACTGATTAGGTACCCACCATCGGCAATTACTTGGCTCCAACACACAACACATCGTTTGTCAGTGTGAACATTGTACATAAGTGGTTATGACTGACGTATTGATGGCTTTCTTCGTGAAAATGCAAAACGTGAAAATTTGCCGATACGAATAGCTTTTCGCATTATTATGGATTATGCAAAGCGGTGTTGGTTGTGAGTGGGACACGGACTGCATTTGAACGGCAAAAGAGGAAGAAGTGCTAAAGAAGAAGAAGAACTGAACTTTTCAGTGCT
Organism: Melieria picta; assembly: GCA_964056695.1. Classification (NCBI taxonomy): domain Eukaryota; kingdom Metazoa; phylum Arthropoda; class Insecta; order Diptera; family Ulidiidae; genus Melieria; species Melieria picta. Next base: position 17,646,767 of record OZ057399.1, read on the forward strand.
TGATATAAAGCCAATGTGCTGTGTAGCTTACATATTCGTATACATAGCTCTATATAAGTAAGTACAGCAGAGCGAAAAAGGTGGAAATATTCCTTGATAGTTAAAAGTGAAATAAGTGAAAGCAAAAGAAATGAATCGGCTTAATCTTTTTAATATTAATTGAACAAAACTCGAGAGAGAAAAGATTAACGTAGTATGGGATTTAGTCGGTAAAATTCTTGCATTCCTGATCATCCATCAGACCAACAGCAACTTTCGAAGATTTCCACTTTCCACAAACTGCAGTCGAAATGTTCACTCGTTGATTTTACTTTACTTAAGCAACTTTAAATAAGTCCAAAAATTTGTGTTTATATAGTCCTATCCCAGCAAACCAAACTATATAGAAACGATATAGAAACGATATCATTAAAGCGAGAATTTTTCTCGTTTTCGAGTATTGCTAAAGTGTCTAAAATGATATCGAGAACGAGAAAAATGACACTATCGTAACGATGTCGATAATTTCGAAGATATCGATATCGTTGCGATATTGAAATTATCTTATCCGAGATATCGTAACGATGTCGAAAAATTTAAAAATTTCGATATCATTTCGACAGCGTCATTTTTCTTGTTCTCAGTAGCATTTTGGATACCATCACGGAAACTTATTTCCTTTCTGAAAATTTAAATAAAACGCATATTTTACAGTGCTGTCGTATGGCTAGTCCATTATTCAAATCAAATAACGATTATAAGTACAAGTAAACTCGGTTTTAAATGCGCGCACGTTCACGTAATGAAAATTGTTCGTTTAAAAAAAAAAATATTTCATTTGACTTGAAAATATTGAAAATCTTCAAGGCAAAAAATTCAAGCATTAACGAGATTATTTCGAGAATTTGTCGCTAAAAATGTATATCGAGAAATTGTTTGTAGGGATCGTAGGTTTGCTGGGAATATAAAAAATCAGTAGAAGTTTTAAACCTCAGCCATGAACTTGTAACTCCCTTCCAATTGTATATATTATTATATTTGTAATTGTGTTGTTGTAATTGTATTTGTATTATCTGTCTGTCTGTCTATTATATTTGTAATACAAATTCAAAACAGTGAATCTTCAAGCACCGCTCACGCTCAAGATTTGAATTCTGAGACGGTTCGAAGAATGTTTTTAAGCAGATAATGAACTATTGCATTAATAAAGACCTATTATACTGACTTATTCATTAATGTATCTAAAAAAAATCAAATCTATTCGAACCAAAGTAATTTCTTCTCTTCCTTTTCCTAAATTACTATGTGTGGTCTTCAAATCGGGTAACTCATAATACACATAAAAACGATTAATAGGTGTACTTGTCGAATATTATGAATTTATAAAAGCCCAATTTTCCAATACAATACAAATGCCAATGCATCGGAGGATTTTTTGCCTCCGGCCGCAACTCTGTGGGAGTACTTGCATTATGACTTGAATTCAAGTCGTTCGAGCGCGCACAACGCCACCACTTGTCTGGCAGATGCCTTAAATGTACACACTCAGACACTATGACTTTGTAATCGAATTAGCCAGACCGCTTTTAGGCATTGATACTGGTTTGTGCGGCGAAAGAAGCGGTGCAGTTCGCCAGTGCGCGCTTCTCGGGCGCAACTGCAACGGCAGCACAAATGCACAACGCAGCATCGCCACCGACATATTTTTTCGTTCACCTCAAAGTGGTTTCGTCTTTTTGTAATGGGGTCACTTACTTTGGCTGTACTCCTTCTAAAGCACCGGTATTCCATTTTGATCGATCTGCTTGCAGCAATTCCAGAGAAAGAGGAAAACTTTCAACACTAGATTCGGGCCGTTTCTACAGCTTACAAACACCAGCCAAAACACTCGCTTAATGGGTTTCAACGGAATTTCAATATTTTCGAAATTGTTTTATTCGTTGCTCCGCGCGCATAACACACGACCGACAGACAAAGCAGACACCGCAACGGTTGAACGGTGTTTTCGATATTCACTCGGTTGGCTCGATTAGCTGAATGCGTTTCCTTTCTTATATCAACAAAAATTCTTGCGCCAGTCAGTGTGCTCCAAGTGCATTTTTACGTTCCGAATGATATATGTTTTGTGTTGTTTTTGTTGTTGTTTTTGTCGGTGGACAAGTATAGTACGGATCACGTATGGTGTGCAGTGCAATAATATTGGTATACGAGTATCGGTGTACACATGGAGCAGCGACAACGACCAACGACAGCGACGCAGCGATTCCAGCCACAGATTTGGTCAGCGTACAATGTCTGGTGTTGGTTTGTTGTTGTTCACTTGCGGTGTGCCAGGAGCGCGAAAGCGGAAGCAAGTAATGAAGCGAATTTTCGAAAACGAACCGAGCAAGTCGACAGCTCACCTTGGACTGACGGTTAAAATATCGCTTACCATTTCTTAAGCGCTTGGCTTTGATTTGATGTTGGTTCTTGGCTGAACGCTGACTGCTGGTGTTGCTGTTGCTTGCTGCCTGTCGGCTATCGGCAGTCGGCCGTTTCCAGTGCCGTTTTCGGTGCTTTGTGCCTTCTTTTCGTTGCTTCTCATCTTCTCTGGTTTTTCTCATTCACATCGGGTTCCATCTGCTATCCACCACACGTTAAAAAGTTCCAGCCTTCGTTTTGCCTGGGCTTTGGCCCTGACTTTGGCTTTTAGTTCGACTCTTCGCGACAATGTGTTAAGTGGAAGCAGACACAAACCACCCAAATACACTGGCAGAAAATATTGCAAACAAATGGTTTAATGTTGTTAGCCATGTTAAATATTGACATAAGTATGTAGGTAGGTGGAGACTATCGTTTCTTGCTTAATTATTTAACTATATGTAGTTTTTAGAAACTTTAACGAGAATGAAGAATGAAGTGGTTTTCATCTTCAATGCAAGGCTTTTAAAGTCCAAGGACTCCCAGGGCTTGCGCTTGCTAAGTCGGCGCTGCCCAGTCAGAAAGACGAGGAGATATCGTAATTGATTTTTATCGAGACTGAAGTAGAGTGCGCTTAATTTATTTATTTTTATTTATTTTAGAAAAGTTACACATTTGTACAATATAAGAACTAAGTCTTTTAAATGCACATCAATCATTAATAAATTTTACAGGAATGAAGGCAAAACTTAAATCTAATAACAATAATAATATATTTAACCTTACATCTAAAAGTAGAAGACAAAAATAGTAGGAAAAATAGAGATGAAAGAGTAGAATACATAAAGAAGAAGGAGAAGAAGAAGAGGTGACTTGCATCCAACACAAAAGTACCATGGTACCCTGCGATTAAAGTGCTTTAAAATACTCGTAAATTTGTGTCTTAAAGTTGTTCCTGCCCAGTTCCAGACCCTCACGGCGTTAATGAAAAATAGTCTTGATGATGTTAAGAAGTTATATTATGGGACAATCAAATTGTGGTGTCTCCTGGACCTGAAAGGTATGAGCTTTTCGAACAAATAGTGAGGGGTTTTCCACTCCATTAGTCTGTAGATAAATATGCAGTTTTTAGCAGATAGGTAATTTTCAATATTACAGCCTAGTACCTTATTCTGCCAAAGGGAAATGTGCTCATACCTTTTGAGTCCGTAGACATATCGCGTGGCATTATTAAATGCTATTTAGATATAAAATCCTTTAAAAAGGTTTGTCTGAGCTCTGAGCACAATGTCTAGTATTTAAAAATCCTAGTCTTTGACTCGAGTCCTGAAATGTAAAAGCTAATGTAAAGTAAGAAGAAATTTCTAAAAATAAAAAATAGCAGGCAAAAATTGCGCTTCGAAATTTTACACAAAAGAATATGCAGATACTTGCGCCATTTTGCTTAAATCACTTTAAAATATAACTAACAAAGTAAGAACACAAACAAAGATGTGTCCTATTGTACGGAAAAGAAATAAAATTAAACGATTATATACGTGTTTAGTTGATTCATTGAGGGCGACATGAACAACACAGACATTTGAAGAAAATGTTGAGGTTATCCCTAACTTGATAACGCATTATTATGGGCACTAATGACCACATCTGGTGATGACTATATCCGATCTGAGTTATTTGAAAAACAGTTTGGAGTCCAAAAAACTATTCAAAATATCCACTGGGACTTAAACTTAACCGATTCGGAAAGGAGTTTAATTTTGAATACTTTGGGAAAAACTTTTAGGAGAAATGCACTCATGGTTTGAAAGCTGTAAAATTATGTTGCATACTCAGATATTAATCATTCTTTGATCCGTACATATATATATATATAAGTATATATATTTATATAGGGACATTCGAATGATCAACACTTGGTGTAGACACTACCGCTGTGTCCATATATGCACAAACATTTCCGCTAGTAGTTATTTATACTGTATTAGCAGTTTTAAATTTTTTCATGGTTGCTTATATAACAATTAACACCCCATAACTGATAAGTGCCTGTATATTACACAAACCAAAGTGTCGAACACTGCGTTCGTTATTCTAGATTTTAGAATAGACACTATGTAGAGAAAGAGATAAATAAAAAGATAAACATGCGCGAGTCTAAAAAGATAATTCAATATCAAGTATGTAGAATACATTTCTGATTTACCATGAATGTAATACATCGACTACTCCCGCCATGTGAACCACACACACACAAAAAGCTTTAAAATCGCCATTAATATGAATTCCTCGCAGTCAGTGAGGTATTTTGCATCTCCATTTCTCGAATTTGACAAAAACCAATATTTTTGAATAGTCACTAGAAAAATTCAATATCAATAAATTTTAATATTATTACGTAAGTTATTAATAATAATAATTTTTAGAGCTTTAAAAGAAATAAACTTGCTCTCAAATTCTTTTGTTTTGGATTTTTCCTATTCCGAAACTCATTTTAAATTGCTGCTGAATGAATTAATTAGCTAGGATATTTATATTTTTCATTTATTTACATCTCGTAGTAATCTGTACGAACTGTATTAAACTTCTGGATTACTTTAAACAAATAAATAAATAAATAATTGATTATAAAGATGACCGACAAGCAGTGCTGTAACTTAATCTACTTAAATTGGTGGCCATAAAAATCTGTTACTGGATTGCTGCCTATTGCAGCATATCTCTCCAGTGACTTCTGCATTGTACACGCCTTCTCCGTCTGGTTATACCGAATGTTTACAGGACTTCCAGGATCCAACTTGTTTCTGCAAAGGCATTCCAAGCATTCGTCCTCATCAATTTATAATTAGATTAAATAAAGACAGTGCTTAGGTACATAAATGAACTTCATGCAATCTTATCAGACAACTATTACAGCCTTACTTAATTTCATACTGAGACATTTTTTAGACACCATTTTATTTTGGCTGGTTTAGACGAAAATCATTGATTGACAAATTTATTTCAAGTAAATATTGATTTAGATGTTTGATGAGCTGTGGCTAATTTTACTTTGGCCATTTCATTACATTATACAATATCTACAATGTGAATGAGTGAGTGAATTTGTTAATGGCGAGGGAGGGTCAATGCGCTTTTCAATTATGATACAACCTTTTCGCGAGCACAATACACTCGGCACACAGCGCCTTCCTTTCAGTACACTCGGCCTTTTGTGATTATGATATCATGTAATCGCAGTCACAAAAACATCGAGCCACACGAATGCGGCTATATCAATATAGCCGACGAGTTTCACTTTGACAGCACAGCGAGTTTCGGCCACTTTTTACTTATCAAATTGCCATGAAGCCACGAAACGGAAAGCGTTACTTATTCGATAAATTAAAAATTTCAAACATAAATACCAGCAGCTGTGTCTTCTGGTATGCGGCCAATGGCGGCAATTGCTCACTGAGACATCGACTGGCTGCATTCGAATGGCTCGACGGGCAAAAATAAACGAAAAATTAAGAAAATCAAAACCTATCAAAAAACGTGGCGCGAATTGATTGAAAAGCTTAAAGATGCTAAACAGCAGTGGTGGCGAGGTGGGGTGGGTCAGGTGGGGAGAGTCAAAATTGAACAAACATTGATGGGCGGGAGGGCGCATAGGTTCTCAAAGTGTGGAAAGTGTGAGTAATTTGTAAAACGCACATTGCATAACTGAACTGGATATCGAAAAGATTTTTTGTTCATTATTAAACTCTTGAATGCTGAGAAAGTTGCCGTTCGATGCCGAGCAGCAAGCGTTCATTGCCGTTTCGCCTTTCCTATTGCTCAGAGTTGCTTGTTTCTTTTCTCCAGTTAATTTTTTTTTCATAAATTTTTCCGCTATATTTTGACCGTTCAAATTGAATTAAACGATGTACAAGTTATCACGGCCAATCATACTTACCAACGGCACACAGCAACACGTACCTAGCCTAAGACTTTTTCTTTTGCCATTTGTAGGTATTTGTTAAACTTCATTGGCTCCGACACTGGTGCGAACCCGTAGGCACTGGCCAATCGCCAACACAGCGCTACTCTATTAAAATTAATACGAGCTGAAAAACAATTCAATAAAACATTCAGCAACAAAGCGACACGTTGTCAACATATCAGCAGCAGAGCGCTGGCAATGAATGGCTGGCGTCGAACAATGAGCACGTACGAGTGCAGCCGCATTTGCGCGCTCAAGTCGTTTAGCGAAAGTAACTGAGCGGGTTTGATTGCAGCCGACTACTGTAATAGTTGCCAAAATAAGAAAACCACCAATGTCGTGTTCGCGCCTCGCTGCGACTCCTAGCACCGCCGCCGTATGTGCTCGGCCGGCGAAATTTCCACATTTCAATTTAAATGCCAATTAATTACGGCACACGGTAGAAAATTACGAAAAGATTCTGCCCGTAGCAAAAGTGAAAGCGTCCACAAAAACAAAACGCCTTTTACAGTAAAATAGGTTTTATTTGTGATTTTATAAAATATGCCTTCAGTGGGTATTATGTAAAATACACTAAATTGAATGCGAGTAAAACTAAGAGTGGCGCTCTGCAAGGGCGCTTCTTCTAACACTAAGGGCAACAGAAATTGCAATAAAATTAATTGTAAACGGGAAAATGTTCAATTAATCAAACTTTCAAATTTCGCAGATTGCGTACACTTTTAGCATACTGAATGCCAAGTACTTAAAACTATGCAACTCTCCACAAGACTTGTTGACGGCATGTCTGCGTTTGTGTGAAACTTCACTGTTCGGTCCTGTGTAATGCTTGTGAGCATTCGTTAAATACGGTCAATGTTACCGCCATTGCAATGTCATACACACTGCATGTGAGTGTACTCTTCGTCCACAATAATTTTTACATTTTTAAATTCTTATAATTAGGTGCGATTTGTTGTCCATTTGCATTCAGTATAAGAAAAACGTGCGCTCAGTTTGTCAACTACTCGAATTTTATTGAATTGACGCCCATGTCAATTTGTCCGCCGCGGTAGCTACCGCGCTTCTTCTTGGTCTTCTCGTGTTTGAACGACTTGCCGCGCGTATACTTCAAGTCTCTATTAGCTCGGTCACCCCACGAGCCGGAAGCATTTTTCTGCAAACAGCAAACCATTATTTTACATCGAATTAAACAATACGAACCACCAACAGTTATGGTCGGCGAAATGTTCACAAAATTGCAAGCACTTTGCATGCGCTTTAAGTTCTCTAGTTATCTTATATGTATTTAGTTCTATAGCTTAGCTCAACTCAATCTAATCGTCGAACGTAATCTTCTTGTTTTGCGTGGACGCCGAATCAAATGACTTGTTTGCGCCGCCAAAATTGCCACGTCCGCGACCTCGATCGCCGCCACCGCGCCCACGGCCACCAAAACCGCCGCGGCCCCGATCACCGAAGCCACCGCGACCACCCCGATCACCGAAGCCACCGCGACCACCCCGATCACCGAAGCCACCGCGACCCCGATCACCACCACCGCCTCGACCACGACCGCGACCACGATCACCGAAGCCGCCGCGACCCCGATCACCGCCTCGGCCACGATCGCCGAAGCCACCACGGCCACGACCACCACCTCTTCCATTCTCGAATCCACCAAATGACTTGCGATCGCCAAACTTCCTGAAACCACCATCATCAGCTGGACTTCCATTGGCGCCGCCTCGGCCGCCACGATTCCCGAAACCACCTCTTCTATTCATGAAGTCACCACCCTCGCTCTGCACACGCACGCACAGTGGAACAAACAGCCGGATAGTAGCAGCACATGAAAAGAGGAAAACACAAATTAGCGATTTCGACAACCAAACATGCGAGAAGCGAGCTTTTCCGCATCGATTCAATCATTCGGTTAAAGTTCAATTTCAGGGGATGACGAGCAAAGAAAAGTGCCTCAAAATATATTCAATGATCGTCGCTGGTGTTTTCAATTTGTGAATCCTCTTTTCACTTGATGCCATTTCAACCATCAAAACGCTTGCGACCATTGCTGCGATTTTGTGAACATTTCACCAGTTTATTTCTCTAATTTTGAGGCACTTACCTTGGCTTCGAAGGACATGTCTTTGACACGTTCGTCAATTTCGACTTCTTCGTCGCGTACTCGTCGAAAGGGTGCATTCTTTCGCACTTCGTTAGAGTTATTGTGCCGTTGATTTTTAAATTTACCAGCTCCTCCGCTTGCGCCAGTATTGACACTTAATGGAGTTGAGGTAAAGTGTCCATTTTTCTATGGTTTGTGTAATACAATACAAAATATGGACATTTTTAGTGCTGATGTCATCGAAATTCAAGCACAAAACTTATTTCAGTCAGATTGTGGAATCAAACATGGATATTTAAGTTTGTTACATTTTACAAACAATTTTTTTATCATCGTTAAAAAAAATTTAAAAAATTTTGTTCAAACGCCCTTTCAATTAATTCATTATTCATATTCAAAATTATCATTATTTCAATATCGAGCACTGAGTATACGACACGAATAAGCCATTTAGGATGCATGGTTTGAATATTGTTTGCACCATTGATTTCGTGCAATGCAAAGGATCAATAAGATTAAAGTCAAAAATAACAAATACTAACCTTGCCTTCGCCGCTCTTCACGAAGTTGCTATACTTGTTATTCGTTTCATTCTCGCCACCGAAGGAATCATTAAACTTTCTCTTGCCTCCTACAGCTGGTGCGGTGGTCTCTTCGTCCTCTTCATCATCATCGTCATCTGATTCTTCCTTAGCCTTTTTTGCTTTGGCTGGTGTTGCTTTGGCCACCGGCTTGCTGCTCGCCTCATCATCATCGTCGTCACTATCATCACTCGAAGAAGATTTCGCTTTTTTTGCTACAACCTTAGCAGGAGTGACTACTTTTTTCTTAGCTGGCGGTTCATCATCTTCTGATGACGAATCATCTGAACTAGATTCTGCTTTCTTGGCAGGAGTCGCTTTTGCTGGCGTTAAGGCTGCCTTCTTTGCCGCCGGTGGTTGTGCATCGTCTGAGGAATCCTCTGAACTGCTGGATGCCTTTTTCTTTTTGGCAGCAACGGCCACAACCGCTGGCTTCTTAACGGTCGGTATAACAGCGGATTCTTCTTCGCTAGAGGAGCTATCGTCGCTACTAGATGCCTTTTTCGCAGCAGCAGCAGGCACGGCCTTTCCAGCAGCTTTAGCAGGCTTTTCTTCTTCTGAGCTGTCATCTTCGCTCGAAGACTCCGGTTTCTTTGCAGCCACAGGTGCCACCTTCTTTACGCCAACTTTGGCAGCGGGCTTTTCATCTTCACTGCTATCTGAATCGGATTCAGACTCCGCAGCTTTTGCTGGCGAAGGCTTAGCGCCGGCAACCGATTTGACAGGGGTTTTACTAGCAGCGGCCGCTGGCTTAGCTTTTGCCTTTGCCACCGCAGCAGATGGTTTTTCATCATCACTGCTGTCGCTGTCATCTGATGAGTCCTCAGACTTAGCTTTCTTGGCAACAGGCTTGGCTGCCGGAGTTTTTACCGCTACTGTGGGCTTAGCAGCTGGTTTCTTATCGTCGTCGCTACTGTCACTCTCCTCGCTGCTGGAGGCAGCCTTCTTAGTTGCCACGGCTTTTGCAGCAGAGGGCTTTGCTACAGCAACAGCTGCTTTAGGAGTGTCTTCATCAGAGCTATCGTCATCACTCGAAGAATCCTTTGAATAGACAAATACCAAAATAATGTATTCAGTTTAACTACCACCGCGACCTAATAACTTACTTTCTTGACTACTTTCTGTGGTGCTACTGCTTTCTTTGCTTTTTGAGGCTCCTCGTCGGAACTCTCCTCACTCGACGATGCTTGTTTCTTTGCTGCAACAATAGCTGCCTTTTTGGCCGCTGGTGCGGCAGCAGTCTCCTCCTCACTGCTACTCTCTTCCGAGCTAGACTCTTTTTTCTTTTTGCCTGCTGCGCCACCCTTTCCATTTGTTATTCCAGCTACTGCTGGCTTCTTCTGCACAGGTGCGCTGGCCTTCTCCTCCTCTTCCGAACTATCATCTTCGCTAGAACTTCCATCCGCTTTCTTCACAGGCGGGATTTTCTTTTTGCTGTTTTGCTGGAAATATGCAAACACTTCCTCGATCTTAGGAGATCCTTTTCCCACGACACCCTGAAAATCGTTACCAGCATGAGTACCGAGAAGCGAAACAGACTTATCTACATATATATAAAGAGACCACCTACGGCTTTCGTTTTCTGTTGGAACACTTTGGCCAGACTCTTGTCCTTTTTCTGCAAATAATCCAGCACAAGCGCTGCTATCAACTGATCGTGGCTAGCCATTATTTTCTGGCGTCCTTTTACTTGTATTCCCTCTTAAAATAATTTTATGTTCCAAAGTAAAATCTGAATAAACACGTGCCGATGCCACCGGGAATAAAAAGAAGGTGCCAAGCGCCGCAGAGTTGTATTTAGCGAAGAAAATGTGCTCGCACCAGTGTTGACAATTCACCAAATACAAGTATAACACTGCATGGTTGCATGTGATTGGTAATATTCTTTAGTAATTCTCAGTTATACGCAATCAACATTAAATTTGTAATCAGGAATTAATTTAGATCATACTTGCTAGATTACTTTATCGTTAATATACATGTTTACAAATAAAGCAAGTTCGGTTCTAATATAAAACGGCTAGAAACAACTCAATTATTATCTCAATTATTCGTACAAAAAAATTATTTTATTTTATTATTTTTTTTAAATTTGCTTATAAAAATCCTAATCTGTCACATCGCAAGAAATTATTAATTAATAATTGCCGGTTAATAGTTGCAATAATTGCCAGTTCAGCAACCTCGGAAATCTCCAATGATGATCGGTAATGCCAATTTAGTGATTTTCTCTGTTTCCCATAGAAAGATTTTCAGTGCCGAATGGTTTTGAAGTGAAACTTCTTTACGCACGCTTGACTTGGGGAGTAAGCTGGCGAACGCGATACGAAAAGTGTGATCGGGCGAGGCGAACGGGAGTTGACTGGTTTACGCACGCTTGACTTGAGGAGTAAGCTGGCGAACGCGTGACGTAAGCGTTACGAAAAGTGTGATCTGGCGACGCGAACGGGAGTTGAGTGGGGGATATAAGCAAGAGACTGAAATATATACATATTTCATTTACTAGCTATAAGAGAAAGAGAGAAAGAAAATGTGCGTGCGCACTGCTCTCTCTTGCTCCTACACTGTGATACAGACAATAGGTCTGCAGTGTGCTTAGATATACGGAACGTATTTGGCTATGAGAGGAAGAGAGAAAGAGCACACACATATACTTATATATATACATACAGATGGAGCGAAAGAAGTTTCACGTCAGTCGTGTGGTCATAAGCACACTCGTTTTTTTTTCTTTTTCCTCGAATTCAAGAACATTACACATTACACTCATATACTGTTTACTGCATATAGTTTTTTCTTTTTTTTATCATGTAACAAAAATATATAATAAAAGATAGTAGATACATATATTGTTAAATAACATTAACACATAAAATTTTTGTGTGGTTAGTTATTTTTGGACGTCGCTTTTATTGGCATTGTGCTAAAATTGAATTTGTTTTAATTTGGATGATATTTTAAACTTTTAAGTTGATTTTCCTAGTAGATGATCAAATTTATGGATTCATTCAGAAAAGTATTTAAATCACATTGTTCGTTAGCCAACGTTAACGTTTTTCGGAAGTGGCAACTCTAGCGATAGGCGCAGCGATGCTTTAAATTTAGAACGTTCAAAAAATTTAGTACTCATTGGGCATTGGTGCTAAAGCTTTTATCAGTTGATAACGCGTTGTTGAGGTGCCAATTAGTGGGGTATTACCAACATTGACAGTTGTGGCCCAAAGATCAGCGCTTTGAAGATCGGCTTATTACTTTGTGCTCCTTCTTCGACAACACACCTTACAGTAATTGTCCGGCTTAGTGCTTTTCGTGAGTATTTCCGCAAATTATGGAGTCTTTTGTGCTTTCGTTCGTTATGTCAGTAGTGCAATCTCAAGATTTATAAGTGCTAATTGTTAGAATTAAAATAATCCGCTTGCTTTTTAAAACATACCAGTGGTTTTTTCTTCGTCTTATCCAAGAAGCGGCGAAGCGAAAACGTAAAATACTTGTGAGAGAAAAGAAAGCATTCAAGAAAGTAATATTTCCCTGCAGATTTCCACCTAAAGATTGTGCGTTTTGCCGCAGAAAGAGCCACAAGAAGTCTATTGACGCTTTTTACTGCGAATGAATCACTTCTTTGGTGCTTGCTTTCTTTGTTTTTTTTTGTTTAGCAGCGTAAATATGGAATTGGGAGCAATGACTTTGGCGGTTATGTATTAAGCGTTTTCGAGCCAGTCTTGAGCCAGTTTGATTTGTAGTAGATTTTCCACAATTGATAAATTAAGTATATGTATGTATATAGACATATGTAATACATTTAAATATGTATATTATATAAATGCTTTTTCGAACAAACATTTTATAAAACAATTCGTTTTAACAAATTTGGCAATTGTCAAATAAGAGAAATCAGGTTAATGCCCTGATTCATTGTGGAACAGCTAAATGCACCTTATTTAAGTGTATTTTCATGGCTTTACCATGCGATTGGTTTGTATGTATATATGTTAAAATTTTATAAAAAATAATGTGATCTTAACCCTTTACACGGTACAGTTGCATATCTATAACCAACCGTAAAATTGCCCGTAATTTCGGAAGTAATTATCAAAACGACTCATTTTTGCAATTTTACATCCATGCAACGTTCCTTTTTTGAAATACTGGCATTAATAGTGGGAAAAAGTAGCTAAATTTTACTTGACAGCACTTATTTGACCGTTTTTGCGAAAAGTTGCACGCATTTATTTTAGTGAAACAAAAGTGATTAAAACTTATTAATAAAAAACACACAAACACTTTGCGAAAAATGCGGAGTAGGACTATGCTACAACAAACGCATTATTTGCTTTCAAAATTTTCATTTAAAATTAATCATATTAAAATAAAAAAACAAGTTTTAATGCTTTGTTGCAAATGTGCAACCAAATGTTTTTTACATAAAACCTTACAAAATTAAAGTATATTAAAAAATAAAAAATACGTGTTTTTTTTCATTTAGGTTTATATCTAATGAAAAAATTCGCTGTTGCCGTGTAAAGCGTTAAACAGATTTTTTCGACAATAGCTGAATTTTCAAATGTGATTTCGCATTGCATATTCTCAAACATGCGTGTACGTATGGTGTCTGAGTATGCAGGCTCGTTTGTATAATTTGTGTTTTACTTTTTGTATATGTTTTTTGAGAGACTTTTTACCCAACAGGGAAGATTTTGTACCGAAACTGTGATTAAAATTTAAAAAGCGTTCTACGTTGACATGTTCTGTAGATTTTGTACATCTTTTTAGAATATATAAAAAATATACTAGACATTTATTGATTGTAGATTAAATTTCTGAATAGAAGAGTAAAATATCCTAAACGATTATAATATATTAAGTCATGTTCAAAGAGTTTCAAATATCTACGTCTTATTAAGCACCAGCTGACAGAACCATTTTCGATTTCTTTTGTTATTATCAGCTAGTCGCACATATTTTAAATTGTATTTTTTATTTTTAGACAAAACGCTAATTTTGCAAACACACAAATTGCAGAAACCATGAATTGGCATAGTGGCGGTCGGAGTGGTAATATGCGCTCTCGTTTTGCGCAGGCTGTCCCCTTCGCCGATGGGGACTCGCCTATCGCGGAACGCAATCTCTGCAACATATGCTTCGCCACCGAATGCAATCGTGCCTTCTCTCCGTGTGGCCACATGGCTTGCATTCGATGTGCCTCGATGCTGACCAAATGCCCGATCTGCCGAGCACCGGTTTCACTATTGGTACGGGTCAACCCATAATCGTTCCAAGCAATTTCACGTTGACGTACAGCGCTTGCCGTATTTGTTGCATTGGTATAGACGTGATTTCATTCTATAATTACAACTTAATTTTAATGTAATATTATGTAAAGTAATAAAATTGCATGTCGGATAAGATAGCATTAATCAACAATTCAACAAATTTGTTATACAAATTTACTGTACATAACTATTCAAATGAAATTATTATTGAAATGACAAGTACATATTCTTCAAAAGCGTTTTCATTTAGGAGTTCTTAAGGTTTAGCTTATGCTAAGTAATTCATACTTGACTTAAGCTTTTAATTTACTTATTAATGCATGTATGTACGAGTGTACAATGTATACAAAGCTTTTATATAAATGACAACTCTGGTTTTCCTTATAAAAACTGGTCAAAATTGGTTTCCAAGTGTGCTAAAGACCTGATGAAAGTGCCCGAAAACTAGAAAAAGCTTGTTGTAGTCAGATACATTTGAATTAGGAACTTACTTGATGGTGCTGTCTCGGCTAAGTGTCATCAACATGTGACATTCGCAATAGAAACATTGCCTCTGCAAATGTGTTTCAACAATGTTTCCAATGGGCACTGTGCAACATTCCGTTGATGCTTACATGCTCTATATGTATCTCAATTATCTATTATGAGTGTCTGGCCCGACAGTTTCTAAAAAACTTTATTGATCTACAAGTCGATGCCGTAGGTATTAAAAATTCCACATCATCTATGAACTTAGCATGCAGGTTTGCTTCGCAGGCGGGATTTTCCTCCCGCCTGAGTTAGCGGTTACATCTATTTTATGGAACAATTCTGTGTTCAAAAACGATAAACGCTAAAGTCGACTAGAGACATCATTAAGTTAAGGGTGCCTAGGATGTTCCTTTAACTCTTTCGGGACTACTGGGACAATACATCCCAGCAAGTTTTTAATACCTCTCAAAATAATTATTCAAGCAAAATATTTCTTCGATTTCGGTGTTTCCGCATAAAAGTATGATTTCAGAGTTTGTGAGCATCGAATATAATTTTCTAACCCCAAATTTCATAGCATGAGAATATTTCTACTGAGAGTATTTTGGATTTCAAAATTAAACTCTGTCTCAAAAGGGTTAAAGCATGCTGCTCAAAATTGTAGATACTTATGGATTTAAGCGATTATTGCTTTTGACCACAGAATTAATGACTGGCCAATGAACATATGTGCGCTATGCCACGCCATGCCGTCAACCGATATTGGATTTGGTCTAGATCATAAGAAATCGATTTTAAGAGCTAACGCTTTTTTCATGTTCTCATACTTTTCAAAAGGTAACTAGGAGTTGAATGTTGATCCTACTTTATGTAGGCCGGCTCACTCATTTTTACATCAAAGTCGTCTATTCGTTTTTCTTTAATTATTTTATGTTTTATTTTTAATAATTAATCTTTTTTATAAACTTAAGACTTAAAATTAAAAATTTGTGTTCTTGTTTTTTTCTGTTTCACATAAATGTCCAGATGTTTCACATTTGTTTTAATTTTGTTTATTAAGAAATTGTTGATGTTAAATAGTGTGGTGGTAGTAGTGTTGCTGATGGTGTTGTTTCTTCTCCAGGAAGGCGTTCCTTGCAGCGACAGGTGCCGGGCAGACGCAGCAGTACCCAAAGAATTGTTGATCTGAAATGCCGGTAACCGTCTGCATTCCACCTCACCTCACCGCGCCGCACTGTTACTGACTAAACTACGCAATACCGCCTCTGGCTGGCGAACGCATCTTCGGCCGGTGTTGTGCCGAAGGTGGGTCGCACGCCACAGTCATTTACATGCACTTCTCAAGCTTGATGAGCTCGGTGATGCCATCGTACATTTCCTTGACGGCATCGAATTCGGTGAGACCCATGCGGCGCTTGTTGGAGATGTCGTAGATGCCGCCCTCGGCTTCGGTGTGCTCACCGCGGGTGCCGCGCACTTGCAAGTTGTACTTGCCGGCGACTTCCTCCAGCTTGGCCTTGTTAGCGGCCAGCTTGGGCACCTTGATGTGCACGGAGGCACGAATGGTGGTACCCAGGTTGGTTGGGCAGAAGGTCAAGAAGCCCAAGCGATCGTCATGGCTGAATGGAATACGCTTCTCGATCTCGTTGACAGCGCAGGTCAGGCGACGGAACACCTCGCCCAAGTCGCCGCCCATCTGCATGGAGATGATGCGCAAGTGATCCTCCTCGTTGCACCACACCAAGAACGTCTTGTTGTCGTTGTGGTAGATGCCACGGCCGGAGGGCCAGAAGCGGCAAGCGTTGGCAGCCTGCAAGAAGCGATCGCCCTCCTTGAACAGGAAGTGATCATCGATCAATTGTTGTTGAACGGCTTTCTCCATGCCAGTCAATGGGTAGAATTTGCCCTTCAATTCACCCTCCAAGCTGGACAAGGTGGTCGAAACCTTCTGTTCCATCTCCTTGTACTGGGCCTCGGTTAGGCATGGGTTGAAGGGGTAGCCCTGCATGGAGCGGCCACAGCGGACACGAGTTGAGATGACAAACTCGTTGTTGGGGTCCAGATTGCCGAAGCAGCTCACATCGCCAAAGTTTTTGGGCGGATGCTTGTCGGTCTTCTTGAAACCACTATGGTAGTCCTCGATGATTGGGTCGAAAAGATCGGCGAATACTGTATACGCCTCAGCATCGGGAGCATAGATACCGACACCAGAGTCGTGGTTCTGCAAGCCGGACTGGATGCAGTCCAACAGAGTAGAGCCAAAGGTCGGGGTCTTCTTGTTCTTCAAGTTGTCGAAGACCTCCTTGGTCAAGTACTTCTTCAACAGCGACTTGGAGTCGGAGGCAGCCAACTTGGCATAACCCTCTTCCAACTTAGCAAGAACAGCGGCATCAACCATGGTGTCTTGTTTTCTGCAAATAGACAAAACAAAAATACCAGTTGTAGTTACACAGTTCTTGGCATCTGCAAAATGCTTAAGCATGAGAAAAATCCGCAGGAGCCAAATTACTTGCACTTGTCGGTTCTGACAAAATTCAAATAGGCGGGCTGAACGCGCAGCGCACTGCCGCGAACGCTAAGCTGACAAACTTTCATGAGGAAACGCATTCTGAAGGTGCTCGCTCAGATTTTTTTCCTTCGATTAAATTTACAAATTTATTTTCGTGAATTTTCGCTTTCTGAAAATGGAATTGAGTTGAAATACGATTCTGAGAATTTGATTTTGTTTAGGACGAAAGTGAAAAACACACAACATCTCAAACCAGTCAATGCCACTTTGGGGTGTGAGTTTTTTACTACTTAATTAAAGTTTTTTAATAAATACGTAGACACAATGCAAATCTATAAGGGAGCATGGTCAAGTACTGTTACTTGGAGTTGGCCAAGGCCTGCAGAGATTTTATGATTGAATTGTGAACTAAATTAGTAACTGAAATGAATGGGCTGAGGCTAATCTTACTGCCAGCTAAAACGCTGAAGGAGGCTTTAAGGCTAAGAATCAAACCAAAAACGGGCGTTTTTATCTATCGTTGCTCTAATGAATCCTTAACGGAACGCACACTAGAACCGCTATGGACTGAATGAGACTTATGTATGCGTGCCGCTTTAATTGATCAATAGTACCTAACCTTACTTTGATTAGCAACATTAATCCGGCCTCCAAGTGATAAAGGTTACATTCAATTGGAAATTAAAATGGAAACTAAATGCGAACCGTGCTAAACGCTATTAATTTCATGGTTAAGGCGTGATTTAATTTAGAAATCAGATTGAATGGGCTGCACAGCAATCGGCCACTGTCTCTGCTCACAGCTGTCACGAAATGCTTTAGAGCCAAGGTGGGTGGTGGGAAGTCTTTTACGGTGTGGTCTGTAGCTGCTTCTTTTAGTGGCCCAAGCATGTGCTGGCCACAGCACTCAGACAGATGAACGTGGCGCACACTGAAAGCGGCAAATGTGTGCAAAAAGCCGGCATTGGACACACACCAACAGTGAGGTAGGAACTGGGCGGTGGGCGATAGCGCTAAATGAGAGCAAGGTTGTCAGCGCTGAATTAGGCTTCAACGCAGGAGAGCGCCCGGCGCCGACTTGCCGAGAGCACATTGCTTCCAGCGGAAGCGGTTCGATTTCCATTCCACTGCGAGCCTTAAATGGAAGTGCAAAAAGGAGTGGTGTCTGTGCGTATATGTGTGCATCAACTCGAAAAACTGGGATGTGGCGCGCGCGTTTTCGTCCCCTCCCCCACAACGATTAGTGGCACTGGTTATCGTGAACGACTGTTGCATTTAGTGACAACGTTAAACGTAAACAATTAAATGGGAAAGCAAAAAGCCGTCGCGATGGCGGCCGTACAAGTACAGCTATCGGACGTTATGGAGCGTTGACACGCAAACGTGCGGTCCGCCCCGGGCGCCAAAGCTCCACTTGTCCACGACAAAGAGCCATTCAAGCGCTAAACAACGCCGTCTACGACCGTCAATGACGTAATGCCCGCGGCTCAGAGTTCAAAGCTGGCGATTGTACGGCGGGCAGGTCAGCGAGCGCGCGAGATTCGGGCAGACGGTTGACGGGTTTTTGCAATACTAACATTGAGTCAGCTCGGAAGGACAACCACGACGGCTCAATGTGATTTGGTCGTTTTCTGCTCTTAAATGGTTTAATTTTATGGGTACACACACATCTGTATACGGAACGACAGTTTCCATGCTGCAAGGTGAGTTGGTATCCGGCAGAGCAGATTGAAATGCACACACACACACCCACATTCGGTAGCACAAACATACAGATGCTCGCACGCACATATACGCGCACGACTACGAGGTAGCCATTTCTGAAACATATCGGATTTAATTTGCATTAAAATAGATTTCTTTATTTATGAGAGTGAATACGGTGCAAGGAAAAAATCTTACCGATGTAAAAAATTGTAAGACAATACTTAATGTCCCAATATGTGTATTGACATGAAACACAATTTGTATTTGTAACTCGAAAAATCATTATTTGTTACTCGAATATAATGTAAAAGCGCTATTTGGGTGGTATGGTTTTATTATTAAACAGTTTTTCAAAACTGCGAAATGAAAAACAAATTTATACAGTCGAACTTCCCTATAGTGAACTTCTATATAATGAAGTTCTCCGTATAATGAATTAATTTCAAAGACACAGCTTTATCGTTCTATTCTAAGTGCATTTTAATCTCCTTATAATGAATTTTTTGAATATTTCTCTACAATGAACAAATTTTTAGTTGAAAACTTCGCTTTCATTCGTTTTTTGTCTCCATATAATGAATTTTTCGATGCTATTTTCTGTCACGCATATTAACAACACTGAATACCGAAAAGAAAGTAAAACATATTTAGGGGAACCCCAGCAGAAATGGCCAGTGAAGAAGAAATGGCTGATGCGGTGTTACCTAAATTGGGACGAATTTTTGCTTCTCTTGATGTATCTCGAACCTTTGTGGAGATGAAGAGCAACGTACCGAATAATGTGTTTGTCTCTAAATGTATTAGAAGGCTTTGTTGAGGAAGAAAAGTGGAAGGGTGTAATCTAAACTAAAATACCTCATTATTTTAAATAAAAGATGAAAAAAATTATAATTTCTATATAATGAAGCTTTTTTCTGGTCCAATGCGAATTCATTATAGGGAAGTTCGACTGTATTTTTATTTGATCGCGTATGAGCTTAGCTGATAATATGTGGACAATTTTAAACAATTTACGAGTTTTAAAAAATCAAAGAACTAGAGACAAATTATATCTGCAATCTTGATATTCTTCTTACTAATGAACGCTGCAGACAAGATTCAATTAATTTTCAATCAATTCAATTTGTTTATTTACTTTTTCAAATTATTAATACATCTTACTGATTAGATTTAATTAGATAATTTAGTTAAAAAAATATAATTTATTTATAAGCATTGAGCTCGACCAAGTCCTACTGCGACCGACTGACTTATTATAGTTTGATAAATTTGAATTTAAATACAATGGAAATCGCACATGGTCACCCTAATTGGCACAAACATACACACTAGCACACACATACACACGCACATCGGTGCACGCCTCACAGCGCTGAAAACCCGACACCGCACGCGATACACACCCTTCGTTGTTGGCATCACCGTTGGCGGTGGCGTCCGTGGTGGTCGCACCATCCGCGGCCGCCGCTGTATCGGCGGTAGCGCCAGCAGCATCACCGTCGACCACTGTGTCCTTCTTATCCTTCGATGCACAACCACCCATTATTTGTTGTTTCTCGTTCAAGGATGTCTACTCAAGGACTGTTTTTTGCTTTCACAATTTAGTTTTGTTTTTTTTTATTTGTTTGTTTTTTTTTATGGCGGAAAATTTGGCGATTTGGTCACAAGTTGGTCGCAAGTGTTGTTGAGTTGTTTTTTTTTTTGCTCCAAGTGTTGCTTGCAATTTTCTTATTGTAAAAAATACTTGTGGTTTTTGTTGTTGTTTAGAGTGTAAAAGTCGTTAAGTTTAAATTTTAGGTAAATATGTAAAAGTTGTCGTTCATTACAGGTAAAAATCAAATCACAAGGATTCTCTCTGTTCACCTCGACAGCGTTCTTTCTCTGTCGTCTGTCGGTTATTCGCCTCTTGTCGTTGAAGCTTTGATGCCCACAATTGCGGAATGTTTTGGCTATATTTTCGATTTGGTGGCTTGCGACTCTTCTGGAATGTCTGACCGATCGATCGGTAAAGTCCACAAGCTGATGCCGAGTATATCGAATGGAGTGCAAGTAGGTATGTATAACTATATATGTATACAAAGTTACGTGTATGTATGTAGGTATGAGTATAGCAAGTTGAATAAATCACACTGAAAGCGGTAATAAAGTATTACGACGGCTGCATGCAGTTCGCTGGAACTATTCGCGGTCCGTTCTCGGCTGCAGCTCCGTTTAAGATATTTTTGACTGTGTATACTAGATCGATTTCCCACTAGTTGGCTTGGTTCGATAGTTGAGTGGGTCTGATGCGGTTCTATAAAAAATTTGTCTGTTGATTCGTTTGCGTTTATTTGCTATTGCTTAGGATTTCGTTATAATGTGGCTTTGAGCGGGTGCCGCCGATGCACGAGGCGCGTCTTGTCGTTCGAGGTGCTCGCTGTGCGCGTTTTTCACTTTGAAAAGCTGGGCGTACGTCTGGAGAACGCGCGCTCACACTTTACGCTGTGTCCTTTGCTTGTTCCTGTGCCGCTGCCCGTAGTAGAGGGTGGTGGTGATGGTGGTGGTGATGGTGGTGGTTAGTGGTGCTGGTGGTGGGTTCTTATTCGATTTTCCGTTTTACAAATAAATTGTATCGTATATAAAATGCGCGCTTATGAAAAAAATATCCTTTTTTGCTGGTTTCGTTATTTTCTGACAAAAAGGACGTTTACATTGATTCTTTCCTATTCGCTTTGATATTTCCGTTTCGGAATTTTTTAGTTTGATTTTATGGTTTTCGCGTAAATTTTCGAAATTCGGTCACAACGTTTTGATTAGTTTGCTGATTTGTGCGTTGCTTTTTGCTTAGAATTTTACTTTTTCGACTTTTCACAAGCTGTGCGATTTTGTCCAATACTAAGTAAACTATTGTAACACTACAAAAGAGACTGACGACTAGCTGCTCACAGCAACGTTTAGCGAAATTCCAATGTTCAATTTCTTTCACAACTTTGCAAAAAATTTCCAAACACACAAAATCGCTGGCTGCGACAACGATTGAAATTTTCAAAACGTGCAAAAGTTTAGTGCAAAATTGTCGTGCCAAAAACTTTTCAAATTTCGTATCCGTATCCGCCGTTTGCTCTCTTGCTGCGCTACCGAAAAATCGTTTTCTGAAGGTCGCCGCGCCCAAAAGTATACTTGGCTATGCTGTGCGGCGCTTTGTATGGCGTTGCCTGCGAATACTTGAAATTTGAGTTTCTTGCTTTGCAAGCGAGCGTACGAACGAGCGAACGGGCGTGCGCCTGGCCGACAACAAACGAGCACAATCGGAAAATGGAAAGGAACTGAATTGGGCTGCCCGCAAGTCGACTGTGCCGAGTTGCCACGGTTCGAGCTCGAAGCCCAACCACCGACGCGGCCGCCCGGCAGAGAGCACTGCCGGACTGCCAGCGTTTTTGGGTGTGGATGTGAAATGTGTCACGGATACGGGCACACGGCGGCAGTGTCGCTGCTTCTGCACGGACCCATAGTAACACAGGCGAGCGACAAAGAGGGCCATAGAGGACAACGCTAGAGAGCGAAGTGCTCCAGCGTTCGAGGGATGAACAACTGTGGAATGCACGCCGGGCGCTGGAGAATGAATGGTGTTGGGCGCTTAAGCTAAATTGATGACTGTCATTGTATGTACGGGCGGAAAATCCACTTCATTTGCTTAATATTGTAATTGGTTATTGTTCGACTGGCAGCTATGCTAACACCCAGATGCCTCATGGTAACGCGTGGTGGCACTGAGTCGAGTGTACTTTCAGGGAACTGTTGTCCCACGAAAAGATATTGAAGTGATTCAAACTTGAATTGAATTTGATTCGAACACACAAAATGAACCCTTACATTAGTAGATATTGGAGGCCTATCATTATTTTGCGCTGGTCTTTTTCTTTCTAGTCTTTTTATATACATTTCCAAAGAGATATAATTGAATGGTTCCAAATCTAGATTAAGTTGATCCGTTGCTATTAATTGATCCATGATTATTGCAATAAGAATTTACCCTAAGGAACTATTAGCAGAAAATTAGTTTAATTTCTTAAGGAACCGTTCAAAATCAGCTGCGGATATCTCCAACTGGTCAGTAAGATCAACAAGGACCAAAGTGTGCTTTGGGCTATGGTAGCAAAATACAGGACATCTTCCTCATAATAAATCTGAGCGTTCGAAAGAGTCATAAAGAGGTGACCTAGAGACTGGGCGTGGCTACCAACGAGACCAAAGACCGTTAATACCTAATGATGGTAAAGCGAGAAATCAGTTCACAAATTCTAGAATAGCAAAAAAAAGGGCGAAAAGGACTACATTTATTACTTGAATTCTGGAACATTTGTTATATTGTAATCATAGATTGTGCAATTCTCTATCGAAGTACGCTACCAGGCTTAAACGTCATCACTAACAACAACACATTGGAAGGTGCGGTATGTGCCGGTCCGTTAGCTGGAACTCCGGAGAGTGCAGCCAGCGCAGGCGTGCTGCACAAGACCAGCTGAATATGTCCTGCTCGAGGAGCAGCCAATCCGAGAGCATATTCGAGTAGAAGAAAACTCAATTTGTGGCCTGTGCGGCATGTTGGGTTGACGCCAAACTCCATGTACCGGCGACATGTGGCTTGAGTGCGTCCAGCAGTCGCACTGGAAACGCGGAAGGAAATATTTATTTTATGTGTGTACATATGTTTGTATGCATTAGCGCGTAAGTAGAAGTAGCTATCTTTCCGCTTCCGTTAATTGAGCTGAGCACTCAATGTTGCAGCGAGCACTAAGGCAACATTTGTGATTATTAAAAATTTCAAATTGGCAAACTTGTATATTTTTTCTATTTGCTGGCGGGCAACTAATGATTCTCTTTTAATGAAAAATTAAAATTATGAAATTAAATTATTTTAAATAAAATATGTTTAAACGAAATTAAAAAGCATCAATTAATTCTTCATTTTCATTGGATTAGAAATCACTTGGATTCGAATTTTCGAGCAGGAATTGCGCTGACAATGTGCCACAGTGGCGGAAAATACTGAAACAAAAGCAGAACAACCGCAACATGTCAGCCATTGTCCAGGAGCTGCGAGAACAACGCTGACAACCGACCACAAAGCCCACAGAGTACAAATCTCTCCATACTTTTCATGGCGCTGTACAACTGTTTGTACGAAATTTTTATGTGAGCTCGCGTAGTAAACGCTGCACAGTGAATTCCACTCATGCCGGCTTGGATTGACGGCCATGGATTTATGAGGGGGAAATGCAACGCACTCTAATCGGAAATTGGAATTCAATCCAATCAATAAAATCACCCAACACAGCTTTGACAATGCGCCCGGCAATTTTCACACATCTTCTATGCGCTACAAACTCGAACAGACGGCCCAACCCTCAAATATGCCGCACACTGCGCGTCGCAGTTGGAAGCGACAATGCGGAACACGGACCAGCAGTTGCCGGCAGCACTGTGCAAATTTGTAAGCGACCGCTGCTGCTGCTGCCGATGCTCGGTGGTGGTTATGTGCAACATTTGCAGCGCCATTTGTGACTTAATTATTGTCAACAGTTGTGTTGTGCGGCTGTTGCTCACTGCTTTCTTGTTTACACACCGAAGTGTACGCGGCACACAGATTTTTCTCTTTGCTGACACCGTTATGAGAATGTCAATTAATTTTTGGGCACATTTGAGTAGTCGCACACATTCACCGCACCACACAATGCAATCGCAGCAATTGCCATGTGCCGCCGCATTCAATTCAAATGTGAGATTTGACGCTTTTCGAATCGCACAATTTTTTCCGTTTCGTTTTGTTTTTGCAACGAAAATTGCAATGCAACAACGCGTCTCGTTTCGCCGCGTGTGGTGATTGCCGGATGGTTGGTCGGTGACTCAGCGCGGGATCGCCGCAAGT
This sequence comes from Melieria picta, assembly GCA_964056695.1. Taxonomy (NCBI): domain Eukaryota; kingdom Metazoa; phylum Arthropoda; class Insecta; order Diptera; family Ulidiidae; genus Melieria; species Melieria picta. The sequence continues at coordinate 17,671,663 of OZ057399.1, forward strand.
GCATTTTACTGGAAATCAGAGCGTAGAGACATGCTTGGATTTTGCTTGTATGCAGCGCCAACAGCCAACCAAAAAAAAATGTATTTATTTACTTGTCAAAATGCGAACGTTTTCGTTCGTTTTGTATTTGTTGCTTTTATGCTGCGGCTCAGTTTTGAAAAAGGAAAGATAGAGATGTAAGTAAACGCCATCGAGTCTGCTCCATTATTGCTGAGATGCCATTGAAATTGCAAAGATTGCTTCGAAATTGCATTAAAATACTTTGAAGCTGTTTGCAAAAAGAGTGAACGAAGAAGTGATGGAGCGTAAGACAGCCTCATAAACTTTTCCGATTGAGATGCAGCAGAAAATAGCACTGTGCGATGTAAAGAAAACTGAACACATTGAAATGAGTAGCACAGAGTTTAGGCTGATTTTAAAAGTAATCAATTGATTGGAAAATTACGATTAAAGAATTTAATGTTTTGAGATATTCAAAAGATCACAATGTTTTTTTAGAAAAGTCTTAAGAAATACTTGAACAATAAATTTTAATAATTTTTCAGTTTCATATTTTTCCAGAAATAAACACAGCAATTTTTTGTCGGCCTCACAGACCAATAGAAGTGTAACAGAAGGTTAAATAGATATATTTTCTTCTAGAGTATTTATTAAGATTTTTGCGAAGATTTTTCTAACGAAGCTCGATTCGTGCGAGAACCACTAACTTTCAAAAGCCTTCCTTCAAGCCCGGTGAGGTGTGTACACTCTGATGCAAATTAAAAATAATCTCGTAATTAAAAATTTTTTTTACATTTTTCTCTGGTGGCCATTGTACAAACAACATTCTATACTAAACTTTTCTAGTCTCTCCAACCAAAAAACGTCACAAGATATGCCATTCATCAAGGATTCATTATCAGAGAGATAACGAAATATAATTTCCTTTCAACAGAGTAAAGTGTCTTAAAGCCGACAATCTTGCACCAACTACAGCTAAGCTCAGATCGGTTCATCATCAATTCTTGAAGAGTGCCCATGCTTCGATCTTGAAATTAGGCAAATTCATGATGTTTACATTAGACAATATATTACATATAGAATTCGTCACCTCCCAACAGTTGCATTACTCATAAGCATGATACATATAGCGAACTGTACGCCCAACCTGTAGTATCCAAACAGAAGTCAGCTGAGTCACTTTTATTTAAAATGAAATACTTTAAAATGAAATACAACCCAGCAGCAAATTACCGGCATTCGTTTGGCAGTTAGGTATGTACACACTCGTACGTATGTCGATAGGAGCGCGACATTCGGACGGCTAAGTATGCCATAACAATTTCGTTTATTTGCATCAAATTAATCAAGATAAAAAACGGCCCCATAAAACCTCATTGACGGAGTAATGAGATTATGTAGAGGCAATTGACAGAGACGGGATCTTATCAGGCTGCCGAAAAGATTGGCACTTCAGCACCAAGCACACACACACACTCTTCAATATCCTATCAAACATCGCGCTGACAGTTGTTTGTTGGCTGTCTTTAAACTTCCTAACTTTCGTGTTGGCGCATATCGGTTGCTTGAGTTGTATGAGGTGTTTGTTCTGTGTGTGTGCCGCATCGACATCAATTACCGGGCGTAACTAATTTAATTTCAACACAATTTCTTGTTGCACTTGAATGATTTCATTTGTTTTTGCTTTTGTTAAGTGTTTAATTAAGGCAATAACAAGCGAGATTTCAAATGGGCGATAAGATAACGAAACGAAGGAAGCTGAAGTTGGTGGATTGTGCGAATAAGATTCCCGATTTGCTGGTCTAGTGCAACTTCACGGCAAGACATATACAAATTTCGCCCAACTGGTCATAACAACGCATTCTTGAAAATATAGTCAAGTTGTTTACTAAGGCGTTCAATAACGCTTGCACTACCTTCTGGCCATAATATGACATACCGCATGACTTTCAAGATATCAAAATGACAAATTCACCAAACATCTAATCTCTGTAAGAAAATTTGATCAAAATTTATAATTTCACTAATCTCTAAAATTATTTCCACCCAAGTATTCACGTGCACTGTTTACTAGCTCAAAGAAGTCCTCGTCTACGCTGCAGAGGGGTGCATGTTTTGTGCAAATTTACAGGGCATGTGGCAATCTAACAATTTACCCCTTTTATGATATTCAGTGGACTGGACGTTTTGCCGTATACACTTTTGCCCAGTCATGCAACTATGTATAGTACGTATGTACACACTTAGATGTATATACTCGTAGAGTGATTTCGACGTGTACGTGAATAAGTCGAATATAATATATCAGTATGTATGCACTTTTTGCATGCCACTTCGTCGTGCCATGTACTTAGTTTTGTCATTAAAGTTTTTTTTTGTTTTTGTTTTGCATTAGCAAACAAGCTGTGTTCTCTAACCTAACATGAACTCGGCTAAACTTCAAAACCGTCCACAATAGTCACACTTTGCGAGTCATATTGAGTGTTCGCGCTACAATAACGGCGATGGGGGTTGTAACCTGGTGCTTGGGCACATGCAATGCTTACAGATGACAAATATTTAAATTATGCACTTCATTAAATTCACGACATAGTCATTATGGCCGCGCAGCACCCCAAAACATTATTGCACTACCACAGTCACAGTGAAAACTAACGAACAAAAAGAGGACGAAACAATATGTCAGCCAACAGTAAAAAAACTTTAACATGTTGAAGTGGCGTACAGAAGAAGAACAAATTAAGGCCTACAGACAAACGAATTTTAAGGAAGCACCGATTCTGCAGGTTGTTTTTAAATCAGTTTGGCACTGTCAGAATTGCACACAGACACATTGGTTTTGACCACGACTTGAGACGCCTTAGAACAAATTCTGAACGGTTCATTGCTTGAAAGGCACTGCATTTTCGCAGTATCACAAATGCCCAAATGTGCCTTCTTCGACCACTTCTCCACTAAAAAATATGAAACCGAAAGACTCCAACACTGGTCAGAAAATCAACTGCAAAGCACCATTTCCATATTCTCACTAATCTGCTTCTCTGTTTCCATGACATCCAAAGCAGTTCATCAACTTTTGCTGCCATACTTTTGTTCTCGTTTAAATGATTTATGAATTCATAACCACAGTGGGAAACAAAAAATCGATTGCCATAACTTAAAACGTTTAACGCTCAGACAGCGCCGCCTTGCTGCCAAGTATTCCAACAATATTGACAGGATTGCTATCCTTTCACATAGATTGGCTTTGTTTTAACTTGGCCATAACATGTCGATTGTTATTGCCGTCATTATACTTTCTACGCAGCCGACAGGTGATTGCGTGCGAGGTTGGCCAACACCAACGAGACAGCCACCACAACCACCATCACCACAACCACAACCACGATCAACGCCAATCCGATTGTGGCCGGCAGGCTAGTCGACAGCCTGGCGGCAACACGCAAACGAACCAAACGCAAAGCGACCGAAATGCTGCTGCTGCTGCTGGTTGCGCGTACCGGTACGTCGACGACTTCAGACTGTCTACGAGGCGATTTTGCTAACGTTAGCGTTACAGCTGCGACCGTTGACGGTTGCTTATGATTTTTGATTAACAATTAGGCGACGACTTCAATGAAACTTGCCTACCGTCAACTCAAATCCGAGCAAAATTGTTACCAATTTGCGAGCGCCACAGTGTTGGCGAAATGATAACACACACATACACACACAAACGCGCGCGTGCACACGTACCGGCACTTGCACTCGTGCAGCGACATACATGGCTAAGAGACAATGAAACGCATTTGCGGGAGAGCGAAAGCGCTAAAATGGAGACTGGGAACGTCTCGGGCGGCAACGAGCCACAAAAGACAAGAAAAAATCCTCAAGAAAAGCAACTTTCCCGTATTTATACATATATCTATATTATATATTAAGTTATTCAAAATAGGTGCGACAAAAGTAAAACTCCCGCTGCCTACAGCTGAAATGCGAGTTAAGGGCAGTTATTTTACTATTTTGCAGTTGAGAGAATAATTTCCGAAAAATTTTTTTCGTTATTTGGTATTGATTGAGTTGGGATTTAAACCAGTGACGCACTAACCCTGACTCACGCACTAACCCCTGCGACAAAATTTAAAAATATATGTTCTAAATATTTACTGTTTTCTCAAATGAGAAATGAGAACAAACTCTCTCAGTAATAATAATTTTTTCAAGTATCTTTGCATATTCCAAAACTTCTATGAAGTTAACGAAAAGTCGAGCTGAAAAGCTAAAAATAAATCTATTAAATTTTTGTCCAACTTTCGACAGCTTTAAGGTACAACAAAATTTTTATTAAAATTAAAAATTATACTAGATTTCCTTAAAGTTTTAAAAAGTTACGATCAAATTAAAATAAAAAATAAAAATCTGCACCAAGAAAAACACCTATAAAAATAAAAAGAAATTGGATCTTTATATTCTTAGTGACTTCAGAGCCTAGCCAATCATAAAAACACAATTTTAAACTTTGTACTGTAATATTTTAGGAAAAAATCCGTTTCCCAGGCTTTGCTCTTTCTCCTCGCTTATGCTGGGTTCCAGCACGTCCGCACATTACGTGTCTGTTTGTGAAATTCAAGCAAAGTGCTTGTGACACTTTGGCGGCACTTGGTTGCGCCCATATATACATTGCCCACTCTACAGTAGCTACACGATAAGATATAAAAAAAATCGTATTTATTATGATTCATTTTTGATTGAATTTTTGCAAAAAACAATATTACGTAATGCTTTCTCTCTCTCTGGCATACAGTGCGGCTGCACTGCCAACGAAAATAGACGCAATTAAAATGTAAAAACGGAAATGCGAAAATCATTGACTTGCAATGCAGGAGCGACAGCGAACGGTGGCCGACGCTCAATTCAAATGTTAATTACGCACACGGCACAATTTGCCGGCCCGTCGACACAAACGCGCTCATCAAACGCAGCGGAAAGTGCAACCTGTCGCGTCGCCTTTGTTGGCCACATGTACATATACCATCTTGTCGAGCAATTGCGACTGCATTATTTACGTGTGAATGTGCCACTTGTTGGCAACTGTTTCGTCAGCGCTGTCTACGTTGCATGCAATCAGCAATGGAAACAGCGAAATAAAATTTGCATAACTTACGCACACTTCTTGTTGGACATTATTGGCATTATCGTGTGGTCATTCGATAAACATGGCGAATCAGTCGAGCAATTCGAAATCTGCACAATTAACCCTTCAATGCTTACAACAGGTACGGAATCGTGATGAAAAATATTGTACATAGTTGCAATGCAAATGGACTTTTTGGTGCTAAAAGAAGTAAAACCCACTGCATTTCTGTTTACTTCAACAAACCAATTTAGAAAATTTTATTAAATTAAAAACAAAATTAATGCTTGCGAAGGCATTCCGCTAGACACACCGACCCATATTTCAATTAATAAGCGGATGTGGTTGATTTAAAGTTGTCTGCAGAGGTAATAAAATTTGAAGTTATGAATTTTTGAAATTCCCCAACAATGAAAGGAAGCCAGAAACGCAGACAGCGCAAATCCATCAGTCGTTCTTTGGTATGAGGTATAATAAAATTAAATTTATTTATTACGGACGATGTGCATGAGGACCAGAGTTGCCGCTTTTGGTCTTTTCGGACCAAAATTGGTCAGATTCTTTACTTTGGTCCGCTTAATCGAATTTCGGTCCGTTTTGTGATGTCAATATCTTTTTATTAGTACAAAAAATTTACTTGAAAAAATAAAATTATAATTTAAAAACGAATTTAAAGATATCGCAAATTTTTAATTTGGTCGGGAACAATTTTTTCAAGTGGGAACACTGATGAGGACATTAAAAAATAGCAAGAAAAGTAGAGTAATTATTTATTGTATCCAATCCTACTCAGCCAGCACTAACACTAAATATAGAAAAAAATCCAAATTGTCTTTCAACAGCTGCGCTCTTTTTGCAGAAAATGCCAAACCTCTAAGCAAAAAAATAAATTCGAAAAAGTTTTCGAAGAAATATTTTTAATGAAAATAGTTACGGTAAAAAATGAAAATTTCAAGACATGTTAAAGCTCAACCAGAAAGTGTTAAACAATGCTTAGCATTGTCAGTTTGTTATTTAGTTAGTTCGATAATTCCGAAACTAGATAAAATGAATTTTTCTTAATATTTTACAAATTCTGAATACAAAAACAACCAACAAAACAGCCTTATAATCCATTTCCAAACTAACGGCCCGCTAGAGTACCGTCACTGCCAGTAACGGCGCCCTGTTAATGCCATGCAGACAGCTTCTGTTATTAGCAGCGTTACTGTAAAGTTTACAGTGCAAACGCAAAACATTCTGCTAAACAGGAAAGCACATCTGCTGTTAATTTCCATCAACTGTTCATTGACAGCAGGCATTGGGCTTTCGGCCGTTGAGGAGCTTTTCATTTGAATTGTGCTTTCGCCAAAGCTTAATCGCACCACTACAGTCAACAGTGTTGCATAACATCGTACTATATACAAATCCTTGTTTACACTACTTTTCCGTTGGCTATGCGCCTTCGTGCATTACCACCGCTCACTCTCTCTCTTCGCGCTGCTATCACTATCATTTAATCAATCAACCACCCACTCCTACCCTCCCGCATTTTCTTTCGCTCCTCTTATGCAACACATTATTCTGCAGCACGAACAATGGCCAAAGGAAATTGCAATTTTAACCGCCCACAACTAAATTGAAAAAATAGTCGCAAAAATAAAATCTGCACTATTTGAACGAGAGTGCATTGTACGCATTGCAGCGCGACACAATGACAATACAAACAACGCAAATTGCCTCATTCATTAATGGAAGACAAATGTTTCGAATAGCAAGACCGGAACAATTTAATGCAGTTTTCGGGGTTTGGCACGATCGAGTATGGCAGCGAAAACAAAAGTGTTGGCCAGCCTATAGTTCGTCGTTGCTCATTGTCTCGCTGTCTCTATTCTGTCGCACTTAATTCTCATCTGACTCGGCTGTGTTTTGTAAATCGGTTGCAAAGTGAATGAGCTGGCACGAAAAGGGGTTGTGAATTTGTTAATTTACTGTGATTATGATACAACAATAGCTGGCTGGCTGGCCGGCTTTCGAGCAGAAATCTAGCACACTCGGCGCTGTTAAAAAGTAAATTCATTGACTGCCGGCACATTGTACGTGTATATAAGATTAGCTGCGACGGCTACTGACATGCACAGTCGGCATTCCATGCGGCCTTAATAGATTTCAATTGAACAATTAACAAGCGACTTGATACACACATTCCCGCCCGACTGACTACATCTGTGTTTCCCAACTGCGTTCACCAAGTGTTGATTGTGTCTGCTTTCTCATGCTCTCAACTACACAGTCAGTCAACATACCGGCCGACGCAACAAAAAGCCAGTCGATCACTTGACTATTTCAATCGTTTCGCAGTCATTAACTTGTCCCCCCGTTTGGCGGTTTGTTTACTGCTGGCATTTTGCTCTATCAGCAAATATTTGATACGCGCTCACATTGTGTAAACATTGGACGCTCGACTATACGCGTCGTTCCCCTTTGCGACGCCTAACCTTGCAATTGGCTAACAAAATCACTGCGGATATCTTTTCGGCTTCGCTTTCCCATCAGCGTTCAGCCACCCTTTTGAGCGTCGTGATTCACTGCTGCCTCTTCTCCAAGTTGAGTTACCCAACGCACAAATTCGCTGAACATTTTGCGTGCCCGCGATCGGGCCCCCAAAAAAACCTCGTACATACGAAAATGCGTCAGTGTGTGCGTATTGTTGGCGTATTTTTAGCAACAACCACCGTTATTCTGCCATTCGGTACACGCGTCATTCCATCCACCCTGCCAGCGCCAAGATTAAGTGAGCCTATTTTAAACACCTGACGCGAAAATTATCTGTTGGGCAGTAAATCGGATCGTTTTTGTTGAGCTACAGATGTATGTATGAGTTAATTGCAGATATTTTGTATTGGAGAAAAATTACACACTGTAGTGATGATCTCACATGGGTTACCAAATGTTCGGAAATTCATTGAGTTTTTGATTTTGAGTAGAAAAACTCTTTTTGAGATGTCTGTGTTTTAGAAAGAAACAATATTAGATAAGTGCTGCAAACGAAATTAAGGTTTGGCATCCTTGATTCCCTCTGTGTATCTATGCCCGAACGATCTATCTATGTAGAGTGGTTTCTAGAGCTGCTCAAAGTCAGTCACTAGATAAATTTATTGATTGTGATGCCAGGTAAATATCGTGATTTCCTCACTCACTCTTACAGTTCAATCGTGTGAATTTCTATACCTCAAAAACCTGAGTAAACTGAGCCAAGTTGATTTCGTAACGTTTGTATAGAACAAAATTTAAATAACGTATTATCCACAGAACAATTCATATTTTTATGTAACGAGATTTGATTTTCATCGCAAGCACAATCTAACTCAACCCCAACTAAAGATTTTCCGGCCACTTTCATTCTGTTTTAATATATCAACATTAAAATGAAGACTTAAGTGATCTAAAGAATGTTCTAAATACCAGCAAATCCCTCTTAACATGACAGCTTCTTCCCCAAAAAGTGACAATGAGACTTTTGCGTTGTCCGTATTGAATACAAAATGCTTGACTCGGATAAATATGATTTTCTACAGCAGAAAAGATGTGTATATTAGTTTATTATTATTGTTATTGAGGCTATTAAGTACTGTGATTAAATTCAAATTTTGTGCCCCCTCCCCCCAACAATAAATTTATAGTAAATTTAGCAGTTTAGTGGAGTTTTAAGTTGCAGATTTCCTTAGCCGGTAAGGTCGTTGCCCTTAACTGGAGAAATCGTTTGCACACTGGATAAAACACACCGAAATTTGAGCCTACTCCATGTTGAAGCGCCAAACAACTGTTTCTTTGAAACAACTGTTTAAGAAAATTATGACGATTAGTGGACTACACACTTATATTTCAGCTGATATTGCTACGATCGCAATTTTGAGCTTACTTAATGAAGCAGTCACTCTGATATGACAACCTATTCTCTACTTATAACCGACATATGAAAGAAATTATTATTCAAAGGTAATTACACATATATACATGTGTTTTATTCTTAACCCTTTCGCTACAGGTTTTTACTGGGAAAAGTTAAAATTTTAAATTTTACGTCTTAGGCTTTTTTTTAATTTTTATACTCGGACACTGTATTTTAGAGTGTTTTTCTATGAGAGCAACCACATCGTTGTGGCTGTAATATTTACTTAAACAGACAACTTTTTACGCATAACGAAAATTTGAATATATCTTCATTTACATCAGCCAAAATTAAAAAAAAAGAAGTATCTAAATTGAAAGAAAACGTCAAATTAAAGAGTTCTCTAATTTTTTCTGCTTCTTCTTTCTTTACTATGTCAAGATATACCATTAAAAAACGTGTATACTTCTCTTCTTTAAACTTAAATATTCAGTTTATTAATTTCGTATTTTTCCTAAAACTTCAAACTATTCTAAAGACCAACAAAAAACGTATTCTTGCAACCATAGAGGATGCAGACGTCCACAGAGTAGCATGTTGCCATATGGCAACAAAATAGCGAAAGGGTTAAAACAGTTTGTTCAATGAACGTTCGAACCAGGGGCGGATTCAGAAAAATATTTTGGGGGTTTTCAAGAAGTAATTCTTTAATATTCATAAAATGCCTTTAAATTTTTATGTAGTTTTAAATTCGACCATAATATTTCGGGGGGCCCTCTGAATCCGCCACTGGTTCGAACCCACTACCCCCATTCAATTGTTGGTATATTTTTAATTGAATTATCACATGGAAACGAAAAGGCTAACGATTATGACATTTTTTATGCTAATAGCGTTTTAGTAATAATATTGCAATTATTTATTATTATGAGCACTTTACACGTTAGCAAGGACAATTTTTTTTGGATAATTTTCAATTGATTGGCGCAATTTCACCCATCCCAAATATCACCTAATTCAACACTATTTTCACAATACACTTTGGACTAAAAATCACGAAATGGCACTAACGACATTCAATTTGAATAAAACACCAAACTTTTTGTAACTTTGTTGCCATGCTTCGGTGGCAACTTACGCAGCCGTAATGCTGGGTTGCTAGGCGTGAGGACAGACGCGCAGTCAGACATGTACAGTCGCTGCAAATGCCGGCCATTTGACCAAGTTAACGCACGATCGGTTTCAGTTTCCAAGCCAGCTTTGCAAAATGACACGCCAACTCTCGTTGCATGCACCAATCGCAGCGGGTGCGCGGTGGGATGGCGAGGAAGCGCCAGACCAGACAAAACAATGCAAAAAATTGCCGGCAACCGGTTTGCGAAAAAATGCAAAGCAAATTACAGGCACTTACGGAAGCCGGAAAACGTATAAACAGAACCAAAAAAGCAAATTTAAATGCACAACACAGAGTTTTCACTTTGACGCAACTAGCAGAAAGTCAGACTTCTCGCTTCAAACAAGGATGCATATTGCAATTTTTACCGTTGATTCTGGAAGTTGTTGGTGTATAACTTGACAGATTCGAGCATATCACATTCAAACAGAACAAATGCCATAAAAAAATGTTGCATAACATTCACACAGGATTTCGACATTTTCGAAAATTTTCCACACACTCACTTTGCAATGGCAATAAATTAATTTGGATTCGCTTATGATTTTGTTGATGGCACTAGAAGTTGTCTTTTTTATTTTTACTTTAGTACTAAAATCAAAATTATCTGGCAGATACTTTTGCACACTGTAACTGTATATGAAGGTAAGAATTTTTGGGGGGAGCGCTCACCTTTTGCAACCGTAGAAATCGACGTTCAACTCTACAATGATCTGAAAGTGTTGCGCGGCCTCGTCGTGCAGTCGGCCAGACAGCACTTCTTCAGTCGCTCCGTCCGGCATTCATTTCATTCATTTTCCACAAACACACTTTTACGGCTTCGCCAGCACAGCGCACAGCACCAGCGGCCACCACTACACCCGCACACCAGTGGTTGTGTGCGTGTGGCAAGCTGCAGCTGCGGCAGCGTGTGACTTTTTTTTATCGTGCCGGCCTGCTGCGCTCTGCCAATTCGAATCGGATATGTTTGTGTGCGTGCGCCTTTTTTGACGAACGTGTGGTAGGATGTGAAAGCTTTGCGCTCGCCACTGAAAGCTCCCATAAAAATCCTTATAGCACTCGCGCTCATCTGCGCACCGCGTGCACCTGTGCTGCCCCTGCCATCCATCAGCGCATCGCATTTTGCTCTCTCGTGCCGCTTGCGCGCAAACAGCTGTAAAATAACGGATTTTCGTTTTTGAATTTTGTGCGCCTACTACTTCCACGACACTCCCCTTTTGCGAAACGCACTCGCGGGCAAACAATCCACTTGCGCTGGTGTGCGCTATGTTTGGCTGTATGTGTGGACTTGGAAAATTTTTCAATTTCCACCAACACTGAGAATGTTTGGTTTTTTACGGCCCGATTTACTGTGCGAAATATTCGCTTATCATAATCAACATTAGCAAATTGTTTTTGTTGCTAGTGTGCCGGTTGTCAATCAGAGTTTTCTTTACAATTATTGACGGCCGAGACGAACGCCAGCAAATGAAGATTTATGATTTTTTGAAAATAATTTGCCATCGAGTGGACAAAGATGCCAACAGGAAATTTAAAACTTCTTTGTCCAGATAACCGTTTCGTGGAATAGTATTTTTGATCGCATTAAAAACAAGCAACAATAGCAGGTACTTTCTCATTGTAAGTATTTTGGTTACAAAGTTCAGACAACTTTTGTTAAATCAAAATCCTATTTCATATAAAACGCTGTTTGATTCCATAAGAACGACAGCTGAACAGAAAAAGTATGTGTTTATATAATATATGTAATTTGAATAGCTTTTATAAATTTCTGCTGAAAAATTTACACACAATGAAGTCCCGACAAATCCCGGATTCCCAGGATTGCCATTTTTAAATCCAAATTCTCGGGGCATCCAGAATGCTTCGGGATTGAACGCCTTAAAAGAATTACAGTCGTGTCTGGGTATAGTGAACACCTCGATATAGTGAACACCCAAATTTTGCCATGGAGCCTCTAAATCATGAACAAAATTTTGAAAGCAATTTCAAGCAAAAAGCAAAAAGTGTATTTTGAGCAAATAAAACGAGTTTTTGAACAAAAATGTTAACCTTAATATAGTGAACAACCTCAATACTGTGAACAGGCCTTGCAATAATTAGTTCACTATATCCAGACACGACTGTAATTTTAATAGTTTTAATAGCTGAAAAATTGACACGCAATGAAGTCCCGACAAATCCCGGATTCCCAGGATTGCCATTTTTAAATCCCAAATTCTCGGGGCATCCAGAATGTTTCGGGATTGAACGCCTTAAAAAGAATTAAATCAAAAAGATTTGGAAAATTAACTGGAATACTGAGGAACCACGTGTGGATGGCCCAATCATATATGAAAAGTTGATCTTGGGAGAATTACATAAAGTACGAAAGGTCAAATCAAATAGATTTGAAGCTCGAAAATGCTTTCAACCTGCAGCCATAATCGCTTCGTACATGAAAACGGGCGTATGACGTTAATGGTTCCGAGAAGCTGGGCCCCGAGGTTGCTGTGGGCAAATATAAACTGACAGATACATGGCGACTTTTTCTCAAAGCAATTACAAAAATTGCAAGCAAAAAATTAATTAAGCAGTCTGAATCATACGTCTGTCAGTGGGCAACAATAAGTTTGTTTTTTTCTATACATAGAAAAGAAAACATTTTTGTATCATTATTTATGTTAGTCAAAACGAACATTTATTCAGTCAGATATTATTTGACAGTTTAAATCTTATATATTATTGTTTTAGTAGTTATGTATGAATCTCAGCCGTTTTTATACTTTGAAACAATAATTATTTTGTTTGTTTTGTTTTGAATACCTAAATATTCATATCTGATATGTGACTATGTACGTACTGAGTAACCACATTAATCTTTAACCCTTAACTATAAATTAAGAACTTTGGTCAAAACTACGACACTGTTTAACTTCTTTTTTTTTGTTGATGTTTGTAGACTGTAAGTTGGAAAAAGAAAAATAATTTCAGAATGATATTTATAGGGGAATTCTTTGTAAGGTGCCACCCCTGCTCGATTTCGACGTTCCAGCAATCCAAGCAAAAAAAGTCCTATCGTCATTTAAGGTATATGTGACAACATCAATTTTAATGTGGTTTTTGAGGGAACAGACGCAATATCACGGTCTGGGTAAAAAAAAGTGTCAAATTTGGTTAAGAAAAAACTTAAAAATAAAAACTGAAGGTTTTTCTTGCGGTGAAAAATTAACCAAAAACTTATAAAAAACTAAGGTAAATATCAGTGTTGGACTTAATTTTTAATAGTTTTTCATAATCCGAAATGATATCCGAGCATATCGAAAAGGTGTTTTGTGATCCTATACTCGTATCGGTAAAATGCCTTTTTGTTTCTCGAAAACGTCAATAAAATGAATTTAAAGTGTTCTTAGTAAATTTTTCTCTAATCCTATCACGAGGAATAAAGTTCAGTTCAGTTTTGTTTATTAATTTCCATATAATTACTGTTTTATTCGTTACCATTCAATTTTCATTTTGCTTTCGGTCATTTTATATTTAATTCAAATTAAATTCAATAATCTTTCATACATTTTCTAAATCATGCATTTTTACTTGAGATTTTTACGTTTTCAGCGGTTTTTTAGGGGGTGGAACTTTACATTAAAAAATTTTAGGGTGTCGATTTTGAACACTTGGGGAAATTGGCTGTAAAATTCGTATTTACGAAAAATTCAAATGAGGTGTTACCTTGGAGCATAGCTCTTTAAACCCTCTTTCTAACGGTATATTAACATTGGCGATACGTTAATTTTCTAACGAGTTATGCGCAAAAAAGCTATGGGGTGGCACATTACAAAGAATTCCCCTATACGTTTTCAGTGCATATGAATCAACAATTGATTTTTCAGAAATTCACTTTTCAGAAAAGCAATTTCTTTTATGCGTTGTCAAAACGAGAAAGGATCGTGGAAAAAAGCACTGCAACGTTTGCATATAGAGGCAACTACCCTAACCTAACTTAATCTAACCTAACGCTTAAAATGGACGAACTAACTATCGAACGAACTTTGTTTTTAAAATGCTTCAAATCTCCAAATCACACCATGCTTTTTTCAAATCAATTTTTAAATAGTTGATTACCCGCACATTGTATAGGTCCGCCTTAAGGCTTGCTAACATAAACATGTGTACAGTGTACACATCTTCAAATTTAATCCCGAAATAACTTAATTCAACGTTTTTTTGTTACTATTTAATTTACTTTTTTCAAAGATGTTTTTGCTAGTATCTAACTTGCATAAGAAAGAAAAAACAATATTTACTAAACAACCCAAAAATATTCATACAAAAATAATAGGTAAAACAAAAATTAAGCTTTCAAGTAGGAAAGTCCAACTTATTCAGATATTCATACATTCTTGAGAAAAAAACATATAGGCAAAATATTACAAAGCTTTAAAATTTGAAATTAAAAAAATACAAAATTTAAATCTAAAATTATAAACGACGAATAGTCAATTTTTCGTTAAAAAAGACAAGTCCCTCTAGATGTCGTCTATCATAGCTTTAGGTTTAGATTAACCTGTTTTGTATTTATTTATATTACTGAAGAAATAAGGGGCTGAAAAATAATGTTTGTAAATATAAAGAAATACATTGCTTTCTTTATTTTACTTGATTTACTTTTACCTATTATCAGTTAATTATCTATTACTATTACTATTTAATTAAACAAAATCTGAAGTGTTTTGAATATGTATTTTGTCAAATCTATCTCAAAAAGAAACTTTTATATACCCGGTCTGACAGACAATTTTACAAAATTGTGTGTGAAACGGAAGGATAAAATATTTGTATTTATATACATATACAGTACTTTTCGTTTACAACGGACCCGTTTAAAACGATTTTCCGCCTAAAACGAACCAATTTCAAAAGTACGCGCTGCATGTTTTCGCTTATTACGGACCCCTTTTAAAGCGAACTTTCGGTTAAAACGAACCATTTTACCCAGTCCCTCGAAGTTCGCTTTAAGCGAAAAGTACTGTATTATTACTTTTTATTTTTTCTTATATATTTTTTTCAAACAATTTTCGAAATGGGCCTTTTAAGACAATGCCACCTGAAAGCTTATTCAAAAAAACTTTAAAAATTATGTTAAAAAAATCGACTTCTTGAAGTTTGGTTTTCAGTTTTAATTCAATTGAGGGTTTAAAAGTTTAGGGTTAAATTTTGCTTGAACTTGAACGCTTAAAAATCTATTTGTTGTTGTTTGTTTTTGCCAAACTCAAATTAGTTTGAAATATAAAATCTTGAACTTGACGTTGTTATTATATATATTTGTTATTGTTTTCCCAGGAAACAGAAAAAAAACAAAAAAAAAACACATTTGAAATTTTGCCAAAACTGAAAAAAGCGCAGAACCCAACATCCATTTATATATATACATATGTATACATATATACGTCCTATGTATATATGTTTGTCTCTGCCGATTGACGAAATGCGATTTCGACACAGACGCAGGCCCGCAACACTCGAGCCAAAGTAATATAAAGTTTACATAATATCCGTCGTACGTCGTTCCCGTCAGCCGGTGTCGTTGCTGCCAAAATTGTTTTTCACTTTTCATTTTTGCGATTACGTAAAAATACATTCGTAATATTCAATTTGCTGCGTGCGACATCAGCTGTTGCTACCCGCTTTGGGTGGGTGGAGATCGCTCGACCAGCTTAAATTAACTTTGTTCCTTTGCAGCCCGAAGTGGGTGAAGGATATTTTGAATTATTTATATGTTTTTGTTGTTGTTGGGGTCCTTGCGTGCACACGCCATGCGCCAATTAGCGCCAACAAAGCACTCGCCGCGGTGCAATGACTGATGGCAGACGAATGTTTGGGCGCAATTCAGCTTCGTCAAATTAGTTCCAAATCGATTTTCAAGCTCCCAAATTTCGTCAGTTTCTTGGTTCTTGGTTTTTGTTTTTGTTCTTGAGTTTGCAATTTGGCTTATTGAAGCGATTTGCACATTTGATGGATTTGCATGTGGTTGTGGTTTTTGTTTTTGCCCATTGTTGGGTTGCGTGCAGCTCGAGTCGAGTCGGGTCTGTTTTGCTGACAGTATGAAGCGTTCAGCACTCAGCACTTGGGGGAGGGCAGTTGTTGTCGTACGACAATAGTTTCGAGAAACAACAATGTTGCGTAGTTTGCTGTTGACCTTGAAGCGCTTTCGCTTAATCGACAACAGTTGTGCACATTGCAGATTACGTATACGACTTTTCCCTTTCCGTTGTCTTTTGCTGTTGTCAACGTGTGTGTGTGTGTGTAAAAAAAATATATGTATGTATACGTGTACATACATATGTGAAAGGCGCCGTTACTTGAATATGTTTCCCCCGGTTTTCTTTAGAAGATTTTCAATTTCAAGCATTTTAGCTGGGACAATGAAGCGTTGCCTGCAGACGAGGATTGTGGTAGCGAAAGAAGAAGTCGTCTTAGTGCGCTATTTTGTATGACAGCTGAGCTAATGCGCATTACTATGCACGGTTCAGCTATGCAAATAGTTTAGTGATCTTGTTTGCATTAGTTTTGCATTAGTTTACACATAAATGTTGAATTAGAACGAATGAAATTAGGTTGGCAGCCTAATGGGAATATAAAGTTTTAATAAATAAAAGGGGTGTTATATTCAACATTGATATTAGAGTCCACAGTTAACGTAACGAATGTAACGAATCTTACAGGACAGCTAGGGTTGCCATATCGAATATTTCACCTGGGCATTCAGGGAATTTTAAACGATTATCCGGATTTGGCAAACAATTCTAAGAGTTTGGAAAATAATTTTATGTATAGTTTTAATTGCAAATCAATTTCTCTGCTCTAAAGTAATTTACATACTTTATCAAATTGTTTTATTTTTGTTGAATACACCTATGTACATTTTTGATCCGTTTGATTAATTCAATAAAATTCAATGAAATAAATATTTTTCCCTTGGAGACTCAGAAACTACTTGACCGATTAATTGGAAATTTTTACACGATTGATGGTATATCCAGTGAAGGTTTCTTGATATTTCTGTTCAAAATCTACAATCAAAAAAACACGAATATGAAAACCAAAAACGCGGATATTTGGTGTTTTGCGAAAAGAAAAGCATGTCCTTTTTAGGGTTACCATTTGATGACCCTGTACCGACTTTTATTATTTTGAAAAATTTAAAGTTTTATATCCTTGAAGCTTACATATTCTACAAAAATGAAACTAATGATGATAAACAGATTGATGGAAACAGATTGAAGCTTAAAGACGTATTAATCTGAAATGTTTCTTAGCTTTAGTTGAAAACTTGCTAGATCTGCTCTTCAATGTGATATACCACTTTATTTAATTTAATATCATCTGATATGTTAAACAATTGTAAACCATTGCTTTCGGTTCAAAGTTTGACGCCATCGTCTATCTCTAAATCCAGTGGCGGATTCAGGGCGGGTTTTGGGGGTTGAAACCTTCCCCTCCCGAAATATTAGGTTCGACTTTAAAACTAAATACAAATTAAAAGGAATTTTTGGCATTTTATAAATATTTAAGAATTCCTTTTTGAAACCCCCGAAATATTTTTCTGAATCCGCCCCTGTCTAAATCTATTGCAACTTTAGAGATAAAGTATTTTAAATACAAAAAAATAATAATATAATTGTAAAGGTTGCATTTGGCTGCATAGCAATTTTGCATTAAATATTTATTTAAAATTTTAACAAGAAAAGTTTAATAAAATTCTTCATTTCAAACATACGAAAATTATCTATATTACACCGTGCGACAAAAATAAAAAAAATTGTTCACACCGGAAAAAATCTATATGGGGGTGAAACTAGAGACTAAACATAGTAATACTGCGTACTCAGTTTTTCATTTCTACAACCTTTGTCCTTTTAAAAGGACTTCAAATTTTGAAGGGGATACAGAATAAAAAAAATATAAAAAATGCTCAAATGAAAGACTCAAGAAATTAAATAAAATTAATTTTTTATCTATTTGTAAAAAAAAGGTATGAAAAAAGTCCTTAGAAAATTTTAATCCTTTATATCCTTGAAAATTTATGTAGAATTTTCTTGAAAAGTAAGTATGTTAAAACCCCAAATCTCCTTGATCACGTGTCAAA
Source organism: Melieria picta (assembly GCA_964056695.1). Classification (NCBI taxonomy): domain Eukaryota; kingdom Metazoa; phylum Arthropoda; class Insecta; order Diptera; family Ulidiidae; genus Melieria; species Melieria picta. The sequence continues at coordinate 17,689,946 of OZ057399.1, forward strand.
ATTTCATTATTCTCGCTACATTGATTTTGTATCTTTTTATTATTTAAAATACTGATACTCAAATAAATTAGAATTGTTGTACTTCATTAGAACTGCAGCTTCCGTCTTTTTTTTAATAACTTTCGAACCAGTAAAGTTCGAGTAATGAAATTTTGACACGTGATCAAGGAGATTTGGAGTTTTAACATACTTACTTTTCAAGAAAATTCTACATAAATTTTCAAAGATATAAAGGATTAAAATTTTCAAAGGACCTTTTTTTTTTTACAAAAAGATAAAAAAATCAGTTTTATTTAAATTCTTGAGCCTTTCCTCTGTGTCCAAAAAATAAGGTGACATTTGAATTTCAACTGCGCGCGTCGAAGGATTTGGAGAATTATTTTTTTTTTTAGTCAACAGTCAACAAGGAATATTATTTGAACGTTATGCGTCGTTTGCGTAACGCTATCCGCCTAAAAAGGCCGGAATTGTGGAAAGACAATTCTTGGTTTTTACACCACGATAATGCACCATCCCATACTGCACTCGTAATTCGTGTTCATTTCGCCAACAACTCGACCCATATCGTTCCGCAACCACCGTATTCACCTGATCTGGCGCCGTGCGACTTCTGGCTGTTCAGCAAGCTCAAAAGACCGCTCCGGGGACACCGTTTTGATACGATAGAGGAGATTCAAGCCGCAACGAAGACGGAACTGAAGGCCATCCCGGAAAGTGACTACAATCAGTGTTTCGAAGATTGGAAAATCCGTTGGCATAAGTGCATTGCATCGGGAGGGGATTACTTTGAAGGGGATGAAAATGATTTGGAAGAATAAATAAAGAATTTTCAAAATAAATACAAAGTCACCTTATTTTTTGGACACAGTAGTACATATCGCCATATTCTAGCGAGGTTAAGTATTTTTTTTATTTTTTTTTATTTTTTATCCCATTCAAAATTTTGAAGTCCTTTTATGTACAAAAGGACAAAGGATGTAGAAATAAAAAACTGAGTACGCAGTATTACTATGTTTGGTCTCTAGTTTCACGCCAATATGGATTTTTCCGGTGTGAAACATTTTTTTAATTTTTGTCGCACGGTGATATATATCTCAATGGTCTGATATGGCCGCACACCGTCTTATAGTAAGAACAACACTTGGCTGGTAGCACTCGCAATGATTGAAATGTTTATCAAACTCATAATAAATCGCATGTTTTATTTGCCATCATATCACATGAAGTAAATGTCACACCTATTCGCAGGGATCATATGATGGGCGTCGCTAGGAAAATAAAGAACGACAACAACCATTCAACTCGACTTGGTGGCGATTGTGTGCAGTCGCAGCATTTTCGGTTTAGGAAATGTAAATACTTTTAAAAGGCGTGGACCTTGTTGTCTGAGATAATTGAACGAGATAATAGAATAAGTGCAACAAAAAGTGCAAGGAAGCATTCGCCTATTGACCGTTCGCCGACAGTCAACACCGACCAACTAACGAACACCGCGCACATTCTATTTCTAATTTCATTTGATTTCATTTCGAAATAGACTGGTATGTGTGTGTAAAAAACCGAATTTAATTCCAATTCTCGCTTGTGCCCATTCGGCGCTGCTACTAGGCGATATATCTACTCGTACATACATACTATATACAAATTGATACATGTGCACCGCCGGCCATATTGTGAAATTTGTTTGAATTTCGTTGCTATTTAATTTACTGCTGTTTTAATTTTAACTCGCAGATATTTGTTGCACCGCAACACGAAAGCAAATTATATTCTGAATGTTTTTTGATATGGGTTATTTCAAACGCATTGGAGTGAGCAAGTGTGGGTACTACCAAAGAAAATAAAACGTTTAAAATTAATGCTGACATTCTTTGGTACTATCCACTAACTACTTGCATTGTTATACTAACTTTAGGAGCAAAATATAGGTCACATGAAAATCTCGTTATTTAAAAAAAGACGTTTATATTTTTTGTAGGCAAAAATATGAAAACAATTTGTAAATCTGAATGGGTGAAATGTGGCTGACAAAAGAGCTAAACAACAAAAGAGCTAAACATTTCGCAAGAAAATATCTTAAACTAATAAAGTTAGAAGGACGAAATTCAAGGATGTCGTAGTGTACATATTAGTCTTTAAAATATATTTTTTTCAAAAAAAATTATTGGAAATTTCCAAGGATATTCAAGAATAAAGTTTTAAAAGGACATTTTCAATACCTCTTCGTCCTTTTGCACCAAAACACCAATTTTATAAGATTCTAAGGATTGTTCTCTTTCATTTGATACCCATATTGTTATTCTACAATGCGCTCAACTTTTAAAATAATTTTTTTAAATAAACATGTCCTTGGAATTTCAAAGTCCTTTAAAAAAATCCTGACGTCAGAGAGAAAAACTAAAAACGCAGTTTTACTGCATTTGGCCTCTAGTTTCGCAAGTATATCGATTTTTTCGTGTGTTTTGAAATTTTTTGATTTTTGTCGCACGGTTCATTATGGAATTTCGTAATTAAAATTTTAAAAGCTGAATTTGTTTTTTTTAACTCTGTGATTAAAATTACTTTTTTTACTGTAAAAAATATATAGTATATGCTTTTAAAACATAATGATTTCATTTGAATTGATTTTGTTATTTTCTTAGAAAAATTCGGTTTTTATGGAGAATTGGATCCGTACAAATGCGGATTTTTCATACCGTAAGTCAAGAATCCAAATATTTGCGCAGCATAAAGGGAGGCAATTCCATTTTTTAATTAAATTTTTTATTTATGTTAGTCAATGTAGAAAAAGCTGACGAACTGAGATAAAGGAACAAATAATTTAAATAATCAAATAATTAACATTTAGTTAACCTGAAGAACTTTTTAACTATTTGTAATAAAGTCAATAAATTGTTTAACTCGTAGGAAAGAAATAGATAATTCATTAAATTTGGAAAACTTCAAATAATCAACGCCTAACATTAAATAAGCTGTGAAAATGTTGAAACCTTTAGCCCTACAAATGTCAGCTTAGGATCCAATACCCACAGACGCATGCAAGGCGTGGTGTTGGGTGTTTAAGCCCCCAAATATCTGTGTAACAAAAATTGTAGGCAATAAATATGGTTTCAAATGGTGTTGAACCCAAAAGTTGTCTATGGAACATATCACATACCTCAATTAGTTACAGGGTCTTGTTGCCTATATAAGTAATTTGTGTCTCATAACATATACAACTGTTCATATACACTGTTCTAATGTTATTACTATAAAAAGACAAAGTTTTCGTTTCAATTGAATTGCATTCATGTTAACTCAAACCCCATAACTGTAGCTTTCCCCACACACTGTCAGTTGAATGCAACTTTGGATCAATGATGTACGCCCTTGATTACATTAATACCGACAAACGCACCACATCTGCACTTGCTTTCCACACCGTAATTGCTTTTCAATGCAGTAGTCAGTCCGTGGCAAGTGAAATGTTTCCGTTTCAAATATTTATGGGATACTCAATCATTGGCAGCAATAAACAATGATATCCATGTGCTTTCAACGGCCCAGTGCTATTTTAATAGATAGTTTCGAGGCCAATTGTGCGGCAGGACAATGTGAAGTTCCAACGTTGCCGGACACGAATGCCATTGATTTCATTAATATTGCATACAACAATGGATACAACACCCACACCCACAAAGCACTATAATGCTAAGTGCAATGAAACCGATCCTGAATGTTGATGGAACTAAAGTAGATAGATACATATACATACATATGTATGCAGCGCTTATGTATGTATATACTTATTGTCTGTGTTGCAGCTGACGAATGAAGTAACACCTTTGAATTATAATTTATCAGCCTTTATTTTATTTTATCAGCGCGCAATGGGAATTTCGAAATATGTTAATAAAATCGGAATTGCTTATTGACTGGTCTTTAATGTATTAAAATTTTAATTATGGAAGGTGATTTTGCTGCCATCCAGGAGGTTTTCCCGTGAACTCTGTTGTGAAGTTCTGGGCACTGTCGATGTCGACTGAAATATCTTATTAGATATTTAAAGAATTCTGCTATTGTAAGAAGGCGACTAGCTACATTTAAATAGAGTCCGACCGATAAAAGGGGACTCTCGCCGGAAGGGCGAGAGTTGGCCGATGCCGATAAATCGGCCGAAAGGGCGAGAATCCGCCAATTCCGATTCCAGAGAAAAAATTAACACGAATGAATTCAATCGAAAACACAGTCTATTTTATAAAATAACAAAAGGAACTATTACACATTGTTTGTCATATTCATCACAAAATAACAAAAAAAACAGGAAATAAACAATTAAAAACTAAATAAAATTACAAGAGAATTCAGAAATCTAATACGTTAAGATGTATTAAAAAAAATAACATATCACATTTATTCCACTGAGAGAGAAACAAAAATAGTGACGTAAACACAGGTTAACAATAAATATTGCAAACCGATTCTTACATTAAAATTTGTACTCTCAAATTGCGACCCGTTGTACAGGTGTGGTGGCAAGAAGTCAGAAAACAAATTTGGAAAAAAGAAAAGGCCTGTTTAAAAAAAAGTTTCCAATTAAAAAAGAAGGATAAGGTTGTAAAATTAAATGGCCTTTCTTCTGATGTCCATATTAATAGACGAAATGCATAGATATTTCGAGAAAATCTGTGTTTTAAGAATACCTTGTTTTTATAAAAACCATTTTTAGAAAACATTTATATTAAACAGTATCTGAAAATACGTTACTGAAAATGGGTATAAGAACCCCTTATTCTGCTCTTTTGAAGTAACGTATTTTCAGATATTACAAATGAAACAACCAAATCATCCGTCGGCGCCAAGTTATTTTTATTTTAAGAGGTTTTCGACGGACGTGTGTAGCGTGTAACGTATAAAAAAAATTTAATAAATAAAGCGAGATATGAAAAAAAACATATGTAGTGCGATTCAGCTTAAAAAAAATAAAAAAAAGTAAAACAGAAAAATTACAGCAGGAAAATAGGCCGATATGCCATCAATTTTATTGGCCGATACTACCCGATGCCGATTAATCGGTAGGACTCTACATTTAAAGCTGAGAATCTGCACTTAATTTTGCTGTTATTTTTAACTGAACTGAATTTTAAACTTAAATATGTAAAACATATATAAAAAATGTGTGTTGAAAAATTATTAAAAAAAAAATTTCCAATCAAAGAAACAAATAATTTAGATTATAATAGTTATAATCTAAATTATTTGTTTCTTTGATACATTATCTTACAAGGTTCTTATTTATTCGTGCAGAATGAAACATTTTAAAGGGGGCACAGCTTTATATTATTTGTGAAACATGTAGCTAGTAAATTTAAGCCAATACGTTTACCTGGATTTATGAACGAATTATGAAGTCTAAAAAGCGAATAGATCTTCCTACCTTAAGAAGTGGCTGAGCTTATCCATAAATTATTAATATATTTATATGTATATCGTATAACGAACTACATTCTTCCATCTCCCTATATGCTTTCCTTCTATTGCTTATTTCTATAACATCTACTTTTGTGTCTTTGACTAAAGGTCGGTATGCAGCTCTCAAGAAAAGCGAAAACTTCATATAAAAAAAAGCTCAAGAAATGTTCAAGGAAATTTCCTTGAGTCATATTTTCTTGAGGTGTACGCATCTCACAAGAAAACTGATTCGGTTTTTTAATACTTTTTTTCATTGAAAAGTGAAATGACATAACTGATTTCGGCAAGAAACATATGTGTACCTATTTATTTCTCAAAGGAAAAGTGACAGCTGACTACTTGACTACTACTTTTTCACGCTCAAGAAATATATGCTCGTTTTTTCTTGAGCGTTTTCTTCAGAGCTACCTTAAAAGAGAAAATTTCGGTTCGAAAAAAATTTATTACATAAAATTCTTTTTCAGTTCTAATTTTTTGGAGTTATGCACTTGAAGCAAGCATTCAAAAGTTGTAGTGCTTTACACTATTTAAAAATGCATTTAATGCAAAGACCCTATAGAACGATGTAGTTTCTGTTGTGATATTTTAAGTTCGTGCGTAATACTTATTTCACGAATTATGGCTAAAGAAATTTCGGAGAAATGTTTGCTGGTTCTCGACAAACTATTCAGTCACATGATCTCCCCATGCAACGTTTATATTTGGATCCGGAAAAGCAGTGTAGCAGTCTTCGGCATGCGAGGGTCTCGGTTTCGCCGCTTGGCACAGTGCAAAGACTGTGCCGACTTAATTTCAATTTCTAGAGAAACATTTTTATTTTAGTGTTTTTGTTGTTTTTAATAATAAAGCTTGTAGATCTTTCCAGTCACATGCCGATTCATACATATGGTATATGTACCTATGTATAGTACATGTGCTGTGATGCTGTACCTATAATTTCTTCAAGTGGACTCCCGCATTGACTGTTGCCTGCGTATTCACATGAAGGCGTGAAAAATATTTTAAAAAAATATTCCACAAAATGAAGACTAAAATTATGGCCTGTATTTATTTATTTTTATGCCTGCCAGCATCCCCTGCCAAAAAATGGGAGAAGCGACCATATTATTTAAATATTCTTATGCACGAATACACAAATATACATATATTGTTTTGTATATATTTGTATATATTGTGTATAGCTTAATCTGAGAAGTTTTACTGTTTGCAGAACGTGAATGCACATTGGGTAGTCAAATTGGCCGCTTGTGCGTGTGTGTGTGTGTGTGTGTGTGTTTGTTGCCCAGATCGTAAGATATAATGCGCGCATAATTAGCCACATTCATGATTGCGGCTGCCTGACTATTTTGTCAAGACATTTATAGAACAAGTGGCAAATAAACTGACTGAACCAACAAACCATGGCAGTACAAAAAGGGCTCATAAATTGTGCAAGGAAATTGCTCGCAACACTTTTGTCACTTCTGCCTGTCGATGTTCCGATGAGGTTTGGTCTTGCTGTCAACTGACTGCAGGCATTTCGCCATTTTGGCAACGCATTTATTTATTTTCTCTAAAACAATTTTGACGTTGCATATTATTTTTCTTTGATTTTGCGCTTTTTTCATTTCCTTTTTGAATTTGATTTGTTTTCCTGGCTCTGCGCCTTTTTGAAACGGTGCCAAATTATTGTTTAGCAAACAAGTGGCAATTTCTTGGCACGTCTATCAAAAAAGTTTACATAATTTCATACAACCAAAATGCGCCAACAACAGTTTTAATGCGTGTGACATGCCCGTTTTAGAGGGAGAAATGTCATTTCAATTCTACAGAAGCTGATATGTGGGTTGGGTTTTCATGGTTAACAATCGGGTATGGTGCACTCGGGTTGATATATACGAAATAAGTATATACGATATGTTTAACAGGTGTAAATGAAACCCCTGTACCCCTAGTACCCCTGTTGAAGCAGCTAATTTGTTTGCCGATTTCTTTATGTCTGATTATGTTCCAGATGACGGGCAGATCCATGATTTTTCTTCTGAAATATCATCCACTCTTAATTTTGGGGCTCTTCATATTTCGTCGGAAGATATTGTAAAGGGGATGCTTTCTCTTAAACCTTCTTCGCATACGGATGCTGATGGTCTGTCGGCTATCCTATTCAAAGGCTGTCCAGCGTTAGCAATTCCTCTTGAGATAATTTTTAATAAATCCTTATCGTCAGGTATTTTCATTGACGACTGGAAGTTAACTACTGTCACACCTATCTTCAAAAGTGGAAGTAAAAATGATGTCCGAAACTATCGTCCAATTTCGAAATTATCTAGTACCTCAAAACTGCTTGAATGTGTTGTTAAGGACAAGATATATTTTGCGGTTAAATCTCTAATCTGCCCAAATCAGCATGGATTTGTGCCGGGTCGTTCGACAGTCTCTAATCTTGCAGTTTTTAGTGAATTTTGTATTTCCTCATTCTCAGCTGGTTACCATTCTCAGCTGGTTGCATTTATACAGATTTTTCAAAGGCATTTGATAGAGTTTCCCACAAAATCCTAATAAATAAGCTAGCTTGTTTAGGTTTTCATTCTTCGTTCTTAGAATGGATTGCATCGTATTTATTTCAAAGACGTTGCGTGGTTACTATTGATGGTGTAACTTCGGACCCTTTTGTAGCTACTTCAGGTGTTCCCCAAGGGAGCATTCTGGGACCTCTATTATTTGTCCTTTTTATCAATGATATTAGCAATTGTTTTTCTTTGTCGAACTATTTGCTTTACGCTGACGACCTGAAAGTTTTTACAGTTGTCAAGGACTCAACGGATGCAATTAATCTACAAAATGATTTGAATGAATTGCATTTATGGTGTTTGAAGTCGGGTCTTTCTTTGAATATTAAAAAGTGTTTTCACCTAACATTTTCGAGGCGCCAGAACGCTATTTCAACACGTTACTCTATTGCTAACTGGGCGCTACAGTGCGTAGTTGATGCTAAGGATCTTGGAGTTATGTTTGACTCTAAGTTTTCCTTCAGTAAACATATTAATTTTATTCTTTCGAAGTCATATTCTATTCTTGGCTTTATTCGACGTAATACCGCTGAGTTTTCAGACCCATATACCTTCAAGTTGCTTTTTACTGCGCTTGTTCGCTCTCATTTAGAATATGCAGGAATAATTTGGAGACCTTATGACCAACTGTCTATAGGTAGAATTGAACGCGTTCAAAAAATTTTCCTCAAGTTCGCATTGCGTTCGTTGCGGTTTGAAGCCCCTGTTCCGTCTTATGGTTCGCGGCTAAAACTTATTAATTTAAGCACTTTAGAAAAGAGAAGGACAGTTCTTTCATTATCATTTACTTATAGTCTAATTATCGGCGTCATTGATTGTCCAATCTTACTCGAGCGGATAAGCTTTAATGTTCCACAAAGAAGTCTACGAATTGTTTACCCTTTTTATGGTGAGCACTTTAAAACTAAATTTGCAAGTAATGCACCGATTTCTCGAGCTTTACGTGAATTCAATGCATTATCTTATTCTCAACAGCTAGACTTTTCTTTACCTAAATCGGCTTTTATAGAAATTCTTAATTTAATAGTTTAATTCATTTATTATTTAGTTTGTAATGTACATTGTAAGGTAGTCTTTATTGCTTAATTTGTACATTTCTTGGATTTATTATTATCAATACTTTATATTTTTTCTAGTCTGTAAGGTACATTGTACTGTAGACTTAAAATAAATAAAATAAAAAAATAAAATAAATGTATGTATAACAGCTGCGTCAGGGGATCGACTTCGGTAGCTTATTACCAGGGAAAGGATTTTGTGGAAATTGCCTTTTTTGTTTGCTGCTAGATAGAGCATTTCTGATTGAAAATGAGCACGAATTAGGTCCTCCTGATTAGAAATATACCACTTTTATTTTTCTTTTTTTTTGCCTTAAAAAGGCAGTTTGCCTTTTTCACCCATAAATGCCTTTTTTAGTGCCTATTTCACCTATAAATGCCACAAAATGCCTTTTTCAAGATTTATCGAGCGCCTTTTTATTTTTCTTTCGTTTTTAATATTTTCCCCCTTTTGTTTCGCAAAAATACCTTGAAACTAAAAAAAAATAAGTGGCAACATTGCAATTTCGTTAACTGATCGATGTTTTTACATTGATTTGATCATTCCTAAGCCGTTATTTTTTGTTGTGAAGTGGAAAATTTAAAGAAAAAAACATGCCAAAATCAGAAAGTTCGGTTAGCGCAAACCTAAAACCTTGAAAACCTTGATGTTCCTTTTCTATTACAAAAAACGAGGTATAAATATTGTATGTTGCATACGTCAGATGAAATAAAAGTATTAAAAAATACATACCGTTTCCCCCTTTTTTTTAGATTTTCTAGCATTTTTTCATATTTTTCAATGTCTGTTTTTGCCTTTTTAATAGTTTTTAATGCCCTATTTTGCCTTTTTAGGCAGCTTTTAGTGCCTTTTTCTGCCTTGTTGGCAGTTTTTAGTGACTTTCCGTGCTTTTTTTGCTATTTTATTTTGCCTTTTTTATAGGTTTTTAGGTCCTCAAAATCCTTTCCCTGCTTATTACTCTCCAGCGTTATTAACTTTCCACATTCTGATATACTCAGAATTATGTACATGGTACTGTTTGGATCCCGAGGAGAAAGAACCAATATAACACGTCTTGTGTCACTGCCCAGCTTTAGCAAGTCGCTGAATGAAAATCTTCGGTAGTGCCTGAATGGGTTCTCTACACGTTTTGGCAGAAACCGCTTTGGATCTTCTATTCTTTGCGAATACGACAAATGTAATAAAAATGGACTTAGTCCACAAATGAGGAACGTATGAGGACGTATGCGGTAGTATTATGGACCCGTGTGTCTAAGTGAGGCCACCATAACCTTCAGGGGCGAGTTCAGAAAAATATTTTGGGGGGGTTTCAAGAAGTAATTCTTTAATAGTCATAAAATGCCTTTTAATGGGGTTTGTAGTCTTTTTATGAAAGTACACGTAATCACAAGAAGTTGGCTCATTGTGATACCAAATTAGGACGACACTATTTATCCACTTATAGTGCCGCAAAACCACGAGGGTTTTAAAATACTAAAACTTTCTACCTCGCTGACGTTTAGAGTTGACTTATAGAACACCAATAACAATTGAACAATTAGTTAAAACATTCGGGGTTTCCTTCTTTTTTAAACTTTTAAAGACACGTAATGAAAAAAATCTTAACACATTACATTTCACAATTTTATAGGCCATTATTTGACATGTAGAGATTTGGCATTATCCTTTTATAGAACAAAAATTGTTTGTTTGGTGAAGCCATAATTGAAACCGAAAACCTTCTGACTCGTGGGCCGAGGGATTAACCACTAAGCCACCATTCACAAAGAAACTTTAAAAATGTCTAAATTGCTTCGGTTCAGAATCAATTCAGTCATATTTCAGCACTCAATTAATGGGCTAAATTGGTCATTTCTGCGCATAAAAATTAAATTCAAATTCAAATATTGTGTTTGGGACTCTGCTGCAAGAGTTCAAAGTGATTTTATAATTAATGTAATTTATCTGCATGGCTATGTCACAGATAACTCATCATCATGATGAGTTATCTGTGGCTATGCATTGCTTTGACGTTTAAATTGCCAGATTTACTAAAAGCTCATTATTTCTGACCGCAATAGACAAAAATATCGTTGCTGTAATATGACCGAGAAAGTTTTGCAACAAAAACGAATCATTTTAGCTTGTAATGTCACAAAGCTGACGTCGCTCCACAAGCGCACAAATGCATTTGACGTAGAGTCAGGAATTGCTGCTGACGTTAAAGCTGACGCTGCATCAGGCCACATCATACACCGAATGACGAGCGGCATTGGAGTCATGCGTTGCGCACGTTTCCGTCGAGTTGTGGTTAATTTAGGCACATTTTAGCGGCTGCCAACAACCACTCCGTACACAACGCACGCATTGTTTGATTGTGTGCGATTGTAGTCCCACTTTAACACTGAAATGCTCCAAATGACATGTTTGAGGCTTATGATTGTTTTCTGAAAGAAAGTCTTCCATGACTTTTACTATTTTTTTAAACCAAATTAAATGAAAAATTCAAATATTGTTAAAATGTTTATACTTATTTTGTAATATTGACCCATATGGACTTTTAATGTTGAAATGGCCGTGCATTCTAGTGTTAAGCGACAGTGCATTGGAGGTGTTTGAACTCGCATGCACGCAAATTTCGTGACGCGACAGTGGTGACGGGCAGCCGTTGTTGCATGGTGCCGTGTCGAGAGTGAGCGGCGAGTGGGCGGCGGTCGATGCTGCGAGCAGTTTGTCTCACCGGCGACAGTGCGCCGAATGCATTTTCACATGTGATAAAAAAAATGGAAAATGTTGAAATGATTCAAACGCCGAGGACAATGAACCGAACGACCAACGGAATTGGTCGAATACAGATTTAGAATCATCGAGTTCTGAAACTGACTCGGCATAATTTTTGTAACAAATTCCATGAAAGACACTTTGCTATAGTTTTCGGAATTTAAAATACTGTAAAACGGCCGTAAAATATATAAAATATATGTAAAGATTACAAAACTTCTTAGCTCTGTTTTTCATTGGAATTTAAAGAAACGAGCAGAAATAAACTGAAAATGTAAAACAAAATTGAACGCCTACCTTTGCGTCGCAGTCTTAGCAGTTCCGGCCACTCTGGCCTCGCCGTCCAGAAAATCATTTGTGGCATCCTTCAGCTTAGCCTTGAGGCTCTCGCCATTCGCAAAAGGCTTAGTGGCTTCTTGCAATTTCTTGTCGAGCGCATCGGTAAGCGAGCCGCCATTTGTGCTGTTGGTCGCGGGCGCGGGTGCTGCCGCCGGCGGCGTTGCCATTGGCGCCAGTGGCGCGGCGCTGCCAGTGGCCGGCTTGGGTGAGGGCGGAGCAGCTGCGGGCTTGGGTGAGGGCGGAGCAGCTGCTGGTGTGGGCTTTGGCACAGTTGCGGGTGCGGGTATTTGCGGTTTGGCAGCTGGCACGGCCGGCGCTGGCGTTGGCGCCGTCGGTTTCGCTGGCACAGCTGGTTTGCTGGCGGCGGGTTTGACTTCGGGCACGGGCATTTTTGCGGCTGGTTTGGCTGGGCTAACGGCGGGCTTCTTGTTCTCTAAGGCGTTCTTGGCAGTCTTGTCCGATTTCAATAAACCAAAAAATGTCCAACCAAAATGTTTGCTAAACGTAACAAAGAAAATAAGTAAAACGAAATCATAAATCAATTAAATGTTACAAATGAAAATGGAATAATTTTAACCGAAGTAAAAGTGTGTGCTGAACTTGAGCGAAAATTAACGGCAGTTTTTACAGTACAGTAAAATGAATTCGTAGAGTTGAGAGCATGGTTTTTTTTTGACGAATCATTTGCTTCTGCATAGCGACAGCAATTGCTACAATTGGCAAGTCCACTGAGGCGAAACCAAATGGGGAGCAACCACAGCCCCAACCCTGGTCGCACGAGCACACACACATGAAAAGTTTTCACATATAGTAATCCGACATGTGCAGCTGCAGCGCGTTCGCCTTTGAAATGCGGCAGACTAATTGCATTCGTTGCTTTTGTTTTGGCTCGTCTCGCCTGTTGCTTATTTATAGTGTAGCTTGTGCGCTCTGCTCGGGCTGCAGCGATGTGCTGCGCTTCTGCCAACTGCATAGCAAACTTGACGCCGGGTTCCACTCACGCTTCACTTGACAAATTTTACTTTCAATCGCGCAATAATCGAATGATGGCATTTTTCGTATATCTACTCCCATTTCAGTTGGCGGAAATTAATATTTAAATCGTATTTTGCTTTTGTAATTATTTTTTTATTTGTAAATAGTTTATTACCTATTTAATATTAATTTGCAACGAGCATACAGCGAAGAAACGATTTCAAACAATTGAGACAATATTAAACTCATACCAAACATTTAACAAAAATAAGCGATGTATTTATAGCGACTAAAGGTCTGAGAATTGGACAAACAAATGATGATGTTTTCGCATATGAAACGGTTATTGCTGGAATTTCTTGGCAATTTGCAGTTATATGATTTATGGAAATATGTGAATTCCAGATTAAAAGACACAGTCAGCCCTCCCTTTAAGCACTTAGAAAACATAATTTCCATTCGTACATTCAAACAGTCTGAATAAACGGTAAATTGTTAAATGCACATACAAAATTGTTTTTGTTGTTTTCAAAGTAGTTACGAACTATATTCTTTTACAAAGAATTTTTTACAAATAATGTGTAATATTTTCGCATTAATGCATGGGTTGAAAAAAGGCTGAAACATATTTCAGGTTTATTTTGTAGTAAAATTTCAATAAGTAACAACAACTAGAGTCCGACCGATTAATCGGCATCGGCTAGTATCGGCCAATAAAATTGGTATCGGCATCGGCTAGTATCGGCATCGGCCAAAAAAACTGTTTACTGTTTAATATAAATGTTTCCTAGAAATGTTTTTTTTTTAAACTAGGTATTAGTAAAAACACAGATTTTCTCGAAATGTCTATGCATTTCGTCTCATCTATCAGGATATCAGAAGAAGGGGCATTTAATTTTTCAATCTTATCCTTCTTTTTTAATTGGAAGAATTTTTTAACAGGCCTTTTATTTTTTCCAAATTTGTTTTCTGACTTCTTCCCACTGCATCTGTACAACGGGTCGCAATTTGAGAGTACACATTTTAATATAAAAATCGTAATTTTAAGTTGAATAAAAAACTGAATTTGTATGCGATATTTACGTCACTATTTTTGTTTCTCTCTCAGTGGATAAATGTGATATATTATTTTTTCTAATACATGTTAATGTATGAGAATTCTGAATTCTCTTGTTATTTTATTTAGTTTTTAATTATTTATTTTCTCGTTGTTTTGTTATTTTGTGATGAATATTACAAACAATAAATAATAGTTCCTTTTGTTATTTTATAAAATAGACTGAAAATAGAATAGTATCGGCATCGGCCGATTTTCGCCCTTAAGGCCGATTAATCGGCATCGGCATCGGCCAAAAAATTTGGTATCGGTCGGACTCTAACAACAACAAGGTAGGTTATAAGAAGTGGCTATCTCTGTATGAGAAACACTTAGACCCGTTGTGATACCACAAATTCTACCCATTTAAAATGTGTATGCAACACTGTTGTTTTTTACCATGTATTATATACAATATACATACATTTCCAACGGATGGCAAATAGGGGGATACAACAAAAATTATACAGTCGTGTCTGGGTATAGTGAACACCCTATATAGTGAACACCTCGATATAGTGAATACCCAAATTTTGACATGGAGCCTCTAAATATTAAAAAAAATTTTGAAAACAATTTCAAGCAAAAAGCAAAAAGTGTATTTTGAGCAAATAAAACGAGTTTTTGAACAAAAATGTTAACCTTGATATAGTGAACAACCTCAATACTGTGAACAGGCTTTGCAATAATTAGTTCACTATATCCAGACAGGACTGTATTAAGAAAAGTGAATATGTATTGGCGAATAGACGTTTGCTTCTTGCGTTCACAAAGTGACTTTTGAACCGCTTTTTCGCGTAGACCACGCAATGCTTGTAGTATAATCAGTATTGTTGTCCTCAGCCCATGCGATAGCTTTTTGCTTGAAATTGCTTTCACAATTTTGTTTACTATTTAGAGGTTTTCGATTGTTCACTATTTAGAGTACTCAATGTAAAAATTTGGGCGTTCACTGTATCGAGGTGTTAACTATATATGGTGTTCACTATACCCAGACACGACTGTATTAATAAATATTAAAAAAAAAACAAATCTATCTTTTAAGAAGCGTACGGCAATTCAATGGACCAAACAATGAAAGCATTTAACAAAAAGAATTTAGTTACAAAACTATGATTTTTTCCAACGTTTTTAACATGAAAGACGAGAGACTGATAGGTCTGTAGGATTTGGGGGAGTCCGGTGGTTTGTTACCACCTTTAGGTATAAAAATTACTTTAACCCCCCTCCAGATTTCTGGAACGTATTCCAGTGTTATGCTGGCTCTGAATAACAGAACCATTTTCCTAATCAGTTTATCCGTACCTCTAGAAAGAAGTGCTGGAAATATGCCGTCTGGTCCTGGCGATTTGTAGGGTTTGAAGGAGTTGACCCCCCATTTTACCCTATCAAAGGTTATTATCTAAGTTCTAAGTAGGCACGGGGCATATGAATGCATTGATGGTTTTTAATTCAGTTAATTGTTGTAAATGTAATGGTTCATTTTGCATATCTTTATAAGACGTAAAACCGTTTAATGGGGAGGGGGAGGGGAAGGGGAAGTTGAGCTTTTCAGAAGTATTCATGTCATACATGCTACTTTAGATAATAGATTTGTATTGGTTATATAAAAGAATGAAAGAAATTACATATGTTCAAAAATTGTATGCCGATGCAGAGCGTTCAGTTCAGCTACTCCTTATATCTATAACTATTTATCCGCAATTATTCTGCACTCAGAAGTTTGCGTTTGCTTGCTAAGACGGCAGCTACCCGACGCTAAATTTTCTTTGTTTGGTATAAGTTGAGTGAAATTCGAACACACAACACACATACTGCTGATACTCGTACAACGCATTAGCTACCAAGTTCCGACGGCCAAAGTGACACTTATGACCTCCATAACGCAGTTACTATTCGAGATATCTGGACGTATTTCACCGATGTAAAGAAAGATTCAAATTTTTCTATTGTATTACGGTCATTGGTCTTTATGAATATCCGCTGAATGTTTTCACTACAAATATACATACATATATGTTTGTAAGTAACATAGGCATGTACACCAAAAACTACTCAAAACGCAACAAAAAAAGAATATCGTAAAGATCAATGCTCTCTGAAGCAGGGTGAAACGCAACGTCTGTACTCGCACACCTGGGAGGCCTCTTACTTTGGATATTCGTAAAAAGCTAAGCTAGCTAAGCGAATACTCGAGACAAGCCACACATGTCATGAAAAGCTTATGACAATATCGATACGAATTTGCTTGGCCACAAATAAAATTAATTGCAAGTAAACAGCAGGAAAAGTGAAGCCGAAACGGCCAATGAATCAATTGAAATAATGCCATAATTAGTGTGCACAAAATCTGCAACAAGTCGTCGCTATTAGATTGGGGGACAATTCTTCAATTTACTAAACACTCAATGAATTTTATCTCCAGTTGGTAACAGATAGTGCAATCGTTGGACGGAAACACTTCAAACAAATAACACAAACGGGGCAAAACCAACAGATCGTTGTTCGTGTAGTGATAGGAGTAATTAGTGTTTGAGCGTCATATGCAATTAGCCCGTAGCCAAAACTTCACTAGGTGGTGTAGCATTTCGAAAAAGTTCTTACTTTTCGTAACCAGTCCAACTAGAACTAAGAATTCAAAATTTTGGTGAGATCTGATATGCATCATTTAGTAATTTATTTTCTCTATATCTACACTATAGATATTTATAATATTTTTTCTATATTTACTCTAGTTATATTTGCACTAAATTTATAAAAAAAAATAGTGAAATTTTGTAAACATAAAGAAATGTTTACAAAATTCACTTTAACCTTTTTTGATTTAATTTTTTAATGATTTCTTAATTTGTTAACGTTTTAATAAATTTAGCATCTTATTCTCTTTATTCAGATTGTTTTTGGCAAACTTATGTATTATGGAATCACTTGTGTTATACTCGGCTTATATATCGACGTATTTAGACGTCACGTCACGTTGACTTTAATTACGCATCTAGAAAGAATTTTTATTAAAAAAATATCATAAGCAATTAACTGAATAAAATGATTTTATTCGGTAAGAATTCGACATGTCCGGGTTCATTAACATCTATGAAGATTTTCACTTTAAAAAAAAAAAAACAAAAGAGTAGGAAAAATGTGCTCAACCAATAATGAAAAAAATTTATAATTTTGTCACCATATTTGTTTCATTTCAAATTCATTTCAAGTCAAAGCGCCCCTTGCAAAAATTTTTGTTTACTCTGCAAAATATGCTTCAAATTTTGCCATACTTATTGGATTAACATGTAAGTCCGTCCTCCCCCTACTTTGTGCGGCGCTTGCGCCCTGAACCTTTCCTCTAACAACCATCCCTCTTCTGCCTTCTACTCTCTCTTCCTTCTTGACGGACGTCTTCCCCATTCTTACTCACATTTTGGACCTTACGACAGTAAAGTTGCAAGTTATTAAAATTCAAAGTACTCATTAAGCGTGTTGAAAGATTCAAGAATAATGTTTCAGGTAACGCGGTTCCAACTATCTCCCCCTAACTACGTCCCTGGTTATAACAAATCACAACAATAGCAGAATTTATACCGTTTATGTTTGTTTTGGAAAGTAATCTTATCACAATAATTACATAGGTGTGTCTGTACCCAGTATGTGCATACATTCCTATGTTCAAGACAGCCAAATTGCACGCACCCACAAGTTTCCATCATCATTTGCACTTTTTAAAATAAAATGATGGAGATATTTTTCGAAATTTTCCGACCATATGATTGTCATTGTTCTTACGGGGTCTGACTGTTGTCTGGCTTTTGTGTCTGTATAAATGTATGTACACATACACAAACACAGAAAGCGTAATCCAGCGCTTGCCATGGGGTGCTACTAATCACCGGCAAAAACCACTCCAACACCGGCCTCTGTCCCCCCACTTGCAAATGGCAAACTTTACCGGCATCAGGCAAACGTGAACGTGCAATCCGTCATTATCGTAGATTTGTTAAACACTGTACTGCGGCTACCACGTTGAGCACTTTCTGGCGCCGCACCGCACCGCACCACACCGCACGCTCAGTTACTCGCATATCTGCCTTTTTCCTTTGTTCTTTTTGCAAACTAACCAATTCGCGAAATGTTCTACCTGTTGCCTAAAATGACTAATTCATCACATGATTTGCAAATGTTGTACTGACTTTGCGCTCTAAGGTCGGTTCTATGTTCTTTCCATTTGTGTGTACGTGAACGGTCGGCCGGTTGAATCCCAGTCAACCAAACCCACTGACATGCGCCAAAAATATTATGGACAAAAAAACAAAACAACAACCAAAGGTAATCAGTCATGCCAGCAATCAATGCCGGCTTGGTTTTTTGCCAAACTTTATTTGTACACTGAAACCAAATTTCTATTGATTTTTCCATTTTGGGGAACTCAGAAGTGGAAACTTTGAATTATTGGGCTAATGTGTGCACATGGCTTCTGCTATTTGCAAATAATATCTACTACTGAGATAATTTGCATTAGTATTGTTTATCTTTAAAGCTTATTATTAGTGAAGATATAAAGATATATTGAAAACGAGTAACTTTCACAGACATACATATAGACTTAGGTACGAGTGTACGTATATACACGTACTTGAAAACGTCAACGCTCAGTATCAACAGTGCAATATTTAGTATAAATTGTGCTTTCAAGCGAGTTAAATATGAATCAGCAATAAGCAAATAGAGAATTGAAATGGCTACATTTAAGTGAGATATTCTCGCTACTTTGTGGGTTTATAGAACTTAACGTGAATTAAAATAATAATCGTAGGGCATAAAATAGAGAGAGAAGGCCTCTTGCAACAGGCTTTAATCTAATAACGCGTTGTCATAGCCAACTAAAAAAAAGAACACCTCACCTTAATTGC
Source organism: Melieria picta (assembly GCA_964056695.1). NCBI lineage: Eukaryota > Metazoa > Arthropoda > Insecta > Diptera > Ulidiidae > Melieria > Melieria picta. The sequence goes on from OZ057399.1 coordinate 17,709,079, forward strand.
AATACCTCACCAACTCAGCAGTGCCAGTGTGAATATTTAGGTTCAAGGCAATCCGAGGCAAGGAAATACATAGTTAAATGGACTTAAAAATTATTGTTGTAACTTTAATAGTTTGATAGTCGATCTGGTAAAAATTGTACGAATTTATAAACAATATTTTTTGGAATTATAGAACTTTCGATAGGCATAAACTGTAAAAGCACCTATTGAGTGTCAAATGTTTGGTAGCCATTTGATTCCATCTCCTTGGAAAATTATTCAATTTTATTAGGAAAATTTGTCTTCAATTCAGAAATGTATTTAGTGATTAAGTTGTTTTTTTAATGGATCCATCTATATGCAAAATTGTAGGTTTTGAAGAAATACAAATCGACAAAAGTTACCATTGAATAAAATTGTTAGTTACTACTAGTTGCATGGTTTGCATGTTGGCGACATTATTGCGCTTTAATTATTAAAAATGTTGTTGGAACTAACTTTACAGTCAATGGATCACGTTGTTGAAACATTAGCAAGTCGTTGCTTCATATAAAACATCAATTCAGAGGCAATGTGGTTGCAACAATTAATTTATCCATCAATTTCTTGAAAACGATATTTAATGAAAGAAATATTCATCGATTTAAATATTTATTAATTTTTTTTTATGTACCTACTGTTCAAATCTCATGTTTATAGCTTTAGTGGTTTAGGCTGGGAGATGATGAATCAGTCAATCAGTCAGTCATTCAGTACGGACAAACAATTATATGTTTTTATAGAGATTAAGTAAACAGATTAAACTTGAAAAATTCGATTTTAAAGATTCTTTTTGAAATTCGTACTTCTTGCTGGGATTTCATTATACAAATCCTTAAGCAGACGTAACTATAAAACCATGTCTACAAGTTTATATTAAACATAGAAAAAAAGAGTAAAATAGGTACATATAAATGTTTGAAAATTTAATCCAACAATCAATTCAGAGAATGATTATAGGGTATTTTGTGTTTGGATTAGACCTGTGCATGCTACTTTCTTCCTTAAACGAGCATCATTCAAGTATGTAATATATATACATTGTAAATATGTATGTATGGATGAACACATGAAAAGGCCAGCTGAACGCAATGTTCATGCATAGACGCTTAAATATAGAAACGTTGCAGAGGTCATTGCACCATTTTGGTCTCATATTCTCCGCAGTGGTGGACGGTGCACAAAAAACGACTTATGCGAGTAGCACTCGAAGCAGTTGGCAATCGAAAAGTTCCGCTTATTCATTGTGTACTTCTTTCGCAAATGTTAAACTCTTTAACGCTATTCACGTTCACACAAAAAATGTGGCAAAGTTGGAGTTAAACCTTGGCAATGAATTGCCTAAGAGATAAGTAAGATTAAGAATCTTATGATCAAACCTGACCTGTCTGATTAAAAGGAACTCCATTGCTTTGTTGTAATGTGGATCAAAGAAGGATGTATGTAAATCACTTAAAATCCTAATAGATGTTAGTATTGTGTGACCTTTTAGAAACAATAGAAAAGTGGCACATTAGTTTATTCAAGGCTGCAACGCATCACCACTCTCCTCTTAATCTAATCTAATCTGTAAAAGAACTTTTTACTTCATACACGAGTTCTTACCGAACGATGATCATTTTAGCTTTTCGATGGTGAAATTGTGTTGTCATATCTCGCTACTACACACTTCAGTCATCACAAATTGGTTTAAAACTATTGAGTCAATTTCATCTTTGACTTTGAATTATTGTATTTTATAGTTTTATAGCGGCATTATAGGAAGATTTATAATTTTGACTTATATTGTGGATTTACTATCCGGTGATGAGTGAGTTATTATAATATTCAAAAATATTTAATTTGTTATTGAAATTACTAGATTCGTTAGTGCCTACATTTGCGAAAGGGATCTCTTCTTGTTGAACTTCCTAACCTACCAGAAACTGATTCGGCCAGACATCTAAGTACAACTTCACTTTACTACATCTCCTACTTCATACATTCAAAATTCAAAGGAGATTGGGCGATGGGAGATATGCATACTTCATTTGTGCTTAGCAGTGTTGCCGTTTTGGTGCTTTTGGAGCTAGATTTAGCTTTTTTTCAAAATTGCTCCAAAAATTTGGTTTTAGTTCCTAGTTCTTTTTTAACTCTTTTGAAAATGTTAAAGCTCTTTTTTAGCTACAAACATTTATTAGTATAGCTTTATATTTCAATGATTAATTGATCAATTTTCACGATTAATTAAATTTTTGGGTCGAGGTTAGGAAGATCAAGAATTCAGTCAATGAAAATCCATTTAACGACCTGGTAAATTTTGTTTTTACTCTTCTTGTCCTACCGCTCAGCAATGCTGAAGTTGAAAGATCATTTTGCATGATGAACTTTATTAAAAACAAACAACGGAATAAAATTAATTTATTTATGTTAAACTCGCTGTTGACATTAAGAAGTGGCCTTGAAAGATTGAATAAATGTTGTCATGATTTTGCAATAAATGATGATCTCTTAAACTTAATGACTGCAAACAACATTTACGACTGTAATAACAACGATTCTTCTTCGGAAGATGAAATATTTGATTTAAATATGTAATAACTATTTTTGATGTTTGTAACTACTTGTATTTTATTTAGACTACAAAGTATTTTAAAAAATGTAAGCTTTTTAAGTTTTGTTGTACCGACAAATGTGCAAAAGTGAATTTTATTTAATTTTAAATTGAACAGATATATAAGTCGTTGTTTAGTTAATAAATATATTTACGTATAATACGTGAAAGAATATTAATATTGATAAATGCCTAAAAAATAAATTTAGCTCTTTTTTTAGCTCCAAACAAATGTTTGTAGCTCTTTTTTGCTCGTTTTTTCACAATTTTAGCTCCAAACTAATTTTTTTTTCTGGCAACACTGCTGCTTAGCTCCTAAACTGAATGCACCTTCATCGCCGAGTGTAGGGAAAATTCGCATTTTTCGCACACGAGCGCTGGCACTGTGTAGCATTGTACTCGAGTATCTGAGTATCTAAATACAAATGTATCTGCTCGTATCTGCCAAATTATCGCAACAACAATTGCTCATTAGTTATGGCGAAAAAGTTTCTTGCTGCTAACGAAAGTGTTAATTGAACTTGGACTGCCAGACTGACTGACTGATGTGCCGATTGGTTGCATGTTTGCCTGCGTTTGCGGACGGAAATTATGTGCGCGTGTGTGTGTGTATGTGTGTAGGGGCGCGTGAGTGGCCGGCCAGTGCCTACGTGACAGTGCCGATGTTCGGGGCTCAAATGCGGCGAATGCAACAAAAAATTTAAAAACGAACCCAATATTTCTTGATTGTGTGTGCGTGATCACCGAATTGTTGAAAGCATTTTGTGTGTGTGTGTGCCTTTTTGCTTGTTTGTGTGTGTGCCTTTCTGATTATGCAAGTGTGCGTGTGTGGTTGGCAATTGTTTATTTTGCTTTCTATTTCGTTCTGTGAAAGACAAATATCGAGTGGCGTCAGCAACAGCACATTAGATACATTAATGAACTTCACAATAACTCAAATTTATTTTTTGCATATCTATAATTTCGGTACACATACAGCATACATATTCGTACATAGGCATATATATGTATATCGTTATGTCAGCTGGTTTGAAAATCGAGCTCAATTCTATGCTTAATTTAACTATAATTGATTTAATAGCGGCCGGTAATTTCATTGCGGGCAGAGCAGCAAATTGTGCGCTTGTGCTGTGTGATATGTAACTGTTTACATAAGCGCACATATAGTCGTGCAAGTGTATGCCAACGTACTGTATTTTTTCCCATGACCTACGCTAAACTGCAAAATTCGCAATCATTATGACTCACAGATGACAGCGGCTTGTAAGTATTGTAAGTATTGAGTAATCGGGCAAGTGCGCAATTGTGTTGACGGGTTCACTGGAGCTTCAAATCGCAGCTTGTTGTTGTAGTGTAGGGCTCGAATCGCTATCTATGCTGATATAATAATAATATCTAATACAATTTCTTAGAAGGAAGAGAATAGATCCGTTTTGCTTTTGGAAAGTCAGGCTCCTACATGGGTAGGAGGATATTTTGCATTATTTTAATAGATTTTTTACAAAATGCAAATGTTCTTGACTACTAACAAATAAAAACATTTACAATTACTACAAAAAAAAATTATTTTAAATTTCTTTAACAAACCTAAGCACATTTGTTTACTATTTCTCACCAGTTTCTTTCGATTCGCAAACGATCCATTCGCTTTAAATCATACAAAGCGAAAATTTGCAATCATTTGTCATTCGGTTTCGTAATACTTTTATTATAATGAGAAGTATGACTGCACGTTTTCAGTTGTAAGATCAGAGTGCAGGCTGTGCAAAACGAGTTAAGATTTTAGTTAATTGAGATTCAGTGCACTGAAAACAAATAGAACTGTTTATAAAACAAATTAATTGATTTTTTTAAAGGCATTGAAAGCTTGGTGCATGTCGAACAAACTGAGAATAAAATATGATTTTTTATTAATAAATTTACTAAATTAGTAAAAAATACTATCCCATCATTAGTAATATTTGTGAATGCACTGATCAAACCAAATACGATTTTGTTAATTATAAAATTTAATCGATTAGTCTAAGCAAAAGACAAAACATAGAGATTGCTTTAATTGGGATGAGAAGTAAATAAATATACACGTATGATGAGAAACAAAATATAGTGAATGTACATACTATTCCCTTATTAGAAACGATTTCATTAGCATTGGAATGTAATTGATTTTTAAAATTAATTCTTTAAAATCTTTCATTTTTGTGAGTTAAAGGTACTAAATGGTTGCTGGGGAAACCGCCAATAGATTCAGAATATAAAATTTTTTTATGGTAAAATTTAATTGATTAGTAGAAGATAATAATTTGAAGAAAACTTGCAATAGTAAATAAGTTTTTAGTAGTTTATATTTTGTAAAGTTTCACATAGTTCGAAGTGTGAATGAGAATTAATATTTCATCATTTTTTGTACCAAAATAATACGTTTTTTCTTGAATAAGAAATGTCACCCCCTGTTGAGGGCTCGTATACTTGTTTACTTCCCCTCTCAATTCTGAAATTTCAAACTATGCAATTCAATTTGTTTATTTTTTTGTATGTATTATAATAAATTATAGCCTTGAATTGATCAAAATAGAGAATTATCAACCAAATTTATTAATTCACATAAGTTTGTCCGTATATATTGTGTTTACATAATGAGTACATATCTACTACATCTTGTATGTACATACATACATACATACATATGTACGGTGGCGGACAAAGCTTATATGCCGCCCGAGGCAAATCACCAGAGTGCTGCCCCTAAATTTTTGTATTAAAATATTTACGAAAAATATCAACCACATGTGATCTGTTTAAATTCAAATTTTTCATACAATTCGACCGATATTCAAAATTATAATGAACATGTCGAAATATGTATTTATATGAATGGAACTTAAAGGCAATATTTTTCTGAAATTTGGCGCTCATTTCAAATTTTTTCTTCTTCTTCTTCCAATAGGCCGCCCTAGGCATTTGCCTCGCAAGCCTCGTGCTTTGACCGCCACCGCATATGTATACGAGTAGTATATACAAGTTTCCAATGATACTAAAATACCATCGCACGTCACCCATACATTTCTATAGCATTTTTTATGGGTGCACCTAATTAAACAAAAATTTAATGTTAATTGGCAAATTTGTTTAAAATTTATTTGCAAATAAATAAACGCGCATCGCTGGTTAGCACTTTTCCATATACTAAGTATTTATGCAAAAATAAACAACAACAAAAATGTATGTTAACAATAATTGCATTGATTCCATTTTGCCAAAGCCTAAAAGTATGCAGCATCTCGTTTTGAAAGCTTGAAAGCTCTTCGCCAATTCAACGTGGTGCTGCCAGCTTAAATTAAAGCTTTTTCCCCTAACGGTGAAAGTGTCTCTCATGCCGTACGCTTTCGATAGTTGTTGTATTTCTTAATTTAAATTGATTGTTTAAAACTTACCGCATCTCGTCGAGTGCCAGTGACAAATACCATAAGGCGAACATGTTTGCTGCAATTAGAAAAGCGAACATTTATAAATACTTACATACAAAATAAATACATAAATTCTTTGACAAAATGTGAATTTTAAGCGAAGGGTATTTCGAAGAATGAGTCAGTGCTGCGTGCAATTGATACATCTTTCTATAGTACATGCAGTGTAATATTGATTTAATAATGACAGACTTTTGTGTGTATGTTTTTGGTTAGATGTTATGTTTTGGTTAGAGTTATTTGCACACTGATTGCTTTTGTGTGCAAATATTATATCAGAAGTCTATGAGTTTTTTATTGAGATATATTTTACACCAATGAAGAGGTATGAACCGTTTAAAGACATCTACGTAGCGTGGCGAATTAACAACGGTTACGTTGGCTTGGCCATGTCTGCCGTATGAATAATGAAGCATTGGTGAAAAAGGTGATCGACGCGGTAGTTGAAGATCGAAGGTGAAGGGGGACGCCTTATCTTCGTTTGGGGTGACCAACTGGAGAAGCCGCATGTAAAACAGAAGCGCCTGAGGAGAACTTTTCGGCCGTAATCCGGTAAGGGATTGTTATGGCCAATTAAATCAGGAAGTAGTATAGATTTAGTCTTATATACGTTTTTCTTTTGTTAATTTGCCCTAATACTACACTTGAAAAAATTGAGAATTCAAAGATCAAATATGGTAATAAAAATTTAATGAACAGAAAAATGTGTTAGTATTTCAGCAGATTACTTTTTTTTATTGTATTATGCAATTTTTTTTTAAAATATTTTTGATCATTAATTTGTTGAAGACCCGGAAAATCGAAATTCCCCATATCGCATTTCTTTCCAATAACCGGTTCACAGATCAATTAGATGGACATAGCTATTGTTAAATGATTGACTGCTGATTCTAACAAAAAAACATATACAGGGGCTTTCAATAGGCACGATTGAAATTTCTTAGGTTATATCAGCCATGTTGTTAAAGTGAAATCTACCAAATTTGTTGTCAATTTTTTAATATTGTTCAACAAAGTGTGGAAATTTGAAGTTTTATTATCAAAGTCATTGCTACAATCTAGAAATATTTCGCGCAACATGTGATTTTTGTTATATTTATTATTATTTATTTTTATTATATTTAACGACGAAGTAATTTCGCTGGATTTTGGACGATTGCACAGTGATTCGTTCCATAGACAAATTTATAGTCTCAGAATTTAATGATTTTGATGTCATTTAAAAGGTAAAACTCCAACTAAGAAAACCCCAAAAAATCTGTGCATAAAAAATTAATTAGTGTGTGTGTAAAAGCGGCTCAAAGTTGAAACTTTTTTCACAAAAAAATTGTAAACACATATTTTCTGTTTTTTAGTGTATTGAGTAAAACAAATTTTAAAAATACATGGTTACAAAGAAGTTGCTAAAACTTTCAATATAGATTAAGAAATGATGTGGCCATTTTCGCTTTTAATGTTTGCTCAAAATTTGCAAAGCTGAGGCTTTTGCATCACTTTAAATTCAAAATATTTTTCTAAATTGAAAATCTGAAAATTGGCAAAACTTAGAGGAAAATATCTAAAAAGTATGTGAAAGTATGTTCCTGGATTTTTTTTATTTTAAGAAGCATTCTTTCTTTGTCGGATAATGTAATTACATCCTCCGATATCTTCCGATCTCAGAAAATAACTCAATTTGAAAAGTGTCTAAACACCTATTTTTCTACAAAATTTATTGTTTTCATCCCTAAAAGTATGCAATCAGCTTGAAAAATTGAGAAAACTGCGAAAAAGCAAAACATACGTCTATTATTATCGTTTTTATTGCAAAACTAAAGGGTCCTAAGACAATTTCTGTTACTCTTTACAATTATCAATGTTGACGTTACCGATTACATGTGAAATCTGAAAAATCTAGCCAACACATTTGGTGCTATAGCTCACCAAAAATGACGAAAATTGCAAATTTAAGTCTCAGGCATTGCCAAACTACAAAAGTTTAAGAAAAACAAAATGGAGATTTCAATTCAGCAGACCATGATTAACTAGTATGCCAAGTTTTAGGAAGAACGGACGATTCCTTCTAATTTTGTTTGTATGGAATCGAATCACTGTGGATTGCCGCAAATCCGCACAAGATACACCACCATCGAGAAAGTCACTGTTCGGCGAAATCATCGATCCGTACTTCATTCAAAATGAAACTACAGGGCGTACTGTAAGCAGGTGACAGCTAAACACCAATACACAAGTCTAAAATATGCAACTGATGGCACTAAAATCTTCTATTTAGTGGACAACTTTTTTTTAAGCACATTTTCCACCTTCCGACAGGTGTTTCATTAACGTCATTCGCATTCTCGTTCACAGTTTATGTGGCATTGTTTTTGTTACGTTACAAGTGTTAAAGCCTTAATTGTGTGCGACCGCCAGCAAGTACAATAACTGTATTACGTAAACTGTGGTTGTTGTTGCTATAGTCAATGTGCGCTTGTTGCATATTCGCAGTAGACATGGAGAAGTGACGAGCAGTTCGCATGCAACGGCCGGTGCGCTTTGTTGTGCCCAAATGGGAAAAAACACGGCCGATGACGCCGACTACAGTCAAGGCTCTATTTATATTTGCGGCAGGCTGGTATTTCAATGAAAATTCGCGCTAGGGGAAAGGCGCAACAAAAGTGCGAATGGAAAGAGAATACAAATTTCTTTACAAAAACAGAAAATACAACTCAGAATAGAAATAGAAACGCCGAGAGGTAGCGACAGCAAAGGCGATTTTTCGGCGGCATTTCGATGGAGCGTTGGTCAGTTGGTAGCTATTTGTGGACATAAGCGAATGTGTTGCTTAATTGTTCCACTATCGACAGAATGCGGTGCGGCACAAGCGAAGTAATGCTACTTGCTAAATACGGCAGAAATGCGAGGCGCCAAGTTGGAGAATTCAGATTCTTAGCGGCTCGTCAGCTTCATTGGGGCAGCAGCCAAGTAACAGTGCACAGAAATGTGTCGCAGTGCCGAGTGCCGGGTGCGCTTGCCAATAAAATGTGCCGGCTGTGCGCAGAAACGAATAAATGTCGAGTGATTTTACGTTGCCGCTTTCGCTGTCTGTTCTGTCAAGTTTCTGCAAAGGGGGCCCAAGAGGGGGGACAAAGCATGCACGCAGACAAATGTAAATAATTTCAAATTTTGTGTGCTACTCGCACCTCGGGCTGCCCGTTAGTCATGTGGCGCTGACGAATTGCTCATGACGACGCGAGCTGCAGCGCATTTTCCATCTCAAAGTGTTTGCATAACAACAATAAAAAACATGAGTACACAACACCCGGGAGAGTAGCGAGGATGAGAAAGCAAGCTTTGAATGAAATAATTTTTTCAATAAACTTCCAATCAAACGTGCAAATTGAGTCCTTCAATGGACAGCAGTTGGGGGTGGGGGTGGCTGTGCCGTCCCACCCCTTCATTAAAGTGGTTACGTCATAAGCGGGCTTTGATTCACGCGCCGCAACTGTCGCGCTGGTCCTCGTGCGAGTGCACTCACCTTCGTCGTTGCGCGTTTCCCTACAGTGAAATTCTGCCTTGTCTCACTTTTTGCTTGCACTCTCTGCTCGCTGCTATTCTCACTCACTCGCCTTTCTCGTCGTGCGCTTTCTCGACTCTGCGCTCTGCGGATTCAAAGAAAATTTTTAAAACCTTTCGTATTTTTATCAAAAGGTTTAGGGTTTTCTTTTTTGTTGCGTTGTTGTTGTTTCACGGCACTGTCACAACTCACGCACTTCGCGTGACTTACGTGCTGTGGTTTGGTGTTTTTGTTGTTGTTGTTGTTGCTGTTGTTGTTGCGGTTGTTATGCGTATTTTGTTGGGGTTCAGAAACGGCAGTGCTGTGTATACAAAAATTACTTTATCGATTGTCGACTCGGTGCTATTGTTTTAATTTATTGAATAAAATATTTAAAGCGAGCACACACAATTTTTTCTTCTTGTATTTGTTTATTAAATGATTTTGCTTTCACATTCACTTGAATTTCGTTGTTAGAAAATTTTGTCGAAACAGATCGTTTTGCGAACTTTTAAATTTCCATTTTACGCAAAGCTGCACATCTATTGCTTACTACGCCAATGTGAATTTCCACTCTGCTTTAGCACAAGGCAGCGAATTTTTCGGCTTCCAATGAATTTCGTTCTCCTCGCATAACTGCAGCGAATTGAGTGGCTTGCGCGACGCTGCGGTTCGGCATTCACTCGGCGCTCGTTTGCTGTGCTTTTGTATATCTCGTGTGGCTACACAGCCGATATGAAACGAAACGGAACCTAACTGGCGGGCGCGGGCTGCTCAAATTGAGTTCAGCGGGCTAAAAGCACTCTTGTCTGCTTTGGGCCAGAAGCAGCTACGCGCATATCGCACCCGAGCGTTGAGTGGCACCGGTGCGTATGAGTAATGTCGATTTTGAGTAACTGTAATTAATCGAGAAGTGGTGCTGAGAAATTGAATCACTTAGCTACGGCTTGCGATGGTCAGAATTGTGAAGTTCTGCCGAGTTGTGACGTTATTATGGCATCGATAATAGCGTACAATCACGAAATTTCGACATTTCGCTATTGAAATGATCAGAAATGTTTGAAATCGATACAAAAGTGTTCTCCACGGTGCTATGAATAGCGTCTTGTGCTATCAATTAGCGCGTTGTGGGTTCGAACTCCAACTCGACTAACACTAAAAAAAAGTGAAAAATTTCTTCTGCATTTTGCTCTCCTAACTGTCAATAATAAACCGCTAAGAGTAGAATAATGATCTATTAAAAACAGTCAATCTGCTGTTTGAATCCGGCATAAAACTAGGTTTAAGGTGGGTAGGTCTTTCTTACATTTATGCAAAGTTGCGGATTTTTGCTTATGGTATCAAAAAGGTATATACAGGGTGGACAATTTAAGATTTGGAATTTGAACTACGCTTTATTTCGAGAATGGCAGTCCAAATGTCATTCAATTTGTGTTCGTAATTTAGTTAAAAGTTTGACATTTTCGAAATGGGACGCTATACGCTTGAACAAAATTGGGAAATATTAAGAACTTTCTTCCAAAGTGGAGAGTCTTCAACCCTTCGTCGAAAAATCGAAAAATCGTATTTTCGGATGGGCCCATTTTTACCTCGGAGGCTATGTGAATAAGCAAAATTGTCGCATCTGGGGTTCGGAAAATTCACACGTCACCATTGAGAAGCCAATGCACCCACAAACAGTTACGGTTTGGTGCGGGTTTTTGTCCAGCGGCATCATTGGGCCATTTTTCTTTGAAAATGAACAAGGAGCCGCTGTTACAGTCAATGGCGAGCGTTACCGTGCCATGCTCAACGAATTTTTGTTTCCAAAAATTGAAGCGGATGACATGTACGACATTTGGTTTCAACAGGATGGCGCAACAAGCCACACAGCCAACGTAACAATCGAACTTTTGGGCACCGTTTTCGAAAATCGAATAATCAGCCGAAATTCTGAAGTCAATTGGCCGCCTCGGAGCTGCGATTTAAGTCCGTTGGATTTTTTTTTGTGGGGAGCCGTAAAGGACAAGTGTTACGCTAACCATCCAGAGACGATTGAAGCTTTGAAACATGAAATCGAAGTTGCCATTCAGGAAATTCTACCCGGAACAATCGAAAAAGTATTTGAAAATGGCGTACTGTAAGGCCAGTAGTGGCAGTCATATGAACGATATCGTTTTTCATTCTTAAATAACAAAGTCCAAGCTTTGTAATAAAACAGGAATTTTCAAAAAATATTCATTAGTTTTTTTTATAACCGATTCAAATTCCAAATCTTAAATGGTCCACCCTGTACAAGGTTAGGTTGAAGTAGTTGTCTGGGCACGGAAGCTTGCCGCAAGGCGCACATAGATCACTGGTTGGGCCCATAGGTAGATAGGCAGCAGGGACTGCGAGTTTATTGATGTTTTGTTGTTGTTTTCTCAAATAGATCTTCCCTGCATAAGGCAGAAAACTAAGCACAAGAGCCAATCGTCAAGAATGGAATTGATGCATTTCAGTATATTTTCCGACAGATCGGCTAAATAGCCAATACAACTATTTCCCTTCTTCTCAGGGTCTTTTCAACGCTAAGGCAGAACAGCCGCATAGAAAGTGTTCTTCTCTAGATTGGATCCTTTGTAATAAAACAAATGGTTTAAAGTCTTATGAAAGTCTTTAAAGTCTATGTGAAAGGAAATAGCATCTAATTCAATTCAATTTCATTTCACTTCAATTTCTAACCAAATTTAATCCATGCAATAAGAACCTTTTTTACCAGTTTTCTTATTGACATAAAATACCAAACCTTTATGAGTTAAATGATTGCCAGGTCCACATCACTCAATAGTCGCTGCCATATGTGTTCTCATCATTTCTCTAGTTCGACAGCTCACTTGGTCATTTCTTGCATCAGTGGCTGCGAATTAAATGTACAGTGTGTTTCACAAAACAATCAAACCAATCAAACGGTAAATTTTAAAATACATATAGGTAAATATTTATTGCGCTGTGTAATAAGTATTTATTACCGCTATTGACTGAAGCTCATATCCAAAAACGACTAGTTTGGGCAGTAAAGTTAGTAAAGTTATATTCACGGATGAGTCGACTTTCGTTGTTTCGAATATCTGGAGGAAAGCTTGTATTGCTAAAGGCCAAAAATTTGTTCAGCGGACCGTTAAGCACCCTATAAAGGTCCATGTTTATGGATGCTTTTTAGAAAAATATCTAGACGCCAAATTTATGATCAAACTTTATGAAAAATGTTTGCTAAAGTCTGCGGTAAAACTTTACGGGCCGGATACAAGTGATTGGATTCTACAAGAAGATAATAATCCGAAACACCGTACTCGCCTATGCACATCTTGGAAAACGGAAAAACGTATACAACAGCTAGATTGGCCTGCCCAAAGTCCTGATGCAAATCCAATTGAAAATGTACGGGCTTTTATGAAGGCTAAGATCCGTGGAAAAAAAATATCCACAACCAATCAGCTTTCTGTGATCCTAAAAAAAATTTGGAGGAATTTGCCTCCAGATTATGCCAAAAAATTAAGCGAAAGTTGTGTAAGACGATGTCAAGCAATTATAGACAGCAATGGAGAATGGACCGTATTTAGGTGTATAACAGTTAACAAGTAATACAACTTTGAAACACTCTTTCTTTTAAATTCCACAGATGAATCTGTTTTGTGAAACACACTGTATGCCGAGAAATGCCGAAATTTTGCCAGCATTGAACATGTCATTCAACGCTGCAATGCTTATCGCAATGCTTTAGTCATCCATCATTCGCATAAGAACAGAGCGACAACAATTTGCAAATTGCGAATTTGAGAAATGAATCTGTTAATTTGTCTTGTAGACTTGTTGTTTTTCTTGATCACTTGTGCGGTTCTTGCTGTGCGTTGTTTACGTTTTACTCAATGGACTTTTTTAATTCTTTTTTGGTTAATTGGAATAAAAGAAGAATAAAACGCTGGAGAGTAGAATATGCATAAACATTTTAAGGTTTTGTTATTACGAAAGAAATTAAATTTATTTATGCCAGTGTAACCACAAAAAAAATTTCAAACAAAATTATTTTTTATTTCTCATTTTATGATTTCTAATGAATGATTTAACAATGTGATAAAAAATTAATTCGAATGTGTACTTGTATACATATGTATATGAATATGTAAATAATTGGTCTGCCCATGACAAAATGTAACCCAATTGATAAGCATCAAATTATATTCAGTTTACTTACACCGTCACAGATCAACAGATAAACATGTGATTTGTGTCGAAGGATCGTCAATTCAAATCCCAACTCATTCAAGACCGAACGTCTTCGACGTCTTCTAGGGGATGTCCACACAAATTTTTCGTGAATAACTTTTTATCTCTCTTCAATGATGCACTTATTTCCATCTCTTTGTCAATTGTTCTCTTATCAATTTTTAAATATACAAGTACTTTATATTTTTTTAATACCATTAGGGTAGCCAATGAAAAATTTCGAGTGTTGCAATCTCCCTCTTCTCTTCCTCTTCTCCCTCTTAAAATTTATTTCTTCTAAAACATGGTGCTTTGTGAAACTGATTGAAAAAATAATATTAAGCATATAATCATGTTAAAGACAATTAAAAAACCTTGCCTAGATTGCTTTGGATTTGCTCGTTTGAGACTTTTTAGTGATGTTTTATAACATTTAAAAAAATTCAATAATTTGTTTTGATGAATTGATTAATTGTCCCCATGATTAGTTGATACCTTATGATCAAAGAAGAAAGGGAATTTTGAATTGCCGCGCTTATCCAATCGGTAAATTTTTATTTTCTCAACGTTGGCAATACTTTTATTGGTGTTCTGTCAATAAGAAGAAGTCGAAAAATTGTTGTGTGGCGATTTTCATTCAAAAACAGCGTCGTGTTGATGTGGCCAAAGAGATGATTTCCAACGCAGACAGAGACCCAAAATTCATCGAACGCATTATTACTAGTGACGAAACATGGGTTTATGAATGTGATATGCCGACCAAACAACAATCGTCCAAATGGTGCTTCGAAAATGAGCCAAAACCGAAGGGAGAGCATCAAAGTCGTTCCAAAACCAAAGTTTTTGTTGAATACACGAGAAGAATTCCTTTATTAATAAACTGCGTAATATGTTATTGCGCAGGAATTCTGCTCGTGCGTAGCAAAAATGCATTGATCGTGTCCGATTGCGTTTGTTTATTTGATGCGCAATGCAGCAACGGAAAAGTCCCGTTAGGCCGCTCAATTGTCTGCTAACTAAAAGGATAGTTTGTGCGCTAGTCGCATGTGTATCCGTTGCCTTGCAGTTGTGTATCTATTGCGCAATGCGTAGTTGCACTTTACTTCTGCGCAAGAAGTTTTACTTCGATTCATTCTTCGCTGATCAGTGCTGGTGACAGGTCGTCAAATAAATAAGTTCTTAAACGAAATTAAAGTGTTTTATTGAAGACTAAATCCAACAGGTTATGGGCCCAGCTCCCGTCCACTTTGTAAATAATCCGTGTAAATATTTTTTGGTGTAAATCAGTGAACTTGGAAAACTTGAATTAATTAATATAGAAAAATGGAGAAAATTAAAAGAAACATTAAGCCTTTTGATGGCGAAAAATATTCAATTTGGAAATTTAGAGTTAGAGCACTCTTGGCGGAAACAGATGCTCTAAAAGTGATAGACACTGAAGTGCCAGAAGACATTACGGACGAATGGAGAAAAAGTGAAAGAAATGCTAAAAGCATCATCATCGAGTATTTAAGTGATTCATTTCTTGGCTTTGCAAGTAGTGAAAGTACTGCAAGGCAAATTTTTAAGAACTTAGATCAGATATACGAGCGAAAGAGTTTAGCGTCGCAACTAGCTGTGCGGAAAAGGTTGCTTTCGTTAAAATTAAAGAGTGAATCCCCATTATTAGGTCACTTTAATTTATTTGATGACCTAATTAACGAACTGTTGGCTTCGGGAGCTAAAATTGATGAGATGGACAAAGTGTCTCACTTATTATTAACATTACCACCATCTTATGATGGAGTTGTAACCGCAATTGAAACACTGTCAGAAGATAATTTAACATTGGCTTTCGTAAAGAACCGGTTGCTGGATCATGAAATTAAGTTAAGAAGCGATAATAAAGACACAAGTTCCAAAATATTGCAAGCGATGTGTAATAATAACAATAAAAGCTATAAAAATTTCTCGCAAAACTTTAAAAACCAAAATAAATTCAAAACTTTTAAAACAAATACCAAGCCAATTGTGAAATGCTATCACTGTGGTAAAAATGGACATATAAAAAAAGACTGCTATGCATTTAAAAGGTTTTTGAGTAACAAAAAGAATGAACATGCCAAAGCTGCACAATTTGCAACTACTTCACCGCGAAACGGTTTCGCGTTTATGATAAGAAATGAAGCTGTAATTCCTACTGTCGGCGACGTGTCTTTTCTCCTGGATTCTGGAGCTTCTGACCACATTATTAATAACGAAAATCTTTTCACCGATTGTGTCGATCTGGAGTACCCAATAAGGATATCAATCGCAAAGTGTGGGGAATATATTTATGCTACAAAGAAGGGCATCGTTAGGCTCTGTGATGATTCTCAAAACGAAATTACCCTGGAAGATGTACTTTTTTGTAAAGATGTTCCACAGAATTTAATTTCAGTGAAACGGATGCAGGATGCTGGATTGAAAATCGAATTTGATGCAGGAGGTGTTAAAGTCAGCAAGAATGGTCAAGTAATCATTGATGGTAAATGTATTCATAATGTTCCTATAATCGACTTTGTTTTAAGCAGAAAAGCGTATGCATCAAATATGGTTAAAAATAATGGTTATCTTTTGTGGCATGAAAGATTAGGACATATTAGTAAAGGAAAGTTCTTGGAAATAAAAAACAAAAATATGTTTAATGATATTGCACTTTTAAAGACTGTGCAACCAACTGATGAATTATGTGAGGCATGTATATATGGAAAACAAGCTAGACTAAGTTTTAATATATCTAAAAATAAAAATTACATTAAAAGACCTCTATTTGTAGTCCATTCAGATGTCTGTGGCCCGATAACACCTTCTACAGTTGATGAAAAGAACTATTACGTAATTTTTGTTGATCAATATACACACTACTGTGTAACTTATTTGATCACCTATAAGTCTGACGTTTTTGCCACTTTCAAAGATTTTGTTGCAAAAAGTGAAGCCCATTTCAATTTAAAAGTTGTAAATCTATATATTGATAATGGGAGAGAATATTTGTCAAATGAGATGCGCGACTATTGTGTTCAAAAAGGCATCAGTTACCACCTAACAGTTCCACATACTCCACAACTAAATGGTGTGTCTGAACGCATGATAAGAACAATAACGGAAAAAGCTCGTACTATGGTTAGTGGAGCGAAATTGGACAAACGGTTTTGGGGTGAAGCTGTATTGACAGCTACCTATTTGATTAACCGAAGTCCAAGTAAAGCGTTGAAAAATAGTATGAGAACACCATTTGAAATGTGGCACAATAGAAAGCCTGATTTAAGATATTTGAAAGTATTTGGTTCGACAGTATATATCCATAATAAAACAAGAAAACGAAAATTTGATGAAAAATCATGGAAAGGTATTCTTGTTGGATACGAACCAAATGGATACAAAGTGTGGGATGTGGCAACTGGAAAGTTTGTGTCAGCGAGAGATGTGATCGTTGATGAAACAAACATGGTAAATTCTAGGACTGTTGTAAAAGACAGAGTAGAGTTGAGAAACTCTGGTAATGAAATTGAATTCCCGAATGAGAGTACGGAAAGGATATCTAATGAATTTGCATTAGATAAACAGCCTAGTGGTGTGGTAACAAGTAAAGAGAATGCCGATCCAGTTGAGACTGGTGAAAATGTATTAGAGAATACTGATGAACACAATGGTCAGCTACAAAACTCACAGTTAAGTGAGGAAAAAAACGAAGTCAGAAGAAGTGATCGATTGAAGGAACGGCCACAGATATCATACAAAGAAAGTGATTTGTTAGTCAAAAGTTGCATAATGAATGCACAAAGTTTCATTGATAGCGTTCCAAATTCTTTTGATGATATTAAAAATAGAAGCGATAGGTCACATTGGGAAGAAGCAATTAAAGAAGAGCTTGATTCTCATTTTTATAACAAAACTTGGTCTCTTGTATCAAAACCTAAAAATAAGAACATAGTTAGTTGTAGGTGGGTTTTTACAAGGAAATATGACGAGCTAGGCAATCCAATTAGATATAAAGCAAGGCTGGTCGCGCGTGGTTTCACACAGGAATATTTAATTGATTATGATGAAACATTTGCTCCAGTAGCAAGAATTTCTAGTCTCCGATTTATATTAGCTTTTGCAAACCAATTTGACTTGAAAGTTCACCACATGGATGTTAAAACCGCATTTTTGAATGGTATATTGAAAGAAGAGATTTATATGACGGCTCCTCCGGGATTATCCTGTGGTAGTGATCAAGTCTGCAGATTGAATAAAGCAATATATGGTCTTAAGCAGGCTGCAAGGTGTTGGTTTGAAATTTTTGAACAAGCATTGAAAGAAATCGGTTTCATGAATTCAGCTGTAGATCGTTGTATTTACATTCTTGATAAGGGTGATGCACATCACAACCTGTATGTGTTATTATATGTGGATGACCTAGTAATAGCAACAGGGAATATTGAAACAATGACCACTTTTAAAAATTATTTGAAGAGCAAATTTAGGATGACTGATTTATTTGAGATTAAATATTTTATTGGGATAAAGATCGAAAGAGTTAATAATAGCGTAAGTCTTAGTCAGTCCGCTTATATCGAAAATGTTTTAAAGAAATTTAAGATGATTGATTCTAAAGCAGTTAGTACTCCACTTCCAAGTAGGCTAGATTATGAAGCATTGAATTCAGACGAAAATTGTGATGCACCGTGTCGTAATTTAATTGGCTGTTTAATGTATATTATGTTGTGCACACGACCCGATTTAAGTACATCGGTTAATATATTGAGTCGATATAGCAATAAAAATAATAAAGAATTGTGGCAGTGCCTTAAAAGAGTTCTAAGATATCTTAAAGGTTCGAGTGATTTAAGATTAGTCTATTCTAAAAACTTAAATTGCAAAGAAATGATAACTGGTTATGTTGATTCTGATTGGGGTGGAAGTGTTAGTGACAGGAAAAGCACTACTGGTTATGTATTTCTGATGTTCGAATCATGTATAGTTTGTTGGAATACAAAAAAACAACACTCTGTTGCTGCTTCATCTACTGAAGCAGAGTATATGGCACCTTTTGAAGCCGTTAGAGAAGCCTTGTGGCTGAAGTCGTTAATGAATAGTATACAAATTGAATTGAAAGAACCAATGAAAATATATGAAGATAACCAAGGTTGCATAAGTATAGCAAATAATCCGTCATGTCACAAAAGATCGAAGCATATCGATATTAAATATCATTTTTCACGGGAGCAAGTTGAAAATAAACTAATTAAAATTGAGTATATTCCTACAGATAAACAACTAGCTGATATTTTGACAAAGCCGCTGTCTGGAGCCAGATTTTTAGATTTAAGAAGTAAAATGAATTTGAAATAAAGCATATGAAGGAAAACAAAAAAATTAATTAAAAAAAATGTAATGTATATAAGTATGTATAAAAATGTAATATGATATATTGAGAAACAATGTAATAATGTATGGTTTGATTGGGTTTTTCTGGGTTTTCCCAATCCTTGCAACGAATGTTGAACCATAATATTGTCATTCCCCAGATTACACGACTTTTCACCAGCAAATATTTTTTTTATTAATGTAGAAACATGTGAATCAGTTTGTGGCGATCAATTAATTTTTGAGGAGGTGTGTTGAATACACGAGAAGAATTCCTTTATTAATAAACTGCGTAATATGTTATTGCGCAGGAATTCTGCTCGTGCGTAGCAAAAATGCATTGATCGTGTCCGATTGCGTTTGTTTATTTGATGCGCAATGCAGCAACGGAAAAGTCCCGTTAGGCCGCTCAATTGTCTGCTAACTAAAAGGATAGTTTGTGCGCTAGTCGCATGTGTATCCGTTGCCTTGCAGTTGTGTATCTATTGCGCAATGCGTAGTTGCACTTTACTTCTGCGCAAGAAGTTTTACTTCGATTCATTCTTCGCTGATCAGTGCTGGTGACAGGTCGTCAAATAAATAAGTTCTTAAACGAAATTAAAGTGTTTTATTGAAGACTAAATCCAACAGTTTTGCTGACGGTTTTCTTCGATATTCGTGGTGTGGTGCACTACGAATTCCTTCCGGAGGGCCAAACGATCAATAAAGAATACTATTTAGGCGTTATGCGTCGTTTGCGTGAAGTCATTCGCAAAAAAAAGGCCCGATTTGTGGAAGAACAATTCATGGATTTTACACCACGATAATGCGCCATCTCATACGGCCTTGATTATTTCGGAATTATTGGCCAAAAATTCGACCAATGTCATCAGCCAAGCACCATACAGTCCAGACATGGCCCCGTGTGACTTTTTTCTATTTCCCAAACTCAAATTGCCATTGCGGGGAACGCGTTTTGAGACCATAGAGGCCATAAAAGAGAATTCGCTGCGTGAGCTGAAGGCAATACCTTTGGCGGCCTATAAAAAATGTATGGAAAATTGGATCAAACTTTGGCATACATGTATTGACGCAGGAGGAGAGTATTTTCAAGGGGATAATAAAGAAATTAATTAAAAATTGCGTTTTTATTTAAAATTCCCGTCCTTTTTTGATCATAAGGTAAATATTAGTCTCCATTTTTGGGTTAGGAAATATTATACGAATTAGTTCATTTGTTGCGTTGTTTTTTTAGGGAAAATTTCCATTATGGCGCTTTACAATACGAGGGCGAATTAGCTCACAATCACCGTTTTATTCACACCTTCTCAGTTATAATCTGGTTTTGATTGGCTGCTTGTCCAACATGAATTTTAAACAATTCGTTTTGTTCAGAGAGTAAAAATTTCGCTGATACTGTTTTCTAATACTTCGTTGAGGTCATCGTTGGTTGGTTGGACAGATGCATCTAATTCAGCTTCCGTTGGGCTGTTCAATTGCGGAGAAAGAAAAACACTTTACCTGTTCCTCCTTTGATTGTTGCAGTTTCGGCATTAAGTGTTGAATGGAATGGAATGTGCTGATGGTATGAAATGCATTCTTGTTACCTGAGGTCCTATGATCACACTCAGTCGGGGAAATATTCACTCGATCTCAGCTGATGAGTTGTTTTTCTGATCCCGTATTTCATCTGTGATTGGCCTGTACTCTTTTTAATAATTAATTAATATTTTTTGTTAATTCTGAAACGATACAAAGGCTATGAGATAAGGTTTTGAGGAATTTAGGGAAACTGGGACATTGGTTTCAAAGCGAAATCACTCCACTTGACCGTACTTGGTATACAGTACTTAGAATGTTCGTCATGATTGTACCTTACTTAGAATGTATACTAAGTACTGTTCAATTGCATACCAATTACGTTCAAGTTTGTGGCTCATACGTCGCTATTGTGGAATGATTTCCGCTTTGAAATTTAGTCCATTACTTTACCTCTGACTTTAGTGGATTCAAGCAATCTAAAAATAACAAGATTATTTTAACTCAAATCATATACTTGTGTTGGAAATTTTTACTTATACTGATCTGCTATAAAAAACTAAGTCTAACAAAAAAAAATAAACAAAAAATTACTAAAAGTGTGATTACATTCACCTTATTCTTTAATTTTAAATCATTGTATACCCCTGATTTATTTTATTCACTTGTTCCTTGTTACCAGTCACACTTGGCAAAGTATTGTTGTGATTTTGTACAGCAGACAAAGTAAAAAATTACTTTCGTAATTAACACAAAAACTATTGTTTCCTACCTTCACAGTTTTTCAGCAAATGCGCGACATATCTATTCTACGTACGAACCCATTGAGAATAATTTCTAAAGTTTAACGTCACTAGTCACAAATTGTGCTTATCATAAAATGTTGACTCCACATGTGACGCAGAATCGTTAATAAACATTTGTATTCATCAAGCTTTGGTCTTATCGAAATTGCACTTCGGAGTTCGCTTAATTCTTAAGCTTTATACCAAAGCAATTAGAAAGAGAAAACATGCTTAAAAATGCCATTTTTTTTCAGCGCATTGCCTTATCTTATCCGATAAGATTATGAAAAATTTGTGTACATTTTGTATAAACAAAATTATATTATGTCATGCTATGATATTCATCATAGAGATGATGCAATGCGTGCAATGCAAAGCTTGAGCGTTCTTGTACGAGTATCAGACATTGTTTTGTTTTCGAACGTATACATAACCTGAAACATTGAAATATTGTGTTGCTCATACGCCATGGTTTCTTCTCGATTTGCTGCACGTTACATAACGCACACCAAATGCACTTTTCCTCGCTTACATAATCGCAAAAGCACGAACAACATTAGAAAAAAGAAGGTCACTGGTTCAAGGACTCGTATGGGGAAAAGCTCCCATAAAATCTGCTGTCGTTATTTGGCGCTCTATTGTCGTGCGGCTCCCGTCCAGTCGTTCTCTGCAGGAATTCGTTTCGTTTTTTTGTTCGCTTGTGTACTCGCACGAAACACACCCAAAAGTTACAGTTCGTACGCAGTTATGACGCAATCGTATTCGCTCTCAAGCCGATGCACGGCCCCAACATTTGCGTTATTTTGATATGGAAGAAGGGTGTGTGTCGATTAATGCATGGAAGTAGAAGTCGATTATGCTGCAGACAGTTCGGCGCCGCGTTGACAAGTTTTTTATCTCCCTGTCTGCCGTTCAGTCTGAATCTATATATTCATATACTTGCGAACACAAATACCCATTTCTACAAACATAAATAAATAAATAAAATATTTTGTATAGGTAATATGTACTCGTATGTACAAAGCGCAAAGGTGTCTGCGTATGCGTCTGCTGTGAGCAAGACCGAACGTTTGCCAAATACAAATTACATTACGAAATTGAAATTATTGGATACAGGTGTTTTTAACATCCCACTCACTGCAAATTCGGTGAGATATTTCAAATACTTTTATTCACGCAGGCAGGTAGGCAAGAAACTAAATATAGCCTTGGTTAGAGTCCGACCGATTAATCGGCATCGGCATCGGCTAGTATCGGCCAATAAAATTGGTAGCGGCATCGGCTAGTATCGGCATCGGCCAAAAAAAAAAAGAATCGGCATCGGTATCGGCCTTTTTTGGTCTATGGCATATCGGCCTATTTTCCTGCTTTCATTTTTTTGTTTTCATTTTTTCTACCAACGAGTTCTTATACCCCGTTTCAGTAATGTATTTTTAGATACTGTTTAATATAAATGTTTCCTTAAAATGTTTTTTATAAAAACTAGGTAGTCTTAAAACACAGATTTTCTCGAAATGCATTTGCATCTATTATTATGCATTTGGTCTATTAATGTACATATCAGAAGAAAGGGCATTTGATTTTACAATCTTATCCTTCGTTTTTAATTGGAAGCATTGTTTTTAAACAGGCCTTTTATTTTTTCCAAATTTGTTTTCTGACTTCTTCCCACTGCACTGGTACAACGGGTCGCAATTTGATAGTACAAATTTTAATATAAAAATCGTAATTCTAAGTTGGATAAAAACCTGAATTTGTATGCAATATTTACGATAAATATTATATATATATTTATATATATAATTATATATATATTTATATATATATTTTTTTTTAATATTTCTGTTTGTCTCTCAGTTGAATAAATGAGATATTTTACTTTTTTTTATATACATGTTAATGTATTAGAATTTTGAATTATCTTGTAATTTTATTTAGTTTTTAATTATTTCTTTTCTCGATCTGGCAACATTGGTCGAGTAACATTCCAGAGTTTTTTTTGCTCCCGAATTTCTGTCTTAAAATAATAAAAGTAGGCAGTGTTTGCGATCCAAAGGCAGAGGTTCTGCCTAGGACGCCGCTCGCTTAATATAAAAATCGTAATTCTAAGTTGGATAAAAACCTGAATTTGTATGCAATATTTACGATAAATATTATATATATATTTATATATATAATTATATATATATTTATATATATATTTTTTTTTAATATTTCTGTTTGTCTCTCAGTTGAATAAATGAGATATTTTACTTTTTTTTTATATACATGTTAATGTATTAGAATTTTGAATTATCTTGTAATTTTATTTAGTTTTTAATTATTTCTTTTCTCGATCTGGCAACATTGGTCGAGTAACATTCCAGAGTTTTTTTTGCTCCCGAATTTCTGTCTTAAAATAATAAAAGTAGGCAGTGTTTGCGATCCAAAGGCAGAGGTTCTGCCTAGGACGCCGCTCGGTCCATCAGGAAAGTGAAGTCAAGTGGATTTCGTGTGCTGGACGGTGAATCTGGCTCCGTGGTGCCGGTCCCTCATCGCTGCTGGTGCTGCTTCCCGGCGCTGCCTTGAGGCTGCGCTGCTCCCTCTGCTGGCGCCGCCTGCGCTGCTGCCGCGCGTTGCTGCTCTGCTGTGGAAGACCGTGCTGTTTTTGCGGGGCGTTCAGCTGTGGCTCGGTGCTGGGTGCAGTTCGCCCCGACTCCGGGAGGTGTGCCAGGGGAGTACCAGTGGATGGTGTTTGGGCAGAGGTGTTGGCGGCGTTGGAGTTACTCGCGCCAAAACTGACACAACAACAACTAGCGCTTACGCCTAGCGCCATCTTCTCGTAAGTGGAAAGCTCTTAATGGAAAACAGTGTTGCCATTTTGCTGTGAAATTGCGCGAACTGGAAGTACCACAACCGATCTTTCCCACGGCTGGTGTGGCATCACTGCGGTGCATGCTCTATAGCGGCTGGGTGAGTTTCAACGCCATCTACCGTCGGGTAGTCAATCCAAGGTGCACTACTCTTGTGGTGTTGCCGTATTAGCCTTACTTCATCGGATTATTCGTGCGGTTTCAACGTCTAGCCGAGGTTGGTACGAACGAATCAACTAGCAAACTTCATTATTTCGCCACGGTCAAAATGCCGAATTCAACGCCAAAAAGATCGTTGTCTGAAACCTCCCCGGAGGGTTTTGACGTAAAACTAACAAGAAGACAAAAAGTTGCAGAGTTGAATGTTGATGAGCTGATGAGAATTATAAAAGAATCAAATCGGGAAATCATGGCGAAACTTGATAATATGAATGATACAATCACTGCTTTAAAGAAGCAAAACCATGAGTTAAAGCAAAACTTAGAAGCATTAAAATTGGAAAGGGATAAAGACAGCAAAAGAATCTGTAACTTAGAGGATCAATTAAAAAGGAAAAATCTCATCTTCAAAGGCCTGGAAGCGACTAAGTCACCCCTGTCTGAAGTAAAGCGTGTAGTCAATGGCATGTTATCCCTTCAGGCACCCAGCGCTATTAAAGCAGTAAGGAAGTTATTTGAGCGCAATGGGAAATTGGCGGTCATAGCTGAATTTGACTCGGATGAATCCATTGAGTATATCCTCAAAAACACGAGTAAATTATCTGGCTCAGCGGTCTATATCGAACGTGATCTAAATGGCGATAAACAGCTAAACAAGAAAGCGATGTTGCAACTAAAGAAAGAAATACAATCAGTGAGCTCGCTCCACAGCGTAATTGTAAGAGAAGATCGTATTAGAATTGCTAACAACTGGCTAAGATGGAACAGTGAAAAGAAACTAGTTTCTGGTCGAGAAGACGCAATGCATCTACTAAAACAATTATACGAAACTTGTTATCAGCATATATGCACCGATTTTAACCAACTGCTATTGAAAGCCCTCCCAAAAAACTAAACAGATGTTCGGTCCGCATAGAACCGACGAACAAACCAACGTGCAAATCTTCATTTAGAACTGGCCTTAAGATTGCTTTCTGGAATGTCCATGGCATATCAAACCTCCTTAATGAAACTCCTGAAACTCTCGCTCTTGAAGATGTGCAGTTCGTCGGTCTCAGTGAAACTTGGCTCGAGTCAGATCCTGTACACCTAGCCTCTCCATGGAATGGTTTCAGCCGCCTATCATCTATTGCAACAAGGGAGAAGTCAACAGGCAGGGCCAGCGGTGGCCTGCTCAGTCTTTTTCATAAAAACGTTAAGTTTACTGTAGAAGTAATTTCTTCCTATTGGATTTTTTCCTCAATCATTATAAACAGTTGTAAAATTTTGATCGGGTCGGTATATTTTAAGCCATCTTACGATATTGCTATTGCACTTGAATCACTAGAAACTCTTATCGATGAGCTATCAGTCAAACATGGTACCATCCCAATCATTATTGGGGGTGATTTCAACGCGCGAGTGGGCTTGGAATCAAATGGTGACGCCTTCCCGGAATTAGATTGCAACCTACACAAAATAAGAGATTCCCAAGATAAAATCTTAAATGCGCGCGGCAAACTTGTATGTAACTTTATGGAAAAAAACAACTTATTTCTACTAAATGGTCGTACCCCGGGCGATTATTCAGGAAACTTTACATTCTCAAACAGCAACGGTACGAGCACCATAGACCTAGTTTGGGCAAATTTAGCTGCCCTACCCGTCATATCCAACCTCCAGGTCATATATGAAGCAACGGGCTCAGATCACTTTCCCATATTGCTCAGGCTTTCGTTCCCTAACGTAAGGAATGATCCTGGTCCCGGGAGCTCGATGCAGCCTGAAGGCGCTAGTAGGCAGGTGATGAAGTGGAATGCCCAAAAAGCGTCTGAGTATGCCATATTATTAAAAGAACTACGTTTTCCCCCTGTTCTTCCCGGTGACAGTCCTTTTACACTAATAAACCGACAAAACGACCATCTTTTAGTACACATAAAAAATGCTGCCAAAGAGCTAGACCTTATTAAACACGTACCTACTAGGCATTCAAAAATTTTTAAGAGCCCATGGTTTGACCAGGAGCTTCTTAACAGTAAAAAAGATTTAAAAAATTCTCTAAAATCGTGCAAAGAATCAAATTTTGATCCAGAAAAGGCATCAATCTTATACTCCCTAAAGCGCCATTATAAAAAACTTCTTCTCAGCAAAAAGGAAGATTACTATACAGACCTAAAAAACAAATTTGCTAATGTCAAGAATCCGACGGATTTCTGGGGTGTAATCCGGTCATGTAACAAAAGACAGTTTATACCCAACCCGATAAAGCTATCGGACTGGGAAAAATTTTATGCTAGCATTTATCCGCCCCGTGTTGACACGCACCTATCCTTCTGTGGTACGTTCGACCCCTCCCTAGACTCGGAAATTACACACGCTGAGATTATACTTGCTTTACAGGGCTGCAAAAATAATAAATCCCCCGGTCTCGACATGGTTAAAAGTGAGTTTTACAAATTCCTACCCCCTGAAGGCATAAGTTTCCTCCACCGTTTCTTTAATAACGTACTAACTTACGGAATAACTCCAGATGCGTGGTCGTGCTCGTCACTGGTTCTTTTCCATAAAAACGGGGATCAAAACATACCTTTAAACTACAGAGGCATTGCGCTCTGCAACTCCATAGCCAAAATTTTCACGCAAATTTTATCTAAGAGGCTTGCCGCTTGGGCAAATATAAAAGGGGCAATTCCGGAATCGCAGAACGGTTTTCGAAGCAAAAGAAGTTGTATCGACAACATCTTCGTCTTGCAATCTGCTATTCAGCTCCATCTGAGGCACCAAAAAAAGTCTGCCCTTGCTCTATTCATTGACTTCCGGCGTGCCTTCGATTCAGTTAAACATGATTTATTATGGCAAAAACTCTATGCAAAAGGAGTTAGCGCGAGATTTATCCATATAGTGAAAGCGATATACGATCGTGCCTCGTTTGTTATTAGAAAAAACGGCATTGACTCAAAATCCATTCCAGTAACTGAAGGCGTACTTCAGGGTGAAATTCTTAGTCCCCTTCTCTTCATTCTTTTTATCTCGGATTTCGAGGAAGCTCTGCGGGAGAGAGGTATAGAAGGCATAAACATTGACGGGGTAACTGACCTACTTTTACTGCTTTTTGCGGACGATGCTGTGGCACTCGCAAGGTCCCCAGTAATCTTAAGAAAAATCCTAGTTGCTCTAGAGATATACTGCGAAAAAAATCAGCTCCAGATAAATACAAAAAAAACCCAAATTATTCATTTCAGGAAAGGAGGGAAATCCTCATCAGAAAACTTCTACTTTCATAAACAAAAGCTGGATATAGTAAAGAACTACACGTATCTAGGAGTAACTTTTTCCAGCTCGGCACTAGGAAAAGGCGCGACTGATTCGGCCATTAAAAAGGGTAGAGTTGCGTTAGGCGCGGCTCTTCAGACCTTAAGCAATTGCAAAGCAGATTCTTGGGATGGAAGAGTCAAACTCTTTGATAATGTTATCTCTTCGTCTCTTCTATACGCGGCCCAAGTCTGGGGCTTAAGGTACACCGACCAATTGGAGATTGTCCAAACTACGTACTTCAAAAAACTTCTTGCATTACCAAAAGCTACTCCAAATGCACATCTAAGACTTGAGCTGGGTCTATATAAAGTTGCCTCAAAGATTTTTAAAGCCGCCTGGAACTACATTATCAAAGTGCTTCAAATGGATCAAAACCGTTTACCAAAAATCGCCCTTCTTAGATTATCTCATCTCCAGCAGTCCTCAGTGGCACAAATGGAATACAATTGGGTTACTCAGTTTAACTGTTTCCTGGATAAAATTGGTTTAAAAAATATGTGGGAATCTCTAAATGCAGAAAACTGGCTAAGCATGAAACCAGTTGCTTTCGAACGCTTCGACCGCCACCTGAAATTTCAAGATGTACTCAGCTGTGCAAGTACTTCTTCTCTTAACTGTAAGTTACTTAGGGCACTTGATGATAAGGTAGCAGCTTACTTATTTCACCGCAACCAATTTTATATGAGCAAGGTTTTCGCCCAACTTCGCTTGTCAACCAAATACGTTCTAAGGTTTTGCATTAAAGGCTTAATTTATAAAATTGATCAAAATAATATTTGTAAGTTGTGCAACCTAAATACACTTGAAACCCTACAACATTTTCTCCTAGAGTGTCCGAGTTTCCTTGCAATTAGAAGGCGATACGTACAGAGCTATCTTGCCCAAACAAATGACCACTTAAATGCATTGGCAAATTGCCATGACCCGTACCCGATCAAAATGTTGTACTATTATATTGTAAACAGCCTTAGATTAAGAGCAACCTTGTTAAATGAATAACATTACACAAACATCTATATTATGCCAAACCATATTGTTGTAAATACGACTACCATATTGTTGTACCATATATTCACTTTGTTGTATATATACCTTGTAAAGTACTTCATAACATGTAAATTATTTCATAGCTTATTGTTCCGACATATTTTTCCACTATACCTGCTTAATAGTTCTTTAAGTGAAACTCCTGCTACAAACGATACGTTTAAAGCAGTAAATGAAATAAATAAAATAAAATTTCTTTTCTCGTTTTTTTTGTGTCACTTTGTGATGAGTATTACAAACAATATGTAATAGTTCCTTTTGTTATTTTATAAAATATACTGTGTTTTTGATTGAATTCATTCGTGTTATTTTTTCTATGTAATCGGCATCGGCCGATTTTCGCCCTTTCGGCCGATTTTCGCCCTTTCGGCCGATTAATCGGCATCGGCCAAAAAATTTGATATCGGTCGGACTCTAGCCTTGGTAGCCTTGCTTGCGTAACCACATTCAGAGAAACTATTGTCTATAAAACTAAAGGTTTAAAATAGCTCAAATCTGTTCCTGTGTATAATATATATATTTATATATTTATTGATCTATTATGATTGTATTTGAATTTTTCCAACAGTGCACACAGAAGTCCTGTATAAAGGACGTTGATATCTGCAAGAGTTTCAAGATTCTGGTGGTGAAATCTTCTTTAAAATTACTATCGCTCTCAATGCCGCAACGCCAAGTTCCAATTTTCGTAAAATGTTTCGGTATTTTATGGCTATGCGTACATGGACCCTAAGCTTGAAAATCCATGGACTTGTTTTGCGACGGAACAAATGTTGGCCGAATATGTGGACGTTCGATTTTGTAGAATGTTCCAATAAAAGTTCACTATTTAAATTAAAAATAAAACGCATATTTACGAGTCGAGATATTTTAACAACATTATAGGTTATATAGCCCACTGTGATACCACAAATTTCACCCGTTTTGAAATATGTATGCAACACTATTTTGTCCAACATTTGTTACAATACACATTTCAAACGGATGGGGAAAGGGGGAGGGAACCTACAGTTTAACGCCGAATCCGAACGGCGGTTGGTAGCTGACAGTTTTCTTACACACAAAATATCCGGCAAATTGTCATTCTGATAGAGTTTATTTTAAGGGGGTAGTCAGGTAGAATCGACCATATTTTTAAATAATTTTTTTCCATACAAATTTTTTATATGTTATTGTTCATAGTTTTGAGTACTGAACAACATTTTTTTTATAAATTTTCGTTTAGAGATATGGGCGACCGGAAGACGCCATTTTGAAATTTGGCTGACACGATTTCTCCATTTTGGATGATCTGAAACATACCAAACAAATTTCATTTTGAAGTACAAATGAATGGCTCTCGTTTGAACTATAACGGTGAAAAAATATCAATAAATAAACATTTAGTGCAATTGTAAAGTTTTTTCCTCTTTTTTTGCTTGTTTTTTGTTAATAATTGTGTCATAACTTTGTTACATAGAAATGGACAATAATGATCGTAGTTCAGGCGATAGCCAAACCTTTTCTGAAAATATACAAAAAGAGTTTAAGCAAATCGGTGCAGTAGATCGGCCGTAATCGTGTCAGCCAGCTCAAAACAACAGCATCTACTTCACGCGCCAGGTGTGCGATTCGAGCGCGCGAGCCCTTACAGCTAATCTCATTTTCAATCGCTTTCGGATACTATCCGAGGTAAAGGAGGGTTTCTACATGATTCCTAAGGGTTTAAATAGACCAAAACTGCAAAAAAAAAAATTTCGATTTTTTTAAAAAAATCTACCTGACTACCCCCTTAAGTTGAGTAGTTGAATCGTGTATTTTGTCCATATTGATTCACATTTGTTTGGCAGCGCCACAGCTGTGTCTTCTACGCAAGATCTGTGTGCTTCTCGAGGTAGTACTTACTTGGGTCAGCACTTCCTTAACTGCTTAGCAGACCTGGAAACATACGCCCAAGCAACATTTAAAAATTCATCAAAAGCGCCAAGTGGTTCTCATAAACTGGTAGTGTATAGGTGGAGTTTTCCCACCACGTACTGACAGAATAGTCCACACGGCTGAAGTGATGCCCTATATTGCGGCTACTACCTACCTGACCGTCGTATATGGGTCTTATATACAATTAAAAGTTGGTTTAACTCTATGGTTTTCCTATATTCCTGCGAATATTTCTATATGCTAACATTCTGTAACAAGTATTTGCAGATATTTACATTGTTGAACTTGTATAATGCACCATAGCGAAGAACAACATCAGAAAGTATAAAAATCATTGTATACAGTCTACCGAAGCAAAGAACGACATCAGAGAACATTCGAATCATAGTATACAGTTTACCGGGTTTGGACACAACTTTATATCGCTTTATAAATAAAAAAATGGCAAATATTTTTCCGAAAAAGTTTACTTATTGTGCATTAACTCAACAACCTTCAAATTGTATTCTGCTTCATTGAAGGGCAGTCCGGACACTTGATCAGGTTTTCGCAGCTCACGATTGCAGATTACTGTGCTGAACACTAAAAAAAACGATTACGATTTCCTGAAATTGTATTGTTTTGAAAATTTTGTTTGAAACCGCATCAAGTTTCAAAACATTTTGTATTATTCAGCGTTAATATTTTTGAGCATTACGCCATACAACGCAATTGAAATTTGAAAATGTCTTTCTTTTTGCCATACAAAAAAAAAATGCTCCACTCTACCTGGTTCGCTTGTATAATTTCATTATGATATGAACGTAGGTAGGTCCCGGATATTCCATTAGTTGTAAGTGAGTTTTGTTTCATGGCAGGTGGGTGAGTTCAGTTATTGCCACCATAAACTTGAAGGCACAATTAGCAACACAGTGTGCAGTTTTAGCACCACAACCTTTTTTTGTATTGGTGATGAACTGGTTTGCTTGTGAGTTCCCAAACATTTTACCGAGTTCTGCATATAGTAAAGATAGAACTAGAGCCTTTCACGAAAAGTTTCTCGAGCCATTGCAGTTTGTCTCGTGTGAGCGCAGCGTCTCTTTCTGGTCTTCTTCCCCATCACTGCGACAGTGACTATTAAGAATGGTTTGCAACTGGACCACGTATTCTCCCACCCAGTTTCTCAGTATTTAATCACTTTCAAAACCACTCCATAGTCTCCAAAAGAAAAACCCACTGTTGAATTTGTCAGCAAATAAATGTGATTAAACTTTATTTCTGCTACATTTCTGAAAGTATTTTACGATATTGCGAATGATTATAAACATTTCCTGTTTTAATTTTCTACT
The DNA here is from genome assembly GCA_964056695.1 of Melieria picta. Classification (NCBI taxonomy): domain Eukaryota; kingdom Metazoa; phylum Arthropoda; class Insecta; order Diptera; family Ulidiidae; genus Melieria; species Melieria picta. Next base: position 17,741,189 of record OZ057399.1, read on the forward strand.
TGCTTTTGAAGTTTTTTTATATATGCACTTCTTGCTGAATGCTCGCTGGCATTTGACAATATGCTGCAATGACACATTCGCGCAACGCTATTCGTTTACTTTCGTAGACATTGTGATTTTGCATGTACATACATATGTAGTAGATAGGCATTAAATATAGCGATATCATAGTACAAGGAGGTTTTTGTTTTGTTTGAAAAAATATTGTATGTATATACATATTTAAATATTTGCAAATTTCGTTTAGTGCTTATTAACTGAAAGCGCAAATTCCGATTTCTTAAAATACAAATTAAAATTGCTTGGTTAACATAAAACTTGTAATAACATTTATGGCTTTTGATTTATATTTTCTTGGTTCTAATTGGAAAACTTCAACTGGCATAACGCTTCACTAAAACCAATATTGATTTTCATTGCATTTTCTTTACAATTTTCATTTTTGTTTTTACCTGGTGGGGGACAATGCAATCTTATGCAAAAAAAAAAGAATAAGAATAATTATAATAATTATTAGACGCAAATTTAATTGCTGCAATGCAAAAGTCATTGTTTTCATTTTTATTACTGAATCCTTGGATTTTACTTCTTCACCTTCTGCTACCTGCGACGATGACAATCGTCGAACTGTCTCGGATCTCTGTAAAATTGCACTCAATCCACTCGCACTCGCCAAGTATTCGGGGCGTGTAACATACTTCGTCGGCTGCCCGGCGCGAGCCCCATCTCGCACCATTATCGTATCGTATCGATATATGTAATTACTTATCCTGCTACTAAGCACTTCGAACGCTTTTCAAACGTTTCTCAAAGATGTTCAACGTTCGCTTCATTGAATTTCGAATTTTCGCACTTTGCGCTTTTTCATTTGTTTGAATATCACAGCTTCATTTTATGATTTTATCATTCATTTATATATGTGTATATGTAGTAAAGTGTTTTGTTTGTTTGTTTGCTTGATGTTGTTGTTGTTGTTGTTTTTACATAAATACATACATACATTGGCGCTGGTTTGCTATATTAGTATGCGGTGTGATTAAGGTGCAGCACCTCCACTCGGCCTTAGCCACCATCGTCATTCAAAACAAATTCAATTTAAACTAAAGTAATTTTCATAACAAAAACGATCAGATCAATCAAAAATGATGATAGGAATTAAATATTACATACGTCTACTTGTTTGTTGTATGTGTGAGTGAGATTGATTGGTTGTCGGTGACACTTGCTTTTCAATGAGAATATTGTAATATTACAAGTTGATGGAATGATTTATATAAATGACTTTCTTTCGGTAAACAAAATAAGTTTTGCATAAGTGGCTGCGTTAGTTTTCCCAACTACAAAATACTAGTTAGCAATTAACACTGTCTTTGCGAGAGCGATCCCTTATTTCTGTTTCTATCTATTCTTGCTGCTTGAGTGGGCCGAAAGAGACCGAAGTATAGGCAAATTGTTTGAACGGAAGTTACTTAAGTGGCCACCAAGTAGTAGTAATGGTTGCGAAGTAGTGCAGAGTATAAATTCAGAAGGCATTGCATTAATGCAGGTTTCTACTCCATATGCCGCTACAGTGATACGGTGATTCGAAGGAGTTCAAAACCTGAAGCACACCTTTCGAAAAGCAATCGGCCAGGAGCGAATTAACAATCGATTATATTTAATCAGCTAAAAGATGCCACCTTTTAGCATCTCTTTTGGCATTTCTAGGAAAAATGTGACATAATCTGCAACTGCATACAGTCTATTATTATTGTTCTTGCAAAGTGCTCAGCCAAACTTTTTCCACTTTTTTCACCTCAGCTTACACTTTGGTGAAGTGTTTGAGACATAAAGATTCTCTTTGTCTTTGATTCATTTCTTCAACAGCCATTCAAGTGTGTATGTCGTATGACTATGAAGATGCACGTATCAAAATTTTGCTGTAAGCAATGGTTTGTTCCTAACTGTGGCTATAAGCCAAATGCATTCGGTTGACTTTATCCCTACGCTTATTCATTTTATGTTTTATAATCTCAAAATACGTTTTATAGGTTTTACAGGCCCTAGGCATGTTCGAGTCGAAAGCAAACTATTGCCAGAAAATTCACATGAAGTGGCCATCTGAGCCTGGATTTGTCACATATGTAATAAAGATCTGGTTTCGTATAAAGTATACAGTGACTTAAAAAACTGTTCATAAAAAGCTAACTTTTTAGATTTTCTTCTCAAGCAGTGCACGCTAATTTGGGGAAAACAACTAAGGTAATGTATATGTCATCAGCACAGTATGAAAAACATAAATTTACTTGAAATTTACTTAAGTTCTTTAATGATCCTTGAGATGTGTCAAAGAGAATCTGTTAGAAATTCTGCATAAAATCAATGATATTGATTTTCTAGGACTCATGTCCGCTTAGGATTAAACAATTTATATGTTAGCCAGGCGATATCATCTTTTGGTCAGATAACAATCTGAAACACAAAGCCAAAAGTACGAAGAAGGTGCTTTGCATTTGGATCAACACAATTTTTGTGTATGAGTTGGTCTCCAAATACTCCAAATATGAGTTTTGATGAACAGTTTTCAAAGTGTCTACATATTATTATTGTTGTGGATGTTTATGGACTCACAGCTCGTCCGTGAGCCCAGCATCCGAGATACATACGAATCATACATGCATATGATTTATCATACAAGTTTTTATCACATAAGGTGCTGTAGAAATGTCAAACTCATTTCACTTTGTGCCAACATTTCCTAACGAACGCACTAAAAATAATGTAATTGCATAACTAGTAGTTTGCAGCTCTGTTGCTTACAATTTCAGTTTTTTCCCTATAAATACAAAATGTTCTTTTGCGCTAAAAACTTTTTCATATTGAATGCTTTTGTGTTGGTTTTCTTTTGCATTACGTAAAATTCATAAAATATTTGAAACTTGTAATTTGCTCCATAGAGTAGCCAAGATTAGCAAGTTCGATCACAATTTCTGCTGTTTCACTACATTACACACACACAATCAAGTATTAGGCTTGCTTGTTTGTTTGTTGGTTGGTTGGTTTCGCCGAAACCTCACAAATGCCACACAAGAAAGTGTTGCGCATGCGCTCCTGTTAAGAACCTTAATGAACACAAACGAGAAAAACATACATTTGTGTTGTTCATTCGGAATACGCGGGTTGTCAAGAGGTGTTTGTGTTTGTGTTGTGTTTGGCTGGACACACATGCGCAACACTTTTATCACAATGGTTGTTGTTGGTTGTTGCTATAGTTGTTCTGTTGTGTTAGAGGGTGGAAGTGCGTTTAAGTTGGAGTAATGGACAAAGTTTAATAGCATTTAAAAAGTGTGCTTCATTATACTTTTGAGAAAATCGCTTCATAGTTTTAGCGAACATTTTTAACATAGCATACGAACTCGGCTTTTTTGTCGCTAACACACAAGAAAAAGAAAATAAAGTACAAATATAATTACAGAAATTTACAGAGCAACTAACAAAATGTTGTAATATTGCATTCATACGTCTCTTAGTTGTTGGTCTCGTTATCTCTTATAGGTTGTTATTTGCCACATTTGTTGTGCTCTACAAAAGGTTGTTGTTGGTTGTTGCAATGCTGCATTTGGCTCAGTCTTACGTCTTATGTTCCATTGTTGGTTTTTGTTTTTCGCTTATTCGCGCTCATTTTGCCAAATATCGCGCGGGCAATTTCATCGTCACGCATTTAAATTTAAATCTGTATCGCTTGTCAGCTGTTGCCTGTTCTTGTCAATGGCTATGCTTGACTCTAACAACGTACACACACACACGCACATATTACGTATGTATTTCAAATGCTTGTTAGTGGTGCGCTTTGTTGTTGTTGCTGCTCCCTAAATACGATTTTGCTTGGTTACCTCTTAAGATTTGATTTAAATGTGTTTTTTGTTCTCAGGTACATATTCGCTTGTTGTTCTTGTAATTCGTATATTGTTGTTGTTGTATTCTAAATTTACCCTAGAATCTGCAAATAACCTTGCCTTCGTAGTTTGGCTTTGCTGTAGTTTGCTTAAGTTCTTACTATACCCGTGCTCGTAGGTGCTGAGACGTACACATGCAAGCAAGTATGTTGACATATGTAAATATGTAGTGAGTCCTTTCAGTTTCAAACATATTAGTTTGTGTTAGTTTAGTTTCGGAAAGTCACACACACATAAAAATTATAAAATTCTCAATACAATTACCAGGAGAAACGTTTATACTTATAGTAGCGGCGAAACTTAGGACGAAAAGAAGAGAACGAGCTAGAAGGAACGTTGGCGACTATTGGAAATTCTTGGCCGCAAATTTATGCTGTTCGTTAAATGATGTAATTGTATTTTGAGGAAATTGTGCACGAGTTGATTATCAATTATCTTTTAATCGGTTGCTAATAGTTGCGTTAATTTAAACCTGCATAAAAGCTAGACATACATATTTGATTAAACGAATAACTATTAAAATCTTGAACTTTCATAGTTTAGTTGAAATTTTGTTGACAATTTTCTAATAAACGATGTTGAACTTTGTCAGATTATAGATAGATAGAAAATATAATAAAATCATTTTCTCATCCTCAACATGAATCAATTCAATCTTAAGGCAATTCCATTCCTTCTCTCTCTCTCCTTCTTTCTGTCGCTCTTCGATTTTTTCTTTCAGCTTCCAATAGCTGAACTTTTCAAATTGCCAATTGCAAAAAATCATATTGAAATCATAGCTAACAACTAATAAAGTCACCATGCGCTTCCTTCCTTCCATCCTGCGCACAAATGTTTTTTCTAATAGTGGCTTCTTGCTACCCTTGTTGTTGTTAGATCTTTAATATCACACAGATTTGTTGTTTAATCGTTTGCCGCATGCATTCTTATTGATGTTCTTTCGTTTTGTTGCATTTTTAATTGTCTTGTGTCCCTTTTTGTTTGCATTTGCGTTTGTGGTTTGCTGATCTTTATCCCTGCTTTCCCCACTTTTATCATACTACTTATTTATGTTGCTGTTGTTGTAACGGTAGTTAAGTTGTTGTTTACATTTAACTGCTAATATCACGTTTTGTATTCTTGGTTTGGATGTTACGTTTCGTTCGACGCTTGTAGCCGTTTGTTTGTTGTTGGTTGCATGCCGCACATAGCTGCCGCTGCCGATGCCGCTGCTGTTGCTGCGACTGCGATTACGATTGCTGGCGACAGCATATCACAATTGGAATTGCATAATATGTAGTACAACTTATCATTGCATTATCTCTTCCGCTTCTGCTATAGGCTCTTAAATTCATACAGACACTCGATATTGTAAATTTGTATGTGTATTGTGCAGCATTCGCTCGCGCTGTTTTCGATTTGATTCACATAAATAACTTTAGCTTAACATCACAATAGATTGATTTTGTTGTTCGATTGTGAGTGTAATTGTCAGTGTGTCTTCTACGCTTTTATGCCGTTCGGAGACGTTGCGATGCAAGAAGCTTCTTTTTCGTTTGCGTTCGTTGAACATAGTGCCAGCATCTTTGAGCTTTGTTGACATTTGAGCTATTAACACGTTGTTCGATTTTAATAATTTTAATAAGCACTTGTTCGTGTGCTCTCTAATTTAACATACATTGCTATTCGCCTCTACGGCCAAGGTAATTGTCAAGTGGCCCAATAAATGAATGACCCAATAAATGAACAAAGGACAAGAGTGGAAACTTCTGGCAGCAAATGCATTGCAGCTGAACTGGTTAAGGTTCGGTTGCTGCAGTCTAGTTCGCCTCAGCAATTAACTGACTGTGGACTGTGTTCGGTGTCGCACTCTGTGCATTTCTCACCACTTGACAAACGCCTCGCGATATTCACAACGTTCACACTTCAATCTCGGTTGCTCTACACATACATAAAATTGCTCCGACTAAACGGAATTTACTTAGCTAAAACTAACTTCATGATGTTTTGTTATAGTAATTGTTGTTGTTGTTGATGATGCTATACTTGGGGTTTTTGTTGTTGTTGTTGTTGCATGCTTAATGTATGCTGGCTTGCATTTTAATCACAGCTTTGTTTATAAATAACAAAAATATTTGTTGTTGTTCTTGTTATTTTGTTGCAGGTTTCACAGATTTTGCTCCTCTCGTTCCGTTGGCATACATGCTACCGTTTTTGGTTTGATCGGTTGCCTCAAATTGTGAAGTGCTCAAGTCTTTTGCGTTCTTTTCTACGTAGAATGTTGTTTCTTGTTTTCGTTTCGATTGTTGTTCCTTTAAACTATTCTATAATAAGCTTAGATGATTACATTGTGTAGTTGTTCACAATAAGGTGTGTAATAACAAAGTTATAAGTGTACAAACAATTGAAAAATTCGTCTTAAAATTAAACGCTGAGTAAGAATTGTAAAATTTCAATATGCGCCGCGTCACGATGATTCAAAGCATTGTTACGAAATTTCGTTTTGCTACACAAAGCATTAGAAAAGGCTAAAAGGCTGAAATCATCTGACGGCGTTGGGCGTATGTACTACTTTCTGTTGATTGTTTGGAAATTAATATTTTTTTACATACACAGTATACAGTAGACTGCAGTTTGACAAACGTACATCGGTTAAAAATACGCTTAAATTTTTGCAGATGCTTTCGTTTCGTTATTCAATTACATTTTGCACATTTCACTAATTCTCGATTGCCCATTAATTTCAAACATCTGCCATTTCCTATGGCCAACAATACTATCCACGTACATTTAAATTGTGGTTGCTAGTGTGCTCAGCATTGAAAACAATTAATCGTTTATAAATTTATATAAATCAAGTAAATTCATTTTCTTTATCAGCATATTATATAAAGTAAAGAAGTAAAATAATATGGAATATATATATATGTAGGTTGATACATATCGTATGCACAGATAGTATATAAAAATGAATGAAAGCGAATCTGTTGATCGATTGCATGTTTGCTTGATTTCGAAAATATATGTAATTGCGCATTGAAGGCATAAAACAAAAACACCATCTTTTTCACTGCTTCATCTTTTTCGTTTTCGCTTCTGCTACCGCATGTCTGTTCATGTTATGCTATGCTGTTGTGTGATTTCCTGATGTTTCTTTGTAAGGGTGTTTTTTTTTTTGTTAGGCGTAGTAAAAGATTTTAACAAAATGTCTATAAATAAATGTTTGTTGCTTTTTGCTGTTGCGAGTTTAAAACTCTTCGGGCGTTTTTTGCTTGATCGCTTCAATGCATTTCATTCTCCACATTCGTAATGCGTTGTGCAAAATTCGCTCTCAATTTTTTTTTAGTTGCCTGCTTAGTTTCAGCATCCGACACTGCTAAATTTATATGCATTTTCTTACGAGGGGTTTTTGTCCTTAAACTATTCACGCCTAAATATATGTTTTGTGTATATTTTATTGAGTGGCTTGCTTGTATTGTGTTCATTTGTTGTATGTTTTGTTTTTGTGGTGTTTTGTAGTTTTTATGTTTTTTTGTTATACTTTTCTATGAAATTGTTGCTTTGCAATTTTCAAACGTTGCTTGTTGTTGTCTAAATTTGCGCTTCTCATTTTAGAGTATATTAAATTAACTAAAAAATAAAATATCACTGTCATGCCATTGTTTCTTCGTTTGCTTGATTGTTTTTGTAGATGTTGTTGCTGTCGTTTCACACATATACTATACTGAATTGCGTTTGGGGTGATGATGTTGGTAGTGACGTAGTGTTATGCGCTGACAATGCACTTACATGGCATCTCACTGCTGCTGCTGTGTGTGTGCATTTGGCGGTGGTAGTGATCGTTGTGGTGGTGGTGATGGTCGTGGTTGTCGCGGTGATTTTTCTACCCGAAGCAAATGTTGCCCTAACTTGGAATTGATGGAGAAGATGGGCAACATGCTGCTGCGGCTACATTGGCTTATTTGCAAATATCACGACGTATGAGATCGAAGACGTATTCATCACGCACATCGTCCGACACTGGCATGTAGCCGAGTGCCGGGTGCAGATTGTTCGGATTGAGCGGTTCCCACTTTTGGCCAAGCAGCGTATTGATTTCCTGCAATATTCGTCAAATCAAATGCTGCGGAAACCACATCACAAGCCCGTTCACATACCTCAATAAACGAATCCATGCTTGCCTCCGTCGGTGTGCTGTCAATCATAGACACTTCCAGGCGCTTCAGGGTGCGTCCACGTAAACGCGAAATGCCAACAATATTGTGTGGATCCAGCACATAGCCGTGTATTACGATTTCCTCAAGATTCTTGCAGCGCCACGACATCATTACAAAGGGATCTTGCCCAGAACGCAGGAACAGGTCCATGACATTTTTGTCGGAATGCTTATATGCCTGTGAAAACGGAAAGCGAGTGCGTGATTGAAAAGTTCGACAAATACTTGTGTGATACGTCCTGTCAATGAAACACGTTGTGATGCGTGCTAACATTAAACACGAAGAATGTAAAATAGTGTTGAAATACGAAGAAAAAGATAAAATGTCTTTTTAAAATTGGGATATTTCCAGCCGATGAGCCTGAGACATGCAGCAAGGGGCATAGATTTTGCCAGTTAGTGGGTTGCCATGTCGGTTACAACCCATCGCACTCCTAATTCATAGCCGCAACCACTTACAGTGACAATTAATAGAATTAACAAAAATACTAAATGCTTACGGAATCAATCCATTGAATGCTACGGAGAGTGTTGTTGTTATTAACGGACATCCATTCCAACGCTTCAACATTCATCTACAAAATGAAAGTACAACATGAATAATATTGTTTAATTTATGATTCAATTATAACATCACTTACAAAATCACAAAACAGAACACGCAAATGTGTAATCGGCATATTGTGACGCAGTATGCGCACTTGCAGCACTTCAACAGCCTCGTAGGCATACACCAGTGAAACAATCAGATCGATGTTGTTGAAAGTTGCCGCAAATGCAGCCCACGCTGTGTCTGAAATGCCCGGATGTTGACGATCCAAGCCATGAATACATATCAAAAATGTCTTTAGCGGAAGTATTTGTATGGCATGCAACAGTTCCTCATTTAAAGTGTCATAGTCCAGCGAAAGAACCTAAAACCGCACAACACAAAGTCAACAAGTTTTAGACAAGTCATAGGCGTCATCTGTGTAACCTGTAGGGCGGCGCACTTTTGCAGCAGCGTACTTTCCAATGCAAAGATCGGATAGTGACTAGGATCGAATTTGATTGATGCCAAAGTAAGCTGCTGCAGCTTCTGTGGTTTGCTCATCGCCTTCAGCAAATCCAAACCGTAGTAGGTCAACGCTTCGATTGCACCCAAATCAAGAATCTTGCACGGCATTCTCTTACGATTCAGAAACATCTTCAATGGCTCCACAAAACACCTGCAAATGCAATTACAATTAAATTTTATTTAAATGGTGGCAAATAATGAGAAACAATGCTGCTCATACTGTTCGATATCGACTAGATTTTCTTCGCTTATATCACCAGGTGGGATGAGGCCGACATTGTTGGTTTGGAAACGCAGCCCTTGTAAATTATCACAACGCGCAACTCTGCAAAAAGCAAAATGTTTATGTATTTATTCTATACCCTACACACGGTCAAGTCTGAGGAAATTAGTAGTAATTAAAAAACTTTGGTTTTTGGTTAAAATTTTCGTTTCTTTAAGGTAAGTAACCAGGAGAAAGCTTAGAATATTCAACCTAATAGGTTCTCGTATGATACTTCGTCAAAACTGCAAAACTATTCAGCCGTAGTTTAGTGCAGTTTGGCAAAGAATAACCCTTATTCTCATACCCAAACTTACTAACGTCGTTTGGCACCCGGGTACCCATTTCATGAAATTTTTAAGTTTTCAATATAGAAAACAAAATTTTTTAAATAAATGATTTGTTCGCTTTTCACCTAAATAACGAGGATCCGGAAGGTAAAAAAAAAATGTTCATTATTTGTCAGTTTTTTTCACGAAAATACATCGCAGTGGGCACCCGGGTACCCGGGTATGAGAATAAGGGATAAAGTATAAGTTGAGCATATATTTAATATAAACGTAGGTACATATCATGAAACACAGACCAAACCAAGCGGCATTTAAAAACTTTCAAGACCATTTGGATGAAATTTTAGTTCAAAACTTTCTTGTTATGATTCAACATGTCTCCAATTCACGTTTTCTATATTGTTCAACGGACAATAAGTCAATACTGATAAAATTTACAGCAGCAAATAGTTATGTCTAGTGTTATAATTATACTTTTCAGACTATAGGAATTTCCATGTTCGATTTTTATGGAATTTTTGTTGTTACTTGCATTGTGTTGTCATTCCAACTTACTTGTACAAGATGCGCCTTATTTTTTCGATATGGAAAACATTAAGAAAATCGAAGATTATAGTCAATTCGCTTGTCAAATTGCAGAGCGTATGGCGAAAAAATGTGCACTGACGTTCGTTGTTGATGTGCAGATTAAATTTGAAATTGTTGAAAAATCTAAAAAAGACAAATACACATTTTAAAAAATAAGCAAACATTTTGCAATGTGTCAATATTTTGCGATGTAAAAGCAAATTGTTATCTCACGGCAGATACACAATGCTGACAGTATTGCTGGCATGGCTGGTGTTGCATAAAGTCAAAGTGTCGCCGTTAATAAGGTTCAGCATTCATTTGCGGCTAAACGTGCCCAAGTGGCGCACATGCTTCCAGTTTGCAGTATTCAGTATTCAATAAACAATACCGAAAGTGACTGCCAGCGGCAGGGAAGACGATACGTAAGAAACGAAGTATTGTGTCCCCACAAAAGCGCCCGCAGCTTTACAGCCAACAGAGTCATGACAGCAGCAGCTGATTATGTTGTTGCAGCTGCTGCTGCCACTAAGCATCAGCTGTTTTTTAGTTTTGTTGGCCGCTTTGTCCACCCGTTCGGTGCCATAGGCCCCCCCAAGCGCCGTCAAAGCCAACAGCAGCAGCAGCCATAAGACAACTAAGCACACACACACGCGTACACACCTACAGAAAACACCCAACACCCATACATATGTATTTTTGGGGTTTGCGAGGCGAGCACAAGTATACAACCATACGAGTACGACGAATTGGTGTATGAATTTAAGTGGGTATTCGCCTTGAATACCAAACTGTCTGCTAACATTGAATTACCGCAAGCGGTGTGCGAACTTGTGTACAAATGAGGCGCAGTTTGCAACTTGCAACTCGCAATTCACGCCTCGTTCGGGCCAAAAACTAGGCCTCTCTTCACTTTCGCTGCGCGCGGTAGGTAATGAACGCTCGCTAATTTGCTTTTTGTTCCCTATTTGTAGCGACCTTACATAATCGAGTTAGTTAAATGCTAATTATGCTAGTCAGCGATCCAAGCCAATGGCTCAAGCGGCATTTCCAATTTTACATTGAGTATTCTCAATTTATTATTAGTGACGGGATTACAAATTCGGATATTTTTACGAATTCAGGGACAAGAGCCAATCAACACATTATTCTTTTTAACCATTATTTATCGTATTTATCGAAATGAATGCCATCGTAAGGGCAAACTAAATTAGTGTAGGAAATTGTATTAACGAAATTATATTAAAGTCGGGTATGGCTTTCTAGTAAAATTAAGTGAAATGAGTACTCGATGCATATTTGCGAGGATGACGACGAAAAATATGCCATTTTGTTGTACAAAATTCATTGATATGGTTGGTTTAGAATAATCTAAAGAGGCTACCAATGTTTTCTTGTAATAACGCACATTTTGTTCATCAGCATTTTCAAGCCATTTCTGTACAATTCGTCGCAAGTTACTTCATCTCTATTCACTGACATTTCAATTTCATAAAGCAACATTACGTAGCCAACTATCTAACCAGCCAATTTTTATATACAAGGCTGCCAGTCTATCGAGTTTAATATATTTCAACTGACACAAATATCGTAACAAAAGCTCAGCACGCCTTAGGCGAAAATTAGAAAGCCACTTATTACTATTACTAACTGAATGTCATAACAGACAATTGGCAATCGTTTACGGCTGATTATATTTGTTAACTTTTGTATTTATAATTTACTATTGTTGGTTGTATGCATTTATTTTCAGACACTTGGGGGCAGACTTCTAATTAGGCGCCAGGTTATCTAATGTGAAACAGAGTGAAGAAGAATCTTATTGTGACTGATGTGAATCGAAACTTTGTGCAAGCTGGAAATAAAAATGCCTTCACAAATAGAATCGTTTCAATTTTGCATTTAAATACAAATTGCAAATTGTTCTAAATATTCTCTTTTTAGCAAAGCAGTTTGGATGTTAGGGTCTAGCCAAAGAAATGAAATACAGTAGCTAGCATTATACCAAAAAAAAACAAGAAACGCGTTTACTACAAGTTCTGTGCAGTGCTTTTTTCAAGTAATTTCGGTGTTTAGACGAACTTTAACCCTTTCGACACCGAATTTTACCCTGTGTCTCGATATTACTTTTTGGTATTTAAAACACTTTCCTAAGAAGAGTGCACACGAGATTTGAAGTCGCCACGCCTCTTTGTTAGAGTTCTAGAGCTAGTTTACTTTTGAACAATTTTAGCTTAAAACGGGTTAAATAAATTTTGTATCAATATATTGTAATTACAGAAAAAATATTTCATATTTATGGAAAAATCACTTTTTGATTTTATTCAACCATTATTAAAGAAACAGGGTTTTAATCAAACGCGCCCAATTCGTAGACTTCAATTAGAACACAAACTTTCCCTGATATCGCTGCAAATTATTGGAAATTATTTTGGGGATAACAGTAAAATTTGTATAATTTGCTTTGACTTCACTTCTAAAAATATTAATTTGTTGGTGCCTACTTAAATTAAACCCATAAATCAATCGTAGCTTTTGCTATAAGATGAGAAATGGGTGAAGTTGCTCTCAGGCAAAAGGGTTAAATGATGTCTCTAATATTTATTTAATTTTAAAATCACTCAGATGGCTGAAAAAGCAGAAATGCGACATAAATGTATGTGACTTTTTTTCGTTGTGTTGCTGAAATAGCCTTTGTCTAGTTTTGTAGCTGATTGGCCTATCGGCCAAAATCAAGTTTATTGATGTAATGCCTAATGAGGCAGTTAATAAAACTAACTTTATTACAAGTCTTAATCTCTTTACATTTTCTTAAACTACACAGAAATATGACAGAAAACTAAATTTAATTACTTTCTTAACTATTTTATTAGAAAATATTTGGATAGTGGTTGGTTTTCAACTAACTTTGAACTGAAAAGCTACTCAAATGCGAACAAAATCTTTCGTTTAATCAATTCAACTACTGGCTTGTCCAACCAAGTTGAGCAGCAAATCACGCTTATATAAGATAAACAAGCTGCTATTTACACAGCGTATGTTGATAATTTAATATAAACATGCCGAGTGCATTATCATTTTTTCGAAGAATAGCAACATATAATAAAGTTATTAAAACCCCCAAACATTGCAAACTATCTTGAAGATCAGACGAAAAAGTAGCGAGTGGGTTTTCACTCCAACTCTCTCTTAATCGGAACGACATTTGATCTGACAACTTTTCAACCCTTCTTCACATGCATAAATATTTTACTTTTGGGACTGTGTGGTCTATTGCGAAAACATTTTACTCTCAACTGTCAAACTAGGCAATCATAAAGTATTTCCACTGAATTTCTCTAAATTTCAATACAATTGTGAGATCTATTTCGCAATTCTGCTGTAATGTATACACGTTGAACATAAGAATGTAAACATGCGTTATTAAAATGTCTTCGCGCACTAATGCTGCATTGCATAATGCACATTGGTTCCACCTTTCCCTCCCTCACGCACACCTACAACTATTCCTGTACCCACAAACTGGAATTCGCAATTTTAGACCCGAAAATCGCACGCCATAAATTATAAACGGCTCAAGTACACAGACACATTGTTCACCACTGCCTCACACCCGCTAATCAGTCTTCCCACAATTTTCAAGTCATAATAAACATCCACCAGTCACAATCTGACGTGCCCGCATCTCTGGGAGAAAAAAATCTGTCTTCGCTTTGTTTATGAATTTCTGAAACGCAAAAACATGAACATTTGTTTTTGCCTGCCTGCCAAACAACAAACGATTTTATAGGCACACCGCAAGAATGACCAGTAGCAACAACAGCAACGGCCGCCAAAACACCAGCAATACTATAGCATAGCCTAGCTAGCACGGACGGCGCCAGCAGCGCGAGCTGATCGCGGCGCTGACGTCAAGCGCTTACCTCTTTTGGAAGAGCACATCGCGCCACTGGTGGCAGGCCTGCGACGCCTGAAGGCGATCCCGCGGCTCCAGGTACTCGTAGATGTTCCCCAGCACAAGGGTGGGTATTTGGCCCCATTGCGGACTGCAGCGACTCATTTCTGGTTGTGGTCGCAGCACAGACACGAATTCACCTGAACTCGTTGCCTCCACCACCACCTCCTGCTGTTACTGCTACTGCTCTGACCCCTCCGCGATGGCGACAGCAACGGCGACGGCAAAGGCGGCGACGACGACGATGGCAACGGCAGCAACGACAACCGCAGCGACGACGACGACGACGGCGACAGTGACAGTGACGACGGTGACTGCGCCTGCCCTCCTATCACTTGGGCCACTTGCACTTTGCAGCGACAACAATCGCAACGGCGATGACGGCGACAGCGACAGCAGCACACAAAAATTGCAAATTTATGAATTTCGCTACTCTTTGTTCTCGGTTCTGCGGGCAAAACAACAAATTGAAATGACGCAAAATAATGAAAATTGCTTCAAAAAATTTTCTAAAGACACAAAAAATTTTGATGCACAAAAAATTTTTGAAGTTCTCTGTTTTGGGCAAAGAGACGAGACTTTTCGCTCTGCTCACCGTTTCTCATTCGATTTTTGCCCCCTAATTTCCGTTTTTAAATTTTCTATTTTCTTCGATTTGTCGAATGCACTTTTCAAATTACTTTTTTAACAACAATTATTTGTGGCGTTCGAAGTGATTTGACTTTTCGCTTTTAATGTTTTCCGCACTCCGTGTTTCGTTATTCGTATTTGAGGCCACTTTTCCAACTCATGTATTCGTATCGACGCAAATGCAGAGATGAGCCAGGAAATTTTAAATCGCAAGTATCCGCGGAGTTGCCACATAATATGCGTGCAGCACAATTGGCAAAATCCAATTGGGAGGAAATGGTAATCCACTGCAAAAACCAATTGAGAATATAACACGAAACGTTCATACATTTGTGGCCAAAAGCAATAATCGCTTATGATTATAAGTACTATTTCGAGCAGCACCCTCGAAAGGAAGGAATAATTCGATGCTTTCCTAAGGTGACTCAGCCTCCTGACGCTCATCGTTTTGACCACATATTATAATCAACATTAATTTGGATACTCCTAACGTGAATACATTTGAGCATAGGTTTCTGCGCAATTTAGTTAATCGTTGAATTATCATCGTTCTATCTATTTTCTATATATAAATATCGTATAAAAATGATTTCCAAAGACTTCATTGAAAATATATGATACGAAAATATAAGTACAAATCATGATACAAACACAATCATACCATGTCACATTTGTGAATGACTAATTTAACATATGAAATGTTTTTTGTTGAAAACTTGAACTCGTTTTCTCAATATCTATAATTAGACTTTTAAATTTCAAAATTCAACTGCAAATTTGTTTGTGTTCCTAAAAATGGTTATATTGTAAAAACGTTCAATTCAAAACAGTCTGGTAGCATCAGAATGCATTTGCTGGTTGGTGTGCAAGTGCGACAATTGTATGCTTCCATCAAACAGGGTTGCATTGCAGTAGTTTTCAATCATTTGTTTTGTTAAATTTCCAAATTTCTGAATACCCAACGAAAGAGTTCGCAATTAAGTTTCGCTTTTCATCTATTTTATTTAACAAATAAAACTTATATACTTTGACGAAATTTGGTTGTAGCGAATCGTGTATGATTTCTTAGTTCCACACCATCTGCATTCTGCTCATGCTTAAAGATGCAACTCTACAGAGACACTATTGAACAGCTGAGTTTTGTTTTGGGTTTCCAGATAAGCACAAACGGGCGGGTAATTCTAGCAAAACATCCAAAATCACATTGCAATTAATATTAACTTACTTTCAGCGGCTTTGTGATTATGCGGATCTTGCAACTGACGCACACGCGCTTGCTGCTCTGGTTTAGGTCGCCCACACATTGCGCGGTCACACGGAACCTCTCATCCTTATTTCCCCATACACACGAAAAGCGCTACTCTCGCAAACATGACCACAAATCCAGCTCAGTCGGCTGCCATTCGCATCGCTACGCCTCCGCGGCAGCTGCTGTTGCTGCGGATGCGGGTGTCACAACGAGTTCAAGTATGGGCGCCACGTCGTCTTCCCTGGTTGGATTTTGGCAGTCACTTTCGAACAGCACGCCGGTAGCTTACATGCAGCAGACCTTAACCGAGATTCACGACTACACAGGACTTCCGTGGTGGGCGTCCATTGCGTTGTCCACTGTGTTGTTCCGTACGCTCATCACCCTGCCGCTGGCTGTTTACCAGTACAAGATTATGGCGCGAATTGAGCTGCTTACACTGGAAATGCCCGCCATAGTGACGGAACTTAAGAAGGAGGCCGCAATGGCAATGAGGAAATTCAACTGGACGGAGAAGCACACGCGGCTGGTGTATAATCGCTCGGTGAGATGGTTGCCATTGCATCGGTTTTACATCAAATGGTATTTTAATATAATGTAAAAATAAAATGGTTTTAGCTGAAGAAGCAATGGAATGCGTTGGTTGTGCGCGACAACTGCCACCCGGCCAAGACGCTCATATTGCTCTGGGGTCAGATACCGCTTTGGATATGCCAGTCGATGGCGCTACGCAACCTGGTACACATGCTCCCAGATCCCACATCACTGCAGGCGCAGCTCATATTCACCGAGATGACAATTGGTGGCTTTGCCTGGATACCCAACCTGACGGAGGTGGACAGCTCGTACATACTGCCGGTCAGCTTGGGTCTGCTCAATTTGAGCATAATTGAAGTAAACGCGTCACAAAAAACCCTAACCTTATTCTGCTGAAATAAGCGCCTGTCTTGCAGGTTCAATCGGTATTGCGCAAGACGCCAGCAACACGCCTGCAGAAGTACGCCACCAATGTCTTTCGAGTGCTAAGCATGGTCATGGTGCCTGTTGCGTGCTCGGTTCCATCGGTAAAAATCGATTACAATTTTAACCATTTAAAAAAATTGTAATCAATGCACTTTGTCTTCTCATTCAAGGCGCTGTGTGTCTATTGGGTAACATCCAGTGCTTATGGCTTGGCGCAAAATCTGCTTCTAGCCACACCGGCAATGCGACGTGTTGTCGGCATACCGCAAACGACCACGGAAGTGCCCAACCCTTACGAACGCCTGTGGCAGCAGCTGAAAATACGTACGGGACAAATGGAAGTAGTGTCGCAGCAAACTGAGTCAGCAGCGCAAGAGCCAAACAACAACCAAAAGTCGAAAGACTCGACTATTAAATAGTTGAAGTACTTAAGCTTTGCGGTCTGTTGACTGCACTATTTAATTTGTTTTCTCTTACGCTTTAGTTTTGTGCTCTTAGCTTAAGTAAATAATGTATAAAAGTATATTTATTGACACAATCTCTAGAATTATTTAGATTGTAAAACAGAGACAGCAGTAAATGGAAAACGGAAATGCAACAAATACGCGTATGTAAACGTGTTGTGGTCCGCTGCGCGCATCGCCACTGTTGACAAACAGCATAACAAGGCGACGTTCGCGGTGAACGAGATAAGCAGCCGAAGCTGTTAAGCACACAAATTTCGCTTTGCTTACGGCGTATTATCACCATTTCCGAAATGCCGAATGTGAGAGTAAGCGATGTTCACTACATATTCGACTATGGAGTGCACTATAAGTGTGGAGAGGAAATGCAGAGCAAACTAATTTCCTCAAAATGTGCTTACCAAAAAGATTTCATAGTAAGTGACGTTGATGAAATGGCCATGGTTTTAAGTTTAACAAAAACGAGTAGTCTTTGAAAATCTATAAATAGCAATCAAGAAATTTGGAAAAGAATTTGGAAAGAATTCTGTCAACTTTTCAACAGAAAACTAAAAAAAATAAAAATTAAAAAATGAAATTAGTAAAAATTAAGTTTAACTTCCCTGACATTAACCAAATTCATAAAATCATTGCATTAGTTATAATATTGATTGACTTGTAGGACGTTTTTCGAGTGTATCTAAAATAAATGGATCGATCTGTACATTTCTGTAGCATGCAATTTATATTTTCTTTTGAAAATTCAAATATTAGCATATACCATCATAATCGATGAAGGGATTATAAAATTTTTCAAACATGCGGTGGCGCAAAATTCCTCAATAGCATTAGAGTATGGTGTTTGTCATTCTTCGCACTCCATGCCGCCTGCAATCCTCTTTCGCTTTTCCCAAAAATAAAAATTTTAAGCACGAAATATAAACAAAAAGCATCACACAATAATGATAAGAATTTAAACGAAAAGGTCTTGAGATTGCCTCCAGCGATAAGGGACAACGCTGCAGAAGCTCTGGCTCTGGCTCCAGTTGCACCAACAATAACGACAAAGCACCAACTCACAGTAGCTGGGAAAGGCGGAGAGATTTACACACCGACGCACACACACACACTTGCACGCGGCCAGCCTCTGAAGCAGCCCCTGAACAAGAACATGCTCGAGAATTGCTCTCAATTTATTGGTGTGGCTTCTGGATCTGTGTAAAAGGCGGGCAGTCGGCGCTGGCGCTTAATTAGAATTGAATTCGAGTATTTGCTTTCAAAACGCGAATATTGCTCGACGGGAAAACAACACACGGCACTTTGCCTACCGATTCGCAGCCTGCTCGGCGTTTTTGCGATGCCGCGCCAGTGAAATAATAAGAAAAATATATATACATATATGTGTTTATATACGAGTATTGAAATTTGTGCAAAATTAAATTAAAATAATACAGACTTGAGAAGTGAAATTGCAGCGCAAGAAAAATCGACGACGAAGGATCCACGTTGCGCTATTGCCAACAAAAAGCTGCGTGCGCAGCAATAACGTTGGTCGCGGTGCTAGAGAAGCGGACAAGATGCTGCGAAAGTTATGGCCGCAGCTGTGGCTGCTCGTCGTTGCGGCCACTGCACTGGTGCAAGCCGTTAGTATAATTAATTTTCAATTTTTTTCGTTACACTTTCACTTGCGTGGGCTATGATCCATTTAGTGCGACGGCGTCCGCTTGCTGTGTGTGTGTGTGCCTTTTAATTGTTGTCATTTAAATGTGATTTGTATCTCTTAAGACGCGGCGTTGTAAGAGATGTCATTTGACGACAGCACGAATTATGTTCGCAACAAAAAGTTGTAATTTTCCTTTTATTCGAAATATCATTGTTGCTGCCAGCCAATAATTACAGTGCCTAGTGTGGGAGGCAATTTTCAATTTTCATTGTGCAGTTGAAACATATTGTCTAAATTAAGACAGACTTGCGAGTATAATCAGCACTTTTACTTTAAAAACCGTTTAAGCTGAAATTATTTTTCATGTGCATACGTGGAGACTAATCAAAACGTTTTCCAATTAGTTGTTTTGTATTGCAATTTACAGTTTACAATAATGTTTAACTTTTCAAAAACCATGTTCACTTTTAAGTCGATTCGCTGATGGTTCTTGGGTCACAGCCACTTTAAAGTTCAAAAGTAGATTTTAATATCTTGTCAGTGTAAGGACAGTAATATAATATTTGTAAAATGAAAACATATGTATTTTGAATTTTGTGTTTGCAAAAATTAAAAAACATAACTTTTGTGTTTAAAAATAAAAATAATAATAATAAAAGAAATATTAAAGGCAATTAGTTGTAAAAAAATATATGACGTTTTACAAAAAAAAGCTTTCCATTCTTCTTAATTAGACTTTATGGCCCACTAACTTTCACACTCTGAACTATTATTTAACCATTTCTTACATAATTCGAAAGCTAAAACAGTTTATAAGACTTCAATAAGTTACAGATCAGTGTTACAGTGTTTCAGCATTTTTGATTTCTCTTCTGACACCCACAAGTGTCATAGAGGTGCAAAATATTCCCAGTGCACTATCATCAGCATTGCCTGAAAACTATTTTAGTCAATTTAACCAAGTTTTTAGTGTGGTTCGTAATTGGGTTGTGGCCTATAAGAAACCATAAAACGAAGGCAATTTTATCCATTCTTAGGGAATATATAAAGAGAAAAGTTTTAGAAATGAATTTTATTTAATTCATTTAGTCCGTCTTTTTGGATGTAAATTGCATAGTTGAATTGTGTAGGGGTCGTGATTATTGCATTGCAACGCGAGTAATTCGAAAAAGCGCCCGACTTGTGGTTTGGAATCGGCATGAAATTCTAAGTCCGAAGACAGACATTAGACTCGTCAACGGGCTGTTGTTCCAGTCATATTAATTCAAACACTTACTTACAATATATATTCTGAGAAGTGATTTTGATGCCATATGCCGTCATATGGGGTTTGATAAATTGATTTGAGTGCCATTCATCGTCATTTAAATAGCGAAAAGGGTGTAGAAAGTATGAACTTCTATAAAATGGCGAAACATCTCACGCAAAAAGTGATTATCGCACTGAATTGGTTTTTTAAACAATAACAATTTGCTTACGAACTAAAGTAATGAGGCGATGTAATATGTAAATATACATATGTGAGAATTTTAACTTGATAAAAGTTGACTGCAATGGAATCATCAGCATTTCCAAGAACACCAAAATCCGCAACATAACGAAGAACTCGTAAAGTGTACATTTTTCATTGAACTACTTAACCTTTACGAACGGGAAGAATGCTCATGAATAAATATCGTTGTGTGTGTGTGTGTACGTGTGTGTAATTTCCTTTTGCGACATCAGTAATTTTCCTGGAAATTTGCTTTATTTAGGCAAACCACACCAATTTACTTGATTTTTGAGTACGTAGTACGGATTTGTTGTGATGTTTTGACATATATATGTACATATATATATTTAAAATAATTTATAAAAATATATGAACAACATTATCATTTTTAACATAATAAACCTTTGTGTAGATGTGCCAGTGCTTTAGATAGGACGAGACAAATAGTATTCTATGTGTGCGTGGTTGTGTATCAATCAATGAACGAGATTTCAAGTACGATTCTAGCATTGACTTTCGAAAAGCTGTGTTTTTTTACATTGTTTACATTTTGTGTGTTTTAATGAAATTGCTAGGAATCGACTTGAGATTGCAATCTAGTAAAATATTAAATATTATGTATATCAATGACCACTGTTGATGTTGTTGTTGTAATTTTATGTAACAAATAGCCTATGACAGCTTTTTTCTTTTGATGAGCTTGATGTGTAAATAGTTGTGTGCGAAGATTCAGAAGAAGAATCAACCGGAGCGTCTGTGGATAATTATGTGGGGACTTGCTGTTTTTACGCAAATTATAATTAGATAATTGAACAGTTATTTATTTAAAGGCAATTTATTTACCTAAACTTTGAGGAACGTCCAGCGTGTCTGTATGTTTAAATCATGTAACCAAGTTGTCGGATAAGCAAGCAAGTTGTTGTCAAGCAGCCATAGAAAAAGTTCATTTCTACCAGGATGACTTGAAACTCGTTCAGGAGAGCCTAGAGAATCTAATAAAGACTAAGACGAATAAGACACGCATAGTAATAAGTCGATATTTGCACTTGCAAGACAAGAAGCGGCATGCTGCTTTACCGATCAGGCGTTTTTTCGGTATACTCCTGCAAGGCCAAAGGGGAGCTAAAAGAACTGAGCTGAGCTCGAAAGCAATGTTAAGCACATATTCGCACAATCAAAAGTCTCAGAAAAGTTGCTGACATTTCGGATGTTTTTGCACTTCAATCTGATTCTAGTAATCTGTGCGATTGGAGCATTACATGTACCCATTTAAAGTCACTAGAACCTGCCTGCAGATCCATATTTATAGTGCTAACATCAATTGTTGTCAAGTCATTAGTATTACAGTTTACTTACATTGAAGAATTTAAAGAAAATGTGTCTTCGCTTCGCTTTCTATTCTACAGAGTCTATAAAACAGATTTTTGCAGATTTATGCTTATAATCTAAAAATCGCTTGTAATCGGAAGCAATGTTTCAGTCATTAATATTTTTTTTATATGATCTATGATGGTTTATTTTACTGTCCTGATCTCTTAGTGCAGCTAAGTTTTATTGTCAAAATAAATTTGCTTTTCAATGTCAATTTTTACAAAGTTCACTTAAGTTTGGACATCGCTGTTGGTTTTAGGACTTTTCAATATTAAAAAAGCTTTAATAAAGATTATATGAGTTAATCTTCTTTGACTAAATGCAACCAATGTGCATTGTTTTTAGATTTTATCTTGAACACTTAACGTGTTTTAATAGTTTTTAGGATGAAGTTGTCACTAGACTGTTACTAATAACAAAAAATATTTATGGTATTTGCTCCTTGATAAGTGTGGAGAATTTGAAAAAAATGGATCCTGATAGGACAATGCAGAGTGAGGGAGGTGAGGTTAAGTTATGTTGGTTTAAAATTAAGTGATTGCATTCTTCATGAAAACTTACTTAAGCAAAAAAAAGGCTCATTGTGATACCATATGTACAAATCGCGAACAACCCAGTTACATCGCTCGAGTAATGTAGTATCAGGCAGGCTCAGGGTCGAAGAGAAGAGAAGACAACTTTTGGGTATTCAGGGGCATTGGGGACACGTTGGACTGGAATTTTAACAAATTCCTGGAATGATTCTTGCAGGAGATACAACTAATTTACAAACTGTTGTTATGTTACGGGCACAAAAGATCTTCTCATAATAATAATAAGTCACTCAAGTTACGGTTACTAATCATAATAACAATAAGCAAGTGTTGTCAACTGTTGGTTACGAATTTCAATATTGCAATAGCGAGGTTTTGTTTTCGCCAAATTCCACATGTGTCAATATTGACGATTCAATAAATTCTTAAACACTTTGCACAAAGAATTTACTAAGAAAGAAATAATGAATCGTTGTAGGTCTATGACCCGGTGTATTCGGGCATAAAGACGAAAACTTACCGGCGTGATCCACAAAATGGCCAAGTTTTCGATCACTACGCGCAGGGCGAGCGGACCTACAGTTCCACTTATCAAGCGCCGAGCTTAGAGGCCACCGCGCCGAGGTTATCAACGTATCAACACTACGGCATAGCGTCGACACAGTCGCAACCGGATTACCAACACCCATACCAACGACCAGTCGACCAACACGCTCAGCGCGAGTTACCTTTGTACCAGCGCAACAGCCACAGCGCAGCCACGGGCCACAGCATCGATGATGGCAGACACGTTTCCGAAAACACCATCACCGACTACTACACGGGCTGTCCGCCGCAACACACCGGCCCGGTGCCGTATGCCTACGACTGTCGTCGCTTCGTCAACTGCTGGCACGGACGCGGTCACATCCAGAGCTGTGGCCCGGGCACCGTTTTCAATCCGCAAACGCTCGAGTGCGATCGTCCCGACAAGGTGGTTTGCGGCACGCTGAGCGCACTCGGCGCGCAGCACAGCCCGCCGCCCGTGGCCACAGCTAAATATCGCGTTGGCCGCCTGCAGGGCAGCGACACGGAGAATGTAAATGTGCTGTGTCCGGCCGGTGTGACGGGACTGCAACCGCACCCCACCGACTGCACGAAATTCCTCAATTGCGCCAACGGAAATGTGCACATTCAGAACTGCGGACCAGGCACCGCGTTCAGTGCGTCAATGCAGGTTTGCGACTTCAAGGACAGGGTTGATTGCAGTGGACGCGATGGACGCGACGGACGCGTGCTGGGAGCTAATGGCGCTGCGCATGGACAGTCTGACAGAACGTCCGGTAAGTGAAGAGCATTTTGGGGCGTAGAGGGAGGGAGAAATCCTTATGCGTCTGCAATTTCAACGCCTTCAGTATGAGACGCGCAGCGAGGTTCTGGTTTTCAGCTTGAGACGCATAGGGATTCTCTCCACTAGTCGTATTTGTGTTAGTAGTAGTAGATATTGTACATTGCATACTAACAATGCGTTCCCTTACAACCATGCACTCCTGCTCGCCCTTCTGTGTGTATCTGTAGAAAGTGCGGGCAAGGTTACTTGTCCGGCCGGTGCTTCAGGTCTCTATCCGCATCCGCTCGATTGCACCAAATTTCTCAACTGCGCTCATGGTCAAGCCGTGGTGCAGAGCTGTGGGCCAGGTACCGCATACGATCGTTTCAATATGGTTTGCGATTACCCGGAAAAAGTTGACTGTGCCGGCGCGTCGCTCCTATCTTCAACCAAACAGCAAGGAGAGCACAGATCATTCGAAGCTGATCTTCGTGAGTCGGAAAATATTTTAGGATCTTGCCTGTTGCCATGCTTTGCGTCTCATCTATTCTCTTTGTACATACATACGTTGCTCGCTCATAATTATTCGCATCGGTCCTGAAGAAAAGGACATCATATGCATTCCGGCATGTTATGCCATAAGTTGCAGTCTTAATCTTTAGTGCGTACGTCCTCATTTGGGGTATCACTTCATATTCGCTTTCGCTATTGCTTTCGCTATTATGATAGATTTACCATTTCAAGCACGGCATTTATTTCACCGACATGTAAACCACTGCTAATCAGGCATTTCTACACAACTAGCTGCCGGCGAGGAAGAGCCAGGTAATATCTTCTGCCCCATCGACGTCACGGGCCTGTTTGCGTACCCCTTCGACTATACGAGATTCCTTAACTGCAAGCAGGGCAATACGGCCATACAGAACTGCATGGCCGGCACTGTCTTCAGCATCTCCCGCGGTTACTGCGATCTGCGCGAGAATGTGCTCTTCACCGATCGTGTCACGTACATTGTGTCCGAGGTTAGCTATGAATACTGTAAGTCAATTGTGAAGTAGTAAAGTGAGATCGATTAATGCTGACGCTGCCCAATGTTGTGCAGCCTACAATGTTGCAACCTGCCCACCATCGACCGACGGCCTTCATTTGTATCCCTTCGATGGCTCTAAATACGTTCAGTGCAGTGAGGGCGTAATGATCATTTTGCACTGTCCGACCGACAGCGTGTTTAGCATATCGCGAAGAAAGTGTTTGCCGCGACGACAAGTGAGTGCCACCGATCGCGTCAAATACATGAGGGACATTGTGCACCAAACTGTGACCAAAACCTCGGGCACGGCCATGTGTGAGTGCATCCCCATACTGGATAGAGCACGACGATCATAATAATGATTTTTCCCCAACACGTTTAGCTCAAAACTACGCTGATAAAATGGTGCAGTGTCCCACTGGTCACACTCAGTCGACCGCTGCCTTCCCGCATCCGTTCGATTGCACCAAATATCTAAAATGCGTGAATGGAAAGCTTGTCATTGAGATTTGTGCTTCGGGCAGTGTGTTCAGCTTGTCGCGAAAACGCTGTGATCAGCGAAGAGACGTTGCTGACAACGACAAAGTACAATTCCAAGTCGATTTCTCCCAAGAGTGGAACTATGACTATTGTAAGTGCAGAGCCTAAATTATTTTTTGGAACGAGCGCAGACAGAATTTCTATGGAACGGATATGTTAGGAAAAGTTGTGACGCTTTGAAATATTCCAAGTCCAAGAGTTAATATGAAGAAAGAATATCTGAACAAATGGATGATGAAATTTTCCAAAAAGGCCAAAAACAACTTTGTTATGAATAAAAAGAGAATCAGTAAAAGTTCCTATGAAGAATTGAGAAAGTTCCGAAATTTAGAATATTAAGAATTCCTCAGAATGTGTGTATTCAGAATGTAGTCAGCAAAAGTTGTGACGCAATGAAGTTATCCGAGTCAGAATTAATATCAAGAAAAATGTTTCAAAACAGTCTTAAAGAATTTCTTAGAAATGCTTTGAAGATAGAGACTGAGAGGCTCTGTTTGAGTCAAAATTTCTATGAAGAATTGAGAAAATTCAGGAATGAAAAAGTACAAAATGTTGAGTCTTCCTTCAGTTGCTATGCCATACGAAAGTTACTTTAAGTTTCATAGAATAGAAGTCGGAGTGTTTAGGATTCAAAACCAAATAAAACTCTTGCTTCGGAACACAATGACAAAGAACAGAATTCATATAATAATAATTAAATAAAAAGTATAGTATTAATATTTAATTTCCTATAACAAATGCTTTCAACTCAGCATCAATATTTCTTCATCGATTTGTGCAAACTTTTGAAACAAATTTAATTTTAATTCAGATTAAATTAGTTCAGATCGAAGTACTTCAATGTTTTAACTGTTCTAAACATTTCGATATACTGCGTAGCGCTTATGGAATCAGTTTACGCAGACTTTTAAATCTATGTTGCCAAATTGAGTCTGTTCACATATCAAATAATACCGCCGAATGATCGAACAAAAGAAAAATTTAAAAAAAATACTAAATGTTTTTATTAGAAACTGGAAATTACTCTATTTGTAGTCGTTGCTCAAAGCAAGATGACATTTGAAGTGCTAAAAATTATATTCCAATCATATTTCAAGCTTCAACTTGATCAAACGATCCCGCAATTTAGCAGCATCGACTCAATAATGATTGCTTATGAACTGATTCCGTAATGCTCCAGCTGCACCTTTTGTCTCTCTATCATCTTATGGCTTTCCGCTTATGAAATTCCTTCTGCAC
The DNA here is from genome assembly GCA_964056695.1 of Melieria picta. NCBI lineage: Eukaryota > Metazoa > Arthropoda > Insecta > Diptera > Ulidiidae > Melieria > Melieria picta. Next base: position 17,767,912 of record OZ057399.1, read on the forward strand.
GCACGTATTTCTGTAGCTAATTATGATCAGGGCACCGTCTACTTGGTGTGCCCGCCAAATGTCAACGGCTTCTTCCTGCATCCATTCGATTGCACCAAGTATCTCATTTGTCACAACGGACAGACCAAAGTGGAGGACTGCACCGCCGGTCATGCGTTCAGCATATCGCGTAGGCGGTGCGTGATGCGCGATCAGGTGGAAGCCTACGATCGTGTTGAATACCTGACTGAGTCGCAGCATGAGTTCTCCGCCGAGACCGATACGCTCAGGAACCGTGAGTTAGCGTTTGAAATTCGGAGTTATTTATAATCATCGATTTAAACGTTTTCAAAAAGATGCATCAAGCGCAGTGAGTTGTCCGAATGGCGCTGTTGGTCTCTATCCGCATCCGCACGATTGCACCAAATATCTGAAGTGCTCCAACGGTCACATGACAATCGAAAGTTGCACCCCCGGCGAAGTGTTTAGCGCCTCCAAGCGCTACTGTGATTACAAAGAGCGGATTCATGACTACGATCGCGTGGACTACGAACATCACAGTACTGCCAATGCTGCCGGCGTGGGAACGCGCCATGAGACGACACTCGCTGCTTTCGGATGTAAGTTCAAATAAACTTAAAGATAAGCGCTCACTAAACATTTCGTGGCGTTCGATTAGCCACCGGTGAGGACGCTGGAGAGGAAGTGAGCTGCCCACCGCGTGCTGAGGGCATGTACCCACATCCAGCCGACTGTTCGAAATTTCTCACTTGCTCCAATGGTGTTACATATATAAAGGATTGCGGCCCGGGCACCGCTTGGAGCAGGGAACTGGAAGTTTGTGATTTTATAGACAAAGTGGACTGCGGAAGTCGTAAGCTGAGCGCACGAGCGAGCACTTTGTCTTCGAAATCTACGAGCCGGGTGTCTTGTCCGCCCGGTGCCAGCGGATTCTATCCACATCCTTTCGATATGGCCAAATACTTTAGTTGCGTCAATGGAGAGACGACCATAGAGTCGTGCAGTGAGGGCACCATTTATAGCACCCCCCGGCGAATGTGCTTGCCAAGGAGAGCCGTGCTTGGTGCCAATCGCGAGGTCGACGCCAGACAATTTGTAACCGTTACTACGAGTGAGTATTGGCTGTCCGTTACTGGGCCAAAATGGGACAACAAGCACTAATCTGCTCAACCTCCTTGTGTAGCGCAACACATGAGCTACATTATCTGTCCACCTCAGGCCAATGGGATCTTCGTCTATCCATTTGACTGTGCCAAATACATTCGTTGCGATAGTGGCCGAACGTCCATTGAGGGTTGTGCGCCGGGCAGTGTCTATAGCCTTTCGGCGCAGAGATGCGTCTTGCGCGATCAGGTGGAGCGAAACGATCGTGTAGATTTCGGCCGAGAGTTGCAGCACAACTCTGGTTGGCAGAGCGGCCATGGGCAGGGTGAGTTTTTTGACTGCGAGTCATCGGAGAGATTAGTGTCGCTAGGTAATAACCCGATTTCCGTAGTAACAACCAGCAGCACTTCGTTTGCGACACAAGGACAAGGGGTCGAGTGCCCGCGTCACGTGAACGGTCTACAGCCACATCCCTTCGATTGCAAAAAGTTTATGAATTGTGCCAATGGTATTACCCACATACAAGACTGTGGTCCAGGCACGGCTTGGGACATTGAGGCGCAAGTTTGTGACTACGAGCACAAGGTCGATTGCTCTAGTCGACTGGTCGGAGGTCGGGAGGGAAAGGCATACGGCAGCAGTTCCCAAGGTGACATTTAACGTTTTACAATCAATCGAGAGAAAATAATTGCGCATGTAATATGACATATAGGTCGAGGTAATAGTCCAGTGACTTGTCCTGTTGGCGCTTCAGGGCTACACCCACATCCGTTCGATTGCACAAAATTCCTCAACTGCGCCGATGGCGTCACACACATACAGAGCTGTGGGCCGGGAACGGCGTGGAATGCGAAAATGGAAGTTTGTGATTTGAAAGATAATGTGAATTGCGACGATCGAAATGGACTGTCGCCTACAACAGGTTATGAATGCATGAGTGGGCGGTCACTATTGAGTGTTTGGATTATCTATGTTCTAGAAAGCTGTTACACTGGAAGAAAATTGTTTTGAATTTTTTTAACCATTGCAGAACTCTACAGTGTTGCATGTATATTTTTTTTAATTCTGCAAATAGTCAAGAAAACTAAGCCGTTTTGACAAAATACCAAAAATATGTTTTTAGTCGAAGATACGAAATTTATGTGTAAGATCTAAAACGTTCACATCATTAAACTGTCAAGAGGTCAAATAACATAACATACTATTTGTACTAACATTAAAGACTATTGAGCAAAACTCAACAGTTTCACGAATAGAAACGTTTTACATATACTTATCTTTCCTTTTCCAGTTCTCTTCTATATGTACTAAAACCAAAAAATCAAAATATATATTTCATGTGTAATTATGTAGTTACAACAAATAACAAACAAAATATCATTAATTTAAATGGCTACTAACTATTTTTCTCATTTTAGATTACGGCAGTCGTGGTTCGTCGGCACATTCGTACGGCGCATCACATAACACCCAATGGGGCCGTGAACAACCCAACACGAATGCTGGCACCTGGCAGCAAGGTCAATACGGAAGCAATCCACAACCCACAGCCAACCACCACAACAACGGTCAAGTCTATAATAGTCAAGATCGCACTTCTACAATCGGTGCGACAGGTTACCGCGATCGTTGGTCCAATATGGACGTTCAACGACCTGTTGCTACCACTTATGGCCAGGGCGGCCAGCACTCGGCACCCTCATATGCAGGATCAAATGACGATTGGTCCGGATACGGTAGTGCGTTCGACAGACAAACACCCATACAGAGCGTTGTCTATGCCGAAGGCTCGCTGGAACCAAACCGTAATTATCATTCTGCCAAAACTTATTCAGCGCCATTAGCACCACTCTCACCCAACACAGTGGCATCTGCCACCACTCGAACAAACCCCACAACCGCTTCGAATACGGCAAACACACATCCAAATGCCGGCACAAACGTTTACTATGCACAACCGGTGGGTTCGGAAGAAGACTCGAAAGAAACATTTAACAGCCCAGTTGGAGCGGATCAGCAAGCAGCACACTCTCGCCGTACTTCGGTCGTTGCGTCAGAAAATGCGTTGAGTAATCGTCAAAATCACGGCAGGGAAATTGGCTACTCTGGTTCGCCAGCGAACAACTGGATTCCCGTACCGAATCAGAATCTCATGCCGCCTTATCCAAACGTCGAACAGGACCCTGTCCCAACGCAACCTAATTCACTGACCATAGAGACACCCAAAACACATCTCATGCCTCCAGTGCAATCAGTACTAGACGTAGGCCAAAGACCATTAGAAGAAGCGTATGCACCCGCCTTCACCGCAGATGCTTCGAATTTATATGGTGGCATGCAGCCGCCACCTCCACCCGGCACTCCATTATCGAGCACGCCCATAGAGATGCCCAAAACACATCTCATGCCTCCAGTGCAATCAGTACTAGACGTAGACCAAAGACCATTAGAAGAAGTGTATGCACCCGCCTTCACCGCAGATGCATCGAATTTGTATGGTGGCATGCAGCCCCCACCTCCACCCGGCACTCCATTATCGAGCACGCCCATCTACTCCGCTCCTTACGATCCCCAACCAAAGACAGAGCAAACATCACCTGCACCGAATCTAATGCCTCCCTTAGGACCGCTACCTTCTGGTACCAGCCAAAGGCTACCAGAAAACTCCTTTACTCCCCGCCCGTTAATAGATGCTTCTAACCTTTATGGTGGTATGCAACCACCACTACCATCCTCACCCCAACTCCAACCCTCTCCGCCATTGACTACTACACCTAGCTATTATACAAGAGTAAAAACGCCAAGCTCATATCTCCGCCCACCCACGTATCCCACAGCTCCAGTGCCACCCAGCAGCCCTGCGACTACTCGACTTACAAAAATCCACACGGTCCCAACTTATCCCCTTCTCTCCAATGCAACCCAAGCAAAGTCTTTCAGAGACCCCCACTATAGTCCTTCATATTCGAGTGTAGTGCACGCACATAATGCCACTTGGTCCAATGCTATACGACCAGTGGACGGCGTGAAAACATCTTATCGACCACGTGACGACGCGACGTCGGATGGTCGCAGCACAGACGAGTTAGCAATAAGTGATGCTTTGCGTATGCTGCTTCGTCCATATTTCAATCGCAGTGGCACAGTTAGTGAGGATGCTGCATCGCAAGCCGAATCACACATTATGAAACTCATTCCCACGCCAACAGCATACGGCACAAACACATATTCCCATGATAGAAGCGCGACTGAAATCGCCAGCTCCGGTGCGATTGAAAAGAGTGAAAAGGACGTTGAACTTATACTTGCAGGTGAACAGCACAGTTTGACGACCAATCCCATCCAAAACGGTACGCGCGAGACTCGAACTGAATTCTACTCACATCAACAAAAACAAACGGAAGAATCCTCTAATCGGCATAACCACGGACATAGTAGGGACTTCCACCTCAGGCATCCGAATTTACCAAACCCCTTCGTTGGGGATCAGCGTTCCAGTGCTAGTCCAAGTGCCACATCCAGCGGTGGCACTTACTCTCATCACACTGGCTCCCACCATCAAGATCCACATTCACAGCACGGTCGGGAATTCCATTTGCGGCATCCGGATGTGCCCAATCCGTACGGGACCACCGAGCCTAGCGCATCAAATCCGTATGGTGGCATTGACCCAAGATCGGATTGTGAATTTGATTGCGGCAACAACAAATGTGTGAAATCATATGAGGTAGGATTCTTCATGTTTTTTGAGCACTAATTTTAATTTACGTTCATGTCAGTGACGAACCCACCGATTGTTTTCCAGCGAATTGAAATAAGAATGTTTATATTAAAAAAGGACTTCCTAACAAAAACCGAAAACATTTGAATAGTGATATCAATTTGGTAGAATATGTAACTGTATGGTATTTACTGTAACAGGTGTGCAATGGCGTTAACGATTGCGGAAATCGCAAAGATGAATCTCACTGTGAACATCTGGGCTATCATTTACGCTTAACAGGCAGCGACAGTCCAAACAAGGGACGCATTGAAGTCAAAAGTAAGTGTTTGCTCAATTTTGATAAAGCGCTTTGATTAAATTTACACATATGTCCTCTAGTCTTGGGAAAGTGGGGTTATGTGTGTGACGACAAATTTGGTATGCATGATGCTGATGTCGTATGTCGGGAGTTGGGCTTCGATATGGGTGCAAGTGAGGTACGCGGCAATTCCGCTTATCCCCCGTCGGGTTTGGACGTGTCATTCGCCATGGACGAAGTTGACTGTCTGGGTAACGAGACTTCGCTTAAGGAATGTAATTTCAATGGTTGGAGCATCAGCGATTGTGGACCAGACGAGGTGGTCGGAGTGGTGTGTAAGGTACCGCTGCTGAAATGCCCCAACAACTACTGGCTCTGTAGTACCTCAAAGGAATGCATACCACCGGCCTTTGTGTGCGACAACACGCCAGATTGTGCTGATCAATCCGATGAAAGCGATAGAGTGTGCAATGTGAGTAAATGTGAGGGTCATCTATTTTCTCTCAGTCTTAGTCTTTTTCTCTCTTAGTCCCCTATAACATATCGTTTAGAAGGTGGAAGAAGCAAAAGCGAAGGACGTCTTGAAATCAAATACCGCAGCGAGTGGGGAACTGTTTGCGATGATGACTTCGGCATGAGAGAGGCACAAGTGGCATGCAATTCGTTAGGATTCTACGGAAAACCAGTAAGATTAGCCTGTTTCATAATTCTTTGTCTTCATCGGGTGTAAAATTGTCACCTTTACATTGCAGAAAATTGAGCGGAACGTCTTTGGACCGGGCAGTGGTCCTATTTGGCTGGATCAGGTATCCTGCCTGGGTAATGAGACTTCGATCGATAGATGCAATCACTGGTCGTGGGGTGAGCACAACTGCAACCACACCGAAGATGTTGGATTAAAATGCACGGCCGGATCACCTACACAAGTATCAAAGCAATTCGACGAAGACAACAACAACCAGGAACAATTGCTTGAGGATAGCGAGAGCATGTTCGACGACATTGGTCTGTATTCGCGCTTGACAGAGCGGTCCAGTAAATCGCTCAACAACGCTCACCGCAGCTGTGGTCACTTTAACGACAGCATGTTCGACGAGTACGAGCATCCAGAAGAACGCGTCGTCAACGGCAGCATTGCCAAACGGGGTCGCTATCCGTGGCAGGCGACAATACGCACACGAGGCAGGGGCGGCATATCGAGCCACTGGTGCGGCGCGGTGCTCATATCGAAGTGGCATCTGCTGACAGCGGCGCACTGCCTGGCCGGCTATCCGAAGGGCGCGTACTTTGTGCGAATGGGCGATCACTACGCCAACATCGCCGAGTCCTCGGAGATCGATGCCTACATCGAGAACTGGTATGTGCACGAGAAATTCCGCGACAAGACGCACATGAATAACGACATCGCGCTGCTAGTGCTGAAGTCACCGGTGCGATTTAACGACTACGTACAGCCGGTGTGCTTGCCCCAAAAGGACACACCGCTGGAAGAGAACCGCATTTGCACCATATCCGGTTGGGGCTCCATCAAATCGGGAGTTTCTAGTAAGCGCTACTGTTTGAATACCAATTTGTTGCATTCATGAATTTCCATAACGAATTTCAGCGCCATCGAATGTTCTGCGTGCTGCCAATCTGCCAATTTTGTCCGACGATACCTGCCAACAGCCGCATGTCTATGGCGCCTCGCTGACCGAGGGCATGTTCTGTGCGGGTTTCATGGACGAGAGTGTGGACGCGTGTGATGGTGATTCCGGTGGTCCGCTCATTTGCTCCGACGGAGGTATGTGTAGAAGTTACACCAATTGAACGTTTATGCCGATACAGTACAATTTCCTTGTCTTACTACTCGTACAGATGGCGAGACGTTGTATGGCATCATATCGTGGGGCCAGCACTGTGGCTACGCGAACAAGCCCGGCGTCTATGTGCGCGTGGAGAAATATATCGATTGGATATTGGACAAAATCAAATTTTCCGCACAACGACACTACTTCTAACGCTCGCAGACATCGTGTGGCTAATTCAAGAACTGTGTATATGAATTTGATAATAAATGGAATCTTATGAAGACTATAAGAAGACAATTTCGTCATGGTGCGATTGTAAAGAACTGCGTGTTTTGAGTAACAGGGCTTAAGTGGCATTATTCAAGAGGAAGTAGACAAGTACATTAATGAAATTGTTTATCACTGCCAATGTTTGCACTTAGTAAGCGTGATTAATGCGCCTTCGATTGTTACGTCTGTAAGTGCGTTATGACTTTTCCCCCACTCACACATAGACATAGCACTTCCGCATTGCGAAAAAATGGTTCAAATAAATTTTTTCTAACTATAAGCATATATAAACGATTTGGAGTGCGCAAAATAGTTAAAGTACGTAGACGGTATCGATAGTTTTGAGAACTCAAATCGAGATCTATGTACATATTAAAATGACACACGAATCGAGCGTATTTCGATCAGGTAGTGACTGGCCTGAACCAAATTGCTTAATGGTTTTGCGAATCTAAGTCATATTCGTCTAGTATTTTCTAGTAACTATTTATTATCCATACAAGCAGATACTCAACATTTAGTAGCAAATTTACTATCATCATCGAACAAATATATATCCACATATAATACACATTTCACATATGTTGCAAACGGTATTGTATTAGCCTACTTCAGTACTTCTGTTTTGATAGCACATTAAAATTTCGACCCATGGTCCATTAATGCTTTGAGTCAGCTTTGCTCATACGATAATACATTCTAGGCGAACTTAAGTATACATTAAACAATTAAATAGGAAAGCAGTCATAGAGATCAAAATAGATAGTGTCCGACCGAAACCACTTTTTTGGGTCGAAACCGAATTTCGTTTTTTTTAATATTCACCCGATACCGAAACTTTCTAGTTGAAATAAATATCACCACATCAAGCATCAAAATCACAATTTTTCAACAAACGAATTTTACTTTAAGTAAATAAAGAACAAACAAACAAACATTACATAAATAAATAAATAGGTACTTAGTAATAAAAACAATTCTTTCTTTTTTTAAACATAAACATAAAAAATCACCCTTTCGTACCTTACTCGCTAATATTCACAATTAAATAATTTAATATTATATTCTAAAAAAAAGTGCATTTACATTGGTGGCACCTAAATTCTCCTTCTCATCCTTTTACTATATATCTGCTCGGCTGCACTAACTACCTGCTCACTCGCTACACAATAAAATGTAAAAAATATTCTAGAAAGTTTCGACGTCGGCCGTTCGGATATTTTTTGGCCGAAACTGAAACCGAAACACTTTTTTGGGCCGAAACCGAATATTCGGTCGGAGACTAAAAATAGATTTCGACTTCACCTATCTATTGCTACCAAATCTACGTCAGTGCAATTTTTACTCAAAACGCATTTTAATTAAAAGATCACAAACAAAAGTACTCCAAGTGGAGTGGGTGAAAGTAAGAGCTATGCAAATAACACATTTTATCAAAATCACTCACAGCACGCAAGCAGACGACCAATATCAGTTTTTACATCAACTATAAAATGGCCAGTCGAATATTTCGAAGCAGTAGTAACATTCAGTCCAATCGACAATGAAGTTCATTGCATTAACGATTTTGGCGATCTTGGTTACCATGGCTGTGGCCAAGCCACATCACCAACGACACCATCACCATCATCAAATCGAATCCAACGAATCCGGCGTCTCAGGTGAACAGCAAAATCAACCCATTGGTAAACCACATGGAAAGCCACAAGGACCGTCTGAAGATAACCCACAAGTACCATCTGAAGATGAGCCACATGGACCATCTGAGGATAAACCTGAAGGACCATCTGAAGATAAACCTGAAGGACCATCTGAAGATAAACCTGAAGGACCATCTGAAGATAAGCCACAAGAACCTTCTGAAGATAAACCAGAAACCAACGAATCGGGCGACTCTGTTGAATCAGGAGAACAGCAAAATCAACCCATTGGTAAACCACATGGAAAGCCGCAGCATAAGCCACAAGAACCATCTGAAGATAAACCTGAAAGACCATCTGAAGATAAGCCACAAAAACCTTCTGAAGATAAACCAGAATCCAACGAATCGGGCGACTCTGTTGAATCAGGAGAACAGCAAAATCAACCCATTGGTAAACCACATGGAAAGCCGCAGCATAAGCCACAAGAACCATCTGAAGATGAGCCACATGGACCATCTGAAGATAAACCTGAAAGACCATCTGAAGATAAGCCACAAGAACCTTCTGAAGATAAACCAGATTCCAACGAATCGGGCGACTCTGTTGAATCAGGTGAACAGCAAAGCAAACCACATGGAAAGCCGCCAGGACCACCGCACCATAATCCAGAAGGAAAACCCCACCACGGCAAACCGGAGCACCCGCACAAGCCTCCACACCCGCACAAGCCGCCACACCCGGAGGGTCCACCGCCACCGCCGCCACCGCCGCCATCACCGCCTTCTGAGGCACCACCCTCCTCCGAAGAGACTCCCCCAACTGAGGAACCCGCCTCCTCCGAGGAACCTTCCTCCTCCGAGGAACCTTCCTCCTCCCCAGCGTTTTAGTGTTTAACTCAAAATTTGAGAAAATAAAATTCTTTGCATTCAATACTTCTTGTGTGAAAACACTTTAAGTGCATATTAAAAACATTGACTTTTTAGTCATACATGGAACTATTTTTAATTGCAATCTTTTGTGGGTAAAGTAAGTATGTTCATGTTTATTCTTATGGAATTTATTTTATTTTGTATTTCACTCTTTGGTGAATCAGTGCTCAAAAATCACTGCCATTCAGTGATAAGTATTTTGATCGAGTGAAACCTCAAAGCGATACATAAGCCACTATAATCAAACGAAACTTTTTACACACAAACGTTTCCGATCAATATGCCGCAGTAAACACAAATAAAGAACATCGTAGACTTCATGCTAATCGTCAATTTTTAATTGAAGATTAATGCGGAGGAGGCGATCTTTCGTAGTTACTTATTTATGCTGTTTGTATTTCAACCCACTCTTCATTACAATTAAACAATTGACTGTGTATGTGTGTAAAGAGCGGCGGTTGCGCCGATACGGGTGCTCACACACACCTAAACACACATGCATACAAAAAGAAATTATTGCTACTGAATATGTTGAGCCACCATAAATTTCCTCAGTTGAGAGCACAAAGCATTGGTGCCTTATGGAGAATCTTAACATTGATGCCATCTAAATTATATACAAGAATTTCAGGAACAAATTAGATATATGAAGATTAGAAAAAAAACAGATACGAGTATGCGGAGAGATGAATACGCCAAATGAATCAATTGGAAAAGGTTACACAATTTTGAAATCAGAACAGACCATGGATCTCAGTACGAAGTCATCCGCATGAATGACATATTTTGCTGGTATTGTAACAGAATTAAAAAAAATGTTATATTTTACTAAGAATGAATGAATGAAAGAAAGAAGAATGTGGTGAATCATTCCTGAAAATATCATAAGTATTAAATCGGCTCTGTTTATCCACTTCTATGACACTATGGTTGAACGCATTCCAGTAAACCGGCTAAGGAATTAATCGACAACCGGTCTGATACTTTTGAAATTTTTTAGGCAAGTTCGGCACCGGTTTCAAGATAAAGCACTGCCAGAACGATTTTAAAAAACTGGTTGTTGTCATATGGCCACAATAATTTAATATAGCTACGTTCTCTTATTTTTCTCACTGGGTGTGCTGGGAAGCCAGTACGTGGACACGCAAAACATCGTTTTACTGAACAAACTTTCACATGGCTACTGTTGTTCGTGCGCTTGTGTGAGTGCTGTGCGGAGGGTAGAGGCGTGTGCGTGCGCATTTGCAGCGACGATATTGAGGTCCATACGATCGAAGCGCTCATCACCCCCATAACAGCAGCATAGAGCACCGCCAGCGCCATCATCATAATGACAGCAATGATGTTGTTCGCATTGTTGCCGCTCGCTCTCGATTGTACTGTCCAGAACTTTAGCCCGAGCTTCGGTTGCCATTTGTTTGCACGACTCGAGATAGTGCAGAGCGTTCGCCGCGGATAATTCGCCAATTTACTACACTAAGCTGCGCTGATTACGAAATTCGAAATTAAGCTACACTAAACGACTACGAAGACGGTAAATTAAATCAAATCAAGCACAGAGTATACGCCGACAAAAAGAAAAACAATGCAATTGAATCTGTTTGGAATTTTTTTCGGAATTTGCATTGCCGCCGGTGTGAGGCACACCAATGCGGCCGATACGTACCACATCTATGGCGAAATGAGTTCCAGCACGCATAGGAGTCCCTACTCCAGTTCGTTGCTTTGCATGGATATCAGGCCGCAGCATTCTGTCGACATCGAGCAGGTGAGTAATGGGCCAAGTGAACACTGCGTATTAGCGAGAAATAAGAAAATGGGAAAGTATTTCTGTGAAAATATTGTAAGTAGCTCCTTAGAAGAGACAATGCTATTCATTGAAAATAGATTAAGACATATTTCTTTGAATAATGAAAGTTTTTTCTTGAATTGAAATATATGATGTTGCAATTTTTTTGCATGACTTTCACGCTTCGATTGGTTGCTGGGTATTGATGAATACTATTTCAGTTTAAGATATGAGCGTCTATATGTTTGAATATAAATGGAATTTTAAGGGGCAAAAAAGCATCTTATTTCCTGCCACCCCAGCTCCCCCTCCAGGGGCTAGCTTTCCGGCACTTCCTCCTGGGCGTTTTCCAACCATTCTTTCCACTTCGGACTTTACGACAGTAAACTTGCAAATAACACTACTCGACACGCAAAATGCTCCTAAAAATAAAAGTATTTTTTAGATTAATCTTCGGCTGCTGAACACGAAACTGAAAATTAAAGAATTTTCTTAAGAAGCGTTTTCGAAAAATCTTCGAAAAACTTCTTCCTTTAAAAATCATTGCGCAACCGCAAATATTTGAAAAAATATTTGAAATGTGTATGTCCTTAAAATTTTAAAAAGGACTTTGAGTCAGAAAATGTAATATTGACTATGCCAGGATACTATAAATTACCTCTAGTTTCACGTCTATATCAACATTTGGATGGGTCTCGGAAAAATAAAAAAATTTGTTCGCACGGTGTAATAAATGTAAAGTTGGTGTTTTCACTCAGTGCATCATAACTTTGTAATTTTTCTTTCAATTCTATTGATGTTAGGCTTAATATTTGTTCAAATAATATATCTTTCATTTTAGATTTTAAAACCAGAGGAGATCATTTATTTTATATATAAAAAAAGTATTCGAAAATTGATGATTTTTGAAATTGGTCCAAAAAATTCACTCTTTTACAACTTTCATCGTCAGTAACTTCCCCAAATCTCATCTGATTTGGACAATCTATATATCGTTGGAAAGGTTAGTTAATTACCTTCTGAACGACGGATTAGTTGAATGGTTGGTTTACGAGATATGTGCCCATAACTGAAATAAACGTCTTTTTCGAAGATGTTTCGAAAACGCTTCTTATGAAAATGTTTTGATTTTCAGTTTCGTGTTCAGCAGCCGAAGATTAGTCTAAAAAATACTTTTGTTTTTAGGAGCACGCGATGAACCCATTTTTTGTCGAGTAGTGTAATCGAAGTTATCAAAAGAAATAAGTAATGAGCTGAGTGTAGTGCAATGTTCTTACCAGTGTTACCGAGTAGTTACTTTGTCCTAAATATTTGCGTTATGTTTAAGTAAGGTTTCCTTGACTGGTGTTGCAAGTATAGTTTACACCGTCATTCATCAAAAATAAGCGTAAATTTTATTCCCTAACCCGCGCAGATTTCACTTCAGCAATGGCGAGAGTTATTACTTGTCTAGCTAACTGGTATGCCGTCTGATTTCCTTCAATCCTCCTGCATCTCGGCCCTAACCTGACCAACGATTAGCCCAATGAGTTCGATAATGCGTTTTGTAGTTGCAGTGCTTTGATGGTAGCTTCGGCTATCGGCAAAGATTGCCACCCCACCACCCTCTATGTTATTAGTAAGCAGAGTTCTTCTATTGCTTCATTCGAAAGGCGACACGATTTAATTAAAATCAGATTCTCTCACTTCCCAATCCAACATGCATCCGTTTGAGTAGAGCTCGATTATCTAAGTATTTCCGCATTCTATTGAATCTCCAATACTCCCTGTATGAAAATAACACTGAGAAAATCTTTCTGAAAATCAAAGCGGGTATCAAGTAGTCAGTCAAATATGACTTCTCCATCCAGAAGTACTTTGCCATGTCCAAAGAGTCTCATAGTCCAGCTGCTCATTTCACGCAGTCTGACTGAGATAATTGAGGTTGTGCTCCTTGGTCGGTTATACTTAATCTCAGAGTCTCAGCTGGACTTGAGCAGATAGTTATACATATACATACATATGCTCGAATATATTTTTTCATATTGATTCGATTCAGTTATTAATGTAAGTAGAAAACTTCTATAAAGTATTCGACTTTTTTTGAGCAGGTGGTGCTTTGTAGGCCAATCACCGTTCAATCAAAATCAATCAACAATATTTAGATAGCATTGAACAAATACAACTATCAAATACTGTATACACTGTGCAAATGCATTAAAATTATGCTAGTTGCAACAAGTTATTAGCATGCAAATTATTATACGAGTATCAGCGTAATAAGTTAAAGCTAGTCAAGATTAGGGCTGCCTTCGATGTATACTTATCCCCGGAGACATACTAGTCAATGCATAATTCTCATAAGAAATGCAAACAAAATATTATGTTTAAAATATTTTTAGATTTACAAATCTCTTAACAAAAGTAAAGTTTAAAATATAAAAAACAAAATAAGTCAAATAAGTAAAATATTTTTAGATTTACAAATCTCTTAACAAAAGTAAAGTTTAAAATATAAAATATAAATAACAAAATAAGTCATTAATATGAAAATTAAATTTGCTATTAAAGTGTTCTCTTAAATGGTCCAAAAATGTTGGCATTTTTTGCATGACTTTAACACAAAATCTATGATTTTCTATAAAAAAAAAGTTTTGCCCAATAAAATCGATCATACTGCTTCATACTTTTGCCTTGGATAATGTAGGCACCAATTTTAACAAATACGGTGCTTTAGTTAATTTTGAGGACGCACAATTTTTATTTAAGTGCTATAAATACAACGCATTGCATGTTTTCAAGCACGGTTCTAAAAAATGTGAGCCAATAATATGATTTGCTCGTTTTTGTTTTGATTGTCTGACATTTCGTCAGCGATTTGTTGACCTTTTCAAGGATTTATGAAAAGCTTAAAATACTAAAAGAACATTGGACCACATCCTCGTTGCCTTTAACAGCTCGTCCTGTAAGCTTGAATGTTTTTGTGTGTCATTAAGTTTTATATATAACTAATATGCAGTATTATTCAAATTATATAAATATGGGTGTTGTAAGGGTCACATAGAAAATGTGTAAAATGTTTGCAGCAAACAAATGCATAAAGAAAATATTACTCACCGATTGGTTGAAGCTTTCGTTCTCGCACCAGAGCCTTTGGCTGTGTGAGTGTGTTGTATGTTGTGTATGCTGACTTCGGGTACGTTAACACTTTCAAATTAATGTTCAAATGCAATTGTGCTCGTTGACATGAGTCGACCCTTAACACACAAATTACCCTCAATATGCGCTGGGCTACAGCGACACACACATTACTTTCATTAAACGCAATGCCCTAACAAATCTAATTGACTTAATTCAATTATGTTGTGAAAGTTTATTTAAATAATGATGTAGAGCGGAGGTCTTCAAACTGTAAGGCTTTCAAATTAATTATTACTTAAGAAATTTATTTAACAAATAAAACCGGAAAATATTATAGATTTTTGGATTTGCTCCAAGTTGATCTCATAAACATAAACACTTAAGAAATTGTAATTTGAACTATGTTGTGATTTTTCACGAAAACATTTTGGGAAAAAGATTTTGGAACGAAAGTTGTTTTTCTGAAATGGCTTTACTGGAGGCTTCGGATCATTAAAGATAACTTAAACCTTTAAAGGATAAATGGCTTTACTGGTGGTTTCGCATCATTAAACATAATTTAAACCTTTAAAGGTGGCTTTAAATCACTAATAATGCCATGCGAATTATTTAAATTGTTAAATCATAAACGATACAGAGGGCACTTTAGGGTTAAGTTAGTGCGGGACTGCATTAAGATATGAACAGCAAAAATCGCTTAGGTATAGTTTTCATATTTAAGTAATCCCACGTCAAATAAATGAGTAGAGACTGAATAAAAAAGTGGTCGAGATACAAAAATTACCAAAAGACAAACATAGGCTAAAAGAAAATTCGGTCCGTTGTAATTCCATAAAGAAGAGAGACAGATGTAATTAAACTGACTTGTTACAATCTGTGGACGATTACTGAATGAACCTTGTAAATGAAATGTAATATTTACTATATAAGCCAAGAACAACCAGATCGTTAAAGAAGAGCGCACAGAGGTTGTCGACCTGATTCCGAAATAGGTCAAGCATTGACAAAAAAGATTAGGAGACTGAAGCAATTAATGATAAAAGTATTAAATGAAGGTTTCGTGTTTAAGGCATTTTATTTTTTTGGGGGAAGTTTTGAGAAAGTTATGTTGTTTGAAAACCCCCCTTAATTTTTAATGAGGAATATTTCTCAAAAAGACAATATAGTATTTTTTGCAATATTTTACTCAATACCAGCTTTTAATGAAAAAATTGTCCGAAAAACATAAAAAGGAAAGGGGGAGGGGGGCTCATGTGCATACACAAAATATTCACATTTTTAATGCAAACAACTTGGTCCTAGACATGGAAGCTCTAGCTCTTCAAGTTTTCATATTTTCCGTGTAAAGATCTATAGCGACTTTTATGTGCAAATTACAAAAAACTCAGACGTGCTGGACTATTACTTTGTTCGGCAAAAATTATCTGTACGACGTCCTCTTTCAGAAATATATGGTCGTTACTCTGTTGCACAGAAAAAGTTCGAAATTGTTGTACTGTGTAATTATAATCAACAAATAAAATTTATGTTGCATTGTAATAGTTACATTGCAATTATTTTCTTAAAAAACCTATAATAGTTAAGTCCCTGCTAATTTCAGTTGGATTGTTTTGACTGCATTAAGTAAATTGTATGTAATGTTGAAAAAGTATAATTGAAGCATACTTTAAAACTCTGGTAGTCATGTTCCCTCAGGATAGAAGCCCCAGTCATAGGCTCCTCCTGGTACTCACAGAGGGCACTCGCAATGGACAATAATGCCTTCAAATGGAAGTACGGTTTCTCACGTACAGGTAACCTGACCTTTCATAACCTGACTTTGAGTGACCTAACCTAACCTAAAACCTAACCCTTGCAAGCTTAAATGAATAGATTTATTTATTATTTCCTCTATAGCAAAACAAAATCTCCAAGGTTTTCTAATGCCCAGACATGATTGATTGCATTTCTAATAATATAACTAAATGGTTGGCATGCAATTTCGTTTGACTGTGGGTGCAGCATTATTATTTTCACTTAAATTATTAACATTCAAGTGGCATTCAGTTGAGTGTAATTTGTTGTGTTACAATCAAATCATCATTCAAAAAGCTTGCAGCGCATTAAGAAATTCGCTCACAGGTTTCACGTTTTCCCCATCTCTTCCAGATAACTGGCCTGTGGTATGGTAGCGAAATTATTATGCACTCACAGGACGTGCCGGGCGTGTATAGCTACAATAGTTGCGTCATCATCCACATCACCGATATCACCGCACAAGTGAGTCAAGCATCCGCATAGTTTGAGTTGATATGCAAATGGTTATCGCTTCGTTTGCATTCTCCAGATGCAGAATCGCTATCAGCAACAACAACAGCGACACGAGCTGCACCGCCAACAGCCGCAGCACCAACAACACGAGCCGCACCGACAACAGGCGCACGTTGACTACGCGGACACACGCTATCTGCGGCTGATTTGGAGCGAGAAAGAGGAAAACCTGGAGTACACGCTCAACTACACGGCGAACAGTCCCGGCCTCTGGAGCAGCGTGGGCGAGCAGCGCGGCTCGCTTGCCTCGCTCAATCATTACAACCAATTCGCCGGCAGCGTGCAGGTGGTGAAGGCGGTCAACGATCATCTGGTGTTGACATTTTGCGGCAGCGATCTGAAGAGCTCCATCTACACAATTGTGCTCAGCCGCACGGAGAAAGGTCTCAGTCCCGAGGTGCGTGCAGTGCACTGATTGTTGTCCAAGAACACAGCAACTGAAATTCATACAATGTGCGCTTTATTTTTTTATCCCACAGGAACTGCGCAGCATACGCAGCCTACTGTCGCGACGCGGCCTCTACACGGAAACAATTCGCAAGGTGTGCAGCTCGGCAGCAGCCGCCCTGCGCGCCTCCACTGTACTCTTTGCGGCTTTCGTAACGACGGCGTTCATGCTGAGAAATATCTGAGAGACTACTTTGCCAATTTTACAATTATTTATTACTAAACATTTTACTTTAATATGTACTTGTTTGCGTTGCGTCTGAATCGCACGAACGCGTTGGTGTTGGCAGCATTTTTATACGAATTTTCGAACAAAGAAATTTAACCATTAACTGGAAAGTTCAAATAGAATTTTGCAATAATTCCACATCGCTGAGGACAGTTGTGCCAGTGCGGCCGCCTTCGTCTTCTTCTTCAATGCTCACAACCATTGATTGTGTTGTTTACTTGACTTTGGACTTTCGAGTTTCCAATTTTTTCGTCGCTCAAATCTCACTTATGTGTTCAATTTAATTCAATTAAATACATTCAGCATGGTCTGCACAAGGCAGTTTAATGGCGTGTGGGAGTTGGTCGCGTCTAATTAAATTATTTGTTCAACTAGTTAAGCCAAGAAGTAGCGACAACAATTCCCACACAGCTCGTACATGCGTGCCGCCTCCTTCTCCGCTCATGAGTGCGTTCAAAAACGAAACGCAATGCCCAGACAGACTCTGCAAACGCCGCCTTCAGCATACCAAACAGACATTCCTACATCTGCATTTAAAAGTTAAACTCTTCACGTCTTTGGTTAGAACTAACCAACTGCGTAGTGGTTAAGCGTGTTTCTAAGTTGTATTCGTCTTAAACTGAACACTCAATAAAAACTGATGCAAACATTTAAAAGTACACCGCCCATCTCCAAGTCGTTTATTCTGTTGGTAAATGCCGAAATTAACGCAAATGAGAGAAGACACTAACTCAGAGTTCTTTCTCTTGTTCGAAAATGTGAAATGCAATATAAGTAGCATACTTTTAGGTGCTAAATTAATGCTGCCGACCTTAGCATTTAGTTTGGCTCTATTATACTTGGACAGGGATTCCCAAATGTACATAAGAGAGCTAAGAAATTTATTGAATGCACAAATTAAGTTCAAACTAGCTTCAATTAGTTCAGGCATCGAATCGATCGTATATATCTTCTCCACAGAGCCATTATTTTTTCGCATACTATAGTACAAAAATCATAATGAATGAGGTGATAGAAAACTACTTTGAAGTAATGAAGAAAGTTTTAATGTTTTAGAAAAGCAGAAAGATGCGATGCCCCGTAATTTTAAAGTAAAGCAATTTGCTTGGGCAATAGCCGGCAAAGTGAGATGACTAAAGCATTGCATGGGAGAAATCGTTTAATCGTTTCATAATCAACTTGATTTGTGGTTTGATTTGGTGTACTCACCGAAACAGGAAATCGACTCATTAGGCAAAAAAAATCCTGATCTTTATTCGCGGAGCCACTGTTGCTGTTAAATGATTTTGTTGTAATTATATTACAAAAGTTTTGACAATCAGCGCAACTAATCCTTGATTTTTGAGATTTTGACAGAAAACATGTGTATGAAATTTTGTTGCAATTGAAAGCAATAAAGGTTTTGGCTTTAAATCCCGACTGAAGGAACATCAACCACAGACCAAAAAAAATCTCTTTTGGTGGCTGCTACCTCAGCAGGTAATGGCAGATCTTTGTAATTAACCCTTTCGCTATTTTGTTGCCATATGGCAACATGCTACTTTGTGGACGTCTGCATTCTCTATGGTTGCAAGAATAAATTTTTTTGTTGGTCTTTAGAATAGTTTGAAGTTTTAGGAAAAATACGAAATTAATAAACTGAATATTTAAGTTTAAAGAAGCATAGTATACACTTTTTTTAATCGTATATCTTGGCATAGTAAAGGAAGAAGAAGCAGAAAAAATTAGAGAACTTTTTAATTTGACGTTTTCTTTCAATTTAGATACTTTTTTTTTTTTAATTTTGGCTGAAGTAAATGAAGAAATATTCAAATTTTCGTTATGCGTAAAAAGTTTTATGTATAAGTAATTATTACAGCCACAACGATGTGGTTGCTCTCATAAAAAAACACTCTAAAATACAGGGTCCGAGTATAAACATTTAAAAATGTCTTATGGAATGTTGCTAATATAACCACATAGAAGCCTAAGACGTAAAATTTAAAATTGTATCTTTCCCCAGTAAAAACCTGTAGCGAAAGGGTTAATGATATTTTCTGCAAATATCTCTGATATTGATGTATTGGTCTTTGTGTAGTCAATAATTTTATACCAAATTAAGTTACGTCAAGAAAAGTTAATAACAAAAAATCTATTTGAATTATTTTCATACAGAAAAACCAAAATCTCAGGTAGTTAACACTAAAAAGAAACTGCTACTGTCTTATACTATACACTTTACAATATATATTTTATATACCTACATCTTTACAGAATGTGCTTTAACAAATACCATAAACCTTTCCGATGTTGGCTTAACCTTACCAACAATGCCTGCACTATAAATAGAAATGAGTTTGCATAGCAATACCAACATTTGTACATTTTTACAGTCTGACAAATCTCGCTGATCATGCCTCAAGTTAGTGATTACGTATACGCCACCTAGCAACGCCCCTTTCGGCACATTTGGTGATTTCTTAATTTTTTATTTTTTTTTGCGCCAGCCAAACAAAACTTTTCCTCAGCTGTCGTTTATCGCAATTTGCGCTACAATAACAACACCCAATACAACGACTTACTGCCGGTGTGAATCATTTAAACGATAAGCAATGTCAATATTATTCCACAGCACTGCAAGTAAGAAGTGTGCCGTGGTTTTGTTGATGTGCGACCAGCCGCCAGCAACGTGTCTGATCACTTTCCTAACACCTACAATTTGATGGCAGTGTATGTCTGGTTGTTGGTTTTATATGACATACATACTTTTATGTATGTATGTAAGTGTATGTGCGTTTGTTTTTGTATCAACAATTGCGCGAACAGGCTGATATCAGTTATGGCTGGAATTATTTGGACATTAAGTAAATTGCTAGCAAAGTGCATTTCCCTCGGGCGCAAATGCGGCTTTTTATCTGCGAAAGTCAAAACAAAACAGTCTCAAGTTTTATTAGTTTTATTTAGTACTCGTATTCTCCACAAATTCTTGCAACAAGCGCAAATAAACAAACATTCAATTTTAATCAATCGATTACTCGTATATGACATTTCAAACGACAGTTTATATTAATAACTGCTGACATAATGACTGCTGACGACATACGGGAGTAAAAAGGCAATGGAAACAGCCCAAATAGATTTTCTCTCGACGACTTAAATCTGGAAATGCAAAGTTAGAATTTTCAAAAAGACTGAAACGCTTTTTCTCTTACAACTTGCTCCAATTTGAAGCCAACCGAAAAAAGTCCAGACGAAAGTGTTCAATAGATCAGATCGTTGTAGACTTTATATAATCAATAAAGGATTAAATAATCGCTCAAAAATGTTGATTTACTGTAGGGAACTCTAACTCCAGTTGCTGAGAAGTTGCTGATTCGTACTTCCTTGGCAGCTGCCCTGCTAAATTGAAGACTTTTTTTTTTTTTTTTTTGTAGACCAGAAGAACCCTTCTCTAAGCAATTGAGCGAAATCTAGAAACTGAAACCTAGAAAAACTTCTACCAGAGGACTTTTTCTACTAGGTTCTTTCATTTCATCTCCATTCGTGGACTTCTCCCTCAAAAACTCGTTTTACTTCAATCTTTTAAATTTCAATACGAATGCAAACGATGTGATCAAATAAACACAGTTTTTGTTTTGCAATGCTGCACCCATATGCTGTATCAGTCTAGTAATCATATATATGTACATTGGTCCCTACCGATCCTATGAGAAGTTATTTGTCTTTCTGTTGTCATCTTGTTTCCTTAGTCTCAAGTACAATGGGATACTGCCCATTTTCTTGGCTCCCCCTCACACCTATTCAACTTTCTATCTAATAAATAGTACATAGTACATAATGCTATTACTCGAATCTGCTTGCAGCTTCAACAAAAACAACAATTTCCAAATCGAACTGCTTATCTAATCTCTTATTAGTTCCAATCAATAACAATGATGCTATCTAGGGCTCCAACAACGCTCAAATGAAGACCCGATCTCATGTCTACAGGTGTGGGCAGGTCTTTCTTACTAGTTTACGTCTGGTTTGAGGAAAATTGCGTTTCTAGGAAGCCACCTATAAGGTTGATTAGCATATAACTCTTAGTATCAAACGCGAAATACAACGGTGCACGTCACTCTATTGATTGATTTTTGATGTACATAACTTGTGGGCGCGAAAGTGAGATGAGATTATCTTTTACTTCTCCTAGAAGTTCGTAGCTATCACAACCTAACCCAATTTGTATTAAGTATAACATGTTCCACGTCATAAAAACTTCTTATACTTCGTTCCTCGAAGTCGATTGTACCTTAATTCTCGACACCCAAAAACAAGTATTCTGACTCCCAATTATTATTTATGGGAATAATGCACTGCGATCTGTAGATCTATGTAAATTTGTACGTATTCTTATTTATGTGGTGTGTGTGTGTGTATGTGCGTACAGTAATTATGAGGAAGAACAATTCAATGTAGTGATAAGTTCGCCAGACATGCTGCTGTTGGTGATAAGCATGTGAGCCGAGCATGCTTACCATGTATCCTTGAACTTGATTCTACTATTTACATACACATCATTTACAATAAGTTCATTCAATTAGCGCGTCGAGCATTGTTGTCACTCCTATCTCCGGCTACACGGATGAGCCATTTTTGCATCATCATCATCGCGGCGGTTTTTTCCTCCCAATGATACATATAAAGTAGGTATATAGACAAAGTCTACAGTTCGTCAATAATTGAGTGCACAATTTTGTTGATCATTTTGCATTTCATGATTGTGTTGAAATGCTTTGATTGGAGAAGGGAGAACAATGTAGATGAATTTAGCTGTAGACAATAACAACGTCCTAATACAAGCACTTTAAAGTCCCAAACCGAACGAACAGTAGGACCAATGTCGTCATTACTCGCAACAATTTCGAGAAGAATGCCATACCAGTCAGCTGCAGTCAATACTGATAAGATCAGCGAGATGAGGCAATTAATTAAAGTAGTTTTTTTTCGAATAAGCTCGGGCTCACAAGCTGCCAACATTTGTATGTAACGCCAAAGGCATTACAACATGTGCATGTCGTGTGTTCAGAGCGATTGGCAGTTTTCTAGCTTTGCCCTTCTCATTGCACTCGGGTATGAGATTTGTTAACACGCGAAACTAGGCGCGTGGCATGTAGAAAAGCCAACAGGGTTATAACGAATATACTATAATCGAAAAAATACACTTTTTCTGAGGTGATTAATCGCTATTGAAATATTCAACAGCTTAAAAGAATTTGGGGTATTGGGACATGAATCTTTCAGGCAAGCAGTACTTAATTGAGAGTTATTTAAAAAAATGTAAGAAAAGAAATGAGAGTTCGAGTAAGTGGCAGATCTCTGGTAGGAGAACATTCAAGGACATAGAATCTCCCTGGAAGAATAAAGTAACGGTACATGCTGTACTATGTGGCCGTAGTTATCCATGAAGAAGTCATGTTAGAGATGTTGCTTGGGTGTACTTCTATCAGTTTGTAGACAGTATACTGTGTCATAGAATCTATGCTTGTAAAATGGCATCTCCCTTTTAGTAATATCTGCAGATGCTGTGGTAATGAAGAATAAATTGAGATGATAGTTTCAGTTTCAGTGCTATGCTATTGCCCGGCTTTACAGGAACATTGTTTCATTGAATGAACATTGAACATTGAAATTCATTCACAGTTGGATTTTCCTTCATCTGTTTACATATAGAGCCCACAATGGGTACGCGCCTATGAGAGAAACCTTTGTAACCTAACCTAACTTAACTAAGTAGAGATTCAGAACATTTTTATTTTTCAAAAAAAGTTCAGAATAACCACAAAGTTAACGTATTAACGGAAGTATCTCCCAAATGGTTTTAAGTAAATATTACATCCATATATGTTCTATGTAAAAAATATGTAATAATTATCATTGTGGGAAATCGAATAGTTTTTTCATTTACAATCCAAACCTTTTTACATTATTCTGAGACCCCACGTGAAAATAAATAGAATTTTTCAGTCAGTGGTTAAAATTTTGTGTTTTCTTTACTTATACTTTTAAGTGACCCGCGATTTTGTAAATACAGGGTGGCGCAAAAGTTGTCACCCAGTGTTCTTTGGCTTTAATTTTTTTATGAATAAATGAATGAATGAATAAATGAATGAATAAATGAATGTATGAATGAATGCATGCATGAATGAATGAATGAATGAATAAATGAATGTTTGAATGAATGAATGTCAAAGCAAAATTAACTTTTGTAGCCATTTGCAAAAGTTATAGCATCTGCCGATAAGATGACGGTTTTGCGTCACCCTGTATAATAATCCTAGGTTGCAGCCACTTCAATATAAGATTCAAAGGATTCGGGTCCTAGCTTCAAGACACATAAATTGGCCCATTGCACAGTGATTCGACTCCATACAACCGCGGGACAAAATTAGAAGGAGTGGTCCGTTCTTCATAAAATTTGGTATACTAGTTAATCGTGGTCTGCTGAAGTGAAATCTCCATTTGGTTTTTCTTAAACGTTTGTAGTTTGGCAATGCCTGAGACTTAAATTTGCAATTTTCATCATTTTTGGTGAGCTATAGCAACAAGTGTGTTGGCTAGATTTTTCAGATTTTACATTTAATCGGTAACTTCAACATTGGTAATTGCTAAGAGTAACAGAAATTGTCTCAGGACCCTCTGGTTTTGCAAAAAAAACGATAATAATAGATGTATGTTTTGCATTTGTGCAGTTTTATCAATTTTTCATGCTGATTGCATACTTTTAAGGATAAATAAAATAAATGTTGACGAAAAATAGGTGTTTAGACCACTTTCAAATTGAATTGTTTTCTGAGATCGGAAGATATCGGAGGATGTAATTACATTATCCGACAAAGAAAGAATGTTTCTTAAAATAAAAAAAATCCAGGAACATACTTTCACATACTTTTTAGATATTTTCCTCTAAGTTTTGCCAATTTTCAGATTTTTAATTTAGAAAATATTTTAAATTAAAAGTGAAGTAAAAGCTTCAGCTTCACAAATTTTCAGCAAAAATTAAAAGCGAAAATAGCCACATCATTTCTTAATCTATATGGAAAGTTTTAGCAACTTCTTGATAACCATATATTTTACAATCTGTTTTACTCAATAAGTAGACTAAAAAAACAGAAAATATGTGTTTAAATTTTTTTGTGAAAAATGTTTCAACTTTGAGCCGATTTTGCACACACACTAATTAATTTTTTGCACCGATTTTTTGGGGTTTTCTTAGTTGGAGTTTTAGCTTTCAAATTACATCAAAATCGTTAAATTCTGAAACTATAAATTTTTTGAATTTTGTCTATGGAACGAATCACTGTGCATTGTGTTGCCAAATCTATCAATTTTAGTAACTATGCAAAATTTTATCGAAATGCGCAAATGTCATTGACCAAACCTTAATATTTAATTACATATGGCCCGTCAGGCGTTCTTCTTTGTTCATGAAGCTTAGTACACCGCTTGGTCATAGGTGTTTTGAAGCCGTAAAAGAAATTTGCTCCAAGAGCTTATTCCCATTATTCAGCTTGCGCAACATTTGTGGTGAATTGAATAAAGCGGTGTTTTCCTTTTATTCTCTTCGATGAGGTCGAATTTGAGGTCATAAGAATATATTTTTAAATATAAATTGCTTATGTGTGACTTGAAGCTATTTGCAAAATTTTCAGCCAGCCTAGCAACTATTTAAATGCTTCCTATAACATAAGATGTCGTCAGTTGATCAAGTGAACCCCATTATCACGCATACTGCGCGTGTTTAATTTTTAGTTATTTATTATCAATGCGATACACAATGCTTTACAGGAAAAGTTACTACCTATTACTTTGTTGTAAATTACTCAAAAAATTCCTATTACGCGACATAAATACACAATTTGACAACAATTTAGTCATTAAAAATGTAAAAAACAAACACCATAATCTTAAAAAAGTCTCGTAGTGATAAAAAACAATGATACGCAATTTGTATTTGTTTCAATACAAAAAAAGCTAACCCACGTTTGAATGTGTTGAGTTTGGCCTCTCGCTTAAAAACTGAAATGCTTTCAACTCACTAACAATTTAAATATAAAATGGATTCAGTTTTTTGTTTGCACAATATTTTTCGTATTCTTAAAACTTTTCCTTTCGTTTTCAAGTGTTTTCAAGTGCTTGCGCCTTAAAATGTTGTCAATTTGTATGTTTGTGTGCTTTTTTGTGATAATTCGTAAATTTCGTAAGTCGAAAATTTTGGTTTACGTCATACTAAAGCTGGGAATATTTTGAAATGAATCTCGTTTTTGTAGCGTACTAAAGTACTAAAGTCTGCGCCCCAACTTAGCCGCCAAGTCACCAAGTTCGATCAGTCATTGACGACAGTCGCCGTGGCGATATGACAACGCGACAATCGATCGTTCACTAGTGTTCTGTTCTATGTGTGGGGCCTTGCATTCTGATGCGTAGATTCCAAAGCCGATTCCGAAAATGACGCACTTGTAATAGCATTTACAGGAATCTTCGGCCAAATTGCACATTTGCAGTGCGCAACGCTCAGTGGAAAATATCAACAACCAATTGGCCAGCGGGCAATAACAACTACCAGCTGTACAAAACAAACTGAATTAGTGCGATAAGGCTTGGCAGACGAACAGCCGACCGATAGGCCCGAACGACGACAACGACGACTTGTACGTCAGTGCGCCGGGCCGGACCGGGTCTGTACGACAGTGATCGGAGTGTTCAGCTGTTTGTGGTTGCGATGTGGTATAAAAGAAATTGCTGTCTTGCTGAAACTTCAGAAATCAGTGAGCTGTGAACATAAGCAGAGAAAGAAGCGCACGCCCAACGGCAGAAAAAGGACCCGAGCGGAGAACTGTGATACGCATCAGATTGTGAAGAACTTGACTGGCGGATATATCTCAAGCGAGCGACGGTCCACAAGAACCAGCAACACAATGGCTCCTTCGAATATCAATTCACTGGTTGGCGCCACCACCCGCTACATTGCCGGCCGCAACGCCATGCAGACGGTTTACTGGCGATCGTCGTCAGGACCCAATGGCCGCATGTCAAAGATCAACAAAACCTGCGAGTTCGACAAGTCGCAGAAGCTGCCGTCGAACATACGACTGCAGTACTATAACCGCAACTTTCGGTCGACAGATAATGCCGCCGGTGATCAGTGATACGTGATAGTGTCTTTCTTAAATACTTAAATATATACTCATACCGTATACATAAGTGCACTTAATTTATTTAAATTTGTAATTGGAGAATTGATAATGGCGATTTTGTAATTTAAACTGAGCGAATAACGATCGAGAGTGGAGATAGTGATCGGCGCATTTGTATTAGAAGACTTGAATTGTAGGTCAATGCAAGACGTGGCGAACAAAGTACAACAACGTCTCCATTGATTGTAATACTATATTTATTGTGCAATGCACTCAATGAAAACACAAACGATTGCAATGGAAACATGTGCAAGGCAAAATAAAATTATATGCAATATTTAAAGACAAACGAAACGCTTTTTTATTTTAATTGGTGACCTTTTTTGCAGCGTTTCTTCTCACGATCATGATCCATTTCGTCATAATATGGCAGATGTGAAAGTGAGCGCATCATATATGATAAACAAAAATTATAAGTAATGCAAAACCAACACATATACATATATATTATATATATAACAGATACAAGAGCCAAGGTAGGATAAGGTGAAGGTTTCTTACATGAATCGAAGGCACTTAAGGTTTAATTATATATCATATATTTATCAAAAATATATATATTAATATTTACTATTACTTATATTGCGCAAACCGTACAGAAACAAAGGCTCAATATAAAACAAATATTTCCATATATATACTAAAACAACTTTGAAAGGCAGAATTCTATTTTCTCATAACGCAGATAACTCCTTCTGAAAAAAATTTCTCAGCTTTGATTTTGTTCTTTCAGAAAAACAAATACAAAGTAGTGAACTTTGGAATGCGCATTCGCATACACATTTCTATCTCATTGTGGCGCAAAAGTTTTAATGTTTTACTTTGTCTACGATAAGCACGTTGATACAAATCGTAATTGCCTTGAAGATGGAATTTATTAGTTGTTATTTGTGCGGGTCTTATCGTCCGTCGCATTGTGCTTTTTAACACTAAATTATCAAATTATTATTAACACTAAATTACAATTTTATGGTCTCGTGTACACCCAAAAATTACTTTGGCTAGAAATAAATCAAAATTCGAAGCTAATTTGTGTCATGGCATTAAGTGAACTTTTTCATAAACAAATTTATCGAATATAAGGAAATGGTATAAAGGCCAAAACTAGATTGTCAAAAAAGTAGTCACACAGATGGAGGGAGGAAGGAGTGCTTCGCTTCTTACTCCTCCATATGAATAAAGCTAGTATAAAAGTCATTGGCGAAAAGTCTCAGTTGTTTTGCAAGGGTTTCTACATAGCTAGGAAAAAATACCTGTAACGTTAGCCTTTACTAGTGTTGGCCCCGGTCCAGTTTTTGAAAGCGTTGTCTTTGCTCAGAAATCTTGATTAATAAGCTGTATGAAGATACACGTTTTCTTATATTAAAGCTCAAATCTTTCCGCATCTGCTTGTAAAAGGGACTGAAATAATTTGTTTATAAAACAAACAATCCCCATGAAGTTCGTGACTAGTCATCCGAAGATCATAATTATCGAATTGCCTCCTAATCACTATGCTATTCATTATCAGTCAGTATCTAGTCAATTTCTGTGACTAATGGTTCATAACTCATTCTTGTCCCAGAATGCACATCCTTCTACCAGCCAGAGCCGAACACTCGAACAAAATGTGCCTAAAGTTGGTCATACCATTCAATCTAGCATGGTGCACTAAGGTTACCCAACTATTTATTATCTTACTTAAACCTTCGAAATAGTTTTTTATCAAAAACCACACTGAGGAGACCCCTATTTATGTGGAGAATATAACTATTAAATGTATTGGATCTGAACGAAGAATGTATTAGTTATGATTTTTTGCTAGAAAGTCAAACCCAATGTCTGCTAGTTTTTAGAGAAATTGTGTTAAGTTGCTTTGTTCTAGATTATTTGCATTCCTCAATAAGTAATTACTTATGTTATTTGGTACATTCTAGAATGCTTCCAATATTCCAATTTATGTAATTGTGCAAATGCTTGTCTGGCGTTCAGTTACCTACATAACCCAAAAATTATATATTATCCAACGGTGCACGTGGCCACATTACGACTAGTCTAAGATTGACACCTTTTGAAATTCAAAAAAACTAAAGAAGACGTTATTTGATAGAGTTACATTGGATTAGAAGACGCAAAGGTCAAGAACATGCTGACCTAACAAAACGGGAAACAACATGAACTTCATTTGCGCTACGTAAAAACCAAATTCTGAAGTAGTTAAGGACCTAAATAAATTACAATTTCGATGTGTACTAGATTGAAATTCGAGGACAATGACAACCCAAAAAGATTATGAACCCGGGCAGAAGAGTTTTTCAAAAACGAACACTAAGTATGTAGCAAACATCTCTGCATACTTACAGAATATTTGGTTGGGTATGTATCATCTCAATAAAGTATGATTACAACAAACTGTGAATTTTTTCTCTAGATGTTTGTAGATTGTGAAATAAAAAAACCGCATACAAGTTCTCTGTGCAAGAGTTACCAAAACGAGGTGTTTCTTGAAAAGAGAGATGCTGTCTTATATCATCCGAAATAATCTGAAAGACTTAACACCCAGTGGGGGCGTCAGTCTTTACCGATTAATCGAAGACAGCCTGCGTGACAGATGAGGTTGTCTATTAGAATACGCTGGGTATTAGATAGTTATGCAACGGTTTAAACCAGTGATGAGTCGCAAGTAGCAGCCACGTTGACGCCCCCTTATATTCGCAAGTAGCTGAATGGTCATCACTGCTTTAAACTATTCAATCGGTGCGTTTGTGTGTGTTTCAATGCGACAGTTAAGCAATTTTCCTTCAATCTTTACAGGAAGGCAATCAAGCACAAGCAATCACAAATGAAGCGCTCAGCCTCACCCAGAATGACGAGATCAAAACAAAACGTTTCCTCGTCTGAGGTTTAATAAAACACCTCCGCATCTTTTAATGGGTTGCTGTGCCATGGGCCCTTTTGCCGGTAGGCTACGTTTGCTCTATCGAGGTTATTGTGGTAGCTGCTAGGAAAAGGATGAAATAGAATCTGTGCAGAAATAGAAGCAGGCGTGTAGAATCCAATGCGAAGCAGAAGCATTGAATCCTATCCTAGTCATTGCACCTCTGAGGTTATTGCCAGATTCATACGAAGCTTAGAAGAGTTTTGAATGCAACCGAACACACGATGGCAGGGCCTTGTACTAATTGGGCGAACAATCGGCAAGTTGCCTATCTTATCTAACCTAATATCCACAGGTGTAGACACTCGATATCTACGCAGAGCATAGACTCGAGAAATTTTCTAGTGTCGAACTTGTTTCGATTGCTTTAAAAGACATTGCAACATTTTTCGAATATTTTATTTATTGTTATCATAGTTTATTCTCTTTTTATTACATACATATTGTATTACATAGTATATGTATATTGTATTTTACGAATAAGTTAGTTTTGTGTGTGGGTGAAATGTGTCATTATTTGTTTATGTTTTATACTCTCCGCATTTCGTTTCGCTCGCATTCAATATTCCGTTTTGTTTGCTTTTAATTGTTCAATGTTTAGTTGTTAATTTATTCATATTGTTTATTTGTTTTGGGTTTACTTAAAATTACAGCCTTTATAATTACATTTTATATAATATTTTCTTAATGTTTTCTGTTTTAATACTTTGCCGCGTACGTGTTTGCTTCACTCTACATTACTTGTAACATATTTATGTACGTTATTCCTTTCAATTTTTATTGCATTGTACTACAAATCTTTTCATTTCGTTTACGTTGCCGACTTACAGAGTAAATGGGTTTCGGGGCTTTGGGTAGTTTGCGCTATTCCGCCACCGCAAATATCGCGTTTCTCGGCCGTTTTTCAAACATTTCCGTTACGTCTTGTCGTATTTGTTTGCTTCTTTGTTTTTTGCTGTTGTTTTTTTTTTTAATTTTGTTTGGTTTTGTTAGTTTATTATTGCTCACACCCCGTAGGCAGGTATAAGTATGGTATATATATATATATATCAGAATTACTATTTATATTCATAACTTCATATTTTCACATGTACTCGTACTTGTATATCGCATCTAAATAAATATATTTGAAGATATTTCAGTTGGGAGTAGAAGAGTATTTGTTGACGTGTACTTTTTCTCAGTTATCCTCGCTTTCGATTTTTTCATGTTTTTTGTTTAGTTCTCATTTAAATTTGATATTTGTTATTTACTCATATAATTTATCGGTGTGTTTGTATCAGTATATTTGCGAATATTGTATACACATATATGCATTCCTATATGTTATATACTCGCACTTACTTACGTAATTGTGTGAATGGCAGACTACTGTACCTGCTGAGCGCTCCTTACTTACTCGAATGTGTTGAGTGCTGTCCTGTTGATCGTTGGCTTCCGATGTGCAACTTCCACCAACTTTGAGACAGCTAACTGCATTTGTATGTGTGTTTATAGCCAGGGTATTATAACCATTTTTAAGTTTTTCTTTTAATTTCATTTGAATTCATTTTATTTATTGTTTTGAATTAATCTATTTTTTACTCACATTTTATTTAACTCTTTTTTTAAGTTATTTCAATTGAAATTTTTATTTTGTGATCCTATACAATATGGATCACAAAATAAAAATTCTATACTTTATATTTCAAATTTTATATTTTATATTTATTGTTTCATATTTTATAATTTGTATTTTATTTTTTTTATTTTTTAATTTCTATTTTATATTTATAATTTTATATTTTATATTTTAAATTTCATATTTTATATTTGATATTCAATTTTTTATATTTTATATTTAATTTTATTTAATTGTTTTGAATTAATTTATTTTTATTACTCACATTTTTGTTTAACTATTTTATTTTAGCTTATTTAATTTTTTTATTGAATTTTTATTTTGTGATCCATATTGTATATTTTAGACTTTATATTTCAAATTTGATATTTTATATTTATTGTTTTACATTTTATAATTTGTAGTTATTTTAATTTTTTTATAATTTAATTTATATTTTATTACAATTTTATTTTTTATATTTTATATTTTAAATTACATATTTTATATTTTGCATTTCATATTTTATTTTTAATATATAATATTTATTATTTATTATTTTATATATTATATTTTTATTTCATATTATTTATTTTATAATTTATGTCTTTTTTTATACTTTATACTTCAAATTTTATATTTGATATTCAATTTTTTATATTTAATTTAATTTGATTGTTTTGAATTAATTTATTTTTATTACTCACATTTTAATTTTTTGATCCATATTGTATATTTTATACTTTATATTTCAAATTTGATATTTTATATTTATTGTTTCATATTTTATAGTTTGTATTTTAATTTTTTAATTTCTATTTTATATTTCAAATTTTTTTTTTAATATTTTAAATTTGATATTTTATATATTGTATTTGGTATTTTATTTTTAATATTTAATATATAATATTTATTATTTATTATTTTATATTTTATATATTATATTTTTTATTTCATATTATTTATTTTATAATTTATGTTTTATATTTTATACTTTATACTTCAAATTTTAATTTTAATACTTTAATACTTTATATTTCATGTTTAATGTTTTATATTTTATAATTTATAAAAAAAATTATAAATTATAATTTATAAAGTTTCACATTTTATATTTCATATAATAATTTTTTATTTCAAATTTTCTATGTTATTATTTTACTTTACTTTGAAGTATTGTCATTGTATTAATTCATTTCTTCATCTACTTATATTGTTTTCATTATTTATTTAGTTATTTATGTTGTTTTCAATTCAAATAAGTTTGACTTTATTTTTATATTCATTTCGTTTTTTCATTTAATTGAATTTCAATTGATTTTATTTACTTTTTGTTTAATTTTTATTATTTTATAATTTTGTTTTAATTCACTTTAATGCATTCCAATTCACAGTGTTTCGTTTTCTTGCATTAATTGTTTTTATATTTTTTTTATTGATTTTGTTGTTGTTGTTTTAAACCTATTTCGTCTCAAAAGAGAAAATATACTGCTTTCATGGCTTATATCCTTTTAATACCATTTTTATAGGTAGTATTTTTGTTTTTTACGTTGAACTTTAAGATTTGTTAATTTTTTTGTTGTTTGGTTTTGATTTACATAATAATATTGCATCTCAAAATTTTCATCGTTTTCTAAAGTAGAACACAGTAGAGATCAGCTTTTGGTTTTGGTTTCTTTTTCAAATATTTAAAAATGTTGTTGTCATGTTTTCTTTGATAATATTTGTAATAAATAATATTTATCTGTACTTGATTTTCTTGTAATATACTTGAATTCGAATTTTGCTTAGTTTGAACTATTTTTGGGTTTTGGTTTTAATCTTTCATTGAGAGTTTGTATTTTTTTGCCTTTAAATTGTTTTACGTTAAAATAATGACATAGAAAATTTAATCAAGTGTTGCATCTATGGCCTTGAATAAATATTAAGAAGTAATTTGTAGTTTTAGCAGCCGAATATTGGGAGTTTTTCGCTTATGCGCAACAAATCACAGAGACTGGCGACGTCAGAACGATTATGTGTGGCAATAAGAAAGCAAAAAACATTTATAGTGCAGGCATACGAACTGATGGCAACCAAAAATGTTTAATTGCAGATTATTCGTTTTCGTTTAAAAATACGAAAAATCGTTGTAATAGATAATAGTGCAGTTTTTTTAACTCTTCTTCGAATAACTATTACAACTTGGTCGAAGTCGCTGGCCTATGCGAAGGAAAACATTACATCATGCTACGTCGACTTGACTTGACTTCTGTAGTCAAAATCGGCGGCCCAATTGTTACCGTACCAATTTAAGGAGTCATGAATCATATGATTGTGTAAGCTGTGTCCCAAAGCAAAGAACGAAGCAAGTGGTGGGGGGCCTGACTACAGAATTGACTACTGTTTTAATTAATTATGGCAGACGGTTTAGAAGACCCGGTTTTCATTCTTATAAAAATCGCTCATAACAACAGGCCAAATTGACTAAATGTACCTTTTTCCACTATGGATGTACTGTGCTTTCAGAATCAAAATCGACGAAATACCGATAGTTAAATTTTTAGTGAACCATTAGGAGCTAAAAATAGATCGCGAAGGAAATGGATCAGCAAGACAAAGTAAGCTATGTTGTGTTTTTTATTAGAAAACAAAAATAAAAATAAATAATATTATAAAAATAAACAAACGAAAATTGTATAGCTTCCTTTGAGGAATATTTTTCCCCATTTCTGTGAAAATAAATGATCAAGACAGCTTTCGTCTGAAATTAACTAATCTGCCCCTATCGAGCGATTAAAGTTCTTTCTTAAATTCTATTTGTTGAATATATGCAAGGACACGCTTTGGCTCCAGAGATTTCATATTGCCGAAACACTTTCCTTATTTGCGATGGAGACGATAGTGATACGTTCGATTTGTTTTCGTTCTCTGGTTCAGATGTGTTTTCCTTCCCTGTGTGTGGATCATTTTGTCTCTTCCTTCTCCAGACTCGATTTGCAGCAGCTCTCGCAAGTTTTACCTAAGTTTATCAGGAGGGAACTCAAGAGAACTAAGTATTAAAATGTAAACCATTTGAAGAACCTTAAAAATTCCTCTTTCTACTGGAATTAAATGTAATTTTCTTCTTCGCCTCACCAGACTCTTTGTGAATATCATAGTTTTCAAATTTTGGGCCTCAATTACATTGAAAGAGTTGTAGCTTCTCATAAGTGTTTGTAAGCAAAAGTACACAAATTCGCATAGGAATCCATATGAACAATAGCGTGAAGTATCTCGGTGGTAACTTTTTTAGCAAAACCACACACAATTCATCTGACGCTCGCCCCGTCTCCAATGTTGTCATAGTTGGTGTTGGATGTGCACAAAGTCGAAAAGTTTAGCACAAGTTTGTAATGGCGCCAAGGTCGTTGGAGCCACTTAAAACTCAAGCAGCCATTTAATCTCTTCGATATCTTATTACATATTATTTCTATTATTTGGTTTTTATTTTGTCTTTTTCACTTTCTAGTTGTCGTTGTTTTAATAGGCGTTTAGTGTTCATTCTCGTAGAGTAGAGAAACGGGCTCGTTTCTCGTTTACGTACTAGTAAGATTTACTGCTATTACACAGTTGTTGCATTTGTTAGCACTGATTACAAGGATTTGACTTGGAAGATTTGGATGCAGAGTAAGAGGTTGGTTTCGTGTTTGTCTCGTTCGAATGGAGTACGATAGGTGATGGCGAAATCATGTTAGTCCGTACTTGAGCCTATGTATGTTTGTATGTATGAACTTGGTAATGCTTTTGATTAATTTAGCTAAGTTCCTAAATTGTGACTAGTACATTTTCAGCTATAAGTAGTTCAATAAACCGGCAAATAGCGCACATAACAGCAATTCAATTGGATTCGTGTCGTACTCGTAGGCATGGTATGTAATAAGTAAGTAAGTAGGTATGCATGTAGGTAGGAGTAGAAGTTGGAATAAGAGCTTTTGACATACGGTTGCTAGTCGTTTGTTAGGTAGAGAGCAGTAATGCAACGCACAACAGATGTCACTAACCAGTCTCGCGCTACTGGTGCTATAGTAGGTAACTATGTTTACTATAGGTTTTCGTATGACTTTCCATTCACTTTTGATTAACACAAATTCACATGCTGCTATAATTATTAGCTTGTCCGTTTTTGTTTTCTTTGCTATATCTTTGTATGTACTTGTGTATATATATTTGTATTTTTCCATATATATATCTTTTTGTTTGATAATAAATATTAAAATATAAAAAATGTATATATGTATGCACCATGTCAATGTTTATATATATATATATATAACCATATATATTCAAGTATATATATATATAGTATCTTTTTATGTGTACAATCAGAGCGTTCTTTTGTAAATTCGCAAAGAAGCCAAGCAACTTATATTGGAATTGACAGTTCAATAGTTCAATCAATATTGCGGCTAACCAATGTCGAATCCATCCAACTGCAGACACGTACGCGCCTCGATCCCAACTAATTAAAACAAACATAAAAACCCCCATCATTATCAGATTTAACTGCTCGAATTCCAGAGGTTTGACATTTTGGTTTATTTTTTTTTTGCTACGATATAAGCCTCGCAATTAAATCATATGTGCGGGTATATTTGTTAGATCTATTTTCATAATCAATGTTTTTTCTTGTCATTTGCTATTGGCTTTAGTACATAAATAGTTCCGGCTGTGGTGGTATGTACGTAGTGTGGAATGCAAATGTACGCGATCGGGTTAAGGTTGTTTTATTCGTTGCCATTATTTCTTTATCTCATTATGTTGTGATTATTTGCAACAAAAACAAAAAACTCAACCAAAAACACACACAAGAACAAACCAAAACTTACTACGGTTTTGTTTGTATTTGGTTAGCTTGTTGAGCAGTAAATGTCTTTTTCTCGTACACATTTAGGCACAAAGGAAAATCAACGACTTTTCACAGTTTGCCTTCACAAACAACTTCATAAATATTCGCGCATTTATAATGATTAACTTGTTTACTTCACTTCAATGCCTCCAATTCAGCGTTTGGGTCGACTGATAAGCAAAAACAACTACAACACAAACTACTATCATCTAATAAACACAACAACAGGCCAAATTTGTGTACTCAAGTGCTAATGTATCGTTGCAATCGCAATAGTTTAGATAAACCTTGGCCACTTGTGCCGGCCGCCCTTTATGGCTTATCGGGCCCATCAAAGTCCAAAGGACCCACTGTTACCACAACGCAATGGGCAATTGGCTGGTTTTTGTTGTTGTCGAACTAAGACGCACTGGTTTTGCGAATTGCGTCGATATACTTTGCACTGAAACATAGTTTGTAACGCAATTTAAATTTAATTCAACACGTAAAAAATTATCATCAGCATCGCTGCAAAATGTTGAGCTTCTACGGGCGTGCGGCTTTCTGCGCCTTCGTTCAAATCAATTCGCAACTCTTCAGGCTGTTGTTTTTTTAATACTTGTATATGCTTGATAACAAACAGGGCTTCGTTTTCTTAAATACACACACTAAATACTTTACACTTTACTAAAAATACTCAACAATTTCAGTTGAAACCATTTTGTGCTCGATTTTTCATTTTAGTTTTGCATTTGTTGCTATTTAATACCAATTAGAAAACGATTTGCTGATTTGATTTTGATTCATGCCATT
This sequence comes from Melieria picta, assembly GCA_964056695.1. Lineage (NCBI taxonomy): Eukaryota > Metazoa > Arthropoda > Insecta > Diptera > Ulidiidae > Melieria > Melieria picta. The sequence goes on from OZ057399.1 coordinate 17,804,956, forward strand.
TTTAACAAATCAAGTGGAATTGAAATAACACAACGAACTCCGGAGTCATTTAATTATGAGTACTTATTTAGGATTTTTTGTTATCTTTTGCATAATCTTTGTTTTTACTATGCAAATCGGTGGCATTTTTTCATATTTTATTTTAATTTTTTTTCGAAGAAGTACTTTTGAAGTACACGTTTCGACAGAAAAGCATGAATGGAGAAGGAAATATGTAATTCAAAGTTTTATACGATAACATTGCGACACACGTGGCGTTGCCAAGGTTTCAAGAAGTAATATCGAACTTCTATAATTTGTGTATGTTTAAGTAGTAACAGCCATCACTGATTAAACTGTCATGGCCAATTGAAATTTTGAAACAATCTCCTTGATCGAAATTCGATAGCTCTGACCACCTTCAACCACATGTGAGTTCGAATGGTTTAAGCCCTCGACAATTTAACCCTAATTCCCAGAATTTTAAAAGTAACGTAAACCCAGAAGTGAGACTGTCAGGCTTATATGAGCTAAATTACTGAAAACATTTCTTTAAAAATTACAAAAACTGTCTAAAATGTTAAATTTATAAATGCAATATAATTCTAATTCTAACATTCCATTAGAGGATTACATAAAATAATGGAATCGAAAATCTTTGGGATTTATCACCATTTGAAATCTTTAGTGAGACTGTGAGGCTCACTTCTGGGAATTAGGGTTAAAGAGTAGGTATTCAATTTGGTCCTTAAAAAATATATACAGCTCTGGCTCACCTTTAACTGAAAGCGAGTTCGAGTGTTCTTTACCTTCGTAATTTTAAAGGCATTGGTATTATCATATTAAATTCAATCTTTACAGAAATTGTATAGCCCTGGCTCACTTTCAACTACAAACGAGTTCAAGTATTTTGAACCCACGAAAAGTAGAAAACTATTAAATTTGATCCATAACTGAAATGTGTTAAAGTACTCGAAAACTATTTACTTGATTCTTCTCTTGAATTATGTTTAAAGGACTATGGTTCTTAATGGCGACCTATGTTATGTTGGACTGTGCGGTAAGCACTCAAACTCGGAAGTCTCCTTCTTTAACCTAACCTACGTTGGACGAGCCATCTTTCGATTTACCCTAATCTAACTAGACCATCTCTATATTTGTATCCCATTTTGCAAAGCCTTGAGGTCAAACTAACATCGATATTCCAAGCAGTGACTAGACCTCGTCGAAGTTGGTTCTTGCTAACGGAGCTGGGTCGCTGATCACCGGTTGATATCACCGGTATCGATAGAAACTATCTATATCCACTGCAACTTCCGGTACTTGCTTGACCTCAGTAAAATGCCAAAAATCCATTCATTGAGAAATGCCCACTAAACGGAGGGAGGGAGGAAGGGCAGCGTTTATGGTTTCTCGAATCAATCCGTACTGTATTATCACAGTGGGTCAACTGTGGCTTAATTGAGTTTTTGAATCTGCCACTGTAACCTAACCTCAAATCAAGCTGGACAAATTAATCAAATCAAATTAAGCAGGCAACAGTAATAGCGAATGCAGCCGATACGAACATTCTTCATATGTGCAGCTTTATCTGTGCAGGCTTTTAGTTTAAGTAACAGCAGAATTGACTCCTTCTATTGGTATCACATAGTATTTAAATGTATTTATGTAGACTTACCCTAACCACCTGATCACAGAATGCTTAGCTTTAATGTCTAAAATATGCAAATGCCTCGGAAAGTATATTTTGGACAAGAGTCGACTCTATCCGATATTCATAAATTTCTAGAAGGCATTGGTCTAACAGGGGTTCTATAGATGAGATCTTTCTTGTCTCAAAAGCCATAGATGGAACAAAATTGGTCTGACAGATCGTAGTAAGTAAATGTATATGAATTTTTCAAATATATGAGCCAACGTGCACGGAATACCACTACTAATGCAAGGCATTGCGGAAGGATCGAGAGGCTAGGAGACAGTGGAGAAGTTATGGGCTCTTTCTTTGAACCCAGCAAGATCATAGGTGTTCTGCAGGAAGACCATTCCACACTCGCGCAGTACGGGCCGGATATGAACTGTATCTGTAATGCGTAGATCGCTGGAACATCGCGTTGAAGAGGTTGCCTGGGTTCTGAGTGATGGCATCAGATTGCTCATTTCTTCTGAACAATTACCGAAAAAGTATCGGTAGAATTAGGCCACACATGCCACGTTTCGATGATTCTGCAAGGAGTCAATAGAGCTGGATGCCCTACTGTCCCAATAAGCTTAATCGTACGGTTTTGAACGCGGCCAATACAGCACCCTGTAATGTATTTTAACTTACTGAAGTAAAGTCTAAGGGCCTACACTGGGAGTTGTTGGCAAAGTATGTTAAGTTAAGTTGTTGTGAGCCAAGTGTTTTACAGCTTCTGAACGAATTTATTCAAATTGGTTTTCGGTGGTGATTCGGAGCCAGAGATCTGCATAAATACCGAAGGATCTGCATAAACAGCGTAAGAAACGAATTTTTACTGAACTCTTCGAGCACATCCGAACAATAAAATAAAGGACAGTATAGTTGAAAAATAACTGAACAAGAGTCAACTTTTTAGCACAGTGTAACACAAAAGCACTATTTGTGCTGTCAGCTTTGCTTTGCATTTCTCCATTATTTGCAATCGGTTTTTACTAGTCTACTATTTATGTGATTTTCTGTTTTTTGCAATAATATTTTCGTTGCACACAATTATTGTATCTTATTTGCGTTAGCTTTCATTTTAAGTAAATTTACTATATAAGATTTAGTTGTAAGTTTTATGGTTATTTAATTTTTTTCGACTTACTTCACATTGATTTGAGTCAGTTTTAGTTGGTTGTTTTAGTCAGTTTTGCGTGCGGCAATAAATCTTTCTTTTATTCTGCATGTGTGGTTTGTCAATTGCTTATCGACTGCCACCTGTGGGGCGTACAAGTGTTTCGGTTCATTTGTGCTCGGAGCCAATATTTGTCGTGTTGACAGTCCCACATAGAACTAAGAATTGTACGAGTACTTTCTGCCAGTGCCACTTGTGTGCAAATCATAAATGCCGCACCCAAGCACTTACTCCTACGTATGTACATATGTATGTATGTATGTATGTGTATGTACATGTACACATGCATGTGTAAATGTGTGTGTGTGCACTGTTGCTGGCATGAGTGTGTATTACAGGTAATCACTTGTGTGTTTTCTCCAGTTTCGACCGCTTTATTGACTTTCATTACTAGACAACAACTAATTTCAAAAAGATATCTTCATCACATTTGTGTATTCACTTTTGTGTGTATGCTGTGGATCGCTTTGTTTGTCCTTTTTTGTTTTGCTGTTGCTCTATTCTAGTTGTTAGGTTAAAAAATAACACTGTATATTTCTAATTAAATATTATTACTTTTTGACTTTACTTCATTCAATATGTTTTGTAAATATATCTCAGGTTTGCGGACACCCGAACCGCACACAATATTGCGTTCAATTGCAAATGTTTCGTTCATTGCTTGTTCGCCGCACTACGGTTTGCAGTCCCATCAACCGTGCTTGTTAGTAGCAGCAATGCAGCAGCACCTGAACAATAGTAGACTGCATTGGTCATTACAAAGTCGCGGCTTTTATGTAAAACTTTCCATTTTGTTTGAGTGGTGTCAGTCTTGTGGAAGTCAATGAGAAATCAAAATGGAAAGCAGAAGCCACCGAATGTTTGAACGGTGATAATTGCATAAGGCTTGCAACATACTGGGCTGTCGTTACGGCAATGCCAAACCTTTAGTGCGACACAATTAGCTCACAGCACTCAAAAGCGTTGTGCCTCATCTGAGGGTTTATCTGAATCACGACTGTCAAATACGAGAACAAAGAAATTGTTACTTTTTTCAATAATAAAACCTTTAAACCTTTCTTTTAGAAAGTACCTTGAAATAGTTTAAATAATGTAATGAGACACGTTGCTACTAATTCTAAAGTGAATGCAGAGGCAGTTGAATCCGTCGAAGCACTAAATCGTTGTGGCCGTTTTTAAACGAAATCGAAATATCAGAATGTTATGGTAAAACTAACTGACAATACACGCTCCCAGAGAGACTAATCGGGACACTCTTCTTGTGACCAATCGACACCCAGTTTTTGGTCGAACCTGAAGCTGATAATACTGAGAGAGCATCGTTCCTTACTTAACCGATGACAATAAAAAAATAAAATGAAATATTTTTCAATAACATTTTTCAATATTAGATATGAAAATTTAATTTAATTTGTTTTGGGATAAAAAATACTAAAATACTAAATACTTGTTTTAAAATAAATAAATAGACTGCCAAGTGTTTACTTGCGATCATATTCGGAGCGAGGTGGTCATTTAAAAGATATAAACACAGGTAGACTTTCGTTCATGGTGGTTTTGTGGTGTGTTCATTTCAGTGTAATTTTTAAACACATTTTTACTTCTATGAGTATCACCAAATTTGCTTTAAAACATCGCGTAAAAATCTAATAATAGGAGAATTATCTAGTCTTTTGTGACTTTTAATAATGGGATTAAAAAAAGACGAACTTTTGAGAAAGTATTTGGTTTTTTCATTCAGAACATTGAGCCGAATAATTGGCAACTGATCGGCTGTTGCCGAAGATTATTTTTTATTCATTTTAAATACAATCATTCAGTTCATTTATAGATATACTTGAAATCCTACATATACCATCAAATTCGCCTCAAAATACTGCAAAATAATACAACAAATATGGAAGACCAACTTATAAAATAAGACTTGTTAGATGGAACAGAAAAATAATGAACATTTTGGAAAAATATTTTAGGTTTTCGTATTCAAAGGCATCGGTCAGTAACTATCAGCACTATCCCCACTAATAATAATAACTATCGATTATGAAATATAAACATTTGCTGGCCTTAAATACGAATATTCAGTGTTGTTTATAAACATGCTTGCACCAAATTCACCTCAAAATACCGTGTAAAAAATACCAAAATAGGAAAAAATCATCCAACTCTATTGTGAATTTGTTAGATGGAATACAAAAAAGGACGATCATTTGGAGAAAATATTTAAGAGTTTTTCATTCGAAAGTATAATTCATGATACAATTATGTATGTAATTACTGCCCGTTGCCAAATCAAGCCGATTATTCAGATTCATGTTGTTGACGCCGATTAATCGGTCAAATGCTAAATTGAAGCAACGTTGCCGCGCATCAAATTGTCGACAAACGCGTCAGTATTGCTGCCAATTATCTGTTATTGCAAGAATATTGAATGCATCTTGACGCATTGGATTGCGGCAAATATAAATGCCATTGCCATCGCCAATTCGCCGTGGCTTGAGCCCAGTACGTTTAAGGCCTAATGGTGCTTGCTGCTCTTTCTGCTGTCGCCCGTCGCTTCCGTCAATCCCAAACCAACAAATCGTGTGCCGTTCGACGCCAACGAAGTTTGCTGTGTAAAAATTTCAACACGCACATTTATCCACAATTGCTTCTTCGTTCTATGGTAATTTTGTTTTTGTATTTGTATTGGTTTTTGTTTTCTTTTTTCAATTTCGCAATTATTGTATATTTGTTTAATTACATAATTTATTCAGTTATGCATAACAATAAGTATAAGAATTCGTATCGTATTTAAAATGTTTGTTGTTGTTTGCCTGCGGTGTCGGTAAATATCTATATAATAATATTGCGCAAATCGTACCCACACTTGTACTTATATAATGTATAGATTAGTTTCTTACAAAATGAGAAAAATGTTTCATTTTTTGTTTCAGTTTTCTTGTTTTCTTTGCTTTAAGTTTTTTCATATGCATCAGCGTGAATGTCATATAATTCATTACTATATATATATATGTATGTATTGCACTGTATGTATATTGTGTATATATACTCCATCGAGACATTTAAAAGTTTAGTAATTTTCGCATGATTTTTCTCAAATAGTCACATACGCATTTGTATTTTTTTTCTTCTTATGCTTTTTCTTTTTCGTAATTTCACATTTGTTGTTATATCATTTCGTATTTGTATTTGCATCTATAGCTATTTCAGCTTGGTTTCGATTAATGCATTCAACTGCATTCGTATGTATTGCATGTTAGTATGTATGTATGTATATCGAAGGAGGAATAAGAGACATGGAAAGAGACACACGATCGAGATAAATAGACCACATTTACATTTATGCTTTGCTCTTGCACTAATTTAATAAGTAAATTTAAAAATATATAGTATTTTTGCGTTGCGCCTCGTCTTCGTCTACATCAGTTAGGCGTATATTTACTATGCATGTATGTATGTATATTGTAATTATGTGTGTATATTTACGCTCCTTCTTGCATATACTCAGTTATTCACTTTAATTTGTATTTTGTATTTATTTTGTGTTTTTTGCTCTTTGTGTGTTTGTTGTTTTGGTTTTTGTTTTATTTTGTTTTCACTGTTAATATCTAATTTGACACAACCGTATATTTTTTCTTGCTATTTGTTATTAATTAAACTTGCTTGTTACTATTTTCATAATTGCTAATCATGTTTGGTGCCACCGACCAACGAATAACGCACCAACACCTACAACTCATGCAGCTCATCGAATCTCAACCCTCAGCACTGCACTCAATCGAATAAAAAACAACGAAAAATCAAAGGAAAATTCAACTGCAATGAATTGATTGAAATTGAAGCGAATGAAAATGAAATGAAGTGAAAAAATATCCACACTCTCAATGGACATTGCGGGTCGATGTTAACTGATTGTTTCACTAACAACAGTAAGAAAAAGTTGAATTGGTTGAAAACGCACTGCATGGGCACGGAAACATAAGCTTGAAGTCTTAAGTAAGTGTTAAGGTCTAAAGTGAGAAGTATGCAATCAAATCATGTCTCAGGGTTTCGTACAAGGCGCTAGCAACATTCCAACTAATGAAATATTTCCCATAAAAGGCAGAAATTTATACAATAAAGAATTCGACAGATGAAACAAGGAAGTGGAACAGTTAATCACAATTAACTCTTGAAAGTCGCAAGGTTCATATAACTAAAGGGTTCTTCGGGTCCAATCTGCGAAAGCACACGACTTTCTGCAAACTTTTCCAAGATTTTTGCAATCATTTCAAAAGCCATAAGTCAACTTGCCCAAAATCAATAAAACTTTCAAAAGCTTTCGACTCTCTTATTGTCTCAGATGGTAATAAAAATTATAGAACGGAACGGTATACAATAGATCAGATTTTGACACGGCTTCATATTTCTTCATAAATAGAAAAACAACATGACAATTATTTTATCAAAGAATTTTTTCTATTGCATTAACCCAACACCCCTCAAATCGTTATCTGATTCTCGATCTCGATCACTTTTTTGCAATTAGTTACTACGCTGGACACTACAAAAATTGTCATGTTAGATGTGCTGCTGCTAATATAGCAACGATTTCCTAGAATTTTCTTGGAATTTTAAATTTGGTTTGAACTACTGTTCAGGGTTAATTTTTTTAAGCATTATTATATAAATGACAACACATTTTTCAAAATTCTATTTTTGCCTACCTGGTTCACTTGAATAATTTCACAGATAACACTGAGCAACAGCCAAAATTTTTCCGAGTTCTAGTAAACCTTTTCTAAAGGATTTTTGGACGCTGATCACAACTGCGTACTTAGTTTTTTGATTGTTTGAGCGGTTTGTAAGTTATTGGTGGTTTTTGCTAGGTGTTTTCCCCGATTTTTTATCTTTGAATTTTTATTGCATTTATAATATGTTGAAAAACACGATACTTTTTTTATGACACAATAATGAATCCTCAAGCTATAATTTTGACCATAGTCGATTTCGATTGGTCAAGGGGTAACACGGCTATGGCTCTTCAAAGTTCAATTTTCGCGAATTTTTTATAAAAATTCATTTAAATTCGGGGTTGCAATTTTCAACTAGGAGTTAGTGTGCAATGTATAGTATAAGGTTGTAACTTAAACTTATAGAACAGATTTTTTGTGTTGCATGTGCCATTCTCGGCCTATACTCATTAGAGTGTAAATGCGACTTCACCTTCTGAACACGTGTTTGTATTGAAATCTCCTAATGTTCTTCGCGTAATTGACAAAAGTATCTAAAGTATTTTCGCAAGCGTCAATATTTGTCTTTTCAAGGGCATTAACAAAATTTGAATTGGTTCATTACTGTAGGAGCTATTCTAAAAAGAGTTGCATCACACAAGTAAAAATTTCAACCACACACACTTAGCAAACTACTTGCTGTTTTTCCATATTTCATTGCGACATATTTTTAGGGCGCAAAAAAATCAAAATACGAAAGCTGAAAATTTTATGAATTAAGGGAATTTGATGAATGTGAGCATTTTCATACTGCTGCCTAAAATTGTGCTCCGATATTAAAGCTCAAAAGTAAATCCTTGCTTTTGTTGCTGAATTTATGCATGGAGAATTTACATATTTGTACACATACTCTATTACAAACATCGTATTTCAAAAATGTATTTTTTAATTGAAAGCCCCAACATTCTTCTTTCACTATATGGCAATATATATTTTTTATAAGAAAAATTCTTTCGTGTATTCGCAATCTTGCAAAGTAACTGAACATTTGAATTTGCAAATGAATAACTCTTGCAAATTTGAACCGATTTTAATGTTTTAAATTTTAAATACATAGAGTATTGTTAATCTATGTTAAAAAATGGCATTTAAGACTTCAGGTTTGTAGGAGCTACATGCATGTAATGGTAAAAAAACATGTAAAACGCCCTCCAAGGAAAACCATCAATATTTCCTAAGCCGCTCAAACAATCAAAAAACTAAGTACGCAGTTATGATCAGCGTCCAAAAATCCTTTAGAAGTATAGTTTGATTTTAGAAAAAAAAAAAATGTCGATTTTGTTGCTCTGTGTAATTGTCGAAATTTTCTTTATGAGTTGTTGAATACCACCGATAATTAAAAAAAATACACTTTGATTTTGACAATCATGACCCAAAAAACAAAAACCTAATACATTGAAATTTAGTTTTTGTCGTTACGCTATCACTTGAATGAAATCACCTTGAAATGGCGGTAATGCTTTCTCAGCATTTATTAGGTTTATGACGTCGACATTTTCTTTCGCCAATCAAGGCTACGTCACGTCATGGGATGTCATAATTTTTTTTTTTATTAAATGCGTAATACGTCAAGCTATAAATCTCAGAAGAAACAATTCAATGAAAGTGAAACTGCATTAAAACTGCAAAATTGCATATTATTTGTATCACAGTAGATATACATATATGTAAACGATTTATTTATAGTGTCTGGCAACTCAAACGTAAAATCGTATGATTTCCCAGATTGTGTGCAGGATTTTTACAATTTATATTCGTTAAGCTAGACTTTCTGCAACTCAATTGACGCAACTAAGGGTCGACTAAAGTTTTGATCCAGCGCTATAATTGTGTACTTTCGACTTGATATAGTTACGTAAGCAATAACGATGAATGCAATGCCATAACAAAATTAGACATTTTTCACTATTGCCAACTAATTCACTTCGCTTCCACTGTTTACGGTATTACTAGGGTCACAGTTGCAGTAAGAGAACTTGTCGCCTAAAAGTAGGCAACACATTTGGTGCAATTCATACTTTATGGTGTTTTTTCCAGATGGACTGAATGAGAAACTGGCCATAATTAGGACCCAAATCCATTCCATAGACGCATAGCACACGCAGGGAACGACCTCGCCCTGTAATGTTTTGCGTTGGAACATTGATTTTCCGTTTCATGGCTGCCAAGATGTCTTGTTGTTAGTCTTTTCATACATAGCAAAAAACTGCTAAATTTGAAGGCAAAACTTGCTTTGGTTTTCACAAAATTTCAAATACAGGTAGACCTCGCTTAACATGGTTTCTGTTAGCACGACATTTTCCAGGAACGTATTCTCCGTCTGTATTCATAGTATTTACCAATATGGAAACATTTTTTCACCGCAGTAGATTCGAAATCCGTAGGCAATCTGTAGAAAGTGAGCGAAAGATTTGAAATTACCGTACAAATGTTTGTGTCCTTGCAGCAGAAATCTTCTCAAAAAATACCGTCGCGCCATCACTTTAACTCTTCAAGCAAATGCATTCCAAAAGCGTCTCTGCGACCCCAAGGAGCTGTTTTCAGCCCAACATCGACGACTATAGAAAATCGCAACAAACTGAACCAACAAGTTCAGCGTGAGCGAAAAAATTCGCAAATCACATCTGTTCAATTATTTGTTATTGTTGTTGTTTTTTTTGCATACAATTGTTTTTATAGATTGTATATTTTGTTTATTGATTTGTTTATTTCTTCAGTTATTTTAAAATTAGTGTTGTCTATTTTAATGTATTCATGCTATTTATATATATATTTTGTTTGTATGTATTTTGCATATATAATCGTATAATTATGAATTATATTTTCAGTGTATGTGTATGACATGACATTTTCCGATACAGCGAATTAGAAATAAAATATAGAAAATTACATATTAAATTATGAAGTCATTAAGTCAATAAATCAATACATTATTGCAAAACGTACATAATACAATTTGTGGCGCTTCGGCGTGCCGAATCGCACGACACGATAGTTACGACTGATACGGATTTGACTTGACTTGACTTGAGTTGAGTTCAGTTTAGCTGAGTTGAGTTGAGCTGAAGAGTGAATTCATTGAATGAACGGAACCAACGTGCTAATTGACAGGCGTTAACAATTTTCTGTTTTTATTTTTACAATTTTCCAAGCGAAAATTTATGCACACAACGAAATTCAATCGAATCGAATCGAATCAAATCAAATCAAGTTGCACTGAAATCAATGCAGAATCGACAATACAAATCAGAATTGCAATTACAAAATTAAAACTAAAAAAGGAATTTAAACCAAATAATTTAAAATAGTAATGCGGCACTTGATGTGTAGTTGAAATTCGGCTGAAAGTGGGCGGGTTTCGGGAATACGCAATTTAAAGTTTACAATGTCGAAAGTCACTGGGAAGGCGGTGTGGCAAAAACTGAAGACAACCACTGCCGGCTGCTGTTCGTTGTGTTCGCTGGCGCTGTTTGCAGTATCGATTGGATCGCGACTTATTCGCTGGGTGGCGACATTCGAAAACGCACAGGCAGGTGACAGTAAGTCTGGCTTACGTTTGGCGTTGAGATATCGGCGATGGACAGGTAACTGAAGAGACGGACGTTGTACGTGGACTCCGCAAGGATCGGCGCAGCAACAACAAACGGGTCAATGTGACGCGTTAACGTGTTGCTCTCGTCTTCAAGTGTTAATAAATTACAATGTGTGTGTGTGTATGTGTGTGGGCGCGCGTTTGAGTGTGTGTGACATCTTAAAATGTAACATCGCATATACAAATAATAATAAATACAAAGGAGAAAAAAATCAAGTCTTGCTTCTTGCTGCGTTGCTCTGCTGTGCTGGGCAGCTGCTAGTGTCGCTTGCGCGCAGCGGCTTCAGTGATCTCGAGCGCAATGTTTTCCGTTTTTATATCTTTTGCTAAATGTGTTGCCTACAACTTTACGGTTGCTGCTTTATGTGACGCGTGTTTGTCGGTGTGCGTGCGTGCGTGTACTCCGGCGTGCCTATCTGCACGCCAATAATGTGTTGCTGATGATATTTTCCTCTTGTTCCTTTGTTCCAAAAATAGTCGCTTTTCGTCTTTTCTTAGTGATATTTTTAGTTTGCACTCGACGCCTGCCGCTGCGACATTCCTCCCAGCGCCGACTTTTCCGCGCGATCCGGTCCTTCTCTATTCGGCTTATGGCTCTTCTGGCAAATTAAAAATATTTACGTACAATAGGATTAACGGCAGTTTAGCAAAGTTGTTCGTTTCGTTAGATTTTTCTTTTTCTAGTTCACATTTTCATTTTTTGTATTTTTGGTTTAATTTTGGTATTTCGTTTTTTGGATTATTTTGTCTTTTCTTCTCTTCTCTTTTCTTGTTGTTTCTTTTGCAGCAATTGAATATCTTCAGCTCGAGTGTATGCCAGTTGCTGGCTGCGCTAATTGCGTTCTTCTTTTAAATATCTGACGAGTATAGAGTGGCTATAATTAATTTGAGCAGATTTTCATGTGTGCAACGCAACGTACACTACAATTGTCAGCGGCAAACAAATGCAAGCGAAGCAGTGTATATGAGTTGGGGGTATGGCGCAATGTTGCAACTACTACAAAGCGGCTAAAAGAATCGCTTGTGGCTTTGAAGCGATTACAAATACGAGATTACGAGGCTCGCTAGAGATCAGCGAGGAATAAGCGCACATTTTTGGCCATGTGGTAAAGGTGCACAAATATTTCATTAAATTTCATTTGCCTGCTTATGAAAAAAAGACACAGAATGTGGAATAGAAAATGGCTCACAAACTGCTTTTTATGCTCTGACTCGATGAAATCAGAAATGTTTTAGTTAAAAAGTTTCGATATTTCAGGTTGACACTGTACTGATCAAAAAGTGATTTTGAAAAAAGATGACATTTGCTTTGAGAAATCAGCTTCGCATGCGACTAAGAGGCCCTTTCGACTTATCAAACAATTATTCTGGCGAAACCAAGTTTGCTTCAAATAAATTAGATTCTAATTCGACTAGTTGATTTCACCGGACTTGATGGCTTATTAAGGCTAATCAAAAGTCGTAGCCAAAAAGGAATACAAAATCAGATTTTAGTTGTAATAATTAACAACATAACAGTGTCACATTCGATTAAAAGAGAAAAAGAAATTTCATTCAAATAATTATTTGTAATTAAAATAAATCAAAGTCTATACTAATTTAGCACCTAAACAATACATGTTTGAAAATAATTGACGAAATGAAAATGAAATACCCAATAAATTGTTTGCTCAAATCATGACGAATTACATTAATCAAAACTAGACTACAGATGGACTGCTAGTCTAAATGACTTGATTCGAATGTGAACTAATCACTCATTGAGCAGATCAGATATTGTAATTAAAAATGAGGAAACACATTTTTCAGGTGATCATTTAATTTGATTATAAGGGAGCGCCAGCAAATTGCCTCGTTTGGGTTGCACCTTTTTGGCACTAAAATACAGCAAGTATATTTTCTTCAGATTTGAGTGACGTCTTAGTTCACTCTTTACCACATTGTCAACAGTGCGCTGCCGCTTTTTGAGCCATAGCAAAAAGTTGAGGAAAATGCTTGCTGTCAATGCCCCGTGGAACTGAAGCGTGCCAGCAGCTGTGGTGAACACATCAGCAACGGATCAACGGTAGTGTTTCATAACCATATGCAATTATTTTATTTATACGAAAAAATTATTGTCTTTTCATTTACTTTATTTTTCATTTTCCGTCGTAAACTTATGCAGCTTTTGTACCAAAAAAAAATTAAAATTAAATAAAAATAAAAATAAAGAAACAATAACAAATCATTCAAGTACCTATTTATCGACCGGAATCAATCAGCGGCAATGTGCCTGAGCAACTGTCATTGAGCAGAATGAGTGGCAGTGCCTGGGCGGCGCTTTTCGTTACGTAATGTCGTGTTCGACTGACTTCGAAGACTCTCGCTAAATTGAAATTTCCAATACTCGAATTTGTTTTTGTTTCTTCGTTTTTAATGGATAACAGTTTCTTGGCTGGCTTGATTTGTTTATGAATTCTTCAACATACTCGTCTAATGCTATGATGATTCGCTTAAAATTATCACTAGGAGCTGCTGCTGCTCGTTTGCTTTTGTATGTTGTTGCATACATTTGTGTTTAGATCAGTTGCAGTGTTTCAATTTTTGAAAAATTAAAAGTCAAATAAAAACAAAAATTAATCAACAAATTTCAGCATTATGCTTCAAGTGTTTAGTTCATCGTTTAACATTATTTCTCGTTCTGTTTTTGGCGCACCAAGTGCTACATTTCAATGTCTGCTTCTGTCGCTGCTCGCTCGATTGCAACAAAAATAATTGCTTTTCAGTGTTATGAATAGAATAAATTAATATACTTAGCATACTACGTAGTCCAGATAGTAGTAAGTTTAAGATTAGGATTAGGATAAGGATTAGCTTAGGCTGATTTGCTTGTAGTTAGGATACGATGTTAGCCTTTGAAAATGGTCACATTTGTCGCCGTGCGCATCGTATTTCATTATGTACGCATAGTTTATAATTTAAGTTTCGTGTGTATTATTGTTGTATAATTTTGTGGTATTCTTTCGGTCATTGAATTTGTTCTATTTGTATCTGTTTCTAATGTAGTTTGACTTGCTCTAATTACATAAATATTTGAAATGTTCATATTTTGACTTTGACGTTGCTTAACTGAAAGCAAAAAGACTTCGACGCTGGGCTTGGGGGAGACTTGCAATCTTTTCAGGCTTCCTGCTATCATTTGTTGTTACAATACTAATACTTAGCGTTAGAAAAGAAAAATTATTGCTAAACTTTGCATTTTCAATTCTTCAGTTTTCAGTTGTTTTATTTTTCGATTAGTATTGAGTTCTCCATTACTGCTCGTGTTCGTCGTGTCGTCGCATTCAACTACAATTTATAGTAATTCGTTCAACATTTCCTATGCGCTTCCTAACGTTCAACACCACGTATCATTATCATTGTGTTCGAATCGGTTTTTATTTGTATTTTCGTGTAAACCTAAAAATATTTATTTATAACCCTTTAAAAATATCACGAATTTCTTTTTCAGTTACTTTTACATTTTGCTTTTATTCATTGCAATAAATATTTGAAAATCATCAATATTTGGATTTCTGTCTCACATATTGTTGAAATTTGTGTTCTCTGTTCACTTGCGCATGCTTGCTTCAACTTAAAGTTGACATATTGGGTATTTTTCGAAAATCAAAAGGCAATAGCAAAAATTTTACATAAACTTATTTGTTTGGGAAAATGTGCTGCAACCAGTCCATTTACAAGTAGTGTTGCCCAGTTTGCATTCGCTTGATTGCATGTGCTTGAAGTCATCCTAAAAGTATGCTACAGCTGATATTAAATGCAATCCGAACGCGTTTAGTGAATTCTTTTCGCGTTCTACTTTTAGGATAGCGCTCAATGCCAAACTGCTAAGCAGCAAACTAGGCGCCAACACTTGTACTGGCCATTCAAATGTTGTTGTAATGCTTGCCCACATTTTCATTTTTGTTCGTTTTAGTTACTAAATATATATAAATCAAATGTACTTTTCTTCTAAATATTTATTGCTTTAATTTACAGCTGCGTTTCGAAGTTGCTTCTGCCGATTTTGCAACAAAATCTCTTTCACATAGCACATTTCGCACGTGTTCGTTTGGGAGCTGTTTGTGTACGAGTGGCTGTGTATACTTTGAATTCACTGGTATTTTATGGGTCTTTGCCTCTCTTGTACCTATGAGTGTTCTTAAATTTAAACAATTTGTTTTTTGTTTGTTTTTGTTTTTTTGTCAACAAGTACAACAATTCAATTTGTTCAACAATAAGATTTAGATTCACAATTAAAAAATTCATTTTTACACATCGATGGTGGGAGCAAGGACTCTGGGGGCTATCGGATGCGAGGGTATGAGGTGTGGGTTCTGGGTTCTGGGCCTTGTTGATTTTGAATACATTGGAGTGTTCATTGTTTGTACGTTTTTCTACGTAAATCATTTGCATTTGACGCACTGGCGCAGGTATTTTTGAAACCTTGATTTTTTTTTAACATTTTTGTGTTCTTCTGGATATGGATTAACAAAATTTCCGCAATGCATCGATACGCATTTCGAACGCCATTTAATGGTAAGGCAAAATACTTGAAGCCTGTGCAATGCTGCGTGCCTACACACTCCACTCCAATGCAAACATGTGGATATACGCATAGCGAACAAAAAAATGAAGGAAATCTTGCAGTGTCAGTAGGTGTCGAGGAAAGGAAGGAGCAAACCTTAGGGCATTCATTGCTGAGATACAACCAGTTGGGAGAGTGCGCGGGAGCAGACGATTGCCCGCACCGACCAGCAGCATGTAACCATGAGCTCCTCTTTACAGCTCACTTCATTGAACGACCGAACAGTTTGCGCGCGAACATCTCAAAATAATTGCAATTTGAAAGGCACTGCACAGTGGTAATCTAATTGCCGAATGCTGTACTGCATGTGCGTGCAGGGCCACGATCCGCTCCCGCGTTTCGTGCCACCAAAGGGTGACAAACGAACAGAAACAGTAACCAATGACTTGTATTGCCTAACGGAGCATAAAAACTACAACATGTCCGATTGCTCAAATTGGTTTAGCAGAAAATGAAAAGTAAAAATCATAGATACAAACAGGCGAAAGGAACAGCAAACCTCTTCGCCATAGTGCAAAATCGCGCCAGCATTACTTGCGCGTGTGCTCGACATATTCGTTCGGGAAATCACACTCGAATCACTGTTGTTTTGCTGTTCGCTTCCTCACTTAACCTTAAATTATTCGTTTGAGTTGAATTTGCTTTTGCAGTTGAATTTCTTTTTGCCATTTGGTTATATTTATTGCTTTTTTGTTGCAGTGTTTCTCGTTTCCTTCTTATGTTTGTGTATATTTTCAGATATATGTATGTATACATATTTAGTATGCGGTATATTACGTTGCGTTCATCGTCGTCGTCTTCATCATTATTAATATAATTCCTAAATACTCTTCACTATATTTTAATATGCGCGCATTTCTTTTGCCTTCATCGTCTTCTTGTTTATTGAATATATATATGTATATCTTTTAAATATGATTATTGTGTGTGTATATGTGTATTTAGATTTAATCGTACTTGTTCTTTCTTGCTTACTTTAATTACTATAAATTAGTTTTCGTTAAGTTTATTGTTTTTTTCGTATCTTTGCTTGGTTTCTTGCTATTAACTAATTTCATTTGCCTTAGATGTACAGATATATGCAAGTATTTTATGTATGTATGTTTGTGTTTTATTTCTGCCGCGGCAGGTTTAGGTATATGTATGTATAATATTAATATAAATTACGTTATGTATTTGTATTAATATTCGTTTTTGCTTGTTTTCATTTAAATGTTTATTCTCTGTGATAATAAGTTAATTATGTCTTTACGTTTACTTATAGTTTACGTTTAACTGTTTTGTTCTTTTTCAGCTCGCTAACTTGCCTGCCGGAGCTCGCTTCATACGCCTTTTCTGTTTTTGTTTTGTTTTGTGTTTCATTTTGTTTTGCTGCTACGCCTGGCTCAGTTCATTGGGCCGGCATATGCTATTCGTCATACATGCTACATTATTATTTTATATATATATAATTTGTCTATATGTATATATATATATATATATAGATATATATATATATATATAATAGTGGTAATAATATATACTTCTTTGTCATCATTATGTATATAGAGATGTATATAATAATAATAATAATAGTAATAATAATTTATCAATAAATAATATGCTTCTTAGTTTTGTTTGTATTGTTGCTACATTTGCGCTGCTTAACGTCCTCTGTCCCGCGCTCGTACGTGCGTCGTCACGTCGTGTAACACAAGCCTTTCGGCGGCGTCGTTTCTGCTCAACTACACACATAGTACATTCGAATCTTGCTCGTCAGCTCCTACTACTAACAATAAATACGAGTTCATATTCAACAAAATAATATCTTCATTGTATATATCCGACACTTCGATTAGCTCATTTCAGACAGCTTGTACGCGGCACTACGACACCTCCTTCACGTACCCAACATTTATTTGCCGAGCTCAGCTCCTCTCGCACACGCACATTCAAGTGGCTTACAACAATGTGGCGGACAGTTTTCTGCGCACTTCGAGTAACTTTTTACACATTCGCAATTTCCAGCTGCTATCAAAGTTCTCCGAGTATGTGTGTGTGTGTGTGTGTGTGTGTGCATGTCGGTGTTTCTAATATTACTGAATAAATTATTAGCTGACTTGCGTTATGGACATTTTGTGTGGCTGGGCGTTTACGGGCGTGTTTATGTGTTTGTGGGTGTATTTGTATAGATCAGGGACGTTGCTTCTGTGTTGCGGTGGTTCGCGAATATACGAGTACTCCAAAATAGTGGTTCATATGCTTTGCTCTTGCAGTCGCACTGCACCTCCACCATCACCTGCGCGTCACCTGCACTTGGAGTCCTGTCGGTGTTGCGGCGGCGTTGAATTCATGTTTGTTTTTGTTTGTTCAGTTTCCTTCTCTAAGCGGGAGACATTAGTTTTCCGTGATATTTATTGTTAAACGTCGTAGTAGTTGTTTTATTTGTTGCAGCTGCTGTTTTGAAATGGTATTCGTGTGTGTCTCATGTGTACGCATCTAACTCACTCCTCTCTGTCTTTCTTACAGTATTTATTTAATTTTTTATTTTTGTTAAATTCTAAAAGGTGCGTTGTTGTTGTAGCATCAATGCAGTTGTTATTGCTGTTGTTATTGTTGTTGAAATAATTTCTTGTTGTGGTTGTAGATGTTGTTGTTGTTGTTGTCGATAGTATCCTCAAAATTAACACGGATAAATGCCTACAAAGTAGATCAGTAGTTTGTCACTTGAATGCTTGGCTTACAACGCGCGTTCATTATTCAATAGTTGACTATTTAAGGAAAATTTGTTTTTCGTGAATTGCAGGTCCTCTCTGTCTGTTTGTCGTGAGTGTGTGTCCGACATGTATATACTTATATTTTGTGTGTAAGTGGGTTGTTGTTGTTTGTTTGGGCAACAATAAATAACGCATAAATTCTGTATACAACATACGACTACAACTTAAAAGTAAATATCAAATTAAGCACATAGCTCGGTATGTAAGCGCAACATAAATAAATTAATTCATTAGCCAAAATCGTCTCCATCGATTTCGCTCGATTACAACCAGTACGAAAAGTTTGCCGCAATGTGCAAAAGCAATTACAAAAGTGTAAAATTATCGATTACTCGCTCGCATGCAACTACTACAGACACAAAATAGCAAATTAAGATACAAAACTATATTCAAAGTAAAATTAATTGAACGATCTGAAAGTGTCTTGTTCGGTTTGTTGTACGGCTCTACGCTGTGGCAAATTAGGGTGTGTCGCTTCAAGTGATGGTAGTAGCAGTAGTAGTAGTAGTAGTAATAGCAGTAGCTGTGATGATAGGTGGTGCATTCTAATTACCTTGATAATTTTGGGGCCAAATGGTGGGTACATTCTGCCGATATCCAACACCCAGAATTGAAGCAAACGATAAGCAACACACACACAGACGAAAAGAGAAAATGAAACGGAAAAGAGAGCATAATTAGTGCAAATTATTCGACGTGGTGAAGGAGAAGCGCGCCGATTGGAACTCAAACTCACCGCCGCACTTACCATTGGCACGCTATAGTACTGATAGAACGGTTGATATTGCATTGAAGGTGGGTAAATTGTTGGCACACCAGCTGCTGTAAAGTCAGTTACTGTTCGTTAAAAGGTTATGCTAATTACAATGGATCCGCTTGCTTTGTTAAATGTCATTCGTGCACTTACCTGGCGGATAGACCGTGGCGGCGAATTGATCAATAGGCATATTACTAATGGGGGCTGGTGGTGTTGTTGTATAGTAGACAGCACCATTCGTTGCAACAATCGACTGCGCAGGCAAAGTAAAAAACATAGACTTGTGTATAATGCAATCAGCTGAGTGCGCTTAACTTGAAAACAAATAAAGACAGCAAATAGCAGCAAGACGAGGACAAAACACTTCACTGTTTTCTTTTTAGTAGGCAGCAACAAAACAGACAAAGTTTAGCCCAATCGACTAAATATGTTTATTTTGTATCGAAAGAGTGATAATAAACCATCAATCAGTCTGTAGTGCACTAAAATTAATTTCGAATTTCTGTACCACTTTGGAAATAATTCAGTGAGGTGTTTTGCTTAGGCTTAATTGATCAATTGCTGACATTTTTTACTGGGTAACACCTTAATAACGGGACACTGTTTAACAGCAGCTGAAGCGCAAAAGATGGGTATTACGGATGAATGCAGGAAATGCAAAGAAAATTGTGTCTGAGAAACCTTGGAGCACATTTATGTGTCCAGAGAGGAATAGATAGAAAGAAGGAGGCGCATAGCCTTGCTAGAACTGCGGCAGCCACGGTCCCTCTTGGACCGGAGCCCTTCATTGGGCGGGGCAAGAGCAGTCTGTCTCTCTCAGGTTATCAGAACACTGCTCTAAAGCCAGGTTACAGCTCCAGATGGTGTGAGGAGCGCCTCAGACTCGGGAAAAACCAGCTTAGACAGGTTACCGGGCACTCCAGACCGAGAAGAACAGATAAATATTTGTAGAAATGTCTGTGAAACAGCAGAGGAGACTCCTGAGCACATCATACATACAATATGTCGCATTAGGAGGCAATACCTAGGCCAGCACTGGCTTGCAGCAGAGAATATCAGACACCTCAACCCCCGTGAGTTATTAAGCTTCATTAGGTCGGTGGGATTAAGGGACTTGTAGGGGGCACAATAGATCATCTGTGGTGTCAGTGCAACTACCCCCTTTTTAAATCTAATCTAATCTAGACTATCTTAAAACTGCGCTTAGGGGTTTCGTTTTTTTCGGGGTTCGCTACGGACACCCACCGTCGCGCCGATCACTTTTACGTGGACCTGCAACACTAAGGAGCACTGACTGGTACAGCTAGAGAACCAACAACGTCTATACGTGGTAGACATGGCCTGCCACCATACCCAACCTAGACTGACCTAACTTAATAATTCAATTTCTAACACAAAAAAAAAATAAAATACCGCAGCCAGTAAAATCGTAATATTCATTCAAATTACTGTACGAATTTTTAGTACATATGAGGCCGCGCATTGATTTATGTCAACAAAACCATTACGTTTTGACACCTTCCACATAGCTTTTATGTGAAGTTGGACGATTTAATGGGCCTAATTACGCTGTTCACTTAATTCCTCCGAAGTTCCATTACAATATCGAATATAGGTAAAAAAGAACCATTTGCTGTTCACCATAACTTTTGTGATTACCCAATATGTATAATGTACATTGATAATTGAGCCAGTATTAAATATATTGCTACACTTTGTTGTTGCTTTATAATTTTGTACTCACTTGTTTTTTAATAGCTGGAGCAATGTTTAGTTTCCGATCCCTCAGCACGACACACTCCCCCTGCGGATATGAAAATGTAATGAAAGCAAAAAACAAAACAAAGAAGAAAGGAGAAAGAACGAAAAGAAAATTCAAATTTCAATTGCACTTCTAAACGGAAACACATCTCAAGGCAGTTCATTACAAAACTCTTTATATAAAAATGCTATAGCTTTTTCAACAAACAAACTCGTGTAACACAATTTTCATTTATAATTTTCAATTCAATTTTAGATAATTCGGAACGAAAGAAAATGTAAAAAACAACGAAAATCTTCATGTAAATATTAATTATTAAAAAGCATTTTTATTCAAAAAATTATATATATATAACTAAAGAAATTTATTCCAAATCATGTACGAATAAATCCTTTACGGTTCGCCTTTAAAGAATAATTTAATTTCAAAATGTACAAAATACATCAGAAATCAGAAATTCAACGACAATAATAACAACAAAAACAGAAACGTATTTATAACGACAATAATAACTCTTTTCGCCAATATGTATAAATAATACCAAGAGACGAAACGAAACCAAATCAACAATAACACAAATTTCGTCTCGTGGCATTTCGGCCTCGAAACTATAACTCAAACGTTAAGAAAAAACTAACAAGAAAAAAAATAACACATTGCACTTTAGAAATGCCGCAAATTTGTAATGAAAATTAATTAACGCAAATCGAACGCGTTACCAATAATTGTGGTGGTTAAAAAGAAAGAATGAAAAACGGAAACGAAAACAAAAACGGAACCAGAAACAGAAACTGCTCTTTAGAATGTGTTAAAGATAAAAACAAAACAGCAGTAGAGACGCTTTGTAAATCATTAAAAGGACACTACAAGGTGGTAGTAGCGCTGTAGGCGGCACTGCAGATATATAAAAATATGTAAAACTGCTGCTAATTTCAAACTTTTCAATTCAAATTCAATTCAGTACAAACATTACTTGTATTTTTTTTTGCTTTGCTTTACTCTTAATTGAAGCGAACAAAATTAGTAAAAGTTGAAAAAGGAGTGAAATAAATGTGCGCATAAAAGATCAACCTCTTCTTTTTTGTCGTATCGTCGTTGAGTGCGTACGAGTATTATGAGGGAAGAACAACTAATTCGAAACAAAAACAAGAAATGGTTAGTCAAAAGCAAAAGCCAGGCGCTGCTTTTGGCTTGTCAAAGTACACTCGACCTACAATGAAACACTAGCACAAAGCCACGGCCGCTTGAATTTGTGAGGAGTTGCCGCGCTTTTCATATACCCCACCAAGCAATTGCAACCCATTTTTGGTTTTGTCTTTCATTTGCATATCAATCTAGTTCGGACTACGTAAGCAGTGCGATTGCGGTTGGGTTAAGTTTTGTACGTTGTGCTTGTAAAGGCGAGAGGCAAATTTTAACTTTATATTAACCCATTATTTTCAGCACAATTTATGTTCGATAAAGTTTGTATGTATCAAACTAATTCGAGTCTTTATTTTGATAGCCCACTAAAGTTGCATCTGTCGTCAGAAATTCTGAATTTATCATTACGATTTATACAGCAAAGGAATAGCGATTTTGCGTGTTGGCAAATTTAAATCCCCATTAAGTCTATACAAATAATTCACTGGGCTTTTACTCTCCACATAATCTCAATGCTAGTTCAGTCGTCTCTTCATTCTTCTTCGTCCACAGTGCAGTCAGTCGCAGGTTGTAAGTTATTTTTTGCAATTTTTAATTTGTTGTTTTCCTTCTTCCGATACAACTGACTGCAGAGCTAATCGATCAAGTCCAATAAGGAACAAAAAGACTTGTAACGAAACCAGTAAATGAGGTAAATGAAATAATACAGGAACAGAGCGGTGTGTTAGTGCTGAAAATTGTTGTTGCTGTTGTTATTTGTTAAAAGAACAGATCAAATGGTGTAGCTGCGCTGGTGGCAAGGTAACGAATGGTGAGACCGAACGAACGAAAGGAACGAACGAACGAACGAACGCACAAACAAAAAGTAACTTGTCTGAACTACGGAAGCAAGAAATTAAGTAATTGGTAAAAACTGGTGTACAAGTGGTAACTGTGTTTAGCTGGTGTAATTAGATTATATAAATAAAGTTAAAGGAGGACTGAGGAACTGAAGATATAAACTGATAAAAATACAACTGAATAAAACAAATTGCTGTAAGGTGTGGGGTGGGAATGGGGGTGGAAAGAACACAAAAAATCATACAACAAGGTTGCATAATTAAAACTTTGTTAAACGTTTTCTAGATTTCTCTCCTGCTCCCGTAGGCGTTCTACAAGGACGCTGCTGCCAACACTCGTCAAAGTGCCAAGTGTCACAAGGAGCGACCCACAAAAGCGACTGGCAGAGAATGCAGAAACGGAAGCAACAGAAGGCCGCGCAGAAATAAGAGCGAAAAATGTCAGGTGCACTTGCAGTCGCAGCCGCTGTGTGGATCGAATAGCAGCAGTCAATTAAATCTGTGAATTATTTACATTCAAAATTTCAATACTTTGTCTGTCCCTGGACAAGTTTCTACAAGCGTAGTGATGGCACAGATTTTACTCTACTATATACTAAAATATTCGGGGTGCAGCTGCCAACAGCGCAACCCGTCCCCGCACAGCGCAGCATCAGCAAAGGGCAATACGAAACGGAGCGCCGCGCACGGCGCATCACCGCACAGCGCAAATGCTGCGCGCGTAGGTGTCCGAACTAAAAACAACACCCCCGATGATATAGGCTGCATGTTTCGAGGTGAAATCACAAGGCAAGCGACAACTTTCGCCATTTGCTCGTCGCGAAGGCTGCGGGCGCGCAAGCAAGCAACAAATTGTGTCAGCGCGCCGCTCTTGCCATACACGTAGGTGGGGTTTTGGCAAATGTTAAGCTGTTGCTGTCGTTCGAGTGTGCACATAGTTGCTGCCGAGCGTTGTAGTACATTTTCCTCAAATCCAAGTGTCTACAGCGGCGATTTTGGCACTGCCACACCATCATTAGAATACGCTTTTGAATTAACTTGGCAACAACTGAAATATCGCACACTTTTAATGGAAACTGACAGCACGTGGGGCGAGTGTGACAATAGTTGCCGCTCTGCTGGCTCATATCTACCCTTTGCGTTTCAGTCGGCCGCAATGCATTCTCAATGAACCACTCTATATGGCGCTCAATGCAATTATTTACATTTAAAATTTGCCAGTCAAATTAAACTCAATCAAGTAATATATGAAATAAAAAAGACCAAATCAAACTAAACAGTTGCTTAAAATCGAAACTTAACTCTAATATCTATAAACTAATGCAGCAACTCGAAATGGGCAACTTAACTTTTGTATTTCTAACAAAGTAAGAGAGTAAGTAGAGAACAGAGTTACATAACAGAATCTGAACCAGAAACAGTGCGTAAACATTTCAAACTGCGCTGCGAAACCATCAATACAAACGGCTCAAATTCAAACGAATTCCAGAAACACAAACCCAGTGCCGAACAGGCCGCTGCATCCACAACAAAAGTGCGTTCATTTTTTGTACAGTACGTCGCAGATATTTGACTTGTATTCACCAGTTGCCGGCTGGTTGATGCGGACCAGTTCGGCGCTGGTTCAGCATATGTGGAACGTGAAAATGTTGAACAAAGTTTTAATAAGAAACAATTTTGCGAAACGTCATATTAGGTACTTGTAAGAACTCGAACAAAAAACGCTGTATTTTTGCGAAAAATCGTTTCGAAATTAATTAAATAAATTGCTGGGGTTGCTGATTATTGATTCAATTAAATATTAATTAACTCGAGTATAGTAATGAAGTTAAAATGAAGTATTCAAAAGTAAATGAACAAACAAAATCATGTTTCATTAAAAAATCTTCCCTGAATGTTGATCTGTTCATAGAAGAGCGGTTGGTGGCGGTAGTAATGGTAGTAGTAGTAGTAGTAGTAGTGGTAACAGTAGCAGTAGTGGTAGTAGTAGTAGCAGAGTGCTGATGGGAGTATCATAGTGATCATACTGTTATCGGTTCGGTAATCTCGAGTTTGGCGAGCGCGCTTGGACACGACCCTTTTCACTACATTTGTTCGATCGATCGAACAATCGATCGTCCGCAGAGTGGCATTGAGTGCACTGTTGGAGTTTTCTAGCTGTTGAAGCGAGCGACCGAGCGAGCGACCGTACTCAAAACGTACATGCGCGCGCACTTTCGTTTGGCGCCCTGCACACAATCTGTTCAGTTCAGATTCAATTTGCCCAAACAATTGGCAAAGACATCTCAATCACAAGGCAAAGCTATATGCCTCGATCTATTTTCATCAAGTATACGCCTAAATAAGATGAAAATATACAATCGTAAAAAATAAAGATTGCATTAATAAAATCATTGCACATTTGCTTGGCAGCGTTCTGTTGCCTTTTCAATTTTAATAATTATGGAACGTTCCATCAATGGGAAACAAACATGGAAAGCAACTTTTCTCGAATGGAAAAATTAATCAAATTAAATTTTAAAGAAAAGTTTCAATGCTGTTATTGGCATTGCATGATTAGTGCCGACGACGCATGTGATTGGGACAACATCACCAGCATCATTATCATCGTTATCGTTAACACCATCGCAATTTTAATCATAGCGGTTAAAAGAGAAGCGCAACTTCATCTACTCACATCGGTTTGCAGCCTTTGAGCCTCTTGTTCCGTCTCGAAAGTCACAAAGCCATAGCCCTTGCTCACGCCAGCACGATCTACGATGATCTTTGTGGACTTCACATTGCCGTAGGCGGAGAAGACGCGACACAAATCCGATTCGGTTGTGTCGCCGCTGCATGTTGTGTTATTACATTTATGCAAACAAGTAAATGTGATTAGAAAGGACAATACTTTACATGTCAGCATATGTATGAATTGTGTAGCGTTAGATGTCGCCTGCTCACCTTATGCCGCCAACGAAAATTCTATTTGGTATAAGCGTACCATACTTGGGCGCGGACAGTGGTGCCTCGAGTGCCGCCGTCGGCGCTGCTCCAGTCGGTGCTGCCATTTTGTGCATTGGCTGTGGTTGGATTTTGAAATTTGCAAAGGGTAGAATTTTGACGGTTTTGCGTTAACGCGCTCGGCCCTTATGGTTATTTATGGTAAACGCTTTTATTGTTTCCTAGTATCTAGAGTGCAACAACCAATTTCGATCACTCGCGTTTGCTGGCTTGCCGGTTTATTTATTTGTGTACTGATTGACTGGCTGTCTGGCTGGTTGGTATTTGGTTGACTTGCTAAGTACGTGCGCCTTATTGTGTTTCCGTTGTTTGCTGGCTATTCTCTGTCTATGATGTGGGTGTGCTCAGGCAAGCGTTGTCTTTAATGCGTTGTTTCTTTTGCTATTGCCGATGCTCTGCGGTGCCTCTGTGGTCTACTCGGCGTTCTAGCTCTGAAAATATAAATTACACAAAACAAGTCAGTCGTTTTGTTCATCAAATTCACAATTTTATTTAAATAATTAAATTAAAATAATAAGGAAAACACGTAAACACACACACACACACACACACACAAGCGCGCGATGGACATGAAGAGTAACACGGCAAAATAGTTTTTGGCAACACCAAAATCAAATATATACGACAGATTTTGGCGAACGATCGCTGCTTGCGATATTTTAGGACACGAATGTTGTTGCCCGAATGTTTGGCAATGGCAGAAAAAACTCAAATATAATTGCTCGAATAAATATTTTCACTGATGCGACATTACGAGCAAATGAAATTTTAATTGAAAGTGTCTACGCTGAAACTACAACGTCAACGAATCTTGTTTGTAATAAACAAAACGCTGCTACGTAGTTTAACATTTCGATATTCGATTTTCAATAAAAAAAAATTACGAAAATACTAACCATCACGAAATATGTTTGATAAAAAGCAACACATGTAACATCCAAAATAATCTAACTGAAGATTGCAGATGTCATAGCTATTAATTTAATTGCTTGAAAAACATTTTTAAAACAAATGAAATGAGACTTTTTTAAATAACAGGTTAACCCTAATTCCCACAATTTTAGAAGTAACGTAAACCCAGAAGTGAGACGTTCAGGGTTATATGAGCTAAATTACTGAAAACATTTGTTTAAAGAGTACAAAAACTGTCTAAAATGTTAAATTTATAAATGCAATATAATTCTAACATTCCATTAGAGGATTACATAAAATAATGGAATCGAAGATCTTTTGGATTTATCACTTTGGATTTGAAATCTTTAGTGAGACTGTGAGGCTCACTTCTGGGAATTAGGGTTAAAGCGAATCCCCTAATTATGCAGGAGTCATATGGACTACATGGAATGAGCGCATTGAATATGTTAACATATAAATTGAATTTTAAGGGGGAAAAAAGCAAAAAATTACTTTAATAATATTACATAAAATACAAATATAGATACAATCAAAATATTGAAAAATTAACAAAAAACTATTTTTTAATGTTTAAAAATGCAAATCGAAACATTACAACATACTTAACAAAAATTATATAAGAAATTAAAAAAATATAAATATACATATTTTATGAAAATAAAATAAAATACATATGAAATATAAAAATATTGAAAAATTCAAAAGACAGACAACTGTTTTTTTCAATATTTATAAATGCAAATCGACACATTACAACATACTAAACAAAAGTTATATGATACAATTTTCTTGATCACGTTTCCTACAACTACAAAAGAATCGACAATATTCTTTGAATTATTTTTGTAGGCAGTGTACGTTTTCTTTACCAATACTGCATAAAATAACCAACAAATGTACAAAGTAGTTGTAACTCCATTTCAAAAGCTAAATTATTTCTAGTAAAAGTTAAAAATATATATATATCGGACAAATGGTTCAACACAACTATTCACAAATTCTCTTTTTTTCAAATCGCATACCTCAAATGAAGCAATGCATTATTATTTGGTGCTCACAGTACATAGAAATCTGACATAGAAGTGACCTCCAGCAGCTGTCTGTCATTCAATTCGAAATATTTCGAAATTGTACGTCAAATCTACAGTAAGACTCGTTTTGAATTGTGTGTTTCTTTGTTGATACGAAAAAGTTAAAAATGGCTGCCAGAATGTTATGTTATGTTCTAAATGAACTTTCCGCAATATTAAATATGATTTATGTCACGGGTACTTAAAATGGATCACGGCGACGTGCTCTATAAGTACACATTTTCGAAAGTTGAAAATTTACAATAAAAAAACAAACGTCAGTCAGAAACATTTAGCAAAAAACAGCCATCGGCCAATTTTCGCCTTTTATTTTCATTTTTGAATTTTGTTACTCGTACAATGGGCGTTTCGAGATTTTGGTATTTTTTTTCGAATTCGTTTGGACGCAATTTCAAATCTAAAAATATAATTAAAAATCAAAAACCAAGCAAATATTACTGCCCAGCTCTGTCGTCTGTGGACATGCTTTCGTCGCGCCGTTCTCGGCGTTGGCGTGATTTTATACGCTATGCTGAAATAATGTAGTGATCACAGAAACTGAAAATTGTATTAAAAGTTCGACACACATGCACGTCGTCGAATGGACGTTGCGTCGACGTTCAAGCTGATTCGTTCCTATGCGCGGCACATCGCTGTGGAAAACGCTGTTTGCACATTCCAATGGATTTAATACGTGAGGAGCTCGAGTTCCATTACTATTGACGGAAAACTTAAATATACATACGTATGTTATATACTTTACCGGCACCATGACAAAAATTCAATGACCGCTAATTATGCACATGCACGAGACTTGCCAAAACACCAGGAAATTCATAGTGAAAATTGCACAGACCAAAAATAGCACACCGAACACACCATGACTGATTGAAAGCAACGTTTTACTGTGGTATTTTTTGGTTAATTTATGTGATAAACATTGATAAGCTTCACACACACACACACATACACGAATATTGCAGACGGTGTTGTTGTTGATATGGTTAATCAAACGGTTTCCGTTTAAATACAATTCATTTAATTTTTTTATTAAATACCGAAAGGTTCTTTTTAAAAGAAAACCATTTAATAAATACTTTTTATCATAATATAAGATATATTAAAAAAGAAATCAATTATTTTCCCAACAGATGCATAAAGCATGATAAGCATAATTTATCGCGCGTTGTGCTAAATAACGCTATTTAGAAAAATACGATTTTTTACTAAGAGAAATTTTCAGACAGTTTTGTGGTTGTTTGACTCTGACTTGTTTCAAAGATGATTTCAAAGATTAATAACACAGTGCAACACTAAAAAAAGGGACAAGGTCAAACATGTCTCATTCGATAGAGGACCTCAGTAGATGAAAAAGTGTCAAAGGATTTTTCCCGGGATGTTCCAGTTTTTTTAAATGCAGTTTAAAGATGGCGGCTTAGTGCCCCTTACTGAAACATTTAAAACATAATATCTCTTGACTCAAATGTCAGAAAAGAATAATTTTTACGTCAAATGAAAGCTAATGATATGACGTCCAAGAAACAATATCCTTTTTCATACAATTTTTCAAAAAAGGATATTTAATTTTATTATACATATGTATGTCACAGTATCCTGTAACGACTCCAGCAGTAGTAGCAGCAGTGCTGAAGGAGGAGTACTTAGCAATTGTTTTTTGGTTCAGTAAGCTTACAATGCAAAACAGCCCCACAGTCAGTGACAAGAATGCTGCACCTTTTCCTTTTTAAACATTTCTTCCATAATCCTTTCCAAGAATTGCATACTTGCAAATTATGAATTTCATAGAATATTTAAAGCGTGCCATATTTTTGCATATTTTTTGCATGGCACTTTCAGAATGTTCAGCATTTTCAACACGTACACAAAAATAGTTACATATAAGAATGAGCGTGTGTGTGCACGTTCGCTAAGCGATTACATACATTACCCGCAAGAGTACACATTTTTAATGATGAACAAAAAGAGATTACAGTCAATTTTAAAATCGTTTTAGGGTTCGCCGCCGTCTTTTCACGCTCCAATGCACTTGTGCTATTTTGGTTGTTATTATGATTTTTTTTCGTGATATTCGGTGTTGCGCAGACGAATGCATTTCTAATGAATTGGTGAAATATTTTTCAAGCATTATTTTAGAAAGTGAATAACATTTTTTAGCAAATTTCACATTCCAATGAGCAGAATTAAAAACATATATTTAATTAACCCTTTCCGACATGAAAATAAACCCGTTCTGTATGAATTGTATGGGCTGTAGTCCAATATATTGGACATTGTGACTGAAAGGGTTAAAATTCATGCTCGGAATAGGCATTTCTTTCGCAGTCATTCCTGACGCAATTAATAGAGATCGTCTGAGTTGAGTGTTCAATTTGGTGCGTTGGCAACATCACCAAAGGTGATTTTACAGCATATAAAAATACACACAGCCACACACTTACTTATGTGCATACGAGCAAGTTGTTACATGCCGCTGTGGCTTCGTGTGACCATATGTCGCAGTCGTCCAAAAATAGCATCGGCTACAAGAAGTGCTCACAAATACGCGCAGGGGGTAGCTAAGAAGTTGTTGGAGAATGCACTCGAGTTGAATAGATCTTTAGTTTGTAGTTTTGCTGGTTGTTAGTGCGTTTAAACGTATGAAATCAACGATTCCGTATGAGTTCAACGATTCCTTAAGTATTTAAAAAGCCTTTTCATGTTTTGGGATAGGTTCTTCTTTAGCGCTGGGAGATTAATTTGAGGCTCCAAAAAGTAAAGGTCCAAACCCATCCCAAATATCTGTATCACGGAAACATTTTAATTACCAAATATGGTTTCAACTGGTATTGCGCTCAAATGTTGTGTGCGCTGCTGATTTCTTTCAGACCCAGATGCATCAATTGTGCAGATTAGTTTAAGTCGCAATAACTTGACTTTTACTTCACGAATACTAATCAGACCTGCAAGATTCGATTGTTCTGATTGTTGTTTGTATTTACTTCCCTCGAATTGAGGTTATTTAGAGTAGTAAAAATGTGTTTTATGCATTATTTGTAATAGTGAAATTCAGGTCCTTAATAACTGAAAAACAAAAATTAGTCACTGGAAATGTATTGCGCGAAAACCGCGATCCAAGTCTGGTGTGCTTTCCATGCATGGAGCGCCTAATAATGCAAGCTTATTGTTGGGAGTACAAATTAGTTCGGTCCGTTTTTTTGTGGCCGAAGCTGCATTTCTTTTAAAGCAAAATGAGTGGACAGATTAATCAAATAATTGCCCATCGTTGGTTACTACTTTTTCCTATCTCTTAGAATATTTCCGAATTCCATTTCAAAAAAATATCTCGTCTTTTGAGACGATCGAAGTTAAGAGCGATTTTTTGATTTGGGCGAAAGAAGAATCGCCAGGTAAGTAGTAGCAGCTCATAGTATACAACTCCCACCGGATACACAGCATGACCTTAGAACCATGAATATTCGACTTTGGCGTTGATGTTGAGGTCGATGGCAACAATTGACTAGGCATAGCGTGGTATTTATTCTGCTTAGAGTTGTGGTAGAACATCCATTTTTTATCCTCAGTTTCTTACTTTCTTTTCTGCCTTTGAATCAGCTGCTCGCACGTGAAAAATCGCCCCCGGAAATGCTGCTTAGTAAACATAAAGTTGGACATATTCAACACAATAAAAAACAAAATTTTTAATAAACTCAAAACAATATTAAATAAATATTTTTGACAGAACTAACTAAACTAAATTAATTAAAAAATTATTAATTAAATTATTAAAAAATTAAATTAAAATTATTATGTATATAAAGATAGAAGCTTTTCTTAAGCCTAAAATTAAATATCTTCTGAAACAAAGCTTCCAAGTGAAGGTTCCTATTTGTAATGTGGCTTAGAGTTGCTTAACAATTTTGCGATCAAGTTTAAATAGTTGTTGCTCGTAAATTATAACCATTTTGCAATTAATAAAAATTGTGAAGGCTGCACTTGGAAGCATTTGAAAGAATTTCAATTCGTTTGAGCTCGTAAGCATAATGGGTTTATATGACTACTACTACTATTAGTTCCATTTTGTTAATTAGTCTATAAGAATTAATCAAAGACTACTACTAAATAAATAAATAAATAAATATATAAGTAGGTGAATTATTGAATTATTTTGTGCCATAATTACATGGTTTCAGAAATTTTGGTGATGTCTATTCTACATTGACACGCTCCATTAATTTTTTTGGCAGTTGGCAGTTTTTAATTGAGTTTTGTTTAAAAAAATCGATATTACTTTTGAACTGACGTAATTTAGACTAAATTTAAACATCCTAATTTGCTGGAATACAACTCAACAAATTTTAGATAGTTTGATTTGGTGGATTACTTAATTCACTACGAAACGTACACGCCCACATGGTTAAGACAATGATTTGAAGATTAAAATCTTAACGACTCATTAACAACTCATTAATCTGCCCAAGACCAGATCAGAGTTTGAAATATTGTAGTTTCCTAGGTGGATATTATGACTTAACATTCGCTAAAGTAATATCGACTTAGTGAGGAGGATAGCTTTATATTTTCTGCACAAGAGAGAGAGAGAAGAGGATAGCTTTATATTTTATGCACAAGAGAAGCTTTCGTTTTCATTTCATTGCGTGCATTACTTCATGTGAAATTTAAGCAATCACATCAACGAAATCTGTGATGTGCTAACATTTCCATTGCAAATAAAAGAGTCAACATTAAAAAAAGGACATGTGGCAGCGGAAAGCAGCAGTTCTTTAATATACTCGTGTACACACACACACATAACGCATGTACTCCCAGTGACCTATTAAAGTTAAAATCCTTGCAGACACCAACCCAACGTCCTTGTGCAACAAATCGAAAACGAACAGCAACAGAACAAAACAAAAACCAACCACGAACCACACAAAGTTGCGCCCAATTAAACGCAACGTCGCAATTTGTGTTTGCCTTTTTGGGAAAATTGAAGACAGGAACTTCCCTCCATAAAAAACAACAACTACATAATTGTGCAATATATACGTACATACATATGTGTTGTATGTATTGTATGTACGTATGTAGGTCTCTATGTAAGTTTGCGAGCGGCAAACTATGCAAGTCACACAAACACAATTAGCCAGAAGCTTACCATGTTAACTCTTTGGTAATCAGTACGTGGCTATGAATAACTTAGATGGAAAGACGCCAAGTTTGTGTATGTGTTTAAGTGCTTGAAATGTAAGGAAAGAGTCAAAGGTCACTTCTCAGGGAATCGAGGAAAAATAAATGGAATAACAGAGTAAAAAGAAAACAAACTTCGACCAAAGTAGAGCGCGAGTCACGCAAAAACAGCGCCAGAAAATGTACTGAACGAAAAACTAGGAACTTGTGTGTGTGTGTGTGTGTGTAGATTGTGCTTTCTCCGCCGCTGTTATACAACCCGCAAGTGTGGTGTTGGTGCGACAGCCATGTCCACATTCACTTCGGCACAAACGTCGACAGTCAGGCCAGCAAGCAGGCACACACACACACACACACAAATTGAATGCTCAAAACATGCACTCGAAGGACCCGCTCCTACCCGCTTCACAAGTATTATTCAATTGAAATTTACACTCACGCAAAGGAGGCAGCAAAAGGCGAACGAAAAAAGGCTGCGAAAAAAGAAAACAGAAAAATCTATAATCCTCGAAACGAGTGAAGTGAATGCATGAAAAGCACAAAAAGGAAAACGCCAGCAACAATAATGGCAGGACCAGAAACTGTAAAGAGGGCTGGCTGGGCGCAGCGGCAGCACAGAACACAGACGCATGAGCACGTTGAAACAATGAAAATGCATTTAACAAAAATGTGCGAAAGATGCATACAAAAATAGCAAAAAGTGAGCTAAAATCAGTTAAAAATATTAAACAATAGAACGACTACCAACAACCGTACATACGCGTACATAAGTAAAATGCTGTAAAACTCACTGGTGCGTATACGTAACATCTAAAAAGCCCAAACTGAAAGAGAGGACACTGTTGGCAACGCAACAGAGAGAGAATGAGTGAGAGAGGAGAGGAGTGATAAAAGGAGAAAGTATGCGGGAGGGGAGGGAGCAGGTGAGGGTAGGCAGCATGGGCGCACATGTGCGACCGAAAGAGTCAACGCAAACGAAAGGGAGATTGAAATATTTTGATTTTGCCTCTTTTTGGTTTGCATTTCTCACAATTTGTATTTCGCATTCAGATGAAATTCTAAAACCAAAAACCAAATATATTAACACTAATGTAAGGTTCATGCGGTCGCGTAGAAAATGTTGAAAAAACATTAAATTCATATTTATGCACAACAACAACGCAACAAAAGCCAACTCACTTTTTGTTAAAAGCAAAGCGAGAGACAAAAACTAACTATGAAAATTTAAATCAACAGTTTAACACACAAACCAAAAAAACAAACAGCAGTGGAAACAACGGTTCAAAACTAAAAACGGTTTGAAAAGGCGATAGGGAGGTGCGGGACAGGCGCGCAATTAAAACTAAATACACAACAAAACTGGTGCACTTTGGCAGAGTAAACGAAACTTCTGAAAATTGCTCAGCCGCTTTGCCGCGTTATTTACAACAATGAAAACAACAACAACAGGGCCTGCAAAGAAATAAACATAAAAATAAAGCACACATTAAATAAATACGTCACACTAAAAAACAAAATAAAGGGCCGTGCGAGCGACATTTAAATTGACGTTCCGTTGTCGCTGCTGTTGTCGTTCACGTTCACGTTGTGGGACGTGTGTTTGAGAACACTTTCTGGTTTCTGTGCGTTTTGGGTTTGTGTTTTTGTGCTATTTTATAGTTTTTAGTCAAAGTAAAACTAGCGGCTCACACACACACACATAGTGCACTGCGGGTGAACGAAATATGTACAAAACCAAAATTAAAAACACCAACGACCATCGAGTATGGGAAAATTGTATGTGCACATTGAGATATTGTACAATTATAATAGAGTTGGTGTGCGTGTGCGCGTACGTGCGAACTTGTGTTCGTGTGTGCCGGCGATTGTGAGCGCATGCCGTGCTCGGCGCAGCATGAGCTACCAAATGTAGGTAGAATTATTCTAAAAAAAAAAACGAAATCTCTTGAGCGTACACTTAATAACGACGATAGCAGCAGCAACAACTACATCTGTTGCAGCTGTGCCAGCCACAACAACAACAATGACAATAACAAGAATAACAAAATCAACAACAAAACTGAAATTCCACTCATAAGCGTTAGCGTAAAGCAAGTGCTAAGTAACGAAAAACCCCCATGTGGGGGGTAGAGAGCAAGGTTAGGTGTTTGCCGGGGTGTCGAGATAAAATTGCTTCCGAGGCGACATGCAAATGTGGGCAGGGGTTCGTGTCATTACCGCTTGGGCTATGGGCTGTATAATGCCCATTTTGATTTTGGGCAAGTGCTAAGCTGCTATAACAAAAACAACAACAACACAATACAAGTGAAGAGTGGCAACAACCACTAATCAACACAACACATTTAATATGCATGTATGCGGCCTAGTGGTGCACTAGAGGGTTCCGAAAATTGGCAGCCGCACGTATGAGTGACCACAGCCTTTTCCCACAACTGCCAATATTCATGTCAGCCATCCATCATGTAATCCTGCTTTAAGTATTGATGGGGAGCAAGATTTGCCTTGTCACGCATCCATCTAACCATTCAATCGGCCATGCAGCCTTTCAACCATCCCAGTATTAACACATCGATTGCACCCAAACATTTCGTCCTGGCGT
Organism: Melieria picta; assembly: GCA_964056695.1. Classification (NCBI taxonomy): domain Eukaryota; kingdom Metazoa; phylum Arthropoda; class Insecta; order Diptera; family Ulidiidae; genus Melieria; species Melieria picta. Next base: position 17,840,797 of record OZ057399.1, read on the forward strand.
CCTTAATATTTCCAGCAGCGGCCACATCAACACCAGCGCCAACACCACCGGCTTCCATAAATGACAAACGATGACAGACGTTTGGGCGACAGCAACGCAATGCTGGCATTAATATTGTACATGCAACGAGCAACGAGTGACGAACACCGAACATCGAGCAGTGTGCGGCGGCACACAGCTGACCCCCAGCCCCACTGTCCGTCCGGCTCCCTACGGCCAAAAGTCGGTTATTAAGAGCTCGCTTCTCCATAAAAACGTGTATACATATGCATAAATATGTGCGCGTGTAGGCAGTGCCTGTGTTCGCGTTTGCTTGCCGTTTTCTCGTTAGAATTTCTCGCTTTAATGGTCCTCTCGCAGCCGTGTCTGTCCGCTGCGCTGTCGCCTATACTATTGGTTAAAGCATGTGAGCATTTATGTAGGTTGTGTGTGAATGTTTTCTCTGTATATGCGCGCGCGGTTTGTCACACCGAATTTTCGAATTTTCTTTTACTGATGACAGTCTTTTTGGCCCGTTGTGTTGCCTTGTTTCTGCTACTATTGCTCGGTGGCGTTGTTGTCGTTGTCGCCAGTGCCGCTGCTGCTGATGCTGCGCGCATTGCTATTTTGGATGCTGGCTGCCGAGTTTGCTTCCCCACCGCAGACTAAGGCGACTTCTGGGACCGTCTGTGTCGCGCCTCGCCGTGTCGGCACTACGGCGACACAGGAGATATTTTACTTTACGCTCCGCGCTTCCTGCCTCCTGAGGTGCCATACACTGCGTTGCGTTATTCGAAAACCAAAAAATGAATAATCTCGATGAAGACAATTTATTTTTAAACGCACCACTTTGCTCTGACGCGAGCAACGTACTTGTGTATCCAATGTTCGCGCATTTCAGATGTGACAATCTTAAAGATACATATCTATCTGCGTGAGTACGTACGTGCTAGGGATGTCAACGCCGTATGGCGCTCACATATAGTCGGGATTTCGAGATTTTAAATTCTCCAAAGTCCATAAATTTAGCTTTCTACACGCTGCTTACAGGAAGAAATCTTCTTCCATTAGGTGTGCTCTTAGCATGGAGTGGCAGACCGTTGAGAGCCAACTAGTTGACTCCCAATTCGACGTACGGAAGCGGCACACAACTGTAAAATCCCTATATTCGGGCAGAAAGTCACTCTCAACATGAATGCTGAGCCAAAATCATATTACAGATAAACTATATATAAAAAGATTTAGATAAAATGGCCAACTAACAGTGACGACTGATACGGCAGAATCATTATGGCGTTGAGCATCGTCGGTTCAAATGTAAACTTCTTTTAAGGTATTTAAGGTTCTTTTAAGGTGGCACGTTAGAAAGGGGAATTTTAAATGATTTTCAAAATTATTTATTTTTCAGCTCCTTTATTATCAATCATTTTGAAAATTTTTTTACAATATATTAAATGTTTAAGGAACACAAAATTGTCTCTTAGCATATTGTCTCTTATATAGGTGGAGCTGATGTCGCGTAGAAAAAAACACATCCTTCATTGCGGACACTTAATCTCCGGATTGGCTCGACCGATTTTAAAAAAATTATTTTAGTTCTTTTTATTAACTTATTTTTTACAAGAATCCACCACAATATTGAAAAAAAATGTTTAATTTAAAGTACTTTTTCTGGGGAAAAATGTGAAAAACGCAGTAAATTTTTGACACTTTTTTTCAAAAAGCTCCTATTCTTTTATTTTTAGGGTTTTTTTATTTTTCTGATGTCCGAAAGCTTAATAATTATGAATCTTTTTTGTTTCAGATTAGCCGATTCGGAGATTAAGTGTCCGCAATGGAGGATGTGTTTTTTTTACGCGACTTCAGCTCAACCTATATAAAAGACAATATGCTAAGAGACATTTTTGTGTTCCTTAAACCTTCAATATATTGTAAAAAAAATTTCAAAAAGATTGATAATAAAGGAGCTGAAAAATAAATAATTTTGTAAATCATTAAAAATTCCCCTTTCTAACGTGCCATGATACCTTAAAAAAACACTTTCCTTCAGGACATTATAACAGACTTTCTAAAGCAAAATATTTGCCTATGAAAAAGCTTCAATAACGCCGTTTAGCACCTAAAAGACAACAAAAGAAACACTTTTTTGTCTTTTAGGACGAGACATCTGAAAATAAAATAATTGCTTATGAAAAAGCTTTCAACCTGCTGTTCGGAATCAGATCTTCGTTTGAGTTATGCCTTCAACACGTCATAAAAAACGTCCTACTTAAAAGCAGCGTGTCGGCCTTCGGAACCGAAATCTTTTATGCAAGAAGTTATTTACTTCTAGTATTCAGACCACAAAGTGTTCCACTTGTGTGTTGCCTGAAACTACACGATTTTTAAACAAATTTGAGTAGGTTCTGAATATCTAACAAGCTAAAGTTTAGACTCCCTAAGGTATTAGTACTGAAATTCTCGTGCCTGATTTTAGAGAATGCAGAGAAAACGCATACAATTTTTCTTTTCTTGTGATTCTCTCCTGGAATAAAAGAATCATCTGCGCGCTGAACTGTATAATAAAAAATAGGACTGGCAGAGAGCTACATTGCCTATGCCTATCAAATTGCACGTAGTTTACCCATGCAAAAAGTTTACCATTTGTATTATTTGTTCTATCACGAGTTTACAATCCCGTCTTTTAAGCAACACAAAAAATACATGGAGATCAATACATAACCATATGTCCTATAGTTTCGTGTATAAAGCGGTTCGACATCAGAAATTATTAATTTTTAACTTATAGAAATTAGCTCAATCTATTTCGCCTTACCGAATGACAAATCTGTAGTGCGATTAGCAAATTTTTTATATACAATTTTCGTATTGTTAGCTAACGATTGCGAGAATTTTCATTAACTGATATTCCCAAGCTCACTTTAAACGAATTTTGTCATTAACTTTGGCAATTTTCTAACAATATTTGTCAAATTAGCCGGCCTCGATAGTCCAGCGAGTAGCGCGTTGACTTTTCATTCCAGAGACTTTAGGTTCGATTCCTAGCTCGGACTGGTTAAACACTCGTCTACTTCTTAGTCCCCTCCCCCTTTCCCTATCCGTTGGAAATGTGTGCTGTAACACATGTTGGAAAAACAGGGTTGCATACACATTTCAGACGGACGGAATTGGTGGTATCACAACGGGTGATATAATAAGCCTCCGAGTGTGTTTCTTACAAAGGCAGCCACCATAACCTAACCTAGCTACGAATATTTTGAGCTAGTTCGACATTTGGGAGTCGCACTACTGCGCAACAATTTCAATAAAAAGTCATTAAACACTTTGGACGCTTTGTTTCATAAAATTGCATATTGCAAACTTGTTATTTCTCTCGATATCGTTAAAGGCGCTAGTCACTGTATTCTGCACCGAAAGTCCAAAGAGAAAAACCTTCGCGGCATCTCGGCATTGATATCCCGTGTGTTTTGTGCTACACTTTTCGCCACTACTTTAAATGCTACCACCACATTTTTTCTTTGAATTTCGGCACAAAATCAAAAACAGTTCACTTCACTGAAAACACAAATACATTCAACATTTCAGTACCTTTGCAAAATTGCGATTCCGTTGAGATCTTTCTTTTCTGAGAGGCTATTCGGTTAATGCCCGCCGTTGAACTGGTTGAGCAGTTTCTAAAAATCTTCTAAATTCCTACTTTCGATCGTTAGCGCTCGAGGTGGGCTGCTGCTTGCTGCCGTTTGCCGCTTAGCTCTGTTCAGTTCAGTTGAATTGTAAAACTTCGACCCTCAAATTCTGCAATTCTTTCCGTATTTCGCACTAGTTTTTTGTTTGTTTGGTTTTTCGGTTTCAAATCTCGATTTACGTTTTTGATTGATTTGCAAAAACAATATTGTTGTTATTATATAAAATTTTTGCTTTAACGCTATCAGTTAGCACCTTTTCCCCTTCGCTTCAAAAGAAGGGCAGCCGAGACGAAGAATTGCGTTTTCTTAATCACTCGTTTTCTTCAGCTAAATTTAACAAATAACAAATTTGTAGAGCAGCCAGATAGATAATAGTAAATTACAACAATAACAAAAGTTTAACAACAACAACATGATCAGCAGCAACAACAAGCCGCAGAAATTGTCGGATTACGCGATACGGAATTGGCAAGTTAATTGGACTGTAGGCCGACTGGAAGGCAGAGTTGGATAACACGACACGATATAATTGCAGTGTGTCAATTCGCACAGATAGATACACAGGTGCAGATGCGGCTGCAGCCACTCTAAACGCTTAAAAACGCTTCCACTAAGCGCGACTTGAGCGCGCAAGGGCGCGTTCGCGCTCAGCTTTGCCCGTGGTGGAGCGCGTTCTAGCGACGACTCTCCGGGGGTCGAGCTGAGCTTCTGAGGTGTGGGAGATGCTGAAAAGGCGACCAAAGCATGAAACGTCCAAGACGCAGCGCTTGACAGTGATGATGTTTTTTTTGTTGCTACAACTGAGGACGTTTTCGGTTTCGATTTTTGGCTTTTCCTTATTATGCAAATTCAATTGTCCTATCGTTGGAGGATTCGGCTACGGATAGCCCATGCGCTCGTTCGTTCCCCTGTGCTGGCTGCCACCAGTATACACAAAATCCCGTTACAGCATTTCTCTGTGCCATGCAAAGTGAACTCGGTGAGGGCCGAGCGTAAAGCTGGGGCAGCGCGCAGTGGACAGACGGTTCGATCGGATTGGCGGAAAATTGAATGGGATTATCGCTAGCAAGGCTTACGCACAAAGTCGGCCCAGTTATGTGCCCACCAATTCCGATATTATCTGTGATTGCCGTTAGAGTTGCAGTTGTTGTCGCTGCTGTTGCTGATATTGCACTGTCTTTGCTTTTGTTTCGTGTTACAATTATTATATTTTTGTTATGAGTATTATTTGCTTTCGATTTGGTTCTTGTTGATTTTCAAATGTTTTTGTCATTTACCCGTTTTTCCGTACTCGGTATTCCACTTTTTGTATTTGTATATTTTTTTATTCGGTATATTATTTTGGCCACTAACGCTAAGGCAAATTAATAACGTAACGACAAACTGGCACAGAAGTGTTGCAATCGACAGTAGAACAACGACTCAACCTGCCGAGAGCGCGACACAGCGCTGAAGGCCCCCACCGTTCAGTTAATTCAGTGCGGACGCGCGCTCGTGCGCTCCTACACTCGGGCACTCGCCGCTCCATTGGAGCAGCCCCAAGTGCTCTCCCGCTGCTCGGCCGCCTTTTCACGAGGCCTCTCTTCGCGGTCGGCGGCACGACGCAATACGCTGCATGGGCGGCTATGCTGTGTGGGGCGGTGAGAACGCTCTGCGCCTATGAATGGAGCACAACAATGACGTACGGCGACCGCGACGACAGTAGCAGCGATGAGAGCGACGGTTAAGAACTAAAACTGACATTATTTTTAATGGCATGTACAAACAGTACACACACTGACACCCGTACATGCCGACAATTGCCGCGGCAGGGTTGCCGACTGTCGACTTGTTGTCGAACGTGTGCGGAAAAATAAGTGAATTTTATTCTGTTTTTTTTCGTGCGTTCGCAGCCGCTATGTTTGTGTTGCTTGGTGGTGGTCGGCGTATGTGTTGGTGCTTGTCCCAGCGACAATTCTTTGGTAATTGTGCAATGAGCCGTGGCGAGTTAATTGCTTTTGTTGCCGTTGCCGTACCTATGTTATGGCCGTTGCTGTTGCTGCTGCCGTTTGTTTTGTTTTTATTAAATTGCTGTTGTTCCCACTGTGTAGTAGCGCGCGCGAACCAAACCCCGAACCACAAGTAGAACCTAACCTATCGACTGCTAACACATGAACACTACCTGCAACTGGCTTTCGACATCACGGCCGAACTATTCGCCGTACAAACTGCAAACCAATTACAATTCCAAATATATTTTGGCTCATGGTATGAAAAAACAAAACAGTTGTAACTGTTTCTGTTTGTTGTTCAACATTCAGATGGGACGGATCAAAATGTGGGAAAAAGATATATGTTGTAAACAAAATATACAAGAAAGTATGACATGAAAGTTAATAATTATCAACTTTTCTAATTTTTAATTTAAAAAAAACATTTTGAAAACAAAAATGTTACTGTATTCTTCACTTCAGATTTTCACTGAGTTTTTTTTGTATGCGCCTTTAAAATATCTAAAATATGTCAAGTGCCATTTAAATCGAACATCAGTTCAATAGTTATTATTTTCTTATGTTTTTAATTAATTCTCGTGCAAATTGTTACTTATGCTAATACAGTACTTTTCGCTTAAAGCAAACTTCGAGGGACTGGGCAAAATGGTTCGTTTTCACCGAAAGTTCGCTTTAAAAGGGGTCCGTAATAAGCGAAAACATACAGCGCGTACTTTTGAAATTGGTTCGTTTTAGGCGGAAAATCGTTTTAAACGGGTTGGTTATAAACGAAAAGTACTGTATTAACAATAAAAAATATAACAGCCGAAATTGACGCGGGGACACTTTATGCGTTCTTATCCCATTGCCATTTCAAAATCGACCGCTCTTGTTTTGAACAAACCCGCTAAATGCCTTGAACCAAAAAGCAGCAAAATATACTTCACACTTTGGGTGTTGCCGCACTATAATCCATTTAACTATAGTATATACAACTAAAAATTACGAATTACAAATTCAAACTCACACCTGTAGCTTTAAAAACCCCAACAAATAGAGCAACAAGATTCACTGACGACAACAGAATATCGAGTTCCAATAACTTTTTGAAGTATCTTCGGAATGTAATATCAGCGAATAAAATTTACTAGTACTAACCACGTTTACGCTGTCACTCTCAACAACAAAAATTTCGAAGCAGTGAAGGACTTTTCCTATTTAGCTTCACCAATTGCCATTAGAATCTAAGCTAATCTAGAAATCAGACAGACTTACTTTTGTCGAAGAATGCTACCATGGAATGCGTTCTATGCCCTAAGAATGTTTGAGACAATTTTACGCCGAATATTGAATTCTATTTTAAATTAGCCTGGTTAAACACATTCAAGTGACGTCACTGCAAATTTAAGTAATCAGTAATCTCACCGAGCTTGACGGAAACAACTCTTATTAAAATTTTACATTAGAAAAATGTATACTTCTTTAAATTCACCCGAACTTAACATATAAATCAGATCCATCAGTTCTATTGAAATGTAGAAAACGGATAAGGGGAATTTAAATGCTGTCAATCACGTTCAATTTCCGGACGCTGGGAATTAAATTTTCCAATCAGATTCATTTGCATTTTCTTAGTTAATACATTGCGCATTTTGTGTTTCTCTTAAAATATTTAGAGCCATTTGCTAAATTGTCGGTACTACATTAAAACAATAGCTTGGAAAATCGATTCCAACGATGTTTATATGAAGGTCGAATTCGTTTCTATGTGAAAACTAGGAAAGATTACAGCATAACTTTATAGAGAGTTGTGTAAAAACCTGAACAAGCACCATAGTAAGTAATAAGGCGATTCACGTTTACACGGTTAAAGCACAAAACCATTATATCTTCTCGAAGATGTGTGTTATCCGGTGTTATGGTAGTATGACAGTATCTTCTGGCTTCTGAACGCTTGCATTTAGTTACTTGTTTCACTCTTATAAACAGTCGAGATTATACAAGGTCATTAGTACTACAGCAACACGTCATCCGAAATAATTCCTTTCCAATCGCATAAAGCACACAGCGACAGATCATTGTTCACGAAGTCGCATTCATGATATGACCCAAACTACTTTATTATGTGAGTTGAATTTTTGGAAAAGTCTGCAAAGTTGTACATATTGTATGGTAATCTTTATGCATTGCAATCAATGTTGGGATTTGGTTCGAACTGATTAATTGCATTTTAATGTTAAAACTACAAACATTTTTTATGAACAAAACCAATTGATTTCAATGTCACTTTCTACACTTATTGTTGATGCTAAAAAATATAGAATATAGTTCTAAAGGCAACAATATTTCTCAGTTCAAGTACAACAAGGAACAAGTAAGAAAATGTTAAAAAGAAACAACTTTTAGAAATTAATTAAAATTAAAGTCCTTTTGATTTCAAGATTTCAACAGAATTTAATTATATAATTTCAATTGGAGCTTACAAACATATATAGTAAAATGTGTAACTAGAAATCCGCAACTGTTTCAATCTCTAGGATTATATTTTTTTGTTCATACATAGCTGTGTATATAATCCGCGTGTATTGACTACATGTGATCAGAATGTGCAATTGCAAGTCGAAATATTGGTACTCAGCTGTATTTCAACAATGTATCCAATGATGAAATATTATTGTAGCTTCAGACACGCTTTGCTTAAAATATCTTTAAGGAAAACAATCAACAATAATTTTAACAAAGGAATATCAGCATGTCTCGAACTAATTTTAGCGAAATATTTTACAATTTTCAATAGAAACATTACTGTTGGCGCACTTATGATTCAGCGATGTTCATACTACAAACACAAGTATTGCAAGTCGATTCTTTAAATACAGTACTTTTCGTTTATAACGAACCCGTTTAAAACGATTTTCCGCCTAAAACGAACCAATTTCAAAAGTACGCGCTTTATGTTTTTGCTTATTACGGACCCCTTTTAAAGCGAACTTTCGGTTAAAACGAACCATTTTGCCCAGTCCCTCGAGGTTCGCTTTAAGCGAAAAGTACTGTATAGAAAAATAACATTTATGTCTAGCAACCTTAAATACGATTCATACTGAGGAAGCAATAACGTATATCATGTTGACAAAATTATACTTTGATTTGGTAAATCGGCAAACGTTGTAGAATCACTTTGCCTGAATATGCAAACACTGGCAGATGGAGGAAATATCATAGTGCATGCTGTAGCACATCTACAGGCGAATCGAAACCGTACCGTAGCGGACTATTTTTGACATTGAGACATTCATAGCCGTTTACAAAAAAAAAAGTAAATTAACAACAAAACAACTGCGGTGATGATTGCGTTCACTGATGCGTATACGGAACATAATTTCAATTTCTGTCAATTTTGTGACAGAACACACACACAAACACGCCAATACACAACAGCATTGTGTTTGTGTTTGTTTGTGTCAGTTAGGCACATTTTAGGAAACCCGAAAAACACAATTGCCAATGTGAGCCGTGCACAGCGCAATAAGCCAGTAGTGAAAATGTACACCATCATTTAGTAGAAATAACAGTGGCAGCAGGGACAACATCAAAACGAGTAACGCCATCAGACAAGCGCAGAAGCGAGTGGTATGGGCATTCAACAAAATAAATAGGTTAAATAGACTCGTACATATGTACTCTGCGGCTGGTCGTGCTACATACACGCAGCCAAACAGCCACACGCTACGTGTATTCCCGACGGGAGCAAATCTGAGCGAGTGTCGCGCCAAATTGCGTACATTTCGTTTGACTTCGTTGTTGCTTTTGGTTGTTGTTGCATGTGTTTCCACAAGTCCCCAAAAGTAGGTATCGAGGAAAATCTAGATATATATTATAGTGTGTATGCGGACTCGGTGAGCACAGCTTGGCTGCCTCCCATCGTGAAAACGACCAAATTCTGATGTTTCTCTCCCGCTCTTTTGCCACCTCTCACGTTTTGCCTCGCGTACACTCTTCCGTTCATATTTGTCAACATGCGAACACAAATGCTAGACATACATACAAGCCCCCGAGACACTAACAACACAACCCCCGCAAAATCCAGAACACGGTGCTCCATTTTAGTAGCTTCTTTCGACGCTGCTTTTCGATTTCAAGTTGGAATATGTATGTTGCGTTTCTCTTGCATTATTTATTGCTCTTATACCGCTGTGCCACTGTCAGTGTCAAAAGCGTCGCGTGCTCACAGCGCTCGCCAGTTTCCCGTCCAAAGCTCCACCACACAGAGCTGCCCACTGTGAACTGCTCAACTGCGAAGGAAAAACTACAAATATTGGAAATCGATTCATTTCACTTATTTTTTGTTGATGAAATACCTTTGTTTTTAGAAGGGTAAAAACTGCTAATTTAAAAAAAAAAGTTTTTTATATTTAGAAAAAAAGTACAGTCAGACTTTTCTATGCACGGGATCAGAAATTCACTTAATTATATAGAAACTTCATTGTACAAAAATAATGATTTTTTTTTATATATATTTAAAGTAATCAGTACTTTTATTTTTTCTTCCTTAACAAAATGTTTTAGAGAAGCAAACACACACAATAGTCGTTTTCTTTTTCTTCATCTCTCGAAAAGTTTGAAATACATTAACTAATAAAAAAATGTGTCCTAATGCACAGTGATTCGACTCCATACAACCACGGGACAAAATTAGGAGTGGTCCGTTCTTCATAAAATTTGGTATACTAGTTAATCATGGTCTGCTGAATTGAAATCTCCATTTTGTTTTTCTTAAACTTTTGTAGATTGGCAATGGCTGAGACTTAAATTTGCAAATGTCGTCATTGTCGTCAAGTGTGTTGGCTAGAATTTTCAGATTTTACATTTAATCGGTAACGTCAGCATTGATTAATCCAAATAGTAATAGAAATTGTCTTAGGACCCTCTGGTTTTGCAATAAAAACAATAATAATAGATGTATGTTTTGAATTTGTGCAGATTTTTTCATTTTTCATGCTGATTGCATACTTTTAGGAATCAATAAAATAAATTTTGTCGAAAAATACGCGTTTAGATCACTTTTCAAATTGAATTATTTTCTGAGATCGGAAAATATCGGAGGATCTAATTACATTATCCGACAAAGAAAGATTGCTTCTTAAAATTTTAAAAAATCCAGGAGCATACTTTCACATACCTACTTCTTAGATATTTTCCTCTAAGTTTTGCCAATTTTCAGATTTTTAATTTAGAAAAATATTTTGAATTAAAAGTGAAGTAAAAGCCTCAGCTTTGCAAATTTTGAGAAAGCATTAAAAGCGAAAATGGCCACATCATTTCTTAATCTATATTGAAAGTTTGAGCAACTTTGTGCTAACCATGTATTTTTACAATTTTTTTTACTCAATAAACTAAAAAACAGAAAATATGTGTTTACATTTTATTGTGAAAAAAGTTTCAACTTTGAGCCGCTTTTGCACAGATACTAATTAATTTTTTGCACAGATTTTGTGGGGTTTTCTTAGTTGGTGTTTTACCTTTCAAATTACATCAAAATCGTTAAATTCTGAGACTAAATTTTTTGAATTTTGTCTATGGAACGAATCACTGTGCAATGTAGGAAATTGTTTCTATTATTGTTATTTTCAACTTTTGGAGATCCTTATATGTTTAATTTTTTCTCGGTACGAAAATTCATTAAAACGCATAACAAAAAGTTATTTGAACATAACATAACCTAACCTAACCTGACGTTTGAACGCAACTAATTGATCGACCAATTATTTCAATTATATTTTTACGATTTGTTCAAAAATTTGTTTTGCTCTTAAGTTAAGAATAATAAAAATAGAAAATTTAAAAAAAAAATTGGAAACAAAATTATGTACCGTTGGCACCTCTAACTCGAACGGTTGGTACCCCCATCCCTGCACTTCTGTTGCGTGCTTGGCTCATTGCACACACAACCAAATTAACAAAGTAGTAAACTAATGGCCAGCCTAACCGGCTGCCCCCGCAATTACTTCACAGCCAACGTGTTTCGAACAACTGAGATTTGAGCGCAGGCAGCATGTTATCAGCACACACTGCCGCCGTCACCGCTGCCAGTTTGAATTTCAATTTCAAGGGAGAACCTGCACCTTGTACGCCTGCTCCATGGCTCCCCAAACAGTCGCCGCTCTCTCATGGAATTACTATTTGGATGGTCGTTTACTCGCCGACGTGCTGGCTCACTCGTTCACATACTCGCGTGCACATTGAGTTGTTATTGTTGTTGTTTTTGACTTTATGTACGATTTATTGTGTTTATCTTGCATATTTTCCTTTTAATAAATCGTAATTTCTCTGGCCGTGTGTATTTGTATACACAAATGTAGATGGCGCGGTGAGGACCGGTGCATTGTAGTGAGGTGGTGGGTCTTGCTACCGTTTGTTGCAGTAAGCGCTGTTGCCTCTGCGGTAGCCCTGCGAGTCCTTGTGATTTTTAATTAGTATGAGAGTTTAGGGAAACCCAGTGGACTGTGTGTACACAACGATTTGTAGGTACAAATATTTGCACTGAAGTTGAAGATGTGTGTGATATAGATATGCAAGCAGCGAAAAATATCCACTTCGAAATATGTGCTAATTAATGACCCTCTTTTTAAGTACTTAGTTTTTCAAGAGTTCGTTTCCTTCGTTCTGCAGGTGCAGCGGATGGTGGCGGCCCTGATTGTGAAAATAATGTGCTGTGATTTAAACTTTTTAAACGTCTCCGTTTAGGCGTAGTCATGTCGTCGATAGAAGGATCAAACGACCAGACGAAGATGCAATTGGAGAACGCTACGAGAGTTGTTGTTGAAGTATGCCGGAATTCCGTTGTCACGTCCAACGAAGAGCACATTCACAGGTGAAATGAATTCAACGAGGAGTTTTTAATTATATTGTCACCTGTAAACTGACTCAAAAGGGTTGGTATGTTGTTTTATGTTCTGTGCTTGAAGTACGTTTAAGAGAAGATTTGATTCGAAAATTTTAGCACTTTTATACAGCAGATAAGTAACCATCTTAATATATATTATTGGACCTAATCAGCGAGTCATATGCAACAACTTAACAAAAAATGTTTGCAAATTTACTCAAAGCAAGTGCTAAAATATTCGCCGGAGTCGCAAGAAGTTTAAAACACTCAAACGATGATTACAATTCAACATCAGAGCATCAAATTATATTGCATATCGAAAACCATAGTCTGTCTAAAACTTAATATTGCACAATAATATTGACAACAATAACACTAGCGATAGTTTCTTCTATGATTTTCATTCCAAATGAATTTAAATTTTTATTAATAGAGCCAGATGTAAAGCTGATACTATGGACCGCTTTACAAGGGTGAAGTTTTTATGCCGTCGCCATACCCCAGTCAAACATACATTTCATTGACTGTTGTGTCCAGTTGAATTTAAAAATATAAAATAATAGCATAATTCTTTAGTAAAGCAGTACAAAGTACAAATCTTTCAAGAAATTAGCCAACATAAAATATCTGACAGTAAATAGTTTTAGTTGCATGACAAACGCAAATCTATATTTATTATTATTGTTATTACAGTACAATCTCGATAATTCGGATACTCGCTAATACGGACACCAATTGCTTTCTATTGTTGACTCTGTAATCCGGACACCACACCTTTTATTTACCTCAAATATTCGGACTGCTTTTTATAAATTATAAAAGTTTAATCTAACTGTGTGAAGAAAACACGTACAATCTTAACGATGGAAAAAAATTCTAAACAAATTAAGTCAAGGAAAGTCACTTCGTCAACTGGCAGTGAAGTACAATGTAGGCAAATCTGAATTTCTAAAAATAAAAAAAAAAAACAAAACTTCGCCAAATGAAAATTACAAACTTCTTTTAAAATCAAACATGTTCATAACATACTAAAAATAAAATTTTTAAGCAAAAATAATTTTAGTTCAATAACAAATACGTTTCATTGGTGTTCAGTAGTATTTTTATCAATTTTTTTTAATCTTGGTAATCCGGACTTTTCGATATTTCGGACAGAGCAACAAAGAGCAACAAAAACAATCTCCCGAACCCCCTATTTGGTTTTTGTTATGCAATATCCCACCCCCACCCCCACCCACTTAACCAATCTGTACGACCAATTTGATGCTCAAACGTTTACAATACATTAACCAAATCAGTTTAAGCCCGCTTAATTCAAAGACTATGTTCGTGTGAGCCACCCCGAAAATTATACAATCCGACACAAAACCTTCTGAAAATTGCAGAACAGTGCCGGGTTCCGCGTAATCTGCACAAAAGCCGACCACATGCAACACAAGCCACGATCGCACATTTCTCAAACGCATCGAGCACCGCTGAGCACAAGAAACCAAGTCATAAAAGGCACAACAAAAGACAAAAACAACAAATTTGAATGAAAAAGCAGACACAGTGCGCTGCAGAGAAAGAGAACACATCGAGCAAACGCACGAAAGAAGCCGCTGAAGCGGCGCTTGAACGCGGATGCTGGACAGCTACCGCCAAAAATAGTAGCACAGTTCGAAGCGGCGCACCGCACGGGGACAGCGTGCAGACAGGTCCGAGTGACGATGTCCAAGTCGCCGGACAGGTTCTGCGTTCTCTGCGCTGCCAATGCAAACGAATGGCATCGACGGCGCACAACTCGCCAGAGCGACAGCGGCGGTTCTGGCGAAGAAAAACGACCGCGACTAGTGGGGCGCGATTGCCGCCACGACGTGCGAAGCGCGACAAGGCGGGTTTGACACAGTGACCCAATTCGGGATTCGATTTTCTGGTTTTCTTGGGTAACGCTTTTTCTTCGCTAGCCCCGTGTTGTGCTGTGCATCTGCGCTTATGTGTGCAGGCGCGCGCGCGCCTCGATGTGTGTGTGCCAGTGCAACTTTTCTTCGTTCGCTTCAAACAGCTACCTTTCCTTCTCGTCACTGTTTTTGCTCATAAATTCAATGCGAAAATTTTTTCACTTCATGGAAAATTGATTGACTAAGCTGAAATTTTATTTTCGGCCAGTCCGGAGCACCGCCACTTACCGTTAGTAGCTAGTAATGCTTGGAGCAGGAGGCGGAGGAAAATACTGTTCTCACTGTTCGTGGAAAAAGTCCAATAAATTCTGTAAAGAATTGCGCTTCTGTGTGTGAAGTTTTCCTCTTTTGCTCGATGTTTTCGAAAAATCACAAGTTTATTGAAATATGAAAAGCGTGTTGCTGTGATTTCGCTTGACGTGCTCGTGCGGGGCGCTTTTCTTTCTAAAGTAGTTGTGTTGAGAAATTGAAAAATTCGATCTATTCACACACCACTTGTTCTCGTTTTCCGTTTTTCTTCTATTTTTCTGCTTCTTGTTGTTTCGCTCAACCAGAAGTTTTCGTTGCACTCCTGGTGTACAGTGTTGCCGTGTCGAAGCGATTCTCCCTCCAATTGAATGAAGTACCACTTTAGACTGTTCTGTAGAGGGCAAAACTTGGCTCGAAGAAACTTTGGTGTTGTTTTAATTGTTTTTGCAACTGATTAAGTTTAAAACTGATAAATGTTAGTTATTGGTAGAGAATGTGATGGTGATGAGCGGAAATACCAATTGGAATAGGACGGAGTAAATAATGATAAAGAGTTAACAGCACTGATTATTTGCTGTTGACAATTGAAGGTTACAGTGCTGCCACCTCATTACAATATGGAAGTTCGCGCAAAATTATTGATTTATAGAAAATTGCAATCATAAATTTGAACTTATGGGATTGAAGGCATTGGCATATATTATATTAGACATAGTTGAGTAGTTTTATTCACTTTGTGGTCTTCATATATGGTATAATACATATATCAAGACCACAAAGTCTGCTGCCATCATATGTATCTGATATGTATCTGAAAGTAAACTCCAATGAAAAATAGTAATTACAGATGTGTGTGATTTGAAAAATATTTCCAATAAGTGTTTAGTTCGAAATGTTGGTTAAATAGTAAAGGGAATGTCTTAGGCGCCTGCTACACGTTCAATATTTATTGTGATATTTGGATCGCGATCCATATTGATGGATTGACAGATCGCGCGCGAATGCTACATGTTCAATATTTATCGCGTCAGTATTCACATAATTGTTATTCTGAGTGGTTCGTCGTTTAAAAGAAGTCGCAATTCTTCCAACTTGAAAATTAATTCTTTCAAAATTGGTTTTTCTGTCGTAAGCTCCGATTCTACAGGCAGCACACACTCGCTTTCAATATCCTGTTCCATTATATAGCCACAAACTACACAAAAATTAAGTAAAATGTTGTATTTATTTGTTTAATTTTATTTTAATTTCACCACGTATGCCGAATCGCGTATTGATATCATGAAATATGCTACACGTTCAATATTTATTGACAGATTTGTGATCCGCGATCCAGATTTCAAAATATTTAAATATTTTGTGCTATGGATAACGATCCATCAATATTGCATGCTAAACGTTCAATAAATATCGCGATACTGGATCGCGGACAATAAATATTAAACGTGTAGCAGGCGCTTAGGTCAATATTTCATTTATTAGCCCCGAGTGACGGATCAAATCAGTCATTCCAATTGTTGACAAAATCGCGTAATGCGCCATAACTTAATGTCATTGGTTTTTGTAGCTCCAACTTCATACAAATCTATGAATCTAAAAAGCCGATATTCTTTTTGGTTTCACCGATCCATCTGGCATCAACAACTCGTGAATCGCATCCAACTGTACACCGAAAGCGAATAAGGAAAATATTTACAAGAAAAAATGTCGCTGGTGGATGTTGATTCATGGTAAATAGCGATAAAACACCATGGGGGAAACCGCTGATGAAGTGAACATATCGTTCCAGGCCCAGGGAGTATGAGGCGTGTCAAAAACTAAACCAGGTGATACTGGGGCAGTTGGCGCAGAGGGAGAAGCGCCAGCGTTTGTCGCCAGAGTTCAATCGCCTAACGGACAGCATACAAGCGCAGCTGAAGCAATTCGGCACGGAGCTTTGTCAACTGAAGATCAAGCTTGATGCCTCCTCAAGGAGCCGAAATATGTAAGTAATGGCGGATCATGTAAGGCAGAGATAAACACAATTAAGAACATTGCGTCGTTCGGCAGTACGTTCGAGGAAACTGAACGTCGCCAGCAACAAGTGGACTCACTTCAGTCCCAATTTGCGCAGTTGCAGCGCAAGTTCAGTAGCAGTGCACGCTCCGAGCGCGCCGAATTGCTAGCACAGCCACCCGGCTTTGATGATGAGTTGCGTTTGCCCGGCGCTGGGGATGCTGGCACACCCGCCGTCATAGACATCAGCAATGTAGATGCCTTGAAGCAACACCAGATTAATATACTGGAAGATCAGAACCGGGGCTTAGAAGTGCTGTCAGAGACCTTATCGCGCCAGCGTTCGCTGGCCACACAACTCGGCCAGGAAGTGGAAGATCAGAATGGTATGCGAGGTGCCTTCCAGAAACAGGAATAATGAGAATTCATATTTTGTTTCTTGCAGACATATTAGATAATTTGGCCAACACCATGGAGCGAGTAGACACACGCGTGGGTGTAGAGACGGGTAATATTGGCGAGGTGAACCGCCGGGACAGCACGTGGCGTGAGTATTAATGTCATTATAACCATTTCGGTGATAACAAATTTCAAACAATAACCGTCCGTTGGACTTGATAGTTTGAGATATCAAATTTGAATTTCAAGTGCATATTTATTTCCCGAAACTGCAATTGTCCGATTAATCGTAGTTTTACAAGAACTTTAACCCGATATTTTTGTACTCTGCAGCTTACTGGATTGTGATCGTTGTACTATTCATCGCCATAATTGTTGTGGGCGTGATTTAGAGTGCCGTCACCCATGTACCCGGTCCGAGGTGCATACTAATACTATTATATATTTTTACGTATCTTAATCAAAACTATTCACATTAAACGTCGGTTCGTTTTGTGGCTCCGAGAGCGACTATTCCAGACATTCTAAATATGTATTATAATTAGCTAGCCTGAAGTAAATACCGACAGTGGCTTGGGCCCGCTCCAAAGATATTTATGTATATTTTGAACAAATTGTGTGTGTGTATCTGTATGTTTTATGCCAAATAAAGTAAATCGATTATCAACTGAAGCTGATCGTTTTATTTCCTGTCGAATTATACACCCGTGCCTGGTTGGATCAGGGGAGTTTGTATTCTATTCACAACAGCTTCGATGCCTTCGCAGCGGAATTTCATAATTGTACACCGGCTAGATGCGGAGCAGTGAACTAGATTACATAACATTAAAGAATTTATTTCATTTACTATATGGGAACTTTCTTAAGCCAAGTCTGAGGCATAGGGTACATTGCTCAAGTTGCCCACCGCACCCACAGACAGTTTCGAAGAACCACACTTCTTAGCAGCCTAAACGACGACGAAGAAATATAACAAATTAAATACATCGCAACATTCAATACATTATTTTTACAAACCTCTTGCACGTCCTTGTGAGTAATGCTATCGATGGCAGCCAGCAAGTTGTCGGCCGGTTGTACCTGCTTTTGCAGTACGGCCTGTACGCCGATTTCGTTAATTAGCAGCCGATCCACGGAATAGGTATCAAGCACGGCAGTCTTTAGCTTGGCCTTGCCGCGGTTCACATCCTCAGCGGATACGGAGCCTGACTTCAGTGCGCGCGTCAGCAGATCCACAGCCTGAAAATATCGCACGCAAGACAGTACAACTCACAACTTCTCATTCGTCTGGTGGCCAACTCACCTTGCCAATGTGCTGTGATTCAGTGGAGACGATAAATCCAAAAAGACCAGCGTCCGTGTAGCTGGCATTGATTGCTGCAAACGACGCAGGCGCAATACCCGCAGCCGAAGATAGCGCTTTGCCGAAAGGACCGCTGACATTACCGTACTTAGTGACTGGAGCCGAACCGATGGCCTGTTGTAGAACGGCAAACGACAAGGCTTCCTTTTGGTTCAGAAAGCTGCCGCCCTGACCAGCTACGGCCACATGCGAAAAGCAACCAGCCACATCCTTACGCCCATCGCCGCCGTGGTAGTTGGCAGAGTCGGATTTGGTCGAGCCACTTCCGCCGCTCAGCTCCAACGACTGCGCAAAACCGGAGAGGGTGTTGTGATCGATGCCGACGCCGACAACCGCACAACGACTGGGCGTGCAGTTGGTGGCAGCGAAGTGCAACAGCGTCTCAGACGACAGCTTGCCGATTTGAAATTTGGGGATGTAGACCGAGTTGCCCAGACCGGTGCGGAAGGCAGCCTTGTGTAGCAGCTCAATGGCGCGCGCCTGCCGAAAGTGAAGCTGTTATCAAGTTTCGTGGGTCGACGGCTCTCTGCTTACCCGGGGCGAAATATCTTTTGCTTGGTTTTTCACGCGTTGCACATTGTCGGACAACTCCCACGGCTTGAAAGCAGGATGGATCACATCCTGCAGAAAGCACAGCCCCGTCTCGATCTGATTGGCGGTGGCTTCCACCGTATAGCTAACAATCTCGCGGTCGGACTTGGCGCTCAGGGAACCGCCGACTTGCTGTATATTGCGCGTAATGGCAAACCCAGTTGAGTTCTTGGTTGAGAGTCCAGCCCAGAGTCGCAACATGTGCGAGGCGCCGAGACTATCGTAGCTCTCGAAACGGGAGCCGGCGCTAAAGAGGAGCAGAGGATATAAGTATTTTCCTTAAACGGAAGCCAACGGCGCACTTACCGAAATACTACGGACACGCGGGCAACGGGCAGCGAGCTATCTGCGGCAGCAACCACCACTTTGTTACTCAGCACACTGGACTGAATCTCAGCGGCCTTGCCCACTGGCCTGGGACAGGCGCTCACCGCCATTCCACGCTTCTACAACAAACAGGAGATCGATGAGTGTTAGTCCAGTGGATGGCCAGCAAAAAAGTTGCGTCGCGATGCGAGTTTTACGTAATCATTTGTGGGTTAGTTTCGTCCACAAACGGCTCGCGGGCCCGCCCACTTACCGCGATGGTGCGCAAGAAGGGTGTCTTGTTTGCGGTGCAAGCCATCCTCGGAACGAACTTTTCTTAGGTTTCCTGGCTGAAATTAAATCGAAATTTGCTAATCGCCGAGAAAAGAACTTTTCTCGCTCGCACAGACAGAAAAAGCAGGGTCGCCAACTGCTTAGTACGAATCTCCGCCAATGACAACAACTGACAGCGCAGCTACCTTCCTACGTTGGGCAGTTGACAGTTGTCATCAAGCTCTGCCTTGCATAGTCATTCGCGTGATTTTCACAGCCAGAAACACTGCTTTCTCGGTTGTGCTTTCAGTTTTCGCGAAATTCTACCATCTGATGAAATCGAATTGCTAAATTGTGAACTAAGATGGATCCGATCACGACGTTTCTGAATAAGTTGCTGCAAGTGGCGCCTGAAGGCACAGACTTGGACACAAAGCATCACATTTACATGCAAAGCAAATGGGGCGATCAGTGCACCGAGCTGCTGATGCAGGATTCGCGCACCAACAAATGCTACAAGGGCCAGCTAAAGAAGACGGAAATGCAGGAGGCGGCTGACGATTTGGAGATTGACTATGACATATTCAGTGCGGAATGTCGTAGTGCGCTGACGGCCAATATTAGACTGCCCGGCTTCGAGTGCGAAATTGACGAAACGGAAATGGTTTTTCGACTAACCAAAAAACAGGAGTTCGACTTACAGTATTTGGAGGTCAAGCTGAAGGAGCTGAAAAATAACTACGAACTGTTAGATACAGCCATACAACTTATCGAGTCTGGCTTGAAGAAGGAGGAGATGAAGGTGCAGACGGCGCATAAAAGCGACCAGGACTACGAGGAGCTACTAAAAAGCTATCAGCAGTGCGTGGAAGAGAAGAAAATGTGGAAGCAGCAAATGCTGAGAAAATTTGCGTTGTTGCTGAATAGCAAAAAGGATCAAATTGTAAAACAGCAAAAGGAGCTGCAGCGGTGTCGCAAAACTGACGATATGGACATTGGCAGTGATGAAGAGGATCAGATGAAACCAGCGTCCAACACTAAACGAGATGCAAAAAAGAAAATATATGAAAAATCGCCACAACGATGCACAGGTAAATCGAGAGCAAAAGTAAATTTAAAGGATAAAGATGTGGAGGACGACGACGATGACTTCAATGCGGAAACACAGCCATTCTCTCCACCCAAACGGATCAGGTGTGGTCGCGTCAGTGATTATGGGGATGAAGATGACAACGACGAACGTGGCGACAGCAACGATTCAGAAGCGTAAAATTGTTCACACAGAAATTGAGAATAATAAAGATTGAATTAATTTGAATATAACTAGTTTATATATATATATATAGAGTATTATTTGCTGTTCATATTATAAATAAATTATTTTGTTTTTGGCTAAACATTCCATAATTTCATACGTCTTTTGCATCTCACACTGGCACTTCGCTGGAAGTGCAGTTCATAGCAGTTGGAAAACCGACGAACTTAGTGGTTGTAGTCATCACACGTTATGAGCACTATGATTTATTATCCCAGTGCCTAGTGACCAATTGGGAGTTCACCAATTAATCTAGTAAACTCTTCTTCGATCGCATTGCACGATCAGCCCACTAATTCTTTTTTTATTTTCTAACAGCACTAAAAAAAATGCCATTGTTTCGCTGTCGGTGCATAATTATTCTTTGTATTTTAAGTATAGATTTTAAATTAATACATTTTTGTATATAATATTTGCTTCGTTAAACATTAATGTTGTGTGTTTTAATATTAAAAGAACAAATTATATTAAAATACAATGTATATATAAATTTAAATAAAAGTAAATATGTATATTACGTATCAACTGTACTCTGTGGCGAAAGGACATTTTGGTTGGTTCGCAATCCGCAGATCGGATTTCTCGCGCGTTTGTATACAGTATCTGTGTATGTCGCTCAAAAGCCAATGACGATTTAAGGCTTTCGCTAAGTATGTACACATAATCGAAATGTAAGGGACACGAATTCTATAGTTAAAAAAAAAAACAACAATCTTAATATGACAGGGAAGGGAGTGGAAAGGAAAATTACAAAATTATTCAACATTCATACAATACGTCAACTTGCTGCATCGCCAGAGCCCCGTGTAGCATTTGCCAACAATTCAAGTTAGTGCGATGGAAGTGGCACATTTGAGCAGTCATGCCGAGCAAAATTGCAAATGCGTCGAGCAAGCTAAAGCATTTCTAAATAACAAAGCAACGCAAATTGATGCCGTTTTTAATACTAACAAAACCCGAATTGCGGTGTTCGCGTGTGGGAGCGCGGCGGAACGCTGCTGCTCCGCCACTCTTGCTGGAATATGAATTTGTAGACAAATATGGTATGCTGCACTTAATTGTGGATATTTTCTTCACGTTTCGGTTGCCCTGCTGACTTCGTCACGCCTCTGCTACTTGTAGATATTTGCGCATGCACTTCGATAGACATTTAGTAAACTCCACGTATGTCATTTAGCTGGAACAACTGAAAAAACTCAGAGCATGAGCAGATCCTCTTCGCCGGGCTTCTTGGTTGGCTTCTTTGAAATGTCGCCGACGCCGCCGGTGATGGTTGGAAGATTTTCGGCGGCGGCAGCTCGCTCCTCGAGGAACTTGTCGAATTCGGTGCTGGTTAGTGTCTCCTCAATGCCGTCACTCGGTTCTTTCTGTAAAATCAACAAAGAACATAATAAATGATTAGTTTGGTTTATGACGAGAGTTCAATGTGATGTTGCGGCAAAACAAAACTATAAACCACAGCTCAACTATTTGCGCTGATATGAGATAATAAGAAAAACAATTATAAAACAAGTTTTTACAAAGCTATGGCACAGAGTTTAAGCTTAAAACTGAGAGTGATGCGTGGCGTTTTGTATGAGTGATGCGAAATGGCAAATTCAAATTACTTACAGAGTTCCTCAACCAAGTTTCCATCTCATCGACTTCATTTTCTCTCGCCGGCTTTGTTTCGTACATCAATTCAAACAATTTTCCAACAAAAGTTCACACAAAACCGAGCAAAAGAAACCAAGGCAGAAAGTTTTGAAATTAAAAGAATTGATTAATTTAAAGAATCATAAGAAATTGGCAAATGAAAACAACGAAATAAAGTCAAAAAGTAATGGCATGAAACAAAAGTGGGCTGTTAGTTAGGTTACCAACCGATTAGTACTCACTTTACTTACCACCGGCGTTTCGCCGGATCGCTTAAACGGCGAGCTTATGCTGCCAGCGGCGGCATCAACTGTGGGAATATCTTTCAACAGATCCGATTTGCTGCGAATAGACAGGGAAAGTGTTGCTCGTTACATAAGTGCACACGGTGAACATAACAAATCTGAAACGTACTTATTGCCATCGGTCCTAGACTGCGCCAGCATATCGAATTCGTCAACGTCCTTGTTTGGAGGCTTGACCGGATTCACGCCTGGCGGAAAACCGAATGGGAAAATACACTGTTAATGGTCATCTCGTTGGGTTACGTGGCAAAGCAAACATACCCATAAGGTGAAAGGAGTTTCCCAGTTCAGCGGCCTTATCTTCCAATTCAATCAACCCTCGTGGCACTGTTCCACCAGTTGGAGCGCCACCCACTGCGCCACTTGCAGTGACTGTTGCTGCTGCCCCGGCAGCACTGGCAGTCGGCGGTATGCCGATGGCTGCGCCCAAAATAGCAGACGGTGAGGTTGCGGTGCTGCTTGAGCGATTCTTCTCGTAGCGCTGATGGCGCAAGAACAGATTGTTCAATTCGTCGTTGAGGCGCAACAGTTCGGCGGTCAGTTCGTCGTCGGTGATGCGACCGATGAGATCGACAATGCGCGCCTGCATCTCCCTGTGCATAAATTTTAATAATTTTGGTCAGTATATAGAAATTGTTACTATGCATATAGAAATTCGACTAGTGGCATTGCAATTCCATTCATTTCAAGGTAAATATAGAAAATGTTTTAGCCAACATTGGGACATTTCAAGTGGATTAGCGATTAACATGGTGACAGAACAGTTAGTAAAATGTCAAACACTAAAACGTTTCTTCATAGAAATAACATTTTCATTACCATTTTTGCTTAGCAATAAGGTTACTCTTGAACCAACTCGGATACTGATTAAAAGTGTTGCATTATTTTCAATAATTGTTGTGAAAATTAAGTATAGATTTTAGTTTTTGATGGTTCAAACAATCACAAATCGAAAAATTGAAGGTGACAACCACCAAAAGAGTAATTAAGTGATATAATTAACAGATTAATTTGGAACGTATTTAGTTTAACAATACAGTACAGTATTTCATTTCACTGTACGAAACAGTACAGTGGGACGTACTTGCAAGTAGCCGTTAGTTCGCACAGCAAAGTGTAATCGTCAGGATCTTCCTGGCCGGGCTTCAGCTCAGTTAACATCTCCCCAAGCACTGACATGCTGTGACTCACAATCTCCAATTCTGATTGTAACTTCGTTGTTTGTTCTGGTGTTAGGACAGCGGGTCCATTACTCTGAAAAAATAAGACATGAATGTAGCGTTCGCAATGAGAACTATATGAATGACTTAAACTTACGTGTACTGCCACGGGCATGACATGCTGCGGCGATATTGTTTGTTGAACAGCAACAACCTGCGAAGGCGCTTCCGGCACGCTCTACAACATTTGAATTGTAAAAAATACAAATTAATCGATTAACAAAAACTTTCAATTCAGTAATTAAAATTCGATCAACACATTATTATTGCCAACTAATTTAATGCATCGATTTCTAAATTGACTGCAATTTTAAGCGCATTGTTGTGCAACAACTTACTCGCTGTGGCGTGTAAATGGGCGCCAACGTGTCCATGTCCGTCTGTGGGAACTCGATTCCCTTGTTTTTCAGCTCCATGTACATCTGCGTGACGCCGTTCAGGTCGGGTTGATTTTTGAACGCATCCGCCCAAACTTGTATCAGGCTGAGCACCTTTTCCTGCATCACCGCGGGCGGATCGTTCTTCGGGCCGATCAACTTTACCAGCTCCTGTATGAAGTCTTTCTGAGCGACCAGCACGTGGAACGCCTTGCCGCAGTTCTTCACGCACGTCTCCAGCACGGTCAGTGTGAACATGATTACCTGATTGTCCTTGCCGGCGTTCTGTGAGAGGCGCTTGCGAATCGCCTTCATGGCGTCGCGCGCTGTGTCCGAGGACTCGTTAATCATGTCACAGATCTCTATGTTGAGCGCCCAGTTCTCCGACGCTAGCGAGCTGTCAGTGGCTTGCTCTGTGAATTATAAAAGCAAACATCGGTTCAACTGTTGAGCATCTCATAGTGTGTTGGCGGAAAATAACGCAAAAGCATGTGCAACTAATCCCCATGAACGATTTACATATATACATTTTATAGCCGCTTTAAGGGCAGTTTTGGACAGCGACTGTTAATTTACTGTGTAAACATAAGCGTTCCAAATGGTATTTCGATTCAATTAACGAGAGCTTGAAAGTATTCGTTCAGAACAGCGCAGCACTCTGTGCAACAAAACATTTTCATACATATTGGAAAAAATCCAGAATCCCAAATGTTGCGCGGCGATGATTGTTACTTTTTTTACTATCTGTGAAAGAGAATTTATTGTTGATGGGAATGCAATACCATGGACGTCGATTGCGTAACATTTCAGAGCAGCGGTTCAACTGCGCCTCAAGGCGTGGGGCAGCAGTCGACTGCGGTCGGACTGAATTACTCGTGGTTTTTGATGCACTGCTAACGCCAACGCTTGATAGTGATCTCTGAATAAGCGTGAATTGTTTCGCTCCAGATTGGGACTACTAATAGTTTAGCTAGTTTTCTCTTCTGCTTGTTAACAAATCCATTGGGACAAAACTAAGCTTAACTTCACTTTAATAGGCGAACATACGACACATACCAAGATTTTGCGTTTCAGTGTCCCACTAAGTCCATCTTATCTTAAATGGGGTTGTAGATTAGATTAGATTTAGATTTGCACTGAGACCAGAGATTATCTATTGTGCCCCCTACAATTTTTAGAGAACGTCCCCTAACCCCACCGACCTAATGAAACTTAGTAACTCACGGGGGAGACCGTGTTTGACATTCTCTTCTGCAAGCCAGTATTGGCCCAGGTGTTGCCTCCTGCTGCGACATACCGCATCGCAGTGTAGTATGATGTGCTCAGGAGTCTCCTCTGCTGTATCGCAGGGTCTACGCTTACCTTTTCTTGTCCGATTGTATACATGGGTTTTCTCATAAATGGGGTTTTTTTTTGTACAAAACTTTCCACTTAGGAGACAGAACAGAACAAACGGCAGTGCGGGATGTAAATTTTGATATTCATCTAAACGTTCGGTAACAACGAGACTATAATTTCATCATGTTCGTCAACTATACTTTTTGAAGCTTTCAACAAGCACAAGCATGCCAGCTTGGAGATTACAGGATGAATAGCTGAATGAAAACTGGTTCAACAGCGACCCTACGACACTATCGGAAGTTCTATCATAAGCGTCAATCTGTACATCAACCAATAATAATGTCAGCCTGGGGATTAAAGAATAGATAACAAATGCCAACCAATAAATGTTGGTCTCAATAGGCTCACAGTAGCACAGTTTATTTTGTCGGTGATAGTTGCCTGATTAAGACTGGTCGTTACGATTAAAGATTAATGTAATAACGCCAATAAAAGTCCATAAAAACTTAAAACGTACAAACTACATGGCGTGACTCACATATCAGTGAATCTCTATACTCATCGATCGCATCGAAATCAGCACCGAAAAAAAAAACACAACATGTCGGTGGCAGGACACGCGCTCTGTGCTGTGTAATTCACGCACATTGAAGCAATTCGAGCACCTGCTCGCCGCTTTATATGCCGCAGAAAGCAACAAAGCCCAACGCAAAAGCTAATTGACAGAGTATGAAGCCATGACCGGCTGTTCGATTGAAGTCTGGTGGTTACAACGCAAAACACGGCCAACTTTTGCGTTTTGTTTTGCAATTTCGATTTTGACATCGATATGATTTATTTTCGCTTGCTGCAATCTGCTTTAGTGCAAGCAGCGATAAGTTGTTTGCTTTGTTAGCCAAAATGTACGGTTCATTGGCTTCTGCCAATTGTGTGGACGTGTTTTCGTCTAAGCAACGCAAAGCGTTGCACAATCGCTGCACAACAACAGGCGCTGCGCTATGAGCTGGCCTTATTTATACCGCTTTATCAGCTCAACTGTCTGCGTGCCCACTGTAAGTTCCTCAACTTTAGCCGATGCGTAATCTAATCTGTTGCAAAAAAGAATTTTTTTTAATTTGCGGCGCTGTGAACACGGCTGAGCAAAACGTCAAAATAAAACTATAATAAAAAACAAAAAAGTTGCACAGCAAATAAAAATAAATAAATAAAAAATATATAAATTTTTAAGGGCGAAGGGCATCGAAGGGCGCTGCGTGCATGGGTTTTATAGTTTGGGTGTGGAAAATTAATGTAATGAATCGATTATTCGAAAGTCAAGGGATTTTAATTCCACTTAACAATTATACACAAACGCACAACACAGACCGCGGTTTAAAACGCTAACACTGTGTACTTTATTACTTAATCAGACTTTACTTTTTTTTTTGGAATAGTGTGTGAACTTCAGGGAAATTTTATAAATAATAACAAATGACACTGTAGTGTCCATTAATTAGTGAAGCAGAGACGAAACCATTTTTTGCCAGCCTTTCGACATATTTGGGAAAGCGCCAAGTCGAGAAACTAATTTACCTAAGATTTAAATTAGGTTCTGTTCACGTTAAACAAGTTATTTGTTTAACTTCCTTATGCCCAACTTGAAGGCGCTGCAATGTTTCGCTTTCCGTAAAGACAACATGCGCAATAAATCGAAATTAAAAAGGAAAATAAATTAAGTACTCTGCAATTGAAATGTGACCACGACACCAACTGTTCGGTCCCTGAGGAACAACAAAGCTGGTTGTCGGCCCCCTTTATTGCTTTGACGTAGAGTGACGGGTGTAGGGTGCAACGGTTGCGGTGTGGCGCACCCCACCGCTAACAATATTAACACTTTTTATGTAACAACGGCAGTAACAAGTCTGCCGGTGAAATGACTAATTGTCGCAATGACTGCGATCGGCTCAGCTTACATTACATGAGGCAACGCAATGGGCTGCGTTCGCTCGGCGCATCGGCTCGCTCAAAGTGTGATTATCATCTAGTTCAAATGTTATGTTTTCACTAGAGCGCTTTGTTTTCTTTTTAGGCGGCAATTAAAATTTGTTATGGAATTTGCACTGATTCGCCATACAATTCACAAAACAACTTGTCGGCGCTTTGATAGACACAGCGAACAGACCGATTTGTGCCGTCAATCAGCGCCAGTTGTTTTCTGTTTTTTTTTACTATCCCTGCTTTTTACTATGCTCCAGCGCTGGTATGATGGGACGGGGGCAGGGGGCAGGGGGTGACGTGTGGCGATAGCCCAGTTGTTGGGCATCTGCCGTTGCCAACACACGAAAAAAAATTTGTCAGGCAGTGGGACTGAATATTTTATAACGCGGGGGTGGGGACTGGGACGGCCGAATTTTCATGTTTTTTCTCTGGTGAAAATTTTTACAGCTGCTGCACTGGGCGCTGCGCGTCACGGCACACTGCGCCTTTGTCGCCATCGCTGCACTCGCTAGCAAATTGCATATTTCCCATTAAATTCGTACGAAAAACTACACTGCGCTGCCTGTCGCAACTTTTTTAATTCAATTTACCGATTCGTTGGCCCACTGGAGTGGAGAACGGGTTATTGAAGAACGATGCCATTATCTGCTTTTGCTGACGTCGCACACTTAAAACTTTGTTTTGAATACACTGTTTTTACATTAAATGCTATAATTTCACAATTCCAAAACACGCAAATCACTTTTTAATTTCACTTTTCTATTTGCTTTTGCTTTTTGCCTATTCCAGCAAGTCTCTTGTCTCACGCATCAAAAACGAAATGTTGTTTTTCCTCTATCGAAGCGCAGCGATGTAATTTTCCAACACTTAGAAGTAGTAAGTAGTAGACTGATTTGGTACTTATCAGTGTTGGGCAAATTTTAATCTTATGGAATATGTACATACGTGGATGTAGAATAGTAATTGCGGATCAGTGACTAATTTGGATCTCTACTACTTATTGACTACTTTGCATTTCTATAAGTCATCGGGTCACGTTTCCTGGACGAATAATTCAACAAGCCAATATTTAAAATTTCGATTTGATTTGCTTTGGATAGAAATAATTGTTTGCTTGGGGAAACTTTGTTTTAAAATTTCCATATTGTCGGATGTATGTTTGACTTATGAAAGCGTATTTAGTGGGAATAGTTTTATCTCTTTTGCAAAAACAAAAACACGTTCTAAAAGATGGATAAGAACGATTTCTACATAAACCCAAATTAAACTGCATTATGTTTTAGTCAATAGTAGATATTTCAACCACCACGATCATATAATTGGCACTAACCTATCTTCACAATATGTTTTCATTCGGAAATCAAAGGGAGAAAAGCGATGAGACAGAAAACACGAAATTTTGCGAATGTATTTCTATGCGTGTATACATGTGCACTTCTACACATGAACAACGTCAAACTGCTCCAGGGGCGGTTGAAGAAAAAGGTAGGCTTTTCAGTCAATTTCGACAAATTTTTATTTATTTCCAGTAAATTTTCACCGCACCTGACTTTTGACATATGTCAAGGTACATTCGTTTATACGCTTTCTCGCTCATATTTCACTATTGCTGTACTGTGATGTTGGCGAATGTACCTTGAGCTTAGTGCCAATATAGAAGTATTACATATATGACCACGATTCTCATATTGGTTGTTTTTGTTTTTAAATACATATATCATAAAAGTATTCCGATTCGTATTTTGTTGACTACTCACAATCGAATTAGAAAATATAAATATTACCACTGAATATGAGTGCAGTCGAACGTAATGCCGTTTCTGCATGCAGTTTGAGAGTAACTGTTGCTGTCACTTTCAGTGCTTATTGAACAAAGCCCTGTCTTGATGGCTGTTGTTGCCGGAGCGTTTACATTGATGGCAGGTGGCAGCTGGTCGGGATTACATGGAAACGGCTTCATTAATTCAAATATCCAATTCGAAATTGTAAAATAAACACTGATGTGTGCTAGCAAATGTGTGTTTGTAAAGTGTGATGAGCGATTCAGATGATACGGATCTTCTACTGCTAATTCCGCCAAACTTTTTCATCACACACGTCGAGGAAGTGGAATTCGAAGAAGCTGCTGCTACTGCCCAGCATTGTAATAGAAATCATCGACTGCCGGGGGAGCTCCGCGCAGAGAATTTCCTCGATGCACAGTTTGGCGCCTGGTTGGAGAACGAGTACAGCCAAAGCGCTAAAGCGATGAGCGCCGCCGACAGCGACGCACTAGCAATGCCGCCTCCCACAGCGGCATATCAATTTCTGCCACCAAACCGAAAGGCCGAGTTGAACCACATAAATGCTCGCCTGCACACACTGGAGCACGAGAACGAGTGCCAATTTGCGGCACCATCGGACGTCTCCACAATTTCTCACTGCACCCAAGCAGGCGCCCATGAGCGGCCGCTTGGTGTGGTACACTCAACACCGAAGCGCAGTGCGCCTAAAGATAGTAACCACAATCCGAACGAAGCTCAGGAGGGAGTGTTGCTGGAGATCGACCACTTTCTGGGTGAGCGCGAACACGAGCGTGCGGTATGGAGTCACGGTGGCGGTGAGCGGCGCTCATGGCAACAGCCCAGAGGACTGCAACAGCGTAGCGCCTGTGGATTGGATGCGCAGGAAGTGTTGGCCAATTCGCTACCGGACGGGCTGAATCACCTGCCGGAAGAGCGGCAGCAGCGCGTGCAGTTCGAGAGTCGAATGACGCCGCTGGATGCCAATCTGATTAGCCTAAGTGAGATGTGGGGCAAAAGCGGACAGGGAACTGCCATTGCGTGCGGCACACAGACGACGCTCAGGGAGGAGCAACTGCGGCGGCAGCACCTTGAGCGCACAGTGCACTCGCTGCAGTCGCGGCTGCTGGAATACCAGCAGCGCTTATCGGTGGCTGTGGAGGTTGATCGCACAAAGGATGCGGCGCTAAATAATGCGCAGTTGGAGTGCAAAAGGTTGGCGATCGAGGACTACGATTTCTTTGACTTTTCCAATTCAAAAAGTTCTGCTAATTTTAGTTTGGATGCCGAAGTGGAAAAGCTGCGCAACGCG
Source organism: Melieria picta (assembly GCA_964056695.1). Classification (NCBI taxonomy): domain Eukaryota; kingdom Metazoa; phylum Arthropoda; class Insecta; order Diptera; family Ulidiidae; genus Melieria; species Melieria picta. Next base: position 17,871,694 of record OZ057399.1, read on the forward strand.
CTTAGCAAGCTTGAATGCGAGCATAAGGCGCATGACAGTAAAATGGAGGCGCTGCAAAGGGAGCTGGCGCAGGCCGTCAGCTTGGCCGCCAAGTTTCAGGATAAAAACGAAAAACTGGAATCAGAGCTAATGACTTCAACTAGGTGAGTTTTGGCATTTTCCGATTTTATAAGAATAATTTTGATAAATTGCAACTGGTGGCGGCAGGAAGTCAAGCGAATGCACCAATATGTACAAGCAGCAAGTGGAAGAGCTGGAGATCAAAATACATGGCTGCAAGCGCTCCGAGGAGCTTGCCATCAATGAGCTGAACAAGTTGAAAGACAAATTGGCCAAAGTCGATTATCACAGCGAAAAGGTAGTTTGTTAATTAAATAGTTTAGTTAAAAAAATAGTAGTTAGTTAAAAAGTAACGTTGAATAATTCTATGTCTTTAAAAACGTTTCGGGCTGCAGCTGCAGGTGCGTTGCGACGAACTGGAAAAAGACTGCACTACACTTAAACATCAAAAGGAAATGTTGCAGGATTTTCATCAAAAGCAGAAAAATCGTGCTGATGCGCTGGAAGTGCAGAAAAGGTCCTTGCAAGAGACGCTGTCAACTTTGACTGAGAATGAGGTGTGTGGATTGAATTTTTACTTTGCTTTTTGTTTCTTGATAACACATTTTTGCAAATGCAGCGAACTTTAAAAAGAAAAATCGAGTTGCAAGCAAAATCACTGAAGACGCACTATCAGCAGCAGCTGGAAAATGTTGTCTCACAAAAGATGAAGGACTTTCAAGAGCAACTCGACAAAACCGAGGAGCAGCTCAAGTCCGAGGCACGCGAACGTGAACGCCTGCTGGCTGATCGCGCTGTGAAGCAGCTGGAATTGATAAATGAGAAGAACGAGTTGGAATTGAATTTGTTGCAGGAAAAGCACAACGAAGAGGTGGAGTTGTATCGCATTCAGTTGGCAAATGCATCCAAGAAAATTGATGACTTGGAACAAAAACTGAGTATTTACAAGACAAATAGGTTTGCCCACTTTTTCTCTTGATTGTTTACAAGTGTGATCTGCAAATGTTGATTGTATTTACAGAGCCGACATTGCGGAAAAGCTGCATGGGGTAATGGAGGCGCAATGGCAAAAGGCGTTGGAAATTTTAACGTCGCCCAACAATCAGCAGCGCCCTGCCTATACAAACCTCGAATCGCCAGAGGAGAACGAGAAGCAGTCGAACAAGGCGAAAGAAGGTGGCAATTACGAAACACCAAAGACTAGCAAAATGCACAACAAACATGCGAATTCCAGGGAGAATAACCTCGATTGTGGAGATGCGCGGAAAGCGCAAGTGGAGCCAATGGACAGGCTGCAGGCCTATATCGAATTGGTGGGTATCTAGTAAAGCCTAGATCTAGTTAATTGATCAAGTCTGTCGTTAAGCGTGTTTTTGAGTTTGGCTCTAAACTACATGAAATTATTTTTTGGCTGAATATTGTTAAATAAATTAACTACATCGATACAATTTTGTAATGCATAGTTCATTCAAATCAATTTTTGTAGACATAATGTTGTATTACTATTTTTTAATGCTCACAAATATTTTCGTAGCTTATACAGTCGGCGTTTAAATATTCTTCTGACTTTGTTATTTCACATTTTCAGCTGCTCAGTAAATCGCCGAGTGATTTTGAAAAACTAGATGAAATTCTGGCGTTGACAAAATCGCGAACTGCCAATGGCAAGTTGGAGAAATCGTCTCACAAGCGTTTAAATAGCGGCAAGCCGCCATGGCGTGCGTAACAATCAACTCAATCAGGATCAGTATGCCAAGTGCCTCAATTGCAGTGCGCCCCAATTGTAATAAACTCGACGTGTCACCGCACACCCAATTCTTACAATCATTTAGCTCGTAAGTGTTCAATTTTTTCGAACTCGAATTTCGAATAAGTAGCTAGATGTAGAGTTTATTTTTATAGGCGCATTTTATTGCTGCAACATATCCAAATAGTAACTTATAAATGATATTGTTCGATTGCTGATTTTCTACAATATATAAAAAATCTATATATTATTTTTTGTTTTTTGCGATTGTGTTTCAACCGAATTCCAATTCATAACTATAGAAAAATAAATACCAAAACAAATTTTAACGTATTTACACATTGTAGTTGTACCTTCCGGAAACAACCTGTCGCTCGATTTGAGCAGCAATACTTAAGCTTACACTCGACAAATGACTTTAGTTTGTTTTCCACTGTAAAGTCACAGTACGCAAAAATGATATTGTTGTCCCTACTTTATGATGGTCACGATTGACTTGTTGCTTGATTTGGTCTCCCCAGGTTTGTTCAGTTATATGCTATTTGCGGAAATTTGGGCGAATTCCCATACAGTCCGTCGGTTTCCCATACCTGTATGTGCGAGTCTTTGGTCAGCACCACCAGATGCTGGTGCGACGAATAGGTTATGCTGTGGAAGAAAAATGATTTCATAAGTCTACTATTCCTAATATTGTTAACGCGACGAACCTTTTTATGTTCGATATGCCGGTGACGATTTCGCTGACGAAGCTCAGATTCCAGCTGGACCAGAGCCGCACAACGCCGCCCTCCACCGCGGTCGCAATCACATTAACGCCTACGCCCTCTTTGATGTACGAGTAGCAGGCGGCCAGTATGCGGTCCTCGTGCACGATGTGCTGCACGTAGCGCGCATTCACTGTGTGCAGCCGCAGAATGGACTTGCCGTTCGGATTGATGAACACGTTGACGAAGTCATCCAGATTCTCCTCGGTCACCTCGAAGCATTCGTCCGCAGTTGGCGGTGAGGCGGTGCGTTCGTCGACGCTGCTGTTGGTTGGCGGGTTGCTGCTGGCATTACTGCTGTTCTGCGACTGCGGAATCGTGTGCACGGTCACGATGTCGCCCAGCGTCGGACTGATGGCGATTAGTGTTATGGGTGAGTGGTGGATTTCTGCCGGTCGCTCAATGGTGCGCACATAGCTCCAGCTGAGAAAATAATGATTTAGTTTTATTTAAACAATGTGAGATTAGCTAAACGAAAACGTTTTAATGTCGCTGTTTCAAGTTAACGCATTGAGAGTAGTTATTGATTACACAGCACAACAAAAAACACTTTTTTTTCTGTTGCATGGAGTTTTTCTACTGTTTCTTACTAATTTGGGTGCGCTGATTTCGAATCTATCCTCAGATGTTTTCTAGCAGCTCTAGTTAGGGAGATACAGGTACCATGTCTTTTTTCAGATTTCCCTCTACTTTTTCCATATTTTTGATTGTAATTTCTAAACCAAAAAACCGATTGACATGATTTTTACCTCATCGCATTAACAACACCGCACGACTTCATTTCCGATGCAACTTATTTTTATAAGCTTTAAAATGACGCGGTAATTGGACCTCAAAGTCGGGAAAAAAATGGAATTTTAAGGCGTTTTCTTTGATGGTCAAAAACATACACAATTTTCGTAAATTAATTAACGAAACAACTATATAAAAATCATGTCGATAGGATTATTGGTTCAGAAATTACAGTAGAAAACGAGAAAAAAGCCGAGGAAAATTCGAAAAAGTGACACGCCCATTTCTTGCGAAAACTAGAGCTTACATAAAAACGGAGTATGGTTTTGAAAACAGCGTGGATAAACGATTCAGAATCATGTAAAAAACTTCACGCAATAGACATGCTGTTGTGCAGTGTTATTGACTCATAAAAACGATTCTATTGCAAATTTCAAAATGACAAAAATTACCAACAATCCGGTTTACCAAATTGATTGCTATTGTTATTGCCGCAAAATTTTAATTTGAAATTCAATTCAAATTTCAACACACGTCTGCACTCACTTGTTGAGATCCCAAATCACAGCAATACCGTCTCGTCCGGCGGATACCGCAATTTTGAATTCCACGGACAGACGAATGCTCGTTATTTCGTCTGTGTGCCGCACCAGCACCGTGGGCCCCATCCAACTCAGATCCGCACTGTCGCGCTGCGGCGCATCTGTAGCCGAATTTGAGCTTGTCGACAGGGTGGCCGGTGTGCTCTCACCTTCGCCGTCCTCGTCCGGTTTGCCGCCAACTTGCGTGACAATTTTACGAAATGCCGAATTGTAGGAGAGACGCAGACCGCGCATGTAGCTTTGCCGGCTTTTTACTGTGCGTGCGTTCGCCTCGGCGTTGGCGCATTTGTAAATGCTGATTCGACCTGACTTGTGGCCGAACCACAGCTGATTCGAGTTTGAGTCGCTGCCACAGGCGGTGATGTCATCGAAGCTGCTGTTGTGCAGCAGATTCTTCGGTTTGGTGTACATCTTGTTCAGCGGCTGAATGCGCACGATGCGATCGTCGTAGCCCCAAGTGATTACATTGAAGGTATCCACTTCGGCACCCTGCATAACGCATGCGCGCAGCGGTAGTCCGTACACAACGTTCGTATTGCTGAAGGAAACCAAATACTCGGCGCCGGGCAGCTTGTAAATATTGCCTAGAACAGGTGGCGGCAGCTGTGGCGAACCCAAGTAGACACCCCAGCGTAAGCCGCGCACACTTGGTAAGATTTCCTTGCCACCCAGGAAATAGTTCAGCGGCTTCGAGTGCGGATGCGCGCTCTTGAAGAGCTGACGCGGCATTTGGCCATATGTCTTTACCATTGTTTCGACTGCTTTTCGCTCTATTGGGTCCGCTATGGCCGACTCGAGGAAAGTGGCATAGGTCTGAAAGGTGGAAGGAACGATTAACGTGTGTACGGTGCACGTTTTACTGGTTGATGAAAAATTACCGCAGGGTGGAAGACATTTATTGCCTCCACTGCACTTTCGCCGGACTGCTTGTAGCCGAAGATTAGATCGATCCACTGATGCAGATTGTTGCGCGACAGCTCCGACTCCAGCGCCTGTCGGTGTATGAGCACAAAGAGGCGTGTGTCACGCAAGCACCACGGCGGCAGTTGGACGTCCTCAACGCGGTCACCGTTTTGTCGACAGCCAAAATTAAAACGCTCGAAGTTCTCAAACATTTCCGGCAGGCAATAGAATTCCGGTATGAGTTCCTTAACGTCTGTGGGGCTGTCGCGGCTCGCCAGGCTCCAAGTGGTGCTAAGCGCGTGGAATGTGCGATCGGGTAGATCAAAGTTATTATCTGTAATTAGGAGGGAATAGCTCAAAATCGGTTCAATCATTCACTTGCAGCATTAAGGGGGCTTTCCCGTTTTTCGGTTTCAAAAAATCGTTTTTTTTTTTACAGAAATCGATTTATAAATACTATAACAATATGAAGCCAAAGTTTCATAATATGCAATAGTTTTGAAGTTATAGCCAAAAATGTTTCGGCGCGCACAGCCTCGCGTACGCTTTAAAAAAACTTCAAACGCGTTTTTCTCGAAACCATGTTTTTGTGACTTTTTTACACTTTTTTTCGGATCTAATGAACCGATTTGGATAAAACTGAATTTCACGTGTTCACAAATGAATTCTCTATCGCACATCATAGGATTTTTTCAATATTGTGAAATTTCGATTTTTAACAACACTTTTAGTACCAAAATTTTGCAAAAAAAATCGATTTTTTTTTCAAATTTGCGCCAAATTTCACCAAGTTGAAATTTTTCAAAAATCCTCCGATGTGCGATAACTAAAACTATGTAATTAATGAAAATGATGGTCAATTTGATTTCAGATAAACCGTACCCGAGAAAAGTGTAAAAAACTGGGAGTATGTTTTCCAAACAAGGCAACATAAGTACTTGGCAAGCCGGCGGCCATTTTGTTTTTTTTCCAAAAATAAATTTTTTTCAACTCACTATTGTAACAACAAACAAAATAAAAAAGAATTACAACATTTTATCAAACTGTCTTTCCAAAATTAATTCTTGAAAAACACCTCATTTTTCGACGAAAAAACGGGAAAGCCCCCTTAAGAAGAACAAACCTTGATAGCGCAAAAAGTAACTGGTGAAGGGTGGCACGCGCACCAGGAAATGCAGAACGGTGCCCGAGTTCGAGTAATGCGAGCTGTAGTGGTACGGCTTGAGTATCAGCGAACCCATATTGGTCATTGTGTTATTAATGTACTGTTAAAAATAATATGAAAACAATGGTTATTAGTAAGGCAGAACAGTAAAATACAATCCAGGTTGATATAGAATGAATACTAAAGCAAATTATTTCATTGATACAAGATTGATTAAAATATAATCATTGAATCGAGCCGAACATCACACACAATTCAATTACCGTGTAATTGCTGATATAATGCGATTCATTTTCCTCGTGCTGTACGGCAATCGGCTTTTCTAGTTTTCGAAAGTTTTGCGCATCAGTCAGGTCCAGTACATCGGCCGTGTAGTTGGCCAAAATCCATGGGAACACTGGATACTGCATAAGATCGTTGTAGGTGCGACCGGCAAATTGGTTCAGCGTCATCAAATACTCCCAGTTGGTGAGAACGCCCTCGCGCCACTGCTGCGTGATTATCAGCACTTTAGCCTGATCCGGCGGTGTTACGATTTTATCACAGAATATATCACGCATTAACTTCCAGTCATCCTGGTTTTGCAGTGAGAAGAACAGCGATTGATTTGTGTCTAGAAAAATCTCGAATGCTTTTTCCTGATGTTGGTAGCGTTTTAGCCAAATCTCAGTAATGCTTGCCACATCGCAGCTGACGTAGAAGTACTTGCAACGATAAGTTGCCATAAAGTACAGCTTGTGATCCGTGATAACGATCTCGCCGTCAATTTCAGCGTCGACCGGTAGATATTTGGCAGCAAAATTGTATAGAATTTGCGAATTCAGTGATATGTTTAGTTGTTGGTCGTAGCCGGAGAAGAGATAATCCAGGGGGCGAACATGGTCATCGCTCCGCGAGTAAATTGACGAGAATACATCGGCATCGGCTGAAGCTTGGTTTCGGTAATCCTCCATGAAGAATCGTTTGTCTATATCTAAGTGACAGCGACGTAGACGGGTGTGCACGCGTGAAGGGCCCTCAGTGTCATCCAATTCCCAGTAACTACAAATATTACACGAAATTTGCTAGCAAAGTTGAACTAATAAAACATTTGGCTAATTTACTTTTCAGAGCGTTCCTTGCTGTACCATGGGGCGCCTTCATGAGTCAAGCGACGCACTATTTCCATCCACCTTGTGTAGGCGCATGTTTCGTCGTAGTCCTTCATGTGCCGCATAAGTACTTTGCGTTCCGCATTCTGGGTTTTCAATGTATTTTAATAATTCTTACGATTTTTTTATTGGAAATAATTTCAGTCATTTACCTGCAATTCGGCTACCCGCCGTGTCGTCACCATTGACGATTCAATGCAGTTCAGCGCAAGTACCTCAAATTTGTACACAGTCTTCTCCAACATCGATTTCTGTTTGGCGGACATGGTGCTGTGATTCAGTTCGACCCGTTCTAGTTCGTTCTCTAAATTCCAAGCAGAATCATGCTCATTGATCCCAAGATGTCTGCACAAACGCTCCAGATTCTCCAACGGTTGCTCCAAATCCTCCAATAGACACAACCACAAAAATGATTTGATCATTTTACCATCACAAATTATCGACGGCTGAAAGTCGTCCTGGCACGATATCCACAAGGCATCTATAATGAAAGCGCGCAATTCGCGCGGCCGTGAGGGCTGCAGACCCCATGCAATGAAGTTGTTGCAACGCTGATTGGTTGCAATTCCATAGGACACCAAAAACTGAAACAGTTTAATTTCGTTGACGCTGGGCTTGTGATTTGCATCGAAGATGGTGAAGAATTGCGTACAGCGGTCGATTAGCAAATCAAGGCGTGTCTTGGTCTCGGCTGACGTTAACGTGGAACCTGGCAACGCGCCAACTGTAAAACGTATATAGAATTTTTGTGATTCTTCTGATTGAAAAAAAATTGCAATGTGACTTCAAAGCACAACCTTTGAAATTCCAGGGCACATTTGTTTGTCCAAAAAATACAGCGATCCAGTTTAGTAGTAGCTGTGCTTGTGCTGAGCGAAAGTTCTTTGTGACAGACACAGGTTGGCGTTCCTGATAGAAGGTCAGTATGTTAAGAATGTCCCACACAATCTGAAAAGGCCAGAAACATTGAAGTTGAAGAAGGCAAACTAAGTTTTTGGGCAAACTTACGTTTATATGGCCATTCGATTTCAGCGACCTTTCACCAATGGATGTAAGTAGATCCAAGATGGCAGCTTCCGCTGCTAAGTACACTACGCTCGATTTGACGTATAAGCCGTGGAGCGCTTTGGCGCAGCACTGCAGCAGACCCGCTTCGATTAGTACTTGATGCTCTGTCTCCTGGTGATAGTTTAAAGCATTCAAAGGATTTAAGTATTGCTGATTAATTCACTTGATTTTTGTGGCGATATTGTAGCAAGTGCATTAGATTAGTCAAAGTTTCGAAATTGATGTGTTTTTAATAAGTTAACAATTTAAAAGTAATGCTAGTCGTTTGTATAAACATGATGACAAATCGGTCAATTGAGTTAACTGATAAATAGTCCTTCATGTTTAAATAGTCCTATCTTCAAACAACTTGAACACAACGTACATTCTCAAACATTTTCTTCAGCATGCGGAAGGACTTTTCCAAGAATTCAGTTTGGTCGGACAAAGTTTTGGTTACAATAGCGAGCAGAGCATTCAGGCCGAAGCGGTGGCATACGCGCAGATTGTCATATTTCAAACTCGTATCCAGGTCTCCGTAAACACCGCTAACCCATCCTAGACACGCCTTGAACATATTCGCATCAGTGGGGTAAATTGACAGTTGATTGGCCAAGTGCTGCGGGTAAAAGTTGCGCATGAGGCCAGCAATTTCATTCGGCGGCAGACGTTGCGTGAGGGCCTCCAGTAACTTGATGATCGCAGTGCGTACAGAACAGCTGCTGTGGTTGGACAGCACAAGCAGAAATTCAACCTTCACGTAGTGCTTCAGTACCTGCACAAATTGCGTTTAAGCACACAAAGAGTTAATATGACCAATGAACACATTAATTTACTTCTTTACTTCTTCCACAGAGTTATCCGGTAGTAGGTGCAGAAAGTCTTTCAGCAGTCTGAACAAGCCCTCCTGCAGTGTAATGATACCCAAGGAGTTGTAGAAGTCGGTCTTCACCAATGACTTGTTGCGACGCTGTAAGGGGGTCACACCGAATATTTCATTTAACGCGGAGACTTCCTTGCCTTCGTAATCGAAAGCGGCCAGCGAGGCAGCCAATGAGTGTAAGCTGCTTTGTGAACTACGCTCAGCACGATTCGCACGGCTCTCGCCGTCAAGCAATACCAGTGAGCGCGCACATGTGGCCGAATTCAGTCGGAGTCGTTTGTGTGCGATAGGGTGGGGATTCGTCAAATTGGAGAGACTCAACGATTTTGCTGATTTCTGCAACTTGCCGCAAGTTGAATTACTACGCGTATTTGCTGGCGTATTAAAGCTCGAACGGCGTTTGAATTTTGAGCGCCACTGTGCCGCTTCCACGGGACTGATTAGATGCAGGGCACTCTTGTTGAGTTTCGTACAATCGGCCACATTCTCGAGATTCTCTTCAAATTCGTGCAAAGGGCGTTTGTACAGCGAACTGTGGGCGTGCAGCTTCCGCAGACGATTTATGCGCTCTGCACGATTCACATCCGCCGGAGCAACGGGGGGCGTGGTTGGCACAGCGACACCGGGACGATCTCGTCTGAAATTGCGCTTAAAAGGTGCTGCCACTCGACTTAAATTTGTGGAAGTGCTGGATTTTTCTTTGGTTGGCGGTTGTGCAGTTAGTAGAAAATAAAACTTGGAACGATCGTGGGTGATATAACAGTCACTGGGTTTGTGCAGAAGCAACGCCAATTTCATAATTTCATCCATGAGTGAGGGAGAGGGCGGCGAGCCAGCAAACACGGCCAGTATGTTGATGAATGACTCGGCGGCGTTTTTGGATATGTAAACGGGATTTGGCGATTCAACGACGTATACCTTGCACAAGTTTAGCAGCTCGTTCAGCAAATTTGCCTTGTTCAACTGCTCCATATTGAAATCGCGATGCGGGTGCTTTTCGCGTGTTAGTGCTAAGATACATAGAAATACCATGTCGAGCACTTCGGAATGCTCGGCGCCCGAACGATGCCAATCGGAGTAGCGATGCAGTACGGACACAATGAGACGTGGATACACCACACTGGCAGTGGTGTTTTCATTAACATGCATTGTTTCACCTCTTCTGCTAATCAGTGGCTGGCTGCAGGCATTATTCACAATACTCTTCAACAGATTTACATCCTTCGTGCAACGCTCCGCCTTGATTACATAGCCGATCAGACTGATGTAATTGTTGCGCCAAAACTCCGCGTATAGTTGAGATTCTGATAAGGCAACGTTCAGCAACAGGTCCAGCGCCATCGCCTGAGAGTCCGAATTACTGTTCACTTCCACCACCTGCAAGCAAATAAGTAGTTTAGATGAATACAGTTTATGAAACTATGTAATCAATTTTAGGGATAGCTGCAATGTTCCACTTACTCTAGCAAATAGGTACAACATCGTCGAGAGTCCACCGCATAGCATCGTGGCCGTTTGCAGCGATTGCAGCTGGTTCTGCACCAGTTCCCCATAAAGTATTAAGCCGTACGGGTGTCCTACAGAAGGCCGGATTTATTATAATATACAAAGCTGTTCATGATAGAAAATTGCTGCTCACCATATGACATGTTGTCCTGTTCTGTATTCGTGTCATAGCCCATAACTACATCCGGCTGCTGCGCACTGTACGCCAGTATACAGGACTCTTTCAGTAGCTTTAGCGACTCGGTCGAGTTGCCAAAGTTGGCGCTGTGCATGCGGCTCAAGTTCAAGTAGCCATAATTTGGCTTCCAATTGCCCACTTGGAATTGCGTCAGTTCCATAAAGTCCGGGCCCATTGCGGTCAAGTTTAGCATCACTTCTCTGGTAATGATTTTTTTATTGAATAGCAGCACATTGGAAATGGCCAAACGCATGGCGAAACCGTCGAGTGTGGAGCGCGATTCTGTGCAGTTGTTGGCGTTGTTGGGCGGTTTGGCAGGCGCGCCATCGCCGACTGCAATCATTTGGAAAGTATGTGTGCGCGTCAAGTTGCGCAAATTGCGAAATGGCAAGGACACAGAATGCTGCTCCAAACCGTCGATTTGAACTGTCAGGTCCACTTGATTTGTTTGCATGTCCAGTGCGAATGCAAAATGTGTCCACTTGTTCTTCAGCAGACGAAAGTGCTTGAGATCTCTGGAAGAGCATTCGAAGTACGACTGGCCGTCTGCCTGTCCATTGAACAGATTCATATTGCTGAAGCTGTTCAGCAGCACCAGTTTTGTTTGCTTCAGTGCATTGCGTAATGGCGAAGCGACGGACGAGGCTGTGGCCGTGCTACTGGACGGCATGGTGACTGCCGGGTTTGTGTTCGACACATTACGGCCGACATTGTTATTGGCCGCTTCGGCAATGTCATCAGACGGTTGAGTGGACGTTGGGGTTGGGGTTGGGATTGTGGACGCTGGCATTGGTGTTGGGGGCGCAGCAGGCGAACGCGGTTGAGTCTCAGCGTTTGGCTTGCAGAGTTCAAAGACCAAATTCATGTTGCTGTTAAGGTAAATGCTCAGCATGGCCTGATTGGTGCCTATTGAGACAATGTGAGTCTTCTGTGAGAAAGTGAAAATGAGGAAGTAAGTTTAATAGATTAACACATTTTATGCTTTTCAAGCATATCAATTGAATTTACTTAAAGAATTAATTATTTGGCGTTGACATTCAATTATTAAGGAGTGCGTCGTTAAAAATTGTGACATCGAAAAATTAAAACATCTCAATAACGACTAGTCCAATTTTTGAAAAGTCTGGTTTTATATAACATGTCTTTTATGTAGATTTTAGAATTTATTAGAAAAAAAATTATAATATATTTTCAAGGGTAAAGTTTCTAACTTTTTCTGGAATACCCCTCATGAGGGCTTTAATTTTTCCTTGTTAATTTTATAATTTTATCATTTATCATCATTTTATCATTACCATTTTATCATTAAATACTCATTCAATGCTATAAATAAGCATACATTATTAAATTACAGAGTTTTCATGGCTCACCTGATCAAAGAACGTTTAATTTGAATTTGTATTAACGAAGTTATTAGCAAAATGGCATGTCACAATTTTTAACGACGCACTCCTTATAATTGATATTCGATTAATCGAAAGCATTTTCCGCCGACATGTGTACACAAAATTGTCTTCAGGAATAAGAGAGTTCTCACCAAAAAAAAACATTACAGCATTTGATTTGTTTCTTACCAAGAACTCGTCACTGGAGCTGCGTGTGTCCTCTTCTATAAGCTGACTGCAGCTCTTGTGATTTGGGGAGCTCTTCATCTGTAGCCATAGTGATAATGTTAGCCCATCATTCTGCCACAGCCGCGCATGGGTGATGGGGATGATGCATGGCGCACGAGTAAATGGCGTGCTGGCCTGTGCATGCAGGTGGTAGTTGCGTACACGATCGATTTGCTCGGTTATGTGAGTGTCACTAGTTGAAATGCATTTGCCATCTGAAGGAATAAACTACTTACAATTCCATCCAAATTAACTCCATCAAAAATTGAATAATTACCAATTATAATAGGAAATTCCAACTCCACCGTTGGTTGTGCTTTTCTCAGCGAATTACCACAAATGTAGCACATGTACTTAATGAGTATATCCATGGGCGGATTCTTCGAGGCCAAAATGCTGAAGAAAGTGCTCAGTACATCCGGCGTATTTAGATCGACAATTAGCTCCAATATGGACTGTTGTAGTTCTGCAAAAATAAATTATTATGTCGTTATAGAGAAATAAATTATAATCATATTTGAAAATAATTTAATTTTATGGATATCGATAACAATTATTTAACAAATACATAACATACATTTTAATGAATATAATTGCAAATTGCAGCTTGAAGCTCTCACCTCTCAAACGTGCGTCATTACATTTCAAAACCGGCTCGAAACCTCGTAGAAGAAATAATGCTCCGCCTATGCAATCGCGTATATTGAACAGGCGATTGGCCAGCTGTGCCAGGCTTTCGGTCCAGCCCACCGGATTCTTTGTGCACATTTCGGAGAGCTCGATCAGTATCTCTACAACCAGGCGACTCAGACCATCGTGGACCACCTGTGTGCGGTAGCGCGACGTCGGCTGAAAGGAATTCCACAAATCTGCTGTTTTGAGCTCGCCCTCAGAGTCTGAGAGTTCCGGTATTTCGCCGTCGGCTTCGTAGCCTTCGTCTGCGGTCATATAGTAATCCTCGTTGTCGTTCTCGCTTAGTTCCATTTCGCTGTCCGCGCAGATGAGCGAGGCGCGAGTGGAGAAGTAGTCGGCATCGCAGCTCTCGCCCGACAGTGGCCGCGGCGGCGCATTTGGTGTGGTTGGAGTTGTAAGCGCACTCTTGCCCGCTGGCAGCGCCGAGTGGTACGATCCAAGGCCATGGGGCCGTGCGCCGGCGCTGTTGAAGGAACGCACATGCGGTCGCAGCGGCGATGTAGCGGTGGCTTCGTCTGTGGCCGCTGTCATTATGCTGCCGCCGGTCACAACGGCTGCCGGTTCGTTGAGGCCGTTCGACAGTTCGGCAATTTTCAAGAGCGTCTGCAGCGCTTTGATGACAGCATTATCGCGCGATTGCTCCTCTGAGTGTTGTTGCCAATTGGCGGCGGCGTTGCTGAGCAAAATCGCTTTCAACTTGCGCAAATGTGTCTGCATCTTTTCCACTGCAAATGAACAAGAGTTCTCGTTAGTGAAATTAGTAAAATTTCAGCATTCCTGCACTAGTCAACATAGTCTATTCATTTCGTGTTTCGAGCGGTGAGAGGCGGCAGCGGCCGCGGAGACCTCAATGCTTTTGCTGATAAGATTGACTTTATCTCCTAAATCTGTAAAGTGTCTTGTGAAAATTAAGCGTAAAAAGTGCGCGCCGCAACTCACTCGAGTAAATATGGGTTTGTTTTGATGCTAGCAGTGCGTGATGACAACTGCTTCGCTGTTGAAATGTATTTAAACGCGCTGCCCCTCAGCAGACCGCATGGGACGCACTCAGCTAATCGGACGCAACAGTAACGTGTGCAACCGCAACACAAAAAAGATCCGAAATTTGATATGATTGCAGCAACGGCAACATCCAAGTTATGCGCTGCGGCCGGGTGCACAAGACCGGGATAAAAGGGGGCCGGCAAAAGACTGGCAAATGCGGTTTTTACATAGACATTTGTTTCCCTCTTCTCGTACGGAGACATGGCAAGGAATTATGAGTTGCTGTTGCCAAGTCGTTTGCATGCACTTGAACTGCATTGCTGCGGCTTCTACATGACATCAGATTTGATTAGGTTGTATTGCGTTCTTGAACAATGATGCATAGAATATCTGTTCGAGCAATGGCTGCACATTCAGCGCTGATCAGTGGAGAATGCATCAACAAAAACTGAGACCTAAAGTTTCAACATTTATTCACTCCTCGTTATTTCTATTGTAAGCAATACAGAAGAGAGAGTCTAAGATTTTGTATAATAACTATTCGTTCAATCCAATAGTTAAGAACTCCACTCAACACAAAATGTTATCGTAAAAGTATGCCCCAACTTTGATGCTATGAACAGCAAATTAACCAACAAGAAACACAAAAATTAGTCTCTCGGACAGACGTATTCTTGTGCTGTACGGCATTGTTATTAATTATTTTTTTATTGAGGAGTGTTCACTCACCTTCTTCGTTTTGGTAGCCCTTAAGGCAAATGGCCATTGTGGTCTCGAACAGCTTCAACAAGTACTTCTTGCAGTCTCCGCTTGCTTCATAGAAGCACATTAAATCCGGATCGATTTTGTTCTGCGAGCCCTGCCTGGCACTTTCACTCAAATCGTTAACTGAATTTGAACGACTGCTGCCGAAGAATGCGCCGAACATGCTGAACAATTTGCCGATAATACCCACATTGCTGGCCACCACCCCCACGCGCGTTTCGGGGTCGGCTAGCACCGACGACAGGGTGTCGGTGGTGCAGCTTAAGCCAACTGTCGACGCGCCGCCGACCGTAGTAGTGGACGCTTGCGAAGACGCCGCTGGTGAAAATACGGCTTGCGCTTGGTTAGGGTAAGTCTGATGGCGTATGTCGAACAACACGATACTCTCGTTGAGCAGCTGGGCGGCTAGTTCTGTGCTTGTGGTTTGCACTGGCTCAGCGGTTAGTAGTTGTTGCTGTTGCTGCTGCTGCTGCTGCCGCTGTGTTTTGTGCAATTTTTGTAAAAACGTTTCGTGAAGCGCGTTCACATAGCCGTCGTTGTCGTACTTTACCGCTGGAGCTGTTGACGTTGTACTGATTGAGATAAGCGATTGCGGTGCGCTGGGGTCTATGCTGGAAAGCAATGATTCCAGTGAACTTGAGAAACAATCGATTCCTTTGTCGGCGCTTGACGACGCTGGACTTGTTGGAGTAAATGTATAGAGATGCTGTTGCAGTTGTTGTTGTTGGTGCTGTGGTTCATCGTTCATCGTACTGTCTGTTGAGTGGTTCTTCTGAAGCAGAAGAAAACTGCTCAACGCATTGTAGTTAAGTCGCAGTATATCGATTATGGTTTTGTCACCATGTTTTAGATATTTTATAGAGGAATCCTTTGGCTCCGATTTGAGCGTTGTTTGTTCCTCCTCACCGGGCAAATCCTTCTCATCGACCACAATTGAGTAGATTTTGGCAAATTCATTGTAAAAAATTTGGCTGGTCTTTAACAACTCATAATTTAGAGACCACTGTAGGGCCGTGATATGTAAAATATCCACCGGACTCAAACCCGAATAGATGGCACTGTGTTCTGTGCATTGCACAACCTCGTCCAACCAGAAACTGTCTGGCGTTAGTTTTGCACACTTGGCAAGTCGATTAAGCAGCGCATTGAACATGTGTGCAGCACAGTCGCTACTATTTAGTTGCAGCGTAATCAAGCGGCGACTCAAAGCTGCTTGCTCTTGACTATTATCGCCCAGGAATGTGATGTTATCGATGCCAATCTTGATGAGATCACAGATGCCGCGCATCAGTTCCGGCTCCGCAAGCAACTCTTCAAAATGCCGAATGTTTTCCTCATTGTAGAATGCTTTAATAAGCCGAATGTCTACACTTAGATAGATGACGAAAATATTTAAACATTCGTGCAACGTTTTTAGGTACAGCGGCCCAGTGTCACTCTCCGGTGTGCTTTGAGAATTGATATGTAGATACAGTCTTGGACGAGTTGGTGTCTTTTGCTTTTCTGTGGTGAGATCACTAGCTGGCGGCTTTGGCAAACACAGAGTAGACGCAGTTGAGGGTGGCTTGATAGCAGCGTCGTGGTGCACTTTGCGCCCACCTCGCCGGAAATCCTTCTCCTTCGAAGTTGTTTCATGATGCCTTTTATGTTCAATTGATAGATTCTTGAATTGGCGAAATATAGGCAACACAATCTCCGCCAAGATACCGGCTGCAATATCATTTGGGAGTATGTGTGATATGTGCCTCAGATGCTTTAGCAAAGCATTTAGTGC
Organism: Melieria picta; assembly: GCA_964056695.1. Taxonomy (NCBI): domain Eukaryota; kingdom Metazoa; phylum Arthropoda; class Insecta; order Diptera; family Ulidiidae; genus Melieria; species Melieria picta. The sequence continues at coordinate 17,888,261 of OZ057399.1, forward strand.
ATTTATGTTGATGCGATCAACGTCGTCGTCATGCGGGGTTTGCAAGTCCTTGTACTGATTCCTGTAGAGTTGCAATATGCCTGAGTGAAATTCCAGCGATTTCAACTTGCTATCACATTTTGTGCATTGGCACTGCTGACGCTTGCCCAATGCAGCGCTATCACGCACAAAGATTGTATTGAGTATTTTGCGATAGAGAAATTTATAAGTACACTTTTGGTGGTTGGGCGATAGTTTGTCGGCAACATTCAAGCAAGTGGCGTACGTGGTGAGCGTGTAGTGGCAACAGCATGTGCCAGCGCGCAGCAGGTAGCGCATGGCGTACTCTTGCAGTTCCACAGACATCGTAGGCAGCAGGCTGAGCAATATACCCTGAAAGAAGCAGCTGAGAGTGGGTGCCTGCGTGCGGCAGTGCAACTGACGCGAATTGAATCGACGACGACGCGGCTTTTGCTGTGCCCCATTTCCACTAGTGACACCAACGCCTGCTGCTTGATCATACCTGTATAGCTTGTCCACGATCTTAATGATAGTCTTAAAAATTGTGGCAATAAGTGCAAGAACCTCGGCGCCGGCATCAGAATGAGCTTCAGAGTTAGATTGCAATTGCTGCGACATATGTTTTAGAGACTCCACACTCACATCAATCACAACCTCGTCAATGAATTTCAATGTGTGGAAATTCGGTTTAGCACTGGCACTGCCACTGTGTGGTGTGTTGCTGCAAATCGAGATCAAATTGTACAGTACGCCGAAAATGATGTAATTTATAGCGCATAACAAGCGTCTTCTATTGCTCTCAACAGTCATTACAACTAGCGTGTTTGGTGAGCTTTCCGCTTCAACTTCCGCCGCCTTTAAGTCATTGCTATCCAGTGCCGCTGACAGTTTGACGAAAATGCATTCAAACTGGATGGCGTTTATATTGTCTTCGTTGGCAAAAATATTGTTGAAGCAACGCTCGATCAGCTCTAGGAAAGCACATTTGATAATAATGCCATTTTCCGGCATACCATATGTAACTGCATCTGTTTGGCGCAGACAGTCCAAGGCGAAATTCAGCGCGATCACAGTTATGGATTGTTCGTTCAGCGTAGTTTCGCATTCGTTGGAAACATACTTCGTAAGCAGCTCGACGAGCACATAAGCCACTTCATCACTGGTTATTTTGACATTCTTGAAGTGCTCAAATGACTCTTCAATTGTTGCATGCTTATAAAAGGGCCTGGACACTTTAGCATTTGCTTTTTGCAAATTTGTATTTATTGCGGCGATATATACTGTTTGCTTTGCACGCAATGGTTGATGCAAATTTAAATTGCCAATGAATTGGAAAATTGAGGCAGGCGAAAGCAGTTCAACAATCTCACTGCTCCACGGACAATTGGGAAACAGATTGATGCACAGGTTGCAGAGGCTCTTTTGAGAGGCGACAAGCTGGGTGAAATGCGAAAAGAGATTATGCGTGATGATGGTGGAAGTGCATCGATTTTCTCACCTTAATGTCGACCTTAAGAAGAAACTGAAGCAAATGCTGACCGAGCTCGTCTGTGAGAAAATTGCGTAGGGCCACAATTTTACTGCAGTCACTTGGTGCGCTTAGAATGAGCTTGAAGGAAACAATTGTATTAAAAGAAAGGATATCTAGAACAAGGTACACGCATACCTGAGCAAAGTTGTGATTTTTCTGCAACAATTTTGTTAAATTTGAATGAGTTCGGTTGTCACTTAACTGTTCAGTATTGAGGGCATCAGCGGTCACAGCATCGTATTGAGAGGGCGCATATAACTCTGATTTGCTTATAATTCCGTAGACCTGCTCCAAAAGAAACGAGCAAATCTCCTCCGGAATGGATTGGAAAAAGCTGCAAGTAACAACAATTGTTAATTATAAAAAGTAAAAAATTATAGCAAGCGGAGTTGCAGCTATCATTGGTGCATTGTATTACATTTCTGATAAACTGAAAAATTAACGCTCTACTGAATTTTGCTTATACTCGTACGTATGTATTTACTATACTTGGATGGGATTCACATTGTGAGTCACTGAGGCGATTATTGGTAATTTTTATAATGGCAATGCTTCAAGAAAATATTAGCCAATCGTTGGCTGTTGACTATGTTGTGAAGAGTAACAAACGGGTATGTACAAAAGTCAAGGAAAATGGTTGGATGGTGTTAAAATATTTAGTTGAATGTATTTTGAACGGATAATTACGGATAATTTCCACAGACGTGGAATATGTTACACATCGGTTGTGCACACTGAATAGCATACCTAGTGAAGGACTTTAGTTCTTTTACTTTAAAAGACGACAATATGCAGAAATCTGCATGTAATGTAAATACAAATCGCAGACTTGTAAATACTATACTCACAAACCTAAACCATATCAAAACTTAACCACTCCAATCACCTTTTAAACGGTTCAGATTCCAGGGCACTGTCGTCAATGAACTGCATGTGAAACAAGAACAACTGCATCCAGTGTAGCTGAAGATGAGATAAAAGTAGAAGAATAATCAAACGTTTTCAGAAATATTTCCAAGTACAGTAACATACCTTGGTATCGTTGTCATTGTTTGCATTAAGAAAATTTTGCCAAATATTTTCCAACGTATCCGAAAGTAGTGGGGCGTCCGTACGCTCCGCCATTATGTATCACCTGCACAATCGGTGGCCGGGCGAGGCGCTATTGTTGTCCGAGCTGTGACACTGTAGAGTGTTTGGCATTTGTTGTTAGACCACTCGATGGGAGTACAACACACTGTCGCCGTTATACAATTTGTTGTTGCAATTTAATCTGCCGACCAATGATACCGCCACCCGCTCACATTGAAGGCCAACTAGCAACTAACCGCTGAAGTCGAACTCTGTATTGCTCTGTAATTAAGAGCGAAAAAAGACGTCGCAAAAAATAACGCATATACAACAAAAGAATAATAACAAAAATAATAACACCCGGACCGGCCGGGCAGATCCTCACACACTATCACGCACATACATATGTAAGTGCACATATGCCTGAGACGGTGTAGCGGCTTAAAAATACGGCAAGTTAAAAAGACGAGCAGAACTAACGCCAATAAACGATGCGTGATATTTCAGTTGCCTGTGCAAAATGTAACAACGGAAACTGCAAGTGAAAACACTGAAAATTTGAGTTTATTAGTCGGCTTTAGACTTTATTACCTAAAACACTCAGGATTGTTTTAGTAAATAGAAAATCATTTACTAATACTGACTTGGAATTGAAATGCGATTTATTTTACGGTCTGAGGACCAGCACATGAAAAGGTCGACGTTCTTTAGCTTTCTCAAGATTTAATTTAGTTAGGAAGATATTTATCCTTCATTAGCGATTTTATTGAGTTTTGATTACGGTTTAAATGCGATTTATTTTACGGTCTGAGGACCAGCAGATGAAAGGGGCGACGTTCTTTAGCTTTCTCAAGATTTAATTTAGTGAGGAAGATATTTATCCTTCATTAGCCATTTTATTGCGTTTTGATTAGGCGGTGTTCCAGATTACGAATTGTTATTCAGTACTGCGGTGTGATAATTAGTTCATAAGTTCCTTTTTAAGCTATATATCTTATGATGTTTGTCTATAGTAAAGTGATCTCAATTTGTCATTGTTTTCAAAACAAAACTTTTATCCAGGATAATGCTCTCGTTTGTGATTTTTTCCCTTAGCAATGGGTTTATGAAGTTTTTAAACCGTGACTTAATGTAAAAGCACAAAAACGGCAAAAGTTAGATGGCAAAAAGTTCAAGTTCGGTATCGTATAGTACCGGGTACAAGTTGCCAAAGATTGACGAAACACTTAGTCTTTTATTGGCCATGGTTCCACTCTCCACAGGCATTGTGAATGCATTCATGAGCATTAATGATAAGAAAATATATACCCTTTCATGCGGTTACAAAAAAAAACCAAAATCTGCGATCATACACTTGTGCCCGGCGAGTCCTAGTAGATGCAATTCAATAATGTAAATCTTAGGTAAAATGATTAAGTGTCCACCGGCCGCTTTGGACTTGACTCTGAAGTTGAAGGAGTAAACAAACTGCGTTGTCGTCTTATCGGCAATTTTCGCACTCTAGCGAATATTAAATACGCATTAATCAATTAAAAAAGCGGCTACGTACGAACTGAAGTCACCCTATGCATAATAATTTATCTATTCTCTATAAATGTCCAGCGCTAGCGATTATGAGTTTGCGATACTTGGGTCAGCACTTCTTAGCTTCTTAGATCTCTTTAAGCGGCTTCCATTAATGGAAAGGGCTTAGGTGAAGTCCCTCCTCCTCGTACTCCGCGTGTAAACTTTTACATATCTATCTACCTACACAACACATATAATTTGTGATAAATTAGTATTTAGAACATCTTGAAGGTTATTCTGCGATAAATACTCAAACATCTTCAACATCTTCAAGTTTTTATTTATTCTAATGGTTTAAGGGAAATTAATTATTATTCTAGGATTAACCCCAAGAATTTTGGTTGATTTTCTGTTGTAACGAACAGGAACCAGCTCGAACTATACTCTAGTATATAATATTGAAAACACATAAAAGACAACTAGGTTCCTGTAGAGATAATTTAAAAGTATAGGCCAACGTTATTAGTCACAGCATCCTTGGTACTCATGTTGGAAGAACTAGACAGTTTTTATAGAGACGGTTTTCATGTGCAGATTTTGCAGGGACGAAGAAAAAGAAATGATCTACTTTGGGCACGTTCGGTACTTTGCAGAAAAAACACAAGCAAAGGACATAAACGAACGAAAGTAGCCTTAAAGCCTTAACGACCTAATGGAATGAACATCAATAAGTTGTTACGGATCGCAGTGTTTATTAAATAATGAGCAAAATGAGTCCATTCCTACTCTTGGGCTGCAGATTGCAATAAAAGCAAAATGGTTATAACTTTTGTTGCATATGCATATGCTTAACCCATTGTTGCCTAATGGGTAAAAATTTACCCATGAAAATTGACTTTTTAAAAAAATCACAGAAAAGTTCGTGGTAGAGATATCTCAAAATCATTGATAGGGATGGTTGGGGTAAAGATGGAACTACCTTAGTCTAGTGGAGGTCACTCTAAAATTCCGCCATCTAGCTAGAGTTACCAGACTCCAAAAATTATTAATTTTACGGAGGTGGAAAATGTGGCGAAACGTAGTGGCATTAGAACTTCACAAAAATCTGCCTCCTAACTCACCTGTAAACAAACAACTTTTGTTCACGTGTTTAGCTGATCACTTCAAAAAGTATGGAAAAAAGCGACCGTTGCTGCCTAATGGGTAAAAAATACCCAATGTATATCTCAGCAACGTCATTTTGGGTCAATTTCAGGTTGTGTATGAAATTTTATCAAAATCGTAAGGCGGAACTGGTACCCGGCTTTAATGGGTTAATATGTATTTACAAACATTTTCATAGACTTAGTTATAAATGATTAAACATATAATAGGACTGTAATTTGTTGCTTCTCATATTTTTCTTATAATAATTTTAATCACTCCTGCTGTTAGCTATATGCATATAAATGAAAATAGTTGATTCTAACCAAAATCCATATTTCTTTCCGATTCGCCAATGAAATGCTTGTATTCGCAGCACTAAGCGAAACCGCTATTGGCGGTCGTACCATTTTGTTTTTCGTGCAACGCAACTGTAGAGCCGAGCGCATAATACCGTTCCCGTGCTGTAGGGCAAACCGACACTGACCATGTATACAATAAGAAGTGAGTAAACAGAGCAATACCAAATCGAAATTTGCAGAGAAATTGCGTATTATTTTGCGTTCTGCAAGCAACTTAAATTCAACTCGACACCCAATTTGTACTCATTTATAGCTTCAAAGGTATATGCAATATGTGTCCATTTAACCAATTGCAGCAATTTGGAATGAAATCACAGAAATTACAAACAGCGCAGAAGTAAACAAATACTCACGACTGTGCAGTCTCAACAAGTCCGCAGCGTAAACGACATTTTCGCGAGCTCACTTTCGAGATATTCTGTTGACCTTACTTAACCATCAGAAGGATGATTTGGCTTTAAAAAGCTGAATTTTGCAGCCAATTTCCCAACTGTTTTTCTCTTTGTCGCGTTTTGTGCAAATGTTGATTTCTGGTTTTCCGTGCTCCGACTGGACAGTATAAAAAATTGATGTAGCCAGAGGGATGCACAATTTACTCGCATCAGTGTTGTTAATCCCCAGTGAACAGTAGTGGGCCTTTTCTTTTAGAACAATGACTCAATCAACTTTCAATTGTTACACAAAGTAGCATTAAATAATTTTTTTTAATCATTATTCAGTACGCGAAATATTGCCAATAATCTGATATGACCGTGGTGTATGGAATTTAAGACTGATTTGGTGACGGTTCAAGTGGCATTTCACCCATTGGAAATGGCAACACTGAGGTTTAGCCATTTTTGAGGTTTTGTTTTGTTGGGAAATGCACAAAAAAATTAAACAAAATAGAGAACAGCTGCACAGCAGCTGACAGAATGCTGGAAACCATGGTACAATAACAAAGTTTGCCAGATAGGGAGAGTACTTTTGAAGTGCAATGGAATGGCAATGAAAAATGCCAAAAATTAGATATGCGCTTATGAATGGAAGTCGTACGCAAGGTTGCACAAAAAATAATGAAAAAGCATATTAATTTGTATTGATAAAATTTTAAAAGAGTGTTTCCTAAGCAAAAAGAATGAAAAATGTTTATATTACTGAAAAAATAAGTTTCGAATGCTTGTGTGTGATTTATAGATATGCGCTCAGTTGGATTTCGTGGTGATTAAATCGTACTTATGGCGTTATTGTGAATGCTTTTGCAGAGCGCACATGAATTGCCCGGCATTAAAAAAAGCAACTATAAATAAACGACTGTCAAGCTGCTTCAAAGCCGGTTTAAAAAATAGGTTGGCGAGAACGAAACAATTTATAACAACTGCAAGTTTTACGTTTGTTGGAAGCAATATTACTTGTTTTTAGTTTTTTGCAGCTTCTCACTATTTATTTTTTTTTTTTATTTTTAAGTAATTTTTTAACCGCAAACGTACCTAACTTTTTAACATTTGACATATGTATCTGTTTTGTAAGTTTATGTTTCAATATATCTTAAAAGGATTTACTTTGATAGAGGTAGATCATATGTACATGGCTGGAAAGAAGAGTTTAGTAAATGGCGCAACAGCTGTTGTCGGGGTTGCTTTGTATTAGAAAGCATTAACCTTTTGTGAATACGAAAACAACATAAATGACCTATATTTATTTTGTTTTCAAAGCGACTTATTAAGTGTAGAAATTGATAAACACCCCAGCTCCGATAACACAGACGGCACTGATTTTTATACATAATGACAGTCAGTGTGTCAGTACGATTTCCTTTAATGTTTTTTAAATACAAAGTGAAAAGAGTAACTTCTGCTTGCTTTGCGTGTCAATAAGTGCGCAATTTGGGCTAAACACAAACATACTATCACAAGATTTTTGTGTGATGGCAACAGTAGTTAATACTGAACCGCAACAGCAAATAATTCAACGAAAAAGCTCTGAGGTAAACTTTTAGCCCGCAGCCGTAGTAATTGTACACGCACATAGAGGGGAATGGGTGGAATTCGGGTCGGCGTGCTTTCGGATTGTTTTTCTGTTGAAGCGCTCAGATCATTCGGTTTTCTGATTGGAGTGTGGTGTTCAGTGGTGTTCAGTATATCACTGGTCGTGTTGTCTCTGATCACAGGTGTACGTGAGTGATACGAAATAGTGCAGTGATTACAAGAACAAAACATTATTGCGAACCACTGGGAATCTTGCAAAATGTTTGCACATCAGCTACGTCGCGTGTTCCTCAACAATACCATTTACAATAAGAACAACTCTGTTAAGGTGAGTGCCGCTGGTATTGGAGCATTGGAGGCGCTGCTGTGGCTGCAGCACTCATGACGGTGGCTCATGGCAGCGTGTGAGGCATTAGTGGCGCGTGTGGTCAATACGCACAACTGCGAACATTTGTTTTTGGCATATCCAACAAATGTCATTCCAACGTGAGGAACCATTAATAAATGATTAATGAATAAATATTTAATTTTAATAAATTAGTTTGTTACAAAGCAACAACAAAGCCGCTGGTACAAAGTGCCTCCACTGTATATGTTGTTGTTGTCTTTGTAAAGTGATCTATTGTGATTTGTCGCATGCCGCAAGCTTGTTGCCAATCTGGTGCGCAGATTTTTGGGCAATTGTGTGCTACTGTCTGTCGTTGTGATTATGGCTACTTTGATAAGATCACTTCTTTTTCGCTTGCATGTTGTTATTTGTAGTTTTTGGCTTGCGGGGTGTTATCAGCGATATAGAGGCAATAAAACTTTTGTTTTGATTATGTAATTGAAGCGGCTCGAGCAAAGCACTGCACAACAGAAACAACGTCATTGACATTTTATCTGCCAATGTATTTACAATTTTCGCTACAATTCGCATTCCACTTTGTGCAGCTGAAATTGTTGTACGTTGAATTATAGCTAATAAAAACAAGTTCTCACTTAACTCGTTGTTGTTGTTGCGCAACTTGGAATGGTAACTTGTTCTCAGTCTATTGCGGCGGGTAAACATAATCTGCATATTTATTTCTAACTCATGAAATATATTTTTGTTTTTCTAATAATTCGTTTCAAATCTACATTGTCACCGCTATGCGTAAAAGAATCGAAGTAGTGCACATTTTTTTATACATTTATTAGCTGAGTAGGCATCTCACCACTGGAAAACTTTTAACCGGTGAACTTGGCGTGTCAAAGACTAGTTTTTATATGGATTGAATTCACTATGATAAGCATGCCGATTCAAGAGAGTTGTTAGTATCTGGTTCACTTTATTTATTTCACTATGGATTGAATTACGTTCTGTGTATAGGAAGTTTTTCATTCAATCGAATGAAGAGTAATGTAGGGTTCCACGTATGTATGTACAATGGTGGCTAACAAAAAGTGATAGGTGTGCTGCGCTGTTATAAATTAGACTTTGTATCTTCTTCGGTCAATGATTGCACTGAGTTTGATTAGAAAGAAAAAAATTGGCGTGTGCGTTTATCAGACGCCGCGATATCTGTATTATATTTGTCTGCCTATCTGCCTTATAGACACCTATAGACTCTGACTTTGATTAGCGGAAACATGACATCTTCAGTAATCTAATCCCAACAAACATTAATGACTAATCTCAAATTGAGGTACATTTGAATCAAATTGCTTTCTCAAATCTCAAACGTTTGTTCTCAAATTGATCTCAAATATACTGTTATGGCATTCTCAACTTAAAAGGCACATTTTTAATATGGAAATTTGCCTTTATTCTCAAATTGAGAATTTAAAATTCTCAAATGTATGTAATGATGGAATCCAATTAGCCTCTTGTATAGATTGGCGTTGCAATTCGCGTGAAATAAAAAAAAGAATAGATACATTTATATAAATAATATTTTTATAGCATTTCATTGCATTACATATGTAATGTATATACATCAAGGTTCATTTCATTAATTTTATATTAAGGCAAACAACGTAACATTTTATTAAGGTACAAAATTCATTTAGTTCATATTAAGGTACAAAATACAAAATTATCAAACGTGGTAAATGTAGATCTCAACTCAAGTCGTACTCAAGTTGATAGCAAACATTTGAGAAACTTTTGAGAAAATATTCATTTTCAAGTTGTAATAATGCTGGAAAACAATTTGATATCAAAGGGTTTCTCAACGGTTTGAGTTTTTTTTGTTCAGTTTTTGTTGGGATAGCATAGGTGAAAGTAATGGAATTTATGACAGTGTAAGTGGTGGGCGTACAAATTTTCTATGTGATGTTCCTCTGGAACTATTGCTGGAATAGCGGTAATAGAATTTTAGTAATGGATTTTTTCTCGGCAAATATGGTCATCGTTGCGATAGTGTACTTGGTCAAGTGGGAGTAGCATTAGCTAAATCCTATGTCTGTCACGGGTAATAAAGTAATTTCATAAAAAATTGTCAAGGCTCAAAAACGTAAACATTCTAATTATTGAGCCATAGTATAATGATAAAGTAGTCTAATAAAAGAGAATACCCCCAATACATGGTGGAATAAACCAAGTAATCCAAATAGTGACAGTTGTCAAAATTCTACACTCTTATCTTTACATATAAAATAGTAAATATACGTCACAACTTAACCAGTAAAATTATCCAAAAATTTAAGTGATTTGAAGTTGGTATTATTTTATTTTTTATAATTTATTCATGCATACCTAACATTTCTTCCTCCTAGGCCCTTTTCAGGTACAAATATTTCAAGTGGTCTAATGATAGAAAAGACTTGAAAAATAATTAGAAGTGGTTGTCAAAATAATAGTGCTGTCTCTAATTGGATCACTTGTTTTGGTTGAACAAATTTTGCCAAAAAAGTCATTCAGCATAATCAGCCATTCATCTCCATTTTGTTTGAATGAAAATGCGACTGTGGACAACAATTTTTGACAAATCTCAGACATCGAAACTGACGTATTTTCAAAAAGTTTGTTTGCTCAGAGAGCGAGAGTTTTTGTTAAACTACTTTATAATTATGTGTACAATACTCGAAGCATTGCACAAACAATTGTTTAGTTAATGGTTAACAATTTAAGTGTGCTTGTTCTATTTTATACCTGTGACAGACATAAAATGTTTGTTCTACGGAGAATACTACAATGAAAGCTCTAAGTACTAAGTGATAAGTTTTGAAAAAATCTGAAATATGTTTTGTTTGTTTTTTCTTAATTTCTGCAGTGCGATTGTCACAGTAATTTTGTTCAGTATGAGTTATTTGGCAAAAAGCGTTAAGCTTAAAGTGTGTTCAATTGTATTAAGTATTGTATTAAGAAAAGTATTAAATTTTTTATATTAAACTAATAAATTTAGAAGGACGAAATTCAAAAGCGTAGTAGTGTACGTAGTAGTCCTTAAGATATATTTTTCTCAAAAAAATTATTGGAAATTTGCAAGGATATTCAAGGATAAAGTTTTAAAAGGACATTTTCAATACCTCTTCGTCTTTTTGCACGAAAACATTAACTTTTCTGAGATTCTAAGGATTTTTCTCTTTCATTTGATATCCATATTGTTATACTAAAATGCGCTCAATCTGTAAAATAATTTTTTGAAATAAACATGTCCTTGAAATTTCAAAGTCCTTTAAAAAAATCCTGACGTCAGAGAGAAAAACTAAAAACGCAGTTTTGCTACATTTGGCCCCTAGATTCGCGAGTATATAGATTTTTTCGTGCGTTTTGAAATTTTTTGATTTTTGTCGCACGGTGTAACATCTCATACAGTGCATTCAATTAGGAACTAAACTTAAAATTTTTTTTATATTCACTTCATATATCTCACGCTTTTCATAATCGCAAAATTTGCAGTAACCCAACGGGGGTTTTTTTATCGAAAGCAGAACGTGAATTATTATATCAGCAATATGAATTTTTCAGCTTGTTGCTTGCTACGCCACCAGTGTCAAAGCAAAAAGTAAGATCTATGATAGTGCGGCCGCAGCCATTGCCGACATACCAGATGGCTCTCTGATTTTATTCGGTGGCTTCGGCCTCTGTGGAATACCGGAAAAAATGATAAATGCCCTCAAGGAGAAGGGCGTCAAAAATATCACGGCGGTTTCAAATAATGGAGGTTGGTGAGGTCATTAACTGTGGTTTGAAATTATAACAAATAAGTTTTTGTTGCTCAGTGTAGTTAATTGTGAAATTTTCTGTACATTTTATAGGTGTTGATGATGCCGGCTTGGGTATTTTGATTCGCAACAGACAACTGTGCAAAGTCATTTCATCGTACGTGGGCGAGAATACCGAATTGGTGAGGCAATTCCTGCAGGGTGAACTGGAGGTCGAGCTGACACCACAAGGCACACTGGCCGAGAAAATACGTGCTGGCGGTGCTGGTAGGTGTAAAAGTGTTGCTTGTTCTGTTTACGCTCTCATTGACTAAGTGGATATTTTTAGGCATTCCCGCTTTCTTCACGCCTACCGGCTATGCTACATTACTACAGAAGGGTGGCGCTCCCATAAAGTACACGAAGGACGGCAAAGTCGCTATTGCCAGCAAACCGAAACCAGTGCAGAGCTTCAAAGGCAAAGACTACGTAATGGAGGAGTCGATTTTCGCAGACTATGCCATTTTGAAAGCGCAAAAGGCAGATCCTTATGGAAATATAGGCAAGTGCAGTTTCATAAAAACTTCTTAAGACATTTAGTCTTTTACAAAATTTACATTTTAGTCTTCAACAAGTCCGCACGCAACTTCAACTCGCCCATGTGCCGTGGAGCTAAGATCACCATTGTTGAGGTTGAGGAAATTGTGCCAGTTGGTGGCTTGGATCCCGATGAGATTCATGTTCCCGGCATCTACGTGAATCGCATTGTCAAGGGCAACAACTATAACAAACGTGTGGAACGGCTGCGACTGCGCGAAAATGATACTAGCCAAGATCCGGCCAAATCGAATCCCGGCCAATTGCTGCGCGATCGCATCGCTAAGCGTGTGGCCATGGAGTTCCGCGATGGCATGTACGCAAATTTGGGCATTGGCATTCCGGTGTTGTCCTCCAACTTTATACCGCAGGGCATAAATGTGATGTTACAGTCTGAAAATGGTATTCTGGGCCTGGGACCCTTCCCCACGAAAGATCAGGTCGATCCGGATCTGATCAATGCCGGCAAGGAGTGCGTCACCGTGATACCCGGCGCCTCATATTTCGGTTCAGATGAGAGTTTCGCTATGATTCGTGGTGGCCATGTCGATCTGACGATTTTGGGTGCGATGGAGGTGTCGGCCACTGGCGATTTGGCGAACTGGATGATTCCCGTAAGTATACTTAATTATTGCGAAGAAGTAATTGTATAAACAATTCTCGTAAAAATGTCTTTGATTGTAGGGTAAAGTGGTGAAGGGCATGGGTGGTGCTATGGACTTGGTGGCGGCGCCCTCCACCAAAGTTATTGTGACGATGGAGCATAACGCGCGCGATGGCTCACCAAAGATTTTGGATAAATGTTCACTGCCTTTAACAGGCCAAGGAGTTGTAGACATGATCATTTCAGAGAAGGCATGTTTTATAATTTGTTACTCAAAACAAAGTTCTTATTTTGATAAATTAATTTTATTTTAGGCCGTGTTCAACGTGGAAAAGGGCGTTGGCTTGACTTTGATTGAAATTGCCGACGGTATTTCGGTGGAAGATATGAAATCGTGCACTGGTGCCAAATTCGAGGTGTCACCAAATCTGAAGAAGATTTCACAAATCGACGACTAGAAGCTGGACCGAATTCTGATCTAAAATGTAATGTGAAATTGTTAATGACTTACGTATACCTCCACTTGTAATAGTATAAAATTAAACCACAAAGTGATAATGTCTGCATTTACTGTATTCTATAACTGGTCATAAAGGTGCATTGAACGATTTCTAACTGAAATACAGCATATTTAATAAATTTCACAAGCGATTTTAAGTACGAAAATGTAATAATGTGTAAATTGCGTATAATAATAAAATATTTTAAATATTTTCATGTAAAGTATCACGTTGTCTTCCTCAACAAGCTAACAAAAGACATCTCGTCTTCAACTAATAGCCTTGGTGACGTCCTTTAAGGTGCTCGATCCTCTGGCCGTGCGCATTTGCTTGTTCAACATGGTGAATATTCGAATTCCCATCTCATTTTCGGAGCGACAAACCGCACAGAACTGGGAAGTCAGAACATGCAACGGGCTGCGATAATAGTAGCTCTTGTTCATATTCAGGCCGTTCTTCTTGTGCGCCCAGAAATGCAGAAAGGATTCGATTATGACCAAAAATACTCCCACGTAGATGTTGAAACAGAACATGGTGGGTATTAAGAAAATGTGTATGTTCTGCTTGTTGTAGCCCAGAATGATTTCCTACAGAGAAAGAAGTGCAAATTTTAGGCTGTAACTATTAAGTTTGGTGTCACTTACGTTCTTCACGCACTCCATGTTGATAAAGTCCTCCTTCTCATAATGCTTCTTCTTCTGCTTTCGCTTCTGCTCAACAACGGGCCGAACTTGAATCTCGTGCTGTGGATAGTCCTCCTCGTAGGGGCTGGTCATCTTCTTCTCAATTTCCTCGCAAAGAGTGCCGCGCAGGTACTCCTTGGGAATGTGAAAGTTGTGGTGCTTGACATAACGCACCCTGAACTTGCCGCCGCCGTTGAACGGCTCGCCGGTCTCTTCGTCGAACTCTTGGTGCTGTGTGGTGTTTAGGTCACAGTGTACGTAGTCCACTTCACCCGTTTCGGAGTCCTGCAATAAGCGGATAGCAAACAGCCATTTAGGGCGCGTTTATATCTAATCAATTCATAAATTTGAATAGCTATCGAACGAACTGCATATTTGGTAGAATGTGGAAGATAATTTCTAGTTTGCCAAGCTTCGAATTGGCTTCGATGGCTTCCTCGATTGATAATGAAAAATAATAGCAACATTAAAACAAAAATAGAACTTGGTCGCGCCAGTTTGATAAGCAGACAGCAAGCAGATAATAAGCTGGCGAATGATTCAGAAGTAGGGGCGCGAATGCTCGCTGTAGTAAAGCCATCACGAAGTGGTTTTTTTAAATACATAGCAGTTGGTGTATTTTGTGCATAATGAGTTTTATGTCGTGTTACACGAAATTGCACATTTATGTAACATTTGGTAAGCAAAATCTTCGACGATAAGTACGTCTGATAAGCGAGTGCGCCAGATAAGTGCCAAAACAAACAAACTCAAATGATAGTTGTAATCTCAAGAGTTGACTGTTGTAACCTTCAAATGATTGGCTGACATATGTATGTAACGGGGTTGCCTAAGCTCTTCCGAGGCGCAGAAAATTGGTATTAATAATTTGCAAGGAAACTGTGAAAGTATGCTGGGTAATGTCTCAAGATAAACCTTTTTTGAAAGTTCATTGACCTATGAACGAAGACACAGAAAAAGATAGTACTGAGAAATAATTACATATTTGGGTAAGAAGTCATTTTGGGCAGTGTAAAGACATGTGGTAAATACGTCAAAATATGTAAATACTGGAAGATGTTGATATTTATATAAATATAAGAAGACGAAGCTGCGCGGCTTTAACGCCAAGAAATCGTTCTCACATTTGCTATGCAGCTGTCCACTACTGGCGCGCACCAGGCTCAGTCATCGAGTCCTCAGTCCTAAACATAGTGTTAAACAACAACAACAATAAACAACAATTTTCGTAAATTCTATGTGGAATACCTATGTTAGCAATTTTTTTTAGGATATTTTATATATTAAGTGAAGTGTGGCAAACCACAAAACAAGAAAATCGGGTGACTGAGAGCGTCGTACGGTGGCCATTCCGGGAACTTTTTGATCAAGATAGTATATTATTTTCTCTAAAGGCTGAATAATCGCTCAATGGTACATTTTTGAAAGTTTGCTAACATTTATGTAGTATGGTTCTTCTTAATTATGCCTTCTACTTGGTGGAGCTGTGTTACTTTCACGAAATCGGGAAATGGCCAAACCTTACTTCACACAACATTAATGCTTTTGCAAGGTTTGGATCATTTGCTGCTCTTTGTGCCGCTTACAAATTCATTTAGAACTATTGTAAACTTTCAAACTGTTTACCCCAACATATTTTTAATGTAAACATGGATAAGTACTGTGATAATTGTTCTCAAACATGGTCACGAATCTTTTTTCACATGGGTTTAAAGTTATTTACACAAAAAACCGTTTTGTTGGTGTCAGAATGATTTGCTGATCGGCCATATTCATTCGTAATTCAGAATGTTTTTGATCATCTTCAGTTGAATGTTTACAACCGAGGTTTTCTAGTGAATTGGGCATCACAAACCGCTCATCGGACGGAGAGTCATATAGGTAATTGATCGGCAACAGAGCTTACACAAAACCCAACTTAACCCAACCCAACATTGGGCATCACACTTAGCTGATTGATCGGCAACAGACCTTACTCAGCCCAACTTGACCTAAACCTAATCTAAAATCAAGTAAACTAACCTATTTTGTAAATGTCTGATGAATTTCCATGTACCTACCATACGATATTTTCTACTTATAGTTAATAGAGATTGTTGTTATAATTGAGCAAAATTTGCCATTAAAAATATGACACATTTAATGTTGTATTGAAATTTTGGGCATTTTATAAACAGGTTTCAAGTTTGGGACAAAACTCTAGAGATTCTAGTCAGATCAACGTAATTCAGATTGGCCAGTTTGCATCTCGAAATTAACTTGAAGGTAGTGAAGCGGCATTCGCTTGAGGGTAAATCTTTTTGATTTATTTCATTAACATATACACACATACACACTTCGAAAGGTTCATTATACAAATATGTTAATGAAATAATGAACTTTCATTGTGTAAGATGAGATTGTTACAGGCATTATAAATTATTATTATTATTATTAGTGGGGATAGTGCACCGCGACCTAAAGATCTATTGTGCATTTTAAATAAAAAAAAAACGAAATGAACTAAATGTGTTCAATAAATGTAAAATTTCAACGACTTGTCAGCGCTTTGGGTTATTTCAGTAAGAAAACAAGCACGAGCGCAAAGGATTCTGGTGAAATACTTTCTGACTGTTGTTCTAAAATTTTGCATAGGTGTGCAATTGTTAATTATAAAGTCAAACAAGAAATTGAAAGAAATTCTTAGAACTTGCTTTGGGCCCTTAGACATATCGCATTAGATAGTTTCGGCGTAGACAACTGTCGGATCTGCGTCGGGTGACTTAACGTGACGAAAGCAGACGATCGCCAGTCAAACGGTAATTTCGGTGTAAAATTGTGTTCCCCTTATATTCGGAGAAGCTTATTTAATGTTTAGATTGTGGTGTTTGCTCGTGACATTGTTTAAAGCGCATAATGGGTACTTGGAGTACCTACGGCTCATTTAGCTTATATTGCAGATGTTAATTACAAAGTACGAGTACGTACCAACAGCCGCGTGAAATGTTATATGATTTCTTCAAACAATGTTCACAACATTTTTGCATTCTTGTGAAATACATAACTAAGCGCTGGAGTTACCACAGAATATACACAATAATGCCATAAATAAGTCTTTTGAATAATAAACATTGATAGTAAATCAAACTGATAAAATGTAAAGGAATTCTGAAGGGGAAATAAGATATGTGAATATGTAACATTGACATTAGGTACGTCTGGGTTGGCTTTTGTTTACATATATACATTACAGAGCACCATTCGATAGTCCAATAAAAGATCGCCCTGCAAAGGTCGTGAGACGTGGAGCAATGCTCGCAGCTCTATCAAGGTTGGAAGTGATCTCTTCGACTCATACGATACCATGCAAGGTTTCAAACAGAGGAATCCTTTGTCGTGCCACCTCTTTAATTTGACTATGGTGAGCGTTCTGCGCAAGGCAGGTGTACATCGTAATGGCGTCATCGGGCGTAACATTGTGAAATGTTACCGCTGCACAGTGATCCGAAGTGGGACAAAAATAGAAAAATTGTATGTCACCGATTTCAAAGATAACTTTTTTACGTAATCCTATAGAATGGACTTTCTTCTTTTGGATCAATAAAAAAATTCTGCGATTTCCTGCGATCTTGGAAAATAATAGAATTTTTGTAAACTACTCTAACTAAAAAAATTGGATTTTTGTACCCTACGTTGAGGTGCCGACCGGTACATTCACTTTGGTACGGAGCTTGTAACGCCCAGAAAGTGATGTCACTGGAAAGAAATAGTATAGTAGCACAGTCGCTATTAAAAATGGGCATGGTCCACCCACTAAAGGCAGAGTTGCCATACGGAAGTCTTTCATAAAATATGAAAATTTCTATATTAACAAAGCCAATGTCACAAATTATTAACGTTTTATAAAAAAAATGGGGTTTGCTTACCCGTTTAACCCGTTAAGAGCCATATTATCCTACTTTTGTTTTAATTTTTCTGAAATTTTTTGTTAAAATGTGATTTAATGCTAATATTTTCTGAGAATAAGAAGGAAAGTTTAGGAAGGCAATTTTGTTAAAATTACGTTGCATTATTTACACTTGTTTACAGTCAAGAAGAAAACTATGGGAGACAACTATTTTTTTCATTTCATTTTCATTTCATTTCATTTGAACTGTTTGTGTGGGATTAAAAACATCATTCTTGATGATAGTGAAACTGAATAAACTGAACTTTTTAAAAAATGACAATTATTTTCTTTCATCCTGGAAATTTTACTATAGCATTGCATCTTCATAGCTGAGTCATCTCTATGTTAAGTTCTACGGAAATAACAACAAAAAATCGTTCTTTCAAGCAACTTCATCGCCCTCTTTCCACCCTTTATAGGTCGAATATAGAAAAACGCTGAAATACGTGTTTCGTTATTTTTCTTTAAGTATAGTATATATACAAAATTTTAAAACAATCCGACCAAAAAACAATATCCGTATATATAAGCTTCATCACCCCGTTTCCGGCCTGTCAAGGTCGAATTTTTTAAAATCGCCCCTTTTTAAAAGTTGACTTTTTAAAATACAACTATTGATCAAATTTCATCATTATAGTTCCAGCGGTTTGGGCTCGGTGGTGATCGCATACTTGGTAATATATATTCGATTTTTTTTAAAACTTTATATTTTTTTGGAAAAAAACATAATTTTTGAATTCAGTAGCCCCAAATAATTCAGATTGCAAATTTTCAGCGAAGAGCACTCCTTCTATTTTTGTACCAATTTTGTATGGAGTCGAAACACTGTGCGCTGCTTTAATAACACGCTATTCAATCGAGTCAAGAATCCTGCATATTTAGTATTTGTCGGTTATTGTTTTTCCTCTTTTTAAGGTAGTCGATAAAGATTATTCCAGGCATGGCAAAAAAATACAATTGCCATAACCTTTTCAATCGATACATCGCGATGGGTCCATTTTGAGCTTCTTCTTGCTTCTGCCCACTATTTTAACTGTTCCTTTTTCACAGGTATAGAGTGTGGTGAATTCACATTTCGTCAACCGATGCAGACATTTCTGAATTGCATTGAAACTTGTCCTGCTACGAAGTGTTTAATCGTTCGCAAATGCGACTCTCATCTTGCGGTGCTTCTTCATACCCAGTTTTTTGTGCAATACGTCGAGCAAACCTTTTTTTAAGATGTTGGTCATGTTAGCGATTTCACCCACTTTCACTCTTCGATCTTCCAATTCTATTGTGGTTGTTTTAATCGTCTCTTCAGTTACTGTCCTATTGGGTTCCAATCTATAGTGTTCGTACCGCCACTGTTGCCAACGACGATGCTTGTTCACCATAAACAGAATTCAGTTCCACTTTGATTTCAATGGTTGCTTTGTCTTTTAAATGCAAAAATGTAATTACTTAATTGCTCGATATTTGATTTTGCTCATTTTCCAGAAAACACAACAGTTGCTTGCTTCGAATGAATGTTGCAACACAAAAATAAAAGACGGCTTGAAGCATTTTTCGTATTTAACATCTTTTTGATTTGTTAAAAAATCTGCCATCGCTCAGAGCAAAGTTCTTGTCAAACTACCCTCGTAGTAGGAAAATATATGTATATAATGTACAACTCAGTACACACAAAAATATATTTGAAATATGTGAAGCCGTTGCTTTGAAATCGCATTGATTTGATAGTAGAAATGCGGTTATTATTGGATACACATTCAGTTACATAGAAACCTACATACGTAGGTTGTATGTATGTACAGCACACAAATGTGCCTCGCTTTGATGAGACTGGCGTAAAAGATAATTACCATCACACATAGTGTAATTAAGTGCAAAACAAACAACAACTACTGCGTATTTATGAGCGACAATATTCACCACTCGCGCATTAGTAGACCGGCTCTGTGTCGCCTATTACTCATGAACGCTGAAAAGACTGACTCGAAAAGCACAAAAGTGCAAAATTGTAATGCGCTTCAACTGCTGCGGCACTCTTATGAGTCGTCGAAGGGAGTCGAAACCCGGCTTAAATAGAGAACTCAACAATACATCCGACTAACACACAGCCAAACACACATGCATCATTTATTCACACCCTGCAGGAGCAAAGTAGTCAGTTGGCAAAAGTAACAAATTTTAAACTACTAATTTGACAACTAATTTGTAACGGATTGAAAAATCATGCATGGCTACACAGTTCACGAGCGCATGGGCCGTGCTCGTTGCGTTGTTCGTACAAACCAGCGATTAATCGCTGGTACAAACGACAAGTTGCCAATGGCGTCTGCGCGATGAAAAAGGGTGGCCTAGTTATTGTTTGAAAATTTATATTTTCTGGGTTCGCGTAGTATAAAGAGGTGTGTAAAATAAATTATTTAATTAGTAAAAATATGTAAGTGCAACAAAATCAAAAACAACATTCGCCGCAAAATAAAAAAAACAGAGAGACATTTACTTAAATCGGCTCAGAAGTGAAAATGCGGCTGAAGGCACGAGTGAAGACGTGCAAGTGGAACATTTGTGCGCGGAAAATTAGAGCCAGCCTGCTAGCTGCTAATACCATTGTAGCCGTAAACATTTTTGGGACTCATGGGAAAATAAGCCTGAAGGACTACACAAAATTTATTTAGGTTTTGCTTGGTATGTATGCACGTACACATATACAAAATCACATTCACTTGTTAAATTTGTTATTGAATAGGTTAAGTTGAAGCTCTTTTCCTCATTTGTGTGATCTTTTTTGAAGTGAAACTTCTTTACGCACGCTTGACTTGGGGAGTAAGCTGGCGAACGCGTTACGAAGAGTGTGATCGGGCGAGGCGAACGGGAGTTGAGTGGTTTACGCACGCTTGACTTGGGGAGTAAGCTGGCGAACGCGTTACGAAAAGTGTGAACGGGCGAGGCGAACGGGAGTTGAGTGGTTTACGCACGCTTGACTTGGGGAGTAAGCTGGCGAACGCGTGACGTAAGCGTTACGAAAAGTGTGATCGGGCGAGGCGAACAGGAGTTGAGTGGTTCACGCACGCTTGACTTGGGGAGTAAGCTGGCGAACGCGTGACGTAAGGGTTACGAAAAGTGTGATCGGGCGAGGCGAACGGGAGTTGAGTGGGGGATATAAGCAAGAGACTGAAATATATACATGTTTCATTTACTAGCTATAAGAAAAAGAGAGAAAGAAAATGTGCGCGCGCACTGCAGTGTGCTTAGATATACGGAACGTATTTGGCTATGAGAGGAAGAGAGAAAGAACACACACATATATATATATACATACAGATGGAGCGAAAGAAGTTTCACTTCAGTCGTGTGGTCATAAGCACACTCGTTTTTTTTTTCCTATAGTCAGTAAGATCTGTATGTTCATTGGCTTATTAAATAAATAATTAAATAAATAATATTCCCATAACTAATTCTACAATTCGTTTCTCATTTAACTAGATTCAATAAATGCAGCTGATCCCATGGAAGAGCTGAGAGCAGCTATTGGCACCGTTAAACTTGAATTTATTTAATATCTTAGTGCCTTAAGTGAACTGGCTGAAGTATTTTTTTTTTCTTTTACTTGAGTTTTCCTGAAATACGTTTTTTTGCCTTACAGAGTTTACATACATTTTTGTGCCTTTTTAGAATATTATTATGAAAAATATGTTTTTGTTGCAAAATGAATTGAACTGTTATTTTTTATGAAATGTTTTAAATTTTTGCTGTTTTGTTTGTTATTGGTTGTAAATATTATTTAAAAGAAGTGTACATTGTTTTTGAAAAAAAATTATAAAAAATCTTATGAATTGAATTCAGTATATGGGGCATTCCATGCGAAGCGGACAGGTAAAAAAACTCGATGTTTCCGATTTCAATAATATTTGAGTATGTTCTAACTATACGCATTATTGATACGTATACAATCTAGCTCCTAATCCACTTCCACGCCCATTATAAAAGTTGGCACCAATGTTCTATACAATATTAGCAATTTATATAAAAAAAATAAAAAAAAACGAAATGGTCGAACTTAGTGAAAATCAAGGAAAAAAAAATTAATTGGTTTTTTTTTACGAAAAAAATTTTTTTTTTCTTTTCAAAAAAGACAATTAAAAAGCTCAGTAAATGAAGTAAGAAATCCAGTGGTTTAATTATTTTAATATATAATTTTATGACTCCATAATCGGCTTTGAAGTACTGCATGCCAACCGGCTTTCGAAAACTTCAAAGTCCCATAACTCTTTAACTAGTCATTATATCACAAAAATATTTGGTATACGTATCAATAATACGTATAGTTAGAACATACTCAAATATAGTTTTTTTACCTGTCCGCTTCGCATGGAATGCCCCATATTTGAAAATTCATTTAATGGGGTTATATGCAATTATTTTTTAATGGGTTACTATTTGACTAGTTTAAAATCAGTTACAAACTAACTAATTTTTAACTAGTCACAAAACAACTAGTTTTAAATCAGTCGATTGCGGGACTTATTATTAATTGATTTGGAGACAACTAGTTATAAACTAGTTGGGCAGTCATGCAGAGGTAGACAATTGATGTGCTGCTAGAACATCGCCACGTTAAAATAATCACTTCATTTCGAGCAAAATAACTAATTTGCAATCAGTACTGTACAGAAAAAGACTAGTTATAAATTAGTTTAAAATTAGTTACATTTCCTGCAGGGCACATACAACTTGACTAAATATCGCCACACTTGTCTGACTCAAATGGTCAAGCGAGTGTGGGTCGTGCAGAGACTTTGCCGCGATTAAATGGGAAACGCTCCCGAAAGTGCGCGGCGTGCGGTGCACGTCGCGATCTGCAGATAGGAAAATTACCTGTATGGCGTAGCCCATAGCTTGGCGCTTATCTCGTTATTGTTTTAGTTAGTTGCTATTGATACTGTTACCCTTAGAAACTGTTGGCGTTATTCGTTTCACAATGAGCTGAAATCAGAAATGTAAGCGATTTCAGCTTAGATATTTTTTTTATTGAAATTTGTGAACGTCTTCGAATGTTGTTCAGATTTGCACAAAAATCACATTAATTATAGTTAAAAAGAAAGGCAAACAACAAAACTAAATGAAATGAAATGAAATAAAATCAAAGAGAAAAACGAGTTAGAGTTGTTTTTCCGTTCCGCACTCCGCACAAACAAAACGACTGACTGCAAGCAAGTAGCGAGTGATGCCGCATCAAAACTGTGGCGATGCGGCGATTCGCTTGTTTGCGTGACACTAGAAAAAGTGCAGAGGAAAAGCGAAATGGAAAAATTACCCTATGCAGTATGGTTGCGAGTTAAAAAGCGCCACTATGTTAAATATTGTCGATTTCGCGTGTGCACACGCCGCCACGCGCGTCTAAATGAACAAGTTGCCGACGCACTACTGTGGTGAATTCGCGGCCACGGTTCGCTTTTGCTGGCTTTCCGCCTTCGTGGGCCGAGTATTTTTTTGATTTATTTATTTTTCTGTTTTCACTTTATCGTCTTCTACGCTGAGAAATACAAGCAAAATTATTTTTTTTTTTTCTACCTACATACATACATTTCTTTTAAATTTTTTTATGTGCAAGTAAAAAATGGACAGCATGCATTGACAGACACGCAAACATACTTTGACAGTGGTGGACCCACACACGCAAGCGCTGATTTCATCCATAGCTGGAAGAAAGCTGAAAAACTTGGCTTTTGACACGCGCACACAGGGGTTGGCAGGGTACATTCACCTTGTTACGGTGTAACACCAGAAAGTAGGCGTGGCCGGCATGTAATCTATTATCTATTGTTACAGAACCACCAATTGAGTCGATTTAGCAATTCGAATTTGTTCGTCGATTTGTTTGAGAACCGGCTTCGACGCAGTTGAGTTAACCCTTTCGCTACAGGTTTTTACTGGGGAAAGTTAAAATTTTAAATTTTACGTTTTAGGCTTCTATGTGGTTATACTAGCAATATTCCATAAGAAATTTTTTAATTTTTATACTCGGACCCTGTATTTTAGAGTGTTTTTCTATAAGAGCAACCACATCGTTGTGGCTGTAATAATTACTTAAACATAAAACTTTATACGCATAACGAAAATTTGAATATTTCTTCATTTACTTCAGCCATATTAAAAAAAAAGTATCTAAATTGAAAGAAAACGTCAAATTAAAAAGTTATCTAATTTTTCTGCTTCTTCTTCCTTTACTATGCCAAGATATAATTAAAAAATAATAATTGACTGGCACGACAGCCCGCTTACGCGAGACTAAGGCCTAGCTTCCCGCAACCACCTGTGTTGTGCGTGTGAATTTGTACGCGGGTGGAAGGGACCTACAGTTTTATGCCGGTTCCGAACGGCAGGTTGGGAGCTTTTTCCTAAGCAATTTTTTACTCTCAGAGGTTTGCCATTTCCAGCTGAGAGGACAGCCTCCGAAAGAGAAAACGAGTTTTCCCGTTATTTTTTAAGGTGTTATTACAGGCAGTATTTGAACCTGAGGTTGATGCCTTCGACTCGCGGTCCAACGCACTAACCAACTGAGCCACGGCGGCTGCCGTAGTATGTCAAGATATACCATTAAAAAACGTGTATACTTCTCTTCGTTAAACTTAAATATTCAGTTTATTAATTTCGTATTATCCTAAAACTTCAAACTATTCTAAAGACCAACAAAAAATGTATTCTTGAAACCACAGAGGGTTCAGACGTCTTCAAAGTAGCATGTTGCCATATGGCAACAAAATAGCGAAAGGGTTAAGGCAATAACATTTTGTACGAATTTTGTTGGAATTGTAACTAAGATCTGCTTAGAAAATGTTCCTGAATGGTCAAATCTTAAGTATTTGTTAAATTTTTTTGTGATTTTTAAAGTTGTGTTAATGTTAACTTGGCTTTTGTGGCCGTTGGCGCAATGGCATACCCATTGTTTTAAGGTATACTGTGTTCAATTCATTATATATTGTATTAAGTTTTCTTATTTTTCTACATTTATTACTTAGTTACTTACTTAACTGACTATAACAATCCGTTGCCGGGGTACGGCCTGCCGCAAAAGTTCTCTCCAGGCGCTTCAGCTTTGCGCGCGCCTTCTCCAGTTGGTCACACCAAGAGAAGATAGGTGCTCCTCAACTTGGTCCTTCCACCGGAGACACATTTATTACTCTGAGTATATTTTTTTCTTTTAAATTAAAAGCAAAAACTTAGAGTGAGCTTCTAAAAGCATTTGGCTATGATGCAGGGTATACACAAGTCGAACAGAGTTCACTCATACATTTTGACGTGTTTCCCTATAGATTTTGATTAAGACGATTGTAATTAACGTTCAGTGTATCGCGCCGACTGTTTGTGGATTGAAAAATGAATTTATGGAAAATGAATTTATGGAACACACATCAATGACAGCATTGCAAAAGAGTTTTAGATTTTGTCGAGTCCTCATTTTCTGTGGATAATATGTATATTTTAGGATATCGTTGGGAGAGACATCTAGCACTGAAATTGTTTTGAATATTTTAAAATGCCCATTAATTAATTATTTTCAAAGCCTGCAGCATGCCGCGGAAGCAAGTTTGCCGCTCGCTGCCCTATTACTGCCTCGCATTGTTGTCTGTAAAGCACACCACTAATTACGTTTGTGTGTGTGTGTTTCACAGACACCATTTGCAGTGCTTGATGTGGCTTTCAATTTTTCAATCAGTTGTCGAAAAGCTTTGGAAAAAACTTGCATTGATGTCTGTGCGCTATTTGAATTTTCAGCATAAACTGAAATGCATATTAAAAAATAGAATTGATTCAATAATTAAATTATGAATTTCTGCATTAGTTAATTAAATGAATTTGCGTCAGTATCAGATTTTGTGTAATCAATTAATCAGCGAAATAAGTTTCGCAGTTACAATATCTATAGTTCTATGTTTCGGACCGGCAGGACGTGTTCTCAAACAAAAAGCTTTGGTTCAAGACTGGTGCAAGCCATGTTCAATCCGAAATTCGTAAGAGGAAGTGAGACTGAATTGCAACTACTTATCTGAATTTATATATAATTTATTTATTTAAAACCTTTATGCGTATACATACATTATTTATTGAAAGTTAGTTTTAATCAAATGAATAACGGTTTATTAAAAATGAAAGAAAAAATATAAATTTGATATGGTAGCCTTATGAGTGGGATAGAACGGGTGTAAATATTTTAGGTAAAAGTATTGGAGTAGAGATTTTAAGGCAAAAAGGCGTCTGCCGTGTCGTACCACATACAATTTGAAATCAAGTCACTTGACTCATGAAAATACCTTTAACTTCTAACAAAGAAACTGTGAATAGTTAGTGGCTGGATCTCCTAGATAAGTACAGTCGTGTCTGGATATAGTGAACTAATTATTGCAAGGCCTGTTCACTGTATTGAGGTTGTTCACTATATCAAGGTTAACATTTTTGTTCAAAAACTCGTTTTATTTGCTCAAAGTACACTTTTTGATTTTTGCTTGAAATTGCTTTCAAAATTTTGTTCATGATTTAGAGGCTCCATGTCAAAATTTGGGTGTTCACTATATCGAGGTGTTCACTATACCCAGATACGACTGTAGTTACAAAAGTTTTTGTCCAAGCGAGTTCTTCTTCATCTAGGGAGTGTAGGGCAGACGCATAGAAGGTGAAGTACACTAGTTATGGGGTAACCTGCCAATATTCCTAGTACTGTTTCCAACTTTTATCCTGATACAAAGCTGTTATCAATTTTTTACTCAAGCATTTCCTATTGAAATTAAAAATACTGAAGAGTGGTAAAAAAAAATTATGTTAAAATAAATGCCGACAATAGCGCAACCGCTGGCGCGACAACTTTGTGTGCAATTTTCATATTTCGCAACGATATGCAAACACTCGAAAACAGCCAAAAGCGTAGAATTATTGTGTTTACTATTGGGTCGGCGACTGACTGCTGTAACGCAAGTTCGTTCCACTGTCACCGAAGCTTTCACCAAAAGTCGCGCCGACCGAAAGCAGTTAACACAACTACCTGCTGGCTTTGCTCCATAAAAGCTGCCAGAGTGTTTGAGAAAACCATCACCAGAATGCGCGTTTCAACTATTTATATGAAAGTTGTGCTTTGCGAACGACACAAATTCACAACAACTACATATATATGAGCGCTTGTTACCAGGGATGCCAATGTAATTTTTCTTATCGTTCTCTACGATCGATTTGCTAAAGTGGGTTGAATAGTTTCCACGTCCCGATTTGGTTTTAGTTTTTAATATATTAATTAATTAATGAGAAAATATAACATTATCTGAGTATGTTTACATAAGACTGAATGATTTCTGTTAATCACGGACTTGGCTTACTTTACAAATACACAATTTCAAAGCTAATAATGCACGTTATATGAAATTTAAAGAAATGATTGATTCAAATTGATGTATTTTATCTGAAAAGAAATTGAAAAATCATTCTGCACTAAACTAAAACATTCTTTACATTGCTCCCTATTGTTTTTTGAGCTGGTAACAACCAATATGAATGACTAGCAGGGCCTCCCGGGGCCTTGCACGCAAGTTTGAAGTTAATGGGAGCAATAAATCAAGTTTCTCTTAACCTTTTCCTGACCCCGTTAGATTTCAATGAAAAAGTACTTATTCAATTAGATAAGTACAGTATTAACTCGATAATCCGGACAATTAAAAACCAAACACTGGTGTCCGGATTACAGAGTCTACAATAGAAATTGAGTGTCCGGATTACAGAGTCTACAATAGAAATTGAGTGTCCGGATTACCGCGTTGTCCGTATTAGCGAGTGTCCGAATTATCGAGATTATACTGTATATCTAATTCGAAGTGCTTTCACCATATTTCAAGTCAATAGGCCTCTTAAATCATGTTTCCCCATACAAACTCTTAACATATCGTTGACCCCATCAGATTTTGATTTTCGAAAAAATAAAAAACAAGTATCGAATTATCAAACATGTGAGGTACTTTCACCAAGTTTGAGGTCAATAGGCCCATTAATTAATGTTTTTCACAGTTTCTCTATGTAAACTTTTAACCCGTCGTTGACCCTGTTAGATTATGATTTTCGAAAAAATAAAAAACAGGTATCGAAATTTTTCAGATTTGAAGTACTTTCACCAAGTTTGAAGGCAAAAGGCGTAAAAATCATGTGTCTTCATACAAACTTTTAACCTTTGGTTGACCCTTTTAAGTTCTGATTAAAAAAAAATGAGAAACACGTGCCAAATTAGTTTTTATTTCAAGTGTTTTCACCAACTTGTCAATAGGCTTATCGGTTCATGGTTTTTTCGTAACCTTCCCGTATACAAACCCTAACCCATTGTTGACCCCGTTAAATTTTGATTTTTGAAAAAATAAAAAATACGTGTCGAATTATTTTTTATTTGAAGGGTTTGCACTAAATTTGAAATCAATAGGGCCATTAAATCGAGTTTCTTCATACAACACCTTAACCCTTTTAGACCCCGAATTTAAAAAAAACCGTCATAGCGGTGGTTCATTTTTAATATGTATCTACAGTTTTCATTTTTGTAGCTTCAGCGGTTTGGACTGGGCGATGATGAATCAGTCAGTCAGTCAGTCAGGACAAAAAATTATATGTATAGAGATAGAATCTATCTACTACTTTCACCTGATTTTGAGATTGTAGGGAGTTACTATAGCCTTTTGAATGACATTTACGAGTGCAAATATATTGATTTTATTTGATTTGTTTTTGGTCTCCGGTAGTTGAGTAACCACATTACAAATACAAGTGGCAGGTGATATTTTTGCGATAATATTTGTATGCGATAATATTTACCAGACTAACAAACAAAAATCTTATTGGGCTGTGATAAAAATGTTAGTTAGGATAATTGACATACAAGTGTATGGCGAAGTGATTATAAACACCCAATAACAATTAGTTCACAACTATGTATATAATTTATAACATAACATTCATTAATTTTATGGTACATTTATATGTGTGTACATAGTTAAATATGTGAGCGAAATTTGATTGGAAACTGAAAGTGGAATACAATAAAACGAAGAGTTTAAATGAAGTTTGTTCAGTCAGGTTTTTTTATTAAAGCAATAAAACTAGTTTTGTATTTCCACCAAAAGAAACACGTTTGTTTTTTATATAATTTGGTGTTTTAGATTCTATACTTCAAATTGGATCCCAAGGCAAAAATAAGCTGAACACACCTTTTACATGACTGAAATGTTCGGACGCACATGTGCCAGATATATGTAAATGACCGTAGCTCAAAAATGCCTTCGTTTTTATTCGATGTTAAGTGGTTAGTGAAATGTTTTTGTTATTCACAACAATTCTGAAGTTTCTATCATTCACTATTATTTTTATCATTGACGTGAATGATATGGGAATGAAATCTCAAGTGGAGAATTCAGGAGCGCATGTTGTGTTTATAAATTACGGTTGCAATTTGGAGTATTATGTATACATAAATTTTAAGTCAGCTTATTGTGTTTTATTTCAACAGCACTTAAGTGATAAAAAAAAATACACGCTTCGTTAGACAATTAAAGACGTGTAGAAGCAGTCTTGGATTTTTATCAAAAAGCATACATACAGTTACGTATGTTTGTATGTTTATATGCGTATGAATTTGCGGCATATTTAGGATAATAAACTAAGGCAGCCGTCGTGTCTGAGCTGGTTAGCGCGTTGCACTGTGAGTCTGAAGCGAGGTTCGACCCTGAACTTAAATCTTTCCTGTAGGTCACTTTCTTGATTGCGTCAAGTTTTTATAAATCCCCGAAATCAGTCTGTCGTACCTGTTATGTATGTATGTGACCGGAAACAAGCGACTACTAATCACCCCAGAACTGATGTCAGTGTAATTGGAGATTTTAGGGTTAAATTCCCAGAAGTGAGCCTCACAGTCTCTACTAAGATTTCAAATGGTGATAAATCCTATACCAAAAGATTTTCGATTCCAATTTTTTTATGTAATCCTCTAATGGAATGTTATAATTATATTTCATTTATAAATTTAATTTTTTTATACAGTTTTTCTACTTTTTTTTAAACAATTTTTTTTTAAATGCAACGTAAACGTATGAAAGAAGTGAGCCTCAGAAGCTCATTTGAACAAAAACTCAAATTTACTCAGAATTCCTTGACTTTTTGTCAACCATATGGAAGAATATTTTTATTTTTCATGTTTAGATGCATTTTGATCGTGCCAAGTTCATAGTTTTTAAGCCTAGCACACATCTAGTCGGCATGGGATGAAGTTTACTAAAATTGTTGAAAATACTGCAATCTACGACATATTATGAAGAATTTATGCCTTGCCAAAGTTGATGTTAGTTCATACAGTTTATGTCTTCCAATCCCGATAAATATGTAATCAGAATATGGAAGTGCGACGGTGCTAATACTTCCTGAAATGTCATACACATGCAAAGACGGTAATCGAGGAGCTGTGGATCTTGCAAAAAGGGTGCTGAAAACTGTGTGAACCTCACAAACACAAATGTAATAATGACCAGCTAGTTCACTAGTAAGGAATTAGCCGATAGTTTATTGGATGCAAGTTCCGTACACTCAGAATAAACAAAATTTGTATGATGGGTATATAAAAAAACGCAAGCCTAATGCATGGCCTCTAGCGCTGCAGTAGCAATTGTTTTCCTGTGGACCCTTTACTTAAAATAAAAAAACTTAAATAAAAACATCTTTAAGTAGTAACTAGATTTGGAAAAATAAAATAAATTTAGTTTTTCAGTAGTTTAGCTCATATGAGCCTGACAGTCTCACTTCTGGGTTTACGTTACTTTTAAAATTCTGGGAATTAGGGTTAAGCACTGCGACTTGTAGTCCTCTTAACTGTAATTCTTCTTGCTACATGCCTACGTGGAAGCTTAGGAAGGACAATTGTTTGTTAGGTTCTTGCTCTGTGGTACGAAGTCTCATTGATGTAGGTTCTTTACTTTATGTCATTAGTATATGTACAACACGAAAGGATGTGCTCTGAAGTTTCATTGGTCTCCTTGCAGCAGCTCCTCGCGCTTTCCAGTACTATACCTAAATTGTATGAATGCCTATTTAGTTTTTAGTAAACTGGTGATCAGATAAGAACAATTAGAAAAATTAAAATAAATTGAAATAAAACAATTGTCTCAAATGTTGATGTCAAGCTTGTCCAAAGTCGTCGATCCATAGTCTATGGTGTCCGGCTTCAATTCTTGCGTCAGCACAACCTTATACAGATGGAGGTCCAAATCCAATAGCAAAATAAAGCAAGTTGACTTTCTGACATTTGACATTTCTCGGTCTGTTTGATACTGGCATATTTTCTTTACTTCGCACCAGTCTCTGTCTGGTTGGTGGCTTAAGGTCCGAAGAGTGTACTCACGCTCAAACTTTTCAACGGCAAATGGCCTGCGCCTCACGACGAAATTCACGTCGGAACTGAGCTGAAATTTCGATAATATTTGTAATTATTTTTCACACGTGTAAAACGATGTATGATGAAATGGCAACCTACACTAAATATTTTTACATTAAAACGTCCTTGATATCTTTGACATTTATTGAGACATCCCTATTGGAAAAGCTATCACTGCTGTTCGATCACAATACATGTTATCTTCCGCATCTTGTAGTCACTTAGGTCTAAAATACGCCTAAAGGACGCCAAATGAGCTATTAACCCTTTCGCTACAGGTTTTTACTGGGGAAAGTTAAAATTTTAAATTTTACGTCTTAGGCTTCTATGTGGTTATATTAGCAACATTCCATAAGAAATTTTTAAATTTTTATACTCGGACCCTGTATTTTAGAGTGTTTTTCTATGTGAGCAACCACATCGTTGTGGCTGTAATAATTACTTAAACATAAAACTTTTTACGCATAACGAAAATTTGAATATGTCTTCATTTACTTCAGCCAAAATTAAAAAAAAAGTATCTAAATTGAAAGAAAACGTCAAATTAAAAAGTTCTCTAATTTGTTCTGCTTCTTCTTCCTTTACTATGTCAAGATATACCATTAAAAAAACGTGTATACTTCTCTTCTTTAAACTTAAATATTCAGTTTATTAATTTCGTATTATCCTAAAACTTCAAACTATTCTAAAGACCAACAAAAAATTTATTCTTGAAACCACAGAGGGTTCAGACGTCAACAAAGTAGCATGTTGCCATATGGCAACAAAATAGCGAAAGGGTTAAGGTGGATTCATATTAAGAGTAGCTCGTTCGGATCATGACTAACCGGACTGTTCGAAAACTGCATTTTATTTTGTAGTTTTAGCTGGATTGCCATTGAGTGTGGCAAAATGCTTACGAAACGGACTACGATTTATTGATTTTATTTAGCTACATCGATAAAATCTATGTAGTGTAATAACATCATAATTGCTCAAAAAATTGCTCAATGAATTTATAATACTTATATAAATATATGTGTATATGTATTCACGAGAGTTTGTGTGTGAAATTGCTCTCTCACAACGTTTTGCCGATAGCTTCGACGCTCTACCAACGCTCTACGAGCAGAAATGCATAAATCAACTGTTGGGGGTGTTAGGGCTTAAGGTCCCCACTGGTCATAAACAAAAATATTTGCGTAGCTGCCGTAAATGTGTGCAATGCGTCCGTCCGTCAGCGGTTCAGTTGCGTACTTGGTCTACGAAATGCTCGTTCTTGGCTCTATGTGACGGTGTATGTGTGTGCGTGTGTTACCAGAAATGTTTCGCTTGCGTTGGCTGATGTTGTCGCTGTCGCTGTTGTTGTCGCTGCTGATTCCAAATCTGGCCGTCACATTTTTATCTCGATTACGGCGATGATAATAATCATACCTTTGACTGCAAACACTTGACTTAGATTAGGGCCTCTGATTAAGATTTGCGGCATGTGTGGAATGAAGAAAACAATGTGTGTGGCGCTTCGTTCGGGTGTCGATACGGGGATCTAAAATCGTGCGATCACGACGCGCTGCCGTATTAGTGCGCCGTCGGTGCTGCAGGCAAATGGAAGCTTGAGCCGTTGCCCACTTAGAGACCGTTTTTACGCAAACTTTAGCGGTTATTTGGGTTTGAAGAGCGGCGTGCCCATTGGCAGATTGATTGTGTTTCAGTGTTGAACCGAGTGTTTCACTTGTCGTTGTCGCATTGCTCAGCTGATGTGCCGTCCTCTGTGTACGAGTATAGTGAATGTCTTACATTTTGGGCGCACTTGTGTCAATTTACCTGGGCATCATGTTGTGTGTTGATTTTCGAGAGTAAATTCAAAATTGTTGGTTTGGTTCTTGAGTGACTTGAGTGAATTGTCCCAACGGCGACACTGATCGGCGGATCGAAACTATTGCGCGACACAGTTGACTGACAGCCGAGGTGCGTCGTACATGCTCACTTTCTCGGGCGTTTGTGAGCAAAACGTGCTTCGGCGCCCGATTCGTGATTGAATGCAGTGCATTCTGTGCAGTTTTCGGGTTGAGAAAATATAAACAACATTGTCATTCACACGATTTAGTCATTCAGTCAATTTGTATATAAAAGCTGCTGCAAAGCAAAGTTTTCTTTTTATCAACTTCGGAGCGTATAAAGTGTAACATACTACAAGTGTTACACAAATTTTGAAATGTGTAAATTATTGTCATTGTGAATCAACAAATTTTGCGTTACATCAATTGCTGTTTCTTTAAATATTCGGTGCTTGTTTCATTGGACACATCACAATTATGGCCTCAAGTTGAAAAAAAACCAAAAAAAAGTCTGAAAAAGTGTGAAAAAGTCAATAAATTCGAAAATCTGCAGCATATTCTGTGTCGTTTGGCCGATGGATTGTAATTATATTTACCAGTGAAGCATAAATAATACTGTGGTGACTTATTCGAAGTGTGGGCGTGGTATGTTGGCTGTGCAAATTTTGCGAAATCTGAATGCTTCATTATTATTGAATACAATACATTTTTATTCAAAGCCTTGTCAACAAATCTCGGTATGCTCTTTTAACCAAAGCAATGCTTTGCCTTCATAGAGGAATACCCTGCACACTGGCACTTAGGATAGGTTAGGTTGTTACCCATAAAGCCATAAGACCACAGATGAGGATCTTACAACGAAAAATATTTGTAGATCATCCTCTTAAAAAACGTTTGACTTAAGTTATCCAATATTCTTCATTCAATTCAATTATTAGCTAACAGGCTTTACCCGCGTGAAAAGAATAACAATTCCGATTTATTGATTCATTAAGATTTGTATGCGCCAGCAAAATTTGAAGGCTTGCATCAAAGGCTTTTGACTCTTTACTTTATGTCAGCTTTAGTTTATCACTTCCAGTGTTGAAATCTGTAATAAGATATATTACACAAATAAGTCTACCCGTCAAACCAACAACCCATTACAATTGTTATTCAATTTGATTTTTTTATATTTAAAATTGTTTAAAAGTAATCCTTGCAACTAAATCAGTCAGATCACCACTCATCTTAATTACGAATGACATATTGACCACTCTCCGTTCTAGGCATTACGAACTCAATAGCAAAACGAATATTTACAGGGTGTAAAAGGCAGGAAAGGTGCACAAAAGTTTGAAAGTGCTACGTGAATGTTTATTGTTTTAATTATATAAGGTTCACCGAACCATATTGACTTTACTGAAATTACATTTTAACCCTTCGCGGCATGGCATTGCATATATGCAATGTTAACTTTTCATAGATTTGGAAACTATTCTATTCACTATTTTACAGTCATTCATTCTGCAGTTGTGTCTTTTATGTTAAAAGATTTGATTACTAACGGAATTTTGCGAATTCCATTGAAAGTATGTACAAAAGAATCGAAAAAACAACAAGTGTTTCGATTTGGTGAAAGAATTTTGGTTATTGATATGATTGATTGATATTGATTGATGGTGAAATGGCGGTTGTCGTCGCTCAGCTGTTTAGTGCGTTGAATTACGAGTATACAGTGACGCCTGACCTCTGTTCGAATCTCCGTAGTAGCCAACACCAAAATATTGATAAAACCGACTTTCATTTCGGCGGTAGCGTTCTCACCAGGATACGGAAAATGTCCGCAAAACTTCTTTCATAGATACAGGAATTCAACAAAATTTCATTTTTACCATCAGAACTTAACAAGCAACAAGAATTATGTGACAAAAATGTTTTTTCTTCACGGAAATTAAATCATGCATCGAAGGGTTAAAATAGAAAACAGATGTTTTGCAGTAATACATTAGAATAGAAAAATAAATATTTTAAACGAGCAAACGATTTTACAAACTACAGATTCAAAACCAGTCGTCGAAACCATTTTTTTACACTTCTCTCCCCCAAGATTTAATTTTAGACAAGCGTAACTTATGACTTGAAGCAGCCTTAAAATTCAAAAGATATTAGTGGAGTTCACGCTTCATAGCATTTTAGGTGTAAAGTTGCTGTCGTAGCAATCTGTCGCTACAACTGCTTTCGAAAACATTGCGAAAATTCAAAAATTGCTACGATAACAACTTTACACCTAAAATGCTATGAAGAGTGAACTCCGCTATTGATACTTTAATTTAGTTTTGGTAGAATTGATTGCGGGAATGTTGTGCTATTTAAGAAACCTCGAATATTAACACAAACCTGCGCCAAAATCAAATTTGTAAAAAGTGTAAAAAATTCTTAACAACAAATTCTAAAGTAATAATTATCGGAGTACTAATATAACAATTGGAGTACTGCATGTTCGAATGAACGAATGAATTAACTGCATGTGGTGGCTACACGTTGATTCGCAGCATTAGTAAAGGAAGTGATATCAGAAATTTGGTGTTCATTGGTGGTTTGGATACAAATTTTCAACATGACGTAAGTTGCATTATTTATATATAAGTATACGTTGAATATTTTTGAGTTTAACTTTAATCCCAGATTTGAGCCTCGGTTGCTGTGATAACTTAAAAATTATAATATACATCATTAAAAGAAATTTTGTATGTACGAGTATAATTTTTTCTAATTTTTTAAATTTGTACAAATTTTACAAATAGTTTTTAATACTTTTTAAGAAAATTCTTAATTTTATGAATGGTTTCAAATATTTTAAAGTGTAAATTAAGACGTAAATAATCCCCAAAATTCTGCGGACAAGGTCTGAAAGGGTTAATTCCAATTAATGCAATTAATAACACATCAATTACAATTAATGCAATGTGTATTGTGTTCGATTATTCAAAAATTTTGCTGATAATACCATTATGTAAGTATTGTCTTCTGGAAAAGAAATATGTTGAAATATGTGAAATATGAAATGAAATATGTGCCATTACCTTCAAGCATTTAGAAAAAAATGTGCCTTTCAAAAATATCTAATTATTTGAATAGTTGATCAAAACTCGTAGTTGGAAGTGTAATCGAAAAGAAAAATTGTCTCCTTTTAACTAAATTTTCTATTTTGAACTTCCAAAGAATATCCAGAACTTTGAAATAGAATACAATTTAGATGTATGAATCTACAGACTGAGATCCAAAACATGTATGTTTTCCATGCCTGACATATTTTGGTCCTGAAAGTTCAAAATAGAAAATTTAGTTAAAAGAAGACAATTTTCCTCTTTAATTTGACACCCATATCTTCATCATTGCACAACCGCAAATATTAAAAAAATATTTTAAATGTGTATGTCCTTAAAATTGTTAAGTCCTTTAAAAAGGTTTTTGGGTCAGAAAATGGAAAACTGACTATGCCATGATACTATAAATCACCTCTAGTTTCCCGTCTATATCAACATTTAGATGGGTCTCGGCAAAAAAAAAATTGTTTCGCACGGTGTAATAAATGTAAAGTTGGTGTTTTCACTCAATGCATCATAACTTTGTAATTTTTCTTTCGATTATATTGATGGTAGGCTTAATATTTGCTCAGATAATATAACTTTCATCTTAGATCTTAAAACCAGAGGAGACAATTTATTTTATCTATAAAACAATCATTCGAAAATTTATGATTTTTGAAAATGGTCGAAAAATTAACTTTTTACAACTTTCACCGTCAGTAACTTCCCCAAATCTCATATGATTAGGACAATCTGTATATCGCTGGAAAGGCTAAGCTATTATCTTCTGACCGACGGTCAGTTTGTGTTAGTCGGATGATTCGTTTACGAGATATAACTGAAACAACAGGGAAAAAATTGGTTTTTCAGAGATTTTTCGAAAACACTGCTTAAAAAAATTTTTTTTATTTTTAGGTGCATTTTTCGTGTCGAGTAGTGTTATTGGTAATTGCTCACTGTGACTTTTGTTTTGTTATTTCTAATCGAATAAAATGCTTTTCAGAAAGCTTGGAACATATTGAAGGGGTTTTCGTCTAGGTTTTCGTTTATGAAGGAATATGCTGCAGTGATTCTTCGTTTAGATTCTGCTCTCTGAAGGCTCATTGACGTACTTTTCTTCCTATGAGTCAATGCTTTGCAAGGTGAAATGATTTGCTTTGAGGTTTCATCAGCTTTTCTGATGAAAGGCTGATTTCTTGCTGCTTGACTAAAACCAAATTCTTTGAATATCAAATCGGTTTGTAGTTTGTAAAATTTACCTAATTTACCTAAGTCTGCAAAATGCTTAGCTCCTTTTGAATGGATATTTTCTATCTGTAGTTTAGCGTAATTGATGTTTTTGATCATTTTTTCACTTCTTTTGTTAGATTTGAGTTACTCGTTGGTCGTGTTCCGCAGTCAACATTCAAACTTTCTTTCATAGAGCATCACATATGCTCATCTTATCTGGGCGATGCGACTGATTTCGGGTGTTATAGGAATGTAACCATATATTCCCTAATCTCATTCCTAGTACACTTGTCTGTTTTCAATTTCTTCTAAAGGGCTTGTTCTGCCGTCTATCAGTCTCTC
Source organism: Melieria picta (assembly GCA_964056695.1). Lineage (NCBI taxonomy): Eukaryota > Metazoa > Arthropoda > Insecta > Diptera > Ulidiidae > Melieria > Melieria picta. Next base: position 17,926,155 of record OZ057399.1, read on the forward strand.
TGTCTCCCTTTTTTATAGCCTCAAGCACATCGACAGACTAAGACTTAGTTTTTGATAAACACTCGCTACTAAGGTGGTTTGGAAGTCAATTTATAGGCAATAATAAACTATTTATGACTTTGTGTTTTGGAACTGAATTAAGAAGAATTAACTACTTAGTGTCTACAGTCCTTACCAAAAATTTTAATAGCTGTGGTTTGTTTGACGGAAAGATTTTTTCTCGTCAAGGAATTTAAAATTTATTTTAAATCATTTTAAGATATTTATGAAACTTTCATTGTTATTGCTTCAATAATTAATTTATATCCAAAAACACACGACTCAAAAACACAAACAAAATGTTTAATTCAGCTACCAGTTAGCAAAGAATTCGCTCTTCTGGGGTTGACACACTTTGATGGCGTACAACAAGGTTGCACATGGAGTTGTAAAACAGATTTTGATAAACTGATTGTGTGACTTAATTCGTCCAATAAAATAATTTGTGATATAAGGTGTTGGTGTTGGTGTTCGATAAGAACACTCAATGACAAATACTTTAGGTTGCTGCACTAGTTAACTGTTTAATTTCAACGAATGAATGCAGGCAGCGACAGATTAAGAATCGAACTGCAAGTTTTACGAGTGGTTACTGGTTACTGAATTATCAAATCATACAGTAGTATTGTTTTGGTCAGTTTCCCTCACACTTAGTATATATGAACGCAAACTAAGAAGACAAAAAGTTCAAGTGGCGAGCGAAATCATTAGGCGATATGAAACAAGTGCGATTTCAACCGAGCGCAGTTGTCACGTGCTGGTTGAAATATTAAATTAACGGCTAATTGCCTTTTAATAAGTTTCCTTGCGTTGTGCTTCAGAACTTGTTTGGAACAAGAACAATTGTCTCACTTCCAAAAATACAACAAATTATACAAGATTTTATTTGCATATTGTGTTAGCACGCGCTCATGCTAATTCATCGTCTGAGACAGACAACAGTTGTTGTATGTGGTATCCTGCATTTTTCGCCCGTGTTTTGGCTTCTTATTTTGGCGTAAACAAAATTCATAAAACTTACGACAGTAACAGACAGTGCGTATTTCAACTTTTGGCGAGTTTGCCATTCGCCATTCATCAATAATTATAATTTTGTTGTGTTATTTACCGCACATACGACATGATTAACAACTCATTTATTGTTTTAGTGTTTATGGACGCAATAGTTGTTTGTGCTTTCGTTATGTTGACGCCATATAAATATAATTACATTGGATGCCGCTAATTTGGCATAAATTCAAGTGCCTGGCGATGGTTAATTTACTGCTGGTTTTATAATTGGAAGCAGTGCGCTAATCAGGCCACAGTCGCCCATTTCATATGCAGATAGTGAGAGGAGGCCGTAAATTTGAACGGGATTTTCTTACTGCGAAACACGTTCATTTGACATATATGAATAGTTGGTCTGATTAACGCAATTGTTATGAGTATTTTAGTTAGATCGAACACGGTAGTGTGATAAGGACTCAATAAAAACGAACACAAAAGCGGTTGATTGGCATTCTTCCTAGAGAATGCGATTTTAAAAGTATGTCATGATATACGTTTAGGTCTTGACGCTGACAACGTGGGACTTATTGTTTTTCTTGACTTTTCAAAAGCGTACTGCTCTGTCAATCATGCTATCCTACTGGAGAAAGCGCAATATAACTTTCACTTCGACAATTCAGCATGAAAACTTCTTTCTTCGTATTTGAGAAAAAGGTCCCAGTTTGTCAGTCAAAATGGCAACTTTTCAAAACCGTGCTTTATTTCAGCTGGTGTACCGCAAGGGTCAGTACTGGGTCCTCTACTTTTTACTATGTTTATTAATGACATCTCGAATTGTTTCAATCACTGTCAACACCACATTTACGCAGATGATGTGCAAGCGTATATGTTTTTTTTTAAATCAGATATTAATCTGGCTATAGAAAAAATTAACAGCGATTTGAATATCATACAACGGTGGTCTGCTACCAATAAGCTAAAACTCAATCCAAGCAAAACAAAAGCGTTGTTTATCGATCGAACCAGTAGAACGTCAGTTCTCCCCACGATCAATCTAAACGGCTCGGCGGTTGATTATGTTGACAAGATAAAAACCTTGGAATATATCAGGTGTACAACTTTGCTTCCGCCGTTTTTTTTCCAAAATTAAAAGCTTTATTGCGAAAAAGTGCTTACAGATGTATTATTCAAAGTATTGTCCGTCGCTAGCGACAAGTTTCTCCCATCTTTCCGGCAATTTTCGGATCCCGGCTCGAAAAAAGGAGTCCTCTTTTGACGCTATCCATGAAGCAATCCATTTTTCCAATTCTTCGAAGGATTGAAAATGTTGATCTGCCAGGCCGTGTGCCATCGAACGGAATAGGTGGAAGTCAGAAGGGGCGACATCTGGGGAATACGGCGGGTGGGGCAAGACTTCCCATTTCAGCGTTTCCAGGTACTTTTTGACCACTTTTGCGACGTGAGGCCGAGCATTGTCGTGTTGGAGGATGACTTTGTCATGTCGCTCTTGATATTGTGGCCGCTTTTCTTTTAGCGCGCGACTAAGGCGCATCAGTTGCGTTCGGTAGCGATCTCCTGTGATGGTTTCACCCGGTTTTAAGAGCTCGTAGTAAATCACACCGAGCTGATCCCACCAAATACAAATCATAACCTTGGCGCCGTGAATATTCGGTTTTGCCGTCGACGAAGAAGCATGCCCGGGCTTTCCCCATGATTTTCTGCGTTTAGGATTATCGTATCGAACCCACTTTTCATCACCGGTTACGATTCGATGTAAAAACCCCTTACGATTTTGTCTTTGAAGCAGTTGCTCACATACAAATAGACGGCGCTCGATGTCCCTCGGTTTCAACTCGTACGGCACCCAGTTTCCTTCTTTCTGAATCATGCCCAGGGCCTTGAGACGTTTTGAAATGGCTTGCTGACTCACTCCCAACGATTCGGCAAGCTCTTCTTGGGTTTGGCACGAATCTTCATCAAGCAATGCTTCTAGTTGTTCATCTTTGAAGGTTTTTTCTCTTCCACCACCATGTTTGTCTTCGACTTCGAAATCACCATTTTTAAAACGTTGAAACCACTCCCGACACGTTCTTTCACTCAGAGCAGCATCACCGTAAGTTTCTGAGAGCATTCGATGCGCTTCAGCTGCATTTTTTTGCGAATTGTAACAGAAAAGTAAAACTTCCCGCAAATGGCGAGAATTGGGCACATAAACGGACATTTTCGAGCGTGAATAATACGAAAACAAGAACAACTGTCACTGAAACGGCGATGACAATTCGTTAGGCACTGTCCACACTCACTTTAAAGGCATTACCATCTATGTATTTCAACCAGCCACAGCCGGTACAGCCACCTATCGGAAAACGGCGGAAGCAAAGTTGTACACCTGATATTTCAACGGCTATCTGGTCTTAGTCCGACAACGAGTTACTTATCAACTGCTGTTAAGTTGAAACTCGTGAAGTCTTTTATTTTGCCTTTAGTTTTCTACGGTGTGAGATTTTTTCCAGCTAGGACCAAGAAAGTAACAGCAAATTGAGGGCGGCGCTTAATGACTGTGCAGGGTATGTGTTTGGAGTAAAACGGCGTGAGCATATCTCCGACTATGTTAAAAAAATGCTTGGATGCTCTTTTACTAATGTGTTGAAGTCGCGTGCGCTTATCTTTCTACATAAAATTATAAACTCCAAACAGCCAGAATATTTGTACGATAAATTGTGTTTCGGTACCAAAACCAGATCTTTTAAGCTCATACTGCCCAGGCACAAGCACTTAATAACTGGTCGACAATTTTTAGTCCACTCAGTTTCTCTGTGGAACGCACTTCCAACAAGCATAAAACGTGAGACCAACGCCATCAAGCGTAGTGCGCTTAATAAAAAGACTTAGTCTTACAAGTGCCTTTGAAAGTAAATAAATAAACAAATAAATAAAAATACTACAATACAAATATTTGTATTTATGTTAAGTCATTTTTTACCAATGAAACAGCCTAAAAATTGTATGCAATTTTACTACAGGTATTCAATTTTTTATAGCTTAAACTAATAAAGTTAGAAGGACGAAATTCCAGGATATAGTAGTGTACATATTAGTCCTTAAGATATATTTAAAAAAAAAAAAATTATTGAAAATTTTTATCATTCTCTTAATTTGCAAGGATATTCAAGGACAAAGTTTTAAAAAAATATTTTCAATACCTCTTCGTCCTTTTGCACCAAAACATTAAATTTTCTAAGATTCTAAAGATTATTCTCTTTCATTTGATATCCATATTGTTATTCTACAATGCGCAAAATTTTTTTTTTTGAAATAAACATGTCCTTGAAATTTCAAAGTCCTTTAAAAAAAATCCTGACGTCAGAGAGAAAAACTAAAAACGCAGTTTTACTACATTTGGCCCCTAGTTTCGCAAGTATATTGATTTTTTCGTGTGTTTTGACATTTTTTGATTTTTGTCGCACGGTGTTATCAGGTGGTCGACTGGTCATGTCTCGGATATTCATTTAGCAGTAGTGCGCCGTTTTGATATCATTCTCTTAATTTGAATGTACAGATATCGATACCTTGTCTACAATGAATTTCGACTGGCTTCAGTGGCAGTTTGAAATGTTAATGGAGGCCATTAGATCGCTGACTTAGCTGCTGAAGATCTCCTTAATACTTTCAAGTTTAGCTTTCACCTCTTTCTTGATACAACCAGGTATTTGCAGAGAAAGTGTTTTTATGGATTCCATGCAACAAAATAAGGAGTTTTTGCTGTGAGAGATTAAACATCTATTTAGCCTGGAGTTGACCCTATAGTTGGATCATTGCTTGGCAAAGCGCTGGTGTATTAATTTCTTTTACCATTCCTTGGTGAGTTCTGTGGACTGTCCGCAGATGGTTCAGGGTCTACTCTTTTGGCTAGGCGATCGATTCGTTTGTTGCCTTCGGGCTTTTTGTGACCTGTAATTCAATAAAGTTATGAGGAATTCAGGTTTCCTGGTTCATTCAAGAGCGATTGCATAGGCTTGTAAAGCTCTATGACCACTGAGCTCGAGCTCCTAACTCAAAATTTAATATGTATAAATAAAAAATGTTCATGATTCAAGGGTCATCATGTCTTGATGGAAAAAAATGTATAAGTACATATTAAGTATTCAGCCATGTAGTAATTACTTTTATTTCCTGCTTGATTATGTGCCTATAAAGTGTAGATAAATATCAAAGTATTTTAATGAACCCCTCATTATTAAAGTAATCTACAAAGTTAAGTTGTGATATGTATGGTGAGACATGATGTTTGGGGGTAATATGTATGTACATATGTACATACTTAGAGTTTCTTAAGTTACATTTACCATATACACAATTTATTGTTCATGCGTCAAACTGCTGCTAAGAATATTTGACTCATTTCAGGGATGATAAGGAACAAAATTCTAAAAGAGACGAGGGTGCTGCCAATCCTGATGAAAACAATGATGATTACGATCCACATGAGCATCGCTGTGTTAAAAACCCCAGCACGTAAGTTCTGTGAAAATTCTAAAATTTTCTTTATATACAAATCAAGAGTCAGGGCTTATATATTTTATACTTAAATTGTATATATTTAGAGAGACAGTATTCGAATTTTTTTACGCTGTAGCTAAAAAATCCGCTGATTTTGTTTAGTTTCAAAAGGGTTCATGTAATTTTGGGTTTGGTACTTGAAAAATTTCGTTGTAATTAGTTTAGGGTAAGTTTGTTCGTTCGCCATGGCAGTTGTCACAGATCGTGAATATCATCAATTAAATTTGACTTATGTCCTAAATCTGCAGTTCATACTAAATGAAATATTTTGTTATGTTTGAAATGTATTCATTATTTACAGAAATCTACAGACTTTTACAAACTTCCTCAAGGCGTCCATCGGCACGGGCGTGTTGGCCATGCCGAGCGCGTTCGCCAACGCTGGCTACATCAACGGACTGGTGCTGACCGCCATAATCGGCGCAATAGCGGTGCACTGCCTGCATGTTCTGGTGCGTTGAGTACATGGCGTCGTCCAAAACAAATATTATTAGCGAGAGCATGCATAATACATATATCGATTCGGTCTTTGCTCCCTCACCGCAGATTGGCTCCATGTACGAGCTGTGCAAGCGCAAACGCGTGCCGTACTTGACGTTCTCCGAAGCCATGCACATCGGCTTCCAGGAGGGTCCACCCGTCTTCAAATGCATCGTGCCCATTGTGACGTGAGTGTATGCTGTCGCGTGCAGTGGCCAACCACTGTCTGAGCATTGTTTATATTCGAATTGCAGTCCCTTCGTCGACGGCTTCCTGGCGTTCTATCACTTTGGCATCTGCTGTGTGTACGTGGTGTTCATCGCGGAGAGCATCAAGCAAATCGTGGACGAGTATCTGGTGGTGCTGGACGTACGGTTGCACATGTGCTTCCTGCTGGTGCCACTCTTCCTGCTGTACAGCATACGAAATCTTAAATTGCTGGCGCCGTTCTCATCAGTGGCCAACATTCTGTTGCTTGCCGGTATGTACAATGGCAATCGATCGGTTCATTTATTGGCATTTATTGGTGATCATCTAAGGTTTCGGTGTGATATTGTACTACGTTACGGACTCGCTGCCGCCGCTGTCCGAACGAAAAGCCTTCGAAGACGTGTCTAAACTGCCTATATTCTTTGGCACAGTACTGTTCGCACTCGAGGCTGTGGGTGTGGTAAGTGGTTAGCGATTTGCGGAACAGAATTTCGAACTTTCGATATTTGCATCATTTAATATGTTTGCTATTGCAGATATTGGCCATTGAAGAGAACATGGAAACACCGAAGGCATACCTGAAACCGCTGGGCATTATGAATGTCGGCATGGCAATTGTACTGAGTCTGTACATTGTCCTTGGTTTCTTTGGCTACTGGAAATATGGTGATGAGGCTTTGGGCAGTGTAACTTTAAATATTCCACAGGAGGCTATGTAAGTTGATTAACCGAATAAGTTGGCTAATGTTGCGAAGGATGTGTGTGTGTGTGCACTGCCACACGGAGCACAGTGTGACTTTTGTCAATTTTAGGATGCCAAAAGTAAAAAAATAAATGTTCTCCGATCGCAATAATTTTTTGATATGCAATAGAGGAATATGCAAATGTTACGAATATATGCTGAAAACAAAACAAAAAGCAACAGTTAGCATGATAACCGTTATCGAATCTGTCTCACTGCGACCATGCAGAAACAATTTTCTCGGTCTGAATTTTTTGATCAAGTTTACAGTGTCACGATTTTTTTGTGTCAAATATTTTTGCACAAATCTTTTTTATTGTATATACTTCGACATCTTGTACCAACTTTGGTAAGTTCTTGAAGCTTTAATTATTATTTTTTAGTTGTTTATCGATTAAAATAGGTAGTCTCTAAAAATTGGGTGATTCCATAAATTGTTCCTTTTTTCAATAGAGTAAAACTTATTGAGTTCCGTAGAGTTCCATGTGATGTTTATAAGCACATTAATGAAAAATGTGCCTAGTTTCAGATTCTGCAATCAATTGTTGCTCCTTTTTGCACCAATTTTCTTCACCGCTTATCAAATATGGCAGTTCTGCGAAGTGCACTATTTTATTATTTAAAAAATAAGAATGATGCGGTACTTAATTATATTTTGAGTTTAATTGGAAGGGGAGCAAATTTGTTAAGATTTTCGCTCAAGAACATTAGTAAATAGCCGGTTACTGGTTATCGAAAAATTTTGACTTAACAGATGTTTTTTTGTTTTTTTTGTTTTAAGCTATTACTACTATTTTTACTATTTTTATTTACGTCCGCCTTGACAAATGCTATCAAATTAGAAATAATGGGCATCTGAAATTGCACCTTGTATGGGGGCTCGTTGAAAAAGTGGGCGGACCACGCCCATTTTTTCCGTCTAATACGATGTTGATCTTTGCAATATTATTGCAAAATTTCATGGTCATACCTACTTTGGTTTGGCTGCTATGACTTTTGGCATCCTAAAACTAATAAAAGTCACACTGTGCGGAGGCCTGAAAAAGGCCCATTGCGAATGCCTTCATATAGGTGACAAAATATCGAACTGTCTGTCGGTTGCTGGATGACATTTAGCAGGTTCGATAGTTCAGCCCAGACCGGACAGAAACCTAGATTCTAAACTGTGTTTGCGGCGCTTATGTAGAGCTGCGCTGCGGCAAAGGAATTGTTCCATCGTTTCAGTATATTTTTCATTACTGCAGCTCCTGGAGACATCTCTGGACGAGAGGTGCCATTCTACGAGCATAGATCCTATGGCACAGTGTCCTGTGATGGCTCCAATGAGCAAATATGTAGTCTCGACTTTATACGAGCCGCAGAAGTGTAGGAGAAAAATTGGTTTTTGAAGCGCCTACGAGGTGGTTTGCTGATTTTAGAAGAGATCAAATTATGTTTCTGATATACTATGGTCTGGAGTATAAACAAGAAACAAACAATTTTTAAATACCTCGAAAGGAAATAAAAAAGGAGTTCATGTGGTGAAATTCCTACCTCTCAGTTAAAAAGGTTGGCGGAACTTTTGTTACTCGCAGAAAATATACTTCAATGAAGAGCATCGAACACAAGTTTCCATCACTAAAATACAAATTCTTTGCATATTTTGAGGTCCTTAACCCTGCATTACTATCGTTAGGGTGGAATCCACCCTGTGGGTTCAATTTCTTAGTAAAATATAGATTTAGATTTAGAGATATCGAGTTTATTGCATTTGTATAAAGAAAGCAATTGTTTTTATATAATTGTTTTCAAAAGTAATTGGGTGTGTTACACCCACGATAGTAGTAGCGTTATAATATTGCTGGATGCTTAACACCCATTTTATTTTCTATAAATTATATGTACATATTTTTATTCACTTTTTGGCGAAAATTTTTTTAAATAACGTATAGACCATTTACTTTGTAGAAAATCCTTACAAATTATGCTATAGAATAACAAACAAATTTTTTTTATGACTTTTTTGATTTTATTTTAATTTAATAATTACCGAATTATTTTAAGTTATGTCAATGTTGCTGATCGTTTTTTCATGTTATGACAATTTTGCAAAATTTAAAAATTATAAATGACAATTAAAAAGCCGAAAGAAAAATTTTTAAAATACGAAATTAATTAATTTATTTGAAAATATAAACTAAAATTGTCACAACTTTAGTTAGAATTAAATTCAAGAAAGATTTATTTCGTCAAAAGTTTCACAGTTTGAATCAGGACTCTTTTGCATTGAGCTGCAGCGATCAAACTTCTCGACGATACAACTAAAAATAAGTCACTATATGTAGCTATGAAAAAGATAGAAAAAAAACAATATGCTGAAAATGTGAAATATATGTTTGCAAAATCTACAGTAACCCCCTCTGCACCTATTGCTATGAATCATTTCAATTCAATCATTCATCATTCGAATCATTCAATTCAACATTGCCAGAAATGAACGCAAGTTATGACGACATGTTTGATAACCTTAAAAAGTAGCAGGTTTATTGTTGATTTTTGTTTGAGTTTTTACGCAAAATTTTACCTCGGTCCGAAAAAAATTATTAAATAATTATTTATTACCTATTTTTTTAGCTTTCTAAATCACTAAGCCCAAGAAAGATAGCTTAAAAATTATGCAAGATGTGGCTATTTTCCCAATACAACTTTTTATTTCATCTTTTTTTTTCTTGAAATGAGATGCACATAAACAAATGTTTATATTAAATAAATGAATTAACAATATTATACAATTTATTTTCGTTTTTACATGTTCTGATGTTCTGATTATGAAAAAATTTGTTTTTTGTTTATTTTACCTCAATGGATAAGTAAAACGGATAATACAAAGTTGTATGTGGATTACACACATAGTTAGTAATGGAGTTAGTGTAATAGACGATAGTAATGCAGGGTTAATTTTTAAACTAAATCGCTGACACGAGGGTGGAAATGGGTCTTTTTATTTCACTTGGACCTTTGGGCCGCTTTTGTGTAATTGTGTAAATGACCACTTCTTATTGTAGGGCCTATATTTTGTTTAATTGTTGTTATTTTGAAATTTAACTGACTTTGAATATTTAAACTTTACATTACTTTACATTATTTTATTCTAATTGTAAGTACTCAACTTTGAATCTGTGTACCTTTTGCTTCGACAGTTTGGCGCAAGTGGTAAAGATTCTATTTGCCATCACCACCTGGATATCGTATGCACTGCAGGGCTATGTTACAGCTGATATTATTTGGACTAAATATATGTCCAAACGTGTGAAGGATACCTCAAGGCATGTGCTCTACGAGTTGATTATTAGGGCCTGCATTGTGCTTTTGACGTGTAAGTAACGCTGTCTATTCATCAATTTTGCACGTGTCATTTTTCATTTGTACATACCGACACACATTTATTACATTATTCAAATGCACACCAACCGCATGCAATTTTTGCACACGTTACCAAAATTGTTGCGGGTGCAATGGCAATGCAATTTTTATACATAAAAAGCTTGTTTGCCTATTGCCGAATTTAACTATTTCCGCCGAATAAAAATTTGCTCATAAATTGCTATGAATTTCCGTTGTAGTTTGTTTTGCCGTGGCCATACCCGAACTGTCGCTCTTCCTGTCGCTGGTGGGCGCTTTCTGTTTGTCCATTCTGGGCTTAATTTTCCCAGCACTGCTGCAAATCTGCATACAATACCGCACTGGATACGGGCCCTATAAAATAAAATTAATCAAAAACTTGTTGCTGGTAGCATTTGGATCGTTCGGCGGCATAGTTGGCACCTACACCAGCATTGCCGAGATCGTCGAAGCTGCCACCAAGTGAAAACAATGTCGCAGTCCAACGGGAATCAATGTCAATGTCTCTGAGAACAAGCTGTAAGAGTGATTTACGAATTAAGTTGGCAAGCTAAAAGAGAAATAAAGTCGGAACAACGTTTATAAGTAGTTATAAGGACATGTGATTGAAGAAAGGAAACGCTTTTTTTTAATCGAAACATTATTTTCATGATTTCATAATTCAGTAATTAAAGCTTTAGTGGGTCCACTGCGCTGCATAGTGCAAATATTTATCACGTGGCATTGCGGCTGTGTGGCGGAAATCAATTTGGCAACTGATGCAGACGAAGCTGCCTTCGGTGGGATTATGTAAATTATTACCATGTCAAGCGAACGATCCAGGAATACCAAACTGTTTTGCCACAATATTTGCTCTCAATTTGTACGCTGAAAGGCGCCATTAATTTTCGTTAGCTTCCATCATAGGCGATGCAGTAGCAGGCGAAAAGATGTGTGATGGCAGCCACGTAAATGTGGATTGCCGTGGGAACCGGGTGAGCTAACTTAAGCTGCTGTTCGTCAGTTGCCATATTCTTTGGACGTGTTTGTTCAATGTACATGTAGAACTTTTAGATTTATGAAACATAATATTAGTTTCCAAGCCAACAACTTTACTTTATTCCTATATTTATAGTAATATGCATTTATATTTGCAGTCAACTGTGAAGTATTGAAAGCATGAACATACATAAGGAAACGTTTCAGTGTTTGAACATTTTTGTGCCATGTTTTTAATAATGTTTAATTTAAAGTTATTAGGACCAGTATTCAGTTTTTTGTTCATCAAATTTTTGTTTAAATAGTCTATACACTTTTAAATTTAGGGTCTATAGACGCATAGATTTCAATATTTGTTTATAAAAATATGAATGTATATAAAATTTTGGAAAAATATGAAATTGTATTAATAAAAAATCATGTTTTTTGTTAAATAAATAAACGTAACCTTTTTAAATTGCATTTTATGAATTTTGGTTTGTAAGTTTTGTAAGTTTAGACAATTTTGCGTTGGAAAGAATTTTGTTAGAATTTTCTGTTTTGTACTGAGTGCAGTACCCAATATTGTCGGTTAGCCCACATCCCAATACATATCCGATTATGGCAATGGTGATGGAACGATGATATCCAGCACTGGGTCACTAACCATTTACACCAGAGTTGCCGCTTTTGGTCTTTTCGGACCAAAATTGGTCAAATTTTGTTACTTTGGTCCGCTGGTCTGCTTAAACGAATTTCGGTCAGTTTTGTGATGTGAATATCTTTTCATTAGTACAAAAAATTTATTAAAAAAAATAATATTGTAATTTAAAAATGACTTTAAAGATAACGCAAATTTTTAATTTGGTCGGTTGAGGTCGGATTTGGTCGGAAGTTTGGTCGGAAAAAAATTGTCAAGTGGCAACACTGATTTACACACCGTTTGAAACAAACTAATCTACCTAATCTGCCGGCCTCGATAGTCCAGCGGGTAGCACGCTGGCTTCTTAAATTAAATTAAAAAAAAAACCGCCGTTCGAATTCGGCGTTAAACTGTAGGTCCTCTCCCTCCCTTCTCCTATCTGTTTGAAATGTGTGTTGTAATACATGTTGAAAAAAAACAGTGTTGCATACACATTTCAGTGTTGCATATCACAATGGGCCCATATAGAGGCCTAAGTGTGTCTCATACAGAGGCAGCCACTACAACCTAACCTAACCTAATCTACAAGACTCATACCCGGTGTAGAAAAGGCAATAAAACAGTTGTGCACATTCCTCAAAAAATTCATGTTTATGGAGCCTTCTATAAACGTGTAGTCATGGGCAAAATAAAAACATTCGTGCAAATATTTATGTATGTATTTAGATTTGAAAAACAACTACCGACAAACTCTATTGGCCTGAAAACTTTGTAGGTCGTTTGAGTGAGTCACAAATCTACATAACACAAGTATTCAAGGTTTGATTTCTTTGACAATGGCAAAACGGCATAAAATATTCGCAATGGCAATTGACATAGATGAATTGGCTAAATTGCGGCAATTTGTGGGAGTGCGCAGTCGGTTGCAGAGACCGCATTGTGATTGCGGGCAAATAAACCCAATTGAGGAACGGTAAGTGGCCGTAATTTAATTGCTTTGAAGCGCTGTTGAAATAAAGTGGGCCGACAGTCAGTTGGCCAATGAACTGGTGGAACGGGTGGTGGGCAGCATTGCGGCATCGCTGCTGAAACCGAATTACACTCACATGGCAAGCAACAGCGCCAATTTAATTAAAACCCAACTCAAAGCGACCAGCCAGTGTGCAGCCGGGCCAGCGCCTCGTCCAAGCCGATCCATTACAACAGTCAAAGGAGCAACGTTGTTTCGTCATCACAAGCAGGTGAACACTTGCAGCAAAGAATACACTTAAAATTAAATGCATAGATATGCTTATGGCGACGAAATGAAATGAGCAAAAGGCGGTGCATGCAATGCGAACGATAGCGAGCGAGAAGAATGTCAGGCGAATACGGGGAGCAGAGGGAAAAAGCTTTTTCATTGCACTGCATGACACGCTGTGGCTGTGCTTGAGGGTGTGAGTGGGTGTGAGGGATGGCACGTTACCGCAATTAACACAAAACCGCCTTCGGATAAGCAAAGTAAACGGTTGCAGGTTGCTGGCTGCTGCTCCGAGCGCGCAATAATGCGAGCGAACGTGGCAACGGCCACTAATACATTCGGTAAAAGGTAAAAATGCTCAAGGAAGGACGGCAGACGGAAGTAAGAAAGGAAGCATGCAGGAAGGCTGGTTGACTGCGCATACAGCCGGACGGATGGACGGGTCAGTGTGTGGTCGGCGAGCCAAATGGTTAGAGCAGCATTTTGCATTATGTGAAGGATTTTCACTTTGACCACTATGCACAAACGGGGCAGATATGTAAAATTGCAATGAACAAATGTACGGACAGCGGCAAAAGGAAACAGAAATGTGATGAGAAGTATTTAAGGGCGCCAGAGCGGCGCCAGTCGTCTTTTACAGTGTAAAATGTGTATAACTTGATTCGCGTTAAAACGATGAGAAATGCGGCTGAGGCTGACAACAAACTGACAGCTGACAGGTAACACGCGCACGCACCGGTGGACGGACGAACGGAAGGACAGACAAACAAGCGGAGCGCTGTGGCAAAATAACAAATGTAATGGCGCTGACCATTGTTATTAAATTGTCGTTGTTCTAGTTGATTGTTTTTGTTACTGTTGTCTTTTGTTAGTAATGCCAGTGTTGCTAACTTTTTAATTTTAGAAATTGCTAAAATTTAGAAATTTATGATTTTTCTTTAGAAAAGTGATAAAATTGTTTGCTAAAAACAAACTAAGTTCATATTTTCGGCGTTTTAATGTCCAAAAGCGCAGAAATATTGTTATTGTTGTTACGTTAGTATATACTAGAATTTGCATAACTCAGGAAAATATGATTGTATTTATTTATTTAAATTAAAAATTCGGGAAGCCTATATTTTGATTCGAATTCTTTGAGACAAAATTTCTTGCTGTTTTTGTTACGCAACTTATGTAGTGAATGTTGCCAACTTTAAAAAAACCACTAGAAAAAGAAAAAATATCATTCCATAAAAGTACAACATTTTTTTTAGCTTTTCTCGGGTTTCTTAAAATCTACATTATTTAGTGAGAAACGCATCGAATTGGCAACACTGTTTCTAGTGTTGCACTTGTCGTGCTTTTCGCGATATTCACACAAAAATGTTGATGACACCTACATAGCAGCAAAACCCAACTACACCAACATCGGCAACAACACCAACACAAAACAGTTGCAGACCGACAGCAGCAACGAAGACAACAACAACAACAACCAATTGCGCTGTATAACTCGAAAAACAAGTGAACTTTTCAACACGCTGCAACATGCCACGGAAAGCGACAACAGCGATTGCAACAAAAACAACAACAGCAGACATTTGCCCGTTGCTCAAGCTGTCGCACGCAGCGGCATTTGTTGTTGTAATTGTTGTCACCGCTTTTAGTTGTGGTTGTTCTTTTTGTTGTCTGTGTTAGCAACAGCAATTGCTGCAACTTTTTTTGTTCTTGTTGCTGATTGTGAAATTTGTGTCGCTTCACGACAAATTGAATTTGTTCACTTTAATTAACCGATTTCGAGTTGCCTAATGGCGGTTTCCGGCGTCGAAGCGGTTTTTGTCCGCTGAATTGGGCATTTTATGTTCGTGGCCGAAATTCAGTTTGAAATGTATTATAAAAACTTTTCGCCGACGTTTTTTTGCCAATAACCATAACGGGTTGATTTTATAATCAAATTTTACAAACGTGTTTGTAATTGAAAGAAATTTTAAAACAAAGTTTGATGAGCAAATATAAAATTATTTCGTTCTCCTCTACGTTTTTCGTAGTGGCTGTCGGATTCAGAGATGTCATTCTCAGGGGGCAGAAAGAATCAGATGACGAGTCTTTTGTATGTCCTCCTAATTTTATAAAAGAAAAATATATAGAAAAATGTAGCAGAGACCTGCAAAGTGATTTTGCCACATTAATACAAAATTCGCACAGATAATGTAAAATACACATTACAGATAAAATTGTTGACAAAACGTGCGGAAACGGATGCGCTATTTAATTGCATCAGCCGCTTCTTCTGCTCCATCTGTTGTCATAGTTATCAGTTTTGCTATCGGTGTTGCTGCCGCTTCTGCGTGCGACATTTATTTGAGGTTAAGTGAGCAACGTTTGACATTGCAGCCATGAATAAATTATTTTTAATGAATGAATTCGACCCGAAGGCAAATTTCCTTTCCTTTTCCGTTTGTTTCTTTGTTGTTATTGTTGTGGTTGTCACCGCTCTCCACAGTTGCCATCAGCGTTATTGTCACTGGGATCGGTTTGTTTGTTGCTGTTGTTGTAAATTGTCAGTATCTGCTGTTAAAGTTGTTGCTGTTGTATTGCAGAGCAATTAAGCAATGACATTTGCCGCGCGTCGTGCCGCGCCACGGCACTTCACTTCCGCTCCACCTCCCCAAACTCCACTTCAGTTCACTTCCACTTGTCGGCATTTGAAAGTCCTGCTTCCCAACACATCATTCCCTACCACACAGCGCAGCGCAGCGACGCAGTGTACATTTGCGGACGTTTGTTCATTCGTTTGTTTGTGCGCCTTGTCGCTGGTGCGCAAATGCTTTTAGCTTTGAATTGGTTTAGAGTGGTTTTGGCGGTCGCACATAATTGCGTGGAGCATTAAAATCACCGGCCGAAAAGCTGTTTGCCATTTCTCTCAGTTGTCCGCTCACATCCCAGCACAACTTCCCGTTTGGCCGCATTGTCAAAAGTAAATGGATATTTCGCCAATTTTCGCTGCTACCGGGGGGAGCCTCGCTCAAAGTGCACTGATTGGGTTTTGAGTGTTTGACGTGCACATTTTTGGTTTCTTTCTAGCATTTATTTTTTGCACTTCTTTGTAATAGATTTTTTTGTGGTTGTGTTTGGTATTTATGTTTTTAAGAAAGACACTTTCTTAAAAGTGTGAATATTTAAAAAAATATTTTAAGGAAATTTCAGAAAAAACGCAGATTTTTTCTTTCTGTGATTAAATTGAAGCGCAAGTCAGACGGTAATGGGTTCGAATACCGAAACCGAATTATTTTGTTATTAATAAAAACATTGTCTCACAATTTGTGAAATTTTGTTGCTGAGCTCTATTGAGAATTGAATTATCAAAAAATCACAGCGAAATAAAATAAAATAATAATAAAAATATGACACTTGCAATTTAGAATTCACATTTATGCTATCTTCACCCGTCAAAATTAGGGTTTTCCCCAGTGCAAAATTGGTTCACTTGCGCTTCAGCAATGTACGAATGTTGTCCGCTTGTCTGCCCTGGCGGCATACACCGAATTGATATCCTAATTTGACTCCGCGAAACAAAAAAAATACTTAAACTGATGCTTTTCGTATACCGCCCGCTGTCAGACCCTCATCAGCTTTTAACTAAGCAATATGGATTTTGCAACTTTTTTACTTTGTTTGTGGCTATGTGTCAACTGAATAAACGTGCGAAAGCTACATGAGGCCCTTTTTATGGCCGTCAAATAGTGTTTTGCGCAAAATGAAAAAGTTTTAAAGTAGTATTGTCTACTTTTTACTGAAGCGGTACTTTCTACTTTAAAATGTCCTCATTTTGCGGCACACATGTAGACAGATTTAAAAAATTTAAGGAATGTGAGTTCAATTATGCTTATGAGGACATAGAATATGTACAATTAAGAAGTGACTTATTGACATGATTAATTCTTTGTAATATCTGCTGTAATGCCTGGGAATAGTAGATTGACGAGAACTTTGCTACTTCATTGAATATTTTTACAACACAATCTGTAAAAGTATTACTACATATAATCGTATAGAATAGTATTAGTGTAATCGATTATGACTGAACCTACTGTGAAGTTTTTTCATAAGCAATTATTTTACTTTCATTAATTTTTTTATTGCCCGTTAAGCGGACAGTCCTCATAATAAAACTGTAGGGGAATTCTTTGTAATGTGCCACCCCATGGGTTTTTTGCGTATAGCTCGTTAGAAAATTAACTTATCGCCAATGTTAATATACCGTTGGAAAGAGGGTTTAAAGAGCTATGATCTAAGGAAATACCTCATTTGAATTTTTTGTAAATACTAATTTTACAGCCAATTTCCCAAAGTGTTAAAAATCGACACCATAAAATTTTGTAATGTAAAATGCCATCCCCCAAAAAAAAAATCGCTAAAAAGTAGAAATCTCAAGTAAAAATGCATGATTTAGAAAATTTACGAAAGATTATTGAGTTTAATTAGAATTGAATTGAAAATGACCGAAAGCAAAATTCAAATTGAATGGTAACGAATAAAATGAATAATTATATGGAAATTAATAAACAAAACTAAACTAATTTATTTCTCATGATAGGATTAGAGAAAAATTGACTAAGAACAATTTAAATTCATTTTAATGACGATTCCGAGCAACAAAAAGTCATTTTACCGATATAGGATCAAAAATCAATGAAAAAAGAGGGGTGGCACTTTACAAAGAAAAAAGGTGGCACTTTACATTTTCACGCCATTTTGGAAACCATTGAATAAATGTTCTCCTTTTACGATATGCTCGGATATCATTTCGGATTATGAAAAAGCATTAAAAATTAAGTCCAACACTGATATTTACCTAAGTTTTTTACACGTATTTGATTTATTTTTCACCGCAAGAAAAACCTTCAGTTTTTATTTTTAAGTTTTTTCTTAACCAAATTTGACATTTTTATTTACCCAGACCGTGTTATTGCGTCTGTACCCTCAAAAACCAAATTAAAATTGATGATGTCATATATACTTTAAATGACGGTAAGAATTTTTTTGCTTGGATTGCTGGAACGTCAAAATCGAGCAGGGGTGGCACATTACAAAGAGTGGCACCTTACAAAGAATTCCCCTATTATTTGCTATGAATTTAATAATATTGGGTCAAAGAACGTCAACCTTGACGTCATTGCGATATCCATAAAACGCATAGATTGTAAATTTGTTGTATAATATAAGTAAAGAAAATAAATTAAAAATATTTGAACGTTTATTGTTCTGACTTATAGTAGGTTAAGCAAGCGTACCGAAATCAAACAGAAAAATACAATTACATGAAAAATGATTGATATGACTCATAAATCGTTAAGCAAGCATCCCATACCTATCTCCATCAGTAAATACTCTTAAGACGGTTGAATGTTTAGTTAGAAATTAATTTGCTCTTTTATAAATTAACTTTCCGTATGCATTAAAGCCTTGAACCAGGAGAACTGAAATAATGATACCAAGTTTGGTTTTAATGCCACATTTTCCTAATTTTTTTTGCTGGAGTGATCGGATCAACCTTTTTCTTCAATTAATTCATGGTCGAAATTGCAGTACAATCCATACAAATATTGATTTTAAAATGCAATCTATGAAAACAGAATCGAAGCAGACCACACTTACAGCAAAATTGATATCTCAGATGCTTTAACTACAATTCAACTAACATTCAAGTTCAGATTTTTATAGGTAAAATGGTTTGTATAATTTTAATAGGTGCTTTGGTTTTGTATGTCTATTTTTTATGCAAGAAATAAATTACATTACGAAAAGACCTTAGAGGACGATGATGACATTCGGATATAACAAAGTTGATTCTCCTGGTTGACGTTGACTATGAATATAAAAAATTTTTCGTATAGACCACGTCTCCCCTGATGACTTTAAACTCCAGAACACTCTACGGAGCAGGATGTAAAAAGTTATGTACAATATTTCCCTCTCAAGCTGGATACATGAATCTGTTAAAGCGAAATATCTGATATTTGAGCAGCTTTTCAATCTCTTCGATTTATGCGCATAACTGGCACAACATAAATATTGCCTGAAAGCGGAGAACAATCAGTTGGGCAGTGTGTAAGCATTGTATTCCGTATGCATAAATTTGAGATCTGTCAGCGTTGTTTGCTTTGCTAAATAAACAACTGACTTCTTCACACATGCACTTCAATGCTTTGCCAACGTAATGTTACGTCGCGTCGGCCCCAAAAGGCCGTTTGCCGCCGGGTGGCAGTAATTCGCAGGTAATAAAGCACGACAAGCGGCGGAAGGGAGCAATCGACGGAATTTGCAATTTGGGTTACGTGATGTGCAATTGTTGCGGCATTTTGCCCGATAAGTATTGGCCATATTTATGTGTAACCGCATTTCGGTTAGCCAAAGCTTTGCCCAAAAGCACGCAAGGGGGATGACAGGCTCACAGAGAAGGTAACCAGAGCACATATTACAGCAACTGATCCAAAAAAAAAGTATAAAAATCGGAGCACCACGAAATAGCAGCTGAAAGGAGAGGAGGATTGACAAAGGAAAAAATAAGCCAACAACAATGATGGCGTTCGTTGTTTGAACACATACGCGTACATACCGACAACTACATAGAACTGCAGAGACGCTATAATAAAATTCCAACTGCGAATCTAACAGAAACACGTGTAGGACTGGCACACCTGGTGGAGTGTGTTGGTGCTGTGCCAGCAACAATTGCACTGCGGTCACTTGGGACTGGGCGGCATTTTCCCGTTGGCCGCAACCTTAAAGCCATCATTTATATTATCGCAAACAGGCATTGGTGCGCGCTGCTTTACGTTTTCCCGTTCATACATTTACTCAATTTGAAATCTGCCGCAGGCTTCGGGCTGCTGCTGCTGCATGATTTTAGTCTGACTGTAGGAACGGAGGAAGCGGGTGGAACACGAGGCGCTCGATTGCGCTGGCAGCGGCGCAGCTGTATGCGTTGCGAGTAATTGCTGTATGTGCGAAATCATCTCGTAGGTGTAAAAAGAAGTGACGCACACACACACATACACAGATCCATACCTCCATGCCTACGCAGCGACAAAGTGGATTAAGCTGCTGACGAAGGCCAGTGCAGAAATATTGTTGCCATTTATGCCAGCACAACAAATGAGCAGTTGGTGAGGGGACACACGCACACACAGACTTACATTGCGCTGGGCGACGTTTAAAGCTGGAGGTGCCCATATTTAACGAATACATTTGAAAGGCATTTAAGGCCATTTTCAAAAGTGTGAAAAATATAAAGTGGGTAGAATAATAATATTTCGTATGAGTAATGTTCGCACTGTCAGAGTAGTTAATAAATCGTTTGGAATTAGTTTGAGATATTTTCCAATCGACAAAAATTATTTTTAACCACTGAAATGTTCATACAATTTGATCTAAATTCAAGCGCTGCCATAGTCCCAATTTGAGTAATTCTTGAATGATAATAATTTTTGACATTTCCGATTAAACTTTTCATTTAAAGAATTATTATCAACCAGTTTGGATTTATCAATAAAGTGAAGTAATTTGCCAATCTTTTGTTACATACTTGAAGGTTTCATTTTTGCGAGCGAACTTCGAACGCATTCGAATGTTTTTTGCACCGTGCATTCGTGCATATGTTGCCATTCGTTAACACGCCTTAATGTGCGCCGCGCAGTATGCAATACTTTTCCGCACTCTAAACTGTGCTCACTCACCCATACACGCACTGCACATCACTTTGCACGCAATGTTCCCGAAAATTTGAAATTAACGCATTTCAACGCTGTCAGGACCGCCATCTGCTCCGTTTGCGCTGCTCACTTTCGAAATGTAGCAGCCGAGCGCCGTTGGCTGTGTGCGGTTGCAGCAGGTGGACTTAACGTGCTTGGCGTTGTTTTCGCTGTTGCTGTTTTTGGTAACGTTTAGTATTGTTGTCGTTGTGGTGCGGCCACAACGGCCGCAAATTATGGTCAGCATGTATAATTCATAATGTAATAAATGCTGCCATAAAGACGAAACCAGCACCAACGACCTCCAGCAGAAACAACAACAACAACATCAAGACATTCAGCCAATGTGATGCGTAAAGCATAGCACTTTGCGGGCAATTTGCAATATTTCGGCCTCTTGCCAGCACATTGAACCACACACAACGCAAAACGAAAGCATCTCACGTGTTAAGCGTTTTATGAGCGAAACACATTTGAATCTGTGTTAGATATGCGTGCAAAATGATTTTATGATGGGGAAACTTTTTGTTGAATATTCTGTGTGCATTGAAATGGTGTGCTTTGCTTTTAGAAAACCTCAAAAAATGTACATATGCAAAAAACTAAAACGAAGCTGAAGTGGATAGAAAAAAATGAGAGCAGACATTTAAATACTCATTGATAGATATGTCTAGTGTTAGGTAGGTAGGTAGGTAGGTTGTAGTGTAAGTGTATCTCTATATGAGATACACTTAGGCCTTATGGGCCCGTTGTGAAACTATAAATTGCATTCGTTGCAATGTGTATGCAATAATGTTTTTTCAGCATGTGTTACAGCACACATATCAATTGGATGGAATCGCCTGAAGATTGTTGTGTAAAAAGTAGTGTCCGACCGAATATTCGGTTTCGGCCCAAATAAGTGGTTTGGGTTTCGGTTTCGGCCAAAAAATGCCCGAACGGCCGAAATCGAAACTTTCTAGAATATTTTTTACATTTTACTGTGTAGCGAGTGAACAGCTAGCAGATATGTATATTCGATATAAAATCGATATACTCGCGAAACTAGGGGCCAAATGTAGTAAAACTGCGTTTTTAGTTTTTCTCTCTGACGTCAGGATTTTTTTTAAAAGGACTATGAAATTTCAAGGACAAACATTTTTAT
Organism: Melieria picta; assembly: GCA_964056695.1. NCBI lineage: Eukaryota > Metazoa > Arthropoda > Insecta > Diptera > Ulidiidae > Melieria > Melieria picta. Next base: position 17,948,274 of record OZ057399.1, read on the forward strand.
TTTAAAAATTGAGCGCATTGTAGATTAACAATATGGGTATCAAATGAAAGAGAAAAATCCTTAGAATCTTAGAAAATTCAATGTTTTGGTGCAAAAGTACGAATAGGTGTTGAAAATGTCCTTTTAAAACTTTATCCTTGAATATCCTAGCAAATTTCCAATAGTTTTTTGTGAAAAAAATATGCCTTAAGGACTAATATGTACACTACTACATCCTTGAAATTCGTCCTTCTAACTTTATTAATTAAGGATATAAATTTAATACTTCTCTCTACCAAACAAAGTTATATTGCACGGTACGACACAAATTAAATATTTAATTAACTCATGTATAAATCGTTATGCTGCTAATACTGGAGGTTAAATACACTAATTCTGCAATTTCAAAATTGCGTGTGAACCTAAGTATTTCTTTTCACAAGACATTGAAAATTTAAAAATTGAGTTTTCTTCAATAAAACTCATCCAAGAGTAACAAGATGAATGCATGAGGATACGTACTTACTGTGAATACTAGTGCTCACGATTTAAACAAACGATTGAGAAAGAGGTCTACTTTAGCGAACAAAAAAGGTTATAAAGCCTTCCATTATAACAGTGTAGGACCCCATATTGCACGGGAGACCCTCCAAAAACTGCAGAAGATTAAATTTTTAATTTTGGCTGAGTACGATTGATTTCTGCCCTGACTTGACTGCAAAAGATGTTCACTTTTTCAGAAGTTTGAAGATTTTGAAAGGAGAAATATTGTTCAGTTCTGAAGTCCGAACTCAAGCATTTCTATTGCAATGAAATTGAAAAGTTGCAAACTAGATGGAACTATATTTTGCCTTAAATCCCTTACACTTCATGTTTACTACTTTGAACTTGTCCTTGTGAACCAAACACTGCATCACTTATGGAATGACCTAAAATTTACGACCAAGTATTCGCAATCTACATCCACTGCGGCCTGTAAATATTTGTGCACTAATTTGAGCATGAAATGTTTACCCATTGTCCAATGGTGGCATTTATGTGTTTGTGTACTTGTGGCTCTAATGTACTTAAGTAAATATGTGCAAGCAAACGACAACAAAACCGCTAATTAGTGTATTCAGCGCTGGACAATTTAACGTAATTAACAATTTCGCAGGCCACTTGAAGGGAAGCTACACAACTGTGCTTTAGTTTTGAGAGTTGCTAATGAAATGATTTTACAACTACTGATCTCATAAACTTAAAGCCGTTGCTGTTGCGATTTAAATGATAATATTTGCTTGGTGAAGTGCTGAAAGCATTTTTTAATTATATGAATAATATATTTTATTGTAAGCTTAGAGCTACCACAATAGTCCTGTGGATGTTAACTTTGGAACTCGAAAATCCCGGCTGTTATGTTGGTACATACACACGGACGGACAATGGCGTTAATGTCGATCGTTAAGATGGTTGGCCGCAAAAAAAAAGAGTCCACGATGGCAACATCTTCTACAGGCCAAAGCTGAACAGTGGCTCATAACTTTACACTTGGATGTTGAGGATTGTCTATTGCGAGAAAGCCGCCAAAAGGATTCGAATTCAGGGGCCTTTGACTGTTTATTGAAGGCACTAATCATTAAGCTCTGGTGACTATCATAATATACATAAACATGGTTTTGGAGCCAAACAACCAAAAGTTGTTCCTTAAGTAGTTTTTGATAATAATACAAATTCACAACAGAATTGATTTCAGCTTTCATTAAAATCAATGTACTTTTTTTTACTGGAATGCAATGCCCCCCAAACACAACGGACAGATTAAAAAAAATAATACAAATTTTTATCAATACAAACCGGCAAACGTTTTTTTTTAACAAACGGGGATTACTTTGTAATTAATGTCGACGGAGATAACAGGACAAAATTATCAGATACACTGCCACTGCAACACAATTTCCATTGTATCGCTGCAACATATCCGTGTAGCAATGAACAAACTGTAATTACAACAATTTTATTGTCTTTATTTCAGAGCATGTAATGTGTAACGACGACAGATCACGAAATTGCAGCAATAATACGAACAAAAACAATCACAACTTTGGCACGAAGATTAATTTATACATGTAAAATCATTAACAGCAGTAAATCGAGTTAAAAAAGTGAAAGTGATGTTCACTCATTGCGTGAAGCATATTTGCTGTCAACCCGCTTTGTAAAAAAGTCTTACCCGGTGCTATTTTACCCGGTCGAAGTATTGTCTGTTTGATTACATCGGTCAAAACAATTTCTAGGTGTGGGTTTTACATATTTGATTCTCAATTATTCCACATTACTAATTACACCGTGCGACAAAAATTAAAAAAATTGTTCGCACCGGAAAAAATTCATATGGGCGTGAAACTAGAAACCAAACATAGTAATACTGCGTACTTAGTTTTTCATTTCTACATCCTTTGTCCTTTTAAAAGGATTTCAAAAATTTGAAGGGGATAAAAATAAATTAGAATTTTTGTACTTCATTAGACTTGCAGCTTCCGCCTTTTTTTTAATAACTTTCGAACCAATAAAGTTAGAGTAATGAAATTTTGACACATGATCAAGGAGATTTCGGGTTTTAACATACTTACTTTTCAAGAAAATTCTACATAAATTTTCAAAGATATAAAGGATTAAAATTTTCAAAGGACCTTTCTCATATCCTTTTTTTACAAAAAGATAAAAAATCAGTTTTATTTAAATTCTTGAGCCTTTCCTCTTTCATCTGATATACATATCGCCATATTCTAACTAGGTTAATTATTTTTTATATGATTTTTATTTTTTATCCCCTTCAAAATTTTGAAGTCCTTTTAATAGGACAAAGGATGTACAAATAAAAAACTGAGTACGCAGTATTACTATATTTGGTCTCTAGTTTCATGCACATATGGATTTTTCCCAGTGTGAAAAATGCTGTCGCACAGTGTTATACGAACTTTTTAAAGTCAACAATATTCATTGATTTATGTAAAAAGTGCTGAAGCAATATGCTTAACACTTAAATTAGACTTTTAGTTACTTATTTGTATAACAAATTAGAATATCTCTATGTCTAAAAAGTATTGAAATGCATGCTTTGCTGACATGCTTGAATAACTAAACACAGCTTTGAGCCACAGGACACAGATTAAAACTGCCTAGTTCTCTTTATTTTTATCTTATCCATATGCAATTGTCTGATTTCACTTACAGAATAAAACCTCCTGTTTCTTCTTCCCTTTCGAACTGAAAACAAGACACACGCGAACAAATATTTGGGTTTTTAAACCCCCTAAAACACCTCTGGCGTGCGCCACTGTCGCCCATTCAACTTAAATTTTAAATATGACATAATTTTGGAATTACATTCTGCCGGGCATTGAACTTTTGCATAGAACTATCGTAAAGTTTCATAAGCTTTGGACGAGGGGCGTGGCACTTTTCAAGTAACCTAAAATCTTAATATCTAATAATAGACATGAGTTATATGTTTTATGTGTAAAAAAATCAGAATCATTTAGGAACTTTAGTTAGAGCTCTAGGAGGTTTTTACTCAAACCCTGAGTTTATGTTCTTTTTTCTCCAAGTACTTATGTAATTTTAATTCTTACAATATTTTATAGAAGAAGAGCCCGAATTTCTCTCTACGACGCTGCTCAAGAACAAATTTTTGCTGCCTTAAATTCGAAGTATTTTGGAGCTCCAGTGATATACTATTCTATCAGAGTTTATCCACTTTCGACACAAAAAAAAAAGGAAAACACTCATACACACTCGCACAAACGTTTCTCTACGCATATTTAATGCCACTTATTACGCCAACAAACTGACGCCAAAAAGGAAATACAACATTTTTTCAACTTGTTCGCTTTTTATCTGAAATCCAAGCGAGTATTTGTGTTTGTCGTAAACGAGTGGAGCAAGCAGTCGCCGGCACGCGGCGAACTGTGTCAAATTTAATGCCTACAGTAATTATTTTGTCATTCTTGTTAGTGTTACTGTTGTTGCCGTTATCGTTGTTGGCATACGCGCACGGCCGGGATATATGTATGAAAAGTGTGTTAAGACGCAACGTCAGGACGACAATTCAACAACAACAACATGTTAATTTATTCGAATCGGCAGGATAACGAAAAGGAAAGGCAACGACATTCGTTCGTGGCTTAAGTGCCAGCGGCGCAACACTCGGACCTGTTCGCTTTGGCTTTTGCATGCGAAATGAACGACGCATGGCCCGAAGCAGGCGGCGGCGCAGGTACACGTGCGGATATCTGTCTGTCTGTCTGTGAATCAAATGCAAATGCTGTCAAAAGTGCGCAGAATACAGCGCAAAATAAAAAACGTAAGTCAACAAAATAATTTCAGCCACTGTGAAATCGTGAGAGATATATATATTTAGTACCTGACAGAGGTGGGCGTGGCTGCGAAAAATTTCAAATGTTTTCAATGTATTGCTAGCTTATTTCGCACGCCATTTCCATTATCAAATATTCATTTGTAAATATGTACATACAATGTGTGCATTTGTATTTGCCACACTGAGAATGTATTGATTTGATGTATTTTTATGCATAAATGAATTCGTACACAACTCTTCATGTGTGCAACATTGACCTAACAATTCCATTGAATGATTTTTATTTCATTTGATTGATTTTTGTTATTGAATTGAAATACAACGGTTTTTCGTTTTAAAAGCATTTACAAGTGTTATAGTTAAATTTCATTCATTAGTGACACATCATTGAACTGAAAGCAAAGCGAAAATTTTAAATATTTACAATAAATGAATTCAACTTCATTGGCAGAGCTGGCTGGGATAATTCCTGAGAGGGGAAATGCAGCGAAAGTTAAATTTCACAAAAAATAGAGTAGAAATTTGAAATTATGTTAACATTTTGATTGTATCCTTCCTGGCAAAAAATTTACAAAACTGTGAGTACGTTTTGTATTTATATTTGTTATTTTTGGTTTGTAAATTTCTAAACTGAATTGATATCAAATATATGAATAAATCACTCTTCTAAAAATAATATGCTGTTTATTAGAGCCCAAATTAGTAAACATTTCTCTCGGCACTATAAGGAAGAGATATAGTATATAAAGTGCAATCATCATATTCAGAGAGCAATCAGCTTATACACCATCACACGAATGAAAGTTGGTTGGTTTTTCAGTGTAGAACTTTTGACAGTTTCCTTACGATTCCTGAGGTGTGTTAAAGTCAAACATGCTCAGTCATTTCATTAGGAAAAGACTTACAACCGAAAAACGTTTACGATTAATTGAATTTTATTATTGAACAAGTTATTGAAGCTGTAGTGCGATTTTTTGCCTATAGATTCTTTTTGACAAAGCGAAGTGAAATCATTTGTTCAAAAAACAACATGTCTTAAAAAACAACATTATACCTTTTAAAGGCTGTCCACACCAAAATTTGGTCACTTTAAATTGTATATAAAATAAAAAAACAATTATATTTTTCTAAAAAAATGTTTTTTATTTGTAACTAGATACCTTAAAGAAATGTTACATAACATACGTTTTAATATATTATCGACATACCAGCTGCCATGTGACTCAAAATTGGACTTCTGCAGTATTCAACATTTACATGAAATAATTTTGTAAAAAAACTTGGCAAAAATGGCAAGCATTGATATTTATCGAGTGAAATTTCATACACTTTTTAATATTTGGTTTTTTGTTTTACATAGATTTATTGACTTAAATTAAACTTTCATACACTTTTATATTGTTAGAATTAATAAGGGGCTTACTCAACTTGGTCCTTGCCCCGGAAACACGGTCTCCTTCTTCGCCGTCGACCGTCAACTTTAGCGTCCAACACCTTTTTCGTCGAAGCTTCATCGCCCATACTGAAGACATGACCAAGCCAGTGTAGCCGCTGGATGCTGATTCTCTGTGCTAAATGCTTCGCTATGGGCCGCGAAGAGACTTAAGTTTGTCTCATACAGAAGCAGCCACAATAACCTACCTACCTATGTACATGGCGATAGTTGTCGCCAATATGAACAGGACCGAAGGATTTGGAAATCACCTTCCTCTCGAACTTCCCAAAGGTCTCTATGTCGTTTCGCTCCATGTACTAAATTAAATTAAGAATTTGTTTCAGAAACACAAACAATTTTAGTTGTTCTGTTTTTTGTGTTCTACGAGGGTTGCATTTTATATTTTTGTCAAAAAGGATGAAAATGCATTTTGTTATCATCAAAGATGGTTTTATTGCATGTCAAAGTATTCTCCTTGAAGATTTATACACTTTTGCATGCGCTCAAACCAATTGTCGAAGCACTTTTTCCACTCCGATTGAGACACCTCCAAAACATGGTTTTTGAATGCTTCAGCAGCATCTTCTGGCGATGAAAATCGTTGACCACGCAATTTTTTTTTTGATGTGCGGGAATAAAAAGAAGTCATTGGGTGCCAGGTCAGGGCTGTATGGCGGATGACCCATTAAATCGATGCTTTGGTCGATCACATGGGCGGTTGTTTGAGCCGATGTGTGAGAGCGCGCATTGTCCTGGTGAAGAATAATTCGGCGTCGGCGGTTGTTTGTCCGTATTTCATTGAACACTTCTGTCAAACAAATTGTTGTGTACCACTCAGAATTGACCGTTCTACGTTACTCTAACGGCACAGTAGCCACATGACAAGTTTTGCCGAAGAAACAGGCGCCCATTTGCTTTGATGTGCTGCGTGCCCGAACAACTTTTATTGGATTTGGCTCGTCTTGGAAGACCCACACGGTCGATTGCTGTTTTGTTTCGGGCTCATACGCATATATCCATGATTCGTCACCTGTCACTATCTTATAAACGTCTTTCGAAGTACCACGATCGAATTTTTCCATCATTTCTTTACGCCAATCGACACGAGCCTTTTTTTGAGCGATTGCCAAATTATGCGGGATCCAACGAGAACAAATCTTTCTGACAGCTAAATGTTCATGCAATATCGAATGCACGGCCGTGGAACTAATGACGATCTTTCATTATCAGTTCACACACAGTATCGATGGTTTCTGGCACAATGACCGATTTTGGACGACCTTGACGAAATTCGTCCTGGAGCGAACGGCGATCACGCCGTTAAACCAGTTATAAATTGTCTTGAGGGTTGGTGCTTCATCACCAAATGCCGAATGAAGGCGATCGAAGCACTGTTGTTGAGATAATTCACTTCGGAAATCGTAAAAAATCATTGCTCGAAAATGTTCGCGAGTTAAATCCATTTTTTGACCGAGATGAATTTTTCAAGTCAATGTAAACAACACAAATAGCGCTTGAACATGAAAATGTTCTAAGCACGTTTATGGTAAAAAAATAACAAACTTTTCAATGGCAATGTCAGACTTTTCGAAAACGTACTAGACAATCCCTATTGAAAATATATAAAAGGCAGCCAATACGTCGATTCCGACGCACAAATTAAGAGCTCTTTATCGAGAACTAGCTTACACCCAGCAGTTTTCCATTGTCTGCTGAAGAACAGTTTTTTCTTACAAGAATCACACACACTTTGTATCAACGTTCCTCTGAGTTGTGGTCCAATTAACTACTGAATTGTGGTCAACGTTAAATCTACGATTACGGGCAATTCGGCCTTCGTTTTCAGTTTTTTCTTTTATTCTCAGCGGTTTTCTTTTCCTGCCAAAACAACAGTTGTTGTTACTTGATTGAGGCGAAAGTTCCAATCACCAACTCACAAACTCACCTATTTCGTTCCATATCACTTAAATAAAATTAATTACAACACAAGAGAACAAACCATTTTCTTGGGGTGTTAGCCCACTATCGGTTATTGCTCAATTGCCCAATCTTTTATGCTCGTTTTTATTTCGTTAAAACGAATTTCGATTACAGCCATAATGCGGTCAAATTGCCAGCAGAAATGGATAGCCGCCAGACACACACACATACACAGGAATAAACAAGCTGCTGACTCACGGCGTGTGCAGCTGGTTGGCTTACGAGCACATCCGGCACGCCGCAAAGGCACCGCAACATGTGCACGCGGGCCTCGCTCAATTTGACACCCATTCCAGCGGACACTCTTCAGTGTGGAAGCCACAGTGTGTCCGGGCGATGGACCGCACGCTTATGGGCAAATCCCTTTTGGGCAAAAATAAAACTTATTGAAGCATCAAAACGTAATCTGCGGCAATTCTAAACACAAATTTGCCGCTCCCTGCCCCACTCTATGTCTTTTTTACCAAAAATTGCCAAATACAAAAATCCTTTCGACCGCTCCACACACACACACACACACGCACACCAACACTTGCTCACGGCGCTCATGTACACAAGTGCATACAATAAAACACATGTGGTTCATGCTGTGCATACTTACACACATATAAACATACATACATACAGACAGACACATAATATGTATGTAAATGTTTGCACTTGATTCCCGCTTGATTCATGGCTTTCGGACATCCGTTCTGCACTACTTTCCGCATTGTATCGCAATGTCCTCATTTTTCGGCCGACACTTTGTCCCTCGCCCACACCGAACTGCCCTACGCTGCGCAGCGCTTCGCTTTGCTCTGTGCCGCACTCTCTTTGTCGGTCTGTTTGTTTGTTTGTCTGTCTGTTGTAGTCCATCCTAAATGACTAACGGCGCAGATTTTTCACATTTTCCGCTTTTTTTGTGCGACAGCCTTCGGGCTTTCTCATTCCGGTTTATAGTTTTCTTGGCACGTGCCCAGCTTGCAGCCTGCCGCCACTGTCGCCGTTGCCGCTCCGCCCCAACTGCCACATTACTTATGCACAAGCGGAGTAAAAGTCGCACAACGTTGCACTTGTGCGCTTTGTTTTTGCCTATTGCAACTTTTGTTGCCGCTTGTCTTTTGCTTCGTAACAGTTGCAGCAATTCTGCAATTTCCTTAGGAATATTTGGGGCGTAATTAAAAAATCCCTTAATTGAAAAGTTGCTCTCATTGCAAATGAAGACTTCAAATTACATGCAACGAGCGTGAGTGCAACTGAAAGTCGTAGATGCAATGAGAGTGTTTTGTGTGTGTGTGAGTGTGGGTGTTAATGTGAACATTTTCATGCACCAACGCGCTGCAATAGTCCAAACTTTACATATTGCTTCTGAATGATACAACTTTTAAATATTGCAAAGTCATAAATTTTGGGCGCATCAACTTTTCTGCACACGTTGGCGTATGCGTAACATTTGTTTGTCAAGTTGAGCAAAATTCCAATTCTACTTTTAGTTAAGTCGTTGGTATTTTCATTCTAATTTTGACTATTAACTTAAAAGGGGAACATTTTACTTGTATCCTTTCATTCGATTACACTATACTTTATGGTTTTGGAAAATTTCTTTGGAAATTCAAACAAAAAAAAGCTTCTTGGCTGTATATTTCACGTAAATTTGAAGAAACAATAACTCAAAATGTTCACTACCGAGTTGGCTTCCGGAAATCTTTTTGTTAACTTTTTTTTCATAAATAACGAAACTTTAATTGTTTGGCTAAAATCGTATTTTTATATATAGATATACGCGAAATTACGAATGGGGCCGGATTTAGTGTTCGCTTAAAAAGTCTGTTGTAAAAAGTCTGAAAAATTGAACAGGCAATGGCAGCAAATCCATTGAATTGGAAATCTATTTTGTCACTGCAGATGAACAGCAAAGATTATCTGATATCTCATTATCCTAATGTGTCATTCACGAGGAACAAAAACAAGAAAGCACAATGGCGGAAAATTTCACTTTCTGCCAATGCGAGCACCTGTTGATGTGCTAATCGAAGTAGTAGCAGGTACTCGAACTCAGCTCAGTTTGTCATCATTTGACACACATGTATGTGTATGTGTGTGTGTGTGAGTGTCATAGGAGCTGCATGGAATGCCGTTGATGAGGGTGAACGTAATGAATTGCAGGCGCTCAAATAGCAAACGCGATGCGTCAAGAGCAGCCAAATAAATAAATCATAATATCGGCATTGACTGCGCAACGTCAGGGTGGCGTGCAAAGTCGAAAGTGGTATTGAGTCAGCGCGGGTATGTGTGGGCGTCGCCGTCAGCGGCATGAAATATTGAGCCCCGCAAGTTGCCGCACTAAGCTCGGCTGACAATGAGCGCAACTGGCTTTAGCACAAATGCGAGGGAAAGGGGACCGGGAAAAAATCAAGAAAACTACATAATAATGATGTCGACAGTGTACTCTTTGCGCGGAAAACTCGATTTACATGCAAAGTGTGCAGAATGCGCGCAGCCACCGTATGAAAAGCATTTCTCTTTTTTTTGTATTTGTGTGTGTTGTGCGTAATTGTATGTGTTGTGTATATTTGCGTATGTATGTAGGAAATGCAAAAATGCCAACGTTTGCGGGATTGCGCGTCATGTTCGACGATGCGTTGCGTTCTCACATCTCGTGTGCATTGAAGTGATTTATAAAATGTTAATTTTATTACTGTCAACACACGGGCGATGTGCCATTGCAATGCCTGAGTGAGTGCGCTTAAATCACTAACGCGTGATACATGACTTTGAGAGCAGAACTTTAATGGATTTAAAACACAAACGAAGAATAGGATCGGCACAATTTAAGAAATGGGCAAAGTGAGAAAATGTATTGCAACTGCCAGTAGGCGCTGAACAATTTAGTGTGCTGCCCAAAACTCACATTTCATGTTTCAGCATATTGCACAGTGTTTCGACTCCATACAACCGCGGGACAAAATTAGAAGGTCCGTTCCGAAGTCCGTTCTTCAAAAAATTTGGTATACTAGTTAATCATGGTCTGCTGAATTGAAATCTCCATTTTGTTTTTCTTAAACTTTTGTAGTTTGGCAATGCCTGAGACTTACATTTTGCAATTTTCGTCATTTTTGGAAAGCTATAGCAGCAAGTGTGTTGGCTAGATTTTTCAGATTTTACGTTTCATCGGTAACATCAACATTGATAATTCCAAAGAGTAACAGAAATTGTCTCAGGACCCTCTGGGTTTGCAATAAAAACGATAGTAATAATGCTGATTGCATACTTTTAGGGATAAATAAAATACATTTTGTCGAAAAAGACGGTTTAGACCACTTTTCAAATTGAATTATTTTCTGAGATCGGAAGATATCGGAGGATGTAATTACAAAGAACGACAAAGAAAGAATGCTTCTTAAAATAAAAAAATCCAGGAACATACTTTCACATATTTTTTAGATATTTTTCTCTAAGTTTTGCCAATTTTCAGATTTTTAATTTAGAAAAATATTTTGAATTAAAAGTGAAGTAAAAGTCTCAGCTTTGCAAATTTTGAGAAAACATTGAAAGCGAAAATGGCCACATCATTTCTTAGTCTATATTTAGAAGTTTAGCAACTTCTTGGTAACCATGTATTTTTACAATTTTTTTTACTCAATAGAGAATATGTGTTTACAATTTTTTGTGAAAAAAGTTTCAACTTTGAGCTGCTTTTGCACAGACACTAAATAATTTTTTGCACAGATTTATTTGAGGATTTATTAGTTGGAGTTTTACCTTTCAAATTACATCAAAATCGTTTAATTCTGAGACTATAAATTTTTTGAATTTTTTCTATGGAACGAATCACTGTGCATTGGGTTGATTAAAATTGCGCAGAAGTGACAGCCCAGAATTACGTCCAGCCAGAAGGTTTTTGTTCTTAGATAGAGATCTCTCACGATATCAGAAATTTGCACTCAGATATCAACTCACGAAGTAAAAACCAAGAAGTGCACATTCTCATTTTTATATTCATTGCACATTATTTGTAAATTTCCAGCCATCAGCAGACAAATGTAATCCTGATGGACTTGTTGCCTTAATAATAAAATCTGAAAAAATTTGTTTGTTTTAAAAATGATATAATTAAGTAGTTTAAACGGCTTTCGCGGTTGGTTGAATTTTGTATGATTTTCTATGAAATGTTTTTAAAAATATAAATATTTAAATCTTAATTATATTAAGGGGGTAGTCAGGTAGAATCGACCATGTTTTTAAGTAATTTTTTTTTCATACAAATTTTTATTCCACATTAAAAATTTTTTTATATGTTATTGTACATAGTTTTGAGTACTGAACAAATTTTCGTTTATATCCGGGGGAGATATGGTCGACCGGAAGACGCCATTTTGAAATCTGGCTGACACGATTTCTCCATTTTGGATGATCTGAAGCATACCAAACAAATTTCATTTTGAAGCACAAATAAATGGCTCTCGTTTGAACTATAACTGTAAAAAAATATTAATAAATAAACATTTAGTGCAATTGTAAAGTTTTTTCCTCTTTTTTTGCTTGTTTTTTGTTAATAATTGCGTCATAACATTGTTACATAGAAATGGACAATAATGATCGTAGTTCACGCGATAGCCAAACCTTTTCTGAAAATATAAAAAAAAAGTTTAAGCAAATCGGTGCAGTAGATCGGCCGTAATTGTGTCAGCCAGCTCAAAACAACAGCATCTACTTCACGCGCCAGGTGTGCGATTCGAGCGCGCGAGCCCTTACAGCTAATCTCATTTTCAATCGCTTTCGGATACTATCCGAGGTAAAGGAAGGTTTCTACATGATTCCTAAGGGTTTAAATAGACCAACCCGGCAAAAAAAAATTTTCGATTTTTTGAAAAAAATCTACCTCACTACCCCCTTAAGTACTGCTGATACCGCAATATATTGGACTCAAATTCCCCGCCAACAGAATCAGTTTGCTTCTGAATGGAGCTGAATAGACTGTGAACAGTTTTACAGTCTTTGCTAGATTTCCCAGGTTGTCGAAGAAGGTGGATCGTTCAGTTCCTGCCGAAATTATTGAACAATAGCCCGAAACTCACTCCCACTATTTGTGTCTGCTTGAAATTGTGAAAGTTTATTTTGAAAATAACTATTCAAATATTTTAACTCAGCGTGCGTACCGCCGCAAATACCGCAATCGCCAACTGCCTTCAGTGAACACAATAAAGTCCCTCGTGCGGAAATTCGCGTCTTGCGCGAATGTTTCAACTATGTATCAACCTATGCGAATTGGTATATCGCGGAGTTTGGAGAACATAGAGGCTGTTCGTGAAGATGTCCGTGAGAGCCTAGGACCTCCTTTCGACAACGTTCGTCACAAATGAACATCCCGAAAACCACTTTATAGAGAACTGATAATGTTGTCACTTAAAACATCAGCGAAGTCTGTAGTAAATAACTGTTAGCTATGCTAGCTATTGAAATCCTCCTAATGTCAGGTTGAAAATTATGAAAAAAAACAATACGAATACGTGACTAGCTACGAACAGCTGTCGCGTTCACTTGTGGTCGATGCTGGTCGTTGTTGTTCGCTGTTGTTGCCAGAATGTTTGTCTTTGGCATCATTATTGCATATTTGAATGTGTTGGATTATGCAAATGAATGGCTGTGCCCACTGTTGTTATTGTCGCTCGATTATGCCAGTCTAGCAGATACGAGCATTCGCTTGGTTCTCATTCTTGTTTCACATCAGGCAAATGATTTCCAAATTACTTATGACTCATGTTGCTGGGCTGTAAAATTGCTCGTCTCCGTTCCATTAAACTTTCTTAATTTGCATATTGCAGAGATAGCAATCGCTGCTTCCTGTCTCTCCCTATGTACAGTATGTATAAACACTATACGTATGTAAGTGTGTGCCAAACAGCCGTTACAAACTTAATGGAAATTTGATGGTTGCACTTGCAGTGTGTGGTGAAATGGTCCCATTTGAAGAGTTGCAAAAGTAATTGATGATAATTGAAAACAACGATTGCATTTTAATTAAATTTTATATGTGCATGTTTGTGCATACGCAATAGGCGGCTGACTGGTCGACTGGCTGGTTGGCTGGTCGATAGGCGGTGCATGCAATGCAAATTCATCTTTTACGGAAAATGTAAAAATCGATAAATTGAAATTCAAGCTGAACGAGTTAAAGTTTCAGCACGGACTTTTACTTAATAATGCATTTCACTCTCCGTTAGAGAATATAGATGTCCTCGTTTGGTTTAAAATAAACCAATATTTGCTGAATTTATGTATTTATTTAATCACTGCATTGTCTAGTCTCCCTAAACGATGATTTTTGGTTTTATAGTGTAAAATTGTTGGCAGTTCCCTTGTGATGCGTGATTTGTGTCAAGGTCAAACATGTTCAGTTAGCATTGCCATTTCGTAATGAAAAGACATTCATCCAAACAAAGCATAAAGTTTGTTGCATTTTACAATTGAAATTTGTACACTGTGAGAAATTATTTTTGCGCATGGTCGAACCTTTTCATGGCCGTCATGGTAAATTAACACGCAGCGGAGAACTGTTTAATAAATTTTACACCCGTATGTCATTTTTGGTGGTGTTACGTGAAGTCACTTGTGTAATTATGATGTTAAATCAGTGTTAAATGCAGTATTGAAAAACAACGATACACGTGTTACTGACAAGATACGAGTCGGTTTTCTTGAAGTGGTTTAAAATTGGAATTTTTGCATGGATCGCTTGCAACATGGTTGTGGTTATCATTTGCATGAATTTATTTTCAGTAAGTAAGCATTAATTTATTGACTGAAATAAACTTTCAAATTCATTCGTTACAAAACTTTGTTTTAATTAAAAACGTTTGGTATTTTTTACTTAACAAATTATTGTATAGTAATAAATAATAATAAAATAATAGTTATCGGCAACATAAATGAAAAAAAATCATAAATTAAAGTTATGAAGCAACGTAAAAAAAAATTTCTCAAAATAATAGTTATCGGTAACGTTAATTAAAAAGTCATAAATAAAAGTTATGAAGTAATGTAAAAAACAAAAATCTCAAAATAATAATTATCGACAACGAAAAATATACTTGTTACTTATAAGAGTTATTATGCAACTGAAAAATATTTATTACATGATAATAGTTATAGGTGACGTAAAAAATTTCTTATTGGGAATAATTATTATAAAGCAATAATTACAGAAATTTCTTAAATTAGGGCAATGTTTTTATTCCCAAAAATATGGATAATAATTATTTTAAGTCTCTGTTAAGTACTGAATAAGGCAACAAATTGCTCTTTGATAAATCGGCAGAAGTTTAAGAAGGTTAGGTTAAGTAAGCTGGCTGGCCAGATCGGAAACGCATGGTCTCTGTACCAGTTACAGCTCCTTAGATTTGCGAATCGACGTAAAGGTGATCGGTGGGATTGTGGGTGTTCCTAGATGGTGGGTGGTCCCTGGGACCTCACATAGCCCAGAGAAAAACTATACCTCTAGATGAGTAAAGGGCAGCCTTGAGATAGTCGCACAGAAGCAAATAATGTGCTCCAAAGATCTCCTAATAACATTTCCATTGAATTTGCCGACTCGATGATACCCATATTTTGCGCGAGAGTTGCTGTTAAGCAGTGTCTACGATGGCTCTTAAATTCTTCCACGAAAGCAAGAGAAGAAGAGAAGAGAATTTCGTAAGTGTTTCATTAAATTCTCCGGACATTATTTTATTAGTTGCGCAGGTAGTTGAACTGTTTCACTGTTGGGTTATCATACAAACCCCTATGGGTTAGCTACAAAGGCACCAGAACGTTGCTGATTTGCTCATCTGGCAGGTGAACACCACTTTTAGTGATAACATCGGCTGCCTCATTTCCTACAATGCCGGGTACCCAAAAGAAATGCAGCTTGCAATTCGCCGCTTTCTATTGTCACCCGGCAAGACATTCTTGCATGATATGCAGGTAGAAGTTATCGCCTTGATAGCAGATTGACTGTCTATATAGAAAGTTATTGATTTGTTGATAGTGGTGTACAGCCTTTGTGACAGCAAACATCTCGACCTGAAAGTTTCTACACTGATTCAGTAGTCGGAACGGCTGCTCAATATTGAGTTCCGGTTCAATATCTCAATAATTCTCAAACTAAAATGTAATGCCATTTCATAAGAGGTAAAAGGTGGTATGTTTAAAATTTATTTTTTATTTCACGCTTAAATAAGACTCGGTAGTAGTTTTACAGTGTATAAGACAACTGCATACATTTATTAAATTTAAGCAACCGAATCAAGCTCCGACAAAATATTGCCAACCTTCAACCTTCTTCCGTTTACATCAGATCTAACTTCGTGTGGTAATCACAGGAAAAATACATTTTGGAACCTTACGCCAAACAAACTAATAAACGTTTAAGAAAATTTAATATTCAGTCTACTATGAATAAATAAATAAATAAATTTAATTCAGCCTAACCCAACTTAAGCTAATTTAACTTTTCTTCTCAACCAAAATCAACTAAACTGAATCTGAATCAAAGCAAGCGTATCAATTATCAAATTTATTTCAATGGTTTAAGTATTCCATTGTTGTTGTAATTGTTTGCTTTGTTCTCTAAATTCCCATTTTCCTCATATTCATGTAAATTAAGCAAATTGGATTGTTTGCGATTGCCATTGAAATCATACAACTATTTGAAAGTACACAATACACAAAGTAAATTCAAATTTGCAAATAAATTTAATGTAAACACCGACAAACTTGCAAAATTTATGATGCGTCGCATCAACAGGAAGTCAGCATAAATCATAAAAAATTCTGTTAATTTTAGCAAAAACATTTGTTAATAAATTTCAAAAGTGCTTGTTTCATAGCGGACAGAGAGAAGCGCTAGATTTATGAAAAAAAAGCTGACAGGCGCGCGCGGACGGCACCAACTAAACAAAAAAAACGCGAATTACTTGTGAATGCAACTGCGCAGGGAGCATAAATTATTGCAAGGATAACTGAACTAACTGTTAGCTGAAACAAAGCAAGAAGCAAAATGAATGCGAATATAAAAATCACATTTCAGTATTTTCATGAAATCAACAAAGGCGAAAAAAGTGTTGCGAGCATAAAAGAATGAAAAAAAAAACACGAGTGAAAGAACTATGTGGAAACGGCACACCGACACCAACACCGACACCAACACTGACACCAACACCGACACCAACACCGACGCCGTCACCGCTAGCCAAACAGAGGCGCAAACAAACTGACGCGCACATTTCAGATACCCTGAATTTTTTACAATGTTTTACGATGCTGTCCGCTGCGCTCGAGCCGCTTTCCGCTTTGCGCTTCTCACTTTTCGCTTTGACCCGGCCATCACACATGCACTCAGCTAGCCAGCCGGTCCACACGCCCCCCGCCCGAATGCAAGCATGCATGCATAAAGTGATGTATGAAAATTTCCAACAATTGCCAGTCATAAAAGTAAAATGTTTGTTGCGATTCTGGTCGGCTCGACCGGGCGTGGATGTGCGACGGCGCACGCGTCCACGAGTGGTTTTCATATTTTTTATGCTGCTTTTAAGTGCTTTGGCATTTACGAATGAAATGTCACATTTTGAGTAAATTGTGAAAATTGTAAAAACTACCATTCCGTATTATTAGCGTGCACACACCCACACCCACACCCACGCGCCGGGCTGTGTGCAAGCGTGGAAAAGTGCAGTTGTATGGGTGCAGCAACATGCGAGTGGCCAG
The DNA here is from genome assembly GCA_964056695.1 of Melieria picta. Taxonomy (NCBI): domain Eukaryota; kingdom Metazoa; phylum Arthropoda; class Insecta; order Diptera; family Ulidiidae; genus Melieria; species Melieria picta. Next base: position 17,965,757 of record OZ057399.1, read on the forward strand.
CAATCAAGGTTTATTTTATGATTGTCAATGGGTGAAAATAGTGAAAAAATTTTTAAAAGCTCTAATTTTTAACATCACTTTTAGTGTAGATGGCCAACAATTGAATGTGAAGTGCTGGCAATTTCGGTCTGGCGACAAAGGATTGAACTCTATGTTAGAGGGACACTCATAAAATGCAGTCAATTTTTATAGTTGTAGTGCTGTACTGGTGGATTGTAGTTTATAAGTTCATTTGTGCTGGTTGGATGGTTGTATTCCGACATCCAATGAGCGCATATGAGCGTTGCGTTTGAAGCCACTAACTCTGGTTGTTACTGCTTAGTTGAGGGTTTTTATTATTCTAGTCAGTCCAAGAGATTAATCAAAGCAAGTAGAAGAGCCGGTCAAATTGATGATTGATCAACAATTTTTTCAAAAAGAAGCATAACATTTTTTTTGTTCAAACAAATTTTTTTCAAAAAGAAGCAAACAAATTATGATCTGAGGAACAGACCTGCAATATCTTCGTACTAACTTGGCCAGCCTTTAAAATGAAACGGGCCAACCAGCTGCTTCTCAATAAGCAAAACGGTCTCGCTGTTCACGGGTTACTGTCTTTTGGGTAAGCATGCGGAAAGACTGAGACTGCAATCTCACGACTTCTGTCGAGGGTGGAGACTGTTCTCCACCGGTTGTGTCAATATCCCTTAGTAGTAAGAAAAATACATAAGATTCTTGGCACAGCTTTCTTCATTAGTCTAACCGAACTATCGCCTCTGAATACACCGTGCGACAGCATATTTCACACCAAATATAGTAATACTGCGTACTCAGTTTTTCATTTCTATATCCTTTGTCTTTTTAAAAGGACTTCAAAATTTTGAAGGGGGGAAAATTTTGAAAGGGATAAAAAATAAAAAATATATAAAAAATACTTAACCTCGTTAGAATATGGCGATATGTATATCAAATGAAAGAGGAAAGGCTCAAGAATTTAAATAAAATAGATTTTTTTATATATTTGTAAAAATGGATATGAAAAAGGCCCTTTGAAAATTGTAATCCTACATATCCTTGAAAATTTATGTCGAATTTTCTTGAAAAGTAAGTATGTTAAAACCCCAAATCTCCCTGATCACGTGTCAAAATTTCATTACTCTAACTTTATTAGTTCGAAAGTTAAAAAAAAGGCGGAAGCTGCAAGTCTAATGAAGTACAAAAATTCTAATTTATTTGAGTATCAGTATTTTAAAAAATAAAAAGATACAAAATCAATGAAGCGAGAATAATGACATTTTGACACGTGATCAAGGAGATTTGGGGTTTTAACATACATACTTTTCAAGAAAATTCGACATAAATTTTCAAGGATATAAAGGATTAAAATTTTCAGAGGACCTTTTTCATATTCTCTTTGTACAAATAGATAAAAAATAAGTTTTATTTAAATTCTTGAGCCTTTCCTCTTTCATTTGATATACATATCGCCATATTCTAACGAGGTTAAGTATTTTTTATATATTTTTTATTTTTTATCCCTTTCAAAATTTTGAAGTCCTTTTAAAAGGACAAAGGATGTAGAAATGAAAAACTGAGTACGCAGTATTACTATGTTTGGTCTCTAGTTTCACGCCCATATGGATTTTTTCCAGTGTAAAATTTTTTTTAAATATTTGTCGCACTGTGATATCAGCCATAAGTTGCGCTTAAGTGAGCTTTTCACGTAGAAGGCTGCCACTCCAACCTAACCTAACCTACCTTCTCGCAACTTAATAATCAGGATTTGGCTTCTTGATGAGGCACAGGCACAGAGGAAGTGATAGAAGGTTTCTCAATACTATGTTTACAGCTGCAAATGAAGGAGATATCCAAGTCTTGGGTTTCTTTGCTGCAAGGACTTCACTATTGTGTTGGTTAAACAAAATCTCATTTACTATTTTTAGAAGCTTGTGAGAAATTTTGTGAATTGAAAAGTATATGCAAAGAATCAACATATTATTTATTATGCCACCAATCACACTCGAAACATTGCTTTTAGAAAATATTCCGAATAGATTTCGAGTACATAAAAGCATTTCAATTCCAATTCAAATGAAAAATTCTCACCACCATCTATGCGCCAAAGGTCTCTAAATATTAAACACACACAGTACTTGTATTTCATGCCAGTAAATGACAACTTTTCGCAGCCATAATTGAGTTTAAGCAGTTTTCCCAAGCAGTGTTGTCGAACACTGCGCCCAACTGGCGTCCACCACTCACAAAGCCATACATTTCCCTTTACGCTCGCTCGCAATTTTCAATTGCAACAATGCGATTGCAAGATAAATGACTTTTTCCAGAGGCAATTGTCTTTCGATTCAATATTTGAATTGGTTCGCCAGCTCGCCGGACCAGCGGCCAGCCAACGACTGGCGGTCGGTCGATTGAGCGTAATGGACGTGACGCGCCGGGCGACCTTCTCCGACCAAGCAAAAACAAACTAACAAATTGAAATGCGAATGAAAAAACGCGTATGTTGATGGAGCGGCGTGTGGGAGGGAGCGGCGATGCAAACATGCAGCGGACGTGTTCGTGTTCGCGTGTTGGTGTTGGTGTGCGTTGCACGTCTGTCGTGCTGGCTGGTGTTGGTCCTTGGCCATACTCGTTGCCGGAGTTCAATTGTCAAAATGCACTTGTCGAATGATAAATAATCCTGCAGCTTGCATTGACAATTTCATTTTTCCACCGATTGCCGTCGCACTCCGTCGACTGCTTCGACACCGTTGTTTCGGTTTGCTTGCCCACTTTCATGGTTGTTATTGTTTTCCGGCTTTATTTTTGGTGTTGGTTTTCTGCGCCATGGGGCAAGGTTGGCTTTAGTTTTGAAGGAATCCTCATGCATTTTGGCACTTGAACTGGAAATTTATCCGAATCGATAGTTATACGTGTGGCGTATGCGACGCTGCGAACTTTTGTTCGATTTATATTCGCACTCGCGTTGCACTCGAGTGCTGGGTTTACAAGTAGTTTTGTCTGGCAATGGTAGAAATCTGGCTTTACTGTTGCACAAACAAACACAAAGTGAATACAATCTGCGGACGGGGGAGTTGTGCGTTGCAACTTTTGCCTTTCGGTTGTCTTATTTTGTTTAATTCGTTGCAATTTTCAAATTTATTGAATGTAAAATTGCCTGCATGGGAATATCCTTTCAACTTGTCGCCTTTTGCCGGCTTGGCGCAATTTTAACTTTAAGCACACTTTTCACAGTCAAACGAGCTTGCACGCACACAACTACACGCATACATGCGCACTTCTATGTATGCACATGGCGGCGTCAACAAGTCAAATAGTGAAAGTCCTTTCGCTGTAGAAATGCAGTCGGCGGCAACTGGCATTGCGACAAAAAGACAAAAGCGAAACGAAATTGAAACGGCGCTCCAGTTGTGTTGCATTTGCTGCAATCGTATTGTTGCCTATGTGTGTGTGTGTGTGTGTGTTGAAGCATTTCAGTGCATGCCAGTTGGGCTCGAATGCACCCAAACACAAACACACTTGCACTCATACTCGCACTTACTCTTGAACACACACGCAATCACGGACAAACAGGTATATGTACATATACATATAGATGTGTGTGTGTGTATGTGCGTGTGTATGTGTCCTTTGCGACATGCCAGTAAATGGAGACCTTGTTTGCTTTCATTGAAATTTCGTTTGAGATTCGAGATCTCTGCGATAACAATCAACAACAGAGTTAAAAAAAGGAAAGAAAAAAAACCAACCACAGCAACAACAATAACACTGTTGCAGCATACACATGTTACGCTGTTACCTTTACTTTTATTTTTGAAATTAAAATTGCGCACGGTTGCGTTCAAATGTGAAGCGATCGGGGCACAGAGCGATTGTGCTTGGCAATTCCTTGTAGTGTGCGTAGAGGTGGTGGAGGGCGAAGAGTTTAAAGTTCTTGCGAAAAACGTCACGCTTTTCTTGGTGCAAGTGGGGCAGCGGTATTTGGTTTAACTTTTTGTTAGCTAAATCTTTTCTTTTTTTAACATTAAATTGATTGCGAAGGTGAATATGAAATGGCTTTGGACCCAGAGTCAAGTTAGAAAAAAATTTAAAAAATATGTTCAGAAAAAACAAAAGTATACATTTTTATATTTCATTGTAAAGGGAATTTCACAGGCTACAATATGGTAGCAAACTTATTGTACCTTAGTAATGAATTTTTTCGAGAAAAAAATCCGTTAACAAGAAATTTTTATAAAAAACGTTTTTTTCGCTTAAAACTTTTTATTAGTACATCTTACGTATCTAATGTTGCACATCAAAAGAAAGGTATGAAAAATACCTTTCGTTTGATACCCATATCGAGTAAATCAGTTGGAGATTAATTGAGTGTTTTTGATAAAAACTTTGAACTTTGACGCCGAGCCACGCCTTTTATGGGTGTTTCCTAAGCAAAATTTTTAATTTGGTAGATGCAGGAACCAACCCTCTATATAAAAGCATACTCATTTCTTTTTTCACGACGGTTCGCTATACTGTTTTTATGCCTCGACGAAAGGGGGGGGTTTTGGGACATTTTTGTCGAAAAGACAGTTTGAATGTATTTTTTATGGATTGGTGTCTTAAGCAAATTTGTTGGTCGTTAAAATATCTACAAACTTGCCGAACACAGTAAAGCGATATTCGGAACGATTTAGGAGCTATTAGCATTTAAACGTTCGAAGACTTAAGCGACGAACTCGAATAAATGAGCAAACTTCAAAGTCGGATTTCTCTTAAACTAGAGCCAATCTAGCCAAACGGCTGGTGGATCTCAACTCAGTATACCTATAGAAAAGTCCTCTGTAGGTCCCCCCTATGTCTGAATTTTTGAGGGTGAATTTCACGCACAGTGTAATTATTCCCGATAAGAAATTTTTTTCCGTCGCCTATAACTATTATCATGTAATAAATATTTTTGAGTTGCATAATAACTCTTATATAGTAAGTAACAAGTATATTTTTCGTTGTCGATAACACTGAGCAACAGCCAAAATTTTTCCGAGTTCTAGTAAACCTTTTCTAAAGGATTTTTGGACGCTGATCACAACTACGTAATTAGTTTTTTGATTGTTTGAGCGGTTTGTAAGTTATTCGTGGTTTTTGCTAGGAGGTGTTTTCCACGATTTTTCATCTTTGAATTTTTATTGCATTTATAATATGTTGAAAAACACGATCATTTTTTTATGACACAATAACGAATCCTCAAGCTATAATTTTGACCATAGTCGATTTCGATTGGTCAAGGGTTAACACGGCTATGGCTCTTCAAAGTTCAATTTTCGCGAATTTTTTATAAAAATTCATTTAAATTCGGGGTTGCAATTTTCAACTAGGAGTTAGTGTGCAATGTATAATGTAAGGTTGTAACTTAAACTTATAGAACAGATTTTTTGTGTTGCATGCGCCATTCTCGGCCTATACTCATTAGAGTGTAAATGCGACTTCACCTTCTGAACACGTGTTTGTATTGAAATCTTCTAATGCTCTTCGCGTCATTGACGAAAGTATCTAAAGTATTTTCGCGAGCGTCAATATTTGTCTTTTCAGGGCATTAACAAAATTTGAATTGGTTCATTACCGTAGGAGCTATACTAAAAAGAGTTGCATCACACAAGTAAAAATTTCAACCACACACACTAAGCAAACTACTTGCTGTTTTTCCATATTTCATTGCGACATATTTTTAGGGCACAAAAAATAAAAATTCGAAAGCTGAAAATTTTATGAATTAAGGGCATTTGATGAATGTGAGCATTTTCATATTGCTGCCTAAAATTGTGCTCCGATATTATAGCTCAAAAGTAAATCCTTGCTTTTAGTGCTGAATTTATGAATGGAGAACTTATTTTTTTACATTGAATTACCACATTTTGGATATGAATTGATTTTTAATTGTTTTAAATTGACAAACGCAAATTAACTGCAGAAACCTAATTTTCACCAACAACTAAATAATTAAAAATCAATTCATACTCAAAATGTAGTAAGAGTAACGTAAAAAATTTTTTTTTCAAAATAATAGTTATCGGTAACGTAAATAACAAAAAAATCATAATTAAAAGTTATAAAGCAACGTAAAAAAAATGTTCTCAAAATAATAGGTATCGGTAACGTAAATAAAAAAGGTCATAAAAAAAGTTATGAAGCAGCGTAAACAAAAAAAATCCCAAAATAATAATTATCGAGAACGAAAAAAAAATTTTTTGCTCATAACAGTTATTACGCAACGTAAAAATTAATTGTCGCAAATAATAATTATAATCAACACATACATTTTATGTTACATTGTAATACTTACATTGTAATTATTTTCTTAAAAAACTTATAACAGTTAAGTCCCTGATTTGAACTGAAAAAAAATAAGTTGTTAATAGGGGATTTGTTTGGACCCAAAATATATGAACGATAACTTCGCTGGTGGGTAAGTTTGATCTTTATTTGTATGAAAGGTGGTTTTCAAAAGCCTATCTTCCAATTTTTTTTCTGTCCAGTTTATAAATTAGTAGAAATTAGTTTGAGGTCAATAATTATAAACATAGTTGTAGGACTTTATATGGTTCATAACTGTTAGATCTCTTTAAGGTTCAGTCTTCATAATGTACATGCTAAGATAAAAGATATCAATAAAGGCCGCATAACTAATGATCAATTTGAACAAATCTGCAGAGGATTTAAAGATTCATATATATGTATAAATGAACGAATGTCACGTAAGCTCTTTAAGACCCCAGAGTGAGTCTTCGACCTATTCCGAACGACCAATTTAGACTTTTTCATTAGCAACCATTGCACTATCAGTGGTTTGCCGTTGCCCATGAAGATGGTAGCCGCTCAACGAAAGGTTTTTATTATGTATGTCGTTTTAGCTGATACGGGCTTTGAGCCAGCAATTATCAGGCTTGTAGTCTAATGCACTAACAACTTGCAATTGTCCACTGCAAAGTACGCAGAAACCAATTTTTACTTGCCCACAATATTTTCATTGCACGGCTCTGTTATGGAACACAGATCACTCAAACTAATGAACACCACGTCCATAAAATTGCGTTCACAAAATCTTAAGCACACACACACACACACACACTTGCCGAAATGTAATCATAAGTTCAGCTTACAAGCGTGTACACTTTGCAAGCACAAACTTGAACTCCAACAACACCAATGACAATATCAAGATCAACAACAAACAATCGAGGCAAATATATTATATTATTTTGAAGGCAAACAATAATATTTCCATAACTAAAACAAACCGCTGTCTGTGTAAACATCTCAGGCAACTTTCAATGCCTCGAATGCGAAATGCCAAACTTGCAGCTGCATATTCATGCAAAGTGGTTGGCGGTGGCAGTGGCAACGCAGCAACGATGCCAGTCACATGGCTGGCAGAGTAGCAATTGCAACTGCAACTGCAACGGCAACGCCATAATTGACAAGGAATTTATGGTAATATAAATTCAGCAGGATTGCATGCGGCATGGCACGAGCGAGACGAGACGAGGATGCCTGTGGAAGCGCAACCAACAACAACAACAACAACAACAATAGCAGCAGTAAGCAGCAATGCTAAATCGAGTTGGGGGAGCGCAGTACTTGAAATTTTCACATTTTTGTCACTGTCGTTTTTATCGTTGTTGTACTTGTTGCTGCAACTGTTGCAGAGCTAATAAAGTGAACTACGAGATTTATTTGTTTTATTGCCAAAGTGGCAAAAGGGAAATTTTTGAAATGTTTTAAATGCTTTGCCAGCACAACGAGGACATATGGAAATAAATTGAGTGCATGATGGCAGATGAAGCCATTTGTGGCGTTATCAATTTAAAATGTGTGTATGTATAGTGAGTAGCTATCATTGTGTGTGGTATTCAGTGAGTGTAAGCTTTAAAGTTTTTAACATCATACTGCAACAACAGCTGCCTGCAAAAGAACAAATTCACCTTAAACAACGTAATTAACATTGCACAGTGATTCGACTCCATACAACCGCGTGACAAAATTAGAAGGAGTGGTCCGTTTTTCATAAATTTTGGTATAATAGTTAATCATGGTCTACCGAATTGAAATCTCTATTTTGTTTTTTTAAACTTTTCTAGTTTAGCAATGCCTGAGACTTAAATTTACAAATTTCGTCATTTTTGGAGAGCTGTACCACCTAGATTTTTCAGATTTTACATTTAATCAGTTACATCAACATTTTTAATTGTAAAGCGTAACAGAAACTGTCTTAGGTCCCTTTAGTTTTGAAATAAAAATGATTATAATAGATGTATGTTTTGCTTTTTTGCAGTTTTCTCAATTTTTCATGCTGATTGCATACTTTTAGGGATAAAAATAATAAATTTTGTCGAAAAATAGGTGTTTAGACCACTTTTCAAATTGAATTATTTTCTGAGAACGGAAGATATCGGGGGATGTAATTACATCATCCGACAAAGAAAGAATGCTTCTTAAAATAAAAAAAAATCCAGGAACATACTTTCACATACTTTTTAGATATTTTCCTCTAAGTTTTGCCAATTTTCAGATTTGAAATTTAGAAAAATATTTTAAATTAAAAGTTTGAGAAAACATTAAAAGCGAAAATTGCCACATCATTTCTTAACCTATATTGAAAGTTTTAGCAACTTATAGCTAACGATATATTTTTACGATTTTTTTTAATCAATATGCTAAAAACAGAAAACAAGGGCTTAAATTTTTTTCTGAAAAAAAGTTTCGACTTTGAGCCGCTTTTGCACAGACACAAATTAATTTTCTGCACAGATTTTTTTGAGGATTTCTTAGTTGGAGTTTTACCTTTCAAATGACATCAAAATCGTTAAATTCTATACATACAAGACTATACATATACAAGACTATACATTTTTTTGAATTTTGTCTATGGAACGAATCGCTGTGCATTGGTCCAAACTAATCATTGCTGCCAGATCCGAGGATTGCAAAGACCTTCACAAAGTGAAACCAAAATCACTAGTTTTTGTAGCAATGCTACATCGTTGAAAATATTATTCATTACTATTCTTCATTTGTATTATTTTGTTTGAGCAATGACCACATATTGAACTTAAAAAGTTTCTGAGAATCATACAGAAGAAAAACCGCTCTTTGATTTCATTGACAAGCTGTCTACTGCAGTGCTGCCATTGTGTCGCGAAAAATCAGCAAATGCCAGAAAATATATCAACTTTTGCTTGTTAAGTAGACAAAGAGTGGTTGTGCTGTATGTCGTGTTTGAAGCTTGAAGCGTTGACGTGCCATGTTCACGCTTCGCAACGTTCTCCTGTTGCGTATCTGCTTTCTGGGTCAGGCGGAAAGTTATATGATGCAGTTATCTGCAGTTGTGGCTCTATTTGAATAAAACGTTTGAGCGCTTTACTCTGATTCGCATCGATAAACAGATTTATATAAAAAAGATTTGTAAAAATGAATTTAAAATTGCGCTGCCATGCGAACAGTTTCTTTGGATTGGCATAGACGTTTGTGCCAATGGAACGCAGTTATTGTTGCATTCACTTGCTTGGAGTCAAAGTGAAAAGCAGAGACTCGAGAGCACAGCGTACAGGGTTACCGCTGCAATGGCTTTCTCTGCTTAGTACTAGAATGATTTTAATGGACGCTAATACGAAATGGTCTAAGTGGGCATTTTTAAAATGTTTCGAAACCACTCTACACAGTTGGGGTTGATGTTTGTACTCATATAATAAATGTGTATTTCGATTCTTGAACCCATTGGATCTCTTACAAGTGGGTACGCCCACTATTCCAGCCCAGTGCAGTTTATACCAAACAGTTGCAGCCGACAATCCAACTCAATGTATCCTTTCCTAGTGAAATTGGCTACAATCCGCGGAGTTTCAAATGTTTAAATCTTAACTGCTCATTGCTGTTTTCATAAGAAATACGGGTCGTATGAGTAATTTGAGTTCAAAATTAAAGAGCATTTTAAGCATTTTTAATAAAAAAGTCATAAATAAGAGTTATGTACCAACGTAAAAAAATTTTTATAAAATAATAGTTATCGGCAACGTAAATAAAAAAAGTTATAAATAAAATTTGAAGCAACGTAAATCCAAAAAATTCCAAAATAATAATTATCGACAACGAAAAACATACTTGTTTCTTATAACAGTTATTATATAACTCAAAAATATTTATTACATGATAACTGTCATCAGGCCATGTACAAAATTTCTTATTGGGAATAATTATTACACCGTGCGACAGCATTTTTCACACCGGAAAAAATCCATATGGGCGTGAAACTAGAGAGCAAACATAGTAATACTGCGTACTCAGTTTTTTATTTCTACATCCTTTGTCCTTTTAAAAGGACTTCAAAGTTTTGAAGGGGATAAAAAAGAAAAAAAATGTAAAAAAAACATAACCTCGTTAGAATATGGCGATATGTATATCAATTGAAAGAGGAAAGGCTCAAGAATATAAATAAAATTGATTTTTTATTTATTTGTAAAAAAAGGATATGAAAAAGGTACTTTGAAAATTTTAATCCTTTATATCTTTGAAAATTTTCATAAAATTTTCTTGAAAAGTAAGTATGTTAAAACTCCAAATCTCCCTGATCACATGTCAAAATTTCATTACTCTAACTTTATTGGTTCGAAAGTTATTTAAAAAAAGGCGGAAGCTGCAATTCTAATGAAGTACAAAAATTGTAATTTATTTGAGAATCAATATTTTAAATCATAAAAAGATACAAAATCAATGAAGCGAGAATAATGAAATTTTGACACGTGATCAAGGAGATTTTGGGTTTTAACATACTTACTTTTCAAGAAAATTCTATATAAATTTTCAAGGATATAAAGGATTAAAATTTTCAAAGGACTTTTTCATATATATTTTAGAAATAGATAAAAATTCAATTTTATTTAAATTCTTGAGCCTTTTCTCTTTCATTTGATATACATATCGCCATATTCTAACGAGGTTAAGTATTTGTTATATTTTTTTCATTTTTTATCCCCTTCAAAATTTTGAAGTCCTTTTAAAAGAACAAAAGATGTAGAAATGAAAAACTGAGTACGCAGTATTACTATGTTTGGTCTCTAGTTTCACGTGCATATGGATTTTTTCCGGTGTGAAAATTTTTTTTATTTTTTGTCGCACGGTGTTATAAAGCAATATTTATAGAAATGTCTTAAATTAGGGCATTTTTTCTTCCAAAACATATGAATAAAAATTATTTTAGATCTCTGACTTAAGAGATTAAGCGAATTGAGTTGAAAAAATGGGCAAACCTGATCAACAGGTGTATTTTATTTTAATTATTTAGTCCTTCTTTCGTATGCAATACGGAGTGTATGAGTAACTTTAACTCAAAAATAAAAAGCATTTTAATGATTAAACTAATTGAGTTGGAAAAACTGGGCAACACGTGCATGTTTTTTTTATAATATATATCCTTTCCGAATGTAGAGTATTTTTCCATGTGCGAAAGTTCTGTTGGACGTTGCAGTGATAGCGCTGTGCACATTTGGCATGAGCAGTGCTACAGTTCCACTCATTTTCGCATTAAAAATTCCCTCCGTTCTGCCACTGTTGCGTAACATGACTGCAGGGCAGCAATGCCTTTGGCACTACGGTTTTCAAATTATTTGATGATAGCACTTAAATCTAACTTTTTTCCCATACCCATGCAATTATACACAAACACACACACACACACACACACACGCATGCATGGACTCTGTGACCCTGTGAATGGCGCATATAAATTGTAAGTTGTGGCACGAGGCGATTACATTTCACTTCAATTACTTTATTTGCAATAACGAAACAAGTGAAGCAAACTTTCGGGCAGATATAAATGCACGCGTGTGCAGGTGGGAAAATGCATGAGCATGCAAAAGATTGCATCCGAATTTAATGGAACGTAACGCAAGTGAGCGGCAACGCCACGGTCAGCGCATAGAGACGGCATCAGAAGCTGAAAGTTGAAATCACCGCACAACCGTACAACAACTTTAAACTGGACAGGGGAGCAAACAAAAAAGTGTGTTCGTGTGTGTGTCAGTGTAAGCATGGGAAAGTTCTGCGCTCATTAGCAGTGAAGGGGAGTGCCGGCTGCTTGTGGCGTTTGCAGCACGGTTGATGCCAACCGGTCGCGTGTGCAGCACGCCGCAAACGTCCACAGCAGCGCAAAAGTCAACAACCAACATCCAAGAACCATCAAGCCAAACCAACAGCCCGGCAACTCAGCGCCAGATTACAGCGACTGCCCCACTGCGACTGTGTCCCGCGTGTGTATCCGAATGAGAAAATGTGGCTTTCGCCACTCGCGTGAATGCCAATAACCGAAATTGTCAAGACGTACAAACGTCGAGCTCCACCGAAGCGACGGGGCGTTGCAAACGCGACAGTGCAAACACAAATTTGACTGTACATAAGCGGAGAAACGGAACCGAAAAATGGGCGCAGCCACCCTCAACTCTTTCAAATTGATGCTCTGCAAGCTGAAAGCTTCTTGATGGCAGGTCAAATTTAAATCGCAGCGACAGCGCAGTGCACCATTTTTGTGGTTGTTGTAGTTTGTGCCGGTTTGTTGTCTAGCAGGTTTCGTTTCGTTGCGCTTCGATTCGTGACGGTTCGTTTGAAGCGCTTTCAGCTGTTGAGCAATGCACAATTTGAACTTCTACCATGCGCATCTGTGCATTTGTGTGTGTATGCGTATATATGTAGGTGTAATGGTATTAGCGGTGTGTGTTGAAAACTTTTAAATCGGCGAAATTGCCGCATGTATGTGGTCAGCACTTGCTCGTCACAAAGCCGCACAGTGTGTGGGTGTGGCAACTACAACTTTCACCTTTTAGGCTCACAGCGATGCAAGTGCCGAAAAAGTTAGTCATTTAGTGGTTTCGTAAACGTTTTCTATGAGCATTGCGCTTGAAATTATTAGCGTTAAAAATTTTAAAACTTTTATTTAAATTTGGCCCAGGGTGACAAGTTTGAATTTCCACTGCAACAATCAACAAAATAAAGAAAACGTTTCGTTCGACAATGACAAAAATCTAATAGTAACAAGAAGAATATATCTATCAAAATCACTTTTAATATTAAACAAATAAAAGTATAAAATTTATTTTTTCCTTTCTTTTTGAAGTTATGAAGTGACACATCTAGGCCAAGTTTTACAAACATCTATTATAGAAAAATCTAAAAAGTGAATGTAGACATCTTGCTGGTCAATCAAAATGGCAAGCACAATTTTGCAGTCGCATGCATTTATCAATTTATTTGATGTGCTTACATACATAAGCGATCTTTGTCTCATATATTCATAAAAAATTGATAAATATCACAATCATAAATACATACAAAATGCTCCACATGTGTACTTTTCCTACATACACAATTTCCTGCGACTTACAAAGGATATCGGAAAAAGCGGATGAGAAAAGTTTTTAAATGGCATTATTTATAAATGTCAAGTATGCAAATTGTCGCCGGGCCGTGATGCGTTGTCATTTCGCGGCACGACATGACGTGCGTATCTACGACCTTGTCATACGGGGCGTATACGCAACGTGGCTGTGTCTCGGCCCGTACCAGCGCGTGCACTGCCACCCTTTGTGTCGTGCTTTGATTGATGTACGCTTTCCACTCATCCATATTTGTATGCACAATGCGCGTACGTGCACATGACGCTTTAGATTTTATGCCTTCATTTTAATACGCCCTTTTTTTTAATTAAAATGTGTTTATGCTGAAGTTTTGACTGATTGGGATTCTCATGTATCAGCAGTGCAAAAATTAAAAAAAATTTATTTTGCATACATTTCTCGCTTTTTCGCTCCACAGATTTTCATAAATTTCTTTTGTATTTCAAAAACATATAGAAAACTTACCCAAACAAATATAAAAAATTTTGATGACTGATTTTGTTTCTTTGGTACTTTGCATTGTTATATAAAATAATATAATATAAATATGCAAAAATATGCAAAAAGTATAAGAAAATATGTTGAACACTGGTGGATAATCTTCAATGTAGTGTCAACAAAAATAAGTATTTAGTTATATTACAATGAAAAGTATCATACAAGCAAAATTGTCAACAAGAATAGAATTACTATGGTGAAGAGTATTAAATAAACAACAAAATAAGTATAAAAACAAAAATAAGAATAATTTTTTTTTGTTTTACTAAGTATTAACTTTTTACGGACTTTCAAAAAACCAAGTTCCAACACTCGTTTTTCGTATTTAGTCACCAAGTAGAGGTTGATTCTCATATCAGGTGTGCCCGTTAAAACAAGGTGACTCTAAACTAAAATTATTGAAATATTGAACTAAAATTATGATTGCATTATTTTGGATTATTTATTCGTAAATATCAGTTGAACGCTGCAAATTTAATAAATTGTGGTTGTTAAACCACATTATGACATTTGATAAGGGACCCAAAATAACAGTTATGATGTTTTAGAAATTCGAAAACGTTACCCATTTTTAAGAGATATTTATAAATATTGGACAATAACTATTATGAGGAAAAACAACTTTTTTCGTCATTTTGTAACTATTATTCGTGACAAATATTTTTTCTGTTGCCTAATAACTGTTATCAGCAAGAAATATTTTTCCATTGCTCGGTAACGTTTATTTTTTGAAAACTATTTTTTCCGTCATCGCATAACTGTCATGAGAGAAAAATATTTTTTACGTTGCTCGGTAACGTTTATTTTTGGAAAAATATTTTTTACGTTGCTCGAAAACGTTTATTTTTGGGAAAATATTTTTCCGTTTCTCGGTAACGTTTATATTTTGAAAAATATTTTTTCCGTTGGCAGTAACTGTTATGAATGGGAAATATTTTTTACGTTGAGTGGTAACTATTATTATGCAATATATTTTTTTTACGTTGAAAATACCGGCACACAAAAGAAATAGATGTCTGATCGGTGAATACAACTATAAATTTTCTATGGAATTAGGTTCGCTGATCAAAAATATTTCTTGCTGATAATAGTTATTAGGCAACAGAAAAAATATTTGTCACGAACAATAGTTATACATAGATGTAAAAATAATTATTTCAAAATAATAATTATAAGTAACAATTAAAATATTTGTTACATGAAACAGTTATTTTCCAACTTTTTTCTAAAAACGTTATAACGTTATAACGTTTTGGTTTTCAAATTAAAAATAAAGTGGCAATAAAAAATAAAGTGGCACGAATGTTGACAGCCGAACTTTCAACAATGCATACTGCAAAATTTGTTTAATGAAATTTTGCCAACTCGAATCATTAGATCCATCTAGGTTTACAGTTATTCAGAGCCAAATGGCATAAAAGCAAAAAATTGTTGCTTGCACGCAAAATTTTAAAAGTAAAAACTGTTTTGAATTAGTTGAAAGTATTATCTCATTCCACAGTGTGTGATTATCGTTCATCAAACTCGTCCATGCACTCGTTGGTTCAGATTTCATCGGATATGTAGCCGCAAACTGCAATTACAAGTTCGTTTGCATAAAATTAATATTATGCTTCATACTAGGAAACGCCAACAATGTGGCATACTTCAAGGATAGTTCTCATATTGCATTTTCATGGCATGTGATTGATGTGGTGGTAACAGGACGATGAGAAAATTCAACATCATTCAGCTCACCACTTCATACAAATTACAATGGTTGCATTTAGTGAATAAATTAATTTGGCAAAAACACAATGATTAAATGGCGGCAGCTGGCTGGGTATTGTGTCTTCTGGCCCCATAGCCATTAGGAAATTCAAATCATGACCTCTTGATGCCCGCTTCACTCGCCCGTGGTCACCTGCATTGGGGTTCAGTGTTGCACAAAATTGCTAGAAAATTATGCAGCTGAGCAACATTTCTCAATTTCAATCGCTTTCACTCTATGCTCGCACCGCTGCACAGTGATTCGACTCCATTCAACCGCGGGACAAAATTAGAAGGAGTGGTCCGTTCTTCATAAAATTTGGTATACTAGTTAATCATGGTCTGCTGAATTGAAACCTCCATTTTGTTTTTCTTAAACTGTTGTAGTTTGACAATGCCTGAGACTTAAATTTGCAAATTTCGTCATTTTTGGAGAGCTATAGCACCAAGTGTGTTGGCTAGATTTTTCAGATTTTACATTTAATCGGTAACGTCAACATTCATAATTCCAAAGAGTAACAGAAATTGTCTTAGGACCCTTTAGTTTTGCAATAAAAATGATACTAATAGACGTTTGTTTTGCATTTGTGCAGTTTTCTCAATTTTTCATGCTGATTGCATACTTTTAGGGAAAAATTAAATACATTTTGTCGAAAAATAGGTGTATTTAGGTATAGGGTATTTTCTGAGATCGGAAGATATCGGAAGATATAATTACATTATCCGACAAAGAAAGAATGCTTCTTAAAATAAAAAAAAACCAGGAACATACTTTCACATACTTTTTAGATATTTTCCTCTAAGTTTTGCTAATTTTCAGATTTTTAATTTAGCAAAATATTTTAAATTAAAAGTGAAGTAAAAGCTTCAGCTTTGTAAATTTTGAGAAAACATTAAAAGCGAAATTGGCCACATCATTTCTTGATCTATATTGAAAGTTTTAGCAACTTCTTGGTAACCATGTATTTAAAAATTTTTTTTTACTCAATAGACTAAAAAACAGAAAATATGTGCTTACAATTTTTTGTGAAAAAAGTTCCGACTTTGAGCAGCTCTTGCAATTGTACTAATTATTTTTTCGCACAGATTTTTTGGGGTTTTCTTTGTTGGAGTTTTACCTTTCAAATGACATCAAAGTTGTTAAATTTTGAGACTATAAATTTTTTGAATTTTGTTAATGGAAGGAATCACTGTGCGCTGCCACCACTGAGTGCTTAAGTAACCCACTTTTCACTAATTTCATTGCTGTGAGCTCCATCCAACCGATGCATCGGCACAACGGCGCACCGTCACACTCGGCCGTGTGTCGACAGACCAGCGTTTCCAGTACAGTGTGAACATTAATTGTCAACTTGCTGACAAGTAGAAATGTGCTCGTCGTTTAATGCGCCCACTCACACTCGCATAATGGGCGCTTCAAGGCTACAAGTACAAGTTTTTTACGCTATTGTGGCTGATATTCTATTGCAGCAGAAAATATTGTCTCAGAAAATATTGTACTCAAATTCAGTTGTTGGCTGATAGCAGCGCGTTGTAGGAAATTGTAACAATTTTAATTTTAGTGAACCAATTTTCAAAAGTAATATTTATAAGGTGTTTTTTTCAGAGGTGTAAACTGCGGGTGCACTTTTCGATCACTTTTTCAAGCAATGAGGGCCGTATCGCAGCAATGGTTTCGACAATGTTGTCTTCTAAGACCTCCAAACTTCCCGGTTTGTTTACATACTAGTGACCTCTTGATAACCCAGAGAAGAAAGAACTTAATTGCACGGCGCTTAATTGCTCGATTTCGTGTATCAATCGACTTCACCCAATATTTCCATTTACGGGTCAGGCGCGAAGACTACATAAAAAAAATTCTGTTCAAATACTAATAACATGAATTTATCTTTCCATTGAAATCAACTGCTCATGTTATTGCATTAATTTATTTCAATCAAAAGTTCTACACCTCTAGAAAACATAATATGCAGCCTTCACTTTAGAATAAGGACTGCGTCGAATAAAATTGTCCGTTACATTTTTTCCTCTACAGTGCTACTGAAAATTTCAAATACAAAAAGTTTTATCTTAGTAGCTCTGAATTAAATGTCAGAAAATATAATGCGTCCGTTAGAGCCAATAAAAATTTATTTAACGCGAAAATGGCAAGCGAAGTGGAAGTGCGAAAAAACATCATTACAATTTTTCAAAAGCAACCTCAGTGGTTTTTTAAAAAAATTGCCAAAGAGGTAGGGTCTAACCCTAAAACCATTGCTCGTGTTATTAAAAGCTTTAAGGAGGACCTGCGTATTGATCGGAAGAAAGGTTCTGGTAAAAAGAAGGGGCCACATGATCATGAAAAGGCGAAGAACGTTGTGATCATTCTGAAGAAGGATCCAAGCATTTCGGGAAAGGAAATTGGCGAGGTAGGCTGACTGCTCAGAATCTTTTGTACACAGAACTAAAAAGGAAGCTGGGCTGAAGACGTACAAGGTGCAGAAAGTTCCAGACCGAAACGCCGTCAAAACAACGAGCTAAAAAGCTGGCGCAAGATTTTGTAAAGAAATTCGAATGCTGCATAATGGATGACGAAACTTATGTTTTAGCGGACTTTTCCCAGCTACCTGGACAGGAATTTTATACAGCCGATTCTCGAGGAAATGTTCCTGAAAAATTTTAGTCCAAAAAAGTGACAAAATTCTTAAAGAAATTCCTTGTTTGGAAGGCTATCTGCAGTTGTGGCAAAAGGAGTAGCTCCTACGTTACATCGGGTACAATCAACAGCGAAATATATGTGAAGGAATGTTTGCAAAAGAGATTGCTCCCAACATGAAATGTCCACATTTTTTTGGCCTGACCTCGCTTCATGGCACTACAGCAAAATGGCTTTAGAGTGGTTCCAACGGAATAAAGTGATTTTGGTACCTAGAGAAGCCAATCCACCTAACTGTCCAGAACTAAGGCCGATCGAGAGATACTGGGCTTTAGTAAAAAGGGAGATGAAGGTAACCAAGAAAGTGGCCAAAGACCTTCAAGACTTTAAGAGAAAGTGGTCTTCATCAGCTATGAGGGTGTCGGACACTACCATAAAAACGTTAATGGACGGGGTTCCTGAAAAATGAAAAATGATTATTAAAAAACATAATATCTGGTTTCTTACTTTGGTTTTGAAATCTGCAAACAATTTTTGAACAAAAATACTTTAATTCATAAAAATCGGACTACTGGTTCAAAAGATTTCATCATTTTTGTAACGGACTATTTTATTCGACGCACTCCTTAAGTAGACCTGACTGTGACCGAGAGGCCAAAGACGATACGCATAGATGCTCTTACGGTCCTCATGAAACCTGACGGCTGTTTACTAAAATCAGATTCTCCGTTTTGAAATCATCTCCAGTCTACTAGCAATTATTCCATTTGCGGTCACCAATCTCAGTGCAAACAAATTTTTCGAACTGTGTCCAACAGTCGTAACAAAATTCTTTTGAAAACGCCTCAACAATATCGTAACCATGGCTACAATTATTGCCCAGTTCACTTTGGAATATCCACAAAATATCCTAATTATTCGCACAGCCAACTCTCCTTCATCAAAACGAAGCTACAAGTACCGAAAAGTATCCGAAATGATTCACTGAGCAATTTGCAAAGTCATTGAAGCAGCCAACAGAATTCCCTTAACTCATTTTGGGGTACGAGAGTTTCACAAAACAGTACGAATTGGTTGTGTGCCGTTAGCGAAAATCGTTCGCATTCGGCAAAATGGTCGACATGTGCCGTACAGCTGCATTTGTGGTCAACTGGCGCCGGTGTTGTCAGCTGGAATTGGAAATGCGAAAAGTTTGCAACAAAATTGTGGCTTAACAAAAGTGTTCCATGCTCGGTGCTCATAAAAAGCCAACATCGGCTGAATCGTTTGTCCATTCAGAAGTCGGCCAAGTTGTTCATTGCGCGCTTCGTCGGTCCGAAAGTTGGTGTCTGTTTACGTGAGCGCCGCACACTGTTCCTTTCCGCACCACAATGCACCGCTCCTGCTGCTTGCTTACGGGCAAAGTGATGTTTGCGAAACTTTGTCAAGTCGTCGCACAGGTGAATTAACTTCTCTGCTACGATGAAACTTTCCGAGTTGCTGCTTGCAGGCGTTTTTGCGGTTGCATGGCCAGAATGTGCAGCAAGATGGAAATTATCATCAGTGCAATTGTGAAGTAGCGGAACGTGTTCGTACGGGCGGCGCGTCAGACCGGCCCCTGCAAGCAAATGCACTCAAGGAATCAGCAGCACACATACAGAGGCAAATGTTGTTGTTCGGTGACGAGTGCGAGAACGGGATGTGCACACGCTCAGCTGTCCCACAAGGCGTCGCATTGTGGTTGCAGGATATAACGGCAGGATATGCGAAGAGTAACTGCTGACGCCTTTGCGTTGCACCCGAGCCGACACAAACGACCCACGCACGCACGGCGGACACATAGCGGGATTTCCGCAAAGTTTTGTAAACTTTGGCCATGCCATAGTCCTGTCACTCGGTTGAAGTGTTGCGAATTTCCATTCGTGTGTGTGTATGTGCGTGTGTGGTGGCTATTGCATGCAAAAATCGTTGCAACCATTTTAATGGTAATTGTGAGCGGCTGCAGTTTGCAAAGTGCTGCCATTTCTTCTTCTCTCTTGCATGGTTGTGTGCTGAAATTTTATGCGCTTTCCTTAATTTCTTTGCCGCTTTAGCGTTTCCGAACAGTTTGTCTAGCAAATCAAAATATAAACTTGCAACTTTTTGTAATGAAACAGAACTGGTGAGATTATTCGTTTTATGGTGTGAAGAGCGTGGCGATGACTGTGCGGTGATAAATACCAAATTAAAACTAAAATAACATTAAAAATTAAAATTAAAAATAAAATAAGGGTTGCCCTGGAAGTGCGATTGGATCCTATGGTACAGCAGAGAAGAAACGAATGGGCACAATCGGTTGACAAAATCGGTAAATTCTATGGCATTAAAATTACTCATACGACCCGTGCTGCATACGACGAATGTTGATTATTTATGAGCACCTTTTAACAACTCCTTTGTAACAACAATTTCCACTGCTTATGTTTGTGTTTTTGCGATTCTAACCCGTCCCTCTAGTGTGGGGTATAAAACATAATAATTTAATGCAATCATTTTGCACACGGCACCGGGGTCGTATGAGTAATTTTAATTATTACATTATTCAATTATTGTATTTTAAGCATTAAGTTACATAATCATTAAACAAAAGTGCTGAGCTTATGAAATCGTTACTTGTTGCACACGCCATACTTTTACATTCTCTTTCCTCGTTCTACTGTTCACAATGCGTCAGCTGTTTGCAGGTTTATCTAAAAATATACAGTAAACACGCCACATTACGCGCTACCAGCACGTTTTTTTAAGTTGTTGTGACTAGAATTCATGTGCGTAGTTTCTGTTATTGTTATTGCAACAGCCACGCAACGTGGTGTGAGCAATGCAACATTCTTGTGGCCTCATTTTTGGTTTAAGTGTTGTGGCGGATTTCGATAATAGTTGATAGTTCGATAATAGTTGATAAGTGAGCTGTTGCTCAAACTTTATACTTTGCGTAATGTAATCGTCTTTTTTAGCAATGCAAATGTAACTTATTGTGATGTGATTGGAGTAATGGTTTAATCTTATAGATAATCATAGTAAGTCTCTTTATTGAACTTCGAATTGAATAATCCTCGATATTATTAAGTAAAAAGTTCTTTCTCCAAAAAGTGATAGATAGATTAGGTGGTTGTGATGACATTTCAGGTATTTAATAGCTCAAACATAAAAGAAAACTTATTTCCGACTCTATGACAAACAGCGCAGTAAAGCAATGAAATACGTTCGACTGCCTCGGCTAAGTTAAGACTTAAGTATTGAAATTTCCGTTGTAGCAGTCTGAATGAGGCGAATCATGAGTCAATTACTCTTTCACGACCTGGTACTTTTACAAGGAGGAAACTCTCTTCAACCTTGAGTTCATTCACCTGACATTAGTTGATACTAGTTAGTCAAAATAAAAAACAACACTATTCAATGACCCATTGAATTGGCTCAAGTAAATCTCTTCATAAATATTGCAGACAAAGTATCTCTTCCAGTTTGCTATATTGCAAAGAATTTTCTAATCATTTAGTGGCCGCTGAGAGTCTTTAAGCAATTTTCAGTCCTTTGATAATCATTTTAGTCTAACCTAACCTACAATAGAGCTATTTGGAACTTAAGGGTTGGTGAGTTTATGATATTTCCATACATGATGAGCTGAATAGGCCATTAACCCATTAAAGCCGGGTACCAGTTCCCCCCATACGATTTTGATAAAATTTCATGCACGACTTGGAATTGACCCAAAATGATCAGAAACAAAAACAACAAACAAAACAAACATTTCAGCTTTCTATCTCTGCACGTTGCTGAGATATTCATTGGGTATTTTTTACCCATTAGGCAGCAATGGTATCTTTTTTCCATACTTTTTGAAGTGATCAGCTAAACACGTGAACAAAAGTTGTATTGTTTACAGGTGAGTCAGGAGGCAGATTTTCCACATTTTCCACCTCCGGAAAATTCACAATTTTTGGAGTCTGGTAACTCCAGCTAGATGGCGGAATTTTAGGGTGACCTCCACTAGACTAAGGTAGTTCCATCTTTACCCCAACCATCCCTATCAATGATTTTGAGATATCTCTACCACGAACTTTTCTGTGATTTTTTTAAAAAGTCAATTTTCATGGGTAAATTTTTACCCATTAGGCAGCAATGGGTTACCCATTGTGATACCCCAAACAATCGAGCTTAAGACCGCTCATTATTGAAATAGATTGAGCTTCTCACTGACTGTGAATAGTTCTTTTGGCTAGATTCCCTAGATTGCAGCGGAAAATCTAGGGGATGACCAGCTGACTCTTCCAACTTTTAGGTAATGTACGACAGGTACATATGTCACATGGCAACCCTAACCCTGCCTAGCGACGCGAAGAGCAGTTAAGAGTTTGAACCGTGGACGAGCGGACGTGCCAGCAGCAACCGACGACGCGGCTGCGTTTTTCATTAAATATAAATTTGTAATTGCTTTTGACTAATAAATGCAGTTTTTATGACTTGTGTTCATGAAACATAGAAGGTGAAGTTCTTCCTCTCCCTCTTCAATTCAGCAACAATAGAAGTACAGTGGACTCCAACATAACGAATCTTATGTTGTACCCCCAATTTGTTAAATCGAAAAATTCGTTAAATCGATCGAAATTTTTTTTGTTTTAAACCATCCTTCATAAAGAAATAAGTCTCTCATATTCAGTTTTTAAACAAATATCTTGTTTTACCGCAAGAAAACTTTTCTGTATGGCAATTTCTCTTGATTGATTATTGAAATTTTAATTTTTAAAAGAAAAAAGCCGACCGAAACAAATCCTCTGAAAATGATTAGCAATGCATACAAACAGAATTTGAAAATCTTGGTAACTTGACGTAAATTTTAAAGTTTTAACGTAACAAAAACAAAAACAATTGAGGTACCGTTCACTTGACGAAACAAAATATTCATTGTTATTGTAAAGAATATGAATGCTCAAATAACAATTCTAAGGGTGAAAAACAACAAAAATATTCGTTATATCGAATAGCAAATTTCACTTTCGTTCGTAATATAGAACCATAAATGGAAAAAATTTGGCCGTACGTTAAATCGAAAATTCGTTAAATGGAAAGTTCGTTATACTGGACGTCCACTGTAATTGGAAAACAAACTCAACCTTTTCGAGCAGACAGACAAACTGATAAATTTTTTAAGTTCTGCTTTAAGGTCAGAAATCAGCAAAAACTTAGTTATATACTCGTACAGCTAACTTGTACAGTTTGCATTGTAGGGCTAACCAAATCTTGTTCCACATGGTTAGTGTATTGTGGATTAATATGTCTGCTAAGGTAAATCGTGTATAACATATTACGGCCTGCATTGTCTACAGTCCTCTAACTCTGCGATTTAGCTATAATTGCTCGAATTATTTCGGCCGATAACAGCGCTTTCCAGCAGCAAAATTACAATTCACCACCATCCACTGATCTAAATATTTTGCAGCCGCTTGTGCTCTGTCACTATTTTTACTGAGTGAATTTACTGTTATGATTCGTAAACAAATCTTCTAACTAGAGACCATTTCCTGCCATTGGATTAAACGTAAATAACCAGTCAACTCGTCAACTGGAGCATTTATCAATCAAATATTGATTGCAAACAATTCAATAACTATGTTTGTCTTCTCTAGAGTACGCACAAACTGCCAGTGAAATATTCGGCCAAGACAAGACTGAACGAGCCCGAAGAACAAGAACTGCAAAATGGATTTCGACAACGATGACACACTCTAACGTACGACGTCAGCACTCGACGGGCGGCAGCACTCACTGCGCCGCGAACGCATCCCCAGCAATGATACGGAACAAAGGAGCACTTGTAAGAGCATTGAGCACTGAACGCGTTCCGTCCAACTGTTGTATGCAGAAAGAAGAGGAAGTTTGCGGAGACGGAGGGGTGTGTGCGGCGCTTGCCACAGTTGCAATTGTCGAAATGAAAATATTTGTCTCAAAATAAAAATAGAAAGATTGCAAATAACAATCGCAGCTGCGATTCCGCCCACGTCGCTGTCTATGCCATAAAACCACAGGAACGTTCAAACACAATAAAAACATTGTGGATCAGGAAGTGAGAAAAAACAGAAAGCATTCGCAAGGCAGAGTTTTTGCCGAGAACCGACAGGAATTTCGTTGTGGCAAGAAGTTTCACAATGTCTTCCATTGAATTTCTTCATTTGCCACTGCCACTGGTTTAGTATTTGTTTTTCATTTCTTTTCAGTTTTTTCTTTTAAATTCTTTTTGTGAATGGAAAAAGGCGTAGAAATGCCACCCAAGTTGAGTTGGTACTTTTTTGTGTGATACTTCATTGCTTTATGGTCGTTTTGCTTTTTCTTGTCGCGCATGACTTGCAGCGCAAAATGGAAGCCTTACACAATTTTCAAGTGTCAACAGTTTGGTTTTTGGTCCAAGAGCGCTTGTTCGACTCGTTGAGGAACGGCGTGCGGTGGCGGCGCAGCAGCTGCAGTTTACACTTTCATTTGCAAGTGACATCATTTGTCAAAGCTGATTTGTGGCACATGGCGCTGAGGAACGCGTCTGCTCGACAGTCGACTGCACTGCGTCGCCATTGTCGCAGTCCTAACCTAATTAAATACAAATTGGCTCAATCATTTACCACAGAGCCTTGACAGACTGTTGGCTTAAGCGATCCAATTTGCTTACTTGGTAACAGAGCAAAAATTATGGTCGCCATAAATCAGCGCACAATAATTGGCGTTTGAGATGAACGCTAAGTGGGATTTTCATAAGCGCCGCTCGTCAACTCACCATATGGAACGCTACGGCCAACATGCATTGCCCACGATTGCAAGTGTGCATGTTTAAAATCGTGGAATGAGCTCTGTAACGCCGAAACTTAAGAAAATTAAGAAAAGAAAAAGGTGTGAAAATGCCGAGAGTCAAAAAACGAAAAGAAACGAAAAGGAGAGAAAAACTTAAGAAATGAGTTGTGACAACTGAAAAGCTTAGCTTGAAGTTAAGCAACAAACTTATAACAGAATAAAGTATAATACAGAGAAGAAAAAACTTAAGCAAACCGCTAAGAAATAAACTTAAGGATAAGACAAAAAAATTGTTTTGTGAAAACTTAACGAAAACGCCATACAAATTTAAGTAAAATCCCACTTCGTTTGACAAAGATAGGTCTTACAAATAAATCAACTTATTAAAAATATTACAAAAATGTGAAAAATTAAACATACCTCTGTAAGGCAAAAATTGAAAGAAAGAAAGACATGCGGAACATTTTTGCAAAGGTCAAAATAAAATTTAAGCGAATAGTCAAGTCGAGGAAAACGAGCTCAGAAGAAATTTGTTTAAGCAAGCTGTTGCTTAAGCACTTAAAAAAATGTAAATAAAATCTTAAGAGAAAGGTGAAGAAGAAGCTGAGAGCAAAGCTGAGTAAAATCAAGAAATTAAACATTGTTAACGAAAAGCCGGAGACATATTAAAAAAACCCACAAAAAACATATTTTTTTTTTTAAATACGAGCCAACGCGCAGGGGATACCCCTATAAATGCGAGGCATTGCGCTGGTTCAGGAAGGATATATAGGTTGGGAG
Source organism: Melieria picta (assembly GCA_964056695.1). Lineage (NCBI taxonomy): Eukaryota > Metazoa > Arthropoda > Insecta > Diptera > Ulidiidae > Melieria > Melieria picta. The sequence goes on from OZ057399.1 coordinate 17,991,626, forward strand.
ACCTAAGAAAAACTTAACATAAACATTACCAACGAAAAGCCGGAGAGATATTTAAGGAAGCTAACAGAAAACATATTTAGAAAACCTATGAAAAACAACCTGAAAGCTTTGATCATATTCCTTAAAGAAGTAGCAGAGCAAAAGAAGAAGAAGAAGCATACAACGAAGTTATTAAAATATTAATATTAAAAGCTGAGAAAAAGCTAAAAGTGAAGGAAAAAGATGCCTAAATAAATTTAAGTGGCACACAAGAAATATAAGAAACAAATCCAGAAAAAACAATAGAAATGTAGAAAAAAAACAATAAAAATTTTAATAAAAAAACCAAAAAACTGGGAATAATAACATCCGAGGAAATCCCTAGTGATATATAATTGAAACATCCGAGGAAATCCCTAGTGATATATAGTTGATATATTAAAAAGAAAACTTTAAGAAAATTTAAGAAAACATCAATAAAAACTTGTTAAAAAAAAGAACTTGAAAGAAATTGTTGGAAAATCATTTAGCTAAAAGTTGCAGACGAAAATATAATTTGAATTGACCCATAAAACTTAAGGGATTAATTTTACAACTTAACACAGAACTTAAGGAAAAACACAGAAAGAAACTAAGAAAAAGTTGAGGAAACAACTAAAGAATAAATGAGAGAGAAACCTTAAAGATAATGCCGAGATAAAACTTAAGCTAAACGCCGAAAAGGCCAAAGTAAAGATAAAATAATTATTTAATTAAACCACTACATTGATCAGAACACTTAAGGAATAAATTTATGAAAACTTATGCTAAAGACAAACAAATTGAAGCCAATTGAGAAAAATAAAATTTTGGAAAAATGATTGAGGAATGAGGAATGAATGTTGAATCTTTCAATGCCAATTTAACTTTGGAAAAGGACAAAGAACAACTGAAAAGAAAGCACTAAAGTGTAGCGAATAAATAGGTCGTCAAGATTGGCTGAAATTTACGCTTTCACGCAATAAAAATCGACATTACTCAAACGACTTGAAAGATATTATTCACTTTGTTCATGTTGTTGCTGCTACTGCTTTAACTTGAACAAAATTATTTTTACAAATTTATAAAGTGACAATTTAAAAATTTTGTCAGCTAAATTAATGTAGAGTATTGTTGATTGCTGTCAACTGATGCTGCTGCTGATGGTTGTGCTATTGCTGTCACTTTTGCAGTTTAATGGTTTTGTTGTCTTCTTTGCAGCTGTTGATGGATGTTGTTGTACAATTCACGAGCTGTTTACGAGTTGGTGTAAAGTTTTATTGGAAAATTAAGAAAATTAATCAAAATTCTTGTCACTTGGTGTACGCCAACTTGAATGTGTGTGTGTAGTTGGGATAGGTTGTGTAAAATGTATATTTACTTTAGCAAAAGACTGAGTTTTGTTTGGAAACTTTGTTATCGTTATTTTGCTTGATGTAGACAATTTGGTGAAATGTAATAAAATATTTAACAATATGTACACTGGACCATAGCAAAAGTTTAATCCAGAGTTGCTATATCGCACTCGATAATTTCCACCAATTATCGATTGAGGATTCTTCATGATTGGCTTGTAGCAGTAGCGATGTTCCAACAACTTTTTACTTAACGTGTGAGCGTTCTTTTCTTACCATTATTACCGGTAGTTCCCAGTAGGAAACTGGCACCTTCCATAATTCATTACAGCATACTTACTTTTCATCCGGGAAGCATTCCAACTTCCATGCCAAACGCCCATTACGTTTGTTCAGAGCATGGCCGCCGGATCATGCATTATTTTGTAAAGTACAAATGGTATCATAGCAAAATCCTTCGGAATTGTTCGGCTTCCCATTCAAATGTACTTTACTTAGAAATGTGGCGGTATGAAGGAAAACATAAGGGGGTCGTAATGTGCTATTGGAATGGGCTTAAAATTATAAAAATAAAATGACCTACTCAGTTTATGCCTTCCTAGCTACAGATAATGTAAGCACTACTGATTTCTTCACTTACGATGGAAGGTAGACATATTTGGAAATTTTACAAAATTTTACCGAAAAGTTGACTTGTGCGTTGCTTATAATTCTCAACTGCTTCATGTGGATAGCGCTGGAAATAGACGAGTGTTTAAAACAGCCCGCGCTGGGAATTGAACCAGGGCCTCTGGCATGAAAAGTCAGCGCGCTACCCTCTGGACTACCGAGGCCAACTCATTAAGCTTGTAAAATCACTTTTTTCTTCTAGATTCGTTCTGCTTAAATGTACATTCCACGTACATTACAAAGTAAAGTGCACTTGAAAGGGACGATACCAACAATCATTCGGGTTTTAAATCCACTTTTTTCGCACTTCCTGTGCCTTCTTAACCCATTAAAGCCGGGTACCAGTTCCGCCCATACGATTTTGATAAAATTTCATACACGACCTGGAATTAACCCAAAATGATCAGAAACAAAATTTCAGCTTTCTAATATATCTCTGCACGTTGCTGAGATATTCATTAGGTATTTTGTACACATTACGCAGCAATGGTAGCTTTTTTCCATACTTTTTAAAGTGATCAGCTGAACACGTGAACAAAAGATGTATTGTTTACAGGTGAGTTAGGAGGCAGATTTTTGTGAAGTTCTAAGGCCACTACGTTTCGCCACATTTTCCACCTCCGGAAAAATCACAATTTTTGGAGTCTGGTAACTCTAGCTAGATGGCGGAATTTTAGGGTGACCTTCACTAGACTAAGGTAGTTCCATCTTTACCCCAACCATCCCTATCAATGATTTTGAGATATCTCTACCACGAACTTTTCTGTGATTTTTTTAAAAAGTAAATTTTCATGGGTAAATTTTTACCCATTAGGCAGCAATGGGTTAAGCTACAACCGGAGGTACTCGGAACGTACCTTACTCATACCTTACTTTTGGTAGCATGCCGTTTCCACTGCCAAAGTGTGGAGGAAAACATGTATTATTATGGTAAGCACCTTACCATTTTCCTACTGGGTACGTCACCGAGAGGTTGATGAAGGCGAGTAGTGAGTTCGTAGTGGACTTCGTTATCCCCTTGAAGGCGGTAAGCCAATGGCCTCTACAGACCGCAACTACTTAGTTTTCTCACATCTCGGCGGCCCTTATTTCAGAGCTCTGCGGTCCTGTTCTTGTTGTATGTTCGCCAATGTGATCCGATGATTTTACTGAATTCCATCATAGCTCTTTCCTTGACAGATCCTTGATTGAGCCTAGAGGGTCCTAAATCGTCAGCACCTCACTCTCAGAAGGACACTTAATAGTTTGAGAGTTTTATCTCCGTGTGAATATTCAGACACCCAAAAAATCCGAAATTATCACCTACGGCACTGTGGCTGTGGCTGACCTGGGCAACATTTAATGCTTCGCGCAATTTTTCGCAATTAAATTAGCATTTTCCGGTCAATATGAGCGAGCGTATTTTTCACTCCTTCGCAAATGAAAGAAAAAATAAAGAGCCCATACAAGAATCGAAAGCGTTTAAGTATTAAAGCGCCACACAGGGTTTCGCATAATGAAATAAATGGATGGCGCTTTCCCTGCGCCAGCAACTATTACGCAGCATTAACGAGTGCAACGAGCTGGGTAGGCGGTCCGTTGCTCAGTGCATGCTAAGTCATTAACTGCAATTTCCGCCCACGCGGCTTCAATCGCCACTCTTTTGCGTTACGCCTCTTGTTCGAGCCGGAATGGTTGTGCGTTGTGCGTTTTCGCAGTCAATTGAAACGTTAGCGAATTTCAGTCTAAAATTTGCCAGCGGCAGCGGTTATCGCTGTTGGTGACACTGACCTATTGACGCTGTAGGCCGCAACAGCGTAATTCAGCTCTGGACTGGTGCAACTAGTGCGTTGGTCCGTTGCTATTCAAGCAAAATGTATCGTTCAAGTGCATTATAAAAGTGCAGCAAAAAAATGTGAATTTAAATGGGAAAGTAGAACGAAAAATAGGGAATGTCGGGGAAAAGACTTGAGAAAGAGTAGCACGTAAAGTGAAAGCGCCAAAGCGAAAGTCATAAACGGGCGCAAGTCAACTTCGTTGGCAAGTTTATGCATAAATTACGGCGAAAGTTGGCGCACGACCTCTTGACAATTTATAAAATGCATAATTGCTGCACGCTCAGATACCACTTGACAGTGTTGCAAAAATGCATAGCGAAAAGCTCGCTTCGTGCTTAGCAGCGCTGAGCGCCTTGCAGCCTCGCTGACGTCAGCCGCTTCGATATGGGCAAACGGAAATGGCACTCGTAGGACATGAAGCGCTGCTCTGCTCGCTGACATTGGCGCCGCTGCGCCGCCGCTGTTTGGGCGCAAGTGAACGTTTATGAAAATAAAATATTTGAATATCTTTGTGCAATACCTGAAATGCAGAGGCTGCACGCTGGGCGCCTTTATAAAGTTCGGTATGTGGGTTGTCGATGTGTGTGTGTGTTTGTTTTCCCCTTGGGCGAATTGTGTGCATACATATTGCATGTGCGCTCACTTGTTGTTTTCTTTGATTGTTTCCCTTGCTTTGCCCAAGTCAAGAGTTTGATATCCTAAAAAAAGCGCAGTAATCGGTTTATGTAGAACAGTGGATGCTTTAAGGGGGGTTTTTAGTCTAGAGGCTCGATTTTGAGGTGATTTTGCAGGCGTAATAAAAAAACAGTACGGGAATTCTTTGCAATGTGCCACCCTATGGCTTTTTGCGTATAACTCGTTAGAAAATTAACTTATCGCCAATGTTAATATACTGTTAGAAAGAGGGTTTAAAGAGCTATGATCATTTGAAGGTATCATTTGAATTTTTCGTAAATACGAATTTTACAGCCAATTTCCCAAAGTGTTCAAAATCGACACCCTAAAATGTTTTAATGTAAGGTGCCACCCCCTAAAAAAATCACTAAAAACGTATAAATCTCAAGTAAAAATGCATGATTTAGAGAATTTACGAAACATTATTGAATTGAATAGAAAATGACCGAAAGCAAAATACAAATTGAATGGTAACGAATAAAACGATAATTATATGGAAATTAATAAACAAAACTGAACTAATTTATTCCTCATGATAGGATTAGAGAAAAATTTACTAAGATCACTTTAAATTCATTTTAATGACGATTCCGAGCAACAAAAAGTCATTTTACCGATATAGGACAACAAAACAATGAAAAAAGGGGGGTGGCACCTTACAAAGAAAAAAAGGTGGCACCTTACATTTTTATGCCATTTTGGAAATCATTGAATAAATTTTCTCCTCTTACGATATGCTCGGATATCATTTCGGATTATGAAAAAGCATTACAAAATAAGTCCAACACTGATATTTACCTTAGTTTTTTACACGTATTTGATTTCTTTTTTATCGCAAGAAAAACCTTCAGTTTGTATTTTAAAATTTGTTCTTAACTGCGTCTGTTCCCTCAAAAACCACATTAAAATTGATGTTGTTATATAGTTATACCTTAAATGACGGTAGGAATTTTTTTGCTTGGATTGCTGGAACGTCAAAATCGAGCAGGGCTGGCACCTTACAAAAAGTGGCACCTTACAAAGAATTCCCCTGCCTAATCATTTTTACTATTCATGTTTTTATCAGTTTTTTATTAATACTTGAAAGGTATACAAATTTATAATAGTTGAAAAAAATTCAAAATTGAAGTTGATAGAGGCCGGCAAAGTGGTGACTCAAAAAAAGTCCTGGTTGATGTGATTCCAGTCCTCCTGGTGATTAGAAACATAAAAATAAGGTTAATTCTTATTAAACAAGAATATAGAATTATCTGGACGTAGCGGATTTGAAAAAAAATTTTTGCACAAAATGGCGTCTTTTTGAAAATAAAGGTAATTTTTTACCTCCTTTTTTCAACTTTGGTAATTTTTTAAAAACAGTGAAAAAAACAAATTACAAAAACCCCTACGTCGAGACAATTTTGATAGTATTAAGAAAGTCTGTTACAAATTTCAAGTAAATCGGTGCATTAGAACTTGAAATATCATGTCAACTGTATCGAAATAGTAGTTTCGAGAAAAACGTGTTTAAAGTTTACAGTCTTATTTCGGGCAGACTGAGTGGCGCGTCACTATAACTTCGAAAATAATTCGAATTTCCGTAAATCCTCTTAGAGGCTTGTTCTTAAAGGTCTAAACTTTGAAAATATGAAATTTAGGAAAATCGATTTTTCGAATAATACAAGCAAAGGAAGGTTGCTTGGCCTAATGATAGGCAAATCATTTGAAAAAGGCAGGCATATCCGACAGTGCCTTTTCGTGCCGTTGCACAGTGATTCGACTCCATACAACCGCTGGACAAAATTAGAAGGGGTGGTCCGTTCTTCATAACTAGTATACTAGTTCATCATGGTGTGCTGAATTGAAATCTCCATTTTGTTTTTCTTAAACGTTTGTTGTTTGGCAATGTCTGAGACTTCAATTTGCAATTTTCGTCATTTTTGGTGAGCTATAGCAACGAGTGTGTTAGCTAGATTTTTCAGATTTTACATGTCATCGGTAACATAAACATTGATAATTCCAAAGAGTAACAGAAAATGTCTCAGGACCCTCTGGTTTTGCAATAAAAACGATAATAATAGATGTATGTTTTGCATTTGTGCAGTTTTCTAAATTTTTCATGCTGATTGCATACTTTTAGGGATAAATAAAATAAATTTTGTCGAAAAATAGGTGTTTAGACCACTTTTCAAATTGGATTATTTTCTGAGATCGGAAGATATCGGAGGATGTAATTACATTATCCGACAAAGAAAGAATGTTTCTTAAAATAAAAAAAAAATCCAGGAACATACTTTCACATACTTTTTAGATATTTTCCTCTAAGTTTTGCCAATTTTCAGATTTTTAATTTAAAAAAATATTTTGAATTAAAAGTGAAGTAAAAGCCTCAGCTTTGCAAGTTTCGAGAAAACATTAAAAGTGAAAATGAACACATCAGTTCTTAATCTGTATTGAAAGTTTTAGCAACTTCTTGGTCAATAGACTAAAAAACAGAAAATATGTGTTTGCAATTTTTTTGAAAAAAGTTTAAACTTTGAGCCGTGTGTGTGCACACTAATTAATTTTTTGCATAGATTTTTTGGGGTTGCTTAGTTGCAGTTTACCTTTCAAATGACATCAAAATCGTTAAATTCTGAGACTGCAAATTTTTTTAATGTTGTCTATGGAACGAATCACTGTGCGTTGTGATATTTTAAAAATTCAGTGTCGTAAGGTCCGTAAAATGGCTGGAAAACATTCAGGAAGAAGTAGGAGAGGGTAAAATAGGAGCTGTGTTTGCACGAGGTGTTCGGAAATAATATACTTTTTGCGTCTTAAAATTTTATATTTAATTGAAAGATATTTAAATTATACAGCGGATCACTTTGATTCTATCTGCCTCACGAACTGAGAAGCGACCGGTAGTCATTTTGCCATTAATGGATTTACTCAGATTATGATAGTGAAAAGGTAACTCAAGTAGCACCACATCGTATTTATGTCTGAAAAAGCGACGATTTTTTTCAACAAAAACAGAAAAGTTTTCATTAGATAAAAGTTAAACATTAGATAACATAAGTCAGACATCAAAAGTATGCTTGACAATTCTTTGCTATTAAAAAAATCGATTATTTGCTAACACGTCATTGCTTGTTCGTGATTTTTGCCAAAACAAAAAAACACCGTAATCATTCTGATTGACGCCACTGATTTCACCGGACTTGGCTTCCTGCGACTTTTCCCTTTCCCCAAAACCAAAAAGACCCATGAAACAACGCAGGTTTGCAGCGATTGAGGAGATAAGGACCACATCGCTGAAAGAGCTCAAGGCCATATAAAAAAAAAGCATGTCAGAAGTGCTTCGAGGGTTGCAAGAAGCACCAGCAAAATAGATATTAATCAGTAAATAAATATTTTTCGCGAAAAACAAACAGCATTGATAAATAGTTTCTGCAAACTCATTGGGCTGACTTCTGTAATCTTACCAAATGGCTAATGAAATTATATTTACAGTTATTTCTTTTTATAAATATGAATAGACAAATATTAACAAAACAAATACTTAAAGAGTTCACACATCAAAATCGATTTGGAAATATTTGCACACATTCTTTCATTCTGTTTACACACATTTATATTTAAATGATATGTTTTAGAAATAATATGCTGAAGTAAAATGTTTGAATGTTGGATGTCAGACAGGTTCCCACCGCTGCTCTATCTACGTGCTAATGTTGTCTGTCGTATAAATTTCAATCGGTATGTGAATTGTTTTGTGCTCTCCTCCACAGACTCGAATAAGTTCTGATATGTTTATGGCCACAGAAAAATGGCCATTCCCATTAAAATGACAGCACATTTACGATGCTTCAATTTTACAAATCAAAATGTCTAAATTCAGTACACGTCGCTGACACACGCAATGTCCCAAACCGAAACGTCCAAATGTTGAACAGCTGCAAAAGGCAAAGTTTCCACAGAATGAAAATAAGGCAGTGACGCAAAAAGTCGAAAGTGACTCTAAATGGTGTGGTCATTTTTTGGAAATATTGTGTGCCACAACTTGAAAGCACATTTTTTGTTGGCATTTTTCATTGAGTTGACATAAATTCTTGCACACAGGTCACTCGCAATGCTTCATTTAATTACCGATTCGAGGCTGGCCGATGGCCGAGCACTTGAACTACTTTCACGCGCATAAAAGTAATAAAATTTAATGTACTTCCGCTCTCCATTTTCATTGTACAGGTTGGTAATTTTTTAAGTCAGCCACAAAATCCCGCCCTACTCACCCACCACTACCGAATGGTCGTCATTTCGGCAGCCGCATTGTAGTTTCCTTCTTTTCGGACACTGAAGGAAATTGGGTAGCTGTGTTCGCTGGCCAGGCTGACGCGTAAACGTGCTGCGCTGGCGAGCCGGAACTTCAGCGACTGCCAGCTGCGCTGTTGTGTAGTGGCAATGTCATGTAAACGCCCACGGCGCTGTGTTCGCATCAATGTGCAGTCGTGGTGAACGCGTTAAATGTCTCGCAGTTGGCATTCGACAAGAACAGGAATGTGGCTCAACATTCCTCGTTGTCGCAAACGCTCTCACACCGAGTTGATTGATTTTTGCTATTTAATCATGAGTCGAATTCTTTCGAATTGCACAGTATTGAGTGCTTATGACATGAACAATGCTTGGATATTTGTCAAGAAATATAATCGATAAAATTAATTTTTTTACGACGAAAGTGGAATAGTCTGTATAAAAAGTGTACTAAATTTGTAATTCGGAAATTTCCTGCTTAAGAAAAGAAATAAAGAAAGAAGGCACTAAACTAAGTTATCAACTAAAATTTGGATTTAAAATAGCGACCTTGCTTCCAAACATATATTAAGATCAAAGATTAAGAAGAAAATGTTTTGAGTCGATTGAGTTCGATACAGAAACTTTCACTGATGGAGCTTGCTGAGGAAATTGGATAAAGTGTTGGACTAGGCACTGGACTAGAATCAGGTTAAGTTTCGAAGGCAAACTAAAAATTAAAAATAAAGTTGTAAAGAAGAGTTGACTTGAATGTTTCTTATAAAAGAGTTTTCAATAAGTACACTCAATTTTAAAACATGTAAGTTCTACGTCCATTCTCTTACCCTGCACGATCCCCTGAGATTCATTAAGAATCCAGGAAGTTCGTGCAGGAAGACTCGTTGTCCCTATCCCTTCCCAACTACTTTCTTTCTTTAACCCCACCTCACTCTCCTCTATCACCCTTTTTCTCACGAGCCTTAAGCACAATGGGCTATCTAGTCTGAGTACTTGAAAAATTGGACCCTCTAGGGTTCCATTTCCCGGCTTCCCTCATCCATTCCATTCCATTCCAAGTTCTATGTAAGAAACCATCAGTTTTTCTTAATTTAAGTTTATTTTATGGCATAAAGAATAACGTCGTTCAAATGTTCGCTGCGGCTTTGCTTGGTGGTACATATTCAATTTGGTACATATTCAATTTTGTCGCATAAATCTGGCTGATAGTGTCTGGCGTTTGTTGGGTTTACTTCGAGGTTAATTGTTTGCGGTTTATTCGTGTAAACTGGCTCCAAGAAAAAAATTCAACGGATTTAAATTGCGCGATCTCTGTGGCCAGTTTGATGCTCATTAATCGATCGTGCAGAATCGTTGAAATGACATATTGCCTGTATTCATATGATGCAGTTTTGGTCAAAAAGTACGGACAGATAAAATTCGCTTCAAACAGTGACTTTCTCGGAATGCAACAGTGACTTGCTATTGCTTGTTCACATATCAATTCATCCAAAAATAGGACTCGTAGTTAAAGATGATGTTTCGTAAAAATTTGCTTCAACTTACAACTGTCTATAAACGTTTACCTTAATTTAGTTCATTGGATTTTATACGAGCTCAGACTCAAGAACCGACGCAAAATTAGTGATGGGACGATTAATCATTTGATACACAATAATCGATTTTTTTCTTTCAATTCACGATTTAATTGTATCGAAAAATGGGTTCGATTAATCGAAACGTTAATCGATTAGATGCTGAAATAATCGAGAGAAAACGTATCACTAAATTTTTTTCGCTCAAAATAAAAGCTTGAGACGGACACTTTGATGCGATGTTGAATTTGATTTATGGGCCCAATACAAGTCGCTGGCTCACAAATGTCGCAAAAAACAACGACCTAACCCAAGTTCAGGACGAGCTTAGCTTTTTTTTGAATGCTCCCGTTTTTAGAAATGCGAACGGTGTACCCTAAGCTTTATATAGTAACTCGTCGGTACGGTTATCTTTTAGGAACTTCGGTACCAGCAGAGCGCCTCTTTTCAAAGGCAGGTGCAACTGCCACTGAAAAGAGGAACAGGTTCACGATTTCGCGCCTGTCAAAACTATTATATCAAAACTCTGCAATGAACAAATAAAATACAAATATATATTTTTTCAATAATTAATTCATTGTTATTGTTTTTATAAGGCGAATGGAAAAAATTTACATACTAACATACTTTAAAATGACACGGTTAAGTTAAAATATTAAAAAAATCATTCGATTATTCGATTATTTTCCATTTCTTTCGATTAATTGCAATTAATAATCGCTCTGTTTCAATTAATCATATGATTCATGAATCGATTAATGAATTTTTTTTCCCATCACTACGCAAAATTCGTAAAATTGAGCAAGAAAAGATATTGACTGGCTGTTTTCCTATACACTCTCTACGCAGCAACGAAGTTTGCTGATTTTGCATTTTGGTGGCGTACTGGTATTGGCTGATTAGTTGCCGAGTTGATTAACTCGACTTTGCTCAACAAACATCGAAAAGTTGACTTGGCAGGACGACAGTGGTGAGAATAAAAATCATGAATTCCACGGAATGTTTCTCGAACGGAGCAGCGACTTTATAATAGCATTTGATAATATTTATACGTTGTTCCACTCTACATATAAGCTTACATTGGTCACTTGCCGTACAATGTTAAACATGGATGGATGCTATAACGTAACAAATTTAAAGACTCCTTACTTATGCACCTTTTGATTTCGCTGGTCATAAGCAGTCACTCCAACTTAACTTAACAAATATAAATTTTACATTAACTTGAAATGCTTCATGACAATTCGCACAATTCAAGCTCTATTACCACCCGAGCGATTTGGCATAATCGAAATGTGCAATCGAAATGCTCGCTTGTTAATGCAAATCAAATACCAAGACCGCTCGCCATTTTGCACATTATCCAATAGGGCAATAGTCAATTTAACCTCATGACCTGCCCATTCGACCAAATTAAGTCCTGATGCCGTGCCGGCTTAACTGCAGTTCATAAATGTTGCAGCACGGTGCGTCGCGTTGCGTTGCAGTTTGGGCAGATTAGCGAAACGGTCATTAGATGTGAAATATGGTTGTGGTAAAGTATGTGTGTGTGTGTGTGTGAGCATGCACGTGTGCAAATGTGTATGTGTGGCATCAGCTAAACGAGCTCTATAATTATGCATTTCAAGTGGCATTTTCTGGTTTTACCATTGTTCTAGCGTTTCCAATCAATCGAATAGTTTTCGCTTTGACTACAGCACCGAAATGTTTTCAACAGTTATTACGCTCGAATGGCTTTTTAAACTTTCAAAGAGTGCGCTCAATGCACTAATTAATGGAATAGAATAAATGAACTAAATGCTTTCATGAAACCAATTAGTGCGACAATTAGTTACCGCAGATTTGTGACATTTGCTCGAGGACATTTTATTTAAAAATAAAATATTTTTTTTTGTTATCCTCGCAAAATAATGATTCATAACAATAGTTATAAAAAATAATCATAATAATTTAATTTAAATTAATACGATTTTATAGATATACTAGATGATTGCAACTCTTTATAAGCGAATACACAGGGCAACAAATTTCGATTTTTGGTCGGCTTTTCTGGATTTGACATCAGTTCTAGGGTAATTAGGGAGCGCTGATTTCGAATCCGCAAACCGTTTTTAAAACTTAGTTTCCGTTTTCGCAAAAAATGGGCGTGCCACTTTTTCGGATTTTCCCTGATTTTTTTCACGTTTGGGATTGTAATTTCGAAACCAATAAACCGGTTGACATGATTTTCCCTTTGTGGCATTTACAACACCTCACGGCTTCTTTCCCAATGTAATTTATTTGTATAAGTTTTAAAAATCCGCGGGAATTGGACCTCAAAGTCGGAAAATATGGAATTGCATCACTTGTTTTCTTTGAGAAAGTGTTGAGTGAGAGTGTTCTTTAAGAGCTCATAGCTTCTATATTATCCAATAATTTTTCTTAAAACTTGGGATTTCTCTTAATTGAAATATTTCCAACAAAACCTCATACTCATATTTTTGTGATTATAACATTGCATTTTGGCATTTTTGTCACTACTCGCAACACTGTGCGTCGTAGTCGAATTGCGATGAGCCGCTATATGTTCGGTGGGATTGGCACGGAATCAGCTAATATGAGCTGCTCCCCTGTGGCCACACTCTTAATTCGCACCGGTACTGTCAACAATTGAGCCGTCTAAAGGACACAATCGCTTTGGCCACTAAAAAAAGAATTGTATTTCATCAGGACAACGCCAGGCTGCATTGATCGTGACTCTCCAGAAGGTTCGCGTGTGAAAATATTTGCCTCAAAGGAATACTAAATCATAAGCATTCAGCTTATCTTATTACAATATTTTCCGTCCACTCACGTGACTACAGACTTACTATCAGTTTATTCAGACTGTGTATAGACGAGACTCTAACCGCACACTTAATGCGATATGATTTAGTTTCACAATCACGTGTTCTGTCGCAGATTTATTGCCAAAAAAGAAAACTTTTTAAGTAAGTTTTTCTTGTAGCTAAACTCCTCGCGGCGAGTCGCATTATTTTTTGGGTTTTTTAATCCAAAGTTCTAACATGAAGCGATATTATTTGATTAAATTCTATGCTTTAGCAGACGCGTTTAATTTATGATAATCTCGAACGCACTCAGTGCCAAAATGTCAAGTGAGAATGGCGTCTGCAAAGTGTTGATGCTGCTCCCCTCGCAATGCTGCGATGAAAGAGAACAATTTGAGCATGTTGGATTTCTGTAGAAGGGGAGTTTCTTGGAGTGTGCATGTGGTGCATTACACAGTTCTCCACTTTTTGTTGGGCAAAAACTGAACGAAACTTGTGGCAATTTGGTATAAATTGGTGAAGTTGGGAACTTGTAGTGGTGAAAGAAAGCAATGGTGACAAACGCATTTACCTATAACTGAATTTCGAATATTGATACTCACCACTCATCATTGCTCGAATTGCTTGGTGTATCGGATAGGGGTGAATATAGATAATGTTGTCACAAATTATGGGAAGTCAACATTAGAAAAGTTCTAACGTTTTGATGCCACTGTGGTGTCTTAAAACTAAAGTCTACACCAGCTCAGTAGGGGGTAGCTCTTAAATATTAGGATGAACTAAGTAAATGGTGACTAAATAAACAGAAAAAAGTCCGAAAATCGGTGGGGAAAAACACTTTGCAAACAATTCCGATTATGAATTAATATCAATGAATGGCGAACTCGAGTGCCAAAAAATTATTCATAAAGGCTATAGCTGTGGGCACAAAATCCGAGCGCGGGGGATAGGACGCATAATTTTTTTAAAACGACAACTTAATCCAAAGTTCTTTTGTGAGGATTTCATGCATTTAAGGATTAACGGAGTTATCTTAAATATAATAATGGTCCCATCTATCAAAAACAGGGACCGTACCGGTTATGGTTTTTATCAAAAAAGTCAGATTTTAACTGTTATCTTTTAACTTTTATTTTTACCGACAAAAATAAAAGTTATTTTGTGCCTTTTATCATATCAGGCAAAAATAACTGTTACTTTTTTATTTTATTTATTATTTTTATTATTATTATTTTTTATTTTATCGGTCAAAAATAACTGTTACTTTTGACTTTTATTTTATCGGTCAAAAATAACAGTTATTTTGTGACTTATTTTTTCGGTCAAATATATCAGGCAATTTGAATTTTTTCAAAGGTCGTTTGACCGACTAAAAAACTATTGATACCATTTTTTTTGTCTCAGCAGCCCGCTCATTCTGAGCTATAAGACTTGTGCGACGAAAAAATTGGTATCAATAGTTTTTTAGTCGGTCAAACGGCCTTTGAAGAAATTCAAATTGCCTGATAAAAATAAAAGTCACAAAATAACTGTTATTTTTAACCGATAAAATAAAAGTCAAAAGTAACAGTTATTTTTGCCTGAATTAATAAAAAGCACAAAATAACAGTTAATTTTAACTTTTATAGTAAAAGTCTATAATTTAAAAGGCGTTTAATATTCGTGAAGCTGAGGCCATTACGATCATAACGGTATATTTGAAAAAGTCCACCGGCAATTTTTTCGTTATGCCTTTTTGATTTGAAAATTGTAAAATAACAGTTATTTTCGGTCCCTGATCAAAAAATTACACAAGTTTTCATAGACTACGCTCAAAGTCTGCCAAGGTTTTTCTAGATTCATTTTTATTTATTTACTGATCTAATATTGTGGCAATATATTCTAAAAAAGTTTAGCTTGCGTTTAGTTTCTGATTCATCAGCATTGCTTGCTTAAGTATTTTTGCCCACATTCCATTCTTTCCATCGGTGTATAGGAACTTGAATTTTTTTGTATATCTTTAATTAAGAAATTGTATGTCAATTGCAGTTCCCTATTGAAAACAAAACGGTACCACTTCACATAAAATATATATAAACCCACCGCTGGATATTTGTATATCACTTTAAATGTGGCCAACAGTTTAATCAAGAGGCAAGAGGCAGTTGGAAGCCATTAATTAAATGAGAAATACGGAAAATGCCAAAGTTTGCCTTTCGCCGCCCTGTTCGTTTTCAGTTTTTATGCATTTGATTCTGGCCATTTACTGTTTTTAAGTGATTTCACATTTATACAATTTCAGTTTACTAACAGAAGTCATTAATTTAACGACTCATTAAAGACTTTTTGTATGGCGACAAACCGCTGAAAATGTAAAACATTGCTTAGGATGAGTGGTGCAGATTTTTTTGATATTTTGTACGTTTCCTTTCGAAAGGGCTATTGTTTTCTTCAAAAACAATACAGTGAGCATCTATCTTCAGAAATGTTGGATCGCGTCACTATTGATCCCATAGTCAATGGAACTACTCACGATGAGACATGAATGAACAGTCATCAGAATGAAAAATATAGACGAAAGACCCAAAATCGACGTCAAAGTTCTTCAAAAGTTAATAGAAAAAACCATGAATTCATTGCAAAGAACAGTCGGTTATTAACGAATTCTATTGAAAAATCTAAGTGCAAATCCGTTAAAAACCTTCTGATTTTTTTAGGAACAATTTGCACATAATACACTACAAAAATGTGTCATTGAACGGTAGCTGTGAATAAATACAAAAAACCAATACTCCAAAAATCCATCAATGAACTGCCGTGTTCCCTAGCTCTGGTCTTACCTTCCTTAGATTACTGATATTAAACTTATCACTACGAGGCGCCTCTTTTGACTTGCCTGAAGCCATAAAGCAAGATTTGTGAAAAAGAGTTAAAGCTGTATTTAAAATACCTCTAAAAAGTGTTTCGAAGACTGGAAGAAACGCTGTTATGTGGTATGTGTGTTGCATCAAGTAAAGATTTATTTGAAGGCAACAAAATAAATGTTAAAAAGATGAAAATTGTGCGTTTTATTGAACATATTGTGCGTTTTTTGAAATATTAGAGCTTTTAGCTCTTCTATAATTGTCATACTTTCACATAATTTTTAGATATTAAGTTACTAAGTTTTGCCAATTTTCAGATTTTTAATTTAGAAAAATATTTTAAACTAAAAGTGAAGTAAAAGCCTACGCTTTGCAAATTTTGAGAAAACATTAACAGCGAAAATGGCCACAACATTTCTTAATCTATATTGAAAGTTTCAGCAACTTATTGGTAACCATGTATTTAAAAATTTTTTTTTTTACTCAATATACTAAAAAAACAGAAAATATGTATTTACATTTCTTTGTGAAAAAAGTTTAAACTTTGAGCCGCTTTTGCACACACACTAATAATTTTTTTGCACAGATTTTTTTGGGTTTTCTTAGTTGGAGTTTTACCTTTCCAATGACATCAAAATCGTTAAATTCTGAGACTATAAATTTTTTGAATTTGAACTGTGCACTGTGACGAAATTAAGAATTGAATCTTTAAAAACGTCTACTACTAAATGACCAACATAATATTTTTCTTATTACATCAAAATCTTGTGTAAGCCGAAAAGCAAATACATTTTCAAAACTCTATAGTCGAGTTACCCCTAAAACACTTTGCCACATATGTTTGAATCCGCCTTGTGGACTCTATTTGCAAATTAAAAAAAAAAACTATACACAAAATTTAATTCAACATGAATTGATTCAATAATTCCATATACAATCCTGTCCATCTTTTTCAACATCTTGGATCAAAAAGTTGTTTCATTGAATAAATGAAATTGTACAATATTTTCCCAGCAATTGCAAGCGAACAATTGAATGCTTATTACAGGCCGCACGTTATCATTTTTCTTACCCACCGACGCATGCAAGCACATTTCACTACATTACTATAATAACAATAACAATTGCAACAGTTGCAGACAGCAGCAAGAGCGGTCGCAACACGTCTGCAATTATTGCTGGAAGCCGCGGCGTGCAGGGAGCGACGGCAACCCTCCACAGCTGACGCCGCCATGTAGCAGCGTCATCAATAAAGCATTTGCCGCCAGTGTAATCGATTGCCATACAATTGGCAATTTAACCGACCCGACACCACTGCCATTCCACTTGCATCGCAACATTCCTCAGTCATCAGCAAGAAATGTATCAGTTTCGCGCTGCTGCTACATATTTGCCGTGAACACTGGCAGCGGTGCTGGGATTCGTGTTGCCGTTGCTCTGGTCCTTCTGTTCGTTCCCATATGGAATGTTGATAAGATGAAATTAACCGCAAATATTATGGTTTTCGTTCAAAATAGATTACCAGACAAACGCACACACAACATAGCACACGCACAGTCGCCCTTCACACTCAGGCACTGCAAATGTGCAACCGTGGCGGGAAGCACAAATGGCTGGAGCTGCTTTGAGGGGCAATGGGTTTGAGAGGAATTTAATTACCAGCAAGTGGCGCTCCTTGCTGCCTGCATTCATGCGAATATGCAAATCATATATTTCAGTTGTTGCGCTGTCGCCCTAATGAGGCGGTTTCAATACGATATTCCGCTCGCAGTGACTTCGGGGGCATCCCACAAGCCGCATGCGAGATGCAATATGTTCGTTAGCATTGTGCGTGGCAGCTTGGCCAGCGCACATTTCGGAGCTGATAAGTAGTGCAGTGTGCTATCTTCGAAAAGATATTCTCTTCGAACTGAATGCCGCAACCGATGGACAAAACATAATCGTGCTTCCTGCAATCATAGACATGCTGCATGCAACTTTGAAAGCGCCTTTTGTGTCGATATCGAATGGAAAGTCTTACTGGCCCGCTTTCATTTGATTGGCATGCTTTTATTTGGCTTAGTTAGTTGGTTTGTGGGCTAAGCAGGCGTTCGAGCCCATGACTTGCGGTATCCTGACTTGCTATATGCTATTGCTAAGTGCTATATGCCAGGGGCGTAGCCAAGGGGGGTTGGGGTGTCAGAACCCCCACCCCATGGCCTATAATTATTTAAAATTTGCAATCACTATGCATGGTATATACGCTCCCACATTAGCAAAAAGGTCTTTTTACCTTTAAACATTTAAAAGAATAATCAAAAATTTTTTGTAATACCGATATGGTTTTTTTAATAGTCCCCTTCAGGCTCAATACAGCTATTTGCATGATCTAAAAGCATGTCTAATGAGTGTTTTAGATCGTCGGCTGGAATGTCCTACAGGATGTCAGTACAAACCTTTTGGATGGCTTCTACGTCATCAAAACGCGTTTGTTTAATCGGTAAATGCATTTTTTTTCTAAGGTGAAAGTCGCAAGATGCCGCATCAGGTTAAAACGAGGAGTGGGTGATGGTTAAATTCGTCTTTTAGTCAAAAAATCAGTCACAAGTGTCTATCGTTGAGATGCCGTCTTTCGATAGCCAAATATTCAGTTAAAATGTGATACTTTTATGTTTTTGAGATGCTTAACCTTCGCCTTACCAAAGACATTTGTATGCGTCGTTTACCAATACCCATAAACTCACTCACTCACAATAAATAAGTAAATAATAAATAATTTTTTTCCATACCTCAGTATTTAGTATCGTCCTCTGGTGATAGTCCGTTTTTGGAAAAAAAGGCCTAACTTTAACGATTCATTTTGCGACTAAGGAAAATATTAAACGATTTATTTCGAGAGGGTTTATTGAACACATACTGAGGTATCTATTTTTTTTAAATTTAATTTTTTTTATTTTATTGTGAGTTTTATTCAAACTGGTGGCGGAAGCACCTGGGATCACCCGTGTGGGTATTCGGTATATAGTACAAAATAACAAAAATAACAACAAAACATGAATAATATTTTCAAAACAATACTTCTTTTTGTTATTGAAAACGACTTTCGAATTTGTTTAGTAAGTCGAAATTATAACTACATTAGATAAATACTCTGGAAGATATTGAACATGAATATTAAAAAGATCACCCGGGTGGGTATGAGGAAAGCGAAGATTAAATCCAATTTCAAGTAGATTTTGGCTGATTTTTTAATGGAATCTACGGTGGTCGCGGATTTCAGTTGGTTAACACGTTGGTTATCATTTATGTCCTGACAATCGTTTTTAAATCGCATGTACCACTTATGAACTCTGCCACGGGATAAACGATCATCACTATAAACTTAGTTCATCAATTTAAATTTTTCGGCTAAAGTCTTACCAACTTTAAAGCAAAACTTAATATTTGCTCTGTGCAAATTAGTATCAAATTTTTGTACCAGTGACAAAAACATACTTTTACTTCGGACGCAATAACTTCGCTTACAGTGAACCGAATTTCATGAAATTTCCAATGCACTGGGTGGCACCACCACAAAATGCCCTCTTTGAAAAGTTCAGTTTACTTTAAAAAACATGAAATACTAAATTGGTCAACATTTTTTTTAAACCCCCCCATGACCAAGTTCTGGCTACGCCCCTGTGCTATACTATATAAGTATTAATAATATAACAAAAATAAAAAAGAAAATGTAAGCGAAAAGATTCTTAAGGACATCACAGAGAAATTGTTGATGCCAAATACAAATGGAACATTGAAAGAGAGACAAAATAAAAACCTTGGCACCGGCCATGAGGCTGTAAAATGTTTAAAGAATCGACTTATACATACATATATTGTTCCTTCAAGTGGCCAAGTGTACAGTTCCACTGCAAAATGAAACAACGAAAAAAGCACCGAAGGATAATTGCTGGCAAAATGGCGACAAAATTACGAATAACACCAGTCAGCACAAGTTTTGAAACTTGGTTTTGCGTAACTGATTTATATTTTTTTGAAGAGCTAATTAAGGAAAAATTGTTTCGCCTGAAATACAGGGTGGACCATTTAAGATTTGGAATTTGAATCGGTTATAAAAAGAAAAACGAATGAATATTTTTTGAAAATTCCTGTTTTATTACAAAGCTTGGACTTTGTTATTTAAGAATGAAAAACGATATCGTTCATATGACAGCCACGACTGGCCTTACAGTACGCCATTCGGTCAACCCAATTTTCAAGTACTTTTCCGATTGTTCCGGGTAGAATTTCCTCAATAGCAACTTCGATTTCATGTTTCAAAGCTTCAATCGTCTCTGGATGGTTAGCGTAATACTTGTCCTTTACGGCTTCCCACAAAAAAGTCCAACGGACTTAAATCGCAGCTCCGAGGCGGCCAATTGATTTCAGAATTTCAGCTGATTATTCGATTTTCGAAATCGGTGCCCAAAAGTTAGATTTTTACGTGCCGGATGGTCATGAGCCTTCAGTTCTTGGACCAATTGATTTTTGTAAGCCTTCATACCGAGATCTTAATGCAAAATTCTCATCAAAGAAGTGCGGGAAATGTTCAATTCCTGAGAGCGATGGCGAGTTGACGTTGATGGATGTTCACGCACATTTTCGGCTACAAAAGCAATGTTTTCGGCTGTGCACACTGTACGCGAACGGGAACGGGTTGTTTGGCCCATTAACGATCCAGTTTCAGGAGCTCGCTTCACAAATTGAGTTGAAGGCCAATCTTTTTTTGAAATTTTTTTTAAATTTCTTACAGTTTGAGTTAAAGACTCTCCACTTTGGAAGTAAGTTCTCAATATTTCCCAATTTTGTTCAAGCCATAAGGTCTGTTTGGCAGAGAATAATTTGTACGAATTTGTACAAATTTGTACAAATTTTTACTGGATCCTGTTTGTTGACGCCAAATCTCCAGTAACGAGAGAGAAACTGAGAGCGTAAAGTGACAGTTCATTTCGTGAGAACTTGCAAGTTTTTACTGGAGAAATTTTGTCCAGTAACTTTTTGCCAGTAAGAAGAAGAACAAGAAAAACATATGACTGGCTGCCTTATGATCGACTGCAAAGAAAAATAAATTTTGTAAACATTGGGAGGCAAATGGAAACAGCAAAGAAATTGTGCGTTCGCAAGTCTGCTGACCCACAACCGTCTTGCTCAGCTTTACCCGCTGAAGCTGAAAGGGAAGAATTGCAGATTGAGCGCAACGAACTATTTGCATTTTGCATTAAATTTCTGATTTAACTTAATTTTCCCTACCACTTCAAACCTCAAATGAAACTTTTAGATCAGCTGTTTCGTTCTTTAACCCTCCTGTTTACACCCTTTTTACTGTGTATTGTGAGTCGGCGAAGTCCCAGTGGTGTAACCAAGAGTTAAAACTTGCAAATTCTTACAAATTGCTGTTTGTTTACTTTTTTGGATAGTTTGATTTTAGGGAGCGTAAGCTCGGTTACTCTCCTGATATTTTTTACTGGATAATTTTTACTGGAAATCTGGCCAAACAGACCTATAGTGAAATCAATAAAGTGTACCAGGTAGATGACGTACACTTATTTCTCTGAGTAGCAATTGTCAAAGTGTCAATTTATTTGTGTCAGTTCGATTAACCTTTATTTTTGTTGTCGCTAAAATAGCACAAAATTTAAAATTGACTTTCAGTACTCCAGAAATATATATTTTCGTAATGCATTTTATGTTAGAAAAACATAGAAACTGCATTGCCGGTCGTTTTTTTTGCAGAGATAGCACGTTTTTCCTGGCATGTAATTGCGTTTTTTGTGTCGGTTTTGGTGCAGAACGAATTTTCAAAAACAATTTATTTTGAAATTTTTTCATACAGCACAGACGGGTTATGAACTCTGACATTAGTCAGCATAATGACAATAACTGCCAGAAAATAAGTGTACGATGAAGAGAGAGTTCCTGCTATCTGGCACACTTTATTAATTTCACTATGGTTCAAGCGTATAGCGTCCTATTTCGGAAATGTCAAACTTTTAACTAAATTACGAACACAAATTTAATGACATTTGGACTGCCATTCTCGAAATAAAGCGTAGTTCAAATTCCAAATCTTAAATGGTCCACCCTGTAGAACTTTAAAATACTCATTAAAATAACAACTTAAATGAAAATGTTCATTCTGTTGACCTGTGTAACAGCAAAACAAGCGCAAACTTTATGTAGGGTGTTGAAATATTTAGGTCGCAAAAAAGGGTCGACATAAAGTGTGCACAATAAAGTACATAGGCTCAAGAGCACACAGACTCGAATATATAGTAGGTATACAAAACAGTCTAAAAGAGTTTTGGCAGCGGTGGCTGTGGCAAGTCGCACACAGCGCAACAACAATTGTCATCTCTGTTAACTTGAAGTGAACTTGACTTGAATGGAATTCTTCGGAAAGCGAAATTAAAGACAGAAGACAAAAACGACAGGGAATGTTTCACACCAAATTTGTTCACGTCCTCTCAATTATGCCGGCTAACTGCCAGCAATGGCCAAAAGAGTCAATTAATTGCAGCACATTAGCAGCTGAAGGAGTTGTTGCCGCTTTGAATAGCTTTGACCAGCGCCAACTGAATGTGGTGCTTTGCAAATATTTGTATGCAAATAGTTTACGATTTATCAATTTGAAAAGGCGCTAATTGCTTAAATTGTAGAAGAAGTCTTTAAAAGTTGCTGTATTGATAACATTTGAATTTGGATCTTAACTTATTTGACATATGTATGCACAAAGGAGTGAGATATAAAAGCGATATTTAATAATTGGAATTGAAATTCTCTAACATCACTGGATGATAATAGACGCGTTGTTTACGTGCTCGGAATAAAGAAAGTGTCTGCTTTTGTTATGCATTCTCTGCTTTATGATTTCTCCAATGACAAAGTCGTGACTATCCAGAAGGAGGTAGAAGAAATTAATCTTTTGTGTATTATGATTCATCATCCTTGCTGGCTATTCTATGGCCATCAAGTCTAGTTTTCGCCATGCATAAGAAGGCGGCATGTATGAGAGTAATATAAAGCGAATTTCGCTTAAGCCATAAGGACCTGATGAGTGGAGGGAAAACCAAATTAACATGCTTTGATTAATTTTTTTTTCAATTATCTTTTACGACATTCTGTTTTATGAGCGCAAGGGAATGCTTAAGCGTTTTGTTTTCTTACATATGTGAATTGTTGAAGTGGTCGCTTATGTATTGTGTTAAAGTCTAATGCTGTCACAATATTAATTTGCACTAAAGACTATAACAAAATATTTCTTGATGTGAAAAGTTATAACAACCATATACCTAATACACATTTTTAAAGTATTTAAATAAAATCCCTTTTCTTGGGCCTTAACTTGGATAGCCGTGCATGTATTTATAAAATATTTGTACCTTTAAAAATAATCTAAATATACAAAATATTTTAATAAATATTTACATATTTCTATATTTCTGTACCTTATTTTATTTAAGGTACATACAAATAAGTTTTAAATTAGTAGGCAGCTGAAATTATTTCCATGTTCGTGTTTAAAGTTTTGTGTCCAAAAAAATCTTTTGTCAAGATTTCAAAGTAAAAAATAAAAATCTTAAGTGATCAGTTCCACATTTGGGCAACAAATTTATTGGATTTCGACGTCAACTCTTGTACGGTCTCTTTTAATCGGAATGTTGAAAACATTCTCCAAAATCGTCCAATCTCGAACAAAACCGCAATATAAAAGTTGGTCTAAAGGTAAAAACCATTTTTAAGTATCGAATAAGTATCCATAATGGAAGAAAAAATATGTGAAAATATTTTCAGAAGTTTTATTTACATGCAGTTTTAGGACGTTTCGCAATTTGTCCTAGGACCTTGGGACCTATTTCCGAATGCGCAAAAATATTCTTCCAAATTTTTCAATCTCGGACTTTAAATTTAAACTTTAATCTAAATATCCTAAAAGTACCTTAAACACACTAAGATCATAATTGAAGGTGATTGGCATATTCATGCCGAGCGGCAGATTCAAAGCTTTTTCATAGGCAAAGATTTTACTCAAATAGATAAGCCGTCAAATCTAAAGATTTTTGGTATGTTGTATTGTCTGAGTCAAAACTTGAACTCAAAGTTTTTCGTTAGTACAACTAAATATATCTTACTAGTCACATAACCTCAATTTCGGTAAAAGAAGGCAGTCTCGTATTTTTAAGATCGATTTTTTTCAACCCAGGATTCCTCCTTAACATTTGTTATTGCTGTAGCTTTAGTTATTGCTTACCTGTAGTTGTCGTCTCTCTACTTTTATTGAGGACTATCTTCGGAGCAACAATGCGAGCATACAAATTATTCCTTCCAAAGGGTTCTACTTCCATAAACAAAGTCGTAAAATGCGCGGGACTTGCATTCACCTCATTGCTCCGTTTACTGAGGCTCTTGGCTCGTTGTTCGTTGTCATTTATGCAGCAACCGCTTTGTTTGTTTTTCTCGGCAATGACCGTCCAAATTACAATCTCGATATTGCGACGCAGCGCTGTTTTTATGCTTGACTTGACATGAATTGGAATTCTTTAATGTACCTGCAATTAAATGAGTTTAACATCAATACTGGATTTACCAGATTCTTATGAGGCCGGAGCGTGCCACAGTCAGAATAATACAACGATTACGCGTGTCATTTGTTTTAATTTAATTATCCGCTTCTTCCGGTTCCGGCGATTTGTGCTCAAGATTTTACGACTCACCTTTCCACCAGCCGACTAATCATACAATAGTTACGCTTTGTCTCATAATTTTCTGTTTTTTCTCGTACGTTCTCTGCCGGCAACGGAATAAAACTTTAATAGTAGCAATTAATTTGTTAGACTGTTTCGGCGCGAATTTGAAATGGCTGCTGCCTTGTCAGCAACTGCTGTTGTTGTTGCCAGGCTTACTGTTGGTGCCATCTTTGGACAAAGCCAATCCTGGTTTACTCAAATTGAATTTTTACATTTCGTGTAGAAACGATGGCTATCCTTAGTTTTGTTGTTACTGTCAATATTCCTCTGCAAACCATTCAAACCTTCCAAACAATCAATTTTGTGTTACAGTTTTATTGACATCGTTGGCAACGCTAAGAAGCTGTACTGTCAGTGCTGCCATATTCCAATAATTATCCCGCTCAGTTGTCACATTGTGAAGGAATGGCGCTGTCAACAATGTTTCAGATTAGGAAAAAGGCACACTTTAAAATCAGCTGATAAGAATTTGGCACTCGATAAAAGTGGATTCTACGGAGGCGACAAAGTAAATTTACTTTGGAGGCGAGTCAGATAGGTTTTGCGGACATTTTTTACTCGTGTGTGGAAATATGGCTGGACTTTTCCACTTGGCGCGATTTTGTAGCAAACATCACCACTTGACGGCACAGCGTAGATTCTCAACAATCAAAAAACCAAGACTACTGAAATTCAATGTGGGATACCGAGTGACGCCGAATCTGGTAAGTAACAGCTGGCAGACTTTCAAGGCCATATACGGAAGCGCCAGCACCAAAATTTCATAATACGCGGATTCCGCGAATACGTTCAGTAAGAATTGTTGAGTGGTGGTTTAGTGGTCAGGCAACAATTGTTGTTTGTGTTGTTTTGGCCTTATGCTCCCCTGCGCGCACCCTTCCGGAAGCAAATACACTTCTGCCAATTAATGTGAATTAGCAAATTTCATTTATTACTTTACTTCTCTCGTTGCAGAAATTGTAAATTGAGAAGGCAGTAAAGTTAAAAACACTTATAAAACGAAAATAAACAAAGGCCAAAACAACACAACACACGCGATTTGTAGGAGTTGGTGGAGGCGACGTAGCAGAAAAACTACCAGACTCGTAGACAATAGGGGAAAGTAATACCGTGCGAATCAGACTCGACAATGGGGCGCACGCGGCGTCAGCGCGAGAGAAAACGTTGCGTGTCTACGGACGCTGTAGCAACATCTTGTGGCAGCTTCCTGCCTGAGCTGTTCGCGCATTTGGCGTCCTTGGGTTGGCGCAACAATACAAATCTAACGGTGCGCAATTTCGCCACAACCGGACGTGGGCTGTGTTCCAAAACGCGGCGAGTTGATGCCGTCGACGAACTTATACGACTGCCGCTGAAATGCCTAATAACACTGGCTACACTCGAAGCCGATGCCGCATTCAAGTCGCAGTTTGACGCGACGAAATTCAACAAGGACCAGCGTGTGCCGTTTCAGGCTTTGGTGGCGCTCTATCTGCTGCACCAAAAACATCTCGGCGAGACATCGCCATGGCACGCATACCTTAAGTCCCTGCCAACGCATTTTACCACGCCCTATTTCTGCACGATTCCCGAGCTGCAGTGCTTGCCGGAAGCAATGCTGGAGAAGGCCGTCGCCCAGAATCGCCAAGTGCGCGACAGTATCGCCAATGTGAAAAGCGTTTTTGCTTTGGAGCAGTGCAGCTGCTGCGGTCTAAAATTTTTCGACGACATTTACTCATTGGACGCCTTCAGATGGGCGTACTTTGCGGTTAACACACGCAGTGTTTTTGTGGAAAGCCGCCTTTTCAAGCCGGCCTCATGCCACTTTCAAGCGCTGATCAGTGACGGGGCCAATTTGGCGTTGGCGCCCTTTCTCGACTTGTTCAATCACTCGTCGCATGTGTCAACAAGCGCTGATTTGCTGCACAACAGCGCGAGCAAGGAATTCGAATATGTGCTGACGCTTGAGCGAACAACGGACATTGTGTCGCCGCGGCAGCAGCTTTTCATCAGCTACGGAGCGCTGACCAATTTCACATTGCTGCTGGAATACGGTTTTATCATACCAGAGAATGTACACGATTACTTTGAGTTCTCACTACTGGACATTGAGAATTTACTAAAAGGCGAAAAATCCTTCAGTGGACTATGCGTTCAGCGCAACAAATTCAAATTTATACGAGAGCACAACTTATACGACCAGATGTTCGTGCATGTGACCGACGGTGTGTCGCATAATTTACGAGTGGTTTTGCATTTGATTTTCAAGGAGCCGAGCCACTTTCCCAATGTGCTCAACCAGGTGGCGTTCGGCGATGCGGAGAATTTGAATAGCATGCACCATGAGGTGCGCTTGCTGGTTGCGTTTAAACTAGCCGAGTATCAACGAGCTGTGAGCAATTTGTATAAGCTGCCCGCGCTCAGCGGTAGTGGTCTGGCGGCGATGGACTATATAAAAGAATGCATACGCTATTTGGAAAACTTCTTGGCAAAGTGCAATAGCAGCTCTGAGGAAAATGAAAATAATTCAATTGAATGTAAATGAAACACATTTCAAATGCTACTAAAACTTAAGAAGTTGATTGAATTGAAGCATTGATATATTTTTATAAAAAGTTGACCATAGTTCCAGTTTTGTATTGCTCTTAACAATGAATAAATGTGTGTATAGTTTTATCTTAAAATGAAGTTTAATGCAGTTTTTCTATTTAAATGAAAATAAGCGGTGTTGAGTTTGACGTAGATGACAATAATTTGTATATTTCACTTTAGTTGTGAAGCTAAAGTAAGTCGTAACTATGTCCGCCGATTGCGGGTTATTATGGTTGTTATGATATGAGAAAAATAGCACTGTGCCTTTCATAAGTTTTAGTTGCAAAGGTTGTACAACAGAGCCTTGGAAAATTTCTACGAATTTCAAGCCACTTCGCAACAGTGCAAGACTTCGCAAGTATTTCAATTGATTGCATAGGTCAGTTACTGTGGTTAGGCAATTATACTTACCTATCTAAAATGTTTTCTGTTAAAAAAAAATTACTTTTTTTTTGCTTTACTGCATCTCACTGTTATTGAATGTCCTTAATTTCATTTTAGTTTTGCTCCACTCGCGCCGTAACCGGAAAAGATGATGCAGAAACGACGAAAAAACGCAGTACGCCCTTCACTCCCACGCCGGGCAGTAAATTGTTGGGCGGTGTGTTTGTCAAAAAGGTGCCGAAAGGTAACTAAATTAACGACGTCTCCCTTAACTAATTGAAAATATGAAACAAGCGAACTATAAATAAAACAAAACAGCAACAAGTGCTAAGCAATAAAACGAACGTAAGATACCGATACCCAAGTAGTTAACATTTACATATATATATGTACATATATGTATATATAAATCCAAAATATATTATACATACCTACAGTTTGTGAAGTAAATGTTTGCAAACTTAAAAAAGGTAGAAAAAATATTTTGAAAAGCTTATAAATATAGCAGAAATTGCAATATTTTGAAATTTTTTTAAGATATAGATTAATAGTAATGTGTGTAGTGTGTAAAAGAATCAAAAAAGGAAATGAAGCTATACTTCAAACTGTCAAAAAATTCGTCTTCTTTCAAAACCAAGATTGCATTGAAAATTTGGCGCCGTACAGTTCCGAACAGTTTCATGAGATACATCAGTTCCGCATTCTATTATTATATCCAAAGCCATTTCCCTTATTGAGATACGGGGTTTTCACGAACTTTTGGGATGATTTTTCTTTCTTCTGTGTCAGACAGTTTTCTGGGTCGTCCAGGAGATACTTTCAAATCAATTTGCCCTTCAATACGCGAATCAAATAGACATTACTTTGATCTTATATGAGAGTGAAAAATTCAATTAATATATATTTTTCAAATAATTTCAAAATATTGCAATTTCTGTTATATTATAAGCTGTTCAAAATAATTGTCTACCTTCTTTAAATTTGCAAACATTTACGTGACAAACTGTATGTCTCACTGCATGCCAGCCAGTTGAATTGCGCTTTCGTAGTTTATTAATTGTGCAAAGCAAATTGGTGAGGTTGAAAGCATTGCCAACAGGTTGAAACATCACCAATGCACAGCGAGACATGCAGCAAAGACATGCAAAATTTCTCATTTGTTTGATGTCTTCATGGAAATTAAGAAATTATTTAAAATTTGCTCAACATGCAAATTACAGTTTGTGTTTTCGATATAAACATGTTGCGATTTTGGATGACATGACATTGATACTGTATGAAACTACTAATTGACTGGACTGGACTGAGTTTTAATTATTCTAGCAATAAGTAAAATTGTTCAAGTTCTATTTTTAGATAGTTTCTTCTCTCTATATGAGCACAAATTTCAAATTTTCAATTTGTTTTAATACTACTTTGAATGTATTTTATGTTGCTCCCACAACACTAATCACACAAACTTGCTGTTACATTCCCTATGTTGTTGTTTTTTCATTTTTAAAATGTTATTAATCAATTGATTTGTGCAGCTAACAAGCGTTTCTTCTTTAGTTTCATTATCGTTAACGCTTAATTGTTGTGTGGTCCTGTAGGGATCTTACTTTTGAATTCAGTAAATCCCCACAGGTCCAGCCCAACAGCCACTACGACAATTCCATATTCATAATGTAGGAGGTGATGGGGGGAATGCGCTGGGGCCACTGGATGCGCCACAGGTCACATCGCAGGACATGCTGCGCGCCATGATGCACTACATTTGGCCAAAGGAGGACGCTCTGGTGCGCAAGCGGTAAGCACGCACTCTAACCAGCTAACAAATTCGAAATGTACCTCACTGATTCTTATGTTATTGATGCCTTGTAGCGTTGCCATCTCGCTGGGTCTACTGGCGGGCTCCAAAGTACTGACTGTCTGTGTGCCGTTCCTCTTCAAGGGCGCCATTGATACGATGAACACTTTGAACATGGACACTGCGCCAGAGACAGTGCTCTCTATGGCCACCGCCTTAATGATCGGATGTAATGCTAATGCCTGTCTTGTGCGCCCGTGACGAGCTACGCTAATTGAAATTGCATATTTTTGCTTTGCAGATGGCGTTGCACGCGCCAGTGCGGCCGCTTTCAATGAGTTGCGTAATGCTGTTTTTGCCAAGGTGGCACATCATTCCATACGCAAAATAGCCACAAATGTTTTTCTTCATTTGCACAATTTGGACTTGGCATTCCATCTGAATAAGCAAACGGGCGCCCTATCCAAAGTGAGTGAAAACATATGCAAGTCATTCTAATAAGAGGAAGTCCTAATAATGAGAAGCAGGAAACCACTGATGTACTAAAATATGCGAGTTTGTAAAAAGAGACATTTAACAAATAATGTTTTATTTCCTACATAAAACTGAAGTCAACTAATGGCGGTGAAGTGGACCAGTTTGTCTTTACGGCAAGTAGCAAGTAATGACACAAGTAGCTTCGATCCCATACGAACTGTTGTAGCTGCTGTTCAAGCAGCTCTATTGACCTCATTGTATCTAATAAACTTTAACCTTGTGAGGGGGAGCCGAGGAAATAACCTAAGGGAGGTCATTACCTCAAGCACTCAAAAAAAACTTTAACCTTACTTCAACAACATTTTCGTTGATATTGCAGTCTGTATCTGAAAACTCCATTACTTCTGATAATTCACTATGCGCCATCTAACATATTTTGTGATTTATGCAGAAAAATCTCTCTCTTGATCCTTTTCATAATGGAAATATTGTAAAACTACTTACTTAGTAAAAATTAGTGAAATCTTACTGATTACGCCAGATTCTTTTATTGAGCTCATATTTTTGCTTGCACTAAATTTCAGACCATTGATCGCGGTTCGCGTGGCATCAACTTTGTACTGTCTGCCATGGTATTCAATGTTGTGCCAACAATTTTCGAGCTGGCCTTGGTATCCAGCATTTTGGGCATAAAGGTATGAATCGCAATTTCGTAACCGTAGCAAGTCTACCAGCGTCTGTGCTTTTCGCAGTGTGGCCTCGCCTTTGCCAGCGTATCGATGGGCTGCGTTGGCATTTATGCTATCTATACACTGGCCATCACGCAATGGCGCACCAAATTCCGCGTCTACATGAACCAAGCCGAAAACGAGGCTGGCAATAAGGCCGTCGATTCGTTGATCAACTACGAAACGGTGAAATATTTCAACAACGAGAAGTTCGAAGCGGGCCGCTACAATAATGTGCTGAAGAAGTACGAGGTAGCCAGCTTGAAGACGAGCTCCAGCTTGGCGATGTTGAATTTCGGCCAAAATGCCATCTTCAGCACGGCGCTGAGCATCATTATGGTGCTGGCAGCTAATGAGATCGCCAAAGGCAACATGACTGTGGGCGATTTGGTGATGGTGAACGGTTTGCTGTTTCAGTTGTCGATACCGTTGGGTTTTCTGGGTAGCGTCTATCGTGAGGTGCGTCAGGCACTGCTGGACATGCAGTCCATGTTTACGCTGATGAACGTGGACACTCGCATACAGTCAAGTCCAAATGCGCCTCACTTGGCGGTGTCGCGCGAGAACGCTTCGATCGAGTTCCGAAATGTCAGTTTCGAATACGAGGCAGGCAAGCAGATCTTCAGAGACATCTCGTTCTCCATACCGGCTGGTAAGACCATTGCTTTCGTTGGCGGCTCAGGCTCGGGAAAGTCGTCCCTGGTGCGACTGCTGTTTCGTTTCTTTGAACCGAATGGCGGTAAAATTTTTATTGGCGGTCAAGATATCAGCGAGGTAGATCTCGAAAGTCTGAGGAGGGCCATTGCTGTAGTGCCGCAGGTAGGAATGCGATTCATTGCTGTGCGTATTGCATTGGTATTGGAACGAAATTGATGCTATTTGCAGGATTCAGTGCTCTTCCACGACACCATTGAGCACAACATACACTACGGTGATTTGCATAAGTCGCAACAGGAGGTGGAGAATGCTGCGCGTATGGCAGATCTGCATGATGCGATTATGCATTGGCCCCAAAAATACAACACCCAGGTGGGCGAACGCGGACTGAAGTTGTCGGGCGGTGAGAAGCAGCGCGTGGCCATTGCGCGCGCTATTCTCAAGGACGCGCCGATTCTAATATTCGACGAAGCCACCAGCAGTTTAGATTCCATCACAGAACAGGTAAGTCAGCATCACAAACGCATGCCTGCATGTTGCTTGACTCTTTTCGGAATGGCCTTACAGAATATCCTGCAAGCCCTGTCTCGCGCCACCCTTGGACGCACGAGCATCTGCATTGCCCACCGCCTGTCCACAGTTATGGACGCCGACGAGATCATAGTGTTGCAAAATGGGCGCATTGGCGAGCGGGGCACACATGCAGAACTACTGAAGAAGAATGGGTTGTATGCGCGTCTCTGGGAGACGCAAACGCAACAGTTTTGACCGTGGAGAAGTGCATCTTCCGAGGCTTAGTCTTGAAAATGTGAGGTGGAACAACACACAGTGTCCTATGATTATTGTTTACTTTAAATTGTTATACATACCGCAACCAAAATGTAGAATTCGTTATTTATTAAGCAATCCGTTTACAATTGCTTTGCAATTGTTTAGGTGCAAAGTGCAACTGGCAAGCACGTTCGTTAATTGTAATTTGTCAAATTTCTGTACATAAACAGTATACCACAAATACCAACAAATAAATTGAGAGCAAATGCAGTAAAATCAATAAAACAGTC
This sequence comes from Melieria picta, assembly GCA_964056695.1. Lineage (NCBI taxonomy): Eukaryota > Metazoa > Arthropoda > Insecta > Diptera > Ulidiidae > Melieria > Melieria picta. The sequence goes on from OZ057399.1 coordinate 18,024,061, forward strand.
ACCGCATGTTCTTGTAAAATGTACAATTTAATACATATCTATGTATGACTTTATTCGATTGTGTATATGATTTAACATTTATTATCCATTTATCACTGTTACTTGTTCGCTTAAAATATATATTCGTCTAGGTATATTGGTTAATGGTGGAGTGCCGATATTTTCTAAAACCAGGAACAACGCAGCCATCACCGACCTAATCTTTCTCTCGCACTTCCATCGGTATGGGCACATTGTACAATAAAAACAGTACACAGTTTCCAATGTGCCTGAGAAAGTTTCTATAGTTGACCAGGCGATCCTTGAACTCCTTCCAGATGGGCAGCATTGGTCGGCGCTCTTGCGATGTGTCGTCAATGCTCATGTTCTGCTCTTCCATTGTCTTATTCTTTGTGCAAAGATTTGAGATTCAACGACCATTATATTTATTTACTTTTCACTCTCAGTACTTACTATGTATGTGTACAGGTAACAAGACGGCTTCAGTCCAATTGTGGTCACGTGATGCGTTATGCCAGTGCTCAAGCCGAAACTCTTGCCCGCTGTCAGGAAGTATGCTTCCTCATCGTCATCGCTCTTGTAGCGAACGTTGCCCTCGAGTATGGTCAGCGTTACGTTCGTCAGATCGGGCGAGATGTAGTTGTCCAATGTGAGGCCCGGAAAGTCTGCCACGAAAATGACATCCGAATAATTGTTCCACAGGAGCACCTCGTCAGTGATGGTTTTCAACTTGGGCCGCATGTGATTGAGCTCGTCGAGTAGCGGCAGTGACCAGGGTGTGCGCTGGAATGGTGACCACTCGGCCGTCAGCAGGTCCACGCGCGGATCGAAGACGCGCTGCTTGAAGCGGCCGTTCATGGCGCACCAACTGTCAAAGTAAATGGAGAAATTGGTCGAGGTCAAGGGACTGGCAGCGGCGTCGCGCGCATAATCCTCCAGTATGTTCGCCTCGATGCACTTGGCATACTGCAGCGCCATGTCCGCGTACTTGGTCCAGCGATCGTACTCGGTGAATGCGTACGGATTCAAGTAGTGCACGTTCTCGTTGTTGTTGTCGACAATTTTAATGGAAGTCAGCACCGTGTCGTACGTGTGCACCATCATGTCCCACGAGTAGCCGTACAGGCCGTTCGTCCAGTTATTGTAGCCTTTTGTGATGAAGTGCGAGTACGGCAGGAAGAGCTGAAGCGCGCAGTAGCACAATATTAGGGCTGAGCGCAGATTGCGCACTGTGCGGGGTGAACTGCACTTGGCACACAAAAGAGTTTCGGACGTTTCATTGGGCGCAGCTGCCGAAGTGATGTTTGCCACACTCTTTTTGAGGGAGTCTTTGGGATATGCGTCGGTTTTTTGAAGCATCTTTTTGGTGTCGGTAGCAGAGCATCGAATGTAGCCTAGGATTCGGTTGGCATTTATTTTTCTTGGCCAGTCAAGAAAAGTGGCACTTCAAATAGACACACCCAAGGGAACATGCCTGGAGGTAAGCGCAAATCACATTTTGAATAATAAGTATACTTAGAAATGATTGCAAAACTCACCTATTACGAACAGGCGCGAGTTCATCAGATGGAAACTCAGCATAAAGGGCGTGGCTAGCAGTCTTGTGCTCTCCCAGGTCATGAGGAACGGTATTGAAAAGTCGAAGAAGGCCGTGAACCAATGCACTATCAGCAGGTCCGTCAGCTCGGCCGACAGAATGGAGCGAAACGGCGCAAACAGCCAGTGATGACTCAGACTGTACATCGCATAGCCCGACAGCCATTCGGCGCTGAGCTTCTTCAGTCCGGCGTACATGTAGAGCAGAAAGAACTGGAATTTGATCACGAAGTAGTTCCAGTACGGCACTGTGCTCGGCAGCGCGGGATTCAGGTAGCTGTCCAGCGAACTAGCGCGCAAAATCGGAAAGATGTGTAGCCACATTGATTATTGATTATTCCATTTCAGGCCGAACAACAATAAAGAAACGCACCAATAGCGATTGGCTTGCGAAAAGAGAAACATGGTGCCCACCAAACCAAAGAGATAGCTGTGGTTATTCCACGCCGGCTTGTCGAGCAGAAATATGTACCAGTAGGGCACGACGTAGGCGAGACAGCTGCACCGGAAGCGGTAGCCGCACATTATGCCCAACGCGCCCAGCCACATCACCAGATAGACGCAGCCCATTGTGGGATAAGTGGCAGCACGTATGCCCTGAAAGAGCGGGAAATGGCAGTGTTGTGGCTCGCCGAAACGCGCGTCCAGCTGCCCGCCGCGACGCTCCTCGGCGATGTCTATCAGCATGGCTGCTCCTGCACGAAGGAAGAGTTGTAATTATAAGTACACGTCATGATACAACACAAAGACTGGTAGACTTACCGTAAAGCATGCGAAAAACTCCCAGTGCCGAGGCGTCTACCGGCCGGTGCAGCCATGCGCTGAAGTTGGAAAACGTGCTGAATGTATGCACTTCGTAGCCGGTGCAATTCTTGAACACACGCTCAAAGGTAGATGCGCTGGTGGTGAGGCATTGATTGTGTTTCGTTTCGGGTCTGGTCGGCGCCGTTGTGGATATGGATGCATTTGGTGCTGTTGGCGTAGTAGGCAAATCAACATCTTTTGCGTGCATATTTCGATTTTAAACTCTGGTTGCAAAAGAAGAGTGAGAAGTTTTTAATTTATTATTGTTTTAGAAAGTGGGCAATTGCTCATTGAATTAGCAAACTTTAATTCTGAAATATGTACGAGTATGAACCCATTCGCATTTGGGGCGAATGCACATCAAACGAAAATTCAATTACAATGCTTATTAATCGTGTCAGATAGTTGAAACATTTGATGTTGTTATTGCATGTTTGAAAGACGACTATAAAGACATTTGAGGGATTGTAGCCAAACAGAAGTACACGACATGCAATAACATTCCCTCTTCCCACATTTCACCTAAAGCGGAATCGCATGAAGGGAAATACTAAGAAACAATTAATTGCGTGGATAATCAGAAAGTGGCTTCAGCTAAGTTTAAAAATATTAAAAACTCAATACACTACATAGTTGATTTTGTTACTTGGGCTCATCCCGAATTCAATATCAAATTTGTTGGGCTATTTTATATTTGAAAAGGTTTCAATTGCGAGGTTTCTTGCTAATAGATATTGAATTTTTTTATTTTCCATTCGCAGTTAGGATCTTTCATAATACTGATTAAGGTAAGGGAGATAAAATTGTCGAGGTTATAAGTTAAGTGTAAATGCATAACCTCAATAATCGACTGAAAAAAGTATCATTTTTAATTTGTATTAACTAAAAATTGTCCACGGCTTTGCAAGCATGTATTTCATAATATAATTGATAATGTTATCTACCCGTTAAATTTTGTTTCTATGTACAAACTCCTAACCTATGTTTGACCCATTGGAGGTTGTATTAAAAAATTAAACCAATTTTTTACCTCGTCAGATATTAATTTAAAAAAAGTTCCGTTTAATTTTTTTTTTTTAATTTTAGTGGACGTACTGTTCAAATTGAGATATGAAAGTACATACAAGTATTCACTTAAGATGGTGAGATAAGCTACGATTATTCTCCGTGTTGAAAGGAGTTTCATTAAAAAATTAAAACGATTGTAAAACAATTCAAAAGCCTAAAAATAACTGGAAATGAGATGTTAAGGCATGGAGACGAACTGCCAACTGAAGAGCTCACGAAATTCTTTAATATTGCACTGGAAAATTAGCAATTTTCGGATATCCTTTCTTATTGTTAAAAAGGATGAACCATCAATTCGCTAAGGCATAAAGGCATTGGGTTCAACATAAAGAGTTCTTCTAAAAGGATTCCGACAAAGATAGCAGTTAAGTCTCACAGAAAAGAAAAAGTAATTCCAGTTTTAATAAGTAATATCATCTGGTTTGATTCATGACTTCAAGAAGAGCAGCTGGGAGATCAATCCAACTATAAGACACTGAAACTCGCTTTAAAAACCAAGCTATCGTAAGGAATCACTCAAATACTGTTATAACGAGATCTATAAGATGAGTAGCTCTACAAAGATGAACAGAAAAAGGCTGGCGATCAACAGAAAATAATTCATTTGTAACAACATCGATAAAACGTACACAGTCGAATACTTATATTCGCAACGCTCACCCGGGGGAGTAGGGGGAGGTTTTTACGTGGACTCGGGTTTTCAGGGACCGGATTTTATAGTTTTATGTACTTTATATAACGAGAGATCGTGCGTTTCGGCCTTCCGCCTTCGAACTTGGAGTTTCTCTCTGTGGTCAGGAGTGTCGGAGATATCAGACACATACATACAAAAATAAACACAATCTTAACTTTATGTAAAGACAGGCAGTCCTGGTCCTAGAATAAAAAGAAAATACAAAGTTTTAGGAGACTTCTTATTTTATAAGAAACTGAAAAGTTCTCCCCACTTCATTGTTTCGTCGAATGTAATCAAACTACAACCAATAATTTTTTTTTGTTTTTTTGAATTTATTTAAAAATTCGACATAAATACATGCATGCATATTGTTGTTGTATACTAAATACATTTGAATAAATAACTAGCATAAGTTTTTCTTTTAATTTTTTTTATTGATTTTGTTTGTTTTTCACTAAAAATGAACTTCATTGCAGAATTGCGAATTTATTTGTTTGAAGTGTTCTTGTACTTCATACACCAACGTCGGTTGTTGTTGTTTACGACTTGATGTTGTTGTATTTTTTCAAATGATATAAAATACAGACAATTTGCATTAGAAAAAAGTTGTCGTCCATAATTGGTTTTCTGGTTGTTGGTAATTAATAATTTGGTATCGTAGTTAGATAAGTTCGAAATGTCTAAAATGTCTGACAAGCTTTGAAAATGCTTTAAATCTACAAATGTTAATATATTTTTGTTGTTTCTTTGTTTGCAATTCTTAGCTTTTCTTTGGTGAATTTGAATACGCATTCATGTTTGAAAGTTTGACATTTACGCTGTTTCATAATTTTGCTTTTGTAGTTTTTTCTCAGGGAAATATATTGCAATATTCATATTTTAATTTCTGCCTTCATTACGACTTGCTACGTTAAATGTTAAAGTTTCGGCATTTAAATTGCGTTTTAAATTGTAACTTGCGGGTTTTAGCAGATTTGCGTGAACGGAAATATATTAAATTACGATTTTTCACTGTAAAAACAAAAAACAAAGTTGTTTAAATATAAAAAAATATATCATTTTTAAATTCAACATAAACCTAACTGAAACTTTGCGAAAATATTTAAGAAATCAACTTCTTTTCGGGAAAATTAAAACTACATATTAATTGTGAAAAATTGTATACAAATAAATCTTAAATGAAATCGTTAAAGTGTTTTTGCCATTGCAGTTGCTATAAGTATTGGGTTCGCTCAGTCGCTTCATGCTTGAAATTGTTTCAATTTGCCAATTGCTTGGCGACCTCGACTCGGTTTGTTGGTTATGTACGTTTTTAAAATGTTTTAAATACTTTAAGTGTAGTGTAAGTACGACAAATACGATTAAATGACTAATTGTTCTTCTTTTTTGCATTAATAATGTGGTTTTTCTTTTCCTTTAAGTACAATTCTAAAATATTTGAAATGCATTTCAAAGTGGATTTTCTAAGCTTTTAAAGTACGCTCTCGGAACTCTGGAATAATTCATTCATTACCTCGAATTGCTTCGATTGGCAATTGGTGCCGATAAATAAAGCAGATGAAAATAAGACAGGCCAAAAAGGGGAAACCTTCACCACAATCGTGAAAAATGCTAAAGTTTTCTCAAAAATTTGCTTCCCTTCCCCTTGGATTTTTATCCGCTGCCATGTATCCGTCTATCGTGTATCGACCATCGACCGGTTGCCCCGACCGTCGCATCGTTGCACGCTACGCTCCAACTCCCTCGCATTAAGGTGAACGGCGGAGGGTGAACGCCACTCATGTTGTTGTCTCCTTCTCGCTCAGGCTTGCACTGACACTCGCGCTCGCGCTTGCTCCGTCGTCGCCGTCGTTCGACTGCCTCCCTTCCGGCTGTTCCTCCTTCTCCTTTCGTCGCGTCCTCCGCCGGCGCTGCGCGCTGTCGCCACCCTGATTCCGCCCGCCGTTCCCTTTGCCTTAGATGCGATTCTGATTCAGCTGTGAGCGCGGTGTGAATGGGCTGACCATAACACCGCTGGGCCAGATGCTCTCGTTGAACAGCTCATTGAAGCGATAGTCCGGAATGGAGATCTTGAACTTGCAATACGACAATTGCGACAAGTTGGCGTCGTTCTTCACCAGCTTGGTGCATTTGACCAGGTTTTTGTTGATCTTCAGCTCCTCGGCGAGGTGCTCAATGATGTCGTCCTCGCTGGTCGCGGTGGCGAACTTGCCCACCTGCACCCAGCGTCCGTAGTCGCAGACGACCTGCAGGCGGTCCGAGTTGCAGTTGTTGCCGACGACAATGAGGTTGTTGGTCTGCTTCTTGCCGTCCACATTGTTGGCATTGCCGAACTGGAAATACTGCTGGTACATGCGCGACGATATCTGATTCACGCCGTTGTAGACCTTGTTCAGCTTTTCCTCCATGGCATGTATCTTGGCGGCCAGCGCCTTGGGCGATTGATTTTTGCACTCATCGCAGTTGAACGAGATGAGCGGATTCTTCTGTATGGCATCGTAGACGGCATCCTCGATGTTCACACAGGTCCGGTGGAACTTCTTCAGGCAGTCGTCCGAGTTGCAGATGATTATCGCCTCCTTGGCGACGGACTTTTTGCACTTGGAGCAATTATCGGCCATTTTTGTTCGCTCTGCAGCCGCGTCCACTTTTGTAGGTATAACAGAGAAGAGAAAAATCCACCAGAACCAACTGAACTGAACTGAACGGAATGGAATGAGGTGTAGCGAAGAAGAAATTTGCTGAAGTTCGTGAAATGCCGCTTCCGCCAAACCGGTAAATAGTCCGTGCGCTCCGAGTGCTGCTGTTCAACTGCTCGCCACAGCCATTCGAACGGCCAAAACACAACGAACCAGCGCCCGCTCCCCGCTCCGGCCGGTTTGCCTTGTCGGCTCGACACTTTTGTGTGGTATTTGCTGGTGGTTAATGCTCCCTCCAACCAACAACCCCTATGCCGGAAAATAAGCAACCCCTAAATGCAGTCGCTGAGCGCTCAGGAAGCACCGAAGTGCTCAGTGTGCATTAATATTGGGTTACTGCAGCACAATTCACGATTACCCTGCTGATTCGGTTACTCTGACCGATTGCATAACCTAAATACAGTCAGTCGGAACGTAGCACTAAATGCATCCAAAGGCATTGCAAATCGGAAACTACTTCGCTTTGTCAAGTGTTTGTCGTACACTCTCGAAACCCACCTGACATCGATTTCAAAACACTGATTTATGGACTCTTCCTCGGGCGTTTTGGAATAAGTATGACTGCATGCAATTTCAAATAAGATGTTGAAATACTTGAAAATCACGAGCAACGTTTCGGTAGTGGCCCGCCTTCCTGATATTGGGTTTGAAGCTCGTTAACTCGGACATTAAAAAACTGAAAAACGAGGCCAACTCGTAAAAAATATAATAAAATAGATGTTTGTTGCATCAAGTATTTGTAAATATTGTATTTCGTTAAAAAAGTAAAAGAAATGCAATTCTTACTTTTTTTGTTTATTGTTAAATCGATTTGCAATAATTTGTATATGTTTTCTCTTCATTATTTGGTTTTTTAACGATAGCTTTAAATTACGTTTTAAAGAATAGTTTGTATGATTTCATATAGATTTTAATTTTAATGCTCAAATTACTCTTTAAAAGTACTTAGAGCTGAGTTCAGTTGAGTTAGTCGCGTAAAAAAACTAAACTTCAGTTTTATTAATAAGATTTGTACTATATAAAGTGTTTTACTAATCACGTATTCCCCTTAATTTATTAGCCACTTATTCAATACGTTTGCTTGTACTAACTTTTTTTAAAAACCACATTTTAAAGAAATATTGAATCCTTAAGCACTATTCCGTTTAGTTGGACTATTAGACTGACTATGCTTGTTAAGAATCTATAAATTATATGAACAATATTCGTTAGTTGGCGTAGTAGGTCCTATGTAGAAAGTTAGACGAATAGTTAGTTGAATAGTTAGTCTATCTGCACTAATACTTATTCATTGAAGAGAAAGTGTACATAGAATCGGTGAAACGTTCCTAAGCGCTGCACTTGCGAACAAAAGTCACTGCTTTCAGGGTTATAAAACTTTTGACGATTGGTGGATGGTATGCCTCGGGATTGTTTAGGTCTAATAAGACCTCTGAGAGTAAAGTAGTCTATGAAAACGCATACAATTAGTTTTTTGAAATCGTCATAGAACTGTAGGTCTCTTCCATCTATATACGAAGTCGTAGACACAACATCAAATGGTTGCAGAAAGCAAGAACTTCGAACACCCTCATCGTTCTCGTGGTAGCACAATGGATCCACCTTAACCTTATGTGAACCCATTGCTGCCTAATGGGTAAAATTTTACCCATGAAAACTGACTTTTAAAAAAAATCACAGAAAAGTTCGTGGTAGAGATATCTCAAAATCATTGATAGGGATGGTTGGGGTAAAGATGGAACTATCTTAGTCTAGTGGAGGTCACCCTAAAATTCCGCCATCTAGCTAGAGTTACCAGACTCCAAAAATTGTGAATTTTCCGGAGGTGGAAAATGTGGCGAAACGTAGTGGAACTTCACAAAAATCTGCCTCCTAACTCACCTGTAAACAATACATCTTTTGTTCACGTGTTTAGCTGATCACTTTAAAAAGTATGGAAAAAAGCTACCATAGCTGCGTAATGGGTACAAAATACCTAATGAATATCTCAGCAACGTGCAGATATAGAAAGCTGAAATTTTGTTTCTGATCATTTTGGGTCAATTCCAGTGTATGAAATTTTATCAAAATCGTATGGGCGGAACTGGTACCCGGCTTTAATTTGTTAAGGTCCCTTCTTGACTGCATCTTTTTGCATTTTCCTGCTTCTCATGACTGCAGCTTCTTTTACAATGGTCTTCAATAATATTGCACAATGTTTTTGTGTCCAAGAATGAGTTAAAGTATGAAATGAACTAACGTGGAAGAAGCATTTTTGTTGTTTAGGGAATTTTGTTAAGCAGGAAATGTGTGCTGCGTATTAACGATATTCAATGATGACTGTCTGCCTTGCCGAAGGCTGATAAACATTAGCTACGCAAAGAAGTAGCGCCACATCGAAGCACTTGAATCGTTTGAATGTTGAGCCAGATGTTGTTTCAAACCCTGAACCTGAAAATTGTTGTTGCTCGCTCGCAAGTATCCTGTCGCACGTGCCAATCGCACTTACCTGGCAAACAACCAGCGTACCAGGCAATTGTTGCTATTTTTAGCGCAAGTCCCGATATTTTTAGATTTTGCTGTAAAATAAGCGCGAACGAACTATTTTTGTTGTGTTTTATAATTGTCGTCAGAACGCACGCCACCGATTGACGACTCTGCCTGAAACTATTGCCAATCTCTCGAAATTCTGTCACTGTTCACGACTGAAGCTGCTCCTCGCGGACGCGCTGTATTTATACGCTGCTCCAACGCTAACACCTCTTACCGTGTCGCCAGCTGGACGTTCGAAGGTGCGGTGGCCGAGGCAATGCAGGGTGGCGCTCACTGAATCGAGGGTGGAGATGTCACAGCTTCGTTAAGTTCATTTCTTCTTGTTTTCGCAATATTTTCGCTTATTTATTTATGAAAATGAACGGACAGACATAATGATGCGAAAGGACAATTGCGCATGTCCTTGTTAAGGCAGCGCATTTCCTTTCCATTCTTCGTTCAGTGACGACGACAGCGCTCATAGTCAGAGCAACTAAATCAGCAGGGCCAACGCGTCTACGCAACGGACATCCTCTTAGACGCTCAGCTGATTTGCGGCCCTGGCTGCTTCGCCTCCTGCGCTGGCTCCGTGGCCAGCTGCCAGGACGTGTGACGTTGCGCCGTAGTTGCGGAATTTATGAGACCATTTCGCAGTCACTCTGTGTTGCCAGCGGCATCCGCTCCATGACAACCATCCACCCACAGCAGCATCACCACCACAGCCACAGCCTCAGTATTGGCCGTAAATTCAAATCAGGTGCGGCAATTCGGGCGCCGGCATGACTTTGTTTTCTTGCAAAATTTAAATAAACATTTTCATGTCGTCAGCCCGGACCGTCACAACTATACATACATACATAAATACCTACTCCATGCACCTACGTAAGTACATACAGGCGTACATCCTGTCGGCCAATCTTGACTGCGATGTATCTAATTGTGGCTCAACAAAGCAACATATGTTTAAGTCTGTGTGTGTGTTGCGAGGATATATGAGTGGACGACAGTGTACGTGTATGTGTGCACGTGCTTGTCGCCCAACTGAAGCCGAATAACTCGCAATTTTGCGGCTTTCCAATCGGTAATCGGTGCACGTTCCGCGCGCTCTTGCGTAGGGGTTGTGAAATCGTGGTTTAAAAATAAAATTTATAATGTCACCTACCGCCAATTTCGCACCTGATCCACCCACCCCCACCCACGCCGCTGCCCTTCCTGAATATTGCTAAAATTTCATGCAAACTAGCGTCGTGCGTCCAATGAATGGCAAAGTTGTCCTTGAGGCTGCATGCACCACGCCCCAGTCTCAGTCCCAGCCCCAGTCGCCGGCCCATTCCCACAGGAATGCCGTATCGATAGTTCTGCGCTGGCCGACGCCTTGTTGCGTTCGCCGCTGCTTACTTGCTTGTTTATTCATTTGCTTTGGCTTGCCATGGCGTCGCCAGAGCCGCGGACACCTTTATAAATATTTACCACCAAGCATGTGCATACTTTCACGTACATATGTAGCTTCTGCACATATGGACTCGTGCACACACCAAACTTCTGCGCTCGCATTTGCCTTAATTGAAGTTGACAAAGTGAACTTATTAAATTGCTGGGTAGATTTATTACCCACGTACGCGTACCGTTGGTATTAATTAATAAAGGTGCAAAATCTTTTCGTTTTCAGGCAAGTTTCATGACTAGGCAACAATATCCGAAAGAGCATCATTTCAACTCAATCTTTAAGGCAAGTTTGAGCCTAATTGAAATATTTGGTTGAGATTATTAGAAAAATTCCCAGAATGCTTTAAAATAAATTCAATATGATGTTAAGAGATTTGAAGGGTGCTTTGCAAGGTATTTTCTCGATTAAGGGGGTAGTCAGGTAGAATCGACCATGTTTTTAAGTAATTTTTTTTTCATACAAATTTTTATTCCACATTAAAAATTTTTTTATATGTTATTGTACATAGTTTTGAGTACTGAACAACATTTTTTTTATAAATTTTCGTTTATATCCGGAGGAGATATGGGCGACCGGAAGACGCCATTTTGAAATCTGGCTGACACGATTTCGCCATTTTGGATGATCTGAAACATACCAAACAAATTTCATTTTGAAATACAAATGAATGGCTCTCGTTTGACCTATAACTGTAAAAAATATTAATAAATAAACATTTAGTGCAATTGTAAAGTTTTTCCTCTTTTTTTGCTTGTTTTTTGTTAATAATTGTGTCATAACGTTGTTACATAGAAATGGACAATAATGATCGTAGTTCACGCGATAGCCAAACCTTTTCTGAAAATGTAAAAAAAAGTTTAAGCAAATCGGTGCAGTAGATCGGCCGTAATCGTGTCAGCCAGCTCAAAAAATACTGTTTTGAGAAAAACGTGTTAAAGATCTTGCTAAAATTATCAATACTTACTTTTGCACTCATTTTCAATCGCTTTCGGATACTATCCGAGGTAAAGGAAGGTTTCTACATGATTCCTAAGGGTTTAAATAGACCAAAACTGCAAAGAAAAAATTTTCGATTTTTTGAAAAAAATCCACCTGGCTACCGCCTTAATAAAGGTAGATTTCTTAAAGTTCAAAGTTAGGTTAAGTTGGGGTGGCAGGGAGAAGCTCATAAGCCAAAGAAGGCCTGTTGAATTACCATAGCTGGTAAGTGGTCATCCCTGTGTCGTTGTTATTGATAGTCGATAGCTCAAACTAGTCAACCAGAAAAGGAATGCCGAGATGGTAAAGTCTTCCTCCCGTCCACTAATGGGAGAAAAGACTCAGCTGTTGTTAACTTTGTGAACAGCTCCAACTGTTTTGTGTATTTCCTATTTTTCCTGTCTGGGACAATAATATGCAACCTGTGGTCGGTCATCTACCAAACTTAAAGCCATGAGCCCGAGCTTATTACGAAGAAAATGTCAAATAATATGAGAGAAGAATATGAAAAATAATCTCAAATGTCATTACTTTCAATGCAGTTCAAGTCAAAGTTTTTTAATAATCATTTAACATTTTCCAATCCATTTCTGTGAGTAGAGTTTTTGATAACTGTATGGACTCATTTGATACAACTGTAAGTTTGGTTAGATGAGGTTAGGATAGGTTACTTGCCGAAAGACACATTTGAGCTACGAATGAGGCATTTGGACACCACAAGGACATATATACATTTGATGATAAATAATAATAACAGCAACTTGATCCTTCTTAGTGCCAATCTATGGCGACTCTTGGATATCGAGCGGTAGTCAAATGAAATCCGAACTTTACCAGCATTCAATACCAGCAATGTAAGCTTTTGTAGTAATTTTTTTCTACACATCGGTTCACCTAATTGAAAATGGCACAAAAGCTCGATTTTTTAGGCCCCAACTAGAAAGTTCAGGTCCAGTGAGATTCTTTAGTCTTTCGATCTTGAAAAAATTAACTGAATTTATGCTGATTTGCAACGTTTTAATGTTTCAACGCAACATATAATTTTTCACGTGACACCTAAAATACTTAAAGTATATTTTTCATACGACATTTTAGTTTAATTCTGAATAGATTTAAAGGTTACGGACCGACATTTAAAGAATACATATACGGGATCATAAAAGCAAGCGCAGATTATTCTTGTTACCAACTTCGCACAGGCCCGATAAATAATAACTAGGCCCGATATATCTGCGAATGTTCGTAATTCCTTAACCCTTTCGCTATTTTGTTGCCATATGGCACTACTTTGCTACTTTGTGGACGTGTAAGCCCTCTGTGGTTTCAAGAATACATTGTTTGTTGGTCCTTAGAATAGTTTGAAGTTTTAGGAAAAATACGAAATTACTAAACTGAATATTTAAGTTTTAAGAAGAGAAGTATACACGTTTTTTAATGGTATATCTTGACATAGTAAAGGAAGAAGAAACAGAAAAAATTAGAGAACTTTTTAATTTGACGTTTTCTTTCAATTTAGATACCTTTTTTTTTAATTTTGGCTGAAGTAAATGAAGAAATATTAAATTTTCGTTATGCGTAAAAAGTTTTATGTTTAAGTAATTATTACAGCCACAACGATGTAGTTGCTCTCATAGAAAAACACTCTAAAATACAGGGTCCGAGTATAAAAATTAAAAAATTTCTTTTGCAATGTTGCTAATATAACCACATAGAAGCCTAAGAAGTAAAATTAAAAATTTTAACTTTCCCCAGTAAAAACCTGTAGCGAAAGGGTTAACATTGTGCTTGACTTTATGAAAAACAAAGATTTTTATGTTTATTGGTTTAGAAATTATAAACAAATGTTTGGAAAAAGTGAAGAAAAATCTAAAAAGTGGCACGCTCCTTTTTTTGCAAAAACTCGAACCAATTTCCAAAACAGGTTGCGCATTCGAAATCAGTTATCCCTCACTATCTAGAACCGATGTCATAACCAGAAACGGCATTTTGCTGTTGATTACCAGTTCCGCCCATACGATTTTGATAAAATCATACACGACCTGGAATTGACCCAAAATGATCAGAAACAAAATTTCAGCTTTCTATCTCTGCGCGTTGCTGAGATATTCATTAGGTATTTTGTATCCATTACGCAGCAATGTTTATGTTTTTTAAACAAAAGATGTATTGTTTACAGGTGAGTTAGGAGGCAGATTTTTGTGAAGTTCTAAGGCCACTACGTTTCGCCACATTTTCCACCTCCGGAAAATTCACAATCTTTGGAGTCTGGTAACTCTAGCTACATGGCGGAATTTTAGGGTGACCTCTACCAGAGTAAGGTAGTTCCATCTTTACCCCAACCATCCCTATCAATGATTTTGAGATATCTCTACCACGAACTTTTCTGTGATTTTTTAAAAAAGTCAATTTTCATGGGTAAATTTTTACCCATTAGGCAGCAATGGGTTAAAGTGCAGACACCACTTTGACCGGTCTTTTAGCTGCAAATCCAATGTCTTTTACATTTTCGCTTTCATGTCTGTCACAACTTCGTCGCTGTTATGTCAAGTTCTCCAATGATTCAAAGTTATAGCCAGATTTGCTGCTAGTTTCTTTGTGCTTTGTTGCTCTTGCTGAATACTTTGGCCTTAAACTCTGACATCAACTGCTGCCCACAAAATTCAATATCAAATACACACTTGGTTTAGGTTTTTTAAATTTGTATTTATTTATTTAAATATTTATGTATTGGGTGCAATTAATCATTAAATTAATTAATTTTATTATCGTTTATATAATATTCATATTCATATATTTCCATACACAGAGCATGCATTGTTGGTTGTCTTTTTGTATTTTTTTTTGCATTTTGAAATTTTCTCCAGTTCATGTTCATTACTATTTTCGATTTGGTTTTACTCTGTTTGTTCACCTCTCGTTTGGATTTCTTTACAACTTCTATAGGTATAATAATTTGCAATTTATTTGATCTGTGTTCATGCATTTTGAAATGTTGTCTTTGCATAAATTCTTCGTCCTCAATTTTTTTTTTGGTTTAAACAATTTGTTACATTTGGTTTCCACAGTTTTGTCCATTATATGATATACGAATGCATACATACAGCAACTAGTTGCATCTACCACGTGTGGGTAAGTACTGCCTGGCGAATGTCCTACGGTCAACGTCCAACGCCCCCTTGAAGTTTCACTAATTCCTAGAACAAATGCTCAGCTTCCATTGAGTACTACACGAGCAGAGGATTATGCCCGCTCGTGTGTATGTGTATGTATGCATGCATGAAAATTTGCTGCTACATAGGTTCTGTTGGCATTTTGCTGTCTAATTAATTTTCGAAATGCTAACATTCAATATAAGCGGTCCGAGTTTTGGCTGGACTTTTTGCTGGTATTTGCATGTTGTCATACTCACATATTAGAGCGATAGAAACGAGAGCCAATCACATATTGCTTCCTATAAACCGACATTCAATGCTCTGGAAATCCAACAATTGAACTGCGCTCGCCCGGCCATTATTGAGGAGGCTGTCAATTGAGTTGGAGACCGCAACATTTTGCATACAAGGAACTTTTAATAATTATGGGGGCTTTCCAATACTGGCAGCCAAGACCCTCACATCGCTATATAAAATATGTGAGCATGCAATTTATAGAGAAATATGCCCGAAATGATTCCATGGCTCTCAATGTGCTCTTGCATTGCTTTCGCATCACACCTTTCAAGCACTTTGCTCGATGTGCAACAAGCTCGACAAGCTGTGCAAGTGGCAATGGTCGAGAAGAGCGCGGAAGCGGCAGCTAATACCAGTAATTGACGTTTCAAATCGACTTGCGAGGCGAACGTTCCGAAGAACGTTGGTCAGATATTTCAAGCAAAGTACTCGAAACGTCTGATTGCATTCGAACGAGTTTCTTCTAAAAGTTATATTCCCTATAGGTCAAACTTTCAAGCACAATAATTTATCTAAAACAAATGGATAACTCAAAGCCAACAAGAATCGTGTACATTATGAATTACGAGTACATACCACTGTGTATCGTATGCCACTTAGTATTGAAAATCAACAGATAATTTCTTCTCCTCAAAGGTGCATACATACACGGGACTATATATGGGTAAGGATAGTATGTATATATATATGTATGTGTAAAGAGAATAGGTGTATGGAGCAGCCTATGGCAGGCGATACAAAGTGTATAGTCGAATCTGAGATTTCATTGTGGTTTTGTGATTGTGATTGTTGTAGGATTTACAGATTGCTCCGCAATTTGACCTGCCCGGCGGCTGTGGAACTAATTATCACAAGGGAAACGAAGCAGACTACAGCCCAAGGCGAATTAATAACGGTTGTCGCGTAAGGGCAACAACAAATTTTTTGTATTTTGTTGTTGGGTTTGTGCAACTTGATTGTCAAAATCAGCCAATCAAAATCAAGCCATCGGCAACCAACCAACCAAAAACAGCCATTTTGACAATCTAGATCTCTTCCAGCATAAAAAAGAAAATCAGCTGGTTCAACGAGGTCACCTGTATTAATTCGCCTTGCTACAGCCTCACTTCGTTGTAAAACGGAATAAAATTGTGTGCCACACAACGCCTAATTGCTCCACACTTCTCTTTCGTAGAATTACATTTGAAACTTAATGTAACACTGTTTGGTGTAGGGGGTTTGTCAGTTGCAGTTAACAGTTTTATGCAAATCTTCCACTAAATATGGTACACTTAGTAAAACTTGGTACACTTAATTTACATTCAAATTAAAAACGACCTTTTTTATATGCAATTTTTTCTAAAAATAATCGTTGAAACGTTGAAATCATTACTTATTCGATTAATATTTACCATCTTGTTCGCACCTAATGCTGTGCCTGTTCACTACACTCAATCGGATCAGTCGAACGAAGAAGAAAAATTAGGCGCGCAAATGAAAAGCTTTCGAACAACACTTTAATCCTCGCTATGGAACATAAACATTTCGCTAATAAATTTTCATAGGTACATAGATATAGATACATTAATGCATTATTGGTGTGTAACATTTACCCGACATTCGTCCGCGCTCTTGCCTCGGCATAACTTTTAAAATTAATGATCTCTATTCGGTTTGAGGTCCGTAAAGGCTTGATTACACGTAACGAGTAGAGTGGCGAGACATTAAAATGGTACTAGGCCGAGAGAATTGGGATGGCGAGCAAAAGCGACGAGTTGTGACGAGTCAGTTCGGTTTTACAATGCACAAAATGAACTAAGCAACTCGCGCAATTAAACTCAACCGAGCGAAAAGTGGTGTGTGACGCATTCCGCATGTGACGAGCGATTCAGCGAATCGCTGCGAAAAGAAGAAAAATATAACGGTAAAGTAGTACTCGGCCTAGTAAACAAAATGTGATTCTAGTGACTCTCTCGCCACTCTACTCGGTCACTGACTCAATCAACCACTCGCCTTACTGTTTAGACGAAACGAGTACTCGTTCGAGTGGCTGTCTCCTCACTCTACTCGTTACGTCTAATCAAGCCTTAACAAAAAGCAGACTTGCTAATTAAAGAACAAATACGGTCGAAATATTGTATTAACAGAGGATTAAAGCACAAAATGTTTTTGTTTTATTCTTTGGGCCGCAGTTACGGGTTTTCCCTTTTCAAGAAAGTATAGGGGGCATTTCACGTCAAGCGGACATCCCAAAAAAATGAATTTTGTTTATATTCTGGTCAGTTATACTTCTAGTAGACGTGGATGTGTACACCCAATTTTTTTTTCGTATGATGTTTTTTTGCTGAGTTATGAGCTTCTAAAAATTGACTAAACATAAAGTCATGAATTTTTGGATGCTTATTATCTGTATCAATTAATTGGTAAAAAAAACTAAAAAGTATTGTTTCTTATAGTAAAAAAGTTGTTGTTTTTTTGTTTTTGTCGAATTCTAAATTTTAATTTTTTTTACGTATAGTAAACCTGAAGTAAAAAATTTCACATCGATGTTTGAGTAACTTCGACATTTTTTTTAAAATTATTTTAACGTAAATTAAAGCTTCAAATGTACTCATTCTCCACAAAAAAAATTAAAACGTGATCTCCAACCGTTTAAGACTTAGAGCACATTTTAGTGTAAAAATCCATTATTTTCAGCTATGTGTATGTACTGTATGTGCTCTAAGTCTTAAACGGTTGGAGATAACGTTTTAATTTTTTTTTTGTGGAGAATGAGTACATTTGAAGCTTTAATTTACGTTAAAATAATTAAAAAAAAAGTGTCGAAGTTACTCAAATATCGATTTCAAATTTTCACTTCCGGTTTACTATACGTAAAAAAAATTAAAATTTAGAATTCGACAAAAACAAAAAAACAACACCTTTTTTACCATCAGAAACAATACTTTTTAGTTTTTTTTACAAATTAATTGATACAGATAATAAGCATCCAAAAATTCATGACTTTATGTTTAGTCAATTTTTAGAAGCTCATAACTCAGCAAAAAAACATCATACGAAAAAAAAATTTGGGTGTACACATCCACGTCTACTAGAAGTATAACTGACCAGAATATAAACAAAATTCATGACATCATTTTTTTTGGGTTGTTCGCTTGACGTGAAATGCCCTACAGTTAACATGTTTATGCGCTTTCGGCGCATTCTTTGGCTGTTGAATTTCTGCATTTGTTGTTGTTGTTGTTGTATTGATAGTAGTAGTTTTTCATATATCGCTGCTTTTAACATTTGCATTATTCGATTTGCTTTGCTTTTATGTCGTTTTTAATCGCGTTTTATTGTTTTCAATTAAATAATGCAACCATAAACAAATTTCATCAAATGTCAATATCTCAAATATTGGTAATTCATTACTCATTTAATTGTTAGGAATTAATTTGAAATAGCAATTAATTTTATTGAAGTATCGATGAAAGTACATTTGTCTCTTTAATAAGTGTGTGTGTATGTGTGTGTGTGGGGGTATATGTGTGTTAAATGTTTACGACATACAGCAGACATAACACTCTCGACAACACTGGCACAGCTTCCACAGCCAAATGGCACAAGCGATTGTCCCGAACATGCAGCATTCGCCGGGCAAAAGGGAGACATGGATGTCATAGTGTGGAGTTGTATTATGTATCTTACAAAAAGCTTCGGCACTTGATAGCAAGCATTATCGTAGTTTGTTTAACAGATTCTTAAACGAGAACAGTGAAAATATGCTAACGTGAGTCCTGACTTTAATACATAACTACTGCTACAGTTCTGCCATCTGGTCTGCCGCTTCGATTTCTTCTTCGATGCGACGTCCAGAGTGTTATGTCTGCCATTGGTTTCTTGCTGTCTGGTGTTGTTTACTTCCTTCACTTCATCGTCAACTTCTTGTTTGAGGTTAAGCCATTGTTGTTTATAATTTCTTGACTTTTTCTTATATTGTTCCAAGTAGATATTTATGTTTTGTGGTATTTTAACATAACACTCGGCCAAAGCTTTATACTGCACCATGCTGCGGCTGGTCATCGCTGGCCAATGCCGATGTGCCGGCAGCTGGCGGCTGTGCCTGTTGCGGTGGTGGTGGCGGCATGTATTGTGGATATTGTGGATACTGTGGTTGTGTTTCGCCACCTATTAATCCTAGTTTATCTGTTGCGGTGCAAAGTCATCGGAAAACATGAAAAAGAGCACAGAATTAGTAAATTGCCGAAACAGGTTGCATGAAATTATGAAAGCAATTTATAATGACACAAAGAATTACATTTTATTGACTGCTAAAATGAAAAGCGCGAAAAAATGTATAGATACATATATACATATGTACTTCAGAATATATCTACACATATGTACGTATCGAAAGTTGAAATGATGAGTATGGATACGTTTTAATAGTAACTATTGTAGCATTGTGCAATTGTGAAAAGATCAACAAGGCAAAGGCCATATTCGACTATGGAAGCGGGAAAGGCAAATATAGACTTGTCGAAATCGTCATAAAGATTGTCAAGTCATCAATTTTGTTATTCAGTTTTTTAGTTGTTCGCACAAGTACCTGGAATTCTCAAACGTTATACGAAGTTCTTAAAATGGGCAACTGTTATTGTAATTTTACATCTCAAATTGAAGAATAGATTCTATTACCAAAATAGATTCTATGACCAAATTACAATTCATATTAACGATTTCCGGTTATCAAAAGAGAAGCAATACAAAGATCCAGATCTCACTGTTTCTTACTTGTTTCTTTGTTATAAGTTTGTGGTAATTTTCAGGTTATTGGAACAATATATAAACTTGAACGATCTCTGTTCTAATGATTTCTGTCTGATTAAGCTGCAAATGCAAATGGATCTAGATTTGTATCACTGAAAAAGCATTAGAAAGTTCCAAACGTTACTGACATGAAGGAGGAAGCATTGCTGCTAAAATTCAGCCATAACACCGTGCGACAGCATTTTTCACACCGGGAAAAATCCATATGTGCGTGAAACTATAGGCCAAACATAGTAATACTGCGTACTCAGTTTTTCATTTCTACATCCTTTGTCCTTTTAAAAGGACTTCAAAATTTTGAAGTCGGTAAAAAATAAAAAAAAATATAAATATACTTAACCTCGTTGGAATATGGCGACATGTATATTACGTGTCAAAATTTCACTACTCTAACTTTATTGGTTGGAAAGTTATTAAAAAAAGGCGGAAGCTGCAATTCTAATGAAGTACAAAATTTGAGTATCAGTATTTTAAATAATAAAAAGATACAAAATTAATGAAGCGAGAATAATGAAATTTTGACACGTGATCAAGGAAATTTTGGGTTTTAACATACTTACTTTTCAAGAAAATTCTACATAAATTTTCAAGGATATAAAGGATTAAAATTTTCAAAGGACCTTTTTCATATCCTTTTTTTACAGATAGATAAAAAATCAATCTTATTTAAATTCTTGAGCCTTTCCTCTTTCATTTGATATACATATCGCTATATTCTAACGAGGTTAAGTATTTTTATATTTTTTTTTATTTTTTACCGACTTCAAAATTTTGAAGTCCTGTTAAAAGGACAAATGATGTAGAAATGAAAAACTGAGTACGCAGTATTACTATGTTTGGTCTCTAGTTTCACGCCCATATGGATTTTTTCCGGTATGAAAAATTTTTTTATTTTTTGTCGCACGGTGTAATACATGCGGAACACATAAGTATGTCTAATTGGACATGAAAGTATTAAATTGTTATAAAATGTATGTTCTAAATAACTTGAGTTGTTGGATTTTTGAAATAAATATTTCAATTTATTCAAAAAAAAAATGTTCAACAAGTAGTTTCAATTTGTAGGTTTTCTTATTTTTAGAAAAATAAACAATTAAAAATGTTTGTAGAAAATAGTTTAAGTTTAGATTTGATTTTTTTATTGTTATAAAAAAGCAATTAAGTATTGACAAAAAGTCGTAGAATATATATTAGTTAAATTTTCCATTTGATTTTCTAATAGTTTGAAGAAAGCAACTAAGTATTTACAAAAAAACGGGAAAAAGATTAAATTTTAAATTTAATTTCTAATGGTTAGAAAAAAGCAAGTATTAAAAACTAAAATTTTAGTATTTTTTTTTTAATTTTATAATAAGCAAACTAAAATTATTTGCAATAAAGGGTGCACATTTATAGCAAGTTTAGATAAAATCAAAATATTGCACATGCTTGTATTATGAAAAAACTTTAACGATATATGTAACTGTTGGTAGTTTGTTTATTGTAGTAAAAAGTGTAATAAGTTTGTGTAGTAGTTTATTTGACTTTGTTTTGTAAATTCAGACGCTTGTTGAAGTGAAATACAGTAAAACCCGCTTAAGTGGTGTACTTAAGTGGGTGGAATATTTAGGTGGGTTGAGTACTAAGTACGCACGCTTAGTGCTCACAAATGATGGTTACTTAAACGAGGTAAGCAATGTAGAAAAGAGGTACTAAAGCAGGTTTCACTGTACTAATTAGTAAAAGTATGTTGACTTTATTTTTTACAGTTTAATTCGAAGCAAAAACCGGTTACTTAAATGTGAGCATATTAACACTAGAATGCCTGGCCAATTCAGCCTTCCTTAAATGCCCATATGGAACCATGTTGCAAAATAAGGATAACTATTTTAATGAAAATAGTTTTTGTTTTTCGATTTAATTTCGCTTTATGAAATAGAAAAGCCATGACTGATTTTCTATCAGAAAGCGATGCAACAAAATAATAAAAGCCCTTAAGGGGGTCCTCTAGTTGTAAATTTTGAAAAAATCGATTTTCTTTTTATTTCATATTTTTATAGTATAACTATCATAGAAAAAGTATACGAACGGATTTTGTCGAATTCGTAAACGTCTCTGAGATACAGAGCCTCAAATCCGTCTCGTTCACTACGCGGTAACACGGTTTGGAAACCATTGCGCCATGATTCCGTCGAAACTAATTGACCGATTCACTTGATTCTTGTTTTGCTGTATTCAAAACTTTTTGCTCCACGGGTTAACCTACGGAGATTGCGCTCCATTGACTAGCTGATTTTTGGGGGGAGTTTTTAGAGCAAAAAAATTGCGAATTTCGAAAAAAAAGACGTTAAAACGATGCCGCGGGTCCAATTTTGATCAGATCGGGTTCATTATAGGTCATCCTTTAATTGGAGTAATGCTTTTTAAGAGAAAATTTTGGATTACATTTCAGACGAACAGGGACAAAGTTAGGATGGCGCAAACGCACCCTTACAAAAAAAACATGGCCGGTACTCAGCTGGCGGACCCCAACAGTGTTCGCGGTAGCACGTGGAAAAATTTTTTTTTTAATAATTCAATATGTAAAGAATAAATATACGAAGAATTATCTCATTATCATTTGCAGTTTCTAAAAAAAAAATTCCAAAAAAGCTTTTAAAAACACCTTTTGTACTAGAGGACCCCCTTAATGGACTAATTTTGATACTCTGGGACATTCTAGTGTTATATAATACATATTTTGCTTCGTTTTACTCGATCTTTGTTCTTCAAGTGGCGCAGTAATCAGGGGGTCAATTAATACGGTTCCAAAGCTCTCATTCTAAACGAAAATCAAAATTATCTATGCTATAGTCGAAAACTTGTCTTGTTCAAGTGTTTTTAATAAGTATTTAGCTATAGCTTTTATCATATCTGAATGATTGCAAAAATTGCTAGGATCTTTCATCAATGAGACGACAATCTTTGGATTCACTAGACAAACTTTTCAGATCAAATCGATGACATCTGTGCGTTTGTAAATATTTGTATATACAATATTGTCAGCGAATACAATATTTACAACAACAACCACTTGACTAAGAAAAAGTCAGTGATTTCAGTAGTCATTGCACATAGAATAAACCATAGATTTATACAGATATACTCGTATACAAAACATAGTTATTATCAGGGAATGGATTTTTTGGAAGTTGCCTTTTTTGTTTGCTGCTAGATAGAGCATTTCTGATTGAAAATGAGCACGAATTAGGTCCGCCTGATTAGAAATATACCACTTTTATTTTGCCTCTTTTTGCCTTAAAAAGGCAGTTTGCCTTTTTCACCCATAAATGCCATTTTTAGTGCCTATTTTACCTATAAATGCCACAAAATGCCTTTTTCAAGATTTGTCGAGCGCTTTTTTATTTTTCTTTCGTTTTTAATACTTTCCACCTTTCGTTTCGCAAAAATACCTTGAAACTAAAAAAAAATTAAGTAGCAACATTGCAATTTCGTTAACTTATCAATGTTTTTACATTGATTTGATCATTCCTAAGCCGTTATTTTTTGTTGTGCAGTGGAAAATTTAAAGAAAAAAACATGCCGAAATCAAAAAGTTCGGTTAGCGCAAAAATTTCCGCGCTGATAGCAGAGTTTGGTGGTGCTGAGAGAGGTGCTGAAATCCTTTCTTTTATTTATTTTTTTGTGATACAAGTACGGCTTTTATGCTTTTATATGAGAAGTTAAAATATGAATTTAAAATATGTATGTGCCTATGGTACATTTCAATTAAAATATCTTATTTTTAGTTTTTAAACTATCTTTGAAAACCTTGATGTTCCTTTTCTTTTACAAAAAACGAGGTATAAATATTGTATGTTGCATACGTCAGATGAAATAAAATTATAAAAAAATACATACCGTTTCCCCTTTTTTTTAGATTTTCTAGTATTTTTTCTTATTTTTAAATGCCTGTTTTTGCCTTTCTAACAGTTTTTAATGCCCTGTTTTGCCTTTTTAGACAGTTTTTAGTGCCTTTTTCTGCCTTTTTGGCAGTATTTAGTGCCTTTCCGTGCCTTTTTTGCTATTTTATTTTGCTTTTTTATGGGTTTTTAGGTCCTCAAAATCCTTTCCCTGGTTATTATACATATGTACATACATATGTCTAAGTTGACTTTATGATTTGAACTATTTGTCACATTAAAAAGTATACGAGTGCATATGTATACAGTATTGTATTGTATTTATATATAATATGAAAATCATAAAGACAACTTTCATATCGCAGAAAGTTGTCACAACGTCTAAAGCGTGTCTTTATAACACAAATTTGTAAAGCTTGCACCACATTATATAATTTGCAGATGAATTTTGGGCTTACGGCGCGTTGTGGGTGTGTAGTTTTTGCATGTTTGTTATGTGTACGTAATTGTTTTATGCAAACTACATATATATGCAGGTAAGTGGGTATGTACAAATCTTGTTATACATAGAGCAACAACATTTGTATGTAGTAGTTAATTTAAATGGTTTGTGCTTTTATGCAGAGAGTTTTTATGCAGGTACAGCACCCTCGTCCGGAGGATTAATTGGTTCCACGTTGCCGCCAATTGTGGTGGGTGTTTTTTCAATAGTTGGTTCGGGTATGGTTTCGGGTGCGAGATCGTGTGCTTTTTGTGCATGTTCGTGTGTGTCAAAATCGTGTGCGACACCCTGTGCAGTGTCAGATGATGATAACAGTTGCTTGTCATCTGAGCGGACGACCGGAATGATCCATGCTTCTACAAGGCAACAATTATGAGAATTTCGTGTTTTAGTATTATTCAGTGCCAATTGTTAAACGCATGCAATGTGGGTGGGGCGGGGGTGTTGATGTTGATGTCAGTGTGAATGTTGGCGAGGTGCAGAAATATGTCTGTGCGTATGTATCCGTGAGCAGAAATTAGTAGTATCGATGTAAAATAAGTAAAATTACGATGACATAAATGTAAAAAATATACTAAATAGAGTCTATTCTGGTGTTTATCGCATTGGTTGCGCAGACCTTTTACAGTTTAGCTGGCTAACGAATGTTTACTGCACTAAAATTTTCATTAGCCATGTTTTTAGTAGCCTACTTCGAATTTAGCGTTAATGCTTTCGATGTGCAAAGTGTTCGTAATTATTTATGGTTTTACCTTTTGCTGTATAATTTAGTTTTTATTGTTACGTTGTTTGTTATTAATGTAGTTTTGCAATGGTCATTAGAGTATTTTTAATCTTTTTCGTCTTTCTCTGCAATTTGTTGATAGGAAATTTGTGAAATTAAAGTTGTGCCAAAAGTAGACATGGAATACTCAAGAGCGTATCAAAAGTGAAGGCGATTTCGAATAGATTATGGCTGACCCATGACTATGAACTTTTTATTAATTACATACATATGTATATGATACAGAACAAGTTTTCAGCTGGCAGTATTCAATTGATGAACGAAACCAACACAAAGCATTTGCCTTATTGAGGCCCTAACATATGGGAAAGCTCGAATAGTTTGAATATGATCAGCCTTAAACAACCTCACAACTTCATAACAGATGGAATTTCTTAAATCTGGAACAATGAATTTCGAAAATTAAAAAAAAAAAACTTCAAAATCAGCTGTAATCTTTGAAGACTGGATTTATAGAAGATCCGGTCGATTCTGATTGTGTAAAAAATTAAGACTGTAACAAAATATTCTAAAAAAAATTTAATCTGAACAGATTCTGTGCTTGTTTGTGTGTAGATATAAAAACTGTGCATCCAATGCGGATATAACCTGTTATTGGTTACATTAATTATAGCCAAAGCTCCAAATTTAATATTTTCCATTAAAATATTTCTTGATATTGGCTGACTTGGCTCTGTTCCCTTAACCCTTTCCGGTCATTTTCCGTATTTCTTGAGATACAAATTTTCTTTCAAAATATTGACTCATTGAACATTTTAGCAATAAAATACAACAAAATATCAGAAAAATCATTTAGGTTGAGAATTACAGCTAAATCAATTTTTTACGATATTTCGTACAATGGTCCGCAATGGAGTAAAAATGCATGAAATTTGTATTTAGTTTTTTTAAGTTTTATGAACAATTCATTGATTTTTTTTATAGAAAACATAAATTATAACAACAAAAAATCAAAACGTGATTTCATTTTGATCGAAAATTATATAAATTATATATATAAACAATTGAGTCACATTTATTCGGCCTTATATAACCGTTGTTGTTGTTGCAAAGCCCTTTTCCCCTCAATAAAACACAGAGTCAATTAAAATGCATATAGCTTTACAAAAAGATACTGAATATAGCCGATTCTTATTATCGTAGTGGGAGTGGCAAGTACGCATGTCTAACCTTACATAACCTGTGTCTGCCCAGTAAAACACAAAGTCGTCTAGTAATTCTTATTTTTAATCGAAATTTACCGAATAGTCGAATTTTATTAGCCATGTGACTTACAGATGGGCGTGGCAGGCATGCAAACGCAAAAACCGAACCCATAACTTAACAAAAATGCAAACATAACTTGCAACCTTTCAACCTTTGCTTTCCATTTGTACGATATATCGTACAAAGCTTTGGAACCTTGTGGTCATTTGTACGATATATCGTACAATTTTTTTTAAGGCTCGGGAAAGGTATTTAGACGCAAAAATGTAAAATTAATAAGTTTTATAAATTTACTTAGATTCAAACTTTGAAATTCTTTAGCTTTTTGCTAAAAGTATCCTATATTTAAAAATTCCTCCGCAGAAGCATCGTCATTTGCTGGTTTTTCAAATTCTTGCAAAAAGCTGCTTACAAAACGCATTTATACTGTGTAGCCACGGCTATAATGATTTATACTTTTAAAGAGAATGATACAACACAGCCTAATTAATAAGAATTAAAAAGCCATAAAAAAATGCGTTCGCTGTCAGATAAAAAATCTTAGAAAAAAATGTACGATATATCGTACAAGTTTCCGGAAAGGGTTAAAACTTAACAGTTTTCAATATAATTTGAGTTCCCACTTAATTAGGTTATTTTCTTTAGAATGACATCAATTTCAATGAAATCGGTGTCATCAAAATTATTAATGTTTATTCCATTTTGAAGCACCTGCTGAGAGGGCAGTCGCCGAACTGACTTTTGTCCTAATTCAAAATTGTCCGTGCAAGTCACCCAACAAAGTAAACCACTGCACATGCAAACATCCATGTGCTCATGTATTGTACTTATGTACCTATGTACGGAAACATAGTGCAAAATGACTTTATATATTCTAGAGAAGACATTTCGGAAGCTCCAAGCTTTCAGGTATCACGTTTACTCGTATTTTTGGGGTGGCAACTACGACTTGGCTGTCTGCAGCAAAACAACTGCGCGAACGAATGCAGTTGTGTGCCGGTTCTGAACAACTGGGCTGGGCCTCCCGGAAGCCCAGTTTCTTTCTGTGTAAAAAAAGATGGACTGATGTGTGGTAGCTGGTGTAGCGAGGTGGATAGTGAGTTTCTGCTGAAGGGTTCTTCTTCTTCTTGCAATATTAACTTCAATACAGTTCATTATGGTTTTTATATGCGGTGTTGATGTGGTAAGTTCCCGAGTGCTATGCGGCAACGCGCGTTTGATTTTTTCCTAACTTGGAGAGTGTTCAAGCGGGTATTGGCACTCATTGGCGAACAGATAATCATAACGAACTACGGGTTGGATTGAGCATTCAGGGAGAAAAGCGGCCGTTGTATTTAAAGAAAATAAACTAAAATAAAATAAATACTCAAGACTCAAACTTGTTATAATATTTTCAATGGGGAGTGGAGGACATTTAAGAATACGAGGACGTTTCGGATGGTGGGTAAAGGACAAAACACACTTGCCAATTGTAAGGACTGGTTGTAACAAAACAACAGCACGTTTTACAAATAATAAAATTATACTCAACTAAACATAAAGAACAAATGATCGAACGAACGAACGCACGCACTAATCAATGAACCAACGAACGGCACACACAATTCCATCAACAACTGTTAATCGATAATGGAACGCAACAACACGAGTACTGGCTAGGACACATTTCACACTCTTACGTATGTATGTACGCTTTCGGAACTTGGTTTGCGGTGCCCAACTACGAAGCGCTCTCAACACGGCATCACACAATCAAATGAACGACACATATTGCACGCAGCATGTAAGCAATTTTTGGGAAACTGAATAGCCAAATTGGTGGTTTACTTGCATCGAACCCGGTGCGGCTGATGTGGTACTGTGATGATGGGCTCAGGGGGTTGCATGATGCTATTGTCTGTTATCGGAAAAGCATGAGTTCGAATTGGTTTTATTGGTCTGATTGCTGACGGCGATCAGTGTCGCGTTTAGCGTTCGACATCAAATTTTGGATATACATATTTTTGCTTTGATGAGTCACATTTCTTTTCGTTTGGTGGAAGATAAATGAAACTTTTCAATTTGGTTGAGTTGAGTACGCTTCGAATTGGACTGGTTTGATTAGTTTGCAGTTCGTCGAATGGATGGCCTTTGGCACACACTATGCCTTTGCGTACGATCAAACCTGGTTATTTATATTTTTTGCGGTCTGTATGCTTTTGGTATGGATTTATTCTAAGTTTTTTTTTAATTTACTAGCGCATAAAGTAACCTATAAAAATAGGATGGAAAAATAATAGATGCTTAATTAAAAATGTTCGAAATCAATGTGGAAAATACTGAAATGTGTGACAGAAAGTTTGGCTGATGCATTGAGAGGACTAAGCAAATGTTCGAGATTATGTTGGAACGTTTGAGCAGATGGAGGTAATGCAGTGATATTATATATTGAATGTTAATGCAGTGACATTATAAATGTGTGTCTCTATGAGAGCTATTTAACATTATTCTCGAAAAAATCAAAATATTGAAAACATCTCTTTTGTCGCTTTGGGCTTTAAATGATCCCTCTTGCATCAAAGTAGTCATAATTCTCTGTACAGTTGAGTTTTGCTACGCGCAAAGTTTAAAATCGGCCACTTACTTGCAATGATGCCAACGACCACGAGCCCAATCACGCCCATTATGATCATCATCTATGCGAAAGAGAAA
Source organism: Melieria picta (assembly GCA_964056695.1). Lineage (NCBI taxonomy): Eukaryota > Metazoa > Arthropoda > Insecta > Diptera > Ulidiidae > Melieria > Melieria picta. The sequence goes on from OZ057399.1 coordinate 18,053,144, forward strand.
GGATAAACACATTTAAATGTGCGCAATGGGTGTTGAGAGAGAGATTTTGGTCGCACGGTACCTTCAAGTTTTGCAACCAGAATTTTCGTTTTAGTTTGCCGGCCTGCTGCTCAAATTGCGAAGCACCCTGCTGTAAGGCATCAGCTCGATCATCCAATTCGGATAGTTTTTGATCTCTCTCAAGCACTTTCTCCACATTTGTCCGCATTATGTCGACGACCTGAGTGGCAAATTGCACATTCATTCCAATCCTTCCCATCAATGCAAATCATTTCGGTTGTGTTACCTCATCGACTTGTGCCTGTGTCTGTTGCAGTCGCTTTTGTGCCGCAATCTGCTGCGGATTGCGTGGTCCACCGACGATCTCGCCATCGCCGCCCTCACCGGCTGGTGGTCCGTCAGCTGGGGGTGCATCGGCAGCTGGTGCTGGGTCCGCCCTTTCAAAGTGTTCGATAGAAACAAATAATCAATACGTTTGTCTAACTTATGTTGGGTCAAAATTTGTCAAGTGGGCCACTTTTTTTTGGTGGGTTGGAATTTTTTGTCGTAAATGCGAAATTCGTAAGAGTTTTACACAACTAAGATGCCCGTTAATTCGGTTTTGCGTTATTTTCATTTTTTCAAATGCTATTGTTATTTAAATTTTTTAGCAGCGTCCCGGTAATTATTTTTTTTCTCTTGATGTGTCGCAAGGTTTGTGCTGGTTTTTTCAATGTTTCGTTCAAAATGTTCATAGAACAACATAAAAATTGTTTTAACATTTTCGCGCGATTATTGTTAAAATTAGGAACAATTTTTATAAACAAATTAAGTTTGTTGTAACTTCTTCATCGATTTTAATGTCATTCTTTAAAAATTATGAAAGCTCGTTAAATTACGAAGATTTTGGTGAAAAAAAAATGGAGAAACTTGCATTCAATGGAAAGTAATGACTGTTTTTGTGCCGACGCGCCGCGCGCGGTGCCGCGCGATCCACTATAAGTGCGTATCGCTGCGTGCTACAACATGTCTGGACCTGCAGTTTCCTTATTTTTTTGAATTTTCTTCGACCTGATATTCAGTTGCGTTTATTGCTTTGTTAAGTTCGGACTCGCGGACTTCGGACTCAAGCAATAAATGTAGTGAGTTGAGTGTTTTCCAATGCTAAAATGCCGAGACCTAATCGTTGCTGTAATCCCTTAAATAAAAAAGCACATGAGTGCATTTACAAAAACATTTTTCAAGTCAGTGAAACACGGAATCCTAAAACAGTGAATTTGATTGGAAAATATATTTGCAAATCATGTCGAACCCAAATCGATCGAATGTCGGAAGAAAATTTACAAGAACTTGAAATAATTTCAAGTAAAAAAAAAAGTGCAGAAAAAAGTGAGGAAATAGTTAGTAATGATGAGTCGACCAATGACAGAGATGACGTGCGACGCGATCCCCATTACACAAGCCCGGAAATCGTTATTGGAAAAAGAAAAACAGTGAACGAATTACTAAAAGAGATCGGTGAGGCCCCACTTAAAAAAGAAAAACAAATAAACCGAATTCACGACAGAAAAAATTCCAATGCAAGTACTACTACTTTCTACTCTCTTTGCGGGTGAAAAATGTCTTTTTTGCGGCTGGAATGAAAAATATCGTTCGCCCTTGGTGCGGAATATATTGATAGATTTTAGCTGGAATATAATTATGAAAAGTAAATTTCAGGAATCAAACTTCAACTCACCAAAAAAGGCGTAAGCTTTAGTTCAAAATATCGTGATATTTTCAAAGACATGATGTGTGACAATCCAGGACCAGATTGCCACTTTTCGAACTGCCAGAATTGCCCGGGACCACATGTTATCTTTGATAAGTTAAAAAATTTGCTCGAAAACCACGGAGTACTGCAAATTCAATTTCGACAATGGACAAATACGGATAGGTGTGTAGATAAATCTGGGACTCCGCGGACATTAATTTTGTAAATATCTTTTCTTTATGTTTCATTGTATTTGTATCTACAGGTGCGAACTACTAGATTGTTCTTTATCAAGAAAAGATTTTTTAGAGAAATTGATTGATGATTTACCTGCTGTAGTGAAACACGATTTTTTATCAACTTCTCAGGCTTCATATTTTGACAAAGTGAAGAATTCATTGAGCGAAGGTGAATTTCTTGTTACTCTCGATTTCGCAGAAAATTACACTTGTCAAGTCCAAGATGCAGTTCAATCACAACATTGGGCTAATATTCAGGCAACGCTTCATACTTATGTTGTTTATTTCCGGAAAGACAATGACATAAAACATCACAATTTTGTTGTGATTTCTGAACGATTGCACCACGATGCTCATGCTGTACATTTATTTAATAGTGAATTGATTGCTACCTTGAAAAAAAAATTTGGATCAAACAATGTTAAAAAAATGTTGTACTTTTCGGATGGAGCGGGTTCACAATATAAAAATAAATTCAATCTAGTGAACTTAATTTATCACGAAAAAGACTTCAAAATCAAAGCTGAGTGGAATTGTTTCGCGACTTCGCATGGCAAAGGAGCATGTGATGGAATCGGTGGGACAGTCAAAAGGCATGCGTTTAGATCAAGTTTACAGAAAGAAAATATCACGACGCCAAAATTGCTTTATGAGTGGGCTAGAAGGTTTTTTAACAAAATTGAATTTCAATTTTGCTCCGAAAACGATCATGTATTGCACGACGAATCTGTGAAAAACCGATATGATATGGCGAAAACTGTAAAAAATACAAGGCAATATCATCGTTTCATTCCAATCGACGAAAAAAAACTTTCATGTAAACTGTTTTCTGATTCAAACGATTCACACGTAGAAAGTGTAATGAAGCTAAGACTAAATAAAAAATGAATTTTGGCAATTATGTACGAATGTATTCCTATTTGTTGACAAGATTTTGCAACGATAAGCTTAGAAAAACTATGTGAATGATTATTAATAAAAAAATGCTTACATATCAAACAGCATCATTTTATGTAGACGGCACTGTTTCGCGCGCACTTATAGTGGATCGCGCGGCACCGCGCGCGGCGCGTCGGCACAAAAACAGTCATTACTTTCCATTGAATGCAAGTTTCTCCATTTTTTTTTCACCAAAATCTTCGTAATTTAACGAGCTTTCATAATATTTAAAGAATGACATTAAAATCGATGAAGAAGTTACAACAAACTTAATTTGTTTATAAAAATTGTTCCTAATTTTAACAATAATCGCGCGAAAATGTTAAAACAATTTTTATGTTGTTCTATGAACATTTTGAACGAAACATTGAAAAAACCAGCACAAACCTTGCGACACATCAAGAGAAAAAAAATAATTACCGGGACGCTGCTAAAAAATTTAAATAACAATAGCATTTGAAAAAATGAAAATAACGCAAAACCGAATTAACGGGCATCTTAGTTGTGTAAAACTCTTACGAATTTCGCATTTACGACAAAAAATTCCAACCCACCAAAAAAAAGTGGCCCACTTGACAAATTTTGACCCTGTTGAAAATAAGTTTATCTTAATTATAATAATGATTCTAAATGCGAATCTAAAATTAGTTCAAAATGTTTGAAGGCAACACACAATACTTGAGATTTACTGATCTACAGTTTCTTGCTAGCGTTGGTTTTCGAATACTTTGCGAGTACTTAGGCAATGAACATTTTTCGGTTGACTTACTGTTCCTTGTTTTTGTCTTTCTTGCCCATTGTTTTTACTTAAGTTTCAGGTTTTTGTTGCTGTTTTGTAAGCGCTTTTTAACAAACATAAAATAAAATAACTAATTATTTATTGATTCTTGATAGCCCAGTGTACTAGATTATATTAAATATGATTATTTTTGGTTGTAATTACTTTAATAAATAAAAAGAATTAAGTATTAGATGGAAATTTATAACCGTAATACTTGTTTGTTTTACTTGTTTGTTTCAAACTCAAACTTATACTCTTTCGAAGTAAAAACTGTATCGAATTAATAAGAGTTATCTCAGTCAGGGTGACTAAGGTCCAGCTTTTCGCAACTTTGTGCATGATTGGAAAAACCTAAAGTGATATTCTGTTTCCGAAGAGAAGAATTAAAGTAGTTCATGGGCTATTGTGCGTTATTGGCTGCTAATTGGGCAGTTGCCAAAGAAAAAGCTTTTATGTTAGTAGAGAGGGGGCTTGAACATATCAGACTCTGACTTCTATTCTATCCATTAACAATTGGGCCACAATAGTAGCCAAACCATATTTAGATTTTAATTCATATAACCTAAATACTAATGGAAAAAATATAAACAACCATGCAAACAATCATTACATATAAAGTAGAGTTCATTCGCCCTATTGTCATTTGTAACGCATAAGTATGAGAATTCTGAAGGGATCAATCTGCATACATATGTAAACAAATACATGAAAATCCTACAGCTGGCACTCTTGAAATGCTTTCACAAATAATAATTGGCAAGGCTGTTAATGTTTCACACGAATCGTCATAATTAAAAATAGATACTTGAATTGACTCATATATTGTACCTAAAGGTTAAAAGTCAGGATTATAAAGAGACAGAGCTGAACTGCAGCTCAAGCCGCATTAAGGGGGTAGTCAGGTAGATTTTTTTCAAAAAATCGAAAATTTTTTCTTTGCAGTTTTGGTCTATTTAAATCCTTAGGAATCATGTAGAAACCTTCCTTTACCTCGGATAGTATCCGAAAGCGATTGAAAATGAGTGCAAAAGTAAGTATTGATAATTTTAGCAAGATCTTTAACACGTTTTTCTCAAAACAGTATTTTTTGAGCTGGCTGACACGATTACGGCCGATCTACTGCACCGATTTGCTTAAACTTTTTTTTATATTTTCAGTAAAGGTTTGACTATCGCGTGAACTACGATCATTATTGTCCATTTCTATGTAACAACGTTATGACACAATTATTAACAAAAAACAAGCAAAAAAAGAGGAAAAAACTTTACAATTGCACTAAATGTTTATTTATTAATATTTTTTTACAGTTAAAGGTCAAACGAGAGCCATTCATTTGTACTTCAAAATGAAATTTGTTTGGTATGTTTCAGATCATCCAAAATGGAGAAATCGTGTCAGCCAGATTTCAAAATGGCGTCTTCGGGTCGCCCGTATCTCCCCCGGATATAAACGAAAATTTATAAAAAAATTTTGTTCAGTACTCAAAACTATGTACAATAACATATAAAAAATTTTTAATGTGGAATAAAAATTTGTATGAAAAAAAATTACTTAAAAACATGGTCGATTCTACCTGACTACCCCCTTAAGTAAAATCCAATACGAACTTAGTTTCAAACTTTATAAAGTAATTTATAACTGATTTTGTCTGATCACCTACAAAATAATTAATGTAACGTAATGAAAATCAAGGAATATATTTATATAAATACATATGTCATAAGAATTCATATCCCGTGTTCACATTCAATTTGTTAGACTTGGGCTTACGATATGTAAAGTAAGTTATTTCGAAGCTAACACTTTTTCGAATTTATAAAAGATATTTCACAGTTTCACTTCAGTACCACACACTTTTATAGGATAATAGTTTTAGTTTAGTTTATAGGTTTTTTCTTCACTATAATCTGTGGTTCCATAGTAAATTTGTTTAAAATAAAACGCAATGCTTGATTTTCAAACCAGCAAACGGACAAGAATCAGTTAGGTCGATAGACAGATGGGCGAAAGTGCCAGAAAATTGTGTCCTTTATCTGTCAGTATTATAAATGAGAAAACCAGACTACCAAATACACCTAATTCTGTTTTTACACGGTCTTTTTTTACACGGTTTTGATTTAACACGGTTTGAAAATAAAAAAATTTTAAATTTGTTTACACGATTTTGTTCCATTTAGCACGATTCAAAATCTTTTGGGCTTAAATTTTTTTTGTCAAATTTAATTTTTGCGAAATATGTTCATATCACAAATTTAGGGAAATTCCCTTTTTGTGGATACAAGCAAATTTACTTGTCAGAGCAATTGAAATGTGTTAATATTTTGTGAACTCTCAATGCAATCAGACGTGTTTGGTAAAGAAATTTTTTATAGGCAATTTTAACGCATTAAGATAAAAGGGAAGCCATAAAATATTTTATATTTATTCAGTTAGTCAGTTGTTTTTCACTAATTTTAATAGGTTTTAGAGATAAGGAACCAATCACCTATTTTTGCATACGATCAATGTCTTTTTTTACACGGTTTATTTTTACACGGTTTTTCCTAATAAGGATTTCGAATGGCATTTCAATGCGCCTGTAGGTATGCAAGCTTTTTTGTTTTAAAGAAACACTTCCAATTACTGAAAGCCAATTATTTACGTACTATGCTCTTGAAATCGTGCAATGGATTTTAGTTAGTCAGCCAAAGCGCGCAAATTGATTTTCAATTAATCTTCCCGCAAGTGAGTCAGTAAATTGCCATAATGCAATGCATTCGTGGGAGTGTCATTTTTTCGTCTGTCAAAATTTCCCAACCATTCCGCAAAGTTGGTTCAACAAAATCGGCCATACGAACCGAAATTGAATTTGAAAACACCAACAATAACAAAATAAAACAAAAACTGAGTACATTTAAATAGCAAAATTATTAAACAATAAAATCAATATTGCCACTCACATTTCGCTACGGTGCTGTGTGTTGTTGTTGTTGATTTATGCCGGAATGGGAGCAGCAGTGGTAGCTGTTGTTGTTATTTTTGCTCTTAGTGGTGCTGCGGGAGTGGGAGGGGTCGTGCGCTCAACACGAACACAATTGCGAGGACCTGCTGCTGGTCGGAGCCACTCAGCGTTTGGCTGTGCGCTTCTGCGTCCTTGCTGCTTCGACTGGCTAACAAAGAGTGCGCACAACACAATGCTCGAGGGCCTCGTTGGTTGGCGCTGCCGCTGACGCTGACGGTGACTGTGACGACGACGACGACGGTGTGCCCACTGTTGTTCGCTCGACGGGGGACGCGGGATGGGTGCACTGCTGTGGTGTTGGCGTACGCGAGCTGGCACGAACGTTCGAAGCACGTCGTCGCCCTCAATGAAGTCCGAAGCGAATTTGGATTTTCACAGCGCGCCACACACGCACGAACGCACAACACGGTCGCGCTGGAGAGCGATTTCCGACCACTGCTGCTGCTGCACTACGCTTCGTGGAATGACTCGCAGAATTGGTCGGTGCCTGCCTGCCTGCGTCCTCTGCTTTCTAGGCTTCAGCTATTTTGTACGGCGTTTGAAATTTTGCGGTGCAGCATTTCACAATTCGCAATTTGCAAAACACATTCGGCATTTCCATTGGCAAATTCAGATTTAAGCAAAAAAGGAAAAACAAGTATTTAATATAAATTTTCAGCTCAATAAGTGAAATTTCAAGCAAACATTTATAATGTCTCTACACTTTAGAACAATTTTCCCATTTTTCTGCGTGTAGTAATTTGCTGTTCTAGATTTCCAAATTTCTTTCATCGTTCAAGTCGTTGCCAATTGGAAACGTGCAATTTCATAATTAAATTGTTTGACACCGTCACATTTTGCATATTATGAAAAATCAATGAATATTTTTGCATCACTACCAACAGCAGCAGCACTTTTGCCACCTTCACTGGGCCAGAACGCAATTCAATCTTTGCACACAAATTCAACGCTTTTCGCGTAGTTACTCGAAAGAATTTCCTATTTTCTGTGCGTTTTCAAGTGCTGCTGCAATTTTCCCAATAGTTCTCAATTTTCACTCTAATTAAATGTAATTTTTAATATTTTATTGCTGGAGCACCATATTTGCACTTACGGTAAAATTTTTGTAACTACGAAAACTTTTTCACTGCTGCAAGCTCTTCACCGTTATACCTACGTACAGACTCGACTTTTCGAAAAGCCGAAGTAGCCAGTAGCTATGATTTGGCCGAAAGAGCGTAAAGCCGTTGCAATTGGCGTGAATGTGATGGCTCCTGCGTTTCGTTCGGGCTCGGTATATAGCATTGTTTCGTTCTGAGAGGCTATCGAAGCGCAGACGCACAACTAAATTCGTTTAAGGGAGAGTCCATGTCAGTGTCAATATGAATGAACATTTGAAGGGCTTCAAGCGGATTGAGCAAGTGGAGCGCCAAGAGGGCAAAGTTGAATTGGGGACAAGCGGAAATGTGGCGAGTAGGAGTTTTAGAACAAATATAAGAATGCGACACCAAAAAGAAATTAATTTTGTTAGTTTGCAAGAAAATAACATTGTTGGAATCTGTGCAACCTTCAGTTTATTTAGATAATGAACACAAGTGTACATTTACATTTGTGTGTAAATGTAAATGTGTAAGTGTAAATCTAAGCCTAAAATAGTTAATTGTGTATTTTTGATCTGGGAACTATACATTTCAATATGCGAAAATGAGTGAAATGTTGGTGAACTAAATTTAAATTAGTTTAGCAGAAAGCCCTGGCAACAAATGATCCACTATTTATTTATTTATCCCAATATTTACTTATCTCCAAAATATTTTTTTTTATTATTTTAATTGTAGTTAAAAATAATTACATAAATAAAACCTAATTCCCGATTAACTCAATTCTTTAATAATAACTTTTTTACCGAAATATTTGCTATAAATGTTTATTTGCTTTTTTGATCATTTTTAGGACTTTGATGTGCAATGATTTTTGTTGTTTTTTAATATTTGCATGTGCAACTCTTCGTAATTGCGTGTTTACACAGTCTCGCTACTCTTTCGATAGTAGAGCTCGAAGACAAGGCTTCGAAAAAAACGGAAACGGAAACTCAAACGCTCTAATACCCACCTTTGTTTCATATATATTAACCCTTTCGCTACGGCTTTTTCAGGGCGTTTGCACAAACCTTATATTCGACTTTTCGCAGACCCTATTTGGTTTGAGTTTATAATACAAATTACGAGTTTCAGGGTCAACTGAACATGCCATTGTCCCTGCAATAGCAAAAGGGTTAAGGTTATAGATTTTCTGCAGCATCTTTAATTCTTTTCAATCTCACTTTCCAACTGGATTCAAATTCCTAGTTTATGATCGTAGATTTACGATATGTGCCTATTATACTATTTGTCGAAATTGTGAATAGTCTTCTGAGAAGAAGCAGCAGCAGCGCAACACAAAAGTAAACATGAGCCTACAAAACGAGGAAAGTTCTCAGGAACCAACCGAAAAGGAAGATCAAAGGCGCCCACAATTTGGAAATCGCTTTCTGACCAGTGATGCTGACGTTTTCACGCACAATGCTTGGTAAATATTTGCATTTGGGCCGCTGTGTTGCCCGGAACTTGCCACGCCGCATACTGTCAGATTGGGAGCACACACGTTACAGGCGCAAACCAGCTGGTGGCGGTCGGTTTCTGAAAGATGCGCACGCAGTCTTTCAATTTAATGCTTGGTACTGTTTACATACAAATCTTAAGCTAATTCAAACCTATTTTCGCTATTTTCCTTTTGCAGGGACAATGTGGAGTGGGACGAAGAGCAGGAGCGCCAAGCCATGGAGGCAGTGCTTAAGAATTCAACCAAGAAAATGACACCTGAAGAAAGCGAAAAGTTCCAACGAGACGCTGACAAATTTTGGGATTCTTTTTATGATGTGCATCAGAATAGATTTTTTAAGGATCGCCATTGGCTCTTCACCGAATTTCCCGAGTTGGCGCCGAAAGAAGGCGTTGAGCTGGAGCGGCCTCGCAGCATTTTCGAACTGGGCTGCGGTGTGGGAAACACCATACTGCCCATATTGAAATACAGCCGCGAACCCCAATTGAAGGTGTACGGCTGCGATTTCTCGGCGCGTGCCATTGAGATTCTGCGCACCGATTCACAATTCGATGCGAAGCGTTGTGAGGTTTTCGTCATGGATGCCACGTGCGATGTGTGGTCAGTGCCGTTTGCAGAAAACTCGGTGGACATAATTGTGTTGATTTTCGTATTGTCGGCCATTGAGCCGGCAAAGATGCAGCAGGTGGCGAATAATTGTTTTCGTTATTTGCGGCCTGGCGGCGTGGTGCTCTTCCGTGACTACGGACGCTATGATTTAGCGCAGCTGCGCTTTAAGACTGGCAAATGCTTGGAGGAGAACTTTTATGTGCGCGGCGATGGTACAATGGTGTACTTCTTTACGCAGCAGGAAGTGCGCGATCTGTTCACGAAGGCGGGGCTAGTGCAGGAGCAGAGCACCGTGGATAGGCGGCTGCAAGTGAATCGGGGGCGCATGTTGAAAATGTACAGAGTCTGGATACAGACCAGGCTGAGAAAGCCCTTGGAAGTAACGTGACATTAAGAAATTGCTGTTGAATTTCTATATAGTCGAGAAGAAGAATTCAAGTAGTAAAGTTTAATGTTTCCACATCTAACGAACTTGAAAGTTTTTATTATGTATTTGAAAACTGCTATCAATGAGTTGTCTTTTTTTTCAAATGGCTTCTATTTGCTTAAAGGAAACAATTTTATAGATTGTAATGGACATATGTGATTATTGTACAATAATATTGAATTGCCACGATTTTGAAAGATTTATTTTTCATAAATTTTTTAACAAAATAAGCAACACCAGGACTTGTTTGAAAAGTAAAGTGTGCCCATGAAACTTGTATTGTGCATTCAATTATAATATATACGTAGGAAATATATAAAGCCTACATATACATATATTATAACTTCCGGTGAACAAAAACTTGGTTTTGTTTCATCAGCTAGAACCGCGTTAATCAAAATAATTAAGTTCAAGATAGTTGTTTTGAGCATATATGATTCGTATAAATATAATTCAATATATGAAATTAATTTCTTACTCAAATAGACCGCTAGTGCATCACACAGTATAATACATGACACGCCCTCAAAGAAGTAAAGCATTTGATTTCGATACTTTATGTGATACAACACCCTGTGGACTACAGACTGCTGTTGGTCTGATAAATACACCACACAGGGCATATACACAATGTGTCAATGTCCGTTGAGATGCACACATATCATTCAATTGAAATAAAAAACGTAATATTTGCTTATTGTTTAATCAGCAAACAGCAGACAGATATTTTTGGAACTATTTCCCCAAATAAATTTGTTTGACACTTCTCAAATTCACCACCAGTTGAACAGAAATATTCACCAAAACAGGGCGGCGAATGCCAGTTGGGTTGCATGTGAGCGGCACATTCGGTGTTGACTGGCGTTTTCCAACGCAGTGTCGTCAGTGAATCAGTTTTCGAGCGAATAACGAGGTAAACGGGGGTATGGCACGGCACGGCAAGCTGTCGTCTGCGCTATTGTTTGCATAGAAAATTTCCATGGATATTTCTGCATTTTTTCTGCATAAACAAATTGTGGTCGCGCTGCAGTTGAGGGTAGATAAAAGTGTTTGAAATTTGTTGTCGTTATTTTTTTGCAACGTTAAAACGCAGCTCGGCTGGCGGGTGTGTGAGTGTGTGCGAAAAAAAGGTGCGAAGCAAACGAGGAGAAAATAACAAAAGTGCAAAAAGAAAATCTGCTATTGCAGCCAATTCGATCCAGTTCATCAACTTTGCGCAATTTCGCGACGCAATGGGAAACTGGGCAGGAATTTGTGTGAGGGCTGGGATTTTTGAGGTTGCGCGATGAGATAACGACGTTCGTGGAGTAGGCGTCCTTGTGCGCCTCGACGGTGTTGCACATTCAGCAGCGGACAGTGGACGTGCTGTGCTGCAGTGTGTCCCAATTCGCTTGGCCAACAGTCCGTACGAAAAAGTGGAATGTGTGCTACTTTCGGTGCAGTTGCTTTGCGCTCGGAACATAGTCGACTTCAAGAAAATAATGTGAAAAAATGAATGAAGAAAATAAATTAGATTCGGATTCGGCAGCTGTAGCCAAGAAATTCGTAGTGTATTCCGCATTTTTGTATTGTTTTTCTTTGAAATAGAATTCAAAGTTGGCAGAAAGATGCAAAATTGAAGTGAAATAGTGCAAGCCGGCGAAGAAATCGCAGAAATACGAGAGAAATTTGAAAAGCAAGAAATTGAAAATTTGAAAATTTACCGTGGAAACGAAACGCGAAACCACACTGCAACAAATTCCAAATAAAAATGCAATTGTGAACTTCGTGTATATAAATATAAAAGTGCTATTTTGTACATATAAAATAGAATAAATAGCCACACAACAACACTTGTCAACAGCAACAAGAGCAGCAGTGCAACAACAATAACGGGCGAAGAAATAAGCACGCTCTAGTGAGCGTACTAGGGGTGTGCGCGGCTCGGTGGAACGAAAGCAGCGCTTTTCCATTATTTTCATTTAATTTTTTTTATTTATTCTCCATTTGATTGCTTGACGTCAGCAGCGGCGGCGGCAGCGCCAGCCGGTTGTGCTTGTGCGTTTTGACCACGTTTCTGATGGCAATTTTTCTGGCTCGAGGATCCATTGGCCACTACGCTTTGTTAGCTGCATTTAACGTGGCTTCTGCTTCACACGCTGCTTCTCTAGTGTGTATAATAATAACAACAACAATGGCAAGAACAACAACAGACACAATAGTCGCCATGCATTGAGAGCGTGTGAAGCAATGCGCCGAGTGCACAGTGTGACCAGATTCGCCAACCGCAATTGGGCTACATTCAAGTCTGTGATTTTCAATACGTTTGGCTTTTGCATTAATTTTGCTGCTAGAAGAAAATAATAGCTAGCAATAGTTGTTGTCATTAAACATAAATTAGTTACGGTCAGACTAAACGATATATAAAAAATTTGCAAAATAGCTAAAATATTTTGTAAATTTTTTTTTTGTTTCACATGAAAAATATAAATCAAATAACTAACTATTACAATAAAAAAGTTATAATGCAGTAATTTTTCAAAAGTTCGCGGCGCTGGTCACACTGTTAACAAAATTGAATTGGAATTCGAATTGTCTCTTACCTGTGCTCGCAGCGCTGCGCCGCGTTTTACCTGCCTGCATTCGTAGTGCCGGCTTCTCGCCCCCACCAAACAATGCGTTCGGTTACCACTTCCTTATCCGCGCTGCTGCCATTAATCACGCTGCCACCTTTTCGGTTACATTCGAAATCGTCTTTATAGCATTTTTCGTGTATTTCCACTTTCAGCATTAAGTGCAATCGCCTTGCAACCGCATTTTCTTTCGGTGGTCGTTCCCACCACTGAGCTGAACTGAACTCAAAACTTACCACTACCATATAGTTACCACCAAACACCGAACAACAGAAAAAATCTACAACACCACCAAATCAAAATCTACTAACCGCAACTTTTGGATAGCAGAGCATTTTCTTTGTGGATTACCTGTGCTCGGATTTCATATAAAAAAGCGCAAAACTGGCGGAGGAGGCAGCAGAAAATTCCAACAAAATGAGTTGGGGTACTGAACTATGGGTGAGTGCTGAAATGTGCCGAATTTGATGTTTGAAAAGTTACCGTTGTGATGCTGTTTTATTTGTTCAAGACTACAGACCAAATATTTATTTAACATTTTAATTGCTTGAGTGGATTTTGCTGATGAATTGATTTAAATAATTTTTATTTAATTCTTTAATGCGAAGATTCCACCAGCGACATTCAATGCAATGAAAACTTAGGTTCTGAATGAAAATGAGTAAACTTTAACTGTGCAAAAATATATCTGGTCATAAGAACCTGCCATATGGTTACAACTGACCTCTTCCCAGGCGCTTCTGTTTTGGCTTTCAGATTGTAATTTTGAAAAAGGCTACAAGAAAGCCTTTTATAAGAAAGAAAAAGTGTTCTAGTGTTTGCCAAGTTGTGCACAATCAATTCGATTCTTTGGATACCTTTTAGTTTTGTTTTTATTAGAACTTCAAGTTCCATAAAAAGATTTATGTTCATCAAATGAATTGAAATGAAAGAAATTTGAGAGAATAATACTTCAAATCCGAACCAACAACTCTTTGCTTTCTAGTTTGTTGCACTTGTCATTGTGTCCATTTGCCAGGAAACCTTTTTCTACACAATTTACAAATATCCCAATTACGATTTTCACTCATGTTTGTTTTATCCAAGTCGAAGCAGCCTTTAAAGGCCAACTCTTACCATTTGCGAATGTTTAAGATTTGTGAATTTATTTTTAGTGAACATGTTGAGGCAAAAAATTAAGCCATGTCCATTTGAAGCCGACGCAAAATTTCAAACGACACTTTTGACGTGACGCAAAAATAAGTTGTTAATGTCTAGAAAAGTGAACTAAAAGAGAAAGAGAAATAAACATTCGTAAACTGACAAGCGTAGTGAATGCGCATACGTCGAGCTCATGTTACTAGGATTTATTTGGCTTTGAAAGTGAGCAGAAAATTTATTTTAATTAACTTTTTCAAAGTGATAGAATGTTTTCTGGTGTTTAAATGTCCATACAAACAGTGTCTATGTCAGAGCATGTAATTTTAAATTTGTACTATATATTAAATTTATATTTTTTGACAAGTTAAGATAAAATGTTGATAGTTAAATGGCCTGTCTCAAGATTTGTGTCCACTCGCCGGTTACTGATTTATGATCCGACCATGTTCGAAGGGGTTGAAGCACCGTAACGAAATTTGGAATTTTTTGGTCTCGATCTACCACAAAAAGCTGATCAGAATATAGGCGTGGTTCGCCTAGTAAAAAATATGAAAGTGTTGACATAAGGTTCATCATGATCACTGAGTGCATAGTCGTTGTTGTTGGAGAGCAGTTTTTATCTCCTCATCTACGCAGCTTCTGCAGACATTCCTGGGGCGAGGTGTTATTTTATATGCATAGACCCCATGACACAGTGTCCACGACTCAGAATCCTATTGAAATGTGCATATGCGAAGAACTTAGATGAATGTTATCAAATTTTCCTTGATAAAGCTGTTGCCAGTCGCTTTAGGCAGCTCAGTTATTTAAGTACGCGTATCATAGTTTGCGCCGCGGAATTTTTATATCAGCTAAAAGCTTAAGGCCCATTACGCTGGCTTCTTTTTTAATTGAGTGCCGATTCTGAGTAGCCACCACTCCTTACCTCACCACACCACACCTTGGCAGACCACTTCCCTCGTAAGTACGCGACGCCAGCCAAATGAAGCGGCATTTATTTCACGTTCCAAATGAAATACACAAATTGGTTAATAACTCGCCGCGGAGCCAATGTTAATGGCCATTATTGATGACGCGTCGCCTGCGAACCGGCAAAATGTGTTCAAAGGCAGCATGACCCATCCAGTTGAATGTATGCGTGTGTGAGTGCGTCTGTGAGCTTGTGTGTGAGAATCCCCCAACCAACTGCTCAGACTCTGTAAAGCCACTAAGAAAATTAAACTGCGGGAAAAGACAAAAATCTCTAGTTGGCTTACAGAACGCTCAACTGACCGGGCCAAGTTGCGCCTGTGTGTGTGTGTGTGTGTAAGAGTTGGTCGATTGCGCGGCTACGAGCTGTGCTTGTGGCTTTGGCTCTGGGTACGCGGGCACTTTTCTCTGCTTGTGCCGGCCGATTCTGTTGCCACTTCGATTCGTGGTTGTTTGGCTCATTTGTCGCTAAACTGGTTTTGCGGCTTTTATGTAAATTGTTTGCCATATGAGTCGTGCTTGTTGCCACTTTTTATGTTGCTGTCGCTGTCTGCGTCATTGTTGTTGTTGGTCAAATTATATTTGGCGTGTTCTCTGTTGGGCCTTTTGATTTATACATTTTTTACTTTTTCGTTAGCTGTTTGCTGTTTCTGTTCGCTGTTCATTAATATTTACATTTCTATGTATTTTTTTTTTCAAAAATGAAATTCTTCAGCTCGCTTATAAGTGGACCGTTAAACGCGAGTTTCTCTGTATTTGTATTCGATTTGACCAGATTTGGTTTTTGTTGCGATTTTTCGCTCACACCGCTGACACTGACACACCCGCACATTTTCCACATTCCATTTCGTTGTCCCTCCTTTGATTGCCTTTGTGTTTTCACGTGCGTCCGCCACCACCCCTACCAGCAATGCCCCGCACCCTGTCAAAGTCTCACCCCTGTGCAGTGGCGTTCGTTTTGCACTCAACTTGTCGCACACCGGCGCGCGTCAGACGAACCGGCACAGCCCAGCTGGTCGTTTTATTACGTTCGCCGTGCTTCCGGGCAGCGCTGGCGTTATGACATGTCGTCGGGGGTAGTTTGCTGGCGGCAGATTCGTCGTCACACCGTCAGCTGTGTGTACGTTGCGGTGTCTGTGACTCATTTCGCCGCTGTTCCTGTGCGCTGCAGCTTGGCGCGTCTAGACTGTCTGCCAGTCTCTGCCGAATGAAGTGTCCTCTGGGTTTTCCGCCATAATAAAGTCGTATTTAATTACCATTTCCCTATCGTCCCGTCCACTTAGTGGTTATTGGTTTAGGCTTCATTGGCCGTTCCGGGAGTGCATATAGATTTGTGACCCAATCAGAACGAATGAAATTTTATTAGTGAATGTACTACATATCGCCTAAATTTTGTCTGCTACTGTCTTAATTCTTTTAGTTTTGCAACGATAGTTGTATTGTATTTTCTATAACTCAGTTGAAATTTGCATGTTTTGTTTTTATAGTATCAAGTAAAATAAATGATCAACATATATATAAAACTTTAGACTTTAAATGTCATTATTCGACTTGGTTGTTAGAAGTCAACAAGTTTGAAGTTACTAAAGAGTTACGAACGCCTAACACATCTAACACTCAGAGAGACCACAAATAAGGAGGACGTCCAGTGTTTAGAGAAACTAAAGGTCTTTTCGAAAAGATTAGTATTAAAAGAGCTATGCAACTTTTCTAGTACGCTGTATTTTAAGTTAATCTGATTTTATATGATAATTTGATATGATAATTGATATGATATGATCAGTTTTGGGGAAATTTGCTAAAAATATGTAAAAAATACATATTTTTTAAGAAAATCAACTTGGTAGGAGTGATACATTTGGTTTGAACTGTAAGATATTTCTTGAGAAACTTAATATACATTGGTGGTTGTATGGTAAAACTTTATCTCATTCAAATCTTGTTTCTTTGATCTTAAATTAAAAATCGAGCAATCTTAAATTTTGTAGTTAAAAGCCATTTTCTGAGTTAAAATATAGTTATTAAGTCACGTTTCATCTGTGACCATAGTTGGCCGAGAGTAATATTGAGTTAATTCTTTTGTTATTTATTTCTTTCTGTTCCCATTGCGTATTCTTACAAGGCAATTTCAGGCAGGTTTCTTCTTAATTTGCTTAGTCCCAATTGCGCTTAATGTGTTGAATCATAAGCCAAAGTGTTGTGGGTTTAAACACCAATTAAACATTAAGTGTCGAAATCAAACAAATTTGTTTGTCCTAAGCGTTCTTGCTCGTTAAAAGAAGCTTCTCGGCTAGTGATTACATCGGGAGGAACGAGGATGAAGCAAAAATCTGGGCCTAGCTCACGCAGGAAAAGTATTTCACTTGTTTTACTCAGCTTTATCCAAAGATCGAAGAGTTTGAATATGGAGTTCGTAGCGATATCGCTGTAGTAAATTGGACTTTGGAATGGCTGTCGAGCGAAAATGTTTTATCGTTGCAAGCATCTCACTCAACCTAACCTATAATTTTCCTAACTTTGGCTATCCATAACTTAGAGTTTTGACGTGCTTGGAACAATTGTAATACTTTTCTCTGGGATAACGTTTACTTTATCACAATTTGACTAGCGTTTAGTTCGTATTCATTTCATTTTGAAAATTTAGTTGCAACTTAATGACACCACTGATATCACTTGCAAGGATCGTTGGTGTCACTTACCTATTAAAAAAATGTATATGGTTAATCGGGTTGTGTCTACAGATTTCAGAATCATGGTTTTAAAAGTAAATTTTTTAAACAGTTCACAGTATTGAGGTTGTTCACTATATCAAGGTTAAAATTGTTGTTCAAAAACTCGTTTTCTTTGCACAAAATATACTTTGTGTATATAAATTCAAGAGATCATTAAAATAAATTAGTAGGAAAACATAAATGTATGCTAATTGAAAGAATTGGCGAATAGACGTTTACTTCTTGCTTTCACAAAGTGACTTTTGAACCGCTTTTTCGCGTAGACTACACAATCGGTTTGCACTCGACAAAAAAAAATAACCACTAAGGTCAAGAAACAGCTGATTTTGTAACAATCAACAGCAAAAATACAAATTAGGGGAATACCCCCTTTCATTTTTGATTCCTTCTTGTGTTTTTTGTTGCTTTTTGCTTGAAATTGCTTTAAAAATTTTGTTCTCTATTAACCCTTTCAGTCACAATGTCCAATATATTGGACTACAGCTCATACAATTCATACAGAACGGGTTTATTTTCATGTCGGAAAGGGTTAAGAGATTTTCGATTGTTCACTATTTAGAGTACTCCATGTAAAAATTTGGGTGTTCACTATACCCAGACACGACTGTATTTTCATTTCATTTCTTTCCACTGTAAAAGTGATATCTGTTTTTAGCCGAAAATGGAAAGACTTCTCGTTCATCTCGTATTTCTTAATGCTTTGTGAGATCCCAAAATCTGAGCTGTCTTGATTTCCGCACCACACAAAACTTGATGTGAGCCGCTCATATTTGAAGCCATTGATGTCGATCTAATGGTTAAAGATAAAATTGAATAAAACTGCATGAATTCATGTTCCAATTCTTCTTTCCAGTTTTTCGTTACATTTCTAACCATTTCGCTAAATAGCCATTTCTGCGTGCGGCGTTCAAACAACATTTTCTACGCCCCAAAAAGCAAAAGCAACGTTCGTTTTCTGTTTTAAATATAAAATTAATAATGAGAAAAAATTCTATCTATTTTCACCTGTGCAAACAAAATGTTCAAGAGAATCAGCTCCACTCATAGATAGACGCTGCACCAAACGAGTGAGTGAGAATAACAGAGAAAGGCAATTTCGTTTTGCATGGCGTACGGCGAGGAAGACGTAGACAAGAAATGCAAATTTGCATAAATAATTAATACGCGTTTTTATGTGAATTTAATATTACAGAAATACGCGCACAAAGCGAAGCGCGCAAAAATTTCACGTTCGCGTTAAGCGGCCACTTTGGGCAAACAACAGAAACGACAGAGCGCAGCACAAAAGCGAACGCAAACATCACATGTGACATGCAAACCGAAAGTCGAAAAACTACACAAAGTTAATACGAAATAGTAATGATAAGTCGCATGAAGTGGTGGCAGGTAAAATGACGGTTAATTTGAATTTGCATGGAGTGTGCGAAGCGATGAGGCGAATGGACGGACGGCTGGCTGGTTGGATGGGCAGACGGTTGGACAGTGTGTGTGTGTGTGTGTGTGTGTGCTGTATGAGCGTGAAGCGCTGTTATTGACATGGCTTATGATTTTCTACTACGGTTAGGCTCAAATAGGCGTGGATAAGCGGGTCAGTGGTGGCTTTAAGTGAAATGAAATTTAATGAAATGCATTGAAATCGAAAGAAACAACTGAATGAATTCGGCTTTCTACCGAACGTAGTAAATGGTGTGCGCATTCGGGCCCCTACGGCGATCAGCCGCTATCCATTTTCACTTTAATTCAAGCGGCTTTGATTTCTCGCTGTTAGAATTAAGCGGCAGCTTGTTGTTGTTTTTCATTTTTGCCTTGACTTCAGCCCAGTCGAATTGCCAAATAGAGCAAGTAAAAGTGAATTCAGTCGTCAAGTCTTTGTTGTTGGCAATCATAACCATTGCGCATGCGCGCATACTGCAGTGCAATGTGTGCGCATGCGCCGCCATTCCACTAACAGCCAAACAAATACTCAACATATCTTTCCCCTTTTTTTCACATGACATTCGTGCGTCTGCACACTCGGTAGCGATTCGACTTAAGAATCATTAAAATGCTGGCGACAAACGCCAGCAGTAAACACTTAGTGCGTCCGTCCGCGCCAAAGACCGTCGTGCAGTGTCTTATCAATTTGTCAGCGGGCAGCCGCAGCCGTTTGGCATTGTTTGGAAAAAACATAAACAATTGACGCAGACGGCAATTGTGCGTTTTTTTTCAATACCGAAAATGGAAAATTAAATTTTTTCCACAATGACTGCGCAATTACTATGTGATTGCTTTTTCTTGCTATTGTAATTTGTTGTCAGTGCGTTTGCCGCCGCCATTGCCTGGCCGTCATTTGACAGGCGTCAGTGGCGCAAAGACGCCCTGCCCATCGCCATTCTGCACTGCAATCGCGAGTGTTAATTTGTTGGCGCGAAGTGAGTGGAATTTTTTGATTTTATCTTCTTTCTTTCTATCTTTCTTCATCGAAGTCATTCGGTTATGATTTTTCTGTTTTCAGATTTTCTTTGGAAAAAGCATTTTTAATGTGTAGGCAGCAGTGGAAGATCGCCTTTCACACTTGGCTGCTGTCAATGCGGCGCATTTTTATTCGCCGCATCGCGTAATCCATTTTTGTGCGTTCTTGATCTTGAAATGTGGCTATTGCGCAATATTGGCGGTATTCACGAGCTGTAACTGCCTTAGCATAACTGTAAATATTGCCTAAGCAAGAAATTACATTTTTGGCATTCTTTTCATTTGATCAAATAATCTTTCAGTGAATTGGGAGCGCACTTTTCTCAGGTGCAGGGTTACAAGGACCTTTTATAGATAAAAAGTCAGCTGATTATATAGACTTATTTTAATTTTTAAAGTAAAAAATATGCTTCCAACCCCATCAGGATGTGATTTTAACATTAGTAGAAAATTCTGTCCTTGTCTTATGAGCCATTAGAGAATCACAATAGATCAAAAAAGTCGCACCTTTTTCTACAACAAATCTAATGATTGCCATTTCAGTAGATAGTGATGCCACACTATTAAAAACCTTGCCATTTATTGTGAATATCTTCATTACGAATTGTATTGGATGAATTTGAGTCATAATGTAATAAAATCAAAGCTCTCGACTGAGCAAAATAATTAATTTCACAAAGCATTCGAGTGTGCATAGTCTGCTTAGCTACTCCAATGTCTTATTGAAAATCTTAGATTTTTCGATTTGCTTTCGAAGCCCATTGTTAACTGAAGGTTGCAATTATGGTAGCCTCAAGTACAATACAACACTTTGTTACGCTTAGTTTACTAGTTTATTTTTGGTTGTTCAACAATTGAAATGTTGAAATGTCTGCCTGTTGGCCGATGTGGTTCAATTAATTGGCTTTGCCAAATTATGCTCAAACCACTTCCTACTCTCGACAAATTGTATTTTTTCCGCTCGGCAAATCGCCACAGTTTCATAAATGAAACCCATTAGCATTGAATTGTTGCAATTAATATGTAACGGTGTCTAACTGTTCTTTGACTTGACAGTTTTCAAGTTTGACAAGCCTCTGTTGTCGACTGATTGCCGATCAAACGATGCGGAACCACAACCAACTTGGAGTTCAGAATGCAAATTTCATATGAATTTTTGCGTAGGTGGCATTCACGATATGTTTCAATACTCTCACAGACTAACAGATTAGTACGGTGCAAATTAATGCTTTGCACTGTTTTTGTTTTCTTTTTTGTTTTCCTGTGTACTTTTGTTTATATATTTTTCCAGAATCTGCACGATCTGTGAATAATTCTAAGTAGATCGTGGATATTGAAGGAGCTACAGTTTTCGCCTCATAGTTTGTTACTGTAAAATCTCTAAACATGCCTTCAGAGAAATTGCAGACACATGTAATCCTGTAGTTTTGAATATGATTCCAAAGATTCACATAAAATCAAATAAAAGAGTTTAGAGAAAATTTGCTTGTAACAAAAGTTTTGTATTTTGTGTAAAATTTGCTCTCTTGCCTAAGATTTTACCACAGATCGAGAACAGTGTGATCAGAAACTTCGCAAACAAGAGGCGAAAACCTAGACACGATTTTTTAGTTACTTAACTCTATACCGGGTTACGATCTGCCGTAAAAGTTCTCTACAGGGGCTTCAGTTTTGCGCGTTTTTTCACCAGTTGGTCACACTCAGAGAATTTTTACAAATTTATTCATTTGTTACAGACGCGTTTATCATATTTATGAGGTCATCAGCTTTTTTCAAAACAACATTTCTTTAATCTTTTCAATAACAATTTATTACCTATAACACTGAAAACTTAAAACATAGATTTTAATTAAATGTGTTTTGAACCCTCACTTGTTGAGGATCGATTTGTCCCATGTTTAAAGCTTTCACCACTGAATTTCGATCATTGTTATTTCATTTGAATTATACTCAGACTTTTCAGTAACAATATGAGCAAATGTGTTTGATTTTATTAGTTTTAGTCGATTATCAACGGAAAAAAATTGATGCTTAAAACTATAACTTATAAAAAGGTTAAGAAGTAATACATTTTGAAAATCAAAATAGGCTAGAAAAAAGCTACAAATCCTAGCCTCGAATTTTAAGATTAACTGATACTAAAAATGACCGATCTGGCTCGTGAATACCGCCATTGATGCTCTAGCTTCCCCTCTTTCGCTAAATACTAGTCGTTTATAGTATCCCGTTTTTTCAAGAGTGTCGTAGCATTTGGTCGTATTTGTCCCATTAACCCTTTCGCTACAGGTTTTTACTGGGAAAAGTTAAAATTTTAAATTTTACGTCTTGGGCTTCTATGTGTTATATTGGCAACATTGCATACGAAATTGTTTAATTTTTATACTCGGACCCTGTATTTTAGTGTTTTTCTATGAGAGCAACCACATCGTTGTGGCTGTAATAATTACTTAAACATACAACTTTTTACGCATAACGAAAATTTGAATATTTCTTCTTTTACTTCAGTCAAAATTAAAAAAAAAAGTATCTAAATTGAAAGAAAACGTCAAATTAAAAAGTTCTCTAATTTTTTCTGCTTCTTCTTCCTTTACTATGTCAAGATATACCATTAAAAAAACGTGTATACTTCTCTTCTTTAAACTTAAATATTCAGTTTATTAATTTCGTATTTTTCCTAAAACCTCAAACTATTCTAAAGACCAACAAAAACATGTATTCTTCAACCATAGAGGATGCAGACGTCCACAAAGTAGCATGTTGCTATATGGCAACAAAATAGCGAAAGGGTTAACAAGCGTTCCGGATTTACCGTTTGACACTCATAGTTAGTCAGCTCATTGACAGCAAGCCGGAAGCATTTTCTTGGCGTCACAATGGGTTTTTTCGCTGTTCTATTTAGTTGTGTGTTGGGGCCATTTAACTAATCTTGACTAATTTTCCGCATAAATGAGGTGGAAATTTCAAAGTTCGGCTTCTTTGCAGCGGCTGTGAGTGGCCGTGGAAGCGACTGTCTGTATTTGGACTTTACTTTAAGACTTTATTTGTTTTAGTTGTTGGGACTTTTCGGAGCCAGTTGCAGAAATGGGAGAAAATAATGAAAACAACAATGCTGCAATAACAAAGCGAGCGAAGGTGCAAAGCAGTTGGGCAGCGAGAACTGCTGCGAGGTATCAATGTCATGCACAGTAATTACAAATGACACACTTTTACCGCCAGCCAGCTTCCGAAAAGCAAACAGAAATTAAAACAAAAAACAAAAACATCACCAAAGCAAAAGTGTTGCAAGTCGAGCGGGAGCCAAGTCGAGAGTGTATGACGAGAACAGAGTCAAAGACAAAGCAGTTTTTGACGTTTGTGAAGATTGCAATGTGCCGCATGCAATAGATAAGCGTAGACAGATAGACGGACAGCCAGCCAGACCGACCGGCAGTCAGTTTTGTGACGCCTGTTTCAGCTGTCGCAGCTGCTGGCAGTCTTTCTTGGCTTTCGACTTTATTGGCAAAGGCAGAGCGTCGAGACTCGGGCTTCGAGTCGTCTGCCGCCGTAGTTGTGTTGCAAGCAGCTGAACTGTAACTTTGTGCACATTATGTGCAACCCAGCAGTGGTGGTGTCGGCATTGTGCACATAATTGTCGCCATCATTGTCAGCGTCTCACCACATGTTTAGCACACACACACACTCACACATGAACACATAATTCGCGCACAAAGGGCTCTCTTGTGGCACAGTGCGAAAGAACTCGCCGCCAGTCAGCCGCGCTTTTTTCCATGATATAAATTTCGACTTTGCGCCTGTGACTCACGCACATTGGATGCTGTTTTTTTACCATATAGAAAAAAAATAAAATATACATAAATGCGAGATGAAATGAAATCAACAAACAGCTGTCGGCAGTTGCCCTTCGTTCTGCAAACTTGCTGAAATTAGTTGCGCTGAAAAGTGTTGTTGCAAACGTGAAAAATATTAGACCTTAATTTATTTCGACTGGAATCTAATTTTCCGCTAAAAGTGCGCTCGAATTACAGCACTCTCACCTCTTAAGGTGGCGTTGCCAAGTTCACCCTGCATTGTGAACCCAACGAACCCTTAAATCCCACTCAATCTTAGCAAACGTGCTGCGCCAACATTTTCCTTAACGGCCTCATTATTTTCTTTAAGGTCTCCCCCTTCGAATGTCAATAACTGGCATGTGTCTGTTTGTCTGTTTGTGTGTGTGTGCCATAATATGAATTTTGCACCACACTTGCCCACAGTCGCTTCAGCAAATATTGACAGTTGCCTGCTTTTTCTGATTATTGCTTTTCGCTGCTCTGCAACCCTGTTTCCGCTTCAACCTGACTGCATCGCTCAAGGCCAATACAAAGTCCTCCTCAGCGTTGGACGCAATTGCACAAGTTAATCGCAAAAACATACATAGGGGATCCATATATATCCACCCATTTCCTTTTTCATTTCCGCCCATCCGCCCAGGCGGACGCGGTCGCAGCACACACGCATTCAGCGCCATCTTAACGGCGTGCACAAGGATTTCCGTTGCTTGCGATTTTCTGCAGTCGTCGTCGTCGTCGCCGCCGCCGCCGTTGTAGTTGGTTGTCTGGACCACACCCTATCGCAAGCCTGGATCGATTTTCTAGTGGATGCACTCCACTAGTGGCGTTGTCGTTGTCATGGCTACCCGGGAGTGCCGGCGTCTGGCAGCTCTATTCTGCTCAGCCCGCCTGCATGTCTGCATGTCGTTGTGCATGTAAAATGCTGGCTGTTGGTTTTTTCTTTCATTTTCCTTCAAAACGTTTCGCTGGCTTACTGCGCGCCCATCTACACAGCGCAGCATAGTGAACGGCGTCCTTTGGGGAATTTGCAAATTTCATGATTCGGCATTGTTTTTGCTTGCGTTGCGTTTCAGCGCAGCACCCTTCAATTCACCATAGGCGGAAAATGCAATTTTCCAACTCCCACATGTGCTGCAAATGGGTTGGACCAGAAAAGCGTACATGATGTCAACTTGATAGATGGCGCTCTGCTTCTGGTTGCGGCTTTGACTGGCAGCGTTAGTGATTTTTTGCGACATCTTAGTGCAAATTACATGGCAATAGGAATGATACATATATAGAATTTATAGTGCAGACTTTAAATGATTTTGAAAGTGGCATTATTGATTAGTCTCAGATTTCTTGCTATTGCAAATAATACATTGGGCTTCCAGGGCGTAATATTTTTAATGACATGTGTAAAGAAGTATCAATTTCTAATAAGCATCACCAGATAAATTTCACAGTACAACAATTTTCAACTTTTTGTGTGCAACAGAGTAACGACCATATATTTCTGAAAGAGGACGTCATACTGATCATTTTTTTTGAAAAAATCAAGGTGAGAGTGAAGCAGGGGGAAGCCAGAACTTGGAACTGAAACGAAGTTATTCCGTCTGAAGTGAAAGTATGTTTGTGTCATCGGTACAAAAAAATGCATCTAACAAACATCCAATATTAAGTTTTTTTTTCCTCTTCGAAAAAATTTTTTAATAAATTATTTCCATAGTCGCAAAATAAATCGTTAATGTTAGCCCTTTTTCAAAAAACGGACTATCACCAGGAGAAGTTACTTAATCATGGTCGACCGATTCAGTTTCGATCCTCTTTCGAAGTTTACATCTACTTCCATATCATCTTCTTCAAACAATGATTGCTGATTAAAAAAGCGTTTTGACGACATCCTGAAGGACATCCTGGCCGACGATCTAAAACACTCATTAGACATGCTTTTCGATTATGTAAATCGTTGTATTGAGCCTGAAGAAAAACAATTAAAAAAATCGGGTTTGTCAAAAAAATGTGCTGTTCTTATTTTCTTAAACGTTTAAAGGTAAAAAGACCTTTTTGCTAATGTGGCAACGTACATACCATGCATAGTGATTGAAAATGTTGAATATTTATAGGCTATGGAGGGTTCTGACACCCGAACCCCCTTTGGCTACGCCCCTGGAGTGAAGCATATGTAGCTTAAGAGAAATTTTCACACTGATATGATGAAAAGCAATACGAATTTATTAAAGTCTTTTTTGAAATCATAAAAATTGTTTATTTTATGATATTAAGAGGGGACCACCTGAACTATTTTTCAATGGAAAATATTTATTTTTTTAATATTCAACATTTTTCTCAACATCTGAAGCAGAGCTAGCAATTTATGCAAAAAGTATTAAATGAAGGTTTCGTGTTTAAGGCTTTTTATTTTTTTGGGGGAAGTTTTGAACAAGTTTTGGTGTTTGAAGACCCCCCTTAATTTTTAATGAGGAATATTTTCCCAAAAGACAATATGGTATTTTTTTCAATATTTTACTCAATACAAGGTTTTTATGAAAAATTTTTCCGAAAAACATCAAGTTTTCAAGTTTTTATACTTTCCGTGTAAAAGTCTATAGGGACCCTTTAACCTTTATGTGCAAATTACAAAAAACTCAGACGTGCTGGACTATTACTTTGTTCGGCAAAAATGATTAGTATGACGTCCTCTTTCAGAAATATACGGTCGTTACTCTGTTGCAGAAATGCTGTTGTACAGTGTTTTTATAGCTATGGCTTTTCGAGTTTCGAAACAGTTGAAACTTGTTGCAGTTTGTATTGGCACTTCAATTGAGAACTGATGCGAAATTGAAATTGATGATATATCTGGGTATTTAAAAGAGTACCATAGGATAATTTACCATCGAAAGAAGTACGTGTTTATACGATGAGTACGTGGTTGGCACGTACGATAACTTTTGAAGCAGTTGTGTATGGTAATGGCTTGTACAGGGATTTCAACTTAGAACTGTGGACAAACAAATCTGTTGAGTATAAAATCTGTGGACAACATATGCTTAGAAAACGACGATACAGATAGACACACCTTGTAGAACACTATGAATTGTGGTTCAACTATTCATGGATGAGTTATGAATCATCAATCACCAGATAACTCTTGACATACATAGTAAGAGAAAAATCGTTGATTACGGTGGCTACATGCCTTAACGCGATATATGGGAATGAAAAGGGTTGCATTAGGTGGTCGAGTTCAGAACATCGTCTAAGAGGAAGGAATAGGCAGAAAAAAGCGTTGAAACTAAAAGTGTTCCGTCGACCTATTCAGCGGTGTTGCCATATGAGGGCAATATAATCTTCTCTTTTAGAGATTTTTACAACTGGGCCCATTGTGAATTACATATGTGTCTCTCTTTCATGATCTGTTTTATCAAAATATGACTTTTTTCCGAGTTTATATATTGGAAATGTAGAAATTATAAGTTATGCTGCCAGAAGTATCTGTCATTATATCACTCTAGATCACTCGGAGACGTTATATGATGCCCGAAAAAACGTATATGTTAACTTGGTCTCCTTTTAATATTTTCCTGAAATTGATTTTTGAATACTGAGAATTTCTAAAGTAGAATTAGTCCTCAAATGCTTTCAATTGAAACCGCTTAGCGTTAAAATACTCAAGTCTTTATAATTGGATCACAAAATCAATAAATGTGTGTTTATTTCTCCGACTTACTGAAAATGCATTTCCGTGTTTTCAACTTGACGGCACATAAATTTGTAATTATTCCATCACAGTGCCAGCAATATTGCCACAGCACTGCCGCCTTCATAGTCATCGTTTGCATTCTTGTTCTTGCATTTTTAATACGATTTAAATTGTCTGTTGTTTTTTTTTTTGCTTTTATCTTGCTACCAATATTGTCAGTCGCAGGTAGTTGCCTTCTCGTTTGGCGCACTCTCGCCGTATCGTAATTATGATTCTAGTCACTGAAGAGCAAAATATTTAATATGGAGGCGTTCACCTGCAGTCTGCTTGTGCAGCTAGAATTGTAATAATCACTGTACGCCGAGACACATTTACTTCTGTTTATATAATAAGAGTGAATGAATCAAATCCTCTGAGGGATTTAGGTTCGAATCTCAGCTCAAGCAACACCATATAAAGAGAAATTTTCTGTGGACGATGGTAGGTAAGGGCAAAGCTTATAGATTGTTTATGAAAAACGTCCAACAGTAGATGGCTTCTCTCATCTGAAACCTTGATTATACTCACCTTTAGGGTTGTCGTACCAGTCATACAGACTTGATTACTCTGAGAATTGAAGTATTTTTAAACAAATATTTTTCAAGTTTTTTTTAGATATCAGCTCAGCTTCTCGCCGTAGCTGACTTCTAGGTGGCCACAGCTTTGCCGCAAAGCTGCTGGAAAAATGTGATTTCTCCCGTTTCAGAGTTGACCTCCTTCAGCGCGGTAATTTAATTGAAATGTAATTTTCCTCTGCGAGATCTCGCAATACGGCGGCAGTACATGAGAAATGTCTATCTCTAAAGACTGTTGTCCTCAAAGCAATGCTAAAATTTGCCTTTAAACAACTATCAATAGTGTTTTTGTTTTTTTGTAAATTCGCCTGTTGATTTTCATTAGATCGTGTTTTATATTTAATTGAAAATTCCACTCTTCTTTTGCTTTTAAATATCTCCGATTTTAAAAGCTTCACTTAAGGCATCTGTTGCTCACTTCTCGCATAAACTGTGAATCTTTCGAAAATTGTTTTCTCAAAATTTTGTTGTGCTAATTAAAATGTTTTTTAGCTTTGAAGGCAAACGCACCATCCATACATACAAACGAAACCGTGCTGTGTTGCCAACGAAATTTGCATTTCATTCCGCAGATTGCCAACTTCGTTGTCCGCCTATATAGCATTCAGTCGATTGTTGTTGCGGCTCTTCGCTGCGAATGTCTGGTTTCAATAGATGGTTTCCTTTAAAAGTTGTCGGCTTTTTTTTCTGGCCGTAAAACAATCAGCCACATGTGCGACCTTAAAACTTCCTTTGTTTGTTAATGTTTATGACTAAAAATTATGGACAGCAGTGATGCGAGATTAAAAATGCAATGCATGGTCGGCCGGTTAGGTCGTCAGCATTTAAGTCGAGTGGTGGCGCCGCTCAGTCAAGCCATATTAAGGCCGTTTGCTCATTTCCATGCAATTCCTTTACGAGTATTTTTTTTTTATCAGAAATTCATTTTTTATTACAACTAAAAATGAAGCAACTTTATCAGTTTTTGAGAAATTTTTATATTTTCTTATCACTTGCTGTTGTTGCTGTGTTGTTGGTTTCTTTTTTTGTTATCTAAAGTGTGTTATCGGTATTTGTGCTGTTTCCTTCTTTATGCATTCTTTGCTTCTTTAGGGACTTTTTCAGTTGACGGGTCTGATAAAATGTCAATGGAATCAATATGTTAGTGTTTTATTTGGAAAATAAAAGAGCAGAAATAAATTTTAGGCTATGGATCAGTTTCGTATTTTTGTAATACTGTCAAAAATGTTAAGGTTAATAAAAGTTTTTCTAAAGTGGGCCAGTGGTTAGTGCGTTGGTTTATAAGGAAGATGAACGCAAGTTCTAAGTTCAACTGACCAAAATCAGAAGAAAGAAACCGTGTTATTTCTAATCATTTGGAGATCGTTTGTACTTCTAATGCTTTTTAATGTTACGAACAAATGGATCTTAGTCCACAGTCTTGTCGTTATTTGTATAGTAGTATGTATTATGTATTCTGTATAAGGGACAAACATATGTATTAAGTGTATTAGATTAGTGGGCTGCTACATTAGGAAGACGCATCTGAGTATATAAAGCCGATTGTGTTGCCAGTTTTGAGATTTGGATCCCGTTAATCCCAGCTTAATAAATCAGTTTAATCTTTTCATAAAGCTTAACAGTAATTCCGCCGATTTTTTGGCAAAAAATCTACCCTTTATGTGTGTTTTGCGTCCGACAAGTGTAAGCGTTCTCATCTCTGCTGCTGCTCTGTTATAAAAGTTATTAGCCTCGATAGTTCTCATACCAGAGGCCCTAGTTTCGATTCCTAGCTCAGGCTGGTGAAACACTCGTCTACTGCTATCGCTATCCACATATTATTATTATTGATGGGGATGATGCACTGCGACCTGCAGATCTATTGTGCCCCCTTCTTGGACTTCAAAGACTGTCAGTGAGTCCAGTATCCAGGAGGAATTTTAGTATGCTTCTTACACCTCTGAATACCCAGTCCGTACCTGGTATAAGATGGTCCCCCAGGTGTTTGTTGAGTACAGGGCACTCTCCTAGTATGTGTATTGCAGTCTCGTTTTCCTGCAAGCAGAACCTGCAATACCAGTTTTCACGGATTCCTAGTTTGGCTAGATGATAATTCAATCTGCAATGCCCTGTTAGCATTCCCGTGATAATCCTTAGATTATTCTTTGATAGGGTCATGCATTCCTCGAATCTTTTCCTATTGTAGGACCCGATAACCATCTTGGAATGCTCTAGACCTGGTAGATTTTAATAGTATTGATTCCTTCTGGTTATCTCGTCCTTTCTCGTTAGGATAGAAGAAGCTCCTTTTCCCAAACCACAAAAGGGTTCAGGGCCGACAAAGGGTGTGGAAGCTCCCCTCCTTGCCAGTTCGTCGGCCCGTTCGTTTCCTTCAATGCCAGCGTGGCCCGGAACCCAAAGTACCCAGACCTGGTTAACTACCTCAAGGCTGGTGACGGACTGCCGCAATCTCTTGAATGAACTGCGCAGGCGCAACACTGTAGAACTGCACTGGATACCAGGACACGAAGGACATGACGGCAACGAACAAGCCGACCGCCAAGCGAAAAAGGATGCCTTACGCCCACTGATAGGCCCGGAACCATTCTGTGGACTACCAAGAGGACACATTCAGGAGTGGTTACGGAAATGGGCTGAGCAGGAATTTGCTGACCAATGGACCAACACAACGGGACTACGGCAGGCAAAACAATTCCTGGCCTCGGACAGAGGGGTATCCAACAAACTCCTCAAGCTAAACCGAGAGGACCTTCGCATCCTCACTGGGTACCTAACAGGGCATTGCTCACTTAGGTACCATCTCAAAAATATGGGAATATCCTCAACGGATGTGTGCAGCATATGTGAGCTAGAACAGGAGACATCACTCCACATTCTATGCGAATGTCCTGCGCTCAGTAGAAAGAGATTTCTCCAGGTTGGTCAGGCGTCAATACCGCCATCAACCATCTGGAAACTACAACCCCAAAAAGTGCTAAAATTTATAAAAAGCCTTAACTTGGATGGTTAAAACAAAGGCTGCACAAAAGATCAAGTTGGTCGCAGTGCACTATAGCCTATATAATAATAATAATAACGGCCAAGTACGTTTAGCTTCTCAAGGCACTCCAAAACCAGTTTCGAGGACACCTGGTAGGAACTTAGAGCCTCGATTGCCGCTTGACTGAGGATAGCAATCTTTCGGTTCCGGTATCTCCTCGCCAGATTGAAATAAGCACACCTTTCAATGGCGTATATTTCCGCCTGGAAGATAGTGGTGTGTTTTCCCGTAGGTTCCGAGTATGTTATCCTCGGCCGCTGTCCACATAAAAAAGATGAGAATTACAAGAATCGCACAAGTGCCCTCTTTGGCAGGCAATGGCAGAAACCTCCAAATGTGAAAGAAAATACTGCCACCCCTTCGGATTCGGCGTTAAACTGTAGGTCCCCTACCTGCCTTCCCCCATCCGTTTGAAATGTTGGAAAAACAGTGTTGCATGCACATTTCCAACGGGTGGAATTTATGGTATCATAATGGGCTTCTTAGGCCTCCGAGTGTGTCTCTTACAGAGACAGCCACTACAATCTACCAACCAGTAGTAAATCGATTGAAATTCTTAATGTGGTTACCTGTCGGACAGTGAATTCCAATGTGGTCTCTTCGTAGGGAAATTAACTCTTTTGAGCAGTTGAGGTCAAGTTCTGGTACAACTTGCACTTCATTCAAACCATTTTTCATTGGTTCGATGCAACGAGCTGGAATCGATAAGTGGCATGTACGTAGTGAGGGGTGTACGTAGCATAGCCAGATTCGACTTCATTAAATACACAAACATTTTGATGCAATCTGCAAGCTTTCACTTGATGCCCAACACACATCGCTGCGCACTACTCAGACTCGCGTAGTTCGTTAGACAAAAGCGCATACAATGGAATTTTTATTATTTCCATTTACAAATCGTGCTGAAAATCGCACGCAATTAACACCTTTCGCGTGGCAACTAACAACAAAAGCCAATTGCTAGATCTCAGCAACTACAACAACGAATTTTATTCGACATGCTCATCTCACGTGCGAATTGCCAAGTAAGCCAAACATAAACACGATTTACAAGCGAACATAGCTGCACATGCTGAGCAGTAGCTACCGATTTACGATATTTCACTCTCGTCTTCTTCTTTGTCTTTTGCTGCTATTGGCCGAATGCGGCGCCGAAAAGCATCCACAGCAATGCCACACTTGCTGACTGTCGCGACACACACTGTACAAAGGCCAAAGCGACGCGCCGTCGTCATTGCACATGCCAATCGAACTGCGAGTCACATAGTTAGTCGAATGCTTGGACGTTGCGCCAGACATTACACCTGTGAGTCACAAGTTCGTACAGCCAAACGTGTCCATTCTGCGATTTACTCATCGCCGCTGATGCAAATTAATCAGCCCATTGACTGTTTGCGCAGAAGTATTTCCACCTGTCTGCGTCATCGGCTGCGGTGAACTCATTTCGTCTGCTCGCAGGCCCAACGCAACGTAAAGTCGGTGGATCGGAGACTTTGCTTATCGGAATTTTTGAACGCGCCGGCAGTGATAAGATTTGAAAAACAAAAACAAGCCATTGTAATTTGCACTCATCGATAGCGAATGCAATTCGGAGTTGTAATCTAACCGGCAGATAGTGGCCCTGTGAGTAATAACACACACATGTGTACATAAGTATGAGTGTAAATGTGCACTTGGTCGCGGTTGCTGTGCGCAACCTTCGTCCCTCTCTTCCAAGTGTCTAAGTATGGTTGATGGTTGCAGGAATTGCAACTTGTCGGCAGTCTTGTTAAGTTTTTTGTTTTTTTCATGCGACCTCAGCGGCATTGTGACGGCTCTGTCGTTTCACCAGTCGACAGTGAAATACTTTTGCCATTCAGATTTTCAATTAGTTCTACTTGACGTAGCGCAAAAGTCGAGCTGAGGTCCACACAAACTGCTCGCTTTGGTGCGGATATTGCAATGGATTTTAATTAAAATTTTCGATTTCAGTCAGTGTCGTTGTGGCTTTTCAGATTTCAATTTATTGATATAGTCAGACTTACATAGACACATATATAGGTATGCCATATATGTATAGTATATAAGTATGTATACGCTCCAGTGGCGCACACAGGGAGGGGGTTTGGGGGTTCAAACTCCCTAAATACAAAAATTGCTGGTGCAAAATATAGTTTGAAAAGGTATTGGGCTCAAAAGTGGTATGCAAAACCCCCGCCTCCACCGCTCCCCCTCCCAAAATGAAATCCTGTGTGCACCGTTGATACGCTCTAATGCTTAGATGCTAATGTTGTGAGCAATTCGACTCGACATATTACACGTAGTCACCTTGAATGTGCACGACTGACAGATAGCTAAACGGACGGACCTACAGACGCATAGATGGCTGGCTGGTTGAACGGCGCTACAGACAGTTTAAATAATTTGATTTGATTTGTGAGATACTTCCGAGCAATAGTTTTTATTTCTACTATGGCACATTAAACATTCCATTGCCGAGCGAATGTAGTGGATTTGAATACTTAAGACTGGTTAATAATTGTTTCGAAAAGCGAAAAGCAAAGTTGTATATGTCTCTCGCTTTTGTTAAATTTGTTGCGCTCATTCCTCTACTCTAAATATTGTTGCTCATATACGTGTGATGCCAGTAGTTTTGATTGTGTATTTTTGAAGTAAGATTGGCACTTAATTTTTATTCGAATGTCTATAAGATGAATACAAATTTGTATGCACGAGTCTAATGCTGCTGAAATTGGTGCCTCGACTTTTTGTTGCTTCAATGATTTCTCCGTGCACCTCCGTGTAGCATCGCTATGAACCCAACGTGATCTATGTGTGACCTCTTCGGCCGACCATTTTCATTTAACATAATTTATCGATTTAGTGCACATAAATCGATTGGTCAGTTCTTGATCATTATTTTAAATTGCATGCTTTTGTGTCACCCTGTGTCAATGCAACCATGCACTTTGACTAAAACATACTATTTCAATTCATGCAGTTGCTAGTGATGGGAAAAAAATTCATTAATCGATTAATGAATCATTAATTGATTAATTGAAACAGAGCGATTATTAATTGCAATTAATCGAATGGATTTTTTTAATATTTTTACTTAACCGTGTAATTTTAAAGAATGTTAATATGTAAATTTTTACCAATTGCCTTATAAAAACAATAACAATGAATTAATAAATGAAAGTAAGTACATATCAAAGGAAAAAAATATATTTGTATTTTATATGTTCATTGCAGAGTTTAGAAATAATAGTTTTGACAGGCGCGAGATCGTGAACCTGTTCCTCTTTTCAGTGGCAGTTGCACCTGCCTTTGAAAAGAGGCGCTCTGCTGGTACCGAAGTTCCTTAAAGATAACCGACGAGTTATTATATAAAGCTTAGGGTACACCGTTCGCATTTCTTCCCAGGCATGGATGATGTTGCGCTTCAGTTTCAAAACAGGAGCATTCAAAAAAAAGCAAAGCTCGTCCTGAATTTGGGTTAGGTCGTTGTCTTTTTTGTGACGTTTGTGAGCCAGCGACTTGTGGTGGGCTCATAAATCAAATTCAGCATCACATCAAAGTGTCCGTCTCAAGCTTTTATTTTGCGCTACAAAAATTTAGTGATACGTTTTTTTTCGATTATTTTAGCATCTAATCAATTAACGTTTCGATTAATCGAAACCCATTTATCGATACAATTAAATCGTGAATTGAAAGAACAAAATCGATTATTGTGTATCGAATGATTAATCGTCCCATCACTAGCAGTTGCTCGCTGAAATAACTCTGGAAACTCGTATTCGCCATTCTTAACTTTAACCTTTGTGTTTTAAATAAAAGTTGGCTTGTTTCTAGCTATTTTGTTGAGTTTTCCCTCATTTTTGTGCTAATGTTTGTGACAAGTTAATGCATACAAAATCGCAACAACAATACCCATGTAATGATTAATAAAACAAAAAGTCCTACACTTAAATTTGCATAACAAACACACTCACACTCACACATCCGCAAACCGATGACAGTGTGGCAGCTGCATTTATTCACTGGTAATTTACTATACGTTGTCATTAAAATTGTTGTTGTGTGCATTGTGAATGGGTAAATCAGCGCTATGCGACAATTTGTTGCGGTTGGGTGTAGTATGCCACAGTCATCGCTAACAGTTGCAGCAACAATTAATCTAATTGCAATTTATTTCATAATTAAAATGCATTTTTATTGAACATATGTGAGAAGTTACTCGTATATACACGTCCAAAAGAAAAATAACATCTACATAAAAAACTTTAATGTTTCACAAAAACTTTCCAGTTTTATTTTCGTCTGATTTCGCTCTAAAGTGTATTTCTTTGTTCTTAGCACAAAGCTAAGAAACGTTTTTCTTCCTCTATTATTGATTGCTTGATTGATGTTGCTGATGGTTTGTTGGAATGCTAACGTTAATCTTTTATGCTGTCATATTAAGTATATATGAATAAATGACGTTGTCGTTTGCGTGGAAGATTCGGTATTTTACAGCTAAAGTAAAGAATTAATTATAACTTTTGCTGCAAAAATATGTATTGAGAACTTTGACTGATTATATTTATGACATATGTCAATATATTTGATATAGTAGCAATATCGATGTCTCTCTGAATCACTCCTTAAATGATTAATTTGCTTAGAGTAGGTAAAAAGTTTTGTTTAGGACAGTTATGGTACTTTTTCGGGCAATTGTTTAGCTTAAGGTATCATGGCATGTTAGAAAGGGGAATTTTTAATGATTTACAAATATATTTATTTTTCAGCTCCTTTATTATCAATCTTTACATTTTTAAAAATTTTTTTACAATATATTGAAGGTTTAAGGAACACAAACCAAATTTTGTTTTTTTAGCATATTGTCTCTTATATAGGTGGAGCTGAAGTCGCGTAGAAAAAAAACACATCCTCCATTACGGACACTTAATCCGGATTGGCTAATCTGAAACAAAAAAACAAAAAAGATTCATAATTCGAGCCAATCCGGAGATTAAGTGTAATAAAAAGATTGATAATAAAGGAGCTGAAAAATAAAAAAAGTACAAAGAACTGATTCTACTAAAATATAAATAAATTTCTTATAAAGTTTATGTTGAGTGCCATAATCGATCACCATAATGCGATCAGATGGCACAAAAAATTGTAGAAGGTCGAAAAAAATGCTGTAACGTTTTCGTCCTGGGCCGCAGTATTAGTACTCAGGCTTGGAATATTTATAAGATTTCGGCTGTTCGTGGTAACACAATGGGCTTTTCACCTTGCGTAAAGAAGGGCAATAAAACTTAGTGGAGACTTTGGATACTTACTTACTTGCTTAACTGGCCATGACAACCCGTTACTGGGTTACGGTCTGCCGCAAAAGCTCTCTCCAGGCGCCTCTGCTTTGCGCGCTCCTCTTCCAGTTGGTTACACCAAGAGATACCAGGGCCTCTTCAACTTGGTCCTTTCACCGGAGACACGGAGACCTCTTCGCTGTCGACCTCCAACTACCGCATCGAACACCTATTTCGCCGGAGCTTCATCGTCCATACGGCAGACATGGATGCTAATTCGCTGTGCTACGTCATACAGCTCAGACTTTGGATAACCACAATAAAATTACCCCTTACCTCTGTAATTAGACACGAAATTCGAGTAAGAGAACATGTAAAGTCAACAACAAGAACAGCAACAAAACTGGCGTCCTTTCTGAGTGGGGAGAACTCAATGGATCAACTCCAGTTAATATGATCACTAATATCTCGATTATACACGTACGAGGTGCTACAATTAAGTAATGAGACTGATTCCATAAAAACCGTATATTTAAAAATTATTCTACAACTCTGCCATCACCTTCAAAGTAGTCCCCTTGGGCAGCTATACAACGATTCCAGCGCGTTTTCCATGCTTCGTAATATTTCTGGAACGCTTCGACTGGGATGTCCGCGAGTACCCTCGTCACGGCCGCCTGGATGTCCGTAAGGGCGCTGTTATGCAGACGGTCAAATGACCGTCGGTCACGATAGTTGTTGTTGCTTTAATGTAAAATGAAAAATTGAGAGAGAGAGCGGGAGAGTAAAATTTGACCGCGTCGGTCAAAAATGATGAGGCACTCGATGCCAAATCATGCGATCAAAACAGTGTTGCGTTGTGAAATTATTCACAACACATGTGTTTTCGGAGCAAAATGGCACACTCGTCGCGAAAATATGTATCTAATGACGGAAAAAAATGGTTCGCGGCAACCCTCATCGTTTGTTTAGTGTACTGGTGACCGGCGATCAAATGACCGTCTGCATAACAGGGTTTTGGCACAGAGTAGAAAAAACAAAACGAGAGCGTAAAAAGTATCGTGACCGACGGTCATTTGACCGTCTGCATAACAGCGCCCTAATCGACTCAAAATGGGTTCCTTTGACCACCAATTTTGTTCTAGGGAACAAAAAAAGTCACAGGGTGACATATCGGGCGAATAAGAAGGCTGTTGCAACACGGCGATCCCTTTAGAGGCCAAATACTGGGACACGCTGAGGGCGGTGTACTTGGCGATAGTAGACTTCATTTACGGTTTGCCCCGATGGAACAAATTCTTTGTGAACGATTCCACGGCTATCAAAACGCAAAGCTATCGCGCTATCGTTTCTCCATTTTCGTGACGAGCACCACCAACACACGTCTACTCAACACGACACAGCAGGCGAACTAAACAAGCTAGAGCGATGGTAAATATATCAATGGAGAGGGGAAGGATGCCGGGGAAGGGAATTTCAAGGTCGCAGGTTTACCACAAGCGCGGCAATAAAATCAATCTCATTACTTAATTGTCACACCTCGTATATGTTTAATTGTTCTTACTTTTAAAGTCTCTTCCAATAAGAAAGCCAAGTTTGAGTATCAACGAAATGTTTGACATCTTCTCAAAATACCAGAAGTAATTCAATTCAATTCAATTCAATTCAATTCAATTCAATTTCGTACAAACTCTTTGAATTCCCAACAAAGTTCAGATTCTGAATGTTTGAATATTCAGTATCCACACTATTTGCATATCCAAAACCTATTTGAAGCCGAACATTTTACTCGAGCTAAATTCATCTGCATGGGTGTGGCTGTTGCACGCTGCTTTCGGTTCTTCCTTTTTGCTGCACATGTCACTTTAGCGTTTCGGTTTCATTGCTTTTAATTTAAAGCGTCATTAATTTCGCTTGCTATATTTTTTGGCCTCTAAAATGTTGCTTTCATTTCTCCATAATTCATGTGCGCGCTTTGTTGAGTGTTTATGCTTCATGTGGCACCACGTGTGGCATGTGTCCTTTTCTTCTGCTGTACTTGGTCTCTGCTGTTTTATTTGAAATTTTTGTTCTGAGCCACAAATCACTTGTTGGTCGCACCCAACTCGCTTCTACTATATACTCGTACACGTTTCTGTTCGGAACATTTGCATTGCTTTGCACATCCCTCGGCGCAATGCATTTGCTTGCGCCCCATTTAGGCGAATTCGCATAGAACGCAATAAAATCAGCGAGTGTGCTTTGTGCGTTGCATATAGACGCACGCCTTGACATCGCCACACAACGCGTGTGCATCCTTGTAATCCCATTAAATCCCCCTTGAGGGGATAAAATGATGCATTCAGGGTACTCGGGTAGCGTGCGCCGGCCAGACGACAACGACAACGCCAACGGTCGCAAGCTGTCGCCGTCTTTATGCGCGCACTGCAATGCCAAACATTTATTAGATTGACACTGGTACATTAAAGTGCGGAGTGCAGGGGCCGGGAGTTGCTTGGCAACACTGGCACCCACATTGTACTACTTGTTGTACATATATTTGTGCTTTTTCATCTATGTGCTGTCTGAGATTGTGTTGTTTTTCGCCCAAGAGAGGAGGGAGTTGGCGCCATGATTTCTCTGACACGACACTGTGGCACACAATTTCAAGGGCAAATGTTGAACTGCGGGGAAAAAAGAAAAACTTGCTACAAATAGATACATACAGATTGGCAGCTGTGAGTGAGTAGACGAGTGTTGAGGGAGTGTTTCCTAAATAAAATACATTGAGTATGAATGAGCGCCACAGATGCTGGTTGGGAAAGAGCAGAGCGTGAAAGGATGTTTTAAAAAAGCATTTATTGTTCATATTAAATATTTATCTCCCTTGCGTCAGCACACTTGGCGAAATTGCCTTGAACTTTTACATTGCTTTCCTGATTTTCATATACCACCATGCTCGCCCTTGGCCATGTTCGAAAGCGATGACTAATCTGTGTGGGAGTTGACGTATGCCTAGACAGTGTTTTCTATCAGAGGAGGATTGTTGGCTGCCCACATTTCTCCATTTCAATGCTGTTATTGCCGATGAGTCATGCGTGGCAATGTACTATTGCGGAACTTGCACCACTGCTGCCCACAGTGCCGCCACTCACTCGGCATTTCCACTCTCACTCTCACCTGATCCCTCCCTCTGGTTGCGTCTATTGTGTACTTATTTGTGTAATCTTTTGCCTTTGTGCCCAGTTCACTATCCGGAATTGACGCCGCACACAAGAAATTCGCCGACTGTTGTAAGAAGGGCATGGAAAGTGAGGCTTGTCAGTGCCAGATGCTTTCCGGATAATGCGACGGATGGTGGGGGATGTGT
The DNA here is from genome assembly GCA_964056695.1 of Melieria picta. Lineage (NCBI taxonomy): Eukaryota > Metazoa > Arthropoda > Insecta > Diptera > Ulidiidae > Melieria > Melieria picta. The sequence continues at coordinate 18,093,147 of OZ057399.1, forward strand.
GAAAGCGTTGTTCAGACTGATTCCGCTCCAATTAGGCAATTGTAATGAGCATTTGATAGATTAGAAGAGGATAAGAGGAGAAGGAGTCGATGAACGTGCAAGTGTCAGCAAGGAAATTGTCACCCAACATTAATCGGGGGGTTCAAGCATTCGCTGTACAGTTTACACCAACAATCTCAGGCACTGTTCACTAGTGTCCGACCGAATATTCGGTTTCGGTTTCGGCCCAAATAAGTGGTTTTGGTTTCGGTTTCAGTTTCGGCCAAAAAATGGCCGAAACCGAAACTTTCTAGAATATTTTTGTACATTTTATTGTGTAGCAGATATATAGTGAAAGGAGGAGTAATTTAGATGCCACCAATGTAAATAAACTTTTTTTTTAGCATATACAGTGGTGTCTGGATATAGTGAACTAATTATTGCAAGGCCTTTTCACTGTATTGAGGTTGTTCATTATATCAAGGTCAACATTTTTGTTCAAAAACTCGTTTTATTTGCTCAAAATACACTTTGTTTTTTGCTTGAACATTTTTTTCTATATTTAGAGGCTCGATGTCAAAATTTGGGTGTTCACTATATCGAGGTGTTCACTATATAAGGGGTTCACTATACCCAGACACGACTGTAATATTAAATTATTTAATTTTGAATATTAGCGAGTAAGGCACGAAAGGGTGATTTTTCCATGTTTATGTTTTTAAAAAATGAATAAATTGGTTTTATTGATAAATATTTATTTATTTATGTTACAGTGCGTTTCAAAAATAAGTGTTGGCCGTATCTTTTTAACCGTAGAAGTTTGCCATGGTTTTAATATCCGATCATCTTCTATATTAAAATACCGTTTTCGCGTGTGTTTCTGTTTTCTTAGTTGGGTACAAGTTTTCGCGGAAATATCAAGAATTAAAAATGAGTCCTATATTTTTGAAGCGTTTCGAAGTAGTGTTTTTGGTAAACCCGCCAAAGGCTCCAAACTTGAAACCTCCACAAGTCGCAAAATACACGAAAACATCAGTTTCATTTGTGAGGAAGTGGATCAGTCGATTTATAGAGTTCGGAAATGTTGACGACGAACCATGGAGGGACAGGAAAAGAACCACTCATATAAGGCGGTAGTCCGGATGTTTGATAACACTCCAACTCTTAGCCTGAAGCAAGCGAAGGAAACATTGTCGCAGAAGAGAGTCGAAGTATCAACGGCCACTATCCGACGATGGGGCATTCCTCATAGAAGTACCATGTCGAAATCGCTATTGGGTAAAAACATGTGGAAAATCTTCTGAAATAGCATAGAGAAAATTTGGGGTGGAAACACTAAATTGGCCATCTCAAAGTCCAGATGCAAACCCAATCGAAAATGTTTGGTCCTTAATGAAGCCAAAGCTTAGAGGAAAAAGAATATCAACAACGAAACAGCTCATTTTGGCATTAAAACGGATTTCGAGAGGGGTTTCTTTGGAGTACACTCAAAAATAAGCCAAAATTGTAACAAAAGATGCCAAGCTATTACTGACAACAACGGAGACTGGACAAAGTTTTGATAATAATGCGAAAAATATATTTGCACAGCCTTTCAGAAAATATATATAATTCATTACTATAACTTCTTTTGTAAGTTTTATAAGCAACACTTATTTTTGAAACGCACTGTATGTTTGTTTGTTTGTTCTTTATTTACTTAATGTCAAATTCGTTTGTTGGAAAAACATGCTTGATATGGTGATTTTTATTTCAACTAAAATGTTTCGGTTTCGGTCGAATATTAAAAAAAAACCGAAATTCGGTTTCGGTTTCGGCCCAAAAAAGATGTTTCGGTCAGACACTACTGTTCACGTATTTATTTTCGATATTTTTATATTTGTAACCACTGCCCGGGCCACACCCGTCTCAGGGTTTAGTCAACAAGAAAATTAAGTGCCACGATTTCCTGTCGCCCGACGCGCGTTCGTTCATTATTTTTTGTTGTTGTTTGCTTATCATTTTGCATTTCATTATGCGCAAATGCGACACGTTATTCCCTAATTTGTGTATCTTGTGCCATATGTTGGATGCGTCTCTTCACATTTTTGCCTGTTTGCTGTCCTTTCTCGTTTGGTTCCTGCGTCATGTCGACTGTGTTGCCTGCTTGGCGTGGGCCACTGTAATTTCGAGTTTATCGAAATTTCATATCTTATAGCGTTTACGTTCTTGCCTCATTTAGTTGTTTATAATTTGTAATTCATGCAGAAAACAACTTCAAAACATGTGGCATTAAATATTCAGACCCATTCAAGTCTACATGTATGTAACTGCAGCGGATATCGTTCGTTGCGAAAAACAGCAACTCGATAGCGCGAATAAAATTAAAAAATGCCCCGCTCGCACTCAGCTCAGTCGTGCTGAGAACAAAGAAAGCATACAGCGTTCGCTTTTTCCTCATTTGACCGGTGCACAAATTTATTTATTTATTTATTTAGTTGAACTATCAATAACTTGTGTGTGTTCTAAACAAATTGCTGCAACATGTCTGTGTGTTTACAATTTGTATCGCTTCAAGACTTGAGTTTCAGTTTATTGACGGGTTTTCAATTTTAAGCAGAGTTGTTGTTTTGATTGTGAACCATGTAGATGTTTAATGTTTAAAAAATACTTTATACATATATATTTTAGTTATAATTTGTTGGTTAATTTGAATGATTTAAAATGTACCAAAGTCACGTTTTAATATTTTTTTTATAGAAACTGCATACTCAAAATTTTTTGCAAACAAACAAGTGAGACTGGCTTCTTTCGTTGAGCTCATTTTGCATAATTTTTAATTTTACTCTCAAGCATTCGTTTATACGTGCCATGTATGCAAATTGTGTGTTCCGCTACCGGTTTGTTGCGTCAGTGCTGACGCGTCAAGTGCGATTAAATATGAGCCATCAATTGCGCTGGCAACATCCTCTTTGCCAACAACAGTCTCAATACTGCAGGCTTCAGTCACATTTGACTGTGAAATTGTGACTAATTTTAATAAATTTGTATGCGGGCAACTGACTCTTATTGCTGTGTCGTATTGGTGCCTAACGCGTGCCCGCTTTTGTTTGTTTTACTCACAATACTCGGCTGCAACCCCACTGAGTCATCGCAATTGTCAACAAGTGTTGTTGGGGGTGGTTCAGTCGCCAATGGGAGGGTTTTTTTTTGGAGTTTCCTTTGTTGGTTGTTTGTGTTTGTTTTATACATAACACTGCGCTCAAATTGTGTTTCTTATGCCCTGCATTGAGTTGCTGGGTATATTCACTTTGATGTGGAGTTTGTAACGCCTACGAAAAGGCAAATTGATCTAGAAATGACCCTTCGTTTATTGAGTTTTTGGTATGCACCATAACTTTTAGGCAGATCGAGATATGGGAACGAAGATTTTGAGCTGAGCTGATATTCCATTTTTGTACTGGTTTAAACTCATCAAAATTATGTTTGAGAAAATAAAATTGTACTAACTTTTAAATCGAAATCCACAAATGTAATTTTAACCAGCATTAAGGAACACTAATAATAACAATACAACATGAATTTTAGTCGCGTCACACCTCATTCTGGTCCCTAGTAACCCATTATTATTGGCGGGGAATGTGCACTGCGACCTAAAAGATCTATTGTGCCCCCTTTTTGGCCTTCACAGTTCGTCCGTGAGTCCAGTATCCAAAAGGAATCGTAGTATATTTCCTAAGCCTTTGGAAACCCAGTCCGATCCTGGTATAATGTCACCCAGATGCTTTTTTCGTTTGTGCATTAGTGCAGGGCATATGCCTAGTATGTGTTTTTTTTTTTTTTTTTTTTTTTATTTTAACGAGGAGGAAGCATCAAAAGCCGAACCCCGTCAGTGTGCGACTTTAACACACTAAACCTCCTCATGTCACTGACCGGAAACCCCTCCGGACACTACCGTTAAGTATTACGTCAGAGGGCGGTTTTGAGCTCTCGGCTCACAGTATCGTTTTGCTGTCAGTGCAGTTAGTCGCTAGTTGCACTTACTAGGCACCACCACCGTAGGTCGTAAATAGTTCCCTCCCCATACGGTTTGTCCACCACCCCTCCTTGAATTTACGTCTCATTCGTGTGTCCGCGTAGTAGTAGCGTCCGTCCACGTCAGCTGGTTTGGCCCGATTACCGGTCGGCACGCCTGCTCTCTTCCTCCCTTCTCAGCGCCTTGTAGATGTCCGCGGCGCATTGGCACACCGCTTTCCAGGCATCCTCGGAGTCCAGCATCAGCTCAGTCAGGTTGTGCGGGGTTGGCATCGCCCCTGTGGCTACCGCAATGTGGTTTCTCGCTGCCTCAAACCTTGGACAATCAAACAGGACGTGTTTCGCGTCCTCTGCGACACTGCAGCGCGGGCATAGGGGTGAGCTCTCATGCGCGAAGCGGTGCAGGTAGCTCCTGAATACACCATGGCCCGTCAGGATCTGCGTCAAGTGGTAGTTGAGCTCGCCATGCTTTCGATTTACCCATCTTTTCACGTCCGGTATTAGCGTGTGGGTCCATCTGCCCTTGGAGGAGGAATCCCAGCGTTGCTGCCATCGTCTTAGCGACTCTTCCCTCTCCTCCATATTCACCTTCTCGCCGCGCTCGCCTTTCTTCTTCCTGCCGTAAATTCGGCTGCACTCGTCCGCCATGATGCCGATCGGAGTCATTCCAGCCAGCAGAAGCGCAGCATCGTCAGAAGTGGTCTTGAAGGCGCTTATCACTCTTAACGCTGCGAGCCGATACACCCCTTCGTATAGCCGGCAGTTTGCTTTCGTTTGCAACGACGCTGACCAGACCGGCGCTGCGTAGAGCAAAATTGAGCTGACCACTCTTGCCAGCAGCTTTCGTCGGCTACTCCTCGGGCCACCAATGTTGGGCAGCATCCTCGAGAGGGCACTGTTTGTTTTCGCAGCCTTCTTTGCGGTGATCTCTGCGTGCTGCTTGAAGCTAAGCCGGTCGTCTATAATGACCCCGAGGTACCTAATGCTCCTGCTTGCCGCTATGCTGCAACTGCCAACGCAGAACGAAGCCGTTTCTGGTTTTTTTCGGCTGCTGATGAGCACCGCTTCAGTTTTTTCCTGCGCCAGAGTCTAGTATGTGTATTGCCTAGTATGTGTATTGCAGTTTCATTGTCCTGCAAACAGAACCTACATAGTTCGTTCACCCTGATACCTAGTTTGGTTAGATGATAGTTCAATCTACAATTCCCTGTTAATATACCTGTGATAATCCTTAGATTATTCTTTGAGAGACTCATACATTCCTCGAACCTTTTCTTGTTATAAGATCCAATAACCATCTTGGAATGTTCAAGGCTTGGTTGATTTTCCCAGTATTGATTCCGGATGGTTATCTTGTCTTTCCTGGTAAGGATGGATAGTGCTCCTTTGCCTAGACCACAGAAGGGTTCTGGGCCGACGAAAGGGGTAGACGCCCCCCTTCTTGCAAGTTTGTCGGCCTGCTCTTTCCCATCAATACCGGCGTGACCCGGAACCCAGAGGTTCAACGGCCAAGTTCGTTCAGCTTCTCAAGGCATTCCGACACCAGTTTCGAGGATACCTGGTAGGATCTTAATGCCTTGATTGCCGCTTGGCTGTCTGACAGGATCGCGATCTTCCGGTTCCGGTGTTTCCTCACCAGATTGAAGTGAGCGCACCTTTCAATGGCGTATATTTCCGCCTGAAAAATGGTGGTCTGCTTTCCGAGGTTCCGAGTATCTAATCCCCGGTCCATACACCCCGATTCCGGTACCTTCCTCCGTTAGGGAGCCATCTGTGTACCAGGAAATCATGTACTGATCTATCAGATATGTCTCTGATATACCTACCCAGCTTATTTTATTACTAATTTCTGTTTTAAATCTCTTGGTGAAACAGAGCTTCGGAGTAATTGTGTCTCTCGGTATTGCAATCTCGGGATACTGGTTCGTAAGAATATCAATCTTCTTACGACTCAGGAAACTCTCGGCCCCGATATTTACGTCAGTCATCCGTAGGATAGTCCTCTTCGCCTGGGTTTGTATATGTAAGTGAAGAGGTGTAAGTTCAAGAAGAACCTCCATGGATGCTGTCGGACACGTTCTCATAGCCCCTGTTATGCACACACATGCCAGTCTTCTAGTAACCCATACCAACAAAAGACTTTTGTTACTGTCGTAAGTTCAAAGCTTTTCTTTTTTTAAAGAAATTGTTTGAATAAATATTAATAAAAAAAAGAATACAATTTACTAACTGACCAAAAAGGTTTTGTAAAATTTGACTTTACTCATAAATGGGAAAAGAATTGTAGTAGAAAACTTTAAAAAATCGTGACATTATTTCAGTACATAAGTCATTAAAGACCGACTGTAATAATCTTACTTGTTTTTGTATAATTTTTCAAGCTGAAAATGTAAATTGGTTTTTGTTGCTTTTTGCTTTGTTGTTGTTTTCGTTGACGATTTCATATTCGTGGGAGTTTTGCTTTGTTTACATTGAAACGTGACATTCGATGCTTTGGCCAATGTTATTGTTTTTGCTGCTTAAATTTGAATTTGGAAAAGCGTCGACAGATTTGAGGGCTGTGACGAAGACGTTCTCGAGTACAGTTTTCTAGTAGGAAATTACACACTTATTGCTGTTGAAGGTGTTGAACGGTTGTAAGAGGATTTAAGGTCAGAATTATATTAATGAGAAGATGATTGGTTATGTCTTCTGCTATGGAGTGGGAAAGACTAAAATATATTAAATTGGTAAATCTTAAAATGAATACAAAATTGTAGTAGAGCAGTGACTGTCATCTAAGATGGCATAAGTCTTTACGTAGACGATGGCTTATTCAGTTGAACCTAACCTAAATAGTGTAGGCCCATTACAATCTATAAATGTTCTTTTCTAGAAAACTATCGATAAACGTGAATGTGTGTGTTATCAAACATAATTTTTCAGGCTCTTCGTGTTCCTTTTGTAACTGTTGAATGCATTGCAGCCTCAATCACTCCATCGATTGCTGCAGAGAATTGCTGCTTGACGAGCGTGCAGCACGTTGAAACAATTTCATTGCTCAGCGACGGAGATGTTGCTGTGTGCTCGTGTGTCAAACAACAACTTTTGCTCCTTGTTTGATTGCACTGAAGCATCATTGAACTGTCGCCAGCGGGCAGATGTTGTCGTTGTCGCTATCTTTGTTTTTGTTGCTGTTGTTGTTGTTTACGCTACTGTTGCATACATAATCACAGTGCAATGCACCGTCGCTGGCGTTTACATGTTGCGCTCGCTATACAGGGTGCTGACCTTGTTTTGAATTTTTCACACACACACACAACTTTTAAATGGGCGTGGCAGTCGAACCATGTCGGCCTAGGCAGTCACTGTGTTTTTGCTTTCTTTTTGTGCTCGATGTCAAAAGTTTGCCACCGAAGTGGCAAACAATACGAAGGGGCACGGGTTGGCGCGCTGTTGAGTGCTCTATGATGTAAAGTTTACCGTTGTAGCTATTGTTGTTGTTGTCGTTGTCATTGTTGACAGTTTACATTTGCGTAGGCAACAAAATAGAGCAATGACTTGTCGTGTGTCAATGTAATTCTCTCGTGTCTTCAACGGTTTTGAACGGTTCTTGCGTTTTTCTTCGATGCGCTGCCGCAACATTTGCCTCTAAGGCCGTTGTTGCAATTTAATGCTTGTCGCTTTTGTTGTCATTTTCACATGATTGCACTTTTGCGCTTTTGCTCTTAACACTTAACCAGCATTTGTGCCGCTAGCTGCCAGCCAGCGCCGAACGAACGCAACGTTTAAACTTTTGCCTCGCACACTGCACACGCCGCCGCCGACAATGATCATCCGTCTTGTTGTTGCCATTCTGTGTGAACGCCAAGTTGCTTGACACTTTTACGCTGTCACTCTTATGCTACGCGAAGCAATAATTATTTTATAATATTTGCCATCTTCTTGTTGTTGCCAGCGATTGTTGCGCTTCGCGAAAGTTTTCACAGTATTCGTGCTGCAGCTAACTTAATTTCAATAACCGCTGACGCTTCATTGTTGCAGCCCAGACCTCTGCCTGGTTCGGTCTGGTATGAGTGCCGTAAGCGCGACACTTGCAACTGCAATATTTCAGGATTTTTACACAGTAATTTTCAGCTGCAAGATGTGTGACGTGTTGTGACGTTGCGACGTTGCTTCATTGTCGCAAGTCTCACTGCATTGTTCTCTCGCGATAGCTACTGCTGCTGTTTTTGTTGTTATTGTTGTAACAGTGAGGTAGGCTTGCAGGCCTTGTGTGGCATGTGTGAAAAATCATGACCACTCTAGACTTTGATATTGCATCAAATTGTCAACTTTGGACTTTGGTAAACATTAAATGGGTTGTCACTATGCACAGACGATATTTCTTTCTACACTCTACAATTCGCCTAAAGTTTAGGTTAGGTTAGGGTAGCAGCTTATGATGCTCACATAGGCTAATAGTGAATAGTTGTGTTACCACAAGCATAGGGAACGACCGTAGAGCTAAACACCCCGCGGGTAGAAGAGGAAAACCATTGAGACTCCCTTATGAAAGGGGCGATATCGTTAAAGTCGATATCGACAGGTTGGACAGGTCAACTAGGAGAAGGGCCTTGGGTACATTGAGTGGAAAGAGATACCCAGCCGTTGATCATGCCTTCCTACGGTCCAGTAATCAGTTAGAACTGCTATAGTAGACACGATTGTCTCACACTCCTAGCCCATAAGTTATTTGGTCTTCCTATGGTTTAGTTTAGGGTAGACTTGACAGACATCAGTGATGTACCAATTGGTACAATTACGTGCGGCAACGTAGTTGTCGTAGTTACAAAGTATGACCAATTGTAAAGCTGCTAACAATTGCTGAAGATGTCCCGAACCCATCTTTATTGAACCACCCTTCGCTCCATTAAGTTATACAGAGCTGCACGGCATCTGGCGCCCAGTTTCGAAGGAGTGTGTGCCCCCGGCGAGTGACTTAATGGTCGTCTGTTAATAAAAAGGAAATTATATTCCAAAAATTTCAAATTTAAAATAACCCAAAATTTAAGTTTTGTATTACAAAAATTAGGGTTTATTTCAAATTAAATAATTTGACTTTCAAATTAAATAAATACATTAAACTATAAATTAAAAAAATAAAAATTAAAAAAATAAATTAAATAATAAATTTAAAATTAAAAATACAACAAAATTTAAGTTTTGTATTACAAAAACTAGGGTTTACATTATGCAATTTTCGATGTACCAATGCACAGTGATTCGAATCCATACAACCGCGGGACAAAATTAGAAGGAGCGGTCCGTTCTTCATAAAATTTGGTATACTAGTTAATCATGGTCTGTTGAAATGAAATTTCTTAAACTTTTGTAGTTTGGCAATGGCTGAGATTTAAATTTGCAATTCCCATCATTTTTGGTGAGCTATAGCAACAAGTGTATTGGCTAGATTTTCCAGATTTTACATTTAATCGGTAACGTCAACATTGATAATTGCAAAGAGTAACAGAAATTGTCTTAGGATCCTTTAGTTTTGCAATAAAAATGATAATAATGGACGTAAGTTTTGCTTTTTTGCAGTTTTCTCAATTTTTCATGCTGATTGCATACTTTTAGGGATAAATTAAAGAAATTTTGTCGAAAAATACGTGTTTAGACCACTTTTCAAATTGAATTATTTTCTGAGATCGGAAGATATCGGAGGATGTAATTACATTATCCGACAAAGAAAGAATGCTTCTTCAAATTAAAGAAAATTCAGGAACATACTTTCACATACTTTTTAGATATTTGCCTCTAAGTTTTGCCAATTTTCAGATTTTTAATTTAGAAAAATATTTTAAATTAAAAGTGAAGTAAAAGCCTTGCAAATTTTGAAAAAACAAAAGCGAAAATGGCCACATCATTTCTTAATCTATCTTGAAAGTTTTAGCAACTTCCTGGTAACCATGTATTTTTTAAATTTTTTTTACTCAATAGACTAAAAAACAGAAAATATGTGTTTACATTTTTTTGCAAAAAAGTTCCGACTTTGAGCAGCTCTTGCACTTGCACTAATTATTTTTTCGCACAGATTTTTTGGGGTTTTCTTAGTTGGAGTTTTACCTTTCAAATGACATCAAAATCGTTAAATTCTGAGACTATAAATTTTTTGAATTTTGTCTATGGAACGAATCACTGTGCAATGTGTTGATTTCTCTTTATATTCCCTTAATATTTTCTCAAAAAATTATGTTTCTCACTAAATGTTATTTCTCTATGAACTTTATTGATCAAATCTAAGAATCAGAGTCTTCTTAATTTGCGCTTAAATGCAGCCAATGAATGCTGAGAATTTATCTAACAAATTCTCCCTTCCGAAAGTCATTAAACTCATTACATGAGCCTACAGCAGCGATTGCCGCGGCCACAGCGGCACCGATTGCAGTTGAGTGCATTTGCATTAAACAGACCTATCACACACACACACACATACGAGCCCTGCACATTTATTTTCATTTACATGCCAGACAAAATGTAAACAAACTGCAGCAGTAGCAGCAGCAGCAGCAGCAGCGGCAAGTGTTGCAGGCAGCGCGTTGCAATGTTTACAGCAACACTGACATCGCGCGCCGCAAGTGCTGAGATACAAAATTTCTTTTTATGCTTTCTTCTCTTGCCGCTTGGCATCACATGCGTCGCCCGAAGCGTATGAGTAATTCTGTGGCACATTGTTGGAGTTGTTGTTGTTGAATACTGTTATAGTTGTTGTTGTTGTTGTTGATGCTACTGTTTCTTGGTGGCCATTGACGCATTTTCACAATCTTGTTTGTGTGTTGTTTCTGTGGCCAAATGTGTGAATCTGCCAATAGCAACAACACCAACACCAGCAACTACAATGTGACGCGCCAGCAACAATCAAATCAAGGTGTGGTTTTTTTCTTACATACATATACGATTTTACATACAATACATACGAATTTCAATTGAAAATAAACAAAGCGTAAATGCAGAAAAATGAAAACAACTTTAGAAAAGTGTTTACACGTAACGCAGGTGAAATGTTGTTTACCATAAAAAGAATGCTTTTTTGTTATTTTTTTTATTGCGTTGGCATTAGTGACTAACGGTTTGTCTGATTTATTGAAATTTATAATTCTTCATTCCTCACTTTGCCGCATTCTCAGCTCGATTCGTTCGTTTGTTCGCTTTATGCGTTTTGGCTTTTGTTTTTGTTGTGCTTTTGGCCATTCTCTGGCGTATCGCCACTTTCGTGCTGTGTACTTGTATTGTTCGTAGTTATATCTGTTCCGCTATAATTTGCATTTGTTTTCACATACTTTGCCACAGCCGCCTTAACGGCTTGTTGAGCGATTTTCTGTACAGCCCGTCGAATTTGCATCACAATCGCATTTCAGTTTCAGTTTCAATTTCATTTCGTATTTTAAATATCAAAGTGTTGTCACAATAGAACACACACTCGCTGCTGGGGTGTGGTGGTATTTGTTGTTTCAAAGTTGCTATTGCAGTTCGGGGACAGTTCATCGGTGGCTGATGAAATGGCCCAACCAACCTGTTCATGTGCTGCTGTTTGCGTTTTTTGTTGCATTTTGTGAAATATTGTCGTTTTAGTTGTTCAGTTATGTTAGCTACACTTGAAAAAATTGCTTGGTGGCGAATAATTCGGACTATTCGGAGTAATCTGTAAACATAAAAACTTGTTTATCAGTTATGCAACACATTGATTGTCTCAAGCCAAGTGTTGACTGTCTACTGATTCGTAGGCTTAGTTTCAAAGTTTAGTCGAAAGTTAATTCATTTCTCAAACACCCCAAGGCGATCATTTTATTTCGTGACAATGTCCAAGAGTCAAAGTCATTTGAAAGAACAAACAGGACAAGCGTTCTTTAGAGTTTTAAATCGGTTGATAAAAGTTCTTTGTAAAGTTTCCGGTGCCACCTGAAATCTTAGATACTGCACGATCCTATTGGCCGCCTGAGTTAACCTTTTCGCTACGGATTTTTACTGGGGAAAGTTAAAATTTTAAATTTTACATTTTAGGCTTCTATGTGGTTATATTAGCAACATTCCATAAGAAACTTTTTAATTTTTATACTCGGACTCTGTATTTTAGAGTGTTTTTCTATGAGAGCAACCACATTGTTGTGGCTGTAATAATTACTTAAACATAAAACATTTTACGCTTAACGAAAATTTGAATATTTCTTCATTTACTTCAGCCAAAATTAAAAAAAAAAAAGTATCTAAATTGAAAGAAAACGTCAAATTAAAAAGTTATCTCATTTTTTCTGCTTCTTCTTCCTTTACTATGTCAAGATATACCATTAAAAAAACGTGTATACTTCTCTTCTTTAAACTTAAATATTCAGTTTATGAATTTCGTATTTTTCCTAAAACTTCAAACTATTCTAAGGACCAACAAAAAATGTATTCTTGAAACCACAGAGGGTTCAGACGTCCACAAACTAGCAAGTTGCCATATGGCAACAAAATAGCGAAAAGGTTAACTAAATTCGGTAGTAGACTCTGATTGAAAGTAGACTCTGTACAAGAAGACTCTTAACAAATTTTTCAAGTGTAGCTCGAAATTGTCGCTTTTATAGCTTTGTTTTATGATTGTGCATAATTTATGTCGATATTTTTGTATTTTCATAGCTGACAAGTTTGTAAAAAAAATTGTATGAGCTCTTGTTTTTGGACAGTTGGTGGTAGTTTTTCTACTTTTTCATTTCCCTTCGTTTGTTCGCTAAGTTTATCTGGTGGCCGTTCATAATGAACGACCTGCACTGAGACGTCACACAGTGGAGCGTCCGTGGCCAAAAATAAACAAAACCAAATCTTTATTTTGAAAAAAATAAGTCAGCACGATCGAAGCTAAATCTGCAACTAAGCTATATCAAAAGGAATTTTAAGAACATTTTAAGTTTTGTAGTCTCACGAAGGTTTTAAACTTTATATATTGCCTATACACAAATTTAAGGAAAAATAAAAATTTAACCTTGCGAAACTAAAGATGTTTTTTCTTATGGTTAAAGGTATTATTTTAATATATCTGATTTTATATTTTATGTGTTAGGTTTTTACAGTCGGGCAATGCTTTTTTTTTTGTTTTGGTTATTACTGTTCACTAACTACCGTTATTTGAACGTAGAGCCATTTTGAGCCCTAGAAAAAGTTTAAGTGCAAACTTCAAAAGTGAATATCTCAAAAAGGCCTAAGAAGGCTTTCCAGTTTCGATTGTTTCACTGAATTACAAGTATGCAGAACACGTTTGCAAAGTTTGCAGCTGCAGAGGCATGCAGACCCGCATGTAATTCATTTTTTTATAGTGGCATCTGTAGTACAATTTCGTAAGCTATTTTATGTGTAGCTGCCGTCGCGTAGTTTAACTCTACCGGCTGGCACTACAAATGTATGCAAATATTTGTGGAAAATAAACTTAGGAGCGAATTGAAGAGGGGCCAACATGAAAAAGTTCGAAAACTTAAAAAATGGCTTAATCTGCACATATAGCGATTAATTTGTTGATTGATTGATCATTTGATTATATACGAACTTTTAAAGTAGGCGTAGTAGACTGCCCATTTTTGGCAGAATTATAGATTATATCCCAATGATATTTTGTATAAAATTTCATCTTTCTAGTGTTAACAGTGGCCAAGTTATCGAATACAAAATATTTTCTCAATAGGCGGGGTGGGCGTGCCAGTGGTCCAATTTTCACAATTTTTCGTATTTTTCTTAATTGGGCTAAAAAATGGGCGCATGCCAAATTTCGTGAAAATTAAACCACGATTACTATTTTTGGCCATGCGATATATGGGGACGCCCCACTGTGCGTCATAATTCGAGACTTTTTTGGGTTTTATGTAAATTTGCAAAAGTGAAACTTTCGGTCATTGGCACAAAGTGGCATTGCAGGTACTTCTTTTTATGTGTTAATTTTCATATTAGTAGAAAAACTTAATAATAACTCTAAAATTGAAAGCAAATAAATTTAAATTTGAAACCCTACAATTAACTGACACAGATTAATATAAGCATACTTGAACCTTTTCTTCAGTTTCTGATTGTGAGTTTGCCCTGCAATTTCGTTCTTAATGACGTACAGTCAGTTTTTCTTATACGTCTGTTAAAAAATGACTAATTGGAAATTACTTCATGCGCCACAGACCACAAAATGGTTTTTGTTTTCTCCTCCGCTCGTCAGCTAAATATAACAAACTTACACCGATATAAACGGCACATGTGAGTGACGTTGCCGAAGAAATAGCAAATGTGAACAAAGGCACTCAACACCCACATACAGCCCACTTTCGTGCCGAGTGTTTATACTTATAAAAATTATTTAGTGTTTTTTGCTTATTTTTCCAGTTCAGATAGAATGCCGCCGCCTCGGCTCGTTATTACGGGCGAAATTGCTAGAATTTGCTTAGATGATAGCGTGTAATGAAATATTTGCAGCACTTCACAATTTGGCAAATTTCTGGCAGCAGCGTCTCACACATTGGATCCTCCAACACACAATGCGCTGATTGCCTGCTGTCGGCCGGTCGTCGTACAGCTGTGCGTGTGTGCTTTTTGCGTTGTTTGGCAAAAAGTTTAGCAAATCTCATAAATTATATGGGTTATATATGCGGCTATTTTAAGTTTATACAATATTTTTGCGCATATTCCATCGCAGCGCTGACCGAAAGCGAATGTGAGCCATCACATTGGAATTGAATTTTTAATTGAAAGATTCGTGGCTGTGCCAAGTAATATGGTCACCTTATAATGCTGTTGTGTATGAGAAAAGTCAACAAAGATGCAGAAATTGTGCTTTAGTAAAAAAAAACGAGTTGGAAGCGCTACTGTTTGTCTGTATTTTAATTATAAGATCCATAGAATGATTGCGCAATGCTTTTAGTTATACACTTTCAAATTTTATATACGAAAATGTGGAAGAAAATGTGAATATAGTATGGTTTTACTTGTAGACTTTGAAAAAATATAAAAATATTAATATACTAAATCTAAAAACGACATTGAAAGTTCAGTTTAATTTCAACATTTGTACAAGGTCCGTCCCACGGAAAACGAGACTGCTGCAGAAACAGAACAACAAATATTTCTTTTTGGCAAAATTCATTCTTTTTTTTTTCAAAATAATCTCCTTCTGCTTCGATACAACGTTTTGCACGTTCAATTAGATCATCGAATAATATTTTGAGGCCATGAAAGTATATCCATCGTCTTCAAAATGCCAGTCGTCGACTTTTGAATCGCTTTAATATCAGGATATGGCTGTCCTTTCATCGACACGGTGCGTTATTGTGCAACAGGCGTCAGCTTCCATTTTCACGGTATTGTGGCCTCTCATGACGAATACAAGCCAGCAAACGCCTCATGTATCGCAATGACGATTTCGGCTCATTTTTGATGATTTCACGCACTTTTTTGATGTTACTTTGAGTAATCACGGTATTAGAAACACCTTTATGTCTTCACGACCGTCCCACAGTGTTGTGAGTAGTGACAAAAATGACAAAATGCAATTGTATAAGCGCAAAAATCTGAGTATGAGGTTTTGTTGGAAATACTCAATTAAGAGAAATCCGAAGTTTTATGAAAAAATATTGGATAACATACAAGTTATGAGCTCTTAAAGTACGCTCTTCCAGCGTTGAAAAAAAATTGTGTACAAACAGCAAATTTTTGCTTTGACTTTGAGGTTGAATAGTTCAAAATAAATTATGAGCAGGTCCCTAAAAGTTACTATTATCGTAAGTTTTATATAATTTAGGTCTGGCAAGACCAATATTTTGCTGATTACTCTCAGCTCTGAGCAGTACCGTTATGATGAAAATGAAATGAAACGAGTGAATAAAAAGTGAGTTCAAACTTTAAAAGTGACTAAAAAAAAAACGCTAAATATCACTTTTGAAATTTTTTGATATTTTGGTTATGCAAGTATGTACATTATGCTGTACAATTTTTAGCTGCGCATATTTGCGCGAATGCAAGTTATTGGAATTTTTCGGTGAAGACTTGAGTGCAAATTCGCGATATTTTCACCGTTGGGTTGAATGCCCATAGCAATCGGTCAAATAATGCTCTGCTGCTGATGGAAAAATTTGTTGCAGATAGCTTCGAAAAATCAATTACGATTACTATTATATTCGAGGGGTTAATAGAGTTTCGACAGTACACTTTGATTTTTTTTCGTACAGAACCAAAAGTTGACAACCTTACTACTTTACTTGTATGTGAGGCGCCCTCTGGTGGTGAATTTTTGAAATGTAATTAATTTTGTATTTTTGGCATTCAGAAATGTTGAATTTAAATCATTCAAATAGGTTCAGTACGTTCCCAGATACGATGTTTCTTCGTTTACTTTACTACATTTACAAGTGTGGAGCCAGTTCCATTGAAAATTACTAGTTTTGTATGGCAGCCACCTTAAGAGTTGGATATAGCGGTTAGGTGTGTATAGAAAAAATATTCGGAAGGGAAAATAAATGGGGGTCAGTCTTACATATGGTACGTCTGGGACCAACCTGAGAGCAGCGGGAGCCCACTTTCTAAAAACGATGATTTTGTATGGGAGCCTCATTAAAGGTTGGAGATAGGGGGTAGGTATGTTCGAAAGAAATATTCAGGAGGAAAAATTAGTGGGGGTCAGTCTAAGATTTTAACCCTCTAAGAGCAACTTCTGAACAGCTGTGGAGCAAATTATCGAGATTTTATTTTCAATGACTTTTGAAAAAAGCGCGTTTTATCTATATACACATTTATAAATAAGTTTATATTAAAATACAAATATTTTGAATGTAGCTTTTATTAACTAAGATAATTTTCATTGTTAATATGAAGTTTTTTCAAATCCGTTTGTATGGGAGGTGGTCGAAGTTTTGGTCCGTTTTCACTGAAATTTTGCTTATACCAGCAGAATCTCCGAATATTGCAGTCGTCGTCGTTGTGGGCAATCACATGCACTGCTGTGTGTTTTAATTTTGACAGCGTACGTTCGGTGCGTAAAATTCGGCCGACGATTTGATTCTTTTTATACTATAAGTTTTTTACTCATATATATACTCAATAACTGTATACCAAATTTCATTAATATACGACCACTCCTTCTATTTTTGTCACTCCGCTATATGAACTCCCAACACTGTGCGTCCTGGAACCTCTTAAACCACTCATGTACTCTGGCACGAGATAAACAATCATCACCATAAACTTGTTTCATCTAATTTAATGTTTCGGTAAAAATTTTAAAACAAAACTTAATATTGACTCTTTGTTCGAAGCTCATTTTCCGACCGATGCTATAAACAGACTGCCATTTTTGGCACGAAAAAGTGGCTTGCGCTGAACCAAATGCCATGAAATTTTGACAACATGTCAGTAAAGAATAGGCCTTTCAAATGTATGTACCCAGCAACAGATTACGCCAGCAGAACATGCTACGTTTTTCGTGGGACAGTCTTCATATGAATGTTTTTACAGATACAAAAATTCGTTTTAGAAATTTTGTTGTCACAGTAAATGGTTCAGATGGACGCATATATATAAATTTTTTCTCAAAACTTTAAACCTTGAAGTAGTTTGCATTATAATGATTTATGATTATCTCTTCATAAAAATATGGTTTTAGTCAAACATTACAACTGAGATTATGACAGATTTCTTCTGTCTTTCTATACATCAAACATTGTTCTGTCTATATTTTTTCTTTCTATTTATCCATTTTAAAACAATCAAACAACGTTGGCTTTGGTCATTGCTTTTATGGTTGATCTCTGCACAACTGTGCCAATCTGTGGCGATCTACACGGCAATTCTCAGAGTCTGTCTGTCGTTTGTCAACAACTGTTGGCTGCTGTGGGCGAAGCGGTCAGCAGCTGAATCAGAAAATAGCAGCAAAAAAAAATTAATATTATTATAACTTAAAAAATGTGTTAAGCTAAACCAAAAAGTTTTGTTCTATTCGTCTATGGTTTTGATTGTCTGTCGTCTCATGTTTTCATTACATTTTTAACCCCATTGTGCACAGCTAAAAGCTAATCTTTGCCGTTTTTTGTATGTGCGTTCGTATCTATTGTACATACATACGTGTGCCAAGGGTCAAATTTCAAGTACGTTGTGACTTTTCTCCAAAGCGTTTCATTAATGATTTAGCTGGTCAGCTGCATGTGGCACGTGCTCCTTTGCAAATTCAAGTGTCTTAAGCGTTTATTTTATTTTTTCAGGAAGTGCACCAACATCTGTTCCTTTCAATCAACTCGTTTGCACATTTTTTCTAATTTCGCTTTACAATTCTTCAATGGTTTTGTATTTGCATTTTGTTTGTGCTTCATGCTGTACGTCATTATTTTCATCATCATCGCGATCACCATTTAAACTTTATTCGGTACTCCAATGCGTGGGCGGCCGTTTGTTGACTTTAAAACGCTCGTTTTGTTTTTGTTGTTGGAATACATAATGTACATATGTATGCCTTGAATAAAATAAAGCCTAGTTTGGCCGGCATTAGGCTGTAGGCTACATGTGTAGTAATTTGTGGACGTTTAATTTCCGCTTGTGTTGCTTTTATTACAACGACAGAAGACTAATTTTCTAGCTTCTGCCGTTGCCTTTAGAAAAGTTCAGTCTTGATGCTGTAAAGAAAATTATCACAGTTTGAATTTTGAGCCTTTTTTTTATTAGAGTAATCTTTGAAATGAGGTCTGTAGTCCAATCTCTTACGCTGTTAATTTGTTCTCGCTGGCAGTGAGTGTTGGGCTGATCTCATGCCTAAAGTAAATAATTACACGATCCCCAAAAGAGTTGGCATTACTCTACTTTGAAGAGTATAGATTTTCAGCAGTATTTCGTAACGGATTGTGATTTGTAGTTAGTGTCGAAAGGCATGAAATCAATAATTGTGTACAACATAGAAACGTATTAAGTGACGAATTATTACACGTGCCCGAAAAATAGTCGAATAGTCTTGTATTCATTCGTCTTGGCGGTCAATGTGACTTATTTTATAATTTTTTATTTATTTCATTTGAGTTTACTAATAAAATTGTCTTACAAACGATACAAATAAATTATGATACTATTAATAAAATGCATTAATAATTTAAAAGAAACGTATGTACTCTATTGTAAGAAGTATTGTTTCTTAGTACTTAACATTGAACCGAATTGATGTGGATCAGTTTCAAAAAGTACTCAGTATCGAAACGTGTCTTGTACGCCGTATCGAATAGTACTCAGTATGGAATCAGAACTTCTACTCAAACAGAACGACACTTGTACTCATTGTCTAAAGGTACTTAGTATCGATCTGGTACTTGAACTTAGTACCAAAATTTATTCACATTCGAATAGGGATTTGTATGCATTGTAGTATCAAAAAGTTCGCTATGCCGAATCGGCACTTGTATTCTATACTTCAAAGTACTTAGTATAGAATCGGAACTTGTACTCGGTATCAAAATCGCACTTGTGCTCAGTACTAAAAAATACTCTGTGTCGAATCGGTATTTGTATTCTTTACCGAAAAGTACTTAGTACTGTTTTTAGTATCGAAAAGTACTCAGTATCAAATTGGTACTTGTACTCAGTACCTAAAAGTACTCAGTATCTAATAGATACTTGCACTCAAAAATGAAATGTACTCAGTTTCGAATTCGAACTTGTACTAAATGCCCAAAAATACTTTGTATTAAATTGCTCACTCATTATTGAGCCATGACTTGTATTGAAAAAGTATGAAAAAGTACTTAATCTCAAATTGGTACTTGTACTCAGTAGTTAAAAGTACTCTGTACACAAAAATATGTACTGTATTTACCGAAAAGTGTTCAGTTTCTATTTCGAACATTTGCTCAGTACTAAAAAAATGCTTTGTATTGTCACGGTGCTTGTATTTTTTATCGAAAATTACTCAGTATGGGAGTGTGTATTGTATTCAGTATTCAAAAATACTCTGAGTCGGACCTCTACTTGTACTCAGTACTTACAGGTACTTGAATCTGTACTGTACCGAAAAGTACTCGGTTTTATGTAGTATCGTCGTGGTTCTTGTACTCACTATTCGAAATAGAATGGATACTTGTACTTGGAAAGTTATTTTGTATCGAGTCAGTACTTGGAGTCGTTACTAAATCGTTACTTCTTATCTACGAATCTTAGTTATAAACTGCTGTGCATGTTAATCACTTCACATAGTTGTGTAATAATGCGTAAATTTACACTCCAATCGAGTCTGTTGATTCTCATTAGCCATTAAAGTTTTAATTTCTCCTAAAATATTTTTTTTAATTTTTTCACTGTACGAATTTCTTCTTTCTCTCGTATTTGCGCATTTTCTCTTCTACAAGTACAATAAAAAATACAAAAATAACCAAAGAAACGAAACATGCTGCCAGCAAAACGTTCAGATCCGCTCTGCAGACTTCCGCATGAACTCCCATAATTATTGCAGATTAAAATTGCCCAAGTTTGCCGACTGTCGGTCGGCCGACGAGCTACGCCTAATTTAACCTCTGGCCCCTCTCCTATGTATTTACAGTTGCGCCGCGTGTAAAGTGGTGCGCGGCGCGATCGGTTGTTTTTTCTCTCTCTATGTGTTTGCCATTAATTGACTTCTGGCTGAACTTGTGCGCGCATTTCATCATATTTTGCTATTGTTGTTTTTGTTGTTAGTGTGCAGTGTTTGTTTTTACTGTTCACTACTACAGTTGTAGTTGCATCACGCTGCCTGCTGGCTGCCACTGCGATCCGTAGGCCGGAACGTGTGTTGCGTTGGGCGAATTGGGCGCGTTGATGGCAACATGTTGCGGAAGTTGCTCGGGGTTCACAGATGATAAATTTCTGCTGAATCTCTAGTAGCAGTTGCTGCCACTGCGCCGCTTCATGCCGCGTTTCTTTGTCTCACACGAGCAGTCAGACAGACAGATAGATAGATCGCAGGCCGGCAGTGTTATGGACTGAAAGTCGGCTGCCGCTATTTGACTTTTGCCACTTTCTGTGAGTCTTTTCGCATCTCTACGTATTTTCTTGTGTGTGTATCGAAGAACTTTCATCCACTACAGTCACATATTCGTCGTCGTCATTATTTGCATTGGCAACATCATCAACGCTTTTTTCATGCCTCATAAATACGATTTTTTCCGCATGCTCACGCTCGCGATGCGATCGCATCGTGCTTCCTCTGGCTCTTCTTCTTCCACATGCAGTTAGTGCCAGCTGAGTGAGAATCTACCGTTTCATTGAGCGTTTAATAAATACAAACAGCAGCAAACCGAATAACAAAACAAAAACAAACCGACACAACCGGCGAAAAATTTAGTTTTAAAAATAGCAGCAAATTTATTTGGCTGCGGAATGTGCGCAGTGGCAGTCAGTCTTCTGAATTTTTTTCTTTTGTGTAAAGAAAACATTTTCGCCAAGAGAGAAAGTAGTTATGTCTTGCTGTCCCCCCTTTCGCCATTTTCTTCCCCGCTTGACATTTGTTCTTCTGGTTTCTTGCTTCCTTTAATTTATTCGCCGCTTTATTTATTTATATTGGAGATAATTAACAGCGTTTAGTATTATGTGCGTTTTTTTTGGTGTTGTCCAAAGAATGTTGCTGGCTGCTTTCGGCAGTGAGTGTTAGGGGTTTTTAGGTCTCTAGTTTAGAACAGAAAATTGCGTAAAATTCCAGCGCAGACTGTGTGACACATTTTTCTTCTTCGACGCTATCGTTTTCCATTTCATTTACTTGTGTTGATTCTTATTCTTTCTTCTTATCGAGTCTCAAATACGCAGCTTTGTGCACTAAACGGCTGATATCTTTCACAACTTCCTCCTGTGGTGGTGTTGTCGTCCATGTTGATTATTGCTCTTCGCTGCTCTGCGCTCTTTCATGGTTAATTTGTTCCAATCATGCTGATGCCCATTGAATAATTAATTTAATTGAGCTGCTGCTTGAAACAACTATAACTAATATAAACAACAAAAAAGTCTTGTTCAAATTCAACTTGAGATTTTTTGCCCGTCTGCCTATTCTTTTGTTTTGTTTTCCTTGCGGAATTCAAGTGTCTTGAGGCAAAGTGCAATAAACTTAAAAAATATTTTTGCTTGCCGCATTGCCTCTCGTCGTCATTCTATTTGGTTATCTTGCCGCGTTCTCTCAATGCTTGCCATGGCGCATCGTGACGAATGCTCGAAATTTGTTTGTAATGTTAGCAATTAGCATTGTTTGTGCTCCGTTCTGGTTTATTATCGCTTGTCCGCGCTGCTCTGTTTTGCATTGACGGCTCATCAGCGTTGTCATGTTGCTGTCATTATGGTTGATGTTTAACTGTGCGCAGCTGATGCAATGTCAGTTTGCTCTCGCAGGCGACTCTCAAATCATTGTTTGCCGCTTGAGTTTGTGAGGTCTTCAATTATTGTTGAATATGGGGGGTAAAGTTGCTGTCGAATACAAAAATTGTCTATAAAAAAAACTTGTTATTCGGCAGTTCACGCAAAATTGTAGATCCCTCCCATTCGTGTACAAATTCACATCCACAACACAAATGTTTGCGGAAGGATTAAGATTAAGATTGGGTAGCGGGAGTCGAGCACCACCTGCCCGAGACACTGCGTCCAGTGTTGAACTATTGTGTCACGTCCCTTTATCTTACTGGATGAGTTCGTATCCTCCAATGTTATCCAGGAACTCCTTTATTTTCCTTAGATCAAATTCAGACAGATCTTTTGTCTGTACCAGTTCCCTCCCCAGTGCCCGCTTTCTTGCGTGTATGAGAGCGGGACATTCCGTTATGATGTGTACGAAGTCTCCTCGTCTTCCATACAAAATCTGCATAGCTCGTTGTCCGTGATTCCCAGTCGCGCTCTATGCATATTTAGCAGACAGTGCCCGCTTAGGATCCCCGTCATGAATCTAATCTTTGCTCGGCTTAGCTCCAAGAGGTAATTAGATTTCTTTACAGAGTAAACTGGAAAGAAAAGCTTGGAACAGCGTTGTCCCACTATGTTCGACCATTTCTGGTTTGGTCGATTTAGAATTTCCTGTTTTACACAATGTCTGTAATGAGTCTTGCTAACACTTATGATTGGTTCAGCTCCGTAGGGTCGTCTTGCCGCCCCCTCCTTTGCCAATCTGTCCGCCTCCTCATTACCATCGTGTCCACAGTGCGCCGGTACCCAGTGTAATATCACTTGGTTGTCCTTAGGAAGGTCTTGGAGTACATCTACTGTCTCCCAGACCAGTTTAGAGTCAAATGTCGTCGAGTTCAGAGCTTTGATTGCAGCCTGACTGTCAGACATTATGAATATCCTCTTCCTTCTAAAGTTAAGTGTTAGTATTGTTCTGGCACATTCATTTATGGCATAGACCTCAGCCTGGAACACTGTGGCCTTGTCTCCAAGACTGACTGAAAGCTGGGAGTTAGAGCTATAAATCCCCGCTCCTGTTCCTTCTTCCGTCTTGGACCCATCAATGTACCATACAATATCATCACACGTCAGACTGATTCTATTATCAGCCCAGTCCTTCCTGTGCGGTATGTACGTTTTGTACCTTCTTCTGAAGAGGTGCTTCTGAGGCATCAGATCATCCAAAGCCTCCATCTCGCTTCCTGTCCCTCAGCAGAGATAAGTGACCGAAGGATAGGCGGAAGGAAAAGCTTGTTATCGACTCTGACTTTCGGTCTAGTCTGTCATTTAATGCTTGCTTGCATCGCGTTACAGTCGACCTCGATAGTTCAGCGGGTAGCGTGCTGGCTTCTCATACCAGAGGCTCTAGGTCTGATTCCTATCTCGGGCTGGTAAAACACTCGTCTACTTCTATCGCTGTCAGCATCATGCAGATGAGAATTATAAGAATCGCACAAGTGCGCTCTTGGCAGGCAATGGTAAAAACTCCAAGTGGAAGAAAAACTACCAACCGCCGTTGGGATTCGGCGTTAAACTGTAGGTCCTCTCCCTGCCTTCCCACATCCGTTTGGAATGTGTGTTGCAAACACATTTTCAGCGGTTGGATTTTGTGGTATCACAACGGGCCCATATAGAGGCCTAAGTGTGTCTCATACAGAGACGTACCTAACGCGTTACATTTTTCGTTAGGTTTCACCAAGCGTCCCTTTTGTGTTTGCGCCATTACAATTAGTCTCAAGTTGAGTAGTGATAAAATATCCAATCAGTTGAGATCTTTTCAAAAATCCTAATCGTCGCCACGAACAGCATTTCCATACAAAATAGTTCCTTGTTGTCTTTTCGACCTTTCACGGTGGTTTCAACCTCGTGCCATTTGTTTAGTAGTTCAATTCACTAGCTAAGTTTCCCTCACAATTCTCTGTCTTTTCACACTCCAGACTGTTTGAGTCATTTTTATCTGCATTAAACATTGGTCAAAAGTAGTTCACTGCAAAGCGAATTGCCGAGTGCTTAATCTGGCGGAAGTTGCATGCATCCGTGAAGTCTGAGTATGTGGCACACACTCGATACTTTCAGCGCTTATCTGAGCTTGAGCCTTGAGTCATTTCATGCAGTTATTTTAGTTAAACCTAGAACGTACGATAAGTCAATCGCTACGCGAATAAAGTGAATAAAGCACTCACGCTGGTCGGCTGACTGGCTCGATTGCACATAAACTTTTGCTTTTATCGCGTCGCATCGGTCACCCGGCCTATAAAACACCTCACTTTATTGGCAGTCGGAATTTGGCTTCTGTCGCGTCGGAATATTGCGGCCACGCAGCGCTGCGTATTTTTCCATTATATTTTTATGTTAATTTCCTCTAATGCCGCACTGAGAACATGCCGACTTGTGACCAGCGATGTGCAGCAGTTGCTGTTGCCTTGCATCTTCGCTGAGATTTGCAGCAACATTCTTGCCAGCCTCACAAACAGGTTGCGTCAGCAGGGCTATCTGGTTTTGCGTTTCGCTCGCACTGTCTGCAAAGTGCCGCGTCGTAAGCGTCGCCAACATTGTAGCTTGAAGTTGCCTGCGTTGGACATTGCTGCCTCAACACACAGCAAGTCGACACACAGCTTCGGCCCATATCTGGTTGGCGCGCAGCTTTTCCCATGTACAATTCATAAATGAACACATCGAGCTGGCGTCGCTGGAACGCACTCGCCGCCGTATCTTGTCCAGTGCGTCTGCGCAGTCGCATGCGATGCGCGCATATCTGTGCAAGTGCGCCAGCGTCATCGTCATTATCCAGCACTCGTCTATATGCATTGCAAATTTTTATCTGCCGCTGTTATTTTTCCGACTTGCAGTCTATTGTAGCCGCACTTGTTATTATTGTTGTTTGCTTGTTACATTTTGTACATTTCCGTTTCTTGTTTTGCGCGCATACAAATATTTGTAGCTCTCATTGGGCCTGACTTCCTCTGACGCTGACGCAAGTAACTTGAGTGGCTGCCGCCCAGTTACTGTAATACCGAAAGTGTTTCACTTTTTGCTTCCCTTTTGCAATCACTTCTTGTGAAGTTTTAAGTTGAATCTCCGCTGCCACAACCGGTGCGTTCATATTCTTTTCATATATCTGTACAGCGGCTGTATGCTTTTTTTGTTGTATCTTAACTGCTGCAATCTCATTGTCTCAAACTCGCCTTCGGCTCGTTTTTGTAAAGTTTTTACTATGCTCTTCCGACTGCCGTACTTCATTTCTGGTCTGTCATTAATCTTGTGCGCATGCGCGCATATCTTCTGTTAACTCTAAAATTTATTAGTAGTCGTTCTGTTCGCAATTAACGCGATCGAAGTTGCAGCAACCGTAACCGCTGCGCTGGTGCGGCCTGTTTCGGTTTTCAAACTTTAACCACAGGTATTTTTAGCACACATTCGGGGCGCTGCAAGTGCGGTTTCATTGGCCAGCAGTTGAAACTAGTTTTGAAGTATAAGAAAGTTAGGTACATGGAGTTGCTTGTTAGTCAAAGCTGTACACAATGTGCCTTGAAGTGACGAAGACTGAAGCACGTTTACAGAATATTGCATTGGACTGGAAATGAATCAAGTCCTTTGAGACGGTTGGAAGAAATGTTTTTGAGGCCAATGTATTTTTCATTTTATGAAGCTGTCAAGGAAGGTCGAGGCCTCAGCGAGCAATGTGCCTGCTCTGACTAGTTCGTCCGCCTCGCAGTTGCCTACTGGCACCCAGAGTAATGAAACGTTGGAGCGCCCAGCTAAGTTGTTCAGGGATTTTCGGCAGTCCAAGACCAGTCTGGATGAGGTGGTCGCCCCCGCGACTGACTTGATGGCTGCCTGACTATCCGAATATATATGGACATTCGTCTCATGCGCGTTCTCGCGGATGAGCCAGATTAAGGCCTGGTAAATGGCCATTACTTCTGTCTGAAAGACACTACAATGGTCAGGCAGGAGGAAGGAGAGACGAAGCCCCAGTTGGCTACAGAAAATCCCGCAGCCAACCTTGTTCGCCAATTTGGAGCCGTCAGTGTAGATATTGATGGAGTTTCTGGAGGGTAGCTCGCTACCGGTCCATTCTCCTCTGCTAGGGATACGGACCGTAAATCCGTGGTCAAATTGAGTGGGAGTGCAGATGTGTTCGATGACATCTGGCACCGAACAGTCTTGAGTAAGAATCCTGGAATGACCAAGATCCCAAGGTCTAGCCCAGCGGGAAATCGCGTTTAGTCTGACTGCAGATCATTTCGCATGTAATTTGACCCGCTGCGCAGTTGCGAACCAGTGGAGAAGGATAAACAATGCTTTCGTGTGTATAGTGCGGAGAGCCCCTGTAACCAAGATGGCCGCCGTCCTCCTGACTTTATCAAGAGGTTTCAGGTTGACCGCAGGCCAAGGTTAGGTTAGGTTAGGAGGTTAGGCTCAACTACCGCCGAGTGAAGCCAGGACATGATTCGGGGTTGAAGTCCCTATCTAGCGCCTAGGGCCGTTTGCAGCAGTAGAGAGCACATGAGGCTTTCCGTGCCCTTTCAGCAATGTTAGCCTTCCAATTTAGTCGAGGATTAGACCTAAATACCTAACATTGTTGCTGAGGCTAAGTCTAACACCGTTTAGCTTGGGTAGTGCGAACTGAGGTATCTTATACTTCCTACTGAAAAGCATAACCTTGGTTTTAGAAGGGTTGATATCGAGGCCGAATTCCCGGCACCATTGAGATACAATCCCAAGTGCATAACTGAGTTTCTCAGAAAGTGCAGAAAGATATTTGCCGGAGACTGCGATAGCGGCGATATTGGGAATCCCCCACAACCCTTTTTGCAGAAGCTGCAGGGAAATCAACGGGAGTGAGACACTCGAACACTCCCTCTGCGGCTGCCCTGCCTTAGCATTTAAAAGACTAAATTCCTTGGGGAACAGTCTGATTAGCTCTCTAGCTGATCTGTCTGAGACAAGATGCATCTCAGCATCAAGTCCTATTTGGACGATGCGGGTTGGCTTTAAGGCCCAGTATCTTCTCCCACGCAGGGAAGACCCAGTCGAGGAAGCGACAACAAAACGGCACAAAAGTGCTAATTGGTGGACACGCAGTCGCCGCTACCTACCTATCTACCTGCTATCGCAATGTCATCCGCATATGCAACAATTCTGCACCCAGTATTGTCAAATCGATTTAGTAGAGAGTTTACTGCCAGATTCCGGATCAGAGGAGATAGCACACCACCTTGCGGCGTGCCCCTCTTGACTGTACGCTTGATGCGAGTGTGTCCGATTGCGGAGCTAACGACATGCATTTTGAGCAGACACTGGACAAATCTCACCAGCTTCGTGTCTAGGTTCAGATTGGAAAGTGCGCCAACAACCGCCTGAGGACAGACGTTGTTTGGTCTAAATTAATTAGAAGTTCATCAGGGCAAAGTGTTTGAAAGTAGAAAATATTCCGAAAACCGATGAACATACTACTGTGTCCAAAAAATAAGGTGACATTTTGAATTCCTTCCGCCGGGCCAAACAGTCAACAAGGAATATTATTTGAACGTTATGCGTCGTTTGCGTAACGCTATCCGCCTAAAAAGGCCGGAATTGTGGAAAGACAATTCTTGGTTTTTACACCACGATAATGCACCATCCCATACTGCACTCGTAATTCGTGATCATTTCGCCAAAAACTCAACCCATATCGTTCCGCAACCACCTGATTCACGTATTCACCTGATCTGGCGCCGTGCGACTTCTGGCTGTTCAGCAAGCTCAAAAGACCGCTGCGGGGACACCGTTTTGATACGATAGAGGAGATTCAAGCCGCAGCGAAGACGGAACTGAAGGCCATTCCGGAAAGTGACTACAATCAGTGTTTCGAAGATTGAAAAATCCGTTGGCATAAGTGCATTGCATCGGGAGGGGATTACTTTGAAGGGGATGAAATTGATTTGGAAGAATAAATAAAGAATTTTCAAAATAAATACAATGTCACCTTATTTTTTGGAGTAGTAAGTAGTCATGTGTAACGCAATCACAAATCAAAGACATCATGTTGCATGTTCAGACATCCAGCCATGAAGCCAAAGCTGCTGGAAAGTACGAGCCTGCGAAAGAGATTGTAGAAGAGATCCGGCATCAAGCCAAAGTCGCTGGAACATACTAGTCTCCGTTGGAAAATCAAGCTAGAAGAGACCCTAATCGGTGGTGTGATTGATTGAAGACGGCATTCGCTTGGTTTCTTTGTTGAAAGCGCCAATCAATTGGCCGGTCTTTCGCCGGCTGACTCTGACTGACTGACTCTGACTACTTCCAAAACTCTATTCGTAGGCTCCATTGCCGGTTGTACAAATTTATTCATCTCACTGTTATTCATAGCCAGGACTTGTTTGGCGAGCCTGTTGGCTAATTAAGTCCAAATTAAATGCAAAGAGTGATGCAGTGGTTTCCTGTGGCTTCTATTGATTGGAATATAGTCACTTTTAATGCTCTTATGACAATTTTACTATACACCACAATTGCCAATCACAAAGTATTATTGCCAACTTACCCACATCATTGCCGTGTCTTGCTTGAATTTATTTCACTAATGCAATCCAATCGCTGCAATTGTGTCGCATCTGCACGCTTTCAACGACGCCCAACGACTGTCAATTCTCAACGCTTCGTCGTCATTCAGCGACAATCTGTGATATTTTTTAAACATTTTTATCTACACAAAAAGTATTCATAATCACTGTTTGTGTGAAAATCACACCACGCACGTGATTGCGACTGTCAGCCCTCCAGCGTGCCAGCGCGAGTTCACAGCGCACTGCACGTTTCGAGGTCAGCAGTCGGCCAGCCAAAGACAATCGGCCAGTTTTGCGGAAGAATACGGCCGATTATTGTGCTGCATTTTTTCATGCGCCGACATTTCATAGCATTTGCTTGTGTTGTCTTGTTTTCCTCGTTTGCTGCAATTTTTATTCGATTTGACGCGCTGATCGCTTGTCTGCAATCGCGCACCTGCAGCAGCGCTTGCGGTTTGCTTTGTAGGTTATGTGCTTAGTCGCTTGTCGCGCGCTACGGCAGCTGAGAAGGCGCTCGGAAAGTCGGTCTGTCGGTCTGTGGAATTTTATGGTCGTTCCTATAAAAATTATAGTCATTTAATGGTTGCGCCGTGAGTTGCCGTGAGTTTGCGATGAATTACCCGGCTGGACATTTCCTGGGCGTTGTTGCTCTGCTGCTGGACAAAATGCAGATGCATGCATTGTTTTGGGTAAGTTGACGGTTGGTGACTATGTCATGTTTATTAAAAACAAAATGAAATGAATGGCCTGAAAAATTGTGCTGGGTGTTCTTGGAAAATAAATTTATTCAAACGTTTATGCTCTAACATAAATAATTATGTGGAGCTCCTGGTTTTTACACTTACACCATGTTGTGATTGCTGTAAAGGAAAAATGAAAAAAAAAAACAACAACAATCATAAATACAAATTAAAATTGTGTGCATGCGCACAGCGGCTGCTAACTGGCGCTGAGTGGCCGGTCGGCCAGCGGCAATCATTCGAAACATTTGTGAACCTGTTGTAATTGCCACTTGTTGTTGCTGTGGCCAGCAGCCAGTTGCCAGCCACCTAACCACAACTGTGCGCGTACGTGCTTTGTGATTGTTGTTGTTGTTGTTGCGCTTAACTCTGACACTCTGAAATTTACATAACTAACTGCAGTTATGTGTGGAACTGGCAGCAGCTGCACTCGTGCATGCATCGTCAGCTTTGCAGCTTGTGGCTAGTTGCATCTGGCACTTTGACTAAAGCCCCAACGCTTTTACAAATTTGTCTTTTCGGCATCGGTTGTAGTGTTTTTCTATGCATTACTTTAGTTTGCGCCTCGCATTTGCTGGTCTGCTGCATTTTTAACTGATTGAGAAAAGTATATAGTCCGATGAAAAATATAATTTGTTTACTTTTTAGATAAATTTGTATTGTTCGAAAGCGATGCAAGAACGGTGGCAACAATTTGAGGAGAGAAGCAGCACAAGAGTACTCGATTTCTTTTGGAATCGAAATGTTCTCTTGAAATTCTAACTTTAGAACATTGTTCTTTTATAGGAGAGAATGTTCTCAAAATTGAGAGCTCTTGTAAGAACTGAGACAACTTTAAATGTTTCCTTTTTCCAATGTAAAAATTGAAAGTAACATTTTAATTAAAAAATTGCATATACATCTATAATTTTTAGTGCAACTTTAGCAAAATATTTAGTACTCTACAAGAACATTCCATAAGAAATTTTTTAATTTTTATACTCGGACCCTGTATTTTAGAGTGTTTTTCTATGAGAGCAACCACATCGTTGTGGCTGTAATAATTACTTAAACATAAAACTTTTTACGCATAACGAAAATTTGAATATTTCTTCATTTACTTCAGCCAAAATGAAAAAAAAGTATCTAAATTGAAAGAAAACGTCAAATTAAAAAGTTATCTCATTTTTTCTGCTTCTTCTTCCTTTACTATGTCAAGATATACCATTAAAAAAACGTGTATATTTCTCTTCTTTAAACTTAAATATTCAGTTTATTAATTTCGTATTTTTCCTAAAATTTCAAACTATTCTAAAGACCAACAAAACAAATGTATTCTTGCAACCATAGAGGATGCAGACGTCCACAAAGTAGCATGTTGCCATATGGCAACAAAATAGCAAAAGGGTTAAAATTGAGAGCTCTTGTAAGAACTGGGACAACTTTAAATGTTTCCTTTTTCCAATGTAAAAAATTGAAAGTAACATTTTAGTTAAAAAATCTATAAATTTTAGTGCAACTTTAGCAAAAGATTTATTACTCTACAAGAACCATTTTTCTTTCCATTCCCTTATTGCATGTTCAGCCATCCAGAGCTCTGCCATAATCATCGATTTGTCTTCTAATAACTATGTCAGGCGTTATCTTAAAAACGTTTTGACTGATGATCTATAACTCATCCTCTGCTGTTTTCGTTTTAGCACAACTTTGGCACTAAATTTAATACTCTACAGTAAATTTTTTTCTACCACTATACATCTTACAAAATTTTGCAAAAAACAGCATTTATATAGTTATGTTTGAAAATCTCCAATACCGAGTTTTTCACTCATTAGGAGCTTTTTTGCAGTCATTTTCCTCTCAATAGTTACGGTTGTCAGCTGAAACTTGCAGCTGTCAAAAAGTTTGATGTTGCTTAAATCTGGATTCAAACAAAGAACCCTCTAGCTGGTAGTTCAACGCACTACTCTTTACCGAAATCAAGACAATAATTCTGCTTTATTATAGAATGATTGTATTTTGCCTTGATACCTTCTCTCATCGCCACTCTTCCATCGCCACTCTTCATTCGATGCCTGCAACTTGTGGTCTTTTATAGTAGACTTCATTGATGTGGCTTTGTTGTTTTAATGCTATTTTTATTGTTGGTCCGTATGGCAGCGTAATATCAGCATTTTTATTGCACTATTTGTTCTTTTTCCATGGATTTATATAATTGCCGCAGCGTTCAATTGCCAATCGGTAACGGAATTCCAACTATTTGAAGTTCTTTGTATTCGTCTGTGGTAGCTTGCTGTCTTAGGTTCTTGTGGCGAGCTGGCATGCTGTGCCGCCAAGTCTTCTCTTCCCGTTCAGAGCCGCTGCAGCGAACCGGTAAACGACAGCATCCCAGCGGTTCCTTCACTGCGGTTCTGCACTGATCTGGAGCTCTATTGGCTTGTCATCGTTGCCAATGGAGTTGCATAATTACCAGCATGCGGTGCTCAGTTGTGTTCACTAAAAACAGAAACACAAAAAAACTGTTTAGAGATACGCAAAAAGCATCATGAAGATGCGCTGCTGTGCGGGCTGGCCTGGGGCTGTCGTTGAACTCGCTACGCATTGCGCTGCATAACTGCAAGTTATGCGACTCAATCAGCAACACTATGTCTGTCGCTGTCACTGTCGCCGAAATGCACTTCAATCGATGCGCTTCTGGTTGTTTTGTTCGATGCCGTCCATCATTTTCAATTTAAGCGCATAAAATATGCACACCGATTAGTGCCTGTCACAACAGTTGACCAATCACTCCGCCCGAAAAAGATATACAAATTGCCTGCAGCTAAATGAAAGTGCACAGCGACGCCAATTCATGGATTGCCGGATGTGCATGACGCATGACGCGGCACCAACGTAAGTGAGAGAGAAAGGGAGCCGCAAATTACACTGGTTAACATAAATTTTGATTTTGAGTAATTGATTCGTACTGCAACACTACAAACAAGTTAATAATAAATAGGAATAATTTTTTTTTAAAAAGTTTTTTATTTAAATAAATTTTCTTTTAGCTTCAGGAATGAAATTTAGGTTTTAAAAAAAGGGTTTCTTCATCTTTTCCATCTGATTATTTGTACATACACATTAAAAAAACGTATGCGGTGAGTTTAATTAGATCGTCGGTTCCTTTTTTAAAATCAAAGTCTTTACTTTAGCTTGGAATAAGTTAGAAAAGAATTCTATAAATTTTCATTATTTTAAAAATTCTGAAAATGTTTAAAATTTTTTCTTGACCTGTGTTCTTGGTGATTGTCGGTGAATGGTTGTTGTGATAGCGCGCTGCCAGAACCTTATCTGCACGTCGAATTGGGCGTAGCATGTTGCCGCCAATGTTGCATGCAGCGTCGAAATTGTGCCCCCGACGACACACGTCAATTATTGACGTTGCATGCACACGTGTTCATGCCGTCACCGCGCCGCGCAGCACGACTAAAGTTGTCGGCTCTCTTAACTCATTGCAATCATGAACTGAGTGCTGCTCATTTAAGTACATTTTCGCTGCTGCGCTGGGCGCCCAGCGTTGCGCCTAAATGCAATTTTTTTCGTTGCGGTTGCCGTCGTTTAATGTCAGCACACAATGTCATGTCGAGCAATAAAGGAAATATTACAACAAGCAATTTATTGTTTTTTTTTGGTTTGCTTTTAATTGGCATTGGTATTCTGCTGTGCCCCACACACACACATACACAACCAGCCTTCCAGTTCTACGCCCTAATGGCGGACGGCAGTGTTTTGCTCGGCCGTCTGCCTTTCGGGTGGGTGGCTGCGCCTTTGTTTTGACTGCCGCCGCTTGACTCGTAAATATTTCAATTTCAATACGCTCGCGTGGCACTGATGCCGTCCGCTCGGCTCGCCCGCTGCTGCAGTTGCTGGTGGCCTTTAATGAATGTCCATATGCAGCCACCGTCGAGCACTCAGTTCCGTGCAATTGTGTTCATTTTGTATGAGTGTGTTGTTGCTGGGCCATGTCATTGAACTGCGACGCGGTTGCAGTGAACTTAAACTTTGCCGTTTTCACGTGGCGCCACTTGAAAATTGTCAATCGCATTTATGGCGGAATTTTTTATATAAACCTTTAATGAAAAATTGCTCTGGAAATGTCGAGAAATTAATATTAATCGGTTGAAAAATTTAAACGAATGGCCTATTGGTACTAAGAGCAAAGGTAGAGCTTCTCGCAACCTTTCGTGTTGTGCGTGTAACTTCATACATAAAAAAGGGATGGAAAAATATCTGCAATGTTATGGGGACTTCAATTACACGGTACAACAGTAAAAAAACCCGCGGAGTTTCTTAACTGTTCCCTATATTTTCGGTGTTGCTGATCACGAATATGTAATTATTTTTTTCGGGTCACCTCTAGTTTGGGTTTAACAGGGTCTTGAAGTTACAAGCTACACCCCAATTAAAAAAATTAATTTAAATGGTTGAACTTATCCTAGTCTAACAATATTGGTATCTAAAGAAAGGGAATTATGTCTCCAACTCAAATCAAACATTTTTTTTGTAATTATCGCGGCGGAAGGATATAAAAACTTCCTTTTAAAAATGTATCCTTTAATATTCTGGAAGTTATTCTACAAAAAAATTTGAAAAAAAAAATATATTAAAAAACCCTTACCAAGCACCAACGCATTGTGAAATTTCATCTAAATCTGTGCATTGGTTCAGCTGAATAAATTGTTGAAGTTTATTTCAACTCAAAAACTTAAATTATTCTAAAATTTTTCACAGTACAAACACTTTTAGCTCTTTACAAAACCCGCCCAGTTTCTGAACTGTTCCTTATAATTCCAGATCCGCTGGTCACGAATATGTAATTTTTTTTTTTGGGTCACCTCTCGTTTGGTTTTTACAAGGCCTTGAAGTTGCCAGCAACACCCACCTTGAAAACGAATTTAAATTGTTGAACTCATCTTAGTCCAACAATATTAGTATTAAATTAAAGAGAATAAATTCTTTAGCCCAAAGCCATGTCAATGTAAATTTTACGTTATATTTTCCTGAGTACCCTGAGGCGAAGATACTCGTATGCCTGTTTAATGGTAATTTTGACAGATTTTGAATTCTTTTTCAAAGGCAATTACTTTACTATAAACGGTTCGTCACTGCCAATTTAACCAATTTGCAGCACCACCACTAACTTCTTTTGTATCTGATCACATTTAGTTATAGCCACTTGCTTTACAAGTGTATCCATAACAAAGAGATTAAAGCAGAGTAAAATATCCTCTACCAAAAATCACCTAAGCCATGGATGTTCATATCCAAATATCCTCTACCACCTGCACCATAAACTACTCGTCACTCTACTAGTTGATAGCATGAACTGTAGTTCACTTTCGAATGAAAGTTTACCTTTTTTGCTGCTAATTATGCCCAGTGACTCACCATCACTTAGTCACTGCGTCTATCGAGTTTAAATATCCTAATCGTTAATCCGTCTTTGGAAACTAAACTGCAAACGATTCAATTGAAAGGCGAAATTTTAATGTGACGCCCATTAAAGTTCTAAAAAAAAGTTTATTATCGTTTTATCTTTTTCATAGGACGTTTTCTATAGTTGTAACATTTCAATTACACACCTTTTCACACCCAGCAAAGGGCGTTAAAAAAGCGTTTAATTTATTTTCTACTCATATGTACGTCGTGTGCCATCCTCGCTGCAAGTCTATGACCTCATTCTTTACTCTTACCACCTATCTCACAGCTAACGGTACGATAAATGAAGTTTATTTACCTCATTCTCATGCATCATCTCTGCTTTGTCTCCTCGCTTCTGTCTGCGCTCAATGCTCAACAACAATGGCGGCATTCACAATGCGTGGCAGTTAAACCAAATGGCGTTTGTTAAAGATAGAAAATAATCTTTTTAACGGTGTGTCATCATTACTTGTAGAGTTGTGAAATTAGCTGATTTTGGTTTAGGTTTTATAAGATCCAGTGTTGCATTTTATTGTGACAGAAGTGTTTTGAAAACTTGGTTTAAGTCTTCGCAAGTTTCGCTCTCAGTCAGCGTCTCCTAAGCCAAATTGCTCTTTTGATTGTGTGGCTTCATGTTAAATCCGGCTATCTATCTATCTATCTATCTATCTACCTATCTATCTATCTATCTATCTATCTATCTATCTATCTATCTATCTATCTATCTATCTATCTATCTATCTATCTATCTATCTATCTATCTATCTATCTATCTATCTATCTATCTATCTATCTATCTATCTATCTATCTATCTATCTATCTATCTATCTATCTATCTATCTATCTATCTATCTATCTATCTATCTATCTATCTATCTATCTATCTATCTATCTATCTATCTATCTATCTATCTATCTATCTATCTATCTATCTATCTATCTATCTATCTATCTATCTATCTATCTATCTATCTATCTATCTATCTATCTATCTATCTATCTATCTATCTATCTATCTATCTATCTATCTATCTATCTATCTATCTATCTATCTATCTATCTATCTATCTATCTATCTATCTATCTATCTATCTATCTATCTATCTATCTATCTATCTATCTATCTATCTATCTATCTATCTATCTATCTATCTATCTATCTATCTATCTATCTATCTATCTATCTATCTATCTATCTATCTATCTATCTATCTATCTGTCTATCTATCTATCTATCTATCTATCTATCCATCAATTGCCATCGCATTTGGCACACTTCGTGAATTTCGCTAACAAAACCGCAACTGCACCATTCGCTGCTACTTTCATGTTAATTTACTGTGAGTGAGTGTTGCCAGTGTGCAAACGTTATGCGACCTGCTTGCAAAGGGTGGGCTTTTAGCTTTAAAAAAACGTGAAAATAGTTTATAGCCAAAAGGGAAAATGCAGCACAGCAGTGCCAGTTCAGAAAAAGTAAAAAAAAACTGGAATTAACTATGAGGAAAAGCAACATTTTCAGCCAATTTTTTCTTTTAATTTTGTTTTATACAATTTCCCTATGCTGCACGCTGATTATTTTACCTATTTTCCAACTGGTTGTTTGTGCATTCTGTCTGCTTGTGTGTTCTGTGCACTCCGAGTTCAGTTATTGTAGTTGGGTTCTGCTGGGCACTGTGGCAAAATTAGAGCATTAAACCTTCGGGCCAGCGCACAAAATCGGTTAGTGTACCTCGTTGATGTGGGGCGCCGCTTTGCTTTGGGTATTGATTTAATACTCACTGAAGCGGCAGTTGGGAGGCGCTAAAAATAAAGTCGGTGTAGCATAAAAATCAATAGTCGGCGTGCAAGACAGCGTCAGAATGCCGGAAGCTTTGAAGTTCCAATGTTGCTGGCCTCTTCCCCCCTGTTTATGTATGCATAGGTAGAATGGGTAAAGGATTACTTTGAAGTAGTTGGCTGCAAGAAAGCAACGCATAAAGCCACTGCAACCCTGTAGGTATAGATTTTTCATTGTATGTTGTTGTTGTTCGTGTTGTATAAGCAGCAACATAAATACATTATTACCAGCTATGAGGTTTTGCTTTTTGTTTTGCACCAAAATGAGGCCAAATTATGACAACGAACGTGAGCGAGCGCACTTTTTCACGTTCTTGGTCAATATTGTTGTGTGAATTTGAGTGAGTTGGCAAATAGTGATTGAAGACACAAAAGAAGATCCATGAAATCAATGAGATAATGTTATATTCTCACAAACTTAACCGTAGACCTACGTTAAAAAAACGACTAATCTTACGTTAGGGTCGTTTTCGACCCTCACATATGGGAATTAGTACAAAAATGAACATTTATTTAAAAAAAAAAAACTTTTTGGCACGGTTTATTCAAAAACTTAAAATAGAATACAATGGAAATATTTATTTGTAGTTTTTAAACACTTCCAAGGCATTTTACACACATTGCTCTGTTTTATTTCGACATTGACAATTTGACATTTTATCACAATAAGCTTTTTTATTTGAAATAAAATAAATAATAATTTACACTTTTACTTGCGTTTGCTATGAAATCACGATGAAATTCTTATACAAAACGCTTCGACATGTAACGGGTCGAAAACGACCCAGATTGACAAAAATTACACAAATTACAAAAAATGCAAGCCAACTTAGTTTTTAAAATATGAAACGGTTTGATTTCGATAGATAATAGTCCAAGTAAGAAAGTCATGAAAAAACAGCTAAAAATAATAACAAATTTAAAAAATATTAAAAGTACAAAAAAAATGTGGTCGAAAACGACCCCAACGTAGGTCTACGGTTAAGTACTCCTGGGTTTTTCTTTCTCCTTTGCAAGGGTGTGGAGAGAAATTTCGGGCCTAGGAGCACACTCGAGAACACCGCTTCGTCAAGAGCTGCTCGTTGCATTGTAAATTGTACAACATAGTTGAAAATTCCACAATTGCTTCTACAAACTCATCCAAGTGCTCTCACTACACACACACACATCTATTATGTATCCTTTCCTCGCTTAACCTCCGCATCGCTGTGTGCATCCTTCGACGCGAATTCCAACCGCAACAACTGTGCCACCAGGCTTACAAATTGCAAGCTTGTAGCAACGTACGTGTTTAATTTGCTGACCCACAATTGTAGAAATTCAACACTTTATAATTGCTGTTGTTGTTTTTCTTGTTGTGGTTGTTGTTGCTGTTCTTTGTATGGCTTCGCTTTTGTGCATTTTCAATTGTGTCGAAAATCGTAATTGCCTATTTGACTGTGCACGTTGCTTGAGCAGTTGTTGTAATTACACCAGCAACAATTACTGCGAAAACAATTACAACAAACACCTGTAAATTTGAGCCGTTCGGCGTGCACCTGTTGCCCATTTCGTTTGGTGTCAATAGTGTTGTTGTCGCTTGTGGCGGTGTCTGCTCCAAGGCAAACATAGAAATGCATTTGGGAGCGAAGAGACGTCAACACAAAAAAAAAACGAAGAACATAAACAAAAGTTTGTGGTTTTCGCTTGGAAAAAAAGAAAGGAAAACTAGCTTTTTGCTCGAATGCACAATTTGTGTTTTCATATTATGCAACTTTGTTTTTGTTGTTGGCTTGTATTGTTGCTTATTTGTTTGTTGTAACTATACGCGCAACGGAGTCGTAGAGTTTGTAGTTGTAGATTGGTTTTCTACACTGTTTTAGTAAACCTTTCAGATAGTTGTCAGCTCAATTCAGCCTCTTCACGCTTTAATTGGCACCCCAAGTTGCTGGGTTTCAAACAGTTGTGAGCTTCTTTTATGTTTTTAATACAATCGAAATTATAGTTTATGGTTTGGAACTGTGTTAACGACAGGCCTGTCAAAACGGTCGCTAACCGACTTTCTATTTTCTCGATTGTGAAATCGGTTCTTAAATGCTTTCGGCGTATATTCACTTTGCCATAGAGGTTGTAACGCCCATAAGAAGGCGTGGTTGAGATGACAGACGTCTATATGCATATTTGTGGTCAGTACCACCAAAGACAGCCGCCACCCGGTTCAGCGAGTTACTGAGTCTGAAGCGACTCTGGATCCCAAGTTTGAAACCCCAGGTTGCCTAACACCAAAATATTGTTACGAAAATTAGCTCTCTAAGTTCGTCTCTGGATTGTGCTTGAAAATAAAACCACTTCAATTATTTAGCGCAAACGCAGTCAAAAATCAGCAATCACATTATTTACAAATGTACACTTTGCTTATCTTTACACTTGCTACTACTTATTGGACTATTATTATTGTTTCCCCTTTACTTGCTCAAATCAGACTCGTCCATCTGCGATGCAACCGGCTGCCTTTTATTCTTGTCTGCTTATCGCGCCGATTGTTCTCGCACATTCCAGTTGGATTATCTCTCGACCGTTCTCGCACATTCCATTACCATTCGCGAGCCATCCTTGCCATATCGAAATTATAGCAAGTCTGCCGTACTCTAAATTGCGTGCCTAAAAGTATGCCCATAAAACATGCATAGCACAGCACAGAGTGCCTCATCGTTACAATATAGAAAAATTGAATTTATCCTTTCGGTGGCTGCTCTATTAGCAGCAAATGCCAAACCTGAAAGTAAAACTGTACATTAAAAGTTCTCAAATCATCTTTCAGAATCGGCATAAAACTGTAGGGCCCTTTCATTCTTTACAAAAAAGTTTAGATCCATCCGATCTATCTGATACCGGCTATGATTTAGGATATCGAAATTAAATTTGCCATAAATTAAATTTTTTATATCCTAAATTAATAAATTTATTTATTATAATTTATTAAATTAGAAGGACGAAATTCAAGGATGTGGTAGTGTATATATGTATTAGTACTTAAGATATATTTAAAAAAAAAACTATTAGAAATTTTCAAGGATATTTAAGCATAAAGTTTTAAAAGGATATTTGCAATACCTCTTCGTCCTTTTGCACCCAAACATTATATTTTCTAAGATTTTAAGGATTTTTCTCTTTCCTTTGATACCCATATTGTTATTCTACAATGCGCTCAATTTTTAAAATAATTTTTTGAAATAAACACGTCCTTGAAAATACAAAGTCCTTTTAAAAAAAATCCTGACGTCAGAGAGAAAAACTAAAAACGCAGTTTTACTACATTTGGCCCCTAGTTTCGCGAGTATATCGATTTTTTCGGGTGTAAAATTTGTTGTCGCACCGTGTAACGTTTGTAAGATTGAAAGGCCCATTAACCCTTTCGTTACAGGTTTTTACTGGGGAAAGTTAAAATTTTAAATTTTACGTTTTAGGCTTCTATGTG
Source organism: Melieria picta (assembly GCA_964056695.1). Lineage (NCBI taxonomy): Eukaryota > Metazoa > Arthropoda > Insecta > Diptera > Ulidiidae > Melieria > Melieria picta. The sequence continues at coordinate 18,133,545 of OZ057399.1, forward strand.
GTTGTATAAGCAACATTCCATAAGAATTTTTTAATTTTTATACTCGGACCCTGTATTTTAGAGTGTTTTTCTATGAGAGCAACCACATCGTTGTGGCTGTAATAATTACTTAAACATAAAACTTTTTATGCAAAACGAAAATTTGAATATTTCTTCATTTACTTCTGCCAAAATTAAAAAAAAAATTATCTAAATTGAAATTATCTAAAGTTTTCTGCTTCTTCTTCCTTTACTATGTCAAGATATACCATTAAAAAATCGTGTATACTTTTCTTCTTAAAACTTTAATATTCAGTTTATTAATTTCGTATTTTTCCTAAAACTTCAAACTATTCTAAGGACCAACAAAAAATGTATTTTTGAAACCACAGAGGGTTCAGACGTCCACAAAGTATCATGTTGCCATATGGCAACAAAATAGCGAAAGGGTTAATATCATGGAATATGACATCGTTTAAATATTCGCTGCGGCTTCTCATGCTGGCACGGAACCGAGAGGTCCGACAGCTGATTGTTTATTGACTAAAATGCTATTAAATTAAATTTTATATTTCTTAAACTTTTTTCTGGATATGTTTTTTTCACGATGTAGAGCCAAGCAGTCTACGGCAACTGCCTCAAGTGACACGAAAGCAAAACGCACGATTATCGCGCAATTACTGAGCGTTTTGTCCACTGCTGCCCCGTCATGTCGCCAACACAACAACAATTTTGTACTTGCCCCGCGGCGAGAATTTCAAATGAGCTGCGCTCATGTTTCACTAATTTTGTCCCCCTAATTGAAAAGAGCAAAATCAAAACAACAACAATAACAACAAATACAAATACAACAATAACAAACAAGTTGCTTCGAATTCCGTTTACATGAGGCATCCACCACAGCCACAACCAGCAAACGTCAGCGAACCAAAATGCAATTATTTAACTCTGCTCGCTGCTGCGACGACGACGAGTGCGGCAGCAGCGTTTGCCGCATTGCCGCTGCAGCGCTCAATTGACGCCGGCCGATCGCCGGGGCCGTGGGTCAATTCTGACCGCACTGCGAGTCTAAGTGCGCGTAGTCCCATGTGGAACGTGGCGCAGGCTGGTGCGTTAATCGATTTTTATCGCTTTCCGACTGCATGCTCTATGCACAGTTAATAACAGCAACAATAACCATAGCAACCGTACAGTTTCATGTATTTTGTATTTTGACAGCTGTTGTTGCACATTGTTTGCTTTTGTTGCATACAGCACAGCACAATATGAATTCTCGGCTTCGGCATGTTGGCAAATTGTATTTTGTATTTTTTGCAAAAAATTGCAAAAACCCATTACAACTGAAGCGAAAAGCGTCACTCTCACTCCTCCCATTCGGTGTACTCGTCGAGCGCCCGCAGACTTGAGGTCTGGCGCTGGGCTCAAGTTTGCCTACGCCAGCGGCGCGAGTCAATGTACGGCGCAATTGTGTTGACTGTTTTTTAGTCGACGCAATTTGTTGTAGCTTTTTCGCCTGCAGCATTTGTGTGTTTCTCTTTCCATTCGCATTTGTGCTCATTTGGGCTTTTCATGTGCATTTTTTCTTTGCATTTTGGCCGCGTTTTCAGGCTGGCTTTCAATGTTTGCCATGTGGCTTATTGACGTTGTAGGCGTGCATGGGCGAGTGTGTGTGTGTGTGCGCGTGTGTATGTGCATGTGGGCAAATATGGCAGTGGGGTTCTTTTTTGATTGTTGCTGCCATATTGCAAACATGTTTTCCTTGATTGTTCCGGCAATGTTTGCCGCCATGTCAGTGTTCTCTTGCAGCTCTTGGCGTTTGATATTAATTTCAAACATGGCCGCGTTCGGGATTGTGCCCAATTTTAATGAGCATATTTCTTACAAGCCTATAATTGGGGTCAACTTAAAAATTAATGTTAAAAAAAATAGTTTTTACAATAAAGTTAACAAATCAACATATTTTCCATGTTTTTCAAAATGTAATAATTTAATTTTTTTTTTGTTTCAGGTAAGCATCCAGGATCGTAATTTATGGTAAAATACCTAATCAATTTTGGATATATACTCGTAATATGTATAAATATATATGTACAGGTATACTATTGTTGGAATTTGGAAAGAAAATGTTGCCGCTAGTTCGATTCAAGTGTGGCAACATACGAGCAAAGTTTCATCGTGAATTTGATGCCCTAACTTTTAAATATCATGGAAGCTACATTTTTTACAAATTGAATTTAGTGAGGGCTCGGAGTAAATCGACCATTAAGATTTAAGATCTTGATTGAAGAATAAAGATCGATAATTAAAATCTTTTCATTTGCTATAATTTTAGTGTTGTACTAAAGGTTAAGCTGCGTTACGAGAAGCCCTTTTAGGCCGAAATCGGACCAATTATGGTAGCATGAAGTAAAATGGATAATACTCAGTTAGGTGAATCCACTGAGTAAAAAAAGATCACTAAAAAAGCGGGCAACACTGTCAATGTTGATTGTCGCTCAATTGGTAATATTATCGAGAAAGTACTGAACTCTTTCTACGATCTCTGCAATGTGTTATATAACCGGTGTTGCGTGAGCTGCAATCTGATGATTTCATACCTACTCAGACCTACTCGGCGAACATTTTTTTATACATATAATTGTTTGTCCTGACTGATTCATCATCACCCAGCCCTAACCGCTGAAGCTACAAACCTTAAATTTGAACTTTAGGTCCACTTTGAGAAATGAACCTCCGCTAAGAAGGGATTTTTTGAACTTCGGGATCTAAAAGGGAAAACATGGGTTAAGGTGTTATTTGAAGAAACGTGATTTAATGGGTCTATTGATTTCAAACTTGGTGAAAATACTCAAAATCAAAAATAACTTAACACGTATTTTTAGTTTTTCGAAAATCTAAATCTGACGGGTCAACAATGGGTTAAGATTTCTATACAGGAAGACTATGAAAAAAATATGAACCGATGGGCTTATTGACTTCAAAATTGGTGAAAACATTTGAAATAAAAAAGATTAGACACGTGTTTTTAATTTTTTTTTTGGAAATCCAAATCTAAAGGGGTAAACAAAGGGTTAAAAGTTTGCATGGAGAAACCAGATTTTATGGGCCTTTTACCTTCAAACTTGGTGAAAACATGTGAAATAATTTGACACGTGTTTTTCAGTTTTTGAAGTGAAACTTCTTTACGCACGCTTGACTTGGGGAGTAAGCTGGCGAACGCGTTACGAAAAGTGTGATCGGGCGAGGCGAACGGGAGTTGAGTGGTTTACGCACGCTTGACTTGGGGAGTAAGCTGGCGAACGCGTGACGTAAGCGTAACATGAAAACATAAAATAAATTTAAATATTTGTAGAAAATTAATATATGTATATGTACATACATGTATATATTGTACACACACATAAATATATATACATACAGATGGAGCGAAAGAAGTTTCACTTCAGTCGTGTGGTCATAAGCGCGCTCGTTTTTTTTTTAATCAAAATGTGACGGTATCAACAATGGGTTAAATTTGTGTATGGGAAAAGATGATTGAATGGGCCCATTGATTTTAAATATGTTGAAAGTAGTTCGAACCAGAAATTATTACACAAATATTTTTCTCCATGCGCCTATTTGCTTTTATCACCTTTTTTTCATTTGCTTTTTCAACCTTTTTTTTGTATTTGTCTTTCTGACTCTCATGGAAGATAAAATGCATTTTTATTAAAATTTTATTGCAACATAAACTCAATCAGCATCGCTCTTAAATCAGGCTACGCCATAAACAAAAGCCGACCGAAACGCAAAATCAGCGAGATAATCGAAAAATAAATAAAAATTTTTCCAATAAATTGCAATATAATAAATTGTGAAAACGTGAGTGCGACCGCGTAATCGAAAACCACAGTTACCTCATTTGACATGTGTGTGGCGGCAGCAATCATTTTCGCATTTGCCGTACTTTGTTTTCAAGTATCGAAATATGGGTGAGTTCGCTGATAGATGCAAGTACTGAGAGCTCTGCAATAACCTGAGGACCATCACTTGGCTAAAAGTAGATAGTTGACTGGCGAGAATTCTGATTTTAATGGCGGCATTCACAATGTGTGGCAATTACTTTGGCAGAAGAACAGAATGACGTAGTGTAAATTTAGATAGTAAACAATGATTTTGTGAGTGTGTGTGTACTATAAAGATATATATAATAATATATATATATATGGTATATAATAGATATATATGGTTCACGACTTCGAAACATCGGGTAGATGTAACTGGGGCATGAATAAGTCTATCACAAACAGTTGAAACACTGGAAAATATTAAAAACCAACTCCGCCAGCTCTCGTCCTTTTCTGCTGTTCACAATGTTCAAATTTCCTCACAATTTGTCAGTGTTTTTATTTGTGACTCTGCATGGTTGTGTTGCACTCGCCACTTCGCACTTCCGTTGCTGTCGCACATTATGTCTGTCGTCATAAATTCACGCCATTCTGTTGGGTTGTCAAATGTTCACACTAATTGAATCGCCAATTGGCATCCCGTTAATTGTCTGTTCGAGTCTGTTCTCGCGCCTGTAATTGATTTTGAGCGGCAATCTCGGTTCGTTGTAAGCGGTTCGTGTCAATATTTCGAACGATAACATCTACCGCCAACAACACTTTAACTTGTCATTGGTTCACATTTGGGTTGGGCCAGTTTGCGCGTGATGTGGGCTCGTTTTCGTGTCCGCCAGTGCTTCGTTTCTTCAATTTGATCAACTAACTTTTATTTTTCAACAAATCATTAATGTGTCCCCCTTCGACTGTTTTTCGATCACTTCCTCCCTTCTATATTGCAAACTTGAGTGGCATCGAAAAGAGAAGTGTGTTAATGTTATGTTGTTGTTGTTGGCTTGCTGTTAATTGTCAGCATTTTAATAATTTCTCTATTAATGTTAACTGCTGCGATGCTGGTGGCCAGGAAAGTGTTGTGTGGACCCTTTTTCCAATGTGATTGCTTAATTTTTATGGGATTTCCTAATCGATTGCTAAATTGAAGTTTTACGATATTTTTATGAGTGAAAGTGTTGCCCCATTGCGGCGTGTGCCAACCAATTTGGACTGCTTCTCTGCACTGTTCATCTTCAGCAGACCCCCCGTGTGCCCTCTGTGCGAACGTTTGTCGTGGTTCCTTGGGTACGGCCAGACGTCAGTGTTAGTAGCCGGCTGTCTGTGCTCGCTTATCCATTCCGCGAAGCTAATCATTAATCAATATTGTGGTCGCATATCGCCGCTTAGGGTGTGCACCCGAATGTCACAATTCGCTGCGACGTTCCCACATGCCGTGGCACTATGGAAATTAAATTTATGCCATTCCTTTGCCACATGCAACACGTGTCCGAACAGCCCAAATGTATTCAGTTTTCGCAGAATATTGACTGGGAGCGTTTGTGATTCTTTGCATAAATTTTTTCTTCAGAATTTTTTCAAACGTTCTGCCTTAGGGCGAGGTAGCTGGAATTCGGTCAATTTGTGATCTTAGCAATTGCGTCAATTTGCTCATTTGCTTGATTGTGCTGATAAATTGAATTGTTGTGACGTACCCTTAAATTGAGGTTGATTGGTGCAGGCCGAACTGAACTTTGTGCGAAAGACGAGCAAAAGTTGTGTTCGTTTGTGAGAATTTTATAAATTAAATTAAAATATTGACCTCATATTTGCATTTTTCTGATGTTGTACGTAGGCTGCTTTTTATATTTTTTCAATAGGAATGGTCTAGTAAGTTTTTGAAAAATCTGAGATTGCCATTGAAAAGTTTGTCTTTTTTTACCATAAACGTCCTTAGAACATTTTGATGTTCAAGCGCTATTTGCGTTGTTTACACTGACTTGAAAAATTCATCTCGGTCAAAAAATGGATTTAACTCGTGCAAATTTTCGAGCAATAATTTTTTACGATTTCTCAGTGCTTCGATCGCCTTCATTCGGCATTTGGTGATGAAGCACCAACCCTCAAGACCATTTATAACTGGTTTAACGAATTGAAGCGTGGTCGCCGTTCGCTTCAGGACAAATTTCGTGAAGGTCGTCTAAAATCGGTCATTGTGCCAGAAACCATCGATGCTGTGCGGGAACTGATAATGAAAGATCGTCATGTGACATACCGTGAGATAGAGGCATCCTTGGGCATTAGTTCCACGGCCGTGCATTCGATATTGCATGAACATTTAGCTGTCAGAAAGATTTGTTCTCGTTGGATCCCGCATAATTTTGCAATCGCTCAAAAAAAGGCTCGTGTCGATTGGTGCAAAGAAATGATGGAAAAATTCGATCACGGTACTTCGAAAGACGTTTATAAGATAGTGACAGGTGACGAATCATGGATATATGCGTATGAGCCCGAAACAAAACAGCAATCGACCGTGTGGGTCTTCCAAGACGAGCCAAATCCAACAAAAGTTGTTCGGGCACGCAGCACATCGAAGCAAATGGTCGCCTGTTTCTTCGGCAAAACTGGTCATGTGGCTACTGTGCCGTTAGAGCAACGTAGAACGGTCAATTCTGAGTGGTACACAACAATTTGTTTGACAGAAGTGTTCAATAAAATGCGGAAAAACAACCGCCGACGCCAAATCATTCTTCGCCAGGACAATGCGCGCTCTCACACATCGGCTCAAACAATCGCCTATTTGATCGACCAAAGCATCGATTTCATGGGTCATCCGCCATACAGCTCTGACCTAGCACCCAATGACTTCTTTTTATTCCCGCACATAAAAAAAAAAATTGCGTGGTCAACGATTTTCATCGCCGAAGATGCTGCTGAAGCATTCAAAAACCATGTTCTGGAGGTCTCTCAATCGGAGTGGAAAAAGTGCTTCTACAATTGGTTTGAGCGCATGCAAAAGTGTATAAATCTTCAAGGAGAATACTTTGAAAAGCAATAAAACCATTTTTGATGCTAACAAAATGCATTTTCATCCTTTTTGCAAAAATATAAAAGCCAACCCTCGTATAATAAATAGAGATCTTTCGAATCTGAGAAAAGTTTACACTTCTTTAAGAAATTCAGCTTTTTCAGATTTTTGTTTTATTTGTTAGCTCTTAGACTTGTAAGTTGCCAGTTAACGCGGGTCAGTTGAGTAGTTTGCTGTCTTCAATGAATTAATTTTACCTCGAAAGGTTTTTTCTAGAACCAACACTTTTAAGTACACGGAAATTCAAATTTCAAAGAACAATTGTCAAACTATTAAAGTAGTAGTAACCATTGTCGAGAATTTTTTAATAATTTAGGAAAACATAAATTAGTAGAGTCGGACTACAGGTCACAAAGGTCAGTTTGTTCACTGACTTAAAATAGAGTTTTGCCGGACAATTGATTAACAATCCGGTATAATGCAAGCTGAGAAGTTTTTCAATGTCGGAAAGAACTGTCCGCCGGCAGTTTCTTATTCTAAACAAAAAGGATCTCTATATCATTTTTCCACACAAGTGTATCTCCACCAAAGTGTCATCTCAATAAATTCATCCTCTATATGTATTACCAAGAACTAGAAGCTCCAATGTTCTGCGTACTCTGAGTTTCCAGTAGTCAGTAGGAAACGGTTTTACCAAATCGAATCAATGTGAGGGACTGAACTCCACATAACTTTCTCGAAACGTTTGAAGTGCATCTAAGAAATAAAAAAAAGGTTGCTCTCCAGTGGAGTATGTACACTTTTACCAGATGTTAGCAACTCCCAGAAATGAGGTGTAACCGGTATTAAAAACTATTTGAGGATTATCAGGACAAACGATTCAATAATGTTCTTCTGTCAACCGGCTGGTTTTGCTGGTTATCGAGATACAATTTGCTGCTGGTTTTTCAACCACTTTCAGCCACTTTCAAACGGTGCCGTCATATAAAAGTAGTTCATTAAATAAAGAAAATCTTTTTTTAACCCAACTAATTAGTCTAAAGATATCTAAACAGGGTTACCATGTAACAGTCATTTACAAAAAAAAAGAAGTAAACTGAGGCTTGAATAAGTCATCAATCCAAAGTGACTCAAACACTTTTACTTACTTTTTGGTTCGAATGCATTAAACACCTTAAAATGGTAGGTAAGTTAGAGGTTTTTTTAAACACATCAAATGTGTAGTAAATCGTTATTCAAATTGTCATCGCATATTTAGTTTAGCGAGATTTGCGAGGCAACCTCAGAAGATGCAGTTCCCCAAGCATTCAGTCACTGTTTAGTTAGCATTGTACCCAACGCACTAGTTGAACCATAATTTAAAAGTCATGGACTTGAATCCTGATGTGATAAACACTAAACAAAGAAAACTATTCCTTCAAATGTGCCATTCAGAATCAGAACAACATTGTCATTGTTATTGGCGGAAAACCCGGTCTCAATCTTGCATACTTAATTCTGTCTTGTCAACTAGATATGTATTTATGTACATACATGTATATCTCCTCATCACTCATCATCTAAACAGATTAGCATTTCGTTTTTCAGTCATGTGACAAATCCTTTCAATGTTTGATACCCGAAATGCTTTAATACCCGGCAATACTTTACCCATCAATATCTGATTTAATGCCTTCTTAAATTTCTTCTTGCTGCTTTTTTCGCGGCATTCGGTATTAAGGCATTGCAATGGCAATAAACTCTCGGAATTTCTGTTCAGTTTAAATTCAAGTTTGAATATTTTTCATTGAGGTTATGTGCCAGCATCTTCACCGCATACCAACAACAATAAAAACAACAACATCGTTGTTGATGATTCCAATGCCAACATTTCTCTTCCCAGTGTCGCAACACACATGCACACGTGCGCTCAATGAAGATAATTTACTTGCAAGCCATTTTCACTATCGTCGACGCAACACAACCGACGCTGGCTGCGTGCACTGCGCATGCGCACCAATGCGCCGAAGCGTGCCCGTCGACGCATCTGCTCTGCTGCTTCCAGCTTCCAGCGCTTTTTGTGGCCGCATCGCGGTTGTGTTTTTTTTTCAGTCGACTGAAAATGGCGAAACACGTTCGTCGGTATGTGACCGTTGCCGGTTGCCGCCGCTCTTGTGCGCCGAAGATCAATTGGGGTGCCTGCCTGCCAGTGCGCCGCTGCGGCATCTGCCGTGGCGGCGGGGCTTGCAAGTGCAGATAAATTACATTTTGTGCTGTCGTCTGTTTGAGTGGTTTGCTTACTTTTTATTTAGCGATTTTTTTTATAACAACTAGAGCCAGTCCCCCTTTGGGATGAGTAAGCGAATTGTGCGTCCAGACAGACGCAATGCGCAGTTGCGTACTACTCAGCGAAAGGTCAAGGTTGGCACGTTGTCGACGTTGTGGCGGTGGTGCAGTATTGACGCGGGAATTTTGAGTTTCTTTTTCACTTTGTGCAGCGCCAATCGGAGGATTCCCTTTTGTGCTGATGTCTTGTTTTTTGCTTTGTGGGCTGGGTCACATAACTTGGTCGGCTTACGAGCTCATTAAAAACGCATTTGCTGGACGCGTTCACATTTTTATCATTTTTAATTTTATTGCGTCTCTTTGTCGCTGATATCTATTTGCAATGTGACGAGACCGTCTCGAAGGAATATGAAATTTTTTATGAGAATATTGTGAAAAGGGTGTGGTTTGCTATTTGAAATATGTCAAGATTGTGTTCAGTTATCAATTATTTAAAATTAAATTTGTATGAAGAGAGCGAGAAAGTGCAGCTGCTTCAGTTAAATGGTTCGAGGGTGTAAATGCATAACGCCCAAACGGTTCAGATTGGTGTAGAAAGGTGATCATGAATCACATGTCTCTCTGTAAACCGACTCAATGGCTTTCAATAAAATATTGAAATCTAATTTTGTTTGGGATTCCAATTAAATATTGATTGAAATTTAGGTTAGGAATGGTTGCGAAAATCTCGGCCCGATTTCAAGTTTGACCTGTTGTGACAACTATGGAACTCACCAACAGAATCGATCTTAATTTTTTTTGGTTTAAAAAGCAGGGACCGGAAATAACAGTTATTTATGAAAACTATAATTGAAAATTTCACTATGAAGGAAAAATCATGCAAATAAATGAAATATACCAATACATTTCTTTTCGCACGGAGAATCAAACTTGGCAATACACTTTTTTTTGTAATTTTTACGGAAAAATTAAAAAATAAGAATTATTTTGTATTTATATTTTAAAAATCCTTAAATAAAAATTACTTTTGATTTTTTTCATATTAGTCCACAAATAACAGTTTTATTTCGATTTTTATTTTAGTTGTCCTATGATAACAATTATTGGTGACTTTTATTTTTTAGTCATCAATTAAAAATCATTCAGTGACTTTTATTTATAAAAGTCATCAATAAAAATCATTCAGTGACTTTTATTTATAAAAGTCATCAATAAAAATCATTCAATGACTTTTATTTTGTAAGACATCAATAAAAATCATTCAGTGATTTTTATTTATAAAAGTGATCAATAAAAATCATTCAGCGACTTTTATTTTTGAAGTCATCATTTATTAAAGTTATTTATAAAAGTCATCAATTAATATCAGTAAGTGACTTTTATTTATAAAAGTCATCAATAAAAATCATTCAATGACTTATTTTTTAAGTCATCAATAAAAATCATTCAGTGACTTTTATTTATAAAAGTCATCAATAAAAATCATTCATTGACTTTTATTTTTCAAGTCGCAATATAAAAGTAATTTTCATTAATGCATGCAAAAGTTATGATTCTTCCAGGAAACAGAGTTGTCAGGACAGGTCTTGTTAAGCCGATCAGGAATATATATACATTTCGATATTTAATAAATCCAGTAGTGCGATTAATGAAAATTACTTTTATATTGCGACTTAAAAAATAAAAGTAATTGAATGATTTTTATTGATGACTTTTATAAATATAAGTCACTGAATGATTTTTATTGATGACTTAAAAAATAAAAGTCATTGAATGATATTTATTGATGACTTTTATAAATAAAAGTCACTGAATGATTTTTATTGATGACTTAAAAAATAAAAGTCACTGGCGGATTTTTATTGATGAGTTAAAAAATAAAAGTCATTGAATAATTGTTATTGATGACTTTTATAAATAAAAGTCAGTGAATGATTTTTATTGATGACTTTTATAAATAAAATATAAAAATCGAAAAAACTGTTATTTGTGGACTAATAAGAAATAAATAAAAAGTAATTGTTATTATAGGATTTTTAAAATATAAATAAAAAATAACTTTTATTTGGTTTAGTCATTAAATAAAAGTAAAAAAATAACTCTTAAACATTGATTTTTATAATAAAACTTATAACTGTTACGGTTCCTGTTAAATAGGACATTAGCGACCTTCGCATCGAAAAGACTCAAAAGTCTGAGCTGAATCGAATGCATTGTATAAATTAATCAGTCAAAACAAACTGGCACACTTTTGCTTGTTTTCACTTTCGAACCCTGCTCCCACTATGACTTCACACTGCTGCGCAGAAAACTCTCCTCATAAATGTAAATTAAAAGCTGCACTGTTGGTCCGTCTTGCAAAGTTGCTGCCGTCTTTATTTGAACGCCACACTTGTCGATGTTAGGTCGTCGATAGCGCGAATCGAATGCTAAACACTTTCGCAATAGCCGCATCTAATGTGTAAGTAAGTAACTTGAATAACGGCTATTATGTGCACTGTCTGCCGCTCTTCCCCCGTACGCCTCCTCCCCTTCGCCCCCATCGCAGTCTTGTCTAACCCCAACGGTTTAATATCAAAGTCATTATTCAGCTGTTACACAAATGCTACCGATACGGATACCGAAGTGGAATGCACGTAACAACGCAGTTTAATCCGCTCGCGTCCCAGCCACCGTTGCCCTGTCGTCGCGCCGGTCGTCGGTGCAGCCGCCAGCGCCATATTGCACACAATTTGCATTTCTCACTGTCCGACTTGAGCCACTTCTGATTGCTGCTGCCAACGCCGCTTGATTGTTGTTGCTGCAGCGGCTGTTAGTTATTTGTGCGATTTGTTGGCGGTACTGTTGTTGTTGCTGTTGTGGTTGTAGCTGCCATAGTTGCTCGGTGTGTTGGTTATTGTTGCGCATTTCGAATGCAATTCCCGCGTAAATTATCACCTTCCGACGGGCCGCACATGCAGTCGAGCAGCCGTTGCCGCTGCACCACATTTTGTTGCTTTTCTTTAACGTTAACGTTTGGATTTTAGTTTTTTCCTTATCGATTTGCGATTGCCACATTAATCCGTTGGCACGTTGCATGCTGCAGTCAACGAGCGTTGTTGTGGTTTTTCTGAAATTTTCTGAAATTTGTTGTTTGTTTTTTATTTTGATTTCTTTCTCTTGCGGGGGGAAATTGCGTAATCGCAGCCAGCCGCAGTAAAGTGTGTGTGTGCCACTGTGCCACCAGTTCAGTTCAGTTCAGTTCATTTCATTCAATTTCTTTTGACTTGCTGGTTGTTTTGGTTTTAATTATTGTAGTTGTTGTTGTTGTTGTTGTTTTTAAAGATTTGGTTCACCGATTAGATTTCAATTTATTTATGGCATTTTGATTTGCCGTTATGGTCGTCGTTGTGCTGCGTTGTTGTTGTTGTGCGGTTGCAGTTACAGTTGCCGCATTGCTGCGTAATTGAAGGAAATTAATTAAATTGGGGGAAAAAGTTGGAAAATTCACGCTTTTGCGTTTCGAGAGTGACACAAAAGTTAATGGTACACATAAGTTTCACACGGGCTGTCAATTAAGCCACTTTCCCTACTGCTCTCTTACTGCATTTTGAATTGCTGCAAGTTACTCGTTGCTTTAGGAAAGCTGAGTACTTTGAGCCACTCACTTTGACACAAGTAAATACGCGTGACTATCTCAGATCAGTAAGCAAGTGATTCGTAAAGCCTTATGAATCATTTTCTTAGGTTACTTGAAACTATCGAATCGTTCCGAATATCGCTTTACTGTCTTCGGCAAGTTTGTAGATACTTTAACGACCAACAAATTTGCTTAAGACACCAATCCAAAAAAATACATTCAAACTGTGTTTTCGACAAAAATGTCCCAAAAACCCCACTTTCGTCGACGCATAAAAATAGTATAGCGAACCCTCGTGAAAAAAATAAATGAGTATGCTTTTATACAGGGGGTTGGCTCCTGCATCTAACAAACTAAAAATTTTGCCTGGGAAACGCCCATAAAAGGCGTCAAAAAAACTCAATTAATCTCCAACTGATTTACACGATATTGGTATCAAACGAAAGGTATTTTTCATACCTTTCTTTTGATGTGCAACATTAGATACGTAAGATGTACTAATATAAAGTTTTAAGCGAAAAAACATTTTGTTATAAAAATTTTTTTTAATGGATTTTTTTCTCGAAAAAATCTATTACTAAGGTACAATAGTTTGCTACCATATTGTAGCCTGTGAAATTCACTTTACAATGAAATATAAAAATGTATACTTTTGTTTTTTCTGAATATATTTTTTAAATTTTTTTCTAACTTGACTCTGGGTCAAAAGCCATTTCATATTCACCTTCGCAATCAAACTTATTCCGTTATCTGGGTATTCCTTGACTGGCTGTCAAATCCTCGAAATCTCATGTTCCGACATAAAAAATTAATTTAAAGAAAATAAAAAAAAAATAATTAGTTAATTAATTAAAATGAATTAATTAGCAGCATAACAATCACCTAACGTGGGTAACGAGTACGAGTAGGTAATGTGCCGGGGAACTGAAGGGTTCACAAATTTAGGTATTTGAATTCATCTAAGTTTGGAATAGGTGGAAGGAAGGAAGCAGTGATTGAAGACAAAATTGTACTAGAGACGCTCAAAAAGTCTGCTGAACACGTTTATTGCTGTCGTTGGCATAATTACTGGACACGGGATGCTTCTGCCATGCTAGAAGTTTGTTTCCGGTCACTTAGCCGATGACATAAGCAGTAGGAACGAAGAGAAGGAACAAGTTCTTATCCATCTAGTGTGCACCTATTCGGCATTATGAAGAGAGGGCTCTATCAAACTGACAGTCGTACAAGCGTATCAAAAGTTGACATCAAGAGCCTAATACGTTTCATAAGTTATGGTTTGTTCGACTTGGCTTAATGGCGTTCCATAGACAAAATGCCAAAAATTTATAGTCTCAGAATTTAACGATTTTGATGTCATTTGAAAGGTAAAACTCCTACTAAGAAAAACCCAAAAAATGTGTGCGAAAAATTAATTTGTGTGTGTGCAAGAGCTGCTCAAAGCCGGAACTTTTTTGTTCACAAAAAAACGTAAACACATGTTTTCTGTTTTTTAGTCTATTGATAAAAAAAAATCGTAAAAATTCATGGTTAGCAAGAAATTGCTAACACTTTCAATATAGATTAAGAACTGATGTGTCCATTATCGTTTTTAATGTTTTCTCAAAATTTCCAAAGCTGAAGCTTCACTTTTAATTTAAAATAGTTTTCAAAATTAAAAACCTGAAAATTGGCAAAACTTAGAGGAAAATATCAAAAAAGTATGTGAAGGTATGTTCCTGGATTTTTTATATTTTTAAGAAAATTCTTTTCTTATCGAATAATATAAACACATCCTCCGATATCTTTCGATCTCAAGAAATAATTCAATTTGAAAAGTGGTGTAAACACCTTTTTTCGATATTTTATTTATCCCTAAAAGTATGCAATCAGCGTGAAAAATGAAAAAACTGCCCAAATGCAAAACAACTTCTATTTACTATTACCATTTCTATTGCCAAACTAAAGGGTCCTCATACAATTTCTGTTACTCTTTGCAATTATCAATGTTGACGTAACTGATTAAATGTAAAATCCAAAAATGTCGAAAATTGCAAATTCAAGTCAACAAAAGTGTAAGAAAAACAAAATGGAGATTTCAATTCAGCACACCACGTTTAACTAGCAAATCAAATCAAATTTTATTAAGAACAGACAACTCCTTCTAATTTTGTCCCGCGGTTGCATGGAGTCGAATCACTGTGCCATGTTATCATTTAGTAGATCATTGGCTTTAAAGCCGAGTCTTGAGATCCTTAACAGATTTGTATAGAAAAGATGTAAACCGATTCCAAACGGTGGTCACTTTTTTGGAGGTAATAATTGAGCTGAGCAAACCTCAGTGCGTAGTTAATTTAATAGTTTGATTATTTGGATTTTAGAGGAGTCGGAACTCAAACATCACACACCTGATTTATGGTACCACGGTCTAAAGACTGAACCATTGCAACCATCAATAATGATAATATTTTTCTAATCACGTTTGAAGATCCCTTCAGTTCATACTAATCATTCAATGAAAAAGGGTCTGTTGACTTTATTTTTCTACTGAGGCACTTAGATGTGCTTACTAGGTTCTGGGCAAACTGACTACAGCTTGCTTTGGATTATTCAAAGCTGTTTGGTTTGCCGGTCTTGGCTTTGCTCTTTCGAGATGATTTTTTTATTTCCTTTTGATTCCTTTATTGTCTTTAAGTATTATTTTATCAGTTGACAGAAGAGCGAAACTTTCGGTTAAAATTTCAAACTTTGTGCTGTTGACAAATATGTGCAAACGTTTTCGTCTAAGCAGCGTTCAACTCATTGGAATGCGAATAACTCGCAACAGAATTATTAATTAAACGCAAAATTAATTTTCCAATTCGAAAATCATACCAAATGCGATGCGTGCTGGCATGCGCACAGCGCAAAATATGAATATGGCAACTTCTTATTGTACACTAACAACGTACGTGAAAGTTTTTTATCGCAAACAAATAAGCGATGAGTGTAAAGAATGGTAAATGCAAGAGTGACGAAGACAGCTGGGCAGAGTGAAAGGGAGCGAGAAGAGAGCACGCATAACGAGCGTAACCAGCAAACGTGCTCAAATTTTAATTAAGTTGTTGTAATTTTAATTTGATCGTTAACTATTAAAGGCTGCAAAGTGTGCTGTTGGAATGCAAAATCACTCCATTGTCGTTGCTTGACGAATTCATTAAGTTGCACAGTCAAATTTTTCTGAGCAACGGTTACGTTGATGAAGCATAATTTACAGCAACTAGAAGTGAATACCTTTATTAATTGTAATCAATTAAAAATAATTTTGATAAATTTATCAGCAGACAACAAAGCAAAAATTTTTATCGTACAAAGCAGAGATAGCGCACCAAGAAAATTATAAATAAAGTCCAATGAGCTCGACAAATACATAAGACACGTAAACAAGAAAAGTAAACAAAAAAATAAACTTTGCGATAAATAAACTTTATAGAGTGCAGGTGACTCTTCTAGTTATGGACAATATTAAGAATTGCAGATAAGAAAAGCTAAAAGCACGCAGAACTGGCTGCTGAAGAGCTGCTTTTGTATGGCAAATAAAGTCGACAAGTGCAAAAGTAAAAGTGCAAATAATTGCAGCAGCAGGAATTCGCAGCATATTCAGATTCATACTAACAGACAATAAAAGCATCTGCAATCTAAAAAGCGTCTTGCTGCAGTCTCGCAGTTGACCAGTGAAATTGTCTGATCGACTTAACTGGGATGCGGAGGCGTATGAGTAATTTAAATTCGTTTGCTAAAACGGGCCAGCAAATGTTGCCAACACCTTCGATTTGTTTTTTAACTTCGAGCCAAATATGAATTCGTCAATTACAATGGCTGCAACTTTATCAAAACGTTGACTGCTTAATTAAAAATACCATTGCACCTACGCCAACCACAACAACAACAACACCTATTGCCGCAATTATGCATTCGCGGCACGACGAACAAGGGCACACTTGCCTTTGTGTACGCACTAGAATGCAGCAATTCGTTACGTCAAACTTTCACTGCACCGCGTGGTGCCAACGTGCGTCAACAAGCGGCGCGCGCGCATGCGCAACGCAACAGCTGCACAGCACAGCACGGCTGCATTTGAGCGCAGCGCCGTCAAAGGTGAAAACGCCGTGACACCTGTTAGGCGTGATGTGGCAGCAAAGGCGAATAACGCATCAGTCTTGCTGTCATTGGCATAAATTCACCAACAAGAAAAAATACATAAAATAGGGAAAAAATTATTATTGTTGTTTGGCAACAATAAAAGCGACAGCGAACGCCACTATAACAACAACAACAAACATGTGAGAAATGAAAACGAAAACAAAAGCAGCGTTGCGGTTAACAATTTTCAAAACTTTTTGTAATTTTCCGAAAACAAACAACATCGAATTGTGTGTGTGTGTGTGTGTGTGCGACACTGCTGTCAGTGGCTGGCGTTGTCTGATTTTGAGAGGTGAAATTGGTAGTAGAAGAAGCCAAAAGCAAAAGTGCAAAAGTGCTTAATTACAATGCGTTTTTATTGGAGAAAATTGTGGGTGGCATCGAGGCCTTCTCTGTGCCACCGCTTTGTCGTCATGCGCTACAAATACTAAAATTGAAAAATGTAACTCATTATAATGCAGCGCTGACAATTCAAACAACAACAGCCATCAAGCAGCGATTGCAGCAGTAACATACGAAAGGCCTGATTTTAATTTGTAAACAATACTCGTAATAAAGAAAAAATTAAGTTGAAAATCATGTCAAAGCCAATTCATGCGTTCACCCACAGCGAAGGGGATTTTTTAAGGGGTGCGGGAATTGCTGCAGGGTGAACGCGTAAACGCATTAAAAATGATAGGGATGATACATTTTTAATGTGACTGACTAAATGTCATTACTACAACCAATTCTGGCAAACTTTTTTTAAGAAAAATATCAATCAAAGTAAAGAAACTCTGAAAATAATTAATTTATGATTTTTGGAAAAATAAAATAAAAATTGTCATTAAATTGGTACCATACGATACAGCTCTACAAATTATAATACTTTCTGAATTAAATAAAATAAGCGATTTAATCATTTTTGTACATTAAATTCCTCATTCGAGCTTCCTCGATCATGACTCATAGTTGTCTCATACAAATTGTTTGTTTTTTTAAGGTAAAACAGGAATTGAAACTGTTAAAAATAAGACCAACACATCTGTCCCATTTAACATGAAAGGGTTAAACTAAATAATGTATCTTTCAATATAATTTTAGAAGAAATTTTCATGAATTTCGAACTGAAATTGTCAATAAATCCATGCTGAACGATTTCATTTTCCATGATAGATTGTTTGAAATTTATAAAAATATAGTTGCTAACAGTTAAATCTGATTGATCATTGAATTCTGAGTTAATTAATTTTTTGCATTGCAAAACACTTGTGTTAGATGTTTAGGAACTATAGCAGGATTACGCCGCAGGCTGCAACGCTGAAATGAAATTCTCTGAGACTCTGCACAGTGCTGTTGTAGCTGTTCAATGCTCCGGTCACTCGGGGTCTTTCTTTATTACTTAGATATTCGTTATCTCGTAATATTTACATGGTTTTTTATTTTAAGGATAGCACATCACATGGTAACATGAACCAATGTTCATGGCAGTCTAAATACTGAGTAAGATAAGGGCTCACATGCTCCTATCGTGCCTATGCCACTTGAATTCTTGCAGCGGACGCCACTCGATAAGTGAAATTGCTAGGCTCGTTGCAAGAGTCAACCACTTGTGTGAGCAAGACTTGATGAATTTTTGCTATATAATTGCTATTATTTATTCTTAATTTTCTTATTGTTCGCTTCTATGCTAAAGATTCAGTTTCACTCACTTCAATGAAATTATGGAGATAAATCCAAGTCTGATTCATAGAAAGAACTCGTTTCTCGCAGTGGACAGAGTGTCTGACTCTTAGGTAGTCGTAGCTGTTTCGAAGAAAGGCTTTATGCTATCATCTATATTCTATCTATTTTGTGGTAATTCTGAACGGAGGTTGAACCCTTGGCTGGATGACATTGCATATACGCAATGTTAACTTCTCGTAGATGTGGGAACTCTTTCAACATCTTCTATTCAACATTTTACAGTCGGGCATTCTTCAGTTGTGTCTTTTATGTTAAAACATTCGATTTCTAATGGAATTTCGCTAATAACATTGAAATTATGAGTCGAATTAAGAGTCGAAAAAACAAAAAGTGCTTCGATTTGGCGAAATAATTTTTTTTTGATGGCGATGGTGATATGGCAGTCGCTGTCGCTTAGCTGGATTGTGCGTTGGATTGCGAGTATCGAGTGACGTTCGATCGAGGTTCACCTCCCCGTGGTAGCTGACACTAAAATATACACAATTATTATTAGCAGGATATGGCAAATCTCCGCAAAACTTCTTCCATAGATACAGTAATATATTTTTTATAATACCATCTAAAATCAACAAGCAACAAGAATAATATGGCTTAAAGTGGTTTTTTCTGCGGAAATTAAAACATTACACGAAGGGTTAAGTTATTTTTATACATAAATATTTGATTTGCCCGTTCAGTAGTTAAACGTTGTTTTAGGAATGAACTTCGTAGATGAAAAATAAGAAATTGTCATACACTTTATGTGCCCATATGGGAATCTGACCAGGGAAACACTTGAAATTTTAGGTTTTTCATTTCTCATTTCTCTTACTGAGCTTTCGTCTCCAAAGGTCAAGGAAATGCGGTAGGCGCGTCATTCCAATATGATACCACAATAAATCATCTTTTTGTGCTTACGTAAGTTTTGATAGGACGTTTGCCACCCCCAACCCAAAGTAACATAGAGATTAATGGTCAAGAGAAAAGACGTGTTTCCGTAGGAAGACTCATGATAGAGGAAGCTCTATCAGCTCTTGTTTTGAGACAAGCTGGAGAGCCGCCTTAGAGCAGGTTTTGAGACAGCCTGTTACTTGGTAATGGGCCACTATTAGGATACCAATTAATAAAGTAGCCGAGATGTTTATTGGTTGATGTTCTTTTATCGCCCTTTGACAAATCTTTGCTTCAATTCGCAAATTTCAAATAACCAAGTTTTGAGAAAAACGCTTTTCCGTTTTACAGGCTCTTGCATTGTAAATATTTCAGTTTTTATTCGTTCATTCTCCTTGTCATACGTGCCACAAATTAAACCCCACCAATGTCTGTCTGTCTGGCTTATCAACTTGTCGCCTAAATATAGCCGTCTCGATTGCTAAATCTGTTTCTCTATTGCTGCTGTTGATCACAACAAAAACAAACAACATTTGCCTGCTGTGTGGCGTTCGGCGTGAATAGTAATCAATCGACCTGATTTGATTGCACTACTAACGACACACTGTCGTAAGAGTCACAGTCACAGTCACTTATCGATTGTGGGTGGGCGGGCGCGGGTTATGCAAAGACTTAATTACTTAATCAGCGCTGCATACGCATTGCGCAGACCCACTTATTGAAAAACAATTGAACAGATCTGAGATTGCACAATCAGCTGGTTCGCTGTCGCCTGATTGTGAATTTCGCAAATGAACGCGCGCCACGGCGCATCCAAATTGCAGATTTCGCGCATGCTTAACGCGGCTAAGTGCCCGTCAACGGATTGCGCAGCAGTTGCGTTAACGGTGCTTATGTAGTTTGGGCTTTGGCTGTGACTTGGGTTGTGGTTGTTGTTGTGGTGGGCGCTGGCATTGTGCTAAAAAGACAAAAGCCTGGTTGTTGTTTGTTTGTGGCTTTGTCATTCAGCGTGCGAGAAAATTGTGCTGCAATGTGTCAAAATTGACAGATAAACATGCGGACAATTTGGCTGGCTGAATGACAGATGGACGGACGGCACAGCAACAGCTAGTCGAAACATGAAAGAAGAGTAAACGAGGGCCTGAAAAGAAAATAAAAGTGGAGCGTGTGCTAAAAAAATAAAGCAACACAAATTTGAGAAGCAAAAGAAAGAAGAGGAAGCAGCAGCAGTGGCATTCGAAAAAGAAAAGTGTTTCGAATTTGGCACAAATGCGCACGCACGCACGTCTTCGCCTCGCTCCTCCACCCATTTGCTTTCCACAGCTGTTATGTCACCGCTTGTAAGTGGTGGCCTGCGTGATGGTGTGGCTGTGGAGTGCCGCAGCGCTGCGCCGAAGTCTGAAATTCGTGTCACCAACAATTTAACTTATTCTGTGTTTAAAATAAAATTTATTGTTGTTGCCGTCAGTGCACAGAAGCTGCGCTAAAATAAGCGAGCAAAAAATAAGAAAAACAAAATTAAAAATCAATAAAAACAAAAATAAATGCGCAACAAGAAAAGCGAAACCGCTGACGCTGGTGTTGCAGCCAGTCGACGCAAGCAGAAGCGAGCGATAGGCGCTAATTCAGACATTAAAAACATTAAAACCACCACTAAACAGGTTGTTGTTCTCTCTGCATTGTCTGGTTGATCATTCATTTCGTCACAATTTGCTGTTGCGCGCCGGCATCACTCGCATCGATTTCTATAGTTTCAATGCTGTTGGCATTTCGAAGTCACATACTTATCGCCGGCAATACACAAACAAATCTCAGACGAATTGCCGCAATTCACATCGACCCACGCCAATTTGTAAGCCGTTCGATAAGTGTGTGGGGAATTTAGAGAATTTTGAATTTTTTACTAATTGTATTATTTTTGTGAATGACAACTGTGTAGTGGGTGGAGAATTTTTCTTACTTAATTGAAAGCTTACAAAAAGGTACTTGACCTGACTTGTGTTGGATTTATTGGAATTAGTTGAATCCATTTCCATAAAAATTGACTAAATTTCGAAATTTTTTAGCTGGTGGAAAGCTGAATGGGATTTTCTATTCAGTTATAAAGACTATATAAACTTGAAATTGTCAAAATGTTTTCAAAAAGGAAAATACACAATAGTTGTTAATCGTAGGAAAAAAATTTAATACTTTATAGACAAGATTTTATGAAATATGGCTCAAATGCATAGAACAGACGATGCTAATTTTTAAACTTAATTTTAAATGCCTTAAGAAACTCCAACTAAGAATTTGAATAACTAATGTTGGTTACTATTTTTTCTAGGATTCCAACTAATATGTATGCAGTTTTTTCTATTACTTTTTTACTATTTTATTTACTATCTTAAGAGACACAGCAATATTCCAGTTTGTGGACGTTTCTTCGTATTTGAAAGGTCTCATATAAATCAGTTAAATTTTAGGATTTTATATTTGCAAAACTATTTAGTTCCCAAACCAGCTTGTGGAATATTTTATATAGATCCATCAAATTTAAGCGAACCATATCTGCAAAACCATTATGGTCTTGATCCAGAATATATAATATTATTGTATATCTGTATAAATCGTTTATTTATTTATGTAACGTACATCCGAATATGGTGAAAAGCGAAATTTTGAAGAAAATGTTCGAATGTTAAATAACACTGCACAACAAAATCAAATTTTTTTTAAAACAAGGTTCTGACAACGGATTCTGGTAGAGGAGCCAAAAAAAAATATACGTGTATCGGCGTTTTGGAAGTTTACGTCTGAATTTTTTTTAAGGGGGGTCAAAGTTTCCCCTTTTTGCACATTCTTATGGTGAATCGGCATACGAAAACCATGTAACATCACATGTAACATCACATTATATAGTATATGATGTGTTCAGCAATTTGATGTAAAATACTACGAAGAATATTTTTGTGGAGCATTTTAACCCTGTAGCTACTATTTTTATGGGTCAATTTGACCCTTTTTTTCTAAAATGCCAAAAATGTCCTGTAAAACAGGACTTTTAAAGGAAAAAATGTACCACGAAAATATTCACCATAAAATTCTACTATAGGTCTCTGAATATATCAAAGCTCAGAAATTAACTTGAACGCCAGAATTAAGGGGGTCTTCTGTAGTAACACTTTCAAAAAATCGGTTTTTTTTTTTTTGCATTTTTCAACAGATAATGTATTTATCTATCCTATACAAAAAGGTTTTTAAAGATTTCGGACGGGAAACTGGTTTTGTCAGGGGGGTTTGTGACTCCGCTGAGTTTGGCGCGCTCCCGGCGTGCCGTGCTTTAAATGCGTTTTTCTCGAAACCACGTTTTTCGGACTGGTTCACACGATTTATAATGATTGAGCAAACGGATTTCAATAATTTTTTTTTTCAAATGCTCAGAACTGTTGTCGCTATCGTCCGACGAGCGGTTTTTTCGATATTAATATTTACAAGTTTTGAATGAATTTTTTTTCGTCGAAAAAATTGGCCAAAAAAAATTTTTCAACTTCCGAGTTGCGCTATTTTGAAATTTATTATGAAAAAAAAAAAACTCCCGTCGGACGATAAAAGCACTCGTATAGATTACAAAAAAAAAAAAATTTTTTCAATTTCATTGTTTCAGACTGGTGCAATCGAGTGAACCGTCAACACATGTTTTTTTGGAGGGCATGACTTTGCGAGGCTGTAGTGCAGCAACTAATGTTTATTTTTACAAACTTAATACAGGATTTTGTAGTTAAAAGTACAATAAAACTTTTAAAAAAAACCGCATTGAAAAATATTAAATACTTTCTTTACAGCGAAAATTCGAAAAACGGCTAAAACAAGAGCCGTTACTACAGAAGACCCCCTTAAGCCGAAACTGAAAATGTGTTTAAGTGTTTATTTCGTACTTATTCAAAATTGGTACTAAAATCTCCTACAAAACTTGATTTTTGAGGGTTAGTGTGTATGGGAAAATTGTTGAACGCAAAATTTCACTATAAGTCACATTGCTATTTTACATCATATACCTAAAATGTGATGTTACATGGTTTTCGTATGCCGATTCACCATAAGAATGTGCAAAAAGGGGAAAACTTTGACCCCCTAAAAAAATTTTGACGTAAACTTTCAAAACGCCGATACACGTATATTTTTTTTTGGCCCCCTCTACCAGAATCCGTTGTCAGAACCTTGTTATTTTTTTTTTTTGGTGTTGTACAGTGTAATTTGTGTTTTCCGTTTAGAGTAATGAACTTCTCAAGTAAACACTTTTCTATAAAAATAAGTGCTTTGTGCTTTCTATTTATTTTTGGCAGTTTACTCATGTTTGAGTATGTATTTGTGTGCCTGAGGAGTGTGCGTGCTTCAAGAGTGAGTTCATTGCCAATTTTGCGAATGTTGCATGTGGCCCTAGTCCCACTTTTAATATCAACTAACAACTGGATTGGCATATGTTCAGAGGGTTTTTTCCATTTCATTTGTATCGCCTAAATATGGACAGCATTCAAATTTGCCATAAATTGAGACCCAGACAGAAGTTTGCTGTTTATAAAAAGAAAAATAATTTTTGTGATATTGCGTTGTTGCTATTTGCTAACAAATATTTGCATATTTAATAAAATAATACCAATAAAATAACTTTTTAAATTTTAAATATTTTTTTCGAAATATTTATTTAAATTTTAAATATTTCCGGTGCACATGCGTGCGCGATTGATTGAAAAATAAAATTAATAAATGAATAAATGAATACCACAAGCGTGGTATGGCATTTAGTCCGTTTGGCGTTGCTGCAATGCGCCTAAATACGCGCGATACGCTAACGTTGGCGGCTCTTACTTTAATATTGAGAAAATCGCCTATTATCTATTCTGATATTTTTAGCGGCTTGTGTGCGCATTAGAGAAATTTCACAACGCCGACACACACGCACACACACACACACGTTTGCAGTGTTTGTTTATGAAAAAATATAAATAAATAATTGAAATTTATTTATTGAATTTTTTATAGATAAATAATGAAATGCTGTGCCAGGTGGACTGGTATCATATGGAATTTTATTCTGCTACTTTTTTTTTTTTGATTATTTGTCCATTTTCGTTAAATGTTCTCATGTGTTTATAATTTCTTTTTTCTTCTTGTCTTTAATAGGATCAGTACGAAAATCTGTCAATACACTCAAATAAAGGCATAGATTTCTTGGATCGATATAGCAATTTCATACAGGATCGAGCGTCAATAGAAAAAGAATACGCCTCCAAATTAAGGTGAGTTAATTATTATTTTTGTTACAACTGTATTAATACTAACAGTTCAAGTGTTTAAGTAATACGTTATATATTGTTGTTATGTATTAGACGCTGTCAAAGCACTCACTTTTACACACTGACACCGATTCGAACATAACCTCACTGTCAGAGTCCATTGAAAGTAGTTTCCACTGTTAGCTGATAAAATTCGTTCTGCTTATTGTCACGTCGGCAAAACAAACGCATAGTTTAAATTTTTAAAGAAATAATTTTAGAAGACGTGACAATTTGCATAGGTTTTGCCATTTAAAAGTGAAATTTATGAACGGTTCATTGTCCGTACAGGATTCAACGATTGCTGAAGCTTTGCCAATGTTGTACAAACAATCTAAAATGTGTTTGCACAAATAACCAGTAATGTGCTTGGTTGTTTTTGCTAATTTTGTTAAAAAAAAATTACATATATGTACAGAAGAATTGATGTATGTTACATGGTTTTAGGTTTATACGGTTTTGGCAACTACAATGATTCCAATATCAACTCTACTATCTCACTTACTACCTCCGTGCTATCTAAAGCTGTGGTATAGAACAAGAAGCCATTGAAACCCATTATTAAAAATCTCTTTACAACAATTAATTATATTTCTAATGGACACCAGTGGTGGCTTTCAATAATTCGATATCGAGCAAATACGTGTATCGAACTATGGTTTTTGCTTTCCGTAACACAAAATGTCGTCGTGTCGTATCGAACGTTCGATACAAACAGCTCGATACCAATTTTGCTCTCGTCTTGCTTTTTCTCCGTTGTCAACCGTAACAAAATGTAAATATGAAATTTTAAATTTTGTGTGATTTTAATAATTTTGTTTTTAATTTTTTAAGAGTCAACAAACGAATACTGCTCAAATAAAGATGCTAATAGAATTTATTCAGTTTCGCGACCAAACTCCTCCAAAAGCAATAAATAGCCCCAATCGTACATTTTTATTCCGGAAAATTTTTTACATTTGTTTATTTTCAAAACTTCACTTTTCAAATTTTCTTCGTTTTGTTTAATTCCCGTTCGATATCGAATCGCTGTGTCGAGCCAACGATGGTCGAGTATCGAATTACGGAAAGCCACCCCAGAATTTAAAAGTGACCCAAGAATTTTTAAGTAGTCTCACCTAAACAATTTTCTTGTTAGCATTAGTCTCCAATTACGATACAACGATTTCATTAACGACTTTGTTCAAACTCGTTGCTTGAATTTGACAAAATTGAAATTGAAATAGTTTGGCGCAAATTGAGCATTATGATCAAGTTTTAAAAGTCCGCGCACGCCGTTTCGGTGTTGTTTTCTGCAGCGCATTGCATTGCATTTTTGACGTCGCCATGCGCCACAACGTGTCTGGACTATAAATCAAATTTTATTCGCGTGCAATCGACGCTTTTGAGCGCTGCGCTACTGTACACCGCTGGCCAAAGCCAAACCCATTTTCGGCTGAAACACTGCACACAATACGAATTCCGACGCATACAGCTGCTGCACATTGTGTGTGTGTGTGTGTGTGTGTGTCGGGCAGCTGTGTTCGCGGCGCTGCTCGCTTGGACTGCTGGACTTTGCCACCCCTTCGAAAATCGTGTGCCTCAGTGCAAAATACAGAGAACCAACCACACACACACACACACACATGCATGTAGGAAATGAGCTCAAGGTCAGCGTAAATTTGAAAGTTTGCACGCACCGACCATAGTTGATGAAATGACTTTACTCCAGACGCCCACACAGGCCCACAAACTGTTTATAGCTAAGACAGAGCAATAAGTTTGAAATGCAAAATGGTCGCTGCTTAGCTCTGTTTCCTGTTCTGCGCATTTTGAAGACCTGTTTTGAGGTCTTTGCGATTCCTGCATTTCATCTGTGCACCCCGCATCCACAAAACGCCATCAGATAGTTAATGGCCCACTATGGAAGTGGCTAATATATAATTGCGTCAATTGTAACTGAAATGGAAATGCAAGAAAAAAGACCAATCAATTTAATTGTTCCACAGCTGTGTACAAAGCATACACGAACTGCGATCGTACATCGAAAGCATTTAAACCTGTCAGCCGTTACTCAGCCATCCAGCCACGTTAGCATTGCCAGCTGCACTGAAAACAATGAGTCGGCAACGGGCGAACAAATTCACTTGAACACAAAAGGCCAAATTAATCTTTTGCCGTTAACCTTGAAGCACAGCGCGCTGCTCGGCTGCCTCCGTGCTACTCATGCAGCGTCAAGTGTCAAAAAACGTTGTTACTCGTAATTGACGTTTAATGCCATAAGTGCAATGCGCCAACGCGGAGAGCAGCGTCGCATTGTCAAAAGCGGTTGCGATGCGTGAAGCGCCACCACAAACTAAGCTCTAAGCGTGTCAGGCGTTAAATTCGAATAGATTTAATTTGTTTTGTTGTCTTCTAATGCTTTTTATTGTACAACTTTTTAGTGCACCAATTTGTTGTCATTTTTTTAAGAGCGCGCATTCAGTTCTCTCAGTACGCAATGCTCAAAAATGTTGTATTAGAAGTGTTCACAATCTGCTGTATTTTTGATAAATTTTGAAATGCTTTTCAATAAAAAAATTAAAACTTGGTTTTTAGTAAATTACCACAAAACTCATAACTTAAAAATTAAAGATAATAATAATAATAATAAAAATTATAATTTATATAAAAATATATAAATTATAATAAAAATAAAATAAAAATAAATAAAATTATAAAAAAATAATAAAAATCAGGGACCGGAAATAAAGGTTATTTATGAAAACTATAATTGAAAATTTTACTATGAAGAAAAAATCATGCAAATAAATGAAATATACCAATACATATCTTTTCGCACGGAGAATCAAACTTTGCAATAAACTTTTTTTGTAATATAATTTTTACGGAAAAATTAAAAGATAAGAATTATTTTTTATCTATGTTTTGCGACTTAAAAAAAAAGTCATAGGACCACTAAAATAAAAATCGAAAAAAACTGTTATTTGTGGACTAATAAGAAAAAAATCAAAAATAATTGTTATTATAGGATTTTTAAAATATAAATAAAAAATAACTTTTATTTGTTGAGTCATTAAATAAAAGTCAAAAAATAACTCTTAAACATTGATTTTTATAATAAAACTTATAACTGTTACGGTCCCTGAAAAAAATTAAAATTAAAATTTATATAAAAATATATAAATTATAATTTTTATTATTATTATTATTATTATTATTATTATCGAAATATGCACTCTCAGCGTGTACAGCTGGAATTCACCTACCCCGGGTCCTCTGGCCAAAGGGGTTAGGCTCGGTCGCTATTGTTTTATTATTATTATTTATTATTTATTTATTATTATTTATTATTGTTTTATTATTATTATTATTATAATTATTATTATTTAAGTTATGAGTTTTGTGGTAATTTACTAAAAAGACAATTTTACTTATTATTTAAATTTTTTTTATATTTATATTTTAATAACTAATTTACTTTATATATAAAAATATATAACAATATATAAATTATAATTATAATTATTATTATTATTTTTAGTTTTTAAGTGATGAGTTTTGTGGTAATTTACTAAAAAGAAAATTAATTTTTTTATTGAAAAGTATTTCGAAATTTATCAAAAATACAGCAAACTGTGAAAACTTCTAATGCAACATTTTTGAGCATTGCGAACTGAGTGAACTAAATGCGCGCTCTTAAAAAAATGACAATAAATCGGTAAAAATATCAATTACAACAAATATCAATTATAATTTCACACGGCGCTTACTGATGAAATTTGGCCTAAATCATTTGCATTTGTAGATCACCTAAAAATCCAAACTTTAACCAAATCGTTAAGCCCTGACTTGGTTTGGCTTGGCTTACTCGCTATTTATGCCGTTATTTCCCGTACTTGACTCTTTTTTGAATTTTTGAATTTTTGAAATTTTCCTTTTTGCACATATTCGCATAACTGCGCGTGGTATTGCACAAACAATTTATGTCATAAAACTACGCATTACACCCGCTGCAACTGTAATCGCTGTAATTGCCGGCAAACACACCTCAATGCGGCCCTAATAGCGTCAAAATCCTTCAACTCCTCCGTTTTTCCGTCCCAACTTTTTCAATTAATCTTTTACAATTTACTTTTATTCGCTTTGTCGCTTCGCTGTTGATTTTTTGTTTTGTTTTTCTATTCGTTTGCGATGCCGACAAACAGACAAATTTAAAATTAGATAAACGTGTCAGTGGCGTCGGTGGCGTGAAACGCCAGCACCTGCACCTACCTACACTCGCCACACTCGTCGTCGTTATGACAGACACGCTTCGCACATGCGACACTAATCATGTGTACGCACGACCTGCCCTCACCGCCCACCAGTCGCCAATTGACAAAGTGTTGTAATATGATTACACAAGGGTTTCACTTTGCCGCAATGACAACAAGAACGGCGCGTCACCAACAAAATGCCGCAAATTAGTGGCGTCGCCCCTTGGTTAGTGTTCATTGCTTTTTGTTGTTGTTGCGAGAGTGTATTATGTTTGTGTTTACATGTGGTTTGTTGAAAGTTTTAAAATGGTTTTAGGGGCTCCGAGTTGTGCGCTTTCGCATAAACGGGGTTGCTTCGGTGACTTATATGTGTACAGTTGTTGTTCTTGTTCGCGTTGTGCCGTTGTTGCCAGAGCTTTCCACACTCTGGCCCCAATTGAAAGTGCACCTTTTGTTTTGACTTTAGGAAGATTGATTCAATTGTGTGAAATTATGGTGCGGAGAATTGCTAATTTCCCCCCTCCCCCCAGATCAACAATGAATTAGAGTTGATCCTCTCAGGTATTCAAGCTTAGCTGGAAATCTATAAGTTTATTTATTTATTTATTTATAATTCAGTCAAACAAAAAATAAATTTTAACAGACCCTCTATAAATTAAAAAAAATTCAAAAATAATTCTTAAGACTATAAATCTTGGAAGAGAGAGATCTAAGTGTGGAATGCGATTAAGTTCCGAGAGCGTCCCAGCAAGAGGAGCGTTTTTAGCGTATTCAGTTTTGCATAAACCAGCATAGAAATAATTAAAATGCCTAAGAGCTCGAGAAGGGACAGTAAACTTTATTCTGTCCAAAAGCGCAGGACAGTCCACAGTTCCGTCAATGACATTGACAATAAACGAACAGGACAAGTAGGAGCGCCTAGAATTCAAAGATTTAAGATTTATAAGCTGACAACGGGAACTATAGGAAGGGATAGGGTCGTTAAATTTAAGGGAACGAAGGGCAAAGCGAATAAAAACCTTTTGAATACGTTAAATACGATTAATGAAGGATGCATGGTAGGGACGCCAAATAAACGCAGCATACTCTAATTTTGACCTTACGAATGTTATGAAAAGTAGCTTAAGAGTATAAGGGTCGGAAAATGAGAGCAGTTACGACGAACAAAAGCCAACATGGAATAGGAATTTGAGACAATGAAGTTAATATGGGTGGAAAAAGACAATCTCGAGTCAAAAAAGACACCCAGGTCTTTAATCTCACTGACAGTGTTTAGAAAAGAACCAGAAATATTGAAAGTCCTACAGGCTGGGTTATCCTTCCTAGAGAAGATAACATGGAAACATTTTTTAACATTAAGGAACAAGCGGTTTTGGACGCACCAAGAGTGGACCCTGTCAAGGTCCAACTGAAGGGCAACAGAGTCCAGAAAAGACTTCCTAACCATATAGATTTTGAGATCGTCTGCTTAAAGAAGAAACTTCGCCGATAGAAAACAAGAACTAAATAAGAGAAATAGAAGAGGGCCCAAAATGCTACCTTGCGGCACCCCCGAAGAGGCCACGAAAGGGACAGACGAACAGTTATCCACAGTAACAGTACAAGACCGGTTAGACAAGTAGGACCCAATCCACCGGAGAAAAGTGGAATGGAAACCCAGACGTGCCAGCTTAGAAACCAAGATTTTGTGTGAAACTCTATCAAAAGCCTTGGCAAAATCTGTATAGATTGCATCAATTTCAAAACCTCCCTGAAAGGCTGCAATACAGTCCTCAGTAAACACGGCTAAGTTAGAAACAGTGGACCTGCCTTCCACAAAACCATATTGATTAGGGCAAATAAGATTGCGAACTAAAAAGACTAATTTCTCTTTAACAATATCCTCAAAGAGCTTAGAGACAGAGGTGAGCTTAGAAATGGGTCTGTAGTTAGAGACATCATTTTTTCTCCCACTTTAAAAAATTCGAGTAATAGTTGCCTTCTTCCATGCATCGATGAACCTCCCGGATGAAAGTGATTTATTGAAAATCAGCAGAAGTTACATTTATGAGCGTGCTCCAAGGACACTGGTTAATTGTTAGACAAGCTGAGAGACATAAACAAGTAGACTTGGAGCTGGGAAGATTGCCATAAGCATTTCAAACCACACACCAACAATTTGTTTAAAATAGACTGTAAGATCGACTAGGAAACTGTTGCAGGAGCATTTGGGTCTAGAACCAAAGGCTGAGCCTGAGCCAGCTTATTCCCATATGCAATCAGGCTCTGTGCAGGATTCAACCTGACTCGAGGATATTTAGGAAAAGACTTGTATCATCAGAGTACCAATCGTCTGGATCTCATAACACAATACGAGGTGGGACAATTAAGTAATTAGACTGATTTTATTGCCGCGCTTGTGGTCAACCTGCGACCTTGAAATTGCCTTCCCCTTCCCCGGCATCCTTCCCCTCTCCATTGATATATTTACCATCGCTCTAGCTTGTTTAGTTCGCCTGCTGTGTCGTGTTGAGTAGACGTGTGTTGGTGGTGCTCGTCACGAAAATGGAGAAACGAACCCGTGGAATCGTCCACAAAGAATTTGTCCATCGGGGCAAACCGTAAATGAAGTCTACTATAGCCAAGTACTCGAAAGATTGCGAAAACATCGCTCGTAACTGGATCCTTCATCACGACAACGCGCCATGCCACACCGCCCTCAGCGTGTCCCAGTATTTGGCCTCTAAAGGGATCGCCGTGTTGCAACAGCCGCCTTATTCGCTCGATATGTCACCCTGTGACTTTTTTGTTCCCTAGAACAAAATCGGTGGTCAAAGGAACCCATTTTGAGTCGATTACGGACATCCAGGCGGCCGTGACGAGGGTACTCGCGGACATCCCAGTCGAAGCGTTCCAGAAATATTACGACGCATGGAAAACGCGCTGGAATCGTTTTATAGCTGCCCAAGGGGACTACTTTGAAGGGGATGGCAGAGTTGTAGAATAATTTTTAAATATACGGTTTTTATGGACTCAGTCTCATTACTTAATTGTCACACCTCGTAGTTTAGAAGTCAGATCTGTAAAGGTTAAAAGAAGTTTCCATAGGTAAGGCCGCCACTCAAACTTGACCTAATCAGCACAAATTCAATTCAACTCTAGACTGCTCTAATTTATCGATGACTTCTTGTGGTGAGCTGGAAGCATTAGAAAATCATCAGTTTCTGCCCTCAAGTCAACTAGTTATAAACTTGCCCATTCAAACTCGCATCGCGCCCAACAGCTATGAGCGATCATCAGATTTTCCCAGCCGTTGCCGACTGCATTCGCTGGTTGTGATGATGTGCCACGACTTTTGGCCGCGTCTATCCAACGCGCAGCAACAGTCGGACGTAGCTTCCTCTAATGACTTCATCATTAGCATCTGTGGCAGCGGTACTGCCGCCGTGGCGTCGCGACGCGTCGCCCTTCGGCACTTTCGGTAGCAACAAACTTGGGTCGGGTTCGCGGCATTGACGCGTCAGCTTCTCATCCAACCATTTTCATTTATGCTTTGCATTTGCGCAACATCCGCACGGCTGGTGGGCGGGGCAGAGTGGCGGGTGACGCGGGTGGCAGCTGCGAGCATGTGATACCTTGACTTGCGACATCTCTTGGTCTGTGAATTGAATGTTGAATGGCTTTGCTGCATTTGTCGGTCCGTTTGTCCGTCTGCCAGCAAGCAGCCAACCAACGTTCGGCCGACCAAAGACCAAACACATAAAACATCTTTTCTCGACTTTTCCCATGGTTATCTCGGCTCGGCTCGGCTAGGCTCAACTAGACCACAAAACTTCTTCTCTGCGCTTTGCGCCGTTGCTGTTATTGCTGCTTTGCGTTATTGTATTACGATTTGGTTGTTTATTGCAGTTGTTGTTGTTGTGTGTTATTACTGCTGTTTTTCTGCTCGCTGACTTTTTCATAATTCGCAGTGAAATCTATGCAGTTGTTAAGTGTTGTTGTTGCTGTTATAAAAATCACATTGAAAATAATTTGCTCAATTAAAATGTGATTTTTTTTGTTGATTCAGCTGCCATCCATCACTGCGCTAATTTGAGCGCGCAGCGTGCTAGTCACGTTAGGCGAGCGCGCATGCGCATCTGCCACTTTCTGCAGTTGGTTTGCGCAGTTTAGTTTGCGTTACAACTTTATATAAAAATATATATTAAAATATAAACAAAGAAATGTTTGCCGATTTGCATCTAATTAGCAAGTTGAGCTGCAAATTTTGTGCAAAATTTCACTTTAATTAATAAAATTTTTGCATTGTATGTTTATTTCGCTCAATTAATCCATCAAATGTTTAGTCATATTTCATGTTTTTCTTATTTTTTCTATTTTTTCAGACGATTAGTGAAAAATTACCAGCCCAAGAAAAAGGATGAGGAAGATTTTGAGTGAGTATTTACTAAAACACGTAGTACATATACGATAATTGCTAGCCGTGTGCGTGTGTGTGTTGATGTGGAAAATGCAACATTTTAACGCTTCGTGCTGTATCGATAATGTGGCGTTAGGCTTTTTCATGCACTAATTGGCATCGCTGGCGGCTTAGTTCGTGCTTTTGATCAATTAAAACAATGAACGTGTCGGATTTTCCATTGCTCTACATTTACATGGGAGAAATGTTTTTATTTCTTATGAACAAAAAAATTAACCTAAAGCAAGCATCAGTGCGTAGGGGCCCTCGTTCTTCTCTGGAAGATGGGTTCACGACGTTAAGACGCTACTAAATTTTGCTAGAAACACTCACATTGTCACTGCGAAGAATTTTATAAGAAAAGTCATAACTTTCTATCAATCAATGTATTCAAAAGCTTCTTACTGCAATTTGCATTAAATCCCTTATGACACACTTGTGGACTTTTCTCTACAATAATTTTAATTAAGCCCTTTTCAGATGACGCTCTCGTTAGTCGGCCAATTTAGTAGCCAGTAAAATAGCGCAAATCATAAAAGCAAACATCGCTTGACGCAACTCCACTCGACCATTCGATCCAATTAAGCTGCTATCCTCATTTTCTGGCCATTGGCCAACATTCGGCAACACTCTTTAGCCGCTCGCTGCTTCTGGCGTCTCAAGTGCGTCATAACAACAGCGCCGCGCAATATTATTCGTCTGTCTGTTGGCCATTTTACAACAATTAAGAACGAGCCGCATAAAAACATAAAAAAATAATTAAAAAATATGAAAATTTTGTTTACAAAATTCTTTCGCATCTCGCTGCGATGTCGGCTCCAGCTGGTGTTTTTCTTTCGAGTGTTCTGAAAAAGCTCTACTGGCTGGTTGGTTGATGTTTTTTTCTTAAATTATTATTTTTTTATATTTGGAATGTTTTTGCAAAAAAGTTCACTGACCACATTTGGCGTTTCGGCCGCTTTGATAAACGTGGCGCGCTCAAGTGCTCCAAAAACATGCACTCAAAACATATTGAAAGCAGAAAGTTGAAATTGCCTTTGTTTTGTTTGTTTGTTTGACGCAATTGTCAGTGGGTGGGATTTTGCTACCTTTTGTGTTTTGATTTGCGTGTAGGCGGTGTACTAAAAATTCCGCAATTTATGCGGCCGTAGATTTTACTAAAACAAATACTGACCATACTTACATACATACATAAGTGTATCTATGAATGGGTATGTGTATGAACTATTGAACTAATTTTCGTAAATTAAAGTACAAAAAAAAAAATAATGAGGTTCCTTTTGAATGTTTAGCAAAATACGAAATATATTTACTTTCTGAACTGTGATCTAAAATTATGAAAATAGGAATATACTGTATAGATATAATATTAAAAATGAACAAAGCTAAGCTTCAAATTGTGCGTGCGATTTTTTGTGCAATATGAATGATCGTTCGATTAGCTCTGGAGTACTGACTGTAGTTGGTTCGACTTCCAAATCTCAAATCGAAATCAAATCTTTTTAAGTTTGAAGCCTTCAATTTGTGTGTTGCCTCACGAGCTTTGAAATGGTTCGAATATCAATGAGTTTTGCATCGCTATCACAGAGTTTTCAAAACTTTTCATCTCATTCCGAAATATTTATACCGATCTTTGACAGGTCACTAAAGTCGATTAAAAAAGGCTCTCCAAGGAATGAGAACACACAAAATATATGCCCTTCCTTATCCTTCAGAAGATTCCGTCGTTTCTAGCCTCCGTCGTTAGATGCCTTTTTATGTAGAGATTCCTCATTAATCGTACACAGCTTTGACAACAGTCAAACAAGGCGAGGCTGAGTACTTGAGTGTGTTTATCAACTATCCAGTGACTCTTAATGCCACCAAAAGCCTATTCGTTCTACTGCAGTTTAGGAACGATTAGGTTTTCCAGTAGATCCTGTAATATTTTGCAACTTTGCACAAATGGAATTTCTCAAATATTAGACAGGATGATGTCCTTTCCAACAAGCTCAAAGACCTCACAGTGACTGGTGCCTAAGGTAATTTCGTCAGATTCAAGTGAAGCAATGTTCAATAACTAACTTCGAAGAAGTGTTTTTTTTATAGCTTTTTAGGGGTCCGCAAATGAATGATTTCCTTAAGATACAAAATTGCGAGATTTCAATATCAATGCCTCACTGGTAACATGAACGACGGAATATTTTTGCAGTCAGTTATTTTACTCTCAGTTACTATCTCGCGTATCTACTCTCAGACTGGTGGTTTAAAACACTAGTTGCTTAATAATTTAAGCCAATGTGGTTTCACATTTATGTAAGGAACAATAGCTTCTGGTAGCTTCTTCGTACGTTCTGGTCTGCTTCTATAAATTTTCCCTTATCGCCAATGCTACTCACAAAACAATTTTGTAGACAGGCGTCTCTTTCTGTCCGTCCTTTTCGGATTCCTTCCTGCAGGTGTGATGTAGGATTGTCCAAATCATATCACAACATCAAGTTGCTTGCGTTGGTTATGGTATTTGCCGGCGACACAAGCGCCACATTTGTCACTCTTGTCATTGTCATTGTCACTCTTGTCATGTCACTATGCCTAGTGACATTAGATCGGCTCTTGCTGTCCGCCAGTGTATTTTTCTATTGCCACACCGTTCATGGATTTCCATGTGGCACAAAAGGGAATGTGTGTCTTCCCCCTTATTCTGCTCATCGTCGGTCCGAACCAATGCAACGTCTGTGATATTACTCCATGGCCATGCGTGCGTGTAGTTTGTAATGAAATTAACATATTCGCACGAATGGCTATGACAATGTTTGTCTGTTTAAGGGGCATGTCAAGCGGAATGGAACGGTGACTTAAATTGGGCTGCACTAATAGGTTTTGCCCGTTTAGCACCACACGAAAGTGCCTGTGTGTGGGCGATGCGAGGAAGAGCACGTTAGTCTTTTGCTTAATTCTTGTAAAAAGTACCCAAGAACCGTTGAAAGTGATTTTGTAGTGAGAGACATGAGTAATGCTCAGATTTAGGGCTGTGCACGGTTGAGTCAGCTTAATGAAAGCTTCATAAAACGCACTTTAGTAATTTGCCCCTGTGGTGTAAATATTTCAAATTTGTCTCTGTCATGCTGGCAATGCTGCCGTCGTTGTCGTTAAGTTTTGTTGCTCGTTGACTTTTTGCACTTGCTTTTGATGTATTCCTGTGTTCATGTAAAGTACCGAGTAGCGAGTGTCGTGCACTGCCAGTCACTCGCAGCTTTTGTTGCATAGTTTTTTATATCTTTAGATCACCCACTCACTGTCCAGCAGCATTACCATCCCCAAGCACAAACTTAATTTTTAAAGCCCACTTGTGCTCGTATACTAAATAATTCGAATTTCAATTTTTCAGATTCACATCCTTCCAAGCCTTTCGCAATGTGCTCAAAGAGATTGGCGATTTGGCGGGTCAACGCGAAATTGTAGCCGAATCCCTGGAACAGCGAATCATACAAGGCATTACGGTGCTCTCCAAAACCTTAAGAGATGAACGAAAGGTACGTTGCAATTGAGCCTTTTCACAGTTCCACTATTAATTTATATTTTCTGTGCGCAGCGCTGTCTCAGCGATGGCACCACACTGCAGCAAAACCTCAGCACACAACTGGCGGCGCTGGATCGCGCCAAACGCAACTACGAGAAAGCCTACCGCGAATCGGAGAGGGCCATCGAAAATTTCAAGAAGGCAGACATGGATCTGAATCTGAGTCGCGCCGAGGTGGAGCGCTACAAGAACATAATGACGGCGAAAATTCAACAGTCTGACGATGCGAAAAATGAATATGCCAATCAGCTGCAAAAGACGAACAACCTGCAGCAGCAACACTACAGCGTAATGCTGCCAGCGGTGCGTCCATGTACATTTAATTTCTTCGGTGTTCGTCAATACTTATTCGTATTTGTGATTTTTGTAGGTGTTCAATCGTCTCCAGGAGCTGGATGAGAAGCGCACCTGCGGCATACGCGAGTTCATAATCGGTGCTGCGGATCTGGAGTCAGCTGTAGCGCCCATCATAGCCAGATGCATGGAGGGTATTGTGAAGGCGGGCGAGTCAATCAACGAGAAGGAGGACTCCTTCAAAGTCATAGAGAGGTTTGGCGTTGAAGATGTTTTGTTTTTGCTTTGCTAAAATGTAGTTAAATGTTGAAATCTTTTTTTCATAGGTACCAATCGGGCTTTACACCACCGACCGATATACCGTTTGAAGATTTGTCGAAACAGAGTCCCGAATCCTCACAAGATTTCAATCGAGTGCAGTCCAGTCATTTAACCGTTAAGGGCACCCTCAGCGCATACAAGCAGAAGAAGCGTCCAGCGATATTCAGCTTTTTTGGCAGTAATAAGGTAAGTGTTAATTGCAGGTCGTATGAGAATTTTCAAAAATTATCTTACAATATATGTAAGTGATTTTTTCATACAAAATCTGAATGTGTTGGTTTGTTTTTGCCACATGCTCATCGAGTTTTAGTTATATCAATTTCAGTTTTATATTTTAGGCAGTAGGCAACCGCGGATAGCAAAAATGCCATTTATGAGTATTAATTGTTTTTTTTTTTAATTGTATTGCACACACGCTAGAATTGGAGCATTTTCTCTGAAGTCCTAATTCCAATAGTGCGTCAGCAGCGGAGGTGGTTTTGGAATGCACTGTATCTACCATAAGAACACCATAAGCTTATTGGTACCATTGGTCTTGATTTTTAAAAGCAATGCTTTCAAATTTTTTGTCCAACCAATCTTCATACATAAGAAAAACTG
Organism: Melieria picta; assembly: GCA_964056695.1. Classification (NCBI taxonomy): domain Eukaryota; kingdom Metazoa; phylum Arthropoda; class Insecta; order Diptera; family Ulidiidae; genus Melieria; species Melieria picta. The sequence continues at coordinate 18,171,811 of OZ057399.1, forward strand.
TGGCTTCAAATTCAATTTTATTAAATAAGAATTTTTTAATATAATTAAAACAATAACAATGCCGTTAAAGGTAATGTTTATTATGAGGCATTATCCGCGGATTTCCATTGTTTACGACGCACTATTGTGATTTGGGCTCAAGAGTATAAAAAAACAACAAAGATTTCCATGTATGAGGTCCTTTAGAGTAATCGATAGGGAACTGCTACTACATAAATCGGGATTGCACTCAGTTGCAAATCATTTCTATACCAGAGTTTAGTACGTTTAGTATCCATTTAACAATCATTAATACAAATATATAAATTTTCTTGAGATTAATCATAGTTTTTGATATTTCCTAGTAACAATTTGTTTTCGTCAGCACATTAACATTGTTTTTCTTACGTCTGCATATGTGAATATGTTCGTTTGTCAGGAACAGAGTACAAAAAAAAGTGTCGAGGCCAAAACAACGTTTGGTGGAAGCAATTTAATTCAAATCCTTTTTTAATATGTACAATAAAAACCCATTATAACCATTTTCAATTGATCAACATTGAACAAAATGTATTATTGTAGGAATATTTAATATAAATACAACGAATTCCTGAAGTCGTGTTACCCGTTAAAGCGAATTTGATTATTAATTTGTAAACAATTAATCGATCTGTAACATTTGTATTAGTAAAAGTAATTTGTCCGTATAAAAAATATTGTCTCTCCAACAAATGCGCCAGTTCAATGTTTGAACGTATGACTGAATTTCTCTCTGACCCTTAAAAATGTTGCGTTATATGGGTTTTTATTGTACTTTCATCTGAGGTTTAAATGTTAAGTCTTTTGTTGAATATTTACATTCGGTCACGCTTTAAGTTTTTATTTTGCTTTGTCGCCTTATTAATTGTTTTTTTGTTTATTATGTTGAAACATTTTCATTTGTATATTATTTCATTGCACTTGGTTTATTGTTTAGTATTTCGGTTTGTTTCTTCTTTTGTCTGTTTCGGTTCATGTTCTCATAATGTCTTTTCTTTTTCTTTCTTTCAATTTGGGTATTTTCTCTTACCTCTCTACAAATTGTGTGGCGCACTAAAAATGCGTCCAATTGTTTTGGACTTTTGTGTTTAAAAAATATAATTGATTACAAAATTTTATGTAAGTACCAAATGTCCGCCAAATCTCGTCGCTTCATGTTGTAAATTTGTTAATGCAAAAGTAAAAAATGTAATTCGATTTTCACTACAATTCAACTCACCCGAGCCACCATTTACCAGAGTTGAACTTGCATAGAGAAAACGCTACTTCAGCGCGTTTTCATTATGTTTGTATTCTAACACCAGCGGCAAATTTCCCAGTTCATATTTGTTTAGTTGTTGTTTTTGTTGTTAAGTTTTGTCAATACATTTATTGTGGTTAAATTGTGTCGTTCATTGTTCTTGTCTCATTTCAATATAACATTTATTCATTCGTTTTAGTATTTTATGCATTCGAAACGATAGAAACACTTGCAAGGGAAACCCATTTATTGAGTTTGCAACTGAATTCAAAATTCATAAAAGCTTAAAAATTTCAATCAATCACACCAGCACGAAACTTCTGATTGGCTTTTTTAGTGCTTCACGCTTTGCGATCTGATCGAAATTGGCTTACAACAAAATTGCCTTTGAGTTATTAATGTTTTTAAATATTCCTTGAGTTACTTTGAATTATACTTAAAAATACAAACAATTTCGAATTTAATTTAATTTTTCTATTTTCTTTCCCCCCGTTTCTTCTTCTTCTCTCTTCTCTGCTTTCCTACATTCGGCTTTGCTTTATCTTGAAATGTGCAAAATTGGAATAATTATGTTTATATTTGATTTGCTGAAATAATTTTATTCGAATCTATTTTAACAACAAAAAATAAAAAAATTAAACTTGATCTTTTCTTACATTTTACTAAAAAAAAAAACAAAAATACAAAACTACACTTACACCTATACAAAACCATCCACACACACATGTAAACAACACTCACATTAATATGCCTACAACAACTACTGCAACCGCAACTGCCACTGCATACAAATATACAAATATAAACGAAACAAACACGAAAAACCAAAACAAAAAACGTGATACAATTTCAAAAAACTCTGTCGTAGCCACAGAAGATTATTGAAGCCTGTATCACAATGAAGGTATGATTAACGCTGCTTATATTTCACTACTATAATTACTGCTAGTACTGCCGCTACTACTATTAATACTTCTACTACTACTAATAATAATATTAATAGCAACTGCAACAATGTCATAATAACAATAACAATATTAACGATAATGTTGATTAAAGTACCACTTACACTTTTAGTACTAAACGCCATTTTAACTCTTGTACTGTCTACTACTACTCACTCTATTACTCGCCAGCGGTGCTAGTAGTGGCACACGCCACCGTTTGCCGCAGAGTTTACACATTTAACACTTGTTTTCGTTTTTCCACGCGTCACACCAGGCCGCAAAAGCGGCAGCGAAGCTTTGGCGCCATACGTCAGTCCTTGTCGCCATCGCTGCCGCTTTTGTGCCGGCCGTTGCCACTCAAGAGACGTCGAACGTCGCAGCTCACCAACACTCCACACTCGCCGTCACTTAGCCGACTGCACAGTCATTTTGTGTTTTGATTTTTGCATAGTTTTGGGCGCTTAAACAACCAAACTCTTCATTTCGTTCCATTGTACCTGTTCATGTTGCATGCCTGTCATTGTTGAGCTCTTGAGTTTACATTTTTGTACGCATTGAAAATTAACCCGAAATTGAACAGATTCATTGGCATCGAAACCGTAGCCGCTGCCAATGCATTCGATTGCCCTAAATTACAATAACTACCACCGAATTTGTATCGAATCGAAGTGAATTTGAATCGTAAACGTATGCCATTTTTTCTCTCACAAGTTGTTGCTGTCGTTTTTTTCTCTTTCTCTCACTCAATACGCACTCACCATTCCGTAAAACTGAGTTCTGTTAAAAAGTAAACAAACTTTTTTGAGCGTTATTAATGTGTGCAAATTGATCTCTGCAGAATTCACTAACGGCGGACGGTCAAAAGGAAGACTTCAGCGATCTGCCACCGAATCAGCGACGCAAAAAGCTGCAAGCGAAAATTGCCGAACTGCAGCACAAGCTCACGCAAGAGGTGGCCACGCGTGACGGCCTCATGAAGATGAAAATCGTCTACGAGTCGAATTCGTCGCTGGGCAATCCCATGACAATCGAGGGCCAGCTGAACGAGTCGGAGCACAAAATGGAGAAACTGAAAATGGATCTGAGGAAATTCCAAGGTTACTTGGAGAGCGCGAACCAATTGCCCATAGCCAACAACAGTCCGCAGGCGAACCGTAACAATTTCCAAAATGGACATCGAACATCGAGGTAAGGCATCCCACCAAGGTGAACTCTCGTTCCTAAAAAAATCATATTTTAAACGATTTATTTGTGTTTTGTGCGCATGTGTGTGTTTGTGTTTAGACATTCCAATGGCAGCGCCGAGGATAACAACGATGACGGTGAAGATCATCCCGATGATGGTGGCAGCTTAAGCAGGTCAGATTCAGAGGATAATGTGGCGCAAATACAAAATGGGCATAATAATAACAATAACGGGTACACTCATAAGTCTATGTTGAATTCTTACAAACATTATACACATATGCAATTTATTTATTTTTCTAATATTATTTGACATTTAATTAGTTGCGCTTTATTGCTTGAACACTAATTTCACTAACATCAAATTATTTATTTATTTGTTTCTTTTAAATGTTATTTAGTAGTGTGGTAGTTTGAAAGTGAAGTTAATTTTATTAAACAACTTACTAGTTTTAGTAAATTTTAACTGTAAACCAAATTAAGAAAATCCTTTAAAATGTACTTTGGGCTTTAAACTTAGAAAGATTAGTTGGCTGTTATTTATTAAACGAATTGTGTAGTGCGGTAGTCTGAAAGGGAAGTTAATTTTATCAGAGTACAGTGGACGTCCAATATAACGAATCTTATGTTGCACCCCCAATTTGTTAAATCGAAAAATTCATTAAATCGATCGAAATTTTTTTGTTTTAAACCATCCTTAAAGAAATAAGTCTCACATATTCAGTTTTTAAACAAGTATCTTGTTTTATTCCAGTACAGTGAAAAAGTCTTCGATGCGCGATTGCCTCTTTACCGCAAGTAAACTTTTCTGTATGGCAATTTCTCTTGATTTTATTATTGAAATTTTAATTTTTAAAAGAAAAAAGCCAACCGAACGCAAAACAAATCCTGTGAAAATGATCAGCAATGCATACAAACAGAATTTGAATGTTGTTTGAATGTTGGTAAATTGACGTAAATTTGAATGTTTTAACGTAACAAAAACAAAAACAATTGAGGTACCGTTCACTTGACTAAACCAAACATTCATTGTTATTGTAAAGAATGTGAATGCTCAAATAAAAACAATTCGAAGGGTGAAAAACAACATAAATATTCGTTATATCGAATAGCAAATTTCACTTTCGTTCGTAATATAGACCTATCAATGGAAAAAATTTGGCCGTACGTTAAATCGAAAATTCGTTAAATGGAAAGTTCGTTATACTGGACGTCCACTGTACTTCACATTTTTTTTTTTATTTCAACTATAAACGAAATGAAAGAAATAATTTCAAATGTAGTTTGAGCTTTTAACTTGGAATTAAAGAATAGTTGACTGTTGTTTATTAAACGAATTTTGGTCTCAACAATCATATCGATTATTCAAGTTGATATTACTATAAAACATCATGTATAAGAAAGATCGAAAAATAGTACTTGGGTCATAAAGTTTCGGTTAGTTGCAAAATAAGCAAAGCAGTGGAAAATTAAAATTAGGCATTGCACTTACAACCTCCGGTAGGTTAGGTTTGGTTTGAATGGCTGCGTAGATCCTATTCTACACATAGGCCTAGAAACTGGTCCGTTGTGATACCTAATGCAGCTTTCACCTTTATTCGATTACACTTGATCAAACCATTTATACGACATTATGAACCTAAGCAGGTCTTTAACATCTCCGCGATGCTTCAAGGACACGGTTGTGCTAGTGTGTGTTACTTTCTACTAAATTTAGAATATTTAGCAATCATTACTAAGCAATGTCATTGTTGTTAAATTTAGAATATTTAGCAATCATTATTAAGTGATGTCATTGTTGGCATTTACATTATCACACTTGATCGACTGAAGCCGGCTTTGGGCTGTTCTCACCATTACTTCAGAAACGTTGAAAGCATTTCCAACACAGCAACGCAACTCTTTTGTAGAATTTCGAAATATATCCCATAATCCATTTCTCATTTTTATTGTCAATGTTAATCAGCGCCAACTGACGTATGCGAAATTAATCTGGCTCGATTTAAATCACTATCGACGTACCATCTGAAGTCCAGCTATTGGAAAATCAGAATTGTTTAATACTTGGCAATAGTTTTACATTCGAATTTCTATTATGCTTCATTTGATACTAGAAGAATATTCACTAAACGGATAAAGACTTTCAAAAGTAATATCTTCACCCCATATTAAGCATTTTTACTAACATCTCCATTATATCAACTTTTGTAAGCAACTAACCACCATCTACGATTTCGCTTTTGCATGATTTTTAGCAACTTTTTTTTTACGTTTTAGTTCATTTTCATATTAATTTAAAGCAATAATGATAGTTTGTTTTCGTTTCGCTCGTATTTAATTTTGATAATTTCATTTTACAATCACATTATGAGTAATGCCAAAAACGGAATTCTTCACAAATTTCCTTCTATTGCATGCATGCTACAATTCAGCAGTTCGGCTAGTCCTGAAAGTGGATTGGGTACATCACACACATCGCTGCCCGGCTCTGGACAGGGTAGCGCGAATGAAAATGCAATCGGCGAGGATGCTTACTTCGAAACCGAAGTGGAAGCGCTACAGCCGCTGGGAACTTGTCGGGCGTTGTATCCATTCGAAGGTGAGTTGCGCCGTATGCACTTGCAATGATGAGTTAAATATTTGTAATATTTTCGCTCTATTTGTAGCCACCAGCGAAGGCAGCATACCGATGAACGAAGGCGAGGAACTGCAAGTGATCGAGATCGATCAGGGAGATGGCTGGACGCGCGTGCGCCGTCCAAACAGTTCGAACGGATGGGACGAGGGATTTGTGCCGACTAGTTATATTGAATGTACACTGTATGCTTAAATCAATCACATATCATTTACTTTTCTTTTCCTTTGACGTTTGTTACTTTTTATTTCCACTATGCTCCCACTATCTTCGGTTAGCTTAACAAGTTTACGTTAAAGTTGTAATATTTAAACGTTTTTCATAACTTTTCATTTGCCCTTTCTCAATTCCCACTTTAATTTGCCTTTTTTGACCTATGTATAAAGAAGATACTAACAGATTCTAATTTTATCGTATATTTTATAATAATGTAGCAGTCCATATGTAAGATTCACTGATAATATGAAAGTATTTGTGAGAAAAAAGAATGTTGATGTTGATGCTGATGATTGTGGTGGTGATGATAATGATTATGATGAAGATGATGATGATGATTATGATGAAGGTGATGGACGTGAACTGAGTAGACGAAAAACGCTAAAATAGAACGCAAATTCACCCATTAACATTTATGCTAGACATGAGAAAGTTGTTGCTCGATTTCCACTTTTGCCTCTGCTTCATTTGTACTATTTGTGTAATTCAGTCAGCGAGCTGTGTGCATTTGCTTTGAGAAACTATCTAACTATAAATTGCCTTTAAGTTTGTAACTTTCTGTTAACTCTTGATGCTGTGAAATTGAAAAGAAAAAAGGTAAAATTCCGATTGGAAATGAGCCAAACAAATATAAAAAGCAAAAGTGAAATTAAACTGTCTTTTACGTAATGTCAAGTTCTACTGCCAGTTTTGGTTTTTAAAACATCCCCTAAACTAAAAAAAGTATAAATTGCCAAAAAGAAAGTCTGCATTTGAAAGAGAATTTTTTTTGTTTAACATTTACTATTTCGAAGTTCAAAATCAAAATCGGCCGCAATGTCAGCGTGTTGCAACACTAACTTTACCAAAAGTATGCTACATTCAGAATAAACTTAAACAAATTAATAGCAGAACTTAATTAACTGATTAACTGATTCTTGTAGCGTACACTTGGCGTGGCTGCTGACTATTGGTTGTAGTGTGTTTTGCTCGTTGGCGCTCTTCGATTTTGAACTTTGAAATGGCACTGCAACATTGTCAGATTGTAAGCGCAACACGCCAACAAACAAATAAATATTAAAAACTATTGTGAGTTATTGAATATGCATACAAATTACATTTTATATACCTAAATACGTGATGGAAGTCATCACTACTACTAATTCATACATATAAAATTGCAACAATCTCACGACCAGCACCAGCGACACATCCACTAAGTTATCAGCGTATTTTACAATATATCCATCAAATGAATGAATGTACTTCACGCAATACAACCACATCCACATACATACCTACGTATACATATTTATACATTTACATACATGCATAAAAAACAAGAAAACTGCAAAGCAAAACAAAACATAAACAGAATCACATATAAAGCAAAATGCAATTATTGACACACAGGCATGTTCTGCATTTTATTTTCATATGAAAGTGAAATCAATTCATATGAGATTGATTTCACTTTCACATACAAAAGAAATGCAGAACATGCCTGATAATTTTAAACTAACAACTATGAACTTTAATTATGAATTGTATAAAACACGAAAGAGTAGAGAACGCAGTAGAGAAGGAAAACAAGAGATCGCAAAGGTTACTGTATGGGCCGCCTGCAGTGGCTCCTCGTCCGCTATCCCATTATCCAAAGCGACAGCGGAGAGCAACCACAAACTAATATTTTTGTAAGCAAGCCAGGCCCTGTACTCCCACATTTAAAGTGCACGTCGCGCGCAACATTGCACTGTTGGCAGCCGGCGTCGTTTTAAGCTTCTGTACATTTTCATTTATTAAGCTATTGTAAAGGCGTGGCGATTGCGGCGAGCTTTCGTCCTCGTTTGATCTAAATCGTACGCTAATTTTAGGTTGCCTTAATCTTAAGTATGTATACGTAAATGAATTGATGTTATGGTATGCAAGGGGCGTGTGAGAGCGCGTGCGTGCCTGTGCACGCGCTGCTGACCATTTTGAATACATTGTTAAGTTGTAGTTATGCTTTTTAAATAAATCGATTATTATTAACATTATTTTTGTAATAAGAAGCCCATGAATAATTATAAATAGAAGAAGCAGAAGAAGTTGTAAATGCGGCTGGCGCTATTGCCCGCAATATGTTCACTGTCACACCCCCCTCAGCCACACTATGTACTCTGTATAAAGCGACACTAAAATTCTCTGGCCCAAAGGCACGCAAACTGCTTAGGAAAGCATTTTTGTTAGTCTGTTTGCTAGAATGAACATTTGTATTTTAATTTTTTAATGTCTTACTTTCGATTTTATATTATGATTTCAACCATTTACGACTAAGTTAAATGCTAATGAAATAAACTTAAGCAAATTGCAAACAGAATTATTTGAAATGAGTTATGAAATGAAAGGCTGCAGTCGCAGTGTTTGCTCGTGTAAGTTGACGATTTGAAATCGGCATGATTGGTTTTCCAGTTCGCAGCTGCATTTCGAGAAGCCATGCGAGCGCAATTCGGTTGAAATGAAATGTGAAAAATTCCAACTTTTTTATTTAAATAAATAACATTATTACATAATAATTACAATATATTATTATATTAATATATATATAAATATGATATATATAATGAAAATTGTATTAAAAGAAAGTGCGGACTGTGTGCGTTCGCATTGAACGAATACGAAATAAGTATAAATAAAATGAAAAAATTATTAAAAAAGAAATTGCAATGAAATTTGTGTGTGTCGTGTGTAGGCGGACGATTAAAATTAAATGTTGTGAAAAGGCTCTGAGGTAGTGTTGGAAAAATTTTGGTTTCAAGTCGTTAGTTAAAAATCGTTTGCTGAGTTCACTAGAAAGAAATACAATACAACTCAGTTGAATATAAATGTGTTTCTACTCGCGTTCTGCTTGAATCATTTCGCTAGATATTTCAGATAGCAGTTAGAGGCCAATGCGGCCATTGCGTTGTGTAAAATCTTTTACCGGCGTCGATCAGAATGCTTAGTTCAGATTAGTTTACTGTTAACTGTGTTAACTGTTGGTTAGGGTTGACTGTATCTTCTCTGACAGTTGAATCTCAATCATAAGCTTCAGCTTCCGTATAGCTGCAGTGTCTTCATGGCTGAGGTCACTGCAATCATGGGTAGTTTTTTATATAATTGGGCAGCCAATCTGCTTTCAAGGCACTGGATGCAGTTCTAACAACATCAGATACTGTTCTTGTCATGGCTATAGTTGGGGTCTAGAACTTTTAGGAATGTAGCGAATGTCAACGATATCCTGCAAGAAACCATAAAGAATTAATCCACATAGTTGACTTCGACAGAATGGCAACTTGTGCAAAATCGTTGAAATGCCTGAAAAATCTAAACCAAAAAAAGGGGCTAGAGTGCTTTCATGAATGTAAATATTGTGGATTGTGCAATTTAAATACAATATGTTGAAAAAATTTGGTCCCCTTGGAAATCAAATCGCGGGGTAAGTATTGTTTGAAATACAGGCATAATCTACATTTAATTTTTTAGCAATTTTTATTGCCATCCTTGTGTTTTTATGATTTGTTTAAAACTTTCTTCGAAAAAAGTTCCGACTTTGAGCGGCTTTTGCACCCACACTTATACTTTCTTTTTGTTGAATTTCTTCTATGGAACAAATCACTGTGGACCAGTTTAAAGTCACAAATCCTCATTGCAAGGCAGGAATTGTTTTGTTTTGTTTGATTTTCTTACAGATTTTATTATTCTACATTCTCCTTAAATAAAATTTGTTCTTAATTTTTGTCGAAGATTTTAAGAGAAACAGATTGTAGGGGAAAAGACAAAGTTGAGTTATTTGTACGAATCCGTTGCTCCGTAGAAATCGAATTTTGCTAACAAAATGACAAATTAAATTAATTCAAAGGCAATCATTCAATCTTTAAAGTTTATATTTATTAGAGACGACAAATTTGCAATTTTAATCATGGAGTTGAAAAATATATACGGATATATAATTATACAAAATTATAAAATAAAATTTTTTTTATTTTAAATTATACAAACGCCGAAATACAATTTTAAACTCTGAAATACAATTTGAAAAATCTGAAATTCAATTTTAAAATCTGAAATACAATTTGAAAAATCTGAAATTCAATTTGAAAATCTGAAATACAATTTTAAACGCTGAAATACAAGTTGAATTTTCTGATATACAACTTGAAAAGGTGTAGAGAATTTTTCTCACTGGAAAGAGACCAACTGTGGACTATGATTGGTGTCCTAAAGGGTCACTGTATAATAGGTTAGGTTAGATTATGGTGGCTGCCTCTGTAAGAGACACACTCGCAGACCTGTTAAGAGGCCAATTGTGATACCACATATTTCACCTGTTTTTGAAATGCGTATGCAACACTGTATAATAGGTTCCCATACAAAACGGATGGGATTGTTTTTCAATGACTTTGGCAGAAGTTGATACTCTAAGGGCCGTTTTCTCAACTTACCTTTAACTTTAAAGTTCACTTTAGCGGGCCGATAAACGCATTTTCGTTTTCTCAACCGCTCGTTAAGCTATCCTCCCGATAAAACTTACCGGTTAGATTGAGTGCCTGTTAAACTTTAAAGTGAACTTTAAGTGGAAGTGGTGCCAAGTACATACATATGTTTGTTTACAAACAAAAAACAGCTGGTAATGAAATTATAATTTGAAATGAAATTTGAAATCTTTCGTTATGGAAAATAGGCGTGTTTTTTATTTTCATGCACTGGAAGACGCTTTTGAAGGTACGGAGTCGCAAAATGCGGCAGATAGAACATATAACAGCCGATTGGACTATTTTGCCGAATACGATGACAATATCGCAATACTTGCCAAAGACCAGCTACCGCCAACAGAAGACTTGTTACCACCAGATATTGCTGAAGATGCTGTAGAAACCATTGCCAATGGGAATAATGCCGATTCTGTGGCAAGGACCTCATTGATAGAAAATTATATTGCAAGGTCAATTTATGATTTTTATTAATATTTATTAAATTTATTAATACTTTTTATTGAAATTCACTGATTGTTATAATCGTATTTGTTACAGGTTATAAAGCTGCAGAAAAGAAACATCAACCAACCCGAATAGCATTTCAACTCTGTAAAGAACCAAATATATGTACATTTGCTTACAAAAATATATGCAATATCCGCTTACATTCCAAACCCAGTTTTGCTCTTTTTTCCAACACTTCCATTCGCAGCAGCTCATTCCTCATCTTCAGCGCTATTAGCTCCTGTTCGTGTTTCTCTTGTGCGCGAACGTTTTCGTCTTTATAAAATTTTTGTTGAATCATAGCAAGTTTAATTTTTTCTTTTTCCAGAGAGCGCTCATTTTCTGTCAAAAATATTGAAGCCACTTCCTAAAAGATATACGTACATATATGCATTAATATTTCTCTATTAAGTCACAAGTTTTTCTTGCGTACTTGCAGCTGGCTATCTGTGCTGATGGAACTGTTGGCCGCCAATGGTTCCGTCACATTGTCTAGTCCAGTGACCGCATCGCCCAGCATCGATGCAATTTTTTCAGACACACTGCTGACATTTCCAATCGCTGCTGGGCCACCACTTGTGCGATACGTCTCGCTCTTCTCCGCTGCAAGTTCCAGCTTGGACTTGCGCTTCAAGCTGTCGAACTTGGCCCTCAACGATTTCCAACGTCGCGACACACCCGTTTTGGCAGTAAAAGCATCAGCAAGATTTTTCCAGGCCTTCTCCTTCTGCTTCCAGCTGACGGCGTCAGACTTCTTGTTTTGCAGAACTCCTTTTCGTTGCTCAACCAGCTCCACAAGCACCAACTCCTCCTGCACCGAAAAATTCTTGTTTCTGGTTTTCTTTTTGGGTTTACCGTTCATAGTTTTGCGTGCGTAATTTGAAAAATAATTATAATTTCTCAAAAACAGCTGATTGCGCCGCCAAGTGCTGCCCATCGTAGACCAGAGTTGCCAAAAAATCAGACTTGTTAAATTTATATATATCAGGCAGTTGAGAAAACGAAAATAGTTACCAGGCACTTTAAAGTGAGGAATAACTTATTGGCCCGACAGCTAAAGGTCACTTTATCGGTTAGTTGAGAAAACGGCCCTTAGAGTTTAAGATACCCGTTTTAGCTTACTTAACATTCTAAGCTGCCTAAGCAATCGAATACTGAATCATCAAGATTGACGCAAAATGCTTGGAAACAAAAACGTTTCATCTTCAAGGTTCAGCTTTTCATTTCAGTGGCAAAAGTCGAGCTATTTCCAAAATTGATCTAGAGATCTGTTCATTTACTTCTTCATTAATAATTTTTAGAGAAATATAAAGATTTTTACCAATTTGTGTCCTACTAAATTACTTTAGTAGCGAAATGCTTTCCAGGAAAATGTCAGAAGTCACCAATGAAACTGAGAAGGCTTTCTATGTACATTATGTATATGTACAAGCATTGGCGCACACAAGGGGGGTTGGAGGGATGTAAACCCTTTTCAAATATCTGTATCTTGCAAACATTATCGTTGCCAAATATCTTTTCAACTGATATTGGGCTCAAAACGAAATACCCTCCCCCCAAATGAAATCCTCTGTGGGTCAAGTACATTACTTACAAAACACTGTGTAACTTCTGCACTTATGGACAGTACATATGTTCAAACAGATATAGATAAATATGTACATCTATTCAGGTAGCCAGCATACGAAACAAAGACTTCAGAACCATTCAGTAGACTCTTTGTCTATAACGTCGTGATCGTGTGACAAAAATATCAAATCATTGATAGCGGTGATGATCTTTTAAAGAATTTGTTTATGCTATCATGAACCTTAAGTCTTAAAACTAGCAAAATACCAATGATAATCGTGTAAGGAATCGGATTATGTTTTCATTAAACACTCTAAAAAACAAAAAAACGCCAATCGCTGTCATGATAAGAAAAAATAAACTGGTTGGTGCACGATTATGATAGTAAAAGAAAAATTGTGAATGAATCACACTCGATTACGGTCGATTATGAAAAATAAGAATCATAATCGTTGTATAAAAATCTTGATTACGATAATGATGTGATCACATACAACCCTAATTAACGGCGATAACCACACTGAGTTTGTCTCTGTTTAGATTCGGCAGACTTTGTGTACGCCTGCGTTTCGGGCCATATGTGTTGGCCTCTTTGAGACCAAATCAAGCAGTATTGGCTGCGTTGATAAACTTTTTCCTCTACTGATAGTTTGCAGGCGCACTGTAAAGTGGAAAGTCTGGCAAATCTGAGATATTGAACCTGGGTTATGACATTTTTGGCTCATTTGTCTCACCTACAATTTACCAGAATAACTCTTTTACTGGCTATCCACATTAGAATTCGACAGCTTGTTGCAGTGTTGAATATTAATAAGTATTGTACGAGTAGGTGTATGAAAAGCGAAACTTGAAGGTTGAACTGGTTAGCATTTAATTGAGATTGATGCTTCTAGAATACAACAAAAAGATATTAAAAATGTGTCTTTTGGGCCTTCAAGGCTAACCTATGAAAGTTGGTGATTGATTTTCACAATCTTTGGTACTAGAAACTGGAATAGTCAGAATCCCCGATTTCATTTTAAGAATTGAGAATATTGGCCATTCTCATTCATCTCTTTATCATTCATCATCTCATCTCATTCATGCCATTCTGGATTCATGCCTGATTGGCTAAATGATTAAATTGGCTTAATACTTAACCCTCTAAAGACCAATTTTTTTTCCCAATAATAAAACAGGCATAAACATAAAATGGTTTCAGAGAAATTGATAAAATGGCTTCTGGCTTCTACCCAGAAAATTAACGAAGGAACAATGAAAGCCCTCATGAGGGGTATTCCAGAAAAAGTTAGAAACTTTACCATTGAAAATGTATTATAATTTGTATCTAATAAATTCTGAAATCTACATAAAGACATGTTAAATAAAAACAAACTTTTCAAAAATTTCACTATGTAGTGGTTGCTGAGATGTTTTAATTTTTCGAAGTCACAATTTTTACTGACGCACTCCTTACACCGTGCGACAAAAATTAAAAAAATTTTCACACCGGGAAAAATCCATATGTGCGTGAAACTAGAGACCAAATATAGTAATACTGCGTACTCAGTTTTTCATTTATACATCCTTTGTCCTTTTAAAAGGACTTTAAAATTTTGAAGGGGATAAAAAATAGAAAAAATACTTAACCTCGTTAGAATATGGCGCTATGTATATCAAATGAAAGAGGAAAGGCTCAAGAATTTAAATAAAATTGATTTTTTATCTATTTGAAAAAAAAGGATATGAAAAAGGTCCTTTGAAATTTTAATCCTTTAAAAAGTAACTATATTAAAACGCAAAATCTCCTTGATCACGTGTCCAAATTTCAGTATTCTCGCTTCATTGATTTTGTATCTTTTTATTATTTAAAATACTGATAGTCAAATAATTTAGAATTTTTGTACTTCATTAGAACTGCAGCTTCCGCTTTTTTTGTAATAACTCTCGAACCGTTAAAGTTAGAGTAATGAAATTTTGACACGTGATCAAGGAGATTTTAGGTTTAACATACTTACTTTTCAAGAAAATTCTATTGGGTGTACAACTTTGCTTCCGCCGTTTTCCGATAGGTGGCTGTACCGGCTGAGGCTGGTTGAAATACATAGATGGTAATGCCTTTAAAGTGAGTGTGGACAGTGCCTAACGAATTGTCATCGCCGTTTCAGTGACAGTTGTTCTTGTTTTCGTATTATTCACGCTCGAAAATGTCCGTTTATGTGCCCAATTCTCGCCATTTGCGGGATCAGCTCGGTGTGATTTACTACGAGCTCTTAAAACCGGGTGAAACCATCACAGGAGATCGCTACCGAACGCAACTGATGCGCCTTAGTCGCGCGCTAAAAGAAAAGCGGCCACAATATCAAGAGCGACATGACAAAGTCATCCTCCAACACGACAATGCTCGGCCTCACGTCGCAAAAGTGGTCAAAAAGTACCTGGAAACGCTGAAATGGGAAGTCTTGCCCCACCCGCCGTATTCCCCAGATGTCGCCCCTTCTGACTTCCACCTATTCCGTTCGATGGCACACGGCCTGGCAGATCAACATTTTCAATCCTTCGAAGAATTGGAAAAATGGATTGCTTCATGGATAGCGTCAAAAGAGGACTCCTTTTTTCGAGCCGGGATCCGAAAATTGCCGGAAAGATGGGAGAAAGTTGTCGCTAGCGACGGACAATACTTTGAATAATACATCCGTAAGCACTTTTTCGCAATAAAGCTTTTAATTTTGGAAAAAAACGGCGGAAGCAAAGTTGTACACCCAATATATAAATTTTCAAGGATATAAAGGATTAAAATTTTCAAAGGCCCTTTCCTTACAAATAGATAAAAAATCAGTTTTATTTAAATTCTTGAGCCTTTCCTCTTTCATCTGATACACATATCGCCATATTCCAACGAGGTTAAGTATTTGTTATATTTTTTTTATTTTTTATCCCCTTCAAAATTTTGAAGTCCTTTTAATAGGACAAAGGATGTAGAAATGAAAAACTGAGTACGCAGTATTACTATATTTGGTCTCTAGTAGTGTCCGACCGAATATTCGGTTTCGGTTTCGGTTTCGGCCCAAATCAGTGGTTTCGGTTTCGGTTTCGGTTTCAGTTTCGGCCAAAAAATGGCCGAATAGCCGAAACCGAAACTTTCTAGAATATTTTTTACATTTTATTGTGTAGCAGATATATAGTGAAAGGAGGAATAATTTAGATGCCACCAATGTAAATAAATTTGTTTTTTTAGCATATAATATTAAATTATTTAATTTTGAATATTAGCGAGTAAGGTACGAAAGGGTGATTTTTTCATGTTTACGTTTTTAAAAAATGAATAAATTGTTTTTTTTTTAATAAGTATTTATTTATTTATGCTATGTTTGTTTGTTTGTTCTTTATTTACTTAATGTAAAATTCGTTTGTTGAAAAAAGTGCTTGATATGGTGATTTTTATTTCAACTAGAAAGTTTCGGTTTCGGTTTCGGCCGAATATTAAAAAAAAACCGAATATTCGGTTTCGGTTTCGGTTTCGGCCCAAAAAAGTGGTTTCGGTCGGACACTAGTCTCTAGTTTCACGCACATATGGATTTTTCCCAGTGTGAAAAATGCTGTCGCACGGTGTTATGTACTTGAGCTGCACTATCTATGAGAACTCGCCTGGGTGAGTTCTTTTTGACAACCTGGAACATCTAACCGATAAGACTTGTTCACAGTCTTCCTAGCTTCGTTAGAAGTTCAAACTCGTTCCGTTAGCTGAGCATAAGAATCCATCAAATTGTGACTCACGTTTTTTATGAGCGACAGAAATAAAACCACATGATGTATTTTTAGAGATTCTCTTTATTTAATCTCTGTTATTTGTTATAATATATATGTATTTGTATGTATGCATTTATGCCTGTAATACATATTGGTAATATTTAGTAATAATAATAATAATAATAATAAATATATTTATTTATGTACTAATCGTACTTCGATACCAAATATATGTATGTAGCCCAATTCTTGTGTGTGTGTGTGTATTCACTTTTCACTTTGCCGCTTCGCTGATATGGTGTTATTTTTACAGTATTCCAATAAAAGTTTTACATACTCCAAAAAAAAGTACTCAAGTACATTATTTGGACAGATGCGTTGCACATTGAAATGACTAAGTAATACGTGGGCATAACGGCAGGATTAATCGGGTTGGCAATTGAAACGAATCGAGTGTTGTATGTGTGGGGTTTGTTGGAAAATTCCTGCAGAGGGAATGTAAA
This sequence comes from Melieria picta, assembly GCA_964056695.1. NCBI lineage: Eukaryota > Metazoa > Arthropoda > Insecta > Diptera > Ulidiidae > Melieria > Melieria picta. Next base: position 18,188,832 of record OZ057399.1, read on the forward strand.
ACGTTTTCTTAAGTTTATTGTGTGTTAAACGAAACCACAAAAGCGTTCGCCGTTATGGTACGAAACAATTGCACATGAGTGTAGTTTCATTTATGATACATACATAATTCGAGTAAATAGTACACTAATATAAGTATATATATATATATATAAAAAAAGTTTAGGTACACACATACATACAAGTGCACGAAAATCAGTGCGCGCTGACTACATTTAGTGGGAGCGGAAATTGGCGCCAATCAGCCGCAAGAGTTCAGTAGATTTATTCAAGTATTGTAAGTATTAAAAAATGTTTAGCACAACCGTATTCGTGTTGGCGACGTACTGAAGCGTCGCCGTTTTGCAAATCTTACAAAATCAATGCCAATCAGTTTCGTATTTGCTTTTGGTTTTCTACACATAAATTCTACAACAATTTAACGTCGACTCTATGCGAAGCGCGCACCAGCCGCGCACAGATGGTTCGGCTCCACGGACGCAGAGTGGTCCAAAAACAATGGTTGGAGTATGTCGATTGGGTTCCAGATATGCAACGGCCTTCGATATGCATTCGGTCACAGTCACAATCCGACTCAAGACTTCGGTACTGGGTGAGTGGTGATCGGATTAGGTGATTGTGTCCTGCTCGCTCTCACACAGACCATGCGGATTGCAAGCATACGTGTGGATTGATGAATTTTATGGGGGCACAACTATTGTACATTTACATACATCTTTACTACACTTATAAACATTCAATTTGCCAGCTTGGTTGACATTTTATGTGTTTGTGTTGCTACTTCGGCTTCTTTGGATTCTAGAAGACTTTTGAACAGCGAGTGAGTTGCACAGCGCACAGAGAGGCGTTTATAGATTTATCCTAACTATATGTTTCCAGTTGAACAGTCGTCATTCGAACAGCCTGAGAGTATGCTTCACATACGCGGACACGTCGATACTCGACAGCTACAACTACAGTAGTGCAAGTTCAAGATTTGCCCGCAAAATTTCTGCATCCTGCAGTGTTTCACTTCAATTTGGTTAAAAGAAACGTGCTTTTTTAGAATATCGAAACAGCTTAGTTGTCGTTAAGGATTCATAAAGGCTGAAACTCCAAGATTTTGTTTTGTTTTTTTACTTGTTATTTTTGTTTTTTTACTGTTGTATATAGTTTAGTTTAGTAATTGAATGATTTTCGTTTAGATGTGTTTTTGTTTGAAATTCTAATTTTTGTTTGTGGATTGTCCTGAAAAGTTTTTCAATAAATTTTTTGCTTGCGTTTGTGTTTACGTTCTCTTAAGATATGAAACAGTTTTGCATATTTGGTAAATTTTAAAATTAGTTCTAGTTTAGCAGAATTACACAACACATACATATAGTACATACATATGTATACATATTGGATAATTCCCCATGTAAATGATCAATGCTCGTGTGTCGATTAGTTCGCTAGCAAGAAAGAGGCAGCAACCTGGAGTTCAAGTCTTCACTTCAAGTGCTGAACGAACAAAACAAACAATAAGAAACCTCAACGTTGAACGGTCGGCCATTCACATTTAAACGTAGTTCAAGCACATAATAACTATGATCTCTGATTTAATTATTGTTTACAGTTTAGAGAGATTTTGTTGTGCAGTCGTTGTCTCCTTCGAACGAAATAAAGTGTGGTAAATTCGTATAATTTGCGCATCAGTCCAGCCGGAATCATATATATTATATATAGCAATAAATATTTATGAAGGTATAATTCCACTATCAGACACACACATTTACATGTACATAACTACAATACATTATTATACATAACGTACATACAACGTGAGACTATACAAAGTGGTTAAGTTCTCAGCGCGTTCAAAGTGCCAAATCTGTATGGAAATAAACTTGGGCGGCACTAAAGTTGCCAGTACGGGGACTTAAGTAAATCGAGTAATTAAATTGAGTAAAAAGTTAAAATCATTAAATGTGTGAGATGAAAATTATGTGAAAGTAAAAAAATAATAAAGCTTTGACGAAGCCCACAGAAGAAGGTTGGAGCATAGTACTCGCTTGATTCTTAACCCTTTCGCTATTTTGTTGCCATATGGCAACATGCTACTTTATGGACGTCTGAACCCTCTGTGATTTCAAGAATAAATTTTTTGTTGATCCTTAGAATAGTTTGAAGTTTTAGGAAAAATACGAAATCAATAAACTAAATATTTAAGTTTAACCCATTAAGCCCTGAGCGTTGCGTTTGCGCAACGTTTGGGAATTTCGCTATATTAAGTAATTCATAAAGACAAAAGACTTGAAAATGGGTAGAATTGGATTAGAATTGATCGTTTTAGATTCTGCCATACTCAAATTTCAAAATTATTTAAATATTCATACGTTTTTTTCGATCCAAAGTCAAAGGGTTTTTTTGGGGAATTTTTGAAATTCAATCAAAAATACTAATTCTTCAAACCTATCAAAATCCCTTAGTGGGCTGCATTTTCCAATGCTAAACTATTTAAAAATAAGTTTTGAACATTTTTTTTTTTATTTTTTAAACAACAAATATGCTTTACGTTTTGTGTTGCGCGAATGCAACGTTGGGCCTAAACACTGCCAATTTTCATACAACGCAACGCGTGAAAATGTCAAAATCCAAGCAGCTGATATTTTATTGGCACATTTTATTTTCCGCAAATGTTTGATTTTGTTTATTTGTGTAATGTTTGCGAAAAACATGACAAAAAAAAAAACATGATATGAATGTTTTGCTTGATTTTTTTTCTTGATTAGGTCAATTAATAAGATTGTGTAAAATTTTATGGAAATCGCACAAGCCTTTCTGGGGTCAGGTTTTAATGGGTTAAAGAAGAGAAGTATACACGTTTTTTTAATGGGATATCTTGACATAGTAAAGGAAGAAGAAGCAGAAAAAATTAGAGAACTTTTTAATTTGACGTTTTCTTTCAATTTAGATACTTTTTTTTTTTTTAATTTTGGCTGAAGTAAAACAAGAAATATTCAAATTTTCGTTATGCGTAAAAAGTTTTATGTTTAAGTAATTATTACAGCCACAACGATGAGGTTGCTCTCATAGAAAAACACTCTAAAATACAGGGTCCGAGTATAAAAATTAAAAAATTTCTTATGGAAACATAACATAGAAGCCTAAAACGTAAAATTTAAAATTTTACCTTTCCCCAGTAAAAACCTGTAGCGAAAGGGTTAAGTACTTATTTCATTCCAAAACACTTGTTTCAGACAGCCAAAACATTAGTGTACAAGTTGTGCCAATCTTAAGAGCACAATATCTGTTTGATTGTCATGCTGACAGATTTCTGTCCCAGCTGTTTCGGTGTAAAGAAGACAGTGAGTCAACTACTTTGTAGTGGACTCTAAAGTCAGAGTTACTGAGGATAGCTTTGAAATCGTTAACTAATAGGAGTCTAAACTAACTAATGGTGGACTTAAAACCTTTCAGTTTCACTAATGGATGACTGTAAACCTTCAATCTAAAACCTAGTTAACCCTTTTGCTATTTTGTTGCCATATGGCACATTGCTACTTTGTCGACGTCTGCGTTCTCTATGGTTTCAAGAATACATTTTTTGTTGGTCTTTAGAATAGTTTGAAGTTTTAGGAAAAATACGAAATTAATAAACTGAATATTAAAGTTTAAAGAAGAGAAGTATTACAAGTATTATTTACAACGTGTCACACATTGGACATAGCATTAAATTTGTTGCAGGAAAAGTTGCCAGAATGCGCTATTATTAATAGTGACGATGTGAAATGATCGCTAAAATCGTGCAACTTTTTTTCTGGAGCTATGTTGGTTTATGCCAACAAAGCAACAACAATTGCCTCACTATTGACAATTTCAAATTGAGGAAAGAAAACCACATTTTTAATATTGATAAGTTGAATTTCTTTGTTTAAGGATAACTCAAATCATTAGTGAGATTCAGTGCGGCTTATGAAACGACCCTTCATAGAAAATTGGCCCTTCTCGGTTTAAGTGCTTTAAACAAAATCGCGGTGCCCATTTGAATATTATTTCCAACATATTTTATTTCAACATTCTTGCTTGTTTATTGTACTTTAATTTGCAATAAAATATTTGTCACATACCACACAAAACAATTTTTAATCCTTTTAAAAGTTCAGACACTCTTAATGAAAAACCGTTTGATAGGTTTGAAGTGACTTACTTCTTGGTTTGATAGGTTTAAACTCAACTCGAACCATTTATCTTTGTATGAACTTACTAGTGAGGTCCTAATTACTTACTAGTATCCATGTTTCAATTCACTTGGCATATATGAAATCATTGACTAGTTGATATGCTTAAAGTCACCTACCAATAAGTAAATACTAGTAGGTTTCAAGTCACTAACACGTTTGATGTTCCTTACTAGTAAGTTTTAAGTCAGTTACGAGTAAGTTCAAAGCCATCTTTTAGAAAGTTTAAAGTCATCCTTTAAGTAATTTTAAGTCAATTTCGAGTAGGTTTAAAGTTACCTGTATTAAAAAAAATTGTTAGTAAGTCATAGGTTCAAGATAAGTGGATTTGAAACCACCATTTGGCGAATTTTAATTAGTCTTCTAGTAAGTTTCAAGTCACTAGTAGATCAGCCAAGTAGTCAGCCAAGTCACCCACTAATTATTTAGTAGATTTAAAATCATCTTCCACCAGGTTTCTTGTCACTCTTTTAGTAGATTTTCAGACGCAAAAAATATTTTTTGAATGTTAGGATGTTATAACAAATATTAAAAAAATATTAAAACCAGCTTTAGCGTTAAAAACGTAATCATAAAAATAATACTAAAACCATAATAATTAGCTTTACCTTTTCTGCCTTCTCAAATGTCTTTAGTTGTCATTTTGTCTATTTGTTTGAACGAATTGGCTCGCGGCCATTGTGAAATCCATTACAAATTTTAGCACTTTTACAATAATTGTTTATAGTTTGTTAAGATAGGTCATTTTAGAGATCGTAGAGATTTCTAAAATTTTAACAATTTTCGATTTTGTATGTTATCTGAAGTTTAATGACTTCGATATTAAATTTGAAAACGTGAGATTGTCAATTTCGAGCTTCAGGAAGTTCACAACAATGATATTTCGGTTATTTGTATACATCGCACATGTTTTTTTGATACATTTTCGTTATACATTAAGATACTGCAGAATGTTTATACTAACATTTGCAAATACGCTTGATTTAGTGTATTTTTTATATTCTCACTTTTGTTTGCTCAACTGAATGAAAATGTATGCAAAAATACAATTGATTTACATTTTAATTAAAAGTAAATTTTAAAATAAAATAAAATAATTAAATAAAAAATAAAATTAATTTACATTTTAAATAAAAGTAAATGCTATAAAAAAAACACATAGATCCTTATAAAAAATTATAGCAGCGAGAATGAATGTGGTTTTAGAACTATCGATGGATTTGATTGCTTAATTGAACGGACTTTGAAATTTGACTTTGTTTTGCTACTCTTTCCTGCTGTTGTCAAGGCCAACTTATTACACCGTGCGACAGCATTTTTCACACCGGGAAAAATCCATATGTGCGTGAAACTAGAGACCAAATATAGTAACACTGCGTACTCAGTTTTTTATTTCTGTATCCTTTGTACTTTTAAAAGGACTTCAAAATTTTGAAGGGGATAAAAAATAAAAAAATATAAAAAATAATTAACCTCGTTGGAAAATGGCGATATGTATATCAAATGAAAGAGGAAAGGCTCAAGAATTTAAATAAAATTGATTTTTTATCCATTTGTAAAAAAAAGGATATGCAAATTTTAATCCTTTATATCCTTGAAAATTTATATAAGGATCAAGGAGGTTTTGGGTTTTAACATACTTACTTTTCAAGAAAATTTTATATAAATTTTCAAGGATATAAAGGATTAAAATTTTCAAAGAACCTTTTTCATATCCTTTTTTTACAAATATGTATATAAAAAATTAATTTTATTTCAATTCTTGAGCCTTTCCTCTTTCATTTGATATACATATCGCCATTTTCTAACGAGGTTAATTATTTTTTATATTTTTTAAAATTTTGTACCCCCTTTAAAATTTTGATCTAGAAATGAAAAACTGAGTACGCAGTATTACTATTGAAACTTTCGGACAATGCAGAAGAGAGCGGCAGTTTTTTTTTTAAAACTACTGAACACAAAACCATGATCGAGTTCTAAGAAACATTAACGAATAAATAACTAAAATTAAAAATGGTAAAAAGTTGCGTAATGTTTGTTGTACAAAGATAAAAATTGTTATAAAATGAAATATGTGGAAACAATATTGGCATCGTGCTGCGTTGAGAATAACTCTATAATACTTTGAACATCCATATACATATGGTACAGTAAATAGGTTATGAAAGATATGTTTTGTATTTACTTTAGATTTCTTAAAAATTCACAAAAAACTGCCACAACACAATTTTATTTTAATTTACTCGGAGTTGGCGCAAAGCAAATTGGAGCCAATGCTAGCTGCGTTCTCCTAGGTACATCTGTATAGCATTCTATTTCTAGAATTTCTAATTTATTTGTCTCTTAACCAGTGTTTGGTTTGATTTCCTTTTCCATTGCAACAGCACAATTTGATAGTTTTTATTAGTTCTTTTTTAATTACCAGTTGGTAATTGTTTTTACTTAAAATTTTTAATAATTTGCTTTTAATTTCAAACTTATGTATAAGTTTATTTATGTATAAGTTTTCCATCTATTTCTATAATTTATTTAAATAGTGGCTTTTGTGTATTTGTGTAATTTACTGAACTTCAAACAAAGCCTCTTCTTTCCTTAATCTATGGCTGATATTTCCGTTTTCATTTTGCATAAATAGTTCTGCGAGAGATTTTAACAAGCCTTCCACGATGGAAATTATAAAAAAATCGACTACATAAAATCGCACATATCGTACACTTTTAGACTTTGAAATTTTTCCACTGCTTCGTATAACTTAACGATCACACGCCCACTCACAGGTTTGAATAGAGTCACTAGTGATATGGTGTGAGTGTATTCGTGGGCGTGGCACACTTGTGTTAACACTCTATTTGAATATATGAACTTGTACGTTGTTGTTGAGGTACGTTTTCAGCATTTTCCAAACGTTTCTCATCTCATTGCTCGGCAAAGTTTTGTCTCACATATGCTCGACCTAAGCACACATATCAGACATGTGCGAGTCACTCGTATGTGGGGTCAGGAGTTTAAAGCAATAGTTAACGTATTAGTCAAAGTGGTTTATCGAGTTTCAACTCACTACCAGACTGGGGTTCAGGGAACGATTGACAATATTACAATAATTTTAGATGATATAATGATTGAAACAATGATTAAAAAGTACTTTAATAAATATCTCTGTCGTAGTGGAAGTTGATTAATGCCATTTATGTTGAACCTGATATATGAAAGCTTATGGGCAACAAGAAATGTATAAAGGCTGATGAAACAACAGTACGGAAAAATCTAAAAGGTGCAAAAAAACCTCTTATTATTTTAAACAAGTTGATATAAAAAGCCTATCTAATGTTTTGTAAAGATTTAAATAGATTTTGTATAGATTTACTTAAGGTAGATATTGCTACAAAAACTTAAAACACTTCAAAGTACATGCGTTGAACTTTGACATAATAAACGACTCGAAGACTTCTGTTAGGCGTATTCCGAAAGGTCCTTAAAGGTATCCGAGCAAGCTTATTTGACAGCACTTATGGACATAGAAAAACATCTGCTGGACCCTAGTCGGTCCTATAAGAGGGTTGGAGAATCGTTGCGATACCGTTTTGCTTCAGGCAGTCAGGTTAGCTTGGAAACTGATAAACTGGATGCAATGTTGTGATGAAAATTCCAATTTGCACCAATGCACAGTAATTCGTTCCATAGACAAAATTAAAAAAAAATTTTAGTCTCAGAATTTAACAATTTTGATGTCAGAAGAAAACCCTAGAAAATCTGTGAAAAAAATTAATTAGTGTTTGTGCAAAAACTGCCTAAAATCGAAACTTTTTTCACAAAAAACTTTAAGCACATTTTCTGTTTTTTAGTCTATTGACTAAAAAACTCGTAAAAATAAATGGTTAGCAAGAAGTTGCTGAAACTTTCAATATAAACTACGAATTGATGTGGGCATTTCCGCTTTTAATGTTTTCTCAAAATTTGCAAAGCTGAGGCTTCTACTCCACGTTTAATTTAAAATATATTTCAAATTAAGAAAACATGAAAATTCATAAAACTTAGAGGAAAATATCTAAAAAGTATGTCAAAGTAGATTACTAGATTTTTTTGTATTTTAAGAAGCATTCTTTCTTTGGCGAATAATGTAATTACATCCTTCGATATGTTTCGATCTCAGAAAATATTTCAATTTGAAAAGTGAACATGAAAAGTGAAAAAACTGTACAAATGCAAAACATATATCTATTATTATCATTTTTATTGCAAAACTAAAGCGTCCTAATACAATTTCTGTTACTCTTTGCAATTATCAATGTTGACGTTACCGATTAAATGTAAAATCTAAAAAATTTAGCCAACACACTTGTTGCTATAGTTTTCCAAAAATGACCAAAATTGCAAATTCAAGTCTCAGGCATTGCCAAACTACAAAAGTTTTAGAAAAACAAAATGAAGATTTCAATTCAGCATAAAAAATTTTATGAAGAACAGACTACTCCTTCTGATTTTGTCCCCCGGTTATATGGAGTCGAATCACTGTGCAATGGCCTCATTAAAAACCTATTTTGTGACATGGTTTAATTTTTAATAACTTGGCAAATCATACCCAATGTCTCTGCACCCGATTTTTCTAGTCTAACACAAAATTTGTTTAATCGCTCACTGCATTTTTGGCTTATAAATAGTCGCACAATAGAGCTCCACTAATAACTCAATCTAGTCGAAACGCTCGAAGGCGACTAACATGTGACACATTTTAAAGGTTAAACCTTCTCCTCTCTCAAACCTTTTCACTGTGAGCGCGCTGTGACGTGTAGGGAAAACTGGGGTACATTTGACTTTGGGGCACATTTGACTATGGCCGTTTTGAAATCAAATCGGTGCAAGTAATGAAATTTTTCTATTGGGAACAATAAAGTACGTGATTTCATAAAGCGTCATAAAGTTTGACAGTTTGTGCGCAAATTTTGGCGAAGCAGCACGTGCTTTTCTTTTTTTACGGGAGTTTCTGTTCTTTTGTGACAGTGATACGTAAGGAATTTGTGAAGTGAGTTTAATAAATATCTCAAAATTAAATTAATTTTACTTACATTATTTTCTATAATTTCGAAAAATGTTGCTTATTAAAGGTCATTAAAATATTTTAGGTAAGAAAATTAAATCAAGTAAAATAAAGCATATGGGGTACATTTGACATAGAAGATGTGGCAGTAATAATGCGTAGCGAAATCGAGTTAAAACTGCCAAGTCCAGAAAATCCGGCTTCAACTTCACGTTGTCGTACAAAATATATTTTTAAGATTAACTTGTCCAAATATTTTGTAAAATAAGTTTATTTTTATCCAAAATATTATTTTTTTTGTGTTCAATTTTTGTTAACTAGAGGCTTATAAATGAAATATATATTATTTATTTATTCCTTCGCGTAAAATGAAATATTAAAAAATATATAACGAAATTTTGCTTATTTTTAATTAGAAGCGATTTTATTTTCTTTCACAAATATAGATGTTAAATGTTCCCCTCCCAAAGTCAAATGTGCCGCTTGACTGGGGTACATTTGACAAAATGACTTTTTTCAAAAAATATGAAATTATAACGAAATTATAAAAAATAACTTTAAATTTTCAAAATTTAATAATCACTTTCGAGAAAGCAGCATTGATTTTTTAAATTAATCAATCACGTTTCGAGAAATATAGGTTAAAAAAGGTGTCAAATGTACCCCAGTTTCCCCTAGTTATGTGAGGGCAAAACTATTCCCAATACTTTTTAAACAAACCCTGTGATTTGAAGGGTTTTTTTCATAATTGCAGAAATAAAGCTCAAATATCTTCAAAGACGCATTTATTACATGCAAATATAGGTGCCAGACGATCGATGTGAATTGCGAGATGCCCACAAGGACACTAAAACGAGGAGCACAATGGATTACTGTTTGAATTGAATGTGTGATACATACAACAATCAAACAACAAACAATCAAACAATAAAAAGACTGAAAACTAAAAGTTCGGATTTAACTTAGAGAAATACTTAGTTTACTTTTTTAAATTTTTATAACCAATTGTTTCAAAATCTGAATAAAAATGTATTATTATCTTTAATGACAACCATGAAATCTTGACCCGTTTATTGCTTTAAACTCCTGCTTATCTAACGTTACTTGTACAGCACAACGAATTCGCCTATGCTGTGCCATCGGCTGGAAGGTACGTAGCAGCAAATAAATATGTATGCATCTCTTTTAACAACGACAAGCACTTGTTGCCGGTTCCATTACCAGACTTTAGTTGCCTGTGGACACGCGCTTAATTTTAATTAAAACTTCGTAACACAACATTTCGCATTGCAATTTCATAACCAACAATAGACATTTATGTGTATGCTTGGTTTTTCAATATTTATCCCTTTTGTATGTGTGTCCTTACATGTCTGAGTGCCTGAGTGCGTGTGTGTGTGTGTTTGTGTGTGTATTGACTTTACTAAAACTCTGTTGATATCTTTTTGAAAGAATCTTCAAGTTTCGCAATTTCAAGTGTCTTCTTTTTCTCAAATATGTTTTCCTTTTTCTTTGCACTTCAACACGGCTCGCCCAAAAAGGACATTCGTATGGAGTCTCTAGCGTCTTTTAGACACTACTTCGTTTACCACACTGCGTTGCCGTTGTCGTTGTGCTTAAGTATAAATTTTAAATAATTTTTAATGTCTTCCATAAATTTCTGCTGCTTAACACTAACAATTCGAAATTGAGCATTGGCGCTAAATAAAGTTTTTTCAATTGGTGTTTTTGTATGCCCTGTTGGGGGCTTTATTGTTTGCTGTATAGCTGTGGTTGTGGTTGTTGTTGTTTTTTGAATTTTCATTGGTCCTTTGCGCGTGATCGGTCAAGGAGAATTATCCGAGTCCGAGCCGCCGTAGGAGTGCATCGGAAAGAGCGGATACCAGCCGCCAATGTGCTGCGCCATGTTCAGCTTATCCAGATTCACCTCGGTGCCGCCGAGTCCTTGATTGTGCTCGAAGCCAACACAGCGTTGCCACACCATTATGACAATGTTGCGCCCGAAAACGTCAGAGCTCTGAAACGAAGCGGAAAGCATAATATGACAATTCGAGCACAGCTGCAGTGAATTACAATTTAATTATGATGAAATGTAAAAAAGGAAAACAAAAAAGTTGCAGCTAAAGTTTTTCTTTCAGTTTAAATGCACCGTGAAATGGCGCTGAAAACTTGGCTTCGCTTAATTGCAACGACAGAGCAGCGCATAAAATGTTGGCCCACCGCCGGCATAAAGCAAAAATATGGCATTAAAATCACAAAGGCACAACGTCAATGGGAGAGAAAATGTAGTGGAGGTGAAAGCGAGGTGTGTTGTTGGAGAAGAGTGAAGGTTTCAGAAAAAAGGAAAAATAAATTAAACTCACTGTCGGACAGAAGCATTACAAATGCGTATGGACAGTAGTGCTGCCAGGATAATGAATTCTTACATTGAATTGAATTTCATAATCTCTTTTCATGAAAAAGAATGGATTCAATATTTTTTATGTAGAAAGTCGCGGAGGGGTTTTTCATAAGACTAACAGAGATAAGATATCGGCACTATGAGATCGGTACAACACAATCAATACAATTTTTTTTTATAGCTGCGCCTCTTTAGAAAATTACCAGTGATAACGAAATGAAACAATTGGATGGATAACACAGGATATATGTACAAATAAATTTCTTGTGAGGTCTAACAATATTAGTGCTGCGCTCATTAGACTGCTACGCCGGAAAAAAACGACTGACTGAAAACACCGTGCGACAACAAATTTTACACACGAAAAAATTCATATACTCGCGAAACTAGGGGCCAAATGTAGTAAAACTGCGTTTTTAGTTTTTCTCTCTGACGTCAGGATTTTTTTTTAAAGGACTTTGAAATTTTAAGGATATGTTTATTTAAAAAAAATTATTTTAAAAATTGAGCGCATTGTAGAATAACAATATGGACATCAAATGAAAGAGAAAAATCCTTAGAATCTTAGAAAATGTAATGTTTTGGTGCAAAAGGACGAAGAGGTATTGAAAATGTCTTTTTAAAACTGTATCCTTGAATATCCTTGGAAATTTTCAATAGTTTTTTTTTTTTTAATATATCTTAAGGACTAATATGTACACTACCACATCCTTGAATTTCGTCCTTCTAACTTTATTAGTTTAAGATATATTAAAAAAAATCCTGACGTCAGAGAGAAAAACTAAAAACGCAGTTTTCCTATATTTGGCCCCTAGTTTCGCGAGTATATAGATTTGTTCATGTTTTGAAATTTTTTGATTCTTGCCACACAGTGAAATAGATGAACGGAAGTGCTTAAATTAATGCGACCGATGAAACTTTGACAGTTCCGCAAATTAGTTTTCCCTAGATTTTCCCTTGGTTTTTGTAGTTAAGTGCAAAAATACTAAAAATCATTAATTAAAAGTATTTGAAACGTGAGACACAGCCTTCCTTGTCCCCAACTCTTGGAGGAAAAAATGTCATACTTTGCCTCTCTGCCTTTCAGTCTCTATTGACACTGCAAATAACAAGCTAACTGCATTAAAACCCATTTACACTTTCTGCTGCGCATTTTCTGCTGAATATCCTTATTCACACACACACACACACAAACACATACAAAGTGAAGCGCTGTTATGCAACGGCAACGCTGGTCGTTTGCTGCAGTCGCCGTCGAAAATTGGCAAAGTTTGTGCAAATTAAAAACGGCTCTGCTGTGCCTCACACCTGCCCTCCCCTCCCCGTCCGGAGTAGTCAGTTTTTAATGACCGTTGCACTTACCTGGTATTTAATTGTTTGCTTGTAGATTGGCTCGGCGGCGTGGCGCACAACGCGCGTCTTCTTTTTGTGCCGCAACCGGTCGCCGTCCTTAATGTAGCACTTGACGTAGGTGTCCGGCGGGGTCTCACAGTCCACCGGCACAATGTTGCGTGCACATATAATCTGCAATTACACGCACACACACACACACACGTGTATGTTATTTAAATATGACAACGCAACGATGTCAGTAGTAATTATTATTTATTTTTTTATTATAATAAAAATACAATAATAGATTTAAAGGACTCGCTGCAAGGGCTGTGAGCTTAAGTAGTAATAAATCTTTTGGTAATTCGCCGTTTGGTTGCCGATTACTCCCAAATGGGGGAAATGTTTAACTGCAAAATGGTTAAAGAATTCCACATATGTTCGAGTATTTTTGCCTAGAAACCATTTCTAGGCCTCCTAACTGAGGTTAATGTACACTGGAATCACTAGTACAATGAAGCCTTTGGGTTTTAAGTAAATATCCCTGATATTCTTCCTATATCGCCAGGTTAAAATATGCTGAGGATCAGTAGCTGAATTAAATCATTGTTTTATGGATGAGTCCCCCAGGGACGTGGCCTTCTCACTGAGGTTAAGATACACTGGGGATCAGTAGTTCAATGAAGCCTCTGCATTTTGTTGAATAAATCTCTCAGGGATATTCTTCTCTTCTCTTTAGGTTAAACTATGCCGAGGATCAGGATTTCAATAAAGTCTTTGTCTTTTGAATAAATCTCCCAAGGAGGTGGCCTCCTAACTGAGGTTAAGGTTTAGTGAGGATCAATGGGATTGGTGAAGCCTCTATGTTCTGAATAAAACTCCCAAGGCCATTGCCTTCATACTTTTAAGGTTAAGATACACTGGGATCAGTAGATCAATTAAGGTTTTGTTTTTAAAATAAATCTCTCAGGGATATTCTTCTTGAGAATAAACTATGCTGAGGATCAGTGGTTAAATAAAGTCTTTGTCTTTTGAATAAATCTCCCATATATGTAGCCTTCTAAAGGCTATGGTACATTAACGATCAAAAGGATCAATGGGAAGCCTCTGTCTTCTGAATAAATCTCTCAAGGACATTAACTTCTTACTTTTGAGGTTAAAGTAAAGTGAGGATCAGCAGTCCATTAAAGCTTTTGTCTTTCGAATAAATCTCCCAAGGATGTGGCTTCCTAACTAAGGTTAAGGTGCACTATGAATCAGTAGTTCAATGAAGTTTTGTTTTCTGAGTAATTTTCCAAAGTGTTGAAGCCGTTTGCGAATTCTAATATAAGGCAACATGAAATATTTTCTACTCATTGCAACTTTTAGAATCACTGTGTTTTTTATCATTCCCACTCAAATACCAATTGCATCGTTGTATATTATGTACTTGCATATACATTCATCATTTAACCGTTTCGTTAACTCTCATGTTAGTCTATTTACTGAACTATTTTTGTGTGTCGGTACAGTTAGAACAAAAAGATCACCTTAAATAAAGAATCAGTTGTAACATAGAAACAAAAGGAGAAACACGCGTTTTCTTCCGCCCGTGCGCGCAAGTTTTTTGTTCCAGCTCAAATATTGACAAATAGTATCCACAGTTCGTACACAGAGATTTTCTAAGTTCCAAAGTTAAGCTACACAGAGGATCAGCACTTCAATGAGGCTTGTGTCATATATGAAAAGATATATTAAGGACACAGCAATCAGAGAGCATAGGTAATTCAGTGAGCAATTCATCACAGCAAAACCGCTTGAGTAGCTTGTGGTCAGATCTCCCTAAGGACAACGTCTTGTATTTTTGAAGTTATAATTCAGCGAGGGTCTGCAGTTCAGTGAGGACTTTATCATAATCGGATTTTTTTTAGTTGCGGTGACTAGGTGACTGTTCTTTCCTCAGTCCTTTTTAAGGCATATCCTCAAACTTTACTTAGTGACAAAGCTCTTCTCGAACAAAATCGTACAAATTTGTTGTCCTAGTCATCACTCCTCTTTAATATGTGTTCTTTACTTTCCACATTTATGTGTTAATCTAAGTATTAATTTGTAAAAATTCAATTCCTAGCATTCACAAAACCCAAACAGTAGCGCCTTACCTCCACTTCCACCAGGCCTTTGATCTTGATGAAGCCCATCTTGAGCTCGCCATGCCGCACCGTGGTCAGCCGGTAGCCCTTCGGATGTATCTGTCCTGGTCCCAGTTTCAGGCCGTAGCTGGTGTCCAGGCCCGTCGTCGATATGGCGGACATAATGTTGCTCGAACTGCCGGTCAGTGTGACCAGACTTTTGGCGCTCGCATTCAGCGGCGCCATGCTGTGCTTGCGCTGCATGGACGGGCTGTCGGTGGTGCTCAGGTTGAACATGCTGCCTTTGCGCAGCGATGTCTCCGTTTCGTGGCCACTGCCGCCGGCGCTGCTGCCCGGGAACATGCTGCCCTTGCGCTGCATACCGACACCGCCGCTCTCGGTCGCCGACAGCGCGTAAACGCTGCCCTTGCGCTGCTGCAGCGACGCACCCTCGCCGCCGGGTTTCAGATTGGCCATGCTGCCTTTGCGCAGATGCTTGGGGCTGTCGCTGTGCGGCGGACCCAGGAACGCGTGCTTGTCGGCGACACCTTGGGCCACGTTCGATGCGGAAGCGGCCTGCTTGAGCATGGAGAGCGCCTGCTTGGCGTTCTGAGGTCGCAGGTTGCCGCCGGAGCCCTTCCAGCGCGGCGTGAAATGTTTGTTCTCGTCGTCGGACGGCGGACTGGTGGCGGCGTTGCCGATGCCCGCCGGCAGTTGTTGCTGCTGTGAGATGTCCAGTATGGAACAATTGCGGCTATTCGGACCGCTCGGAATGCCAACGCGGCTGGCACCTGCACGGAATTGACGGACAATGGACAATGTTAGTTTTAGGAATTTCAATTGACAAATACAAATACGTGTTAAGGGGTTTCTGAACGCAACTTAAGGAAAGAAAATTACTGAGAGACAGTTTCGAGTCTCTGGTAAAAGAATTGCTAGTGACAACAACTTGAGAGTTAAGGCCAACGAATAAGGCCAAAGCATGCAGTTCAATGCGCCAAAAATTTCATGCAAATCAATAAAAGTTTTTTATTATTTTCAAATATTTTATACCTTTGCGACACAATTGTGCGATCTAACTTTAAGAAGAAATTTTGAATTTACAAGCAATTTTGAATTTATGTCATTCGAGATTAAAACGAATGTCGTTCATCAATCGTTTTCCCGTTATTGTGTAAAAAATTAAAAAATAAAAAAACATTTTCGTGATTAATCTCGTCGAAGCAAAAAATTTCACTGGGTCGCAAAGGGTTATTTCTATTAAATAATTTAAGATTTTAAAATTACTCAAATAATTTCAAGATATATAATAATTCAAAAGTACTAAAAATATAATTAAACAAATGAGTATTGTTAATTATTTTAAAATCAAAAACTTCAAAATGTTTTTTTTTGTTTTTTAATTATTATAATTTTTAAAACTATGTCTTAGAATTGTAAAGAACAAATTGTTATTAAATTGTTGTTATAATATTTATAATAATTCTCAAATATAACAAATCAATTCTTCGTACAAGTTTGTGTGCTATGCTGGAAACATAAAATCTGGCAACGTTGTGTCGTTGTGATTTTGTAAATGTATGTATTAAATGTTGTTGCTAGAAATACGCACTTTGCATAACACCGTGCGACAAAAATTAAAAAAATTTTTCACACCGAAAAAAAAACTATATAGGCGTGAAACTAGAGACCAAACATAGTAATACTGCGTACTCAGTTTTTCATTTCTACATAATTTGTCCTTTTAAAAGGACTTTAAAGTTGTGAAGGAAATACAAAATAAAAAAATATAAAAAATTCTTACCCTGGTTAAAATATGGCGATATGTATATCAAATGAAAGAGAAGAAGAAAATTGATTTTTTATCTATTTGTAAAAAAAGGATATGAAAAAGGTCCTTTGAAAACTTTAATCCTTTACATTCTTGAAAATTTATATAGAATTTTCTTGAAAAGTAAGTATGTTAAAGCCGAAAATCTCCTTCATCACGTGCCAAACTTTAATTATTCTCGCTTCATTGATTTTGTATCTTTTTATTATTTAAAATACTGATACTCAAATAAATTTGAATTTTTGTACTTCATTAGAATTGCAGCTTCCGCCTTTTTTTTAATAACTTTTTAATAACTTTTGAAATTTTGACACGTGATCAGGGAGATTTGGGGATTTAACATACTTACTTTTTCAAGAAAATTCTGTGTAAATTTTCAAGGATATAAAGGATTAAAATTTTCAAAGGACCTTTTTCATATCCTTTTTTTATAAATAGATAAAAAATTAATTTTATTTAAATTCTTGAGCCTTTCCTCTTTCATTTGATATACATATCGCCATATTCGAACGAGGTTAAGTATTTTTCATATTTTTTTTATTTTTTATCCCCTTCAAAATTTTGAAGTCCTTTTAAAAGGACAATGGATGCAGAAATGAAAAACTGAGTACGCAGTATTACTATATTTGGTCTCTAGTTTCACGCACATATGGATTTTTCCCGGTGTGAAAAATGCTGTCGGACGGTGTAATAGTTGCTAATACAAATACGCGCGTAATGTGGTTTCGTGTGCGTAGCGACGATTGCGGCGTTGCGGCTCAACGCAATTAGACCCGAGCGTGCGTTACTAGGAGCAGCCGGCAAATAGCCCAAAGAGCCCAAGATCCTGCGCACAATTATAGTTGTGTTGCAGCATTATTTCTTTGTGTGGGTGTGTGCCAGTTAGTGTTGGTGCTGGTATGCGTGTCACTTGTGGCATTGATTGCCGTTGCGAATTTCTCTAATTGCAAATGCACAGGTTCGTGTATGTATTTTGAATGCTGCCGCAGAGGTGCAGCAGCGGCATTTATATATGCATGTGTGTGTATGTGTGTGTTGTATGCTCTGAAATTTCAATTTATCGTAATTGGATGCACAGCGCAAAATAGTTGTGGGCTAATTAACAATCAAGTGTCAACATTGAAGTTGCTCATACGACACGTTGGACTACACAAGTTGGTCGCCAACATTGAAGTTGCTCATACGCCACGTTGGGCTACACAAGTTGAGCGCTTTCATGCATATTTTTTGTTTGTTGTTTTGTGTTTGCATAAAATATGGGATTTTTATTAAGTTCTAGACGTCGCAAATCACAAAGTAGCATGAACTCTCAATAACTCATTAGAAGAGTGAATGAGAAGAAAATCATAATTTCCAAATGACTTCCCGAAATGTTTTGCTTCATTAAAACTTCGGGCACTTTGGGCAAACTAATTTCGTACTGGCATAAAAAATTCCCAGTCGGGAAGGAGATGACCGCAGAGAGGTAGGCGGAAACGAAAAACCGATGCCATGTAAAAGCAGAAAATTATCAATAAATCCCATCGAAAAGCGGCATATGCCAAAACCAGACTTGTGCACACGACGCAAATACGAATTGGCAGGCACACGCTCACATTTGCTTAGTCGCTCACACAGACACACTCACAGAGATATTATGTAGGCTTGTGACTGTGTACACTCGCTTCCAGCACAAATGAAATCAATCAATCAATTGAGCAGAAAACCCAAATGAAGATAGTGAAGCTTTATATTTAACATATTAGAGAGAAAGAGAGAGCAGAAGGATGCTGCTTGCACTGAGTCGCCTAAAGAGCTAAAGTGAAGCGTAGCTGTGGTTCAATGACAAACATTGGTAGATGGTGAAAAAATTTCATTTAGAAATAGATTATTATCATTTAGAAAAAGTTTACACAATCCGCCAGGCAACTCCGACATTTGGCAGCGTAACGAGAAAGTGAATAATAAAAATGTGGTTTTCTGAGAGAAGAGAGAGTTAGTGTTGTAAAAAGCATGCGGACTCTTTTGCATAATGAAACTGATTCAGTATGCGGTTATTGGATGCACTACTGGATTTTTTAATCTTGAAATAGATATTCTAAAATAAAATATAATAAATATAATAAAATAAAATAAAATAAAATAAAATAAAATAAAATAAAATAAAATAAAATAAAATAAAATAAAATAAAACAAAACAAAATAAAACAAAATAAAATAAAATAAAATAAAATAAAGTAAAATAAAATAAAATAAACAAATACCTGAACAGGCTTTTTTATGAGTTAAAACTTTAATAATTCCCCTCTTCTTGAATCAGTACGTTAATCTAGAAAATAGTTTTCGAACTTTAAATATATTTCTTAGTAACCGAATCCACGGTTATACAGTAACTGCATTTGGCACTGTTAGCTCTCTATTTAATTTGAAAATCCGGATACTATTTGACGCTTTAGGACACTTGCCTGGATGCTCACACTGGCACACACACGCACAAAGTGTGTAACGGAATTGTCAACACTGTTTGCGGTAGAAGTTAGAAGATATTAATAAGTTGCGCGAATTATGCGCTCTTCATATCAAATTGCAGTTAAGTAGGCGTATGTTTTTTTTTTTTTTTTTTTTTTTTTCTCGTAGGAGGTGGAAATCTTCTTAGACACGCTTGAACCCGTGTTCAACCGCGTGCCGGATTTTTACCGGCTAAAACCAACCCCCATTATATCGCCAGCCCGTTCATCCCCGCGGAACTGCCGCTAAGCATTGCATCGCAGGGCGGGCAACTGACCCTATTGGTCTGGCTCGGGTCTATTGCGTGGGATTTGAGCCCTACGCTCTTGCTCTTGCCGTCGCTGTGCTATCATTATGATTGCAGCGAACTTGCAGACTGCTTCCCACTTCTCTGCGCATTGAAGCATTTGTGGTACTAAGTTTTGAACATTTAGCTATAGCTTTAGCTGGCTATAGTCTCGAGGGCAAATCACCCGATCAACGCATGTGGTACAAAATTCGAAATGTAAAGCCTTATTCTTTCCAACGATGTATGGATTGTTTAAATCAGACAAGATTTAGTGAAGTAACTGACGATGAAATTCGAAAAAAGTGGAGTTTCTACCATTGTCAAAAACTATCATTTTTCAGTTTCTATTTTTTTAATAAATAAAAAACAATTTTTACTTTCTTTAGAAGACGCATTATCTGATCAATGCAAGTTAATTCCTTATTCTTTTCAACGATGCATGAATTATCCAAATCAGACAAGATTTCGTGTAGTAACTGACGATGAAATTCGAAAAAGTGAAGTTTTCTACAATTTTCAAAAACTATCAGTTATCGTTTGATTGTTTTTTATAAATAAATTACCATAATCTAACAAAAAAATGAAGATGCTATAATGTGATAAGCGGCAACAAATCAAAATCAAAATTTTAACCGATAATATGAATGTGTTCTCGCTTAGTGCTTTATAACTTCTTCGGCTTTTTTTCATTTGCTGAGACGAATCTATCATTAGATACCCAATTGCTATCCATAATGCCATATCTATATATATTTCCCCAAGTTTTTACATATATTATTTTTTTCTTTGTTAATAAGCGTGAGTTTTTTTTGTAATGATTACGAAGTTTCAATGCACTTTTAACCTTCGGAGAACACACTTATTTTTCAAGCATCAGGAACACTCTGTGTCAATTAGACCCCGTTCAGTTCTGAATGCCCACAATTTCACAACTATTGAACCTTTTTGACTCAAAAAATGTTATAATTTTAACATTGTTTTAATCATCTGAAGTTAATAATATACTTAACCCTAATTCCCAGTAGTGAGCCTCACAGTCTCACTAAAGATTTCAAATGGTGATAAATCCAAAAGATTTCCGATTCCATTAATTTATGTAATCCTCTAATGGTAAATTAGAATTATAATGTATTTATAAATTGAACATTTTAGACAGTTTTTGTATTTTTTAAACAAATGTTTGCAGTAATTTAGCTCATATAAGCCTCACTTCTGGGTTTACGTTACTTTTAAAATTCTGGGAATTAGGGTTAAAATATCCGCAGTAAAAACAAATTTTGAAACAGGTTTGGTCGCATGGGTCTACATGATCCCGTGTGTTCTCCGAAAGTTAAAATAATTCTTACGTTTTATAGAAAATCCCAAAATGCAATATCACTGCACTTTGTATAGAGTTTGTCATGTAAATCGATTTTCCGTGCATTCAACAAATTTTGATTTTTGTTGAACAGTGTTAAGTATTGAACCGTAACAACTTATCACTTTCCGACTGCGTGCGTATTATTGTGCAGGTTTTGTCAATAAACTGCAGTTCAGATCTGAAGGGATTAAGAATTTATGTTCAAATTCAAACTGATTTGACTTCATTATGGTTGAAAATTTAGGTACGTCTTGAGCTCTCTGCATGATCACTGTTCACATTCGAGTACGTCTACCATAGATACACCGGTTCTCAAAAATGTATATTCATTGGTATTTATGTCGAAATTTTTTCTACAACTTTTCATCGATTGTGCAAATTTGCATCTTTCGCAGTGTCAGAGAAAATATTCTATGTTTCAAAGTACAAGAGTCAGCGGCTGTTGGCATTGAGTCGTTGCTGGCATAAGTATAATCGCACACACACAGCCAAATACATAAGTAAATATACATATGTATGTGCATTTAGTTTTAAGTGTGTTTGTATGTATAGTTGAGCAGACAAATGAAGGGCTTTATGAAGCTTTTCGGTGCGCAAGCGAACATAAAAGTTTTTGAAAGTTAATTTCAAGGTTCACCTGCTTTATATCTTTCGGCAAATTTCTTATCGTCGTCGACGCATAATGGCCCGAGTTATGGACAGCCATGTGTACAAATGTGTCTTAAAGTGATCAGATCACTATAACAGCTTGTTTAAGTTTGTAGTTTAAGTCTTAGTGCAAGTTTAAAGCGGTTGCCATTGGTGCTGGCCTTGAAATAGTGAATAGTGTGTGATTTCTTGTGTGCATGTTCCAGGCGGGAAATGTGCATTTGTTTGTATGTGAGCGAGGGAAAGTTCTGCTAAGTAAGTTCTGTTAAGTAAACTATAATGTGTGTGTAATTTTGGCCAATAATTTATATAGAAAAGCAGAGATTAAAAATTATAAAAATACATATTCTTAAAATAATAACTTGATATTTAATATAAAAACGTACAATATTCTCACACAAAACCACAAACAGCTTAATGCTTTCAAGCGGAAAAGGAAACAGGAAATGCTAAGCAATGTGTCATAAACTATGTAAACTTGAAAAATAAGACATAAATTGTTCAGCTGCATAGACATCAATGTGGTGGAACGCATGCAGTTTAGTGCATCAAATATGACGAAAGCTTATGTTTATTTGTTTATATGTTGAAATTTCTTGCATTTCAAAAACTCAGAAAACATGTCTCGCAAAGGGTTTCATCAAAGGTTTTAAAAATTTTCGAACCAATAAAACATTTTTTCATTGCCATTACTTGTTTTTTGTATAATAAAAAACTCTTCCATCCGGTAGTTGCCGAATAAATGCGCACTCTACACCCAGTACAGCAACATGTTTTTTCTAGTGACTTAAATGGATCTCAGGTATTTTTAGAAGTGTGTAAAAATTTTATAATTGTATTCGATTCGGCTGATTGTTTGGCTAATGCTTTAAAGTACAAAAGTCCAACAATAAATGAATGAAATGAGTCCAAGATTTATATAATTATTTTCTCACAACTTTTTTCTTATTTTGTTTCCATTGGTTAAAGTCACCAAAATGTTAGAGAATTTTTAATATTTTCGAATTTCTTGTATGGTTTTTATGAGATAAACGCGTTTGTGATTCTGCTTTTACATTTTCTTTCTTTCTTTTTTATATACTTATAAGTATAACACCGTGCGACAACAAATTTTACACACGAAAAAATCGATATACTCGCGAAACTAGGGGCCAAATGTAGTAAAACTGCGTTTTTAGTTTTTCTCTCTGACGTCAGGATTTTTTTTAAAGGACTTTTGAAATTTCAAGGTCATGTTTATTTCAAAAAATTATTTTAAAAGTTGAGCACATTGTAGAATAACAATATGGGTATCGAATGACGGAGAAAAATCCTTAGAATCTTAGAAAATTTAATGTTTTGGTGCAAAAGGACGAAGAGGTATTGAAAATGTCCTTTTAAAATTTTATCCTTGAATATCCTTGGAAATTTCCAATCGTTTTTTTTAAGAAAATATAACTTAAGGACTACTATGTACACTACCACATCCTTGAACTTCGTCCTTCTAACGTTATTAGTTTAAGATAACAAAAATTTAATACCTTTCTCTATAGGATATGGATAATTTCAATATCATTAAGGATGCTGAAATCGTAATTATAGAACCATATTTGCACTTAAAAATAAGAAACTGACCATATGATAAATGGTTTAAAGTCTTTAATTGTATTCTATAAATATTTAATTTTACATTTAGCACATATTTGCAGAATGATGATCTTGCAGAATGATGATCTCGGATGAGTTTTATTGAAGAAAACTCAATTTTTAAGTTTTCAGTGTCATGTGAAAAGAAATAATTAGGTTCAAAGGTAATTTTTAAATTGCAGAATTAGTATATTTAACCTCCAGTATTAGCAGCATAACGATTTATACATGAGTTAATTAAATATTTTATGTTTGTCGCACGGTGCAATATATCTTTGTTTTACAGACAGAAGTAATAAATTTTGTATATCCTAAACTAAGAAAGTTAGAAGGACGAAATTCAAGGATGTGGTAGTGCACATAGTAGTCCTTATGATATATTTTTTCAAAAAAAAACTATTGAAAATTTCCAAGGATATTCAAGGATAAAGTTTTAAAAGGACATTTTCAATACCTATTCGTCCTTTTGCACCATAATATTAAATTTTCTAAGATTCTTAGAATTTGTCTCTTTTATTTGATACTCATATTGTTATTCTACAATGCGCTCAATTTTTAAAATAATTTTATGAAATAAACATGTCCTTGAAATTGCAAAGTCCTTTTAAAGAAATCCTGACGTCAGAGAGAAAAAAAACACAGTTTTACTACATTTGGCCCTTAGTTTTTCGAGTATACCGATTTTTTCGTGTGTTTTGAAATCACGGTGTCATCACATGTTCTCTTTAAAAAAAAGTCTATGAGATTAAGGGCTTGAGTGCCTTTTTGGACTCTAAGTTTCTTTCAATTAAAAGCACAATTATGTCATCTCCGTGACGTGACTAGCTGGTGATAGTGTAAATATCAGAGGCGCAGAGGTGTCTGGAGAGAAGTTTCCTCGTAGGCTGTAGTTTAGTTGCGAGTTGTTATAGTCGTTTGATTTAGAGTGAAGAGAGTAACGAGAGAGTCACATGTGTATAGTAGGTTTCTTTTCAAGAATGTTCCTAAAAGTAAATTCCGCTGAGTGACCCACTGCTCTCAATAAGCTTTATTGCATGATTTTAAATACAGTCGAGAACATTTAAAACACCTTTTGCAACCTAGACAGAAGCAAGTTGAACTTATTTTATTTATTTTTGGTTGTCAATTTTAGTTGTTCTCTATTTTGTGGATATCTGACATACTGAAGTGTGTTGAGAAGCGCTTCAAATAGTCGAGGAAATTGACTGTTTCTAAGCTCGACTACGAGTATCCTTTCCCATCTTTTGCATGGCACTGGGTGTAGAGCGTTCGAGTAAACAATTAAATAAGTGTTGGTGTTGGCATGACGGAATCAAACAATAACTTCGCAGGGCATTAACAAGAACTTAATTATGTCGAGTATTCGGCTTGACAAACGTTAACAAAAGGAACAAACGAACAAACGTCGATGCACTCTTACCATTGTCAATCGTGTGTGCTACCGAGTGGCTATCGAGCACGAGTGGTAATTGGACTGTGCGACTAGGAATACGATTTCGTTTGTGATTGTATTTCGTTTTAGATTTCGAGGTCAAATTCGATTTCAATTTTGATTGCGGTTTGGATTGCGAGTCAATTAAACCCAATCAGCTAATTGTCATTGATCTGAGCTAATTGCGATTGATTCGAATGTTTACAAAAAAAAAATAACGTTGTTGTTTGCTTTTGTTGTTGCTGTGCTTGTTGGTGATACATTGCACTAATGGTGATGGTTGGTGGTGGTGGTGGAGGTGTTTTGGCTTGCAGTGTGGTTTTCTAAATAGCTTTGTTTGTGCTTCTCTTTGCAAAAAAAAAAACATAACTTTAAGTGCAGCGTTTTGCTATCGGCTTTTTTAGTTTTAGCTTATCGGTTAAGTAATTTTTGGGTTTTTATTGAAACGGGTTTTAATTATTTACAAATATCGATTTAGTTTAGTTGATTAGTTTAATAGTCATTGTTGTTGTTGTTATTTAGCGTACATAATTAATTCATTATCTTTTAGTTGGTGTCCAAATATATGAAGTGTCTAAGCTTTGATAATGCGACACCGAAATTGAGGCTAATAGAATTTGCATAGTAAAAAAGGTTTGCACGAAGTGAATCATAGAAAAAGACGGAGAAAAGAAAAATAGTGAGAGAGAGAGAGAGAGAGAAGGTAGTAGTGAAAGTGGTCAAAGTTGTAGTTGGCAGTTGTTGCGAAAAAGAAGTAGTCAATTGTTGCCATGGCATAGGAGGAAAGAGGACAGAATTGAGGTAAGCAAAAAAGAAAGTGAAAGAAATATTGCTCAATATTAAAAATGCTCGAAGCTAAACATTTGCAGTAAATAATACATAATAAGTTATTGATTTGCGTAGCCGCAGAGCTTTCTGTGCATTGAGTGGTTCCTCCAGACTTGGACAGACTCTACTTCGAATTGTTATGAAAATGTCAATGCTCCAAAAAATTCCAACAACACAAACTTTTATTTCTATAAATCAATAAAGTTTTGAAAAGCCACTTAGGACCTTATGATCTTTTATTTTACATTTGTTTTTGAAAATTCCTCAAGTCAGTCAGATTCCTCGATTTGCACAAAACGCTCGCAGCTCGCTTTCACAACCAGCCCTAAAAGCTTCTCTCAAGTGTTCAACACATACTTTTGCGCTGTTACAATGTCTCATTGGCTGTCAGCAGCTATGTGAAATATTGAAGATATAATGCATTTGGTACTTACGCCTCGATCCGGGTCGTTTAGCTTGCTGCTCGGTGCCCAGGCTCATGGCGCGGCCCAATTCACCGCGTACCGCCTTCAGTGACTTCAGTATCTCATCTGGGTCGCGGCGCGCCACCGACGAACGTCGCCTGCCGACCAGATACGACGACGGCGGCGGCGCCATAACATCCTCTTCGCGTATCTTGTCCGCGTCCTGAAACGACGAGCGTCGCGAACCCGGCAACGAGCGCGAAAAGTCCTTGCCCAGCTGATACACCTCCACCTCGAGCGTCTCCGATTGCGAAGAGCCGCGCCGCGAGCCCGCTATCCAAGCGGTATCGGGATGCAGCAGCGACGTGCCATCGCCAATCGAGTCGACCTCGTCGGATATGGAGCGCTGCATGTTGTAGTCGCGTCGCAACAGTCGCGACACATCGCTGCCCGGACAGCCGGCGGCAATCGAACCGCGCGGCGACACACTCGGCGATTTCGACATGCTGATGCCGCGCAAACCCTTCAGATCCTCCAGTCGGCACCAGATGGCGTGATCGTCGAGAAAAGCCTGTTGCAGCTCGACGTTGCACTCGCCGAGGAAAATCGATTCGGTATGCGGCACCAGGTCCCACAGCTGTATGCCAATGTGCCGATCCATCAAACTGTCGGCGTTAACGTGCGGAAACGTGAGCGTCGCATTCCAGATCGGATTCTGTGTGGGTCGACTGACTTCGGTTTGCTGAACGCTGCCGTCGCCGCTGTTACATGGAAGCATTGAGATTATTCTAGGAATTATTGTGAATGTGAATCGGGCAGGAAAGTCTGAAGCGTCTTTCGTGGGTGGCTCAAGGGGAGTGATTTGAGGAGAATGAGAAGAATGAGTGGTATCAGCGAGAACGAGAGTTGATTGAATAGAATGGGCAGAGTGAGCGAAAGCAATCAGTGGAATGGATTGAGTGAGTGGGGTGGAGAAAATGCGTGAATGGAGTGGACTGAGTGAGTGGAGTGGATGTGGTCAGTGAATGAAGTGGAGTGAATCTAATGATTTGAGTGAGTAGTGTATGTGGATTGGTTGGCAAAAAAGGAGT
The DNA here is from genome assembly GCA_964056695.1 of Melieria picta. Taxonomy (NCBI): domain Eukaryota; kingdom Metazoa; phylum Arthropoda; class Insecta; order Diptera; family Ulidiidae; genus Melieria; species Melieria picta. Next base: position 18,215,901 of record OZ057399.1, read on the forward strand.
GAGTGGGTAAGTGAATGAATTAACGAACAAATGAATGAATAAATGAACCAACGAACGAATAGTGGAACGAATGAATAAATTAATGAATGAATAATGAACGAATGAATGAATTCATAAGTGAACAAATAAATTAATAAATTAATGAAGGAATGAGTAGGGAGAATGAATGGAATGGATGAAATGAGTAATATGCAGAGTGAGTGGATTTACTGATTAGAGTGAGTGAGTGAGTGAGTGGAGTAAATAGAAAAGTTAAAGTGAATGGGTGGAATGGATGGAATTATTGGAGTGGGTGGTGCATATGGATCGAGCAAAAGTAAGTAAACGAATGAGTGAGTAAGTGAGGAGGTGAGAATAAATGAGGGAACGAATCTATGAATGAATAAAGGAATGCATAAATGAATGAATACGTAAAGTGAGTGAGTGAAAAAAATGGAGAGAGTAACGTGCAGAGTGAGTGGATTTATTGGATAGACTGAGTGTGTGGAGTAAATAGAATAAGTAGAGTGAATGAGTGGAATGGACGGTAGTACTGGAGTGGGTGGTGCATATGGAACGAGCAACAGTAAATAAATAAGTGAATGAGTAGGTGAGGAGAATTAATGAGTGAACGAATCTATGAATCAAAAAAAGGAATGAATAAATGAATGAATGAATGAATACGTAAAGTGAGTGAGTGAAAACGATGGAGCGAGTAACGTGGAGTAAATGAGTGGAATGGATGGTAGTACTGGAGTGGGTGGTGCATATGGAACGAACAAAAGTAAGTAAGTGAATGAGTGAGTAGGTGAGAATTAATGCATGAACAACTCGATGAATGAATAAATGAGTAGAGTGAATGAATTGAATGGATTGAGACTAACGAGCAGTCAGTGGATACAGTGAGTGGAGTAAATAAATGAGTAGGGTGAATGAGTGGAATCGATGGAGTTACTGGAGTGGGTGGTGTGTATGGAACAACGAGCAAAAGTAAGTAAGTGAGTGAGTTAGTAAGTAAGTAAGTGAGGAGGTGAAAATGAATAAACGAATGAATGAATCAATGACTGAATAAGTGAATGAATGAATATGTAAAGTGAGTGAGTGGAAAGGATGGGGAGAGTATCGTGCAGTGAGTGGATTTAGTGCATAGATTGAGTGAGTGGAATAAGCAGAATGAGTAGAGTGAATGAGTAGAATGCATGGAATTACTGGTGGTGTTACGAGCAACAGTAAGTAAGTGAGTGAGTAAGTGACGAAGTGAGTCCACTTACCATTTGGGTGAAATCCGTACTTTGGCATACGCTTCTGGCAGATTGCCATGTCCGTAGGCTTCGTCGCGCAGTGCCAGATCGTCGGCGGCCATCAGTGATACGACCAGCTCGCTACGTTCGGCATGATACCAGACCTGCAGCTGCACGCGTCCGCTGACTTGTTTCTCGCGCGCAATTTGCTCCTTTCCATCGGAGAGTTTTCGTTGTGTAGAGGGAAAGAAATTCACCGTTAGTGAGCCATAGTAGTAAAAGTGAAAATGTAAATATGGCAATATTAGAGTCAGCACGTGTGATAATGATTTCACTTAGCGGGTTACTTTTAGAATTTGCGTATATACAAAATGCCTATTGGGTTAATATTGCTGTGTATCTTTACAATTTTTATGGCTTAGATGCTAGCATAATGTTTTTCATGTTTATTACGAATTATTGCAATAATTTACATCAAATGCTTCGTTGGGACCCAAGATGTGCTTATGTGTGCGTGTTTTTGTATTTGGAAAAATCAAGAGAGAAAAATGCAAAAACTAAAAACAAACAGCAACCAAAAGGAAACATTAAAAAATTATAATTGGAAATGAAAAATTAGTACTAAAAGCGCCACTACAACTACAACATCACACCTACTACGCAAAATACAACATAACGAAATGCAGGCTTCATGCTCCAGTGATGCAAATTTACCGCACACACACCAAGCGGATACACATTTCACTCAATAACCGCCAACACAGACGGACGTTCATACAATGATTGCCAGCACTGAGTGCGCAACAAAATTGAAATCGATATCATCGACAATAATTTTGCAACAAACACCGAATGGCAATTCATGGCTTCAATACCTACGTGTGCCAGCCGGCACCAATAAGCAGCCAACACACACACACACACACATACACAAACAAACAACTGTAATAAATACTGAACGTTTTCGCAATATTTTCAACCTTTTACATTTTTGACTGTATTTTGGCGGACGTGCTGTGTATTACACATACACTATAAAAAATGAACCTCGATTATTTGTAACCATTTGGATACTGTAAACATTAATTTTTCATTTTACTGCAAAACAAGTAATTTTAAACAGAGCAAAAATTTATAGCAGAAGGTTATAGCTTTGAAAAAGTGTACAAATCGTAAAATTTTATTATCAAAGTTATTACTTCGTTCGAGAAACGTTTCGCACAATGCCAGATTTTTATTATCTTTAGCAACCAGACCGGTTTTGGATGAACAGATGTGTAAACAAGCAAAATTGTCCTATTTGGGGTGATACCAATTTACACGAGACACCCCAGCATCAAATGCGAGAAGTAACCTTCTCGCATTTGGGGCAGATTTTTCTCGGGCGGAATCATCAGTCCGTGCTTCTTCTAAAACGAATCTTTCTAGCTGAACGTTCCAACAGGACGACGATACCAGCACAACTCCACGATGAACATTCTGCATTAGCAATTTGAAAGTATGGTTATCTCTCGCGGCGGCAATCTTTTTAGACTTCTTTTCTGGAGCTTATGTGAATAGACTGCAATCAACTGACGCTCTCAAAATTGACATAAGAAATCTCAGCCAGCCAAATTTAATTGGCAAAGCCATTTGGCTTTCGAAAATGCACCAAGCAAGATTTCGGAAGAGGCGGACAGGATTGGCAAATGAGGGGGCCGCAAGATGACCCTATAGACCTGAACCGATCATAGGTGTCAGCAAATCTCACTATAGACATTATGTCAGACAGGAATTCTTAAATCGGGCTAACCACAAATGGTCCAACACGGTGGGACAGCGCTGTTCCAAGTTATTCTTTCCGGCCTATTCGGAAAGCAAATCCAAGTACCTTCTGGTCCAAAGCAGAAAGGAGCTTAAGTTCATGACAGGGATCCTGAACGGGCACTGTCTGCTAAATATTCACAGAGCGCGTCTGGGAATCACAGATAGCGAACTATGCAGATTCTGCATGGAAGATGAAGAAACATCCGTGTACATTATAACTGAATGTCCAGCCCTTTTACACGCAAGAAAGCATATATTGGGAAGGGAACTAATTCGGATGAAAGAACTGTCTGGAATCGATCTGGAAACAATCAAGGAGTTCCTGGACAGCATTGTAGGAGACGAACTCCTCCAATAAGGAATGGAGGATTGGGCACAATAGTTCTTATTAGACGCAATGTCTCGGGCAGCTGTTGCTCGAATCCCATACCTAATCTAATCTAGTAATCTAATCTAACCTAATCTAATCGAATCTAATCGAATCGAATCGAATCGAATCGAATCTAATCGAATCGAATCGAATCGAATCGAATCGAATCGAATCGAATCGAATCGAATCTAATCTAATCTAATCTAATCTAATATAATCTAATCTAATCTAATCTAATCTAATCTAATCTAATCTAATCTAATCTAATCTAATCTAATCTAATCTAATCTAATCTAATCTAATCTAATCTAATCTAATCTAATCTAATCTAATCTAATCTAATCTAATCTAATCTAATCTAATCGAATCGAATCGAATCGAATCGAATCGAATCGAATCGAATCGAATCGAATCGAATCGAATCGAATCGAATCGAATCGAATCGAATCGAATCTAATCGAATCGAATCTAATCTAATCTAATCTAATCTAATCTAATCTAATCTAATCTAATCTAATCTAATCTAATCTAATCTAATCTAATCTAATCTAATCGAATCTAATCTAATCTAATCTAATCGAATCGAATCGAATCGAATCTATTCGAATCGAATCGAATCGAATCGAATCGAATCGAATCTAATCTAATCTAATCTAATCTAAGATTGCAACGAATAATTAAACGATTTTCTTTCAATTGAAAGAAAAATTGAATGGAGATCTCACATACAACTTGTTTTATTTTAAGATAACACAATCTTATCGAAAGCCCGTATTTAAACATAAACACAAACGAGCGAAACATAACACTCGAAGTATCAAATATGAATTGTTTATTTGGTGTAAAATCGGGATTTGAATCCTCAATTCGCTGCTTTGTGGTCCATAAAACCATTCACCCATAATTGCTTCATTACTAATTTAAATTAAATTAAATAATTTAAAAATAGTTAAAGCTTTCAGGCTGCGATGAACACCTCCAGTTGATAAGTCAGCAGTGGGGTATTCAGTTGGAATTTCAGTTCCATTCGTAGAGTAGGAATAGGTTAGGTGCAACTGTCTGGCTGCAATGGCCACACATTGATCCCTTTTGGGTCCTTTTTGGGATACTAGATGGGGATCTATTCATGAGTTGTAGAAGTGATCCATTACAACACGTACATTTTTGCAAACCTTAGCAAAGATGTTGGGCCTAGCATCCAGACGTAGCGTCTAGTCTTGTAAACCTATGTGCGCGCAGGGCTGCCAAGTGATGTCTTTAGAAACCTGGGCAGAAGCAGTGAATGTGCTTCAATGCTTTTGAAGCTTCACGTTTCTCACACATTTCGTGGGGAAGCAGTAGTTTTGACATTTATCTGTTCATTAACTGTTTTTCCTCGATCGAAACATTAAAAAACGTGTTGTTGTGAACCTTTTAGGGATAAATTCAAAATCGTTGGAAGTTATTAATTTCTTTTGCGAGTTTTTGTTTAGTGCTCCTTTCGTAACTTTAGCTTAGACAAAATAGTTCAGATGGTACATCTATGCTTCATTGGTTGTGAAAGAATTAAGACTGAATGTTGATGGAGCCAAATTGAAAGGATTAAAATCATTTTTAAGACATTTTAAGTTTAAATTTTCTGCATACATAATTACTTCTTTCATATGCTAGTCTTGTGTAGTTCTCACATAGATTCCATACCGAATCAGTGTTAGAGTAACAGAAAAGATGTGGAAAATTGTTTACAGTGCATCGTTCAGCGTTCGGATATACGTGAATAAATATGTTGCTTAGCGGCCAAAACGCAGGTTTACATACCTGCGTGCATGTTAACGGGTAAAGGAGCTTAGGACATTGTCGAACTTTTGAATTTTGAGAGAAATTGTGGCATAACGGATTTAATAAAATACGCCACAGCCATCGCCATTCACGCAACACGCGCACACAAGTACGCAAGTACGCAAGTTTGTGTTCGTGTGCGAAGAACGGCTGCGACAAGCTGCCGCTTGTGTGCACATATTCATGACACAATATGGGAATTCATGTGAATACGAGCTGGAAATATTAAACAATGACAGCGCTGGCGGCCTGCGCTGTCCCGGCTGCTGCAAATGGCAAATGCCCAATTGTCGAGCGCTATCGCAGCGTCATTTGGGCGACAATTGTTCGAGTATATTGCAATATTGTGTGTTGACCCAGAAAACGATGTGGTTCTTGTTGTTGCAGCTTGAAAGCGGCTATGGGCTGAGTGCGTGTGTGTGTGTGTAAAGTACCAGCAAAAACATATCCTTTGGAGTAAACCATGATGATGATTGGTACCGCCAAACTGCAGTAATAATAATGCCGTGCGGTAATCATGAAACAGAGGTTCAATGCAATGTGCATCAATGTATGTTCAATATAATTTGGTAAATACAATAGTTTTTTGAAGGCTTATTTTGATGTAGACACATTTAGAGAGAACTATGAGTTGCCAATCAATTGAACACTTATTGTGAGTGCTGTCCAATTTGCGAAAAATGCCAGCCTGCCACAACGATTAAAAAAAGTTTTATTGGACGTAGTAAGTGCAGCATGAACAATTGATAATTTAATCCTTAGCACTGGGAAACTCAAGATCTACTTATCCATGTAATCACCAAATACTGAGGATGATTCATGAAGAACAACTCTTCATAGAACAACTAATTTTTCATTAAAGACGAATCAATCCTCAGCGATAAGAAAGCCAAAGCATTGCGTCAGTTCAAAGACACTTTCGACAGAGCAACTAGAAATTGTCTATATGCTGCTATAAGTATCTGGCTTCGCACCAAGATACACATCGCTGAAATATTATAAACCCCCTTCAGACAGCCAGTTAGATTGTGCAATTGCGACGTTTTACCAATCAGCCTCAATTTAGCTCTCAATTGAACTCAATTTGTCATGCAAAAACCTCAATTAAGCTAATTGCAATTAGCGCTTAATTGACCATAAATTGAGTTCGATTCGCCATGGAACTCTGTATTGTGCTGTTATCGATAAACAAACTCATTCACAATAGACGGAACCAAAACGAAATTAAGAAACTGACAGCAGCGAACGAAGTTTGTTAACATTTGTTTGCTTTACAATTTTGTTTAAAAATTGTGTGCATCAGTTGGGATGTTGTATAAATAAAGGGTGATTTTTTAGCAACTTTCTTTTCGGCAACACTGTTTTTGGCAGCTCAGTTGTTTTCATGTAACATGTTCACTTTGGTCTACTTACAACAATATTTATGTCCCTACTAAGTATAATTTAACCATGAGTCGACTTACAAACAAACAACGCTTGCAGATTATTGAATTTTATTATCAAAATTCATGCTCGGTTAAGAAAGTGCATCGTGCACTTCTTCCATTTTATGGTCAGTTTGGGCGACCTTCTGAGGCGGCTATTCGGAATCGTGTGACTAAATTTCGCACCAAATTTACATTATTGGACATTAAACCACCAACACGCATACGTAGAGTGCGGACAGAAAAAAATATCGCAGCTGTATCCGCCAGTGTTGTTGATGAACAACGGCCCAATTGAGAGGCAAGTTCGGTGAACAGTTTATTTCACGTTTGGGGCCGATCAATTGACCGCCTAGATCGTGCGATTTAACGCCTTTAGACTATTTTTTGTGGGGCTATGTTAAGGCTCATGTCTATAGCGACAAGCCCGCAACGGTTAACGCACTGGAAGTCAATATTGAAGAATTTATTCGTGAGATACCGGCCGATATGTTGGAGAGAGTATGCCAAAATTGGACCCAGCGTATGAAACATTTGAGACGCAGCCGCGGTCAACATTTACATGAAATCATCTTTAAACATTGAATTATATAAGTAGATCGTTCTATGGACTCAAATAAAGATTTCATACATTTCTCTGTTTTATGTGTTTTTATTAAATCAAATCCGAAGGCTCTTAAAAAATCACCCTTTATTACTAAAAGTTCAATAACTGTTTTTTAGAACGTTTTTTAACCATAAACAGAACAACCTTTCTAGCGTCAAAACAAAAACATGTTCCATAACATTTTCGATAACAGCTAAATTGGGCTGTTATCTAAATTGAGCTGTGTGAACAGCAAAAGCAATAAACTGGATTTAAAACTTAATTTCCCTATTTATTTGGCTGTCTGAACAGGTCAAAAGACTAATGGTCAGTGTTGATATGAATTCCATTAGAATAGAGAAAGATCATCTCTACGGTATTTGTTGTCAAACACTGTTTTAGACAAGTTGAATTCACGTTATGTGGTTTCTTCCACTTGCTGTGAATGCAAATCATTGAACTGTGGTGCTGCAGCAGCTGTGAAGCAAGTTCGGCCTTTTACCTCATAAAAATGAAGTGTGTATTGCGGCGCGTATTGCCGTGAATGAGATTATCATTCGAAGCGATATGAGGGCATAAGGACAACGGATTTTTGCCGTCAAGATATTCTCCTTCTGACGTGGAAAGCAAAGGGAATAATCTCAAAAAGTTTACGTTTTAAACAAAGTTTAAAATAGTGACAAAGCTTATAATGGTATTTTCTACCCACATCACATTAAGATTAATTCTTGTCAATAGATGAAACATTGGGTTTGATAGGAAATTGAAAAATAAAGATGATGAGATGTTTAGCTGCAGGAAGAAGATGAAAAGGGTTCATTGCATTCAAATTAGAAAATTTTCGTATTTTCCCAACTCAAGTCAACGTACTATCTTCTCATAGCGTCCTCTGGATAATTACAAACAAAGGTTCATAGGAAACTTATGTGTGAGAGGCACATAGAAAAACAGAACCATCGGCATCATGCATCATCATGCCTCGATAGTTCAGCGAATAGACGACCGACTTACCATGTCAGAGGCTCTGGGCTTGCTTCCTACTTCACACTGGTTGCTTCTATCGCTATCCACAAGAAGTAGATGAGAATTATAAGAAACGCGTTGAAAAAGAATCTAAATCTTCGATCTTTTAAATAGCTTTACGTATGTTATCGAATCTAGCATGATAGGGAACACCGATAGTTGTGATTCTGGAACGTTTAATAGAAGGACAGTCTGAATCATCTTAAGCCCTAAGAAATGAATTAAGCTAAGAATGAATTAATCAACAAGTTATGGGACCGATGTACAGAAATATGGACAGACATCGAAGAGATCTCCCACAAGGCGGACCTGAAAACGATACCCCAAGTGGATCATATTAAAAAAGGGGGTTTCTACATTGGTTGGTCCGAAACACAGAACCAATTGGTGCTTGAAATCTTGAACTTCAATCTTCAACAGCTAGCAAAGTTTCTTTAAATTTATTTCACTGATAAAAAGTCACATATACAATATGGATATTATTAAATTTTTTATATCCTAAATTAATAAAGTTAGAAGGACGAATTTCAAGGATGTAGTAGTGTACATATAAGTCCTTAAGATATATTTTTTTCAAAAAAAACTTTTGGAAATTTGCATGTATATTCAAGGATAAAGTTTTAAAAGGACATTTTCAACACCTCTTCGTCCTTTTGCACCAAAACATTACATTTTCTAAGATTCTAAGAATTTTTCTCTTTCATTTCATATCCATATTGTTATTCTACAATGCGCTTAATTTTAAAAATAATTTTTTGAAATAAACATGTCCTTGAAATTTTAAAGTCCTTTAAAAAAATTCTGACGTCAGAGAGAAAAACTAAAAACGCAGTTTTACTACATTTGGCCCCTAGTTTCGCAAGTATATCGATTTTTTCGTGTGTAAAATTTGTTGTCGCACGGTGTAATAGATGTCAGGATCCAGTACTGAATGACTCTTAAATCATTGAAAATCACTTAGTTCTTCAGCTCAATACCTATGCGGAGGTGACTTTAAGAAATTAAATATGAAATCGAGCAACCATGCGTATCTTTAACTTTAGTTCCAGAACAATTTAAAAGAGAACTTAGTGTCACTGAATAGAATAGAATAGAATAAATTTCTATAAATTTTTTATAGTCAAATACATATGAGTTCCAAGCCTCTCAACGTTAATGTTGAGAACACTAGTAAATATTTTGAATGGCAGAAAAATTAATTATTTATAGCTGTAATCGTTTAGTCATCGCTGGTCATTGATTCATAATGGAAAAAGAAAATCGTTCTAAATTTGCACACAACAGCCTGAAATCCTTTCAACATGTCATTGAATGAGTTGCATGGTTTTACAATAAATTTTCAGTCATCGAAAGCAAAATTCATCAAATGGTTTAAAGCGTGATTGCACCCTTTTAATCCCGAACATAAGTCTACAAAGTATGCACTTTTCGTAACCTCGTCTTAAACAAATTGCAAGTGTTCTCTTTGTCTTCTAATTTTCCTTTAAAATCAGCACCATTAGGCATTTTCGCATGTTAACAATTATTCTGTGCTACTTATGCGGCGACAAAACCTCTAAACGCTGGTAAGCCTTCCAAGTCGTGTCTGAACATCGCTTCGGCTGTTCGGCTTGTGTATTTAACATTAACATAAAATGCTTGCAAATCGCTCCATTCTGAGGCTTTAATGTATGCATCGCACAGTGGCCAAAAATGGTAAAAATTTATGTTACAAAATGACTAAAAGGAATATGGTGGTCGAGAGATAATATCTCAACTAAAAAAAATCCGTTTTCCGATCTTTAATATTCTACTTCGTTCAATTTTTATGTAGCTTCAAAGTTGATGTTAAAAAATACGCATTCGTTCCAAGTTTTTGGATAATTCTAAAGAATTTATGCTGAATGAAAAATCAAATAAAAATAGAATTTATATACTAATATAGTCATGTTATATATTATATAAAACTTTGGAGTTTTTCCTGTGTGGTAGTACTATTCTTTGGTTCGAGCTTTGAAAAAACGGTCGATTCCCGTTAAATTGAAAAATTACGTTTTTCGGTTTGCTTCTAACAAAGCACAAAACTTTGGTGGAAAAAAGTTTAAAAAACGTAAAATAACACTTTTTTAATGTCAACCGTAAATTATTCAAAAAAGTATGTATTAAAATAATCCGGAGTAATTTTTTGTTTATAAGTGCTTATTTGGTTGTTATTTGCATTTTTCTAGTGACGCCTCCACTAAAAATACTTGATTTTGAATTTCTTATAATTTGAATTGAATTTCTTATAACCAGGGAAAGGATTTTGAGGACTTAAAAACCTATAAAAAAGGCAAAATAAAATAACAAAAAAGGCACGGAAAGGCACTAAAAACTGCCAAAAAGGCAGAAAAAGGCACTTAAAACTGCCTAAAAAGGCAAAATAGGGCATTAAAAACTGTTAAAAAGGCAAAACCAGGCATTTAAAAATAAGACAAAACTAGAAAATCTAAAAAAAAGGGGGAACGGTATGTTTTTTTTTAATAATTTTATTTCATCTGACGTATGCAACATACAATATTTATACCTCGTTTTTTGTAAAAGAAAAGGAACATCAAGGTTTTCAAAGATAGTTAAAAAACTAAAACTAAGATATTTCAATTGAAATGTTGGCACATATTTTAAATTTATATTTTAACTTCTCATATAAAAGCATAAAAGCCGTACTTGTATCACAAAAAAATAAATAAAATGTTTGTGCTAACCGAACTTTTTGATTTTGGCATGTTTTTTTCTTTAAATTTTCCACTGCACAACAAAAAATAACGGCTTAGGAATGATCAAATCAACGTAAAAACATCGAGAAGTTAACGAAATTGCAATGTTGCTACTTAATTTTTTTTTAGTTTCAAGGTATTTTTGCGAAACAAAAGGGGGAAAATATTAAAAACGAAAGAAAAATAAAAAGGCGCTCGACAAATCTTGAAAAAGGCATATTGTGGCATTTATAGGTAAAATAGGCACTTAAAAAAAGCATTTATGAGTGAAAAAGGCAAACTGCCTTTTTAAAAGGCAGTTTAAGGCAAAATAAAAGTGTTATATTTCTTATCAGGAGGACCTAATTCGTGCTCATTTTCAATCAGAAATGTTTTATCTAGCAGCAAACAAAAAAGGCAATTTCCACAAAATCCTTTCCCTGCTTATAACTTTTCTTAAAGATAAGACGGGCGTTGATGTTAATCAGGAACAAAAGTAAAGTGTGCGGCTACTTGGATTAAAATTTACCAAATTTTGCAGGACACATGCTGTTTTTAACAAAAATATTTCGACTGGCTTGACTCTAATTTCATATTGGCTGCAAGCAATAATAAATGTGTAGGTTTTTTATAAACACACCAAATTCCGTTGCACTACCTTCCATAGAATAGAAGTTATGCTAATTTGAAATTTTGCTTACTTTTGGAGGTGGGCGTGGTTATGTTCGGATTACGCCCACTTTTGCAGCATATTATTCAATTGCTCCAGAACTCCTCTATAGAAGATTTGGTTGCTCTGCGACAATTTTTTTTTTTCCGCAGCTTGTATGGAGACGAGACACTGTGCGTCGTTGTTAAAGTTCTAAGCTGCTTAAGTTTTTGGCATATAACGCATACACACACAGAAGCACCCACACATGCATGTAAAAGCGTCGCCACATCATTTTCGAATGAACTGTCAAAATCCAAACAGACGAAATCTAAAGCCAACTCTGCACATCTCTCGAATTTCGTATGGCGCGTGGATTTGCGTCGGTTTTGTTTTCTGAGGAATGCTTTAAATTCAATTTCAGCCGAAAGTTGACTACTGAACAACGATTCGCGGCAGACACAAACCACTGCAGACGTGCAGTGTGGGAGGTGCGTGCGATTACCGAAAATTCAAAATACCAACAAAAATGGGTTTCGAAATTTAACAAGGCAAAAGACACGCACCTGTGTGTATGCATGTGTGTGTGTGTGAGAGTGTGAGTGTGAGTGTGTATACGGCCTTCGGCTGGCACTTGCTGAGATCGATTTGTGGTTTGTTTTTGCTGTAGTCGTTGTTAAAACCAGCCCACAAGTTGCTGACCGTGTCTCCGATAGAAGAAGCAAACACGGTTGCCACTCGACCAACAATTCGTTAAACATATTTTTCTAGAAAAATGGCAGTTGGCAGTTTTCTTTCATATTTAGAAATTTTGCCAGTTAGGCAAAATTTGGCTGGTTTTTCATATTGCATTTATGTGTTTCTTATAATCCTCATCTACTTCTTGTGGATAGCGATAGAAGTAGATGAATGTTTAATTATCTCGAACTAAATAGGAATCGAACCCAGAGTCTCTGGTATGAAAAAGCAATGTGCCATCCGCCGTATTACAAAAAGTATTTCTAACTAACTTTAACAAAAGTATTTTCTAGACTAACTTTTGGCCGCTGACCACGAAACTGAAAATCAAAAAATTTTTTAAGAAGCGTTTTCGAAAAATCTTCGAAAACCCATTTTTTCCCTGTTGTTTCAGTTATGAGTACATATCTCGTAAACGAATCATCCGACTAACACACACTGTGCGTCGGTAAGAAGATAATACCTTAGCCTTTCCAGCAATGTACAGATTGTCCAAATCAGATGAGATTTTGGGGTAGTTACTGACAGTGAAAATTGTAAAAAAGTGAATTTTTTGACCAATTTAGAAAAATCATAAATTTTCGAATGTTTTTTTTTATAGATAAAATAAATTTTCTCCTCTGGTTTTGAAATCTAAGATGAAAGTTATATTGTTTGAGCAAATATTAAGCCTAACATCAATTGAATTGAAAGAAAAATGCCAAAGTTATGATGAACTGAGTGAAAACACCAACTTTACAGTTATTACACTGTGCGAAACAATTTGTTTTTTGCCGAGACCCATCCAAATGTTGATATAGACGTGAAACTAGAGGTAATTTATAGTATCCTGGCATAGTCAGTTTTTCATTTTCTGACCCAAAGTCCTTTTTAAAGGACTTAAAAATTTTAAGGACATACACATTTAATTTTTTTTTTAATATTTGCGATAGTGCAATGATGACGATATGGGTATCAAATGAATGAGGAAAATGGTCTCCTTTTAAATAAATTTTCTATTTTGAACTTTCAGAACTTTGAAATAGAATAAAATTTAGATGTATGAATCTACAGACTGAGATCCAAAACATGTATGTTTTCCATACCTGACATATTTTAGTCCTAGAAAACACTTTTATTTTTAGGTGCATTTTTCGTGCCGAGTAGTGTTATTGAGGTCAGCAAAAGACACAGCATGTATACAAATACGACGAGTCACGATCAAAACATAAATTTGCAACGATATTGAAGGACAAATCTTTGAAAAGGCATTACCGATTTAGTTTTGTTTTGAAAGCTCAAGATAAAAATTTTATTTAAAATACCACAATCGTCCTCTTTTATTTGATATCCATATCTGCATCAGTGTATAAGTAAAAATATAAAAATAAATTGTTTGTATTCCAAAACAATTTAAAGCCAAAAAGTCAATTTGCGGATATCTCAAACTTTTTTAATCTTTAGGTTGTCACTTTGGATTGTATATGTTACATTATATACAAAAATTCAAAGTTCACATAAACACACACACACACACACACCCACACACACTTACATACAAACATATATGTATACACACATTCAGCACATATAGGAGTTATAGTAGTTAAATATTTGAATAGTTGTAAGAAAGAAAATATTTGTCAAACTTTCAACAACAAATAGCAATCGAGTAATAAACAGTAATGCGGAAAAATCATATTTACATGGGAAACAAAAAAATACCATTTACAGCATTTCACTATTATGAGTAAGTTTCGAGTATTTTACTATCAACTATGGCCAGCTACATAGGTTTAATCACATTCACTTAGGGCTAATTAGTTGTACATTCAGTGTGATTAACGGTAGTAGAGAATTTTACAAAATTTCATAAAACACTTTAAAACTAGAGTTTCTATGCGGCTTTAAGCACGTTACATATCGTAATTGTAATAATTTCGCAGCCAACAGCAGCGAGAGATTTCAAATAGTTGCAACAAAAGCACCTTTCGATCACTCAAGTCTTATTGTTCTTTAATTGATTCATTAATTGTCAATGCATTGCATATTTTTGCTGATTTTGGATGGATTCAATAAAAGTAAAAATTGTTGCAATCGAATAGTTGAGCAGAGTTTCTGCGTCGGAAACTAATCTAAAACGTACAAATACATTTACAATTAAAATTATTCAAATAGCGCTCATTCAACGTTCAGTTAGTATCTACAATATTTATATATATGCGTTTAAGTTTAGTGGGGTAAACTTGATGGCATAGCAAGACAGAGAAATCGAGCAGCGACTCGGAAAATATCAGAATGAGAAAAAATTTAAATTAGTTTTACATTCATTGTTGCAAATGCTTTATATTTCACGTTGGCATTGCCATCATCATCATCATCATCATAATCATTATTATCATCATCATCATAATCATAATCATCGTCATAATCATTTAATCAGTTCATAGCAAATAACCATAACTCGTGCCAGCTGGGGATACATTTCTCAATGCCAAAACCAAGAGTCAAATCATACCAAGTCAGAGCCAAATCAATTGAAATCATTGGAATCATATTTCGCATAAGGTACAATAAATTAAATTAACGAGAAAAAACAAAAGTACTGCTATGAAAAAATACGCATTATTCGCATATTTTGCTGCTACAACTCATAAAATGGCGATGCAGTTGACAGAACGGAGAGAACAAAAAAATATCAATAGTGAGTGAGTTAGAGAGACAGAGACAGAGAGAGAGCCAGAGAGAGACGGAAATGTGGGAGTGGGAGTAAGAAGTGAGATTTAATTTTGCTCAAAATGCTGTACAAAATCAATAAACAAACGCTTGAACTGAATGCTGGAAAATCGAAATGTAAAGAAAGCCAGAAATGCCAACTCGATATATACGAAACGAAGGAAAGACGAACGAAATGGGGGTAGGCAAGGAATGTAAAGAATTTTCACAACTCAAAAGCAATTAAATAATATTGAAGTTTTGTTGTGTGATGCTGTGAGTGTGGTTGTGCGATTGGCAGCGTTCTTGTATGGCTTCGCGCTGAGCTGCACTAATATTCGTGGCGGCTAAACTAACTCCGGCCACTGTGGCCGGCCAGGCGGTCGTTCGAGTAGGTCGGTGGTGGGGGGGGGGGGGGGGGGCGCTGTCAGTGGTTAGTAGTAACGTCCAGAGCAAAGTTCGGTCAGTGTTTTTAACTTTGAAGTATAAATTAATAAGCGAAAATTGATATACTAGGTAAGACATAACTAAAATATTTTTGTGTTTACTTCCTTGTATTTGATATTTGATTCTTTCAATAATGAATTGTGAGTTTAATAATTTTACAGGCATTTTAATAATAATGAGTTATTTTAATTGCTCCTAGAAACTAATAATTTAATGAAAATGGTCACTGTGTATGCGTAAACCCTATCTTAAATTTTTTAAAAGACATTCTAGAAGAAAGCTTCCATTAGAAAAACGGTTAATACTTGATCTATTATTTTCGATATGCAATTTTATATGCAAAATGGTAAACGAAATTCTACCAGAGTTTTCCAAGAGACAAAAAATTAGTTGTATCCAAGAACAAAGAAGGCAAATATGAGAACTAGGAACTAAAGTATACAAATAATTGTAACTGTTATGTGCAAATATACATTCCTGGGGGTTTTCAAACCGATTGACAAATGTAATTTTTTACAATATTTCATTTTTGCTTTTATTTTACATCTTTAATAAAATTAGCCAAAAGAATCGTGGAATGAATTGAAAAAAAATTAATCAATTAATTATTTGTTTTTATAAGTTAAGTAAAGCATTTTTTTAATGAAAAAGAAATCCATTAATTTTTCAATAGTTAGCTTGAGTAGTTAAGTTTTTTCTGCTTTACATCTTTAATAAAATTAGCCCAAGAATCGTGGAATGAATTGGAAAAAATTAATCAATTAGTTATGTATTTTTAAAAGTTAAATAACGATTTTTTAAATGAAAAAGAAATTCATTAATTTTTATAATAGTAATCTGTATCTTGTTAAAAAAAAAGATTTTTTCCAAAAAAAATTTTTCACAAATTTTTTTTACTACTTGACTTAGTTTTCTTTGAGATCACGTCAAATACGAAGAGAAAATACGAGAAATTTTCCGGTTTTTTTATTGGTTGAAAATTTAAATGTTATAGCAGTTTAGGTTTCATTGACTGCATTGACAATTTTTGACAAAACCACGGAAACTGTAGAGTTCAACTAACTTGTAACCATTATTTCGATTGCCCCGGAGCTGAACATTGCACCACTTTTGGAATCACTTGAATAAGGCTGGACACAAAAGAAGCTCGATGTATGAGTGTCACACGAGTTAACGCAAAAAAAGAACTCATGGAACAAGGAATCCATCTGAAAATCGCTGCTGAATCGCAACCAAATCCACACATGTCTGAAGGAAGCAATTGCCCAGAAGCCACCAGTTGTGGCCAACAGAAGAGGAGATGTGTTCTATCTGGATGCCAGAAGTTCCGGAAGTTTGATAGGAAAGTTCTTGTGCATCCTCCTCCAGTCCGAACATGGCAACAAATGCCAATGATTTTTCTGGTAAAAAATTTAAAGAGAAGCTTGTGGAAATCGACTGACTCAGTTAAGGACGAGGGTTTCTAACGAGAAAGAAATTCCCTCTAAAATGGCAACAAATTTTCGGATCATTGTAACTATGCAAAAATAATGGATCTCTCTTCCTCTCTCTCTCTTCCATTCTTTATTTTGGAAACATCTGTACCAACAAAAAAAAATCAAAAATCGAATGTACGTAACCCACGAAATTTTAAAAGTCATGAGTTGGGGTTTGAAAAGACAAAAAAGTATTTTATTTTCGAACACTTTGCAAAAAGGCTGCTTCTCATTTCACCCCTTCCTTCACTTCCTCCTGGACTTTTTCCAACTATTCCTCCCACTACAGACGTTACATAGGATAGGAGACTTGCAATATTCTACCCAGCTTTAATGAAAACGAACTGAGATCGTAACAATAAAACGTCCCATCTGTGCTTTCGAGATAAAACGTGGACTTCGTGGTCACCACAACCTAAGCTAACGTTTCGTTAATAACTCACTGACATTTGACCTTTGACTTTGGATTTGAAAGTGACTATAATTATAATTATAATTTTACTTGTCTTGTTATGACTACAGGAATTCTAGTTAGTACAGCTCAGCCCTAAGTCTTGTGGAACTAAATTTAATTGCCTAATTTAGTACTCCGTGTTATACTTAGCTCTGATTATTACTTGAACTTAGTGCTATTCATGTATAAAAGACATTATGAATATATTTTTATAAATTTTTATATGTACAAAGATATGTTATCAAATTTAGGTATTAAAGCCAATTGTAAACCTGGACTTCTGGACAAATATTTTATATACAGTGAAGCCCGCTTAGGTACCTCCCCTCTTTAGTGCTTAGCCTGCTTAAGTAATCAATAATTGTGCACTATATGCGCTATGTGCGCTTAACCCTTTTGTCAATATGGAAAATTTCCAGCTATAACACCGTGCGACAGCATTTTTCACACTGGGAAAAATCCATATGTGCGTGAAACTAGAGACCAAATATAGTAATACTGCGTACTCAGTTTTTTATTTCTACATCCTTTATCCTGTTAAGAGGACTTCAAAATTTTAAAGGGGATACAAAATAAAAAAAATATAAAAAATCCTTAACCTCGTTAGAATATGGCGATATGTATATCATATGAAAGAACAAAGGCTCAAGAATTTAAATAAAACTGATTTTGTATCTATTTGTAAAAAAAGGATATGAAAAAGGTCTTTTGAAAATTTTAATCCTTTGTATCCTTGAAAATTTATAACGAATTTTCTTGAAAAGTAAGTATGTTAGAACCCAAAATCTCCTTGATCACGTGTCAAAATTTCATTACTCTAACTTTATTGGTTCGAAAGTTATTAAAAAAAGGCGAAAGCTTCAAGTCTAATGGAGTAAAAAAATTCTAATTTATTTGCGTATCAGTATTTTAAATAATAAATAGATACAAAATCAATGAAGCGAGAATAATGAAATCTTGACACGTGATCAAGGAGATTTGGAGTTTTAACATACTTACTTTTCAAGAAAATTCTTTGTAAATTTTCAAGAATATAAAGGATTAAAATTTTCAAAGGACCTTTTTGATATCCTTTTTTTAGAAATAGATAAAAAATTAATTTTATTTAAATTCTTGAGCCTTTCCTCTTTCATTTGATATACATATCGCCATATTCTAACTAGGTTAAGTATTTTCTAGATTTTTTAAATTTTGTATCCCCTTCAAAATGTTGAAGTCTTTTTAAAAGGACGAAGAATGTAGAAATGAAAAACTGAGTACGCAGTATTACTATGTTTTGTCTCTAGTTTCACGCCCATATGAATTTTTCCCAGTGTGACAATTTTTTTAATTTTTGTCGCACGGTGTAATCATTACGAAGGTACCCGGGTACATACAATTTGTTTGGAAAATGTGAAAAAAATAACGCAAAAATTTAAAAAATCATCGTTGGCTTTAAAGCAAAGCGTTATTTAGTTATTTCGTATTGTAGTATTTAGTTATTTAGTATTTAGTTATTTAGTAGTTTGTGTAATCGTGTTGTTTTGTAATGAATATCAATGACTTTATGGGTCGAGGTTAATTTTTTAAGCACCAAAGTGAGAGTTTTGCGAATAAAAATAAGGTTTAAAAGTAGGGTTAATATTTTAAACTACGACTTCAGGAGATTTTTTGGATTTTGTGGTGGACAATTTTTTCAAATGCAGTTCATAGGCATTCCGCCAGTTCCGCCAGTAAAAAGGTTAGCCGCAGCAACATTGCGGCTGGAGCATTCAAAGCTGTGAATCAAAATTTGTGCTACTTTTGCTCTTACTTGAGTCATTCAAAGGGTAAAACATCTTGGAGTTACATGCCCATGAAGTTCATTTATGAATTTGATTTATCTTTGAACACAATTCTGAATTGAAATTACAAATTTGTTTTACACGTTAATTGCTTAAATTACTTAAATTCAAATATTAACGAGTAATTTCATGGTGAAACTGTATTGTTTTACTGTATTTTATGTGAAAGTACTCGCGTACTTTCGTATAAAACAAAGTTATAGTGTTCAAAAATCAAAAATTTTAAAAGTTATACAGAAAAAGTTTTCTTTTAATATGGGATATCTAATAGATAGTTAATTAATTTTTAGGAAGATACTAAAAATACCAGCATAGCGTTTCTTCACTGAAAGTAGCATATTTTTAGCTCAAAAATGTGAAAGGTACCCAGGTACGTTACTGTACTATTATTAACAGAAAGGATACTACTACTATTGACAGAAGGGTTAAATACTCGATCCGCCTAAGTACCACAAAAAACTTCCATTTATCGTTGAGATGCTTAAGCAGGCTGAACTGTAATCTATACTTGTTTCATATAGTTTATAAATTCTATATAATAGTCTGTAATGTTGCGATTGTATCGATTAGCTTTCAGCCAACTTCTAAACTGACTGTATGTGGTTTGTTATTATTTACAAAATGCATTAATCTGCAGCTAAGAGAAATTAATAAAATCTTAGTAAACTAAAACAAACAAAAGCGACAAAAGAATCGAATCGGAAATATGTAAATGGACCGAGCAAGTTCTGTAGGGATCGGTACGAAAGAATAGCAAACAAACGAACAAACGAACGAACAGAAATGAAAGTGGAAGTGAACAGAGGAGCTGAACAGAACAGGACAAGACAAGGCACAGTCAAGGACAAACGTATGCAGACGTATGCGGTGACTTAGCGTGGACACGGGTCCACGGAGGCGCCGTGCACGAGTGCGAGTGGAGGAGTGAAATGAAAGTAAAACGAAACAAATTGAGCGGTAATTGTCGGTTGATATGCTATATATGTAAGTATATATATTACAGGGGATAATGGTAGATACGAGTACTGTGGTATGTGGAATACGTACACTGGTTGGTTTGGGTAAAGTTATTATTGGCTGGATTAAATGTTTATAATTGTTATTAAATGCGGGCTAGAGTGATGTGCTACATATTTGGTTAGTCGGTTCTTGAATACGAGTAGAAGAAATGTGGAAAATCAATTACCGTTTGCACGCGGCTGGCGCTCGTACGGTCGGCCAGTTGTGGGGTTGAGGGCCGCCTCAGTGAACTGCGTCCGCTGCGGTCTCGGCATGAATCGAATCGAATTGAATTCTTAGACGTTTCAAACCAAAGTGAATAACTAATGAAAGGCTCAATGTTTTTGTTTTCTTTTTTGTTTTTTTTTTTGCAGATAAATAGAGATTTTATTCTTTGCTATTTTATTATTTGTTGCGCACACTTGTTGGCGCTTTTCAAGTCGAGTAGGCAAAGTAGTTCACAAATTCATTGATAAAATGTTGTAGATACACATTACATACAATTATGCCGTAGATATAGGTTTGTAAATATATACTCATAGACATTATGATAATGGTTGCCTCTGCGCACGATCGTTGTCCACGATCGGCGGTAACCGGTTTGGCGGCTGTACGGGCCTAGTTTGTATAGCTTTACCCGGTTAGGATTTAGTTACATACGCAATTGTTGTTGTTTTTGGCTCAACTATACATAGCTTATGACATATGCATGTATGTATGTGTATGTAGTGGTAAGCATTTTGCATGCGGATTGTTAACAGTTGTTGACTGAAGCGGTTAACAGTGCATTTTTGTTTATGTTTTATATAGTTAACAGTTGTTTAGCGTTTGCTAGGCTCAAGCAATTCTCTTTGGCCGAGTATAAATGGTTTGTTTGTTTGCATTGTAGAAAAAAGAGTTAACTAAAAAAATGTTAAATAGAACTTTTATCTAAGTTAAGTATAGCTAAGTTTAGTTTAGTTTAGCTAGGTTAGGTTTAGTTTTTTGTTTTTTGTTTTTTTTTTGTTATCACCCATCTGACAGGAGTTACAGCTAAGGGGGGGCTCCATTAAAAAATTCTCGCCGGCAACAATTCTCGGTATTTAGCTCTGCTTTATTGTGTCGCATCGTAGGTGGGCTGTACAGGTCAGAGATTGCTCTCGGTTTGGCTCACTTAAACACCTATTTAAACAATCTGCACTAGCAAACCGTGTGCATATACATAAATATGTATAGTATATATAAATAAAT
Source organism: Melieria picta (assembly GCA_964056695.1). Classification (NCBI taxonomy): domain Eukaryota; kingdom Metazoa; phylum Arthropoda; class Insecta; order Diptera; family Ulidiidae; genus Melieria; species Melieria picta. Next base: position 18,237,371 of record OZ057399.1, read on the forward strand.
ATATATCTGAATGTGTGTGTGTATGTGTGTATTTGTGTAGGTATTTAAAAGGAGCGCTGGGGGAGCGAAGAACGCCAACTTCACTGTACATCCAGCTGCCAGTTCAGCGCCTTCAGCGCATTCTCTGCCATTCTCACCCGAATCACACATATAGTATTTGTTGTGTTTTTGTTTTTGTTTTTTAATTTCAGTTTTCATAACATTTGACTAAATTTGTAGGTTTTTGTTTTTTGTTTCACATGTTTTGCAATTTGCATTATTGTTCTAAATTCGAAGACAATGAAAAGAATAATTCAACGCTTTGCTTTTCATAAATAATTTCATAATTTCGCTTTGCTTTTGCGTTAGGCGTTACGTTTTGTTGTGTTTAATTTTTTGTTATTGGTTTCGTTTTTGTTTAAAGATTACAGATTTGTATTCAGTGTTGCCATTTGATTGAATTGATTTAATCATTAGCTTAAAACTCTATTGTTGGTGCTTTGTTCTTACGGTGAGAGTAATCGTGTTACTCATGAAAAATATTTATACACAAACATAAACAAGTCTCGAAGAACAAATACAAACGTAAAAAGCCCATACATAGTTACAACAGTTACGGTTGCGAGAATTCAATTGGTTGAGATATTTTATTGCGTTACGATTTGTTGTGTTTAATTTTTTGGTTAAGGTTTTCGTTTTTGTTTAAAGAATACAGATTTGTATTCAGGGTTGCCATTTGATTGAGTTGATTTAAACAATAGCTTAAAATTCTATTGTTGGTGCTTTGTTCTTACGTTGAGAGTAATCGTGTTACTCAGGAAAAATATTCTTACACCAAATACAAAAGTAAAAAGCCCATAAATAGTTACAACAATTGCGGTTGCGAGAAGTCAAGTCAATTTGTTGAGATATTTTATTGCAAGTATATGTTACAATTACTGCACAATTCAACTGTGTGTGCAACTAATGTAAATTTCCAAAATATTTTTTTTTGTAAACTGTAAAATTCCAAAATGTTTTTTTTTCATTTTTAACTGCAAAGTGAAACTACTATAAATTTCAATAATTTGGGTTTAATTCAAAAGTATTGCATTCATCCACAAAAAAGATTTTAATTGAAATTATTATTAATTATTAAATAAATAGATAATTGTTTTTCATTATAAAAATAATAAAATTATGAATGTATATAAGCCATTTATTGCATTAATTTGAAAAGTTTTGAACACAATAAACCACTACTGAAGTTAACTACAACTTGGTTTAAAAAACAAATATCTGTCAAAGCAATTTTTATTAAAAAAAATATGTAAATTAAAAAAACAAACTGAAGTTAATTCGACGTAACTGCACGCATTCAAAACAATCTAACTATCAAAACAATTAATGAAGCCACTGAAATTATTAAGAGTATAAAAAATAAAAAAATAAATGAATAAATAAATAAATAAATAAATAAAAATGAAATATTTAAATAAAAACTAAATAAATAAATAAAGAAAGAAAGAAATAAATAAATAAATAAATAAATAAATAATTAAATAAATAAATAAATTAATTAATTAATTAATTCATAAATTAATTAAATTATTGATAAATTAATGAATAAATAAACACATAAATAACTAAGCAAAAATAAATAAATAAATAAATTAGTAAATAAATAAATAAATAAATAAGTAAATAAATAAATAAATAAATAAATAAATGAAAAAATAAATAAATAAATAAAATTGAAATAGTTAAATAAATAAATGCGTGAACAAATAAATAAATAAATAATAAATAAACAAATAAATAAATAAATAAGTAAATAAATAAATAAATAAAAATGAAATAGTTAAATAAATAAATGAATAAACAAATAAATAAATAAATAAGTAAATAAATAAATAAATAAATTAATAAATAAATAAATAAATAAATTAATTAATTAATTAATTATTAAATACATAAATAAATAATTAAATAGATTAAAAAATAAATAAATAAATAAACACATAAATAAATAAATAAATGAACAAACAAATAAATAAATAAATAAATATATGAATAAATAAACAAATAAATAAATCAATAAATCCATAAATAAATAAATAAATAAATGAATAAATAAAGAAATAAATAAATAAATAAATTAATTAATTAATGAATAAATAAATAAATAAACACATAAATAAATAAATGAATAAACAAATAAATAAATACATAAATAAATGAATAAATACATAAATAATTAAATAAATGAATGAAAAAAATTATTATTTAGAACACTAGCCAGACTAACAAAAGTCTCATTCAATGATTTCAAAATTAGGTATTTTGAGATGTGGCCAAAACTCAGTGCTACATTAGAAATACTGAAATAAAGGGAAGACCTCAAGTTTCCATCAGTCGAGGAAGAAATAAAAGGCGCCTCGAAAAACAAATGGAACGGCTTACAGCATTCAGGTATTCAAAATGAAGCTTGTGCACTCTTTAAACCAGGAAACTTTTTCAAGAGGTTGAATCAAAATCAAATGGGGTCAAGAATGGCTTTACAGTTTGTATGGGTTTTGTATGGAAAAGTATTTCAAATAAGAAATAATAAGATAAATATTTTTACTAAAATCTGACAGGGTCAATAAAGCATTGCATCAGTGTTCGAAAATCAACACCAGACAAGGTAAAAGGCAGCGCGCTGGCTTCTCTACCAGAGGATCTAGGTTCGATTCCCAGTTCGAGCTAATTAAACATTCATCGACTTCTATCGCTATCCACATGAAGCAGATGAGAATTAAAAAAAATGCACAAGTGCACTCTTGGCAGGCAATGACAAAACTTCCAAGTGTGAAATGAAATTTGCCAAAAACCGCCGTTCGGATTCGGCGGTAAGCTGTAAGTGTGTGAAATCATAAAGTGAGTAAAGATTATTTGAATAAAATCAAAAATTCATACGTGCAAAGCCACCGGGCTCTACTTGTAGATATAAAATACTATTGAAGTTATTGAAACGTGCCTCAAAAACTCGGTTTTGCTGAAACTTTTTAGCCAGATTTTTCAAATTTTACTCAAAACCAAAAATTTTAACCACTTTAAATTTTAATTATAAACTTATTAATACATTCACATTGAATCTGGGCTTAGCAGCATAATGAAACTATTCGATGGACGAGAGTAGTGCTTTTCAAAATCTGTTACGCGTTACACCACTGGCACGCGAGGCCCTCAAAAGTGATACATACAAGTTTGAGAACCTCTAAACTAGAGCGTCAATCAATTGATAGGCTTTTTGCATTTTGAAAAATTTTAATATTTTCCGTTGGCCATTCAACAAAGTTGATATTAAATACAAATGCATATGTTTTGCAAAAAATATCTCAAGAACATGAAGAATGAAAGTTCAATTAACTATATAGTTTTCTGTTTTGTTCTTGTTTTGTTGCTTTTTTGGTTTTTGGTTATGCTTTTTACTCTTAAAGAATAGCGATTGTTTTCGATTTGATAATTTGATAATTTGATAATTTCCTTGTTGCCTTATTAAATAAATGTGTGTTTTGTTCAATCATTTGTTGTTGTAACTCTTGTTGTTGTGCTAGCAATTTTATATATTTTTTTGTATATATTGTACAATACATATTTGAAATGACTAGTAACTACAAACACCGATTATTGAATACTGGTGATTATTACAAAATCGAATGGGAAACGAAAAGAGAGGAAAAGGAAAAAGAAAGCGAGGGGAACCGAACACATTCAATACCAAATTTGACGGAGCAGTTGAAAACAGTATGAATAAGAGGATATAAAATGAGAAAGAGAGCAGAGTGAAATTAAGTGAGAAAGGTATGATTTGAATAATAATCGAATGGAAGCAGGAAACTCGTGGAAAGTTAGTGGAAAAAAACATGGATTCACAAAAACTAATCGAGAACATCTAAAAACGCACAGGAATCAACGGGGGCTGGGGGAACGGTGGGCTCATAGAGGTTCAAACATAAAAACTGAACGCAATACGTTCTTTTATTTCTCAGTTAGAACGACAGTCATAGTTTCTCTCCAAAGAATGCGAAACGATAATTCTTCATAGATTCATAAGATTAGCGAATAAATGTGTTGTTAGTAGATAGTTTCCAGAGTTAAGAAAGTTAAAAACTCACAGATGTATCGAAGTAACTCTACGCACAAATATTTCGACAAATTAAAATCAAAAAATTTCATCAATAAGTAAATAAATGGAGAAAAGTAACGAAAGGAACGCAAGAGCGAAAATGTGCTCATCGGCTCGACGAGTAAGAACAAACGCAAGTACTGAAAATTTGCAAAAGAAGCAAACATTGGTTGAACAGTGTTAACACGACCACTAGCAGACTGGCTACGGTAATCAAAACTGAAAATGGTTCACCAACAAAATATAAAGTAGGTATATTGTATATAAGAAGAAGCATTTCGAATTGTCATCTAAAACACAATGGCGCTGCAAGGACGTTCACGTTGACTGAACCGAAGAGAGATTAACATAATTTTAAGCTTAAATTGTGTGTAAGTACATTCGGCATATTTTGCTCACAAATTTTCCTCTTCTCTTCATATTCTTCTTGCATCTTTTTCTTCGGTTTCTTTTGTTTATTATTCTTTTCTTTTGCTTTTTCTTGTTTGCTTATTTCAAAAGGACACACGGCGCCAATTCAATGCGGTCAAGTGTGCTCTGAGACGCTGCCGTGTGCACTCTCGCTTCGCCCGCTCTTTGCCGCGCTGGCCTGAGTTTCCCTCTCTGCAGGAGAATCTCAGCCAGCGAACGTTACACGCAAACAAATTCATTGCAAACGGTCGTGATTTGATTTGATTGGATTGGATTAGATTGGTAATGATTTTATACCGGAGTTTTGGGTAGTTTCCGTCGAGTCGGTGAGGCCGGTGATTTGTCTGTTGTGTTGTCGGGGTCTGTGGGTGGTATGCAGGTTGTTTTTATAGTTTTTGTTGTCATTATTGTTGAGGTATAGTTTTGTGATTGTTTGTAATTGTTGTTGTGTGTTTGTTGCAGAAAACACATGAAACATATTGAGATCGTGTAAAATTCGGAAAAATAGCGGAGAGCAGAAAAAATGGAAAAGGAAAAGAAACATTGTAAAATTACTTTTCGTTTATCATAAAAGTAATCATGGAAAAGATTTCATTAGGAAGGGATTAATTTTTTTTTATTCTATGCACAGAAAACAACCGAATGGAATCGAAATGTTTGTGCAAAAATTGTTTAAAACAACACCGAACAAATTGGACGTGTAAACTGTGCCAACTTACCGGCCACCAAGCCCAGTCCGACGGGACCGTCGCCCGATCGTCGCGGTCCGCTCTGATTGCCGCCACTGTTGCCCGGTGGCAGATTCTCGTCGAACAGATCGCACATGCGGAAATCGGTGGCGTGCTCCACCAGCAGCTCAACAATGTCGCCGGTGCGGTCCATAATGGAGCAGACCTCCTCGAAGCTGCGATCGATCAGTGACATTCCGTTCCACTCGAGTATCTGCGAAGCAATATGAAAGAAAGTTGAAAGATGATCTTTGATTCAATTAAAATAAAGATAGATAAAGAAAAAGAATGTTTAATTTTATTGAAATAAAAAGACTTTTTAAAAAGTGTTTTTAATTTAAATAAAAATACTTCTTTTTATTTTTAATTTAATTACAAAAGTATTTTTGGGAAATTTTTATACAACATATTTAATTTATTAATTTATTTAGTGCATTCTAATGACAATTTTATAAATTGAATAAAATCTTCAATTGAAATAATAAAATAAAATAAAGTAAAATAAAATAAAATAAAATGAAATAAAATAAAATAAAATAAAATAAAATAAAATAAAATAAAATAAAATAAAATAAAAAAATAAATAAAATAAAAAATAAAATAAAATAAATAAATAAAAAAATAAATAAAATAAAATAAAATTAAAATAAAATTAAAAAAATCTTCAATTAAAAAAATATAATAAAATAAAATAAAATAAAATAAAATAAAATAAAATAATATAAAATAAAATAAAATAAAGAAACCGAATTTTTAATTGAATTAAAATAAAAAGACTTCTTAAAAAGTATTTTTAATTTAATTACAAAAGTATTTTTGGGAAAATTTTGTACAACATATTTAATTTAATAATTTATTTATTGCATTCTAATGACAATTTTATAAATTGAATAAAATCTTCAATTAAAATAATACAATAAAATAAAATAAAATAAAAAAATAAATAAAATTGAAAAATGAAATATAGAAAACGAATTTTTAATTGAATTAAAATAAAAAGACTTCTTAAAAAGTATTTTTAATTTTATTACAAAAGTATTTTTGGGAAAATTTTATACAACATATTTATTTTAATAATTTATTTATTGCATTCTAATGACAATTTTATAAATTGAATAAAATCTTCAATTAAAATAATAAAATAAAATAAAATAAATAAATAAAAAAAGAAAGAAATAAAATAAAATACAATAAAATAAACAATAAAAAGGCTTCTTAAAAAGTATTTTTAATTTTATTACAAAAGTATTTTTAAGAAAAATGTATACAACATATTTAATTTATTATTTTATTTATTGCATTCTAATGACAATTTTATAAATTGAATAAAATCTTCTCGAAATGTAAATCGATGAAATCAATGTCGCATAATGTGAAAAAAATTACAGCACATTTTTGCGAAGATTCTCAAATTAAGCATTTTAAAACAAAAATTAAAAATAATCAGCATCTTTATTGCACTTTTTAGTTCATAATGAGACAAGTGTCTTTAACTGAGAAAATTTATCACTTTCAAAAAATTTACTACCATTTGACAGTACTTTTTGGGTTTCAATGCTTAGAGTTCTCTTTCTGCACATTGTTCTGCCTCAAAAATGTACAGTAGTGGCCAAAATAATAGGATTGTGGAACGTTTTTGCTGTCGTTTAGTTATTACTTGTAAGTTAGGTCGAACTTCTGGGGTGATAAAATGAAGATTTCATCTAAAAGACACAGATTTGTTGCTTTATAACGATAACCTTAGCGCTTGCGATATGATTGAATGGGTGATTGTACTGCGGAAACTATGTGAAATATATTTTGTTTTGATTTCGGAACTTTACTCTTTTTTACTCCTAGGAAAGTAGTGACCTTGAGTGCAAAATTCTTCAAACCAAACTTCAGCCGTTTGGGACACTTGAAATCTCTAAAGCCAACCAAATTGAAACTATTGCTGGGGTTCTCGCGAGACGCGGTGCAAGCCATGGAAAAGGTATAGAAATATTTTCTGATGACTTTTGCGGAAGCAGCAATGACGAGGAAACAGAAACTGTTCAGTATCTTCAGTGCATTCAGTCCATTTGAATAGATGTTTCTTCAATACTCATCTTTTTCCTCTTCCTGGGGAAATTGAGCCGTTACATGGCACTTAGCATCGTAAACTGCTCCATCCAGATAGTGACCAATTTTCAAATTTGAGGCATTAGAAGGGTCCAATGCCACAATGGATCTTAATGCGCCTCTTTGTGAGTTACCAACTAACCTAATCAAGTTTCTTGCTATTATAAAATCGAGAATAAAAAAATCCTGGACAGCTTTGAGTGTCTCCTGCTGAGTAAGAACTTTCAGATGTTTCTAAATCGATCTATAGGTTCTCTAGTCGGTTGGGAACCCCTGTCATGTGGTTTATGTTGCACAGACAAATTTTTATTTGTTTGTGGTTCCTAGATAATGCCAAGAAAATAGGCATTAACTTGTTCTAAATGTTGGAAAGTGACAGTGCATTATGTTGAATGACTTAAAAACACATTGATTCAAGTAACCCCATTTTCATATTCTTTTTTGAAAAATCGCCATTTTCTATCAATTTCCACATCAACATGCAACCAACTTGAAACAACCCAAATATTCATTGTCTCTCTACGAATACTATGAAAACTATTTCAAAATCGTTTAAGAATTAAATAACTAAAAATATAAAATAACAAAATGCCATTCCGTAATGCTATTCTTTTGACCGCAGCTGTTTAGAACAACACAAATTTGCCATCGACGTGCGCTGTCAGTTCTGGTTGAGCAGGTTTGTGTCCTTATTTCCATGTCATCCCTTCGTTACGCTACAAATGTGTGAGTGTATAAGTGTGAGGAGTCTGCGTTCACATTCAACACGACCTTTGTCCACTATATGAATCCTACTTTCGCCTATACTACTCGTCTAATTATGTTTGACCCTCCTGCTAATGTTTTTTCAGCTTCTTCGTCTTGTCAGCAGCAGCCCAACTGCAATTTGAGGCTTTTGATTAAATTTTCGCTCTTTCGCAAAATCAGCACAATTTCGCACATTTGTTCGGTTCACATTTTGACAGTTTTCTGCATTTTCTTTCACATTTTGAGTTTGATTATTTTGCGATTTTATGCTGAATCGCCGCGTTGAGTCTGATTACTGAGCGCATATGCGGGATTGAGAGGCGACATGTGTGCTCGGAATTTATGAGTTGAGCTGCAGTCGTGAATGGGTTGTAAGAGTTTCACGTTTAAAGATGTTGGAGAATATGAGTTGATATGGGTCAGACAACAAAATGAGTGTATATTTGTGTTTAAAATTTAAATGCTGAAATTAATAAATAGTAGCAAAGAGAAAGTTAAGAAAGATGGCAATTCAGGCACTGAATGTTTGGTGCCTTAAAGCAAAAGACAAACGTGAGACGTTTATTGTTGAGCTGAGTTTCGCACTTTGACTGTTTTAACTGCTTCAGCAGAGTTGGTGTAAACTGTACTACTGCGAAGTCTTCAGCCGAGTAGTCTCACAACATTTTTTAATCAATAAGAAATAATTTTGATTGATTTGAACACCTCTTTTTTCATTTATTTCTATTATCGAATTCATGACATCAATGACAATTTGGACAGTTTTTGTGGCAACTCAGTATCGTAAACTGAACCTTTCGGTGTGCTCCTGGCAGTAGGCAATTGCCGCACAATGTTAACCATAAAAACACTTTACAGCCACTAAAATGCGCAACAAATTCCAAACGTTGCGACAGTGCGCTTCAATCCCATAAAACATCACCTGCCACGTGCACTTTATTCGTTGGCCCCACCAACAATACATTGTCTCTGGATTAGGCACATAAATGAAACTTATTGAAACGCCGAGTACACCGTGTCAAAACAAAGACTATAAAATAAACATAAAACCGCTGCGTAAGAATGTGGCAAATAATGAAAAATTAAATTAACGCTTCAGGCAACGCATAAAAACACCAAAGAAGGCGTCGACTATGAAATGTATTGTCCAACCAACTGAATCCATTCATCGAGCAACAGAAGACACAGAGGTAGAGAGAGCCGAAGAGAGTGAAATGAAGTTGAAATGAAATTACCTTGTCGCCTTGCTGCAGGCCATTCTTCTCCGCCGGTCCGCCGGGCACTGTCCACACAATGTAGGCGAAGAGACGACCGTCAGCGCCGGTTTTGCCGCCAACAACACGCATACCGAAACCGCGTGCTAAATGAAAAAAAAGAGAAAACTTGCTAAGTATAAAAATTGCATGGAAAAACAGAAAAACAATGAAACCTAATAGTCGTTTAAGAGCTATTAAAACTTTGGCTATTTAAACTCAATGGTCTCCGGCCAGATTCGTCAGCGTAAAACTATGGCCAGCGAAATTTTACATTTTTATTAGTGACGATGTAGCCGAAACGGCGTAGATAAAGAATAAATGCAAAAAATCAAATATTGGAGCTCTGCGCTCGGCACTTGGCTTCATGGTCGCTGACATGTTCAGTGTTGCGTATACGCGCTGGTGTGCGCTTTGCTTGGTCACAGCCACGGCTCAGTTGGAGCGGCAGTTGAGCGTCCTAGCGCGAATAATGTTGTCGAGAGTGTGGTTGTCATTGCTGTCGTGGTTGACTAACTGTGCTGCTGAGCTAACTAACGATAGCTGGGCGTTTTTCTGGTAATCTCTGCTAGTTGTTATACTCTACACTGGGCTGCTTGGGTGTGTTTACTTCAACAGTTGTTACGAAGAAGTAGTGTCCGACCGAATATTCGGTTTCGGTTTCGGCCTAATAAGTGGTTTCGGTTTCGGTTTCAGTTTCGGCCAAAAAATGGCCAAACGGCCGACACCGAAACTTTCTAGAATATTTTTTTACATTTTATTGCGTAGCAGATATATAGTGAAAGGAGGAGTAATTTAGATGCCACCCATGTAAATAAACTTTTTTTTAGCATATAATATTAATTTATTTAATTTTGAATATTAGCGAGTAAGGTACGAAAGGGTGATTTTTTCATGTTTATGTTTTTAAAAAATGAATAAATTGTTTTTATTAATAAGTATTTATTTATTTATGTTATGTTTGTTTGTTCTTTATTTACTTAATGTAAAATTCGTTTGTTGAAAAAAAATGCTTGATATGGTGATTTTTATTTCAATTAGAATGTTTCGGTTTCGGTTTTGGCTGAATATAAAAAAAAACCGAAATTCGCTTTCGGCCCAAAAAAGATGTTTCGGTCGGACACTACGGAAAAGTTTGTTACGGAAAAGTGTGTTTACTTAGATTAGGATTAGGATAGGATAGGATTAGGATCACAAGGATAATCAATACTGTTTTCTTTAGCGGGCATGTGTGCACAATAAGTTTCGAAGAAGGTATCGGAATGCAATTTTTTTATGAATTATAGGTACTGGCATTTCAAATGAAAATTGATAGACGAATAATTAAAGAGGAATAATTTTTTAATTGAATAACTTAATTGATTTGAAATCAACTGAAATTAACTGATATGAATTAATTTCAACTAAAATGATATATATTTAGATGAACTGAATTGAACTGATGTGAATTGAAATAACTGAAACGAATTAAAATTAAGTAAAATTAACTTAAGTGAAGTGAAATAAATTGAAATGAACTGGTAGTAACTGCAATCAACTCAAACGAACTGAAATTAATTGAAATTAATTTGATGTGAATTCAAATTAACTGAACTAAAATGAACTGAAATAAAATTAAAAAATGAACTGAAATTTAGTGAACTGAAATGAAAATTACTGAAATGAACAAAAAGTAATTGAATTTAAATAAATTGAAATGAACTCATATTAACCGAAATCTACTGAAATGTACTCAAATGAACTAACATTAACTGAAATTAATTGAAATTAACCAACATTTTTGAATGAAAATTAACTTAAATGTATTAAAATTAACTAAACTGATGTGATTGAAATAAACTGAAATGAACTAAAATGAACTGAAATCAAATTTAAGAAAATGAACTGAAGTAAGTGAACTGAAATGAATTAAATTTAACTAAAATGAACTGAATTGAACTGAAATGAAATTTACTGAAATGTACAATTGATTTGAATTGAATTGTAATTGAATTTAAATAAATTGAAATGAGCTCATATCAACTGAAATCTACTGAAATGTACTCAAATGATCTAACATTAACTGAAATTAATTGAAATTAACCAAACTTTTGAATGAAAATTAACTTAAATATATTGAAATTAACTAAACTGATGTGATTGATATAAACTGAAATGAACTAAAAATGAACTGAAATCAAATTTAAAAAAATGAACTGAAGTAAGTGAACTGAAATGAATTAAATTAACTAAAATGAACTGAATTGAACTGAAATGAAATTTACTGAAATGTACAATTGATTTGAATTGAATTGTAATTGAATTTAAATAAATTGAAATGAGCTCATATCAACTGAAATCTACTGAAATGTACTCAAATGATCTAACATTACTGAAATTAATTGAAATTAACCAAACTTTTGAATGAAAATTAACTTAAATATATTGAAATTAACTAAACTGATGTGATTGATATAAACTGAAATGAACTGAATTGAACTGAAATGAAATTTACTGAAATTAACAAAAAGTAATTGAATTTAAATAAATTGAAATGAACTCATATTAACTGAAATCTACTGAAATGTACTCAAAAGAACTAACATTAACTGAAATTAATTGAAATGAACTAAAATTTTTTTAATAAAATTAACTTAAATGTATTGAAAATTAACTAAACTGATGTGATTGAAATAAAATGAAATTAAATTCAAATGAATTGAAATTAACTAAGATGAATTCAATATTAACTGAAATGAAGTGAACTGATATGAATTGAAATTAATTAAAATTGTTTAATTAAAATTAACTGAAATGAAAATGGAATCTGAGCCACACAAAAGTGTCTGCCATGATTCAGTGATCAATGCATTACTTCACTAGCCATCAATTTGGGGTTCAAATTTCAATAAAGCGAACACCAACCCCAGAAAAAATTACACTTGGTCTATCCAAGTGTAGGATACAAATAAGTCGGTTCTATCCGCCTCAACCTTCGGCTTATTGTTGATTTTTGTAGTTATTTGCATTAGTTTAGTTTTGTTTTATTTTCCACCAATTCTGCAAGATAATACGATTGCCGTTGTGTTGTTGATGGCGCTGCTGCTGCCGTTATGGGGTCAACCCTTGTCCTTAGCGTTTATAGACGTTTATTGGAATTTAACTCGTAATTATTGTATTCGGGTTGAGTTTAGTTTAGTTTAGTTGGGGTTCATTTTCGGCAACTTTATTAGTCCTTTTCTAATCTATGTCTTCTGTTGTTATTGCTTTGCTTATACTGTTGCTATAATATATAGTTGTTGCTTTCTTCGTTGACTGTTTTTGGTCGTTTTTCAAATGATGCGCACAATGATAAAGGTTCGAACTTGCTTCATGTTGGCGAACGTTGGTGGCACTTTGTGTGTTTATCGCATTCTAGGAATTTAATTTTTTTTATGTAGTGCTGCTAAGATTGTTTGAGTGGAAGGTCACAATGTAATTTGTATGTTCTATTGTGAAAAATTAGGTTAATGGGCAGATTTGTTGATATCTTAACGCAACTGAAATCTACTGACAGCGGCTGCAGGAAATAGGCACACAGCCGAACGGCATAAGAGATCAGTTTAATGATTACGCTTGCAGCTTGTAATTAAAATTTTTTAAGTAATAACTAAAATTTTGTCAGTTCATGCAGTTCTACAAGTTACATTTTGCTAATTAAAAAAGTTTTTTGTTGTGGTGCAGCATAGTTTTTCCCCTTCTCGCGCATACAAAAACGTAATTAATGAATGAAATTCCATTTCTACCCGCCTCACTAAACACTGCAATTGCACTGCATTGGCCATTGGACAGCGCTGCGTTGCTAAATCCCCAATTTAAAAGCCCCCCGCAGCCGTCGCCAGTCGTGTAACACAACCCAACTCGATTCGGAAAATTGCAACTTGGCGGAGAAACTTTAACAGCGGATTTTCATGGCATCCTCAACATGCTTCAGGTGATTTCGTTATTTCGAAGGGGAAGTGAAATATGGGCTGCAATGCATCGTCGAACGCTTTCAAAGCGATTCAATTAAAGCAAATAAAGTTGGGAAAATAAAGAAAAAATGAATGAAAAATAAAATTGAAGAGTATTGTCTGCATATATGAAAAACCCTTCATATGTATTTTAACCCAGCATACCCAACCATATTTAATATACGTTTCAGACAATGTTCGTCGATTCGACTAACATAGTTTTAAGATCGATTTTAAGAAGCCGGTAGTGCAAAACATTCGTGAATGAAAGTGAAAATCAATAACACTACACAACAAAATCAAATTTTTTTTAAATAACAAGGTTCTGACAACGGATTCTGGTAGAGGGGGTAAAAAAAAATATACGTGTATCGGCGTTTTGAAAGTTTACGTCTGAATTTTTTTAGCGGGTCAAAGTTTCCCCTTTTTGCACATTCTTATGGTGCATCGGCATACGAAAACCATGTAACATCACATTTTAGGTACGGTGACTTACAGTGAAATTTTGCGTTCAACATTTTTCCCATACACACTAACCCTCAAAAATCAAGTTTTGTAGGACATTTTAGTACCAATTTTGAATAAGTACGAAACAAACACTTAAATACATTTTCAGTTTCGGCTTAATTCTGGCGTTCAAGTTAATTTCTGAGCTTTGATATATTCAGAGACCTATAGTAGAATTTTATGGCGAATATTTTCGTGGCACATTTTGTCCTTAAAAAGTCCTGTTTTACGGGACATTTTTGGCATTTAAAAAAAAGGGGTCAAATTGACCCATACAAATAGGAGCTACAGGGTTAAAATGCTCCACAAAAATGTTCTTCGTAGTATTTTACATCAAATTGCTGAACACATCATATACCTAAAATGTGAGGTGACATGGTTTTCGTATGCCGATACACCATAAGAATGTGCAAAAAGGGAAAAACTTTGACCCCCCTAAAAAAATTCAAACGTAAACTTTCAAAACGCCGATGTACGTATATTTTTTTTTTACCCCCTCTACCAGAATCCCTTGTCAGAACATTGTTATTTTTTTTTGTGTTGGACAGTGTAATCATAAAGATTAAAAAAAAAAAGTTTTGTGTGTACTGTTTTATTTTATTTTGTTAAATAATGACTAAGTGCCTTTTTCATGAAAAAATTGGCTAAGCTGGATTAAAAAAGGAATGAATAGCTACGCACCCAAGTGCGTTTTAATTCGTTTTGTTTTAATTCGTTTAATTTTTGGAGATACATTTTAATTTGTAATTTATATCACTCATACGACCCTGTGTACCTTATTATGAATACTGTGTTTTACATTCTGGATTAAAGTGTTGAAGTATATTTCGTTTGTTATGCAATCTGTAACGCACAGAATTATGTTGGGTTGGTGTAATAAAGTATAAATAATTTTTGGGTTTAAGATAATCAGGCGAATTTCACTCTTTCCTAAGCAGTGACACACACAGGACTTTATCTTGGAGGTTCCATACACAACTTTTGAGTCAAATACCTTTTGAAGCCATATTTACCACCTCATATCTTTCTAGAAAACAGATATTTGGGGTAAATTTAACCCTAAAACCCCCCTTGCGAGCGTACTGTACTTAGCATTGTGAGTTCGTGCTCTTGTTAACCGGCTGGAGTGCCTGAATAGCGCTTAAACTGTTAAGGATGTCAAAACTAACTTTAATACAGATTTGTCAGAACTGCATAAAACTGAAAATTTAAGTAATTCTAAGTCATAGCTACCTTAGTCTCTATTCAAGGTAGTTTTTATTAAAAAGTTACTTACTACCTTTGAAAAAATATTTGTACCTTTGCACATTAGGTCAAATGATCACTTTTTCTGTGCGAAAGTCAAATTTCGTAAATGCCGTTATAAATTTTTTCCCCCCTCATCATGTTAGAAATACTCCAAAGCAACGAAAAGTCCACTTTGTTTTTTTAAAACATAAAGTACCTTTTGACAGTATTCAGTCAAAGTCACTTTATCGACAAGTCATTGAAAATTTATTTGCTGAATCAGTATTGATAGTATAGTTTCAAGCGCGTATTGTAAAAATTTTGCGAATAATTTAAAAAAAATTTTAAATGGAAAACGATGATATGTATTAATGATTTTATTAAAAATACATGGAATTTTATTTTTTTTTGTTGAAAAAAACTAGTTTTTTAACATGACCTGAAAGCTTTTGCGGTTGACTTCAAATTTTAACTTTATGCAAGCTTTTAAAGTTTCGGCAACATCTGGCAAACTTAAAGTAAAAAGAAATGAATAAATTAGGATATTATAAGTTCATTTCATTTTATTTCAAGTTGCGCTTTTTAGCGTTTTGCTAGTAATACCAATTTTTCAGGATACTACGCTATGCAAAAAATCGAATTATTTGAAATTTGGCTCAAGGAATGTTCAAAGGAAACAAAGCGTGATGCAGTTCTTAATCATGTTGTAGAAAATATTTGTGCTACTAAAATTTCCGATGATTGCAGGAAAATAATAGAAGAAAAATTGGTACTTGGCAGCGAAATGGCAAAAATGTAGCAGAAAGTGGAAAAATTTCGAGCTGAAAACTACGCATGGCTTAGTCAGGCTTGGACGTCAAAAGAAGGAGAATATGCAAAACTCGTTTTGGAGAGAACTAGATCTTCGTGTGGATATGCCTAAAGTAAGCGGCTTTGTTAGCACAAATGACGGAAATACTACGCGCCGAGCTTTCACTAAACATGCAATCTTTGCTGATATCACTGGCGTTGACCAAATCTTAGTGTTCCGCTTTGAAATTATATTGATTTGTTTATCGTGCCAGTTGCTATTAACTTCAAGTAAATTTCAAACGTTCTGCTTTCAAACAGCTGAAATTATTCAAGAGTTATATCCTTGGTTGCCGATAACATCTACTGCTGCTATCTGCTGCTGAATCGCGACATAAAATTTATAAAGCCGACAGATTGCATCACATTCATTAAAACAATCGCTCTAATAATTTTCTGGATGTATTTAATAGAGTTGCTGATACTTCTGATCCTCTTTTTTCCTCAAAATATTTAAGCAGACGCATGCAACAACGAAAGCTTGTACACCTTCTACCTGAAGTTATCGAGTTGTTAAATTGTGATGATCCAACGGAGGATATTGACGATTCAAACAAAAAACACTGAAACAATTTTTGGAACAAATGCAGCATAGCGAACCCTCATGAAAAAAAACGAAAATTGGACCATATAGAGCTTATTTTTGTGAATCTAGAAAACTAAAAATTTTGCCTGGGAAACGCCCACAAAAGGCGTTTTTATTAAAAAACTCAATTAATCTCCAACTGATTTACACGATTTCCCATTCAAAATTTTTAGTTTGTTAGATGTAGGAGCCAACCCTCTATATAAAAGCATACTCATTTATTTTTCACGAGGGTTCGCTATACTGCATTTATGCCCAATTTCGTTTCATTTTTGACCTCAGACAAGTTAATGGGCGTGAAAGGGTTAATATTTTAATTTTGTTAATATTATACCTCCTTTTGCCTTTCCTACGATTTTGGCTTCAAATAATACAATATTTTAGCCGTTATTAATTTCGCACAGCAAAAGTGGTCATTTGACCTAATGTGCTTTGAAAAGGAAGAAATTTCAAAGTGTATTGCCAAAATTACTTAGCTATATTTAGTGCAAGTATGAACATTGTATGCGGCTGTTATTCATAAAAAATTTCATATAAACTCATCGTAAATCAGACTGGTCGTAAGAGTAATATTAACTCTTTCGCTACAGGTTTTTACTGGGGAAATTTAAAATTTGAAATTCATTGTTTTAGGTATCTGTGTGGTCATAGTCGATAGGTTAGGTTAGGTTGCGGTGGCTGCCTCTATAAGAGACACACTCGGAGGCCTGAAAGGCCCATTGTGATACCACATATTTCACCCGTTTGAAATGCGTATGCAACACTGTTTTTTCCAACATGTGATACAACACACATTTCAAACGGATGGGGAAAGGGAGGGGAGGGGACCTACAGTTTAACGCCGAATCCGAACGGCGATTGGCAGTTTTTCGTTCACACTTGGAGGTTATGCCATTGCCTGCCAAGAGCGCACTTGTGCGATTCTTGTAATTCTCATTCCCTTCATGTGGATAGCGACAGAAGTAGATAAGTGTTTTTCCAGCCCAAGCCAGGAATCGAACTTGGAGCGCTCGGTATGAGAAGCCAGCGCGCTACCCGCTGAGCTATCGAGGCCGACGGTCATAGTCAATACATTCCATAATAATTTTTTTAATTTGTATACCCTGACAATGTTTCTTAGAGTGGTATCCTATGAGTGCAACAGTATTTTTTGTAGCTGTAATAATTATTCAAATATAAAATTTTTCATGTATAACAAAAATTTGAATATTTCTTCATTTTCTTCAGCTAAAATTATTTCAAAAATATTTCTGAATTAAAGTAAAAATTCAAATTAAAAATGTCTCTTATTTTTTACTGCTTCTACTTTCTTTACTATTTGAAGATATAACATTCAAAAAACGTGTATACTTCTTTTCAGACGTCCAAAAAGTTGCATGTTGCAAATATGTGCCATGAAAATGTGAAACAAATTTAAATATTTCGTTGGATATAATGTATAGTAAATGAAAAAAATCTCAAATATGGCATTAAAAATTCCTTGCACAACTGTTGCGCTTGCCACAATAAAGGAAACTACGTAGTTGGCAACATTGTTCAAACACACAATTAAGCCTATTACGAAACTTTTCGAGGCTGACAACTTGCGCCGCGCTAGTCGCACATACATACGCACTTGAATAAATACACATACAAAGTATACAAAACAAAATATATATATGTACACATTACATGGAGGAGCACAGGTCTGAGGAACCACGACAGTATCACATAGAACGCAGCTGTTGCATGAAGCATGTTGCCGAAACAAGAAAGCAAGAATGGTGGGCGCGGAAGTTGTGTGTTTTAAGTCGAAAATTATACATTGTGATGATAGAAATCAACTTGAAGTCGGCGCAGTGTGTGTTGAAGCTGAGACCCAAGTATAACGTGAACTGTATACCGAAAGTTTTAACCATTACCCTTGAAATAAAAATAAGGCGCAGAGAAACTCAAAACAAACAAAAGCAGCAACAACAGAAGTAAACAATACAGTGCGGGACGCACACATATTCATGCAGCGGGGGGCGAATTTTTCGAGCCGATCCGACACAAATCTGCTCAGCGATGATGACGGTGAGTGCGTCGGATACGTGCCGGCAATAACGCTGACTATGGCGGCCGCATCCTTGCAATGTGCCATTCAATATCTATGTATTTATATGTATTCTGTACGTGTATATGTGTGTGTGTCAATAATTTTGTTTATATAAAACATTGCAGGAAATGAGTAAATTTGTATAATAAAATTTAGTAACAAGCAAAGGGCAAAATTGTCTCAAACAATCATGAAAAAAATCAACATTTCGTATTATATTTCTTGATGCGTTTCTAGCTGTAGGGAATTGTTTTTTAGATTTTGCAATTATTTAAGAATCAGTTGTAAATATATTCATCAAGGACGAAGAAAAAATAACAAAATAAGAAAACAGCGAAAAAATTTCAAAATATTTAGGAACAACTTTTAATTATATTCATTGCAATCAACGGTTAATAAAAAAATAACAAAATAGAAAAACAGAACCAAATAAAAAAGTTACAAAATATTGATGAATATATTTTAATCATATTCATTGCAATCAAAAACGAAGAAAAAATAAATAAAACAAAACCAAAAAAAAAAACAAGCACATATTTTAGAGTTACAGAAAGGGAGGAGAAGAAGCAGTCTAACATCTAAAACAGAACCGTTGGATGCACTTTTTAACTCTAATAGATTTTATTTTCATGTTGAGATTTACATTTATTGAAAATTCTTTAGAATCATTTTGTTTGTGGTTTTTTAATTGTTTTTTAGATTTTGCAATTATTTAAGAATTAGTTGCAAGAATCATTTGTTTTCATCAAGGACGAAGAAAAAATAACAAAATAAGAAAACAGAGAAAATATTGCAAAATATTTAGAAACAACTTTTAATCATATTCATTGCAATCAACAAAATAGAAAAACAGAACAAAAAAAAAGTTGCAAAATATCGATGACTAAATTTTAATCATATTCATTGCAATCAAGAACGAAGAAAAAATTATAAAAACAAAAAATAAAATAAAAATAAAAATAAAACATATTTTAGAGTCACATGAGGGGAGGAAGAGGAGGAGGAGCAGTCTAACATCTAAAACAGAACCGTTTTTTAAATTATGATTTATTGCCATTAATTTCAAATATATTTTGAATAAATTTAAATTATATATTTATTTCATTACATTTTACTAATCAATTAATTAAAAATATGACAAGAATGTGAGTTAATTGAATCAATTCAGTTGTTTTAAACTAATTAAAATAATTTTTTTCAATTTAAATGATGCAGTTTATAAAACTTTATTGAATTATTTTATTGATTATTTATTGAATTTTTTTAATTAATTAATTAATTTAAATTTAATTTTAAGAAAAAGTTAAAAGACAGGGTTTTCATTTGAAAAATATTTTTGAAAAATTTGCAAATTATTCAATTATAATTAAATGCCATTAATTTCAAATATATTTTATTTATTATATATATAATAATTATTTATTATATATTATATATATATATATTATATTTTATTACATTATATTTTACTAATCAATTAATTAAATTAATGCGAGTTACTACAATTAATTGAGTTTTAAAACTAATTAAAATAATTTTTTTTAAGTCAGTAAAGTAAAGTCAGCTAGTAAGTAAAAATCCATTAAATTTAATTTATTTTAATTAATTTAAATTTAATTTTAAGAACAAGTCGGCTGAGTTACTATCTCGACACCCTACTCGTTACGAGTAATCAAGGTACGAGACGCTCTCTTCTCTGGGTTAGTTGGGGCACCCAAGTATGACATTAACCCTCTAGTTCCCAAGTTTTTAATCTTGCTGCACTTTTTAACTCTAATAGATGTTATTTTCATGTTGAGATTTACGTTTATTGAATTTTCTTAAAAACCATTTCAAAGAGTTTAGAACATTGTTGACATTTCGTTTAAGAAGGAAAAATATGCAAAGTTTTGTCCTTAAATGTGTTAAAAGAGTTCTAAAACCTAAACCAAGGTTCACTAACTAAATCTGACAAAGTAAAAGTAAACAAATTAACGTTTACTGATATTTATTGAAAAGCATTTCAAAGAGTTTTTCTTCTTTCTTTTATGATATTTATTTTAAGTAGAAAAAATGTTTCTGAAATTGTAGTTTTGTCTTAAAATGTCACCGGACAGTTCCAACACGGTCAGTGTAGACAAGAAACTGGTCCCATTGTGATACCATAAAGAAGTGCGTTAGTCGTGCCTGAATTCGACTTAGTAGGTCGCTTAGGTGTATTAGCTGATTTGAAGGTCTCTCAAGCTGTCGAAGAATGAGAAGCTTAAAGCTTTTCTATTCTTCAAGACACCCTACACACAACTTTTCTTTTAATTGCAAATTCAGCAGTCTAAGGATAATTTCAAGTAATTATTTCTATTTTCGTGTAATAGGATTTCTATATACACCAAAACACTTTGTTTGCTGAAGTAAATCACCCTGTATTAAAATCACTGCCACCGAGATTAGCAAACAAACACGCAGCCTCTCGAATTTAATAAAACAACGAAATTAGCTGTATACAATTTTTGGCAGTGCCTCACGAGCACAACGGAAGAGTGGTGCTGGCAAAGCGGGCGCGGCAAAAACTGTGCTGTGCGCTTCCGCTGGGCAAAGCAACGACCGGAGCTACGCGGAGTTGAGTCTAGTAATAATGAACGCTGGCGGAAGTGGTGTGGCTGCGTGCCAGCAACAGCAACAAAGTGCCACCTGCTCCGCAACGGCTGCTCGTCGCTTAAGCAGCGACAACTTTAGCGACAGCATAATAAATGCGCCCGCTGTGTGGCCCCCATTTTACTTATGCAACAGGATGTTTGCCCGTTGCTGTTGTTCCCACTTGTTTGCATCCTGTTTTCGGGTATCCTTGAACTGCTTTGCAGCTGTGTTGCGATGTTGCTGTATGTATATTTATTGTCTGCTTTGTTGCTATTATTGTTATTGTTATTGTTGTGCTTTTCAGCTTCGTTTTTATTTATGTACCAACCCCAAGGAAGGAGCATTACATATTGTATGCCCTCAACGTCGTTTATTCTACTATTATGTCGCTAAAGCATGGCCACTGCTCCTTTGGTTAAAGAACAGTTTCAATGTGCTTATGTAGCGCCGTCAATTCCTGGACGCTCATATGGGCGAAAGCGCCTTCGAGTACTCAAGGTTATTGTGCGTAAACATTGGCTTTGCGTGGCAGAAGAGTGGATCTGTGCGTGTGTGTGTGTGTGTGTGTGTGTGTGTGTGTACAATTGTGAGAGCAATTTCAGTATTGTCATAAAATCACAGCTATTGACATTATTAAATTCAGTGCGTTTCATCTTTTCCTTCTCTCTCTCTCGCCATAAGCTTCTCTTATTTTTTTGCAGCTGCTGCTTTTGCTTTTCTTTTTCTCTTATACTTCATTTATTTGCTTTTATTTTCCAATATAACGGAAACGAAAAGAAGTCTTTGTACTGCTGGCTCATTCGGTGGGCCGTTTTCATCATTTCAACCGGGTTTGACTTTCATTTCGCAACAAAAAGAGTATTTACAGCACTCAGGACTTTGGACAAAGCCTAGCACGAGCACGCACACACGCCCACACATCTCATATGATACATGCGTTTCGAAGTTTACCTGGTACACGTCGCACACAATTTTTTATAAGCCAATTTGCTAATGCTTTTATGAAGGGTCATTAGTAATTTAATAACCCGAAAGGGCGCCAATTCGCGCCCCTCTCTGTGGTTGCGCATCTCTTTGCAAACGACCCACAACGCGTGCAGCCCTCGTCCTCGCCTCGCTCCAGATGCGCACAAAAGGGGCTCCATCATAACAAAAGCATAGAAATGGCCGATTTTTTGTTTTTGTATTTTTTCAACATTTTACTATTCGCTTCTGCCGTGCCACGAGAAATAATCATAAAATTTAAATAAAACAGATTTTTACTCGGCATCAGCAGTGACATAGGCGGCCGATCGTAAAGTGCAGTGGCCAGTAGGTTGAGGGGGAAAAGGCGGACCGGGGCTGTTAAACGGCTCGTGAGTATTTCATAGCTAAATGAGTCTACTTTTAAGCACACAATCCACTGGGTATTATGCGGCTCGAGTGGATTACTCTTGCAGCCGAGCCAGACACGACTGGGTACTTTACAAATGTTTGCAAATTTATGTAAATGGAAAATAATTTCGAAAGTGTGTTTAAACACGAACCAACACAAATACCGCAAACACATAATTGTGCAGAAAAATGTCCACGACATTAATGGAGCACAGATAGCAGCACACACGCTCAGCGGTGCCTTCAAGTTGTTGAGGCATATGAGCGGAAATGAAGATTCCAGCTAAGCAATCGATAACACTGCACAACAGCATGTCTGTTGCATGGAGTTTTTACATGAATCTGAATCATTTTTCGACGCTGTTTTCAAAACCATACTCCGTTTTTATGTAACAGCTCTAGTTTTCGCAAAAAATGGGCGTGTCACTTTTTCGAATTTTCCTCAACTTTTTTCACATTTTCGACTGTAATTTCCGAACCAATAATCCTATCGATATGATTTTATATCGTTGCACTAACAACATCTCACGCCATCTTTTCTGATATTAATCAATTTTATGCGTTCCAAATTGGTGTTGTAATAACATTTCAAAGTAGGAAAATATTGAATTTCAAGGCGTTTTTTCTGATGGCGAAAATTGTACAGATGTTTCGTAAATCAAGTTACGAAGTACAGTACTATTCGCTTAAAGCGAACTTCGAGGGACTGGCAAAATGGTTCGTTTTAACCGAAAATTCGCTTTAAACGTTTTTGTAATAAGCGAAAACATAAAGCACGTACTTTTGAAATTATTTCGTTTTATGCGAAAGTTCGTTTTAAACGGGTTCGTTATAAATGAAAAATACTGTATATGAATATCTTAATAAGCAACATCAAGCAATACAACACAGTAAAATTATTTGGCGGAATACACATTCGCATCGAAATAATAGCAAAAATGTACCATAGCCATTTTCATCACTTTTTATACTTTTTCCTTAAAAACTTAGGAGCCTCAAAATATGCAAAGTTTTTAATTTTTTTTGTTTCGAGCAATTAAAAATATTTTTGTTTTTTGCTTGTATTTCAAACTATAAATAGAACATATAAAAGAGCATATTTTTGGGCTCCTATTTTTTTAAGGAAAAAGTATGAAAAGTGACGAAAATGACTATGGCACATTTTTGCTATTATTTCGATGCGAATGTGTATTCCGCCAAATAATTTGGCTGTGTTGTATTGCTGGATGTGTCAGCTTTCATTATTCACCTAACTCGTTAATTGATTTACAAAAAATGTGTATGTTTTTGACCATCAAAGAAAACGCCTTAAAATTCCTAATTTTCCGACTTTGAGGTCCAATTAATGCGGAATTTTAAAACTTATAAAAATAAATTGCATCGGAAAAGAAGCCGTGCAGTGTTGTTAATGCGATAAAGTGAAAATCATGTCAATCGGTTTTTTGGTTTCGAAATTACGATCAAAAATATTGAAAAAGTAGAGGAAAAACTGAAAAAATGACACGGTACTTATATCTCACTAACTAGAGCTGCTAGAAAAAATCTGAGGATAGATTCAAAATCAGCGCACCCAAATTAGTAAGAAACAGTAGAAAAACTCCATGCAACAGAAAAAAGTGTTTTTTTGTTGTGTTGTGTAATTTTGAGGTCTGTACAAAAGGTAATTTATTATATGGTAGTTTTGATATCTATTCTCAAATAATTTTTGTGATTCTTAACTTGTGAATATGCACTCTTAAGACGAAGTTATTGAATCCATATTTTTCGTCTGATGAAAATACTTAGTAATTGAAAGAGTTTTACACAAACGAAACTCTTAACTTTAAATGAGTTTTATGTAATTAATATTTATAACAAGTTTCCGAGATATTACAATGGAAAAAGATAGAGTTTTGTAAAAGGTTGCATGTCGGTCATTTATATACAAAAATGTTTTAGTTGGTGTTATTCTGCTCGTTTGACTTTAAAGTAAGTATAAATAACTTTGACGCAGTTAGCAGCATCTGGCCAGTCTGTTCTTAACACTAGAATGCCCAAGGGAGTCATTATGACTCCATTGAGGTCTTTTATTGTAAATAACTTTTGTTGCATCGCTTTCTAAAAAAATATCTTACGTGACTTTTATTAGTTTTTAAAGCTAATTGGAATAAATAAATGAAAAATATTGTAAACAAATTTTTTACCGCAATTTTGCAAAATTTACCTTAAATGCCCAAAGGTAGTCATTTTGACTACCTATATACAATTTTCAGCAAATCTTACTGATAAAAAGACAAATATGCATCTTCAATTGTGAAATATGAAATAATTGCAAATATTAAAAAAAAAATATCATAGTAGGCTGTGACAATTCCCAAGTTTTTCAATCAAAAATTCAATCACAAAATTCATTCACAAATTCCAAATTTCAAGTTTCATTCCATTTTATCCCATTGATGTGTAAAGTACGCCATTATATTTTAGTGAATTTTCTTTGTAAACCATAAAAAATAAAAATGGAGTACTTATTTTAATTTAGTATAATGTGCATTTATTCATATTTGCTACTTGAAAACCAATAAAATTAAAAAAAAAAGTCAGTAAACAATATGTAGTCAAAATGACTACCTATGGGCATTTTAGGTAGGTCAGATTTTCGGGCATTCTAGTGTTAACTGCACAAAAGACAAATTGGCTAATTACACCGTGCGACAAAAATCAAAAAATTTCAAAACACACGAAAAAATCTATATAATGGTTGGTTTACGAGATGTGTGCTCATAACTAAAATAAGAGGGAAAAACGTGTTTTCGAAGATTTTTCGAAAACGCTTCTTAAGAAAATCTTTTGATTTTCAGTTTCGTGTTCAGCAGCCGAAGATTAGTCTAAAAAATACTTTCGTTTTTAGGAGCACGCGATGAACCCATTTTTTGTCGAGTAGTAATAGCAGCACACAGGGTTGCTTGGCGAATCGAACTCAATTTATGGTCAGTTTAGTGCTAGTTGGAATTAGCTAAAATTCCGATTTTTGTATGACAAATTTAGTTCAATTGAGACCTAAATTGAGGACAATGGAGAAAATGTCTTAATTGCGCAATGTAGCTTGCTGTCTGAATAAGCGGTAAAAAATGCTTTCAGGTGTATTATAGAGAAACACATTTAGTGAAATATTTGGTGAAAATATACCAAGTTAAAAAAAGTTCTACTCGTGTATTTTAGTTTTTCCGAAACAATGATTTAACAGATTAAAAATATCTTAAAGTGAGTAAAGATTGTTTCAATAAATTCAAAAAATTCAAGCCGCAGGTAGCTGCTAGTTCTATATAAACCCAAATTTTCAAGCTATGTGTTAGTTATAAAATTTCAACGAGAAATTTTCATCAGAATTTGGTTACCGTTGTAGTTATTCACCAACTGTCCAAATGGTTGCACTTCGTAGCAAATTTTCCAATGTTGTCACCAAAAGCAGCAAACCATAGTCAAAGTTCCCTGCTCTCGTTTATCGATTACACTAAACCCAATTAATGTGTGCAGCCATAAGCAGCCATGTGCATGTATGTTTGTATGTGTATTTGTGTGTGCAGCAAAATCGATGTTGCAATGGAGATTAACTCATTTGCTAAACTTCTTCATTTCATTGCCAATGGTTACAATTGAGTTTTGTAGGGCAAATTGCATGAACGTTACGGGGAATCAGAGCAGCAATGGTTGGCCAACTGCACAGGACACACAGCGAGCAGGAAAGGAAGCGGTAAGTAAACCGAACAGCAACTTGATTACAACAGCTATGCTGATGAGCGAGAGCGACGAGCACGTTGCCGACAAGCAAAGTGCATCAAGGCAACAAAATTGTTAAACGACTTTCATTTTAATCAATTTAAGTCACTTAACTGCACGCCAGCGTAGACTCGCATGCACCCGTTTGCCGACGGCGTCGGCGCCAGCAGCCAACGTGCTCATAATGGGGCACTTTGGCGCGCATAGATGCAAATGCCGTACGAACGATGGCAAAGGCGGCCAAGTCAAGTGCCACAGGGTTGACGTTGATTTGACGCCCAAGTCGTCGATTCACGGCGCCACACATGCAGCAATATACACACATACACATATGTTATATGAGTGGCTGCATGTGTGTGTGCTTAAAACAATCTCTTTTACTGCAGTTGCCAAGTCAATGCATAAATGTTGCGCTTTCGTACTTGACACTGATGTGAGTGCCGCATCCGAGAGAGGGGAGCGTGACCCCTGTGTCATGTACGACAGCAAGCCAGCAGCGAGTGTCGTTAAAAGTGAAGGAGGAGCAATGAGACGTGAGGGTAAACGTGTGCAACACGTGCTCCAAAACGGCCGGATTTAATGGCATTTTAATATGAAGTCAAGTAAGGAACATAAAAACCGGTGAGTGACTAAAAACCGAACTGTCAAAGGAATGCGAAATTTGCAAGCCGCTGCTTGAGTGGGGAAAACTTAAGTAGTTAATGCATATAAAATTTTATTTGTATTGGTTTATGCGCGCTTAACCCATTCACACGTTTTGCGCATAAATGCGCAGTTGCATTTATATCGAAAAGCTCCAAGGAAGCGTTGGAAGGAATATTTAAATCATCCATAAAATGTATTCAGTGATCATATATATTCGAGCATTTGTAAACTCATACTGCCTTGCGTGACTAAAATTAACTTTACTAAAATTAAATTCTTATTTTGAAATAATGAAATTGGAGAAAACTGAAAGAAAAATTGTCTTTTTATTTTTATTTATTTATTTAGTTTTTTCATTTAATTTTTAGAAGAATATTTCTTATTAACAAGTTTCAAAAAATAGTATTTTAGAATAATATTTTAATACTGAGAGTATTCCAAGAAGGGTGGAATATACTTATATAACCAGCAATTTTTTCCGATTCGAATGAGTTGCCTGAAAACTTTTTGTATTCAATACGTTTAAATTGAATAGAGTTGAAAAATGAAAATTTGAAAATTGAAAAGCTCAAGTTTTACTTTGTGCATACTAAGAAATTTGTCTTGCCTTATTTTTATGGCCTAAGCACTAGAAAGACCGCACGTTTTTCATACCTACAAAGCCTACATATTACACCGTGCAACAAAAATTGAAAAAAAATTTCACACCGGAAAAAATCCATATGGGCGTGAAACTAGAGAATAAACATAGTAATACTGCGTATTCAGTTTTTCATTTCTACATCCTTTGTCCTTTTAAAATGACTTCAAAATTTTGAAGGGGATAAAAAATAAAAAAAATATTAAAAATACTTAACCTCGTTAGACTAAGGCGATATGTATATCAAATCAAAGAGGAAAGGCTCAAGAATTAAAATAAAATTGATATTTTATCTATTTATAAAAAAAAGATATGAAAAAGGTCCTTTAAAAATTTTAATCCTTTATATCCTTGGAAATTTATATAGAATTTTCTTGAAAAGTAAGTATGTTAAATCCCCAAATCTCCCTGATCAAGTGTCAAAATTTCATTGCTCTAACTTTATTAGTTCGAAAGTTATTAAAAAATAGGCGGAAGCTGCAAGTCTAATGAAGTACAAAAATTCTAAGTTATTTGAGTATCAGTAATTTAAAAAATAAAAAGATATAAAATTAATGAAGCAAGAATAATGAAATTTTGACACGTCATCAAGGAGATTTGGTGTTTTAACATACTTTTCAAGGAAATTCTATGTAAATTTTGAAGGATATAAAGGATTAAAATTTTCAAAGGACCTTTTTCATATCCTGTTTTTACAAATAGATAAAAAATAAATTTTTAATTAAATTCTTGAGCCTTTCCTCTTTCATTTGATATACATATCGCAATATTCTAACGAGGTTAATATTATTTATTATTATTATTTATTATTATTTTTTATATTTTTTTTATTTTGTATCCCCTTCAAAATTTTGAAGTCCTTTTAAAAGGACAAAGGATGCAGAAATGAAAAACTGAGTACGCAGTATTACTATATTTGGTCTCTAGTTTCACGCACATATGGATTTTTCCCGGTGTGAAAAATGCTGTCGCACGGTGTTATATCTCAAAAAGTAAACATCGTATTTTGCTAATTGTAATTGTAGAACCCTAATTTTAGAAATACTTGAAAAATCCGATGAAAAAATAAAAATCATCAAAGCAAAAGTTGATAGAAATACTAAAGAAAATACAGATATTTAAAAATGAAAAACCGTCAAAATGACCGCAATGGTCTTTCTAGTGTTGAGATTATACCTCATTTCATTTCAGTTGTTTTAAGGCAACAATTAACATTTATAGACGTGAAAAGAATTGAAAACTCAAAATAAAGCTAAACCAGCTTAAGTTCAAAATTAAAAAAAATAATAAATAAACAATATAACTTTTACTTTGTGCATACTAAGAAATTGTTCTTGCCTTAGTTTATTGGCTTTAAGTTTTGACTTCAGTTTGGACCTTAAAACAACTAAGTTGCAGTTGTTTTAAGGCAACAATTAACATTTATAGTAGCTCACCATATTCAATGAATATCGATTTCACTTAAGTTTAACGCTACTTTTACTTTAAGTGTTGCTTATGTACGCTTTTCGTACACCCCTTTCACCCCACTGAACTCAAACTGTATTTGAGTGGAACCTGTTGAATTGTTTTATTGCTCGCATCCACTTGGAGTGAGACGGGTCCTGTGTATTATTTGAGTGTTTGTGTGTGTGTGTGCAAAGCAATTCAGCACACTAAATTGAACACAAACCTAACATGTTGCATACACGCCTCGCGAGCAGGTCCCGTCCTTTGTTTAGGGGTGTGACGCGAGGTCGAAACCAATGTCCGCAATCACTTTACGTGATTTTCTCTTTCTTTCAATACTTAGCTTTTTTTCTGCTATGTCTATTGTACGTTTGCGTTTGCACAAGCAATGATGCAGCAACTTATGGCGCTGCATAGAATTCAATTAAGCGGAAAGAGGCCATTTCTGTGCATAGAGATGAGAGAAAATGCTTAGCAAAACAAACAGCCTCACTGCTGCCAGTGGCGAACGTAGGATTTAATTTCGAAGGGTTTTTAGGCCAATTGCCATTTTAAACCATATTTACCACCCAAATTTTGGCATAAATAAAACAGTTATTTGGAGGGTTTGAAGCCCCAAACCCCCTTGTGTGCGCCTGTTAGCCTGTTGCTGCTAGATATCATCATGTATCATGTATTTACAGGTCTCTTAGTGTTCATAGTGTCCAACAAATACTCGCTTTTCTGTTCGAAAAGCAGAAACTTATGAAGATTAATTGGTTTAAATGAATTTTTCTTGACAAAAAAAATTATCTCGAATATTTATTGACTACAAAAACACATTGAAACCACAGTTGAAACATTTCAATGTCAAGAAAGAATAGGAACTTATTGAAATTTAATCTTTTTAATTTATAATTATTTATAAAATGTTTCATATTTTTGCACTAGGCCCAAGAATAGCCACGGAATTTTTTTAAAATGTTTAAACGGAATTTTTAATTCTAAATAAAAACTTGTAAATTTAGATTACCGGGTATGTTCTCTGAAATATAGTCTATCCTATATTAAATTTTTTATATCTTAAACTAATAAAGTTAGAAGGACGAAATTCAAGGATGTAGTAGTGTGCATATTAGTCCTTAAGATATATTTTTAAAAAAACTTTTGGAAATTTGCAAGGATATTCAAGGATAAAGTTTTAAAAGGCCATTTTCAACACCTCTTCGTCCTTTTGCGCCAAAACATTAAATTTTCTAAGATTTTAAGGATTTTTCTCTTTCATTTGATACCCAAATTATTATTCTACAATGCGCTCAATTTGTAAAATAATTTTTTGAAATAAACATGTCCTTGAAATTTCAAAGTCCTTTTAAAAAAAATCCTGACGTCAGAGAGAAAAACTAAGAACGCAGTTTTACTACATGTGGACCCTAGTTTCGCGAGTATATCGATTTTTTCGTGTGTTTTGAAATTTTTTGATTTTTGTCGCACGGTGTAATAATTGCTGCAATACGAAACATAGTTGAAGAAAACATAATCTGACATCACTATCTGCCACCATCAGCTTCACGTTCACTGGCATCAATTGCAACGGATTTGGTTTTTGCTCGCTTTCAATATTAATGAGACCAGCTGGTGACGCGCTGGCAGTCTGCAGACAGTAAATTGCGGTACAAGTCGATTGAAAAGTTATGCAAATCCGCCGAGTAAACGGTCTGTTTGCGGCAGCTAATGTGGCACATTAAAAATGTAAAGGCTCATTATGCTGGCGCACGTCCGCGCTCAACGGCTCAACGGAAAGCATTTTGAAAATTCAAAAGCTATCAAGATTAAGACAGTTTTTATATGAACTTGAATTCATATGTAGAAATGAGGCAGTAAAATTCGTTGCAAAGTACGGACACGTGGCATGTAAGTAATCAGTGCCGCACAGAGAAGGTTCCGTACACAACCTGACTGATATTTTCTAATATGACAATTTTCTAATATATTCATAATATAATATAATTTTTTAATAATACAACGCTTCGAAATCGTTATTGTTTTCGCATCAGATTTATGTACGAGATCGAGTTGTAGCGATAACTTTTTTCCAATAAAATGTAATAGCCATTGGCCAACAAGGCGCCGCACAGCGCACATTGGGAAAAAACCGGCAAAAACACTCGCATCGCCTGTTTTGAGCTTTAGCATCTATAGTTTTTGCACTAGAGAACTGAAATTTCGTTATTATCTTTAGAATTCTTCAGAGAATTGTATGGTATAATTTTTTTTTATTTCCCCTACCAGGAGCTGGCACCCTACAGTCGGAAGTTAAGAGTTTTAAAAACATGCATGATCAGAAGCAAAAAAAAAAAGTCAATATTTTGATAACTGATTCTCGTAGAAGATCAAAAATAAAGTTACACGTGTTTTAGCGTTTTTTAATTTGAGTACTTTTTCGCAGCACGGTTTATGGTTTCCGAATGTATAACGAAAAATTTAATAACTTCGGAAATAAAAAAGATAAAGGATTGAATTTTCGCATAACGGTTTCCCATAAGTAGAAGATGATTTATTCCAAAAATGAAAAAAATTCGCCCACGGCCACGCCTACTCTCCATACAGACTTTATTTTTAACAATATTAAAATAGGCTAAAATTTTGTGGTCATGCATTAAAATGTTCTTTAGGGACACTTAGCCCACTTTTATAAAAGTAGGCAAACTTTTTCTTAAAAAAATCTAAACTATTAATTTACTTTTATATAGCACGTAAAAGATTAACTACAAGTATAACTTTCCTCACTAAAAGTTAAAATAATCACTTATTATGTATCTCAATGGGTTAAAGAGGCATGTCACACCTATTTCCAGACAAAAATATCGGACGGTAAATATTTAAAAGTTCATATTTTGAAAAATATCTTTATATGGCAACCCTGTTAAAAAATGGGCAAACCACGCCCATTTTAGGCAATATGTTGTTCTCATGATTTCCAAAGTGTTTGTATGAAATTTCAGTTTCGTGTCCCAACTTTTTCGAAAGCTATTATGAATACCTTCCATCAGACAGACGAATTGGAAGACATATTAACAGACGGACAGAGATAAATCAATGCGATATATATTAACATATCTCAATTCTATATATTTAAATACATATTTATTCCTTTCAACACCAGCCGTGCTGTTTTTCATACGTTGTAGTTTTGCTCAGCAATTAAAAATATATCGTTGCTCACCAGAACTGAGTACAAAAAGTGCTTGGGTTGGCATGCGAAAATTGCTCGCATTCACGCTGACGCAGGACTCCGCAGATAAGTTTAGTACCATCATTTAGCTGTATGTCCCACCTATTCAGTGTATAAGTATTTCGTGGAATGCTATGGAATCTCAAAAGTTACAGTCCATAGAAAATCCCGATTTTTCTCATTTTTATCAAAAAATGAGGCAAAGGTTAGATATGCTTTTTTCTGTCAAAATAAATATTTCTGAAATAAAATTTTTTGATACATTAATTACTTAAATATCATAACCCCACATGAGAAAAATTATGGGATTTCATTAAAAAATATAGATTCTACGGGCATCTGAAGACAGCCTTGTTAACGATATTTTGCTAGAAGTGAAAATAATATAATAAAACGTTCAACTTTGAAAGGCCGTAAAGTCCAGGTCATGGGATGAAAAGACTTGAAAAGTTGATTTTCTGTCTCGCTAGTCTATCTATATTACGACAAGTAAAAAAAAAAATTCAGATTCGCAACTTTTGGATTTGCTCCAATGCGAGCGTTTTTGCCTGTTTTTTCCCAATGTGCAGCGTTGCGATTAGTGACAAAAATACCAAAGTGCAATTGTATAGGCGAAAAAATCTGAGTATGATGTTTGGTTGGAAATACTTCAATTAACCCATTTTTTACCGCCGTGTCTTTAAAGACACGCCAACTTTGAAAAATTCTGAAAATAACAGTTTCTAACGCATATTAAATATTTTTACATTATCGGAAAGCTACATTCATTGGCTTTCAAACTGCGAACAACTATTTCCGAATTTTAGGGTTTCACTTAGTGTAAAACTGGTATAAACAGGACCACCGTTTTTAATGGTTTTAAAAAAAATTTTTTTTTAATACAAAATGAATTTTTGCTTTTAATAAAACACTTAATACTGCTTACCAAAAAAACAAAGTTGACATACAAATTATGAAACTTTCAGTTTTCTAAAGTTTTAAGCGTGTTCTAGCTTGAAATATTTTGGTGTGTCCTTAAAAACACGGGAATCGCATTATATTCAACTTTCTCCTTGGTTGCAACTACTTTCGATGCGTAGTTAAAAAGAAACAAAAACTTAAACTTGAAAAATGTGTAATTTTCCGAATTTGGCTTACGTATTTTGCCAGCGTGTCTTAAAAGTCACATCTGCTCCAGCCCAAAAAAAAAAATTTTTTAATTTTTTTGAAAGCAGAAATGGCATACGGAGGCTCTAAATAGGCTGTGTTATGAAAATTTTCAAAATCGGTCCACGGGATCTAGGGGCGGTAAAAAATGGGTTAAGAGAAATCCGAAGTCTTATGAAAAAATATTGGATAACATAGAAGTTATGAGCTCTTAAAGTACGCTCTTCCAGCGTTGAATAAAAATTGTGTACAAACAGCAAATTTTTGCTTTGACTTTGACGTTGAATATTTCAAAATAAATTATGAGAAGGTCCCTAAAAGTTACTATTAGGTCTGGCAAGACCAAAATTTTGCTGATTACTCTCACCTCTGAGCAGTACCGTTATGATGAAAATGAAGTAAAGAAAACGAGTGAATAAAAAGTGAGTTCAAATTTTAAAAGTGATTTAAAAAAAAAATGCTAAATATCACTTTTGAAAATTTTTGATATTTTGTTTTGGCAAATATGTAAATTATGCTGTAAAATTTTCAGTTGCGCATATTTGCGCGAATGCAAGTTATTGGCATTTTTCGGTGAAGACTTGAGTGCAAATTCGCGATATTTTCAACGTTTGGTTGAATGCCCATAGCAATCTGTCAAATAATGCTCTGCTGCTGATGGAAAAATTTGTTGCAGATAGCTTCAGAAAATCCATTACGATTACTATTATATTTGAAATAGAGAGTTCAATGGAGTTTCGGCACTACACTTTGATTTTTTTTCGTACAAACCCAAAAGTTGACAACTTAACTACTTCACTTGTATGGGAGTCGCTCTCTGGTGGAGAATTTTTGAACTCTAATTAATTTTGTATTTTTGCACTCAGGAATGTTGACGATTGTTGAAGAAATCATTCAAATCGGTTCAGTAGTTTCGCAGATACGATGTTTCCTCGCTTACTTTAATACATTTACAAGTGTGGAGCCAGTTCCATTGAAAATACTAGTTTCGTATGGCAGCCACCTTAAGAGTTGGATATAGCGGTTAGGTGTGTATAGAAAAAACATTCGGAAGGGAAAATAAATGGGGGTCAGTCTTACATATGGTACGTCTGAGACCAACCTGAGAGCAGCGGGAGCCCATTTTCTAAAAACGATGATTTTGTATGGGAGCCTTATTAAAGGTTGGTGATAGGGGGTAGGTATGTTCGAAAGAAATATTCAGGAGCAAAAATTAGTGGGGGTCAGTCTAAGGTTTTAACCCTCTATGAGCAACTTCTGAGCAGCTGTGGATTTCATTTTCAATCACTTTAAAAAAAGCGCATTTTATCTATATACACATTTATAAATAAATTTATATTAAAATACAAATATTATGAACGTTTTATGAACTCAGATAATTTTCACTGTTAATATGAAGTTTTTTCAAATCCGTTTGCATGGGAGGTGGTCGAAGTTTTGGTCCAATTTCATTGAAATTTTGCACAGTAAGTTCTTTACTCATACAATAACTGTGTACCAAATTTCATTTAGGTACGGCCACACCTTCTATTATTGTCACTCCGTTATATGAACTCGCAACACTGTGCGTCGCACTACGCTTACGACTTCAATACTCGCTCCAACATGATTTTGGATTAATACATTTCACTAATATTCTGATAAGAGGGCAGTCACTAAAATCGTATCTCTACTGAGTGCCGATTACAACGAGATTGGCACCTATGACTCTCAGATTGGTGGTTCAATGTAAAATAAAATGAAATACAATTTGCTTTTGTTGGTAGATAATGCATGGATATTCGATATGCCGTACACATCAAAACATGTGTATCTATGTACATATGTATAACATTTCATTATACTTTTGTACGCATTATGTATTATGTAGAGATTTCGAAAAATCCCTTTAATATTGGCTACATTCGCGAGAGCTCCATTTCCGCTGCCTACGATTTTTGCGCACCATTGCCTTTCCGCATTTTTTGCACTCTGGTCGCAAATGATCATTAGATGAAATCTGAATCAGCGCCATCACCAGTCGCTGTAATCCGCGCTTTACACAACCGTCGTTCGGTCGCGTTGTATTTGCATTTGTGTGCGCGAGTGGGTGTTGTTGTGCCTTTTTTGTGAGCGTTTCGAATGTACTGCGCTGAGCATGCAGTGAGTGGGTGGAACGCCGCTGGCGACTGACACAGCGGAAAAAGTGTGTCTTAATTTAGCATATTCGATGAGCCCAGTTGGCAGCAATGCCTTTCCTGCCTGCCGTTTGGCTTTTTTTGCTTATTATTATTTTATGTGCTGCTTTATGGTGGAAAGTAAAAATCAATTGTGCCATTAAAGGGGCGCAGTTTTGAAAACGAAAAAAAAAATTAAATAACTGGATGACTTTGTGCGTACACTGTTGAAAGCAACACAACTGAAACTGTCAAAAGGCGAGAATTGCTCGAAAAGTGCGCCCAGGAGATGGAACGTTTACCGAAAATACTCTTCACTGAATTGAATGGCGCTGGAAAAAGCTTCAACTCGATTAGTTTACTACTGGGTGGGGGTTAAAAGTGTGCGTTGTAATATAAGAATCTGCTCCTGAAATGGGAAGAAATGTGATGCTTTTGTGTAACTATAAGTGAGCTATAACTATAAATAAGCGTTTAAGTAACTATGAACAAGTTTTTCAACATTAAAGGATTTCGTCATTTTAGGAATTTATACATTTTAACAACAATTTTTAGAGAAAATATATTTAGAACATAAATAAATTTAAATTCGACTACTGCCAGAATATTAAATGCCATCAGGCTGAGAAAGTGTTTGTGCAAATATGCTTAAAATATTCAGTTGCTATAAATACACATACCTGAATATTGTATGTACAATACCAGGGGCGGATTCAAAAAAATATTTTGGGCGGGGGGTTTTCAAAAAGTAATTCTCTAGCATTCATAAAATGCCAAAAATGCCTTTTAATTTGTATGTAGCTTTAAAGTCGATTCTAATTTGGGGGATTTCAATCCCCAACCCCCTCCCCCCTGAATCCGCCACTGTACACATTATAAGGAGCATCTGAAGGCATGCGAATAGTATCAACAAAATATTAATAAAAGCAAAATTGCACAACACCGCAGCTACCTGAACATGCTGCAAGGATATGCAATCCAGCTTATCTAAACCAACTGTAACATGCAGCAACAACATTCAGGCTGCCAGCAATTTTGTACATGCCAGCAGAATTTTCTGGATGCATCATGCAACTTGTTGTGTATATACATTTACAACAACAACGAATTTTGTCTAACCATAGCGGAAAAATGGAAAACGGCTGGTGCCAATTTGTGAGATTGTCACACTGTCGTCAACGAGAAAAGCGGGAAAAGCTAAAGAAAAGCTCACAACTCAGTGTTCATAATCGATCTCGCACACATAGAACTGCAGTTTCTTGATCATGAAGGAGTTTAAAAAGAAGAGATATTGAACTATCAAACTTTCTTTTCAGCAACTTGGAAATGCTGTGCTTTTAATTCAAGTGCCCATACTTCGCTACACATCTGCGCCATGTGTGCACTAACATTGCTGTATTTAATTTGAAATTTTATATCGACAACATGCCGCCCAAGGCCACCTGTCAAAGTGGGTCTGTGCCTTTCCTGCTTTGGATATTTTAACCGTTTTCTGTAGGCGCCCGTTTCGAATTGAGACCCGCATTGGTCGGGTTTCTGCAACATCAGACTTGCACTTGTTGTGGTATTTTATTAAAGTGTTGTTGTTGTTTTCATGTGCGGGCAGCATGTTCTGCAGCTAAATATATCGATGTGTGTGCTTAGTAAATATTGCAAGTAAGTGAAAATTAAATAGCAAAGATAAAACAAATTCAATCACAAAAATGTTTCAAATTGATGAATGATCTCCCGCAACAATTTGTGCCTTGGCGCCTTTTTAAAACCACTACCTTGGTGAACAGGGCGTAAGCATGCCATCTAGTTTAGAATTTCAGAAAAAAGTTATGCTTTTTAAAAAAAATATTATTTTGAAAAAGAATTATAAAATTAAATTAGACAAATAATTATAAAATTAAAATTCTGAAAATTTCCAGAGATTTATACCCTATTCAGACAACCAGCTCAATTGCCCTATTAAGACGTTTTCTCCATTTATTCTCAATTTAGCTCTAAATTGAACTCAATTTGTCATAAAAAAATCTCTATTTCTGTTTTTAAGAAAAAAAAACTTTTTTCATCAAAACAAAAACATGTTTGATATCATAAAAACACAGCTAACGTGAGGTGTTAGCAAAAGAGTTAAAATCAATTAAGAACTAAATTGCCTCAATTTATTTGACTGCCTGAACAGGACATTAAAGATTTAAAGCAGACAGCGCATGAAGGGTGACCAGATAGCAGTGATAGTTTTTCCAATAGACTTATAGAAAATGTTTCTAAGTAAATTCTTTTTTTGTTAATTTTTCTTAACTTCAAATATGCACAAAGATATCATACGAATATAAGTAAACAAACCCATTACTTTGTCGATATTAAAAAAAAAATCATAAAAATGGTCAATAATATTTTTCTCTGGACTCGAATAATCTTTAAAATGTGGTAGAAGCAGTTAATTTCAAGTTGAAATCATACCAAGTTTGTTTTTTCCAGGGAGGTCACAATTGTTTTTATTCAACGTCGGACAGCTGGTCTAAGTTAGGTTAGGTTGAGATAGGTTATCATAGGTTTGGGTATACAAATGGGAAGTAAGGGAAAGGCTTTACTTTCCATTATTGTCCCTTGTGAGTGTCTTCTTTTATTGTCAAGAGATAGTGTAGGTAAGCTCCAAAGGTTGGAGCATTGGTGCAACGGTACAGTGTACCCTTACATATTTGTTGAACTATAAAAGTGGCAATGCCCTTTCCTATCTAACTTTGGGCATTCAGACCTTTAGATGTTGTAGTTGTTTCACCATAAGTCATGAATTTGTGCTATCATGTATTTGTCAGTTATCTGATGTAAATCACAAAAAGGTGGTTGTATAGAAGTCCCTACTTTCTTTTTTTTTAATTCGCTACTTTGAATTGTATTGAGCATTGATACAAGGGTAGAGTACAAGTACCCTTACCGCAGATTTGTCAAACCATAAATGAAACGTTGTCCTTTTCTATGTATTAAACATCGCAGTTGCTTCAGTTTTTAAGTTGTTAATTACTGCCATCGTTAATTACTTCCATCGCTAATTACTGCCATCGTTAATTACTGTCATCGTTAATTACTGAACGAGGAGGTTGCATAGAGATATTTGACTCACTTAAAACCATTTTCGACCTCGACCTTTGCATAGCGTCTGCTGTTTTGTTTCTTTCAATATTGTTTTGTGAGCGAGACACTCAATGGACACCAGTTACAATCCTTGATTTTACTAATACCTTTTAATACCTTCACAGCTGCCTGAAGATCAACGAAGATACACATCGCTGAATATTTATCGCTTGAACAGGACTCTTTTGTAGAAGCCCGCTGCATTTTCAATGGCAAAGATGGCCACTTGGATGATACTGCAGAACCCTTGAGTAGAGACCAGCTCTAGTTCCACTTTTCAACTTGGGGTCGTCTGTGTTTATGGTTAAATTAGATTTGACGGTTTTTAGATGCCTTTCCCAATCTTCCCTAGTAATTGTGTAGAAATTATTAATTTTTAAGTAATTGTGTAGAAAAAGCTTTTATTTCGATATTTTAAAACTTTTTGTCTTCACAACTTTTTTAATGCGTCTAAAAAGGTTAAAATTTGCTGAGAAAATTCGTAAATTTTCTATTAATTCACAGTAAGGTGGCCTCACATTTTCAGTGTTCATTGATTTTGATACTACACAGTTGTCTTTTTGAGTTGTCTACTTGACATTTAAACGTTCGATGTAGTTTACTTAACCCTTAAGCCTTAACACCTTTCCTACAGCTTATTACTGGGGAATGTTAAAAATTTTAATTAATCGATTTAATTTTCTGTGTGGTTATAGCAAAAACATCCCATACAAATTTTTGTTACCGGACCCTGTTTTTTAGACTGTTGTCACATGGCAGCTACTATATCATTGTGACTATAATAATTTCTTAAAAATAAAGATCTTTACGCGTAACTAAAAATCGAATATTTCTTCATTTACTTCAGCTAAAGCTATTTCAAAAATATATCTGAATTGAAGTGAAGAGTCAGTTTCAAAATTTCTTTTATTTTGTTCTGCTTCTTCTTTGTTTACTATGTAAAAATATAATATTTAAAAAACATGCATCTTTTCTTCTTTAAACATAAATATTCAGTTTATTATTGAAAAAATATACCTGAATTGAAGTAAAAGTTCCATTTCTGAATTTCTCTTATTTTTTCTGCTTCTTTGTTTTCTATGTAAAAATATAACATTGAAAAACATGCATCTTTTCTTTTTTAAACATAAATATTCAG
The DNA here is from genome assembly GCA_964056695.1 of Melieria picta. Classification (NCBI taxonomy): domain Eukaryota; kingdom Metazoa; phylum Arthropoda; class Insecta; order Diptera; family Ulidiidae; genus Melieria; species Melieria picta. The sequence continues at coordinate 18,277,210 of OZ057399.1, forward strand.
TTTATTAATTCTGTATTTTTTCTAAAACTATATCTAAATTGAAGTAAGCAGTGAAATTAAAAAGTTCTCTATTTTCTGCTTCTTCTTTCTTTACTATGTAAAAATATAACATTCAAAACACGTTCATACTTCTCTTCTTTAAACTTAAATATAAAATTTATTAATTTCATTTTATTCCTAAAACTTCAGACTATTCTAAGGGCCAACAAAAAATTTATTCTTGGACCATAGAGTGTTCAGACATCCACAAAGTATTTAATGACTTCTGATGGCTTGAAGATGCACAAAAATGTGAATCCATAGTTGGGTTTTTCACACAAGTGAAAACTTCTGTGAAGTGGAAATCATAAAGCTGGCCACATAAGTTGCAATTGAGAAGAAGAGAGAAGAAGAGTTGATGAATACATTCGTTGCAAATTAGAAAATTAAAAAGTAGAAAAATGCTAGCAGAATCATTTCGCATGATACGTGCAAACTGAAAAGGAATTTTAAGAATAGTAATGAATATGGTCAAAGGGAAATGGTAAAACGTGTTAAAAACGATGCTGGCTAATGAAAACACTGAAATTCTGCCTGCAGTGGCAATTGCAAGGTGTGACGGATGGGGGCGAGAATACACCGGCAGGAGAGCCGAGAGTACACAAGAAGCGGCCAAACATTTTCAAATCATTTTCATTTGCACTTGAACAGACTGGAGACGGAAGGCCAAGGATGAGGAGGCTTGGAATGAAAGTACTGAAGCGTAATTGAACGAACCGTGACGCTGAGCAATGGAGTGAAATAAAACGCTTTGAGCGCATTCGAGTGCAGGCAAACATTGGTTACTGGTACAATAGATGGCGACAATGTAAGAAAAGGACGACGATAAGCAACAATGAAAATCGCTACCACAACATCAGCATCGATGATGACAACAAAAGCAAACGTGGCGGCGACTAACCGGCGCGTCATTGCATCGGCACCTGACGATAGCACACAAATTGCGAATTTTAAATGTGAGTGCAAATATGAAGAATATTGGTGTGATGATAATTGAAAATCGAATACCTTATCCGGCATTGAGTTGCTGTACTTCAAACGTGCACGCCATGTGAATGAGGCGTCATTGTTGCGATTAGATACAACAACATCCACACAGAGAGACGCAAACAGAAACATTCACCAACACACACATAAACTTAGCCTAGAGTGTGGTTTTAGAAAGAATATTCTTACTTCTTTACATTTACATAAATGGATAGAAATTTGGATATAAAAAGTAATGGCAAATAAAATATTTTCTATTTGAATTATTCATGAATTGAATTAGCTGCAAGCTTTCTATGTGTTTGCTATATAAATTAAAAAAAAATACAAAAACAATTTTCACATAATGAAAAACATTAAAATTACGAGAGCATTTTACACCCAAACTGTCAACCATACTCAGCTACCACCTACACAGACACACACATCCATACCTGCTCGAGAACACTGAAATGGGAACTGTGTTTGCAGGAAGAAGGACATGCCATTCATTTATTTGAATCGACCACACTTCTCGTGCAAGGAAGCAGTCCGTGTCTTCGACAACGAGAAATTTAAACAGCAATGCAGCAACTGGCAACTGCAGTGTGATGCATCAACTGGCGACGGTCAAGAGATGGTGGTGGAATAAATTGAATTTTAGTGTAGTCGCTGAAGTGGAATGGAATGAATATACACCGCTCAAAAGCAGAAATATTGTCGGTTAATTTTAATGGAAATGAAATAAGAAATTAAAGAGCTTTGCATTGGCAGCGCAATGAGCAGAAAGCGAAACGTGTTTTGCGAGAAACGTAATTTGAATTTGCATTCTGGCCAATTGGCTATTTGAATGCGTTCAATCTTCGATTGTCAGTGCAAATACAATAAATGTAAAATGAAAACTTCACAGAAATGTAATATTGCAATTTATGGCAATTATAATTGCCACATGCAGCGCACTTCACTGAACACACAATACACACACACAAATACACAGAATTCAGAACAATTTTAAAGTAGTGGCACCGTTCGATTGATTTCCAATGCATATATTGTGGCCATATTAAAAGGATGTGCGCATATGCTCGCCAGCTGAAGCCAGTAAGTGGGTTTCAGTCATAAATAGATAAGTTGTGTTAAGTTTACCTCTTTCATAGCTGAGCCTCAGTGCACTGACAGATTTTACAGATTTTTAATGGAATGGCTGTTGTTATGTATACTTCAAAATCATAAAAACATAATTTTCGAATACATTTAATTAAAAATATTTTTTTTTAATATTTTTTTTTTAATCAAATTAATAAATAAATTATTATTATTTATTAAATAGTTTATTATACATTCATTCACATTTAATTATTTTAACTTTCATAATTAAACTAATCATGAAAACATATTTTGTAATTTTTCTTTAACTTAAATTTAAAATAGAACGCTTTTGTAATTATTTATTTAATTAATTAAAAAAGATTAAAATTTATACTTAACAAAATATTGTTGCAATAAAAGGATTAGTTTAACAAATAATTTGAACAATTTAATTTTGAACGAATATTGAAATCAACAAATTTATTAAAAAAATTTTCCATTTATTTTGGCTACAAAAAAGATATTTTCGTAGTTAATAATAAAAAATGTAATTTTTGTTATTATTTAATTAAAATGAATAAATTAATGTACTAATTAAAACCAATGAAAATCAATAAGTTAGTTTAGTAAGTCAAACAAGTGATTTAAGTAAAAATAAAAAAATCATTTTAGAATACATTCAATTAAAAATATTTTTATAAATATTTTTGTTAATCAAATCAATAAATAAATTACTATTATTAATTAAATAGTTCATTACGTATTCATTCATTTTAATTTAATTATTTTAACTTTCATAATTAAACTAATCATGAAAACATATTTTGTAATTTTTCTTTAACTTAAATTTAAAATAGAACCCTTAACCCCTGTAATTATTGATTTAATTAATTAAAAAATAATAATAAAATTTATATATAACAAAATATTGTTGCAATAAAAGGATTAGTATAAAAAATAATTTAAACAATTTAATTTAGAACGAATATTGAAAGCAAAAAATATAGAAACAAAATTTTCCATTTATTTTGACTACAAAAAAAAAGTTATATTTTCTTAATTAATAATACAAAATTTAATTTTTGTTATTATTTAATTAAAATGAATAAATTAATGTACTAATTAAAATCAATGAAAATCAATAAGTTAATTTAGTAACTAAAACAAGTGATTTAAGTAAGAAAAAAAATATGTTTTTTTTAATATTTTCATTTAAATTAGTTGAGTTATCAATTTGAAATCAGAATGATCTTAACTAAAATTACATACATTTTTTATTTAAATTTTCATTAATTAAAAATTTAAATAAATATAATACATTAAAATAATTCAGTTGTTATAAAAAAAATTGAAATTAATTAAATTATGTAATAATTTTAATTAAAATTAATTAAATTATTAATTATATAAATTAATTCAATAAATAAGTTAATGTAGTAACTAAAACAACTGATTTAATTAAGAAAAAAAAGGTGTTTTTTTAATATTTTCTTTTAAATTAGTTAACTTATCAATTGCAACTACTTGATCTTAACTAAAATTACCTTAACTTTTTGTTTAAATTTTAATTAATTAAAAATTTAAGTAAATATAATACATTAAAATAATTCAGTTTTTATAAAAAAAAATTGGAAATTAATAAAATTATATAATAATTTTAATGAATTGATTTAGCCACAAAAAACTATTTTCATTAAAATGAAATTTAAAATTTAAAAACGGTATTGAATAAATTTAGAAATGGATTTTAATTATTAAAAATGGAATAACTTAAAAACAATTAATATATAATAATTTTATTATTAATAATTTTATTTAATATTATAATAACTTAAACCTAAATTAAACTAACTAAAAGTACCTAAAATATTTTATGAAATTTGAAATTAATATAAGTTTTCATAATTTAAGTTCAATAAATTAACTACAAAATATTTTCATTAAAATTAAATTTAAAATTTCAAAATGAAAAGGAAAACATTTCGAAATATTTTTATTGAAATTAAATTTTTATTAAAATTAAATTTAAAAATGAAAAGGAAAACATTTAGAAATATTTTTTATTAGTTGTATTATTTAGGAAAAATTAATTACATTAAACAGCATTAAAAAGTGTGGAATAAAAAAATCTTAAAGAAAAATTACAAATAAAGTTAAAAAAATATTTAAAAATTTGTATTACTAAATTAAAATACTGTTTCTTATGTGTTTTTTATGAGTGTTATAATTTTTAAGCATAACAGCGGCCAAATTGAAATGAATTTAGTACATATTTACAATTTTTTTTAATATTTGCGAAGGAAGCCAACGAATTCTATCCAACTCCAAATCCAATCAACTCTATTTGTCATACATTCCTATACTTTCCATTGCTTGTGTCTTTTAGATAGAGTAAACTATAGGTTTGAAGGTCTTTTTTAGGTAGATACGGGTTTGGTTGTGGACCTTGGAACTGATATGCTGCGAGCTACTAACTTTAAACCTTTTAATTACACCATTTTTGTATTTAGAAGGCAGCAAGAAATACACTGTTTTCCATTTCTAAGTTTGAACGTTGTCTGAGAATTATACTGCGAATATTTTAATACTAAAACAATATTGACTGAGGAGTTGTATGTAACATATTTTGTACAAAAATTTTGAGCCCATTATCAGTCGAAACCATATTGGCCAGATACACATTTTTGGGAGGGGTTTGAACACCCAAAACCTTATGTTGATGTCTCATTTGGGATTCCAGGAAGCAATAACGACGCTGATAGAGTATTTACTTCAACAATAAAAGTGAATTTTGTCGATAGAACCTTTTCTGACAGATTGTGTCTCAACATTACATGTAAATAAAAATATTCGAATGCAGAGATTCCCTTTCTCTGAGCGTTTCTGACTTTGATACGCATTATTTACTTAGAACTTATTGCGCTATCCGAGTGTGATATCCTGCAGCGTAAATTTGAGCTTCATAAAAAAAAACCGGCTTCGTTCTTTCGGCTTTCCATGCCACGAAAGTGCTCAATGCCAGCAAAAGTTGGTCGTTTACTGCATTACCACACAGCTTTGCAAGTAAATATTTCGCTGGCAGTCGAAGCATTCAGACGGAAGCGTTGAATGAAGCGCCATCGCTGCAGTATCGTTGGCCGGAATTTGCATCACTCTGTTATACATAAATGCAACAACCACAACGTACCGAACACATAAACCTCAAACCTCATATTTATGGGTATTTACACCGGGGAATCCATAAAATGGGCGGCACTTTGAGGGGTCATCAATAATACATAATCTGCTTTTAGATGCGGAAAAGATTCAGTACTAACATTTAGGAGTTTAATTTCCTTAAAAAATTTATGGTTGAATAATGTTCAACCCTTTTGTTGCCAGCGGGTTCGGGGCAGACCATATTGAACTTTGAATGTAAATGTTAATCCAACGATTTCAGATCGTATGATATCCCCATCGGACATATTTACATATAAAAAAATAAGCCAACTGTAAACTTTTTGTATCTCTCTTGTCGATACCCTAAGAATCTTGTCTGCCCATGTAACACATTCCAGCTTTTTCGATACTCACTGCGATGCGCCTTGTCCGTGGGATCCTTGCGCAGCACAATTCGTCGTTTCGATGAGCAAATCGGTCCCGAGTCCACATCGTGTATGACAATTTTGATGGCCTCGCCGTCCATTGAAGTCTGACGACGTGGCGCCTCCAAATCCTCCAAGTTTGGTCCGGTGAAAGCGGCCAGCGGTGGCGGTATGGCGGCGGGTATCGATGTCGGTATGGCGCCACGCTGTTGCAGCGCTGCCAAGTCGGGTCTACAATTTTCAAAAGACAGATGAATGAACGCCACACTGCACCCTCTTTGCGCCGCTTAGTACTTACAGCTGCGAGCCGCGTCGTCGCATGCGCCGGTCGTCGTCGACCGTCAGCACGGGGCTGCCCTTGTCCGGACTGGGCGATTCGTCGTTCTGCAAATCGTCGGAGGGGTGCGGCACGCGAAACGAGGGCCGTCGCGAGCCGGGCAAAGGTATCTGTGGCGCCATACCGTCGCCGGGCGAGCGCTGCAGTTGCCCCGTGGGCGCTGCACTCTGCAGCAAACCCGGCGCAAACACATCGTACGCGGATTTTCTGCAAAGTTGCACATTAGTTGCTCTAAATTCTGCTTAAATTAGTTCGCACTCAAATCACCTTCGTGGCATGGCTGGTATGCCGAGGCCCGCGTCGCCACCGACCCCGAGGGCGCCGGCGCCGGCTGCACTCGCCGTGGCCGCCGCTGCCTTAATGTCGTCGTCGTAGCTGTGCTGACGCGCCACACGCGAACCGCGTCGCGAAGCCATGCGCGACAGTGGCGCTCCGAAGGCGGGCTGCTCGAACTCGCCCTGCCGCGGCGGACTGGAGGAGCGACTGGGCGCCATGCTGCGTCCACCCTTGCGAAAGTCCAAATCACCGCCCGGTGTTTTATTGCCCTTCAATTGCTTTTGAATTCAAAAGTGGGGGGTACCCCCAGTCAATTAGATGCACACCGTGTCCACCGACACACACACACGCACGCACACATACAGCGAACAGCCGCGCACACATTCACCCAACCACCGCCAATTCGTGTTCTGTGTATGTGTTCCAGTATGTATGCTTACCTTCTCCAGCTCCTTGAGCGAGGCGGGTGAGACGTCCGAGTGTCGGCGCAGTTCGGGACTGCGGGGCAGTGCCAGCGCGGCACCGTTGGCGGGCGCGAGTGTTTGCGTGCTGGAGCCCAGCTTGGCGTCGGAGTGTCGTCGCTGCAGCGCCTCCAACACCGGCACGTCCAGCATCGAGTCCGTCGAGTCCTGCGGTATACAAACGCGCGAAGCCATCTTCCGTCGACACACGCTGCAGCGCCACATATTCTAAACGTCCATTAGTGAGCGTGAAAATACATTTTATCAATTAAATAGTTATCCAAAGTAGGAGCAGGTGAAAATGGGGTTTCAAATTTATAAAATTCAGCTAAACTGTGAAAACTAAACTCAAAGTGTCGCGTCGCCGTTGTTGGTTTGAGGTAATTTTTTCAAAGAAATGACAGGCCTTATTACACCGTGCGACAAAAATTTAAAAAAATGTTTCACACCGGAAAAAATCCATATGGACGTGAAACTAGAGACCAAACATAGTAATACCGCATACTCAGTTTTTCATTTCTACATCCTTTGTCCTTTTAAAAGGACTTTAAAATTTTGAAGGGGATAAAAAATAAAAAAAATACAAAAAATACTTAACCGCGTTGGAATATGGCGATATGTGTATCAAATGAAAGAGGAAAGGCTCAAGAATTTAAATAAAATTGATTTTTTATCTGTTTGTAAAAAAAGGATATGAAAAAGGTCCTTTAAAAAATTTAATCCTTTATATCCTTGAAAATGTATATAAAATTTTCTTAAAAAGTAAGTATGTTAAAACCCAAAATCTACTTGATCACGTGTCAAAATTTCATTATTCTCACTTCATTGATTTTGTATTTATTTATTATTTAAAATACTGATACTCAAATAAATTTGAATTTTTGTACTTCATTAGAATTGCAGCTTCCGCCTTTTTTTAATAACTTTCCAACTAATAAAGTTAGAGTAATAAAATTTTGACACGTGATCAAGGAGGTTTTGGGTTTTAACAGTTAGTTACTTTTCAAGAAAATTCTATATAAATTTTCAAGGATATAAAGGATTAAAATTTTCAAAGGATCTTTTTCATATCCTTTTTTTTAGAAATAGATAAAAAATTAATTTTGTTTAAATTCTTGAGCCTTTCCTCTTTCATTTGATATACATATCGCCATATTCCAGCGAGGTTAAGTATTTTTTATATTTTTTATCCAATTCAAAATTTTTAAGTCCTTTTAAAAGGACAAAGGATGTAGAAATGAAAAACTGAGTACGAAGTATTACTATGTTAGGTCTCTAGTTTCACGCACATATGGATTTTTTCCGGTGTGAAAAATACTGTCGCACGGTGTTAGCGTTGAAATTTCGCCAAGTGCCAATGCCCGCTTTGGAGCTCACTAATTAGCGTTTATGGGCACATACTGTGTGTATGTATGTGTGTGTGTGTGTATAGCACACAACTTGAGAACTAATGACAAAGCGCCAACTTAAAATATTCCAATTTACACTCGGAAAAATATGTTAAAATTTTTCGATTATGGGAGGACAAGAACAAAACTGGTGGAATACTTTATCCTCCACCAATATATATTTTAAATATTTTAAAAATATATTAAAAATGCGCTTTATTAGTTAATTTTTCATAATTTTTCAAAAAAAAACACTCAAAAATATTCGACTACTGAAAAATTCATAATTTTATTTATTTAAAGAGGCAATATTTTTAATATTTACATAATATGAAAATTATGAATTTTTTAAAAAACTGTAGAGTGAATTTACTTTAAAAATAGTTTAATTGTTAAACAAATTTTCATTTGCTTATTATTCATTAAAAATGTTCGCAAAAAAAAGCGTTAAAATAAAATGTATTCACAGTCTAAAAAAATTATTTAAAATTACTAAATTCATTGCATCTGATCTTATGGTACCAATAGTCAGAACAAAAATACTCAGGAATTTTCTCTTAAACCAACATATTGTTCTTTTTAAATACAATAAAATTACCCTTTCTTGGTTAAAACTGCGACTCGAAACTTAACAAATCAACACTTAATGAGTAAATTACCCATACCCAGTACCCATATCAACATACAAATAGTTATAAAATGTAGTAAAAATCATTTAATTATTTTTCCAATAGATGGCTTAAGTATTCTGTATCTTGCATTGTAAAGGTGCATTCGAGTTATGTTAGAAAGACGTCGGTGCCTATTTGACGTAAATTGCATCATTCTTACTATACCAAACTAGCAGAGCCCCGCGACTTTGTACGCAAGTTTAAAGTCAATGGGCCCAATAAATCAAGTTCTTCTTAACCCTTTGTTGATCCCGTCAGATTTTTATGAAGAAATACTTATCTAATTCTTCTCATTTGAAGTGCTTTCAACATATTTGAAGTCAATTGGCGCATTAAATCATGTTTCCCCATATAAACACTTAACCCATTGTTGACTCGTCAAATGTTTACTTTCAAAAAAGTAAAAAACACATATCGAATTATTTTGCATGTTAACTGCATTCAAGTTCAAAATCAAAAGGCCCATAAAATCTTGTTTCTCCATACAAACTTTTAAACCATTATTGACCCGTTAGAGTTTGATTTTCGAAAAAATTTTTCTCACTGAGAGTACTTTCACCAAGTTTGAAGTCAAAAGGCGTACAAATCATATTTCTTCATACAAACTTTTAACCCTTGGTTCACCCAGTTAGTTTTTGATTTTCAAAAAATTGAAAAATACGTGCCGAATTATTTTTGATTTGGAGTATTTTCAGCAAGTTTCAAATCAAAACGCCCATTATATCAAGTTTCTTCATACAACACCTTAACTAATGTTTTGCCCCATTAGACCCCGAATTTCAAAAAATCTCGTCTTAACGGATGTTGAAATTTCATAATTGTAGCTTTGGCGGTTTTGGCTGGGCGATGATGACGAATCAGTCAGTCAGTCCATTCAATCAGGACAAACAATTATATATATCTAGATAAAGTCATCAATTTCATGTACCTACAAAGGATGTACATATGTATTTTTTCTACACTTTATATTTCTAAAACATAGTTTGATTAGCTCTTAGTTCAATTAGACTCTTATTCAGTGTTCAGAATATGTTGAACATTTCTCAAGATAAAACTTATGCAACTATTCCATTCTTATTTTTTATAATGTACTCTTCAGGGTTTCGCTTTCAACAGCAAATTAATCCAAAAAATACGTCAAATTATTTTGAAACGGCAGCTTTCATATGTGCACTGTTTATGAGGCAATTTCGTAGAATGAAAAAGTCGAGTAAAAAACCTCAAAGAAAACACGAAACCAAATTAAAGCAAACAAAACAAACAGCAGCGTGCAGCAAAGCATTTGCGGGGTACGGCGGTTGACAACAATGGCTTCTAATCCGCCTGCATGAGTGCATTTCCCATTTCCGCTCAAAGGCAACGGCAGCAAAAGAGCATCCGCAAGGCCGCCTCATCAGGGCCCTTTTCCCCCCGACCCCCGTCTTAGCATAACAGCAGCGCCAACAATGCTGATCAATGGCTCGTGCCGGCTATTGTGTGCTGCAGTGCCGCAAGTTGTGGGTACATGCAAACGCTGGTCGCGCTGGTCGTCGTCGTAGTTACTGCATGCAGTGCCACGGAAGTTTGTGCCATTTTAATTAAGTTACTCAGCGCTGACGAGCGGCGGCGCTGTGGCAATGTGCGCCAGTCTGAAGTCTGCTGAAGTCGCTGATGGACGAAGAGAGGGATGCAATGTACGATGGGATTTTTCAGTGAAAATGCAGCTGCAACAAGTTCGACACCACCGAAGTGCAGATGCAGGCATCGTCTCACTTGGCTTCGTGCGTATAGTAGAATAATTAGAAAAAGAGATAATACACCGTACGACAACATTTTTCACACCGAGAAAAATCCATATGTGCATGAAACTAGAGACAAAATATAGTAATACTGCGTACTCAGTTTTTTATTTCCACATCCTTTGTACTTAAAGGACTTCAAAATTTTGAAGGGGATAAAAAATAAAAAAAATATAAAAAATACTTAACCTCCTTAGAATATGGCGATATGTATATCAAATAAAAGAGGAAAGGCTCAAGAATTTAAATAAAATTGATTTTTTATCTATTTGTAAAAAAAGGATATGAAAAAGGTCCTTTGAAAATTTTAATCCTTTATATCCTTGAAAATTTATATAGAATTTTCTTTGAAAGTAAATATGTTAAAACCCAAAATCTTCTTGATCACGTGTCAAAATTGTATTACTCTAACTCTATTGGTTCGAAAGTTATTTAAAAAAAGGCGGAAGCTGCAATTCTAATGAAGTACAAAAATTCTAATTTATTTGAGAATCAGTATTTTAAATCATAAAAAGATACAAAATCAATGAAGCGAGAATAATGAAATTTTGACACGTGATCAAGGAGTTTTTGGGTTTTAACATATTTACTTTTCAAGAAAATTCTATGAAAATTTTCAAGGATATAAAGGATTAAAATTTTCGAAGGACCTTTTTTATATCCTTTTCTTACAAATAGATACAAAATTAACTTTATTTAAATTCTTGAGCCTTTCCTCTTTCATTTGATGTACTTATCGCCATATTCTAACGAAGTTAAGTACTTTTTATATTTTTTTTTATTTTTTATCCACTTCAAAATTTTGAAGTCTTTTTAAAAGGACAAAAGATGTAGAAATGAAAAACTGAGTACGCAGTATTACTATATTTGGTCTCTAGTTTCACGCCCATATGGATTTTTTTCGGTGTGAAAAATTTTTTTTAATTTTTGTTGCACGGTGTAATCTATGGTGGAACAAAAAAAGCAGAAAACAGCAACAAATAATGTATAAAGGTGAGGAACATTACAAATCTGACCCACATAGCGCGCCGTTGGTGCACTAATGGGAGAAGCACTGTGTGGTCATGAAAGATATGCGGGCAGATTTAATGCAAAAATGTATGGGAACACAAGTTAATTTAACTATGTTTATAATTAATTTTCATGAGAAGCTATTCTAAGCTGCGGCAGTGATGATATGGGATTATTTTTATGTTTGCCCGAAATTATCGCATAGCATTGCGCACGAGTTGGGATAGAATTTGTAGGGCTTTCTTTGCATTTGACGTCGTTGGGATCCATCATTAAAACAGAGTTAATTTTATAACAACATTCATTTTATATGGGGATCACATTAAGGGTTTTATGCTTAAAACTATAATCTCGAGTACAGTAGCGCACACATGGGGTTTGGGGGTTCAAACCCCCACCAAACACAAAAATTGCTGGTACAAAATATAGTTTCAAATGGTATTCAGGTCAAAAGTTGTATGCAAACCCCTCCCCCCCCCCCCCCAAAATGAAATCTTGTGTGCGCCACTGGTCGGGATTGTCTGATGACTTGGAGTTCGCAACGTCTAATCTGGCCAGAAAAATTAAATAAAAAATTAAAATTAAATATTTTAATTTTTTAAATTGGCATCACCAGACGATTGAATCTGATCCATTTTGGATACGAATATTTTGTACAAATTCGTATAAATTTTTACTGGATGCCGTTTGTATACATCAAATCTCTTGCAGGGAGAGAAAAACTGAGAGCGTAAAGTGACTGCTCATTGCGTGAGAACTTGCAAGTTTTTACTTGAGAAATTTTTTCCAGTAACTTCCAGCCAGTAAGAAGAAGAACAAGAAAAACATAACACAAAAACAAAATTGAAACGACTGCCAAGATAAATAATTTTTGAAAACATTTGGAGGCAAATGGAAGCAGCTAGATTGATTTCTGAGACTGCTTCGTTCGTGAGACTGCTGATCCACAAGCAGTCCATCCTGTATTGCTCAGCTTTACCTGCTACAGCTGAAAGGGAAGAAACACAGATTGAGCCCAACGTCCATTTGCCTTTTGCATTAAATGTCTGATTAACCCTTTTGGGACTGAGTTTACTCTTCGTAGAAATGTTACCGTGCTATGAGAGTTGGGGCTAGAAAATTATGTTGGATGCTCATAAATTCTGAAATCATCCTTTTATCCGGGGTCACAGAATTCGGAAAAATATTTTGTGTGGGTAAGGAGATCGGAATAATTGTTTTGAGGGACATTAAAAAGTTGCTGGGACATATCATCCCAGTAGTCCCAAAAGTTTCCCTACTGCTTCAAATCTCAAATTAAACTTTTAAGTCAGCTGTTTCTTTCTTTAACCCTCTGTTTACACCGTTCTTTCTGTGTATTGTGAATGTGCCAATTCCCACTGGTGTAGATAAGAGTTAAAAACTCAAAAACATTTTACAAATGTCTGTTTGTTTACTTTTTTGGATAGTTTCATTTCGAGCCTAAGCTGGCTTACTTTCCAGATTATATTAACTAAATAATTTTTACTGGAAACGTTCCCAAACAGACTTAATGTTGTACGATTTGTACTGTAAGAAAATAAGATTAGTGCATCAATAACTGGTTTATTTAGTTAAATGTAAGAACTAACACATAAATGATTATAATGCAACTTTCAAAAAGGCTTCATTTGAAAATATTTATATTTATTCGTAATGAAACTATTCATAAAAACTCGAAAATATCTACAATTATGTTATTGTGATCAGTTTGCACAAATATTTAGCAAAATAGCAAACTCACCATCAACCCTCTAGCAAAAGTTTGCATAAGAATAACAAAACATTTCCGCCTACAGCGAAGATACTTTTCTGCCTTTTCAAGAGCGATGCTGTGCTCAAATTTTGCATAAATTATTTATTTTTGTCTTGGAACTTTTAGTACTAAAAGTAGATGTATTTTAGTTTATTTTCCATTAAAAGTTATGCAAAAATAAATTTTCTTTTTATCTTGATCTTTTTTTTGTTTAAATCCTTTGTTAAATTCTGCTGAAACGAATTTTATTTTTAATTTTTCGACGCCAAAGTCAAAACCATAACCTACACATTTGGATGAAATTCTGTAGCATTTGGTTTGGTTTGTTTTCCTCTTTTGCATTATAATTGAAGTTGTTTTTCCCTGGCAATGCAAATGGGGATTGAATGCTAAATCGGGCCAAAATATTATTTTCAATTGTGTTAAGACACTGTAAAGCTCGACACAGTCTTGTAAAAATGGGCCCATAAAGTGGCCTTTGTATAAAATGAAATTGCATTCGCTACACATTTTTACTGGGGAATGTTAAAATTTTTAGTTTATGGATTTATTCTTAAATGTGGTTATATCAATAACATTCCATCAAAATTTTTAAAATTTTTATTACCGGACCCCGTTTTTTTAGAGTAAGAATTACTTGAACATAAAATTTGCTACGCATAACTAAAAATCGAATATTTCTTCATTTACCTCACATAACATTTCTTAAAAAAAAATGTATCTGTATTGAAGTGAAATTAAAAATGTCAATTTTTTTCTACTTCTTCTGTCTTTACTATATTAAGATATAATATTAAAGACATGTGTATATTTCGCTCCTTTAACCCTTATTCTCATACCCAAACTTACTAACGTCGTTTGGCACCCGAGGTACCCGGGTACCCATTTCATGAAATTTTTAAGTTTTCAATATAGAAAACAAAATTTTTTAAATATATGATTTGTTCGCTTTTCACCTAAATAACGAGGATCCGGAAGGTAAAAAAAAATTTTCATTATTTGTCAGTTTTTTTTCACGAAAATACATCGCAGTGTGGGCACCCGGGTACCCGGGTATGAGAATAAGGGTTAATAATATTTTAATATTTTTTTCCTTTAATATATTTTTTTTTATTAATGATATTCATAACTATTAATAAATATTCAGTTTATAAATTTTTGTTATTCTTAAAACTGCAAACTATTCTAAGGATCAAACAAAAAATTTATTTTTAAAACTATAGAGGGTTCAGACATCTACAAAGTAGCATGATTCCATATGCCCACAAAATAGAAAACGGATTAAGATTGCAAGACAACAAATGGTTTGCCAAATGAAAACTTTTTGGCTTTTTTTGTAGACTACAATTTTTGACATTGACTGATCGACTGAACCATTTTTTAAGGACCTGGTATACATACTCAAGAGCATCTTGAAACAAACGCTTATACAATTTTCGACGTGCCATTTTCTTCATTTTCACTGATCTCAAACTTTTTGGGTTTTTTTCGGACTTTCTATTTAACACTAGAATGCCTGAGAATCTGAATCTGTAAAATGCCCATATGTAGTCATTTTGACTGCATTATTGTTTACTGACTTTTTTAAATTTTATTGGTTTTTATAAATGTACACGAGATTAAACTAAAATAAGCATTTAGTTTTTAATTTTTTACGGTTTACAAAGTAAATTCATTTAAATAAAATAGCGTACTTTACACATAAATGGGATAAAATGGCATACAATTTGGAATTTTGAATTTTTGAATGAATTTTATGAGTGAATTTTGAATTGAAAAACTTGGGAATTTTTTAAATGTTTGCAATTATTTTAAATTTTCATATTTCGCAATTGAAGATGCATATTTGCCTATTTATCAATAAGATTTGCTGAAAATTTTCTATAGGTAGTCAAAATGACTACTTTTGGGCATTTAAGGTAAATTTTGCAAAATTGGGTTAAAAAATTTTTTTACAATATTTTTAACCCTTTCGGGACTACTGGGATAATACGTCCCAGCAAGTTTTTAATGCCCCTCAAAAAATTGATTCAAATCTTACTACCCACGCAAAATATTATTTCCATTTCGGTGGTCCCGCATAAAAGGATGATTTCAGAGTTTGTGAGCATCCAATATAATTTTCTAACCCCAACTTTCAAAGTATGAAAATATTTCTACTGAGAGTATTTTGGATTTCAAAATTAAACTCCGTCCCGAAAGGGTTAATTTATTTATTCCATTTAGCTTTAAAAATTAATAAAAGTCACGTAAGACATTTTTTTAGAAAGCGATGCAACAAAAGTTATTTACAATAAAAGACCTCAATGTAGTCAAAATGACTACCTTGGGCATTCTAGTGTTAAACAGGTTTTTTATGTTATTTCCTTGCTTAACTTTTTTAAACGAGGAATACCCGGTTCCAGCCTTTTTTGCCAACTCTTGCAAGTATATTGAATTGTTTTAGGTTTTAATGGTCAAGCATTTGTTTCAATGTTCGTATCTCTGAAACACTTCCCCTTTTTGTCAAATCTTTAAGAGTGCAAATGTCACTGAACTGGATTATAGTAAATTTTACATAATTTATTTATACCGTTTGCTTTGTGCGACTGCTAGATTGATGTTACCTCATAAAATAAATAGTAACTAAAAGTTGCCACTACTCATAAATTCTACTTCAACATTCACTGCAAACAACCGTTGTGTGGTCGTGCCACATCTCCATATTCTTCAGTCTATTCTCCGTCGTAAATCGGACTTTAGCTAACGAGGCGACACAAGCCCATTAATTACCATACGGCAGTGGTTGCCAAACAATGACGAGCAGCACTAAAGTTAAGTTGAAGAACATAAATTTATGCCCAACTACGACGACACATCGGCAAGGCGAAATTATTAAATATGCCAAGTGCCGTCACGCTCCCGTCAAGCAAGTTCGGGTTCTGAGAAGTCGGGCAAGTGGCGTTATCGATTATTAATGGCACAACATGTCACAAGCATAAATAGGAAAATGTTTACATGCTCGAAACTAGTTATGTGTGTTTAGTGTGTGCAAATGTGTTGTTGTTTTTGCTATTCTGCCGTTCTATCGTTGTAACAATAAATAGGACAAGTTACGCCTCGCTGTGTCACCGGCAACAATTACCGAATGCGGCCGACAACGCCTCACTCACACACTCACAATTGGGACCGCTGACGGGGTTGAGCAGCGTTGCTTCCGCTGCTCGGTGCCGCTGCCTGCCGTAACTTTGAAGCTCGATTTAGAAACACGCGCAACGCGTTGCTGCGGCGCGGCGCGCAGAGGGCAGACAAAGTGTGTACAAGACTAAGTGTGTGTTCGGCGTTGACAAAGCGCCAGTAGGCCAGCTGTCTTTTATCTTTTTAATGTGCAGCTGTCAACAGCATCTCGTCCATTGTTCGGCTGCCTCCATTTGGCGGCCGCGTGCGCGTACGTAAACCGTTACGACGGCGCTGCCGTTAATGTCAACGTAATCCACTTTGTCTGCGTGGCAAGTGGCTGCGCTTTTCCTCATTTCTAGCAGCATTTGCTCGGCTGCAGATTTGCGTTGGCCACTTTTGTGCTGGCCATGGAGTTGTTGTCGCTTTGTGTCTCTACTGTCGTCGTCAATGGTGATGCACTTGACGCAACATTATGTTATGATCGCTGCTCTGTTGTTGTTGCCGTGGTTGTTTTTGCTGTCACATTGGCAAGTACTAATTACAGTCTGCTAACGTTCGCGTTAATGGCTCCGCGTTTAGCATGTGCGGCAATGAATTTTCCATTTGTCAATAAATTATGTGCCGCATTATCTGTTTGCGGCCGGCTCGTTCGCGTTCGGCTTGACGCTGATTAATTACGCCTAATTGAAATTGGCTTATTGAGTTGGCCAAATCACATAATGACATTTTCAATGCCTACTTTGATGTGGGCTTTGTTCGTAGCTTTTGTGTTATGTGAAAAGTGCAATAATTTATTAAATCATATTCGGTCGTTACTAGAAATTACCGATATTTTTTTAATCTATTTTAAAGGAATTACTAAAATGCAAAGTAAACAAGTAAAGTTTATCCAACAATTTTGTATAGAAATAATATGTAAGTTCTATACTTTAACAATTCAAACTGGTTGTTCAGTTTAGTATTTCACTGTAGCAGTAAATAAACATTAAAATAGCAATTTTCCCCAAGACAGCTGCTGTAAGCAGCAGAAAATAGCAAATTGAGAGTAAAATTTCAAATGAAAAATATTTTTCAACTTGCCATTTCCAAACGACATAAAACTGTAGGTTCACGAATGGTTGTTTAAAGCTGGCTTTAGAGTCTTAATTGTGCTGTTGTTGTTGTTTTGTGTGTTACGTCTTGAGAATTATAAATTTCCACATAAGTGAGAAAGCAATGAATTAAACATTCCGCTGAAATACACAACAAATCCTCGACGCATCTTTCTGCAGGAGTATAAATAGTGTTGCCGTTACCGGGAAAGGCCGCAGCGATGGCGGAGGGAGATCATGGCCAATGGGAGCGGCCAATTCACGGAACTTGTAACAACTGTTACTCGATATTAAGTGGAGCCGGTTGCTCAGTTATTGTTTTGTGTTATTGAGCCAAGTTGCAGTGTGTACAAGTGTACAGTGCCTTCTCAGTTGTAAAAAATAGGGCAAATTTTTTAATTTATTTAACCCTTTCGGGACGGAATTTAATTTTGAAATCCAAAATACTCTCAGTAGAAATATTCTCATGCTATGAAAATTATATTGGATGCTCACAAATGAAATCATTCTTTTATGCGGGAACACCGAAATCAAAAAAATATTTTGCGTGGGTCGTAAGATTTTAATAATTTTTTGAGGGGTATTAAAAACTTGCTGGGACGTATGTATTATCCCAGTAGTCTCGAAAGGGTTAGGACAATGAAGACAATGAAGCTAGTTGAGGGTCGACGACGTAGAGAGAGATCGTGTCTCTGTTGGAAAGACCAATTTGAGGATACCCTATCATCTCTTGGTGTGTGAGAAGTAACTAACTAAATAAGTAGTAAGTAACAAAGAAGGGCCTGTATATATTGAGCTGATATATTGTATTTAGTATGATCCCCACAGTGCACAGTGATTCGTTCCATAGACAAAATTGAAAAAAATTATAGTCTCAGAATTTAACGATTTTGATGTCATTTTAAAGGTAAAACTCCAACTAAAGAAACCTCAAAAAATCTGTGCAAAAAATTAATTGGTGTCTGTGCAAAAGCGACTCAAAGTTGAAACTTTTTTCACAAAAAAATTTTAAACACATATTTTCTGTTTTGTAAAATTGTAAAAATACATGGTTACCAAGAAGTTGCTAAAACTTTCAATATAGATTAAGAAATGATGTGGCCATTTTCGCTTTTAATGTTTTCTCAAAATTTGCAAAGCTGAAGCTTTTACTTCACTTTTAATTTAAAATATTTTTCAAAATTAAAAATCTGAAAATTAGCAAAACTTACAGGAAAATATCGAGAAAGTACGTGAAAGTATGTTCCTGGATTGTTTTTATTTTTAGAAGCATTCTTTCTTTGTCGGATAATGTAGTTACATACTCCGATATCTTCCGATCTCAGAAAATAATTGAATTTGAAAAGTAGTCTAAACACCTATTTTTCTACAAAATTTATTTTTTCATCCCTAAAAGTATTCAATTTGCATAAAAAATTGAAAAATCTGCATAAATACAAAATTTATGAAAATGAAATATGAAAATATTATTAACATTTTTATTGCAAAACTAAGGGGTCCTCATAAAATTTCTGTTACTTTTCGCATTATCAATGTTGACGTAACTGATTAAATGTAAAATCTGGAAAATCTAGCCAACACACTCGTTGTTATAGCTCTCAAAAAATAACGAAAATTGCAAATTTAAGTCTCAGACATTGCCAAACTACAAAAGTTTAAGAAAAACAAAATGGAGATTTCACTTCAGCATGATTAACTAGTATACCAAATTTTATGAAGAACGGACCACTACCTCTAATTTTGTCCCGCGGTTGTATGTAGTCGAATCACTGTGCAGTGGTAAAAAATGAGATAAGTTTTGTTTTAAACTTGGTCAACATTAACCGAAACATTTCAATTGATGAACCAGATTTATGGTGATGATTGTTTGTGGTGAGTTGCATACGCAATTTAAAAATACTTCTCAGAACATAAATATTGACCAACTAAAATCCGTGATAACCGCAGATTTCATCAGCACTGAGTGTGAATTCGTCAAAGATTAGCCAAATTTTTCATTGAAATTCTTGAAATTAGCCGGACGTATCCTTTTTAAAGCGCATCTATCGAGGTGCCAACGGCCAATGGAGTTCTATACAAACTTCAGTTAAACGAATCATATACGCTGCCACTCATAAGAACTGCCAAAATGCCACCAATAAGGCACAACAACAGTTGCAGCAATAGCGATAACTATGACAACAACGGCAACAATCACTGACACGTGCAGCAACAACAACAAGTGCACTATCGCATTATGCAACACGCCAACGCGCTTCGCTCAGCACCGAATACGCAAAATCCGACGCTGTCCATGGACTATGATGGTCAGCGATTGTTGTTGCTGTCGTTGTTATTGTTTGAGTTGCTGTCAATGCATGCTGCACATGTACGAGCAACAATGAATATTAATGACAAAAGCAATGCAGCGACGACAACAAACCCAAAACATCATCAGCGATGGCCGCTGCCCACAAACACACACACACAAACAATCAAACTGACAGACACACCAATACAAAGGCATTGCGGCTTTATTTGTCCTCAGTTGGCGGTGTGGCTGTCAGTGCTGCCGCTGCTGGCGTTATTGTTGTGATTGTCATTTTTGTTGCCGCTGACATGACTGTCCGAATGTGTGATGCAGCACGTAGCGGAGAGTTGCGTGGCGCACCAACGAAAACAATTGTTCGACATTTCACAGTCTGAATTAAATAATGCGGCTCGCCGATGGCTAAGGGGGGAGCAGAGGCAGCTGGATGTAAAGTGTTACATGGACAATGGCATAGTTGAGGAAATTAACTGAAATCCAACAGCGCTGGCTGAACGTACCGCAGACAATTTGATATCCCGCCGACACTGCGGACTCTCCGCTGCACAGTGCCGCAGCGGGTCGATGCGTCGACGGCTGCTGTTGCTTCCGCTCAAGTGGCATTAATGCCTACACAACATTACAACTGCTAATCTTCGTACTTCGGACGCCCACCAACTCAGCTGCTTCTACTGTCACTACTCACTGCGCCATGCACTGTGCTTTTCGTCCTTGCCGCCTCCACTGCTTTGTGCTGTGTTTTCGTTTCTCATAATTAAATTTGTACGGCCCTTTGAGCCTCGACTCAATTTCAATTCATTTCACTTGATAACGTCCGCCCAACAACCGCCCGAAACACGACACTCTCCGCGCCCTCGTCGCCCTCATCGTCGACTTACCACATCCTCGTTCTCCTCCAGTTTGCTGTAGCTGGCGCAGTCCTCGCACACGCGCTGCTGACACTCGAAGCACGTCTTGTGGTAGTCGTCCGGCTTGAAGGATTTCAAACACACCCGGCACGCCCCCGCACGTCGGCCCGGCTCCGTTTTCGATGCGTTCGCGCTGCCGCCGGTTGTGTTGCTCGGCGCATTGTTGTTATTGTTGTTGTTCTGATTGGCTGCCGCATCCTGCTGCTGCTGCTGGTAGCCGCCGTAGCCGCCGTCCTCGGTGGGCACCAGCGACGGGCGCGGCGACATCTTGTTCACTGCAACGAGAGACAAAAGGAATAGAGGGACATGAGAGGCGCTGCGACAATGTGCGAATGGTGCAATGCAACGAATTGCCATTGAAATTGCAATAAACCGAAGTGCAATTGTATTAAAGCGAGACGGAACGCGAGACGCTTCGTCGGGGGAATGGGCAAAGCAAGGCAGAACATAACTGAGCAGGCAAATCGAATGGCTGGTGGCGGCGGAAAAGTTAAGTTTATTTAAATCAAGTTATATGAATTCTGCTACAATCAGAAAACAAAAGCGGTTATAAGATTACCGTCACGTCGCGTCGCCTTAAAGAGCGAGAGAGATACAAATAGTGTTGAAAGCGTCAAGCAATGTTCGAACAAAGTTTGAATTACTTCCGTTCATGTACTAAGAGTATGAAAATGATAACCTTGGCGAACAAAAAATGATGAAAATTTTAACCAACAAAAAGCAAAATCAGAAGAATTATTCTGATATCTCTCTAAAAGTCGTAATGTAAAAAACCGATACAAAATCAATGAACTTCTCATAAAAGAAGAAAACAATTCCTTTAATTTCGCTTCATTTTCAAGATATCAGAAAAACTTTAAAAATCGATAAACAAAATTCTGTGAACTCGAATGTAGTTTCTTAACAGAAAAATAATATTAGAGAAAATTTACGATATGTGGCTTAGCGTTTGAGATATTAAAAGTTAACTTAAAAAATTAATAAAAATTTTACAATCCGATATGAAACTTTGCAAAATACACTAAACATGAGAAAAAGAATATACATATACATATACAGTATTTTTCGTTTATAACGAACCCGTTCAAAAGGAATTTCCGCCCAAAACGAACCAATTTCAAAAGTACGCGCTTTATTTTTTCGCTTATTACAGACCCCTTTTAAAGCGAACTTTCGGTTAAAACGAACCATTTCCTAGAGAAAATATATACATACTTAGTTTGCTTCCCAGTTGACTTTCTAATTAATTTAATTTTAATAATTAATTTTAATTTAATTTCTAATTTTGTCTAATCTCGAATCTTTCTCTATGGCTAAATGAGTGCTGTCTTAAGTGATCTGTCGATCCCACCTCTAATCCCTTCCCTTCCTTTTCCCTTTGTACTCATGTTTCCCCCTATTTTCTGCTCCCCGGCTTCGGCCGTTTGTATCGTTTAATGTTTATTGTATTCTTTGTATCACTCGATATTCACACGTCGACCAATAAACACCCTAAAACCTAAACCCGAAAATAACCCGTGTACTTATTCCAACCGCTCCGCGACGAAGCGATTAAACACTCTAATATCTCTGTAATATTTTTCTAATTCTAAAGAGTCGCAGTCTTCTAGCTGACAAAGTGGCATCTCTACATCTCAAATCATACCATGAACAATTCCCACACCTCATTTTTTCATACACATTTCCTGATCCTCAAATTGATTTAATGCATCAATTTTGCTTCTTGATCATCAAAAGAAAGAGTATTATTTTTTAATGCTAAGGAGCAGCGCTGTTCTCTCTGAACATGTTTGCCTCTATATTACAAATCATTCCGTGAACAATTTACAATTATTGTACACATTTCCTAATTCATGGGTTTACCTCTTGAGTCACATTTAGACTAATTAGCAAATGCTGATAAATAAATAAATATACACTAAATACTACTACATATATAGATGAATTCAATGTAGTATCCAGAAATCTGGTCTTCACTATTCGAAGGAAACTTAAACCGATTTTCTTTTTGTACTTTCAAGAATGATTTCAACATCACCAACAGAGCAAATTTGTCGAAGCAGTCAAAATTTTTCCTTGGTATTTATATCAGATATCTTTCAATATATCTGTGACTGTCAAATAGTTATTAAAATCTGCAGCAGGTTTTGATGAATTTTAATTTTATTTGAGTCTCAAATGTCATAAAAACATTAAAACTTAAACTGATTTTATTTTTGTGCTCTCAAGAATGATTTCAACATCACCAACAGAGCAAATTTGTCGAAGCAGTCAACATTTTTTCTTGGTATTTATTTCAGATATCTTTCAATACATCTGTAACTGTCAAATAGTTATTTAAATTTGCAGCAGGTTTTGATGAATTTTAATTTTTTTTTAGAGTCTCAAATGTCATAAAAACATAAAAACTTAAACCGATTTTATTTTTGTGCTTTCAAGAATGATTTCAACATCACCAACAGAGCAAATTTGTCGAAGCAGTTAACATTTTTTCTTGGTATTTATTTCAGATATCTTTCAATACATCTATAACTGTCAAATAGTTATTTAAATTTGCAGCGGGTTTTGATGAATTTTAATTTTTCTTTAGAGTCTGTAATGTCATAAAAAAACATAAAAACTTAAACCGATTTTATTTTTGTGCTTTCAAGAATGATGAATGAAATGAATGAAGCAGTCAAAATTGTTTCTTGGTATTTATTTCAGATATCTTTCAATATGTATATTTGTGACTGTCAAATAGTTATTTAAATTTGCAGCAGGTTTTGATGAATTTAAATTTTTTTTAGAGTCTAAAATGTCATAAAAACTGGCATGCTGCCACAGGTCACAGTGCGAGTGTAGTAAAGTGTTCTAACGATGTAACTAATTATCAAATTTTCGTATGAAAATGTCAAACTAATACTCAAATGTTATTGGCATTGACATTTGTGCAGCTTCTAATTGGTTCTGTGATCAATGTTTAATGCTCATAATTCGTGCCACATGGATTGTCAATGTGCATTTTAATGATTTTGAAATTGCAATGTTATAGTTCAATGCAAAATGTTGCGCAAATTTCTAATGTAGTAAATATTTTGGTTGGAACAATAAGACAGATGAGTGGCGATATATCAATCTATAATATTTGTATACAATGTTATGCAACTACTATACACACACACACACAAGCACACGCACACTGCACATGTTTGCACTAAGCAGATCAAAATATTGAAAATTTGGTATTTACTGCGGCGCCATAAAATGTCAACACGTTTAGCGGCCGTGGAAAATAAATGCATTTTTAATTGAATTAGACATGTTAGCTGTTTGCCGGGTGCCAAACCTCAGGCGCCGGACTGCCGCTAGCAGAACAGCGAGTCATTGTTGTTGTCGTAGCGCGGCCATACGTATTTGCTTGCATGCATATTTCAAGGCTCTAATTAAATGATTAACAAGTGCCACGTACCTGCAGCTGACATCCACACATATGACATATGTATGTATGTATGTTTATGTGTGTTAATGTTTGTATGGGTGTGTAGGTGCAATTGCTGCCAATAAAAGCCAAAATTAAACGCACAAAACCCAAGCACGAACAGCCTGCGGCAGTGGGCGCCAAAAGTGCAACACACACATACACACACACATGGGCCTAAAACAACATTGGCTTCCGGGCGTAACAACGAAATCTATTTGAAAATCTACACCAGTCACAACAATGAGCCAAGCAGTGAGCAGTAATCAAACAAGCTTTGCGCCACGTTGCGTTCCGAATTCAGTGTGTCCTGATTAACGGCTACGGCTAAATATCAAAGCAACAGAAACAGACAGCAACTGTCGTAGCAAATTAGGGTGAATGGTATGAAAGGGATGACAAAATGGCAGTACAACAACAGAATGGAAGAAGCGTCGAGCAGTCATGGACAGCCAAGGGACAAGCGGAAGCAGGTGTTGGCAGGCAGAGATAGAAGTTGGCAGATGGCCACTGCCTTTATGTCACTTTAATGTCACTGATAGAATTGCTTCCAACATATCTGCTTACGTTTACTAAAGTTCAACTGACTTATGGCCTACGAAAGTGAAAATTGTCTGTCTTAACCAGAAGTGAACCGTTTTAAAGGGGCAAAGTTGAAAACGGACTAGTAAAATCAAATCCGGATCAATAGCATTTTAGATATAAAAAATTCTTAAACATTTAAATAGTTTTTGGAGTTTGTGTTGCAGAAGTGATTTGGCAAATAATGTATAACTTTATTGCCAAACTTATAACTACATGTAACATAACTTTATACAATAACTTATATGTTTATTCAATTAGTATTCTATGTTTTTTTTGTTTAAAAATAATAAACTTTGGTCATTTGGCTGGGTAGGGTAGGGTAAGTCCTACTGTATGTAGTAAAAATATACCAATGTCACCCTTCATGTCAACAAATATCAATGCGTATTCAGTATTTAAAATTTAATGTCTTTAAAAATTGGATGCAAATCCAATATTGAATCAAATGTTAACGCGTAAAGAAATACTTGAAAGGATGTTGATCGAAAGTAATTTTTTTAGAAGGTAAAGCGTATATTTGCCAAACATGATAACTGCAATTGAAAAAATATTTCAGAAAAGAGTTTCTACAAAAAACTGTTTCTAAATAAACATTAAAAACTTATAACCAGAAAAGATTCTCAATAAAAAAGGAACTTCTACAAATTTTTTAAAACTTGAAATAATAATTATAAAACAATATCATTTCAAATTTTCATATCCAGAAGTAATTTTTGATTTAAAATAAATGTAAAATATAAAAAAAAAATATAATATAATAAAATGTATAATAAAAAAAATAAAATATAAAACCCAAAAATTATTTTTTTTTAGTTTTCAAAAAAAAAATTTCGAAAAGTATTTATACCTACTTAATTTTCAAAAACAAACTCAAAAATTATTTATTTTTAACTTTTTGGAATTTTCAATGTTCATATCTAAAAAATTTTTTTATTTAAAAAAAAAATAATTTTTTAATATTATTTTTATTTAAAAAAATTATAATAATTTTCGATTTGAAAATCATAAATTATTTATTTTAAGTTTGAAAAAAAATTGCAAAAATTGTTTATTTTTAATTTTCAAAAAACAATTTCAAAAATCATTTTTACATTTTTTGTAAATAACCAAAGGTAAAAAACAACCGTAGAAGCACTTTTTTGTTAAAAATAATATCAGCAATTAAAAAAAAATAATTTTGAAAATGAAAATAGAAAATGATTACTTTTGAATTTTTTTAATAAAATTTTCAAACATTATTTATTTAAAATTTTTTAATAAATAACCAAAGGTAAAAAAGATTAGTACAAATACTTTTTTATTGGAAATAATTTCATAACTTTCATAACATAATAAATAATAATTTTCAATATGAAAATGAAAAATTATTAATTTTGATTTTTTTCTATACAAAGATTTCAAACAAAATTAGAATTCCATGAAAATTAAAAAGGCTTACCCTACCCAGTAGGGTAGGGTAAGCCACAGCGCTGGCAACACCTGTCTGCGGCGTGTGATTAATTCCACTCTTAGACCAACCTGTGCTGTGTTGTGGTTTATTATTTCACTAAAATATTCCTATTTCCAAAAGGAGTAAAATGAACAGCTCGAATGTGCGCAAGTCGTAATTACAACGCAAAAGCATCACACACACATAGACACAAATATGTGACAAGCCCACATATGCGACTAAAATAAATAACTGTCACATATTTGAATGAAAACTACAGCAAAATTCTGCACCGTTGCAATGTTATTTCTTTTTATGCATTGAAACATATTCGTGCGTGTGTGCAAATGTGTGGCGAGTATGTATGTGTGAGTGTGTTTGTGTGCAGAATTTGTTTACAGATTTGCGGCTGACACAATTTTCTACTTGATAACAAAAGCAGCATTTTCCATGAACAATGCAAGCGCACGTACACACACACACACACACATACGCACATAAAATAGATACGTATGTGTGTTGATGTGCATGCAAGCATTTTCAATTTAATGCCATTTATTGGCAGCTTTCGGGGCATTGATTTCATTTCAGTGCGACCGAACTTTTATTGTGTTTGTGAAATCAATAAAGAGCGGCCGCTTCACAAATGACTTTGACATCAACACACATACACACTTACAGTTGAGTTTTCATGGATACTTTCATGGATGGAACAAATTTGCATTTCAAGTGGCTGTGTCAATGCGTTTCGTCAACGAGTGAATTTTATAATTTAAAAATTGTGGTTGGAAAGTGTTGACGAGCGAATGTAGTTAGTTGGAAATTGGTGATTGTCACTGATTGCAGTGTAATGTATTGCATGAATGCTCTGATTGATTGATACATTTATTATTGACTGACTGAGTGATAAATAGATGAATTGAACAATTGATTGCTTAATTGATTACTGATTGATTTTGTGACTGATTGAATGATTGATCACTTGATTAATGGATTGACTGCTTAATAGGTTCGCCTATTGACTGATTAATTAATGCATTGACTTATGAATTGATTAGGTGAGTAATAATTTTATAGATGTGTTATTTGCTTGATTTATTATTGATTCATTAATGTAAAAATGTATTGATTTGATTATTAGTGTTATAAAAAATAGAATTAATAATTTAATTAGTTGATTTGTAAGTAAATGATTCACTAATTTAGATTAGATTGGTTTATTAATTGATTAATTGCTGCATTGATTTCTTGATTGAGAAGTTAATTATTAATTCGTTCAATGATTGCTGAATAGACTGATTATTAGATTGGTTTATTGATTGACTGTTTAATTGATTGGGTTATCAATTGACTAGTTGATATCTGCTTGATTGAACAAAATAGTCATTGACTTATTGATTTATTGATTGATCTATGAGTTGATTGATGCATTGATTAATGAAATAATTACTTAATTTTAAAGTATATTTATTAATTAATGTATAAATAAATGAATTAATTAATAGATTGGATTCTCAATTGATTGATTGATGCACTGATTTCTTGAGCGATACAATATTTATTAATTCATTAAAAGATTGATTTATTGATTGATAAATTTACTGATTATTATACTGGTTCATTAATTGATGTTTAAGTTGATTGAGTTACTGTTTGATTAGTTGATTACTGATTGACTGACCAATTTCATCGACTAATTGATTGCCTGATTGATTAATTTATTGATTCATTAATTGTTGCATTGAATTCGTGAGCGATAAATTATTTATTAATTCATTGAAGGATTGATTTATTGATTGATACATTTACTGATTATTAAACTGGTTCATTAATTCATGTTTCAGTTGATTGGGTTACTGTTTGATTAGTTGATTACTGATTGATTGAACAATTTCATCGACTAATTGATTGCCTGATTGATTAATTTATTGATTCATTAATTGTTGCACTGATTAAAAAATTAATTAATTCTAAAAATGATTTATTTTCTCATTGAATTTTTTATTGATTAATTTATTGATTAATAGATTAATTTATTAATATAATAGATTAATCAATTAGATTATATAAGATTGAATCAATTAATTATTTTATTGATGCATTGATTTTTTTATAAGTTAAACTTTCATTGATTGAATAATTGATTCATTGATACATTGACTAGTTAATAAATTGATTTATTAATGAATTGATTAATAAAATTATTTCGTTATTAATTAGTTGAAACAATTTATTACATTCATTACATTCATTAATTGATGTTTAAGTTGATTGAGTTACTGTTTGATTAGTTGATTACTGATTGACTGACCAATTTCATCGACTAATTGATTGCCTGATTGATTAATTTATTGATTCATTAATTGTTGCATTGAATTCGTGAGCGATAAATTATTTATTAATTCATTGAAGGATTGATTTATGGATTGATACATTTACTTATTATTATATTGGTTCATTAATTGATGTTTCAGTTGATTGGGTTACTGTTTGATTAGTTGATTACTGATTGATTGAACAATTTCATCGACTAATTGATTGCCTGATTGATTAATTTATTGATTCATTAATTGTTGCACTGATTAAAAAATTAATTAATTCTAAAAATGATTTATTTTCTCATTGAATTTTTTATTGATTAATTTATTGATTAATAGATTAATTTATTAATATAATAGATTAATCAATTAGATTATATAAGATTGAATCAATTAATTATTTTATTGATGCATTGATTTTTTTATAAGTTAAACTTTCATTGATTGAATAATTGATTCATTGATACATTGACTAGTTAATAAATTGATTTATTAATGAATTGATTAATAAAATTATTTCGTTATTAATTAGTTGAAACAATTTATTACATTCATTACATTCATTACATTCATTAATTGATGTTTAAGTTGATTGAGTTACTGTTTGATTAGTTGATTACTGATTGACTGACCAATTTCATCGACTAATTGATTGCCTGATTGATTAATTTATTGATTCATTAATTGTTGCATTGAATTCGTGAGCGATAAATTATTTATTAATTCATTGAAGGATTGATTTATGGATTGATACATTTACTTATTATTATATTGGTTCATTAATTGATGTTTCAGTTGATTGGGTTACTGTTTGATTAGTTGATTACTGATTGATTGAACAATTTCATCGACTAATTGATTGCCTGATTGATTAATTTATTGATTCATTAATTGTTGCATTGATTAAAAAATTAATTAATTCTAAAAATGATTTATTTTCTCATTGCATTTTTCATTGATTGATTTATTGATTAATATATTAATTAATTAATATATCAGGTGTACAACTTTGCTTCCGCCGTTTTTTTTCCAAAATTAAAAGCTTTATTGCGAAAAAGTGCTTACAGATGTATTATTCAAAGTATTGTCCGTCGCTAGCGACAACTTTCTCCCATCTTTCCGGCAATTTTCGGATCCCGGCTCGAAAAAAGGAGTCCTCTTTTGACGCTATCCATGAAGCAATCCATTTTTCCAATTCTTCGAAGGATTGAAAATGTTGATCTGCCAGGCCGTGTGCCATCGAACGGAATAGGTGGAAGTCAGAAGGGGCGACATCTGGGGAATACGGCGGGTGGGGCAAGACTTCCCATTTCAGCGTTTCCAGGTACTTTTTGACCACTTTTGCGACGTGAGGCCGAGCATTGTCGTGTTGGAGGATGACTTTGTCATGTCGCTCTTGATATTGTGGCCGCTTTTCTTTTAGCGCGCGACTAAGGCGCATCAGTTGCGTTCGGTAGCGATCTCCTGTGATGGTTTCACCCGGTTTTAAGAGCTCGTAGTAAATCACACCGAGCTGATCCCACCAAATACAAATCATAACCTTGGCGCCGTGAATATTCGGTTTTGCCGTCGACGAAGAAGCATGCCCGGGCTTTCCCCATGATTTTCTGCGTTTAGGATTATCGTATCGAACCCACTTTTCATCATCGGTTACGATTCGATGTAAAAACCCCTTACGATTTTGTCTTTGAAGCAGTTGCTCACATACAAATAGACGGCGCTCGATGTCCCTCGGTTTCAACTCGTACGGCACCCAGTTTCCTTCTTTCTGAATCATGCCCAGGGCCTTGAGACGTTTTGAAATGGCTTGCTGACTCACTCCCAACGATTCGGCAAGCTCTTCTTGGGTTTGGCACGAATCTTCATAATAGATTAATCAATTAGATTATATAAGATTGAATGAATTAATGAATTTATTGATGCATTGATTTTTTTATAAGTTAAACTTTCATTGATACATTGACTAGTTAGTAAATTGATTTATTAATGAATTGATTAATAAAATTATTTCGTTATTAATTAGTTGAAACAATTTATTACAATAAGTAGGATAATTGATTAATTGATTTCTTTATTATTTAAAACATCTATTTATTATTTAGTTGTTTTTTAAGAGAACTAATGATTAATATAGTGATTAATGTATTCAGTAATTTATAGGTTGGTTTATTATTTGCTTTTTGAAATATTGGTTTCTTGGTTGGTAAGTTTGTTATTGATTGAATGAATTATTGATTTTATGACTGATGAACTGACTGACTAATAGATTGGTTTGTTGATTGATTAATACATGGATTTATTAATTAATTAGTTGATTTATTATTGATTCATGGAATCATTAGTTGGTTAATTGATTGATGGATTGACTGATAGATTGAATTCATTTATTGATTATATTAACTGACTACTTGAATGACTGATTGGTTGATTGAATAATTAATTGATTGTTTAATTGATTAATGAAATAATTACTCGATTTGTTGATTGATCGATATTCATCTCACACCTAATTCAAAGAACAGGCTTTACACATTATTGTCCACAAATCTCGCACCATATAAGTAGTTGTATTTAATTTATCATGAAGCTTGTATAAGGTTTTTGAAAACTTCAGTTTTGTAACTTTTAGCACATTTAAGATCTATTTTATGTAGGTGTCCGACGTTTTTGAACCCGAGTTCTATGGCAGAAATTTGTTTTTTACACATACATATACAATTCTGATGAGTCTTCTGTACTCACTTTTGTTGATCAAAACACCGCTAATATCTTTATAAGGAGAGCAATTGATAATCACTTTTTTATGAATAGTTAATACCAGAGAAGAAGTGCCTTATCATAAAAGCTTTGATTTTTCTACTTTTTCATTCTCTTAAATGCTTAAAAAAAAAATTATATGTGTATCAGAATCTTTCACTTTTGGGCTTAAGAAAGACCATCTAAACAGAGGAATTCTATTTTACCACATAAAGACAGTAAAATGTATTATTCTTACTTAATGTTGTTAAAAAAAATCAGTACGTTATCTTTGAAAAAATTCGAGATATGACCTTTTGCAAAAACACCTGTTCACTGATAACTATTGAGCTGCGCAGAAGCATTGGGTTCATCGATTTAACTATCCATCTACTCATTAGGCTCTGGAACAAACAACTTATTTGAGAGAAATCAGTGGAAATTTTAAAACACATGCACGCCACTATTCGGGGGCTGCCACCTGTTGATGATTTACTACGAATATGAAATATGAAACAAAAAAATTAAATTGACTACATAATCAGTTTGACTTTTGAAAAAAAAACCACATTTGTTTCTATCTATCCATGTGCGTCAATTTTCATGCTTATATGTATTTATGTATGTAATGGTAAATTGAATGCTATTAAAGCTGCTGCTTAATGTTGCCAGCAATGTCTCAGCGTGCAGCATTAAAGCACACAATGCCCACTAAAAGCGCTTTAAATTACAATGCGAATATGTAATATGATTTCAAATTTAACTTTTCTTGCAACCTGACTCTGCCGCACAACTATGGCATATAAATTTCTCATAATTTAAATGCCGAGCACAGCACGCAGTGCACACATGCCGCACGTAGACCGCACCCACACAGGCGCACCGCATGCAGGCACAAACACACGCACACGTCACACGAATACGTAGCATATTTGTATGTATGCATGTGTGTGGAGCTTTAATGTGGTCTGGCAACGTGCAAGTTGCGCCACATGCAGCCACACGTTTGTTGTTGTTGTTGTTGTTGTTGTTGTTGCTTTTGTTTATGCGGCTGCGCGAGCGCCACTTCAATGTTCAGGTTACGTGTTAAATTCTTCTCGAGCACTTTCGCTTCGTTCCTTAAGCATTTTTTCCGCTAACATTTAGCCGTCCATTTTACTTCGTAAATTTGTCATGCAGTCATGTTTGTGTGTATGTCTACGTGTGTGTGTCTTTCTGAGGCTGGTGGTCGCTTCAATGCCAACAAGGAATAACTCAACTGCCGAGTAAAAAGGCACTTTGTCGTTTTTGTGTGTCTTTGAGAGCGACATTTCTCAACACACAAAACGACGCCGATTTGAAGCAGAGTTGCCATTGGTTCGGCACAGCGGCGTTTTGTGTCGAATACCAAGAATTATGAACGTCTGCTCATGTACGCACTTAGCGGCACATACCAAAGCACACAGCAGACGCTAACAAAAGCGAGAAAGCCCACATTGGTCGACATTCGTAAAAACCACATGAAACCAGCGCCGCCCTCCTTGCGCCGCAGTTCTTGCATTATTTCAGTGTCGGCCTTTCAAGTGCGCTTCGCTGTGTGTTACCTATTTTTAGTCCAGTCCCTTTGTGCGCCGCACCGAGTCATTATTTTTATGTATGGCTTTTGCAAAAATATTTACAATACCTCAACTGGGTCGTAGAAAATCAACAAATACGCACACACATCACCGACACACGCGCCAACAAGTGAAAAATGCTTTTGTTCAAATGTTTTTTATACGAATTGCTACACCGCAGAAAGGCTTCGCTTTACCACTCTCCCGTACCCTCATTTACAGTTATGAAACTCTTTGTTTAGCTCACACAGGTGGCAGTTGGGTAAATAAGCGACGCGACGTACGATATGTAGCGCTGAGGTTACGTATACGCATCAGTGTGCCGAGCAATGATATCAATCCGATTCAAATACGTAAGATATATGAGGGTTTTTTGAAGTCAAATCAGTTCTGGGCTTTTCAAAATTTTTGAAATTTAAGTAGTTAACATCCATCAATTACTCAATCGATTAGTAAATCCACCAATTCATAGCAAATCAAAACCAAAACGATTCATTGCACTTTTCCAAATTTTTTAGGTTTAAGTATTTAATATAGATCAATAAATCGATAAATGAATAAATAGAAATATTTGATTGATTGTTTGATGTGCGATTGATTGATGAAGTTGATTGATGAATTTATGCTTGTGTGTTTAAAATTAATTGATTGCAGAATTGGTTGGCAACTGATCAGGAGTAGATATAAAATATTTATTTTTTATTCAATGTTTTATTGTTTTATTTAATGATTCATAAACTTATACCTGTAGTTTGTGTGGTTAATGTAAATTTGTATGTGTTGTTTGTCTGCACTTTCTAAATCGTTGGGATTTAAGTATTTATGCAATAATTAAAAAATAAAATAAGTAAAAAAATAAATTCTGTCGAAACCTTAAAATTAAGTGATTGATTGATTGATGACTTGGTGAATACGTGTTTGAGATTGATTGATTAATCGGTCGACTAACGCATGGATTAGATGATTATTTAAAGTGTTAGTGATAAATTTATTCATTGGATCGATTCACAGATTGATGTGTGGTTAGGGGTACTTTTTTTTAATTTAGCTGATGTTGCGTTGTTTTTTTTTTGTTTTTGGACCGATACACCGGTGTAAGATTGATAGATTGATGTTTGTTTGTTTGAGATTGAAACGTTATTTGTTTGACGGGCTCTTTGCTTGATTGATTTTTTAATGTGCTACTGACAAATTCATTGACTGACGAATTTCTAAATGTCTGATTAAAAATAATTGATAAAATATTGACTTTCAATTCATCGCTTAGTTTTTATAAAACTTAAAAAATTATTTTTTGATATTTGATTTCTTGATAGATTGATGTTTTGTGTGTTCAAGATTGATCGATTATTTGTTCGACTGGATCATTGCTGGTTTGATTATTTAATGGATCAGCAATAAATTAATCAATTTATTTATTAATGAGTGATTTATTTAGTGTATGAAGATTATCAGACAAGCAAAAAATGTTTAACACAATAATAAAAAAAAATAAATGAATTGATTGATGAACTTTTTGATGTCCAAATAGCAGTAAATAATTGTTTAAAAGTTTATGTTTGAATAATATTTAACTGCATGTTTTATTGGTTGGTTGATAGTTTGTTTTAGGATTGATTGATGTAGGAATGATTAAAGATTGCTGTAAGATCAATGGCTGTGTTTTGTGTGATTAATGGCCTATTTTCTTTTTTTCATACTTATTTTTGCCAAGATATGAAAATCTTTATATTTTCATCATATTTTCTTTTCATATCTTTTATTTTTTTGTTGGATCTAGAAGGCATATTAACAAAAAATAAATAAAAAAGAAAATACTTTTTTTTTATCCCTTTATGGATATATCAAACCCTTTCAGAAATTTGAAAAATTGTAAAAGTGCTCTCCTAGTTACTTCGAGAGAAATAGAATTCTTCAATTTCTGCCCATGTATGAAGAG
Organism: Melieria picta; assembly: GCA_964056695.1. Taxonomy (NCBI): domain Eukaryota; kingdom Metazoa; phylum Arthropoda; class Insecta; order Diptera; family Ulidiidae; genus Melieria; species Melieria picta. The sequence continues at coordinate 18,312,112 of OZ057399.1, forward strand.
ACCTACAAGCCTTCAATAAATTCAATCAATTATTGCCCGCTATAAACGTAGCCAGATGACTAATGGAATGCACCTTTATTCATGGACACCTTGATTAAATGGTTGACTGATTAAATGTTTGTTAAGTTGATTTCTTTTTTATGTGTCATTGATTGATTGTCTGTTCACTCGTTCCGACAGTGAGGCCCCATAAATAAGTAATATACAACGGGAACTAAACTGAACTGAGCAACGGGATCGTTGAACTAAATGTTAAAACACTTTTCATGTCAAACTCTCAAGCTTTGAAATGTGTATTAAAGATCAAATTAATATTTTTTTTGCATTTAAGATAGTCAAATAATTAAAACACTGCATTTAATATTTAACCAGGAACACTCACAAGTGTCGAAAAAAATACTGCAGCAACAAAGTGCGCAGGGTTCTCTTATTCACAGCCCACATTATGTACAGAGTTACATAGAAAAGTCACATAGAACCTTCAATAGCAAACATGGAGCCGCACTGCGACACTTCTGTCGAAGCAGCACAAAACAGCGAGCTGCACTTGAAAACAAACACAGGGCGACACAGGTGCTTTGCGCATATTTTCCGCCACGCAATTTCCGAGCGAGCAATTTGTTAGGTTCTTCTTCTTTTTCGTAGTAACACATCAAGGCAGCGGATGGGCAGAGAGAGGCAAATATAAAATTGCAAGAGCGATTGGAAAAACAAGCAGCCGCTGCTGTTGAAAATGGCTTTAGCATTTTTTCAGCCACAAAGACAAAGCAGCAAAAGTGCCGCAAGAGCATTTTTTCGCCTTCACCGGCGCGGATTGTCACTTATGCGGGCATGAACGGCAACACGGCAGGTGCAATTGAATGGCTGCCGTAATGAAGTAATCGAAGATGCACAACTCACCCATACACGCGAAAATACAAAGTGGCGCTGAAAATGAGCACCGAAAAAAGGACCAACGTGCGCAAACAAATGGGAAGCGACTTGTGCGCTTGTCGTGTGCTGATGCATATTGAATATTTCACAAAACTGTGACAGTGCTGAACAAGACGAATGCCGTGCAGCCAAATTGCAGCGTTGGCTTAAGCGCTGTGAATGTTTACGAAATTGCTTGCGCGAGCTGTGGGAAGCATTGCAAATGGGAAGCGTGCAACTAATGTGTTGGTCTACATGACAGCTTGACGTGTCTTAAGACAGCGACAGCGACAACGACAGCGATATTGCAATTTAATGTAACATTCTTGTTTTATTTTATTTAAAGCGACTGTACAACTGCTTGATTTGGAGATGGAGGAAAAATTGAATGGAAGAAGAAGACAACAAAGACTGCCTAAACGAAGAATGAAACCAACGAAAGAACGGAATGGAGGAAGAAGAGACGTACGATTTAATTGAACATGCGAAATAATAGACTGAAGAACGGATGTAAATACAAATGTACAAAAAGAAAGAACAGATGAAAGTATGGACTTGGTATGCTGGACCTATGAGTGGCCGGAAGGAGAGACAGTTGGAAAAAGGCGCAGTAGGATGGTCGGAAGAAAAGACAAATGGAAGCAAGATGAAAGGAATGATGGGAAAAATAATAAAAAGAAGGAAAATATAATGATGAAAGGAATAACGAAAAAAGGACGAGAAGCGACACGACACCGTGCGACAAAAATTAAAAAAAATTTTCACACCGAAAAAAATCCATATGGGCGTGAAACTAGAGACCAAACATAGTAATACTGCGTACTCAGTTTTTCATTTCTACATCTTTTGTCCTTTTAAAAGGACTACAAAATTTTGAAGAGGATAAAAAATAAAAAAAAAAACAAAAAATACTTAACCTCGTTAGAATATGCCGATATGTATATCAAATGAAAGAGGAAAGGCTCAAGAATTTAAACTAAATTAATTTTTTATCTATTTGTAAAAAAGGACATGAAAAAGAAAATTTCCTTGAAAAAAATCCTTGAAAATTTATACAGAGTTTTCTTGAAAATTGAGTATGTTAAAACCCAAAATCTCCTTGATCACGTGTCAAAATTTCATTACTCTAACTTTATTAGTTATTAAAGTTATTAAAAAAAAGGCGAAAGCTGCAAGTCCAATGAAAAATTCGAATTTATTTGCGTATCAGTATTTTAAATAATAAATAGATACAAAACCAATAAAGCGAGAATAATGACATTTTGACACGTGATCAAGGAGATTTTGAGTTTTAACATACTTACTTTTCAAGAAAATTCTATATAAATTTTCAAGGATATAAGGGATTAAAATTTTCAAAGAACCTTTTTCATATCCTTTTTTTTACAAATATGTATATAAAAAATTCATTTTATTTAAATTCTTGAGCCTTTCCTCTTTCATTTGATATACATATCGCCATATTCTAACGAGGTTAAGTATTTTTTATATTTTTTATATTTTTTATCCCCTTCAAAATTTTGAAGTCCTTTTAAAAGTACAAAGGATGTAGAAATGAAAAACTGAGTACGCAGTATTACTATGTTTGGTCGCTAGTTTCACGCACATATGGATTTTTTCCCAGTTTGAAAAATCCTGTCGCACGGTGTAATGAAAAGAAATAACGCCCTGTCACAAGGGTGGAATTTAGGATAAAAAGAAAGGAAGGAAAAGAATACGAAAGGATATGGAGTGACAAAAGGTGGGTAGGTAGGATGAACTGAAGGGCCTACGTGAAGACAGAAGAACGGAAGGGAAGACGGGCGAAAGAAAAGACCAATGGCAGAAAAGATAAAAAGAATTACGGAAGAATGAAACAAATGGCCGAATGATGAAAGGATTAAAGAATAAAAAGGGCGAGAGGAAGGACAAGAGAGAGATAAAGAGACAAAACGTGAAGAAGTTTAACTGGAAATACTCGCTGAATGAAATATGAAAGTAGGCGATCAAAAAGCATGAAAGTAAAGACAAAAAACAACAAGAAAAAAGGACAGAAAGGTGGAAGATAAGTTTAATGATGGACAGATGGTAGGACAGATGGATGAACGAATGGTAGGATGGACGTAAAGACGGAGAACGAAAGGAAGGAGGAATGAATGTATGAACAGATGGTAAGGTGGACGAATTAGTGAACGGAAACAAAGACAAATGGAAGGTGTATAGAAAAACGAACGTATGGATTGAAGAACGGACGTAAAGACGAAAAGAAGAAGGAATGAATGTATGAACAGTTGTTAGGTTGGACGAATGACTGAACGGAATGACCGATAGATGGAAGGTTGGTCAGATGGAACAAAGGAAAAGGGACTGAAGGAAAGAATAGGAGTTAGGACAAGAAATAGGATGGATGCATTGTATGAAAGATGGAATGAAAAACGCATAGACTAAGAAATTCATGGAGTGAAAGCTGGATGGACTGAAGATCGATAGAACTGAAGGACAGATATTAAGGTAGAAGCGCGAAGGGATAAGTAGACGAATACAAGGATGACCGGTAGAATGGACAAAGCAATAGGTAGACGGACAGAAGAATAGATTATCGATCGGTTGAATGAATTGTGAAACAGATAAATGGATTGATGAATGAATGAATAACGTGAAATATGGATGGATAGATGAATGGACTAATGAATGAATGAATGGCAGAGTGGATGGCGATTAATGTTCTGTTCAGTCAACCGAAACCGAACTCCAATTGCGTTAATTTCTTACCTTCGCTCTGTTGACGGTAAACTCTAAGTTCTTTCAGATGGATAGATAGGTGGGTGGATAAATTCTCAAATGAATGAGTGAATGAACTGACGAATATACGGAAGAATAGACTTGCAAAAAGACCAAAGACGAAAAGACACAATTTTTCGGATGTATTGAGTGCCCTCAATAGGTTCACAATATTAATGTAGAGTGCACCTTGTTTTCTTTCACCACAAGCAAATTTATTGTAAAATGTATTTAATGGCAAATTCCATAAATTTTATTAGTTCACGTGTGAGAGCCTTTAAATCCACACAGTATCGTAATCAATGATCGTAAAGCAAATGGACGTCAGGACATGACGCCGTCGTCACACCTTACTGCAGCACAAACAGAACTGACACTTCGACTGCTGTTGAGTGTTTTTCAGTATGACCGCACACAGCGAACGCGATTAATGGTAATGGAAATCCAAATACAAAAGACGCATTAGTCGATCGAAATCAGCAACGAGTGTATAGTGGACTATGAGTAACAGGCAATCAGATGGTGGGGGTCCTTGTAGTTGACAGCAGTAATGGCGCTCAAACATTGCCAATGAATGAAGAAAGTTTTGTAGTTTCACAATGAGAAAATTACCACAAAACGGCTGAAAAGTGACTCAACTCTAGCACAGATTTCTGTTCTGCGATTGGTGTGTTAATTAAATTAAAAAGGGGTTCGCTTTGTTGTTGAGTTGGTGAGAGGGGGGCAATGGTGCGCTGCAAGTATTTATATATCCAACGCTAAAACGCATCAAACATACCTCGATCCTGTGCGGTCAGCAGCGACGAGGAGAGCGTCTGCTTCAGCTTGCCAAAGGTTCCGCCCGTATCGGGTGCGTTCTGTGTTGACGGCGTCTCATCGGTGGCCACCATCTGTGAAGAAACGAAACAAAGCACAAATGAATACAAGAGAAAATATAGCAAAAAGTTACAATGTCAATTTAAGTAGTAACAAAGGGTGCTGTAAGAAGCAGCAAATGCAACCTGATTATTAATTTTTTAGCTCCGTCATGCACAAATAACCATAAAACCCACGGCAGCAAAGTTTCAAAAGTTAGATGCAACACTGGTTTTATTAATTTTTTTTGTTTTTTTATACATAATTTTTTTTTTATGTGTTGAATTTGTAATAATTTTTTGCAACAGTGTTGACCTGCATCTGGCCCAGCTGCACAGAACAGCAATAAACAACAAACAGCGCTGCCAGCGGCGGCCCTGCCACCTCACAGCAGCTAATGGTACAACAAAGGCAACAAAAGAAAACAAAACAAAAACTGAAGCTGCACTTTACTTTCAGTACAAAAGAGTAGGTAGAGCAATTTTATGGCCACTCAAATACTCTTTAATGGCGTTGTAATTTGGGTTAAAAATTGAATAGTTACCGCTGCATGTAATCGTGTGCCTGTGGTTGTTTGTTTGTGTGTGTGTGTGTGTGAGAGTGCTCACAGTTAATCGTAAATAAAACGAGATACTTATACCGCAGATGTTCACTTTTGGCATGCATTTTAAGAAACTTTACTACGAGTGGGTACTTGATAGCATTTTCGAGTACTGAGCACTTTTTGTACTCGACACCTTTATCCAATAGAATGCATTAGGTATTTTGAGTACATAGTCTCTGAATACTTTATATACTATATAATTCCTTTTTGTGCTTGATGCTTAAGGTCGGTATGCAGCTCTCAAAAAAGCGAAAACTTCATATAAAAAAAAGCTCAAGAAATGTTCAAGAAAATTTCCTTGAGTCATATTTCCTTGAGGTGTACGCACCTCGCAAGAAAATTGATTCGGTTTTTAAATACTTTTTTTCATTGAAAAGTGAAAATGACAACACTGTTTTCGGCAAGAAATATATGTGTAGCTATTTATTTCATAAAGGAAACGTGACAGCTTCCTGGAGAAAAGTAAGTAAACTTCTAATTTAATATTTTTATGTGTGAAAAGTAGTAGTTCTAATGTAATATTTAAAAAGTCAAATTTACTTGACTACTACTTTTCACGCTCAAGAAATATATGCTCGTTTTTTCTTGAGGGTTTTTTTGAGAGCTGCATACCTACCTTTAGTCAGAAGTACCTAAGTGGGTACCGGATAGATGTTTGTTATGGCAGTATTTCTTTTAAGTTTGCTTGGACGTTTCGCGTGTACAGTTGGTATGTTGTTATTTGCGGGTACTGATTACTTTTATAAATGTTTTGAAGTGGGTATCAATTTTGTAAAAGATAGTTGGTACTGATTACTTTTATAAATGTTTTGAAGTGAGTATCTATTTTGTAATAATTAGATATAATTAGATGGAATATTCGAGTACTGAGTACTTTTTTTCTCCAATTTTTTTTCTAAATATACTTAGATGGGTATCTAGTAAAATCTAAGCAGCACTGAATATTTATACATATGTAATATACTCGGAAACTCAGTGCTTTTTTCATATGGGTAAAGGTAAATTTTTAATAAAAGGCCTTAAGACTTTAAAATCACATATTTCACACTAATCGTGTAAGCTTAGCTAGTTTTCACAATAAAGTAACTTTTACTTGGGTACCTGGCGTTGTAGCGAACGAGATTACTGATGATATTGCTCGACTATTTAGGTTCTGTGGAACCAAATAGAATCCGAAACAATCTAAGGTCACCGCATCTACTAGCGATAAATAAATTCCACAATGTTTCTTTGTTCTCTTTATCGAAGTGACTACACAGGATTCTTGTTGGTATTCCAACTGGTCATTAATTTTGCTTTATTAAGTAGCTTTTCTTCGTTATGTCTGGAAGACGAGGACACAGCTGTGCAATTTCTCAGCAATTGTTAGGCATGTTCGAGGCTCAGAGTACAGACGCTGCAGATTCCCCAGCACTCCCTACTGGACGTTTTCCAACCATGCTTGCCACTTCGGGCCTTACGACAGTAAACTTGCACGAAATGTGGAGAACCTCATAGAAACCTTGGAGCACATTCGGTGCTTAGGTTCTGCTATAGCTAGATCTCGCCTTACAGTCTGAGGGCTCCGTATTTCCCTTTTTGGGGTGAGAACCTTAAGCATGAGAAGAAAAAAATAGTTATTTCAAGCAAGCTTAGAGGGAGCCAAGAGCACTTACCAGCTCTTAATGTCGAAGAACTCCATCTGGTACCGCAAGCACCCAAAAGGGACTATATATGTGTCAACCAGCTTAACCTAATCTAACTAAAAACCAATGGATACTATCGGCATTGGGCAGGTTACCGGGCTTTTAGCCGGTCATTGCAGATTGAGAAAACATACAATCGGCCTAGAACAGGTAAATGTCTGTAGACTCTGTGGAACAGCAGAGGAGACTCCCGAGCACACATTACTGCATTGTGATGCGATATGTCGCATGTTAAATCTACTATATCTATCGATCAGTGTTGGGCTGTAGCCACATATGACTGATGATTCCAGAAAACAAACCATAGTATTTTCAATGTTATTCAGTTATTCAGTGGCGGATCCAGGGGAGGGGGGTTGGGGGTTGAAACCCCTGAAATATTAGGATCGACTTTAAAACTACATACAAATAAAAAGGCATTTTATAAATATTAAAGAATTACTTTTTAAAACCCCGCGGAAATATTTTTCTCAACCCGCCCCTGCCGCTATTAGCAGTTTTGCATATTTTCTAAGACAAATCAGCCAAGTTTCCTAATTACAAGAAGGTTGGGGTTTCGAATGGCAGAAATGGAAGAAGAGACAAATATCCTTCACCTTCTATGCACTTGTCTTGTTTTATCCAGAAGAAGAAAAAACTACTAAGGCAACTTCACCTAAAAAATCTCCTTCACCTTCTATGCACTTGTCTTCTTTTATCCAGAAGAAGAAAGAATTACTTAGGCAACTTCTCCTTCGACAGTCTAGGGGACCAAAGGGTCTAGGACTACTTTCTGTCATAAGAAGTTCTAACGTGTTCAATGAGTGAACGGTCTTATGCTCGACTGCATGCGGTATTACAATGGGATTTCATGACCTAAGTGGGCTTCGCCTTGGAGCAGCCACTTCTACCTTTCTGCTTAACTTCCTAATTACAAATTTGGATATCGACTAGACAGTTGGAACACTAATGAGGACAACAATTTCGTTTAGTAAATTTTCTCTTTAAATTATATTTGAAGCACTTTCTTAGTACATAGTGAAATACATAGAGAGGACACAACTAACAACGAAGTTGTAAGAATTCAAATTTTGAAAAAACTTTGTATTATTTAGTAGCAGTTATACAAAACTTGTTAAAAAATGTGCAAATAGTGTAAAAAATAACGCTTTCGCTTCACTTAATTTACATCAAGACATTCATATAACAAATTCTTACAATAACGATTTTCAAGAGTTTTCTGTACAGAAAGTTTTTGGATTTTCGTTCAGCAAAAACATGATAATTCTCTGCTTTCAATTAAATTAAGATTCATGAGAAAACATTGGAACATACTATATAAGTGAAAGGAGAATAATAAGAATTGGAAAACGTGTTGCAAATTGAAGACAAATATTCTTGCTTAAATATTAAAAAAAAATTGTTCTACTATCTAACGAATATTCACATATTTTTCTAAAAATGTCCATAGAACACAATTTGCATTAATTGCTACAAAAAAGTTCTGGGTAAATATTATTTAAACTCAGTTCTTGGTAATTGTGATTTAAACTAAAATTCAAGAATGGTCAGCAGAATCTTGAAACAAAGTAAAAGGACTTTTCAGTTCCCATTTAAACACATCAGTACAGTACAAACTACAAACTCTAGTACAGTATGCTCTAGTACAATGCTCCAAAATGGACTGAGTCCAATGCAGGCTTGTAGCCTTCCTGCCCACCCTCAAGACAAAAAAAAAACTGTACAAACTATATGAAACTAGGTACCATTGCCCAAATGTGTTTGCGCCGTGTTAGTACAAAGTGCGCGTACAGCGAATTGAGTTTCACTACATAAAGCAGGAAGAAAATTGTGGTGAGAATCGTAAAAGTACAAAAAAATACACTTGAGCAGCAGTTTCACGGCTCAAACGAGGTGCGAGTGAGAGCGCACGGCAGCTGGAAGTGGGGCAGACAAGAAATATGGCAACGCGGAACCTACCAAATTGCCGCCATTTTATGAGCGTGCCAACGGCATTTCGGTGGCTGCCTGAATACGAGCGTGTGTGTGTGTGTGTGTGTGTGTGTGTGTGTGGATGTGTGGGTGTGTGGATGTATATGGGCGGCAGTGCTGACAATATTTTATGAAGTGGAAATTTCCTGCTTGCACAAGCAAACCAACCAACGAAACGCACAAACATGCCGACAAATAAACGCAAATAAGCAAAAAACTGTCTCGAAATTATTTAAAGTGTACGGATGCGTTTTACAACCATTCAAACAATCCACTTGCGCGCTCTGACGGGAACAGGAACAGGCGCAACGAGCAAAGCAGGACCAACAGCTGTTTACTGCGTTGTTTGCGTGTCAGTGTGTGTTTGTGTAGTCTACTTTTAGGCGTTGGAGTAATATTTTCGCGGCCATACTTTTGCTCAAAACACAGCGCGCGGGTGGATGTCGACCGCCAACGCTCAGCACTGCTTGATATAATTTTTAATGCTGATGATGTCATTTATTTCCGTCCACCGCTGCCTTGCTCGCGCCACGCTCACAAAGTTGACACTGCTATTTACGTTGCGGATTTATGCCGATGCGCTGTGAAGACACGAGGGTGCGCTCGAAAAGTCCACCAGCCAGTGTGCCCTATAGCAGGCAACATTTGGCGCGCATAGAACCAGCTAATGGACGCCTGGCTGGGCGTTGTGTGCGCCGCGCGTGTCTCCTACCTGCGGTTGTTTGGTTAATGTTTGACGCACGAGCGGCTTTTAGTGCATTTCGACCTCGTCAGATTGGGTAGACTGCGCAGGCTGGCTGCTGGAATTATGTATTATTGCTCTGCTTAGCGTTGCTGCATGTAATTTATGTGTCTGCGTGTGTTAGGTGCTTGTGTTGCTTTCTTGCAATTTGCTGACACGCGACGTCGACCTCGACTTCTGCTCTGCCAATTACTAAAGTGATAATGTAATCCTTTATGCGATTTTAGCACTCTTGAGCAAACTTTCCTTGGGCACTTTGCCTTAAGTTGGCTGATATGTTGCTCAAGCTGGGTGTCCTTCGTGGGTTGTCGAAGGGGTGTTGTGTTTGCCAAAGTGGTGCAATTAAAAAAATTCACTGTGCATCGGAAGATTATTACTTTTTGACAAAAAATCAAATGATATTTATGATTATGAAATTATTTTATAGTTACTTTTCATGTAATATCCTAAAGAAAATTAATTCAAGTCCACTAAATGTTCATTTTGAACTGTTTTCGTATTGAGTGCTTGACGATCTGATAAGTGAATTAGTAGTGGAAACATTGGATCAGTAGTCAGAGCGCTGAAATTTCCAACAGCACAAAGCAAGGGAAACTTGCTTCATTAGATGTCCTTGAACAATAAACAATTTCTGAGTGTAAAATTGATGGTTTCAATGGACCTCGGACATCAAAATTTGTAGGTTTTCCCTCCTATTTAACCCATTAAAGCCGGGTACCAGTTCCGCCCATACGATTTTGATAAAATTTCATACACGACCTGGAATTGACCCAATTTCAGCTTTCTATCTCTGCACGTTGCTGAGATATTCATAGGGTATTTTTTACCCATTAGGCAGCAATGGTAGCTTTTTTCCATACTTTTTGAAGTGATCAGCTAAACACGTAAACAAAAGTTATATTGTTTACAGGTGAGTTAGGAGGCAGATTTTTGTGAAGTTATAAGGCCACTACGTTTCGCCACATTTTCCACCTCCGGAAAATTAACAATTTTTGGAGTCTGGTAACTCTAGCTAGATGGCGGAATTATAGGGTGACCTCTAGACTAAGGTAGTTCCATCTTTACCCCAAACATCCCTATCAATGATTTTGAGATATCTCTACCACGAACTTTTCTGTGATTTTTTTAAAAAGCCAATTTTCATGGGAAAATTTTTACCCATTAGGCAGCAATGGGTTAAAGTCACTCATTGAGGAGAATGATTGTGGTAAACTCTTATCAGACCACATAAACGCCTATGGATGGCAATATCTCTGTAATCTCTTTGATCCCTACATGTGTCAATAGAAAGTTTAAAAGGTCTATGTATCAGCTATCGAAAGCAGTTTACATCATTTAAAGTATCATTTAAGGCATCAACAAGTATTCTTTTGAAAGTTTTGATTATGTTTTGTCAACTTTGTTGCCTGAAAAATGTACTTGGCAGTAAGATTTGCTTCATAATTTTTTTTTATTTAAGAAAAATTCATTGTGTTCCAAAAGTTTACATGAGCCATCAGTTGTTTCAACGGTTCCACTTCAGTATTGAAAACAAGGGACATGGACTACCGAAGATAAAGTTTGAAAATGCAAAATTGGCGGCACTATTGGACGCAGACTCCTGTTAAACGCAGCAAAATCAAATGTTGCAGAAAGCCTAAAGTCATGGGGAAGATTCCGAGTGATGGAAAGTGGGTGCCACATGAATTGTCTGAGAGCATCATTGGAAGACGTCTGGTTCCAAAAAATTAACCCTCATGGGGGTAACTACGGCATCGGGATCAGTAAAGTGCTAACATTGTAACATTGATTGTAAAAATCGCGCCTAATCAATAACTTTCAAAAACGCCATTTCAATATTGCAGGCAGATGCTTTTAACTCAATTTAAATTTAAATATAAAAGCGGAATCACAAACATATCCAATGTTTTATATTTCATTGTAAAGAAAATTCCACAGGCTACAATATGGTAACAATCTTATTGTACCTTAGTAATGCATTTTTTCGAGAAAAACATCCGTTTTTAAAAAATTTTTATAAAAAAAAAAAATTTTCCTTAAAACTTTTTATCAGTACATCTTACGTAACTAATGTTGCACATCAGAAAAAAGGTATGAAAAAGACCTTTCGTTTGATACCCATATCGTGTACATCAGTTCGAGATTAATTGAGTTTTTTTGATACATACTTTGAACTTTGACCCCGAACCAGGCCTTTAATGGGCGTTTCCGAGGCAAAATTTTTAGCTTGTTAGATTTAGAAGCCAACCCTCTATACAAAAGCATACTCATTTATTTTTTCACGAGGGTTCACTATACTGCATTTATGCCAAAAATTCAATGCAGACTATGAATTGATGTGGGCATTATCATTTTTATTGTTTTATCAAAATTTGCAAAGTTGAGGCTTCTACTTCAAATTTAAATGAAAATATTTTTCATTTTTAGAGGAAAACGTAGAGGAAATTATCCAAAAAGTATGCGAAAGTATGTTCCTGGATTTTTGTGTATTTTTAGAAGCCTTCTTTCTTTCATCCGATATCTTTCGATCTAAGAAAATAATTTAATTTCAAAAGTGGTCTTGTGCTTCCAGCATGGAATCTATATGTTGCCCGAAGAATGGGCCAAGTTTGTAGAAGAAGGCGAACAATATTGTAACAAATTATCACTAAAATATATTATTATAAAATATTTTGTTAAATGAAGAGGAAAATACTTTTATTTTGCACAAAAATAAAAACGAAAAGCCATTCCGACACACCCAATAAATATGCCAATTAAAATCATTTAAATTACCTCAAAATAATGTTAAACTTAAGAAACAAAATTTTGCTTGGGGTTGAGTACAAATGCCGGCCTCGATAGTCCAGCGGGTAGCGTGCTGGCTTCTCACACCACAGGCCAACGATTAAGCCAGAGGCCCTAGGTTCGATTCCTAGCTCGGGCTGGTGCAACACTCGTCTACTTCTATCGCTATCCAAGCTGATGAGAATGGAATTTGAGGGTGAACCTGCCTACATAATCTCAATTTTGTTTGCTTGTCTTCAAAAAGTTAAAATCTAGATAAAAAGATTTTCCTGTAATATCAGCAAATATTATTTTTCATTCTGTTTGCACACATTGCAGCGCGTTGGCAAATTTAGAAAATCATTTAAATTGAAAAGGAAAAACAAAAATACAAATACAAATTGCAGCATAAGCAAAAATGAAAGTTGTAACTTATACCGTACTGCAGACGCTAAATCGGCCTCGACGTCCCCCACCGTTCCCATTAAACTTGGCACTAAGCCGCTGCATGAGCGAGCAACAAATGCACTGCACCAAGTTGAAGCTCGGATGAGCTGTGTCCGACGCTATGTGCGCACGCTGCTAAATTTTGTTGTTTGCTGTTCATGTTGTTTTTTTTTTGTTTTTTAAATGCAAATGAAAATAGCCACGTTTGCAGTTTTCATTTGAGCTGTTCCGTGTGTTTGTGAGTTTGTGTCTGTGTGTTGATTTTTCGCTACTCGCTCGACAAGCGCTTTAACCGCTTATACAAAAGTGCTTGTTTTGAGAGATGAGAGATGAAACTTGCAGCAACTAAAACAACAATAGCCAACAATAGCGACACACGTAAGCAAAATTTCAAGCTAACATGTGTAGCAATGTGCAGCGATATAACTTTTAGTCCATATCAGTGTGCATGTATGTATGGAGCTTTTATGGCATGTATGTATGTATGTGTTGTTGCATGAATTGAATCGACTGAACTTAATCCACATAGACAATCAAGCACAAACATCACAGCTCGGACTTGCCTCATGCTCCGCATTTGCACCGCCTGCTTCTATGTTCCATAATTTGCCAGTTGCAAGCTGTCAACTTTCACCTTCCATCAGCTGCTAGTTGCGCGTGTACGCGCGCCGACTTGTCGCCGGGGGCGTTCCACTTCATGAATTATTCGTTGGATGGTTGGCTGTGCTGTGGCTGCGCTCGAACGTGGCGCATGCATTTGCCACAATGCACAGTGATTCGTTCCATAGACAAAATTCAAAAATTTATAGTCTCCGAATTTAACGGTTTTGATGTCATTTGAATGGTAAAACTCCAACTAAGAAAACCCCAAAAAATCTGTGCAACAAATTTATTAGTTTCTGTGCAAAAGCGGCTCAAAGTTGAAACTTTTTTCACAAAAAAATTTAAACACATATTTTCTGTTTTTTAGTCTATTGAGTAAAAAATATTGTAAAAATAGATCGTTACCAAGAAGTTGCTAAATCTTTCAATATAGATTAAGAAATGATGTAGCCATTTTCGCTTTTAATGTTTTCTCAAAATTTGTAAAGCTGAGGCTTTTACTTGACTTTTAATTTAAAATATTTTTCTAAATTAAAAATCTGAAAATTGGCAAAATATCTAAAAAGTATGTGAAAGTATGTTCCTGGATTTTTTTTAATTTTAAGAAGCATTCTTTCTTTGTCGGATAATCCGATCTCAGAAAATAATTCAATTTGAAAAGTGGTCTAAACACCTATTTTTCGACAAAATTTATTTTATTTATCCCTAAAAGTATGCAATCAGCATGAAAAATTGAGAAAACTGCAAAAAAGCAAAACATACGTCTATTATTCTCGTTTTTATTACAAAACCAGAGGGTCCTAGGACAATTTCTGTAACTCTTTGCAATTATCAATGTTGACGTTACCGATTAAATGTAAAATCTGAAAAATCTAGCCAACACAATTGTTGCTATAGCTCACCAAAAATGACGAAAATTGCAAATTTAAGTCTCAGCCATTGCCAAGATTTCAATTCAGCAGACCATGATTAACTAGTATACCAAATTTTATGAAGAACGGACCACTCCTTCTAATTTTGTCCCGCGGTTGTATGGAGTCGAATCACTGTGCAATGTGCCAGCTGAAAGTTGTGTGAATGCAAAATGCTAAAGAAAACTATCACAAAACATACACCCACACACATCCGCACACGTTCACATGACAAGAAAAACGCCAGCACCACCGTAAACAGGAAACCATAGCTTCTGGCCGAACTTTGCGGTCATGTCGGTTGCTGCACTTAACGGCAAAGTTTGATTGCAATTCTTAATGCTTGCAAACATGGGTTTTATTCCGGTTGAAGTGCACGCAAGCACACACACACACACCTGTCCATAATTTGCATGTACATATCTGAAATAATTATAGTAGTTCAACAAGAATAGTTTCTTCAGAAAATGTTGTTGCCATTATGGAATGAAGGCATTTCATTTGCTGGCCAAGGATTGAGAAAATTTATGTAGTTTAGAATTTTCCTACGGAATTTTTCACAGAAATTATTGATTTTCTCAAAGGAAATTCTGAAAACTTATTTTATTAGTTATTATTGAATTTCTCACAGAAATTCTGTAATCTTTGGTTCTAAAAATCTGTGGGTTTACATACTTTTCTTTAAGGTACGAGTATATTGATTTGAATGGCATATAGAAGAAAATATTATACACAGATGAGAATTAAGTCTTGCATTTAATTTTAATTCAAGTACTGAAAACTTCTGGACACAGTAACCATAGTGAATTCAAGTCAAATGTCCACAAGGTAGATATGTAGATAGGTTGTAGTGGCTGCCTCTGTATGAGATACACAAATTGCACCCGTTTGAAATATGTATGCAACACTGTTTTTTCCCAACATATGTTACAGCACATATTTCAAACGGATAAGGAAAAGGGTCCACTCGCCCCTACAGTTTAACGCCGAATCCGAACGGCGGTTGGTAGTTTTTCTTCCACTTGGAGGTTTTGCCATTGTCTGCCAAGAGCGCACTTGTACGATTCTTGCAATTCTTATCTACTTCATGTGGATAGCGATAGAAGTAGATGAGTGTTTTTTCCAGCCCGAGCTAGGAATCATCCCTGGGGTCTGTGGTATGAGAAGACAGCGCGCTACCCGCTGGACTATCGAGGCCGAGAGTGGCATAAGTAGTGTTCTATCTTCTTTATGTTGGATTGGCAAGAAAGTAATTTTGATTTTCACAAACGTATGACGTTAAGTTTGAAGAACTTTTATTGACGTTATAATTTTTCCTTCTCAACATTTTGATAACTGTCACTTTAAGCTTACTTTAGAAGTAAATTGCGCGCAGTTATGGTTTTAGCTGTTAAATCAGTGTTATTATAAAATAGAGTTCAAACATGAACATTTTTAATAAATTTTACTTTTTTATTTTTGCGTAAAGGCAAGAAAGTCACTGAGGTTTTCGAAGTGATATGTAAAGTTTATAGTGTAAATTGCATGAGTCAGAATTGATCTGAAAAATTTCATACTGTAGATTTTTTACGCCAAGTTGACCAACGTTCTGATCGACCTACCCAAGTAAGTGACGACCAAATCCAAACCATAAGTAAGTTGGAAAAGATTCTAGAGAGTTTTAATGCATCACACACAGTGGAAGAACACTCAAAACGTTTTAACACTAGAATGCCCGACAATCTGACCTACCTAAAATGCCCATATGTAGTCATTTTGACAATAAATATGTTTACTGACTTTTTTATTTTATTGGTTTTTAAGTAGCAAATATGAATAAATGCACACGAGATTAAATTAAAGTAAGTACTTAATTTTTATTTTTTTATGGTGTGCAAAGTAAGTTCATTTAAATATAATGGCGTACTTTACACATCAATGGGATAAAATGGAATGAAATTTGGAATTTGGAATTTGTGAATGAATTTTGTGAGCGAATTTTATATTGAAAATTTTGGGAATTGTCACAACCTTCTATTATATTTTTTTTTTTAATACTTGCAATTATTTGAAATTTTCATATTTCGCAATTGAAGATGCATACACTACATACATACATATACTAGAATGTCTATTTATCAGTAAGATTTGCTGAAAATTTTTTATAGGTAGTCAAAATGACTCCTTTTGGGCATTTAAGGTAGATGTTGCAAAATTGGGGTAAACAATTTTTTTACAATGTTTTTAAATTATTTATTCCATTTAGCTTTAAAAATTAGTAAAAGTCACATAGGTTTTTTTTTGTAGAACGATGCAGTAAAAGTTATTTACAATAAAAGACCTCAATATAGTCAAAATGACTACCTTGGGCATTCTAGTGTTAAGCTCGCAAAGAAGCTCATTATTTATGTTCTACAAGAACTGGGAGCGATTCACTTAACACAACAAATCAATGTATGCGATACACATTTCAAGCGCATTGAAGTCGACCCTTTTTTGAAATGAATTATCACTGGTCATGAAAAAAAGAGATGAAAACAAAAAGAGATCAAACCTAAATTGCATCAAAAAAAGATCATGCTATAAATTTTATGAAATTCCAAATGTTGAGAATTTTAAGCTGCTTCCCAGTTTCCCCAATGATCAATTTAAATGTTTATTCCTTAAACTACAAACTTTCTTGCAGCTACTTTCATTATACAATTACAACGCGGGAAACCACGAATATCTCGTCAGCATGACATGGATTATAGAATTAATATAATATTAATGTCAGTAAGAAAGGTAATGAGTGGAAAGATGAAGAATGACCACGTACAGCCAGAGACGGACACTGACATATGAGATCTTAATGACATATGAGACCTATAAGACACCTAAAGGTGAGACACTTTCATAAATATTACAAATGTCTTTTCTGTTAGATGAAAATGTCGTAGAGAGAAAAACTAATATTTAAAGGTATAAACTGTTTAATTTCAATTTGTGATTAGAGCATCATTCCGTTTAAAGCTCTGAAATTTGTTGAAATTCTAACGAGGTTAATCTTTTTTTATATTTTTTTTATTTTTTATCCTCTTCAAAATTTTAAAGTCCTTTTAAAAGGACAAAGGATGTAAAAATGAAAAACTGAGTACGCAATATTACTATGTTTGGTCTCTAGTTTCACGCCCATATGGATTTTTTCCGGTGTGAAAAATACTGTCGCACGGTGTTATTTATTTATGCTTTGTTAATAATAAAAAATATTTTCAATAATATCTGCTTTGAGAGAACTTCTTACAAAGATGGTTTTCGGTTGAACAATGTGTCTCGCTCGGTGAGGGACTCTTTAAAGCAATTACAATCAAAAGCTACTTTTTTCTAGGCAGTGACAGGTAGGCCAATGGATCTGCCTTCAGTGCATATGAATAGTGAAATAGTTAACTTACTTTTATTTTACTAGTATTTGCTGCAATACAAAAGAAAACTACAACTAACTGCATTCAACTTTGAAACCGTTCATAACTTACACACTTTATACACAAAGAAGTTGATTGAAAATGAAACTAAGTACTAACATGAACACCCTTTGCAGTGCTATTATGCTACCCGCTACTGTGTTTGAAGGACACACACACACACATACACACAATACATATTACGCACTGAAATATCCGTATACACACCAAAGTTTTTGTTGGCACAAGTGTGGGGGTGTGGATTCATGCGACTGAGACTTTTGTGTTTTTATGCCTAGGATTTGTAACATGTTTGCTTTCCTTTACTGCTCGTAATTTTGGTGTTTGGCATTTTTCTTGTCATTGAGACAAATCACATTTTAATGGCCGCCTTTGTGTTTGATGTCTCTACTGAATGCCTTAAATGCATTAAAGTTACATTAGTTGAGTGATCAGAAGTTGAGCTGTCATAAATTTTGTCACCATTCACAAATATTTAAGGACATGAAAATATGCTTAAGAATACTTGAGAAAAGTTATGTGTTGAAATTGTGTCTTGACTGTAAAAATTGAGGACATCAAAAATAACACTAATAAAGTGAGGGCTCTCGTCTAAAGGACTTCAATTCAAGAGTTCGGCAAAGTGACATGTAAATCAAAAATGTTTGTTTTCACAGAGTCTAGAAGAATTTTTACGTAATGCTTCTTATCCCTTTCGCTACAGGTTTTTACGGGGGAAAGTTAAAATTTTAAATTTTACGTTTTATTTTAGCAACATTCCATAAAACATTTTTTAATTTTTATACTCGGACCCTGTATTTTAGAGTGTTTTTCTATAAGAGCAACCACATCGTTGTGGCTGCAATAATCACTTAAACATAAAACTTTTTACGCATAACGAAAATTTGAATATTTCTTCATTTACTTCAGCCAAAATTAAAAAAAAAGTATCTAAATTGAAAGAAAACGTCAAATTAAAAAGTTCTCTAATTTTGTCTGCTTCTTCTTCCTTTACTATGTCAAGATATACCATTAAAAAAACGTGTATACTTCTCTTCTTTAAACTTAAATATTCAGTTTATTAATTTCGTATTTTTCCTAAAACTTCAAACTATTCTAAAGACCAACAAAAAAATGTATTCTTGCAACCATAGAGGATGCAGACGTCCACAAAGTAGCATGGCAACAAAATAGCGAAAGGGTTAACTAACTGGAGATTTGCTTTAAAAACCCAGCAAATTCAAACGATTGGTTTTGAGTTCGAGTAATCGAAATGCGGTCATGATTAAGTTTAACCATAGATTTGCTCAAAGCTGAATTAGGATACCGACTTGAAAACTTCTAAGCACACAATTCTTTAATATAAATCAAGTGTAGATTTTCACTAAATTTCGCGCAAATTCAAATGGTTCAACTGCGTCATTTTGACGCTTATGCCAACATTTGCTTTAAGATTAATGAATGAAGGGTCTTAAAGTGCATGAGCACAAATTTTCTGGCATATAAAGAATTACTTGCGATTTGTTACAGCTCTGATTGTTTGCAACTGTTGCAGCTGCTTTCTTGTTCACTTACGGCGCAAACAAAATTCAATGAAATGAAAATCGTCATATTGTGGGTGCGCTGTCCAGAACTTTTTAATATCGCGTTACATTCAATTTAATTATTCATCCCGCCCTTGTTCGCACCTCGGCCGTGCAGCAACAGTTTTATTGCTGTTTTTTGCCACTTTGGCGCATACAATTTTGCATTCAATTTTGATCCTTTTGGAAAAGGAAAAACTTCCCAACTTGTTGACAAGCGGCTGTGGCGCTGCTCAGTTTTTGGTTTTTTGTAACAAATTCATTTCGATTTTTTTGCCTTTTTTTTGAGATTTCCTAACAAGCATACATACACATATACACACACCTTTAGTCCTACTTGTTCTCACCATCAAATTTGTGGGGCTTTCATCGATTTCGTTTGGCCAAAGTTGGCCATGTAAAATTATGTGTTGAAAAGATGCTGTCGTTGATTTTGATTCGAAATTATGCTACGACAATATTGGCAAAGTTTTTGCTGCAAAGCATCAGACCGATGTCAGAAAAATTGAGAAAACTTTTTGGTCCTGCGCTGCTCGACAGACACGCGCACAGTTGAAGCGACGTGTGGGCGTTGTTTTTAATCTCATTGTAGGTGCGGGCAGCAGTTGGTGGCTGCCGCAGGTGCAACATAAAATAAAAACCCCAATTTTGTGTGGACACATTCGGCAACTGCCGCTGGCGTTTGACTCGCAGTTGAATGAGTCCTTGCTGGCGACATAAATTTATATCTTTTTAGTGTTTCGTCGTTGAATTCGCTGTGTACTTCAATTATTTTGCTGCAAACTGTCGAACATGTCACTTAAATGCCTATAAAGCTCAATCAATGTCCGCACGGTCTCAACAATCGGCTTTGGGCGCAATTTTTTTTAAAGCGTAACTGCAGCATTCGACACGCTGACTTTAAATTTGAAGCTGCTTCTAAGTAAAGTCAAGAGCAGGAAAAATAGATGAGGGCAGAAAGTGACGTGCCAACGAATTGTGTCCGGCAACAGCGTCCACGCAAAACCACTCGAGCGATAGTTTGTCAAAGCATTATGTGAAAGCAGTTAAATCGAAAGAGCAGTCGTGGGCACGTCAAGCTGTCGCAACCTGTTTGCTCATTGGCGACGACGCAAAATAATCAGTCAACTCGAAGACGAAAGGTGATTTTAATTAAAAAGTTTATAGCGGTCCCAACGACATAAACAACGGCCCCCGCCGCCCAATTTCAACACTGCCACTGACGCTGGCCGCCCAAACAAAAAGGTCAAACGGCCGAGGCCGCATTGTTTTGCGAGCGCAAGCCAGCCTAACAGGTGCAAAGGTATTTCTTCAGTTTGTTTTAGGCTTTAAGAAAAATAAAAAAATCCACTCTTTACAATTCGCGGCACACGAAACAATCAAACCAACCAAGCAAATGCTTGGAAAGCCTTAATGTTGTTGTTTGTGGTAAACAAAATTCGGCTTCTTTCAAACTGGTTTCTTTCGCTTGTGTTGAGTCTTTTGTGAAAATAAAAAAAATAGCAATACAATATTTGTTGTTATAAATATTTTGATTACACTGGCCTTTGAATCCGTACTAAGTACTCCGGTTCATAAAATAAGAAAGCCAAATTTTCTAAAAAAAAGGAACACAAAAAATTATTTATACTGAGAGCTGAAATTGTGTTAAATTCAAGCAAAAACCACTGCATTTTTCACTTAATTGGTTGCGCCGCACAAAGCGGAATTCTTGCTTTTCGCAAGCAAATCAATTTGATTCGCCCCCACTGTAGCATTGCCCACCAATCAAAACCAACGCCCACTATTTATTACTCGATTTGCGTAAAATTGGCATATTGCAAATATTGTGGGCCGCTGGCTGCGAAGGTCCAGTGGGCCCAACCCGATCAATCTCATCTCTATGTTCCATATTTTGGCATTCACTACGTTGCGCACACTTCCGGCCGCCACTCAAACCAGAAGCTGCACAAAGCAACCAGATGCTGGAGAGGACGACCGCTGCCACAGTATTTCAATTAGCCTTGAGTCGTTTCGTGCCTCGGCGAATAGCGTGACAGCTAAAGTTTGCCGTTCAACTGCAGCTGAGAAGCACTGTGGGGCGTATGAGTGACATTTAATAATAAGCAAATAAGATTTTCATACGAAATAAATCAATTTTCATATTTTTCTCGGCGGACCACGCGCAACCATGACATTTAGTAGTTAGTGGTTGTACTTGCAGTGCAAGAAATATTCAATTTACTTGAGTGCAGAGTTTTGAGTAAAACAAAAATTTAGTTAGCTATGAAATAAATAGATTGCTTGATCAATAACATTAATAAATTACACTGTGCGTGAAATTTGCCCTCAAAAATTTAGACATGGGGGGACCTACTGGGTGAGTTTTCTATAGGTATACTGAGTTGAGATCCACCAGCCGTTTGGTAAGATTGGCTCTAGTTTATGAGAAATCTGACTTTGAAGTTTGTCGAGTTCGTCGCTTAAGTCTTCGAACGTTTAAATTCTAATAGGTCCTAAATCATTCCGAATATCGCTTTACTGTCTTCGGCAAGTTTGTAGATATTTTAACGACCAACAAATTTGCTTAAGACACCAATCCAAAAAAAGTACATTTAAACTGTGTAATTGCGATATGTGCATTTTTGAGCGCAGCGCAACGTGGCGTATGAGTGTCAATTATATGAGTGTTAATTATAATTAAATTACACTCATACGCCACGTAGCGCTGCGCTCAAAAATGCACATTTCGCAATTACACAGTTTAAATGTACTTTTTTTGGATTGGTGTCTTAAGCAAATTTGTTGGTCGTTAAAATATCTACAAACTTGCCGAAGACAGTAATGCGATATTCGAAACGATTTAGGACTTCCTTAAGCGACAAACTGGACTAACATGAGCAAACTTCAAAGTCGGATTTCTCATAAACTAGAGCCAATCTTACCAAACGGCTGGTGGATCTCAACTCAGTATACCTATAGGAAACTCACCCAGTAGGTCCCCCCCATGTCTAAATTTTGGACTTGCACAGTGTTATTATTTTTCTACTTATTTCAAACCTAAAACATGCCTAAAGATACTCTAAAAACATAATCAGCTCTGTTCCATAATCCGAATCGGATCGGAAATGGATTTGATTCCGACCATCGGTGTTCTACATTCCGATTATCGAAAATATTTTCCAACCCTGTTCTCAAATCCGATTAAGTCCGAACGAATTTGGATCGGAAATTTGGTGTTCTGCATTTCGATTTTCGGAAATTGTTGTCAAAAATATTTAAATAATAAAAAAAAAAAAATTTAATATAATAAAAAATCTCACAAAATTTTACAATTGACTTTTTCATTTGAACATTTCAAGCAAACAGCTGATTGAAGGTTTGTTTAATTTGCTAACAATCGGATTCGAAATAAACTTCGAATGTGACAATTCCGTTCGGATTGCAGAACACCACTTCAAATCGGAATCGGATTTCATTTCGATTCGAATCCGATTCCGATTCGGATTCTGGAACAGGGCTGAATAAATTCTTTGGCCTATTAAAAATTTATAAACATGGGCCAAAAACATGTTCTAGACCAGACTAACACCTCGGGAGAGCTACTTAGGTCCTAAAATAGATTTAAATTTCTTAAAATTTCGCATTGTTGCATTTTTTAGAATTAAAAAATTAAAAAAATTAAAAAAAAAAAAATTGAAAAATGTATAAAATTGAAAAAAAATCCCTAAAAATACTAAAGGTCCGATCAGAAAGTGTAAAAGATTGCACTCACCTTTTTCATGAACGTCATCACATTCGTCGGCAACATGTTGGCAGCGGTTCGTGTCCGATTCGTAGTTTAGCAGTATTAATGCAAAGTATAATATTTCAGCTGCGTTCAATTGGCAGCAGTACAAAAAAATCGCCGACTTGTAGTGTAATTACGCTCAACAACAACTTGAAGCCATTCCATGCAACCGCACATCCGCCAGTCGTTCGTTGTAAAAACCTTTGTGGCTTCCACTCAAACTCGCTCACTGGGCTTCGGTGCCCTTTATTGTTGCACTGTGTTGAGTAACGGCAAAAATTAAAATTGCATTTTGTCTGCTACCAAAAACAACAACAACACTTCAACACGAGTTCAGCAGGTCGCCATTGCCGCTCAACGGCCACAACTGTCGGCACCAACAACTATGAATGTAGTATGTGCCACAGCAACAACAACAACGAATTGCCAAGGAAATAAACACACTTCCGCACTAAATTGTCGCTTGGCCAGCAAAAAAAAATTTAAAATTCAAATTCAGCGTTGTTTTATATGCAAATTTCGAATGGAGCCGCCAGCACATGCAACAGTGCGGCCATGTGTCGCGCTGACAGTCGCCGCCGGCCGTACAGATTTTGCACTGCGCCTGACTGGCCGCTTTGTACCGCCTCCGGCGTCTGCGTGGGCCCTGTTGCTGCTGTCGGTGTTGGTGTTGGTGCGGCCGGGTCTCATGCGGCCACAAATTGCGCTCGTAATATTTATAGCGCTTCGGGGCGTGGCAATGCGGCGCTGATTTTACTGGCACGCGCTATTAACAGCTTTTCGCGGCACTTACGTTCTGGCGGTTTTCATTTCGCTGGCATTCACGGTTGGGCGCGCTGCTAGTTGCTGCAACAGCCGGCCAAAATTTGTTCGCGCTGCTGTTGTCGTCGGTGAATGGGAGCGAAAATGGTTGGCTTGTACTTTCATTGCTCGGCGGCAAACTTGGCCTGCGTTCAGATTTTGTTCACTTTATTTGCTTTAACAACTATAATGGAACGTGGCTTTTGACGTACAATGCATAGTTTATGATGCACTCAAATGTTTGTGGGATTATTTTCTAAAAAGAGAAATAAGAGCAAGAATGTTAATAAATATGAAATGGTAGATTTATAGGCATTTTATTGCAATTAAGTAATTTTGTAAATACATATGTACTATGTATTAACTTATACTTAGAGAGTCACTATTGGACATCATAACGGTCATAGACAGCCTGAGGCATCTTTAAAAGGCACCAAAGCCTGGTGAATTCTTAGTTTTGATCGGAGAGCTCTTAGCAGCTCTTGACTGCATTGATAACATCGTGCGACAAAAATCAAAAAATTTCAAAACACACGAAAAATCTAGGGGCCAAATGTAGTAAAACTGTGTTTTTAGTTTTTCTCTCTGACGTCAGGATTTTTTTTTAAAGGACTTTGAAATTTCAAGCACATGTTAATTTCAAAAAATTATTTTAAAAATTGAGCGCATTGTAGAATAATAATTTGGGCATCAAATGAAAGATAAAAATCCTTAGAATCTTAGAAAATTTAATGTTTTGGTGCAAAAAGACGAAGAGGTATTGAAAATGTCCTTTTAAAACTTTATCCTTGAATATCCTTGAAAATTTCCAATAATTTTTTTTTAAAAAAATATATCTTAAGGACTAATATGTACACTACCACATCCTTGAATTTCGTCCTTCGAACTTTATTAGTTTAAGATTTAAAAAATTTAATACTTCTGAAGAATTTTGGCTATGAATCAGCTTCAATGTTCTTATTCATCTTGGAGTCGTCAATGAAGATAACACCGTGCGACAGTATTTTTCACACCGGAAAAAATCCATATGTGCGTGAAACTAGAGACCAAATATAGTAATACTGCGTACTCAGTTTTGCATTTCTACATCCTTTGTCCTTTTAAAAGGACTTCAAAATTTTGAAGGGGATAAAAAATAAAAAAAATAAATAAAAAATACTTAACCTCGTTAGAATATGGCGACATGTATATCAAATGAAATAGGAAAGGCTCAATAATTTAAATAAAATTGATTTTTTGTCTATTTGTAAAAAAAGATATGAAAAAGGTCCTTTGAAAATTTATTTATTTATTTAAGCCAATCGAAATACAAAATATCTACAGGCTAGAAAATAAACAAAATGAACATTACTTAAGAATTAGACTAACAATTGGACTAAGTATAAAACATATTAATTAATTCTTTAAACTTTGGTTTTGAAATGGAAAAATCGACATCATTGCTGCAAGCCAAATTATTAAATTGCATTAATGATCTAACAAGCGGTTGATTATAAGCATAATTCGACTTGTAATGCTTTACTACAAATAATTTATTTGTGCGAGTAGTTCTGATTGGGACGAAAATTTATATAGAATTTATATAGAATTTATATCCTTGAAAATTTATATAGAATTTTCTTGAAAAGTAAGTATGTTAAAACCCAAAATCTCCTTGATCACGTGTCAAAATTTCATTGTCCTCGCTTCATTGATTTTGTATCTATTTATTATTTACATTACTGATACTCAAATAAATTCGAATTTTTGTACTTCGTTAGAATTGCAGCTTCCGCCTTTTTTTAACAACTTTCGAACCAATAAAGTTAGAGTAATGAAATTTTGACACGTGATCAAGGAGATTTTAGGTGTTAACATACTTACTTTTCAAGAAAATTCTATATAAATTTTCAAGGATATAAAGGATTAAAATTTTCAAAGGACCTTTTTCATGACCTTTTTTTACAAATAAATAAAAAATCAATTTTATTTAAATTCTTGCGCCTTTCCTCTTTCATTTGATATACATATCGCCATATTCTAACGGTTAAGTATTTTTTATAATATATTTTTTTTATTTTTATCCCTTTTAGAAATTTTGAAGTCCGTTTAAAAGGACAAAGGATGTAGAAATGAAAAACTGAGTACGCAGTATTACTTTGTTTGGTCTCTTGTTTCACGCCCATATGGATTTTTTCCGGTGTGAAAAATTTTTTTAATTTTTGTCGCACGGTGTAATCAACGAAAAGTTCTGCCGTACTTGAAAGGTTTAAACAGGTCGCAGGAATGAAATTCATAATAAAAAGTGTTCACAATCAATTTGTCAGCATTTCCCTGGAGCTTGTGAAATTACTTGTAATTGTAACTCTTCACACCAGCAAAACAATTGACAATACAAAGCAATATTTGCACTGAAAAAATTCACAATCGGTCTGAATGAAATAATTCTAAGCAGCAGTCGTGAACAACTACAAACATGGCAATAATCATTGTTGCAAATTCCACACGAACTGCCAGTGCAACTCGATAAATTCAATTTGCATGCACAATTTCAATCCATTTTGCGGCAAAGTGCGCCACCGGGTGAACAACACAAATCAACACCGACGCAGTGTTACAAGTTCGTGTTTTGCCATAATTACGTTGCAACAATGGCACAGCGAGCGCAGACACAAAAAACACACACACACACACACGCATACAAATGTTGTTGTACAATAAAACAAGCTACAAATTTGTATTGTGCCGGCTGGCGCTTTGTTTTGTGTTGTATTGTGTTGTGTAGTGTTGGGTCTGGCACTGCGACTGGGGAGTTGCGTGTCAGCGAGCGCAAATTCAATGTCTTCGCAAGAATGTTGCATGCAGCGGCGCATAACAAATGTCGCTCGGGGTGCAAATGCCGAGGAAATGACAGTTTTGCTTAGGGCGTGGCAATGGTCAGGAAATTCGACTTAACTTCATGCGAAATTAATTAAAAGGATATACAAGAAATTAAGTGCGTTTTTAAATATTTTCCATAATTGGATCATACATGAATGGTGAAAATTTACAATGTCGTCCCGTTATAAAAAGCGAATTTATTTCAAATAACAACAAATCACATTGTGAGCGCACTTGCCACAATCGATGCTTCTATCCTGTTAAGACTCTAAAGTATGTTTTGTGTACAATTCTGACAACTTCAGTGTTGCACGGGTCAACCTGGTTTTTAGCTGCGACATGTGCAACATATTGGAAAAATTTTAAATAAGTGGAAACGGTTGAAACTGTTAGGAACATGTAGAACTATAGGGAACAATAAACAACTCGTGGAACATATCTTACTGTACAACATGAAGAATATGTTGAACGATAAAGAAAATGTGGGAATTGTTGGAATTGTTGGAACAATAAGAACAAAGTCAGAACGAAGTAAAATAAGTTACCGCATGTCCTAACGAAGAAGAGATCGTAACAATATTTCTGTGCAAGCGAGCCAAGAACTAAGTTTCGTTAAATTGCACGATAGAAGGTCGACAACTGCATTAACCCTTTCGCTACAGGTTTTTACTGAGGAAAGTTAAATTTAAAATTTTACGTCTTAGGCTTCTATGTGGTTACATTAGCAACATTCCATAGGACATTTTTTAATTTTTATACTCGGATCCTGTATTTTAGAGTGTTTTTCTATGAGAGCAGCCACATTGTTGTGGCTGTAATAATTAATTAAACATAAAACTTTTTACGCATAACGAAAATTTGAATATTTCTTCATTTACTTCAGCCAAAATTAAAAAAAGGTATCTAAATTGAAAGAAAACGTCAAATTAAAAAGTTCTATAATTTTTTCTGCTTCTTCTTCCTTTACTATGTCAAGATATACCATTAAAAAACGTGTATACTTCTCTTCTCTAATTTCAAATATTCAGTTTATTAATTTCGTATTTTTCCTAAAACTTCAAACTATTCTAAAGACCAACAAAAAAATGTATTCTACCAACCATAGACGATGTAGACGTCCACAAAGTAGCATGTTGCCATATGGCAACAAAATAGCGAAAGGGTAAACGTGGAACATATTGCAACATTAAGTAACATGTTGAGGAAAAAATAACATGAGCCAGCAGATGAGATTTAAAGAAAATGTCAAAAGAAGAAGTCAAAAAAAAGTGCAAATGAAGGAGTTAGGAACAGAAGTTAAAGTAAGAGGTCGGAAAGAAAGTCGGAAGATGAAACCAGAATATGAGGTCGGAAACAGAAGAAGTCAGAAAAGGAGTTGGATAAAGAGATCAGAAAAGGGGTTGGGAAAAGAAGTTGGAAGAAGAAATCGAAAGAAGAAGTCAGATGAAGAGATCGGAAGAAGATGTACAAAAAATTCAGAAGAAGAGGTCGAAATAAGAGGTCAGAAACGGAAAATAGAGGTCGGATAAAAAATATTGGCAGAAGAGGTCGGCAAAAATGGTCAAAAGAAGAGGTCCAAAGAAATCAGAAGGCGAGGTCGAAATAAGAAGTCAGAAACGGAAGATAGAGGTCGGTAGAAGAAGACGGATAAAAGAGATTGGCAGAAGAGGTCGGCAAAAAAGGCCGGAAGAAGTCAAAAGAAAAAAACAAAAGAAGAGGTGGAAAGCAGAGATAAGAGACAGAAGGTATAGGTTGGAAAAATAGTAGGGGGGGGAAAATGCAGAAGAGAACGGCAAAAAGGTCGGAAGAAGAGGTCAAAAGAAAAAGTCAAAAGAAGAAGATGTAGGAAGATGAGATCGAAAAAAGAAGTCAGAAGAAGTCGGGTAAAGGAGTCGGGAAACGAGGTCAGAAGTAAAAGTCGGTGAAAAGCTTGGCAGAAGAGGTCGACAGAAAAGCTCGGCAGAATAGGTCGAAAGAAGAAGTCAGAAGAAGAGAGTAGAAACGTTTGAAGTAGAGGTGAAAAAAAGAAGTCAGAAGAAGGGAGGGGAAAAAGAGTTTGGTAGTAGAGGTCGGCAAAAGAGATCGCAAGAACAGGTGGAAAGAATACTTCAGTTGGTTCAACCAAAAGTTTAACTTTGAGTAATCGTGGATAGGGGTTCATCAGTAACTATGAAGATGTCATTCCCTGAGTAAAAGCAACACAGTTTAACGATAAAAAAAATAGTTGTTAACTGAATAATTAACGACCAACAATAGGTGAAATTATGCGAGTTGTACTAGAATAATAAAGATAATTCAGAGTATATCTAAAGGAGAGGTTAGCCGGCCTAGATAGTCCAGCAGGTAGCGCGCTGGCTTCTCATACCGAGGCCCTACGTTCGATTTCTAGCTCGGGCTGGTAAAAACGCTCATCTACTTCTATCGCTATCTACATGAAGCAGATGAGAATTACAAGAATCGCACAATTGCACTCTTGGCAGGCAATGGCAAAACCTCCAAGTGTGAAAGAAAAACTGCCAACCGCCGTTCGGATTCGACGTTAAACTGTAGGTCCCCCCCCCCCTCCCTTTCCCCATCCGCTTGAAATGTGTGCTGTAACATATGTTGGAAAGACAGTGTTGCATACATATTTAAAAAAAACGGGTGAAATATGTGGTATCACAATGGGCCTCATAATAGGCCTCCGAGTGTGTCTCTTATATAGGCAGCCACCATAACCTAACCTAACCATATCTAAAGGAGATTAAATGATACCTTACATGCTGCAAGCTTTCTGATAAACAATACGGAATTTAGTTAGAAGACGGCGAGAGAGCTACACATAATGTATAAGTAGAAGAATCTTCATACTGCAGGGAATTTCATTCCCAAACATGATGGTTTATGGCTCATTAGACACAAAGACCCCTTTGAGATGAAGTGTGTTATGATTACCAGCAGATCAATTGATGATTACAGAAAACATCTGAATAGCTTAAGGCAAACTAAAGGACCAAAAAGGACTCAATAGTAGTCGGCATGCGGCTAATACTTTGATCAGGTAGCAAGCCGCTAAGAATTCGGCTAAAAACACCGAAAATCGTTGGCTATGAGTTCATTAGCATCTTTGAAGATTTCCAATTGCTGCGAACAAATTTTTATTTACGCTCTTTTGCAGTAACGATTGTGCCAGATGGTGATTAACATCAAAATAAAATGTAAACAAATAGTTTAAAATAGTCTTTAAAGGTTTCCATTGAAATGGTGCCGCGGAAGGAGGATGGCCAGTACTTGTGTCTTGTCGAACGCTGGATTCAGCTTGCGCCACTCAATCGTTTTAATCTTTGCCTTCACGCTTGAGCTGATGCAAGCAGCAGGTCCTGCGTATCCTTTCGTTCATGCCGCGGTTCGGACACATCTGTTATGCGTTTGTTGTATGCACAGTTCCCTCGAGAAATTATCCAATGAAGTGACCAAAATGCCAATTGAATGGCTGTCGCTCCTGTTTGCGTTGGACCCATGTTGCTGGTGTTGAGCTGCTATGTCTTTACGCTCGAGGTTAAAACTCATTGAATCGAGTTTGACGCTTGCCAGCGAACGAAGAGGATTTTATTTTTCTTCCGCCCACTTAACGCGACTTGAATGATTTGCTTCTGGACACTGAAAACTGCTGGCTGGATCCAGTCCAAGTCTGTTGGTGCGTGTGTAAATATCTATGCACACATAGACAACAAAAAATAAAAGCGAGCACAAATAGTTTACAAGCTTTGACAAGCATAAAGCGAAAAGGAAAAAGGCGGCGCAACGGACTGCGTAGCGGTCACCAATGGGAAGGTGGGAGGAATTGATGGAATTTTCGGTCGCATATTTTCGGAAATTACTTGGAAATGAAAATTCAATATTTACACTTTGCTTTCAAGCCATACACAGGCATAAAGATACATTTATACATACATACACCACATATGCATATGTGTCCACACAGTTGATTACATACAAACAATTTTACGCAGTCGGACAATTGAATCGATATCAATGCAAATTGACTCCATATTCCCAAAGTACATTAACGAGCATTTACCAAATGGAATTTTCGGTTCGAATGTGTTCAATTTCGTATGTGCCTATGTGTGTGGGTGTGTGTGCGTTTGTGCGTTTAAAATCGGTGCATGTGCGACCATAAGCAACGTTTTGTGTTTGCTGTGACAATCATAGAAATGAATGTTCGAGCTTCGCTGTATAAGTATTGTATATACGTACATACATACATATAAAATAAATGTCTGCGAATACACAAATATTTGTTAGTATTTGCGCCTTGATTTGCATTATTCGGAAATAGTTTCATTATCCGTACTCTTTCTCTTCATTGTTCGCTTTTGATGTGCAAAAAATATGCGGCTATTTCAGAGTATTTGTACGTTCTGAGTCTGAGTTGCAGTAATTTTCACTTAAGTAATAATGCATACTTAATGGAAAAATTTCTCAACTGTAAAGCGCCGCTCATTTTATACTTGCAAAGCGTTGTTGAAGAGGCGGACGGAGGGTTTGTGAGTTGAGAATCAAACTTCAAAGAAATAATAGTTTGTTTCGGCAACGGATTTAAAGCGCGAAGAAACCTCTGAAAGGAAAAATTCTTTAAACTCGGCATTTAGAATCAGCTCAAAGCTGGTAGGTCTTATCAGTTAAAACTTCTTTCAGAGTAGCTTCAGTGAAGAGATTGTTTTGTGCTTCGTCACTGACCGGCCGTTTCTTATCTTGAGTGGAAAAACTATGTGCAATTATTCTACAATGATCCTGATTACAACAATCAGTTAGCAATAATAACACACATTAACAACAGGAAGGTTCCCAGTCATACGACACAGCTTTTGAATTGATAGACAGATGTTTTCCCTGACATTTAAAATCCCGATAAATCTAATCGGAATGCTCACAAGTTTATCTATAAATTTGCTATACGTCCTTAATTGCATTGATTTTTAAAGTAATATTTAAATATTATAAGTATAAAATATTTGTGTTTTATAAAAAATATGGTTTCAAATTGTGTTGAGCTCAAAAATTGTGTGCGTAACCTCCCCTGAAATAAAATCGTTGACTTCAACCAAAGAATATGAAGTGTATTTATGTATTTATGTTTATTTTCTTTGCTTCAACCTAACGTAAACTATTCAGTGTTGCCAGATCAGGAGATTTCCTTCTAGATTTAGGAGATTCTTGGCCTTTAGGAGAAGTTTTAAGAGAAGAGGAATTATCTAGAAGGTAGAAGGTAGGTTAGGAGATTTTGATGGCGATAAATTTGATATAATCAGAGGCACTGAAGCCTTGCATATTGAAAGCTAACGTGACTAAATTGATTCAAGTTTTCAAGAATTTCATGCATCAAAGTGTATAACACCGTGCGACAGCATTTTTCACATTGGAAAAAATCCATACGTGCGTGAAACTAGAGACCAAATATAGTAATACATCGTACTCAGTTTTTCATTTCTACATCCTTTGTCCTTTTAAAAGGACTTCCAAATTTTGAAGGGGATTGGTTGGTTGGTTGGTTTATTGGCTGCCCCTGTATGAGACACACTTAGGCCTATGGGCCCGTTGTGATTGTGTCGAACCTGGGGCGCTCGGTATGAGAAGCCAGCGCGCTACCCGCTGAGCTATCGAGGCCGGGGATAAAAAATATAAAAAATATAAAAAATACTGAACATCGTTAGAATATGGCGATATGTATATCAAATAAAAAAGGAAAGGCTCAAGAATTTAAATAAAATTGATCTGTTATCTATTTTTAAAAAAAGGATATGAAAAAGGTCCTTTGAAATTTTAATCCTTTATATCCTTGAAAATTTATATAGAATTTTCTTGAAAAGTAACTATGTTAAAACGCAAAATATCCTTGATCAAGTGTCCAAATTTCATTATTCTCGCTTCATTGATTTTGTATCTTTTTATTATTTAAAATACTGATAGTCAAATAAATTAGAATTTTTGTACTTCATTAGAACTGCAGCTTCCGCTTTTTTTGTAATAACTCTCGAACGAATAAAGTTAGAGTAATGAAATTTTGACACGTGATCAAGGAGATTTTCGGTTTTAACATATTTACTTTGTAAGAAAATTGTATATACATTTTCAAGGATATACAGGATTAAAATTTTCAAAGGACCTTTTTCGTATCCTTTTTTTACAAATAGATAAAAAATCAATTTTATTTAAATTCTTGAGCTTTTACTCTTTCATTTGATATACATATCGCCATATTCTAACGAGGTTAAGTATTTTTTATATTTTTTTTATTTTTTATCCTTTTCAAAATTTTGTAGTCCTTTTAAAAGGATGTAGAAATGAAGAACTGAGTCTGCAGTATTACTATGTTTGGTCTCTAGTTTCACGCCCATATGGATTTTTTCCGGTGTGACAATTTTTTAAATTTTTTGTCGCACGGTGTAATTAATGCAATGCATGAAGCTTACAAAAGCGAATTGCATACCGATCTCATTTTTTTATGTTTGGTTTGTGTTAAGTTGTTGTTAAGCTGATGCTGAATGAATAAAAGGACAATAACAACAAAACTAAATATATTTTTATTTTTTTATCAAATGTTTAATTCCTTAGTTTATAATGACAGAAATTATAAAAAAAAATTGTGGGAAATTTTTTAAATTTTTGGGATGAAATATCAGTTTTTTTTTTAAGATTTAGAAGAAAGTAATTTCACGTATCTGGCAACACTGAACCTATTCATCTATCAGCAATGAACACAAAGCTCGCGCATGTATAGCGGGAATCAAGTCTGAATGAAAATGCGAAATATGACTAAATCAGAAATGGATTTGTTGTTGTTGCTTTGGCAAAAAATAATATCCATAATGACACCTTTTTGTTTGTGCATTGCAAAGTGATGTAACCCCTGAACGCAGATATTGACGAATGGGTCTACATCTTCGATCATTGTAAATTCATCATTGTAATTGCACTGAACATATAGCAACTGTGTTGACTGACTGACATTATTTTTCTTTTAACCATCAAATATTTGACTTTGGCTGAAATTAGGTAACAATTTATTATTAAATTTTCTTAAAATACTTAAACTTTTTAAAGAACTTTTAAAAAAACTAGTAAAATGTTTAAATTTTTACTCAACTCAAAGCTTAAATTTTAAATTTGTGACAACTCGCACGAGTTTGTCTTGAATTTGCTACTCGTGCAACACTTGCAGTGTGCAGCACGTAAATGCTTTTTGGCATGCAGGCCACACTATAAGTCCGCCACTATAAATGCTAATGTCAGTTTGTTTGCTTCGCTTGCTAAACACACATACACAAACACATACGTGAACACATGACATGTGCCGATGGCAATGCACACATTCTCGCAGTGCGCCGCACAAACCGACGACCCGGCTTGCAAATTGACCACATTCCAGCCTCTCATGCTGGGTCCTTGATAATGTTGCTTATGGATTTTAATCAGTTGTCAGAGCTGCCATCGGCCACGGGCTTCTGGCCGGTGACTGCTGCGACACGCATGCATGCATACATAAATACGTACGTACGTACGTGTGCCACTGGTGCACCGACTGACCGACTTGACATTTTAATAGCTTTCGGCCTCTGTTGTCGAGCTGCTGCGCACTTTTGCTAGATGCCCGTTCGCCTTTATTGCTGGTCACTGTTCATGTACGCGGATCCTGTCCTGCCGCCTGAGTGCTGGATATGAAACTTCCTAACGCATGTTGATTAGCTGTTAATTAGGGCTTTTACTGTGGCGGCAAAATACTTTTGCTGAGAACATTGTGGTACAGCATTGAAATGTTGAAAGTTTGCTTAAACCTTTTACTGCCACATTTGAAGGCGGAAAAAAATAAAGTTTATGCGAAATTTGAGATATGTGCACCTTTAGTTGAACTTAACTTTTTATTTGTTTATATATTTTTCTGTACTTTTATTTATTGCCAAGCAAATTATTTAGCCTTAGTTTAGATTCCTTGCCATGTCAAGTCTTCATGTGCCAGAGATAAATTACATGTGTTAGCCATGAAAGGAAATAACTCCAAATAAAGGAAATGACAAAATATGTAATAAACAATGAACGATGCAATGAATACTGAGAGAATCGTGGCACTGCCACTTCTAAAGTGAAGAATATAAGTCATTAATTGAAGATGTGACAGATGACAGCGACAACGATGCATACAAGTATAATGCAGCCAAGAATGATAGTGAAATAAATATGTGGAGACGTCTCGAATTAGCTTCTTTACATGATGACACATGTTGCTCTGCATAGAAAAGGACCATACAATATTTCTAGAAAATAAATTAATACCAGTATAAATCTTCAGTGCAAAAACAAAAAAGAAATATGACTTTAATTAAATATAAAATAATTAAAAACTTTATTTTCTTTAATTTATATGACTTTTAAGAGGTCTTTTAAAAATTATGACTTTTAAAATTTCACGAGCTGCGTACATTCGAAATTCTATGGTGGTACAAAAGTCCCCAACATATGTAGACAATATCAGCCATTTTTTATATAGTTTGTTTTTGACAGATAAGGTGAGGAGAGAGAAAGGAAAGACCTGTTTTAATATTTTTTGCTTTCGGGAAAAAATTTTTCAAATAGTGTATTAAATCTTGTATGAAAAATTAAGTTTTTTTTTAAGTTAAAATTAAGTTCCAACGCACTACAAATATTGACTGTCGGATTTGGCAAGTCTACTTTGAACAAACAAAATGTTGATTAGTGGTACAAGCTTTTATTAGAAAGCCGAGAAGATATTAACGACAATGCGCGTCCTGGGCGCCCAACACACAAGCAATAAAGAAATTTGTTATGGAGAATTGTTGAATCACTATTAACAAAATTGCTGGGAATTTTGGGATATCGGTTGGCTCATGATTTGCATATTTTTTTTTAATTACAAATTACAAAAATTTTGACTAAAACAATTATCGCATGAACATCGCTCAGAAGCTGTCGAATGACACCAACCACGGCATAGATTTGCTCAAAAGGGTCATAACTGGTGAAGAAAGATAAGCGTATGCAGTGGCGCACACAGAGGTGCGCAAGGTTGGGTGTTCAACCCCCTCAAATACAAAAATTGTTTTAAAACTTCTTCAAAACTTCTTTCTCCCCTAAATTAAATCCTGTGTGCGCCACTGGGCAAAAGTTACAATTATTGTTGTCTACTTGAAACGGCCAGAAAAGACCAAGACAGAAAAATGCTCGCCTTTAAATGATTTTTTCTGTTTATGTATCAAAAGCACTAATGAAAAAATTTATTGAATATTTAGTAATATTTATAAAATTTTCCAAACGAAATTCCAACCAAACGACACAGGGTTGCATGGTGAATCAAGTTCAATTTAAACGCAATTTAGCAGAGACCTAAAATAATTATTATCCATTTTTTTTGGGAATAAAAAATTGCCCTAATTTAAAAAATTTCTATAACTATTGCTTTATAATAATTATTCCCAATAAGAAATTTTTTACGTCGCCTATAACTATTACCATGTAATACATTTTTT
Organism: Melieria picta; assembly: GCA_964056695.1. Classification (NCBI taxonomy): domain Eukaryota; kingdom Metazoa; phylum Arthropoda; class Insecta; order Diptera; family Ulidiidae; genus Melieria; species Melieria picta. The sequence continues at coordinate 18,348,323 of OZ057399.1, forward strand.
GAGTTGCATAATAACTCTTATCAGTAACAACTATATTTTTCGTTGTCGATAATAATTATTTTGGGATTTTTGTTTTTTACATTGCTTCATAACTTTTATTTATGACTTTTAATTCACTTTTAATTTACGTTAACTATTATTTTGAGACATTTTTTTTACGTTGCTTCATAACTTTTATTTGTAATTTTTTCATTTACGTTGCCGATAACTATTATTTTGAAAAATAAAATTGTTTACGTTGAATTACCACATTTTGGATATGAATTGATCTTTAATTGTTTTAAATTGGCAAACGCAAATTAACTGCAGAAACCTATTTTCCACAATAAAAAATCAATTCATACTCAAAATGTGGTAGGGTAAAAATGGTAGGTAATGTAAAAAAAAATTCTTTCATAAAAGTTATGAAGCAACGTAAAAAAAATGTTCTTTAAATAATAGTTATCGGTAACGTAAATAAAAAAAGTCATAAATAAAAGTTATGAAGCAACGTAAACAAAAAAAATCCCAAAATAATAATTATCGAGAACGAAAAAAATCATTTTTCTCATAATAGTAATTACGCAACGTAAAAATTAATTGTTGCAAATAAAAATTATAATCAACAAATAAAATTTATTTTGCATTGTAATAGTTACATTGCAATTATTTTCTTAAAAAACTTATAATAGTTAAGTCCCTGGAATGTAGCGATAATCTAAATTTGATAAATATAGATTTTTTGTTAGAAAAATTTAGTTCAAAAATTGAGAAATTTTCTCAATTGCGCAATTTTACTGGCTGTCTGAATAAAGTATTAGTTGATTACTCGGAATGCTGTAGTTATGCTTTTCTCTTATAATAGCTGTGCAAAATATAAAAAGCGTTCGACAATCAGTAATAAAATCCTTTCCAAAAATGGTTTCATGAGGAACAACACTGTTGGCTACTGGCAACAATTTTTCCAAATTGTCCAAATGATTTCATAATGAAATGAATGCGAAAATTTGGCTTCCATGGATAAAACATTCTTAAAATGCATTTGAATCCATATCTGCCGATTGGGAAGTTGAAAATGCATTGCAGTACTGTTAGTTAGCTGAAAGCAGCAATACAGGGTGCAGCCTAATAAATTAAAAAAGCTGAAAAAACACGTTTTCAAGGGTTGATGCTATCGGATCCATAAGTTTTTTCCGGCTTCTGGTTTTAAATTTTTAGTTGTCGAAACAGATAATTTTTACTATTCATCACTTCATAGATGGCAAAAAAAACATTCACAGATGCTTTCTTTCAATGGAAGTGAATTTTTTTTACAGCATAGTTAAGTTGTCAGCATTAAATTGTATGCATTCTGTGCACAGATTGGCGCAGTTAAAATATTTTTGCTTTAATTCGCACTTCTGGTGTGCATTTCGAAAGTGCTGGGTTGGTGCTAGTTGCAGCTGGTCGCGCTAAATGGCGCTCAGGTGACGCCGGCCACAAGTTATTATTGTCTCGTGGCGTATCGAATTGCAGCGCGCAGCAGAGTGGAAAAAGGCGTGAAAAGCGGCGACGCTGCGCAGCGCACCAGTCAGTCGCATGAGTGTCCTTTATTGCCGTCGACGTTGTTGGCTGCAAGCAAACTCGACGAACAGTTGCAGACTGCTCAAGTTGCAACGTCAAAGTCGTGTACAGCTTTGCCACCAGTTGTGGTCTGGCATTGCCAGAGCTCACTGTGACACGTTTCTCGCACGCGCTGGGCGACTGTGCAGCGCATTCTCGAGTTGCGCTGATTGAATTTTAGTAGCTTGGAAGATGCAGTGGATGTAACAGTTGTTGTTGTTGTTTGGGAAATTATTACCGCATTAACCGCAGATGTAATTATGATCAGATTTTTCGGTTGTGATTTTGTTGTAGTTACAGTTTTTATGAGATCATAAGTTTCATAACGAAATCATTACGTTTTCAGCTAACTCTGATATCATTAAATACTTAAAGCAATAGGTTTCTATAAATAACATCAGAACCCATTTTTTACCCCTTTCTGTAGTCCCCAAATTGCAAAAATTCCTTCATTCTCTAAAATGACAGTGCATTGTACTAAAATCGATTGGAAAATGTAAAAACTATAAAAACTTGAAGAAAAAAATTTCGGGTTTTTTCACTATGCAGCAAATTTAGTTTATTTAAAATTCTATACACATTTATTCATTAAACAGTAATGCGCAAATTGTTTTTACTGTTGCATTGTTATTGTTATTTCAACAAATAACTCAACAAGTCTTTGTGAAAACTCAAACAAAAACCTCATTGTTGCACCAATCATTGCGGTCAATTAAAAATGTATTTTATTTGCCAAGCAATCATTGCAAAAATGCTGCAGTTTTTGTTGTTGCCACTGGTTTTTTGTTGCTACAAATTGCAGCAATTGCTGTTTGCTACTTGTTGACTTTTTTGTGGCTCTACAATCGCCATACAGCCAAAGTCCTTAAGCCACTTATGCCACTTAATTGGCCAATGCTTCAAACATAGAATGGCACTATGCCAACAACGCCAACAACAATAGCAACTAACACAAAAACAACAACAACATTAGCCACAGCCAACAACCGAAGCAACAGTGCGAAATACCACATCGTTGTTGTCTGACCGAGAATTCCACTGGAAGGCATTTAATTTAGATTCAGGCAACGCCAACGCGAACGGCTCAAAGCAGCCAACTAAGTCGCTTGCTTTCGAAACTATTTTGGGCACAAAGTTTAATGCCCACGTATGTGTATTGTGTACGTGTGTGTGTGTTATGTGTGCACAAAAGGTCGTTAAAATTGAGCCAAGCGCAAAGGCTGCCACATAAATTTCGAAACTGCTCGAATCTGTGCAAAGTTCCGAGTACGGAACTCACTAAGCTAGAAACAATTTCAAAAAGTTGAGCGCATAATTTTAGGAAAATTAATTAAGGTGTGCACCTTTTCAACAATGTCGAAATGATTGAATGCATGGCCGAAAATGTTGCGCCACACTAAAATTGGCTGCAGGGTTGGTAAATTCGTTCACAAGTCACTGTGAGCCATGGAGAAGGTCAATGCTGCTAAGCGGCCATTTGAAGTTATCCGAGCTATAAGTATTTTTGTTTTTGCACAAATCAAAATGAACTCATAGGTCGGTACACGACATCAGCAGTAGTTGTATCAAAATTTATTCCCACAACTTTAGTCATTCAAGAGTTTTTTTTTGCGAAGCAAGCAATGGACAACGGTTGAACAAATGGGCAGATAAATATAAGTAAAATAAGATAAATAATTTTCGATACGTCTACTTCTGATCGTTAGAACTTCGAACTCCTCAGAGCAAAGTATAACAAGATGCATACTCTGAGTCCTTGAATAGTACCTTTAAATGTCTGCTGGTCGGACTTATCAGCTGACACAGCAATATAGAATGCGCTAGAAGGCGCCACTCACTTTGATTTACCACATCTACGGATGTGAGTAAGAGGAAGTTTCCTCCAAAGTTTTCCTTTGATAAGGATAATCATATTTCAATCTCATCTAGAGCCGAAAAAGAATTGAGTTCTTCCCCCACAAGTATGGGGAAACATGACTTAATGCGCTAATTGGCTTCAAATGCGGTGAAAGCACTTCAAATGAGAAATCATTAGATAAGTGTTTTTTCCTAAAAATCTGACGGGTCAAAAATGGTTAAGAAGAACTTGATATATAGGTCGCATTGACTTCAAACTTGCGTGCAAAGTCGCGGAGCCCTGCTAGTCTACTAAAAAACTTAAATCTCAATTTGAAACTCCAGCTGGCAGATCATTGTAGCGTGCTCGGGTCTCGCTTGGCAGGATACAACGAAATATTCACGTTAAAACATGGCAACGCTTGGTATTTCTCTTTTAAGCTGTAAGCTTCGTAAGAGAAACTCCACTAAATTAATCCAAGATAGGCTGATGGACTGGTGTTCTGACTGGTCACTTTGTGTGGTGTCAAACTCAAGCAAGAAAATTAATTTTGCTTGTAAATGACTTCGGTCGAAGCTATATGGATAAGGAAGAGGAAGAAAACGCACTTCACCTTATATGCACTTGCCCTGCTTTATCTAGAAAAAGGAGGATTCATTTGGGCAACTTCATCTTTAATAATCGGGGAAATCTAGCCAATAGGACTATTCACAGTCTAAAAGGCTTCGAAAGGAGCTCAAACTGATTCAGTGAGTGAGAGGACTTTAATTTAATTTATTGCAGTATCACAATGGGCTTTTATAGCCTAAATGGGCACCGCCTTGGGGCAGCCACTCCTATAGAAGTGTATAGCCAGTATAATTTCCTATCGGTATGTTCGATTTGATCTATTCATTAGATTTAAATAATTTTAAAATTCTGGCACTTAATCGAGAGACAAATTTAATTTCTACATGACGAGCTGTTTCAAACAAAATAAAAGCTTGTCCTATTACTGAAAAAAGATTCGATTATTCGTCGCAAAATATTTTATTTATTTGTTTATTTATTTATTTATTTATTTTCTTATTTTTTAATTTATTTATTAATTAATTTATTTATTAATTAATTAATTAATTAATTAATGAATTAATTAATTAATTAATTAATTAATTTATTTATTTATTTATTTATTTATTTATTTATTTATTTATTTATTTATTTATTTATTTACTTATTTATTATTTTTTTATTTATTTATTTATTAGTATTTGTACAAGTAAGACTGAGTCTTTTATGGAACATCAGTTTGAGTAAGTATACCTTCCTATCTGTATGCTCGATTTTATCTATTCATTAGATCTAAATAATTTTAAATTTGAGCACTTAATCGAGAGACAAATTTAATTTCGACATGACGAGCTGTTTTAAACAAAATAAAAACATTTCCTATTACTGAGAAAAGATTCGTCGCTATTATTCGTCGTTAAATATTTTATTTATTTACTGATTTATTGATTTATTTATTTATTTATTGATTTATTTATTTATTTATTTACTTATTTATTATTTATTATTTATTATTTTTTTACTTATTTATTTATTAGTATTTGTACAAGTAAGAATCAATCTTTTATAGTACATCAGTTTGAGTAACTTAAATGTGAATAATATTAATTGTGGCCTAATTTAATATTGAGTTATGGGTTCGAAACACACGCAACCAACTCTTAGTAAAGAAAATTTTTATTTTTGCAGCACGCGTTACTGTTTTTTTTCAATTAAAATAGAAGCCATTAGGCACGTATACTTATTTTTTTTTGTGTGAATAATCAGATCCTAATATAGCGCTGCGTATCTCCGACAATTTGAAGATAGAAAAAAAATATTAAGATAAGACAAAAGTTGCTTGTGGCTGTACAAGTGTACATTTCAAACGCTTACAAGCCTTTTTCCCCGTCACAGTCTTTTACAAGTGTAATCTGAAGCGGCAACATAGAAAAACGCCCAAGCAAAAGTACCTAAAAGGTATAAGAAGTAATTATGGTGCACAAAATTTAACAATTGCACAGCGAGCGGAAAAATTGCTGGAGGGCGCCAAATGTGTACGAGTAGTTTTTAATCGCCGACATGCGAGACGCAGTGAAAGTCGTCGGTCTGGGCGCGTTGCTGACATAATTACAACACATTTAGCAACAACAGTTGGTGTAATGTTTGTGGCTGTTGCAACAACTACAACAACAACAACGACAACATAATTTGATTAAAATAAACTCAGAACAGGCAGCGTAGGTGGAAAAGCAGTGCACGTTGCGGAAATGGCAGCAAGCCGGCTGCAGCTTTGAGCTGCACGCGGGGCGTGCGACTACACAAGAAGCGTACACGTGTTCATGTGTAGGTGCATATTTATGTGTGTGCGTGGGTGTCTGCAGTTGGCAATAATGCGCGCATCTACTACACGTTAGTACTCGAAGCAGCGGCTGCAGCCATAAAGTAAGCTTAACTTTTAATATCCTCACAAACGCAGCAATGTGCACGTCCTTCTGCCGAACTTGAACGCCCTTCTGCGACAAATATCACTGTCGCGCTTCGTATGTCACTAAGTAAGGGGGAGACTGAGTGATCTGCAAGCTACGCAACATTTTAAGGTTGTAAATTTCGTATGCTTTTGGTTAAAATAAACTCGCGAAAGACTCCAATAAGATTTAGAGTATTTTTACGCTTTTAAACAGAAATGATTTAAAACACTAATTTAAAATAGTGTTGCAAGCATTTTTAGCGTAATTTTTTGTTCAATCAATGGTTAGCCATTTCCTGTTGAGAAGACGGCAGCTGAATAAATTGTGTTTTCTTTATTTTATTGAGTTTCGAGGACACACACCAGTCTGCATGTACACCGGATTTTTACTGGTACGGCCTTAGGGCATTGCTTTACGAAGGATAATGGAATTAGAAGCTCTGTGTTCCATTTTCTCTTTCCATATTCGCTCATAATCCCAGCTACCATTCTTGGTACAGTTTCTCATCTTTCAGTGATAGCGTTAATGTGTCCTACTCACTGTAACTTTTCTTCCAATGTAACTTGTCTTCAATGACCAGTTTTTTCTCATCGAAGCGAGTAAATGCTCGGCATTTTCTTCGTTTGGTGAGCTACAGAACTCGCAGAAAGGATCTTCTTTATAGCCATATTTGTATAGAAAAGTCTTAAAACGGTTACGGCAGTCTAAGCAGATGTGTCATGTATAATTTTGCTTATAATGTTTCATTACCGGCTCATCTGCCACAATTTCTAGTGGAAATATTCAAGAGATGCCATATTGTTATGCCATATTTGTGCCCCGTATGCTCTGCTTTGTTATTGGTAGTCATTCCGGTGGCCTTTCGCTACGCGTGATTCAAGTGGCGCTTGAAGTTTAGCCAAACATTTATTATGACGCCAAAGTATTTCATTGCCGACTTGGAAGCAATTTCTTCTTTACCTTCTTACGGCTGGTTGTTGGTACTGTTTCAGTTTTGCGGTCAGACTAAGTCCGACAGTGGTTGGCCAGCTGTAGATAGTTGCTGAAAAATTCCCGTGTCTGTTTGTAATGAATCTATGTATATATGTACTATATACCAATTTTAAATTTTCCATTATTTTTAACCAGCATAAAACAATTTTACTGATGAACGTAGACACGCAAAAATTCAATATCGTCATTATTCAAAAAATCATCATGAGATCTTCCAGAATCCATTTATTATTTTATGATTTTTTTTGTGAGAGGAGGTTCTGCGCCACATCAAATGCAAAAGCATCATTTGCAGCAGCAATGGTCGGTGAAAATTCAATTACATTTGCCGTACGAGTAAAAATAACACGCAATCATGCATACACACACATATATATACACATACACACCATGACACGCTAGCAAACACACACTTAGCTTCGATTGTAGAGACAAGCAGTGTCGGAATGCGGAAACCGAAAACACGAAATTAGAACTAACTCAGAGCACTTTAGAAATGAATATGGAGAGAGCTGAATTTCAGAAGGAAAACATGGTTTTCAGGCTTAAGGAAACAACAAAAATTAATATGTAATTTTTTTTGTTTTATTTTGAAAGACACATTGGATGGCAGAAAGACACATTTTGAAAATGTCAAAATTCGCTACTCTCAAATATTTAGAATATTATTGGAATTTCATTTTATTAATTTTACGAAAATCTAATACTTTCAATTTTAAAATATCGAAATCCCGAAAACTCTGTTTAAAAAAGCACATCACCAAAATAAACTCCGATATTACCTACACACACATATACACCCAGTTTGTGTACCCCAGTGCAGCGAAACCCAATTTCATGAATAAAAATCAATTTGGTAGAAGGGTAGAAAAAGTAGTGTAAAGTTTAATGTTGACGATGAGACGGTAGATAACAGCAAAGCTCGAGTAAATGGCCAACTGTGGAGCACAGCTAAGGAAAGTAAAATATAATGACGCGCACAATTTTATGAAAAACTCAATTGCGAATTCTTGCTACACAGAACGCAAGACTAGGCAAGCAAAACATGGAATTATGAAATATGAATCTCGGCCATAGATACTAAGACAAGGCACATACTCGTGCATATCATGAAAAACGTTTTCATAGACTTTAACAGGTACACCTAATTCTCTTTTTACACGATAGATACGTTCCCGAAAAATTCGCGTAAAAAAAAATTCGTGTAGAAAGAGAATTAGGTGTAAACAATATTAAAAAATTCTTGCTAGAGTTCACTTAATTTATTTCGTGCTTATGCGTGCTTTATTAGGTTCAAGAAAAATTCCTAGAATATTAAAAATCGTGGAGGTTTTCTCGGTTCCCTCTTCCGTCACAACTGGAGTGTCCCAAAGTGTTATACTGTGTGTCTACTTTTTCTTATATTTTCTCAATGACTCTACAAGGACCTTTTTTCCTTTGAATCTAAGACAATATGATTTATTTTTCGCAATATGTCCAAATCTAAAGGTCTATAGTTCGATTTAGACAACTTGGGATCGATTTCTTTACTCGGTGTAAAATATACTTCTAATATAACTGATATTTTTCCTACAACAATTCGCGTTTCTTTACTCAATTTTCTTATTATAATTTATCAGAAGATTTTCCGTCAAAATGCTTATTTCAGATTTATAACTAAAATCATAGTTTGATTTCGCCAACTTCTGAAATTCAACCATTCAGAGCGAATTCGAACTGGTTTATAAACCGAATCAGTAGTTAGTTTGAAATAATCATGAAACACCGAACCCAACCACTTGAAATATTTGATTTGGTTCATAATAACTCTGTCAGCACAACATTGTTGCTTCATTCTACTGCAGTTTTCATACAGTAAATAAAAAAAATGGACATAATTTTGGATTTTAAAATTCAATTTATTAATCATACAAACTATGCCATCTAGAAAACTTGTTTATTGGTAGGTTTAGATCGTTCTGATTGTTCAAATTTCTCTGATATTTACGATCTCAAGCTTCTGTGTAACTCAATCGAGGTTGAAGAAGAAGTTACCTTGTATTTTAAATTAATTTTAAAATACAAGTTAACACCAATCGTAGATGGCAGCAGCAATTTTTGTTGCAGAGGAATGTGTAGCATTAAAATTCACCTAACTCGTCCAGCCACATTTGCAGCGTGAAACAACACCAACAGTAGCTATGACCAGCCAAAAAAATTAACATTGTAGCTTGGCTGGTCTATAGCACTTTAGAATGAAAATAGTTTGCAAAACACCTTGAAGAAAGGCAAATAGTGCTGGCAAGAAAGACTTCCACTCGGTGGCGGACAAAGCTTATATGCCGCCCGAGGCAAATCGCCAGAGTGCCGCCCCTAAATTTTTGTATTAAAATACATACGAAAATTATTAACCGTTTAAATTCATTTTTTTCATACAAACCGACCGATGGAAATATTTATATGAATGCAACTTAAAGACCATATTTTTCTGAAATTTGGCGCTCAATTCCAATATTTTTTCTTCTTCTTAATTTCGCACGGAAATTTTGCCGTCCTAGGCGTTTGTCTCGTAAGCCTCGTGCTTTGACCGCCACCGCTGCCACTAATGAAAAGCCAAGCGTTTCATTTTATTAACTTACAATCTGCATGTTTCATTGTAACATGAACGTGACAACAATCAATTTTAAAATGTTTATACGTATTTGACGCACAAGTCTCAGCTACTTCTGGAACTTCTAAGCTCAAATGTTAAAAACACAGACAAGCAGTTCAAAGTACAAATTAAGTTTCTAGCAATGGGCCTTTTACATTGCTTTAAGGGCACTTCGGCTTGTATGATTGACTGAGCGAAATACAAAATCAATGAAAAGTCAAAAGCACTTTGATGCACATAAAATCTTTGGCAATTGTTATATAATACTAGCACTTCAATGGCTCACGCACATTTGGCAGATGGTGACATCGATTGTGGCCGACCAAGTTATCACTCGGTTGCGGGCTAATTAAGTGCAACTCAAACGTGAGCTGTTAAGATAGGAAACCTAAAATGGCTCAGACTGTCACTTTGAAAGTGCCACATCAGTTGTGGTAACTGCGATGTCGAAGAATTAATCAATGATAACTTGAAGTTCAATAGAATTACAAATAATTGAATATTTATATACTCACATACAACTATATTTCATACAAAATGTACAAAATGCACAAAAGTCACATTGATGTATGCGTGTCACACACTCTCCAATACACGTCGACATACATACAAATGTGCAGCAAAATATTTCACATTGCAATTTTAATTAAATCAAATTACAATGTCAATGCCAATCGACATATTCACTGCATTTAGTTGATGCCATATCAACAAGTGCGCATATGTATACATATGTATGTGCTGTATGTATGGATGCAATGGCAAAAAACTTGACGCATGCCTGTCATTTCGTCGCACGACACTAAACTCAACACTGATTGATTTGTTATTGGAAATTTGCTTATGCATAAACACAACTAAATACATACATAGACCGTTGTGTATGTATATTTGTATGCGAAGTATGTAAGCTGTATGTATGTGAGCTAAATTGGCATCACTCTTGTGCGATTTGTTGTTGTCTATGCAATTAAAATTCAACATTCAACATCGTCACATAAATTGCATGGCTATTGGATTCCAAATTAGCTTCCGAATTTTCTTGTGCACGACAAGTGTTTATGACACGTATACGCCATGTATGGCCAGATTGATTTTAATACCTCATACTGAAGTGCTAACGTATATTTACATAAGCAACAAATTTATTACAAGCAGAAATGCCTTCGGATGACTGTTATTGAATGAAAATATGCACAAAATTATTAGGTGCATACATACATCAATGTTGCCATCTATGTCCATCTGACTGCCAATCGGCTCATGCGGTCGATAGTTAAAACCAAGGTTTATTGAATAAAAGGTTACGACATACGAGACAGATAATTTGACAGCGGCACTCATGACGTCACTGAAATTATGCCAATATGTCACATTTTTCGTAGGAACAGTGGGACGAACAGCAAACTAAACTACAAAAAAAATAAAATTCGTGAAATTTTTTTTTGTATATTTATGTTTTGTTTATATTTATTATATTTTAAAATTAAGTTAAAAAAATTTCTTCCGCTGATCACTTCTATAAGGATGAAGTCAACCTTGCCTCGTTTCATGCTGAGCCACACCATAAGGATAGGGATTAGCCGGTGGGTGTATCTGCCGTTACCTGCGTTGTCCCATCGCGTTTGCCACTTTGAGATGCTGTTATCCCTCAATGCATTTTTAAACTCTGCGGTTGGCTTGGTGCACGACGCTGCATTCGTGCGCCAGTAGATCCAGCGATTGCTGTTTGGGACTAGACACATTCCATAAAGCCATTAAGTTCCTGTTGTTTTGCGCACATTTGCCCACTGCACAACGCATTCTGACAGAAATTTGTGTTTTCTATTTTGGAAAAAACACGTTTTCACATCAAATTTGTACAGGAAATGCACTTCAATACTTACGTTTTTTGGGCAAAAATCACTTTTTGAGGGTAAAATTATAATATTCAGTTAAACTCGCAAAAAATTCAAAAGAAACCGTCGGCCAATCAAAATTTGCTATTCAAATCGTTTCTAAATAGAGCTGCCGAGTGAAATTTTTTGAAATTGAAAGTCGTTTCTTTTTTATTTTGAAATTTCTAACTAAGTGCAAAAAGTTCTTGTTCTGTGTGAAATTGGACTTTCCTTCAAAGTATTTGCATAGATTAAGATACTTATCAAACAATTTGGTTTCAGAACAGATTTTATTGACCATATATTACGATAATTGACTACGTTTAGAACTAAAATTTTTTGAAGGTGGGATGGTAACTCTAGCAATGGGCACGCGTGACGTCAGCACTCGGATGTCGTAATCTTGTATTCTTTCATTCATGGTTAAAACTACCAAAAAAACACCATCTACGATTTCAAAAGAGATGTGGCGTTGGGTTGCCACATAACTTGAGTAGGCCCTACAAACAATTTCTCGATATAAATTTTTAGCGACAAATTCTCGAAATAATCTCGATAATACTTGAGTTTTTTGCCTTGAAGATTTTGAATATTTTCAAGTCAAATGAAATATTTTTTTGTCAAACGAAAAATGTTCATTACGTGAACTTAGTCTACGTCTTAGTCTGAGTCTACGTGTACTTATAATTGTTATTTGATTTGAATAATGGACTGGCCATGCGACAGAAAGAAAATAAGTTTTCGTAATGGTATCCAAAATGCCATTGAGAACAAGAAAAATGACGCTGTCGAAATGATATCGTAATTTTCAAAATTTTCGACATCGTTACGATATCTCGGATAAGATAATTTCAATATCGCAACGAGATTGAGATTTTCGAAGTTCTAGACATTGTTACGATAGTGTCATTTTTCTCGTTCTCGATATCATTTTAGACACTTCAGCAATACTCGAAAACTCGAAAAAAAAATTCTCGCTTTGAAGATATCGTTTCTATATCGTTTCGATATCGTTTGGCGGGGTTGCCACAACAATAAGAGTGTGTGAATAAATATGAAGTTTTTCGTATTAGCCGAAATAATTTTGACTACATAAAGTAAACTAAAAACATACAAATAAATATTTGAAAAAAAATATTTGTAAAACTGGAAATTTCTATAGCACGCTTACGTATTCATTATGACTCATAGGTTAGTTAAAGGTAGGTAAGGTTAGGTTAGGTAAGCTGTAGGCCCCGTTGGGTTCCCAGCGGTTCGAGTAAGAACGCCTTACTGTTGCGGGTTGACGCAAAAGTGATCGGTGTGGTTATGGTTGTTGGGAGCAAAGTTAAGATAGACAGACAGAAGCAAAGAATGTGCTCCAAGGTTTCCCTGACACCATTTTCCTTGCATTATGTGTCATATTAATCACATATTTTTAGACGTAGATTTTGTTCGCAAAACATTATACTGAAGCCCACATGATTTATCTACTTTTGAAAGAAATTTATACACATTCAACTTAATTTTTCAGGTAATATTTCACCGTTCGAATAGTAAAATATCACCTGAGTGTCATGTGCCATGGAATATTTTTGTTGTCTACTTTTTAGCGCTTCCAATACGCAATACGCAGCCACACGCTGTGGTCGTTACACGTGTGCGAATCGCTTATCACACGAAAAACACATTTCATTCAACACGATTTTATTTGAATTTTCAGTCCTCTGGTCGATTGCTTTGTAGTCGTTGTGTTTTCCAATAAAAGTTGTAACAATAAAATATAAAATATACACCACACAAAAATGCCATTGCCATCCAAAACCCCACCTTAGCAGCACCAACCTACGCGCCAATGCGGCCCACATGTTGCGTGAAATTCGGTATTTATAGCCGCCGAGCACGTCAGCCGTCAACCCGGCAGCGACCGACTCAAGGCGGAGGCACTGGCGCCCACAATCGTTACCGGCAGCTACTCGCAGCCTGTTAGTGCAATGCAAAAATTCCGGTGTTGCGGTGCGGTGCGCAATTTATTTTTACTGACATAATTGGTGGCAATTTTCGGCGATGCCGCATCGTGTGGCGTGCACGTTGGCACTAATCCAATAATGAAATAACGACCGCGCAGAAAAGCAATTCGCCCAATATGAGCAACAATATTTGATTTTGCTTTTCAACTCCTTCCGTCTCGGCGTTTTAAAGTGCGCGGGTTTCGGGTCTCGGTTGCCTGGAAAGTGGTTGCCACGAGGTCTTCATCTAATGCGATTACCTCACCTGTTGTCAATGCGGCCTTATGGGAATTAATTAAATGTGAATATGTGTCAGCGATGTGGCTCAGATTTCACATAATTTAGTTCGGGCACGGAATCGGCTGTCGGCAGACACATGGCTGACAGTTCAGCGCCGCAAAATTATGAGCACACTTTGCGGCACGTAATCCAATTAAACGGCATTTGAGCAACTAGGCAATCACACACACACACACACACACACACACATACTCATAAATAGATCGACTTTGGGGATTTTCCCAAATAGAGTGTGAGCAGTCAGAAAGCTTTGAAGGCATTAGGCTGTCAGCGAGCAAACAAATATGTCGCAACATTTACTTAAGAATTTAGTGAAAATAAAATGTTTATTGTAGAAGAAAATTAAATTTTAATTTTTGTGCGTTTATTTCTCGAAGACTTTTGTCTGCTATCTGAGAGATTAAAGCAATAAGCTCTGAAGCTTTGAACATAAATAATAAAACAAGAATTTATTATAAATTTTAGGTCTTTCTTTTGATTTAAAATTTTACCTCTGAAAGTAGTAGAAAGTAGATAAAAGAGATTATCTGTTTTTGTTTGGAAAAAAATTCTTGCTAGTACGAAATTCATACCTCATTATTCATTCCTTTGTTCAATTGGAAACGAATGTCATCCGGGGATGAGATGAAAGGGCAGCAAGAAAAAGTATTGCGCTGTAAAAATGTTACACATGAAGAATGCGTTCAACCCAGCCAGATGGGTCCATATTCTAAAGACAGTTCAAAACTAGGACTAGAAATTGCGGACCACTTGCAGGGCGGCAGCAATATGTCGTAATATCGGTGTTCCATTAGGATCAGTTCTCACACCATTAAACTGAATGTATGACGAAGTGCCGAACCTCGATGCGCAAGTCAATAGCCAAAAAAGAGTGATTTTATAAAAATCGAGGTTGGCACGAATCATTACCACCACTCGCTCGCTCAACTACTTCGGTATGGTGATCGTTGATCGGCTCAGCTTTCGAAAACTCGCTCAAAACGCTTACTGTAAGTCAACACCTACAACGGTCTATCAGGGATGCCTTACATCATCGAGGCTACTCGCTAGTGTGATATCGTTCTCATTCCTACTAAACGCCAACGCCAATTTAGTTCGAATCTCTGCGCATCGAGGCGTATAACGGTACGTATAAGAAGCACTGCGCGTGATATCGCACATCAATTACAAAAGTGACAAAACTCAACATTTTTAATTTTTCAGGAAACACAAAAAACTGTTTTTAGCTGAATAAACATTTTTTTAAAATAACCTATAGATCGTTTAGTAAAAAATCCCTACAGATGCTTTCCCAATTATGCTTTAGAATAAGTTACAAAGATTTTTTTAATTTTACACTAAAAAATCCAAAATTTTGAGCTGTGACTTTTTTGATGATATTTTAATTCAATAATTACCGAATTATTTTAAGTTATGTCACTTTTGCTGAATTTAATAATTATAAATTACAGACAAAAAGTTGAAAGAAAAATTTTGAAAACTCGAAATTAATTTTTTTATTTGAAAATATATATATATTGTTTTATTTGAAAATTCTAAATAAATTTTTTTATTTGAAAATATATACTAAAATTGTCACAACTTTACTTAAAATTAACTTCAACAAAAATATATTTCGTCAAAAGTGTCACAATTTGAATTAGGACTTTTTTGCATTGAGCTGCAGCGATCAAATATCATCAAACTTCTCGACATGAAGAGAGACCTAACTCTATTTTGGCAACAGTTAACAACAACAAAATAAACTGAGCTTTTGCTTATTGGTAGATAGATGCATTGTGCGCAGTATTAACACATAAACCCGAAAATTAAAAATTTTGAGTTGTGCCACTTTTGCAGTGCGTGTGCGATATGTGCATTCAGAAGAGTGTCAAACGAAGTCAATTTTGCCATCTCTGGGATGCTGTCAATTGACTTCAAGGCAGATGAAGCGCACTGTACCTTCTGATAAAAAAGTTGTCAAAATTGTTTATTCAAAAAATATATATAAAAATATGTTTATTCAAAAAAATATATAAAAATATGTTTGTATTGTTAAAAACTGTATTTATCTGGCTTGGTGCATCTGTCATCTGGTGCTCAAATATCTTTTTGAAGGCCATCTGTCGGGAACTTGTTCGCAATTTAGAACTTCGTGGAAAGCGTTTTTGGAGTCGATAAAGAAGAATTCCCAGAAGGAGGTCCATCCCTGAATAGAACTAACAGAAGCCATAGCAAGATAAACTATCAGCGACCTTTCACCTTTCGTAGTTCCTCACAGACCACTGTGGGTACAAAATTTATCAACATCGGTTCGGCCTCGATTACAATGCCATCTGCTCATCATGTCACAAGACAGTACATCCAAAGAACACCTTATGTGAATACTAACGATTCCAGGCCGTACGCTTCAGATTACAGGCAGCGACCCAAAGCAGTCTGAGTTCACAAATATTGTTGACGCAATATTGGAGTTAATGGAGCTTCAAACACCCAAAATATGTGTGTTTTTCAAAAATTGTGGGTGACAAAAATAGTTTAGAATAATATTGAGTTCAAAAGTTGTAGGCGAAACCTTCCAAAATGAAAAGTGCGTCACTGTGCGGAGGTAAAAAACCATACAAACAGAACTGAGAAGAGCAGAATGGGGCAAAGGTCGCAGCAGCACTACACAGTCTGGATAAACTCTCTGCAAATCGATATTTAGCAATAACACTGCAGAGAGAATGAAGGGTTAACAAAGCGTGATTTCAGTCGTTAAGCATTCGGCATGTCCCAATATCTTTCGAACATTTCCACTTCCTGAGAAAGAGCATAACTGAGCAAATGGGGCTCAACTATTCAGTTTTCAAATAACCGCAGAGCTCTCATAGGACATTCATATAATATAAATAACACCGAACTTTAAGAGAGATAGTTCACTGATAAGTATTACCGATTTACAGGTCGTCAAAGCCTAGAAACGGTGACCCAACAGGGTACAGTCTCAGAGTTAAGTCAGCGCTGCTCTATAAAAAAAATAGTTAACGTTCAGGAAGCTTCGTTTGCATCCATTGACCAACAATTACAATGGTAATAGTGTTGCTGGAGCTAGAGTTGACTTGAAGGGAGCACATTACCAGCCCACATTAAGGGATGCAATGTGTCTAAATAAAAAACGCGAACGCAAACGAAATACGGTTTCAACAAGTTGATGTTGTAAGCCCTATATTGCTTGAATCGAGCTATCAATTTGAAGCAAAATTCAATGAAAAACTCATTTCCTGTTTTAAGTGTTGGTTATTTAGCCACCAAGGAATTGTGATTTAAACCTCGATAATTGCTTGTGAGATGTGTAATATGTATGTAAATATGATATGTAAAGTCATTGCTTTGTGTACGTGTGTAAATCGCAAACAATTCATGAACTTCAAGACATATTCAACACAACTTGCTGTGCAGTGCTACAACCAAATATGCACAAGAAGGCTCAACGAAATTAAACCAACAAAATACATTACGTTAGGAATAGAAATAATATCTGTCAGAAATAATAACACCGTACGACAAAAATCAAAAAAATTTTTCACACCGAAAAAATCCATATGGGCGTGAAACTAGAGACCAAACATACTGCGTACTCAGTTTTTCATTTCTACATCCTTTGTACTTTTAAAAGCACTTCAAAATTTGAAAGGGGGACAAAATTGAAACAAATATAAAAAATACTTAACATCGTTAAAAAATGTATATCGATATGTATATCAAATGAAAGAGGAAAGGCTCAAGAATTTAAATAAAATTGATCTTTTATATATTTGTAAAAAAAAAAGGATATGAAAAAGGTTCTTTGAAAATTTTAATCCTGTATATCCTTGAAAATTTATATAAAATTTTCTTACAAAGTTATATGTTAAAAGCCAAAACCTCCTTGATTACTATATAAATTTTCAAGAATATAAAGGATTAAAATTTTCAAAGGACCTTTTTCATATCCTTTTTTTTACAAATAGATAAGAAATCAATTTTATTTAAATTCTTGAGCCTTTCCTCTTTCATTTGATATACATATCGCCATTTTCTGACGAGATTAAGTATTTTTTATTTTTTTTATTTTATTTTATCCCGGTGTGAAAAATGCTGTCGCACGGTGTAATCATATAAGTCATGGTATACTAAACAAACAGTAAAATAAAACAATTTTTTGAATAAATTGAATCGTTTGGGTTGTTTTTTTATTTGTTGTTGGCTGCGGGCTTTTGTAATTTGGTTACTGTTCACGCAGCCATAATTGTTGCTGCTACAGGGTCGGTAGCTCACTTAATTGGCAAATTTGATTCCCATGTTGTAGAATTTAATTAAATGGGTGGGCGCGTGCGCCGCTCTTGCGGCTATCATCAATAAGCGAAGTGCGAATTGAAAACGTTGCATTCATTTCAAGTTGTCAAAATTTCCACTGTCAGCTGGCAATGGATGCAGCGTTATGAATGCAGCTAAATGTGCAGTTGGGTGCGCCCGTCCGTTGCGCACTAAAGGGCAATTTATAGTGTCCGACCGAATATTCGGTTTCGGCCCAAATAAGTGGTTTCGATTTCAGTTTCGGCCAAAAATGGCCGAACGGCCGAAACCGAAACTTTCTAGAATATTTTTTTACATTTTATTGTGTAGCAGATATATAGTGAAAGGAGGAGTAATTTGGAAGCCACCAATGTAAATAAACTTTTAGTTAGCATATAATATTAAATTATTTAATTAATTATTTCATGTATATGTTTTTAAAAAATGAATAAATTGTTTTTATTAATAAGTATTTATTTATTTATGTTATGTTTGTTTGTTCTTTATATACTTAAGGCATCATGGCACGTTAGAAAGGGGAATTTTTAATGATTTACAAAATTATTTATTTTTCAGCTCCTTTATTATCAATCTTTTTGAAAATCCGAAGATTAAGTGTCCGTAATGGAGGATGTGTTTTTTTTCTACGCGACTTCAGCTCCACCTATATATATTAAGAGACGGTTTCGGCCGAATATTAAAAAAAAACCGAAATTCGGTTTCGGGTTCGGCCCAAACAAGAGGTTTCGGTCGGACACTAGCAATTTATTAATATCACTCATACGCCCAGTGCGGCGGCATTAGAGCGCTGATGTATAAATTGGTGAATGCTGTTGTCACAACAACAACATAGATCTGCGAGCAATATGGCGTTGGCGAGTGGACTGAAGTATTTGTGAGAGGGAGGAGGGGAGGGGGAGGGAGAGAGGCAAGTTGTATGTGCGAGGTAAACGAAATAATGTGCGCAATCTAAATGCAATTTTGATATTGCAGCGCTCATGCGAATGTGGCATGTATAGGTTACAGCGCACATGCCCGCCAGCCCTTTAGTCATGCAACCACACAGTCAGTCACCATGAGAAATTTATGAGCGCTTGCAAACAAGTTATTTGCCAATGTATGAATAAAATATGCAAAGTGTTGAATTTTTTGTTAAAAATAAAAATAACATCAAATATTTTTTGGAGTAAAATTAAAATACGCTCAGCTGCAAGTTATGCAACTGCTATCACCGTTGTGCACTTTGCATAAATTCCATATCATTTAAAGTTGGCTTAAAGTATTTCGATAACCTGTACTACGTTGTGGACGGGCAAATAAATTCCACTGCCACTTGCGGGCAAAACACATCAAAGCGAAATAGCCGCTTGAGTAAGTCTGTAATGTACCATGCAAAACATTATTAATTAAATACGATGCACTGCTTTAGTCATCCACTCACACCCTCCTGCCCACTCCCCTACCCTACTGCGCATTATCCTTTCCTAATTATCGTTTTAACTTCTTTCAAGCGCGCTATTAGCGCGCAACGGCGACGACAAAGTATAAACAACCCAAAACGCTCTCATCGCGCTCCGCGTGATTGGCGCAAGAAAGTCGCCAAAGTGGCGCAACTCGTTGCCGCAAACTTTTCAACGCCCACAATGCTCAGCTTATGGCGCGCGGGTCCGGTCGACTCGCGCTGTGATCTAAAGTGACCGCAATTAATTAACAAAACAAAACCAACAACAATAACAATGATAACTGAAGCAACAGCAGTCAGCCAGTGGCAAAAACACAAAACCCAACTGCGCAACCACAAACAGCACAAAACAAAAGGCTACCGAACGCAACAGCACCACACACACACACCCACACACATACACACACAGTCGGCCATAGGGAACGAAACAGCCGAAAATCCATTGAAACTGCCGGTAACGCACGGCGCAACAAGAGCTTTTGCGTCAATGAAAAAAATGTCAACCACATAAACAAACTTAAAGCATAATTTGCCTTAGCGGTCGGCACAGCCCACACGGGCACAGTTGGCCGCAGTAAAAAGCAAATGAAGGCAGAAACCGTTTACATTTTGTTGGGGGGCGGAAGGTAAGCGGGCACATGGGTATTGGTATTGGGACCGCAGTAAACGGAGGAAAAGCATATAAAAGTGGATTTATGCAGACAATAATTAGAATTGTTAAGAGCTGCAGCAGCCGGCGGCAGGTGGCGGGCAATCACAGTGCGACAGCGAGGCCGGCTGCGTCAGATAATGAAACGTGCCAGTTGAGAGCGCACAGCAGTCGCTACAATTTAATTTGTGCCGAAAGAGCTGT
This sequence comes from Melieria picta, assembly GCA_964056695.1. Classification (NCBI taxonomy): domain Eukaryota; kingdom Metazoa; phylum Arthropoda; class Insecta; order Diptera; family Ulidiidae; genus Melieria; species Melieria picta. The sequence continues at coordinate 18,368,640 of OZ057399.1, forward strand.
GGAACACTCTTCACTGCAGTCTCGCCCCTAACTTCTGTTTCCACTATTTCCACACGAATTGCTTACACATTCACAAGGCAGCGCTTTAAAATATTTTCCAAGTACTTAGTTACAGTTTAATTGCGCACAAACTGTGCTCTATGTGTGTGTGTGTGTTTTGTGTGTGTGGGGGTACACATACACACTCGATTTGTGGTGATAGTTTTTTTAGAGATGCAGAACTTTAAATTGAAATAAAATAATGAGACCACATAACTTCAAACTGAAATATGATTTCGGGCATGTGGCCACCGCGGCTGGCTCGTACAAAGTGTAATCTGCGTAATCACAACAATGGTTCGCACAATGTTGTCTTCTAAAGCCTCCAAGGTTTCCGGTTTGTTCGCGTGAGCCAATGACTTTACATAACCCTACAGAAAATAATCTATAAGTCGATTGTTTCACGCGAGTGACGCTACAGGCAATATCCAGCGATAAGGATAGATCCTCGACATTGCCAGTGCCTAAACAAATAGATAACGTATAGATAAATTGGGCAACATAAACATATGTAACCCAAACAGTCCAGATATTGTAAACCATCCAAACAGTCGTAAATCAACTGATAAGAATTGTTTGGATGAGTCGTATTTAGGAGTAGTATTTAACACTAGAATGCCCAACAATCTGACCTACCTAAAATGCCCATATATAGTCATTTTGACTACAGTATTGTTTACTGACATGTTTTTTATTGGTTTTTAAGTAGAAAATATGAATAAATGTAGATGAAATTAAAATAAAATAAGTATTTAGTTTTTATTTTTTATGGTTTACAAAGTAAATTCATTTAAATATAATGGCGTACTTTACACATAAATGGGATAAAATGGAATGAAACTTAGAATTTGGAATTTTTGAATGAATTTTATGAGTGAATTTTGAATTGAAAAACTTGGGAATTGTCACAGCCTACTATGATATTATTTTTTTTAAATGTTTGCAATTATTTGAAATTTTCATATTTCGCAATTGAAGATGCATATTTGTCTATTTATCAGTAAGATTTGCTGAAAATTTTATATTGGTAGTCAAAATGATTCTTTTTGGGCATTTAAGGTAAATTTTGCAAAATTGGGGTACAAAATTTTGTTACAATATTTTTCATTTATCTATTCCATTAAGCTTTAAAAATTAATAAAAGTCACGTAAGATATTTTTTTAGAAAGCGATGCAATAAAAGTTATTTACAATAAAAGATCTCAATGTAGTCAAAATGACTACCTTGGGCATTCTAGTGTTAACCCATTAAAGCCGGGTACCAGTTCCGCCCATACGATTTTGATACAATTTCATACACGACCTGGAATTGACCCAAAATGATCAGAAACAACTGTCAGCTTTCTATCTCTGCACGTTGCTGAGATATTCATTGGGTATTTTCTACCCATTAGGCAGCAATGGTAGCTTTTTTCCATACTTTTTAAAGTGATCAGCTAAACACGTGAACAAAAGTTGTATTGTTTACAGGTGAGTTAGGAGGCAGATTTTTGTGAGGTTCTAGGGCCACTACGTTTCGCCACATTTTCCACCTCCGGAAAATTCACAATTTTTGGAGTCTGGTAACTCTAGCTAAATGGCGGAATTTTAGGGTGACCTCCACTAGACTAAGGTAGTTCCATCTTTCCCCAACCATCCCTGTCAATGATGTTGAGATATCTGTACCACGAACTTTTCTGTGATTTTTTTTTTAAATCAGTTTTCATAGGTAAAATTTTACCCATTAGGCAGCAATGGATTAAGAGCATATTTGTAAAAATAAAAGCAGAACATTTTTGGGCTCTAAAGAGACCAGAGTGTTTCCAATAACGTAACGTTTGCATGGCATGTGGCATGTGGCGCCGACCAGTTGGAGAAACATGTCTTCAGTCAACAGTCCATTTAATTGGAAAATAATCGCGAATGAGTAGCAATCCTAATTCTATAGCGTTCACAATTGGCAGTAATGTTCTCGCCGTTCTCATTAAAAAAAAATAAGGACCAAAGAATCTAGCAGCAACGACTCATAAGTCACTCCAAACAGTGACTTTTTGTGGACGTTACGTTGCTCCGTCAATCTCTCGTGGATTCTCTTCACTCAAAATGTGGCAACTTTGCTTTGACCTTGAGCCATTGAACTAAAACTGAGCCTCATCATAGGTCGAGGTCTTTGTGCACAATTTTCTATTCACATGTCAAACCAATGGTGACACATTTGGCATTTCACATAATAATATCAATGGCCATGTATTTTTGAGCTTCGAAAACGTCATGCAGCTGCTGTAGTTGTGCTATTTAAAATCCTTTGACTTTTGTCAATAGTCTACACCGACACCCACATTTCGGAAGCGAATGAATAAAAGGCCATGGCCGGATAAGGAAGGGCAAAGTGCCCCCGGCCAATTTTGGTTGTTATATTTTCTTAATACTAGAATTAATATAGGTAACCATTTCTCAGAGTTTTAATGCATAAAAGTTAATCCTCGATCTGCCAGAATTAATATAGTAAATAAAAACAAAAGTTAATAACTCTCTCAGTAGTCATCCGATTTAGATGAGACTAAGACTCACTTAGACGCATTACCAGAAAAATCTGTGGAACTCAAAAGTGAATATAACCGCCAGACATTTTTTTTTTATTTTGAAAAAACTTTGTTATTACAATTTTGGTACATTCAACAAATTGTGTTTATATATTTCTCATAAAATGTTTAACAATATATATTTTTTCCACATTTTTTGTCCACCTGCGTGACACTTAAAAAAATTAAATGTAATGTTTTAAAGTTTTTTTTTAGGTTATGTGTGCGGTACAATCGCCAAATTTGTTTTAATATATTTCTCATTGATGTTTAAAAACATATATTTTTGCTAGATTTTTTTCCACCTGCGTGATACCTAAAAAAAATTAAAATGTACCTAGTCTTTTAATTTTTTTTAGGTTCTGTTTGCCCTACAATCACCAAGTCTTTTATATATATTTCTCATAAAGTGCTTTAAAATATATATTTTTGATAGATTTTTTTTCCACCTGCGTGATACTTAAAAAAATAAAATGAAATTTAAAATTTTTTTTTAAGGTTATGTGTGCGGTAAATGAAACCAAATTACCAAATACCAAATTTTTTTTATATATTTCTCATAGATTTTTTTTGCACAAAAAAATTAAAATGTACCTAATCTTTTAATTTTTTTTAGATTATGTTGGCCGTACAATCACAAACTCTTTTGTATATATTTCTCATAAGGTGCTTTCAAATATATATTTTTGATAGATTTTTGTTCCACCTGCGTGATACCTAAAAAAATTATAATTAAATAAAACAAAGACAATTTTGTTTAGGTTATGTGTGCGGTACAAATCTAGCAAAAATATGTTGTTATATGTACATTATATGAGAAATATATAAACAAATTTGGTATTTGGTAATTTGGTTTCATTTTGTTCTCTCACTACGTTAATTTTTCTAAACAAAAAATTCAGTTTTGAATTCACTTGACTTAACTTTAATAATTGTTCGAATTAAGCTTTGGCATATAGTTGTTTACTTTTTTATTGATATACCAAAATAAGAGTGCCGAATTTTGACAACTGTTACTAGAAAATTTTAGAAAATCGTTGCTGCAGCAGCACGTCTAGTATGAGAATTTTTATCGTGTCCAGCGTGTAGTAACTAATGGCAAAAAAGTGATCGAGATGTGAGCTTCAATAAATCAGAAAACGATTTGAGGGGTGTCAACTAATGCAATAAATAAACTCTTAAACAAAATATTTTTCATGTTTTTTTCTATTTATGAAGAAAAGCCGTGTCAAAATGTGGTCTACTGTATACTTCGGTTCAGTTGAATCTCTTTGTAGTCAATTGAAACATTTTATTCCCGTTTGTGATATTCCAAATAATTGGACATGACGGACATTGGATTTTTCTACTATCATAATTTTTATACTAAAAGTCTGTCACAGGTATTAAACAAATTTTATTATCAACCAATTTGCTATCTACAAGCTATTATTTTTTTATTTATTTTTTTGCAACTATCCAAAAAGAATCAGTAAATGTGTTTCCAACTTAGATTACAAAATAAATAACGATAGTCTTGATTCATCAAGCACGTCAAGCACCTAACTACCCATTAGATGGATTTGTACATAAAGTCATTAGCTAACTGAATGCTAAGTGGAAAATATGATGGCTTAAACCATTTTAATTTAACATTACTTGCAGTCTTTCCACTGCTGAGCGTCCGTATGACATTTTCGCCGAAAGCCAAATCCATTTCTCGCATAACGCACGTTGCATGGCAGCTACGCAAATTCCAAATGAATGTCAAATATTTATGTATGCGCGAGTTAAATGAAAAATTCTCCAGCCAACTATTTGCTCAAGCGAGCCAGCGAAATATGGAATTTTGCGAGTGAGGCCATTGGCTGACTGACTGACTGACTGGCTGGCTGATTGTCAGGTTTGTGCCGTTCTGCGCACAAATCAAAATGTTTACGCTCAATGGCAGCTGACATTCCCAGCGCCAATGTCAATGTCAGTAAAATTTTAGCATTAATTTCGATTTCCTGTTGCCTTGACAGACAGCCAAGCAGACAGGCGAATGTGAAGAGAACAGCACGTAAGCGTTGTGAACTTGGAAAAAATTATAAGCAGCTGCTTAGTAGCAACGGATGAGAGTTGGATGGGCGCATTGGTTCGCTTGAATAACAATTTTGTTCGAAGCATGAAACTCTTTCTGGCACATAATAAAAATGTTCTTCTATATACTAACACAGCTGAACGACTTTTTTTTACATGTCAATAATATTTTATTATAATAATAATTTTTTATTTTATTTGTTTATAACACATTTTGTCACATGTCGCAGCTCGAGAGTTGCTCATCCTTTACGCACGCAATCAGACCGATTCTGGAAAGTTGCAAAAGTGGCAAAGGTCAACGTTAATTATTTTCCTTGGAAATTCATTGGCAATGGTCGACATTGGCTAACAAGTGTCGCAACATAGCTGGGATTCAATTTAATGCAAGAATTTCTGTCAGTTACCAAAAATTTGACCTTGAAGTAGTGTTAGACAGCGAGGCGAATGTGAGGGACTTTTGGCATTAAACTTGGCTTAACTTTGACCTGTGCAACTTTGAGCCAACATTGTGACATTTGAAGCTCAAAGTTAGTTCACGTAAAGCAGTTATCCTGGAAGACTCTAATTACTGCACGTCGAGATTAAATAAATTCTTACTTGACATTTACACAAGATTTGTTTTATTTGCTGTTGAATTCATATAAGTAATGTGCGAGGTGGTTTTTTATTTTCTTTTCCTTTGCTAACATTTTCGAAAAGCTTAATTATGTCACATTGAAAAACACTAATCAAGTAAGTTTACATAGAGTCGCATGAAAAGCGAAAAAGCAAAGCGAACGCAATTAGTTAAGCATTGCAAGCATTGTGAATGTACTGCACGCGAATCCACACACACAAACACACACACCTACATACGCACTTTATTAATGAGAAAAACGCCAAAATTGTACACATTGGACATAATTACAGTGACTAGTGTATGGAATCACAAGACAGAGTGTTCAGCGTTCGAATCTCGAGTCAACAAAGTACCAAAGTTAGTGGAAAATAAGTGGAAGCAAAATGTTATACACCTAATTCTGTTTTTACACGGCCTTTTTTACACGGTTTTGATTTACCACGGTTTGAAAATAAAAAAATTTTTAATTTTTCGTGCTAAATGGAATAAAATCTTGTAAAAAAATTAAAAATTTTTTATTTTCAAAGCGTGTTAAATCAAAACCGTGTAAAAAAAGACCGTGTAAAAACAGAATTAGGTGTATATGTATATGCAACCCGAACTTTTAAACTTAGTACTATTGGAGATGGTCATTTGACGGTCGAAATAATTTCAATATTTATAATCACTGTTTTATATTTTTTAACCCTTTGTTGACTCCATCAGATTTTTATTTTAAAAATTAAGTATAGTTATTGACTAAACAATTTCTCATTTGAATTGCTTTCACCAAGTTTGAAAGCCATAGGTCTATTAAATCAAATTTTGTCGTATAGAAAGCTGTCCGGTCGTAAATCTCCGAAGCCAAAATTGGCTAAGAATGGCAAGCTAAGTCTCTGGCTGCGGTGACTGTGGAATTGGCATCTACTCTGTCAATCAGTTTGGAAATTTGTTTTTTTCTGACATTTTGATTGCTTGCTGTGAACCTTCAAATTAAATATAGCAACACTATTTATGCCAAATCGAATGGTATTTTTTGATTTGATTGAAAAAGTTAATCTGCTTAGCCAACTAAGTGGATTTTTGTTAGTCCTACCGTAGATTGATTATTAAGGACATTTCGATCTCAATTCTAATGCAAGTTTGGAAAAAACGTATCTCTATCAAAAATTTCATCATTTTCAAAGTCTTGTTCAGAAAATTGTTCAATACCAGCTGTCCATACATTTTATTTTAAATTTTTATATTTTTATTTTTCCAAAATGTTTTACAATACTACTGTGTACAAAGAATACCCGGAATTCGATTTCTTCGATTATCGTGGTGTTGTGCATTATGAGTTCCTTCCGCCGGGCCAAACTGTCAACAAGGAATATTACTTGAGCGTTATGCGTCGTTTGCGTGAAGCTATTCGCAAAAAGAGGCCGGATTTATGGAGAGACAACTCTTGGTTTTTGCATCACGATAATGCACCATCTCACACGGCATTGGTTCTTCGTGAGCATTTCGCCAACTCATATCGTTCCACAGCCACCGTATTCGCCTGATTTAGCTCCTTGTGACTTCTGGCTATTCTCCAAACTCAAAAGACCACTTCGAGGACACCGTTTTGAATCGATTGAAGAGATTCAACGTGAATCGCCGCGCGCATTGAAGGCCATACCGGAAGGTGACTATTTGGCATGCTTCGAAGATTGGAAAGTCCGTTGGCATAAGTGCATTGCATCGGGGGGGGGGACTACTTTGAAGGCGATGAAATTGATTTGGAAGAATAAATAAAGATTTTTTGAATTATAAACAAATTCTGGGTATTCTTTGTACACAGTAGTATATGAATGTGTTAGTTTAGGGCTTGATATGGACCTCTTTGACCTTAAATAAGGTTAGATTGCAAAGGGTGTGGAAAAACAGCTTATTATGAGTTTCTACATATAGGTAGATGAAAATAAATAAATAAAAAAATTAATAGTAATCCAATTCGACTTCCTGACAATTTTTAACCCATTTCAACCCATTTTAATTTTTTAGTGAATCATAGAAATTAGTAATGTATGCAGTTTTTTTATTACGATAAACCTGTGTAATCTAAAGTTTATGTTTTTTCTATTATTCTCAGATCTATTTTATTTCAAACATAATTGTTTTTGCTATGCCACGCCTTCCCTATTAAAGCAGGAAGGGCATTGAAACAAAAGTTCTTATATACCTGTTTCTAAATTCTTTAAAAATACCAAAAATTAACAGATTTGTACAAAACTGACACAGAATGATTGGAAAAAGGCCACAAACATTTTGTGTTATAACAAAATTAATTTAAATCTGTTAACCCATTTCGTACCTTTGATTTTTTAGCGAATCATATAAATTAGTAATTTTTGTCGTTTTTTTTATTAATACCGGTAATTCGTGCGGTTTTCTAACAGATGGCGTAACTTGATTTTGTGAACAGTGATTCACCTTTCCAAATATGTGTTGGAAAGCTATTGTCATATAGTTTAAGAATCAGTATGTGTCATTTAGCTGAAGCGTAAACAACAATACTTTTTTTTACTCTGAAAATGTCGAATTTTGTGCCGAATTAAGTGTTTTTGCGGGGAGTACTTTCTTCATTACTTCAATATGAAGAAAAAGGCTGCCGAAAGTCATAGTATTTTGGTGGAAGTGTATGGTGTGCATGCTCTAGCTGAGCGTACGTGCCAGAAGTGGTTTGCACGGTTCAAAAGTGGCAATTTTGACTTGGAGGACGATGAACGGCCCGGACAGCCAAAAAAGTTTGACCAGCTGGGTGTGATCTATTATGAGCTGTTGCAACCGAATGAAACGATCACAGGGGAAGTCTACCGACGACAATTGATGCGTTTGAGCCGAGCACTGCGCGGAAAACGGCCGGAATATGAACAAAGGCACGGCAAGGTAATTTTGCAACATGACAATGCTCGGCCACATGTTGCACAGGTCGTCAAAACCTACCTTGAAACGCTCAAATGGGATGTCCTACCCCACCCGCCGTATAGTCCAGACCTTGCGCCATCCGATTACTATCTCTTCCGATCATTGCAACATGGCCTGGCTGACCAGCACTTCTCCAATTATGAAGAAGTCAAAAATTGGATCGATTCGTGGATAGCGGAAAAGCCGGCCGAATTTTTCAGAAAGGGTATTCATGAATTGCCAGAAAAATGGGAAAAAGTTATAGCTAGTGATGGACAATACTTTGAATATTAAATTTGTAACCATTTTTTCACAATAAAGCTTCAATTTTCCCAAAAAAACCGCATGAATTAACCGGTTCCCCTATTACGACAAACTTTTATCATCTAAAGTTTATGTTTTTCATAGTTAGATCTGTTGGCTTTCTAATTAAATATTAAAAAATAAACTCACATTTCGACTTTTTCTTAAATTTGTTTAAAGTACTAAAAATAACTAGACTTGTTCAAAAGCAAAACAAAATGTTTGCTAACACAAAGTTATTAATTTTTTATTACAATAAAATACATTAAGATTTCAGATGACCACAGAGGGTGCGAAAGTGTTTAGAAAAAAATTTATATCTACGATTGCGGCCATCGATCCTGCTCAAACTTATTACAAAAATTTAAAACTAAAACCTTTCTCAAATTGTCGGTATGAAATGGGTTAACAGGTTCGATAGTTCAACATCTTCGGAGCTTTGCTTAAATTTGACAGGAATCTAGACGCTAAAAGCAGCAACGATGTTCTTGAGGAGCTGCGCAGTGGCATAGGAAGTGCTCCAACCGTTTCTTCTTCATCACCACAGCTGCTGCAGACATCATTGCACAACAAATACCATTTTACAAGCACAAACTCTCCAATGAGTAGTCTGATAAAAGTATAACTCAGCGATAACATATACCTTGTCCTCCTCATAGATAATTTTGCTCACAATCTTTCTAATCTTTCACCACGCAAACTCCGTGGACTCAACTTGTCAAGGCTCGTAATTGTCCCATGCTTCGTTAATATTATGCAAAAAACTATCAATGTAAAATCATTCAGCAGCTTCGAGGCCTAACACTCTTTGGCAATAAATCTTGTTTTTTCATATAAATATTTGTATACGAAAAAACCTAAGTCCACCTTTTCTGGCTCGCCGCTCTGACACAATCAATCAAACTCACGTCAAATTGTTGCCGAAAATTGCTGTCATCACAATGAAAATTTTCTCGTCCTATGTTCGCTTTTATTCTGTTTGCTCAGTTTTGAATATTTCTCGGTCCACTCAAGTTTTCGCTAAAATGCGGCCAACATTAAACATTAAAAAGTCGACAGATTTGCAGCGACCGGTTTGAGTTTGTTGGTGTGTAGACAATTTTGCATAATCATATTTTCCGGCAATTAAATAAGTTCTTTGTTTTCGTTTTGCTTTCGTATTAATTTTGCAGCTTGTGGTCTTTATAATCTTATGGAAATTGCTTACAAATACGGCAAAGTGTTGGTGTTTTGTTGTTTTTGTTGAGAAACGCGCGTGCGAAAAACTCTTTGAGGCAGAAAATATTTTCAGACAAAAGCGAGCGATTTTAATGTTGTTTTCAATGTGTACAAATGTGTATGTGTATGTGTAGATACCACAAATAATGATTGAAATCAGCTCTTTTTAGAGGTTTCTATTTAATTTTTATTCAGTGACTGAAATGATTTCAAATCTTATTCGGTCTATTTTACATATTAAATTATTTTATTTTTAAGTTATATGAAATACTAGCGGGGCCTGGCTTTGTACGCAATTTGTAAAAAGTACAAAGATGTAAAAAAGTCAATGGGCCCAATAAATAGGTTTCTTTTAACCCTTTGTCGACCCCGTCAGACTTTTTATGAAAAATTATTTAATTCATTATTTTTCACTTAAAGTACCTTTACCATAGTATTTCAAGTCAATAGACCTATTAAATTACGTTTTTACATACAAACTCTTAACCCATCGTGGACCCTTCAGATTTTGTTTAAAACAAATTAAAAACACGAAAACAACAAAAAAACATTAAAGTTAAATTTTTTTGATTTCAAGTGTTTTCACTTATTTTGAAGTTAATAGGCCCATCGGTTCATGTTTTTTCCGTCATTTTCCCGTATATGAACCTTAACCCACTGTTGACTCGCTAGATTTTGATTTTCGAAAAAAAACTAAAAACACCTATTGAATTATTTCTCACTAAGAGTAATTTCATCAAATTTGAAGCCAATATGTTGAATATGCATATGTTGAAATATTACTTCTTTAAACTGCTTTTACTAAATCTTAAGTCGAAAATCGTGTTTTTCCATACAAACTGCTAACCCTTGGTTTACCCCGTTAGATTAAGATTTTCAAAAAATTAAAAACATATAAGGTGCTTTTACCAAGTTTGAAGTCAAAAGGCCCATTAAATCATGTTGATTCATACAAACTTATACCCCGTCGTTGACCCTTTCAGATTTTAATTTTAAAAAGTCAAAAACTCATGTCGAATTATTTCACATTTAAGGTACTTTTGAAGTTCAAAGACGCACAAAATCATGTTTTTCTATACAAACTTTTAACTTGTGGTTCAGACTGTTAAATTTTGATTTTCAAAAAAATATAAACACGTCTTTAATTATTTTTAATTTCAAGTGTTTTCACCAATTTTGAAGTGAATAGGCCGGTTAATCGGTTCATGTTTTTTTCATAGTCTTCCGGTAAATGACACTTAACCCATTGTTGACCCGATTAAATTTTGATTTTCGAAAAACTGAAAAATACTTGTGGAACTATTTTTGATTTGGAGTATTTTCACCAAGTTTGAAACTAGCAGCCGTTAAATCTCGTTTCTTCATACAACACTTTAACACTTGTTTTGCCCCTTTAGGCCCTAAATTCCGAAAAATCCCTTCTTAGCGGAGGTTCACTTTCAAAATATATTTACAGTTAAAACTTTATGCTTGCAGCTTCAGCAGTTCGGGCTGAGCGATGATGAATCTGTCAGTCAATTAGGTAGGACAAACAATTATACATACATATGTATATAAGTATATAGATAAATTGAAGCTTTTTTAAACGATTTTTTATCATATTTCTATTTTTTATATTGTTTTATTTTATTTTATTTATTTTATTTATTTTATTTTATTTTATTTTATTTTATTTTATTTTATTTTATTTTATTTTATTTTATTTTATTTTATTTTATTTTATTTTATTTTATTTTATTTTATTTTATTTTATTTTATTTTATTTTATTTTATTTTATTTTATTTTATTTTATTTTATTTTATTTTATTTTATTTTATTTTATTTTATTTTATTTTATTTTATTGTATTGTATTTTATTTTATTTTATTTTATTTTATTTTATTTTATTTTAGTTTATTTTGTTTCAGTTTACTTTATTTTATTTTATTTTTTATTTTATTTTATTTTACTTTACTTTATTTTATTTCATTTCATTTCATTTCATTTCATTTTATTTCATTTCATTTTATTTTATTTTATTTCATTTTATTTTATTTTATTTTATTTTATTTTATTTTATTTTATTTTATTTTATTTATTTTTATCAACACTTTCAACTTTACTGTAATTTATGACTACACTTTGGAGTCATTTAGTTGTTCCAGGGTGCATGATATGAAAAATTCAACTGAAGCCAACTAAAAAACTTTGAATTGTTTTCTTTATTTATTTATTATTATTTTTTCTAGAGCATTTCTGATTGCAATTTTCAGCATTTCCATTCAGTAATTAACTACAATAACCACCAACTAGCCAACTCGATGCACCAGACTACGTAAATTTAAGCTGAAACTGTTATGACACCACAGCCGCGCAACGATAATCTTGTCACTTGACATCAATTGAAAATTTACAACAATTCCCATATGCAAACCGCAAATGAAACTCGGCGCACATATGTACATACAACAACAATGCGAAATGCAAAAGGCGTCACGCAGAAAGGACATTAATTCAGTTTTATTTATGACCAGCAGCGGCAGCCGCGAGCAATTATTGTAATTGAACCGAAAGTGTTTGCAGTTATTAATGTATATATATGTGTTTGTGTGTGTGTGTGTGTGCATATGAGGCCATATGTCGCCAACACAATCACTTGCGGCAAGCTGCCAGCATGCAGTTCCTTCACGGGGTGTGTGCGGCGGCACTGTGCGTGGCGTGACCGACAAATTGACAAATTGTAATGAAATGTAAATAATGTACACGCATTTTCGATTTGGCAGCACAAAATATATAAACAAAATAAAATGTGTAGAGAAAGTGCAAACAATCAGTGAAATGTACACAGCCCAACCGACGATGACGGCGCGCTACTGTACGTCGCCATATGCAAACATACAAACACTAATACACACATATATATGTACACGTATGCATGTGTGTGTTCTAAAGTTGCTATGCAATAAATATAAATCGAAATCAATAAGCACAAAGTCAGCATCAATCAAAGCAATTTATGAGGCCATTAAAAAGTAAAATCCCGCCATTTACCGCATTGCTGCGGCTGTCTAGCGGGACTGGTTGGCGGTGCCTATATGACAGCAGACAGCCACTTGCGTTAAAATGCGGTTAAATAGCATGATTTATAATAGGAAGCGATGCGTTAAAACACTTCAGTGATGTGTTTTTAATCTGCACTGCGCCGCAGGGAGGAACTGAAAATGTGAAAGTTTGCTGCCAGAGAGTTCAACAGCCGAATGCAACATAATGTTTAGTATGTATATTCAGTTTGATTGTTAGTCGTTTAGTTAACAATCATGAGTAAATATATTCTCATAAAATAATACACTGAATTTTTCATTCAACCAAACCGTGCTTCAGATATTTAAAAATCGTTTGTTTTTTAGTGGGTGTTGGTACATCTATCAGCTGTTGCTCAAATCCCCCCAGACGACAACGAAAACATAGAAAAAGTAAAGGTTAATGAAATTTCGATAACTTGAAAATTCACTGTTGTGAGGTCCAAAGAGAGAAGACCGTTCGGGCAAGATTCTGGAGAATAGGAGAACTAGCCCCGGAGAAGGTAAATGAGGAGCTGCATCTGCACCAGTTTTCAGGGATATAAAATGCTTTTTCGCCCCTTAACATTTCATTTATATGTAAGTTTATAGATAAATTGAAGTTTTTTTAAACGATTTTTTTTATCATATTTTTATTTTATTTTATTTGTGTACTTTATTTTATTTTATTTTATTTTTTTTTTTTATTTATTTATTTTATTTTATTGTGACAAAAAAAGTACCCGGCAATTGTAAATAAAACGCAAAATATTTATTTATTCATCAATATTTATTTTGTTGCCTTCAAAGTAATCGCCATGAGATGCAATACACTTATGCCAACGATTTTTCCAGTCCTCGAAACACTTTTCATAAGCACTTTTTGGGATGACCTTCAGCTCCTTCAGCGAATTTTGTTTTATCTCTTCGATCGACTGAAAACGGGTTCCACGGAGCGGCAATTTCAGTTTGGGGAACAAGAAAAACTCACACGAAGCCAAATCTGGTGAATGCGGTGGTTAATCGATGGTATTTATTGCGTTTTTGGTTTTGAATTCGGTCACAATCGTGGCTCGATGCGGTGGTGCATTATCATCGTGTAAAATCCATGAATTGTTCTTCCACAATTCCGGTCGTTTTCGACGGATGTTCTCACGCAAACGCCTCAATATGGCCAAATAGAACTCCTCATTGACCGTCTGTCCCTCCGAAACAAATTCATGATGCACCAAACCACGAATATCGAAAAAACAATGAGCATCACCTTGATTTTTGAGCGGTTTTCGCGTGGTTTTTTCGGTTTCGGCTCGTTTTTGTCCCTCCATTCCGATGATTGTTGACTTGTTTGCATGTCAAACTCATAGACCCATGTCTCATCGCCAGTTATAATGCTCTCCATGAATGTGATATCAGAATTCGCACGATCAAGCATGTCCAAAGAGACCTGTTCACGGTACTCTTTTTGAAGAAAATTCGCAACAAAATCGCAACGCACTGCTGCGGTGTACCGACTTAAGCCAGCTGCTGTAAACAAACTGGTTGACAGATCGAGCTCATATTTGGCATAGTAATTAAGGACAGTCCTACGAACTTAACAAAATACATTTCTTTGAAATATCATTTACCCGGGGAATTTAAATTACAATTTCCGGGTACTTTTTTGGCAAAATTTATTTATTTGCACTCCTTCCATGTAGTCGATATCACTCTTACGCCACGATATACCCCGCAACCTTTGCAGATCGTTGTGTGAGCATCAGGGAGATGGTAGCCGATCTTAGTGTCTCATTCAGATCGGTGCAGAGCGTAATGAACAATGTTTTGGTCTTTGGACAAATTGAAGCGCAGCTTGTGCTGAATTTGTTGAGGAAATAGCATCGAATTGTTGTCAATAAATAAATGCTTTTGTTGAGCCAAAATGTTAATGTTGTCATCATAAACGGTGACAAGACATGGGTCTATAAATATGCTATCGAAACTAACCAACAATCATCGAAATAGCGCTTCTCAGACGTGTCAAAATTCAAAAAAACACCGACAAAGTCCATTCAAAGTTATAGCTTTGTTGAGCGTTCTTCTTGATTGCCATGGTGTGGTCCACTCCGAATTTGTTCCGCCAGACCAAACAATAAATGAAAAGTATTACATGAGCGTATTAAAGCATTTGAGAGAAAATGTTTATTGCAAGTGACCAGATTTGTGGAACGACAACTTGTGATTTCTTCATCCCGACAACGAACTGACTCACACATCTCATCATGTATCCAACTACTTATTTGAACAAAAACCACATTCATATCGTATTCACATGTCTCGTTGTGAGTTTTTCCTATTCCCCTGACTCAAGTTATCATATCACTTCGTGGAAAACATTTTGAGCGTATCGATTGAGACGATAAATGCAAATTCGCAGATGGCGATTTCACAGCGTCGCAATATGTGTATTGCTTGCAATGTAGATAACTTTGAAAGAAATAAAATTAATATTAATGAATAATTAAATCGTTTTCGTTTTATTGAAGAATTCCAAGTATTTTTTGATCAAAAGGTAGATTCAGACTAAATGAAAATTAAGGTACTCACAACCTTTTAGTGCACGAATTGATTCATTCCACAATTTTTTTGTTTGCATTTTTATGATATTTTGACTGCAGATTTCGAAATCTCAGACAATTTGAGTTCAGTACACTTCAAGGACTGTCCCACGGGAGACTACGCAAAAGTAGCATATTCTGCTGAAGCAATCTGTTGCTGACTACATACGTTTGAAAGGCCTATCCTTCACTGACATGCTGTCAAGACTTGATGACATTTGGTTCAGTACAAGCCAAGTTTTCGCGCCAAAAGTGGTAAAGTTGTAGTCTGTTTATACCATCGCACAGTGATTCGTTTCATAGAAGAAATTCAAAAAATGTATAGTCTCCGAATTTAAGATTTCCATATCATTTGAAAGGTAAAACTCTAACCAAAAAATTTGTGTGAAAAATTAATTAGTGTGTGTGCAAAGCTGCTCAAAGTCAAAACATTTTTCACAAAAAAATTTAAACAGATGTTTTCTGTTTTTTAGTCTATTGAGTTCATGGTTATCAAGAAGTTGCAAAAACTTTCAATACAGATTAAGAATTGATGAGGGCATTTTTGCTTTTAATGTTTTCTCAAAATTTATAAAGCTGAGGCTTCTATTTCACTTTTAATTAATTTTTTTAAATTTAAAACCTGAAAATTGGCAAAACTTCCAGGAAAATATCTAAAAAGTATGTGAAAGTATGTTCCTGGATTTTTGTGCATTTTAAGAAGCATTCTTCCTTTGTAGAGCAATAATGTAATAACATCCTCCGATATCTTCTGATCTCAGAAAATGATTCAATTTGAAAAGTAGTCTAAACACCTATTTTTCGACAAAATATATTTTATTTATCCCTGAAAGTATGCAATCAACATGAAAAAACTGCACAAATGCAAAACATACATCTATTATTATCATTTTTATTGCAAAAATTAAGGTTACGCATACAATTTCTGTTACTCTTTGCAATTATCAATGTTGACGTAACTGATTAAATGTAAAATCTGAAAATTCTTGCCAACACAATTGTTGCTATAGCTTTCCAAAAATGACGAAAATAGCAAATGTAAGTCTCCGGCATTGCCAAACTACAAATTAAACAAAAAAAACAAAACTGGGTTTTAATTCAGCAGACAATGGTTAACTAGCTTACCAAATATTATTAAGAACAGACCACTCCTTATAATTTTGTCACGCGTTTGTATCGAGTTTTAAACTTGGAAAAACTTTTACCGAAACATTCATTTTGATGAAAAAAGTGTATGGTGATAATTGTTTATCTCGTGGCAGAGTACAGGAGTGGTTTCAAGGGTTCCAGGACGGTCGTGAATACATAAAGGACGTCGAACATCCAGGTTCTACGAACACCGTGGTTACTCAAAGTATCATTGAAAAAGTACGTGAATTCATTAAAAATGAGCTGAAATCGTTATTGCGATACTTGAATATGGAATTGAATATGTCCAAAAATGCAATTCATCGTGTGAGGCCACAATACGAGATCGCAGCGTCTCATCGATCCAACTAGGTAACTGATTTTTTAGCTAAAAATTCACCTAACTTGGCTCCGTGTGACTTCTATCTGTTCATTAAAATGCATTTGTCGATGAAAGGACAACCATATCCCGATGTTGAAATTATTCAAAAAGACACGACTGACATTTTGAAGACGATGGATACAGATGGCCTCAAAAAATCATTCGATGATCTAATTAATCGTTCAAAACGTTGTATGGAAGCATAAGGAGACTTTGAATAAAATTAATAAATTTTGCCCAACAAATTTTTTGAGCAGTCTCGTTTTTCGTGAGACAGTGCTTGTATGATCGATTACCTGCTCATTTAATTTTAATTTTCAAAACACTTCCATTGACTTCAACAGCGCGCACGAATTGCTGACGCAATAAGGAAAGTAATAAGGATTTTCACATTTCACGTGGTGACTCCTTCAGCATTTCAAAGCAACAAGCCGATCAATAAGAAAAAATCAAATCGAAAAGAATAAACTCAAATCAAAATACCATTCGAAATAGAAACTGTATGTTGTTTATAAATAGTTATGGATGGAAAAATATTTTTGAATTGAAAAAATAAACCATAAAATCAATTTTAACAATGCAACAATGTTAAAGTAGTCGCGTCAGGGTATTTGACCCTTTTGTGGCACCAAAAATAAAGACATTTACTGGCTCAGACGTTCCCGCCCACAGCGTCGCCACTGTTGCGTTCTTGTTGTGCTTATTTGCCCCTTCGACTTGATCACAAATTGCTGCAGTCTCATAGCAATTTTTGTACGTCGGCCACGTAATTGCCAGCTAGGCAGTGAGACGCCTTTTGTTGTTGCTCGTTTGTAAGGCGCCAGCAAAAAAGTGCTGTTTGCGACACGAGAACGAAGCGTCATAATAAGCCATAATTTCCTCAACGTATTACTGTAAATTACCTCTGCGGTCTGCGGAAGCCAACTGTGCTGGATAGTGCTGCGTGTTATCGTAAATCATTTTAGGCGCCGCATGTAGTCAGTCGATTGCTGCGTGTTGAGTGCGTGCCGGATACAGACTGAAATTTCAAAAACATTGGAAATTATTTCAAATTAATTCAAGCACATGAAAGTACAAACAAGTCCTAGCAATCTCCTGTGTCAGAAATGAAATAGAAGAAACTTTCAATAACTAGTCGCACTCATCATCCAACTCAGCAACGTGAGTGAGCAGCCAAAGAGTGCAAGTGGCAGCGCCAAGCCGCCCACTTAACTTTATTAAGTGTCAGCTTTGGCCGCCTTCATGCCACCCCCACAAACTTAACGCACTGACGAAGCAAAGATGAGCGCGTCGGCAGATACGCGAAAATTTGCCGGCAAGTTAATGTCCTCGCGCCTCAAATTAGGCAGTTCACAGCACCATACACAAAGTGTTTTATTTCACACAGTGTGGGTGTGCATTCGTAGCGAGAATTATTTCGCCATGGCGTGGGCGTGGACTCAGAGGGCCGCTGGCTTCGCTGGTTGTGGGGGCAACGCACGCGCCACTCAAGCGCAGACGGTGTAGCAGCGACGGTGTGCGGGGCAGTAAAGCCAAGTGTGAGCATTTTTTGGCGACAGTTTGACTTCATTCAAAGCAGTCGAAAACATGGCCGAAAGGGGTGTAAGCCAAGTGGCGCACAAAATTAGAGCAAAAATAAAGGCGAAATTTAAGACTTGACTTTGACTTGATTAAGCGCGACTGTGCGTTAAGGTCACAGCAGCAGCTGCTATCTGAGTCTAGCAGTGGGCGTAATTAAAGTCGTAATGACACTTGGAGCAGTGAGAGAAATTGCCAAAGCCGAACGCCATGAGGGAAGGACGACGCTGCTGTGATTACGTGAAAACGACAGTCGAAAAGTATGATGCAGAAAAGTAGTCTTTGGGATATAAACTTCTTGTTGCTTTGTGATTGGTTGAGCGCTCAATGGTTCAAGGAAACAGTATGGTTTTGCTGTTTTTTTGGTGGGATTGGCAGTTAATCATCTACTATGAGCTGCTTCCCTACGACCAAACTCTTAATTCCGACTTTTTTTATCCACAGTTGCAGCGTTTGAAGGAAGCAATCGCCTAGAAGCGATCAGCTCTGACCAATAGGCGAGAAATTGTGCTCTATCAGGACAGCACCAGAAGCTCCGGAAGCTTGATTGGGAGCTTCTGGCACCAAGTGATTGCCATCTATTGCTGTCTATGGCGACTGATTTTGCTGGTAAAAAATTTTGCTCAAGAGAAGTGTGTGACTGTCCGAGTATTTTGCCAATAGCCACGAGGGTTTCTATGAGAAAGAGACCTAATGGAATGTTTGAATTTTAGACACAAGCATATACACGTATTCTAAATGTGATCTCTACAGAAAAAAATAAACATTTATTTCCGGCGTTTTTATGATTAAGTAAATACTCTAAAGAAATTTTAAAATGAGAACAAAGTTTGTGAACTTGGAATGACAAAATTTCATTGTTTGACAGTAGCCAAACCGTAGTTTGTTGCACGAGGTCCTCACGCTGAACGGCATCAAAAAGTTGGGTCTTTTCGTTTCGTTCAAATTTGCTGACGTCGACTTGGTGCGAGTTTGCAGGTGAACTGATTACGGGAGTCTCCAGCCTTGGGGCCCATGTGCGTCATACTATGTTCCGCTCCGCTGGAGGAATTTGGCAGCGAGAACTGAAACGACTATTTCGCACCTTAAATGGGCTCTGCCATCAGCAAAAATTTGAGTCCAAAATTATACTTATAAACACTTATGTATACCTATGTCTAAGCTTATAGCAATACATACTCCTCTACATATATTTATACATGTATATGTATGTACCTTGTCTACCTGTACCCATGCCTGTACCTGTACCTGTACATATACCTAAACCAACACCCAGCGTACTCAACAGATTTCGAACTTGTTCCATGCTTTCTTTGTCAAGAGGGGAATCCCGTTTTGCGAATTTGCCAGCTTTCTCTTTACCGTTTATATTTTTATCGTTAGGTATCAAAAAACAAATATTAATTTTTAAGGGACCCCAGTATAATATATGGAAAACTGATGCATATGGGAATCGAACATATTTGAAATGAGACATCCAAAATTAATCGCCAACTCATTTTAAGAACTTTGAATAGATTTTGTAATTTGCATCTTTTTAATCACAAAATATTATGCTCGCCTAAGTTCCCTTCAGCTCTCGGCTCCCATTGTTTGGGATATTGGTTGCCCTTCCATCTGCTATTCCACGTGCAAGTTTTGTAGGAGATTTTAGTACCAATTTTGATTAAGTACGAAATAAACACAAACACATTTTCAGTTTTAACTTAATTCTGGCGTTCAAGTTAATTTCTGAGCTTTGATGTATTCAGAGACCTATAGTAGAATTTTATGCCGAATATTTTCGCGGTATATTTTGTCCTTAAAAGTCCTGTTTTACAGGACATTTTCGGCATTTTAGAAAAAAGGAGCTACAGGGTTAAAATGCTCCGCAAAAATGTTCTTCGTAGTATTTTACATCAAATTGCTGAATACATCATATACCTAAAATGTGAGGTTACATGGTTTTCGTATGCCGATTCACCATAAGAATGTGCAAAAAGAGGAAAACTTTGACCTTCCTAAAAAAAAATGCAGACGTAAACTTTCAAAACGCCGATACACGTATATTTTTTTTGGCTCCCTCTACCAGAATCCGTTGTCAGAACCTTGTTATTTTTAAAAAAAATTTGATTTTGTTGTGCAGTGTTATTAGAGATTTGAGCAGCTTTCCAAAATTATTTTGCACCCAACTCTTTCTGCATTTGTGAGATGATCAACGAATCATAATTTGAGACTGAACGCAACTAATGGCTGTAAAATGATTAAAAATTATATAAAATTAATGGAAATTGAAAGCCAGGCACAACAAATCGCTTCAAAGGATATCAAAAAATAATTAAAAATTATTAAAGATTTCCAAATTTATTTTGCACCCAACTCTTTATGCATTTGTGAGATGAACAATGAATCATAATTTGAGACTGAACGCAACTAATGGCTGTAAAATGATTAAAAATTATATAAAATTAATGGAAATTGAAAGCCAGGCACAACAAATCGCTTTAAATGATATCAAAAAATAATTAAAAATTATTAAAGATTTGAGCAGCTTTCGAAATTAATTTTGCACCCAACTCTTTATACATTTGTGAGATGAACAACGAATCATAATTGGAGACTGAATGCAACTAATGGCTGTAAAATGATTACAAATGATATAAAATTAATGGAAATTGTAAGCCAGGCACAACAAATTGCTTCAAAGGATATCAAAAAATAATTAAAAATTTTTAAAGAGCAGCTTTTCAAATTTATTTTGCACCCAACTCTTTTTACATTTGTGAGATGAACAACGAATCATAATTGGAGACTGAACGCAACTAATGGCTGTAAAATGATTAAAAATTATATAAAATTAATGGAAATTGTAAGCCAGGCACAACAAACGGCTTTAAAGGATATCAAAAAATAATTAAAAATTATTAAGGATTTGAGCAGTTTTCCAAAATTATTTTGCACTCAACTCTTTCTGCATTTGTGAGATGAACAACGAATCATAATTGGAGACTGAACGCAACTAATGGCTGCAAAAGGATTATTTTGAGTACTCTTATGTCAAAACAATAGAAAAGAACAAATATACTATAATATAAGAACAAGTTCCCGGCAAAATTTGTGTTGTGCTCGGCTATTTACGAACATGGAATCAGCAACTCTGTATTTTATGAAGCAGATTTGGCAATGACAACGCAGACTTGTAAAGAAAAGAGAGCTTTAAAAGTTCTGTCATAACTTTACTGATGAGAAGAATAGAAGAAGAATAGAATAAAATAATTTTTTAAATAAAAATAAAATCGTGGACATATCATTTCACTTACACAACTTGCAAAGCTTTGAAGAAACTTTTAATTGATTGTTTATAGTTTGGCTTGTACAAAATATTTTTGGCTTATATTATTACTGGCTTGGCGTACAGAATCCACCTGTTATCGCTGCTAATGATTTGATTTTGATTTACTCAAAAAATAATATATGCATTTTTAATAACTTATAATGCCGTGCGACAAAAAACCACTTTTGTCGAGACCCATCCAAAAGGTGATATAGGCGTGAAACTGGATATCATCTTTTTTTCAGAACGTACACGTGTGTACAGTTCTGTCAGACTGAAAGTAAAGTCTTATAACAACAAATCTTTGAATTTTTCTGTCTAACGCAAAGCTTAAAAATTCAGCATTGGAACTTTTGTCGTAATCTGA
Organism: Melieria picta; assembly: GCA_964056695.1. Lineage (NCBI taxonomy): Eukaryota > Metazoa > Arthropoda > Insecta > Diptera > Ulidiidae > Melieria > Melieria picta. The sequence goes on from OZ057399.1 coordinate 18,390,755, forward strand.
TTCCCTGCCTGCCGCCTAGACCTGCCTCGACCTAATGTTGCCATGCAAATTCCCTTCTATCAGTCTGACGTTCAAGTCCACACCCTGATTTCCAACCAAGTAATTGTGAATGTATCTATGTATGTATGCGTCCGGTGTACACACCTACTGCTCAATGTTATCGACATTGCGTTGCTGCCGTTGCTCTGACTGCCTAAGTAGCTCCTTCACAACATTCGGTGCACGGTTATTCAACTCTGCGGGGCGTCTGGTTCGTTCAGTGATTTTGATTACAAGCGATTGACTTTGACATTGACAGCAAGTTGTTATTGTTGTTGTTGCTGTTGCAGATATTCATGCTGCCATTACTGTAATTGTGGTTGTCACAATGTGCGCTTAGTACAACAACTCAATATTTGTTGTGTATGTGAGAGAAAACACTCAGCCGAAATAACGTCGCATAACGCAAAAGTGGCAGACTTTCCAACTGAGCCAAAAGTACAGAAAAGTTAAGGCTTGAAAATTTACTTTCGCATTTGCGTTGCACTTAACGAGCATGTCCAGCATCAAGTTTTCCATTCACTATATTCTCGAGTAGGGAAAAATGGCAACAACAAAAACCAGACGAGAACAGCATAATCTTCATAATTAGACAAAGCCCCTAAAATTATGCCACAAGCGGCAAAAGTTTTGTGTGCAAAAACTTTGCTGTTAACTTTTGACAACACTTGAGCTACAAAGAACAAAGCCGACGAGTGCAAGAAAGCGTTTGGTTGTAGCGCGGAGAGCAAAAGACAATTGTTAGCTGAGTGGGGGGTAACGAGCGTTGGGGTTGGATCAATATAATTTAATTGTGGACTATTATGCAATGCAGCTGTATGACAAGGTATAGTCGAGATGAAGTTTTTCGAGCTCAGAAGAAGTGGTCTTTAGATTAGATTAGATTTGTGGTATAGTTGGGTTTTTGGTGTCGGGTTTGCCGCAGAACGTATTTTATAACAGCAATTTATTTTTAAATTTTTTCATACAGCATAATGACATTAATTGTCATAAAATAAGTGTACGATGAAGAGAGAGTTCCTGCTATCTGGCACACATTATTAATTTCACTATAGGCTGGGCGATATTTTGAATTTAATTATGATGAAATCACTTCAACTGAAAAATAAAAAAGTGATTTTTCATAAAAATCTGACGGGTCAGCAAAGGGTTAAGAGAAACTTGGTTTGTTGAGCTGATTGACTTAAAACTTGCGTGCAAAGCCGGGCCTTGCAAGTTAATCATAATCATGGGCACTCTAGCCACCATCGATGTCTTTTTGTGTGTCTATATATAGATATATATATATGCCGATTAATTGTTGTTGTATTAGCAGAAATTATCTGAAGCATACTTTAAGGCGCAAATTAATTCTTGCTGTTGATGAAAATGAAATGAATATTGATGAGTCATATTAATGTTTGCTCCCAACAAGAACAGAACACTGCCACAATGCGCATTGCGCATACTAACAGGCAACCATCCACACACACACGCGTACACACACACGCCCACGCTGCCTACACCGAAGCGAAAGTTATGCCCAGATTCTATTATGAAAAATATGCTCGACGTCTGTTGTCGCTGTTGCATATTTGCGACCGATGTGTGCCAGTTAAATGCGTACAACTCAATCGCCTGTGCCTCTTCCCCTTTGCCGCCAGCCTTCGAATGTAATTCAGTGTCTTTAGCTCTCCAGGCTACCTACCCCCGCCACATTCCTTCATTTGTCAGGGGAATTTATTGCTGGGCATTTGTCCGTTGTCCGGTACTGGCTGTCGTTTGCCGTCCAAAGCGCGCTACCGACAGACAGTGGCACATGGAATGACGCTATCAACTTCACACCCACCGGCGCAGCTGTTGCAAAAAACTTGACTGTTCCTGTTGGTTGTTGTGTGTTTGTTTGTACACATCAGTGGCGTCCCCAGGGGGGGGGATTAGGGGGATGGATCCCCCCCCTTGGTGGATAAATTCATTTATCCAATTTGATGTAACAATATAGAATTGTGAAAAATTTTTATTATTTGCTTTATCTTTTCTGTGAGCACCCACTTAAAACCTAATAGTTGAACAGCCCATGATCTGGCCGGACCATGGTGTAAACAAGAGGATAGTCGAGGATTGTAGTTAAGGATATAAAAAAAACAGATAGTGTGAACACAATGATTTCTTTTGCTTGCCTACATTTTATTTACGTAAAACGGTAAAAATATACTTGAATAATTAAGTAAATAGCGAGTTTCAACTTCAATGAATTAATTTTGAAATTCAAAAAATACGACAGTAAAGCACAAAAATAATAAAAAAATGTATAAATGTGAAATAAGTTTTTTATGGATTTGCTTCAACTGCTTGACCAATGCAATTATTGCAACAATATAATGCAATATCATGACTGAAACACATTGAGATTTACATTGGACACATACAAATCGCGTTTAGATATATCTATTGCTATTTTTCGATTCCTTGCACTGTTAACAATTCTGAACTGCTTTGCCAAAGAAAAACATGCAGAACATGTTATTGTTTATGCAGAACTGGCCGGATATGGTTTTCCTTGTCGCCTTCGTCGTCGCTATCTTCACATGGAACTATCTAAACGACCATTTTTTCTATCAGTTTTAGAAGCTTCGTTTTGTTCAGTGCCAAATGAAAGCCTGAAATTGTCAGCACCGTTATTATAAGAAATTTTTTCAGAGAAATTGTCCTCTCTGATTTACTCCAGCGTCGAAGTTCAAAAACAATGTCCACCTGATCCTTAAAATAGCATTGTCTTCCTTCCATCTGTGCCACAGAAAACACCTAATCGAATTGATAAGAAACCAGACACAACAAGACCACAAATACTATCTTCACTTCAGGAATGTAACTGAATTTCCACCAAAACACGAATATAACCATGAATACAATGGATAAATATTAAATTTGAATATGTTCCGACTTTATTTTCCACCAAAAATTATAATTTACTAAACCAAAAGAAAATAAAAGCCAAGGCGAGTGAAAAACACTTGGACCAGATAGTTTTGCGCCAACTTACTTATGTCACGATTATATGGGATAGCACGAAAAAGGTTTTTCAAATCGTGTCAAATGGAAAAGCCTAGTTGAAGCCCTATGCTCCGTAAAGGGCTGGAAACATATTTTTAAGCCATTCCACAGTGATTCGTTCCATAGACAAAATTCAAAAAATTTATAGTCTCAGAATTTAACGATTTTGATGTCATTTGAAAGGTAAAACTCCAACTAAGAAAACCCAACAAAATCTGTGCAAAAAATTAATTAGTTTCTGTGCAAAAGCGGCTCAAAGTTGAAACTTTTTTCGCAAAAAAATTTAAACACATATTTTCTGTTTTTTAGTCTATTAAGTAAAAAGAATTGTAAAAATACATGGTTAGCAAGAAGTTGCTAAAACTTTCAATATAGATTAATAAATAATGTGGCCATTTTCGCTTTTAATGTTTTCTCAAAATTTGCAAAGCTGAGGCTTTTACTTCACTTTTAATTTAAAATATTTTTCTAAATTAAAAATCTGAAAATTGGCAAAACTTAGAGGAAAATATCTAAAAAGTATGTGAAAGTATGTTCCTGGATTTTTTTTTTATTTTAAGAAGCATTCTTCCTTTGTCGTATAATGTAATTACATCCTCCGATCTCAGAAAATAATTCAATTTGAAAAGTGGTCTAAACACCTATTTTTCGACAAAATTTATTATTTTCATCCCTAAAAGTATGCAATCAGTATGAAAAATTGAGAAAACTGCAAAAAACAAAACTTACGTCTATTATTACCGTTTTTATTGCAAAACTAAAGGGTCCTAAGACAATTTCTGTTACTCTTTGCAATTATCAATGTTGACGTTACCGATTAATTGTAAAATCTGAAAAATCTAGCCAACACACTTGGCGCTGTAGCTCTCCAAAAATGACGAAATTTGCAAATTTAAGACTCAGGCATTGTCAAACTACAACAGTTTAAGAAAAACAAAATGGAGATTTCAATTCAACAGACCATGATTAACTAGTATACCAAATTTTATGAAGAACGGACCACTCCTTCTAATTTTGTCCCGCGGTTGTATGGAGTCGAATCACTGTTCATTCCGACAATAATTACGTGGGAAATAACAAAAAAAATTGTAACTGCCAAATTTCTATGAAAATACACCATGGTGTGGCCAGGTCATGGTTTTGGTTTTTGTGCTTAGAAAGGATCAGTTGAGGATATCATGAAATATGATCTCGATAGCTTAACTACAAAATTACTAAAGTGGATCCAAAGGTCAAAATGGTATGGTCAGAATCGGATGCCCGCAGAAGGGTTAAGAATAAATGAATAAAAAAATCAGTATTGCTGTATTTTGTATTGTTGTATTTTCAGTGTTCTCAAAAGTATCGACTATTTAAAGTAGTAGTCAAACGCATGCTTCATGCCAATCCTGCATCAGCTGTTGAAATTTGAAAAAAATTCCGATTCATGTTTTATGCTTTTTAAAATAGGTCTTTTGAGTTTTTCGTAATTCTATTAGAAGGAGTTTTCAAAATGTCCTAACTTAAAACAAACATGAATTTTTTAGTTGGGATCTTATGACTTAAAAATACATGTCACTTGAATTTTTCGCTTTAAGAATTTTATGTTAGCATTTTTATACATATACATACATATACATTTATGTATATATATATATGTGTGTATATATACATGTATGTATGTAGATATGTACAATTTTATGCAACATGTATTAAAAATAATACGTATAGATGAAAGTATATAAATTGCGTTAAACTGGATTTTTTGGCATATCCCCCCCCTTCCTGAAATCCTGGGGACGCCACTGGTACACATTTAATAATAATGAAATTATTTAATTTAATTAATTTAACTAAACAGGGAGGTGAATGCGCACATTTGTACTCAGCAGTTTGCGTTTGTTGTTTTGTTGGTTTTTGTTTCCAAACTGTCATTTCGTTGATTGTTCTTGCTATTCTACAAGCGCCAATGTTGTTGTTCTATGGCGTTGTGGGCGCGTTGTGCGTTAATGTACTTTTTTGTTTGTGCTTTTTGTCATAATGGCGAAATGAGCACGCATTTTTTATATTTTATGCTATGAAATTAAATCCACACATAAATACATTTGTTGAATTTGTTTACTGCTGTGTTTTTTCAGGTGAAATTTAATTGCATAATTTTTGCATAATCAAATTAACATAACGGCGAAAGCGAGCTTAATATCAATTAATTAAAATTACTGCTTCTGCAAGGATTATTTTGTTAAACTATAAGCCAGAGCAACACTTTAATTTAGCACAAAAAGAAGCCTTTTTAAGCTTAAAGTTAACAATAAAAAAAGTATTTGTGTACCACAATGATTATAAATTACTGTCATTATATGTTAGAACAAAAGAAGATTCATACAGAGCAATAATCCAGTTTGACAACACGAGGGCTGCCTTTTATATTTTTTCAATAGGGATGGTCTAGTAAGTTTTCGAAAAATCTGAGATTTCCATTGGAAATTTTGTCATTTTCTACCATAAACGTGCTTAGAACATTTGATGTTCAAGCGCTATTTCTGTTGTTTACAGTGACTTGAAAAATTGAACATTTTCGAGCACTGATTTTTTAAGATGTCCGAAGTGAATTATCTCAACAACAGTGCTTCGATCGCCTTTATTCGGCATTTGGTGATGAAGCACCAACCCTCAAGACAATTTAAAACTGGTTTAACGAATTCAAGCGTGGTCGCCGCTCGCTCCAGGACGATTTTCGTGAAGGTCGTCCGAAATCGGTCATTGTGCCAGAAACCATCGATGCTGTGCGTGAACTGATAATGAAATATCGTAATGTCACATACCGTGAGATAAAGGCATCCTTGGGCATTAGTTCCACGGCCGTGCATTCCATATTTCATGAACATTTAGCTGTCAGAAAGATTTGTTCTCGTTGGATCCCGCATAATTTGGCAATCGCTCAAAAAAAGGCTCGTGTCGATTGGTGCAAAGAAATGATGGAAAAATTCGATCGTGGTACTTCGAAAGACGTTTATAAGATCATGACAGGTGACGAATCATGGATGTATGCGTGTGGGTCTTCCAAGACGAGCCAAATCCAACAAAAATTCTTCGGGCACGCAGCACATCGCAGCAAATGGTCGCCAGTTTCTTCGGCAAAACTGGTCATGTGGCTACTGTGCTGTTAGAGCAACGTAGAATGGTCAATTCTGAGTGGTACACAACAATTTGTTTGACAGAAGTGTTCAATGAAATACGGAAAAACAACCGCCGACGCCGGATCATTCTTCGCCAGGACAATGCGCGCTCTCACACATCGGCTCAAACAACCGCCTATTTGATCGACCAAAGCATCGATTTAATGGGTCATCCGTCATACAGCTCTGACCTAGCACCCAATGACTGCTTTTTATTCCCGCACATAAAAAAATTGCATGGTCAACGATTTTCATCGCCAGAAGATGCTGCTGAAGCATTCAAAAACCATGTTTTGGAGGTGTCTCAATCGGAGTGGAAAAAGTGCTTCGACAATTGGTTTGAGCGCATGCGCTCTTTTGAAAAGCAATAAAACCATTTTTGATGCTAACAAAATGCATTTTCATCCTTTTTGAAAAAATATAAAAGGCAACCTATGTAGTATAAAAATAAATAAATGTAGGTTTCCCTTCAAATTGTTGCTATATGTATTTTGGGTCATCCTACTAATAATTTGAATCAACCATACAAGAAAAAGTTTTTCCTCTTCATATTTAGATTTCATAAAATATTTCAGGCGACAAATTAGACCTGAGACAACAAACTAAACTTATACAGTGGAAAAATCTCCGGCTGACTGGACCTAAAAGTTAAAAGTTGACCAAAAATTGTGCATACGAGTAAACTAATAAAAGTTCGCTCAGTTGGCTACAAAAAAATTTTAGCAAAAATTCTTTTTTTTTTATAATTTCAGTCTTCATCATCTATCATTTTTCAACACAACTTTCATAACTTTCTATACGCTTTCAAAGCCGGTGGATCAGTTTTCTAGAAAAGTACACAAAATTGGATTTTTGCAGTCTACAACTTTGAGTTTAGCCCGAGCGGGTACGTTCTCGCTCTCATCCGCTCTTTCAGTGGGGACTCCATTTGCATCGGTCAAACTAATACTCAAGCAATTTTATCAAATTGAATCAAACGACTTGTGGTCTGAGGTCTGTTCCTGACTAGCTCACTCAATAAGCCCAACGGTCTCGGTGCTCACGGCTCAAGACTGAAACTGCCATCCAACGACTTCTGCCAAGAGTGCAGCTCCGAGGAGGAGACCGTTCCCCACCTGCTGTGTCAAAGTTCCTTATTGGCCAGAAGAAGAAGTAAGTTTTTCGGCTCAGCTTTCTTCATTGGCATAACCGAACCAGGTCTAACCTAACCCAGCCAGGATCATAACACAATAAGCCATAAGTTGTGCTTAACGGTAGCAGGAACATTGCGGTAATTTTTAAGGTTCTTTATTTTTAAATATCGGTATTTTCGTTAATATTTCTATCAACTTTTGCTTTGATGACTTTTGTTTTTTTATCGGATTCTACAATTAGTTCTATAATTAGGGTTCTACAATTACAATTAGACAAATCCAATATGTACTTTTCGAGATATCAGCGAATATAGTATGTAGTTTTTGTAAGTACGGAAAACTTCCGGCCTTTCTAGTGTTAAGTGAGCTTTTCCCCATAGAAGGCTGCCACTCCAACCTAACCTAACGTTGAGTTTAAATGCACCAATTATTGCACCTAATTATTGCCGAAACATCTTCCCAACAATTTTTTTTTTAATTAAAAAAAAAACACAAATCTGGTGTTGAACGAATTTCTTTAATCCCTGAGAGCGCAATGAAGTTATTAGTTTTTTAAGCAGTTTGAGTTGGCGCATTATTGTGATGCAGAAAGTAATGGCGCAGTTTCCTGGATTCCCTACAAATTTTCGTAAATTTGTGATAAGCAGATTTCAATGTAATTTTGTAGTCCAGTCATCAGAAGAATTTAATTACAACTTCTCCTCTGGTGAGTAAATTGGCATCATTATTTTTGTTGCTGTCTTGTGGTGTCTGGCCTTAAGTTAGAGATTAGCTCTCTCTGGGCTCCATACTATCGGCTGTTGATTTATTTCGGGCTCGTACTTGTAAAACCATGTTTCAGGTGTACCTGGTGATCATTTTATTAAAGGCGCTTAGCTCTCCATTTTCAAAAAAAACAAAAACACTTTGAGAAAAACGCACACGTGCTTCTTTTTGTGCTGATTTCTGAGTGTATTCAAGAGAATTGCTTTTTATTAGAAATCATTTCCTTAGTCAATTTTGGATCTTCATTAATTAAAAACTTCCCAAGAACAATGCTTAATAATGCTTACAGTAGAAAATTTCAGCAACGTTGGCAAGTTTCGTCCTCCACAGAAAAATGTCTCGTCTGAAATCAACGAAACCACTTCGAGGTGGGCAAAAAATGGTGCTTTCTCTTCATTTACCATTTGGCAATGATTAAATATATCGAAAAAGTTTTAGCTTTCGCCAAATACTGCAAAGATTGGTGAACCGAATCTTTTCTTTGACTGCTTGTTGCAAAACTTCAAGAATAATAACACTGTACAACAGCATTTCAGCAACAGAGTAACGACCATATATTTCTGAAAGAAGACGTCATACTGATCATTTTTGCCGAACAAAGTTATAGTCCAGCACGTCTGAGTTTTTTGTAATTTGCATATAAAGGTGAAAGGGTCCCTATAGACTTTTACACGGAAAGTATAAAAACTTGAAGAGCTAGAGCTTTTATGTCTAAGACAAAGTTGTTTGCATTAGAAGTGTGAATCTTTTTTGTGTACACATGAACCCACCTTCCCCTTTCCTCACCCCCCTTTTTCATGTTTTTCGGAAAAATTTTTCATAAAAAGCTTGTATTGAGTAAAATATTGTAAAAAAATACCATATTGTCTTTTGGGAAAATGTTCCAAATAAGTGGTTTCGGTTTCAGTTTCGGCCAAAAATGGCTGAATGGCCGAAACCGAAACTTTCTGGAATATTTTTTTATATTTTATTATGTAGCAGATATATAGTGAAAGGAGGAGTAATTTAGATGCCACCAATATAAATAAACTTATTTTTTTAGCATATAATATAAAATTATTTCATTTTGAATATTAGCGAGTAAGGTACGAAAGTGTGATTTTTTCATGTTTATGTTTTAAAAAAATTAATAAATTGTTTTTATTATTAAGTATTTATTTATTTATGTTATGTTTATTCTTTTTTTACTTAATGTAAAATTCGTTTGTTGAAAAAAATGCTTGCTGTGGTGATTTTTATTTCAACTAGAATGTTTCGGTTTCGGCCCAAAAAAGATGTTTCGGTCGGACACTAGTTTTGACCATCACATAATATTTACATTATTTTATATATTATTTTCAAGTAAAGTGAATAGATAGAATTTTGTTCTGTACACTTTTGACCTATCAGAGACTTCTCCGTGCGACAAAAATAAAAAAATTTTTCAAACCGGAAAAAATCCATGTGGGCGTGAAACTAGAGACCAAATATAGTAATACTGCGTACTCAGTTTTTCATTTCTATATCCTTTGTCCTTTTAAAAGGACTTCAAAATTTTGAAGGGGATAAAAAATGAAAAAAATATAAAAAATACTTAACCTCGTTAAAATAAGGCGATATGTATATCAAATGAAAGAGGAAAGGCTCAAGAATTTAAATAAAATTAATTTTTATGTATTTGTAAAAAAGGATATGAAAAGGTCCTTTGAAAATTTTAATTCTTTATATCCTTGAAAATTTACATCGAATTTTCTTGAAAAGTAAGTATGTTAAAACCCAAAATCTCCTTGATCACGTTTCAAAATTTTACTATTCTCGCTTCATTGATTTTGTATCTTATTCAAATAAATTAGAATTTTTGTACTTCATTAGAATTGCAGCTTCTGCCTTTTTTTAAATAACTCTCGAACCAATAAAGTTAGAGTAGGATGTAGGGTGTAGAAATGAAAAACTAAGTACGCAGTATTACTATATTTGGTCTCTAGTTTCACGCCCATATGAATTTTTTCCTCTCACAAGTCAGCAAAAGTAAACGACAGTCTAAGAAAATCAACAGAAGTAGTTGATTTCGACATTAAATCAGATATTTAAATTTTATAAAAACAATTTACATATTTGTTTATTGTTTATTATTGTTTATTGTTTATTATTAATTAAGTCTAATCAAATTACAGACTTAGAGAAATAAAAGGTGTAAATTCAAACAAAATCGAAAAATATACTTAAAGGTACTTATAATTAGATAACAAGGTGCAAAATATGTTTAACGGTAATGCGAGATCAATATCCAAAGAATTTGTGAGGCTATTAAATTCAGTTAAAACTCTAGTAATAGGAGCATTTTTGGCATAATTGGTCTTGTTAATGCCAACATAAAAGAGCTCAGACCGCCGAAGAGATCTGGCTGGAATATTAAAATGAATTTTTTCAAGAATAGACGAGCAGTCAATAAGTCCATTAACGATATTATATAAAAATTTCAATGAGAGAAAAGATCTTCTACTAAGTAGAGATTTCAAGTTTAGAAGCTGACAACGTGCGTCATAGGAGGGAATCGGATCTGCAAAATTCAGGGAACGAAGGGCAAAGCGAATAAAAACCTTCTGCACTCGTTCAAGCCGATTTATGCTTAAGGCATAAAATGGCCTCCAAATGACGGCTGCATATTCTAGCCTGGAACGAACAAAGGCGGAATAAAGTAACTTGAAAGTATAAGGGTCAGAGAAGGTAGAACAGTTGCGACGAATAAAGGCTAACATAGAATAGGATTTGGAGATGGTAGAGTCAATGTGTTCAGAAAAAGAGAAATTAGAGTCAAAGAAGACACCTAGGTCTTTGATAACACTGACCACTTTAAGCCCAGAGTTAGAGATAGAGTAGGAGGCAGGAAAAGAAATACGTTTTTTAGCGAAAGTTAGTTGGAAACATTTTTTGGTATTAAGAAAGAGACGATTTCTGACACACCACTCATTTAAGATGTTAAGCTCAGATTGAAGCGCAGAGGAATCCTCAGGGGTTCTAATCTCAGAGTAGATTTTAAGGTCGTCTGCATACAATAGAAATTTGGAGGTTGAAAAGCACGAACAAACATCGTTAATAAAGAGCACAAATAATAGTGGACCTAAAATACTACCCTGGGGAACACCGGAGGTCGCCATAAAAGGCTGGGAAGAGGTGTTGTCAAATGACACAACACAGAGACGTTCACTAAGATAGGATTTTAACCATTCAAGAAACACAGAATGAAAACCAAGACTAGAAAGCTTAGCAAGTAAAATTTTATGGGAGACTCTATCAAACGCTTTAGAAAAGTCAGTATAAATAGCATCAATTTGTAAGCCCTTCTGAAAAGCCGAGATGCAATCCTCAGAAAAAACTGCAAGGTTGGTTATAGTGGACCGACCGGATACAAAACCATGTTGATTAGGGCTAATTATATTTTTAACCGCAAAATAAACCTTATCTTTAATGATGGTTTCAAAAAGTTTAGAAACTGTGGATAACTTTGAAATTGGTCTATAATTGGACACATCATTTTTGTTGCCACTTTTGAAAATTGGAGTAATTGAGGCTTTTTTCCAATCATTGATAAATACTCCAGATACGAGAGACCTATTAAAGATAATTTTCAAAGGTTCAACAAGGGAAGGACAGTGTTTTAGCAGGACAGAAGAGAGACCATCTATATCAGTTTGCGACGAAAGCTTTACATCGCGAATACCCTTTGCTACATCGTCTGAAGTTAAGACCAAAGAGCCAAAGTCAAGAGATGCCTTAGTATTAATGGACTCACTGACTTCGAACTCGTCATCAGTAACAAAATTAGAACGAAAAAATTCCGCAAAGAGGTTTGCGGCATCCTCCATTGAGACAGCTGATTTCCCTAAAAGGGAAACAGAGGATGGAATATTGGAGCACGTTTTTTTAGATTTTATAAAGCTCCAAAAATTCTTTGGATTGCGTTTAATATTTCGTTCGAAACTCTGTATGTAATTATTATATAGCATTTCTTCCAGGTTTCTAAATTCATTTAGGTAATGAAGATATTTGTCATAGAAAACAAGGTTCTTTGTTAACTTAAATTTTTTGTGAAACTTATTTCTCAGATTCTTAAGATGCATTAATTCTTTTGAGTACCATGGGAGCTTATAAGTTCGAGTAGCAAAAATGGGGATATTAGCTAAGCAGATATCGAAGACCAAAGATTTAAATTTGCTATAACATTTGGAGACATCAGCCTTTAAAAAAAGGGCGACCCAGTCAGTATTAAGAAAAAGAGAGTCAAGAGAAGCGAAGTTACACAAATTGAAATTGAAAGAAATTTTACTGGCGGCAAAAGGCATTTCAAAAAATTTATAAAACTCGAGGTCTAAAGTTAATGGAAAATGATGCAAGTTCGACGGGGAAATTGCAGAGGAACTTCGAGACAACTTGAAATTTAAATTATTGCTAATAAAAATTAAATCTAAAATACGATTGAAGTTATTTACAAAGCCATTAATCTGAGCCAAGTCAATACTTAACAGGTTATCAATAACAAATGTTTCGAACTGCTTATTTACATTAGACGGTGTAAGAGAAAAGTCATTATCCAAATGAGACCAATAGATACCGCTTAGATTAAAATCACCAAGAACACAAAGTTGGTTATCACCAACAAGGTTCTGTAGCGCCAGCACATTGTCCACGTGAGATTTGTAGAGAGATTCATTAGCCGCAGGTGGGATATAGGAGCAGCACAGGAACAGCAAGCCGGACGAACCTTGCAAGCGTACACAGAGTTGATCCAAGATAGTGTTATCATTAGCGAGTGGGATGAAAGTCGCCCGAAGTTTACGACGAACAGCGATCAATACACCACCACCTCTACTACACCCAGTACTAGTAGCATCTCGGTCCTTGCGAAAGACGTCAAACAAATTAGGATCAAAATATTCCGAGTCAAAGAAGTTCGCAGTCAGCCAAGTCTCCACGATGACATAAATGTCGTGGTCCGATTGTGTGCTAAATTTACGAACATTGTCAGCTTTAGTTCTAAGTCCAGAACAGTTTTGAAAATACAGCTTAACACCATTGCGCACAGGACTGGCCGAAGACGACGAAACTATCCTGTTGCCGGCTGTTGCCCTTGCTTTAGAAAAAACTGAAAAGGGCGCACAGTCACACTTGCCGGCCACAATTCAGGACTAAGCAGTTTTTCAATCGCGTTTTCAGGAACACCCAGCTTAAAGTTTATTCGTTTTAAAGATTCTACAGAGGTGTCTTTTTTAACAAGACTATAGCACGAAATGACGCTCTTCTCGATGTTTGCATGCTTCCTAACATACTCAATGATGTTGTCGGGAGTAACAGTGGGCAAGAAAGAGGAAAGGTGCAGCCACTTAAGGCGAACAGCAACGCCAAGTTCGGAATTGTCGTTAGAACCAACAACACGCATTTGGTTACGTTTGTTGTTTTTCTTCCCAGCAGCAATCCAGCCTGGTGTAGTGGGCTGTCTGGGAGGCGTGGAGACTTCACGACGCACAGCAGCGAAGTCAGCAGAATCAGCGGAGGGAGCGGCAGCGGCGGCAGAAGGCAGAGCAGCAGCAGCAGCAGAATCAGCGGCGGCAGCGGCAGCGGTGGCAGCATAAGTGCAAGTAAACTTTGAGTGGCCCGTAGAAACAGCAGGAAGAGAACGGTCAGCACGAGTCGATGAGGCAGCGGTAGCAGGCGGACAATGCGCAATGGAAACGGCGGAAACGACGGGTTGAGCGTGTTCAACGACAACGGAGCGACAGGCATCCGAGGTCACAGCATAATTGTTGGAGAGAGTGCGAGTGTCAGAGACCAAAGTGGCTCTTTTATCCAGAAGATCGCAGATATTATTTCCAATAGCTTTGACATCATTAGTTAGGACAGATAATTTAGGGACGATATCATTGTCACTTAACTTGCATTGCAATGAATGAAACTCTTCTTGCAGGCTTTCGAGTTTTTCGGCTAGAAGCTTTTTTTCGTCACGCAAAGAGTTCAGCACCGAGAGCACAAGCGCATTGTCAGCTCTGAGGGCGACGAGCTCACTAAAAATCGTTTGTAGCGTAACTTCTTGCTTGTCACACTTTTGTTGTAGAGAGACATTCGGTATTGGCAGCTGAGCTTGTTGTTGCGGCTTAGGCTGATGCACTTGTTGTTGCGGTTTAGGCTGATGCACTTGTTGTTGGGCTTTAGGCAGTTGAGCTTGATGTTGGGGTTTTGGCTGTAGTGCATGTTGTTGCGGCTTAGGCTGTTGTGCTTGTTGTTGCGAAGCTGAGCTCGGGTTATTGCACTGCACTTTTTGTGTTATGTGTGTAGATGAGAAAATCGCGGCGTCGCTGTCCGAGCACACTCGATCGGCGCGGGTGGTAGGCGTAAGGGGCGACTGAATTGAATTTCGGCGCGCACTTAAGCAGCCATTACAATGGTATGGTCTACAGTTTTTTTGCAAAAACTCGAGGTCAGCAGGCTGAAAGTTCACGCAGTCCAAATGAAAGAATTCGTTGCATTTGGCACATTGCAGCTTCGCCTGACCTCGATCAACTTTCTGACCACAAACACACGGCATTTGGAAATAATGAAATTAAGAAGTGTCCAAGTGAAAACGAGCGAATAACGAACGACTCGCCTCACTCTCGCACGGGCAGAGAGGTAAAAATAAAGCACGAAAGCGCGGAGCACAGAAACACGTCTGCACAGTACAAGGTCAAGGACTGTACTGACCTGTACATTTATCACTTCTTTTATCGATAACCGCTACAAGATGTCAACCAACCACAATTAGTTAAAAAATTGCCTGCAATTATTCACCGCTAGTGTGAGTTCATGCGAACTGCCACACTTGAAATTCATTCCCACTTGAGGCTCTGCTTGGGCCATGTGCATACATATATACTTAACTACATTCATATGAACTTCTCTTCTCTTCAACAGCCACTTATCGAGCACATCAACATCATCGCCGCTGTCAACAGCTGCAATGTTATCGTAGGTATTTTCATATTCATCGCTCGCTAGTTTATGCTGTACACACGTTCGGAGGCGCCAGTCACGCCTCAGCTTTTGCAGCAACAACATTTAAACATGTGAGAAGTGTGTAACGTCTGTACGCATTTTATCAAGTTGCCAGCCAAAAACATTCGCACAAATCGACAAATGCGCTGCATGAGTGTGTGTGTGTGCGTGTAGCTCAACCCCATTCAATTCTAATGACATTTAATGACAGCGCACACTTGAAGGCGCAAAAGCTCGACGCGCCACTAGGCGGACTCGGCGCTACTGGAGTAATGCTTTTTATGCGATGTGAAATTATGGCTGTATTCCGTCACCCGCACGCACGACCGCACGCAACCCGGGCACGCATTGACACGTAGCGCCGCGCCGCCGCCTCGTCCATTCCGCCATTCACTTTAACGTCGCAAATGCGAACCAGAAAGCAATAGTTGAGCGCTGAGACGCACCGCTGCTATAGTCTGGCTGTTGAAATAGTAAACACCAACAACAACAACAACAATCAAAAAGCAAAAGCAGCAGCGTCCACGCAAACCACCCACAAGTCGAGCGTACGCGCCGACACGCCATGATCTAAGCGTCCTGGCATGCAATGCCCGGCGCTCGTCCACTCCTCCCGTTCAAGGTTAATGTGCACTGTGACATTCAGATAATGTGGCAAGGAATGTGGCATTGGCATTGCACACTTCGTCACGACATAACTAGTGTGAATTCCTCTCGCCTCGTGCCGTGCCACAACGTGCGAGGTGTGCGTATATGCGTGCCTGTGCATGTGTGTGTGTGTGTGTAAGTGGTGACGTTGACGAAACACGAACAAGCAGACGCGCCAACACCTGCCGCTAATGATTTAATAAGGAATTTAATTAATAATTTCGCGCTGCTGTCTCTGATTCGGCGCAACGCTGACGTGGCCAAAATTTCGGAGCCATATTGCAAATATTTGTCAGCCGTCAGACGCGTTTTGTACAAAACAGACATTCACTTATCAAAACCATTTAATGAACTTTATGAAGGCTGCATTGATTTAACGCGAATATGCTGGAAATATTTTTCTCGCAAATTTTGCGTTCTGATTGATTCAATAGCACAATTGAGAAATTAAATTTTTTGAGTGCATATTTAGTTAGTCCATATGGTTACGCTGGGCACTACCGGGTTAAGTGCAACAGCTGACAATAATGGAAATCAGGCAAAAGTGAAGTGAAGCTTGAAGCATACACAAACATTTTCTTTATTTCGTGTTGGTTTAATCAGTAAAACAGAAGAGACAGCACAATGAATAAACTGACAGCACTGAAGAATGAGTCTGGATCGTGAATCAACAGTATTTTGAACCATAAATGCGAGGTCTGTTAAAACAGGTGAATGGTTACAAGCAGCTACACTTAAGTCTCGTCATCTTCTTCTTCTACCTTCGACCAGATTAGACTTGAAAACACACAAATGCCAGTTGGAAGCCAATGGGCCCATTAATTCATGGCTTTTCACAGTTTCTACACAGAAACTTTTAACCCGTCGTTGACCACCCCATCCGACTTTAATATTCGGAAAATGAAAAACACGTATCGAGTTATTTTACATTTGAAGTACTTTCACCAAGTTTGAAGTCAAAAGGCAAAAGAAACACGTGTCTAATTTTTCTTATTTAAATTATTTGTACAATTTATGAAGTCAATAGGCCTATCGGATCATGTTTCTTCGGAGTCTTCCCGTAAACAAACCTTAACCCAGTTAAATTTTATTTTCGAAAAACTATACAATACGTGTCGAATTATTTTTGATTTAGAGTATTTTCAGGAAGTTCGAAAACAATATGTCTATTAAATCACGTTTCCCATACAACAGCGCATCATTCTTCAAGATCTATCCACAGTTCAAATTTCATGTTTGCTTGTTTTTTTCCTAAACCTTCACGGAGCAATTATGAACAAACCTGCCGAAGGAAGTATCCATTTTGGTCCAGTCGTTTTCAAGTTTTAAGCATCCGAACGGACCAAGATTCATTTATATATGAATTTTTGAATATCCATATCGTCTTTCAAAAAAATACTATAACTGAATTATAATAGCGTAGCGAGAAGGCGTATCAGGTGGGCGTGGTCAGTCTTATATATCTTATGTTAACATCAATGAAACACGGAACCATTTGATATTAACCGACATTACCGACATGTACCGTAGCTTCATTTTGTTAGTTTTGGTGGGCATGGAAAGTGGGCGTGGCCGATTATATTATAGCCTATGTTTACCGCAATGACACGCTGAATCGTTTGATACTCATATTGCCTTACAAAAGCATACCATAGATGAATTTTGTTATTATTGACTCCTCTTCAAACTCGTCTCACAAACTTTTGCAGAAGTCATTTGTCAGGTGGCCTGGATCCATTCTTTTTCGCTTGAGTACCAAAGATACAGAGTACCTATATTCAGAGTGCAGACTTTTCATGCGCTTCCAGTCCAATACTGGCCAGATGTGAGCCTACTTAGGCCATAAAAACTGCTAATGGTGACAAAACGTTTGGTGAGATTTCGTTCTAACTTATTTGAGCTGTTGATGATATTGGGGCAACTATTACATTTAGCTTAAGGGGGTCAATACGTGTAAATTTACAAAATTATCAGGTGTACACTTTGCTTCCGCCGTTTTCCGATAGGTGGCTGTACCGGCTGAGGCTGGTTGAAATACATAGATGGTAATGCCTTTAAAGTGAGTGTGGACAGTGCCTAACGAATTGTCATCGCCGTTTCAGTGACAGTTGTTCTTGTTTTCGTATTATTCACGCTCGAAAATGTCCGTTTATGTGCCCAATTCTCGCCATTTGCGGGAAGTTTTACTTTTCTGTTACAATTCGCAAAAAAATGCAGCTGAAGTGCATCGAATGCTCTCAGAAACTTACGGTGATGCTGCTCTGAGTGAAAGAACGTGTCGGGAGTGGTTTCAACGTTTTAAAAATGGTGATTTCGATGTCGAAGACAAACATGGTGGTGGAAGAGAAAAAACCTTCAAAGATGAACAACTAGAAGCATTGCTTTGTGAAACCATCACAGGAGATCGCTACCGAACGCAACTGATGCGCCTTAGTCGCGCGCTAAAAGAAAAGCGGCCACAATATCAAGAGCGACATGACAAAGTCATCCTCCAACACGACAATGCTCGGCCTCACGTCGCAAAAGTGGTCAAAAAGTACCTGGAAACGCTGAAATGGGAAGTCTTGCCCCACCCGCCGTATTCCCCAGATGTCGCCCCTTCTGACTTCCACCTATTCCGTTCGATGGCGCACGGCCTGGCAGATCAACATTTTCAATCCTTCGAAGAATTGGAAAAATGGATTGCTTCATTGATAGCGTCAAAAGAGGACTCCTTTTTTCGAGCCGGGATCCGAAAATTGCCGGAAAGATGGGAGAAAGTTGTCGCTAGCGACGGACAATACTTTGAATAATACATCTGTAAGCACTTTTTCGCAATAAAGCTTTTAATTTTGGAAAAAACGGCGGAAGCAAAGTTGTACACCTGATTAAAAAAATTTTTTTTTGTGAAATAGACTCCAGGGGGTCTTAAGAATATCCCCCTCAAGTGGTTTTTAATTCTGATGACCCGTTCCCCTGCAGCAGCGCTTTATTGATGGTCAATTCGCTCCGCATGATATCGGTAACGCAAAGTTTAAACCGAATTATTTCGAAACACTGGTTTTTGATTATGGAAGTAGAATATCTCGGCAATTTTTAGTCCCACTGATCTAAAATTTGGGCAGCAACTTTTTGAAACATAGAACTTCTAAACTAACTAAAAATTTCATTGTTTTTGGCGAAATCCGCGGCGCCATTTTCGGGAAATTAAGAAAAAAAGGTAATTTTTTTCGGTTGGAGCGTATTTTTGTATTTTCGAGAAAATATTTTTTTTTGTTAGTTCGTTTAGAAGGTACATATATTTTCTCATAATAACTAATAATATTTTTTCAGATGATTTTTGAGGCGCCGGCACTACTTCTACTACAATTTGGGCCCAACGTTGGACCCCACCACCGCCGCCATTTTGAGCACGCCAAAAAAAAATTGTTTTCTTGCACTGCTACCTTTTAATAAAAGAATGAAAAAAAAATCGTACATTGCATTCATTTTTTCCGGCGTATGCGCGAATCCAAAAATATACCGTTTACACGTATTGACCCCCTTAAATAAACCAAACAAAAACCTCCTCTGGAGGCCGCCAGGCAGCTAACTAAATGGTGAAAGAGTATTTCTTCTTTACCAATGTAACCATATATCGTAATAATTATTTCTTAATTGGTCTTTTAATTAGCGAGAGTTTTGACATTGACCAACTGTTGTTGCTGCTCAGCTTTGATTATTCTTGTGTATTTTCACTAAAAAAATTAATCCAAACTTTGGTAAAATATGGCAAAAATCACAGCGCTGTCTAAACATGAAGTTATTTTCCACATTACAGCACCCAACCCAACCCATTCACATCAACAACGCCCAAAACACTGCAAACTCACTTTGCCAAAAAGTACATATACAAAATAATATACATATACATATATATAAACACACACACATAGATGTAAAAGCAATGTGATAATGAACAAACACCCACACAGTCTGTGCACTGCCGCCCGCAATCAACGCCATTACAGTTGCCCATGCGAGAGCGTTTGCATGTTGCTCATACGCAACGTAGACCGCACAATCCAATATGTGAGTTCATTTGTTTGCTTATGTGTATCCAATTTCACAAGTGGATTCACATTTTTGCATAAGCATTGGCACAGCTATTCAACAACAACAACAACAATAAATTTGCGCTACCCATTCCAATGCGCTGCTTAGCAATCAACAAGTCAAATTGCGCCAACTCCGCTGCCATCCGCTGCCATTTCTCGGTCATGTATACAACGACCGACTCACGCTCGCTGCCATTGCGACAGCAACAGTTGCCATGCTTTAGCGCACACCAGCGCGTTTCGACTCCCCTTTCGTTGGGTTTTGTCAGTGGCGCACATGCACCACTCTTCTGCATTGACCGGCCGCAACGATTGGCAAACGATGCCTGGACGCACTTGTGTGCTCATTCAGCCAATGTCCTTGGCGACATTGCGCCATACAATAACTCCGTCCCGCTCACCGCGCTGGTGCTGTAGGCGACGCGACGAATCAATAAGGCGAAAGCGTACAAAATTTAATTTAATAAATGAGAGAAAATGAGGCAAGTAAGAATGTGGCGGAAAATGCAATAGCGACATAGTGGTGGCATCAATGGAAATGACAGTTCGTGGGCGAGTGACAGGGCTGGTGGCATTGTGGCAGCGACAGCCGTAGCCGTTTTTTGCTTTCGTTGCGCTACCAATGCTGCGTCACAATTTTAATAATGTTTACTTTTGTGCAATAAAAGAGGGATACAAAAATTGCGCCTCCATGTGCTGGAAGGAGGGAGAACGCAGAGAAGAGTGCAACAATGTTGCTATTGTGTACATGGAATGGTGTTTGATAGTACGGCGGCTCACTAAATGGCAGGCGCCAAGATGTAAAGAAGCGATAGCAGGTTGTGCACTAGCGCCATTTAATAACAACAAAAATAAAACTAACAACAACAATAACAATAACTAACAGACAAGTGAAAATGTGCTAACAAAAAAAAAAATAGAGCAAACTTGGCGTTGTTAAGTTAACACGAAGGAAGCAAAGCACCAGCAAAGAAATAGCCACAAAGGCGAACATTTCGAAAAGTATGTTTATATGTATGTTTATACTGTATGTAGGTATGTGCTTAGGTATGTGCTTACTGTATTGCATATACGAGTATGTACGAAGGTCGTAAAAGCAAAAAACGTGGCCAATATTTAGTTGTTGCAGCAGCCCATTTCCAGCGGTAAAGTACATAAAGAGTGGAATTTTACGTTGACAGCGGAAAAAGCAAAGAATTTTATCGACGCGCAACACATTCGGTCACACACACACACACACCTACACACTCCAAACACCGACAGGCGCGCGCTGCTTGGCGAAAATGTCAACGTCACAGAACGATTGGAGCGCACAAGTGGCATTCTAAAAATATCAAAGGTTTTAATTTGCCGCGTACGTAGGCGGACAAAGTCGTCTCAACAGCTATAAATCATGGCAAGAATTTAAATTATGGTTTCCGCACACACACCTCGCATGGCCACTAATTTGCATAAGTAGATATAATGGCATGAAGGCGCCAAGATTTGTATCCTTGCACTTGGAAAAAATATATATTTTACTAAATAAAGTAATGGTTTGTGGCATAGGAATTTGAAGAAAAATTTCATCATTTAAACTTCAAACTAGTTTCTCTAACTAAATTTTTGTCAAAGTGATTTTCTGATCCTTAAGGAATTGTGAATTTTTTGCCTTGAAGAAATCATTCGGAACGGTGACGTAGATTGCGAAAAATTTGGTTTTTTACCAACTGATGAAAATTGGGAGCCCATTTCATTGAATTTTATATGGCAACTTCCCTAAGGCTTGAAGGTAGACAGGAATGACAAAATTTATATAATCACCGACAGACACAGAGGGCAAGGAATGCATAAGAAAAGATTTTCTTTACATTTTTTCTTATATGGTTTGGAAAAATGTCTTGAATTTCAAACTGTTCACTAGTTCAAAATTGTTCAGTTGACTTCATATTGAATGTTAAAAGATTGAAGCAAACATATATTTTCCTTAGATACTGTTATTAATTTGAAAATGGGCAAACGAAAAATGAGAAATGAAAATGAAAGAAATTATTTTGAAAAATGTTCACGTCCACTCGCAGTGAGTTTATGAAAAATTGCTCAGAAATAGCAAAACGACCTAGTAACTTATTCAAAAATATTAAAAAGAAAAATTACACTACTCGGCAAATAATGACCTAATCGCGTGCATCTCAGAACAAAAATATTTTCTAAACTGTTGCAGGGTCGCGAACACGAAAACAAACATGATTTGTTTGTTTTTAAAGAAGCGTTTTCGATAAATGTTCAAAATTTCTCTTCCTTTCCTCTTATTTTATTTGATTTTATTTTATTTCATTTAATTTAATTTTATTTTATTTTATTTTATTTTATTTTATTTTATTTTATTTTATTTTATTTTATTTTATTTTTTTATTTTATTTTATTTTATATTTTTATTTTATTTTATTTTATTTTATTTTATTTTATTTTATTTTATTTTATTTTATTTTATTTTATTTTATTTTATTTTATTTTATTTTATTTTATTTTATTTTATTTTATTTTATTTTATTTTATTTTATTTTATTTTATTTTATTTTATTTTATTTTATTTTATTTTATTTTAGTTTAGTTTAGTTTATTTTATTTTATTGTATTTTATTTTATTTTATTTTAATTTAATAAAAGAAAATTCTATATTAAAAAACAGTCCAAATTTACACGGAAATTCCTTGTTTCACAAGCCTTTTTTATTTTATTTTATTTATTTTTTATTTTATTTTATTTTATTTTATTTTATTTTATTTTATTTTATTTTATTTTATTTTATTTTATTTTATTTTAATGTATTTTATCTTAGTTTATTTTATTTTATTTTATTTTATTTTATTTTATTTTATTTTCTCTTTCGAGAAGCACATCCACCGACTTGTCCCGATCTAAAGTTAAATGTTCAAAATGAAAATGAAGAAAGTACTGAAATGTCGTTAACAGTGGAATTCATTTCGTGAAAAACGTTCATTTTGTATTCGGAATGTCCCTCAGGATGTTGGTACAAACATTTTGCATGGCTTTTTTATCCTGAAAACCGTTTCCTTTCATAGACAAATGCATTTTTAGAAGTGCCAGTTGATGAGATGGTGTCAGTCAATTTGTATAGAACCAACTTTGCACACACTTTTCAATAGCCAAATGTTCAATTAAAATGCTAAAATTTCAATGATTTTGACTAACCTTTGATGAATTCAAGCATAGTTTTGACATAATCTGCGTTGATCAGTTGGCCAACATGTTTGTCATCATTTAAGTCCTCACGACCATTTTTAAATCGCTTATGTAACTCATGAACTTGGTTCATCAAATGAAATGTTTCGGTAAAAGTTTTAACAAGTTCCAAATAAAACTTATGTAATACATATTGAAACTTTGTTCAAAGCTTTTTTTTGAGCCCATAGCACAAACATAACGTCACTTCAGAAGCAATAACTCTGATTCCAATAAACCAAATGTGATGAAATTTTGACTGCCAATAGCGAAAAGATGTCCTTCCAACGCACTTTGATACAGAACAGCAGAAAATATCCTATTTCAAAAGTGTTGTTTACTTTAAAACGCACGTAATACTAAAATTGCTAGGCAACATTTTTTAACCCCCGGAGGCCGAGTTCTGGCTACACACCTGCGTAAATATATTCAATAATAAAACATACATTCCATCAAATTTAGTCACACCTGAAACTCTGTGTTCTAATTTTACATTTTCATTTTTTATAAAAAAAATTTTAAATAAAATCAACAACAGCAGCCAAAAACAAAAAACACAAATGCAAAAAACGCTCACATAAAAGTCGTGCAACGAAATATTTTCCACTTCGCCAAATACTCAAACTACGAACGCCAGACTGCAGACAAGTGACAGTGACACCTCCCGGCTGCCTCCAGAGTATATAAAAAATATTGATTTCCACTTTATATTTTGCATACATATTTTTTTGCGTTTCTTTTACATTGCCATACGTTTCTTTCATTGGTAGAGAATTGCAAAGTACGACAATACATTCACAAACAAAATTATTCAAAAAACAAAAATAATCAGAAAAATTGCATAAAGCAACAACAACGGACACCAATCATATAAAACAATAGGCAAAGGGAAATAAGTAAAAAAAAAGTCATGTAAAAAAAATCTCTTTTATCTGACAGAGGCAACGCACCGGAAAATGCAATAAAAACAAATTTCGTTTTATGTTCAAAATTGTAGATTTTGTTGATCGCGATTTGCTACCACATCGAGGCGCTGACTCGCGCTTTCGACATACTGAGTGTGTGTGTGTGTGTGTCGGTGAGTACGATTACGAGTGGGAGTGTGTGTGCCGCTGGTTGTGTTTACAAAACCCTGAACACAGACATTAATCTTATTTCGTAGCCTCTGTTGGGTTGGCGGGCTGCCTTTGTGCTTGCATTTCCTTTGGGTTAGACACAGTACTTCAGGGTATGTGTGTGTGCGTGTGCGTGTGTGTGGCTGCCACTTGGTGCCATTAAGCCATGCAACAAAATGTGTTCATTTATTTTCACTTATTACATATTCACAGCAGCTACTGCTGATGTGGGGCACACACACACACACACACATACATACATATGTATATACAAACATATGCTTTTATAAATACAAAGCAGTGCACACGCAAATTGTGTGTTCGTGCATTTGGGAGCAAATTTACTTTATCGCAGCTTACATCCTTCCGGCACACCGCCGATCATTTTCTATATCGCACAAATACGAATTTATGAATACTAATGAATTCACTTTCAGGTGTAAAATTCTGAATTTTTTTATAATTACAACAATTTTCTGACAAAATTTTATATGAATTATTGGCGTTTACTTTGCGCCAATTGATGTCGGCCTATAGGAATTGTACGTGTTATATATATGTATATATATATGTATATATGTACAGTTATTCAAATAAAATTCGTAACAGTTGTGCCCGCTTTATACACTCAGACAGTTAAAACTTTGAAAACAGTTGAAGCCGTCTGCATGGCATCGTTTAGGTTACTTTAGTTACTCATACGCCCCGTAATGCTCGTCTTGCGGTTAACTGCCAATTTGCCTCCAAGTTTATGTATACACGCATTTCAAATGTGTATGCGTGAGTATAGGCTTACGTGTAGGTAAGCTGACACTTCTTGGATTTTATTTACAGCTACATTCATTACTTCCCTGACGTTGCTACCACCCTGCCAACATTTTAGCTGCAACATTTTACCCAAACTTTCAGCAAATATTTCGAACCCAAATATTATGTTAATTCAGAAAAAAATTCTTATACGAAATATAAAAATATCGATGTTTATCTACATAGGAAATATGGACTGTAGGTTCATTTTCGAAAAAAACCTCCGCTGAGAAGGAATTTTCTAATTTGGGATCTAAAAAAGCTAAAAATTAGTTGGGATGTCATATGGCGCAACGGATTGATTTCACCAAGAAAATACTTGAAATCAAAAATAATTATAATCGTATTTTTCAGTTTTCTCAAAATCAAAATCTGATTGGGTCAATGAATCAAGGTTTGAATATGAAAACAAAACATGAGCAAACAGGCAAATGTGGTGAAAACAATTGGAATGAAAACACCGTGCGACACCATTTTTCACACCGGAAAAAACCTAATGGGCGTGAAACTAGAGACCAAGTAAAGTAAAACTGCCTACTCAGTTTTTCATTTCTACATCCTTTGTCCTTTTAAAAGGACTTCCAAATTTTGAAGGGGATAAAAATAAATAAATAAATAAAAAAATAAAAAAAATGTAAAAAAAAAATTAACTTCGTTAGAATATGGCGATATGTATATCAAATGAAAGAGGAAAGGCTCAATAATATAAATAAAATTTACCTTTTATCTTTCTATAAAAAAAGGATATGAAAAAGATCCCTTGAAAATTTTAATCCTTTATATCCTTGAAAATTTATATAGAATTTTCTTGAAAAGTAAGTATGTTAAAACCCAAAATCTCCTTGATCACGTCATCTCCTTGATCAAAATTTCATTACTCTAACGTTATTGGTTCGAAAGTTATTTAAAAAAGGCGGAAGCTTCAATTCTAATAAAGTACAGAAATTCTAATTTATTTGAGAATCAGTATTTTAAATCATAAAAAAATACGAAATCAATAACGCGAGAATAATGAAATTTTGACACGTGATCAAGG
This sequence comes from Melieria picta, assembly GCA_964056695.1. NCBI lineage: Eukaryota > Metazoa > Arthropoda > Insecta > Diptera > Ulidiidae > Melieria > Melieria picta. The sequence continues at coordinate 18,416,795 of OZ057399.1, forward strand.
ATATTTAAGGTTTTAACATACTTACTTTTCAAGAAAATTCTATGTAAATTTTCAAGGATATAAAGGATTAAAATTTTCAAAGGACTTTTTTCATATCCCTTTTTTAGAAATAGATAAAAAATCCATTTTTTTTAATTCTTGAGCCTATCCAGGTTCATTTGATAAACATATCGCCATATTCCCCTTCAAAATTTTGAAGTCCTTTTAATAGGACAAAGGATGTAGAAATGAAAAACTGAGTAGGCAGTATTATATTTGGTCTTTAGTTTCACGCGCATATGGGTTTTTCCGGTGTGAAAAATTTTTTTATTTTTTGTCCCACACTGAAATCAAACTGACGTATAATTTCCCCTTTCCGTATGTTTTCCCCCTTTCCCATGGGTTAAGAGTTTGTTTGTTGAGAAATATGAATTAATGGGCCAATGGACTTCAAACTTAGTGAAAATGCTTCAACTGAGATATAATTCAAAACTTTTTTGAGTTTTTGAAAATCAAAATCAAAAGGAGTCAACAATAGAGCAACAGTTTGTATGGAGAAAAGTGATTTAATGGACCTATTGACTTCAAGTATGGCGATAGCTCTTAAAATGGGAAAAAATTGGGCAGGACACTTCTGAATTTTAAGGGTAAGTTTCAATGAAAAAGTCTTAGTATCCTTTTAGTTTTCTATCCGAATAGGTTTTCTTTTGGACTAAATTGGGTTATGCGCAATCAAGTGACTATACACATTTGTTCTTAGGATCATTTTTATGACTCATAGTACTGAATGCAAGAAATTAGTCAATGCAATGCGAGTTGGATGGGATTTGATTTAGTGTAGACAAGAAAGTATATGCGACGATGACTCGTTGTTCTAGATAGCAACTCTATTCACTTCATTGTCGCAATTGCAGATGTGTTGTAAAATGCATCTCAGTTGGAAAGAAAACATTAAGAAAAAACACAATTTATTTCTTAAAAATGGAGAAAATATGCCAATAATAGAAATTGAATAGAGTGAGTTATCCTCAGCAGCAGGTTTAACGAAGAAGAATATACTCACTGAAAGAAAACATTGCAGGCCACCCGAATATATTCTCTGCAGAAATATGATGGGTTACGAAAGAGCCAAAACTTTTGAAAAATCTTTAAAATTTAAGAGCTCATTTCCGCAGGGAAAACAGAAAAAATGTTCTACTGATACGGCCTTAAGTATTTTGCTAATTTAAATATTTCATTTTATTGCAGCCCAGAGTCAAAACAGGAACAATAAAATTATGTCAGTTGATAAAAATTTTCATTTATGAAGAATTTATAAAGTGCTAAACATTAAAATGGACAAGCACGCAAAACCATAAAAATTTATCGCGCTGTTGCTGTAATCATTGTTATTTGGAATTTCCATTCAGTGCGCCCACAGAATCAACGATTACACCACAGTTCGCTGAACAGAGTGCGGCTGGTGCATCAAAGCCAAGACTGTTGGCTCTGTCCAGCACTTCAACTCCCCAGATAGCACAGACACAGACCCCAAGGGAATTCACGTTCTTATGCCACCATTCGTTTGGCACTCCTTCGAAAAAGCGACACCATTGCGTCGCAAATATGTTCCCCATGCGCTAATAAATAAATATTTCATTTCATTTCATTTCTTTTGCTGTGGCTGCACCCGTTTCTCATCTTTGCACATTCTTGCCAAAATAATTGCTGGCTTTCGCTTTCATGCTTTAAATTCACGAGTTATTGACCGGTTAGATGCTGGCTTCGCTTAGTTTTCACTTAATTTTCATTTACTTAGTTTTTTAAATTAATTTTTTTAGTTATTTTATTTTTATTTACTTTTTAAATACTTCATGTGGTTGCGTTTCATTTGGATGTTAACATTTTGGCCTTATTGCGTAATAGTCGAATGTTTTTTAAGAGAATATTTGCGTTTGGTGTGTCCTTCGTTTCAATGTTCTTTATCGTAGTAATTTGTGTAATTAATGACAGTAATTAAATCGACCAAACATTGCAGTGCCTGTCATTGTGTGTGGTTTCTCTCTTTATGCAAGAGAAACAATGCGTGAAATGCGTGACTTCTGATTATATGAAAAGCTGCTAGGTCCATGTGAACAAAGCTCATATACTTAGACAACTTAAGATCGTAACATAAGCGGTGCTTATTCAATTATAACTATCAAACACATTAATGCCATTCATACATTCCCACAAAATCAACAATATTTCTTAGCAACTCAACAAACAATTTCTCGATATAAATTTTAACCGACAAATTCTCGAAATAATCTCGATAATGCTTGAATTGTTTGCCTTGAAGAATTTGAAAATTTTCAAGTCAAATGAAATATTTTTTTGTCAAACGAAAATTTAAAAACGAGTTTACCTACCTGTACTTATAATCGTTATTTGATTTGAATAATGGACGCAAAATATGCGTTTTATTTCAATTTTCAGAAAGAAAATAAGTTTTCGTAATAGTATCCAAAATGCTATTGAGAACAAAAAAAATTACGCTGTCGAAAGATATCGAAATTTTCTAAATTCGCGACATCGTTACGATATCCCGGATAAGATAATTTCAATATCGCAACGATATCGAGATTTTCGAAATTCTCGATATCGTTACGATAGTGTAATTTTTCTCGTTCTCGATATCAATTAAGACACTTTAGCAATACTCGAAAACGAGACAAATTCTCGCTTTAACGATACCGTTTCCATAACGTTCCGATATCGTTTGGTTTGCTGGGAAACAGCCAATTAAGTTTACAATTATATTTGAAATTAAGTGATAAAAGGAGTTAAAATTGAAAATAAAATAAAATAAAATTAAATTAAATTAAATTAAATACATTAAAATCAAATAAAATAAAATACATTAAAATCAAATCAAATCCAATAAAACAAAATAAAATAAAATAAAATAAAATAAAATAAAATAAAATAAAATAAATAAAATAAAATAAAATAAAATAAAATAAAATAAAATAAAATAAAAGAAAAGAAAAGAAAATAAAAGAAAAGAAAAGAAAATAAAAGAAAATAAAAGAAAATAAAAGAAAATAAAATAAAATAAAATAAAATAAAATAAAATAAAATAAAATAAAATAAAATAAAGCAAAATAAAATAAAACAAAATAAAAAAAATAAAATAAAACAAAACAAAATAAAATAAAATAAAATCAAATCAAATAAAAGAAAGTAAAATAAAATCAAATCAAATAAAATCAAATAAAAACAAATAAAATTAAATCAAATCCAATCAAATCAAATCAAATTAAATCAAATCAAATAAACTAAAAATAAAACAAAATTAAATTAAATAAAATAAAATAAAATAAAATAAAATAAAATAAAATAAAATAAAATAAAATAAAATAAAATAGTAACAAGCAGCTTCTCATAGCTTCAAATTAAAAAAATTTCAAAGTACACATTTCAACTTAATAAGTCCCTTCGTCATGCCATCTCACTATACTCGTTCCAAAAATTACAGGATGTCACAGAAGCAGCGAAACAATTTTACATGTAATATTCTTTGTTCGGTTTAGTTTTGAATTTGGCTTTTTTATTTTTTAAATATGATAATTAAAAAAAATATATTCAAATATGAAAAATGGCAATCATTCCTTTTTCTTTTAAAACCAACACTTTTGAAAAACTTTAACACCCTGTATACGTTTGCATAAATTACATTTTTGCTGCGTATTTACTGCTTCCTCTGTCTCCTTCACTTTTTTCTCAACGTTCATTCGTTGCTTTGGCATTTACTTAGTTTTGACACCCTTCCAGCTGTTGCTTTTGCCTCCCACTTTTCCACCGCACTCTGTTCATATGCGAAACAGGAATGTCTTCATACGTGGGCTAACATTTAGTTGGGCTTCTTATATTTCCTTCCATTCAGCTGCTTATAATTCACATCCTCCCCGCCCCTTTCCATCTTTTTAAACTGGCAGTGGCCTTCTCTCATTTCCTCGTGTGGCATTGACGCTACCGTGGGAGCTGCTCGTATTGTTGCTGTACTCGTTGCTGCTGCTATTGTTACTGGCTAATAGAAAAATGTCTGAAATTTCATCTGCCGCATTTGATCGTAAGGAATGTGCACAACGCTCGCACCCACACGCCCACACATAGACGCCACATGCACCGCAATGTCCGCGATGCTTCACCGACTTTCACTACATTCATACGTACATATTGTACCTGTACATACATATTATATACATAACATACTTATATGTGTGTATGTGTGTGTGTGTCGTTATGTCAGCGCGCACACACTAAACTGTGTTCGCGTTTTCTTCCCTAATTTTCACTCTCGTCACTTTCGGTATTTTTGCCCCAGTCCCTTTGGTTATTGTTGTACATTATTATTGTCGCGGATTAAATTCACTTGTTGTTTCTTATGCGATTTTATGTACCAGTCACGCGCTATGTAAATGCAAACGCCCCTCGTTACAAAACCCCCAACTCGTGCGGACCGACGCTGCCCGGCAGTGGCTTTTTCAGTCACTGCCGTTGTGTGCGCATAAAACCATACAATATATGTTTTTGTTTATTTGTGCAAGTGTCACAATGTCACACGCTAAGATAGACAAAAGTTCACGTACACGCAAACGCCCCCACACATACATACACACTTCAGTGTCGTTTCGTTGGCTGTTGCTCGTTTGAGATGTTCGCGTACTGCCGAATGTTGTTGGCTGTCGCTTGTTAGTGTTGTTTTATTGTTGTTGTTGTTACTGTTGCTGTTGCTATCACGTTATAAAATTGTAAATTAATGAGCTGCGTTTGGCTTGGCGCAATTTTATTTGGGTTTTAATTAGTTGGTGCACAAATAAAAACACTGCAGCACATCAGAAAGGTTATTGCATACTTTTAAGCGTGCAACCATTGACAAAAAATAATGTTATTGCCACGACAGTAAGTTGCTGCTGAGAAAAGAGTTAAAAATGTGTATACCATAAGTTGCACTTTGAATCAAATTTTTGTATACTTCCTTTGAAATTTAAGAAAAAATACTTATAAAAAATAATTTTAGATACAAGCAACAAAAACTAAAAATTTTCAGTCAGTCTTGACCGCAAGACATCCCAGCAGCTAGACGAGACCAGAAAGATGTGCGGAAGGACCGAAACATACAAATGAACTCACTACACCGTGCGACAGCATTTTTCACACCGGCAAAAATCCACATGTGCGTGAAACTAGAGACTAAACATGGTAATACTGCGTACTCAGTTTTTTATTTCTACATCCTTTGTTATTTTAAAAGGACTTCAAAATTTTGAAGGGGATAACAAATAAAAAAAATATAAAAAATATTTAACCTCGTTGGAATATGGCGGTAAGTATATCAAATGAAACAGGAAAGGCTCAAGAATTTAAATAAAATTATCTTTTTATCTATTTGTAAAAAAAGGTTATGAAAAAGGTCCCTTCAAAATTGTAATCCTTTATATCCTTCAAAATTTACATAGACTTTTCTTAAAAAGTAAGAATGTTAAAACCCCAAATCTCTCTGATCACGTTCCAAAATTTCAGTACTCTAACTTTATTAATTCGAAAGTTATTAAAAAAAAGGCGGAAGCTGCAAGTCTAATGAAGTACAAAAATTCTAATTTATTTGAGTATCAGTATTTTAAATAATAAATAGATACAAAATTAATGAAGCGAGAATAATGAAATTCTGACACGTGATCAAGGAGATTTTGGGTTTTAACATACTTACTTTTCAAGAATATTCTATTTATATTTTCAAGGATATAAAGGATTAAAATTTTCGAAAGACCTTTCTCATATCCTTTTTTTACAAATAGATAAAAAATCAATTTTATTTAGATTCTTGAGCCTTTCCTCTTTCATTTGATATACATATCGCCATATTCTAACGAGGTTAAGTATTTTTTATATTTTTTTTATTTTTTATCTCCTTCAAAATTTGGAAGTCCTTTTAAAAGGACAAAAGATGTAGAAATGACAAACTGAGTACGCAGTATTATTATGTTTGGCCTCTAATTTCACGCTCATATAGAGTTCTTCGGTATGAAATTTTTTTTTAATTTTTTTCGCACGGTGCTAACAGACAAACAGGCGCACGGACAAAGGAACAGACTTATGAAGAGAAGAAAGAACAAACAGAGAAACAGACAACAGACAATGAAACGAACGGATATCTAACTGAAATGAAGGACCAGAGCACAAGTTGAAAAATGAGCTGGTGGACAAATGGGTAGAGAACCCATGGACAAAAGCACTGAAAGAAGGAAGAACAGAAGAACTATTAACCCTCCATTACTATCGTCAGGGTGGAATCCACCCTGTGAGTTTAATTTCTTAGTAAAATATAGATTTTTTAACCAAAACCAACATAAAGTTATAATGTAATCCACATTTGCATATTTCGGAAGGTTATAGAGTACATTGCAGTTGCATAAATAAAGCTGATGCTTTTATACAATTTTTTTAAAAAGTCACTGGGTGTGTTACACCCTACGATAGTAGTGGCATTATAAAATTTCTGGATGCTTAACACCGATTGTTAGTAATGAAGTTTTATTTTTTTTTAATTACATTTACATATTTGTATTCACTTTTTGGCGATAATTTTTTTAATAACGTATAGAACATTTACTTAGTAGAAAATTCTTAAAAATTATGCTCTAGGATAACTACAAAATTTTTATAACATTAAATTTGTTGATAAAGTTAGAAGGACGAAATTCAAGGATGTAGTAGTGTACATATTATTCCTTAAGATATATTTTTTTCAATTTTTTTTTCCAATAGTTTTTGGAAATTTCCAAGGATATTCAAGGATAAAGTTTCAAAAGGACATTTTTAATACCTATTTGTCCTTTTGCACCAAAATATTAAATTTCCTCAGATTCTAAGGATTTTTCTGTTTCATTTGATACCCATATTGTTATTCTACAATGCGCTCAATTTTTGAAATAATTCCTTGAAATAAACATATCCTTGAAATTTCAAAGTCCTTTTAAAAAAAATCCTGACGTCAGAGAGAAAAACTAAAAACGCAGTTTTACTACATTTGGCCCCTAGTTTCGCAAGTATATCGATTTTTTCGTGTGTTTGGAAATTTTTTGATTTTTGTCGCACGGTGTAACCTTAAAAAGTAGCAGGTATATTGTTGATTTTTGTTTGAGTTTTTACGCAAAATTTTACCTCGGTCCGAAAAAAATTATTAAATAATTATTTATTACTTATTTTTTCAGCTTTCTGAATCACTAAGCCCAAGAAGCATATCTTGAATATTATGCAAGTTGTGGCAATTTTTCCAATGCAACTTTTTATTTCATCTGTCTTTTTTTTTTAAATGAAGTGTACATAAACAAATGTTTTTATTAAAAAAATGAATTAACAAAATTATGCAATTTATTTTTTCTTTTAAATGTTTTGATGCTGTGATTATGAAAAAATTTGGTTTTTGTTTATTTTACCTCAATGGATAAGTAAAACGGATAATCAAAAGTTGTGGGTGGATTACACCCTTGGTTAGTAATGGCGTTATGAAATAGACGATAGTAATGGGGGGTTAAACGAATGGACAGATAAACCAACCAATGGGCACAACAACCAAATACACGAACAAAAGTAGGGACCCAACGAATATGGCTCACTGGATTATCTTAACTAAAGCCTATCTGGTCTTTTTCGATTTTGCCTTCTTTATTTATCATTGTGGCCCACGTCGCATTCTTAAAATGTAAAACTTCACAAGCGCCTTTTCAGCTGAAATTATAAATACCTAAAGATGCGCAAAAAGAAGAACGCCAAAAATATGAAACGACCTTAGACCTTAAGACTCAATAGCACATCCCGTTCGCATATACAAAATCACAAATTGTGCGTAAAACTTATCGCTTCCGAATTAGACTGCGACCCGTATCACCAAAGCCAACGCCGAAAATTAAAGTAGAAATTGCAGCGCCATACATAACACAACGTGTCAGACCCAAGCGAGCAAACAAAAAAACCTACGTATGAGGTGGTTCGGCCATTACCATTGAAAAGTTGTTGATTGTATCGGCGAAAAGTTTATGAAAGGAAGTGAAATGAAGGAGCAAGCGACTGGCAGCCAGTTGTGAAAGGAAGCACACAAGACACAACTTTCTAAATAGGCGCGTTGAAATCAAAACTTGTAACCGAATCACACAGGAACCGGAAGTGAGAATGATAAGCAGGAAGTAGGCAGCACTGGCCAAATGAGACCGCACAACAAACAACCGCACATACAACAATCGTACACACAAATACGCACGCTCACGTTTTTGCTACGTTCGAATGTCGACTGCCGCCGCTTTTGTAATTGGCAATTTCTGGCGCTCAACGGCTTTAAGGCTGAGTTATGCGCTCCATCCTTTCGGCCGCCGATCGAGACCAGTTTCCATGACTGCGCAACTGGGCCAGCAGCCAGCGGCGCCTTTAGTTGTAATTTAAATGCGGTCCGTCGTACTGCCGCCTCCTCTCCAATTCGACGTGGCGCTTCATTACGAAAACAATGCCAACCCATATTCTACTCTCGCACACACACACACACTCAAACACAAATGTACGCGTGCCTATTAGTAGATTTGCGTTTTGTGTGCGTTGATTATTTGTGTTTTTGTCCTTTCAATGCCTGCGCGCATCTTTTGTATTCGGCCAGATATATGCTTTGCTCGCCTATGCGCAACTCTCTGCCAGTCGGTCTGCCTGTTCGTAGTGCCAGCTGTCGGCCTTTCGGCAAGTCAGCTTTTTGGTCGACTCAGCCGTCACCCACTTGCGAACACGTTCATGTTTTTTAATTGTTGTCCTTTTCGCAGTAACACACACACACACACACGCACGTATTTTCATTAAGAGGCGTCTTGTTTTGTTGCTGCATTTCTAATTTTTCCTCTGCCCATACGACTGCTCAATTACACGCTCTGTCTACGCATTTGTGTTTGCTTCCACAATTTTATGCTTAAGCTACATAACCCACCCACCACACACACACACACACTGCCCATTGTCCTTGCGTGCGCCCTTGCGAATTGCCTGCACGGCACTTTGCTCGGGATTATGGTTTTGTGGCGCAATTATAATTTAATCCTTCTACTTGTATGTGCTTTCAGACGATTTTATGCAAACGCATATGCGATTGTGTGTTTGTGTGTAATACACTTATTATTCTCGAGCATTTAATACATTAGCTATTTTGTTGCACAATTAAATAAAATGACATTTCGGACCGATACGGTTGACCTTGAGCTGCCTAATGGATTGGCCAAAGCGCATTAAGACATGAGATGTTTAGAACGCATATATATGCATACATACAATTGATGTCCGTGAAGAATTTGCTATGAGATAGCGAGTCAAGTCAAGTCCCACTTCATGTGAGATAAAGCGGCTTTAATTTGGCCTCAATAGTGCATCTTTACTTCAATTTATCTGGAATCATTCAACCATAAATATGGCTGCTGAATAGTAATAGAATAGTAATATTATTCATGATTTTCAATTATTTTTAAATATTACTACTTTTACTTTCATGACTAACTTTTATTGATTAATATTACACCGTGCGACAAATTTAAAAAAAATTGTACACCGGAAAAAATCCATATGGGCGTGAAACTAGAGACCAAACATAATAATACTGCGTATTCAGTTTTTCATTTCTACATCCTTTGTCCTTTAAAAAGAACTTCAAAATTTTTAAGAGGATAAAAAATAAAAGAAATATAAAAAATACTTAACCTCGTTAGAATATGACGATATGTATATCAAATGAAAGAGGAAAGGCTCAAGAATTTAAATAAAATTGATTTTTATCTATTTGTAATAAAAGGATATGAAAAAGGTTTTTTGAAAATTTGAATCCTTTATATCCTTGAAAACTTACATAGAATTTTCTTGAAAAGTAAGTATGTTAAAACCCCAAATCTCCCTGATCAGGTTTCAAAATTTCATTACTCTAACTTTATTAGTTCGAAAGTTATTGAAAAAAAAGACGGACGCTGCATTTCTAATGAAGTACAAAAATTCGAATTTATTTGAGTATCAGTATTTTAAATAATAAAAAGATACCAAATCAATGAAGCGAGAATAATGAAATTTTGACACGTGATCAAGGAGATTTGGGATTTTAACATACTTACTTTTCAAGAAAATTCTATATAAATTCTCAAGGATATAAAGGATTAAAATTTTAAAGGACCTTTTTTGTATCCTTTTTTTACAAATACATAAAAAATTAATTTTATTTAAATTCTTGAGCCTTTCCTCTTTCATTTGATATACATATTGCCATATTTTAATGAGGTTAAGAATTTTTTATATTTTTTTTATATTTTATCCCTTTCAAAATTTTGAAGTCCTTGTAAAAGGAGAAAGGAGAAGAAATAAAGAGGAATAGAAGAGGAGAAGAGGAGTAGAAATAAAAAACTGAGTACGCAATATTACTATGTTTGGTCTCTAGTTTAACGCACATATGGATTTTTTCCGGTGTGAAAAATGCTGTCGCACAGTGTTATCAGTGAAAACCTACAAAAAATCACTGAGAATATTATTTCAAATAACCTTTTTTTGTTTGAAATGCTGACAAATATGGCTTAATAAATGGCAATGGCATTAATTGAAAACGTTACAAAATTTTCACCTGAGGACGCCGGATTTAAGTTTTGTTTACCTGAAAAAAAAACAATATAAAATATTATTTACATTCGAAAAATTGAAATACTTATGCAAATATAAGGCTTTTTCTACAAAACCAAAGTTCATCCTTAAGTGATGAGGACCTGTTGCAAATATCGCAGACAGGTTTGATTAACAGATAGATTCGTACAAATAATGTTCATTACATTACATTAATATTAGACACTGAAAGCAGGAGTGAAGTAAATTGTTTTTGAATATGAATTTCAGATTCTCAAATATACACGAATCCGCAAGGAAGTACCGTCAACTAGTCTGTGTCAAAAATTAGAGTTGGTAAACTCGGCAAGGAAGTTCTCATTTGGCATGCCATGCAGTACAAATCCTCCTTTGGATACATGGAGCTGGAAGGCCTTTTTAAATTTTAAATTGTACTGAAACAGAGGCCATATCGAAATACATTATTGAAATTTCTTGAATTAGGTCGTATATAGATTAGTTTAAATAGCGGTCTACCAGACCATTTAAGGTACGAATGAGACAGTCCAAACAAATCCAGTCCAACCAACCCGTTCCTCTCAAAAGACTGCATAAACCATCATCATGTACCATTCTACAAGAAATACAATGTGCCAACACTGCTAGTAACTGCTTGTTAATACAAAAAGATTAAAAACAAAAATATTAAATTAATAATCAATAACACAAGCAAAACAATGTATGCATATTTTTTTTCTACAATTTCTACACAAAAGATATCACCGTCTTGTGTTAAATCTGAATCACCTGGTCGGTAATGGCTTTTCAATTTATACATTATTTTTTCTCTACATGGAATCTCTATCAACAATCAGTTGATTTTCCTCGCGCTGACAGTTTTTTATTGTCATCAATATTTACTGCACTTATAGCACGCATAAAATTGTTTATGTCCGAACACTGATTGAATTGTTAGTGCTATTAGTTGCCAACAAACTTTAGTAGACAATAATTATAGCAACAAGAATAGCCATTACTACCAAATCCAACTACTGCGACAATTATCCAATATAATCAGCATACTTTATCTGCAATTAATGTCAGTGGAAGCAAGAACAACAACAAATTTATCATTGTGTTGGCCGGTTAGCGTTGTTAGTGGCACCATGCAGACAATGGTCGCTTTTATTGCCAACAACTAACAAACATAAGTATATGGATAGCATACATATTTATGGTATATGTAAATGTGTTGTAGATGTAAATGGAGTCTCTACATTAGTGTAAAATATTCACTTATTTTGTGACAGTATGAAAGTTAATACTGAAAATTAGTATTTTGTATGACACAATTGAAATACTTTCTAACAAAAGCATTCATATGTGAGAGTTATACCTGAACGGGATATTTGCAGCTAACCGCAATGATGTAGATTGTTCGTATTTGAATCAACAATCGAATGAGTTCATTTAGTAACTCTGATGTTAAACTCATCTTAGATATACGTAAGCACAGGCAATGCGACAACACTGAACGGGCATTTGTCGGCAGCAGCAGTATTGCATACTTTTAGGGAGCATGATAACTACTGGAATTATTGCAGAGACTGTTCGAGGTGAACGTTTCGAGGACGAGTTACGCTTCAGGTAGACAAGTATAAAGGCAGCCGGGAATGTTGCTGCGAGTAAGCTTGGTTTCGACAAGCAACGAACAAGAAAAGTGAAGTATCATTCGAAAATTTTAAATAAAGTGACTACAGTGATAAACTGCATGAAAAAATTCCGTGAGTTTCACTTTGGCACAATCCAGCGATACGAACTACGCCTGCTTTGGTCAACAAAACAAATTTTCGTAACAATATAATAAGAAATGTTGGAATAAGTATTTTTAAACCATTGCACAGTGATTCGACTCCATACAACCGCGGGACAAAATTAGAAGGAGTGGTCCGTTCTTCATAAAATTTGGTATACTATTTAATCATGGTCTGTTGAATTAAAATCTCCATTTTGTTTCTTAAATTAAACTTAAATTTGCAATTTTCGTCATTTTTGGAGAGCTTAGCAACGAGTGCGTTGGCTAAATTTTTCACATTTTACATTTAATCGGTAACGTCAACATTGATAATTGCAAAGAGTAACAGAAATTACCTCAGGACCCTTTAATTTTGCTACAAAAACGATAATAATAGACGTATGTTTTGCTTTTTTGCAGTTTTTTAAATTTTTCATGCTGATGAAATTTTGTCGAAAAATAGGTGTTTAGACCACTTTTCAAATTGAATTATTTTCTGAGATCGGAAGATATCGGAGGATGTAATTACATTATCCGACAAAGAAAGAATGCTTATTAAAATTTAAAAAAATATAGGAACATAATTGCACATACTTTTTAGATAGTTTCCTCGAAGTTTTGCCAATTTACAGATTTTTAATTTAGAAAAATATTTTGAATTAAAAGTGAAGTAAAAGCCTCAGCTTTGCAAATTTTGAGAAAACATTAAAAACGAAAATGGACACATCATTTCTTAATCAATATTGAACCATGTATTTAAAAAATTTTTTTACTCAATAGACTAAAAAACAGAAAATATGTGTTTACATTTTTTGTGAAAAACAGTTTCAACTTTGAGCCGCTTTCGCACACACACTAATTAATTTTTAGCACAGATATTTTTTGGGTTTTTTAGTCGAAGTTTTGCCTTTCATATGACATCCAAATCGTTAAATTCTGAGACTTTAAATGTTTTCAATTTTGTCTATGTAACGAATCACTGTTCATTGTGATTTTTTGAAATAATCATTGCTTACTTACTCACTTACTTTAAACTACAAAAATACTTTTGTCATATCTCGCTTAACTTTTCTTATTCAATTACATTAAACATACATTACATTAATATACAATTTAAAAAAGTCTGGTTTTTCACATACAGCTGTCCGTCTGTCCCTAATGATGTGTCTACAAATGTTTTTATAGAACTTCGCAAATCAGTAAAACCTAAAAATGCAAACACGCTAAATGCCATGAAATTCGTGATAAGACAGCAAAATGTCAAAACTTTTTCAATTCAAAATACCGAAAAAACTGCACTAATTGAATTAAAATGTATACAAGTGCACACGCACACACACACATACATAGAACATATCCTTTTTGGCGTGCAGCAAAAGCAAACGAGACACACACACGCAGACACACAGACAGCTGCCTGGACTAAGCAAAGTGATTTATGAAATTTTTTTGTAATGTGACAGAAAATATTCGCATGCGAACCGTGTTTCACAGCAGAAGCAACAGTTCGCCGAACAACAACAACAAAATTATCACAAATAAACAAACAAGACGCAGCGTACCGAGTCAAGTTGAAACGAGTGCAAAAATTATATCAAATGATTTATGACTTAAAATTTCTGACAAAAGTCAAACAGAAAGTTGATGCGAAAAAATAAACAGAAAAATACATAATCCGAACGCACGCACACATATGCATACACCGCGATATGCAAATTAGATGGTGAAATAAAAATAAAAACCTTAAAAAAATGACAAGAAGCGCTCAAGTCGAGACAAGTAAATCGCACTCGACTGTCGCACATTCAGGCTTAGGTTGGCTGAAGTAAAGCTAGAACGAATCGATTTTGTGAGGACGTCAAAGGGACCTGAGTACGAGTGGCATTTTGTTGGTTTGCAAATTGTGACAGGTGTGTTTTTTTTTTACTTCAAGCACTGAAAAGGATCTGACAATGTTTAGCCTAAAAAATAAACCAGACAAATTTTCGGTTCAGTGATTTAAGCAAAGTGTCAGAGGGTTGCAGGTTAAATGCAAAATTAGCCAACAACAAATGTAGCAAATTGTTAGTTTCGGCGATGCGATTGCGATTGATTTAACCCTTTCGACCCCAAAGTTGCCTGAGAGCAACTTCTCCTTTTTGTTATCTTATAGCAAAAGCTACGATTGATTTATGGGTTTAATTTAAGTAGGCACCAACAAATTAATATTTTTAGAAGTGAATTCAAAGCAAATTACAAACATTTTACTGTTATCCCCAAAATAATGTTCAATAATTTGCAGCGATATCAGGGAAAGTTTGTGTTCTAATTGAAGTCTACGAATTGGGCGCGTTTGATCAAAACCCTGTTTCTTTAATAATGGTTAAATAAAATCAAAAAGTGTTAATTTTGTATTTTTCCATAAATACGAAATAATTTTTCTGTTATTAAAAAATATTGATACAAAACTTATTTAAGCCGTTTTAACCTAAAATGGTTCAAAAGAAAACTAGCTCTAGGTCTCGAACAAAGAGACGTGGCAATCAAATGTCGTGTGCACACTTCTTAGTGTTTCACGATTTAAATACCAAAAAGTCATATCGAGACACAGGATAAAATTCGGGGTCGAAAGGGTTAAAAACATTCAACTTGCTTTCGTCAGCAAGCAAAAGTATGAAAAAGGAAAGGAAAAGGAAAGCAAACACTCTCACGCCTCACTCAGTAATGCACTGAATGGCTTCCGTAATATCATGGCATCCAATGTCATCTTTAGATGCAGAGAACATTCACATTATCGATGTTTTCATGGACCAAATAATATACGTAGACATAAGAGGACAAATCTTATGAAAAATAAATGCAAATTTTATGTTGAAAGTACGTTTTAGTTCCACCAAAACAACTGTTAAGGTGCTGTCCAAATGTACTGAAAACATTTGCTCAATCTTCTGATCTGACTGCCATTAAGAATGGGTTTAGAGTTGTTTAGAGAAATATGTTTAAAACCCTGACGAGTTAAATGAAGATCCTGAAATTCATAGAGATTCTTAAATTCCAAATAAACAAGTATTCAAAGGGGAAATCGGCGCATGAAGTGGAAGAAAATGATGTTGTCTTTGTCGAAGAAAACAAACTATTCGACGAAAGATAAAAAAGGCTTAGAGACAAGTATTAAATTTCAGACAAAAGCCGTACGAACTACGAAATATTTACGGCTGGAATGATGATTGAGTGATCATTTCAACGAATCATGGGGACATTCAGGCAAAGCGATTCGGTTGCTAGGAGAGTTGAAGAGACAGTAATCCTTAACAGTATCGCAAGTCTGGATGGCATTCAAAGAAACTAACTGTTTGATGTTGATTTTGGTTGGGCCATACATCTTCGATGTCACTGGCCCATACAGAATGTTTGAAGATCTGATTATGGTGGCCAGCTACAACCAAATATAAGAAAATGAACCATAAGCTCTATTTTCTTGAGGTATCACTATGAGCCACTGAGGGGCAGCGTCTCCGGTCGCTGAAGAGCGAATTTAATTGCGAGTAGTAATTACAATCATCGAAAAACCCCATGTCATCCCTTGTCTGATTTCACTTTGGAAAGATAGTGTAAAAGAGTCCCTAACTCTATTTCGCATGACTGAAAAGAAACGCACCGTCTCACACGAATCTAAGACGCCTCAAAGTAAGTTTCAAAGGTATATTGTAACTCGATTAGAAATTGTTCTGGTCTCAGTTATATGGGTTTATATATAATTTCTGACAAATCTAATTTTAACAACCTAACTTTAATCTTGAAAAATGCATCAAAAATAAATAAACAAAAGTTCTCATAAATGAATTTTTTTTTGTGAAAAATATTATGAAAAAAATAACATTTTGCTTGTTGAAAATATTTGTTGTACATCACTAAAGTCTGTGACTAAAGTACACCCCAACATGTCTGTGTGTGTGTGTATGAGTGTTCAAATATTTTAAGCGGCTTACAGAGGCTTTTAGTCGAGTAGAATCAAGCAAGACACAGGCGGCGAGTAAAAAATGCAAACCGCACTTGAATAGTAAAACTGCAATGAAAAATTAAAATATACACTTTTTACGAATTTTCTTCTTTTACTGCTTGTTTTCAGTGTTTGTTGTTTCCGACTGTAGCTGTACGTGAAAAAATTCGCTGCTCTAAACAAAACAAAGCTTAGCAAATAATAGCACAAACAACTCAAGACGAATGCGAGCAAATGACAGCACAAACAATGCAACAACAAATACACTAATGCCCAACAGCGACTACGGTGAGTGCGGCAAAAAGTGGTGAAGCAACGCACAACTTTTTCTCAAGTTTCCTCTACACTTTTATGGGGCACTTTTGCGATAAATGTGCGCTCAGCAACAGTCAAGTCAAGGCGCCGGCGACTGTTGCTGCCTACCACACAGTGCTAGTCATTGTTATCACTGCCATTGTGTGTGTGTGTGTGTGCGCGCGTGTGTTTGGTTATTGTGTTGCATTGCTGTTGTTGTTGTTGTGGCCTTTATTATTATTCATTTGTTGCTGCTTGTAGTTATGGCGCAAGTATCGCTCGCATTTGCATTCACATTCACATTCGTCCTCAGCTCAACTCAACTTCGCCCGTAGATCCGTTTCCGGCAGTGCTTGTGCTGCTGTTGCTACTTTGCCAAAAATTTCGCTGCGCAAAAAATTTGCCGGTGTGTGCGATAGGTATGTGTGCGTGTGTTACTGCACTGTTTAACTTTAGCACTTGACAAATTTGTTGCAAACTTTTGGCTGCCGACACTGACGCTAATGTCTCTGAAAGTTGTTGCTTGCCGTCTCGCTAGCCTGAAATTAATGTGAGCACATTTAGTGCGTTTCTTCTATTTTGAAGGTTGCGCACCATTTCGCAGTGTTTTGTGGGAAGTTTGCATGCTAGTACGTTCATCTTTCGACTCCTTCTTCTATTGTGTCTGGTTTATATTTTTTTTATTTTTTTTTATCTTTCGACTGCCTCTTCTATTGTCTGGTTTAAATTTTTTTCATTTTTTTAATTAAATTAATTTTAATTTTTAATAATGCTAGGCTATTTGTAATAAACAAATAAATAAATAAATAATAGTGTATACCCGGTACGCGTTGCTATCGTATTGACAAATAGTTTTTGTATTGAAAGCTCTTACCAAAACCCCTTTTTTGATAGGTATGCCTATTATTCAATAATGGTATTCACAGTTTGTGGGAAAATTTGTTTCGGGCAACGTTCCATAAAAATGACGATTAAACTTTGAGAACCCCCCTCTAACTTTATTAGTTCGAAAGTTATTTAAAAAAAAGGCGGAAGCTGCAATTCTAATGAAGTAAAAAAATTCTAATTTATTTGAGTATCAGTATTTTAAAGATACAAAATCAATAAAGCGAGAATAATGACATTTTGACACGTGATCAAGAAGATTTGGGGTTTTAACATACTTACTTTTCAAGAAAATTCTGTGTAAATTTTCAAGGATATAAAGGATTAAAATTTTCTGTTTTTTACAAACCGATAAAAAATTAATTTTATTTAAATTCTTGAGCCTTTCCTCTTTCATTTGATGTACATATCGCCATATTCTAGCGAGGTTAATTATTTTTTATATTTTTTTAAATTTTTATCCCCTTCAAAATTTTGAAGTCCTTTTAAAAGGACAAAGGATGTAGAAATAAAAAACTGAGTACGCAGTATTACTATGTTTGGTCTCTAGTTTCACGCCCATACAAATTTTTTCTGGTGTGAAAAATTTGTTCAATTTTTGTCGCACGGTGTATTCAATCATCAATAACACTACTCGACACAAAAAATGCACGTAAAAATAAAAGTGTTTTCTAGACTAACTTTGGGCCGCTGAACACGAAACTGAAAATAAAAATTTTTTGTAAGAAGCGTTTTCGAAAAATCTTTGAAAAACCAGTATTTTTCCCTGTTGTTTCAGTTATGAGCACATATCTCGTAAACGAATCATCCAACTAACACAGAAGTCGGTCAGAAGATAATACCTTAGTCTTTCCAGAGATATACATATTGTCCAAATCAGATGAGATTTGGAGAAATTACTGACGGTAAAAGTTGTAAAAAAGTGAATTTTTCGAACATTTTCAAAAATTATAAATTTTAGAATGACTGTTTTATAGATAAAATAAATTATCTACTTTGGTTTCAGAATGTAAGATGAAAGATATATTATTTGTGCAAATAGCATCAATAGCATCAATAGAATCAAAAGAAAAATTTCAAAGTTATGATGCACTGAGTGAAAACACCAACTTTTAAATGTATACCGTGCGAAAAAAAAATTTTTTTTTGCCGAGACCCATCCTAATATTGATATAGGCATGAAACTAGAGGTAATTTATAGTATCTTGGCATAGTCAGTTTTTCATTTTCTGACCCAAAGTCCTTTTCAAAGGACTTTACAATTTTAAGGATATACACATTTCAAATATTTTTTTACATATTTGCGGTTGTGCAATGATGAAGATATGGGTATCAAATGAATGAGGAAAATTGTCTCCTTTTAACTCAATTTTCTATTTTGAACTTTCAGGACCAGAAAGAACAAAACCCCCCGAAACAAAACAATTTGTTTAGTTTTTATACTCGGACCCTGCATTTTAGAATGTTTTTCTATGAGAGCAACCACGTCGTTGTGGCTGTAATAATTACTTAAACATAAAACTTTTTACGCATAACGAAAATTTGAATATTTCTTCATTTACTTCAGCCAAACTTAAAAAAAAAGTATCTAAATTGAAAGAAAACGTAAAATTAAAAAGTTCTCTAATTTTTTCTGCTTCTTCTTGCTTTACTATGTCAAGATATACCATTGAAAAAACCTGTATACTTCTATTCTTTAAACTTAAATATTCAGTGTATTAATTTCGTATTTTTCCTAAAACTTCAAACTATTCTAGGGATCAACAAAAAAATGTATTCTTGCAACCATAGAGGCTGCAGACGTCCACAAAGTAGCATGTTGCCATATGGCAACAAAATAGCGAAAGGGTTAAAGACTTTAAATGTGCCCACACACAACAAAATCTATCCAAAAGCCTTCTAATGGACAGACAAACCAACGTGCCAAGTATTTTCCAAGTCTATTAAGTACAAACATACCTAGAAACTTGTATGTAAGCATACAAACCGAGACACACACAAACATTCATTTTTATATATACAGATAGTCATTTGTCACTTCCACTTTTCAACGTTTGTAGAGCGGAGATTTTATCAAATCAACCATTGAGTCAGGGCGATAGTCGGCACTCGGCAGAAGGGTCAGCGATCACAAAAACTCTTCATCACTTTAATTGCTGCCACTATGGCCAGCTATACACTGCGTGTTGCATCAGTTCATCAGTGTTTGTGTGTGCGTGTGTATGTGTGTGTGCATAGCACAACCAACGGCCAACGCACATAAACGATGTCGTGCACAAGCGCCACAGCCTCACAGCCTCGTAACAATGAATCCAAGGAAAACGTTACAAATTGAGTTGATGTCGTTGATTGGCAACACTGTGTCCGCAGCAACAGCGCAAACAACAGCGATATGGCGCACAAAAAACGCGACTAGCGCGAACACACTGAACGGCAGACAAACCAGCACAGATCCTTTGCGATATTATCCATCAATGATGGTGTGGCAATGGCGTCGAAGCGAGTGATGGCGTTGCGAACATCGTTGCTTGGACAACGGCAATAACAGCAGCAACAACTGGTACAACCAACAATGACAGCGCCAACACATCGACATAGCCTGCCGCCGGCTATAAATGAACGCACACATTGGTGTCACCGATGTGTGCGGCGCTAAAGCTCAGAGGAAATGGCCGAATTGCTGCTGTTCCTTGCCTATGCGGCGCAACCAGGTCCCTGCGCTGCCGATTGTGTTTTGGGCTGACGTAGGGTTGCGACATATAATTAATGCTGCATCGCATACATCACTGGCTTTCCATTGTTTTTTGTTTTCATAATTATCAAAAATTTGCGCTCCACAACATTTCCATACAATTTCGAAACAATCGAAACTTTGCAAAAGTCGAAAAATGCCGTCTCATTAAAAGTGCAATTTTTCTTATTGTTATTGGGATTTGCATTGACATTGCCGATGGACCTAATGCAAAGTAATAACTTTCAAAGTATACGTGATATACAATTTTAGATAGCAAAATCAATCAGTCATCAATCAAATCAAGTTTTGCAATTTATTGTTATAAAGTATGCGCCGGTTTTTTTGTAATTCTTTCATTGTTTTGTCAAGTCCTCGTAAATTAATATTAATGAATAATTGATGCTCTTCAATAAATTTGCGCTTGTATTGTGATTTAAAAATGGCGCAGCTGGGCCACGTTCACGCCCACAGTTGGCGCCACGTTCGTTGCTTTTTCGTGATTGAGGCAATTAAGCATTTAATTGCTTCGGGAAGCAAATTATTGATTGTGCTTGCATATTTTTAGGCGTCATAAAGCAACACTTGATCAGCGATGTCGGAACGTAATGGCAGCGTGGCAGTTATCCTTGAAATAATTAATGCCAACGACTGCTGTTCGTTTTGTTATTGTTGGACACTTAATTGCTATCATTAAAATGCAAAATTGATGCAGTGGCGACCGGCCACGAACAGCGCAGCGGCAGAGGTGTTTAAGTGGAAAAGACGAAATCTATCTTCGTTTTATATATAAAAGATAGTGGATGTATTTGTGTGAGCGCATCACACTCAAACGGACCGGCCCATTTCCATGGGGGTTTTTTTTTTGTTGGATTCGTCTTGTCAGTTGGGCTTATGCAAAAAGAAAATTCCGGAAAATCTATTGGAAAAGTCAGAAAATCCCTGCCAAGTTTGACCGCAAATCATTTCAGAACGGCTGGACCGATTCTGCTGAGTTTTTTTTTGTTGAAAGATAATTTTAGGACAACGGGGCGTGGCACTTTTTCACCAGCCCAAATTTTCAGACGATAACTTTGGAACCATAAGTCACACATCAATTAAATTCACTACGAACTTACCATTTAGTCATGTCCTTCGACAGAGGAAATGGTGCGGGTATTGGACGAGGGGGCGTGGCACCACCCATACAAGCCAATTCTTAATAATGGAATATCTTTGAAATTGTAAGTTGTACAACACTGAAATTTAATACCCCGTCGTCCCATAGATGAGTCATTCTACTGGTAAGATTTGATGGGCGTTTAAAAAGGGGCGTGGCACATTTCTTGTGACCCAAATATTCCGCTGAACTATTAGTCGCACAGCAATGAAACTTAGTACGAACCTACAATTCTAATGAATTAAAAAAATTCTAATTTATTTGAGTATCAGTATTTTAAATAATAAAAAGATACAAAATCAATGAAGCAAGAATAATGAAATTTTGACACGTGATCAAGGAGATTTGGGGTTTTAACGTACTTACTTTTCAAGAAAATTCGATGTAAATTTTCATGGATATAAAGGATTAGCATTTTCAAAGGACCTTTTTCATATTCTTTTTTTACAAATAGATAAAATATTAATTTTATTTAAATTTTTGAGCCTTTCCTCTTTCATTTGATATACATATCGCGATATTCTTCCGAGGTTAAGTATTTTTTATATTTTTTTTATTTTGTATCCCCTTCAAAATTTTTAAGTGCTTTTAAAAGGACAAAGGATGTAGATATAAAAAACTGAGTACGCAGTATTACTATGTTTGGTCTCTAGTTTCACGCCCATATGGACTTTTTTCGGTGTGAAAAAGTTTTTTAATTTTTGTCGCACGGTGCTATAAGTCGCACAGCAATGAAACTGAACGTACGTACGTACGAACCTACCATTTATTTATATCTTTCGACAGAGGGAATGGTGCGGGTATTGAACAAGGAGGCGTGGCGTAAGTAAAAATGATAAAAATAGGTTTTTGAAATTGGAATGGTTCAAGCGCAGTCCATTTCTTTACTGAAACTTAGCACCAACATTGCTGATTTGTGGGTCTCAAATGCGTTTATCAGTAGCTCTTCCTCTTCCTTTAATTGGTTTTCTTCGTTAATTTGCATCGCCATAGATTTGCCATCTCGCGTATTTCATTATACAAAACAACAAAACAAATGTTCGAAGCGAAGTTCGCCGAGTCAGCTAGTAAAAATACAAAATAATTAAGGCTCTTAAACTTACCACCAAACGATAAAGCAAAAAACCCAAGAAATCTTAAAGTAAGTAAGCCCAAAGCACGCAAGTTTAAAGCAACTTGGCACACCTCACCTAATGTTCTCTACCAACTGCCTGCCGCACTGCCACAAAACGCAATTTTTGTTCAACAATTTTTTGGTCTTCACTTTAGAAGAAATCACATCAATGACAAGCGAACTTTGTACAAGGTTACAAACCACATAAACTGTCAAAAATGGCCAACACAAAGCCATTCTTAAGTCCTAAGCAAAAACATCTCAATTGATTTACGCGTGTGGTTCATTCCACATGGCCAATGCTAAACGCGCAGAAAATCCACTTCCTTCGGTTGCAATTGAAATAAAACTAAATACAAATAGCAATCGATTTTTCGGTGCACACACACACATACACACTTAGGAGCAACACTGGCTGTGCTGCCCGGCAGCTGTCAGTCGAAATTTGGCAACAACGAAAAATTGAGTGGATTAGAACGAGGATTAAATATGACGGGTATAAATTGGGTGGCTGTGAAATTGGGCCAAGTTGGCCAAGAACTCGTTGCCATTTCGTACAGACTGCGCGTTAATGAAGCAAAAAACCGACGGCAGCGATAACAATGCGATTAACTGTTGATGGCCAAAAGACAGTGGAAAAGTGTTGGTCGAAAAGCCGCACCAAGAAGCATTCGAAAAAGTGATGACGGGGGGCGCTATTGATGCCTGTTGGCTTTGCTGGCAATGAAGACGCTTGAAATGGAAAAGTGTGCTTTGTGAGTTTTGCGCTGAAGGCTCTCGAAGTAGTCGTTTGAAGAGCCCAAGCAAGAAGTGGTCTAAATATATTTTGCTTACATATAGACAATATTGAATAACAACTCAAACAAACTTTGTGCAAAATTCGAAACTGCCTTTTTCACATAAACTTTCCCTTAAAAAATTTTTGATATTTTATAACTTTGAAATAGCAGAGTAGCCAGTTGCAGAGGGCCTCATTTCCATCAATAAACAACTACACTTTACTAGCTTAAAGTGAAACCTTAATCCATCAAAAGCTAACAAAGCTGGCATTCCTCCTCCTCAAGCGGCCACGTATTTCAAATTTAGCGCAAATTATGCGAAATTTTCCATTGCAATATTTTCAGTGCGCAAGCTTCAAATTTCACCTTCTCTCACCGTTGTCAGCACGCAACTAAGTGCACTTGCTGCATTTTCATTTATTTCTCATCATTTGTTTTTATTATACCTGCATTGGTAGTTTTATTATTCGCGATTCTCATTTCCCCAGATTAGTTCATGCACTCCAAGTGACAAATGATTGCCTGTCCACCTGCCCGTTCACTCATCTGCATTGAGTGCAAAAGCTTATTTCCGGCCTCTGCCTTCAACGAACGCTAGCCAAATCCAAACAACGACCCTGGCAAATGGCAAAAATTTCTGCGCGGCACATCTACGGACATCTTATTGGTGCTGCTTGTTTTCCTATCGCGCAAACACTAAAGCTGCAGAATTTCTTTATAATGTTCTCCACTTCCAACTTTCGACTTGAAGTTTTCTTGTTACAAACTTGCGCCGGCTTTAGCTTGGCTACGATTCGAATGTATTTGAGTTCTGTACGCATTCTCATTTCGCTTCTGCCCCAACGCAAACATTGTTTACACCACTCCGCCTTCCTCTTCTTATCTAAACAACAAGATAAATGTAGGCGCTCGCTTTAGCTTCGAGGGACACCTGTTCCAATGTTCTGTCACAGTGGCGGCCGAGGCCACAACGCAATGTTTGGGCTCCACAGGCAGTTTTAATAAATAACTTAATTTAATAGCTTTGACAAATAAGTGAATTGAGTGTTTCCGGGGCGTATGCGCAACATTTATGCATCAATAAAAACACAAATTATGGATATCTATGAAAAAGCTACAGACATGGAGGCGTATGAGTAACATTATTTCCAAAGAAGTTGAAATCGTTTCACAATTTCGTCAATCAATGAACGAAATAAATTTCAATTATGAATGATGTATAGGATTAATCAAATCAATGATGACACTTTCAATAATCAATTAGCTGATTGAGTTTCGAAGCAAATACATAAATTGAATTATACGTTACAAAATTGATTAATTTATATACTAAATATTTCACTGATCAATCGATTGGTTTAGTTAAGTATCAATTAATCAATTGTAATTGGACCTTAAGTGTATAATTAATCACGTAAACAATTAATTATTGCATCAATAAAACCATTAATTGAGTTTATTATCGATTGTTAAATTTCATTTAGACTTGATTTGTATGATTATTCAGTTTCATAACAAATTTTTGCATAAATTAAATCATATTTGATAAATGGTGGACTTAATTTCAATTATACATTACAAGTATGAATAAACTTTAATTTATTTCAGGGACTCATCCATTAAGTAAAATGTCGATTGGTAAATTTTTAAATTTTCTAAATTAAAATTTTAATTTAATTAATTAAAATTTTAAATTCTATTTGGTCAGTACGTGGTTAGTTCAACAATTAATTTTCACATCAATTTATCCATTGATTGATTTAATTATAGATTGATGAATTTCAATTAGCCGTGACATGTACGTCAATTCAGCAATTAATTATTGCATTAACTATTCCATTACCAGAAATAGTGGATTAAATTTCAATTTGACATCAAAAGTATGATTAATCTATTAATTATTTCAGTGAGCCATCCATTGATTGAGTTAATTATCGATTGATATATTTTTATTAGTCAGTACGTAGTCAATGTAACAATAAATTATTGAATGAATTGAGACCATTTATTAAGTTAACGACAGATTCCGATTATACATTACAAGTATCACTAATCTATTTATTTCAATGATCTGTTTAAATTAATCTTACATTACAATTAAGACTAATCTATTTTTTTTAATGATCTATTTGAATTAATTAAGTACTAATCAATTATTTAATATCATGACGTGGTTTGTCAATTAATTTAGAAAATGGTGGACTAAGTTTCAAATTTATAATTTATTTAATTTAATTTATTAATAATTACAATCACCCATGCATTAATTGAGGTAATTATCGTTTAATTAATTTAACCCTTTCAATACGACTTTTGGCCAGTGAAGATATTTCTGTATAATGGAACTAAATGTGCTGTAAATAAGTAAAAGAACATGTTTACATAATTTCAGATTTTTTTTTTTTTTTTTTTATGCACAAAGAGCACGCTTACACTTCTGAACGTATACCAAGTATGAATTAGTTAGGTTATGCTAACCAAAACACGTGTTGTGAAGTACTGACTACAGACTACTGTTTAGTCCCATCCCAGCACTTTAAAAGCGAATACTTTTCGCACCAGTAATTTTTGAACATTATCTGGGACTTATATATCCCCGCAGTATTGAGAGGGTTGAATTAAACAGAACGTGTACAATTAGTCAATTCAACAATTAATTATTGCATTAACTAAAACATAATCAATGAGTTAACGATCGACCAAATTTCAACTATACATTTGAAGAGAGATTAAACGAATGATTATTTCAGTAATTTTTGACTAATTTATTATAATTATGCATTAAGTGCATGATTAGTCATTTGAACAGTTAATTCGTGCATCAATTAATCTATTGATTTTTTATTTATAATTTAAATAAAGTATGATTTAATTCAATTAACCATGACGTGTGCAAGTATGATTAATCATTTCAATAATAATAATTAACTAAGTTAATTAATCAAGTATTTATTAAATTATTCATCAAGTAATCTACTGAGTGAGTAACTGTGTGAAGAATAAATTTCAATTAAACACTACACGTAGGATTAATTCATTGAAAATGTATTTAGTTAATTAAGTCAATAAATAGATTGGTCACTGATAACACTGTACAACAGCATTTCTGCAACAGAGTAACGACCGTACATTTCTGAAAGAGGACGTCCTACTGATCATTTTTGCCGAACAAACTAATAGTCCAGCACGTCTGAGTTTTTTGTAATTTGCGCATAAAGGTTAAAGGGGTCCCTATAGACCTTTACACGGAAAGTATAAAAACTTGAAGAGCTAGAGCTTTGATGTCTAAGACAAAGTTTGTTACATTAAAAGTGAGAATATTTTTTGTATACACATGAACCCCCTCCCCCTTTCCTTTTTTCATGTTTTTCGGAAAAATTTTTCATAAAAAGCTTGTATTGAGTAAAATATTGAAAAATACTGTATTGTCTTTTGGGAAAATATTCCTCATTAAAAAATAGGGGGGGGGAGGTCTTTAAACACCAAAATTTTCTCAAAACTTCCCAAAAAAAAAGAAATAAACACGAAACCTTCATTTAATACTTTTTTCATAAATTGCTAGCTCTGCTTGAGATGTTGAGAAAAATATTGAATATTAAAAAAAAGAAATATTTTCCATTGGAAAATAGTTCATGTGGTCTTCAAACAATGAAACCCTAAATTTTTATGACAACTTTTAGAACTTATCTCACATAACAACACAACACACTCAACAACAAAAATTCACAACCAAATAACAACAATAAATTTTTTGTATTTTCCTCCAACAAAAGTGCTTTGCGTCTAAACTTTAAACAAGCCATAAATAAAACTAATTTTCGTTATTTTTTCATTGATTTCAACATTTCAATGAGTTCAATTAGAAAGCAGACAACAAAGGCAAAGTTTCACATTTCCAAAAGGTTCCTTAACTGATATCAATTACCAGCACTGCCGCCCACAACTTTGTTTGATTAAAGTTACGAAAAAATACAATAAAAACCCAAATTTTTTAAGAATTGATTGAAAATTTCAGTTAGTTTTGTGCCACTTCTTTTATATCACTAGCCAGCATTTCGGCCCAGAATGTTACAACAACACTGGCCGCACTTCGATACAGCCAACGCCGACACGGCACACATCATTTGACCAGCATTTAGCCCGTCCTGTCTTATCGTTCAACTGCACGCGGCAAGGAGCGTCGAGCGTCGTTGCCAACGCTTTTTAGATTGAAATCGCTGTGTCTCGTTATTATTTGTTAACAGCGACTGTTGCTTACGAAAGGAACCGTTCAGCTTGAGGAAGCGGGAAGTGAGCAGCAGCGGCAACACAGACGCGCCGCATTAGGCGTCCCAAGGATGCCAATGCTTGGAGTTGTAGTTGTCTGCGTTTCGTGTTGTGCCTCGTGGCACGCACACACCTGCCAGCAGCAAAGTGTCTTCTTTCGAAGTGTGCTAGCAGACAGTTTGCCTTCAGTTTCGAGCGCCATGTGCTAGTTGTCAGGTTAGTTGTGCTCTCAACCAGCTGGCTGCTTGTTGTTGTTTTTCTTCTTTTTCTTCTTCTTATTATTATCATTATTATTATTACTTGAGCTTCGGCTGTTTCGTTTGGTCGTTCGCTTTGGCGTTATTATTATGACTGTTGTCGTTGTTGTTATTGTGTACTTATGGCTTGTCAGTTTGGAAATTTATATTATGACATTTCAATTTAGATTTTTATCAATCAACATAATGAGCTTCCCCACTGTGCCACGCACACAAACACACAATTTATGAGTGCATACTTGTGATCTGTGTATTTTCTGGTTGTTGGCTTTGTGCTATTTAGGTCAAGTTTGTGTGCCGACAGTTCTATGGCGAATTTCAACACAATACAACATACATATTTGTTCGTTTGTATGTCAAATCGGTCTATTGGCATCGTCAGTGGCCACATGTTGGGCAAATTGTACCCAAGTCAATTTGGTTTGCTTTTTCACAGAATCTCCCTGTTTGATTGTACGTCTTGGGGCAGGGACGGGGACGGGGAAGCGTGGAGATTGCGCATCATTTGTGGTTTTTTCACATTGTACGCTTTTCTCCAGTACGAATGAGAAATACGTTTCGTAACACTTAAGATTACAATTCAAAATGATGAAAGCATTGAGAGTCTACTGGGTCCAGAAGACTACATACAAACATATGAAAATGTTATATTGTAATAGATTTTTCTCTTATTTTTTTATATAAGTGACAAGACCTATTACAGCGTGTGACAAAAATTAAAAAATGTTTCACACCGGAAAAAATCCATATGGGCGTTAAACTAGAGACCAAACATAGTAATAATGCGTACTCAGTTTTTAATTTTTACATCCTTTGCTCTTTTAAAAGGACTTCAAAATTTTGAAGGGGATACAAAATAAAAAAAATATAAAAATTACTTCACCTCGTTAGAATATGGCGATATGTATATCAAATGAAAGAGGAAAGGCTCAAGAATTGAAATAAAATTCATTTTTTATCTATTTGTAAAAAAAGGATATGAAAAAGGTTTTTTGAAAATTTTAATTATATATCCTTGAAAATTTATATAGAATTTTCTTGAAAAGTAAGTATGTTAAAACCCAAAATCTCCTTGATCACGTGTCAAAATGTCATTATTCTCGCTTTATTGATTTTGTATCTTTTTATTATTTAAAATACTGATACTTAAATAAATTAGAATTTTTGTACTTCATTAGAATTGCAGATTCCGCCTTTTTTTAATATCTTTCAAACTAATAAAGTAAGAGTAATGAAATTTTGACACGTGATCAAGGAGATTTTGGGTTTTAACAACACTTACTTTTCAAGAAAATTCGATGTTAATTTTCAAGGATATACAGGATTAAAATTTTCAAAGGACCTTTTTCATATCCTTTTTTTACAAATAGATAAAAAATCTATTTTATTTAAATTCTTGAGCCTTTCCTCTTTCATTTGATATACATATCGCCATATTCTAACGAGGCTAATTATTTTTATATTTTTTTTAATTTTTATCCCCTTCAAAATTTTGAAGTCCTTTTAAAAAGACAAAGGATGTAGAAATGAAAAACTGAGTACGCAGTATTACTATGTTTGGTCTCTAGTTTCACGCACATATGGATTTTTCCCAGTGTGAAAAATGCTGTCGCACGGTGTTATCTCCCATGCATTGGTGGTCTGAAAAGACTCTTTCTAGCAGGGTTCAGGCGTAGCTAGAAATGCTGCTGAATGTGCCAACACTTGATGTTTTCATCCAAGGAGAGACCCTTAGGGTCATGTCCTGGTCGTAGTCCATCGTTCATGTCCATACTCCTTGATTCTATGTCTTTAAACGTCGTACTAGAAAAGCAGTGTAATGGCTGACTAATTGTGAAATCCTAAGAATGAGCCCATCACTCACTGCTTTCAAGTATTTGCGAACGGCTCCAGAACAAAACAAGGTTCCGACCCTGGAGCTGGTTGCATCAAATGGAGCTCGATGGTTGTTTGCCCCGGGCTTGCATACAAATGTGTTACAGGCAAAGGTGCAGTGATCCTTGTGGCAATGAACTCTGTTACGGAAAGCAGATGGAGAGGCAGATCCATATGTAACTGTAGAGTAGACATGATTTAGTGCACGATTTATCGATTTCGATGTTCGAAATGGGGAGGTTAATGGGGTTTCGACAATATATTTTGATTTTTGCTTTGTAGAAACCCAAAAGTTGACAACGTCACAAATCCGATCATATGGGAGACGCCCTCTGGTGGTGAACTTTTGAACTTTAATTTATTTTGTATTTTTGCACTCAATAATGTTGTAGATTTCTAAAAAAATCATTCAAATCGGTGGAGTAGTTTCCGAGATATGATGTTTTCTCGCATACTACATTTACAAGTGGGGAGCCAATTGCATAGAAAATGACCAATTTTGTATGGCAGCTCCCTTAAGACTTGGAGATAGCGGGTAGGTATGTTTAGAAGAAACATTCGGAAGGGAAAATAAATGGATGTCGGTCATACATTTCACACGTCTGGGGTAACCTGGGAGCAGTGGGAGCCTATTTTATAAAAACGACCATTTTGTATGGGAGCCCCATTAAAGGTTGGAGATGGGGTATAAATATGTTTGAAAGAAATGTTCAGTAGAGAAAACTAGTGGGGATCAACCATAGATTTTAACCCTATAAGAGCCACTTCTAACCAGCTTTTTTGTGAACTTTGACCTCGATGCAACGCCATTTAGAACCACCCTAGCCTTAAAATTTTTTGGGTCATGCACTTTTTCACCAAACCGCATAAAATGAGAGGTTGCGGAGCATCGTGAACCCATTATTAAGAATCTCCCTACTACACTAAATCATGTCTACTGTAGAGACAGCCAAGCTACACTCATGACCTTGGATCACCTTCACGATCATCAGCTCCTTCAAATCCAAGATAAATTATGTCGAGAGAGAATTGCAGATAGAGAAAAGTCTAACTTCTTAGCCAGAATGGGCCCTGAGCAGTATCAGCGACCATCACAGCCACCGTTAACAAATGAATCATTTCAATTCTCGAGCCCGTTGCAGTTGGAGCAAACTTATGCTTTTCGTCAACTCTGACCACTGCTCGCAGTCTCTTCTGGCTCTGTCCAGGACTGCAGGTCCTTGGTCGACCTAATGACGGACCATTTTCTATAGACAAATTATAGGAAGAATGATAAGGTTTGAGACATCTGGCACTGATGTGTGAAGAAGCGATCGTCTTGACCTTTTGACATCACAGGATCTATACAGATTTATTTTGAGGTCGGTGAAATGCGCGAATATAAATAAAATAGTAATCAATCATTGATTTCTTATTTAAACAAATTTAGTTATAGTTAAACTAAATCTAAACCATTTCAGTATTTTCATGATTTTATCACAAAATTCTTCAATATTGTTACGAAAATTAGTTCGTCTCTCTGGATTGTGCTTGAAAAATAAAACACACTTCAATTACTCAGCGCAAACGCAGTCAAAAACCAAAAATCGCTTTATTTACAAATTTACGCGTTGCTTGTCTTGACACTTGCTACTACTTTGCTTGTTCAAATAAGACTTATCCTTCCGCGCTGCACCCGGCTGCCTTTTATACTTGTCTGCTTATCGCGCCGATTGTTCTCGCATTGTCCAGTTGGACTATCTTTCGATCGATCTCGCACATTCCAATTGGCCTATCTCTCGATCGTTCCCGCACATCCCATCATCATCGCGAGCCATCCTTGCCATATCGAAATTATAGCAAGCCGGCCGTACTCTAAAGTGTGCGCCTAAAAGTATGCCCGTAAAAGCATTCATGCATAGCACAGCGACAGAGTGCCTCATCGTTACAATATATTTATTCAAACTATCTGCAATTGTCAATTTCTATGCAAACGTGACTACATGAATAGAACTGAAACATTTGAGTGAGTTGAGACAATTAAATTTAAAGGTTGCCCATCACTTGTCCCCATTACAGCCATCTTCACGCACCAAACATCAACATCAACATCGACATAGCCAACGACATCGGCACACGTAATCGTGATTCATGTCGCGTTTACGCCCACAAATTGATGCCATTTGAAGTCAAGCGCATCAAAATTTTCTCAGAAGTGTCACCTTCCGACGCAAAACTAAAAATAAATAAATATCCAATAAATATTATTTCAAGCTGCCCGAATACTAACTGCCCACAATGGGCCAATGGCTAAGAAGAAGCAGTCGTTGACAGCGTACAAAGTTGCTTTACATTTTCAACTTTGTGTCGTTGTCATATTTTTTGGGTCATTAAAACGAAGCCACTTGAATACAATCGATTTTTTGTTGCAACAGCCATTCACATTTTAATGTGCGCACATAACTCAAAATGAGTGAATTTCCGTGTAATTTTATGTGCACATAAAACACGGCTAAGCAGTGCAGAAGTTATGAGGCAGCAAGCAGATGTTATTAAAAATTTCCAACATCATAAATGTGCTGCATAAATGCGGCTTCAACGCCACTCATATGAACGAATATTGCATCACGTATACGCCCCGCATGCTCCCATTGCTCTGCATGTATAGTCGCGACAGTGCAACGAGTAAATAGCAGCGTAACATTTTTCGCACGAATGCTGCAAAAAATGCATAACGTAGTTCAGTGCTCGTCCGTAGCACAATTCTGAACCGACACTTTTGCACTGAGCCAAACATGCAATGCAAAAAGTCAATTAAGTTATGAAAGACCTTCAACGAAACGTAAATATTTATTTTATTTTATTTTATTTAAACCGACAACAGTCAGTGCGGCAATCATCAAAATATTGAAATGCACGCAGACAAAAAAAATAAAATAAAAACACATATAAATAAACGCACAAACGAACGCAACAGCGGGCCGCGAGCATTGTTAATTTTCGACTAAATACCTTCAAGTGCACACTGGTAGCCAATGAATTCGCCACAAAAAAAAGTAAACCGTAAAACGTAAACCGTAACCGTCAGTGCCGCTTCACAGCAGGCAGTCAATTTCCATTTCGAAATTTGAAGCCAACGCCAACAAATGCCAGCAGCAGTCGAAAGCGTTGCCTGTTGCGGCCAACGCTACATTTGCATGGCTGCGCTCAACACACTCACACACCCACACACAAAATACACACACATGTATATAAAAACAAATACTTTTTATTCTCACACTGACTGTTGCCATGTAAAGCGCTGCACATTTGCCACCCAAAAAAAAACCCAAAAAAAAACATAACCCAAAAAACTTAAGCTTACTTACAGTTGTTTTCGTATACAATGCATACGCTGCCTTGTTGTTTCTCTAAGTTTGTTTCGCATGAAAAAAGTCGCCTTTTTATTGGCCAAGTTTCTTTTTGCTGGCATTAAAGCCTGTCAGCAGTGTGACAGCTCGTGTCCGTGTCTTCTGTGTCCGTTGAGCGCACACACACACATACACACATACAGACAAAGGCTTGCGTAATGACAGCTCCATGTGTGCTTATCCGAGCCGTGACTGCGTTTGTAATGGATTTTTAAGCTACTCTAACAAGTTTGTTATATTTTTTTTTTTGCCTCGTTTTTTCCTGTTTTTGCTAAAACGTGTTTGTTATTTACTGCTCACTGCCCATAGCTTTTGTATTCGATTAAACTATGACATTTGTTTTTCGGTCAAAATTAATTTGTTCTTGTGCTTGTGTTGTTGAACAAAATTTATAAGGGTCTATGAATTGTTGCCCTGAAGCATACAAATTAGTCAACATGAGACCGACTATTATGACACATGAAGGACCAAGCTTGAAAGTGAAAAGTTGAATGATGAAACTGCCCGCAAGCGCTCAATAGTTGGTGATTAACAACATCTCTACCCAATGTGCAGCGTCCCGTGAGAACACAATTTACTTATAAAGTTCCATTTTTGTTTAGTCTTTGACAGGATTTCCCGGCTCTATTGCTGCCTCTGCCTTCAGATTAAGTGCGTTTTCGAGTTAATGTTGCTTGTAATAATGTTTATCCCAAACGAAAACTAAATAAAGATGGGAGATATTCCGTTGTCACTTATTGCCTGAGTTGTGAGAATCAAACGCAAGATTTAATGATATGGTAGACAGCCTAAAAAAGGATTCAAATGCTGCCTGACTATCTACAAAAATATGTATTTTTACATAGTGTTGGTCATTGTGAAAGAGACATTGTGAAGCCTAACTTTAGCTCGAAAGACGCTACAGTAGTCGAGAAGACGAAATGGGAGTTTACTGAAGAATATTCCATAACCCACCCTACTCTCATCCCACAATTATCAGTTTCCAATGTGAACCTGTTCTCGCTATTAAAATAAACTCAAGTTAAGAGTTTTATTTATAAAAATAAATCAAAAACTTACTCTGAAACTGTAAGGAAAATTCATAAAAATTTTGGTTAGATACACTCGGAATTTATACTACTAACATTGATACCCATAGTAATAATTCCAATACTATGTTAAACAAAATAAATAAAATAAATAAATAAATAAGAATACTACTACAGAAAGAAGTTCACCTATATAGGTTGGACCTGAGACAACTGGTTCCCAAAATTCTGTTACGGCTGATCTTGCGATACTTTTGTTACAACAACAAAGTAGAAATGTTTGCATTTTTCGAACTTTCTGTTTCTATGATTCGAAGTTCGCTCGATTTGCGATTTTACCTTGAATGATTTCAGTTAGAATTTTGCGTGGTTGCGTGAAGCAACGAATTGCAGCAGCAGTCGAATGGTATGTATTAATAAATTTATGTAATTATGTTTATGTAATGATTTATTAATTTATTTATTTTTTTAATTAATTGCAGGCGAAGTCAGGATGTTGAATTGCGTCAGACCCTAAACAGTTTCGACAGAAGTGTGTTAACAAGTCGAAGTTCATCTTTACGTGCACCAATACTTTTTTTATTCGCGATGAATTTTTGTTGTTTTAATAATATTTTTAAAATAAAATTAATATTTTTAAATTTCAATGATTTATTTTCCTTTATAAAAATCAACTAGTTAGAACACTAATCCAGAATAAACTAGTTTGCAAACTAGTCGCTTTGCAACTGGTTTATAAACTGTTTTACTTCGGACTAACCTTGGACTAGTTGCAAATGGATGCAGACGGGGACAATTGACTGTCGCCTAGGACACCGCCACGTTAAAAGAGTGAGTTTGCTCCAAGGAAACGAGTCGGTTCTGAGGTCAGCTATGACTGTCAAGCAACCAGTTGAAAAACTACATTTGGACCAGTCCGATTTCCTACAGGGATTCGAGTGCCCCCGGAGTGTATGTGCCAATTGAATTATCAGTCGATACCTTTTTTGCGATTCAGTCATCCTAACTGGGAATGTGGCAAACGCATATATTGTTGCATTTACAGAAGGAATACATACAAACATTCGTTGGTGTGCTTGCGCATCCATTAGTGAGTATGGTTTACCCAGCTAGGGCGCTGCAGTGGGTATAGAGTTTTCCCAGTAGGGTAAAGGACAGCCAGTGAAAAAATGTGAAAAAGTGTGAAAAGTGCTTTCGCAACAGTGCACAGTGATTCGGCTCCATACAACCGCGGGACAAAATTAGAAGGAGTGGTCCGTTCTTCATAACGGTATACGAGTTAATCATGGTCTGCTGAATTGAAATCCCTATAAAAAAATAACTTTAAATTTCCAAAACTTAATAATCACTTTCGAGAAAGCAGCATTGATTTTTAAAATTAATCAATCACGTTTCGAGAAATATAGGTTTAAAAAAAGGTGTCAAATGTACCCCAGTTTCCCCTATTTTGTTTTGCTTAAACTGTTGTAGTTTGGCAATGCCTGAGACTTAAATTTTCAATTTTCCTAATTTTTGGTGAGCTACAGCACCAAGTCTGTTGAAGAGATTTTTCAGATTTTACATTTAATCGGTAACGTCAACATTTATAATTCCAAAGAGTAACAGAAATTGTATGAGGACCCCTTAGTTTTGCACTAAAAACGATAATAATAGATGTATGTTTTGCATTTGTACAGTTTTTCAATTTTTCATGCTGATTGCATACTTTAAGGGATAAATAAAATAAATTTTGTCGAAAAATAGGTGTCAAATTGAATTATTTCCTGAGATCGGAAGTTATCGGAGGATGTAATCACATTATCCAACAAAGAAAGAATGCTGCTTAAAATAAAAAAAAAATTCAGGAACATACTTTCACATACTTTTTAGATATTTTCCTCTAAGTTTTGCCATTTTTCAGATTTCTAATTTAGAAAAATATTTTGAATTAAAAGTGAAGTAAACGCCTCAGCTTTGCAACTTTTAAGAAAACATTAAAAACGAAAATGGCCACATCATTTATTAATCTATATTGAAAGTTTTAGCAACTTCGTTGAAACCATGTATTTTAAAAATTTTTTTTACTTAATAGACTAAAAAACAGAAAATATGTGTTTAAATTTGTTTGTGAAAAAAGTTTCAACTTTGAGCCGCTTTTGCACAGACACTAATTAATTTTTTGCACAGATTTGTTTGGGTTTTCTTAGTTGGAGTTTCACCTTTCAAATGACATTAAAATCGTTAAATTCTGAGACTATAAAATAAATAAATTTTACATAAATTAAAAAAACTTCATTAATTAAATTAAAGTAAATTAAATTAAATTAATTTTAAATTTTTTTAATTTTGTCTGTGGAACGAATCACTGTGCAGTGGTGCAAAGAAACCCAGTTAGCCAGATGGCTGATTTTATTTTACTCTTGACAAATATGCGGTAGCTCAGATGTATTTGAAACACAATTGGAATGCACTTTTCTCTTACAAGTAATCTCGTTTGAGTTTAGAACCAATCGAGTGGGTTTAATCCAATTGAAATCTGATCTCCCTCAACACTGTTTCGATCTTTTTAGCACACTTAGAAGCTTAAAGATCATTGGATTTCTACGATTAAAAATCCTTAAACTGATCCTTGTCAAATCTTCTGTCACTAAAATGTAGCTGAGATGAAATTGGAATGTTTTAGTATTAAAATTAATTGCAATTGAATGAGAGACCATAAGAGCAGCTTGACTGTCCGTGTTTAAAGCCCAATTAAAGCTTAAAAAATAGCTGCATTGACTCAAAATCTAGCAAATTGAGTAACTTTTAGTCTAAATTCAACATAGCTAACCCTTTCGATACAGGTTTTTACTGGGGAAAGTTAAAATTTTATATTTTACGTCTTAGGCTTCTATGTGGTTATATTAGCAACATTTCATAAGAAATTTTTTAATTTTTATACACGGACCCTGTATTTTAGAGTGTTTTTCTATGAGAGCAATCACATCGTTGTGGCTGTAATAATCACTTAAACATTAAACTTTTTACGCATAACGAATATTTGAATATTTCTTCATTTAGTTCAGCCAAAATTAAAACAAAAAACAGTATCTAAATTGAAAAAAAACGTCAAATTAAAAAGTTATCTAATTTTGTCTGCCTTCTCCCTTTACTATGTCAAGATATACCATTAAAAAAAACGTGTATACTTCTTTTCTTTAAACTTAAATATTCAATTTATTAATTTCGTATTTTTCCTAAAACTTCAAACTATTCTAAAGACCAACAAAAAATTTATTCTTGCAACCATAGAGGATGCAGACGTCCACAAAGTAGCATGTTGCCATATGGCAACAAAATAGCGAAAGGGTTAAGTCGTTTCACGCACTTCGTAGATGTGTGTAGGCGTCTCTGGGTTAACTAAACCCCACAGCTTTCAGTGTATTGTTTCTGTAGTGGGAGCCCTAGCGTCATTCCGGAAATTTTTAAAATGAATAATATTTTTTTACTTTTACATACACATATTTTTAATTAAAAAAGTCAGATTTTTCCAAACAATACTTAAAAATGACAACTCTTTTACTAAAGTCTTTTAAAAGATGCCAAAAGTGCCTTCAATTAAATTACTCATCTACTTGAAAATACCATTAACAATCTTGTCTACACAGTCGATGTGTTGCAATAAACAGCATTTATTACAACGACAAGAACAACAAAGTTGTGAAACAGCCCAACAAATCAGCACAACAAAAGTGAAGCTGTTAACTTTAATCAAAGCCAACAAAAGCGCACAGTTTCATTTCATTCATATGCAACGCAATTTTTTCTCTGTACGTTTCTGTGCCGTTGTACAGTTGGCACATATGTACGTAGATATATAAAATACAAACATACATATGTACAAATGTACATATGTAGAAACTGAATAATAACACACGCCCATACAATCGCCCATACAAGCACAGGAAGTGCGTTGGCCGCGGCACGGCGCGAGCAAATATCCACCAGTTGCTGACTTCAGTAGCAGCAACAGCAACAGCAACAACACCAACAACCACAATAAATCGCACAACTGTGGCAAAAACTTTCGCTTTCACAGCCACACAAATGCCTACACATATGTATCCTATGTATCTATGTATGTGTGTGTGTGTGTGTGTATGCATGTGTCCGTTCGAGCGCTCATACGAAGCGGATAGCAGCAAAGTCCACCGCAATCCCACTGGGAAAATTACCAATGATGGCGTTTTCATTTCATTTTATTCCATTTCATGCGCCATTCCATTTTTGCTTGTTTTGTTTATTTTATACATATTTCTTGCTTTTTTCACTCTGCACATGTTGCGCAGTTTTGTGCTAACACTCTGACCAGCCAAACGAAGGCTAAAACAAAACAAAAGGTAACCAGCAAAGAGGACGAAAGAAGGAAAAAATTCGCACGCAAAATGGGAATGAAGTAGCCCATAAAAATTCATTAATTTTTTTGGTTTTTCTTGTTTTAGTTTTTTGTTCATGGCCATCACTTACTGTGTGAGTGTGTACGTGCGAATTTGGCTTTTTTGTGAGTTGTTGGTTGCTTAAATTTTACAACCGAATGGCGTGGAAATTAAAGAAAACAAAACTCAAAATCAACTAAAGCAGAACGAAATAGTGCTGAGGAAAGTATATAACAATTTAAAAAAAATTTGGCTTTAAGCGTGCAGCACAACGCACAAATAAAAAGCGCAAGTTGTGCACTAACATTAAGCGCAACAACAACAACAAAATAACAACAGCAATCGCTAATTTAGCACAACACAAGCTCATGTAAAGCATTTTCATGTCAGTTTGTGTGTTTGCTTTCCTTTGCAACTTTTTCGTGTTGGACTGCATGCAGCACCAACAAAAAAGGGAAGATGCCCAACGACAACAAGCAACACAACGAATTGAACGGAGGAGAATTTGGTCTGTTGAGAATGTTTAAGTAAGAATTACAATGTGATCCTTCTACTGATTTGCTTACTTGTTTTTTGTT
The DNA here is from genome assembly GCA_964056695.1 of Melieria picta. Lineage (NCBI taxonomy): Eukaryota > Metazoa > Arthropoda > Insecta > Diptera > Ulidiidae > Melieria > Melieria picta. Next base: position 18,455,923 of record OZ057399.1, read on the forward strand.
GGAAAAAAACTAGTGTCCGACTGAATATTCGGTTTCGGTTCGGCCCAAAAAAGTGGTTTCGATTTTAGTTTCGGCCAAAAAATGCCCGAACGGCCGAAACCGAAACTTTATAGAATATTTTTTAAATTTTATTGTGTAGCGAGTGAACAGCTATTTAGTGCAGCCGAGCAGATATATAGTGAAAGGATGAGAAGGGGAATTTAGATGCCAAAAATTTAAATAAACTAATTTTTTTAGAATAAAATATTAAATAATTTAATTTTGAATATTAGCGAGTAAGGTATGAAAGGGTGATTTTTTATGTTTTTAAAAAATTAGTGAATTGTTTTTATAATAAGTATTTATTTATTTATGTTATGTTTGTTCTTTATTTACCTAAAGTAAAATTCGTTTGTTGAAAAATGGTGATTTTGATGCTTCATATGGTGATTTTTATTTCAACTAGAAAGGTTCGGTTTCGGCCGAATATAAAAAGAAAACCGAAATTCGGTCGAAAAGTTGTTTCAGTCAGACACTAGAAAAAACCATTTGCCTAAGCCAACTAAAGCCTCACAAAGCCCCGGACTCGTGGATAGTTGGTGCGCTGGTCCACAACTTAGCTGCTGGGTGCAAAACTCTGCTAAATGAATATTTAACTCTCAGAGCTGGTAATGCAAAACCTCCAAAACTAAACTATTTTTATTTAAATATCGCACTAGCACGTTTTCTTTTAAAATTATTACAAAATGATGTTTGAAGGTTTTATAATTGCAAAATCATAAAAATCATAGCATAAATTTCATTGATATCGGTGACATCAAAATATTCTATTTTCATCCCATTTCGAAGCCCTGTGTGCTATTTGAAATCTGCGGCAGTTCATGGAAACTTCATTCATGCATCACAAAGTCTTCTTTACTTAGTTGAAACTTCATTGATGCATTACAAAACCAAATACACAACGTGGACGTGATTGCTGAAACCTCTGCCTTAGTTTCGTTAGGAGCAGCAAGTTCCACAAATTTTCCACGAGTTTCTTTTTTTTGAGTTTCTTTTTGTTATGACTAAACGTTTCGAATGACACCCATTTTCTTGAAAATGCTGACATCAGAACATTTTTTTTCTGTCCCACTACGAAGCAATGTATGCTGCTTGGAATCTTGCTCCATCCATTCACTACAAAGTCCAATCCAAAACATAAACGATTGTCGAATGCTTTGCCTTAGTTCCGCTAAGAGCTCTCGTAGCAGTTTTGTACGGGAAAACGGTTATAGATCCGAAAACAATTGCATTCCTTCACAAAAAGTATTTTCTTTTATTAAAAATTGCTCAGTTTTAAATTGACTTCAGATTTTAACCATTTAATTAAGAAAAATTGTAGACAACTAATTTTTAATTAATTATCTTATTTTTTCCCATCCAATCAGCCTTCCTCAGTCCAATCCATTACATTGTGGCAAGTTTCTATACTTAACACTTTAATCAGTTGTGATGGACAGCAAATCCTTATATCTATTAGTCGTACAAGTACAACAACAACGTTTAACCCTTTCGCTATGTTGTTGTCCTACGATGGGACCCAATTCGATGGTTACGAATTCATGTCTGCTGCAAAAAAAAACCCCTCCCGGTTGGAAATACGCCAAAAGTCTGTTGCATTCATTGACCTCCCTGCTGATGATTGTATTCTTTGTTGCTTTTAAGTATTTCCTTGAGCTGAATAGAGCACAAGTCATTCAATTGTATGGACAGTTTTCTAAAAATTCACTTAATTACTTCTACTCGTCAAGTTGGAACAATTGCACTCAGCATTTCCGAGGCGCACCCTACAGGTTTTATCTCTCCTTCTCGTCGGTTCGAAGTAATTTGTTGCTAGAAGAAGCTCTTGACAGTGCAATAAACTTGTATTCAGTACTTTACGACTAAATTCACAACGTAACGTAATGCAAAAAGTAGCGTAAAAGTTTCTCACTTTTCTGTTTGCACAAACAATTTTTGTAAAAACTTGTGGTAAGCAAATTTCAATATATTATTCAACAGACAGACAGACGTCAAGTCCAATTTTTCCACGAAACCAACAGCTAAAACATTTACTACTGAAAAAAAACTTGGACTCCGTACTTTCATTACTGACTTTAGTTTACTGACAGGTTCAAGCTTCCAGGAACTAATTGAATGCTGTTTCTTACTTGTTAAACGAGGCTTTGTCAATTGTTCCAACTTTATTTAGAGTAAAAATCGTTTATTTGTGAGTTTCTTAAGGGGGTCCTCTAGTACAAACGGTGTTATAAAAAAAAAATTTGTCCACGTGCTACCGCGAACACTGTTGGGGTCCGCCAGCTGAGTACCGGCCATGTTTTTTTTGTAAGGGTGCGTTTGCGCCATCCTAACTTTGTCCCTGTTCGTCTGAAATGTAATCCACAAATTGCCTCTTAAAAAGCATTACTCCAATTAAGGGATGACCTATAATGAACCCGATCTGCTCAAAATTGGACCCGCGGCATCATTTTAACTTTTTTTTCGAAATTCGCCCTTTTTTTGCTCTAAAACTCCCCCCAAAAATCGGCTAGTCAGTGGAGCGCAATCTCCGTAGGTTAACTCGTAGAGCAAAAAGTTTTGAATACAACAAAACAAGAATCAAGCGAATCGGCCAATTAGTTTCGACGGAATCATGGTGCGATGGTCAAAAAATGTGTTTTCGAGAAAAACGCGTTTAAAGTTTTAAAACCGTGTACGTGACGTAGTGAACGAGACGGATTCGAGACTCTGTATCTCAGAGACGTTTACGAATTTGACAAAATCCGTTCGTATACTTTTTCTATGATAGTTATACTATAAAAAAATGAAATTTAAAAAAAATCGATTTTTTCAAAATTTACAACTAGAGGACCCCCTTAAGAAAACCTTGAGCAAGCATGAAAACTTTCTGAAGCCTTTGTTTGGCTTCAATCGGAGTTCGAGGAATTAAAAAAAAAAAACCGTTTGATATTTTTAAGTGTCTTAAGATGGTTTCTTCACTCTCAAATGCATGAAACAGCTTCGTGGCGCACCAATATCTGTGTATATAACTTTAAATTAAACCCCAATAAGTTTTGGGAAGGACAACCAAATCGGGTCCTTCAATTAGTACTTAATAGACATTTGTCAAAGTGAGTTTTTCTAGTAATTTCCGTTAAACAAAAAATTATGTTTATTAACATATAAGAAAATCGTTCATGCATTTGAGTGTTAATTTTCAGATTTTGTAGCCATGACATTCGAATACTGTTTGACAGCTGAAGTCGTAAGAGATCAATCTTTTGTCTCCATTACCTTTAAACTGTAACGAAATCACTCCTGCATTGGTCGCTCGTTGTATGCGGCCTTTATTATTTATTAAGATTATTTTCTACAATCTAAAAGATGATTCATGCCGCCCTAATGCAGTGAATATTTTCACTTGTTCAAGGTTACTTGGAAACCCGCAAAAAATGCATCAACATTTTCTTTCCAAGGTTACTTGAAAATGCATAAAAATGTATAAAGAATTTCATGCTACGATGTTAATAAAATTTCTGCGGACTTTTCCAACTTGAAGTACAAAGAACTAACTTAAGTATTTTCAGTAACTTTAAGTAACTTTATATATGTATAGCTTTAAGTATTTATTTTCACCGCTTCCTTTTTCTATCCTATCCTTTTCCACCGAACATTGTAAAGAATGAACTAAAGTATCATAGAACATACAAAAATCGTCTGCCATTTCAAGTCTTTTTTTTTAACTTTCTAAAACTTCGCTACTTTAGTCTGATTGAACTATTCAAGGCCATCTATACACAAATTGTTTGCTTTATTTGTGCACCAACACACTCTCACATATTTCTAATTTATTTGAATATATTTAACCATTAAAAAGCTTAAAAGCAATCTCCCACACAATACAAATGTTTTCACCAAAAACTATTTCAAAAACTAAAACAAAAGCTTTGCACAAAGCATTTAACACAACTCCATAAAAACAATTTCTCTCTTGCACAACAACAACAATTTTTGTTTGTTTAATTTTCACTTATGTTCCACATGTCAAACATTTGCTGTAAAAACTTTTTTTTTATTTGCAACCACATACTTTTCTAAAGAATTTAATTAAAAACAAGCCTCATAAAACATTTTTCTTTTCAGTTTCAATTCCCTTTCTGTTTTTTTGTGCGTTGCCATTTTGTGAAATACCAACGCAACTCCACCGTAAAGAAATATTTTTCCACTGCAACCACAAAAGAGTTTTTGTTGTAATTTTAGTGCTGTTACTGGCGCTGCCTGTGTAGTTGGTGAAAAAATTCAATTAAAAGCAGAGAGCAAATCAAAGCTGCTTTTCAACACAGCCCAACGCCGACGTGTGCAAACACCGTCAACAAGCTTTAAAGCAGAAACGCAGGTCGACAATTAAAATTACTCATACGCCACGCACACCGTGTGCAAACAGCACTCATGCCAAATTAGTTTCACAATGTTGCTAGTGCTTTTGTTAGGGTTTGACTTAACTCATAAAAGGCTTAAATGTGCATTTGGGTGGAAGTAACGCACATGTCAGCGCTGTCCTTGGCGCATTGAAAGCAAATCCATTAGGCAATCGGCGCGGCCAAAACTTTAAGTCAAATGAATTAAGGTCGCCAAAGTGTACAACAGAACTAAGGTTTTTTTATTTTTAGTTGATTGTAAACTTTCTCCATTGAGGCCGGTTGCTGCACAAAGTTACAACGTAGCACTTCAAATAACTGTTCATAAATTTGCGCTGTTAGAAATTTTACGATATTAGTTGGTAAAAGTTGTGCACTCAACATGTGTGAATAGAAAAATTTATGAAAAAAATTTGCTGCATAAGCAAAGCAATGAATCAATTACAGTGGAGCGAGTAAAAAAAGGATAGTTGATATAATAGAAAAGTTGAGTGTGTTATTTAATGAAATGTATATATCACAGCGAATGCACATCGTTGGTATGAGAAGTGATGAAGGTATAAGAATAGGTGGGAGAAAGTGGCAGCTGTTGGATGGGAGCACACACTAAGGTTAAATTAGTCAGCGAGTTGGACCAAAAATGTAGTTTGAGCCGAATCGTAGCCTATAAACAAGGGATGTGTATGTATGGGTCTGGAAAATTACAAAATATCTGAGCATTTCATTAGATAATGTCCTTTCCAAAAATAGTTGCTTCAGCACAATGACTACTATGGAAGATAAACTCGTGGAATTCAAACTATCAATTATTTTGCGTTTAACCACAGTGATGACATACATAATACAAATCGAGAGTTTCTCTGCTCTGAATATATAGAAATGACACCTACAAGCACTACGTAATGTGAAGCAATCCTTGTGCGATCCTGAGCAGTATTCCTCCAGTGCAAGCTAAGTGTGTTTTAAATCAAAAGCAAAGCATTCGACACGTTTAAATGTACTACAGTCTAGGTGCCTTTGTCTTGAAATATGCCAACACTTTAATAATTTGACTAATCGTTAACACTTTTTAAACAGCTTGAGACAACCAAAAAGGATTCTCAATGCTTGAGCGTTCACTTAGACTTGTGAAAAGGAACTTTCCCAACTTCAGTAATCTTGTACGCACGAGGGCTGAATAGTAAAAACTATTTCTTTTTCTTTCTAATTTTTGCAGATATTGCAGGCTGAACTTAATTTCTGGTTTCCGTTCAAAGGCAGTTTACCTCTCTGAGCAAATGCTCCATGATCCTTTTCCCAACTGCGATCACTGCAATTCGAAGTAGTTCTGTGTGGGTTAGGAGAGGAAAACCGGCTGTCAGCATTCTTACTGCCGTCAATATTCCTATGGAAGGAACCCATAAGAAGGGTATTTCTATGGCATTCATCATATGATGTTTCAAATCAAGAATCGTTTGATTTCTTAAGATGTTTTAAGATGGCTTATTGACCCTAAAATGCATAGATTCGCCTGAGGTGGGTGAAAAGTTCTGAATATTCTAAAACTAGAAATACCTCAATTGACATTACACATCTCTAAAAAAATCAAAAATTGCATTCTTATTACTATTTTTTTATGTGACAAATTACTGTATGCATATTTCTAAAGTTTCAGTTTCTGGCTTTTTTGGGGTTTTTGCTTTCCTCAAATTTGAGATATTTCAGTTGTGACGGTTTTGTATTTATTGAGCGACCTGAGCGATCTTAAAATTAAACCCCGATATAGTTTTTTGGAACTGGAACTAAATCCAAAGTACTTTTGCCTGAATTTATTAGACATTTAGGTCAAAGTGGTTTACTGCTTTAAAAAGAAATAACTATGTTTCTTAAACAAGAAAAAATTCGTACATTTACCTACTGTAAGAAAATTAATTAAAATATTTATTGTATAAAAATTAATTGAATTATTGAATTTGTTTTATTTTATTTAATTTTATTTTATTTTATTTTATTTTATTTTATTTAATTTATTTTATTTTATTTTATTTTATTTTATTTTATTTTATTTTATTTTGTTTTAGTTATTATTTATTCTTCAAAGCTGCTCGACTTACATATATTTCTAACGTTATTGCAGATTTGATTTTATTATGTATCTTGAATGGTATGGGCGGTGTCACGTCCTCTAACCCATACACAACAAAAGATATCCAGAAACTATTCCCTGGTATCAAAATTTCAGATGATTGAATCAAGAAGTTTTTGAAATCAAACGAACCCCCCTCTTTCCATTTCCATTGTGGTTCTTTTACTCGAGCGTTGAACAAAGTTCAAAAATGTTCATCATACGCCACGTTGAGCCAATTATTTTATTTTATTTTATTTTATTTTACTTAAAAATTTTGCATTAACTTATCACTAACCTTAGTTCAGTTGATGGCTCTGCGTCTTCGGTTTTCGAAAGTTGCCGCGTATCATGCAAACTGTTGCGCTGTAACTATTTTTTTTTAAATTTTGTTTTTTGTAAAAGTTTCTATTTGATTCTTCTTCTATATCACTACAAACTAATCACTCTTAGAGCTGCAGTTACGATATGTTTGCTTACAGAATTTTCACATCAAGTGCGCTGAAATCTTTATTCTCCACTGCACTTTATTGCAATTTGCACTTTTTCAACACTTTTTAAAACATTGCAAAGTTTATGCACAACAAATCCATAAAGTTAACATTATATTTTTGGTAACAGAATGGAATTTCTTTTAAATTGTCGTATTGATTGGACTAAATCGAAAAGAGGCAAAACGATTCAATGAGCAAAAGTGTGAAAAAAAGGAAAATCTGAGTACAAGTTTTGCAACAATTGTTAAGAGAAAGCGTTCGCTGAGCATAAGAATAAAATCGAATAAACAAAAATAAGAAAAGCCAGAAAAATCAATATGCGAAAATCGCGCAAAGTCCAACTAGTGGCGCCTGGAAATACGCAAATACGCAGCCAGCGGTCAGACTTGAATGAAAATTTTAATTTCGCAGAATTGAAAACGAAAGTGAAGCAGCAACGTCGCAACAGATTGCGAATGCTATGGTAAATTCTAAAAATTGTGCAAATCACACTAAAAAAAAATGAAAGGAAACCCTGCCAAATGAAGCAAAGAAAGCAGAAACAAAAATAAAAAGCAGCAGCAGAAAAACTTCAGAAGCAAGCGCGAAGCAGTAGAAAAGAGATTCAATAGCGCTAAGCTGACTTTTGTGGTGCGCGGCGGTCGACGGCTGACTGGGCGAACGGACAGTTGGACGGACGTGAGCGTATGAGCCAACGAACAGCGACCGAAGCCGCTGGTATGTTATGGCTGAATGGGCATTTGAAATGGGCAAAATGCGACAGCGCGCAGCAAGCGTGAGATTGAAATTTCATAGACACCTGAAGCGGAGCAACATTAAAATTTCATAAGGACACGCAAATCATTTTAGTGCCAAGCGCCTGTGAGGCGAACACTGACAGTGGCTGTTACTGTGCGATGACTTTGGCGGCAGCGATGTGGAAAATTAACGTTCGAAACTGTGCGTTGCTAAAGTTTTATAAAGTTTTATAAGTAGTTACGAGAAACTTGAATACACTTTTGGAAATATTGAAAAAATTGAGTAAATTTTAAAGCAAAGCAAAATTTAAATTTGTAGGGAAATTGGCTAGACAGCAAAAAAAAAGGGTCAAGTTCACCTGATTTCAAGGACACACGCACTTCAGGCTGTTTTTCTGTGTAACTTTCTGTATGAGTTTTCAAGGTACACAATGTAAATATTTTGTATGTTTGTTGCGCTCGCTGATTTGTACATACATAAGTATTCAGTTTTTTATTTAAATTTCAGTTGTTTATATTTTATTTGTAATATTTTTCTAAACAAAGTTAACAACAAGAAACTTGAACTTGAACTTGAAATGTGTTGAATTTTGTTGTCATTCTGCATGCGGCAAACGATTTGTTATTTTTTTCACCTGTTCACGGGCATTTATGCGTTTGCCTATATGTATACAGGTTATATATATAACATATTATTAAAACACCTACATATAAGTCAAGTTATATACACCTCCGCTATATGTAGCACTAATTCGTTTGCAACTGTTCCATTCTACGTGCTTCTGCTGCATCTATACATACACACATTTAACTGTACATATATAACGTTTCGTATATATATGCTTGAGTATGTGCAACACACAATAGAGCCAAAGTTAAACACAACACAACATTTCCACTAAATTTGTTTTGCGTTCTTATTTGTCTATTCACTAAAATTTTTCACATTTTTATTTTCAAAACACAACTTGTTTTTAGTAAAATTTATTTAAACATTTTTTTTTTTAATCTCAAATTTTAATCTCAAGTTGTTTATGTTTTCGAGCCAGACACGGCGTTTCACTACACTCTATGTTTCTGCTTTGTCGGTTGCTGCCGTGTTCCTGTTTCTGCCCTCCAATGCCGCCACTTTTACTTCAAACTCGAAACACACATACACTACGCACTGCCTCGGCCAGTGCATTCGCACACGGACACACACACACACACGCACACATGCCAAGAAGCCTCTGTGGCAAATGTGAAAAATGTTTGACTGCAGCGCGCGCGGATCACTTGTTCGGCAGCTGCTCTGACCGTTTTGTCCGCGTTCAGCAACTTATCCTCGTAGCGGCTCGACTCGAACTGTGCACGCGGATTCGAAATATCGGTTCAGGCATATTTTTAGCCATTACTGCCACACACACACACATATTCACCAGCTCCTACCTTCCTGCCAGCATTTGGTTGTTGCTGTTACTATTCGACCATTCGTGCGCTCATTCGGCTGGCTGGCTGGCTCGTCGTTGGCGCGTTCGGGCGCGTATCCTGACTCTTTGCTATCGTTCCCTTCGCGCCTGCTTCGACTAACGCAAAAACAACAATGTTGTATTTCATTAATTTCTACCTTAACCTGGCAACACACACACACTCACACTCACACACACACGCATATACAGCGGCCCTGCATGCTTGCGCACACCCACACAGCAACCGAAAAGCAACAGTCGATTTTTGTCCCCGGACACACGGCACCGGGAGCACAGCTGACAGCCGCCACTGGCGCTCTTTGCATTGTCAACTCTTAAACGAATGCGGTTTTCGCTCTTCGCTCAGCCGCAAGCATGATTTTCTCTTGTTGCCGCTTACATTCGTTGCGCCAAAAGGTACCTGTTAGCAGTTGACAGCTGGTTGTCTGCATGGAACTGTCTGCATGTCCAGGATGCTTCTTTATTGAATACTTTAAGTAAATTCAATGTTAAGTAAAACGTAAATGAAGTAACTTTCATGAGAGAAACAATTCTGTTTTGTCTCATGTGTTATAGCCATTATTGCGCCGTACTTAGCAAATTGGCCCACATATCATGTGGACATGAAAAATTGGGGCAAACTCTAATAATACAAAAATTGATTATGAATAGCTCCAAAATGACATAAAATGATTGATCGTTTTCATTAATGAATAAAATCGCTCACACAATATGCACAGAGACACTTCGGCACACTCAATGGTAATGAATCCTTTTGAGCGGCATATCACAGATAAGGTATATACAAAAATATAAAAAATAAATACAAATATAAAAAAAATTTCAACATTTTCAAAGGCCTCAATTAGGCTGATGCCTTGCGTTGGTTACATTAATCGATTGAAGTTCTGCCTGGGTGAGTGATGACCCTACCGTCTCATAAGGGAGACACCTATGTGAAGGATGAATAGGGTAGGAAGCCAACTGGGAACTTAGTGCGTACCGCAATAGTTTACATTGTTTCCATAAGATGAAATTAAAAGGTTAGGTTAGGTTGAAGTGATTATGAAGTGATCCGAAAGCACTTCTAGAGCGCAAAGGGTCTCATTGTAATACCGCAAAGGGGGTAGAAGTGATGTGCTTATACTACATTTTAGGTGTTCCGTATACAACTTTTAAACCCAACAACACTTGAAACCATATTTGCCAACCAAAATGTTTGCCTGATACAGATTACTGGGGCGATTTTCAGGAATAAAATTTCTACCGATTTGAGGTCATCCAAGTTGTCAAAGAAGATGTAGGCTTTCCATTTCCTTTTAGAGGTGGTTGGGCATTGGCAAAGGAAGTGACTTGTAATCTCATCTGCAAAAAGATAGACACAAATTGTTTACCAAAAATCCAAGTTAGGTGCACAACACAAAGGAATCTATAACTTTTAACACTAGAATGCCCGACAATCTGACCTACCTATCATAAAATGCCCATATGTAGTAATTTTGACTACAATATTTTTTACTGACTTTTTTAATTTTATTGGTTTTAAAGTAGCAAATATGAATAAATGTACATGAGATTAAAATAAAATAAGTATTTAGTTTTTATTTTTGTATGGTTTACAAAGTAAATTCATTTAAATAAAATAGCGTACTTACTTTACACATTAATGGGATAAAATGGAATGAAATTTGGAATTTGTGAATGAATTTTGTGAGTGAATTTTGGATTGAAAAACTTGGATTGAAAACCTACTATAATATTGTTTTTTTTATAATATTTGCAATTATATAAAATTTTCATATTTTGCAATTGAAGATGCATATTTGTCTATTTATCAGTAAGATTTGCTGAAAATTTTATATAGGTAGTCAAAATGATTCTTTTTGGGCATTTTAGGTAAATGTTGCAAAATTGAGGTAAACAATTTGTTTACAATATTTTTCATTTATTTATTCCAATTAGCTTTACAAATTAGTAAAAGTCACGTAAGATATTTTTTTAGAAAGCGATGCAATAAAAGTTATTTACAATAAAAGACCTCACTCAATGTAGTCAAAATGACTATCTTGGGTGTTCTAGTGTTAAGCTAATGGTTTCAGAAGTTTGAACAATACAAAAATTTCTATGTGAAATTTATAGATAAACATTTTTCCCATATAAACTTTTGAACTAGACCAAAGTTGTCATGTCATAAAGTTGAAAAATTCAGATACAACCAATAATCCGATACTAATTGGAACCAATGAAGCTCGATATAAGAGACAAACCTGATCTGAACCTGAAATCACAAAAAAGGATGGGCACAGTTTTCTGGGATTTCTTTAGAATGAAAAGGGTGTAAAAAATAAACTTCATCTGCTCTCCACTGGAAAAAGCAAGACTTACTTGCGTAGCTTCTTTTTCAATTATTAAATTTATCGAACCCGCATGACTATTCACGTTTTTAAGTTTGGTCTGCATAGACGCAGAAATTTTCCTGGTTAAATATATTTCTTTATGATTTAGATACACAAATATTGACAGAAAATATTTTTCCAGTAAAATAATCAACTTTTTCAGTACTTTTTTTAATTAGTACTAATATAAATATTTTAAAAGGAATATTCTAGTTAAAATAAAAAAGTTAATGTAATTTCTTTATACAAAATGTTTATTTTAATTTAAAAAATATGTCTTAAAAATATAATAGTTCCGAAAACTGGCAGAGTCATGGATAATTAAGGTATCATGGCACGTTAGAAAGGGGAATTTTTAATGATTTACAAAATTATTTGTTTTTCAGCTCCTTTATTATCAATCTTTTTGAAAAAGAAAAATTTTTTTTTTCTTAGCATATTGTCTCTTATATAGGTGGAGCTGAAGTCGCGTAGAAAAAAAACACATCCTCCATTACGGACACTTAATCTCCGGATTGGCTAAACTGAAACAAAAAAACAAAAAATTATTAATCATAATTATTAAGCTTTCGGACACAGGAATTCACCTGAAAAATAAAAAAACCTAAACATAAAAGGATAGGAGCGTTTTGAAAAAAAGTGTAAAAAATTGACTGCGTTTTTCACCTTTTTTCCCAGAAAAAGTACTTTAAATTAAAAATGCTTCTTCAATATTGTGGTGGATTCTTGTAAAAAATAAGTTAATAAAAAGAACTAAAAAATTGTTTTTAAATCGGTCGAGCCAATCAGCTCGATATAGAAATTTTCCAATTTTACAATCACAAAAGAAGGACAAATATTTGGTTTCAAATGGCCGCCATTTTTGTTCATTTCAATATTACCGGGAGCAGCCAAACTCATTATAAAAAAATTTTACTTCAAATTTTTCAACTTCAGTTTTTCAGTTCTCATCACAAACCATACTGCAACATTTGCTTCTTTAGGATAGCATACGTTTATTTATAATTTAATTTCGTTTTATTATTTTTCCATTGCAGCTGCAAAGACTTACAGTACTACGTCGAAATTACCAAATTTTGTTTGGTTTTTAAATTTGGTTTCGTTGCAATAAAAAAACACAATCAAACTCAGCAAACTCAGCCCGCAAATCTTCTCCTTCCTGTAATTGAACCAAAGGCTTCTAAGACAATAAAACAATAAAGCAAGATTATGGAACCTAAACCGCAACACCGACAGCACCGGCTAAAAGCGTATCGATTAAAATCCAATATAAATTCCCACTCACGCGCTCTAAAGTGATTTCCACTCACCACTCGCACCAATCCAGTCCGGAGCTGCCGCGTGCAATATTAAAGCCAAACCATATCGCTGGCAGCACGAATCCGTCACATTTCGAATACAATAAATACATATGTATGAAAGTATGTATAGTAGATCTGTAAAGTGCCTACATTCGGGCAACGTCAACATTTTCCTTTTCAACTAAGCGCTCGCACAACACAATGTCGCAACTATGCTTACTTGCAACATTTGGCAAGGCAGCCAACGACAGGAAGCGCACAATTAATAAACGAGAATGGCGAAAAAGCGCAACAGGGGCGCTCACAATATATATAGTGTGTATGTGTGTGTGTACGAACATCTGGCGCAAAAACCCAACAACATTGCAGAATGCCGACAACGAACGAGCCACTCTTTTAATGCCAAAGAGTTGTTCGGGAGAATTTAAGAGCATTGCTTTGAAAGAGCATGAGAAAGAGCATATGTGCTGTTATTGTTGCGCGCCTTGAAGCGTGCTATGAAAAGTGAAAAAACCAACAACAAAAGCACAAATATTCAACTGGTTGGTGCTGCGGCAGTGAGGCGACGATGGCAATGAAATGTTGTGCCAAGTATGTACCCGCATAATGGCTGGTGTTGGCAGTTTGTGTGTATGTGTGTGTGTGTGCGAAGGACTCGAGCGTGTGACAGTGCTGGAGGCCATTCACAGGGCTTTTTGTTTGTGCGTGTGTAGGAGCACACTGGAAGCAGCAAGCAACAGGAGAAACTGGAAAACATTGCACATCGCAAACATCGCATCGCACGCAAAGCCCAACAACAACAGCGTGGCGAGACGTTTGGCGGCATTGCTGGAACGACGCACAACAAGACGCACGCAGAAATAAAGAAAATTGGCAAAAGTCAATGAAAAAAATGTAAATGAAGGAAAAGTGCTGAAGACGACGCAGGCAAAGGACAGCTGCGCGGCTGAACTTGCGAATGCAGACAGGCAACAGTTGGAATGGGGAATATGATGGAAACTCGAAATATGAGCGAATTAATTGTGTGAGTATGAGCCAACGAAAAGGCAAGTGAACCAGCGAACAGACTGACAAACGAACAGACTCAAATGGACAGATGTGCGTAAGGACACGGCAGACAGGAATACATATTTAATTATGTACATGTAGAATATAAAAATCCGTAGGTTAGGAAGGTTGATGGGAGCAAGTAGGGGTGAAGGAAGATAATATAAAAGAATTTTGTGAATTAAAATGATTAATGTCAAATTTAAGCAAATAAGACAAAGTAAAACTATACGAAATTGAATAAAATACCATTAAATAGAAGGAATTACAATAACTCTAGGTGAATGTAGTGAAATAGAGACAAAGTGAATGATATTAAAGGTGGATTTTGGCGGTTGAACTATGCCCAAATATCTGTTTGTAACAAAAGATGTGGGCGGAAAATATGGTTTTAAATGGTGTTGGGTTCAAATGTTTTGTACGGAACAACCAAAATGAAATCCTATGTGTGCTACTGAAATGAAATCAAGTGCAGTGAAATAAAGTGAAATAATTTGAACTAATTGTAGAATAAATTGAACTATTGTGATATATTACACAATGGAATAAAGTAGAGTAGAGTAAAGAAGATATAAATGAAGTTTCATATACACAGAATTATTTATCCTGAAGTTAAAAACATCAAAATTGGACTGTAAGAATGGATTCTTTCAAGTTTGGTATACTTCAGAGACCACAAATTAGGTTTTGTTCTTATATTGAGAATCATGACCTAATGGGCTGACTTAAACTTTGACTAAACTAAATAAAATAACTAAAATAAATACAATAAATAAAATAACATAAAATAAAATAAAATAAAATAAAATAAAATAAAATAAAATAAAATAAAATAAAATAAAATAAAATAAAATAAAGTAAATTAAATAAAATAAATAAAATACAATCAAATAAATAAATAAAATAAATAAAATAAAATATATAAAATAAAATAAATAAAATAAATAAAATAAATAAAATAAATAAAATAAACTAAATTAAAATAAAATAAAATAAAATAAAATAAAATAAAATAAAATAAAAGAAAATAAAACAAAATAAAATAAAATAAAATAAAATGAAATAAAATAAAATAAAATAAAATAAAATAAAATAAAATAAAATAAAATAAAATAAAATAAAATAAAATAAAACAAAATAAAATCAAATAAAATAAATAAAAGAAAAATAAAATAAATCGGAAACTTTTCACATCATCCTCGTAAACTGGCCACCGAGATTGGGAAATTTAACGCCTTTAAACTTATTACTTTGAGGTTATGTTAAATCGCAGGTCTATACAAGTAAACAGCAGAATTAACATCGCAATCATAAAAAAATTGGACGCAGTGAACATTGGATTGACGTTATATTTTGCAGTTAATGCCATAAAATATTCGTTCAAATGTCAAACAAACCGATTGGATATCTCAGATGCAAATTGTGTCGTGTACATTATAAAATCGAACCCTTTTATTGAAAAACTGTCAGATTGATATGAAATGGAATTTTATACGGTTTTTTATCGTACATTACAATAGACCTAAGCAGAATTAAATGAAAGAGAACGTAATATTATGCACGTAAAAATTGAATAAAATAAAACTAGATGGCATAACATGGCACATTTGTCATTCCGATTGCGGTAATCGGAAATTATGTCGAGCGCAGACTAATACCACATCCCACTATTTCAACTCTAGAAGTAGAATTTGTTTGCATTGGGTTTGTTGTTGTTGGCATTGTAACTCATTTTCAATATGATTGGTCGAAAAGATAAAATCCAATTGAAAATTGCGGTGAAAAATTGAAAGAAGACGTGTTTGCCTGGCGCTCACTTTTTGCCATCGACCGGTGTTCTATTATTGGTTTTGTTATTTTGTTGCTGTTGTTGTTGTCGTACTATTGCGTGAGCAAATTTCGCCAAGGCCACAAATACAAGAATGCTGCAACATATGAAATCGTACGTGTGCAACACACACACACAAAAAACCACACAACACATTACTTACACTTTCTATACAATTTTAGGACGCAAGCCCCGCAAAAAAATGTGTACCTATCGATAATTTATGATATCTGATAGATGTGTACAACCATGCCGTGTGTTGTACGTGTACTCGTGTGTGATGGAGAATCAAATTGACTCTGCAAGCTGAACAGTGACCGGTTACAATGACTGCTGAGGCCGATAGCTACGAATTCCATTTCATTCGTTTTGGCCGTCAGGTGCAACAACAACAACAGCAAGCACCTTTGGCTTCATTTTCTTTTACTCTCAACGTTGAACGCTGCCAGCTTCCGTTTACCCACTTAGCGGTGACTGCGACTGAAGCAGCCGGTTGGCATCTTTGTTGACGCTGTGTTGGTGGCGCGCTGCAGGCAAGTCGAATCACAAGAACGCTTTTATATTTAGTGATGCTGCGCATATCAGAGCAGCAACTCAGCACAAACGAGCCTCACATTTTTTTTATTTATTTTTACTTTCTGTATTATCCTTTTTCCACACACTTTTTGCCAAGTTTCCATTTGCTTCTACTCCACAATTGTACTTTGTTGCCAGCTTATTTTTAACCGTTGCGCGGATTTATTTCAGTCTTCCTTGATTTGTATTCCTGCTGAGCTTTTAATTCTATTTTCATTGCAGTTTCATTTTTTTCCCCTACCTCCCTTTTTTGGAAGTCTGTCTCTGTCTACTAGATGGATCAGCAATTTTCTATGGCGCCTAATTTTCGGCATTACTGCAATGCGACCACTTGTACTGCGTCTCGATACTGCACCGAATGCGTTTTAATTAATTTGGCCAATGCTGTGTTGAGGGCAGCAGACGGTTGGTGGCGGTGCGCAAAGCGTCAAACTTTGGAGCTCAGCCTATGAAAAGCTCTTTCGAATTAATTCTCCAACTAAAACCAAATCCAACTGCAACTCTGCAATTCAAAGCAATGCAGCAACGTAGACGTTTTAATTACTTAAAACGCAAAATCTCACACTTTGCAGATACGAAACTGCAACAGGAACGGCAATGACAATAATTGCACTCACCTAAGTCAATGTGCCAAAGTGTCAAAGTGATAGCATTGCATTGAGTTGAATTGAACTGAAATTCAAGAGAATGCATTGAGTGGAGCTTTAAATTTAATTAAAATTTTAATTTAGTTATTATAATATTTTAATTGCATTAAAATGAAATTGAAACAGGAAATGAATTGAATTTGAATGAAAAATAAATTAAAATAAATAAGTAAAACAATAAAATAAGAAAACTAAATTGAAACTTCTTTTAAATTGAAAATGAAATTAAAAATAAAAGTCGATTACACTACTCGACAAAAAATGGGCTAATCTCGTGCACCTAAAATCAAAAGTACTTTTTAGACTAATTGTGCGTCGCTGAACACGAAACTAAAAAACAGAAAATTACATACATACATATTTTAGTATGTTAGTCGGATGATTCGTTTACGAGATATACGCTCATAACTGAAAAAACAGGGAAAAAACTGGTTTTTCGAAAAACGCTTCTTACTCGTAGAAACATTTTTTGATTTTCAGTTTCGTGTTCAGTGGCCCAAAGTTAATCTAGAAACACTTTTATTTTTAGGTGAATTTTTCATGTCGAGTAGTGTTATTGTAAAGGATTTTGTTTTTAGATTTTTATTGATAAGGATAAATTTTTTGTTAAAATAAAATAAAATAAAATAAAATAAAATAAAATAAAATAAAATAAAATAAAATAAAATAAAATAAAATAAAATACAAAATATAAAATAAAATAAAATAAAATAAAATAAAATAAAATAAAATAAAATAAAATAAAATAAAATAAAGTAAAATAAAATAAAATAAAGTAAAATAAAATAAAATAAAATAAAAAAAAATAAAATACAATAAAATAAAATAAAATAAAATAAAATAAAATAAAATAAAATAAAATAAAATAAAATAAAATAAATGAAAATAAAATAAAATAAAATTTAACTTTCAACTTAAATTGTAACAAGGTTTTGTTTAATTTAAAATAAAATTGAAAATTTGTAACCAAAAAACAAAAAAATTTGTATTGTTATTTAATTTATTAAATTATTATATTGTTTATTATTATTAAAATTAAATTTTTTATTGTTATTTAATTATTACTCAGTTCAAGGTTAATGTTTATTAATTTAAAATTTACAAATTAAAAACCAAATTAAAAATTAATATACATATATTATGTATAAATAAAAATTAAAATAATAGCAATTTTACTCTCATATTTAATTCAGATAAGAATTTTATTAAATCTTAACTTAATACAATAAAATTTTTATTAAAATTTTATTAAAATATCATTATCATTATTTATTAATTTATTTTTTTTAATTTAAACAAAAAAATTAATTTTAAACCAAGAAAGATTATTATCAAAATTTAATTTTTGTTGTTATTTAATTCATTAAGTTGTTATATTATTTATTATTATAAAAATGAAATTTTTTTATTGTTATTTAATTTTAACTCAGTTCAAGGTTAATGTCATTAATATAAATTTTACAAATTAAAAACAAAATTAAAAATTAATAAATATTATGTATAAATAAAAATAAAAGCATATCATATTTAATTCAGATTAAAATTTTATTTAATCTTAACTTATTAAAATTCGATTTTTATTAAAATTAAATCTGAACCTTTCACTATATCCAACTGGATTAAACATCTCCCATAAGATTTTATAAATTAAATTGAAAATATTCTTTCTACCTTTTACGTACTAGCGATTCTTTTCATATTACTTGACCTTGCACCACAATTTTGCTCATGTTTAGGCAAAATTAAATAGCAAAAATTAATATTTGTGTTTCTTTACATTTGTGTGGGCAGTGCCTGGGTCGTAGTGCACGAAGTGTAATTGAAAAACTCATAAATTCACTCAATAAAACGCACACTTAAACGCACAAACTCACATATGTATATGTGTATATATATACCATACATATATTTATGTGGCTACAAATATATATTGGAGGGATTTTGTCACGTGAAATGAAAATAAGCACTAACCTTTTTATTAGCATAGCGAACGCAAACGCACTTGGAAATGGACACACACACACACATACATATGTACTTATATATATAGTTACATTTTGGTTTATTACTTATTTCTAAGCTTTGCAGAAAATGGTAGTGAATTTATGGCTTCTAGTGGAACTAATTATTTTGGGTATAATTTTTATAGCATGTTGGTTGCCTAACTTTCGGGCTGACTAAAGTACTTAAACATTTAATTACTTATTATGAATATTCTATTTTCATTTTGATTACTTTCGTTATGGAGCCAGTTGATTATTTCAAATGGACACTTGAGCCTTTTATAACCCATAATAGTCCAATTTAATACCACATTTTAAAAAAGGGAAGGTTTCCTCTCCTGGTGTCGTACGGGAATCATTCCTGTTCCCTAATTAGGAAATCAATACTGCCGATATACTATAGATCCTTGCTTAGACTATTCAACTGTCTTGGAATGAAGTTAAAGAGACTAAGTGTTCTTCGAGCCATAGCTAAGCATTAAAACATGAAGTTCAAGACACTTTTAGGCTCACCCAATGAACCGCGGCTACGTTAAAGGTTCACGAAGGAGTAAGTCGTTGGACGTGACCGCCTTATAGTACAGTTGCCATGGAAAAGACTAGAGTGGTCATGGAATTGAGTAGTGAAATCATTCGAATAGAAATTCCATCACCAAAGCAGCAGTTGGGGAAATATATTTAAATCCACGTGGAACTATGTATGTCGAAAATATACAAATTTATTTTATTTTATTTATTTTTAATTATGAAACATCGGCATTTAAGAATTAATTCTATAATATATAAACAATTTTACACTTGAAGATCTAGAACGAAATATTAAGAGTGTTTAATTTCACATTAACTTTACAGATTTTTGTTAATCCTCTCGTTCGATGCATCGGATGTGACTTAATGTTCCTTGAGTTGCAAACCGAATGCACAACTGTCTCATTACACCGTGCGACAAAAATTAAAAAAATTTTTCACAACGGAAAAAATCCATATGGGCGTGAAACTAGAGACCAAACATAGTAATACTGCGTACTCAGTTTTTTCATTTCTACATCTTTTGTCCTTTTAAAAGGACTTCAAAATTTTGAAGGGGATAAAAATTAAAAAAACATTAAAAAAACTTAACCTCGTTAGAATCTGGCGATGTGTATATCAAATGGAAGAGGAAAGACTCAAGAATTGAAATAAAATTGATTTTTTATTTATTTGTAAAAAAAGGATAAAAAAAAGTTTTTTTGAAAATTTTAATCCTTTATATCCTTGAAAATTTATATGGAATTTTCTTGAAAAGAAAGTATGTTAAAACCCAAAATCTCCTTGATCACGTGTCAAAATTTCATTATTCTGGCTTTATTGATTTGGTCTCTTTTTATTATTTGAAATACTGATACTCAAATAAATTAGAATTTTTATACTTCATTAGAATTGCAGCTTCCGTCTTTTTTGAATAACTTTTGAACCAATAAAGTTAGAGTAATCAAATTTTGACACCTGATCAAGGAGATTTTAGGTGTTAACATACTTACTTTTCAAGAAAATTCTATATTAATTTTCAAGGATATAAAGAATTAAAATTTTCAAAGGACCTTTTTCATGTCCTTTTTTACAAATAAATAAATAATCAATTTTTTTAATTCTTGAGCCTTCCCTCTTTCATTTGATATATGATACAAATTGCCATATTCTAACGAGGTTAAGTATTTTTTGTATTTTGTATACCCTTTAAAATTTTGAAGTCCTTTTAAAAGGACAAAGGATGTAAAAATGAAAAACTAAGTACGCAGTATTACTATATTTGGTCTCTAGTTTCACGCCCATATGGATTTTTTCCGGTGTGAAAAATGCTGTCGCACGGTGTTATTGAATCAAAGCACTAACCAGCAGGTCGCCTCTATGTTTTGTAGAAGAGTCTTCTCTATCTTTTCTGGTTACATTTTTTTATTGTTTTTTTATTATGTTTTTATGTGATTATGGGATAATCCTTTCATATTTTAATGAAATGGCAATAAATTCAAATACTTTACCATAGAGTTGAGGTAATAAGCTCTCAAAAGCGGCAACATTAATTTCCATTCAATTTACTCTCACAATCACAGTCAAGTGCAGCTTTGCTTCGAATGGTTTAATGCGTAGTGAAGTGCAGTGGTTGGGGGAAAATTAAAGGCAAAAATATTTGCATTTTCCATTCAAAATTAGAATCGAGTGCTACGCTTGCAGTTTCGCCTCCCCTCCACCCCAACGTCACCAACGCAACGCCTTCGCCATTGTCGCTGTCAGTTTAATTAAATCGCAACGTCGTCAGTTGCAGACACAGTGACAAGCGCAACATTTAATTCAGCTGCATTAAAGGATGACTGCACTGCTGCACTTGAAGTGGCAAAAGACAGTGCCCGACCACTCGAATGATTAAGCGCATAATTTTATTAAAATTACATCATTTCATTACGTTTCCATTTCTATTGTCACAACAACGCCAACAACGGTGTTCAGTGCGGTCGCAGCGTATCTCCTTTGCATTTGTAATATCGTTTTGTCTCATTACGCTGCGGGCCATTTTAATCCGTCGGCGCGCGTTTGCTTTGGTGTGTTGCGGCTTCTCAGAGCTCAGTGAAGCGAATGGTTGGGCTTGGGGCTTTTTGCATAGGAAGCCGTAGCAGTGGTCGCAATTATGCAGCTGTCTTTGATGGGGCGTGGTCGGCTTTGGCCGCAGCTTAACGTGTTGCCAGTTGCAAAATAATCTGCTTAAAATTTCAAATTACAGAATTTTATGATTGCTGCAGAGGAGCGCAACGAATAAGCAGCCATTAGACGCGCTGGCTGCCGCATAGCACGAAAGCGTCACTGCGTCATTGGACGATAATCTAATCTGAGCACGCCCAGGCGCTATTGAATACTTGAATCCATAAAGACTTGTGTCCTTGAGTATCACTCATTTAAAAAAAAGCACATACACACAGACACAACGCACTTGGAATGGCACATTCAGCCGCTTGAATGCTGCTCGCACTTTACTACCTGCCATATTCAGTTCAGAATTCAATTAAAACTATATATTTCTCGATTTGCGATTAGCATAGAGCGCCCGAATGTATGCTACAAACACACCCACATACACACGCACACACACACTCACACCGTTGTAATCGCTGTGTGTTTTTACTACTTTCATTGCTTTACTTAGTGGCTGGACGAAGCAGTTGTTGTTGTTGTTTGCAATTAGTGTAACGCGATCATTTTATGCGTGCGTTTTGTTTGCGCAGGTTTTATATGCGTGCAACACGCACTTGGCCCACACCACATGAATGAGAAATTATGCCACAACACGCAAAGTGGCTTCTACTCACCTAACTTCGCATATATTTTTTTATATTTATTTTTTTTATATACTAACATTGTTCCGCGATTGAAATTTGACCATTGATGCGTGCAAATTGGAACCAATGAATGCCATTTGTATGAAAAGGTGGTAAGTGTTTGCATGTTTTAATCGTTTAACCATATTTCTGAATCGAACGAAAACCATTTTGTGATTGTGAACACCTATAACACCGTGCGACCGCATTTTTCGCACCGAGAAAAATCCATATGTGCGTGAAATTAAAGGCCAAATATAGTAATACTGCGTACTCAGTTTTTCATTTCTGCATCCTTTGTCCTTTTAAAAGGACTTCAAAATTTTGAAAATGATAAAAAATAAAAATATATAAAATATACTTAACCTTGTTAGAATATGGCGATATGTATATCAAATGAAAGAGGAAAGGCTCAAAAATTTAAATAACATTTATTTTTTATCTTTTTGTAAAAAAAAAGATATGAAAAGTGTCCTTCGAAAATTTTAATCCTTTATATCCTTGAAAATTTATATAGAATTTTCTTGAAAAGTAACTATGTTAAAACCCTAAATCTCCTTGATCACGTGTCAAAATTTCATTATTCTCGCTTCATTGATTTTGTATATTTTTATTATTTAAAATACTGATACTCAAATAAATTGAAATTGAAATTAAATAGAATTGCAGCTTGCGCCTTTTTTTTAATAACTTCCGAACTAATAAAGTTAGAGTAATGAAATTTTGAAACGTGATCAGGCAAATTTGGGGTTTTAACATACTTACTTTTCAAGAAAGTTCTATATACATTTTCAAGGATAATATATAATTTTCTTTCATTTGATGTACATATCGCTATATTCTAACGAGGTTAAGAATTTTTTATATTTTTTTATTTTGTATCCCCTTCAAAATTTCGAAGTCCTTTTAAAAGGATAAAGGATGTAAAAATGAAAAACTGAGTACGCAGTGGTCTCTATGTCTTACTATGTTTGGTCTCTAGTTTCACGCCCATATGGATTTTTTCCGGTGTGAAAAATTTTTTTAATTTTTGTCGGACGGTGTAAGAGGTACTCTCTCTACCTAAGAATGAAAGGCTTAAAAGGAAGACAAACGTATGTTGGCACATTGTTGTTATATTGACTTTCTAAACCCAGCTTCTGTTGACAGTAGTGTCACACATTCATTGTTGAAACAAACTACAGATTCCCCCTTCAACATTACACTCAGAATAGGGAAGAAGAGACTTAACAAGCAACGACGACAACAGAATTAACTCGGACGAGTCCAGAATGGATTGTGGCGCTGGTGTGGCAGGTCACATAGATATATTGATCCAAATTTTATTTTGAAAAAGTGAGAACCGTCGAAAATTAAAAAAAAAAAGATTGATCCACATTCTCGTTCGGAAAAATTAAAATCAGTTGAAAATAAAAAATATAACGTGTGGGGAATGAAATACGAACAAATTTTAAATAAACTGTTACATAAAAGTTATTTAATTTGGTTGCAGTTTATTAAGTAGCTTTGACACTTTAGTTTATTTACATAAAAAAATTAGCTCCATTGCGGCTCGCTTTCCGTATATTCTGAGGAACTTTCTTCATTGACCTCTGAATTGTCCACTTGTATCAATGTACTTTTCGGATTTTATAAATCAAGCATTCCACATTTTTGGCGCGATATCCAAAATTTATTTTTAAAAAGTTAAAATCAGTCATTCATTCAATTTCCGAAATCGTTTAGTGTATTCTTGACAGAAAAATTGACCATCAAAATAGCCTGTAAAATAACTGTGGAGGAGAAGGTTTTCAAAAAGTGCACTAAGAGCCTAAGTGAGTTCTTTGCGTGGGCAACCATTGAACCTATGGGTGTGACGGACAATTCCCTCAAAACAGGAATTGCATTTTTTGCCAAAAGTCGGGCAGCTCTAATGGCGCTGAACTCGACGATTGTCAACTTAAAGCTACTTTTGGAGTGCAGACAGGCACTCCTGAAGCTAATTTCTCTGAACAGTTTTAGTCTTATTTGAGTGTAGAGGCACAAGAACATTGAGAGAAGCGAAGGCAGTGATTTCATTCTTAATCAACAAATTAACCCTTTCCGGTCAATTTCCACATTCTTGAGATAACAATTTTTCCTTCAAAATATTGACTCTTATTAAACATTTTTGCAATAAAATATAAAAAAAAAATAATAATAATTATTTAGGTTGAGAATCACAACTCAATCAATTTTGTACGATACATCGTACAATGGTCCGCAAAGGAGTAAAAATGCATGAAATTTTGGTTTCGTTTTTTTAAGTTTTATGAACAATTCATTGATTTTTTTTATAGAAAACATAAATTATAACAACAAAAAATTAAAACGTGATTTAATTTTGATCGAAACTTATATAAATTATGTATATAAACATTTGATTCACATTTATTCGGCCTTAGTAATTCTTACTTTTAATCGAAAATTGCGGAATAGTCGAATTTTATTAGTCACAAGGTTTACAGGTAGACGTGGCAGGCAAACAAACGCAAAAAATTTGTTACCAAACCCATAACTTAAAAAAATGCAACCATAACTTGCAACCTTTGCCTTCCATTTGTACGATATATCGTCAAAGCTTTGCAACCCTTGTGGTCATTTGTACGATATATCGACAATTTTTTTAAAGACTCGGGAAAAATATTTAGACGCAAAAAGTGTTAAATTTACTAAGTTTTATAAATCAACTGAGATTCAAACTTTGAAATTGTTTCGTTATTTGGTATCAAAAAGTATTACATATTTAAAAATTCCTACGCAGAAGTACCGTCATTTGGGGGTTTTTCAAATTCTTGCAAAAAGCTGCTTACAAAACGCACTCATACTATGTAGCCACGGCTATTATGATTTATATTTTTAAACAGAATGATACAACACAGCCTATTTAATGAAAATTAAAAGCCGTTCCATAAAAAGTGCGTTCGCTGTAATATAAAAAATCTTCGAAAAAATTGTACGATATATCGTAAAAATTTCCGGAAAGGGTTAAAGTAAATTAAAGTAAAGGATTAAATTAATTTTAAGGTAAATTAAATTTTGTTAATAGCGACATCTCCACCAACTTTTTGACTAAGGCAAACAGCAAATGCTGGAGGCTAGAATTCGAATCTTAGTAGATCAAATACGACACAAATAAATGGATGAACTGATGAACAGCATCCAAATGACCTAGTCCAACTGATTACAAGAGGTCATTGGTTGTAGGAGCACCCGTACTCATATCTGTACATATAAAATGGGGCACACGGGATTTCATTTTGGGAGGTTTTTGCGTACAACTTTTGAGCCGAATTCCATTCGAAGCCAAATTTTGTACCAGGAATTTTTGTCTTTTAGAGGGAGGTTTGAACCCCCAAGGCCGTCCCCTCCTGTGCGCGCCACTGCCTATATATACATACGTACGTACACCTATGCGTTTTTCCATCTTTAAGGCAGCATTCGGATTCCGCATTGAAAAAATTGCTCGTCTTTTGAGGCGATCCAAGAATCTACTCTCGTTTTGGAAGTGAAGTGCTGCTTGGCCAGGCCATGAGTCATCAACCGGAACAAGTGGTAGTCGGAAAAACAATGGTTGACATGGTTAGAGTAAAAAAAAATGGGTGATTGGTTCCTTATCTCTAAAACATATCAAAATTAGTGAAAAACAAGGATTTTTTAAGAACAAGTATTCATGTTTATTTTATTAAATCACATATATAATGTGTATTTACACAAGCATAGTTATTAAAGAAAAAAAGATATGCACTCTAAGCTTAAAAGTAACGTAAATTAAATGTATGACAAGTTCAGGAACTAAAAACAATTATGTAAGACAGCTATGTTGTTAACAAAAAGAATAGGTTATTCACTTTTTAAGGTAAAAACATTTAAACAAAAATTGAAATAAATGTAACATTGGAAAAACTTCGCAAAAATTAAATTTGACAAATAAAATTTGAGCCCAAAAGATTTTGAATCGTGCTAAATGGAAAAAAAAATCGGGTAAAAAAAAAAAATTTTTTTATTTCCAAACCGTGTTAAATCAAAACCGTGTAAAAAAATACCGTGTAAAAACAGAATTAGGTGTATATTGTTTACATTTCAGTCAAGTGACACATACTGATTTTTCGAGGAAAGTACTGACTTTGTTACATGATTACAGTAACAATATGGTTCGATGCAATTTAATGCTAGTTACATCATCTTTTGTAAATCCCTTAAAAGTTATCTGTAACCCCAATATTTGCTACAATGCTCTGCTGTGTGCAATTTACAAAACGTTTCTAACCCAATTCAGAATAACTTTGTTCAAAGCGAAAATAACTTTACAAAATCAAAAGCATAAAATTTTAACATATTTAATTGATAGAAATGTAGACATAATAGTGTTTAATTCTTTATGTTGTTACGTTTTTTTACTGCTCGCCTGTAGACTGTCTTGGACACCAATTGTTATGCATGATATATTTTTTTGTTGGGCATTCTGCTTACCTCACACTTTACTTCTGAAATCTATGCTTCAAAGCAAAAGCGTGATTCAATTCGTTCTCGATTAAAATGCACTGAACCCAAACAACAACAACGGTCATCATACTTGCGTTACACGCACAATTCTTGCAGTTAAAGTTCTTCAGCTTTTCAGGTTTTGTGCTCTTGCGGCTTTACTGCCAAGTGGCAGCGCCATTCGGACGTTTGAAATCTCAATTTATGCTTAAATAGTTTCGGCACAACACGACAGCCGTTTTCTTCCTCTGAATTCTCAACACCGCATGATCGCCCCTGCCACCTGGCGCCCGTCTCAACGTCTGTCCAACACTCGACACGCAACTGTCGCACTGTAGGCCAACGCCGCCGATTCCTTACTTGGCGCCTCAATCAAATTTTTCGTGTTCATGTTTCGTTGTAATTTTATTAAGTTAATTGAATTTTTGGTGACATTTTGCGTCGCTGCCGCTGCGATTGTTAGTCGAGAATTTGTACGCCGAAAATGTCGACGTTCCGCTACCAATTTGCGCCTTCACTCGTCCGTTTGCACGTTGCCGCACTTGGCAGGCCGCGAATTTAATTGGCCCTGTTGCTGTCGCGTTGTGGCGCAAACACGCAGCTGACGACGCGGAAAAGTGTTGTACTATAAATGCGGCCGTCAGAGCCAATTGATGACTGTTTTCATTGTCCATCAGCGGCTTTCAGCGGTGTTTTTGCCACATCATTGTTGTTGCTATTCGTATTTGTTGTTGCGTTGTTGGTGTCAGCTGTGCGTGGCAAATGTTTTTTTTTGGGCATTTACAAATTTCTACCCACAGCCAAACTGTCAACTTAATCCAATCTGTCAGTGGGGCGTTTGCCGTTTCAGTTGAAAATCCAGCCACACATAATCCGCACTACAGGAACACGCGCTGTGGGCGGGGACATACGGCGAACAATGAACAAAAACCAAAGTGCTAATCTATTAAGAGCGAATTTCAAGTTGCCGAAGCGAACTTAATTAAAACTTTGCTAAAAGGTAAAATTCTAATTAGGCTGCATGACAGGTTGAGAGGACGAACGAGAAATAAGCCAATGGAACGCAGGCAATTATTTTGTTGTTTAATCGCATCGCTTATCGGCTGCAGCTGGTATTGGACAACGTTCTGATACTGGCACCGAAGGACGTAATAGCGCTTTGAAGTACAAATGTATGTAAATTGTTTATAAAAGGTAGTACAAACATGGCTTTGATTCCATTTATAAAAATATTCAATTGGCTTGGTTTGATTTGTTAACCTTCACTCTGTGTGTGGGGTATAGAGTTCCCCATAGCCACAGAAAATATGAATTTGTGAAGGTACCTTCCTCTGAACGACATATTAATACTTATATCATTGGATAGCGATTGATGAAAGGATTCATAAACAGCGTGCGGGGTGTAAAAATCATGCACAGAGTAAAGATTTAAAAAAAGTTGTAGATCTGCCCTGGTCCAAATTTAGATCTGCTAGTCAGTCAGAAACAACTTTACACGGGCGGAGCAACATTGGTTGAGCAAGAGCTCGTTGGTGCTATACCTTTTAGAATGTTCAAGATTTTCCCAAGCTTTAAACCAGTCTAGCAAATACCACATGAAATATTTTACCATTAAAAAATAGCTAAAATTTCATAATATTACGTAATATTAATATTAAAATTATATTAATATTAAAATTTCATAATATTAATATTAAAAATTTTACCATTCAAAAATAATATCAAATTCTTTACAGAAAACATTTTAATAAGCAATTTATTGTGATGTACGAAAGCAAGGAAAGTACTGGTCCTTGACACCATTCATTCCAGAACGTCAAATGCAGATTATGCACATAGATAATGTTGAAAAGATTTAATTGCCAATTTGTTCTTGCTTTTCTTACAGTAATCCAGTTGGTCAAAATTTTTTAGCAAATTTACTAATGACTCACAAAATAAATGCATCATCATCATGAACCCCAAGTGGTGGCTACCTTAAATATCGATTTTTTTGTTTTTTTGTTGTTTTATAACACCGTGCGACAAAAATAAAAAAAATTTTTCACACCGGAAAAAATCCATATGGGCGTGAAACTAAAGACCAAACATAGTAATACTGCGTACTCAGTTTTTATTTCTACATCATTTGTCCTTTTAAAAGGACTTCAAAATTTTGAAGGGGATAAAAAATAAAAAAAATATAAAAAATACTTAACCTCGTTAGAATATGGCGATATGTATATCAAATGAATGAGGAAAGGCTCAAGAATTTAAATAAAATTAATTTTTTATCTATTTGTAAAAAAAAGGATATGAAAAAGGTCCTTTGAAAATTTTAATACTTTATATACTTGAAAATGTATATGTCAAAATGTCATTATTCTCGCTTCATTGGTTTTGTATCTATTTATTATTTAAAATACTGATACTCAAATAAATTAGAATTTTTGTACTTCATTAAATTTGCAGCTTCCGCCTTTTTTTTAATAACTTTCGAACCAATAAAGTTAGAATCATGAAATTTGGACACGTGATCAAGGATTTGGGGATTTAGCATACTTACTTTTCAAGAAAATTCTATATAAATTTTCAAGGATATAAAGGATTTGTTGAATACACGAGAAGAATTCCTTTATTAATAAACTGCGTAATATGTTATTGCGCAGGAATTCTGCTCGTGCGTAGCAAAAATGCATTGATCGTGTCCGATTGCGTTTGTTTATTTGATGCGCAATGCAGCAACGGAAAAGTCCCGTTAGGCCGCTCAATTGTCTGCTAACTAAAAGGATAGTTTGTGCGCTAGTCGCATGTGTATCCGTTGCCTTGCAGTTGTGTATCTATTGCGCAATGCGTAGTTGCACTTTACTTCTGCGCAAGAAGTTTTACTTCGATTCATTCTTCGCTGATCAGTGCTGGTGACAGGTCGTCAAATAAATAAGTTCTTAAACGAAATTAAAGTGTTTTATTGAAGACTAAATCCAACAGGTTATGGGCCCAGCTCCCGTCCACTTTGTAAATAATCCGTGTAAATATTTTTTGGTGTAAATCAGTGAACTTGGAAAACTTGAATTAATTAATATAAAATAATGGAGAAAATTAAAAGAAACATTAAGCCTTTTGATGGCGAAAAATATTCAATTTGGAAATTTAGAGTTAGAGCACTCTTGGCGGAAACAGATGCCCTAAAAGTGATAGACACTGAAGTGCCAGAAGACATTACGGACGAATGGAGAAAAAGTGAAAGAAATGCTAAAAGCATCATCATCGAGTATTTAAGTGATTCATTTCTTGGCTTTGCAAGTAGTGAAAGTACTGCAAGGCAAATTTTTAAGAACTTAGATCAGATATACGAGCGAAAGAGTTTAGCGTCGCAACTAGCTGTGCGGAAAAGGTTGCTTTCGTTAAAATTGAAGAGTGAATCCCCATTATTAGGTCACTTTAATTTATTTGATGACCTAATTAACGAACTGTTGGCTTCGGGAGCTAAAATTGATGAGATGGACAAAGTGTCTCACTTATTATTAACATTACCACCATCTTATGATGGAGTTGTAACCGCAATTGAAACACTGTCAGAAGATAATTTAACATTGGCTTTCGTAAAGAACCGGTTGCTGGATCATGAAATTAAGTTAAGAAGCGATAATAAAGACACAAGTTCCAAAATATTGCAAGCGATGTGTAATAATAACAATAAAAGCTATAAAAATTTCTCGCAAAACTTTAAAAACCAAAATAAATTCAAAACTTTTAAAACAAATACCAAGCCAATTGTGAAATGCTATCACTGTGGTAAAAAGGGACATATAAAAAAAGACTGCTATGCATTTAAAAGGTTTTTGAGTAACAAAAAGAATGAACATGCCAAAGCTGCACAATTTGCAACTACTTCACCGCGAAACGGTTTCGCGTTTATGATAAGAAATGAAGCTGTAATTCCTACTGTCGGCGACGTGTCTTTTCTCCTGGATTCTGGAGCTTCTGACCACATTATTAATAACGAAAATCTTTTCACCGATTGTGTCGATCTGGAGTACCCAATAAGGATATCAATCGCAAAGTGTGGGGAATATATTTATGCTACAAAGAAGGGCATCGTTAGGCTCTGTGATGATTCTCAAAACGAAATTACCCTGGAAGATGTACTTTTTTGTAAAGATGTTCCACAGAATTTAATTTCAGTGAAACGGATGCAGGATGCTGGATTGAAAATCGAATTTGATGCAGGAGGTGTTAAAGTCAGCAAGAATGGTCAAGTAATCATTGATGGTAAATGTGTTCATAATGTTCCTATTATCGAATTTGTTTTAAGCAGAAAAGCGTATGCATCAAATATGGTTAAAAATAATGGTTATCTTTTGTGGCATGAAAGATTAGGACATATTAGTAAAGGAAAGTTCTTGGAAATAAAAAACAAAAATATGTTTAATGATATTGCACTTTTAAAGACTGTGCAACCAACTGATGAATTATGTGAGGCATGTATATATGGAAAACAAGCTAGACTAAGTTTTAATATATCTAAAAATAAAAATTACATTAAAAGACCTCTATTTGTAGTCCATTCAGATGTCTGTGGCCCGATAACACCTTCTACAGTTGATGAAAAGAACTATTACGTAATTTTTGTTGATCAATATACACATTACTGTGTAACTTATTTGATCACCTATAAGTCTGACGTTTTTGCCACTTTCAAAGATTTTGTTGCAAAAAGTGAAGCCCATTTCAATTTAAAAGTTGTAAATCTATATATTGATAATGGGAGAGAATATTTGTCAAATGAGATGCGCGAATATTGTGTTCAAAAAGGCATCAGTTACCACCTAACAGTTCCACATACTCCACAACTAAATGGTGTGTCTGAACGCATGATAAGAACAATAACGGAAAAAGCTCGTACTATGGTTAGTGGAGCGAAATTGGACAAACGGTTTTGGGGTGAAGCTGTATTGACAGCTACCTATTTGATTAACCGAAGTCCAAGTAAAGCGTTGAAAAATAGTATGAGAACACCATTTGAAATGTGGCACAATAGAAAGCCTGATTTAAGATATTTGAAAGTATTTGGTTCGACAGTATATATCCATAATAAAACAAGAAAACGAAAATTTGATGAAAAATCATGGAAAGGTATTCTTGTTGGATACGAACCAAATGGATACAAAGTGTGGGATGTGGCAACTGGAAAGTTTGTGTCAGCGAGAGATGTGATCGTTGATGAAACAAACATGGTAAATTCTAGGACTGTTGTAAAAGACAGAGTAGAGTTGAGAAACTCTGGTAATGAAATTGAATTCCCGAATGAGAGTACGGAAAGGATATCTAATGAATTTGCATTAGATAAACAGCCTAGTGGTGTGGTAACAAGTAAAGAGAATGCCGATCCAGTTGAGACTGGTGAAAATGTATTAGAGAATACTGATGAACACAATGGTCAGCTACAAAACTCACAGTTAAGTGAGGAAAAAAACGAAGTCAGAAGAAGTGATCGATTGAAGGAACGGCCACAGATATCATACAAAGAAAGTGATTTGTTAGTCAAAAGTTGCATAATGAATGCACAAAGTTTCATTGATAGCGTTCCAAATTCTTTTGATGATATTAAAAATAGAAGCGATAGGTCACATTGGGAAGAAGCAATTAAAGAAGAGCTTGATTCTCATTTTTATAACAAAACTTGGTCTCTTGTATCAAAACCTAAAAATAAGAACATAGTTAGTTGTAGGTGGGTTTTTACAAGGAAATATGACGAGCTAGGCAATCCAATTAGATATAAAGCAAGGCTGGTCGCGCGTGGTTTCACACAGGAATATTTAATTGATTATGATGAAACATTTGCTCCAGTAGCAAGAATTTCTAGTCTCCGATTTATATTAGCTTTTGCAAACCAATTTGACTTGAAAGTTCACCACATGGATGTTAAAACCGCATTTTTGAATGGTATATTGAAAGAAGAGATTTATATGACGGCTCCTCCGGGATTATCCTGTGGTAGTGATCAAGTCTGCAGATTGAATAAAGCAATATATGGTCTTAAGCAGGCTGCAAGGTGTTGGTTTGAAATTTTTGAACAAGCATTGAAAGAAATCGGTTTCATGAATTCAGCTGTAGATCGTTGTATTTACATTCTTGATAAGGGTGATGCACATCACAACCTGTATGTGTTATTATATGTGGATGACCTAGTAATAGCAACAGGGAATATTGAAACAATGACCACTTTTAAAAATTATTTGAAGAGCAAATTTAGGATGACTGATTTATTTGAGATTAAATATTTTATTGGGATAAAGATCGAAAGAGTTAATAATAGCGTAAGTCTTAGTCAGTCCGCTTATATCGAAAATGTTTTAAAGAAATTTAAGATGATTGATTCTAAAGCAGTTAGTACTCCACTTCCAAGTAGGCTAGATTATGAAGCATTGAATTCAGACGAAAATTGTGATGCACCGTGTCGTAATTTAATTGGCTGTTTAATGTATATTATGTTGTGCACACGACCCGATTTAAGTACATCGGTTAATATATTGAGTCGATATAGCAATAAAAATAATAAAGAATTGTGGCAGTGCCTTAAAAGAGTTCTAAGATATCTTAAAGGTTCGAGTGATTTAAGATTAGTCTATTCTAAAAACTTAAATTGCAAAGAAATGATAACTGGTTATGTTGATTCTGATTGGGGTGGAAGTGTTAGTGACAGGAAAAGCACTACTGGTTATGTATTTATGATGTTCGAATCATGTATAGTTTGTTGGAATACAAAGAAACAACACTCTGTTGCTGCTTCATCTACTGAAGCAGAGTATATGGCACTTTTTGAAGCCGTTAGAGAAGCCTTGTGGCTGAAGTCGTTAATGAATAGTATACAAATTGAATTGAAAGAACCAATGAAAATATATGAAGATAACCAAGGTTGCATAAGTATAGCAAATAATCCGTCATGTCACAAAAGATCGAAGCATATCGATATTAAATATCATTTTTCACGGGAGCAAGTTGAAAATAAACTAATTAAAATTGAGTATATTCCTACAGATAAACAACTAGCTGATATTTTGACAAAGCCGCTGTCTGGAGCCAGATTTTTAGATTTAAGAAGTAAAATGAATTTGAAATAAAGCATATGAAGGAAAACAAAAAAATTAATTAAAAAAATGTAATGTATATAAGTATGTATAAAAATGTAATATGATATATTGAGAAACAATGTAATAATGTATGGTTTGATTGGGTTTTTCTGGGTTTTCCCAATCCTTGCAACGAATGTTGAACCATAATATTGTCATTCCCCAGATTACACGACTTTTCACCAGCAAATATTTTTTTTATTAATGTAGAAACATGTGAATCAGTTTGTGGCGATCAATTAATTTTTGAGGAGGTGTGTTGAATACACGAGAAGAATTCCTTTATTAATAAACTGCGTAATATGTTATTGCGCAGGAATTCTGCTCGTGCGTAGCAAAAATGCATTGATCGTGTCCGATTGCGTTTGTTTATTTGATGCGCAATGCAGCAACGGAAAAGTCCCGTTAGGCCGCTCAATTGTCTGCTAACTAAAAGGATAGTTTGTGCGCTAGTCGCATGTGTATCCGTTGCCTTGCAGTTGTGTATCTATTGCGCAATGCGTAGTTGCACTTTACTTCTGCGCAAGAAGTTTTACTTCGATTCATTCTTCGCTGATCAGTGCTGGTGACAGGTCGTCAAATAAATAAGTTCTTAAACGAAATTAAAGTGTTTTATTGAAGACTAAATCCAACAGGATTAAAATGTTCAAAGGACCTTTTTCATATCCTTTTTTTACAAATAGATAAAAAATTAATTTTATTTAAATTCCTGAGCCTTTCCTCTTTCATTTGATATACATGTCGCCATATTCTAACGAGGTTAAATATTTTTTATATTTTTTATGTTTTATCCCCTTCAAAATTTTGAAGTCCTTTTAAAAGGACAAAGGATGTAGAAATGAAAAACTGAGCACGCAGTATTACTATATTTGATCTCTAGTTTCACGCACATATGGATTTTTTCCGGTGTGAAAAATGCTGTCGCACGGTGTAATAGTAGAACTTTCCTGTTCGAAAGATGGAACAGGCAGTCGATCTGGCAGGCATTTTAGCTGAAAGTCCAAAATATTTAAGACATCATATTTGTATCGGCATTTCTATGCAACGTAGCTCCTGAACCAGAAGACATGACTGCTTTAGATAGCAACTGCGTTTGTAGTAAGACTCTTAATTTTTCCACAAAGACGTCGATCCGATAGCTCACCGGAAAATCACAAAAAATATAAGACAACATATTTGCCTCACCATAGCAGCATAGCATCACCATTGCTATCAAAGTTGTATAAATCATCCCAGTGCCACAACACTTGAAATATTTTCTTTGTAGATTGTACGCATTAATGCATTTAAAAAAAAGATACTTCATAATTTATGATTCATAAGATGTGTGGTACAACAGATATGGTATATAAATATTGGGTTGGCTTGTAAGAAATTTTACTAATTTAAAATAATCACAAATTTGTCCTTACATTTCTTTACTTTCCTTGGCTCTGCACTGTTCCGATTCTTGCTGATGTGTTTGTATTATTTTAGGTATTCATAAAAAATAGTGTCCGACCGAAACCACTTTTTTGGGCTAAAACCGAAACCGAATTTCGGCCGAAACCGAAGCTTTCTAGTTGAAATAAAAATCACCACATCAGGCATCAAAATCACAATTTTTCAACAAACGAATTTTACTTTAGGTAAATAAAGAACAAACATAACATAAATAAATAAATACTTATTAATAAAAACAATTCTTTCATTTTTTAAATCATAAAAAAATCACCCTTTCGTACCTTACTCGCTAATATTCAAAATTAAATAATTTAATATTATATTCTAAAAAAGAAAGTTTATTTACATTTTTGGCATCTAAATTCTCCTTCTCATCCTTTCACTACATATCTGCTCGGTTGTTCACTCGCTACACAATAAAATGTAAAAAATATTCCAGAATGTTTCGGTTTCGGCCGTTCGGGCATTTTTTGGCCGAAACTGAAACCGAAACTACTATTTTGGGCCGAACCGAAACCGAAACCGAATATTCGGTCGGACACTAATAAAAAAGTAATCTGCTTTCGCAGATAAACCAAAGTGCCTTTATGTAACTGCAACATTTCAGTTAATTTTGATTGCTATATCATTTCACAGCAGCTCCTGTACTTTTATTAATATGTAGCTTTTTAAATTCCAAACATTCAAAATACAAAATGTCAGCTTGAAAGTATTTAAAAGCTTTATCCATTTGCTTAAAGCCGAGCTTGCTACATGCTTTGCATATTTAAGTATTAAAACTGACTACTCCAATCTGCTACAACAGTAATGTATGTTCGTATGTATGCATATGTGTACATATATATTTATATTTCTACAAAAATCCCCCTTATCAGAACGAATGCCTGGCTCTGCATGGCGTATGAGTAACAAAAATTAATACAAATGTCACGCACACAACACCATGCAAAATTGCCTCGAAATGCTAACACATGCACGTACAAAGACAGATAGAGTAATAGAGAAGGTGAGAGTGATGGAGAATCAGACATCAGACCACGCAATTGCCTACAAGCACACAAACGATAAATGTACC
Organism: Melieria picta; assembly: GCA_964056695.1. Lineage (NCBI taxonomy): Eukaryota > Metazoa > Arthropoda > Insecta > Diptera > Ulidiidae > Melieria > Melieria picta. The sequence goes on from OZ057399.1 coordinate 18,492,399, forward strand.
ATGGTTTGTATGTATGTAGTTTTAATCAAAAGTCTATGCCGACCGCAAACGATTGAATCGTTTTTGCCATGAAAATAAATGACATTACTTTAATTGTCTGTGTGTGAGCTGCTGAATTGCAATGTTGCTGATTGCCGTTGAAGCCGAGCACAAGTCAAATTGGCCTCTGGCACTGTCTCGGTTTCGTGTTTGCCGCATGTGCGCAGGCAAATATTTCTAATTGTGGCGAAGCTATTCCCAGCCTTGAGCAACTTGTTGCTTGTTGTTGTGTGGGTTTATGCTGCGCATTGCTGTTGCCTCGGCCGTCTTATTTCCTGCTGACAGTGTACACATTCAACGCAATTAAGCCAAATCCAAAACAGACGCACATACAACTACACACACCCACCACTACTGAGCTGAGCTGAGGGTGTCTCATTTGACCAGCTGACACTAATTTTCACATCGGGGCCACCCCCCATTCGTGGCCGCTACTTTCGGTCACATTAACCGCACAACTGTTGCTCGCGCTATTACTGCTGTCGTTGTTGTTGTTTTTGTTGCTGCTATTGCTGTCGTTGGTGGCTGGTGTAATTTTATCTTTTAATCGCAGCCGCAAACATACTAAAAAAAAGCTAAATTTCAAATTATAAGAAAACACATTAAAATCGGAGGAAAAACGACGACGCTAGGAATATGCCAGCGTCAGTGTGGCCCATTATCTTTAGCAACTACAACAATGACAACATCAACAATATCGTCTCCAGCAACAACAATGGCCATTGAAGCAGAGTGCAGGCTGGCGCAAAGTAAAAAAAAAGTAGAGCAAGTAAACTGTAAAACGACGTCAACTTCTTCTTATTCTTCTTCTTGTTCTGCCTCTTGTCATGTGCTTATTTTCTGCGTTGGCTTTGCTGCTTCTTACGCAGCAATTTGTGCAAAAAGGACACACACACTTTGGCGACTGGACAGAGTTGTGGAGTTGTTTTGGCGTTCGCGTTGTGCGGTTCTAACGACGCAACTTGGCTCAATTGACGTGCATCATATGCCTGACGCGTCTGACTCGCATTTGTGCAAAATACTAAACAACAATAACAACAACTGGTTGACTTGGCTTTAGCCTTAGCGCCGCACTGACGAAGCTGATTATCGCTTTTATTGCCGATAATGATTTTGATGCGCGGCCCGGTGATTTTTGCTGCTGCTGCTGTTGCTGTCTTGACGATGGCTGTTGTGGCTGCTGTTGTACACAATGTTTTGTTGTCAATGTTGTTGCTGTTGTTGCATTGATGTTATTTTGATATGATTATTCCGAGCAGCTTTGCAGTTTTGTTTTCTTCCTTGCGCACGTTGTTTTTATTGCTATTTTCACTTTAATTGACGCATTCCAAAAATAGCAAAAGCTTCACCATCAACATTGTTGTCGTATGACGACAGCAACAGCAACTCATGCGTACATCAGAATGCGTCTTTAAGACATAATTAATTGTACCTCAACTCAGTGAGTGTGAATGCTCCTCGACCAGGTTGGGGAAAAACTCATTAATCGATAATCGATTAAAGCGCAAACTCTGTCCCTCTTTGTTGTAATTATTATTATTTCAAGCATTTGTCCTTTTTAATGGACGCGTTTTATCTTTAAGCATAAGTTTCGTTGTGTATAAGTTAGGTTAAGTTGAGTTAAATTATAACACCGTGCGACAAAAATTAAAAAAATTTTTCACACCGGAAAAAATCCATATGGGCGTGAAACTAGAGACCAAACATAGTACAACTGCGTACTCAGTTTTTCATTTCTATATCCTTTGCCCTTTTAAATGGACTTCAAAATTTTGAAGGGGCTAAAAATAAAAAAAAATATAAAAAATACTTAACCTCGTTAAAATATGGCGATATGTATATCAAATGAAAGAGGAAAGGCTGAAGAATTTAAATAAAATTTTATCTATTTGTAAAAAAAGGATATGAAAAAGGTCCTTTGAAAATTGTAGTCCTTTATATCTTTGAAAAATTACATCGAATTTTCTTGAAAAGTAAGTATGTTAAAACCGAAAATCTCCTTGATCACGTGTCAAAATTTCCTTATTCTCGCTTCATTGATTTTGCATCTTTTTATGATTTGAAATACTTATTCTCAAATAAATTAGAATTTTTGTACTTCATTAGAATTGCAGCTTCCGCCTTTTTTTGAATAACTTTCGAACCAATAAAGTTAGAGTAAAGAAATTTTGACACGTGATCAAGGAGATTTTTTTTTATATACATATCGCCATATTCTAACGAGATTAAGTATTTTTTTTATTTTTTATCCCCTTCCAAATTTTGAAGTCCTTTTAAAAGGACAAAGGATGTAGAAATGAAAAACTGATTACGCAGTATTACTATGTTTAGTATCTAGTTTCACGCCCATATGAATTTTTTCCGGTCTGAAAATTTTTTAAAATTTTTGTCGCACGGTGTTATATGCTCTATGCCGTTTATTGTGCGCCGTATCCGTGAATGTTGGCAAAGGAGGCACCAAGCAGGGCGCAGACACTAACGGCGCATCGACAAAGCCAGCAGGAGTAGAGCACCCACTTTGCACACAATAGGACCAGTTGGCTCGCAGTGACTAGGCGACTGGTTCCCTACCCAATTCCAATTCAATTTCCAACTAATTATACTACCTCAAAGTACAAGTATGCAAAAAGAATAGTCAGATGTTTTTTTTGTTTTTGGAAAAATTATTTCTTTATTGTTTTTTTCATGTTTATCACTTTGTTATTATTATTATTATTATTATTTTTCTGGTTTGCTGTATGCTGAGAGTAATAAGTAAGATAATGGTAATATGTATGTATGTATGACTTTAAAAGTATTTTATTGTAGTTATGCATAGTCATATAGCGAATATTGAATTTGAACATAATTATCAATTGTCATCGGTAACAACATTTTGTTATTGCAATGCATAAAGTAATTAAATTCCTTCTCATTACATAATCTTCTATATTTAAAAAGTATTGATGCAAATAGCAAGCAAAATTCTTTAAATGTAATGTTTGTTGTCGGATTGTGTGGTGAACTTGAACAACATTTCGTCGTTATTGGAAATTAGTTGCTTTGTATAAAAACGTTTTGGGTGGAAGATTTTATTTGTGGCATATTACAGAAATAATTGTGCCATTGCTGCAATTAAATGGTAATTAACAGTTAATGAGTGCCTGCGCGTGTGTGTGTGTGTATGCTTAATATGTGTACTTGTCAATGATGGCTTAAACATTTACTACGTTATTTGCTTATTCAATTACTTAGCACATCTCGGGTTAATTGCAAATGTTAAACAAGTGTTAATTAATTGTATTGCTGTAATTGTAATTTGCTTGCAATATTGTTAAATTTAGTTGAATTAAAAGTAAACATAAAAACAATAATAGCGCATTGATTGTTTGTGTAGTCACTTATCATTCATAATCAATTATAGAAAAAATAAAATTCTCACAATTATATAAACATGTTTTCCTCTTACCAACAGTTCAAAAACTGACGGTGTATTTTGTGTTATAAACGCTGCTTAATGTACGTTTGTGTGTGTGTGCAATTAGCTCGTAGAGCGACACTCACTCTCGTTTATGTATATGCTAAGCATGTTTTCACATTTAGAATTTGCAGTGTACATTTCACATAATAAATACGACTATAGTAAGCTTCAAAAAATAGCTGAGGTTTTTAATTTTTTCTCATTTTGTGTTTTTCTTCATTTCCTAACTGCTGATAGTGACTAAATAATGTAGTTTAAAATGTATTTAGAATTCAGTTTGAATGTTTTCAAAGAGTGTAATTAGTAGAAGGCTTAGTTAAGTACGTTTGCAATAGTTTTAAAGTTTAAAATTTAGTTTAAACTAATTTAAAGTGGCTACAAATCCTAACGACAATTTTCTTTAAAGTGTAAATTTTCAATTATGATTTGAAGTAATGGTTAGACGCACAAAGGCGCCACTAAATGATTTGCTTTAAATTTATGTTAATTTTTTAGAACTGAAAAAAAAAACGGAATTACTTGATAAAATCTTTTATGATTTGCATTAATGTTTTTTCTTTTTAACTTAGTTTTTAATATTTTTTTGGGTTAAGCACTGTTAAAAAATGGCAACTTTTTCAGTGTATGCGTGCTCTGTGTATAAAATTTTGTATTTGCCAAAAAACCTACAGCATGAATTTGCATCGAATTCAAAATTTTCAGTTCACAAATGTTGGTTTGCTTAGTTCATCAAAAAAGGCGTTTTCTTTCCTTCGAGGAAATACTTAGTTCAATTACTTTTAAATATTAAAGGATATATATGTACATTGACATGTGAAACACTCGCGCTTTCACTTTATTCACTTTTTATGTTAAGTATTTTTGTCATTTTTTTCAATTTTTTTTTGTTTTTTCTCTTTAATTATTTAACATTCTTATGATATTTGAAAACTTAAATCTGCATAAAAATTATATATTAATATATTTACAACTTATGGATATTTGATGTAGTATTTAAAGCTACAATTTATGAATGTTCACGTAATTAAGATTCTTTATTCTTAAGCAATAGATTTCCGTTTATGTTTAGCAAACAATCATATTTGAGGATCCGTCCGTGGTCCAATAAGTATTGTATCTATGCATGAATATTAGCACATTTGATAATCGTCACGTGGTGGGAGGTGGGACAGGTGAGTGGAAAAGTTGCAGCGTTGCAGAGTAGAAAAGCCGAAAGAGCTTATTTGTCTTCAATGGAATAAACTAAAGTTGACTCAGTGCCAAGCAAAGTTTGACTTGGTTTTGTGCCTTATTCGCCGAATGCGAGGCTCATTCGTCACACTAGCTCGCATCTTATTTACCTTCTCACTCAACAGTATCTACCTGCATTTATTTAATTTTGTATTTTTGTTGGAATGATCTTAATTACATCCTTATTCGCTCCTCCTTTTACACAGCTCGCTCGCATTCGGCGACTCACACTACCAAACCAAAGCTTTGCGCTCGCTTCCCATCCCAACTCGCTTCAGCATAGCGATGGCTTCGCAATGGAAATTGCGCACAACAGTGCACCGTTTTAGTTGTGGATTTACGTAGTTAATTGATTTGATATCAACAATTTCTAAATGCATTTGAAAAATGGGGATTTTCATATCGAAAATGTGTTTTTAAGGAATAATTTGAATGTGTAGTCTTTGAAGCCAGTGCGAGCTAAAGTGAGAGGAACAAGAAGTGGCCCAAGAAAAAACATTATATGGGCCCATTAAAAAGTTATACTCGTCGTTGCCACACTATACATAACCACATTTAAGGGTCATTTGATCCCAATTTAAGCTTCAAATTGTAAACATTTTGTGGTGCAATATTTTAGTGGCACCATTTAATATTTTCTCCTTATCTCGTTCAACAATATTAATTAATTGCCCAATTTTATGCTTAGCCGCATAAAGGGATCCTTGAATTCGTTTACAACACAGCCCACTACGCTTGAAAGAAGCAGTTTCGTTCAGATCCACACCCACATTTAACTCTCTTAACTCTTTCCTAACCTTTTGTCCCTTTCACCATCACGATTGGACCCACCAGACGTCCCTCTTAAACCGCAAAATCACCCCAGGACATCTTATAATCATCAATGCTGAAGAAATCAAATATGTCACCGCCCGCTCCAAAGCCATCCACCACGCCATCTCCGTCCACCACGCCGTCCGGCACTCCATTGGTGGCACTGCAAATGGACATTTGTTCGTGTGCTGTCGACTGCGCGGCACTGCCGCCAGTACCGCCAGTGTTGGCCTGCATGCCGCACGTTGACGCTGCGGCAGCGTTTCCACTGCCGCCGGCACCGATACTGCCGTTGCCGAAGGGATGCGGCGGCGTGTTGATGTTCGAGTCGGGCGACAGTGTCGAGAAGCTGAAACTGCCCAGCGGATTGTCGAAATCATCGCACACGTCCATCGGTGTGGCCGCATAATGACTGTCGCTGTGGTTGCTGCCGGGCGCGCTCTGATTGCCATCGCTGCTCACGCTGTTGTTGTGATGATGCTGCTGCTGATTATGATGATGATGGTTGTTGTTGTCGTTGGCACCTTGGCCCAGCTGGGCCATGAAGCTGGCCGCATCGAAGTCGACTGTCGCATCCGCCGGCGAACCGTTGCTAATGTGATTGGCGTCACTGCCATTGCTATTGCTGCTATTGTTGTTGCTGTTGTGGCAGTTGTTCAGTTGATGATGATGGTGCTGTTGTAGTTGGTGGTGCAGCTGTTGTTGGTGTTGCATTTGCTGCTGTATGAGTTCGCTAATCGACGGCTGCAGACTCGGATTCATGTCACGTCGCAGTCCGTTCAGCGTGGCCGAGCTGTGGCCGGCCACGGTGCCGCCCTTCTCGTTGCTGGCATGAAGAAGCGCATGACCAGAGTTGTGGCTGTTGGCGTTAACGCTGACGCTGCCAGCAAAGTTGCTCGCATCGTCGCCAATGTCCATCTCGAGCTGCTGCGACATTAGCTCCAGCAGCTCGAATTCGTCAAAATGATTGAGCTTGGCGTCCGGACTGGCGGAATGTGCGTTGCTCAGCGACTTATCTGGCGAACTGGGCGCCTGACTCAGCATGTCGTGATGTGTGGGCGACTGGTGCTGATGCTGCTGCTGCTGTATGGTGGCCAGCGCTGGCGGCTGCGAGGACGCTGCTGGCTGTGTTGTCGCCACCGCTGTGGAATGATGTTGATCGAGGAAATAGTCCAGTGTTTTTGCCACACTGTCGGCGACGATGTGCGCGTCCGGCTGCAGCGGCGACGCCATGTCGATATTCTCGATGAAGTTGCTGGCCGGCGACAGCGACGTTGAGCCGTCGTTTGTGCTGGCACCGCTGCTGCTGGCGCTGTGCAGCATTTGGAAAACGCTCTCAATATTTGAATGTTGTTCCGACTGCTGTTGTTGTTGCTGCTGTTGTTGTTGTTGCTGTTGTGCGGCACTGGATGCTGTTTCCATAGGCTGCGACACAAAATTGCCGTCAGCCAAGAGATTTCCGCTTTGCGGCTCCTGTTTGGGTATGAGCGCACCCGAAGCGGCCAACGCATCCGCGGCAGCTGTGGCGCCACCAGCCGATGTTGTGAATATCAAATTGCCGCTCAGGTCGGTCATTAGCGAGTTGCTTCCGGTGGGTGTCAACGGCGTGACGGGCATTACAGCCTCGAGCACGCTCTCGGGCAACTCGCCCTGCTTCACCAGCACGTCCAGCACATCGGTCACCTTCTCCGACTTGACGGCGCTTTTGCGTTTGCTTTGCGTCTGCGTGGTCATCGAGTTGGTTTGGCCGCCTGTCGCTGGCTGCGGCGGACTCGCAATGGGCTCTTCCTTGATTTTAATGTGCGCCATGTTGGCCAGCTGCGCCTTGGCGGCCAGCTGCTTGGTGGCCTCTTCGTATTGCGGCGGCGGCGGCGGTGGTGGCGGCAAGTTCTGCGGCTTAATGTCCAGCTGTATGATCTGCTGTTGTGGATGATAGCCGCGATTGTGAAAGTGCTGCTGCTGTAATTGCAGCTGCTGCAGTTGCTGCTGTGTGATAACCGGCTTGGCTTCGAGTAGCTGATGTTCGTGCCCACTCGCGGCTGTCGTTATGGGAAACACAATGCTCGGCAGCGAACTGGTGCGTTGGTGGCCGTTCAGCAGCTTCTTGGTGGCCGGACTGGCGTTCGTCAGGCTAATGTTGCCGATGGTGTGCGCGGTCATGTGCTGATCGTTGAGACCCACCAGGAAAATGGTCTGGTTGCCCTCGTTCCACACCACGCCCAGATTATTGTGCGTTTTGGCGGCCAGCGGGATCTGATTGGCCAGTATGGTGGTGGTGGTCGTGGTCGTGGTGGCGCCGACACCACTGTTGTTCTTGTTGTGGTTGTTGTTGCTGCTGCTGTTGTTGGAATTCTTCTGACGTGCCGAGGGCGCTTTCTCCTCCAGCTTTGTCGTTGCGGTTGGAATGAGTACAGTTTGTGTCTTTTGCGTGAGCAGACGTAGCTGCGCCTGGGCCTGTGCTTGCGCGAGCGCCTGTGCCTGCGCCTGCTGTTGCGCCTGGGCGGCAGCCTGCTTCTGCTTCTGGATCTTGGCCTCCAGCTGCTGCTTCACCATCATCTTCTGGCTCATCGGCTGTGCAACCGTTGTCGTTGTCGATGCGGCTGCTGTCGTTGCAGCCATTGGCGGCTTTTGTGCCGCTGCTGTCGGTGTCAGCATCTGCGTCAGGCCTTGTGCGCTCGCTTTGTGTCCATGTGGCTGCGCCTTCACCGTCACCTTGGCTGGCACCAATGTTGCTGTGGGTAGCTCCTTGATTTGCGGCAGCATTGTGAGCGTTTGCGGAGCCGCCGTCGTGGTCGTTATCAGTGTGATCTGTTGCGTGGGCAGCGCGTTCACCACTTGCGCAGTGACTGTCTGCTGTTGCTGCTGATGCTGCTGTTGGTGTTGTTGCTGCTGTTGTCGCTGTCGAATTTGCTGCAACTCCTGCTGGGAGCGTTGCAGCTGACGCTGCAGTTCGTCGATTTTGCGCTGCTGCTCGCGCAGCAACTCCTCATTGGACAGTATGATGGTGGCGGTTTGCGGCTGTGGCTGGAGGACCGTTTGCAAAGTCACCGGATGCGGCGAGTCCACCTGCTGCACCACGTCCATTTGCTCCTGATGCTCGGGCGACATGCCCACGGGTCGCGGCGAGTTCACAATCATGGCCACCGGCACCTCAGGCACCGCCGAACTGGTGGCATCCATCGCTTCTGCAGCTGCAATTGTAATCACCTCCGAAGAACTGCTGGACACGGGCGTGTTAATTACAGTCGAACAGTCCATGGCGTCCAGTGGCAAATAAGGCTTTAGGCGCTCGATCAGCTGTGGCTTAGGGCCCGAAACAGGCAAGTTGCGGCGCTTCAGGTGCATCTTCAGATCGGAGACCTTCATCTTTTCGAGGCGCGTAATGTCGGTGATGGAGCACGTCGAGTCGGCGTAGCTCGTGGCCGGACTGGGCGGTATGGACGAGCTTACGGAGAGCGCGGGAGAAGGCAGCGGTGGCGGACGCGGTGTGGAAACTAGCGAAAAGGTCGAATTGGCTGCTGGCGAAGCAGTGCTACTAACCACGTCGTTTGCTGCAGCAGTCAATGCGGGCATTGCGGGAGTAGCGAGTGCTGCAGGCGACGGCAGTGCGGCCACCACTGCGCTGGTGCCGCCAGTCACCGCTGTGGTCGAGGTGATGTTGGACTTGGCGATGGTCATTGTGCTGCTGTGAGCAGCATTGCAGCCACTCACGGAGCCGGCGGTGCTGTTTGGGGCTGGAATTATGGACTGGTTCTTGTGGAGTGTCTCGAGGAACTTTAGCAGGCACGTCTGCTGCTCCAACATCAGCTGGTACGAAGTCTCCTCGGTGGAGCTGCACTCGCTGCTCAGCTTTTGCGCAGCGCTCGGTGGCCCCTTGTACTCGTGAAACTTGATGGTGCGCGCTTTCGACACCGGCTTCGATTTGCTCTTCTTGCGGTTCTTGTCCTTGCCCGGCGCGTCCGACTTGGCCACCTGGCTTGAGAGCACTGGACGTGGCGTGATCGACTGCGGCGGCGAGGCAATGGAAGACAGCGGACTCATTGTGGATGTGGTGGCCGACAGCGAGCTTGGCGACGACACCATCGGCAGAAAGTTGCCGCCGGGACTGGCGCTCGGTCCGACCACCGACTGGCACAGCTCCTCAAACAAATTGGCAGTTTCCTGCTTCACCTGTATGCCCGCCACGCCGGCGCCACTGACTGTTGAAGCTGATGACGATGATGATGAAGGTGGTGGTGGCGGTGGCGGCGGCGGCACATATGGCGACTTGGCGACGGCCGGAAATTTCGTCTGCGTGGCAATGGGAGCCGATGTGACCACCACCTGGCCGCCACTAGTTGGTATGGTGAGTGCAACGGTGACAATGCCCGCCGAAGCAGCGGCCGTCTGCAGCACATCGGTGCTGCCGCTGCTGCTGCTGCTCGTGACGGTAGCGTCGTCGACGCGCGGCGGCGTCTGCCGTGTGTCGCTCTCCGAGCTCTGCGAGTCCTCCTCGAAGGTGACATAGCTGTTGGGGTGCTGCGGTCGCGTCGGCAGTCCCTCGCTGGTGGCCTTGAACGACACCAGGCCCTCCTTGACGATCTTCTCGATGGGCTTCTCGGTGTGCAGAATGTTCTTCTTGATCAGCTCGAGCGGACCGGGCCGGTGCTGGATCTGCGAGTTCAGCTGATCGGCCAGGCGCGCCTTCTTCAGCATGCGCTGCTTCTCGGCCAAACTCGGATCGATGTGGCACTCGTCCTCCTCGAGTATGTGGCGACGCTCCAGGTCCTCGCGGTTGGGGCGCTGCTGGATTTTGGCCTTCAGCAGGTCGCTGGTCTTGGCACGCTCCAGTTGCTTGCATTGTTCGTGTATGGCAGGTGAAGTCTTCAAAGCTGCAGAGTGTAAAAGAGAGACGAGCGAAAAAGAACCACAAATTAGCATAAAAATATAGGAAATTTTATTTGAAATGCAAAACTGAAAGGTAAATAACGCCACAAATGCCAACGGGAGCCGAGTAGGGAGCGTCATGGGCGCGGGTCGTGGGCGTCAGTGTCAGTGTCAAGACGTGCCCAAAATGTGCCTTGTCAACCGCAAATGCTTTTGGCATTAATTTGCCATCAATTGATATGTTAAGAGCGAGTGAAAAGTAGAAATAACAACAATAAACCCAACAACAACAGCGGCAATCGCAAAAATAACAAAGGCGGCAAATAAGAAAAAGGGCACAAACATACGAAGCGATGCGAAAATCGAATGGAGTTGGAGTATTGTGCACTCGTAATTTAAATTCAAATTTATTTCGATTTTCTTCGCCCAGTTTTTTTCCACACGTTTTATGCTTTTCTCAATTTTTGTTGAGTTTTTGTTTCCTAAGAAAATTCGCGATGCTTTTTGTTGGTTTTTATGCTTTTTCACCGCATACACTTTTCGCATAAATTTCGCCAAATAATACCGAACGCATATTTTTGGAGGGCGAAAAGCAGCTTGCACCGCTTGATAAGCGGGATAACGGTGTTGAAAGCAGGAGGCGGGGCGCCTGTGGCGATATTTACACAAGACGCGGTTTAAAGTGAATTGTACAAGTGAAATTTTTTGAATGTGTGTGTGTGTAGCAAAAATAAACATTTCGCTTCAGTCAGCTGGGAATATTAAAAAACCGTTGGAAAAATGCACATATTGTTACATATCTACATAGATATGTTTGTACGAAAGCACTTTAACTCGCCATGTTGATATAAAATCTTTGCGTTTAATTAAAAAATAACTGTATAATTGATATTTAAGCTAATAAACGACAACGACAACAAGGAAAATAAAGTGTGAAATTAAGAAGAAAATTACAATCAATTACACAGCTCTGCAAGTTGTTGGGGGTCATTTCTAAATTGAATTTCTGAGTTTGAATCTGGCCTGAATCTGGAATCTGAGTTTGAATCTTTCTCTATTGGGAACACTTTTATTGCGTGATTTCATAAAGCGTCAAGTTTGCGTTTTGAAGTTTGACAGATTGTGGGCAAATTTTGGCGAAGCAGCACGTGCTTTTTTTTTTGTACGGGAGTTTCTGTTATTTTGTGACAGTGATACGTAAGAAATTTGTGAAGTGAGTTTAATAAATATCTCAAAGTGGTAAAGTAATTTTATTTACACTATTTTCTATTATTTCGAAAAATGTTGCTAATTAAAGGCCATTAAAGTATTTAAGGTAAGAAACTTAAATCAAGTAAAATAAAGCATATGGGGTACATTTGACATTTTTGAATGGGGCACATTCTGCGTAGCAAAATCGAGTTAAAACTGCCAATTCCAGAAAATCCGGCTTCAACTTCACGTTGTCGTACAAAATATATTTTTAAGATTAACTTGTCCAAATATTTTGTAAAATAAGTTTATTTTTATCCAAATTATTATTTTTTTTTGTTCAATTTTTGTTAACTAGAGGCTTATAAATGAAATATCTATTATTTATTTTTTCCTTCGCGTAAAATGAAATATTAAAAAATATATAACGAAATTCTGCTTATTTTTAATCAGAATTTCAGATTTTTTTCTTTCACAAATATAGATGTCAAATGTTCCCCTCCCAAAGCCAAATGTGCCCCTTGACTGGGGTACATTTGACAAAATGACTTTTTTCAAAAAATATAAAATTATAACGAGCAAAATCTTCTGTATAAAAAAATAACTTTAAATTTCCAAAATTTAATAATCACTTTCGAGAAAGCAGCATTGATTTTTAAAATTAATCAATCACGTTTCGAGAAATATAGAAATATAATAATGAAATAATGAAATATAATATATAAATATAATAATGTATCCCAGTTTCCCCTATGTCAGTATCAGTATTTCAGTATTTTAGGTTAAACACTCGAAAAATCCTTTTCTGACTAAAAAAATTAAAAGTATTTTGATATCAGAATTGTGATACAAAACACATTGATTTCAACATTTTAAATCCTCGTTTACAGCACAATCAAATATTTTGTTATTTAATGCACAAATGCAAAACAATTATCATAAATGTTTAAAGCTGATTAAAAAAAACATTATAGTAACGTATAATATATATAGAGCATGATTAATTGGTTTTCTAAAGCATTTAATCCAGCCAAACTATAAACATGTATGCGGCAGTTGAACTCGTTAAAATATTTATTGATGAATTCAGCAACGCATTTCATTGTTTATAAATTGAGCGTGAATGTGATTAATGCTAATTACATTAGGAATTAAATTGAAATTTACTACTTAATTTCAAATAAACGGGCTCCACATGCAGGAAATGCCTCTCGAAATGCCAAACATTGCTTTAGTCTAAGAAGATAAATCAAAGTAAAGAAGAGCGGAGTCTGAAGACAGATAGAACTTTTGCGCATAAAACTCTCAATTCTCACAATAAAGAAGAGCATAGTCTGAAGGCAAATATAACACCGTGCGACAAAAATTAAAAACATTTTTCACACCGGAAAAAATCCATATGGGCGTGAAACTAGAGACCAAACATAGTAATACTGCGTACTCAGATTTTCATTTCTACATCCTTTGTCCTTTTAAAAGGACTTCAAAATTTTGAAGGGGATAAAAAATAAAAAAAATATAAAAAATACTTAACCTCGTTAAAATATGGCGATATGTATATCAAATAAAAGAGGAAAAACTCAGGAATTTAAATGAAATTGATTTTTTATCTATTTGTAAAAAAAGGATCTGAAAAATTTCCTTTGCAAATTTTAATCCTTTATATCCTTGACAATTTATATAAAATTTTTTTGAAAAGTAAGTATGTTAAAACCCAAAATCTCCTTGATCACGTGTCAAAATTTCATTATTCTCGCTTCATTGGTTTTGTATCTATTTATTATTTCAAATACTGATACTCAAATAAATTAGAATTTTTGTACTTCATTATTTTGTATCTTTTTATTATTTAAAGTACTGATACTCAAATAAATTAGAATTTTTGTACTTCATTAGAATTGCAGCTTTCGCCTTTTTTTAATAACTTTCGAATCAATAAAGTTAGAGCAATGAAATCTTGACACGTGATCAGGGAAATTTGGGGATTTAACATACTTACTTTTCAAGAAAATTCTATGTAAATTTTCAAGGATATAAAGGATTAAAATTTTCAAAGGACCTTTTTCATATCCCTTTTTTTACAAATAGATAAAAAATCAATATTATTTACATTCTTAAGCCTTTCCTCTTTCATTTGATATACATATCGCCATATTCTAGCGAGGTTAAGTATTTTTCATATTTTTTTTATTTTTTATCCCCTTCAAAATTTTGAAGTCCTTTTAAAAGGACAAAGGATGTAGAAATGAAAAACTTAGTACGCAGTATTACTATATTTGGTCTCTAGTTTCACGCACATATGGATTTTTCCCGGTGTGAAAAATGCTGTCGCACGGTGTAATAGCATTGAACTCTCAAACTCAAACACAAGTTCTAACTGCCTTCGGATTGTGGTCTTCTTCTCTTTCAAAGGCCACTAGTTGACACTAGCAAAAGGCAAAATCTTAAAGCATGTAGCCTAAATGTGCCATGAGTTGCTGTATACTTTTATTCCAATTTATTTCTGTATGTTATCAAATATTATTTTACACCACGATTGAATTAATTTTTTGCTAACGCAATATTTTCATAAGCCGTCAGTCGGATATGTCTAAAATTTGTACAAAAATTCAGCTAAAGCACAAACTTTGGCCAACTTTTGGCATTTGCTTGCACTGATGCGTAAAAATCGCGTAAGCCTTTTAACTGCTGTTCTTGCATGTCACATTTGCATTTGCACAGTCAAACTGGCAGGCGGTTATCTACTAATAACGCGACTCACTGGGGCGTATACGCCACACGCAGGCACGCGTTGCTCATACGCCACAGTGGCTGCTTACATTCCCAAAAAACCTTGAAATTGAACAAATTTCAAAGTTGTTAGATGCTGTGCGGCTGACGAGCAGCAAAATATGATAACTAATACTTGGAAAAGACATAACCGAAAAAGGCAAAAGTGCCAAATATACCGAAAGCAGCCAGTCGAGCAGGCAACGAATGGTATACGGACGTCAGCACTAATGGCGGTGCGAAATTGTTTACATTCGTCACTGTGCCAACAACGAACGGAACAAAGCATCGTAAAACATTGCAAAACAACGCAAATCACAAAATCATCAACCACAGCGCTTTCACACCACAGTACCGAACGCACGCACACACACATACCAACAGTCAGACAGACAGACACATGCAACAATTTGAGTGAGTGTGGCGCGCTGCTGCTTTTCAACACTATTACTTAATTATTGAACCTCACTAAGTAATCGCACTGACGTCACTACTTAAATACGGTGCCAATAATATATGGAAAAGTGTATATTTAGCGCGCAATTTCAGCGCCAAGATCTTTCGCTCACTCACTTGGCAGCGCCAAAGGACAGAAAGGAGCGGCGCGCAAAAAACAAAAACATCACCCCATTGCGCATACAAATGAAAAATGAAAAAAAAACAACAATAATAACAACAACAATAAAAAACCAACGCAACGACAACAACCAGACCAGCAACAAATGAAAGCCAAAAAAACAAAAAAAAAATATTGTATGACACACGGCGCTGTGTGGGTGTCGTCGGTATTATTCAGTCATTCCATTGTGTCGCTGTCCATCCGGTTGTTTGTGTGTGTATGTGTGAGTGTTTCGTATGCTCGTATTTGTTTGTTTGTTTGTTCATTAATTCGACGTGCGGTAAATAGCGCAAAATAATGTCAACGCGACAGCGCGATTGTTCCAAAATATTTTACACAGCCGCACTGACACCCAGACACGCTGTGAACTATGCGAATAATTTTCGAAAACAAATATTAATGCATAATAAATTTGCGAGCATCAAAATTATTTCTAATAAATTGTCTACATTTTTATTTTGAAATGTGTCTTCTCAACAGCCACCGAAATACATAAATTCCAAATCGTCCAAACGCATCTATGGTAAAAGTGTTGTGGACACATGAATGTGAGCGTTTTTAATTATAGAAAGTTAAATTCATGCTTATTTTTATATATTTGTATTTTTAGAAATCGTTTTCGAAAAGTTGAGAAAAAATTTCAAAATTGTGCCGATTGACTCAAGCTTTTAGTAAAAAATAAATAACAAATAATAAAAATACCAAACTGTTTGAGAGTACAAAACACTAAAGAAACAAATTGAAAGCAAAGTTCAGCATAAGGAACTGGAATAAAATGTTTTAAGAGTTTCATATTAAAGCGATAACCAAACGAAATATTTCACAAGTCAATCTAATCAAAATAATATAAATTAAATTTTTATTTTTTTATTTGAATGAATTAGAGTATTAAGTAAATCAATATCTAATTACAAGAGAATTTAGCAGCAATAGCAGCAATAGCCTTCAGCTGCTTACATGGTGAGAAGGGAGTAAAAGGTTAATATTTTTAAATATTTGACAGCAAGAGATGGTAAAGAAAATATGCTGTGGGCAAAGTCCAGCACATTGGAGAGTTTAAGTCAAATTTAGAGTTGATTTTTGGTCAAGTCAGATATCCAACTGCAACTGTACAGTTAAAAGTTTAAAATATCATTAAGTTAGGTAGGAAAGGGTGTTTGCAGAGCAAGCTGCATTTCTATTTGAAAAACAAGAAGGCCCATTGTGCGCCTCTTCTTAACCCTTTCGCGTTTTTGTTGCCATATGGTAACATGCTGCTTTGTGGACGTCTGCATTATCTATGGTTGCAAGAATACATTTTTTTGTTGGTCTTTAGAATAGTTTAAAGTTTTAGGAAAAATACGAAATTAATAAACTGAACATTTAAGTTTAAAGAAGAGAAGTATACACTTTTTTTAATGGTATATCTTGACATAGTAAATGAAGAAGAAGCAGAAAAAATTAGAGAACTTTTTGACGTTTGACGTTTTCTTTCAATTTAGATACTTTTTTTTTTTAATTTTGGCTGAAGTAAATGAAGAAATATTCAAATTTTCGTTATGCGTAAAAAGTTTTATGTTTAAGTAATTATTACAGCCACAACGATGTGGTTGCTCTTATAGAAAAACACACTAAAATACAGGGTCCGAGTAAAAAAATTAAAAAATTTCTTATGGAATGTTGCTAATATAACCACACAGAATTCTAAAACGTAAAATTTAAATTTTAACTTTCCCAGTAAAAAACTGTAGCGAAAGGGTTAATAACTGGCGATAGGTAGTTACAGTGGGGAGCGTGGGGGAAGTTTTGTGGGTTCCAACCCTCCAAATAATGATTTGCTACAAAATGGTTGAGTGACAAATTTCGTTTTAAATGGTATTTGTCATGAAAGTTGTACACGAAACCCTGCAAAATGAAATCCTGTATTCGCCACTGGGTCAGTAGGTAGAAGTGGCTGTTCCGAGCGGAGCTTATTCAGGTCACAGCAGCCCATGGCGATTACACAGATATTCGGTCTTATATCGCATTACTCATAAAACCAGTTTGAGCCTAGTAGACAGCAAAGCTTAGTAGACTGTGGACAGTCCCATCGACTAAATCCTGTTTTTGGGGCAAACCAGTCAGGATTTTTGGTGAAGCAGCGCAGATTCAAAGCATTGACTTTCATTCCGCTAGTCAGGACTCTCTGGAATCTTGATCCCAAGGAAGAAGTGTTGAATCGTTTCTCGATTAAATCATCTAAATGCACCAGAAACACCATTTCATTAGGATAGAAAAAATAGAGCAATGTCCGGTAATGACCTCAAAAAGATGACGTATAGAGGTTCAACTCAGGCACTTCTTAAATAGTGTTTTCACCATGGAAAGTTTGGTAGAAAATTCCAAACAAGCCAATGACAATGTTCAGCACAATGAGCGTTTGAATACCAATATTTAAGTTCCATTCCATTAAAATTGCTCCGCTGACTAACTCCAACTATTCATTCTTTCTTAAATTAGATCCAAAAATTGAAAAAAACCTTAAGATTTATATATCATCACAAAGTATCCTACCGCTCCGAAGATTGCAAGTAGAACTAGAATTTTACAGATTTCAAGCACGAACTTTGGAAGGTCGTAAAATTTTTCAGAACCACTCTGGCATTGCCATGGCTTTCAGTTTAAGATCAACGGGACATAAAAGCAGGTTGCGGTGTCACCATTTCTCGACATCTCTTCAATTTTTGCATCAAACGTTTTAACCCATTAAAGCCGGGTACCAGTTCCGCCCATACGATTTTGATAAAATTTCATACACGACCTGGAATTGACCTAAAATGATCACCTCCGGAAAATTAACAATTTTTGGAGTCTGGTAACTCTAGCTAGATGGCGGAATTTTAGGGTGACCACTACTAGACTAAGGTAGTTCCATCTTTACACCAACCATCCCTATCAATGATTTTGAGATATCTCTACCACGAACTTTTCTGTGTTTTTTTAAAAAAGTCAATTTTCATGGGTAAATTTTACCCATTAGGCAGCAATGGGTTAAGAAGAAACAGAATATGGTATTTTTTTTAATAGCATTTCCCATTAGACTTGAGAAATTTTGACCGTTAATGCTGGAAATTCCAGGAAATTGCTACACGATGGGATTTTAGTTACTTTTCAGACCATCAATTTACGCACAACGAGTCGAAATATGGTAGTGTCACTCACTCTTAGTAGCATTTTAAGTGTAAAGTTGCTATCGTAGCAATTTTTGAACTTTCGCAATGTTTTCGAAAGCAGTTGTAGCCACAGATTGCTACGATAGCAACTTTACAATTAAAATGCTATGAAGAGTGAACTCCACTAGTGAAACATTTGAATAACGCATGTAACATTTTCAACCCTAGAACCGTGTTTGGGGTACTGGGTTCCACTAGCTAACTTGATTAACTCAAAAATTTATATATTTTTATTGCTATCTACAAATAATAACTTTTTCCAAAAATGTAGTCAAAGTAAGTATAAGTTTCCATATTAAAATTCTAAAACTAAAAAACTATGTAATTGTTTTTCATATCTTCCAATGAATTCCAAGCACTTTAAGCATGGATTCGAAAACCTTGTAAAACGTCTTACACAACAAAACCAAAACCACACCACAAAAAATCGCAGCCATAAGGTTAAGGATGTTCAAAGGGGGGCTACACAATTTTAGCACAAAATAATTAATTTGATTTACGTGGAATTTCAAGATTTTAAAAAGCTACATAAAGTGAAGCTATGAACTTTTTTAAAATACAAGGAATTCTATCGCTTTTAAGTTAGATATACAGACAAGGAATTCTGGAACTTCAAAGGTTTACTTAATATTTAGATGCAACAGAACTTAATTGTAACTTTTTTTTGGTTCATTTTCCCCCCAAAGACTTTGATGAGTTACGAGAAGTTGAATTTTGAAGTCTATTAAGTAAAAAACAAACACAGATGTATACAAAATTCTAAGGCTGTAACTTTAGGACTTTAGGAATATAAACAAGGAATATAAAAAGGAACTCGGAAATTGAGGGGTTAAATCTTTTTTTAGGTGCAAAGGACCTTTCCAGTTTATTTTGTGAGCATTTGAAGAATTGCTTAGAATTATAAGAACTGGACCTTTGAAGTCCTGTAAGTAAAAATTACCACAGGAGTTTTAAGAAGAGGCTCCAACATTTCCAGAATTTTGTTGACTTTCAAAAGCTACGAAAAAAGTTCAACTTTGAGTTTTGAGCTGTTTGAAAACACCGTGCGACAACATTTTTCACACCGGGAAAAATCCATATGTGCGTGAAACTAGACACCACACATAGTAATACTGCGTACTCAGTTTTTCATTTCTACATCTTTTGTCCTTTTAAAAGGACTTAAAAATTTTGAAGGGGATAAAAAATAAAAAATATATAAAAAATACTTAACCTGGATAGAATATGGCAAAATGTATATCAAATGAAAGAGGAAAAGCTCAGGAATTTAAATAAAATTTATTTTTTATCTATTTGTTAAAAAAGGATATGAAAAAGGTCCTTTGAAAATTTTAATCCTTTATATCCTTGAAAATTTATATAGAATTTTCTTGAAAAGTAAGTATGTTAAAACCCAAAATCTCCTTGATCACGTGTCAAAATTTCATTACTCTAACTCTATTGGTTCGAAAGTTATTAAAAAAAAGGCGAAAGCTGCAATTCTAATGAAGTACAAAAATTCGATTTTTTTGAGAATCAGTATTTTAAATCATAAAAAGATACAAAATCAATGAAGCGAAAATAATGAAATTTTGACACGTGATCAAGGAGATTTTGGGTTTTAACATACTTACGTTTCTAGAAAATTCTATATAAATTTTCAAGGATATAAAGAATTAAAATTTTCAAAGGACTTTTCTCACATCCTTTTTTTACAAATAGAAAAGAAATCAATTTTATTTAAATTCTTGAGCCTTTCCTCTTTCATTTGATATACATGTCGGCATATTCTAACGAGGTTAAGTATTTTTTATATTTTTTTCATTTTTTATCCCCTTCAAAATTTTGAAGTTCTTTTAAAAGGGCAAAGGATGTGTAAATGAGAAGCTGAGTACGCAGTATTACTATGTTTGGTCTCTAGTTTCACGCCCATATTGATTTTTTCCGGTGTGAAAAATTTTTTTATTTTTTGTCGCACGATGAAATAATACAAATCAAACATCTTAGCTTAACTTCTCTTTCGACGGGCGAATTATCATGCTTTCATACACCTTTCAATCATTCATTCGGTGTTTATAAGTATTCAAGTTTAACTTTTTTAAGTTGATTTTTTTTAGTAAATAAAAAATCGTTCATTTGATCTCATCCTTCCCAGAGCAACAACATAAAAGGTCACTTAAATAAAAATATAGAAATAAATTTGTACACCCAAGGTGGACACTAAATAAAGTTTTGCATAAATGTACTTACGTGGTATGATTCCTTGTTCGACGAGCTGTGAATGTGGTCGTCTCACCATTAGTTTCACTTTAAGCGCTGCACACAACATTACGATGCCACCAAACCAACCCAACAACAACAGCGCGACAGGACAGGATGTGGCGTGAGCAACGGTCACGTCGAACATATGGCAACACCAGTCAATTTGTTGTTGTTTTTAATGATTTTCGCATGAGATGAGAAGCGGCAACAATGAGTTGAAAAGAGAGAAATTTATGAAAACATTAAATGCTACTCCAGAGATTATTTTTAATATTCTACGTATCGATATACATATATATGTGTGTGTGTGTGTATTTGTATGAATGGATGTATTGATGTGTGTGTGTGTGTGTGTGTATGTGTTTATATGCGCATGTTTAGTATGTATGTATGTATAGATTGAGAAAATACATTCGACAAAAGCGGCAGAATAAAGCGCTGCCCATTAGCTACAACGACAAAGCAACGATTTTGCCGCGCAACACTGTATAATTCCGCCATCAAACAATAACAATTTTTAAGCGTACGAATTGAAACAATGGCCAATGCGAACAGAGCTCGAGGGTGCTGAACAAAAGCGAAAGCGAAATAAAACCGACAGCGAAAACAATAAAAATTTTAACACCTTTTAATAACCAAATCTTTGTTGCTATTTGCGGCGTCGTAAAGCGCAGATAATGCCTACTCAAAAGCACAAGCACACACACACACACCCACACACACAGCACCCACTTGCAAATACGAATTATGTATGTTTGCATGTGTACGCCGCAGGCCATTGCGGCCAAAACGCGCTTCGACGAGGTGGCAAGAAAATAAAATTCATTTTTAGTAGGAAAAAGAAGAAGCAGAAAGACGGATAGCGGAGGAGAGCACAAATCAAAAACCACCGTCGGCTCCGCAATATTAATAAATCAGAAAATCATAAGGAACGACAGCGAAAATCGCTCGTAATTTCAGGGGTCGAGGGTCGCTCAACCAAAACAGAAGGACAATATAAAAAAAACCGAAGGAGGAAGCGGCAACAGGATAATCAGTGGCGGCACAAAATACTCCCGAACAACTGACACAACAGACAGTGAATGCGAACGACGCAACAGTCAAACCAAACCGAGACCGCAACACGAACGCACAACGCCAGAAAATATGCAACAAAAGATAATGAACGGCAACCGCAGACAGTAAACACTGGCGGAAGCAGCGCTAATCCCAGGGCAAAGTGAATTTGTGCCGCTGTACAAGTTTCAAATTTATTTGTCTCTATGTTTGTTTGTTTGCTTGTTGCATGAACCGTGACAGCAGCAGCGAGCAGCTGAGCAATGCCGCCGCTCGACTGTTTTTGAATGCCTAATGGAAAGCTCGAGTTTTCACACATTAACGCCGCTGCGTTCCACACGCAGTGACTATTGGTGGTGGGCCCCAAGTCCCCAGAGCCCACCAGCAGCAAGGTTAGACGGCGCCAGCACCGCCACACGAAAATTAATGAAATTAGCAGCGTTTCGGCGAGAAATTTGAAGCCTCTGCGTCGCGACGTCGACTTGACGCCGACTTGATGAGTTTATGAAAACGAAATTAATTTTTTGCTTGAATTTTTCTCTAATTTAAATTAGCAAAAGAGCGTTAAATAAAAGCCAAACGTTGCACGTTTCGTTTAAGGCAATGACGAAAAGCAGAGTTTACTTGTTTACAAATTGTGAGAATAAGAAGAGAAACCAGTTCAAGTTAAAGCCAATTTTAGAATATTGGATTGGCGGATAATTCTCAGTGTGGTTGTTCTGGGGATAACTAAAGCTTCAAAGCGAAATTAAAAGTTGTTTGTTATATATCTAATTTTTTGTATTGTTCATTTTTTGCTTCATATTTTTAACTGTCAGTTGTATTTGCTGCTTTTAATAAAAAACAAATGCATTAATTTTTAAGTTTCAATTTTTTATTTTTAAATCTGTTGAATTTTTTTTCTTATTTTCTCGTTATTTAATTTTATTTGTTATATATTTATATATATTTATATATATTTATATTAAATTATATTTTTTATATTAAAATTTTTAATTGTTACCTTTTTTTATTTAATCACATATTTCATTTCTTTATATTAATCTTTATTTTCTACTTTTTTATTCTTATTTAATTTTTTATTGGTTTTTCTTAAGCTTATTTTTTTTTTAAACCATTCTTTACTTTTTTTCAATTTTAATGCTTTTGTATGTTTTGCTATTTTTAAGTTTTAATTTTAAATTAATTAAATTTTATTTTTAAGTCTGTTTTTGTAATATTTTATGATTTTTTTATATTTGGTTTTTTATGTTTTATGTTTTTAATTTTTACTTTTAATTTTCTAATTTTATGTTTTGTTTTGTTTAATTTTGTTCTTTTTAATTTTTTTAGTTAGCTTTTTATTTGTAAGGTTTTATTTTTGAATTTTTACTATGAATTTTTTTAATTTCAATTTTTTCATTTTTATTTCTTTGTTTTATTTCGTTCCTTTTATTCTCAATTCCATACTTAATTTATTGAATGTTATTTTACTTCTTGTTCTATTTTTTTAATATACAGTACAATCTCGATAATTCGGATACTCGCTAATACGGACAACGCGGTAATCCGGACACCCAATTGCTTTCTATTGTTGACTCTGTAATCCGGACACCACACCTTTTATTTACCTCAAATATCCGGACACTCATTTTTATCTGCTTTTTATAAATTATAAAAGTTTAATCTAACTGTGTAAACTAAATCAAATATTAACAATGGTACCTATAGTTAAGAAAACACGTACAATCTTAACGATGGAAAAAAATTCTAAACAAATTAAGTCAAGGAAAGTCACTTCGTCAACTGGCAGTGAAGTACAATGTACAGTGAATACAATGTAAATCTAGAGTTTCTAAAAAAAGAAACGAAACTTCGCCAAATGAAAATTACAAATTTCTTTTAAAATCACCAAAAATGTTCATAACATACTACAAATAAATTGTTAAGCAAAAATAATTTTAGTTCAATAACAAATACGTTTCATTGGTGTTCAGTAGAATTTTTATCAATTTTTTTGTAATCTTGGTAATCCGGACTTTTCGGTATTTCGGACAGTGCCTGGTTTTTATTTGTCCGGATTATCGAGATTATACTGTAATTATATTTCAAATGTTTTTATTTTTATTTTGACTTAATTGTTATTTTTTCACACTTTAGTTTTTATTATTTAATTTGTAATGTATTTTTTTAGTTTTACATTTAACATGTTTTATATTTTTTTTAATTTAATTTGATTTAATTTCAATTAATGTTATTTTATTTTATTTAATTTTTTATTTATTTTTTATTTTATATTTTATGTTATTTTATTTTATTTTATGTTATTTTATTTTATTTTATGTTATTTTATTTTATTTTAATGTTATTTTATTTTATTTCAATTTTTATTTTATTTTATTTTATTTTATTTTATTTTATTTTATTTTATTTTGTTTTGTTTTGTTTTGTTTTGTTTTGTTTTGTTTTGTTTTATTTTATTTTATTTTATTTTATTTTATTTTATGTTATTTTATTTTATTTTATTTTATGTTATGTTATGTTATTTTATTGTATTGTATTTTATTTTATTTTATTTTATTTTATTTTATTTTATTTTATTTTATTTTATTTTATTTTATTTTATTTTATTTTATTTTATTTTATTTTATTTTATTTTATTTATTATTTATTATTTATTCTTCAAAGCTGCTCGACTTACATATATTTCTAACGTTATTGCAGATTTGATTTTATTATGGATTTTGAATGGTATGGGCGGTGTCACGTCCTCTTACCCATACACAACAAAAGATATCCAGAAACTATTCCCTAGTATCAAAATTTCAGATGATTCAATCAAGAAGTTTTTGAAATCAAAGGAACCCCCTCTTTCCATTTTCAATGTTGTTCTTTTACTCCAGCGTTGAACAAAGTTCAAAAATGTTCATCATACGCCACGTTGAGCCCATTATGACACTATGAGCCCAGTGTAGGAGCCTACACAAACAGTGCGCTACAAACAATTTGATTTTTTGTTTTATCAATTTTAATTTAATCATTTTCAAGGATTTTCGAAAATTCTAGCACTTCTGGTTTAAATAGCACCCGTCAAAATTTCTTAAAATGATAGCGTTTAGTGATTCTTCTGGCTGTTGTTTGCTTCCCTCTTATTGTACCCCTGACTCAGGCAGAAACTATTTTAGCAATTTGAAATTAGGCACGAAACGAATTCTTGAACCATGCAACGATCCATTTCATCTGCCTCGATTTCGCTGCAGCCATGGCCGAACGCAACATACCATTGCAAATCGGCGACAAAAGCAATCATCAATGTTAATCAGCCAGTTAATGGCTAATGTAGCATTCAAATGAATGAAATTCGGTCCATTTAGAGAAACGAATTTTGCTATAAAGCTTAAGCAACAATTAAATATTTGCAAGCATTCTTTAGCCACTTTATTATATTATATTTCGAAAAGTTTGTTGTGTGCGATTGCCACATGTTGCACCATATTTGTGGCTGGCTGTGGCAGCGTGTGGAATTGGCCAACAACAAGGACAGAACCGCAGAAATGTGCGCCCGCATGGCGCGCACCATTTATCGACCAATTTACGACTATGTGCAGCATAAATTGTTTGTATCTGCTGGGGACGGCCATTGCGGCCGTGTGCTGGCATTACAAAAACATTTTAATAACGCACACTTGTACACACAACTAAGGCGACAATTAACGCACGGATAATTATTTCGTGCATTATTTCTATTTATTTTTATTTTAAAGAGATGAATATTACAACACAATTACACAACAATATGCTACAATTTGGTCTTATCACATTGTCATATATTCTATAAGACATAATACAGCATTCACATTAGTTTCCATTGGCATTGATGAAATCCACAGCAAATGTGGTGGGTTTTCTCAGCTTATTTTATGTGGTAAAACATTCTATTGAAAAACGCAAAATTTCTGAATTCAATTCTTAGGCAATTTGCATAGAAATTTTATTCATATAATGAACAACAACGCAGAATTACGCACAATGCTTCTGCCCTCACACATTCAAGTTTACGTGTAAAATAATGCAGAGACAAAGCAAAGACAATAGCAAAACAAACAACAATTATGCTGGAAATTTTAATAGATATGAAAATTGCATAGAATTGACAGGAAAATTCCAATGAATTGTTGACTTGTTATGTAGAATTGAAATTCATAAATAGACAAAAAATAGAACACGTATCTCTGTAAGCTTATTTTAAACTAGAAAACTTATATACACCTTCAAAAGTAGTTAGGCAGATAGAAGTAGCAACTATCAAATATGAGTTCACTGAGGCCAGTGAAAAATAAACCGTAATTTAAAACACCTTTACTTAACCCTCTAGGTTCGGTTTTTGTGGTCGGTATAAACTTTAGAGCAAAGTGGATATTTGTGAATATTGCAAGTGAATATTTAAAATTCCAACAATGAAATTGCCATAATCACTCAACCACAAGCATACACAAACATATATTGGCCTATTATTGTCTAATGACAATTCTGCGCACAACTGTGGAAACCATTTGCAAGTAAGAGGCCCATTCAACATGTGAACAAATAACCGACGCCGACATCCAACGCATGCCGCAGGCAATGCCAAGTTCTCAGACATGTTTTTCTTCACTTTTTGTGAAAATTTACTTGAAAAACAAATAATTTTAGCAAGTGCCTCCAACTTCCGCTTGCATGAGGCCAAATATCAAAACAAACAGCCAAAACAAATTTTTTTTTTAATTTTAACCACAACAACAAAAAATTGTTAACAACAAAAAAATTAAAAAAAACAAAAAAATTAAAAAAAAAAAAAAAATAATTAAAAAAACAAAAAATTGTAAAACACGCACGTGTGTGTGCTCTTAGTATTATCGCCAGAAATTCCATAAGCTGTATACGCATACAAATGCTTTTGGCTTCCTTTAGTAAATTGAAAAATCGTGGCACATTTTGTTGAAAAATCACTGCGGCGATAAAAAAATTAAAAAAATTAAAAAAAAAAATACAGCAAAAATTGCAAGTAAAACCTAAAAAAAAAATGGGCAGCCAGAAGAGACATCAAAGTGACGACAACTCATTTTACACTCAATGACGTTATTAACGCAATTTCGTCGTCTATGAGCGCCAAAAACAAAAAGTACATAACATAAGTCCACGAGACACACGCAAGCAGACACGCAAGTACCGGCGCCAGACGTACACAGACATGTGTGCAAAGTATAGAATAAACGAGTATGTGCGTGTCTGTCTGTGCCTGTGTGTGTGTTTGTGTGTAGAGACGTCAATGCATAGGCCGCTCAGAGTTAGGGGGGCCGTGACAGTTAAGTTAAGAATTTATAAAGGAAAGTCTGCTAAGGTCGGCAACTTTAGATGTTTTTTGGAAATTTTACCAACTTTAATGAGTGAATGTGAACACAAACCATGAATTCTGTTCGACAACTGCCCAGACAGTCCCACCTACAACTATTCAAGTTATGTGCGTGTCTTTTGCTTTGGATGAATCTGCAGACTAACAATTTCAGAATGAGGAATTTTAAGTGGTCACTTCAGACTTAACTTAAAGTGACATCGTTAGGTTCTGTTTTCCGAGGAAACATTTTTTGTACCTAAGATTTAATGCACACTAAAAGATACAGATGTCTCGGAAAGCATATCTTGGACAAGAGGCAACTCCATCAGCTTAGTTCATCCTATGTTCATAAATTTATAACTGACATCTGTTCGACAGAAGTCTTATGAGATGCGATACTTATTGAGATACTTATTGAGATGAGATACTTATTGTTTCTTATACCATTAATGGATCATAACACCGTGCAACAGCATTTTTCACACCGGGAAAAATCCATATGTGCGTGAAACTAGAGACCAAATATAGTAATACTGCGTAAACAGTTTTTCATTTTTACATCCTTTGTCCTTTTAAAAGGACTTTAAAATTTTGAAGGGGATAAAAAATAAAAAATATATAAAAAATACTTAACCTCGTTAGAATACGGCGATATGTATATCAAATGAAAGAGGAAAGGCTCAAGAATTTAAATAAAATAAATTTTTTATCTATTTGTAAAAAAAGGATATGAAAAAGATCATTTGAAAATTTTAATCCTTTATATCCTTGAAAATTTATATAGAATTTTCTTGAAAAGTAAGTATGTTAAAACCCAAAATCTCCCTGATCACGTGTCAAAATTTCATTACTCTAACTTTATTAGTTCTAAAGTTATTAAAAAAAAGGCGAAAGCTGCAATTCTGCAAAAATTCTAATTTATTTGAGTATCAGTATTTTAAATAATAAATAGATACAAAATCAATGAAGCGAGAATAATGAATTTTTGGTCCATACTGCATGTCATTTTAGAGTCAGATTAAGGATGAATGCTAGCAGATTGTGGTTGATTCTACCTGGTTTCTAATATAGGCTGATCTGAGGTAATTCATGTGTAGAATCTCCCATCTCCGTCTAAGTAAATGCTAGAGAGAGCCAAACAATTATAGAGGGAGATAAGCTGGCAGAATAGGTATCATGTCTCTTACTTTGGTTGATCTGAAGTCATGCAAAAGGTGAAAATGTACACAGTATTCGACTTATGAAGGAATAGGGAATCATTTGTCTAGTCAATGCGGCCCAAGAAGTCCTATTATGGCACTACGGGACTGTTATTTATTAAAGCCACTTATCAAGAAGCTTTAATGGAGATTTTGGTGGTAATAAAATGGATCCCAGACTCTAAAAGTTGACTCTAACTTAACCTGACATAACTAGATGCCATAAATGTTATAAAGTAATGTATATATTTATCTTTAAATGATTTCTAAAATTATTCGATCAACTGAATGAATGAATCGCTCCTTTACCAAACCAATTATTCGATATTGATTTTCTCAAAAATCCAACGACAATCTTCTTAAAAAGAACAAAGTAAAGTTGAGCAAAATTTGTATAGTTCAAAGCTATGCTGATTCTGGTTTTAATATGTCAAACCGTAAACTGAAGTGGCCTAAGATATCAAAACAGCAAGAAACCTAAACTAATAAAACAACAAAAGCCTAAATTTTGAGTAACGTTTGTGTAACGTTAAATGATTAACATCAACTGGTTGCCAATAAAGATTAAGATTTTCGCAACCGAATAAATACTCTTTTTATTATTTAAAATACTGATACTCAAATAAATTAGAATTTTTGTACTTCATTAGAATTGCAGCTTCCGCCTTTTTTTAATAACTTTCGAACCAATAAAGTTAGAGTAATGAAATTTCGACACGTGATCAAGGATATTTTGGGTTTTAACATACTTACTTTTCAAGAAAATTCTATAAAAATTGTCAATGATATAAAGGACTAAAATTTTCAAAGGACCTTTTTTATATCCTTTTTTACAAGCAGATAAAAAATCATTTTAATTTAAATTCTTGAGCCTTTCCTCTTTCATTTGATATACATATCGCCATATTCTAACGAGGTTAAGTATTTTTAATATTTTTCTTATTTTTTATCCCCTTCAAAATTTTGAAGTCCTTTTAAAAGGACAAAGGATGTATAAATGAAAAACTGAGTACGCAGCATTTCTATATTTGGTATCTAGTTTCACGCACATATGGATTTTTCCCGATGTGAAAAATGCTGTCGCAGGGTGTTAGCAGCATTGCAACATAAAACCCCTATTTGCGCTATGTGCAATCGACAACCCTGCAGTTAACCCGTTGCAAAATAACGGCCACTCAAAACACTTTTTATGCTGCCGAAATTCGTTTCATTCACTTAAAACATATTTGCGGAAATTTCATTTCATTTAGACGAAAATGTGCGCCAAGTGAAAGAAGCGACGCAGTCAACTATGTGTTGGATGTTTTTATTGTTGATGTTGTCGTTGTTGGTGCAGCCATGGCATGAATGAAAAATATGGAGGTTTTTTAATTAAATTTACGCTGCGACCGCGGCTGCTGGCAGAACAACATCAAAACATTATGATGTGCTGCTGTCAGCAACGATGACGGCCCACAATTGGTACTAATTCGGAATAATAGTCGCAGTCAGAGCAGCACACTTTTTGGTTTTTTTTTTAATTTTTTTTTATTTTGAAACAATATTTAGCAAAACTGGCGCCGCCATGGGGAAATGGGGACAAGTTGTGTGCATGAATTTTTCGCTGCTGTCGTAAGCTGTCAACTTGTACAAAGCAATTTTGCACGCAGTTTTGCCAATCAATGAACAGAAGATAATAGAAAAAAACATTGCCGTAATTACAGTGGTGATATAAAAGCGTTGAAAAGCGCCCACGAGGCGCTTTGGAACACACACACACACAAACACGCACACATACAGACAGACAGAGGAGCGTGTGGGCACGCAAATGTGTCCATATGCGGCAGTTGCAGAATGATTTGAATGTAAACACATTTGTAAACAATTTCGTGTGAATTTTTATTGACGCCATAAAGAACGGCACTAAGCACGCACACACACACATACATACATACATACATACATGCACATGCAGACAGACACCCACATGTAGGCACACAATGTTGCAAAACGTCAGTGCGCACGTTTCATTGATGCTACAGATAAATAATAAACAACGCCCGCAACGAGAACACAGAACGTCACACTCGGCCCACTCACACACGCACAGTGGCCATCGTTAGCGGCAACAGCGCCGCAATTACTATCGCCGAAAACGTAATCGATTACGTGATTTGCCTGACAGCACAACGCCGCACCAATTCTGCTTTTATTGCACAGTCAAAACGATCACAACAATAAATACAAAAAAAACAATGCGTCAATAAAAGAGCGACGAGGAGCAGAAAAATTAAGCAAATCAAACGAAAAGCGATCAATGAAATTGTTTCGGTCGAAAACTTCGATGAACTGGAACAATTTCGCAGAATTCATCAACAATTCAAGGCGCCGCAGGGCGGGAGTGGGGAGCTGATGCGACGGAAGCAGTGAGCTGACCAAACGCACCAAAGGTGGTTGTTTCTCTTTTAGCGCTTTTGTTTAGAATAAAATACCATATTTTAAATGTACAGTTTCGGACAATGCAGCATTTCAGTGAGACGACTTTTAAACAAAATACGAATATGCAAAAAAATTTCACAGCACACTGTGAGTCACATTTGACATTTTCCATGCCCACAACAGCGATTTTCTTGCTATACGCTGCCGGAAATAGTTGCAATGTTTGTTTAAATAGAAAAGTCTCAAATTTTATGTCTTCTAACTTATAAAATTATATGAAAAAGAACTGGTTAGAGAAATCGCAGCAATGTTTATGTCCAAACTATAATGTTTACTTTTAATTTTCGAGGTCAATGCCGCGCAAATGTTGGCTGCCATTAACTGCATTAATGGAACAAGGAAAATATTGAAAAATGTAAAAACATAATTAAACAAAATATTGAAAAATTTAAAAACAAATTTAATGAGATTCTCTTTCAATTACAACATCTCGAAAATTGACCTTAAAACCTAAGAAAAAATTACACTGTGCGTGAAATTTACCCTCAAAAATGCAGACATGGGGGGACCTACTGAGCGACTTTCTATAGGTATACTGAGTTGAGATCCACCAGCCGTTTGGCTGGATTGACTCTAGTTTAAGAGAAATCCGACTTTGAAGTTTGCTCATTTTAGTCGAGTTCGTCGCTTAAGTCTTCGAACGTTTAAATGCTAATAGGTCCTAAATCGTTCCGAATATTGCTTTACTGTCTTCGGCAAGTATGTAGATATTTTAACGACCAACAAATTTGCTTAAGACACCAATCCAAAAAAAATACATTCAAACTGTGTTTTCGACAAAAATGTCCCAAAAGGCATAAATGTCGTCGAGGCATAACAACAGTATAGCGAACCCTCGTGAAAAAAATAAATGAGTATGCTTTTATATAGAGGGTTGGCTCCTGCATCTAACAAACTAAAAATTTTGCCTGGGAAACGCCCATAAAAGGTGTGGCTCGGCGTCAAAGTTCAAAGTTTTTATCAAAAAAACTCAAATAATCTCCAATTGATTTACACGATATGGGTATCAAACGAAAGGTATTTTTCATACCTTTCTTTTGATGTGCAACATTAAATACGTAAGATGTACCAATAAAAAGTTTTAGGCGAAAAAACAATTTTTTTATAAAATTTTTTTTTTAACGCATTTTTTTTTTCGAAAAAATCCATTACTAAGGTACAATAAGTTTGCTACCATATTGTAACCTGTGAAATTCCCTTTACAATGAAATATAGGTCCCCCCATGTCTGAATTTCCGACTTGCACAGTGTTATTTAAGCCAAAGAATACGAAGTGAGCCGGACGGAAGGAGAACGGACTAACCGAACTAAACAACAAACAAACAATTTCGTACTACATTAGCTGCGAATAATCCGGATCAAACATTTAACGCGAATACGTCAAACATTTGATCGAAGAACTATAGAAAAAAAACAACTTTTTTTAATAAATTAAGTCAAACATTTAACAAAAGGGCGTCTTACAGTTTGTAAAAAGTCACTTAGAAAATCATACATTTTTATTCTAAAATTTAAGCCAAAATTTATTTAGAATATGTCAAACAGTAACACTCGGAAAAAAGAAAGCAAATGCTTAGTAAAGTCAAAACCTACAAAAGCAAGCACATTTGAGTTAATAACACTCCAGTGTAATAATTCAACTCACCACAAACAAAAGTTTTGAACCACTTGAATAAGACTGGATAGGAAAAGGAAGCTCTAAGTATGCATGGGAGCAAAAAATCTCAAGGACCGAATTTGTATGCAACAAAATAGATCAATTTTTTAAGCGAATGGCGATTGGTGATGTAAAGTGGACAGCGTCAAGCGAAAACGGTCGTGGTCGAATGGCGGTAAGCCGGAGCAAACGGTTTCCTAGCCATGATTGACAGTTACAGAAATTTTCTACAACTTAGAAGACCATGAAACCACTGAGCTACTAATTGAGCGATTGATTACTTCGACATTATCAAACTTCCAGCGACCTCAAAAGCCAAAACATTTACTATTTTCTCTCCATGGTTTTTCTTTTCTCTTACATTTCATCCGAATTTAATTATTACTTGAAATCTCATTTCAAAAACCCATCTTACCCTCCAACTTAACATCAACTAAACATACAAAACAATCACATAAAGCAAATCTTTGCCCGCATCAGCCTAATTTTACTCAAATTTAGCTCTCAACTACAGCCACATGGATTAACGACTGAATTAACATTTTAGCAAATTTGGCTAATATAAATATTTGCAAATAATGCACAAAAATCAAAACAAGCGCAATTGGAACATTGTGAAATAAATCAATCTGGCCAAATGTGCGACGTTAAATTTATGATACAGCAATTTTCACACTAAATTAACCATAAAATTGAAAATGCATTGCACAGCGGGCCACTCACCCGCCACGCCGCCACGCCTCTTCTTACTGTCTGCTCTTTTGAGGTTAATCATCAGCCAGCCAACCACAACGTCAAACGCAGCATCGTGCAGCAAGTTGCTGTGCGCTGACTCGCCGGTTTCACATTTTAAGTGCGCTTTATTTATAACAAATTATGAAAAACTCATTTGAGTTTCGAATTTTTGCTTTATTTCAAATTCTTTGTTTTTTTTGTTATTTTTTAGCAACAATGTGGGACAAGAAAACAAAATATTTCGACGTTTTGGTGCTTGGCGGCGCTGAGCGGACAGACGATTGCAGCAGCGGGTGTTGAACGATGGAATGCGTTGACAAATGTTAAAGCGACTGTGACTGCGGGCAAATGGGTCAGAAACCAGTGGTCGTTGGTGACGCTGCCGTCTGGGACAGTTTCACTTAGAGTCCGGCAGAATGGAGGAGCGCGCCGGTAGTCTGCTGTGTGTAGGTTCTTTAAAAGCAAATTCCTTTTCAATCAACAATTTAACAAATATAAACTTAAAACTCGCCTTAAACTTTTTTACATAATCGCTTTGAGATTTGCCTTGGTTTTGTGCACATTGATTGGTTTTTGATTTACGAGTATGTTGCAATTAATTGAGAAAAGAAAACCACAAATTCAAACAAGCCAGACACCAGCTGTGACATAGACGAGGCCTCAAACGCCACCACGGACACGAATCATTGACTCGTAGTGAAAACTTTTCGACTGCAATGAACTTGAAAGGCAAAGTTGGCAAAAACTTGGCCTGCGTGGCCCCTAATAAAGCAGTTCGGCGCATTATCAAACAGCGGCCGAAGCAAACAGTCAAGTTTTCAACAACGATATTACAACAACTATTATACAAACACACAAAGCAAAAAATGGACAAAGCATACAAACAAAAAATCTATTAATTTTGCATAAAATTGAAGGCTTTATTTAGCATAGTTAAAGTAATTTGATTTATGTGAAATATGCAACGTTTTGTTCGATAACTTGTTGCTATTCTTAAGGTAATTCTATCTTTCGAGACTGTCGATTTTCTCAAACTTTTCTTTAGACACATTTTGCACAAGCAAAATCATTCGCCATAAACAGCAACAGCTGGTAATTACTCTGTGAGAGGTCAGGACTATAAGATGGATGCATAAGAGCCCCCAGTCTAACTTCCAGATGGTCTGGCAAGCCATGTTCAATAAGTGAGGCCGGGCGTTGTCCTTATGGCCAATTCCTTTGCTATTGGCCAAACCTGGCCGCTTTCTTCAGACGTTCCAATTGCTGACAGTGCAGGTCCAAATTAAGAGTTACTTTGTATTAATCTCATATAAAACAAAACTATATTAATCTAACAAAAGTTATTTTCTTCGGGCGAGAGTTTTCGAGAGTTATCAGAGATAAACTTGCGGGCCGTATTAATCGTATTAATCTCATATAAAAAAAACTATATTAATCTCACCCTAGCGGTGATTAGTGATTGCATTTGCTCAGCATTTCTCTGACAGCGGCAGTGTTAAAAATTTAGTTTAGAAAGATCGCAAACATAACAAATTTCATTGTTAGAGTACAATTTTGCAGACAAAAGTTAAGTACACATTTAATAAAAAAAAATCCATATAAAAGCTTTAAAAATGCCCTTTTCAATCTCTTTAATCGCATTCCCACAATTTCAAAAAAAAATTATATAAAATCCCCGCCCTTTCTCAATCTCTTTAATCACATTCCCACAAAATCAAAAAAAAATTTTAAAACCAAATATCTGTTAAAATGTTTTCTCAAAAATATCATTCATACCATCGAATCCATCACAAAATGTATAGCTGTTTTTACTATCATTAAAATTGCCTCAGACTTACATTCTTTGTTTTTATCCATTGCCGGTTGCAGCGGACTGGAATCGACAATCGCTTTCGGCGGCGATTGCCGCGGATCGTAGCTATCGGAATTTGTGCCATCATCGCTGCTGCCCAGAAACGATGCATTCAAGCGTTGTTCACCTGCGAAATGCAGTCGAAACGAAAAATCAAACATTACCCAAAATGCAAACAAACAAGGCAACGGCAAGCAAATTTCATAGAAGCCACAACTCACCTTCCGACATATCGTCGTATACCTCCTGCAGCAGTATCACGTCTTGAAACGAATGCTCGTAGCTTTTGCCGCTCAAGTGCGACGCCGTCAGCAGTGCGTTGCACGACGAATCGGAGATTATCTCAACGGTTGCCGAGCCCGGTGATGAGAATGTTGCAAGTAGTGAGCCACCGCCGAGACTGTGCACCGACGATGACTTGGAAATTGCTTTGGATTTGTGCGCCTTTACCGATTTCGATTTGTCGCTGCTACGTGTGCCGTTGTTGTTGTTGTTGCTGTTATTGTTGCAGCCGTTGTTGACAACCGCAGTGGCGCTCACACCAACGACCGCACCTGTGCCCGAGCCCGTGCCGGACGCAGACTCTGTTGAGGATTTCCCCGCAGCGCTGACGGAAGACACGGCAGATGCTTTTGATGACTTTGCCGATGACAGCGACGACGTCGATGCCACTGACGAAGCGGACGACGACGCTGAGGACGACGAGGAGGAGGAGGACGATGACGAGCTGCTGCTGCTGCTGCTGCTGCTCAACGACTTCTTCTTCGACGATGCCGCCGACGCTGCTGAACAATTCGAGGCTATCGATGAGGCGGGCGACGCCGATGACTGCGACAAAATCGAATTGCCGTTCAGGTGCTGGTGATGATGATGATGATGGAGTGTTTGATTACTGCCGCTTTTACCGTTACAGCTGCCGTTCTTGTGGTTGCGGCTGCTATGTGCGCTCTTCAGGTTTCTGTTGGCGTTGTGATTAGTGTTGCTGTTGTTGTTGTTGCTGATGTTTTTGTTGTTGTTGTTATTATTATTGTTGCTGCTATTGTGATGATTCCTTGTGTCGACCGTCAGTTGGGCGATGCAAGTGTTGCCGTTGATGCCGTTGCAATTGCTCGCGATGGCCACAGTGGCAACTGTTGGCGGCGCGTGCGATGTGCCGTTGTTTGCGGTGGTTGTTGTTGCTGTTGTTGACGCCGCTACGGACGCAGTTAGACGCGGAACGCCGTTGTTGGCGTTCGAATTTGCCGACTGAAACCAACTGGGGAAGCTGCGTTTGAGCGTGTCAAATAGATCCTGATCGAGCGTTACAGGCCACGATACAGGTCCGTCCACGCCGCGCGTAGACTCTGCAAGTACAGAACAGAAGCAAATCGAATTAATAAGTGAAAATGGATTTAATATGCAGAGAAGAAAATCAAATTCAAATCACGAAATTCTCATAAGAACAATGAAGCGTCTCACAAGTGTTTTTATGAAAACCAAAACTGGAAAAATTACCTAAAACTCCCATTTCGATACCCTTTCTAAAGCGAAAGAAAAAAATTTTTTGAAGCATGTCATGGTCCTCTTTTTGCTACATCGACAGACAAATTTTTGGCATTGCATTTTGACTGCAATATTCAACAGCTCCAAAATTTCAAATGAAAAGTAACCATACCTAACCTTAAAAAAACGAAACTCACACAAAATTGTATCAGTTTTCGAATTAAATATTAAAAATTATGTTATAACTCAAATATTTCTTTAAAATACGTTTTTGTGACATAGGTCACAAAGAAAATTTTGTGTGACAAAATGTCACAAAAATTGTGTGCCAATCTAAAAACACTGTAACGACAAAATTAAACTGAGAAAAACACATAAATGAAAACCATTTTGTTCTTGTTGCATAAAGACAGTCAATAAATGTGTTCAGAAAATAATAAACAATTAGTTGCACTCGTGTTGTGTGTGCGTGTTTACTGCAAAAAGTCAGCAATCAATCAATTGAGCCAAATGAATGTATAAATGAATACTGACGAAAAATATTTCTATGTATGTCTGAATATATGTGTAATTAAATCAATTGAAATTTCCATTTAAATACATTTTCGGTCTTTCAAATTCAATGGAAAATCTCTTACGAGTATACAGACACAACAAAGACCACAATTATTCAATCATTCAAAATTATTCGAATGGAATTTTCATGTACAAAGCACAACAAGACGTCAGAAGTCTACGAAAAAATGCAAAGACCTATTTTTAGCAATACAAAAAAAGTTAAACACTATTTGTAAGCAGCTGACGTTTTTTGCAGTGAAGGTAGAAACCGTTTAAATTTCTAAAAATTCTATTACAGTTGAATGCCCGACCATTGAAGTATCGGAACCTGATGAAATCGACGGCCAGGTACATTACTTGACAATACTTCCTGTCCCATTTACGCCAATATTTTGGCAACAACTACAAGGAAGTTTAGAAATTTGGTATCTCTTTAATATGTGAACCTAAATTGTTAGTTTGGCCATCTCTTTGAGGTGGCTGAACTTTATTTTTGATGTCATGACATGAGCTTAATTATAGATCCAATCAGTGGCGCTCGCAGGATTTTATTTTCGGGGTTTTTCGTACAACTTAGCCTAATACCATTTGAAACCATATTTTCCAACAGCAATTTTTGTATGTAGAGGAGGGCGTTCAACCCTCTGTGCGTCACTGGATCCAATGCTATTTTGGGGTTGTCCAGACGGATATGAATAGTTATTAACCCTTTCGACACCAAAGTTGCCTGAGAGCAACTTTACCTATTTGTCATCTTATAGCAACAGCTACAATTGATTTATGGGTTTAATTTAAGTAGGCACCAACAAATTAATATTTTTAGAAGTGAATTCAAAGCAAATTACAAAAATTGTATTGTTATCCCCAAAATTATTTCCAATAATTTGCAGCGATATCAGGGAGTTTGTGTTCTAATTGAAGTCTACGAATTAGGTGCGTTTGATCAAAACCTAGTTTCTTTAATAATGGTAAAAGGAAATCAAAAAGTGATAATTTTGTATTTTTCCATAAATATTAAATAATTTTTCTGAAATTAAAAAATATTAATACACAATATATTTAACCAGTTTTAAGCTAAAATTGTTCAAAAGTAAACTAGCTCTAGAACTCTAACAAAGAGGCGTGGCGACTTCAAATGTCGTGTGCACACTTCTTAGTGTTTCATGATTTAAATACCAAAAAGTAATATCGAGACACAGGATAAAATTCGTTGTCGAAAGGGTTAAGATACAAATACGTGAACACCGATTTTAAATGTTCGCGTCCACAAAACCAAAACAATTGAGAATTGGTCTAAAAATATTACGCAAAAGACTCATCTGTCATTATCTCTAAAAACGACCCAGTTTTCTAATAACAGGTGAGCTGTCAGCGAGCAAGCAAATTCTCAAGACATGTAATTGTTTGTTTATATGGATGAGTAAATTGTAGTTCCTTGATGAAGTACTACAACACCCTACCAATGCTACCAAACACACTTAATTGCACTCAGTTTTGTGAAAATCATTTCATTAAATCGATATTTATGCTATTTAATACACCTAATTTCAAGTATTTCTTAAGGCTTTTTCCACAAACAGAGCCGCAAGCCTTTAAATCTTTAATGAGCATTCAGTACATACATATTTCAATTTGCAATTAATTTCAATTTTAATTCCCACCACTTAACGGTTAAAGCGAGCGTTGCACGTTTTCAATTTTTCGCACACAAAACGCACCATAAAGTGTCGGTTTTCGCTTTGAGTTTCGATGCTCATAAATTTTATCACAAACTTAAGTGCATGAAATGGTCGCTGACATTTTTGCGCTTGCAATGTGTTTCAAAGTACCTAAAACAAAAACAATACATATTATCAACAGCAGCCGCAGGGTGCGGGGGATGTCCGTTTGCTGAGGTTCTCAAATTGAAATAAAATTTACTGTAATGCGAATGTTGTGGCTTGTTTTATTTATGCGCCAGCGAATTGCATTGACAGCTAGTCGACGTCAAATGTTTATGTTCTATCACAGTTGCAGCAACAAGTGAGCCGCAACAGTTGCCTGTTACAATACTTGTACAACAGCAAAGTGTCCCACCCACTCACTTCTCGACGACGACGACAACACAGCGGCGCTTAAAACTCATTGTT
Source organism: Melieria picta (assembly GCA_964056695.1). Taxonomy (NCBI): domain Eukaryota; kingdom Metazoa; phylum Arthropoda; class Insecta; order Diptera; family Ulidiidae; genus Melieria; species Melieria picta. The sequence continues at coordinate 18,531,317 of OZ057399.1, forward strand.
CCTGTCCGCTGGCTTTGGCACATCGCATTCGCTCCCCCATCGTACAACGTACGGTCGATCCGTTGCGAGTTGCCAATTTGATTGCGTTTTTCTTGCTCTTAAAATTGCGGTTAGAATAACAATTTCCAGCTTGTGTCTGCGGTCACACGGCAAATTGGAGTTTTCGTGCTTTTTGCTGTTTTTATGGCTGCTCCTGATGGCAGCAGCAGCAAGTCACCTCTGATATATTGCCAACAGTCCAACCAACCAACTCTCGGGCCGGTCCGAATAAGCCAGCTATCGCATTCATCACAGTTTTCACTTCAACCAGGGCCAACCAACAAGCCAGACAACTGCTGCAAAATTTTTGTATGTCGCTCTGAGCATTGCGAACCATTTCGAAGTAGATAAAAGCACATTTGGAAAGTATTGTCAGCATTTGTTGCTTTCATTAATAAATGCAACAGTGGCGAGGGGACCTTGTCGAAGGTGCTCTTGAATAGCCAACGTATTGCAGTTAATAAGTGCATGAAAAATGTTGCAATGAAATGCAAGAAATAGTAAATAAAAAACTTTTTATTAGTACAAAAATAAGCACAAAAGAAAGAATAAGCTTTGATACAATTTAATGAGAAGATATGTACATATTCTAAACAGCACAAGCTGGGCGAGGTTTGACATTGTATGGAATTGCCACCTCTCCACAGGACCATGAAAAACACAGAAATCTTTAGATTTGCTTTAAAGTAGAAAAAACCACCGAGTAGTTCAATTTGCTTATTTTCTTAACATTTATTACTCCGATCACAGTTCAGATTATGAATAGCACTTTTATTGTTTTCAAAGTCTACGCGATCTATGAACAAATCCGAGTAGTATTGGTCAAAAGTAAAGAGAGAAAGTTAAAAAAAAATTAACATAAAAAATTCAAGAAAATTAACACGAATGTGCCGGAATATTTTTTCTTTCGAATTTTGTGAAAACATATTTGTAACGATTTAATATGAAACTTAACACGTTAAGGACGGCGCAGTTTTTTGTATTATGCATCATCTGGCGGCAGCAAAAATCAAACATTGCTTTATCTGGCGGCGCCTTGCAAAAAACTTTTGTGAAGCATAAAATAAGCAACACAAATATTGCAAAGAAATGCGTAATGTTATGTTGCTTTTATTATACCGTTATTGTTGTGGGAACAAATGGTAAATTAAAACCTGATGCTATTTTTGACTATAATTTTGCCAAAAAAGGCGTTGATCTATCCGACCAACTTGCCTCATATTACAATTCGTTACGCAAGACAGTAAAATGGTATAGGAAAATTATTATAGAGTTGATTTGCGCAACATCAATTGTAAATGCATGGTATATTCATCAGAAGTGGGGTACTAAGCACTTGGATCTTTTAAAATTTAGAGAATATACAGGGTGCGCCATCTAAATGTGGTCGATGAAAATATTGAATAACTTTGACAGATTTACACCGATTGACGTCGTCGAACACATTTCGGAAAGGTTATTGCATTACAATTTTAACGATTAATCGATTCACGCCCAAAGAACGCGCGGAAATAGTAACAATGTTCATTAAATGTAATCGTTCAGTTGTTGCAACACAGCGTGCGTATCGTCAAAAGTATCGCGGTCGTTCTGCGCCTAAAAGTGACACTATTCGTCGCTTAGCTTCGAATTTCGAGAAACATGGGTCTGTAGCGGACCGTCCACATTCAAATCGATCACGTCCTCGACGATCAAATGCAAATATTGAAGCTGTTCAACGGAGTGTTGCAGAGAATCCTTCTGTCTCGTACCGCCGCCGGTCTCAGCAACTAAACATCAGTGGAACTACTTTGAGGAGGATTCTGAAAGATGATCTGGATATGTTTCCATATAAAGTGCAGTTAACCCAAAGATTATTGGAAACAGACAATCCGCGACGCGTGGCTTACGCCAATAACGTTATTCGAGTGAGTGAATCGGAGCCCGATTTTTGGGAGCGAATTTTAATGACTGATGAGGCTGATGAGGCCATTTCACGCTATCTGGCACTGTAAATAAACAAAACTGTCGCATTTGGGGGAAAGAAAATCCTCATGCTATACATCAAACTCCACTGCATGATCAGAAAGTGACTGTTTGGGCCGGTGTCTGCTCAAAAACCATCATTGGTCCGTTCTTCTTCAGAGTTGGGGAAACTGTCAATGGGGATCGGTATCGATGGATGTTGGCACACTCTGTTTTACCAGAAATGCGAAAAGGCTTTTGGTTTCAACAAGACGGCGCGACCTGTCACACCGCGAAATCAACGATGAACTTCTTGCGTCAAAAGTTCCCAGGACGTGTGGTATCGAAAGGGGGGGGATATAGACTGGCCACCGAGATCGCCCGATTTAACGGCACCGGACTTTTTTTGTGGGAATTTTTAACAAGCAAAGTGTATGCCAACAAACCAAAGACTTTAGACGAGCTTAAGGACAATATTCGAGCCGAAATCACTGCGATATCACCCGAGATGCTGGCAAATGTCATGGAAAATGCCAGAAAAAGAGCTGAATTTTGTATCCGCAATGAAGGTGGTCATCTGATCGACGTTGTTTTTGGAAACTGAATGGAAAAAATTTTAAAGCTTCAAATTTTTAAAAATAAATAGTTTTCCAAAATCGATTGAGAATTGTTCAAGTTATTCAATATTTCCATCGACCACATTTAGATGGCGCACCCTGTATTATCGATCGGCTCCTGCATGAAATGCCCACAGAACCGCAAGCACATAAAAGAAGTATACATTTTCTTCAAAAGTATACTGGAACTGCCAGAAAATCGCGGAAACGATGCCGTGAATGTTATAAATCGTTGTCTACTCGGCGAGGCAGTAATTATGCAGCAAAAAAAACAAAAAGAGTTACAACGTTTTGTCAATTTTGCGAAGGTGAACCACCACTTTGTCTAAAATGTTTTAAAAAACTCATCAAAAACAATAAATATTATCTTATTTCTATTTTATTTTTTTATATTTTATTTTCTTTCTTTAAAAATATGCTCAAAACTTTTTCAATAAAAAATTAGTGTTGATCACAAATAGTTTAATTTTATGGAAAAAATTACAATTCAGGACTATGGACATTATGAGCCACCGGTGGTACACGCCGCCAGATAAAACATTTTTGTGTGAACCACCGGTGGTACACGCCGCCAGATAAAACATTCATGTTTGAGCCACCGGTGGTACACGCCGTCCTTAACGTGTTAAGGTATCATGGCACGTTAGAAAGGGAAATTTTTCATGATTTACAAAATTATTTATTTTTCAGTTCCTTTATTATCAATCTTTTTGAAAATTTTTTTACAATATATTGAAGGTTTAAGGACATTTTTTCAAAAAGTTCCTATCCTTTTATTTTTAGCGTTTTTTTATTTTTCTGGTGAACTCCTGTGTCCGAAAGCTTAATAATTATGAATCTTTTTTTTTGTGTTTCAGATTAGCCGATTCGGAGATTAAGTCCGTAATGGAGGATGTGTTTTTTTTTTCTACGCGACTTCAGCTCCAACTATATAAGAGACAATATGCTAAAAATATTTTTTGTGTTCCTTAAACCTTCAATATATTGTAGAAAAATTTTCAAAAAGATTGATAATAAAGGAGCTGAAAAATAAATAATTTTGTAAATCATTAAAAAATCCCCTTTCTAACGTGCCATGATACCGTAATTGAAAAACTTCATTCTTTGAGTGTATGTTTAGTGTGACCATATAGTCACACTGGGCACTACCGAGTTAAGGTCCATGTATAGTTGCAATTTTTTTTTTATTTAGATTTTATTGCAGATGTTTCCATTTCACCTGCAGAAAACACTCATTTCGTTGCTTCACTCATTGGAACTAAGCATGGCTTACTAGTTGACTTAGTTCTGCACGAGTTAATTAACTAGTCACCAATGTCACATTGGCATGATGCTAGTCAACACCACCACGGCAGCGCTAACTCACTCGGTTATGACTGTACGTCGACCGCCTCAAATTGAGTTCGCCTTTGTTTTGTATGTGTGTGTAGTCTGGCGTTGGTGGCGCTGTCGACCGTAGGTGACACCGTCCATCGCATCAATCAATTCTGCGGCGTACGGCAACATCAATCATGCGGCGACCGATCGATTTCAGCTGAAGAGTGACACGCCCGCAGAGCGTACAAGTGTAAACTGTTGCAGTTATGATTCGCACAAAAGTGGCAACAAACACTTTCTACGACACTACTATGTAGCATGAAAGAGAAATTGAATTTTAATGATGTTTTCGTGTGCAACAGTTTTGCTCGCCTTCAGTTTTATGGGTCAGTAGTGAAAAGTGGAAGAAAAGAAAAAAACAAAAGAAAAGAATATTAAAAAATATAAAATTCTCTGACTAGAGATTATTGCGCACCAACTTCCGCGGAGAACTCAAACTCATAAGATACATAAAAATCTCAACAGCAAATGTTGATGATGAACTAAATAACACCAACGCAGTAAAAGTGTCAATGAAAGTAAATAAATAAATAAAAGAGTCGAAGGTTAATGTGGACACATTGTCATTTCGTTAAAATTTTACGAAGGGAATTTTGTATATACACCTAATTCTGTTTTTACACGGTCTTTTTTTACACGGTTTTGATTTAACATGGTTTGAAAATAAACAAACTTTTAATTTTTTTACAAGATTTTATTCCATTTAGCACGAAAAATTAAAAAAAATTTTATTTTCAAACCGTGTTAAATCAAAACCGTGTAAAAAAAGACCGTGTAAAAGCAGAATTAGGTGTAGTCCAGCCAAACGCCCAGAGGCTCCCACAAAGTGAAAAAACTATTCAATCTAAATCAATCTTACTCTTTATACCAAATATGTCGAACACATATCGTTAACGTGGGAAAACACATTTCTCAATCAATAAATTTTAAAGTCAACATGCTGGTACAATAAAATGTCTATATGAAGTCAAAAATTATACGAAACCTCCGGACAAATAAGTCATGGAGCACAAGAGACGAAAAATACTCCAATAAGTGATCTCCCAACAACATACAAGTGATCTCTAGCAACATTCGCTAGAAAGGTTCATCGTAAGATTTTTGACCCTTTCCGAGAAAACGACGAGCTGTTAATGTGTTTCGGTCAAAGAAACAGAAAAAAATGTCCAAAATCTTTAAACCTGTACAACTTCAAAAACGAAAAGGAAGAGGATGTCCCCAGCTCCCCTGGAAGAAACAGACAAAGTGGGTACGAAGATCTAACAACTAGTGACCTCAACTGACTTTCAACTGGTGTCGAAGGTCACTATCACAAAATTTTTACATGCTAAAACTGACAAAGGATTTAAAAGGCAGGTTTGGCATTTATCTTAAAAAATTCTCACCGACTATCGCGTCTTTTCTGGCGTCTGCGCTCAAATATTGCTTCGCAAACTACTTCATGATACGGATTACACTGTGAGACAATCTTGGAATTATTGAATCTGATATAGAATCGCTCAATATCGGTCTCAGCCTGCAGTACCCAATTAGAAGACCAGTGACCTGTCTAAACTGGTTCTTCCTTAGTTTGAGGCATTTTTCACTCCATTTAGGGTTATAACCAGGGAAAGGATTTTGTGGAAATTGCCTTTTTTGTTTGCTGCTAGATACAGCCTTTCTGATTGAAAATAAGCACGAATTAGGTCCTCCTGATTAGAAATATATCACTTTTATTTTGCCTTTTTTTGCCTTAAAAAGGCAGTTTGCCTTTTTCACCCATAAATGCCTTTTTAAGTGCCTATTTTGCCTATAAATGCCACAAAATGCCTTTTTCAAGATTTGTCGAGCGCCTTTTTATTTTTCTTTCGTTTTTAATATTTTCCCCCTTTTGTTTCGCAAAAATACCGTGAAATTAAAAAAAATTAAGTGGCAACATTGCAATTTCGTTAACTTATCGATGTTTTTACATTGATTTGATCATTCTTAAGCCGTTATTTTTTATTTGTGCAGTGGAAAATTTAAAGCAAATAACATGCCAAAAATAAAAAAGTTCGGTTAACGCAAAAAATTTATTTATTTTTTTGTGATACAAGTACGGCTTTTATGCTTTTATAAGAGAAGTTAAAATATGAATTTAAAATATGTGCCTACATTTCAATTAAAATATCTTAGTTTTAGTTTTTAAACTATCTTTGAAAACCTTGATGTTCCTTTTCTTTTACGAAAAACGAGGTATAAATATTGTATGTTGCATACGTCAGATGAAATAAAATTATTAAAAAATACATACCGTTTTTAAATGCCTGTTTTTGCCTTTTTAACAGTTTTTAATGCCCTATTTTGCCTTTTTGGCAGTTTTTAGTGCCTTTCCGTGCCATTTTTGGTATTTATTTTGCCTTTTTATAGGTTTTTAGGTCCTCAAAATCCTTTCCCTGGTTATAACCTTGAATAAAGATTTTCGACTTCCTAAGACCCGAGGCGCTTTTCCCCAGTCCAATGAAGGGTTCCGGTTCCAGAAGGTTCGTGACTACCACAGTTCTAGCAAGACTGTCTGCCTCGGTCAATACTAGTCGGTAGTACTGGATCTCTAGCTGGATTCGCATAGTTTTTTTTTTTTAAAGTAACAGCCACATTTTTCAATATTCCGATGTTTAGATTACCAAATTCTTTGATCATTCTAAAGTCAAATAAATCTGTCTTACCGTAGACCAATGGTAAAAAATTAGACTTTTTGGAGTTTGCAAAAAACGGTTGCAATTACAAAAGTGCTATTGATAGACTTATCGAATATGGGCTTTTGTCAACTATTTTCACACATTTCTACTCACTTAGCTGGTAAATAGCAACAAGTCATTAAGAGCAAAGCAACCAAGTCTCAAATTTATGCCAAACACTATGCCGTAGTCTGTAAAAATGTGAAATGTGAAATTTCATCTCCTTCCCCTTGCAAGTGACGCTCACTAAATTCACTTCTATAATACAAAGTTCTCTTCGTGTTTTTTTTTTTCATTTTAAATTTTCAATTCGCATAGGCGAAGACACTCAATGAGCAAAATATGATGAAAAGCATTGAAAACGCGTGCCAAAGTGCCGAAGTGTGGCCACTTTAGACAGACGCACACAGGTCAATGTGTGTGCCTCCTCGAACGAATCGTTTGGCAAGTGCGTGCGGTCCGAAAATCGCTTTTCGATTTTAAATTCCACTTGTTTCTAGTTGTTTGGGTTGGCCTCTTTTGAAATTCATCAAGTTGCGACATTCGAAACATCAACGATATCAACAAGTTCGAAACCAGCAAAACAAACAAACACAAAAACGACACAAACGCATAAACAACTACGACGTTCAACCTTGGCTAAAAATTTTTGAGTTGTTTTGGGCGTTTTTTGTCTCACTGTACTTGGTCTAAGTATAAGATGCTGGCTGGCCTTTTCTTTATTTTATCGCTTTATTTTTCTCGACTTTTTAAATGATTTTTTTTTAATTTTGAATTTTTTGCTTGTTTTGTTTACTGCAATTTTGGTTATGTTTTTATATGCATTTAAGTTGTTGTTTGCAAAAACAAAAGACTTGAAAATATGATGTTTTTGTGCTCTTGAATGCAAATTTTGTTCAGCAATTTATAGGTTAGGTGCGGGCACACACACACACGCGCACAAATGAACCACTTTTTTCGCATAATTCAATAAAATTAATTTGAAATGTGATTTTTGACTAAGCTTTTTGTTGTTACTTTGTTTTGTTTCTTTTTTTTTGCGCCAATTAGGGCCGGTCGACCCTCTTCGCATGTTCCCGTTTGCGTTCGTTCGCGCTTCGACACCAACCCAACGTGGCGGTCGATGTATTTACGCTTTTCAATTGCAGTGCCAATAATTTTGCCTATGCAGAAACAGAGAACAGCGACACCTAAACACGTACACACGATTCTGAAGGGTGTTAGAAATAATTAAAAATTTTTAATGAAGCATGAATGCGCCGCACAAATACGTGAAATTTAATTAAATTCGGCCATGATGGCAGCACTGCGGCATATTTCCTTGTCGCACGACAGAGGCGTGCCAACGACCACTTAAGGCTGTCGTTCAACGGGCGAGATATACAAAATCTTTGAAAGGCATTTTGAGCATAATTAAAATCGACACTCGGCAGCCACGGCAGCCAAAAGGTCAAACCTTTTTTGCATATAACTGAACTAGACTTGTGAGATAATTACTCCACTGTGCTGTCAAATCGGACAGCAGATTATGTGAAGGTAAAACAATTTCCTAAGCTTTCCCCAAATATGTTTCAGTGTCATTAATTTTGCAATGATGTTTGTGATTTGACAATAGGAGCTGAATACAATCGATCATATCTTCATGAGGCAGCTGTACCTCTGCTCCATTGAGACTGTTAAGGTGTAGTAAAGAGTCTAAAATCTGTTTTAAGTATCCCTATCAACTTCTAGAAGAGAAACGTCTAGATTTAAAACAATCGAAAACAGGAAATTCCATCGTCAAATATTGGTTGCTGCATAGCTATGAACAGAAACCATTATTTCGAAGGCAAATGATCCAAACACAACTATGAACCATAATCAGCATCAAACAACGATTTCATTCATAATGTAATAAGCAGGGAAAGGATTTTGTGGAAATTGCCTTTTTTGTTTGCTGCTAGATAGAACATTTCTGATTGAAAATGAGCACGAATTAGGTCCTCCTGATTAGAAATATACCACTTTTATGTTGCCTTTTTTTGCCTTTTTCACCCATGAATGCCTATTTTTAGTGCCAATTTTACCTATAAATGCCACAAAATGCCTTTTTCAAGATTTGTCGAGCGCGTTTTTATTTTTCTTTCGTTTTTAATATTTTCCCCCTTTTGTTTCGCAAAAATACCTTGAAACTAAAAAAAAATTAAGTGGCAACATTGCAATTTCGTTAACTTATCGATGTTTTTACATTGATTTGATCATTCCTAAGCCGTTATTTTTTGTTGTGCAGTGGAAAATTTAAAGAAAAACAACATGCCAAAATCAAAAAGTTCGGTTAGCGCAAAAATTTCCGCGCTGATAGCAGAGTTCGGTGGTGCTGAGAGAGGTGCTGAAATCCTTTCTTTTATTTATTTTTTTGTGATACAAGTACGGCTTTTATGCTTTTATATGAGAAGTTAAAATATGAATTTAAAATATGTGCCTACATTTCAATTAAAATATCTAAGTTTTAGTTTTTAAACTATCTTTGAAAACCTTGATGTTCCTTTTCTTTTACAAAAAACGAGGTATAAATATTGTATGTTGCATACGTCAGATGAAATAAAATTATTAAAAAATACATACCGTTTCCCCTTTTTTTAGATTTTCTAGTATTTTTTTCTTATTTTTAAATGCCTGTTTTTGCCTTTTTAACAGTTTTTAATGCCCTATTTTGCCTTTTTATGCAGTTTTTAGTGCCTTTTTTGCCTTTTTGGCAGTTTTTAGTGCCTTTCCGGGCCTTTTTTGCTATTTTACTTTGCCTTTTTTATAGGTTTTTAGGTCCTCAAAATCCTTTCCCTGGTAATAATAGTTCAAATACATATCTCTTGTGCGTAATTGTGTTTATTAAAAGTACTTGAAGTTCAAGTTCAGGAGATGAGCCACTCTAAAACTTAGACCGCGAAAGCAAAGGGCATTTGACTATTTTTTTCAAAAACAACTATTGAAAATTTGCAAGGATATTCAAGGATAAATTTTTAAAAGGACATTTTCAATACCTCTTCGTCCTTTTACACCAAAACATTATTCCCATTATATTTCCCTTTCATTTGATTCCCATATTATTATTCTACAATGCGCTCAATTTTTAAAATAATTTCTTGAAATAAACATGTCTTTGAAATTTCAAAGTCCTTAAAAAAAAATCCTGACGTCAGAGAGAAAAACCAAAAACGCAGTTGCACGGTGCAATCAATGCCATCAGTCAATCAATTATTCAAAATTTAATAATTACACTGAAACGTGATCGTGATGATAACCCATCCAAGTCCATTATCAGCTCAGTGATTTCAGTATGTTGACATTATCGTGGTTTCTTAAAATCTGGCCAAATGCATCTTCTTTGAAAAGTATTTGATTCAATGGAAAAGGTAAAGAAACCGCAAAAACCAACAAAACCTACATAAACAGATTGCAACGATTCAACTCGACACCTCTGTCCACACAATTTGGATGCTACACATTCTCAAGCAAATGATCCAATCAATGGCCAAAGCTTCTTCCAACAGTTAATGCAATATTTTAAAATGTTATCAGGTGTACAACTTTGCTTCCGCCGTTTTCCGATAGGTGGCTGTACCGGCTGAGGCTGGTTGAAATACATAAATGGTAATGCCTTTAAAGTGAGTGTGGACAGTGCCTAACGAATTGTCATCGCCGTTTCAGTGACAGTTGTTCTTGTTTTCGTATTATTCACGCTCGAAAATGTCCGTTTATGTGCCCAATTCTCGCCATTTGCGGGAAGTTTTACTTTTCTGTTACAATTCGCAAAAAAATGCAGCTGAAGCGCATCGAATGCTCTCAGAAACTTACGGTGATGCTGCTCTGAGTGAAAGAACGTGTCGGGAGTGATTTCAACGTTTTAAAAATGGTGATTTCGATGTCGAAGACAAACATGGTGGTGGAAGAGAAAAAACCTTCAAAGATGAACAACTAGAAGCATTGCTTGATGAAGATTCGTGCCAAACCCAAGAAGAGCTTGCCGAATCGTTGGGAGTGAGTCAGCAAGAAATTTCAAAACGTCTCAAGGCCCTGGGCATGATTCAGAAAGAAGGAAACTGGGTGCCGTACGAATTGAAACCGAGGGACACGTCGCAAAAGTGGTCAAAAAGTACCTGGAAACGCTGAAATGGGAAGTCTTGCCCCACCCGCCGTATTCCCCAGATGTCGCCCCTTCTGACTTCCACCTATTCCGTTCGATGGCACACGGCCTGGCAGATCAACATTTTCAATCCTTCGAAGAATTGGAAAAATTGATTGCTTCATGGATAGCGTCAAAAGAGGACTCCTTTTTTCGAGCCGGGATCCGAAAATTGCCGGAAAGATGGGAGAAAGTTGTCGCTAGCGACGGACAATACTTTGAATAATACATCTGTAAGCACTTTTTCGCAATAAAGCTTTTAATTTTGGAAAAAAACGGCGGAAGCAAAGTTGTACACCTGATATCTTTTTCATTTCATATATTTCCTGTTAAATCTCTGCCCCATCTACATTGTTGATCACGAATTTGCCCAATTAAACGCTCAACATTTATCTTATATTAAAATATATTATTCAAGTACTTAAGAAATGCTAATGGCGTGGCAAAATTTGCACGAATTATCGCAAAATGTGGCCACATTTAATACGTTTGCGTGAATCCAAAAATATTTAATCCAAGTAGACAGAAATTAATTGATATTTCTCGCCACTGAATGTGCGCCATCAATGAATCGCCAGAGACGAGACGAGAAACGGCAAGCGCGGACCGTCACCGAGTGCGCCACATTTAAGTAGCGGCGTTCGTCAAATGAGACGGTGCGGCCAACAATGGGACAGACAGGCAGACAGATGCGACGCACACGCCAACGGCGCAAACCCATCTAACCACAACAACTACAAGAAGAACAGTCGTGCATGTGGCGACAATGGCGCAGATGTCCGTCTGGTGGGGGAACGACGGTGTCTGTTGCCAAGCGTCCGACTGACCGGCCCAGCCCGGCCCGGCCAACCAACACCCGCGCACAACGGCGGCCAGTCACAGCGTACAGTTGCATCATCGTCGGCATGAGAGGCACGATTGCGGTGCAGCGTGGCCATCGATGCATTTTAATGATCACAACAACAACAACATTCGAAAGCACGATTCACCACCGAGCAGTTTCGAGAATAACCAGCGACAGGAAAATAATGCCAGAAGTTTGACTGCACAACATCTTTTTTGTTGGCGTTATTTATTTTTGATTTTTCATTTAATTCGTTTTTTTTTTATTGTTTTGTTCTATTTTGTTTTTATTTTTTTGTATTTGATATTTTTAGCATCGAAGCTCTGCTCTATGGGTTGAGACGCAGCTAAAAATACAGCCAAACATTTTCAATTGAATCGAAAATAAAATGCAAATGATTGCATCTTTGTTTTGTTGTTAGTCGTGCTGGTGTCATTGTTGTTGTTGTGCGCTGCCAAGACATCGTTTGATGCCTAGTAAATGGGAACAATGCGCTGGCATGCAGACAAGCAGCGCGCCGCTGCCGTCACTTGACGATCTAAAGCGCTCGTGTTGTTATTGTGCTAGTTGTTGTTGTTGTGGTTGTTGGTGTTCTTGTTGTGCTGATTGCCACTTGCAAGCAATTGTCATGCGTTGTTGCTGTTGATTGTGATGGCATCGCTTGGCGTTGAATAATCGCCAACGTGCGCTAACTTTTCGCCGACTAAATTTAATTCGAATGGATTTTATCTGCATTCCGTCGCATCCATACATTTTATATTAACATACATATATAGATACATAGATACACAAAAACGAACATATTTAAACAGCAACAAGTCAACAAAACAACAATGTTTGTTTTTTCAGCGCTCTTATGTGCGACATCTTTGAAAATATTTACAAAGCATAAGAAGCTGACATGAGCGCACACAGTGGCGAGCGCGACGGACGAGTGGAACGATCAGCGCCAGCTCAAGTGCAATTGACAAGTGAATGTCATTTCGAAATCAGAAATTCTATTTCGAGCCACAACGATTTGTGGAGTGAAAGATGCTCGCCAAAAGATGCTCGCAGCTGGAACAAGAATCGTGTGCACGTTGAGGTTGTTTGTAGGCAAAGGTGACAAAATTACAACAATAAAAGCATAGCTATAGGTAATTTCACTCAATAAATTTTATGTTTTTAAAAACATTTCATTGACCAATAGGTCAGGTCACAAGACTCTCGTAATGTTGAACAAAATTTACAAAAGAGTTTTCAAAGAAACATTATTTCTTGCCCTTAAAACTGGCACCAGCACTATTTTCATATTTCATATTTTTCATTTCATATTTTTCATTTCATAATTTTGATATAGAAAAGCTAGTTAACCCATTAAAACCTGACCCCAGAAAGGCTTGTGCGATTTTCATAAAATTTTACACAATCTTATTAATTGACCTAATCAAGAAAAAAAATCAAGCAAAAAGTTCATACCATGTTTTTTTTTTTGTCATGTTTTTCGCAAACATTACACAAATAAACAAAATCAAACATTTGCGGAAAATAAAATGTGCCAATAAAATATCAGCTGCTTGGATTTTGACATTTTCACGCGTTGCGTTGTATGAAAATTGGCAGTGTTTAGGCCCAACGTTGCATTCGCGCAACACAAAACTTAAAGCATATTTTTTGTTTAAAAAATATAAAAAAAAAATTTTCAAAACTTATTTTTAAATAGTTTAGCATTGCAAAATGCAGCCCACTAAGGGATTTTGATAGGTTTGAAGAATAAGTATTTTTGATTGAATTTCAAAAATTCCCCAAAAAAAACCTTTGACTTTGGATCGAAAAAAACGTATGAATATTTAAATAATTTTGAAATTTGAGTATGGCAGAATCTAAAACCATCAATTCTAATCCAGTTCTACCCATTTTCAAGTCTTATGTCTTTATGAATTACTTAATATAGCGAAATTCCCAAACGTTGCGCAAACGCAACGCTCAGGGCTTAATGGGTTAAGGGGGTCAATACGTGTAAACGGTATATTTTTGGAATCGCGCATACGCCGGAAAAAATTAATGCAATGTACAATTTTTTTTTCATCCTTTTATTAAAAGGTAGCAGTGCAAGAAAAAAAATATTTTTTTTTGGCGTGCTCAAAACGGCGGCGGTGGTGGAGGTCCAACGTTGGGCCCAAATTCTAGTAGAAGTTGTGCCGGCGCCCCAAAAATCATCTAAAAAAAATATTGCTATTAGTTATTATGGGAAAATATATGTACCTTCTACAATAACTAACAAAAAAATATTTTCTCGAAAATACAAAAATACGCTCCAACCGAAAAAAATTACCTTTTTTTCTTAATTTCGCAAAAATGGCCCTGCGGATTTCGCCAAAAACAATTAAATTTTTAGTTACTTTAGAAGTTCTATGTTTCAAAAAGTTGCTGCCCAAATTTTAGCTCAGTGGGACTAAAACTTGCCGAGATATTCTACTTCCATAATCAAAAACCATTGTTTCGAAATAATTCGGTTTAAACTTTGCGTTGCCGATATCATGCGGAACGAATTGACCATCAATAAAGCGCTGCTGCAGGGGAACGGGTCATCAGAACTAAAAACCACTTGAGGGGGATATTCTTAAGACCCCCTGGAGCCTATTTCACAAAAAAAAAATTTTTGAAAATTTTGTAAATTTACACGTATTGACCCCCTTAAACCATTTAGAAGTTAATCGAGAAGACCATTTATGGATTAAGCTTTTCATCCAGAAACACCTACAGTTCTATTATAATGGAAACTGCTCAGAGGGATCCAAGTTTTTGAAAAAGACCTTTTGAAGAAATTTTATCCAGAAAACACAAAATTCTTTGAAACTAAAAGTTGCTCAGCGCTTTGAGATTTTCATCCAGAAAAACCAGAAGCTCCATTGAGAATGAAAACCAGAAAAACTGCTCAGAGAGATCCAAGTTTTTGAAGAAGAAACCAAGAAATTCTGTGAGAACGAAAAGTTGTTGATCCAGAAAACACAAAAATTCATTGAAACTAACAGCTCAGCGCTTAGAGATTTCCATCCAGAAAAACCAGAAGTTTCATTGAGAATGAAAACCACTTAGAAAGTTCAAATTTTGAACCAGGAATACAAAAAATTCGATGAAGACGAAAAGATTTTGATCCAAAAAATACGAAAATTCTTTGAAACTAAAAGTTGCTCACCGTTCGGAGATTTCTATACAGAAAATCCCGACGTTCCATTGAGAATGAAAACCACTTAGAATGTTCAGTGTTTGAGATTTTTCAGACATTTTTTTCTTTTTTTAGAAACCAGGCGGCCAAGAAAATTGCTGCAATTGAAAGGCGCTCAAAAAGTTTAGTTTTTATAACAGGTAACTTAGAAGTTTTAAGAGAATGAAAACTCATCTGAGAGTTTCGTAAGTTTTTTGAACTAGAAAGTCGTCTATGACAATGAAAACCTTACTTACTTACTTACAATGAAAACCGCTCAGGAAAAAACCTTGAAAAGTTTTTAATGCAGGAAACTCTACAGTTCTAAGAGGGTAGTTTAGAGTTTTTTTTAGTTACGAAACATACACTGAGGATGAAAAGGGTTCAGAGTTTTCACAATTTTTTATGCAAACAGAAATTTTAATTACGACGAAAACAACAGAAAAAAAGCTGAACAGATTTTAATGCAGGAAACTCTAAAGTTCTAAGAGGGTAGTTTAGAGTTTTTGAGCTACGAAACACACAAACTCTACTGAGGATGAAAAGGGTTCAGAGTTTTCACAATTTTTGATGCAAACATAGAAGTTTTAATTACGACGAAAACAACAGAAAAAAACTTGAACAGTTTTTAATGCACGAAACTCGAAAGTTCTAAGAAGGAAATTTAGAGTTTTTGAGGTACGATTCAAAGAAACTTTATTGAGAATGAAAATGGCTCAGAGTGTACACAATTTTTGATGCAGAAAACATAGAAGTTTTAATTTGGACGAAAACCATTCTGAATTTCCAGCGTTTTAGAAGCAGAAAACTAAGATTTTCTATGAGCTTGTAAAACGCTCAACGTGTTTAGAGTTTTCAAATCAGGCAACTGAGAAGTTTTAATGAGAACAACATCCGCTCCGAAATCAGAGATCTATAAGAATTTAAACCACTGTATTCAGAGTTTTACATCCAATACCCAGAAGTTTAAACTTTTAAACCAGAAAACATAGAAATTCACAGAAACTTCGGAAAACGCTCAAAGTGTTCAAAGTTTTTGATCTAAAATATCAAGAAGTTTTAGGAGAAGGGAAACCACTGACTGAATTTTTAAACCAGAAAATGCAAAAGTTCTACGAGCACGAAGAATTTTTGATAGAAAAGCAACAGGTTTTTTGAGACTAGAAACAGATTGGAGTGTTCCGAATCATTAATCAAAAAACCGCCAAGTTCTATGAAAACAGAAACACTTTCAAGTGTTTGGTTCTGAGAAAAGTTAATAAAAGTTGATATCCAAAACTTCGAAAAATTCAATTAGGATAACCTTTTATAAGAATGAAAGCTCTCAGATGACCAAGAAGTTCTACGAGCATGGAACTATAATTTTGTCTCAAAAGTTATGGGAAAAGATGGGCCCATACTTGGTTGATAAAAGGTTTTTTTTTAAATAAAAATGTATAATAAAAATAGCTAATAAAGAGAGAAAACATTCAAAGTAAGATACAACAAAAAAAACTAAGATTTCAACAAAAACTAAGATTTCAACAAAAACTAAGATAAAAGAAAATAGACTCACACACTGGCAACAATGCTCAATGTGAATTGTATAACATCATCTTAAACATCATCAAATGAGTGAAGACGTGATGCTATATAAACATTTACAATATTAGCAGTTTACAAGAATTGTGAAAGGAAATTGCGCTCTAATGAAACAAGGAAATCGCCAAAGTAAAAATCGCTGTTTGGATGCAGCGTAAACATGTTCGAACGACTGTAAAACGTTTTAAAACTCATAAACCGATCGAGCATCAATGCATCAGTCATTTCGTGTTGCCCCGTCAGTCAATGCGATGCGACGCGTGGTGCAGTCAAAGTCGAGTCAATGCGGAAAAGCCATCAATATCAACGCCATGAACGATGTCAAAACTATAATCAAATTTTATTTCCTCAAAAATGCAATGAATGCAAACATTTTGCCAGCAAAACGTGCAACGAGCTGCAACAACCACAACAACGACAAATGCATCAAGCAAGCAGCAAATGCGACATTATGCAACACATTTCGGGGGTGTTTTAGGTATGCGACGGCACGCGGTGCAGCGTTGCGGGGAGCCGGCGATGGCGCGACAATGATGCAACTTGGCTGCTATGGCAGGCAGCAGTGCGACTGTCACTGGCACTGCGACTGTGGGCTACAATCTGCGCCAATGTCTACGTGCCACCGAGCGCGAGCGCGAGCTGGCGCATCGATGTGTATGTGTGTGTGTGTTTCTGGTTGCATGGCTGTGTGAGTTGGCACGTGTGTATTTGTGTTGGATGCGGTGTTTGGCTGCGGACATTATTGCGTTCTTGCCGCTGACACTGATAAGCGTGCACAATAAAAACTGATGGCGGTTAGCTGCTGGCGTTAGTGCGGTTGTCGTTGGTGTTGGCGGCCGCCCACGCGCTACAACATTAAAAGCCAATTGGGACACGCGCGCTGCCGTTGCACCGCACACACTGACACTCCGAGTAGCAACAACAGCGGCAGCCAGCCGCCACATGTTGCCGCGCTGCATTGGCTGTGGCAGCAGCAGCGTAAAAATAAATTCCCACTTTATTTTTGGGTTGACATTAATTTTGCCTGCATTGACGTGGTTTTGTTGCCGTTTGACGATGCTGATTGACACTTGTCGGCAGGGGGATGACTGACCGGGAGGAGAAAGGAGTGGCCTGCATTCGAAAGTGATAAGCGTGCATATAAATAAAACTAAATACAAATCACATAGAACTAAAATAAAATTCAAATATTGCAAAAGCAATTCGCTCGTGGCTGAAGACAGCAGGAAGGAGTATAGCGACAAAAATACGCTCAAAGCCAGCCAGAGGCCAAAGCATAAACAAACAAACAGTAGAAATAGAACAGGTTGTCTACAAAAATTTTAACTTCTCGCAAGAAGAAAAATGTATACAAATGATTAAAAGTGCCAAGCAGACCATACACAATATTTGCATAAGCCGAAGGATTGAAATTAATAATCGATTCAAGTGTCTATGGCTTTCAGTCGCCTCAGGCGAAATCACTTTTGTGTAATTTGTGACTCTACGCTGAATGTTAAAAAAATATTGAAAAGATCCCCAACCTGCATAAGTGTCGCTCTGCAATGACCGTCAACCAATTTTTTTGAATAGCGCTCCTGGATTAATAAAATTCCATTTTTACTGATTACACTGTGCGACAGCATTTTTCACACCGAAAAAAATCCATATGGGCGTGAAACTAGAGACCAAACATAGTAATACTGCGTACTCAGCTTTTCATGTCTACATCATTTGTCCTTTTAAAAGGACTTCAAAATTTTGAAGGAGATACAAAATAAAAAATATATTAAAAATACTTAACCTCGTTAGAATATGGCGATATGTATATCAAATGAAAGAGGAGAGGCCCAAGAATTTAAATAAAATTGAGTTTTTATATATTTGTGAAAAAAGGATATGGCCCTTTGAAAATTTTAATCCTTTATATCCTTGAAAATGTATATCGAATTTTCTTGAAAAGTGAGTATGTTAAAACTCAAAATCTTCTTGATCACGTGTCAAAATTTCATTACTCTAATTTATCGGTTCGAAAGATATTAAAATCTGTAATTCTAATGAAGTACAAAAATTCTAATTTATTTAAGTATCAGTATCTTAAATAATAAAAAATACAAAATCAATGAAGCGAGAATAATGAAATTTTGACACGTGATCAAGGATATTTTGGGTTTTAACATAGTTACCTTTAAAGAAAATTCTATAAAAATTTTCAAGGATATAAAGGATTAAAATTTTCAAAGGACCTTTTTCATATCTTTTTTTATACATAGATAAAACATAAATTTTATTTAAATTCTTGAGCCTTCCCTCTTTCATTTGATATACATATCGCCATATTCTAACGAGGCTAAGTATTTTTTATTATTTTTCAATTTTTTATCCCCTTCAAAATTTTGAAGTCCTTTTAAAAGGACAAAGGATGTAGAAATGAAAAACTGAGTACGCAGTACTACTATGTTTGGTCTCTAGTTTCACGCCCATATGGATTTTTTTCGGTGTGAAAATTTGTTTAATTTTTGTCGCACGGTGTTATTTATGACAGTTTGAGGGATTGTGGGTGGGTAATGAGCTACACATGGTTCCCTGTAGAACAGATAACAAGAATGTAATTCGGATTTTCTTGAAGTCCATCCGACGGATCTCTCAATCTCTCAATTTTTTTTCGGAATTCTAAACTAAGAAATTCTTAAATTTAATTTCATAGCTAAGGAAACAAAAAAACTATTTTTGTTTTAAATTGGTCCTCTAATCTTTGCTCTTCATTCTCTCGCATTATTCTCTCATAAATTTCAAATCACTTGAAAGCAGTAGAAATATTCTGTTTTTGTTGTTTGTGCATCAACTAATTTGATTCGTTTGATGTTATTTTTATCATTAATAGACTTCATAGACTTTAATGGTTTCGCTCATGATGGCAGCGAAATCATTTTCTACATTTTGAACAATTTTCTACATTAGAGTTTACATTAAAATTTTCAAAGAGCATAGATAAATTCTTGTATAATCAAATGAAGGTATAGAAATAAAATCGATTTTTTTCATTCATCTCTATGTACCCGTTCGGGACGGAGTTTAATTTTGAAAACTAAAATATTCTTGTTTAAAATGTTTCCATGCTATGAAAATTGGGGCTACTTACAAATCCTGTTAAACTTTTTTTACCCGGGGACATAACATATAATTCAAATAATGGGTGGGTCATAAGATTTGAATAATTATTTTGAGGCGCCTTAAAAACTTGCTGGGACGTATTATCCCAGTAGTTCCGAAGGGTTAAGCTTCGATTTTTCAAACTCAACGAGAGTCAAAGAATTTATTTGCTTTACAAATTGCCACATATCAGCAATAATCTTTCCAAATTTCAACATCCTAGCGTTACATTTATGAGAGTAATGCAGTCTTGAGTACAGTTTTTTGGGTTTCCGTTTTCGTTTTGATTTTTGCTATGAAGCAACATTTTCAACAAGGACGAAGCACATCAAATCATTATTTGCAAGTTTCCTATTAAACACGTAACAAATGCCATTTTGCAGCCATCGAATTCACATTATTTAGTCCCTCAATTTTTTTCGATTTGATTTACGGGGAATGCGCTTAAGCAGCCGAGAATCATACTGAAAATCGGAGGAACTACATCAAAGAGGACATCACCTTTGAAAAATAACATGTATTTCTAATTTTATACTTTTTGATCAAGATTTTAGAACGAATAAATATATTGGAAGTACTTAGAAGTATTCAAAAAGTATGAATTCAGTATCCTTTCGGCTATTATTCACGATTAAAAAACATCTTTAAGTGGGCATATTCGGATTTCCTCATTGCATAGCAAATATGTCAAATATAACGCAACGCCATCTAACATTTAGAGTAACACAAAAACGATTTACACTCGACAACTTTATATCATTTGAAGTATTTGTTTTTGCAATTACTAGCAATGGTGTACATACTTCAAGCATGAAGTGCTCATGAACAAATGCACACATATTAGGAATGTCAATAAAGTGACAAAGCACAACAGCCAAGCAAACAAGTGCAAATAAACAAAGCGAATACTTTATCAAATTATTCTTTGAAATAACAGAATTAAATGTGGACCACAAAGCAAAAAGCAGCTGACAAATAAAACAATCTTAGACACACACAAACACACACATACAGACGAACAACAATGCATAGCAGAAAATTATAGCTGACCACACAAGGCTTGATAGAGGGCAGCCAGACATGGCTGAAAGCAGCGCCAGAACGGAAACAACGCAGGGACCGAATCGGCAAATGGAACATTAAACGGAAATGTACACAAACGTTTCCGCTTGACGTGAAAGCAAACACAAATGCAGGCAGTAAAGAAGACATACAAACACTTACACCAAAAGGCGCACGCACACAGACACAGACAGTGAATGGCCTCGGCTGAGCTGAGCTGGTGCCACAGTGGTGTCTATACGTGATTTTGTGGAATATAGTTCTTATTGTCGCTGATGTTTATCTTCCGCTCCCCACTCGTAACAGGCTGGAACTAAAAGCCTGCCCCGACCACCGTTTTGCGGAAACGGAAATAAATTATGTACGCTTTTACGCGCTGGAAAGCTACCAGCAGCCGCAGCCATAGCAGGCATAGCGACACAGAATTTCTTCAGCCACGCTCTGTGCACACCAACCAACTTTATCATATGCTCCGCCTTTCGCTCCCCTCATCGACCAACTAATCTAAGCCGCATTGCGCAGCTGTGTTAGTGTGTTTGTGTGCAGTTCAGCCTCCGACAAGAGGACATAATTTGCCTGCTCCTCACCACACCGCAGCCAATTTATGTTCGTTTGAAGCACAGCTCGTGGTCGGAGCCACTTGCCGCTTATGCATGAAATCGATTATGTAAGCAGTTAACCTGGTAATTTGTATTTCTTGGCAAAATTACTCAAGATCGATTGCGTTCGATTGGCCCGCCTCGGAAACAGTGAACATAAAAGTGGGGTAGAGCGTTTTTTTTTGGTTGTTTTGAACCTTTTTGTGCGCTTGAGTCAACAGCAGCAAAAATATTGCTGCCAGATTTGAAAAGGATGCGTATTAATCAAAATGAGAGAGACAGGAGCAAATCCCATAATGCATTTCATGAATGTGGAGACGCATTCACTGGTGTCTATTTGTGATCCAAAAACAAGAGAGAAAACTATAAAATCTAGAAGAAGCTAAATTTAAAAATTGTAAAAACTCTGTTAAATATTTTTAAATAAAAACCGCATGTACAGTCGTGTAGAATATAGGTTAGACTGTAAATATACGTTTTGTGGCTTTGAAGAACTTTTAACTATGGAGTTATTACCTAACTGAACCCAATACTGAACTGAACCAATAACTAATTCAAGTTCCTGCACATTATCTTTATAAGCAAACACTACATTCAATGTCTGTGTTAGTCACACTACACCGAAAATCAATACTGGTCCTTCGATCTGTTCTGTAAAATAAAATACAATAAAATAAAATAAAATAAAATAAAATAAAATAAAATAAAATAAAATAAAATAAAATAAAATAAAATAAAATAAAATAAAATAAAATAAAATAAAATAAAATAAAATAAAATAAAATAAAATCAAACCAATTCAAATCAAATAATATAAAATAAAACAAAATTAAATTAAATAAAATAAAAAAATAAAATAAAACAACATAAAATAAAATAAAATAAAATAAAATAAAATAAAATAAAATAAAATAAAATAAAATAAAATAAAATAAAATAAAATAAAGTAAAATAAAATAAAATAAAATAACATAAAATAAAATAAAATAAAATAAAATAAAATAAAATAAAATAAAATAATAAAAAATAAAAACTGAAATCAAATTAAATACTTTACGTACCGTATTACAGAATTTTTAAAGGCAAAAGCGACAGCAACAACAACAGCAAGAAGCAAGTAAAAACTATAAACACCTTTTGTTTACACAGCAGTTTTAATTTCAAACGCCAATCAGTCACAACAACAACAAATTATAGCCAACCACTATCATAGCTACAACAATAATAATAACAACAACAAAACACCAACAACTAACTAACAAGTCAGCCAAGACCAGCTGCTGTTGGACATGGCTTATGATGTAATGCAAGAAAATGACACGCCAAACGTCAGCAACACAACAATAACAACCCAAAAAACAACGACCACAACGACAACGCTAACGACGATGAAGCAAAAAAAGAGCAATTAATATAATGTTACAACAACAAAGCGGCATCAACTAAGAAACAACGTAAAGCCAATTGATGTTGTTGTAAACACTTTAAAGTTTACGCTCGTCATTTGTTGCTAGCGAATAGAAAAAAACTAGACCGAAGTGCAAGTGCTCGATATGAATGTGGAAGGTAAGTAATAAATATGAGATTTTGAAAAAAATATATAATTTTTAGAATATAGAAATAGAAATAGAAACACGTTTTGTCGATAAATGAAAAATGCCAAATACGTTCAATTATGGCTGGTTTTCATTTGGTTGAATGCATACGCAATGGTTGAATGTTGTCATATGGTGTTGGGTTTGTTTATTTATTTGATTTATTATATTTTATATTTTATTTATAGACGTTCATGTGTGCAAATGTATCTATA
Organism: Melieria picta; assembly: GCA_964056695.1. NCBI lineage: Eukaryota > Metazoa > Arthropoda > Insecta > Diptera > Ulidiidae > Melieria > Melieria picta. The sequence goes on from OZ057399.1 coordinate 18,554,364, forward strand.
TTTACCGGCAATATATTAAAAATAAAACCAAATATTACGTCAAAGACAAAATATTGTTTGACATTAGAAGAAAACCAATATTTTTGTTACTGAACTCGCCGCACAGCGAAAACTTTTGACTCGCCTAAGACAACAACCCTTCTGATAATCTATTCTATATTTTCTATGATTGATCATATATATTATTAATGCTATTATTTCTTTTACTATTTCTAAGCTGATATACTATAAGTCAGCCCTCTGCCACGCAGGATTCATTCCTGCCAGTTGTTGGAAAAACAATATTAAATCGATTACTTACTATAATAAAAATATGACTTTCAGTAAATTTTCAATAAATAAACAGTACTCTTTTCACAAAAAATTCCCATCAATGGCTGTGAATATGGCATAATGTAAACCAGTCATACTTTACGTACTTGACTGATTTTACGAATGACTATTGTTATTGTTATTGAATCTCGTCGTGGAATTGCTAGAAATTAATAAACACAAAGTGGAATTTCCTTTTTGAAACAACAATAACGAAATACAAGCAACAAAACAAAAGTTCTGTATGTATTGGTGCACAGCTGCCAAACAAAATTAATTAAAACTGCGACTCTGATGAGACTATAACGAGAAAACATGTTAACACGTTTTCAAGCGTTAGCAGCTTGTAGATTAAATTGCAACAATAAAAAGTGACGACAAATTAACAGCTGACAAACTTTAACAAATATGAAACACTCATTACAAATTTTTTTTAATAATTTTTTTTAATTTAAATAATTTTTTACATAACTATTTATTTATTATTTGTTAAAAAATGTATTTAATATTCAGTTTTAGTCTAATAAATTTGCTCAATTTCAAATATTGAAAACGTGCGTAATCTAATCTTTGCCATTTCCCATTTAAAAAGCAAACCACAACTGAAGGCTGCAAGCAAAAGACACAAATCCCTCGTTGAACAACAACACACAACAACGCAGTTGCCACTTGCAAAAGTGGCTTAACTGCAAGCACGATTTAATCGCAACAACAACAGCAACAACTCGAAAATAAGCTCAACGCTGATAAGCGTGTTTGGCACCTTTATGTAGTCGAATAATTGGAAGGGGAGCCAAAATCGCTAAAAAGCCGCAAACACGACTGAACACATTGAAAAGTTGTGCAGCCAAAGCGAAAAATTGCTCAACGTCACAAAAATGACAACAAGTCAAACTCAACACCTGCAGCTATATTGGATGCTAAAACAAGTCTTGCTGTTGTTGTTGTTGCACATGGTTATAAATACCAGGAAGCAAAATGTTCTAACACGAAAAAAAACACAGCTAAAGCGCTCGCATCAACTTCTTGAGCTCACATCTATTTTTAGCTACAAAATGTACTCCATTTGCGATGGAAACAACAGCAACAACATTAAAAAAAAGTTTGTTGAAGTATGCAGTAAGCAGCGTTTAAATTGACATAGGCGCCAAACGAAGAATTTAACCCATTGTTGCCACACACACACACACACAGACACAGACAGAATTGCCAGTGCGCTCCATTTCTCACATTTTACGTGTTAAATTTATCTTGAAACACGATTAAAAAGTTTGCGGAAATACGTAAACAAGTTCAACAACTATGCAACAATTGTTTTGACGTTCGATTGTATTTAGCATGATTTTAGGCGGTTTGGGGGATGTTATCAGTTGGTATTTATTTTCATGATCTCAACTCTGACTCACATTTTAAAACAATGAAAACAATTATGAACGTCTGTGCGGGTTAGAAATCGATTAGAAGGGCGACTAATGCGTTAATGAGGTGCACCATTAACATTTGCAGTTGCCTAATTATTCGCGTTAATGTGGAAACTTTTATAATTTCGCTAATTTCGTTGTATGCCAACACTGCTATCTAGTGAACAGATCACGCCCATTTTATTATCAGCTCTTGATTAGAGATTTAGTACTAACTATATGAACTTTCGTAGCAATATCTCAACTACTTTCAAAGTTAGGGCGTACTAGCCGATTGATAGATCAACGAATGAGATTAAAACAGTTTTTTGATTGATTCCACCGTGCGACAAAAATTAAAAAAATCTGTCACACCGGAAAAAATCCATATGGGCGTGAAACTAGAGACCAAACATAGTAGTACTGCGTACTCAGTTTTTCATTTCTACATCCTTTGTCCTTTTAAAAGGACTTCAAAATTTTGAAGGGGATTAAAAATAAAAAAAATATGAAAAATACTTAACCTCGTTAGAATATGGCGATATCTATATCAAATGAAAGAGGAAAGCCTCAAGAATTGGAATAAAATTGATTTTTTATCTGTTTGTAAAAAAAGGATATGAAAAAGGTCCTTTGAAAATTTTAATCCTTTATATCCTTGAAAATTTATGTAGAATTTTCTTGAAAAGTAAGTATGTTAAAACCCAAAATCTCCTTGATCACGTGTCATGTTTTGACACGTGATTAAGGAGATTTTGGGTTTTAACATAGTTACTTTTCAAGAAAACTCTATATAAATCTTCAAGGATATAAAGGATTAATTTTCAAAGGACCTTTTTCATATCCTTTTTTTACAAATAGATAAAAAATTAATTTTATTTAAATTCTTGAACCTTTCCTCTTTCGTGATATACATATCGCCATATTCTAACGAGCTTAAGTATTTTTTTTATTTTTATCCCCTTCAAAATTTGGAAGTCCTTTTAAAAGGACAAAGGATGTAGAAATGAAAAACTGAGTACGCAGTATTACTATATTTGGTATTTAGTTTCACGCACATATGGATTTTTTCCGGTGTGAAAAATACTGTCGCATGGTGTTCTCATTACATGTACCTACCAAAGTTTCTCGGCTGACCAACCATTTCTTTCAATCATAATGAAATTAAACACTGCCTTTTGCGCATTGACCAATGATTCATTGGGAAACATACATAGAAGCTAGACACTCCCTTCCCTACTGCAGAAATTGTAGATGAAAACTTAGATGAGAAAAACACCTTCAAAAAGGGGTTCAATCCTTGGGTTTCCATTGCCTGCCAAACTAACATAGCGACCTGTCGAAGCCGACACAAGTCACATAGCACATTTAGGGAATCTAACTAAATGTCCTCTAGTCTAGTCTAGTCACTTGACAGATCCAAAACCTTAACACTTATTCAATATTAAAAAAAAAAAAATTTCAAAAGTTCGAATTGGGTTTCCTCATTCCTAATTAGTAGTCTAACCTAACCTCACAAGTTCTTTTATTAGTAGTAAATCATAAAGAAATTACAACGAATTTATGAGATTTATCAAACAAAATTATTTGAAACTAGAGAAAATCCATTCAGTTCTGTGAATACATTTATAATTTCTTTTTCACACTAACCTACGATGTAGGCGTGTTCGAAACTTACTCTGCCGTTTCTACGCATCGATCATAAATACAAGTCTTGAGGAAAAAACCACCGTCATGCAGATTACACGCCAAGCGTGGCATGACCGAAGGCCAAGTGCTGCCAGCGCTATCGGCAGACGGCATTTACGATATGCATTCCCCCTTTAATGGTTGAATGTATGGGTCGACTGTGGGTTGGGCGTTGAATTTTATCAAAAAATGCGGCTCATTTCTTGCATTTATTTTGGACGGAAGTGGCGAATTAATTAAATTTCAAAACTTCATTCTCACTTTTGCCAAGGCAGAGAACTCAAACTTTAGCACACAAACACAGCGACACTTCAAATGCCACACCTTGTTTTTTGTCGAGATAACCGAAATCGGAACCAATTCAACTTATCAAATCATGAGAATCGAACTAACGTCGCGCGGTATTTATGAATCAGAGCGTCGTGCACGTTTCAGCGAATATGGGCCAATTGTTTGTGGCATTGGAAAACATTGAAACAAAAAAATTACACAAAAACAAAAATAACATTCAAACACTGACAGTTGCACGACAGTTGACAGTTGTTTTGAGCGATATTTGCCGTCGGCGTCGCAGCGTTGAGTTTTAGAAGTAAACAGAGAAAGAGAGAACAGCAAAAACAAACTGTTGGGTACGCACCTACGAGAAGTGACGGTGACGAACGCACTGAACACAAACCGCCCGGCACAATGACCGTCATCAACGGGAGCCGGTCGCTAGCACTGCACGAAGTTGGCTGCGATTCGGCCACCAACACGTACGACACGCGCGCATCGCGTAGCAAATTAATTTCATTTGCATTTAATTTCTTATTTGATTATTTTCTCCTTTGTTTCGATTAATTTGTATCGCTTTTGCTAAACGTTTTGTTGTTATTGTAATGGTGGTTAGAGTTTTAAATCCATATGCAATTACTTTCATGCGAAATACCCACAGCACCAACGAAATGGAAAGTGAGCGCAAGCGAGAAACAAACACGACACCCCACAGCGACACACTGACTGACACACTGATTGGACAATATAAACATTCAGTTAAATGAATATCAAAACAGTAGTGAAGTCATACGAAAAATTAATATCCATAATTTTAATTTGATGATGTTGAAGAAGAAAAGAAATAAATAAGGAAACAAAAGAAGGGCTTAAGTTTTAGTCAGTACGACTCAGAAGTTTTGACGGTCACTAAGGCACACAAACAGCAAAGCTCGGTGTTTCATAACCACTAAAAACTGAGGTGCTACCTACACTGACTTAGGCGGCAAACACCCATTAAAATTTGGCTTTCGAACCCAGTAAAAACTGAGAATATGATTTGGATCTAACACCCGAATGCACAACCAAGAAAGCTTGCGGAGATCAGCGACGACGAGGATGAGCGATGTGCCATTGGAAAGATCAAGTAAAGGAAGCATTATCATCTTGGCAGAGGCGTCCGGCAGCAGTGTCGCAACTCGTAGTACGGCAACGGGTTGCTATGGTCAGTTAAAAATTCGAGAAACGAGACAGATATGAGATGGTGATATGAGCGATACGGAAACAATCTCACACATCTGTCGGAACGCCGAGTCAATAGATGAGAAGGTAGACGACCTGAAAAAGACTACTGGATTCCCGTTCCTTATCGAACTTAGTGCCTTGATTTGTTTAAATAACATAAAATAGTTCGGTTGGAAACAGTTTTCAACTACCTAAACGCACTTTAGAAAGTGGATTGAACGGTTGGCTGTACAGGTCCCATAAGAACACGTAGGCGTGATTTATTTTGACAACGGAATAATTTTCATAGCCAGGTTGAGAATCCTATGATGGTACCCTATCTTTTCAATTGGTGAAGGTGATGGGTCAATTAGCAAGCAAGCCAAAGGTATTCCATAGCACTCACTTGGCGTAAAGAAAGTAAAGGAAAGGGTAAGGGGTGGCAATCGAACCCAATTGACTGACACAGAGGAAATTACAGATCATATGACTGCTGCCGAAGCTGATGAAAGTCGAAATTGACACTTGGGAACTTGGTAGGTAGATAGGTACGACCCAGAGTTCATCTGATGGATTTAATTTCTGTCAAGTGGTCCATCAACTGCAGTTGTTCTCTTAATAAGTTCCCATATTCGAGAACCAGTTGGGGGTTCTTAGGAATCTTAGTAGAATTTTTGGCTGGGTTTTTTCCTGAAGTACTTAGGACAACTTTGGACCTTACTTGTTTTAACTCTAAACTTTAAAAAATTAAGAATTATTAGGGATTCAGGTACAATACGTTCGTCTCTCCTAGACAGTACTGACTGCCTTCTACGATACAGAGCTTTACAGTGAAGATAGATTATCTCGATTTGTGGCTACTTCTACAAAACCACTTGCAGATTATTTCCAGTTCTAGTCCAAGATAGGTTGCATATTTTCTTTAGCTGCTATTTCTATCAATACAATCGGAAATCTATTTCAAACATTTAGTAATCGAAAAGCACTTCTCTCGCCATTGTTGTTTAGTGTAAAAATGAGATAAATTCATAACTCAAAAGAATAATGTTCAAAAGACATATTATGCGTTTTTTGCTAGACGTTTTACCAGTTTTTGAAAGATTACTCTTTTTTTATTGCTTACACCTTTTCGTTATTTCAGTTCAGTTATTTCAGTCGATTACTCAATTTTTTAAATCAAAGAATATGTATCATAATTACGAGACAAATAGGAAATCGCTTTTTCTGTTCAATTAACTGATAAATAGATCGCACAGTCAACCTACGCTTTGGCCCTTTAACAAACAATAATGAACATTGAGGAGATAATCAACTCAACAGTATTCATTCAATGCGTGTGGGTCGACAGACGAAGCGTCATAGTTTTTTATACACTTAAAGAGTTTTTGTTGTTGTCATTTCGGACTAAATAATATCTATGAGAGGCACAGCAAGCGATAAACAAATTCAATGGTCACCACTTGTGCAGAGGCGTAACAACTCAAGCACAAAGAGAATGATTTGCAATCGCCACACTTGGCCAGCGAAGACAACTCGAAGTAGTATCGATGGCCAATATTGAAACTATTTGACAGATGTGTCAATCAATTATCGACCATTTTACAGCGGTGCGTTTGAAGTATGAACAAAAATAAGTATGAGGAACCCGAGCAACGGACATGAGTTATCGATAGACATAAAAACGATAACAATGGGCCAGTTTGTGTGATATCTGTGAGCAAATATATCTAACGATTTTGACATTTAACAGATGCTATATTCGGCCGATAAAATGTTTTAGAAATAAGAAAGTATATTGAGGTTTTAAAAAAGTATTATAGTTATATTCGGAATTGTTGAATGTTTGTTAAAAAGTAAAGGTGTCTGAAGGTAGTAACCAATCTATTCTGAAGGTAGTTAGAACTTAGAACTTATTAGATGGGAAAATGAATTGGCTGATCCAGCACAGTCTACAGACTACAGTCAATCTATGCTATTCCATCGGTCTCATCGGATCTATACGTGGCGAACGAAATTGGGATATAAGCTTTTTTTGTTTGAGTTGCTCAAAAAATTTGACAGCTCTATATCGAAATAAAAAAATTATGTTATTCCATTGGTCTGTCAATAGAAGAGTTCTGGAAAAATTCTTAATCGAATATTTTGAGTCTGAGTGTCTTATAAAACCTAAAGTTTGATATCGAAAAAAATGACGACTGAATGAATAAAAATATGGATTTTGATTCCAATCCATAAGTTTTGTAAAAATTTCGAATCTAAGCTTTTCAGGCAATTCCATATATATTGAAATAGGCTTCGAATGCTCTCAAACTATGGTATTCATCAGTCGTCGAATCGGTATTTTCGGTGCTTCTACTTTAAGAAACTACAATTAACGTGAAACTACAAAACGTGAAACTACGAAACGTGAAAGCTGGTCTCTGGAACGATAAATTACGGATTACGGAAGTTTCGATATAAGTTGCGCACAAAATTTTACAATTCCATATTGAAATATAATAAGATTATAGTTAAAGTATGCTAATCCAATGGTTTCCTACTTATAAAACTTAACAGTTCAATTTCGAACAAACTATGAATATTATAAAACTCTGGTTTAAACGTCTCCCAGTAGATAAATTACAAACATATTTTAAATCCAAGCTTTCAAACTATGGAATTCATCATTCGCCGCATTAATAAGTTGCAGGTGAAATTTAAATCTGAGCTCTTAAGTGTGACGTGTGACAAATTTCATATTGAAGAAACTATGATTACTGTCAAACTATGTTAATCCGTTGGTTCCGGAATTGATTTTTCTTCTCTGACTTTACAATGATGTCCACATTACAAGGAATCAAAATGATATTTATATATTCTGAAGGGATCGTAGTTGGAGCTAGATTGAGAGGATATTTTATAGGGCCACATTGGTCTAAGTAAGTGTTCTAAAATATCTAAATACCCACTCAACTTTGCATTCATACCTCTTAACCATAATTTTTAAATGGCTTTATTCACTTTAAAGGGGCGTATTTCTTTTTCCGCTGAACCAACACTCATATCACGACTGAACACAACTGGGCTGGGTTCACCTCTACGCTGTGATTCCAAAAACGGAAACATTATTTCCCCACAGGATTCACTATCAGACGCAGTAAGTTAAACCTTCGTACTTATAGCAATAAGAAAAATATATCATACGAAGGATATATGTGCATGTAGAAATATTTATAAAAGCTTATATTTATGTGTGTATGGGTGTACGTATGGCCGCCAGAAAGTGGGTAAATATAAGAAATCGATAAAGCGACAAGTATCGACTGGCTATGCGAAGCACGTAATCTCATCCATGTTGTATGAAGTGAATGCAAAAACGGCGCCAGCAAGGATTATCAATAATAAAAAGAATAATAATATTTTCGTATTCTCAACAGTTGTGTGGTGTGTTTTGTAGTTATTTTTGGGCAGCTGTGCCAACGATATGAGTATTCTTCTTTTTTTTTTGGTATGTCTGTGGCAAAAAGCAAAAAAGAAAAAACATCACGTACGAAAACAAAAATAAGTTGTCATTTTTGAAAGACAAATTGGCTGTTAGACAAAATATAGCAACAGTCGTGGCATCCAGCACGCAGTGTTTAAGGTAGGAAAGCGACAGTTGGAGCGTAAAATGCTACACAAATGCAACGAAATGTCGTTCAATTAAAATTAATTAACTTTTGCGTTCTGCTCAATAAAATAATTCAATTTCGAAGCGACGAGTTTGCTGCATTTTCGTAGCGAAATTTCGACGACGCGAAATGTCCAATGTTACGCCCCCTAAACACACCCCCCAATGCGAATCGTTGATCATTTAAATAAATTTGAACGCACGCTTTAGTCGCAACTGTGGGCTGCTCGCGTGCGACAAGGTGTCGAACGGTGGCATTAAATGAATGTCTTCGACGAAAAATTGGCAAGAGCTGACAACGACATCGTCGACGTTGCAACGTGCGTTATGCTCAGCTGGGCAATTGGGCGAACGTGAACATAGCACACACACACACACACACATACATATGCATTTGTATAATTATGTATGTATGTGTGCATAAGCTGCTCGCAGTCAAACGTCAGCAGGCACAGTGCACAATGACCGACGCGCAGTTTTTCGACGCCTGCATTTGTTGGTGTCTTCATAATTCGGCGGCATGGTTCAATATGTTTATGCGGCGGACAGGCGATGTGGCACACTGGTTTGTGTTGAAATCGAAAAAAATTTGAACAAATACCCAACAAGTACGACCATTAACCTTCGGCGACAATTGTTTATTTATGCGTTGATGCGGTTTGTTGCTATTGTTTTTTTTTTACATAATTGCTTCTTCTAATTTTAATGATAATGACTTTGTCAATTAACAGAACTGTCAACAAATTGACGAACATCTTAAAAAATGTGAATTGTCTTCCATATCGATTTGCAAGGACTTAGAATGAAGACAATAATGACCCAAAGTGAAGACAAAATGTGTTTTGTTTTCAACATTTGCATTATATAATTTCGCCGAATTTTCTATTAAAAAATTGTGCTTAATTTGTACATGGCAAATAAAATTGCTTACTAAATTTAAAAACCACGAGCACCGCTTAGAAGTCAGTAGTAAAATTTCAAACTATTCAAATGAAAACTGCTGCAATTGCTAGCAAAAAGTGGCCTCAATTCGTCACAAATTTCTATCGAAAGCACGGTTGCCGTTTTGGCCGAAATGTACCAAATTTGATATATTTTTTGATTTGGTACATTGCACAGTGATTCGTTCCATAGATAAAATTCAAAAAATTTATAGTCTCAGAATTTAACACTTTTGATGTCATTTGAAAGGTTTTTACCTCCAACTAAGAAAACCTCAAAAAATCTGTGGGAAAAATTAATTAGTGGGTGTGCAAGAGCTGCTCAAAGTCGGAACTCTATTCACAAAAAAATCTAAACACATATTTTCTGTTTTTTTTGCCTATTGAGTAAAAAATATTGTAAAAATACATGGTTAGCAAAAAGTTGGTAAAACTTTTCCATTTTCGCTTTTAATTTTTTCTCAAAATTTGCATAGCTGAGGCTTCTACTTCACTTTAATTTTAAAATATTTTTCTAAATTAAAAATCTGAAAATTGGCAAAACTTAGAGGAAAATATCTAAAAAAGTATGTGAAAGTATGTTCCTGGATTTTTTTTTATTTTAAGAAGCATTCTTTCTTTGTCGGATAATGTAATTAGATGCTCCGATATCTTCCGATCTTAGAAAATAATTCAATTGGAAAAGTGATCTAAATACCTATTTTTCTTCAAAATTTATTTTTTCATCCCTAAAAGTATGCAATCAGTATGGAAAATTGAGAAAACTGCACAAATGCAAAACATACGTCTATTATTATCGTTTTTATTGCAAAACTAAGGGGTGCTCATACAATTTCTGCTACTCTTTGCAACTATCAATGTTGACGCTACCGCTTAAATGTAAAATCTGAAAAATCTAACAAACACACTTCGTGCTATAGCTCACCAAAAATGACGAAAATTGCAAATTTAAGTCTCAGGCATTACCAAACTACAAAAGTTTAAGAAAAACAAAATGGAGATTTCAATTCAGCAGTCCATGATTAATTAGTATTCCAAATTTTATAAAGAACGGACCACTCCGTCTAATTTTGTCCCGCGGTTGTATGAAGTCAAATCACTGTGCATTGGTACATAACTTTCAAATTTTGTACATGTTTTTACTATCTTACGTAAAGTAAAATTGTGACTAATTCTACAATTTTATTTATTTTTTTATGTTTAATTACATATAAGTGGATTGTTCTAGTTTTGTTAAATTGCATTGTTTTTATTATTTTGTTTTCAATGCATAAAAACTAAAAACCTACATTTTAATTAAAGATAAAAACGATCTCATTTTCTCATTGGTTTTTGTATTCTAAAGAAAATTGTTTGGTACATAATTTTGGATTTTGGTCCACAAAAAAAGAGGGAATCGCCAACCGTGTTCAAAATCATTTGATTCAAGAAAATCAGGAATAAAAGTTGTCACTGCGGGCTATTATTTTGAGTTATTCTTAGCTTGCTTGCTTTAACTATAACTTTTACGAATTAATTCATTTTTCATTTTCTCCATATTGTCATGTTCATTCATTTATCTTAAGATACCTAAGATCTTGTTGGGTGAAACTTTTTCATAGACAAAACATTAACAACAACAAAACTATTTAAATCAGGCACCGGCAACACAGATAAATGCATAAAAATGCCACGAGCAGACTACAATGATAAATCATAATAGTTGGCGATAAATTGCGTAAAAATACAAACAACAACAACAACAGGAACAAACTGTGTTTATGTGTGTTATGTGTTTCGGTGAAATTACAATCAACATTAGGCAACAGTGAAAATATTACACAAACAAGTTAAGCACATTTTAAATGGAGGGTTTTTAGTTAGAACCGGTTATCGCTAACCATATTGAACCTTATTACAACTGGATTATCTCATACGCAATGAGATGTTCGTTTGGTAATGTTCAAAGTAGACACAACGAAATACTTAAGGAGTTTAATTAAAAATTATAATATTTTGAACAACTTGTTTGGATATTTTTGATACCATTGTGATAAAATTGGTTTGGTTCCTAATTGAAATATTAGTCGAAATGGATTCCGCAACACTCTAGCGGCCGAAAATCTTCCCTACTTTGACGATTTATTTCGCAACTATAAAAAGAGAAAGATGATTTATTTTCAAAGAGAATATTTGGCACATATTGGAGTATGAAAAAAAATGTGTTTATTATTATTTGTATTCAAAATGGCGGCGAAAGCATCACGCTTTGAAATCGCCTTATTTATTTAACTTTTAAACGGGTGGACGAATTTTTGCGTAAATTAGAAGACCTGGAAATAAACACAAAAACATTTTATCTCCAAAGTATGGTTTTAGACAAATGTTTTTTATTAAATTTCGCAACTTAAAACTAAAAAACAAAACAGCAACTTCAACCAAAGGTGATATAAATTAATATATAAAATTTATTGCTGTCGAAAACTTGGGCTGGCGGCACTGATTTGCGTAGGACGCGCACTGCTAGTTGCCACCAGTTGCGACTCCAACCAGTCTTCGTCGATTTAATTCTACGTGTGTTTGTATCTGTATGTATATAAATAGTGCAATAATAAATTAAAACAGCCAAGTACCAAGAAAACTATCACTAGTACAAAAAAAAAACAAAATCAAAATACAAACAAATACAAATAAACAAATAAACAAAATTAAAAAAAACAAACACAAGACTTTAAAACAGACACACAAAAAATGTTAGAAAAACTAAAATTAAATTAAAGAAAGAACAAAAATTCAATGCACACAACCGTAGCAAATAAATGAAAAAAAAAATTTAGCACTCGAACTATTTTAAATTTTGATTTAAGTTTGTTTATCTGTTGGTTAAAATGCTAAATTGATAACACACAGACACACTGAAGGCAACTGCACGCACAACAACCGATCGCGATCGCGAAAACTGCAGCGAAATCGAAAATAGTTGAAATGAAAATTAAAAGTGTTAACCGAACGCACAGGCCGTGAGGCAACTATTGGCAGCGGCCGGGCCGCCGATTGGGGCGGGACTGATGGCAACGACAGCGTTCAAGCTCGTGGCTTTGTTTACTGCAGCGGCGGTACGGCCGGCTGCGGCTGGGGAAGGCCGAGACGAACGGGCTGCTATTGCGGCATTTCTTGGCAATCGATTCAGGGCTAAAATGTGCGAATCCTATTTGCGTGTTGTTGCCTACTTCGTGTGAAACACGCAGCTCGAAAAATGTGAGGCATTGGCAAATCACCTGACAAATAGTTGTCACCCACGTACACACACACACATACACATAGAGATAACTATTGTAAAAATTGTGAGCTGCTAATTGCAGCTGCCATTGCTGCACGCGTGCGGCAATTAAAATTGCGCAGCAAATAGCCAAATTAACAAACCAATAACAGCAAATTTATTGTTCCGCAAATAAACGAAGCGAAAATGATAAACGTTCCTTCCGCACACACACACACACACACAAACACACAAAGTGCGCCCCCAACCTTCAACTGCACTGCAATAAGGAAATGATCAGATTGCGCGTAGTGCTTGTGTGTTTGTGTGATCGCAACAAAATTCGCATAAAAACTAAATAAACAAAACGTTTGCAACATAAACAAAGCCAACAGCCAAATGATAGACAGCGTGAAATTTTGCCCAAAAATTTTGTTTAATTTAGCATGAAATTTCAGCTAAGACACACTAAAGCAACAGCAGCAATGGCAACGCAACAACAAGAATAAAAACAACAACAACAGCGACCACAACAATGTTCGCGCACCTTGAATAATTCATTGTGCGCTAATTGAGAATGTGTCAATGTGTGTGTGTGTGTGTGTATTGTTTACATATATCAGTACATATATGTACATAAACATATATAAATTTGTACATAAACATATGCAAATACATATCAAATGAAAATACACAGATACATGCCAACTCCCCCCCCTCACCGCACTGCAATTATCCACAATCGCCATCACCATCGAGGGGCCGACCGGCATTTTCCCGGCTCTTAACCTCAACTATTCGGCAGGTAAAGACGCCGTCGTTCCGTTTACGTTTGTTTGTTTGTGTGTGTTTGATTTTCGCATAAATTTTCACGTTTGTTGCGAACGTTTTGCGGTTTTCACTGCCAGCCACATTGGCTGTTGTTGGGTTGTTGTTTTAGCTAAACGCATTATTGTTGACCGCTGCCGCGGACTATTAACGAGAACGTGGCTCCGCCCCTCGCTCTCCCTTCCCCCTCGGCACTTGCTGTATTCCACTCTCTCTTCTTTTGCACAAACACACAAAACACAGCCGCCGCATAAAGGAATATTTGTATCTTTTGGCCGTTTGCAGCACTGGCAAAACTTACAACAACAACAACAACACCCACATAGCCATTTCCCATCGATCCGGGACCAGGCGCGCTGGCGCTCTGAATGTGCGACTGCAATAATTTGTTTGTGGCATAACTCACCTGAAAATGGAAAATAAAAAGAAGAGATTATTGACAATTCTTGTATGAATAAATGTAAGGAAATTAGATATGTTGCACTCGATTTCGACTTATGTCCCAATAAATTGAGGCAATCTGGTTCTTAATTGAGGTTATCGCTTTTGCTGTTCACACATCTATAACACCGTGCGACAACAAATTTTACACACTAGGGGCCAAATATAGTAAAACTGCGTTTTTAGTTTTTCTCTCTGACGTCAGGATTTTTTTTTAAAGGACTTTGAAATTTCAAGGATATGTTTATTTCAAAAAATTATTTAAAAAATTGAGCGCATTGTAGAATAACAATATGGGTATCGAATGAAAGAGAAAACCCCCTAGAATCTTAGAAAATTTAATGTTTTGGTGCAAAAGGACGAAGAAGTATTGCAAATATCCTTTTAAAACTTTATCCTTGAATATCCTTGCAAATTTCCAATAATTTTTTTTGAAAAAATATATAGGGTGTTTTTTTTAGAGGTATAGAACTTCGAATTGAAATAAAACACAAGAAAATCGTTTTAATGTCCATCAATTTGGCTTTATTGGAAGGATAATTTTATGCCATTAATGTTTAAATATGATTTCGGGCATGTGGCCGCCACGGCTGGCTCGAATAAAGCCAATTCTACAGGTCCAATTTTCAACCACTTTTTCGAGCATTTGGGGCCGTATGTCGGCAATAACGCCACGAATGTTGGCTTCCAAGTCCCCTAACGTTTCTGGTTTGTTGGCGTAGACGAGCGACTTCACATATCCCCAAAGAAAATAATCCAATGGTGTCAAATCACACGATCTTGGTGGCCAATTGACAGGTCCATTCCGCGAAATTATGCGCTCATCGAATGTTTCCTTCAATAAATCGATTGTGACGTGCGCTGTGTGGCATGTAGCGCCGTCTTGTTGGAACCACAACTCATCCACATTCATGTTGCGCAAAATCTTCCATAAAGTTGATGGACAAAGCTCCAATTGCTGTGCACGGTGGCGAATCGATTCATTCGGGTCCTCTTCAACATTTTGCTCTACAGCGGCAATTGTTTCTTCGGTGCGCACTGTTCGACGTCTCTGCGGATGCGTATTATCACATAGAGTAAACGTAGTGCGAAAACGACCCATGGTTAACCGAATTAATTGCTCTGATGGACGATTATGTCGACCATAAAATGGACGGAGCTTGCGGTAAACTTCGCGAACTGAACCATTATTTTCGAAATAAATTTGCTCGATTTGCAAGCGTTGTTCTTTTGTCAACCTGTTCATGATGAAATGGCAAACCAAACTGAACATAAATGACATTAGAGTTGCCAGATTTGACCACAAAATGCCAGTTTTATCTCTATTCGAAAAACAAACCTCTAAAAAAAACACCCATATATCTTAAGGACTAATATGTACACTACTACATCCTTGAATTTCGTCCTTCTTACATTATTAGTTTAAGATATAAAAAATTTAATGTGTTAGAGTGTTCGGGATGATTGAAAAAATAGATGTGTTCTCCGAAGGTTAATCCATCCATAACCCCATCAGACTTTGGTTTTTGGAAAATATTCAAAACACATGTCGAATTATTTTTTATTTGAAAATTTTCATTTGGTTTTACTAAGTTTGAAATCAAAAAGCCAATAAAATCATGTTTCTCCATACAAACTTGTAGCCCTTACCACGACAGAATTTGATGTTTTTCTTAATTTAAGGCACTACACGTTCATATAATTTTTTTGTATACGAACCTTAACCGATTATTGACCCCGTTCGATTTTGATTTTCGAAAAACTGAAATATACGTGTGGAATTATTTTTGATTTGGAATATCTTCACTTTGTATGAAATCAATAGCCTCATTAAATCGTGTTTTTTTTTTCATACAACACCTTAACCCATGTTTTGCCTCTTCAGAACATAAATATCGAAAAATCATTCTTAGCGGAGCTTCATTTTCTAAAATGTATCTACAGTTCAAATTTCATATTTGTAGCTTTAGCGGTTTGGGCTTGGCGATGCTGTATCTGTCAACCAGTCAGTCAGTTTGTCAGGACAAACAATTATATTTACATTGAAGTGAGATGAAGTGAAATAAAGTTGTCACACAATTCAAGCTAAATGAACACTGGATTGTCAATCATATCCAGAAATTTATTGAATAGCATGGGATCTTGTTCAACAGTGGCCTTGGAGCATCGTTAAAGCAAAACCACAATCAGACATGAGAAAACATTGAAATTTGACTTGCGAAAGAATTGGCAGGCCGGAGACTGCAACTGGAGCGCAGAAGAACTTCATCACTACTAAAGCAGCTTCTTTTTCTGCCATACTGGTCTCTGAAAGTGCGAGATTTTAGGGGCCTGGATGAGTGGATAGATGGATATTAGGAGAACCGAGAAAGTGAACCCTAGAAGATCCAATTTCTCAAGCACTCGGGCTAGATAGCCCGTTGTACTTAAGGCTCAAGAAGAAAAGGGTGATAGAAGAAAGGGAGGTGGGTTGTTGTAAAAGAGAAACAAAGAGAGTAAGTGGTAGGGAAGATTAGGTTAGGTTAAAAAAGGGTGCAGAAACCATTGAGTCCATTGTGAATCCCTTCATTGGGAAGGAATGGGTACTACACGTTTTCCTGCACGAATTTTAGGGACTTAAGCAGTCATGGAATTTCTGCTACTCACTAGCAGCAGCGCTGCCTTCTCTATTCGTAAATGTAAATGCGTCAGCAGAATCTTCATCACTAAACTAAAACATGGCTCACTTAAAATCTGTTGGGTTTGATTTTTTGTGGTTTCAAGGTGTCATGTGCCCACACATTCATTCAAAATCATATCGCTTAAAGTTGCGAGTGTTCCTGAACTAATTTCCTTCACCGCACGAACGAATCAAATCGGAAAAACATGAATTCCATATACTGAAAGTAAAATACAAGGAATACTAAAAAACCAAACCAGTGCACTGCAAAGGTTTCACACTCGTTTAGTGAAATAAAACCTCAATCAAATTTTCATTGTACCTAAATAATTAATTACAACTCGTTTCTAGTAATTCAATGATTGTCAGACAATACAAAATTCAAATAAATATAAATCATAATTAGAAACATATGTATATATTTAATATTGCAACAATTATGCGTCAATACATTAATTAAATAATTTGTTGGATATTATTTCGGGAAATGTTGGGTTGTTAATGACTGCTTTGACTGGTGTAGGCTGTGGAGGCGTTCGTTGACAAATAAATCATATTTCATGCAAAATTTCATGGGGCTCATTTTTCACACTCGAATGGATTTCTCGTGTTGCCTTTAATTAAACTAATCAACAAACAAAACGACACCTACACACACGCACACACTCGCTGGCACATTAAAAATAAAATTATGAACATTTGAAAATTTTAGGAAATGCTTCAAGTACTTTTGCATTAATAAATAAGGACAACTTGACATTTTGCAAAGTCATTCGAATATTTTTGAAAGAATTTCAAGCATATAAAAGTTGCAAGTCTTCCCGACGCTGGTCTTTTTCATTTTCGGTGACGAAGTTGGACGATTGCGCATTGGTAGATTTTCAGCGAGGCGCTACTGTCGTTACGTCATTTCCGCACTGTCACCGTCACTGCGACTGAGCGAATCGAGGCATTGAGTGACTTAAGCAACAACAACAAAAGCAACAGCTTTTAGAGTCCGACCGATACCAAATTTTTTGGCCGATGCCGATTAATCGGCCGGAAGTTCGAGATTTGGCCGATGCCGATTAATCGGCCGAAAGGGCGAAAATCGGCCGATGCCGATGCCGATTACATAGAAAAAATAACACGAATGAATTCAATTAAAAACACAGTCTATTTTACAAAATAACAAAAGGAACTATTACATATTGTTTGTAATATTCATCACAAAATTACAAAAAAAAACCAGAAAAGAAATAATTAAAAACTAAATAAAATTACAAGATAAGTAAATCAGAATTCTAATATGATACATTAACATGTATTTAAAAAAAATCATATATCTCATTTATTCAACTGAGAGACAAACAAAAATATTAAAAAATATATATATATAAACAGCCTGATTCTGTGTATTCTTGACAAATTTTTTATCAAGGAATTTTGTCAAGATTTTTATCAAGCAAAAGCTTTGTTGGCATTCTGATGCAACATTGATAAAGTAAAAAGCTCATTTAATTCAACATAAGGTGAATATGCGACAGCTGTTAAATTGTCAAAAAATAAGACAAAAAATTTAAGAAAAGTAAGTTTTGAAAAAAAAAGCCGGCCTTGATAGCCCAGCGGGTAGCGCGCTGGCTTCTCATACCGAGCGCCCCAGGTTCGATTCCTGGCTCGGGCTGGAAAAAACGCTCATCTATCAGGTCAGTCCATAAGTTCGTGCGTTTTTTTTTTCAATAGTTTCACAATAGGCGCTTTTTGCATACAAAACCTAATTCGTGGGAAGTAACGAAATTTTTTTATTTTCTCTGATGTAAAAGTGTTAAAATGCACAATTCTTCCATTTTCAATAGGCAAAATTTCAATTTGTATGCTGTTGTCAATAGCATTCACATTTTTGACAATTTATCAAGAAAAGAGCTTTTATTTTAGGGAATAGAATACCGATTCTTGACAAATAGTAAAAACTTGACAAATAGTCAATATGGTGAATTTATCAATTGTACAGAATTGGGCTGAAAATATATATACAGAATATTTATCGTAAATATTGCATACAAATTCAGTTTTTATAATTTACATATACTCTCAAATTGCGACCCGTTGTACAAGTGCAGTGGGAAGAAGTCAGAAAACCAATTTGCAAAAAATAAAAGGCTTGTTTAAAAAAATGCTTCCAATTAAAAACGAAGGATAAGATTGTAAAATTAAATGCCCCTTCTTCTTCATTAATAGACAAAATGCATAGACATTTCGAGAAAATCTGTGTTTTTGAGACTACCTAGTTTTTATAAAAAACATTTCTAGGAAACATTTATATTAAACAGTATCTAAAAATACATTACTGAAAAGGGGTATAAGAACCCGTTGGTACAAAAAATGAAAACAAAAAATGAAAGCAGGAAAATAGGCCGATGGCATCATCGGCCAAAAAAGGCCGATACCGATGCCGATTCTTTTTTTTTGGCCGATGCCGATACTAGCCGATGCCGATATCAATTTTATTGGCTGATACTAGCCGATGTCGATGCCGATTAATCGGTCGGACTCTAACAGCTTTACGACTTTGCATTCACATGGCAACGTTGTTGTTTTATGCTAAGTGGCAGCAACAAGTAAGCAACACGCGCTTAATGTCACACTAAACACGCCGTCATCAGTAACAGCAACAACAACAACAACTGTGGCAGTAGCAATAGCACGTTGCAGTGTGTATTGCCAGAAGAAAAGTCCAAGCATTGAACAATTTTTGTTGGCTTCTTGTTGTTTAGTTTTTGTTTTGTTGAAAAAATGGAACGAGGATATCCATCAACATCAGATCGAATCGCATTGCGTACAACACGATTGCTACCAATGCCAGCAAAGTGTGTCGGCGACACTTTCAGACAACAGCAACAGCGGCAGCGGCAACAGTGGGACAACAGCGCACAAAAATGGCCATAAATGTGTCTGGCTCGCGTTCGCTAATCGGTGGTCGATGGTCGACAGTGGGTGCCAGCAGCTGGCAATAGCGCCGTTGATGGTGTTGCCGCTGCCATGGCATTTAACGATTTGAATGACTGCAAGCAGCTGTCACTTTGACACTTAAGCACAGCTGTGTCGTAGCGGGCGCGTCGCAGCTAGCGGCGAAAGGCGAAAAAGGCGGCGAAATGCGAACGAAAGTGTGTATTTTGGACATAATTGAGCGTGAGACAGCGACGGCGACGGCGACACCCAATCGCACGCGGACAGACAGCCTGTGAGTTATGGGTGCGCGGTGGGTGCACGAACATCGAGACACAGTTAAGCTCAACTGGGGCATCGAGCCAAGGCACCCCAAAGTAGAACCAACAGCAACAAAGGCGGCGGAAAATCCGGTCAAAAATATTGCCAAATAATGTCAGCAAAATATTTTGCTAATTTCACAAAGCACTCACACACATTTTTGTGACAAACATGCGATATAGCTTAGAAGCGAACGGACGCGCCAGAGGCAGACGTAGGGGGGACAAAATTCGAAAGTACTTTTGCAAATACGAATCAACAAATATGGCGCTTCCTTTGCCGAACACACACAAACACACTCGTACCCCGGGAACTGACACAATGAGCTACCAAACAAACAAACGAACAACCGAATGAATGCTTCCTGTTTCGGTCCAAGAGCAAAACTGCTGCTGACGACAGCAAAGCGCACAAAAAAAAAAAAAACACACTGACACGCTGCACACACAGCCAGACGCCAACAGCAACAACCCAAAGTAATTGCACACTGGTGTATAGTGTGACATTTGCCAATAAACATGACACATACACATGCACTTACATGCACATTCTCACTCATAGGAACTCCAATGCGAGAGGCCTCGAATGGCTTAAAGGCTGTCGATGACGATGGCGATGACAATGACAATTGCGACGTAAGTTACAAAGATGATGGCAGCAGCAGCACAAAGACTCAGACAGCGTTTGATGCAACTAGACTTGTTACGAACTAACTAAGAAAATAACTATAAAGCAGGAAGCAATTCCACCAAATGAGAAAATCAACAGTCAAAGCGTCGTTCAAAGTTCATGTTCCAAATTTTATTCTATATACAAATAATTGTTTGTCCCGACTGACTGACTGACTAACTGACTGACTAACTGACTGACTAACTGACTCACTAACTGACTGACTAACTGACTGACTAACTGACTGACTAACTGACTAACTGACTAACTGACTGACTGACTGACTGATTCATCGCTAAAGCTACAAATATGAAATTTGAACACTAGGTACATCTTAAAAATGAAACTCCGCTAAGACGGAATTTTTTGAAATTTGGGTTCTAAAGGGGCAAAACATGTGATAAGGTGTTGTATGAAGAAACGCGATTTAATGGGTCTGTTGATTTCAAACTTGATACAAATACTTGATATAAATTTAAATGGCGAACTAAGGATTAAGATTCGTATACGGAAAGACTACGAAAAAACCCTGAACCGATTGGCCTATTGACTTCAAAGTTGGTGAAAACACTAGAAATCAAAAATAATTTCACACGTGCTTTTCATTTTTTTTGATAATCAAAACTTAAAGGGGTAAGCCAAGGGTTAAAAGTTTGTATGGAGAAATGATTTTTTTACGCCTTTTGACTTCAAACTTGCTGAAAGTACTCTTAGTGAGAAATAACTCAAACCAAAAGTTAAAGGAGTGAACAAAGGGTTAAAAGTTTGTATGAAAAAATATGGTTTTTTCGGGTCTTGACTTCAAACTTGGTGAAAGTACTCTTGATGAGAAATAACTCAAATCAAAACTCAAAACTGAAATCAAAACTTAGAGTGGTGAACCAAGGGTTAAAAGTTTGTATGAAGAAACATGACTTTTTTACGGCTTTTGACTTCAAACTTGGTGAAAGTACTCTTAGTGAGAAATAACTCGACACGTGTTTTTCATTTTTTTCGAAAATCAAAATCTAACGGGATCAACAATGGGTTAAGAGTTTGTATGGAGAAACAAGATTTTATGGGCCTTGTGACTTGAAACTTAGTGAAAGCACTTATGCGAAACACATGCGAAATAATTCGCGATATAATTCACTTTTTTTAAAATCGAAATCTGACGGGGTCAACGATGGGTTAAGAGTTTGTATGGAGAAACAAGATTTAATGTTCCAATTGACTTCAAATATGGTGAAAGAACTTTAAATTAGAAGAATTATGTAGGTATTTTTTCATAGAAATCAGACGGGATCAACAAAGGATTAAGAAAAACTTGACTTATTGGCCCCATTGACTTTAAACTTGCGTGCAAAGCCGCGGAGCTCTGCTAGTTATTACCAAAAGTAATCGGAAATACGTTAATTTAATGTTGAGTTCACCCACAACACTTAAATCATATCAAGTTTAGGGTCCTTCCGAGTTCGATAAAATAATATTGAAAGAAACTAGCATAACCTATTCAATTTACATTTGCAAAGATCAACAACAAAAGATCAACTTTCTGAAAGTTCAGCAATTTTACATCGGAAAACATTTTGAGGAAATTTTTTGACGTTAGATTTAAAAAAACAAAAAATGTTGGAAAAATTATGATCATAACTCGTTCTAAATTGTTCCAAATCGAATTAGGATCACCCACAAAACTCAACTCCCCTTCAAAAACTTGTAATAGTCAAATCTGAAATCAAACTCGAGATCTGGCTGAAAATATGAGGTACTCATTGTCATTATATTTAATTAGCTAACAATTATTTCACAATCGATTATCCATTATGTTGGCTTAAGTAGTGAAAATATAAAATTCTAAGCCAGAGAGACAGACGGAAAGAGACATTTTACCCATACGATTTAATACTTTCACGCTGGAGAGACAAACTACTGTCGGTGATAAATAGTAAGTAAGTAGTTAAAACGCTTAGGCAGAGCTGCTACAAAGAAAGACTTCAATTGTTTCACTATCAACTACTTCTAGATTATATTTTGCTAAATGGACCAATGCCCTTTGAGCGCTGTCGTAAGATTAGGTTAGCCCATCCTTCCTTTTCTTCCTTCTCTAACAATAATTAAGATTTTATTGAATTGTTAATTAATTTAAATAAACTGATGTTATTAAACTATCAATTTTTGGCCTGCAAAAAAAGCTTTTCTTAAATGCTGACGTTATTGTTAACATATAAATAAAATAAAATAAAATAAAATAAAATAAAATAAAATAAAATAAAATAAAATAAAATAATGCGAGTTCTTATTTTTCTATACATGTGGGCCTTGCAGTTTAATGGTATGCAAAGATGATCCTTCGACTTGGGATTTAGATTTTTCATCATTTTTGTGCTTCAGTTCAAGTTTTTCATAATAACTTTATGATTCCTCTTGAATGACTATTGAATATTAAATTATTAAATTTATAACAGACATCAAAGACATCCAACTTAAATCCTCAACTGCTGTATACCACAGAAATTTTTTTGTTTTATCTACCACTCTGCAATATCTAAACTTATTATGTGTCATTGCTAACAAGTTTGGAATAGCAAAAGCAAAAATTCGATTTGTGGAAAGTGGCCCAATTTCGCACACTTCATACTCGCACAATTGTTTAGAAAATTTGCACTTTAAGCATTGTTTATGCAGCGAATGCGCTTGACACCAAAATCCACTAAAATCTCGCGCAGCGCAGAGTACAAAAAACTTTTGTGCGAAAAATGCGCGCCATTCGCACCAACACACACACACACACACAAACCCATACAGACGCAGACATTCGCTTTCGTGGCGTGCGAATGAAAATTTGTGGACGAGCATAACCGCAAAGGAGATGCACGCATTGCTGTTACAATAATAACAACAACAAAAACAACAGTATAAGTAAATAGCAAAACAGCAGACGCCGAGTTGCAGCAAAATGTATATTCTTTTGTTGTTGTTGTAGGTTAAATAATCGTTTCTGGCTGTGGATGTTGCTTTAGTTATTCATTTGTCGGCTTGGGCACTCGCTGCAAGTCATTATGGTTGAATTAGTATTGGTAACAACAGCAACAATCGCAACCACAACAACAATAGCAACCTGAAAGCATTAACAATGCCAACAACAATGCACTAAAAGCAATTTTCGCCAAATTTTCACAATGCCGCACAGCCATTTTTGCACGCCTCTCCACGTATACACAGACATACACACACACACACATATATATTCACTAAGTATATTAAATATTTGAATAATGAAGCACGCTTGACTCATCTCGAAATTATTGCAAAACTATGCGGCGCACATGGGGCGCGCAGACAAGACGCGGCATCCGACGGTCGAACGCTTGCAGTGAGTCGTCGATGTCGTGCGCTCAAATTTTGCAAGAAATAATTTTTTGCAATTATTTATTTTACATTTACAGTCGAATTCGAGAATGATTTTCGACTGACGGCGGGACGCGCTGCACGCTATGCACAAAACGTGCGCGCAATTTTTAAATGCAAACCGACGATACGATTTGTTGTTGCACAGAATGAGAAATTCTGCCCATTGCAAAGGCGACGAAAAGGCAAAGTGTGCGCCCCTCCACTTTGCGCACGAATTGCAAAACTTTGAACTTTATTTTGTTGCAGTTGTTATTGTTTGTTGTTGTTGTTGCTGTCAAATATTTTAAATTGGTCGAAATCATAGAAAAATCGCACACACCACTCGCGCTTGCGCTCCCGCTCCCGAATTGGCATCAGTTGGCAACCTTTCCTATGCCCAATGACGACATCAATGAGTGGCCAACGTCGACGCCGCGCAAATTAATCGAACGCAGCGCACAAAGCGGCGCGCCGCAACACCTCAAAAATTGCTTTATCGATGACTAATTTTAGTTCATGCAACGTTGAATGAAATTCGCTATTCGCAAAGTGCAAATTTGTTGTTGTTGTTTTGATGTGCAGCTTTTCGCAATTTGCGCCAATTGAAAGAGCAAAAGCCATGTACCTCCCACCCCCCATTCCCTTCTCATTCCCACCGTCCAACGGGTCGCAACCGCAGCATCGACCGCAAAGCAAAGCAAATTCAATTTTTGGTTTGCTTGCATTTTTCGCATTTATGATTTTGTTGTTTGCAATTAAAAGTGTCTTTATTAGCAAAATATTTTCATGGCGGACATTTGACGAAAGTTGCACGTACCGTGGGACCTTCAAAGTCCGTTGAACCGTGGCAGAGCGTTGCGTCGCAAACAACTGGCGACAGTTGTCAATCTTCCAAATTATTGCAACCAACACCTGCCATCAAGTCCCGAATTGTCACAATAAATTAGTTTAAGCTGCGAGTTTGAATGTATGTGTATGTATGTATGTTTACGCTATTTTTGCAATTGTTAAAAAAAAAACTGCATAAATATGTGAATTTAATGGCTGGCCAGAGTCGTTAAAGTTGCGCACAAAAAAAAACATTTCCAAACAAAAACAACACTGGCATAAACTTACACTCGCTGGGATCGTGCAGTTTGAATATTTTAAACTGACTGTATGTGTGTGGGAGGATACAACTCGTCCCCAAAGCGTCCACTTTCTAGTTTGGAATTTGCAATTTTTGACAGAAGAGATAATTGGAGAAGTCCTCTAAACGTCCTTTTCTCTAGGTTTGATAATTTCTACGCCGAATGGCTTCATACAATTTGTGACTCGTATACACTGATATCTTCTTCTTTTTCACAACACTAACCTTATTTCCACAAGGACAACTTTTGATATTCTGCGCAATTTCGAAAGCCAATTTAGAGATCAAAGTTACATGCTACATGAAGTTGATTCCCGCTCGGTTATGCAAAGCTATCAAGTCTGTCCCTTTCTGACACCTGCCAATTAATTAGGTCAAGTCATACCTAGCATTTCTGCTAGATATGTCGATATACGAGGTGAGACAATTAGGTAATGAGACTGATTCCATAAAAACCGTATATTTAAAAATTATTCTACAACTCTGCCATTCCCTTCAAAGTAGTCCCCTACAACGATTCCAGCGCGTTTTCCATGCTTCGTAACATTTCTGGAACGCTTCGACTGGGATGTTCGCGAGTACCCTCGTCACGGCCGCCTGGATATCCGTAATCGACTCAAAATGGGTTCCTTTGACCACCGATTTTATTCTAGGGAACGAGCGATGTCTAGGCGCACCCTGTTGACTCGTTTTCGCAATCTTTCGAGTACTTGGCGATAGTAGACTTGATTTACGGTTTGCCTCGATGGAACAAATTATTTGTGGACGATTCCACGGCTATCCAAAAAGGCAATAATCATCGTTTTCACCTTCGACTTGCTCATACGAGATTTCGTTTCTCCATTTTCGTGTAGAGCACCACCAACACACGTCTACTCAACACGACACAGCAGGCGAACTAAACAAGCTAGAACGATGGTAAATATATCAATGGAGAGGGGAAGGATGCCGGGGAAGGGGAAGGGGATTTCAAGGTCGCAGGTTTACCACAAGCGCGGCAATAAAATCAGTCTCATTACTTAATTGCACACCTCGTATGTATATCGTCAGGTTCAGTTCTTTCAAAAAGATGCTGACTCCTTGCAACATGAAAGAGGTCATCTGCAATTAGTGTTCTGTAGGGCCTATTGGTCAACTCTGGACCATACAAGCTCTTTTGTATCATTGGGTAAAGTTATGCGTCAGCTCAAGAATCTATCTATGGAATCATTATTCCAAGTACCGGTTCAGTTCATGTGCAGCGCCTGTAACACGCCTAATGTGATACAGAATCCAGCGGTAGAGCTCGCATTATTTTGTAACAAACGCAATGTTTTTCAATCCATAAAGGCAACACATTTATGGCCTCTCTGTTCACATCTCTCTGGTTTCCTATAACTCTCAAGTAAGTCTTCTGTCTTGCTCCCTTCTCACCAGCTGAGGTCCGGAATAGTATTTTAGTTGTCTACAAATTCCTAAGTGAACCCACTGGCCCCAACATCTTTGTCAACTCAACTTTTTCTTGTCAATTTTAGGTCAGTTTTATAGCCAAGCGGCAATCAAGGCATTAAGATCATACCGGGTATCCTTAAAACTGGTATCGGAGTGCCTTGAGAGGCTAAACGAACTGTCCTCTGGGTTCCGGGTTACAGTGGAATTGAAGGAAATAAGCAGGCGGACAAGCATGCAAGAAGAGGCGCTACGTACCCCTTCGTTGACGCAGAGCCTGCCTGTGGTTTGAGAAAGGAAACTTTATCTATTCTAACCAGACAAGACGATATAATCAGTAGAAATCAATAATGGGAAAACTAACCAGGCTTAGAACATTCCAAGGTGGTTATCGTGTCATTATTATTATTATATAAGCTATAGTTCGACCAATTTGATCTTTTGTGCAGCCTTTGTTTTAACCGTCCAAGTTAAGGTTAAGGAGGAGAGCGTCGAGCACCTGATGTGCCACTGCCCAGCACTAGCGAGGAGACGTCTCCGGGTGCTGGGTGCGCCGTTCTTCAGCAGCTTGGCCGACCTAACAGGACCCAGCATCGGCCGCATCGCCCGATTCATTGTAGAATCGGGATGGCTCCTGCCTAACACCCGGGGGGGTGTGCAAGACTGAAGGGCGTCCTTCACGTCCTTCACGTGGTACCACAACGGGCCGCAACGTGGCCTATGTGAGCTCTTCAAGCTGCCACCCTAACCTAACCTAACCTAACCTAACCTATAAATTTTAGCACTTTTTGGGGTTGTAGTTTCAAGATGGTTGATGGCGGTATAGACGCCTGACCAAACTGGAGAAATCTCTTTCTACTGAGCGCAGGACATTCGCATAGAATGTGGAGTGATGTTTCCTGTTCTAGCTCACATATCCTGCACATATCCGTTGAGGATATTCCCATATTTTTTAGATGGTACCTAAGTGAGCAATGCCCTGTTAGGTACCCAGTGAGGATGCGAAGGTCCTCTCGGTTTAGCTTGAGGAGTTTGTTGGATACCCCTCTGTCCGGGGCCAGGAATTGTTTTGCCTGCCGTAGTCCCGTTGTGTTGGTCCATTGGTCAGCAAATTCCTGGTCAGCGCATTTCCGTAACCACTCCTGAATGTTCCGGGCCTATCAGTGGGCGTAAGGCACGCTTTTTCGCTAGGCGGTCCGCTTGTTCATTGCCGTCATGTCCTTCATGTCCTGGTATCCAGTGCAGTTCTACAGTGTTGCGCATGCCCAGTTCATTCAAGAGATTGCTGCAGTCCGTCACCAGCCTTGAGGCAGTCGTGTAGGCTTCTAGCGCCTTTAGGACTGCCTGACTGTCGGACAATCGTGTCATACAGCAAGAAAAGAGTCGAGAAAGGTATGAGTCTCTCAGAGCATAATCTAAGAATTATTACATACATGCTGACAGGGCATTACAGATTGAATTATCATCTAACCAAACTAGGAATTTGTGAAAACGAACATTGAGCTTGAAGAAAAATAAAACTGCAATACACATACAAGGAGAATGCCCTGTACTTATGGATAATCGAAAGAAATGCCCGAGGGATTTCCTTATACCAGTTGCAGATTAGGTATCCAGAAGTTTAGAATACCTACAATTCCTCTCGGATGCTGGATTCACTGACGAAGTGTGAGTCTATAAAGGGGACACAATAGATCTTCTAAGCCGCAGTGAACTATCTCCGTCAATAATAAAAAAATAGGTCACATTTCTTGGGAATTCGTTTACTTTATTGACCTATCAAAGTTTGCTTCATAGACCAACTGAGATCGATTTAGCATTGGCCCATTGGCGTCAACATCGTCATTCGTTATCATAACTTTCTCATAAAAACTTTAATATAACCATTAATTTGGGTATCCGTTCCTTATTGTCTTTAGTCAAGTTTTACTTTCTCAATGGCTCAACTTTAACCCATGTGAGTTACTGTGAGTTACTCTAACCTAACCCAACTTTTCTTCCAAAGTTTGCCTTTTTCTTATTGCAATGAATATTTCAAAAACTCTGCGCACCTTTGTCAATGTTTTTTTTTGGTCCAAGCCGGAAGTGAAATGCTAACCCTGATGACTCAGAAGTGCTTCATATCTAAATAGCCGCGCAGTATTCTAAAGGCGGTCGGCAGAATGCAACACTTGTTGGCAATAATTCATTTCGCATGCGAACACTGGCGCGGCCACCATTTATAGTACACCCGCTCAATCCGGGCTCGCAGTGCGCGGCCATTTTCGCAGCTAAATCATGTGGAAACACTTAGAAGAAGCATTTTTCATGCTCAGATGCCACACTGACAGCAGCTGCCCCAACAAATGCAACACTGTTACCAAGTGCACGAAAACTACTACAACAAAAGCAGCTGCTGAACGCAAGCTATGTGTAATATCTGCCAGATACAAATCGCTTGGATACAAATCCGACCAAAAACGAGCAGTGGGAGCGAATGCACTGAACACACTTTGGGGACTTGCGGGCAATGGATGCGAGCTGTGGCCACTCAACCACTTTGCACCGCCGCATCCACAGGTGTTTGTTTGCTTTTTTGAGCAGCTCGACGGCGGGGGCGTTCATCACTACTAAACCAGCTACCTCAAGCGCCATCCGGCCATTCAGTGCAGTCTTCTAGTTATTTGGCAAAATGTTTGCCGAAATAATAAAGAGACGCGCTGCGCCCATCGGGATTTTATTAGCAGCAGTGGCCGCTTTTTGTTGCTTGGTGTTGTGGCGCGCCGTTCAAAAATTCGTTCAAAAATTCAACAGTTGCCAACACTTTGCCGCAGCAAAGTGCCGATCAGCCTTTTTCCTGTTATTTGGTTTTATTTTTTGGTCTATATGCAGCGACGGCGTTAAAATATTTTCGCCATTTTATTTGGTTTTGTTGCGAAACGTAAACATTTTTATGGTTTCCTGTTGCTCTTTAACATGTCCTGAGCTTAGTAAATGGCGAAAAGCGTACCGCCTTTTTGCCACAACATGAGTGAAACGTGCCAAGCTATGCAAATGTGCTCATAACGCCAACCAACACGAAGGCCACGACAAGTGTACTGCCGGCCGGAAATGCCAAATTTGACAGAATGTCTTGGCCGAGGGAAGTGAGCGATTTTGAAGATCGCAAAAATATATATTTGAATAGCATAGGAACAAACAATACCTACAGAAATACAAATATTTTTCGTAAATCGAAAAAATACATTTAAATCCAACTTAAACAGGACCATTCTCAGGACATGAATTAGCCTAAGAGTTACTCGAGTCTGAAGGCGACTCTGTTCTAACTTGAGTCCAAGTGGCAGGTCAAAGTGGCTCAGTGAAGCACAGGACTACCGAAAACACACTCATAAAAGAGTCAATTTTGCAACCAAACTTTTGATCGAGTTTAGATTACGTGTTCCATTTTAATTTTGATAAATTTTATAATATAATAAATTTTTTAAAAAATGTTGTTTTATCTAGGACCCGCTCCAAAAGCGACCTTACAATACTTTCAAACATCTTCTGAGCTGCTACATGCTGCATATATTTTTTCCTCATATTTCTGAACCCCTTGATCACTTTTTTGTGGCCTTAATTTCCAAAGACCAAAGACCAAATAGGCCAAAACCCAGTATCATTCAATTGGTCTGTACAAATCTGTGGAGTTCTATACAATTCGGTGGATTTGTTGCTCGGGGGTGCAAACCACATTATTCTGAATGTACCAGTCAAGAGTGCCAGGAAGCAAGATTGAGCCAAAAGAAACTGGACACAACATGTTGTCTAAAGAATGAGTAATCTCTTTTCCAAGCCTTTAATATAAAAATTGAAGTTTACTGTGTCCCAAGTTACAAAGAATTTGCCTTTTAAAGATGACCAAGAATTGACTGTGTTTTGGCTGTCTTGAGACTTGATGTTTTGATTTTCATTCCTCGGTAATCTTCAGTGTTAACTCCTGACCTGCGAAAACAAACTCCTGAGCTGCGAAAAGTTCGCTAGAAGTCCGCAAGTTCTCATTAAGTAGTATTTCCTTTCAGAACTTTTTGCAGCTTAAAAACTTGTGAAACCAATTTACTTTTTCACAATGCACACATAACTACGAGCTATTAATTTTTTAAGCTTATTTTCTAACAGAAATATGCGAATTTTTCATCAACAGAGCTGTGACTTACTTCGCCTTTTCTTAGTTACGAAACCCTCTTCATTTGTCCAGAACCTGTCTTTCGAGTAAAGTCTTCCTTAAACTTTTTAATAAATCTGGAGATAGCTTTTGTATTGATTTTAAATACCAGAGCCGTTTTTTACAAGATCATTGCAGATGGCTTCGAAATATGTTCAGGATGATTTTGAATTAATTTTGTTGTTTGGTTTGGCAAGAAAGTAATTTCGGTTTTTTAGTGTGAAACTTAACTCAAGTTCTTTTTACTGAACCTGAACATGCCGGCTGTATTACATGTAGTACATCTGTTTTGAGAATGATGCGTTAACTGTGCTATAATTTTGCTAATCATAACACCGTGCGACAGCATTTTTCACACCGGAAAAGATCCATATGGGTGTGAGACTAGAGACCAAACATAGTAATACTGCGTACTCAGTTTTTCATTTCTGCATCCGTTGTCCTTTTAAAAGGACTTCAAAATTTTTAAGGGGATAAAAAATAAAAGAAATATAAAAAATACTTAACCTCGTTAGAATATGGCGATATGTATATCAAATGTAAGAGGAAAGGCTCAAGAATTTAAATAAAATTTCTAAAAAAAGGATATGAAAAAGGTCCTTTGAAAATTTTAATCCTTTATATCCTTGAAAATGTTTGCAGAATTTTCTTGAAAAGTATGTTAAAACCCAAAATTTCCTTGATCACGTGTCAAAATGTCATTACTCTAACTTTATTGGATCGAAGGTTATTTAAAAAAAGGCGGAAGCTGCAATTCCAATGAAGTACAAAAATTCTTTATTTATTTATTTTATTTTTTTATTTATTTTATTTATTTTATTTATTTTATTTATTTTATTTATTTTATTTATTTTATTTATTTTATTTATTTTATTTATTTTATTTATTTTATTTATTTTATTTATTTTATTTATTTTATTTATTTTATTTATTTTATTTATTTTATTTATTTTATTTATTTTATTTATTTTATTTATTTTATTTATTTTATTTATTTTATTTATTTTATTTATTTTATTTATTTTATTTATTTTATTTATTTTATTTATTTTATTTATTTTATTTATTTTATTTATTTTATTTATTTATTTATTTACCCAATTTTTACCCATTTTAGTAACTATGAAATCAATGTCAATCAATGAAAGCAATGAAGCTTTATGGATTTTTTCCGGTGTGAAATTTTTTTTAATTTTTGTCGCACGGTGTAATACGTAAAGGTGCCTGTAGTACTTTTGGCATATCTGAGTTAAGGAGGAGTAGGAGGAGTTCCTTTTGCCATCTTTCTGGCAACTCCTTGATTCCGCACTCATTGAACTTCTGGATTTTATAAGCAAAAAAAAAAACTAAAACATTCTTGCATTGCATTGTCGTGCAGGAAAACGATTCCTTTGCAATTCTGACCAATTTTTGTATTGCTTCCTTCGGTTTCATAAGTTGTGGGCAGTAAACATCCTTGATTTGATTGCTTAGTTTCTTGGAAGTAGCTCAAAATACACAATACCCATTAAATTGACATTGGCAAATCAGATTTCGATGTGATTGGTGCTGGTTTGTCATGCTTGCACAATGATCTCATTAATTCGATGTTATTGTAAACGACCCATTTTACATCACCAATGATGATTCCTTTTCAAACAGGGTAGACTTTATTGTGTTTGATATGCACTTCGCATAGACCGAGTCGCTGTGTTAAGTGAATCTCTTTCAATTCGTTTGGAAAACAAATAATGAGCTTATTTAGGAGTTCAAGACGTTTTAGTGATTCTAAATCTCTCGCATAGTTGCAGTACTATTAAGGCTTTAGGTAAGTTGACTTTTACTTGGATAGGTCAAGCAGAGCGTTGGCCAGCTTGGAGTGAAAAATCACCAAAACGAAAATTTTCAAACACCACAAACTTCACATATCTGCTTGTGGGCTTTAGCGGCCTTCTTCTTTAACACGTGATCAAGGAGATTTTGGGTTTTAACATAGTTACTTTTCAAGAATATTCGATTTAAATTTTCAAGGATATAAAGTATTAAATTTTTCAAAGGATCTTTTTCATATCCTTTTTTTACAAATAGATAAAAAACAATTTTATTTAAATTCTTCAGCCTTTTCTCTTTCATTTGATATACATATCGCCATATTCTAACGAGGTTAAGTATTTTTAATATATTTTTTATTTTTTGTCCCCTTCAAAATTTTGAAGTCCTTTTAAAAGGACAAAGGATGTAGAAATAAAAACTGAGTACGCAGTATTACTATGTTTGGTCTCTAGTTTCACGCCCATATGCATTTTTCCCGGTGTGAAAAATTTTTTTTATTTTTGTCGCACGGTGGTATACGGCGGAAACCTAAATTGCTCGCAATTTGCTACTTAAAAAAAGCTATAAGTAAAAGCTATTAAATGTCAAAAAGAACAAATCATAATGTTTTATAAAGTTCTTCAAAGCAAGGCTAACGCCATCAATTTGTGAAAACCAAAATTACTTTCTTGCCAATTAAATGAAACCTCCTTGTCTCCAAAACAAAACTAAAAAGCATCCTTGTACCACAATTTTAAGTTGTTTTTAAAATGTCAAAACTTTAAATTTTTTTTTTTTTATTTTAAAAGAAACCCAATTAATATGCTTCAAAACAACTACAACACGTTACCAACTAGTCTATGTCGATTTTCGAATTTTAGCTTTCAAAGTTGCAAGAAAACAACTAGAAATTGTTCCAGAAGAATTTGAAATTTTAACAAAAACAAAAACTAAAAACACCCACCATAGCGAATTGGCCACAAGTTTTCAATGCGACAAAAATTTAACCTTGAAATAAACATAAAAACGCTGATAACATAAATTTAGACCCACGCAAACAATTTTGTGTTTAGCAATTTTTTTTAGCGATTTTGGCTGCTTAGCAAAAACAACTTCACTGATAAAAACAAAAGCAACACAACGGCAGGGCCACCTTTTTGAAATTTGTTGTAGAGTTTTTTTTTGTTTTTTTTTTAAATTAATATATACCAAAAGAAAATGCCGGCCGGTGCGGTGTGCGTTTGGCCAGCAGAGCCATAAAAATACATATGACACTTTATTAAGAACAGCAGAGCGGCGGCTTTTTCCAATATAATTTATACACTTTAGACATTTTCGCTTTTGGTTGCGACACGCTTGCGACACACGCACACAAACGCCAAACTTTTGACAGCTTGTTGCCGATTGTGTGCGGATCGCATAAACTGTTCGAAATGGCGGAAAATTGAAAAAGGCCGACTTTTTTCTTATTACAACAACAGCTACACAGCATAGACATTCTATTTTTAAGTGAAAACAGCACAAAATCTGTCACAGTGTTTGCGTGGGCAGCGATGCAGCTGGAAGACGCTTTGAGCCGCAAGAATGATGAAGATGCGGCTGCAGCTTCCACATCGCTCTCCGCCACTCATCATCACTCGGGCATGTATAGCACTTCGAACACTTCGAACGCCAAACGAGGCATTAGGAAGACTTAGGCGCAAGTGAAATAAGCAAAAACAAACAAACAAACGCCAACGGCCACAAAAAGCGAATGTGAACGTTTTACCTTGAAACAGAAAAATGTCCCAAATGAAAAATGTTAAAAGCTAAAAACGAAAAGAACAAAAACAAAAACAAAAAAAAAAAACATTATGTCTTGCGACTGTTGCATAGAAAGTCCAAAATGTCACATCGCAACGTAAAAGATGAAAATCCCATAATTAACGTTCAAAGCAGCTTGCTCGCTCATATGTGAGCCACCACGCACACACACACATACACACACACACACGAACATACGCTCGGTCGCCCCAAATTGCGAAATAATATTCTAAAATCTAGACAGACGTTCGTTATTATTTTTAATAATTTTTCCGTTTTTTGCGGTCTTGATTTTGATTAATTTTCGTGACGCTTCGAGTGCAAATGCACAACACCCCCGCGCCCAAAAGCATTACACGAACGCGCCAAAACGACAAAACTATTTACAGTTGGTCTTGCAACAACAGGTTACGCAGTCAGTGCAAAAGCGCGACAAAGGGATCGACCAACACATGAATGCACCAAACGAACGATTAATCACTTATTTGTGATCATTGTCACAAACGTTCATTGTCATGTGACAACTCGATCGTTTTTAATCGCGGCTGTCATAAATCAAATTTCGGCACTGCCAAGACGAACTGCACGCTGCAGAATTGCGCATTTAAGATTCTTTTAGGATCATTTAAACTTAAATGTCTGCTAAATGCCGAATCGCGTTGGCCAACATATTAAGAATTTTTAAAGATAAACAACACCACAGAGTGACAAATACTAATGACTAAGTTTAATTGAGTTCGCAGGAAAATATTGAACAAAGAACCTTGAATGTCTATTTATGCACTGTTCACACAAAGTAAAAAACTTGTTGCTAATATGCTTTACTTGAGTAAATAATTTGACAAGGGTTACATATTGTCATTTGTCATTAAACTCTGCCATCCTGAAGGGATTAAATAAAATAAATAAAGAAAATAAATTTAGAGAAATAAATTAAAATTCAAGTAGGCAACAATGGCTAAATAATAGAGAAGAAAATCTGTTTTGAATTGATGTTGATTAAAATTTGATAATGACTTTATTTCGATTAAATAATTTCGGTATAATAGTATAAATAAAGAAAATAAATTTTGAGAAATAAATTAAAATTCAAGTAGGCAATAACAGAGAAGAAAATCTGTTTTCAATTGATTTAAATTTTATTATGACTTTATTTCGATTAAATAGTAGAAGGTGCAGTAAAAACAAATCTATTCTTTTTTTTAATACGAAGGCATAGTAAAGCAAATAATAATCTACATCTTGTGCGAACGGGTGACGTTAGATACCATTAAAAATATAAGATTTGATACAAACAAAACTTGTCAGACAGATTTGCTTGACTCAATTTTGTTTGAACGCGCGTTCAAGCTGGCCTCCAGCAAGCACAAAATACTCGTATGCCACATTTTACAGTTTTTTTCGATAAAAGTGGAAACCCCAGCCAGAAAATTTAGTTAAAAGACAACAATTTTCCTCTTTCATTTGATACCCATATCTTCATCATTGCACAAGCGCAAATATTTAAAAAAAAAATTTTTATGTGTATGTCCTTAAAATATTAAAGTCCTTTAAGAAGGTTTTTGGGTCAGAAAATGAAAAACTGACTATGCAAGAATATTATAAATGACCTCTAGTTTCACGTCTATATCAACATTTGGATGGGTCTCGGCAAAAAAAATTTTTGTTGCACGGTGTAATAAATGTAAAGTTGGTGTTGTCACTCAGTGCATCATAACTTTGTCATTTTTCTTTCAATTATATTGATGTTGGGCTTAATATTTGCTCAAATAATATATCTTTGCTCTTAGATTTTAAAACCAGAGGAGATCATTTATTTTATCTATAGAAAAAACATTCGAAAATTTATGATTTTTTAAATTGGTCGAAAAATTCACGTTTTACAACTTTCACCGTCAGTAACTTCCCCAAATCTCATCTGATTAGGACAATCTGTACATCGCTGGAAAGGCTAAGGTATTATCTTCTGACCCACGGACAGTTTGTGTTAGTCGGATGATTCGTTTACGAGATATATGCTCATAACTGAAACAACAGGGAAAAACTTGTTTTTTCCAAGATTTTTCGAAGAGGGTTCTTAAAAAAAAATTTTGATTTTCAGTTTCGTGTTCAGCGGCCCAAAGTTAGTCTAGAAAACTTTTTTATTTTTAGGTGCATTTTTCGTGTCGACTAGTGTTATCACCTGGTTTTGCCTATGGCGAACGATTTAGCTGGTGAAAATTTTGTCTTAACCCATTAAAGCCAGGTACCAGTTCCACCCATACGATTTTGATAAAATTTCATACACGACCTGGAATTGACCTAAAATGATCAGAAACAATGAATGAATGAATTTCAGCTTTCTATCTCTGCACGTTGCTGAGATATTTATTGGGTAAGTTAAGAGAAAATCAACTGTTCCAGGTTTTCCCAATAGGGACGAAAGTCTCTATAAGAAGGCCACAATGGAATTACTTTTAAAATAGTAACAAGTTATCGTGCAACACAGTGCATATTTGATCAAAATTTCATCAATCGAACTATGCTTAATAAAACCTTCAATTTCATGCAAAAATAATTTATTTTTACTAAACCTTAAATTATTGCAAAATAATTTATTTTTACTAAACCTTAAATTATTTAAACTATATTAATTTAATGGATTAGAAGCGAAATTAACTGAGTTATTTAATTTGTTATTACTATATTATTTTCAATTTATCTTTAACTACTTTTAAATTATTTTGGTTTTAATTCGATTTTATAGAAAAATAAAATAATAAGATTTAATTTTTCATTTAATGTTGTCTTGCTTTGTTTTCAGTTTTTTTTTGTTTTTTAGTTTGTTTTACATTTTTTTCAATTTCATTTCATTGTTTGTTTATTAAAATTTGTTTTTATTATTATATAATTTGTTTATTTTATGTGGTTTTTTATATTTTTTTATTTAATTTGAATTTCGTTTCGATTTCAATTTGAATTATTTTGTAATTCCCCGTGCTTTAATAAATGTATTTATTATGTGAAAAATAATATAGTTAATATTTTTTACGTAAATTTGAGAACAACCAGAACCTGTGGCTTGCTGTCTCTAATGTCCATTCATTTGTGAATATTTTCTGTCACATTAATGGAACAAAGGAAACTCAAAAAATTGTTTCAATTTAAATTTAAAATTAAATTCAAATAAATTATCACTGGTTTTGTTAGAATCTAACAGACACATATTTTATTTTATGACATTCAATTGCCGCGGTCTTTTTGTGTGCGAACAGTAGTCAGATATCTACGCCCTGCAGTGGGCGAAGGACACTCGAAACGGTACGCAAAATGAGTGGTAATTGAATATTATAATTCAATATCACGTTGGCGCGCACGCAGACAGGCTTCATTGTGCAATGAGAAATGCAGCACGTTGTGCACATTTCACGGCCGGCAGCTGACAGCAGTCGTTGCGCGTGTGTGTAACTATATGAAAGTGTATGTGTGTGTGTATGTGTTTTTCGTGTTTCGAGTGAAATGCTACTCTCTGATTTTCATTTCACGTTCACGTTTTGAATTTTTGCCTTAATTTTTTGCCAATTAAAAGTTTCTCATTAAACATTTCTTGCAGCATTTTTTCTACTTGACGTGCAATTGCTCGTTTGGCTTGTTTCAGTTTTCTGCATTTTTTTCTTTGTGTTTGTGTTGGCGTTTAAATTTCAGTGTCACACTAAACCGTTAAAGCCATAAGCGTAGCCAACAAGTTGAATGTGAAATTTTGCCAACGCTAATTTGTTTTGCGCTACGATCAGTGGATTCAGTCCATTATAGTTATTCCTGAGGATTCAAATTTAAAGAGAATTTTGTTGAAGTTTGGTATGAAATTTCAACTATTTCTTTGGAGCAACAGTGATGGTTTGATGATATGGTTTGGTTAGATGGATGATGAATGCATGGATGGTCGTCTTCAGACAATACTTCGACGTGGGACCTTTTGAGTTGGATCTTATTGTGTTCTACATCTGAAATCCTATTCATTCTGCTGAAGAAGTACCATTGTCCATGTAATGGAGACGTCTTTTTTATTCTAGTTCGTTTCATCTGCTGATTTCTTTCATAGAAAGGCTTTTTATGGGAGTCTGAATCAATTAACAAATGTTCCATTAGGGCATTCCTGGGTTATAAAACCTGCTACCAGCACAATAACAGATTTGTTCAATAGAATCACGTCTATGGAACTGCTTGAAAGATTCTTAGCATAGATCTGCTTTTTCATGGGGGCCTACTTTAATAGTGTTTCTCGTATTTTTTTTTCGTATTTGGCTTTTAGAAGGATACATTTTTCATGTAATAATATATAAGTAGATCCCAACTGTGTTTCAGCAACTTTCTTATTAAATTTTTTGTTGAAATTTTCATGCCCAAACAACCATAAAAACGATGCTTCGATTTATCATTCATCATGATTCTAGAAACTCTCATCTTAACGATTTGAATATACAGTCCATTGAATTCCCGAAAAACAGCTCCTCCACAGCTCTGTCAGGAGCAGAATATATAGAAAGCGATTAAATCAGACAATATCCACGGTCATGGGCGTAGGGTATTTTCACGTACAGACTCAACCAAACCACATTCACATACTTGTTGTGTTTGTCTATTTTTACGTTTTTATGACCGAATTTAATTTTGAAATTTTCGAAATGCGCACAGGCTTTTATTTTTATTATTACACATTCATAACAATATGCAATATTTGGCTGTAAACGAACAACAACAAAAACACGAATTCAAATTTATTGACCGCCATTATTGCCCAACACACAGTGGCGACGTGCATCGTGCGCGACCCATCACCGCTCACACACACACACACACACGCGGGTATTTATTTGTAATATTTTAGTGTTTTCACATAAATTTGATTCCGTCGAAAATGTAAGCCGGAAATTAGCCAATGGCATTGAGAAGGAGCGACAGCAAAATTTGCATATTCGAAATTTTCATTGCGGCTGAATTTTTGAGCACAATTACTGTCGACACATGTGATGGCAACTTTTGATTTGGAGTGTCTTGATTGCTGATTGAGTTGGCATTTAGTTAGGGACGCATTAGACAGCAATGCACTCATACATAGACATACATACCAGAGGTTGACGGAATATTGCCTGAAAATCCATATCAAAGTCATCGGAAACTCACCTGAAAAAGAGCAAAACAAAGAATACAAATTAAATTCATTTCAGATTTAAAATTCTGAATTTAAAACAAATTCAACAATAACACAGTCCCAACTAAACCATTCAGCGAAAATAAAAGAAAAGAGAGGAAACATAAGTATCTTCTAAAAACTGAATGAAAATGAAATGAAAACTTCGAAAACTGAAAAAATGCATTGAATTTATTTATTATTGCTTGGAATATCAAAATGATAGCTAGTTAGAAAATATTTAAAATACGTAATTAAAATCGAAAAAGGTATGGCCAGGCTCTGGTGTAAACAATAGTGTTAAAGCTTAACCCTTCGCTGCATCACATTGCATATATCACCGTGCGACAAAAATTAAAAAAAATTTTCACACCGGAAAAAATCCATATGGGCGTGAAACTAGAGACCAAACATAGTAATACTGCGTACTCAGTTTTTTATTTCTACATCATTTGTCCTTTTAAAAGAACTTCAAAATTTTGAAGGGGATAAAAAATAAAAAAAATATAAAAAATACTTAACCTCGTTAGAATATGGCGATATGTATATCAAATGAAAGAGGAAAGGCTCAAGAATTTAAATAAAACTGATTTTTTATCTATTTGTAAAAAAGGGATCTGAAAAAGGTCCTTTGAAAATTTTAATCCTTTATATCCTTGAAAATTTACATCGAATTTTCTTGAAAAGTAAGTATGTTAAAACCCCAAATCTCCTTGATCACGTGTCAAAATTTCATTATTCTTCATTGATTTTGTATTTTTTTATTATTTAAAATACTGATACTCAAATAAATTTGAATTTTTGTACTTCATTTTAATTCATTCATTTTTTTAATAACTTTCGAACCAATAAAGTTAGAGTATTAAAATTTTGAGACGTGATGAATGAGATTTGGGGTTTTAACATACTTACTTTTCAAGAAAATTCTTTATAAATTTTTAAGGATATGAAGGATTAAAATTTTCAAAAGACCTTTTTCATATCCTTTTTTTACAAATAGATAAAAAATTAATTTTATTTAAACTCTTAAGCCTTTCCTCTTTCATTTGATATACATATCGCCATATTTTAACGAGGTTAAGTATTTTTTATATATATTTTTTATTTTGTATCCCCTTCAAAATTTTGAAGTCCTTTTAAAAGGATAAAGGATGTAGAAATGAAAAACTGAGTACGCAGTATTACTATGTTTGGTCTCTAGTTTCATGAACATATGGATTTTTCGCGGTGTGAAAAATGCTGTCGCACGGTGTAATAGTTATGGCGACGTAAAAAATTTCTTATTGGGAATAATTATTATAAAGCAATAATTATAGAAATTTCTTAAAATAGGGCAATTTTTTTATTCCCAAAAATATGGATAATAATTATTTTAGGTCTGGTCTGGAAAACACAACGAGTGTTTCGATTTAGTAAAATAATTTTGTTCAGCTGTTTAGTGCATTGGATTGCGAGTACACAGTGACAGCCCACCTTGGTTCGATTCTCCGTAGTAGCCAACACTAAAATATAAAACTGATTGATATGGCAAATTGCTGCAAAACTTCTTTCATAGATACAGGAACTCAACAAAATTTCATTTTTAGCATCAAATCTTAACAAGCAACAAGAAGAATGATACGACAAAAATGGTTTTTTATTCACGAAAATTAAATCATGCAACGAAATAAAAATTTTATGAATCATGAAATTCTTCAGCGGCAATAAAAACAAACAAATCCAAATAAATCTTTAATAATTGGTCATGTTGTTGTTGCACTGAGACTAGCGTGAAAGGACGCCCAAGCTGGCATTTTCGTCGCCTTTCCAAACAGACGGCACAGCGTTTGCTACGAAGAATCCAATTAACCAAAAAAACAATTGTGCAATAAAAACTCGAATGAAACAAAAATAAACAAAACGAAATGAAAATCCAGTGAAAAAAATCGAGAGAGAAGGAGGAAGGTGTGGAGAGACTGGCAAACTGGCAGATTTTAATATTTTTACAAGACATTAAAGGAGTACGCAGAAACAGCCAATAGAATCGATGACGAAAATGCAAAGGTACCGGCAGACTCTCACA
Organism: Melieria picta; assembly: GCA_964056695.1. NCBI lineage: Eukaryota > Metazoa > Arthropoda > Insecta > Diptera > Ulidiidae > Melieria > Melieria picta. Next base: position 18,595,853 of record OZ057399.1, read on the forward strand.
CACACACACACACACATAGAAACGAAGATGAATAGGTGCACAGATTCAGTCACAGAGTCAGTCGCAGCTAAAACGCTGAAGCAATGACATACCTAATTTTGACAACATGGAAGATTTTCATACCGTCTGATTCATAAATTACAAGCAAACACACACACCAGCAACAACAGCCGCCACGCTGCGACATGTTGCTGACACAGATGTCAATAAGCACCGCCGCGCCGTTTGTGCGTTTGCGGTGTGCGCGGCGTATGACAATTTTCCTCGAGCGGCAAAACTCATAAACTTGAACAACAAAAAACGACCACGGCAACAAAAATCTGGTAGCAGAAAGAATGCAATTTATAGACATTTCAGTTAAAGGCAGCAAAACGATTCACGGAAAACTAAGCAAGACCAGCCACAACTGAGCGAGACAGCGTGACAGAGAGAGAGAGAGAGAGAAGAAACAACGTCAAGACATCATTTTTAAGTGGGACAAAATCTGAACTAAAAATACTAAAAATAACACTCGACTTATTCACGCACAAAAAATAAGACACCGAACCGAGACGTTACGTTGCTGAGGTCGCTGTAGGTGGAGATGTAAATAGAAATGTCCGGGTAGGGTGCGAACGAGAAACGCCGATGCCCAAAAACAACAACAACAAAAGCAGCATCAGCAGGACCAGCAACAGTGTCATAATCATTATGGGCTGAATAGTCATCACAATTACAATTATGAGAGGCAGAAAGGTCGGCAGCTGGTGCAAATGACTGCGATGCATTGTTTTTGCTGCTGTGGCTGATGTTGTTTTTTCCGCATTGGACGAATATTGCAGCATTCATCATTAAGAAACAAAAACAAAACAAAACAACATGAACAAAAAATTGAATACATTTGTATAAATGTTGAAGTAGCAGAATCACAAGCGCCCCCAAATGTCCAAAGTGGATTTTGCCATAAACTTATAAACTTTTGGTTTTTTTAACGCTGCCACGCGAAAACGCCACAAAAACAATGCGACTTTTTTCCATAAAATTATTTCGAGTTTTCTTCTTTTCTTATGGCCAAATATTATGATGATGAATTGCAATGATTGATTAGCTGCTGTTGTCCGCCCCTCCTACGTAGTTTTTCAGTGAGGCGTAAAAATCAACGGCCGCTTTTCGGCGAAACTTTTTCCATTGTGTATGTATGAAAATTTTTTATGGTTGCCTTTGTTGTTATGGCAAATGAATCGTTGTGAGACAAATAGTTGAAAATAATGGATTATGTTGGGCTTTCGTTTCCGCATTGTTTATTGCGCACATTTAAATGTGTGTGAAATATTTTACAAATTGTTGCGCAAAACAAGTCAACATGTTTTAGTTGGTCTTGATCGACTTAATGATACGCTGCACAGTGTTGCGAGTAGGGACAAAAATTAAAAAAAAGAATGTCGTAAATGTAGAAAAATAAGTCTGTAGTACTGAAGTAAATACCTCAATTTACAAAAATGTGAAAAATGTTAAAACTATCAATTTATACTATATACCGATGGCAGGCCACCAAACTTGCACTTTGTGAAGGTTGATGACTTGGGTAGAAATTATTGCAATTTGTTGAATGTAAGTTCGATTCCTCTTATTGAAAAATTTCCCCATGGAACCTTATGTTAAGTAAATATATTCTATAAATATAGAATTTTACCAACTCTGTGGAACCTTTCCCTCTTTTGTTTTGCTTTCCATATTACTTGTACCGTTACTTGGAGAAACGTCAATTGCTTAGGAATAAAAGTGCAGTGTCATCAAACTTCAGATAAACTTTAAAAAAAAACTACTTCGTACTACTTCGAGATTCTACAGTTTGATATAGCTAAAAGTATGTATTAATAGAAACCATGGACTTTAGCTGCACAAACTTGCACGTTTTTAAGACACTTTGTCTTTTCAGTGCCATGTGCAGTCAAAAATGGGGTCCTTTTTGCAGCATGGTTGGCAGGAAAACATAGCGACCACTGCTGCGCTTCGCTTGAGCTATAAATTTTTGTTTGTAATAATATGCAAACACCACTTGATTTAGAAAAATTACAAAAAAAAGGTAGATTCGATAGAAGGCTTCGGTAATACTGGGTGGCTTGCCATCGAATCAAGGCAACTTTCGAAAATAAGCAAAACTTGTTAATGTCTTAAGAACCAATTATAGCAGTTAATAGGAAAATTAAAGTTTAACATGAAAACCGAAATTCTGATATAATGCAATATATAATTTCTGAGGAAGTTGAAAAAAGGAGTTTTTAAATTTTGTCAAAAATAGATGTAGAGGGTTTAATTTCCAATAATTCATGATCGGAAACCGATTATCACTGCTGGGATAATAACAGATAACATAACAGATTAACAATTGTAATTTTGAATGGAACTATATGCTCTACTGAGTTGAATAAGAGGTGTTATTATTTTTTATTTAGGTTGGAAATTACTTAGGTGCGCATAAGTATGCACAAATATTTGAAATTTTTTCAATTTTTCCTTTTTTTATGACAAGCGTAGTTGTGGGTTGGTCGAAAGAATTCTTGGTTTATAGATTTATGTTGATGTTGTGAGTTGCTGTACCAAATTTCATAAATATATCTTTTCTAGTTTCCGAGATACTGTCAACTTAGTATTTGGTTTGTATGGAAGGTGGGTGTGTCCGTGGGGCGATTGAAGTAATTTTTGGCGTATTAACTTCTCATTATAACAAAATCATATGTACAAAATTGTATTGTCGTACGACTATTCCTTCCATTTTTGTTCCTCGCTACTATGGACTCGCGACACTGTGCGCTGCACTATAGTGTCATACTTTTGATATCCAACTTGCAATTGTTTCCCTTTCCAATGCAAACAACTGTTGATTTAGATCGAAAAAAATTTTATAATAAAAGACATTATTCATGCTCATGGCTCACAATGGGCTCGTAATCTAAGAGAAGACTTTCTCAAACACAGCAGATCTCTGGATGACACTGTCAAACAGCAACAATAACACCTTTGCTGGGTACTATCCATTAACTAGATTCCTCGGATATTCATAAAACTGTAGCAGACATCGGTTCAGAAGTTCCACAGATTACATCGTTTTTACATTACAAGCCTTAAGGAGATCAAAATCTAACAGGACACAGCGTACAACATACTGGGCTGAGTTTTGGAGGTTCAAATATCTGTTTGGAAATTATAGATGGCAAATATGGTTTCTGAAAGTATTGGGGCAAAAGTTGTGAACTGAACGCCACCAAAATGAAATCCAATGCTACTAGGACATCGAATATTTTAGAAAACTTTATTAAACTAAAAGATAGATCATCTACCCCTACAGAACACTGCAAAAAAGATCAATGAGGAAACTACAAAAACCTGGTATTTCTTATTATAAAGCGATCTATCACGATCACGAATCTGCACCACTTTGCAGAGAGCCGAGAAAAATATAGTTCAAAGGGACAAAACACTAAAAAATTAACTTGAATAAACTTGCAGCAATGAATTTTTTTTTAAAGATATCAAATTAGGACCATTGTAGAGGGTTGTAGGGATGACTATTATGACTTAAGACTTTTATAAAAATTAAAGAAATAATAAAAAAAAGAAAACAAAGACTTTTCTCTCTGCAAACCACTTAGGTTGTTACTTTTTTAAGTTCTGAAGGAAGTATCTGCCAACCAAAAAGATTAAATTGAACTATTTTAAAGCGTGGTAGGGATCACTATCGGAGGGATTACAGCGTTAAGATATTCCAAAAGAAATTGCTGAAACGTCAGGTTACTATGTTTCATAAACAGCTTTCTAAACCAATTTGGAGTGTTGCAGAGATCCTTATTTATAAAATAACAGCCCCAAAAAACCAATTTTCTTATAATGTATGTAAAAGTTAAAAAGATGAAAGGAAACAGAAATCTTTTCTTTTCGAGTCATTTAGGTTGTTACTTTTTTGAATTTCAAAAAGAAGCAGCTGAAAAATTGGTCTTCTTTTGAAAATGATGACACGCTAAGAATTTGTTCATGACTTTCAAAAATGTTAAAGATATAAGAAGTAGACAGAGACCTTCTATCTTTAATGGTGTTTTAGGAGAAGTGGCTGAAAAGTCGACTTACTAAACTTGCTAAACAGCTCTCTGAAAATAGATCAAACGGAAACCATTGTGCGGATTGTAAGGGCCACTATTTGAAGTTTAATGGGTGTAAGTTTAAGAAATGAAAAGGAAACAAAAATACAAATGTTCACGCTTCGAACCACTTAGGTTATTACTGTTACTTATTTCGATATTCAAGGAGAAGTAGTTGTAAGGTAACCATCTGTGGCATACATTTTAAAGTTGAACTCACATTTTAACTGTGACTTTACAATACACTATATTAATCCAAACATGTCCCCCTAGGAGCATAGTTACTTAACCCACCTAAAACAAGCATTCAATGCTTGACAAAAATTTACATAAAATATTCGCCATCTCGCTCTCAATTCATGCGCATAATCAATTTAAATTACTTTTCTATGAATTCAACACAAACCAATATAAAACCACGACTTTTATACTTTCAACATTTTCCCTTCTGTCTGCATAAATTATGACAATTATTCACAAACTGTGCGCCGAAACTCTGCAGCGACACTTTAAACAGCAAATAGCAAAGTTCACTTATTGCCCAACTTGGCCAGACAGGCCCAGTACGGCACATCGCTGAGTCGCAATGGAGCAATGTAAACATAACAACAACATTAATGTGATATCGAGAATTTGCGCCATTTTGACACTGTTTCGCGTGGGGACTTTGTTTTTGAGTAAATTTACTTTTACTTTCGCTAGCGGAGTAAGAACGTCAGGCGGCTGCTATGTCATCTGTTTTTGCATTTTATTTGCACATTGATTTGCAAACTTCATCTCATTTCTGTCAACTTTTGTGCGAAAATTTCCGTTCGTAGTATTTCAACGCCCGAAAAGCTGCTACACGAAAGCACTCTAAAACGGTATCTTTACATAGGCACACACACACTTGCATATAAATGAGTGTATGTATGAATTTGTATGTGTAACGTCAAAGTGCGGCAACAATACCCGCAGCGGGATTAAAAAATATAGAGACCAACACAGTAGGGCAGCAAATAATGAAACGGAAACAAGAACCTAAAATATTTCAGTCGAACTCAACCGACTTTTTTGCACGCTGCAAGCTTTTTTTACTTTCTGGATAAGTTTTCCATTGAACACTTTTTACACAAAATTTTTGTGAAGGAATAAATGCAAAAATGGAATTAAAATGAAGTCATACCCATTTTTAAATCTGTGACATTTTGACAAAACAAACTAAAGGCCAAACTCCATAAAGCGCGTTTCAAGCATATCGTCGTTTTTCGCTATTCTCGCTTTCGAAAAAAAAAGTGGAATCAGTGTATTTGTATGAAGCAAACTCCATGATTTGACGTCGATAAGCCCGAAACGCGTCAAAAGTTGAACTATTTTCAACTTTTGTCACGCTTTGCTCGCTTTCCGACGTCAAACAGCTGACAGAGTTCCTAAAGATGTCATAAATTGTTTGGCAATGGTAAAGTCGATAACAAACATGTGTTATCGAAAAAGTCGAATGCATTTATTTTACACGAAAGCTATTAAATACAGCTAAGAACCATTTGAAATTCAATATTTTAACATAAAATGTGAGGAAATTCCTAAAAATTAGCATAATTCTTTGACAGACAAAACTTAGTCTTGGCTGTATTGGAAATTCGATAGCTTATTCGTTGTATATCAAATTTTGCTCATTCATGTGAAATAAATTCTTACAAATTGAATTCAATTGAATCTTTTTTTATTTTTTTGCAATGCTCGATATGCATTTACTGTGTTTAAAATTAAATCAGTAAATTCTATAAAGTCTATAACGTCGTTTAGCGATTCTATTTCGTTCTTCTTCACAATTTTCCTCGTTTTTCTCACAATTCACAACGAACGTTCAGCTGACGTAAAAAGAAGAAGCAGAAGCGTGAAACGCGTGTTATGGAGCATACAACATTGCGAAGCGAATAAAGCGTGAAACGTCATAACGCGACAAGGCTTTAAAGCCTGAAACGCGCTTCATGGAGTTTGGCCTTAAGTCAAATTTCCAAATTTTTCAGGAGATCGAAAATACTGAAAAGGTGCAGAGTAAATCTCATAAAAAACTTTGAAATGCCAAACATCATATCTCTGTAACTAAATGTCATAGAAACAAGCCGATTACACCAAAAGAAGCGTCTTGAAATTTTTATGATTAAAAAAATGTCGAGATAAGTTGTTTAGTCCAAATGCCACATAAATGTAAATCGTCACAAACGGACACATGAAACAATTGTTTACATTTCGTACAATCCAATCGTATGGCAACCCTACTTAAAAGTGGTAGAACCACGCCTATTTTCTGAGCTATTCTGAGATTTAAATTTATCTATTTATATGATCTACTGTCATCCCTTTTGGACTAAGAACGACGAGTTCAAAATGCATTAATATCAGAGGGTTCAAGTTAATCGTTAGTACCCAGCACAGGTTTTATTGGTGCTGGTTGGTAGTCTCTTCGAGAGATCTGCTGTGGCTGATAAAGATCTTCTCTTAGCCCATTATGAGCAATATTCATTTATATTATAATGTATACCAAACAGTTAAAGTATGCAAAGACATAGCTAAATCGATTCATATGGTAGCGCCGATCAAAACCATACTTTTTTATACACTTTTTTTTACCAACTAAATGCTAAATAAGGCCCATTATTATGGGATCTTTTTCGTAAAGGCCTTCCTTTTGTCTTAAGAATTTTGGCAGCATCTATCTTCTTTTTTCTCTACGCAACATCTACAATAACTCTGCTACCTATAGTCTTCCTGATTAAAACAAGAAAGATCTCGGTCAGATGATTGAACTAACGACGGGACACAATTCGTGGGATAAAAATATTGCCAATACGGGCACCATCGAGGGCCCAACTTGCACTTCCTGCCTAGCGGAAGTAAACAGCAAAGAGCATTTTCTCTGCTTTCACTTTGGTTTCACATGTTTTCAGGATGGACAACGTCATTTTTCTTACCTGTGTGATCTCCTTAAATTTATAAAAGAGTCCAAGAGAATTGCACACGAGAACAAATAGTTCCTAGTCTTTCTTATTTATCAACTTTTTTACATCGTCTACTCCGAGTCTAAAGTACAATGAAGCCATAAAGCCTGATAGGCTTTAGGGATGAAATGGACTAACATCTATTCATCCATGGTTCATATTTTTATCATACCGTATTTGTATGTAAGTCCTGCCTGTTTTCTTTAGATACAAAATGAGCCAAAACGGGTTGAAGACTCGACCATTGCCGATCAAGTAAATTCCTCTTTCGGTTATCTAATGAATACTTCTCAATCTGTAATAACAGACTTTCGCCAGTTTGGTGCATACCTCGCTTTGTTATCTATTTAGATATAAATGCTCAACACTCTACACTTTCGTGTCACCTTTGATCTCTTCCTGACTAGTTAACTCAAAACCACAATGACCGTCCACCATTCTGAACAATGCCAGCTTTAAACTTCACATCAAAAAAACGGACTTACCCTAAAACTTGCAGTGCAGCGTATAAAACCCCAAACAGACAGTTTGAACATCTCCTCGATTGGGGGACTTTTTAGTGGAAAATTCCTCTGACATTAAGTGACAAAGACAGCGCCACAAGGAAAGTTGAGTTAACTACAAAAACCAATATTTGTACTCTAATAACAATGTGCATTGTCATTCTGCATTTTGACATACAATATTTGTCAGTTTTGCTTTTTTCTCTTCATTGTTTTGCCAGATTGTAGAAACTTTATACATATTTTAATTGACTGAAGAAAATTATTAAAGTGCACAAAATTGGCTCTGACATTTTATAAAATTCACATGCAGTCGCATCTCTGCCGTGTTTTTACATTTCGCAATTTTTTACATTGTCGAACGCATTGAACTGTTTATTTCCTTTGTTTTTGGTTGCTGTTCGTTCGTATCGGCGTTCTTACAGCTGAATAAATCTACTGATTGACTGTTCAGGTGTTGTGTCAGTGTCGATGTTTTTCACATTACTTCGTTGCGTTGTTTTGTTTTGCTGTTCGTTGGTCACTATTGTTGTAATGCCCTAGATTCACTTTTTCTTTAATGTTGGCACTACATGTTTGTGTTGTTGTGTACGCAATACGAATGATTCGTCAGCATCTGATTGAATTAGTTTATAGGTATTTAAAGCACATTTAAAGTGTCGAAGACATAAGCTGAATATTTAAAGAAAGGCTTTCTCTATTTTGCGTTGCTTTAGTTGTAATTCTAGCAGATCATTTTAGAAGACACCCACCGAACCCTAAATCCCACTCTTAGATCATCCAGACTATTAAAATGAAAAAACAAAACCTCAAGAATTTATTTTTTTTAATGAAAATCGTTTCATCTGTTTTTTTTTTCTATGTTTATAAAACATAAAAACATCGATTATAAAATGTAGATTAAATATTATTTTATAAAAAAAAACTCTATTTATTGTTACAGTTTAATGTATCCAAGAAGCTAAGCACCGGTTTCAATCTACTTTTGTAGTTATTGTTATAAATATATAGATAGGACCAGACCATTTTCTTAGTCAACAATTTTTTCAAATTTTGTTTTTGTACTGAACAACGCACTTGTCGCATGCCCCAGAAGCATTCTTCGCTCTGATGTTTGCGCCAAAACAAGTCGCGGCATTTCCTGTTTACTTTAATTTGCTGCTTTTGGTATTTGGGCAAGTAGCGTCCAATAAAATAGATCAAAAAGCTGCTTGAGAGTTGATAAAATAATTTTTTGCTTGCTTAGACATGCGAGACAACCTAATGAAAGACTCGAAAAGTAAAACAAATCATAATAGGAGATTTTAGTACCAATTTTTATTAAGTACGAAATAAACACTTAAACACATTTTCAGTTTTGGCTTAATTCTGGCGTTCAAGTTAATTTCTGAGCTTTGATGTATTCAGAGACCTATAGTAGAATTTTATGGCGAATATTTTCGTGGTACATTTTGTCCTTAAAAAGTCCTGTTTTACAGGACATTTTTGGCATTTTAGAAAAAAGGGTCAAATTGACCCATACAAATAGGAGCTACAGGGTTAAAATGTTCCACAAAAATGTTCTTTTATTTTTGGAAATATATTTTTTTTCTTTGCTCGGTAACGTTTATATTTTGAAAAATATTTTTCCGTTGCCAGTAACTATTATGAATGGGAAATATTTTTCTTACGTTGACTGATAACTATTATTTTGCAATATATATTTTTTACGTTGAAAATACCGGCACACAAAAGAAACAAATGTCTGATCGGTGAATGTGACTATACATTTTTTATGGAATTAGGTTCACTGATGAGGAAGGAGGAGGTTTGTGGTTAACCACTGAGCCAAAGTGTGAGTCGTTTCATAGAAATAAATCCAATACAAAACATAGTTGGCACCCTGATCATTTATTTCGTGCAACAACGACAAGCAACTAAATCTTTTTCCAGGACCTTTACGCAATACTGTAGTTGAAATTCACTTGAAGAGCACAATTGCCATTTGCCTTAGGCAAACGTTTACAGATTCCAACTGCGTTAAGAAAAACAGAGAGCATAGCATTAAAAATAACGACAAAATTCGTAGAAAAGTGAAAGCAAAAGACGCACTTAACTTGGAATCACTTGTGATCTCAACAAAACTGAAGCGACTGTAATAAAAAAGAAATAAGGAAAAATACAGAAAAAAGTCTGAAAATAAGCAGCACAACAAGCAACAGTTGCGTGACAGCAAGTGTCAACATAAGAAATGCACATTTTTAGCCAAATTAGATGCAAATCGCACCGCTACACACGCACGAATACTATTCATACTCACACACACACACACACACACACACAGACACACAACCACAAATGGTACATAAGATAAAATGGAAAAATTTCCGCGACCAAGTGGCAAATCCGAAAAAAGCAACATTTTTATGTATACAGTTCTTTTTTATTGCTTTTTTCTTTACTTGTGGCGCACACTTCTTCTAATCGACGCTGGGTTGGCATTAGCCACATTCGCTTGCCGCAAGCCACAGCGTGTACTATCCATGGTTCTTCCTTTCCCCCCCACCCTCTTTGAATAAGCAACTTGAAAGCGGACAGCACAACAAAACAACCAACAACCAGAAATGCTCGAAAACAGCAACAACAGCGACTCGAATCTGAATGCCCATTTGAATGCATAAATAAAGACGCGCTAAGCTGTCGGGCCGCGCTGGCAACGACCACTGCCGCCTTGGCCAAATTGATGCTGGCTAAAAAATGCATTAGAAGGCCCAGTGCGTTGGCTGCTTGTTGCTTGTTGCTGCTAAATGTTGGCAGCCTCTGGTCGAACGGTGCGTGTTGCGCTATTTGCGGCTGCAGTCGCGCGAGTGTGCAATTTTTGCGCCTATTTTGGCTGCAAATTTCTGCGGCCTAACTGCGACTGCCGCTGCAACAATCACAACAACAACAACAACGCATCGTTTGCACGCTTGCCAATATTTAGATTTAGAATGTCAGATGCGCTGTCGATAAAATACCATAAATTTTTATAGGGATTTAGTGCACAGACAACGCACGCAGAGCGGAATTTGTGCCGGTTGCATGCGTTTTGTTTCATTTCATTTCAATTCATTTTTCCTTTAAAACCCATTCAGCTATTTATGTTCGTTGAGGTTATAGAAAGAAGCATTTCGAGGCTGCAAACAGAAACTAACAATTCAATTTCTGTCCAACAGATTTGCGTTGAGATGAATGCAAAAGAATAAATTAAAGTTTAATTAGTTATTAATAAGTTTTGCTTCATATTGCCTGAGCAAATGCGTTAATAAGCAACTGCAACTTTTGTTGAGTTGAACTGACAACAAAAGAGCCGCTAAGCATTCGCATTCTGACTTTAACTATAAAAACTAGGAAAAAACTTTGTAAGTAGCAAAATTTTCGTAAAAGATTACAAGAGAAAATGTATAACTAGTCCTGTGAAATTGAATAAAATTCTTTTCAAGTTCTGGAGACAAATTGTTGTCGTAATAGATTTAAATGCACTTCAACATTCGATCTGAGTAGTCCAAAGCCCCACCTAAGCAATAAGTAAAACATAGCTGGATTCTGACTTAAGAATAGCAATGATTTGATTCATAGTTTCAACACATTTTTAAATACCTAAGGAAAAATTTAAATAAAATTTTGATAAAATTGTTATTTTTAATTTTTTTTAAATTAAAAATTGTATTCTATTTGAATCCTCTTCAAGTTCAGTCCGAGTAGTACAAAAGTCGCACTAAACAGTCAAAAAATCAGAGCTCGGTTCTGACTCTGACTTTAGCACACAAAAATACCGCTTGGTACTCAAAACAGCGAGACCGAAATCCGGTTAAAAAATACAAAAATCAGAAAAAGGATTTAAATCGAACAGACTTTCCTCACTTGACTACTTTTGCTGTAAAGTCGATCAGAAGAAAAACTTTAAAAACTTTACTGAAAGTCGGACTGCGTGAACAAATGCAGGGCTTGGTAATCGGATTCGGACTTATTTTTTCTAAATTAAAAACAAATTTAAAAAAAAACTTTAATAAAAGTCACTGTCGGATTCGGACATATTTTTTCTAAATTAAAAACAAATTTTTAATGTTATATAACAAATTTGTCTATGAAATGAGTACAAAAATTTGTAACTGTTCCTACAAAGTCAATTTGAACCCTCGTGAAGTTAAGTTTGAAAAGACTCGGATACCACTTAACCCATGGAAAATGAAGACTTGATTCAAACTTAAATGAGAACAACTTAAAACAGAATTTCTCTCACTGCGTGTTAACCTCTGTCAGACCTAAAAATGTATAAATATCGAAGAGATCTAAAGTAAAAAAATTATAAATATCAAAGGGACCATGCACAGAGAGTGCACTTTTGTTCAAAAGCGAATCTGCAGTTGCAGTTGCATTTTTAAAGCTTGGCAGTCTGTGATGGGGCAAAGTGATGTCTCCAGTGAGGAAAACTGCGCGAGTGTCAAAAGATCCATCTGATTTCTAATGCAATGGTATACTGATTTTGCGTGAGAACAAAACCTAAAAGAAGAGACTTTATTTTACCTCCACGACCACTCCAAGGCTCTCTCTACACGGAGATAAAAGGCACCGTGCTCTCCACTTAACGAAAACTTGGATGATCTCATATCAGCCAATTTAACACACCAGACAATTTAAAATGTATGCACGAATCAAACTGGTTAAATCAGTCTTTCATATGACCTACAGTACTGACACATCGCTACCTTCTTGTGGTATCACAATGGGCCCATGTGCGGCCCAAATATGCCAGTGGGGCGACCTCATATATCCCATGGCCAAAAATAGTAAACGTGGTTTAATTTTCACGAAATTTGGCATCCGCCCATTTTTTAGCCTAATTAAGAAAAACATGAAAACTTGTGAAAATTGGACTACTGCCACGCCCACCCCCCTATTGAAAAAATATTCTTAATTCGATAACTTGGACACTATTAACACTAGAAAGATAAAATTTTATACAAAATATCACTAGGACATAATCTATAATTGTGCCAAAAATGGGCAGTCTACCACGCCTACTTTAAAAGTGCGTATAAGCCTCAAATGCATTAATCGCTACATGTGCATATTTTGCCATTTTTTTTTAGTTTTCGAACTTTTCCATGTTGGCCCCTCTTCAATTCGCTCCTAAGTTTATTTTCCACAAATATTTGCATGCATTTGTAGTGCCAGCCGGTCGAGTTAAATTACGCGACGGCAGCTACACGTAAAACAGCTCACGAATTTGTACAAGAAGTGCCACTATAAAAAATGAATTACATGTGGATCTGCGAGCCTCTGCAGCTGAATCTTTCCAAATGTGTTCTACATACTTGTAATTCAGTGAAACAATTGAATTTGGAAAGCCTCCTTAGGCCTTTTTCAGATATTCGCTTTTGAAGTTTGCACTTAAACTTTTGCTAGGGCTCAAAATGGCTCTACGTTCAAATAACGACAGTTAGCGAACAGTAATAACCAAAACAAAAACAAAAGTATTAACAGACTGTAAAAACCTAAAAAATAAAATAAAAAATCAGGTATATTAAAATAATAACTGTAACCATAAGAAAAAACATCTTTAGTTTAGCAAGGTTAAATTTTGTTTTTCCTTAAATTTGTGTATAGGCAATATATAAAGTTTAAAACCTTCGTGAGACTACAAAACTTAAAATTTTTTTTAAATTCCTTTTGATATAGCTTAGTTGGATATTTGGCTTCGATCGTGCTTACTTATTTTTTCAAAATAAAAATTTTATTTTTTTTTTATTTTTGACCACGGACGCCCCACTGTGTGTCGTGCCCAGACAGTCGCTATAACCCAACATAATTTAACGCAAAGAAAAATTTTATTTATCAAGCAAAATCTGGACCGGATATTAGATAACAAAGGGCTCGATTAAGGTTATCTGATTGGCTATAACATTTTTTCAAATAAAGTACAAAAATTCATCATACATAAACTTTGCCGACTACCAGTTTTGAAAATACACTAAAAATATAAGATAATCTAATAGCTTTAATAGGCTATATCTATATCTATATCTGGGCTGAATAATACTTATATCTAACTGATTGGCATTTCATATTAGTATAAAGCTTTTCCATGACCTTTTTCAATCTTATTTTTGTTAACAAAACCAAATCCAATCAAAGCAACTAGTATTCTCACGATCTTAACTTTTAGCCTTTTTTTACAAATTTTTTTTAACCAACTATTCATTAACTTTCCTGTTCCATTTGTTGATTATTATTTTCCTTAACCCTTTCGACCCTAAAGTTGCCTGAGAGCAACTTCACCTATTTGTCATCTTATAGCAAAAGCTATGATTGATTTATGACTTAAAGGCACCAACAGATTAATATTTTCAGAAGTGAATTCAAAGCAAATTACAAAAATTGTATTGTTATCCCCAAAATTATTTCCAATAATTTGCAACGATATCAGGCAGTTTGTGTTCTAATTGAAGTCTACGAATTGAGCGCGTTTGATCAAAACCCTGTTTCTTAAATAATGGTTAAATAAAATCAAAAAGTGATAATTTTGTATTTTTCCACAAATATTAAATAGTTTTTCTGTAATTAAAAAATATTGATACAAAATTTTTTAAACCCGTTTTAAGCTAAAGTTGTTCAAAAGAAAACTAGCTCTAGAACTCTAACAAAGAGGCGTGGCGACTTCAAATGTTGTGTGCACACTTCTTAGGCAAATGTTTCATGATTTAAATACCAAAAAGTAATATCGAGACACAGGGTAAAATTCGGGGTCGAATGGGTTAATCTTTCATTATTATTTTCTTTTTATTTTAATTTCTCATTCGCACTGATAGCGCTTTGTGTTTGTGCAAATATCGCAAGTTGCAAACACCTGTAAGCCTTGCCAAAGCTAATTGGTCGACAGCGAAATGTATCAGGCGCCCCTCCACCCCCCCCTTCAACTAAGTACATCCATTTATGCTTACACGTTTGTTTTGTGGGTGCGATTATGTTTTGCCGATAGCACAGGAAGGCATAAATTTGTGGGCTTACGCTTCTCTGTAAAACTCTTTAAAAGCAGCGCAGAAATCAGTGAACTTTGCTCACACATAAAACTAATCCGTGCGTCCGTATGTCAGTCCGTGAGTGCGATTTGTTTGCCCTTGAGTTGAAAGTCAAATTATAAAAACTGTATATATGTTTACGTTTGTGTGTGTGTGTTTTAATTCCTTATGCAAATGTGAACAACAACAAGACACAATTTAAAGCCATTTGGAAATCGTATTTTAATAGATAACATTTGTATGTGTAAAAAGTTTTTGGGTCTAGCAATAATTTTAAGAATGAAAAGTGTTGAGCAACGCCGAAAAATTCCCAAATTTATTATTTTATTGTCGTCTCTACCGCGGCGGCCGATTAACGAAATGACAATAGGTGATAAATTTTATGCGAAAAAAGTCGGAGCTGAAAATTTCGAAATTCACAATCAACACAAAAAAATCAAAAATAAAAAAACTAAAGGCGTATAAATCAGCGCATTTTGGACGCTTTTCTAAACGAAGCAAAGCGACAATAACAGCAACAACAATATCAAAACAAAACACCTAAACGCTGACGCACTAATCCAAATTCTAAAGCACGCGATTAGTAGTTGCCGTGCCTCCGCCCCACCCCCGCACGACAAGTTGGTCAACCCAACCAACAAAACACAACACACGCACAGCCAGTCGGACTAATTTATTGATACAACACGCGTACAACAACACTACACATAATGAAATGAAAGGTAAACGGAAAATTCATGGTCAAACAGTACAACAACAACAGCCCAGACAAACCATTTTATACCCTCGATAGATATGCAGCAGTGACGATAACGAAGCAAATGTTTAGTGTTGTAGTGTTGCCAACTGCTTTTTGTTTTGTTCTTTTCGCATTGTTTCTTTTGAATTGGCAACAAAATTTTGCGTATTATTTTAGTTGCATGCGAAAACCTGAAAATCACTCTGGCGAATTTGGCAAACGCGGACCTCATTCCGATCTAAACAAAGCAAAAACGCATAATTTAGCCGCGGAGAAGGAAATTATTTAAATGTGCTCCGCATCATCCACGCGCTGCCTGCCGCTTCTAAATGTCGACTGCACAATGGGACGAGAATTAATGAAATTTATTTCGCAATAACTGTTTGATATGAAAAACATCGCATAAATTGCGGATTTATTAAAATGGCATTAATACGAGTCACAATGAGTGAGCGGGCACTGTGAAAAATTTAACTATTAAAATGCGTTAAGCGCCCAACAGTCTCGTTGTGACCAAAATTTCAGCTTTGGATCGAAAATAATATAATCTGCATAGGAAAAACTATGAATTAAGCGTCAGATGGAGTAGAACGTAAAAAGCCTGAAAACGCGATCAATGTGGAAACAGTTTGCGTATGGTTTCGGCGCGAACAAAAGCAATCACTCTGCAAGCACTCTTAAGAGCAGACGATTTCACTTGTGATCGATGAGTTTGATAGAAAATTATGACTTTTTATTCAGTAGTTCAATAGTGGTGAAGTTTTTCAAATATTTATTTTATTTATTTAAAAAAATAATAATTATAAATAACACAGTACAACAATTTTAAACTTTTTTTGTGCAACAGAGTAACGACCGTATATTTCTGAAAGAGGACGTCCTACTGAACATTTTTGCCGAACAAAGTAATAGTCCAGCACGTCTGAGTTTTTTGTAATTTGCGCATAAAGGTTAAAGGGGTCCTTATAGACCTTTACACGGAAAGTATAAAAACTTGAAGAGCTAGAACTTTTATGTCTAAGACAAAGTTGTTTGCATTAAAAGTGTGAATATTTTTTGTATACACATGAACACCCATCCCTCTTTCCTTACCCCCCTTTTTCATGTTTTTCGGAAAAATTTTTCATAAAAAGCTTGTATTGAGTAAAATATTGAAAAAATACTATATTGTCTTTTGGGAAAATATTCCTCATTAAAAAATAGGGGGGTCTTCAAACACCAAAACTGTCTCAAAACTTCCCCCAAAAAAATAAAAAGCCTTAAACACCAAACCTTCATTTCATACTTTTTTCATAAATTGCTAGCTCTGGTTGGAAAATAGTTCATGTGGTCTTCAAACAATGAAACCCTAAAAAGTCCGCTCTTAATAAAAGAAACAATTTTTATTTCAAAAAAGACTTTATTAACCCTTCTGTCAATACGAAAAATTTCCACCTATCATCAATACGAAGGTACCCGAGTACCTTCATACAATTTGTTTGGGAAAAGTGAAAATAATAGCGCAAAAATTTAAAACATCGTTGTTAGCTTTTCAAACAAAGCGTTATTTATTGCTAATTCAAGTTAAAAGCACTAAACACTTATTAATAGTGCAATAATTTCAGCATTTTCTTGTTTTACGTTTTTGCTTACAATGATCGGAATAGATATAGTACAAGTCATAGGCTTTTGGCCGGTGGTCCGAGTCTCGTTTTGTTCCTGCTGACGGTTGCAAAAAAGAGCATAAGGGTTTCTGTGCTCCGCAAACTGCTTCAAAACTGTTTTTAGGCTAAAAATTTTGATAACAAGGAAATTTTTTTGTCTATTCTGAATTTTCGGCATCAGAGGCGCACACAGGATTTCATTTTCGGAGGCGTTCTGCATACAACTTTTGACGCCAATACCATTTGAAATCAATGCGTCACCCATAATTTTTGTAGCTAGCAAATATTTGGAGAGTTTGAACCACCAATACCCACACGTTGTCCCCTGGCACTGCTTTGCCGTGGTGCATAGTTGAAAGAACCACCCAGCTTCATTGCTCTTTGGAAGATACAACTCCAAAGTTTTGGCGCTGCAAAACCAAATATCGATGACTTTAGGGGTCGAGTATTAATTTTTGACACCAAAGTGAGATTTTTTGCGAAGAGGTATTCCGCCAGTGCCTCAGAAGTAAAAAGGTTATCCGCTGCAGCATTGTGGACGTAAGGTTTAGAGCATTGAATAAAAATTTGTAACATTTTTGCGCCTACTTGGCGCAACTTCTCCTTTCAAAGGGTAAACCATCTTGGAGTAACACGCATGTAAAGCCGATGACTTCGATCTTATTTAACTTATTCGATCTTATGTAACTTATTTTTGAATACAACTTTGATTTAAAATTTAAAATTTGGTCCACTCGAATATGAACGAGTAATTTCACGTTCAAACTGTATTGTTTTACTGTATTTCGTATGAAGGTACCCGGGTACCTTCGTATAGAACAAAGGGGTAGTGTTCAATAATCGGTTCTAAAAGTTATACAGAAAAAGTTTTCTTTCTATATTTTCTATATCTTCTATATTTTAGGAAGATACTAAAAATACCAGCATAGCGTTCCTTGGCCGAAAGTAGGATATTTTTACCTTAAAAATGCAAAAGGTACCCAGGTACCTTCGTATTGACAGAAGGGTTAAGTTCGTGGATATTTCGCTTTACGGGAATGCTCAGATGGGTCAATATTTAGATCAATTATTATTATTATTATTTAGATCAATGTTAATTACGAAAAACCTTATAAAGTCATATAATTGAGTATGAGAAGCTCCCAACCCAACGAGTATCCAACAAACAAAGAAAAGGACCATTTATTAATTTTTATTTATTTACTGAAACCAGTCAACGAAATGCACTTAAATTAATTTCATACACACTGTTTACATGGAGGAAGAGCAAATTTATAAAATTCATGTAAAAACTTCAACTAACTAAACTAACTGAAATCAATAAGAAATCTGCACGAATCATACGATTGAACTCAGAGAGAACTCTGGTTGGGGGAGTACCTATTTCTGGAGTAATCCGATTTAAATATATTTACAGAGAATAGAGAGAAATTCTATTTATGACATTCACAATAAATGAAGACGACAATAATATATTTTCATATACATATATTTCAAAGTTTTAGATTCAAAAGAAGACAATGAAGTTTGAAGAAAGAGATAGAATGAATGACTATTTATGAATTTTTTTGTTAATTTCTAAACACGAAAAAATTTTTATAAGTTTGCGGAAAGAGATAGAATGAATGAATATTTATGAATTTTTTTGTTAATTTGTAATGTTTTTTTTTGTAATATGTAACGTCCCGGTAAATTCACACTAAAAAATAAATAAATAAATAAACATTATTCTGAGAGTACAATTATTACACATGAAAAGGATTTAATTTGCTGTTTAAAGTCGTTATAAAACTGTAGATCCTTTACGCTCATAGTTCCGGGAAACTCAACTTTAGAGCCCATAGAAATGTCATGCCAAGTTTACAGTGGGTGGTCAAGCAATTAGCACGCTTTAAGCAATCATACGCTTTTTATGTTTAAAACAAACTCTTACAATTTTATTTTTTTAATTCAATTATATTTTTATTTCAGAACAAATAAGAATATATTTTTAACGTGAATTGTACAGTTTTTTGCACCATCTTTAAAAAACAGATATTTGTTCAATACACCGTTCCAAACTACTTAAAACAATAATTATCTACCCCCAATTCGAGTATTTTTCAATATATCGTTTTCCTTTTTATTTTATTCCCAAAAATACACGACTTTCTCATAATGATTTCACAATTCGAATGCACACTTCACTATTCAAGATTTGCAACAAATGTTCAATTTAATACTGCTGCTAACAAAGTCCCGTTATCGTGCTCACCCACGGCACATAAACTCATAAATACCATTAGAAATACTGTGGGACAAATAAGCTAAGCAACCAAGAAAACAAAAAGCATTTGGAAACTATTTTAGTACATCTTACTTCCACTTAAACATGAGAATGTAGATTTTTTTCGTAAGCATGCTAATTGCTGGACCACCCACTGTATATTCTCACCAAACAAGCTATTTTACGAGTTACAATCTAAAAATTTGTGAAAACTGGTTTGATTGCTGATTCAGCAGTGCCTAAACGACGCAGAAACCACTGACCAACTGCAACAATTATTGACAAAAGGACATAGGGAATCTGTTAATCTGAAACCCATAGTGCTAAAGTGAAGTTTAATTCCTCGTACTGCAAATAGTAGTGGATGCAATTATTGATGCTTGTGTGCACACTTTTCTGTCATTTCTAAACTCCTTGTCATAATAAAATGTAGGGCGTGCCATGTTCCGTAGTGAAAAATTTTGTTAATTCCAACTATTTAATTAGCCTCATACAATTTAGGACGACCTATAGTCAACAGAAACCAACACAACCTTAGTTCAAGTATACTCAATTTTCAGTTAATCTTAACCCATCGTCGGGATAAAGTTTAGGACGAAAGTTTAACTCATTCTCTCAATTAAATTTAGGACCTAATAGTAGGGCACTTGATTCATATTTCGGTACTTAATTTCAACCCATCGTAGTATGTATGTACGGTGTGTATGTAATTTTCAGTATGTACAATTTTCTTTTAATCCAACAACCGCTCGGCGAATGTACATACAAATAGGAAATACAACAGCAACAGATTGTCAACACCGACACAACACCAGACAGATACTTTTTGTGATCTTCTTACAGACAACCCGCGCGCCAAAACTCTTTCTAACATTTCAAAACAAGAGCAAAAACAGGCGACACGCACAAAAATAAACATGTAGGTGTACGTGTCCGAAGCGGCGAGCCTCGACGCACATTGAACCGACATTTTGGCCGGGCCAACTGTTTAACCGCTCAAGTGGCTAAGCATTTCAGTTGTACGATTTTTGTCATGTCCGAAAACGCCTTTGGCTATGATTTATCTGTTCGCGCACTTGAGCTGGCAAATTTACAAAGTCGTGGACCAACAACAAAAACAACAACAACAAAATATGCCATGGAAGTGTACAAAATGACATTTGCAAATGGCGAACGCAACCGAAAGACGCAGCTAATTTATAGCAGCTTAATTAAGGCGCACATAAATGCGATAAAAGTGAAACTAAAAAAGACCACCCGCGCCCGGTCAGAGCGCATGAGAGCATGAAAATTAGCGCAAGCGGCTGAGTAGTAAAAGCGAACGCAACTTTGGGCCGCTGCCAAGATGGCCCAAAGCATTGGCAGCGGCAGCGGCAGCAGCGGAAAATTACGAAGCGGCTGTAAACAGTTTTTGACGCCCGCTCACCCGCCCACTTGCCGGCCTGATTGTCAGCCAATTTTCGTGGCGCGCTCGTTGCGCTGAGCCGAGTTGCAGCGTTCATGTGCAACGGATGCTGGGCCCATGGGGACTGGGCACTGCTGGGGGGCGTGCCGACGAAAGCGCTTCACCAACGCGTTATGCACAGATGGATTGTACATAGAAACCACCACGAACCAGCACGAATTCAATAGATTCCCCAAAAGTGCACAACGCTACGTACAGACACTGACTCAGACAGACTGACAGTCGGCCAGATGCTAGCCAACAAGTAAAGAGCCGGACACACGGACAAACTGACGAATTATCGCATTCGGCGTAATGTGTGTGAAGCTTTGCAAGAATTACAAATATTTCTGTACGTCTTTTTTTGTTTTTGTTCGACGCTTCTACTCTTTGACTGTTCGACAAGGTGTAAACGGCGCACGTGTGTATGTATGTGTGTGTGTAATGTTCGAAATTTCATAGGTTAGAATTTTGTTTTGATACCGTTGGACAGCCGCACAAACTCAGGAATGAGGACGTAGGCGAAAGGGAACGCACAAAAACAATAACAAAGCTATAAAAAAAACAATAACAAAATAAAGTGTAAACGTTTGTTTACTCGTAGTGTGAGTGAAGGTTGTTGTACGCCTGATGACCCCCAGACGGGCTCAGTTTGGACCAGAACACGCCACAGCACAATACAACAACACATACGAAAAACTACAATATATACGAACGAAATTAATGAAATTTTTTGAGACAACAACCGGCGCGCACACAGCCAGCCACGTTGCCAGACAGACAAATAAACGAACCGCAATTATTTGTCTGAACATTTGCTGAACAGAGAAAAAATATAACAACATTAAAATGTGCGAGAGCAAGAAGTCTCCAAAAAATCTATGGGGGGAGGAGGTATTGAAGAGCTCAGAGAGGGTATGGCAAGACTATTAAAATGTCAATCTTATTTGTTGAGTCTTTAATTCAATTAAAATTTATGCGCACCGAATGTGAAACGTTGCGAACAAAACTTTACCCGTTTTAAATACAAGGCAAACTGAAATGGAAAATGGAAGAGCAGAAATAGTAAACGATTAAATATAAATGCAAACAAAATTGAAAACTACACAACACACACACCCACATGCATCCACCCACCCACCAACACACACACACACTGTGTGCGTGAACGAAGGCAAATAGTTTCTTGAGTCATGCAGAGCAATGGTCTAAATGTTAATGAAAACTTTTGCAAACTGTGCTGTGAATTATGTCAAGACACTTTTTGCCAACAACAAAATATATCATAAAGGCCAAAAGGATAAGTCAAATACAAATCGAGGTCAAATAACTTAATAAAAATTTATGTTTTAAATATGGAATTCGTTTAATGGTGACTGGTCAATGATTCAAATCAAAATTTAGGTGAATAATTGATTTTTACAAATATTGAGTAAAACTAACAGTGAGTGGATCATAATTTACCAATACACCAATGGAAGTATAGAACTAAAAACTTACTAAAAATAAATAAAAATATTTTATGAGAATAATAGTGAGATCATGATTCGATTCGATTTGACACTATTTAGAAATAAATCGAGGTGAAATTAACATAAATTGTTTTTTTAAATATTAAAAGTATCTATCTTTATCTGTTTTACTAGTTCAAATACAAATCAAGGTCAAATAACTTAATAAAAATGTATGTTTTAAATATTGAATTCGTTTAATGGTGACTGGTTAATTGATTCAAATCAAAATTTAGGTGAAATAACTATTAACGGATTTTTACAAATATTGAGTAAAACCAACAGTGCGTGAATCATAATTTACCAATACACCCATAGAGGGATATAACTAAAAAATTTTTAAAAATAACTACAAATATTTTATTAGAATAATAGTGAGATCATTATTCGATTCGATTTGACACTATTTAGAAAGAAATTGAGGTGAAATTAACAAAAATTGTTTTCTTTTAATATTAAATTTAAATATCTCAATTTAATATTTTATTAATATTAAATGTATCTATCTTTATCTGTTTTACTAGTTCAAATACAAATCAAGGTGAAATAACTAAAAGTCGATTTTTTTTAATACTGAATAAAACCAACATTGAGTGATCCATAAATCAATGTTTTACTGATTCAAATAAAAAACCAAAACAAAAGTTTAACGTATTTTGGATGCAATCGTCCAAATTTGCTGAATGAACATATTAAAGTCATCAATGGACGAACGAATGTCCTGTTGACAAAGTAACAACCGGTGAACCAAAGACCAGAGTTACTACCTAACGTGCACTTGGCTTTAGCCTCAAGAATGAAGTCCCAAGCAGATGAGGTAAAAGGATGCTTTTTCCTTTAAAAAAACAATACTACAATTCAAACATTCAACGCTTGGTGTGACTTAAGGAAGATAGTCAAGACGCCTAGTTAAGATTTCAAAGACTGTTATGGTCAACTAAGTAAGTAAAAACTTAGATTTATTATGCAGGATTGGATAATTCTATAAAATCATTGGATATTGTGTTGTGAGACCATATTAAATGACCAGATTTCTTTTATAGAAGAGGCAATCAATGACTTTTGTAAAGACAGCACACAGCACCGACATCTTTCTCTAGACTACAAATCTTCTACGAAATAACCACAAATCTTCTGGTACTGTGTTTAAATGTTCTGCTGTTCAAGAGACAACACCGGTAATAGAACGTTGAACGATATGAATCACTGGAAAAACTCGCTAGATTCATACATCATTTGGAGTCTGAACCACTCCAATCATCTTAGGAAGAAGAACTCCTGAGCGAGTTTTTTACTCGTTTTTTTTTTAGTTTTTTACAATAGACTTTAATGGCCTTCGAGTGATTTTACTAGACAAACAAGTCGCCTGAAAACCGAATCTAACTAAACCTACTATATTCTATAGTCAAATTGTGTGTTGAAAACCGTAACACGAATTATTTTTCACTTAATTTATTTTAATAAATAATATATAAATAATAAATAATATATAGAATAAATGAATAGCTATGTTTTTTTAATATATACAATGCGTATCAAGGCTCAAATATTAAAATTTTTGTACTGCGAAAGTAAGGTTTCTGAGAAGTCTAATTAAGAAGTCGATTTGAGTTACGGGTTGATTCTGATGACAGACTATTCAAAAATAAAAAAGGGCCTCAAAATGAGTCCATCTCTTCTATTTGACAAACTGTCTGCTTAACGCTTCCTTTCTCTTCAACGGTACTTTAGACCTCTGATAGCAAATAAGGCGTCTTTTACACATAACCTTCACACAGGTTTAAATGGCATGACATACAAGTTGTCTTCGTAATCCTACTTACTCACAGTTCTTAACCTAATATAACCTAACTTGTCTCAGGTCTAAATTAAATTACGTACGAATTACACCGTGCGACAGCATTTTTCACATGTGCGTGAAACTAGAGACCAAATATAGTAATACTGCGTGCTCAGTTTTTAATTTCTACATCCTTTGTCCTTTTAAAAGGACTTCAAAATTTTGAAGGGGATAAAAAATAAAAAAATATCAAAAATACTTAATGTCGTTAGAATATGGCGATATGTATATCAAATGAAAGAGGAAAGGCTCAAGAATTTAAATAAAATTGATTTTTTATCTATTTGTAAAAAAAGGATATGAAAATAGTCCTTTGAAAATTTTAATCCTTTATATCCTTGAAAATGTATATCGAATTTTCTTGAAAAGTAAGTATGTTAGAATCCAAACTCTCTTTGATCACGTGTCAAAATTTCATTACTCTAACTTTATTGGTTCGAAAGTTATTAAAAAAAGGCGGAAGCTGCAAGTCTAATGAAGTAAAAAATGCTAATTTATTTGCGTATCAGTATTTTAAATAATAAATAGATACAAAATGAATAAAGCGAGAATAATGAAATGTTGACACGGGATCAAGGCAATTTTGGGTTTTAACATACTTACTGTTCAAGAAAATTCTACATAAATTTTCAAGGATATAAAGGATTCAAATTTTCAAAGGACCTTTTTCATATCCTTTTTTTACAAATAAATAAAAAATCAATTTTATTTCAATTCTTGAGCCTTTCCTCTTTCATTTGATATACATATCGCCATATCGTATTTTTTCTATTTTTTTTATTTTGTATCCCCTTCAAAATTTTGAAGTCCTTTTAAAAGCACAAAGGATGTAGAAATGAAAAACTGAGTACGCAGTATTACTATGTTTGGTCTCTAGTTTCACCCCCATATGGATTTTTTCCGGTGTGAAAAATCTTTTTAATTTTTGTCGCACGGTGTTATCTTCATGATCCCACTTTCTCACGAATTGTCTGCTTAACCCTTGCTACCACTTTAACATTTCACTGCTGCTCACTTTCCTGCCACTCTACAAATGCCAAATGTAGCGTAAAACCACAAAAAATTTTATGATCCAATGATTGTCGGCACGCACACACGAACCGACATATTGCATGAGCCGACGCAGAGACAGACTATCAGACGTTCGTTACACACGCACGCACTTAAGTGGCACAGCGCAAAGCAATAACAACGACCGCGGCCGCCTTTTTATAATCGAGACAAAGTGTTAATTGCCCCAATCGAATCGCCCGAAATTTATTGTTTCGATATAATTGAATGAAACTTTTTTCGGCGGTTGTGGTTTCGCGGCCGCGTTTCGTTTCGTGCACAATTCACATTCGAACATTTCATTAATTTGTGCAAATTTACGAAATTCCAAAAGCGATGAACGAGCGGCCGGCCACTTGGCTGCGCGGCGCACGCAACGCGCAATTAACGCCCGAACAGCGCCAGCGAAATGGCCGACTGCGCACGGGCCAGCAAGTGGCAAGCGGCGGCAAGTGGCGCTTATTTCTGCTCGCGGCAGCAATTTTTCCTGCGCCATATGCAGCATAAACGTTTCTCGACTTTTTACAAGTTGTATGTTTTCCAAAAAAATAAAACACCAAATGCGTACAACAGAAATTTGGCTATTTTGAAACGCTCGCATTTTTATGCTTTCGTCGCGGCCATTAAGTTGCATTGTGGCTATGGCGACGAGCGAAGAGAGTTGTGGCACTGTTGTTGTTTTTATGATGGCGATTGGTTTTCCGAATAGAGTCGCAGAGTCAGAGTCAATGAACTTTTTCGGACCCGCAGGCGACTCGTCGAAAGTTTCGCAACATTCGGTCGCTCCTTGCGGTGAGTCAGTCAGCGCCAGCGTCGACTACTTTCATATGTGCCGCGCAGTTTCATCGCGAACATTTTCGCCTACAAATGTCAGAAATTGCACGTTTTACGTTGACTACGGTGGCCGGCGGGGAGGCGCTGTCAGTTTTCGTTCGAGCGCATTATTTTTACTTTCATATCACAAAAAAAAAGGAAACATTTCGTGTAATTTTCATTTGTGTATAGTATTTGCCAGCGCATTTTATGAATTTCAAATTCATTTTCGCCTTTTCGCATTCGCATCGAGCATTTTCAAATTGTTGCGAAAGGGCATTGACTGCTGGACCCGACGGCGCTGGAGCAAGGAGCATTATGTGTGGTTGGCATAGCACATTTCACAGCATAAAATGGCACATGTTGGCGCGCTGTCCAAAAATTTAAATAATCACAGCACGCGGCCACCAATGCCGAAGATTTCGGCCAAAATGCCAAATTTTAAAACAAATTTTGGACCGCATTCCTGTCACTCTTATGAGTAATTAATATACTTTATCATAGATTTGATAAGATTTATAAAATTGCGACTTGTTAGATATATATAGTGACTCCGTTATAATATAGTGATTATAGCCCATTATTACAAAGATGATCTGTAAAACCTCTTTCAGCTCATAAAAACAAATATTTCCTTCTATTTTTTTAAATTTAATCAGCGTAAAGGCTTAGAGTTGATATGAGATAACTGCCGATTGGGATGAGACCAGCTGGTAAACTATTAACAAAAGGAGGGAAGGATCCACTTGTTGTAACGTCTATGGAGAATCCAACTCAACGATTATGCGATTCCTGAAAAAATCTTCAATTCAACTGACTTCAAGTTCTCCAGATCTATATTCGAAGATTCAAACCCTAAGTCTGATATAAAACACTCTTAACCATTGGTAATAAAGTCCGAATTGAAACCATGCCGAAGCTTGAGCTGCCGTTTACAGATTACAGGTACAAGCTGGTACAAAATTCCAATATTAATTAAGTTCAATATTATTTTCTTTTTTTAATACAACGGATTCGTTTCCTTTTTCACAACAAGTTTTTAAAGAAGCCCCACGGATTCTAAGCCTAAGTCTGACTAAAGCATTGATAGTAAACTCTAAAATTTAGAAATTAAGGAGCACTTAGTTTAAGGAGCTTGAAGGTTGAGGTCATGAAAAAATTCTACATAAACTAAACTAAGCTTTATAATCTTATCATATCTTAATACGACGAATGCGTTTCCTTCTTTATGACATCTATTTTACTCTTAGAGTTTGTAATTACTGAAAGAAACTGTGTTTTTTATGTTAGGCTAACATTGTTAGCTGAGACAGAGATCCTCATACTTTCCTCATTACAAAAGCTTCAAATAAAGATTTCCTTTAAAGATCTTTTATCGAAGTTCTACCAGAAAATGTTTGCGGTAGGACACAATTTTGAAGCTTAGACCTGAACGAAAAGTTTCCAAATTAAATGAAATCTTTCGGCGAAATCCCAGAAAACATAACTAACAAGTTTTGCTAAAGGTTTCAACCCTGGTTAAAAAACCAAGGCTCGATTTGTTCTTGGGTAACCCAATTAAATTAGGATCCAATTAAATATCTGAACTAATCATTTAGAATCCTTATATTTAATTTAAAACCCCTATAATCCTAGCACACACGACTTCAACATGAGGAAAGAGCCTTTTGGAAGTCTCGTGTACAACATAACTTCTAGCCAGGGGCGGATTGGGAAAAATACTTCGGAGGGGTTTCAAAAAGTAATTATTAGAATATGTTTTATGATTGAGTCCTTTAAAAGCGCTTCATTCTCTCTTAGTTAAAACACCAGTTGTTCTCTTCAGTCAGAAGTGTTTGCCTTTATTAGGTTGGCTCCATTTGATTCAAGTCTCCTAAAAAAACTTCAGCCTTCAATCCAACTCCAGTTGTGTTCTCAAATTGGGGTTTATTTTTTGTTAGGTTGACGCCAACATTTCTGTTAAATAGTTTTGAATTATTTAAAGTGAACCTGTGTCTTAACCCTTTCGCTATTTTGTTGCCATATGGCAACATGCTACTTTGTGGACGTCTGGATCCTCTTTGGTTGCAAGCATACATTTGTTGTTGGTCTTTAGAATAGTTTGAAGTTTTAGGAAAAATACGAAATTAATAAACTCAATATTTAAGTTTAAAGAAGAGAAGTATACACGATTTTGTAATGGTATATCTTGACATAGTAAAAGAAGAAGAAGCAGACAAATTAGAGAACTTTTTAATTTGACGTTTTCTTTCAATTTAGATACTTTTTTGTTTTTAATTATTGAATGAATGTTTAAGTTTAAAGAAGAGAAGTATACACGTTTTGTAATGGTATATCTTGACATAGTAAAGGAAGAAGAAGCAGAAAAAATTAGAGAACTTTTTAATTTGACGTTTTCTTTCAATTTAGATACTTTTTTGTTTTTAATTATGGCTGAAGAAAATGAAGAAATATCCAAATTTTCGTTATGCGAAAAAGTTATATGCTTAAGTAATTATTACAGCCACAACGATGTGGTTTCTCTCATAGAAAAACACTCTCAAATACAGGGTCCGAGTATAAAAATTAAAAAATTTCTTATGGAATGTTGCTAATACAACCACATAGAAGCCTAAGACGTAAAATTCAAAATTTTAACTTTCCCCAGTTAAAACCTGTAGTGAAAGGGTTAAGTAGCTCATCTATGAACATTGTAGACACGCCGCAAAAAGGTGTTGGTCCTATCAGAGCAGCAGAGACAAGACAATCTGCATCTTTATTATCATCTAATCATCATTTACATTTGCAATGCAAAAGTGGTTCGTACCTTCTCACGTGACGCTAATTAACCAAACCAAGCGTAAAGATTTAAGCTTTTTCGCCATTAACTCGTCCCCGAAAACTGAAAATCTCTTTCACGAATAAACATTCACAGTTCTTGATTTTTCCCCCCCAATGACGTCGTCAACACGCTTTTAGCATAAGTAAGCACCCCCCCGACAAGCGACGCCGCTCATCCATGCAAACGCAAAATTGCGTCAATGCGTCAACAAAAGCCAAAAGTCAACGATAAATTCAAATGCTGTCGCAATTTATTGCATCCTTGTTAAGCTGCTTATTGCCTGCGGGTAGTAAGACAATGCAAAACAGCGGCGAACAAGGGACAAATATATTAAAACAAAAGCAACCAAAACACATTTTAAATTGTTACCTCAATGCAACGCCCACCGTAACAATTTGTGGCGGTTCTGTACCTAAAGCACAAAACCATATTTTCTTTAGCTTGCTCCGACGTTTTGACTGTTGTTGAAGACTGCATCGATTGCGCGCCGCTATGCGAAAGCATTTCATTATTTATTTGCGCTAAAAAAGTTGAGGGGCGCTTTTCGTCGGTTTTTTGTGTTATTTTTCGCACCAGGAAAAACGTGGCAAAGCAGCAGCTTCGCCGCGGGCGTGGTAACACATGTGTGGAGGGAGGAGCAGTAAATGCGGGTTGTGCGATGGCCAACGAGTGGCAAAGAGCATTAGTCATGTTTGACGTGAACTCCGCTTTGGGTCCTTTCGTTTGCGGTTGGCCGTGAAAGTGCAAAAAAGATGCTAGCAGCGTAGAACAATTTATGTTGATTTGCGTCGGCATCTGCAACCTGTGCAAGTAATTCATACTGCGATAGCAGAATTTATGGCGGCAACGAGACAGAATAGACGGGTTTGAAGCAAAAAAAAAAAACGATTTTTAAACCAATATTTGGGGATTTTAAAAATTTGCATTTAAATGTGTAACGCTTTAATGGCATTAAAGTTTTGTTCTAAATTAAATGTAATTAAATTTGACTAGTTTTGCTCCCACTCAATGTGACATGCCGCAGGCAAAACGCTCATGAAAACTCGTAACTGCTGTAAGCTCAAAATTGTTAGTGTAACTGTTATAAAAGAGCACACACACTCACATATTCACTACTACAACTACAAAGTATTTATTGCCGAAAACAAATCGCCCGACAGCATGGCCACAGTTGAAGGCAGCAAACGTTGTCGTTAAAAACTTGACTAAGATGTCAGCCAACTGCTCAATTTATGCAACAAGTTGACTAACGCTTCACCCGTCCAGCTCGCCATTTTATTCAATTTCGACAAATATCAAACCTACTATAGAGTCAGATGCCAGCGAAAAGTTTCCATCGTCAAGCGGGGGGTGAGAGGCGAGCCTGGCAAAAAATGCATTCATCAGCTGACAGTGTGCAGGGAAGACTTTGCAGCGGTGTTCACGTACGGCAAACAATTTGCAACTGGCTGACTGACAAGAGAGAAAATATTTTCAAGACAACAACAAAACACATGCATTGGGCCAGATTTGTCTTCTACGGCTGCTTTGTTCTAAGCTCTTAAGTGTACTTCTGCTAAAAATACATAAATGAAACCCTGAGTTGTGTCAAGAAATATTGTGTAAAGAATAATCAGCTGATTGTAAGTTATATCGTTTAAATCAGGGACCGTAACAGTTATAAGTTTTATTATAAAAATCAATGTTTAAGAGTTATTTTTTGACTTTTATTTAATGACTCAACAAATAAAAGTTATTTTTTATTTATATTTTAAAAATCCTATAATAACAATTATTTTTGATTTTTTTCTTATTAGTCCACAACACTTTTTTTGGATTTTTATTTTAGTTGTCCTATGATAACAATTATTCGTGACTTCTATTTAAAGAAGTCATCAATCAAAATCATTCAGTGAATTTTATTTATAAAAGTCATCAATAAAAATCATTCAATGACTTTTATTTTTTAAGTCATCAATAAAAATCAGTCAGTGACTTTTATTTATAAAAGTCATCAATAAAAATCATTCAATGACTTTTATTTATAAAAGTCATCAATAAAAATCATTCATTGACTTTTATTTATAAAAGTCATGAATAACAATTCTTCAATGACTGACTTAAAAAATAAAAGTCATTGAATGATTTTTATTGATGACTTTTATAAATAAAAGTCACTGAATGATTTTTATTGATGACTTAAAAAATAAAAGTCACTGGCTGATTTTTATTGATGACTTTTATAAATAAAAGTCACTGAATGATTTTCATTGATGACTTAAAAAATAAAAGTCATAGAATGATTTTTGTTGATGACTTTTATAAATAAAAGTAACTGAATGATTTTTATTGATGACTTAAAAAATAAAAGTCACTGACTGATTTTTATTGATGACTTTTATAAATAAAAGTCACTGAATGATTTTTATTGATGACTTAAAAAATAAAAGTCATTGAATGATTTTTATTGATGACTTTTATAAATAAAAGTCACTGAATGATTTTTATTGATGACTAAAAAAATAAAAGTCACCAATAATTGTTATCATAGGACAACTAAAATAAAAATCGAAATAAAAATGTTATTTGTGGACTAATATGAAAAAAATCAAAAATAATTGTTATTAAAGGATTTTTAAAATATAAATAAAAAATAATTCTTATTTTTTAATTTTTCCGCAAAAATTACAAAAAAAAGTTCATTGCCAAGTTTGATTCTCCGTGCGAAAAGAAATGTATTGGTATATTTCATTTATTTGCATGATTTTTCCTTCATAGTAAAATTTTCAATTATAGTTTTCATAAATAACTGTTATTTCTGGTCCCTGGTTTAAATGGTCGTTAACTATCTCAAGGCATTCACTATCTTGTTGCCATAAAGCAGCATGAAGCTTTGTGGGCACTTGGGTCCAACTTTGGGGTTTACATATTAAAGCAGTAAAACAGGGTCCATCAAAAAAATTTAAAAAAAGAATTACTATTATTATGGCCGCACAGAGCACATCGATTTGAATTTGAAATTTCAACATTCTCCAATAACAAACTGTAGTATGCGACTGTGTGTGTTTTCCGTAAATTGTGAATACCGCCAATGTTTCGGAATAAATGCTGTTGGACAAACCCTCGCAGCACGATGCAGTGGCCTCGAGGGCATTGGGAACTTTAAAATTTGTGGCATTACTTTGCCATAAAGTTGAAATGTAAAAGTTTCTACATTTTCAGCAAAACCCCAAAGCCGAAGCGCTGAGGCAACGCTCACATGTGGCATTGCAGCTTTCTCGTTGTACTTTTCTTATTTATGTTGTAACATGTGGGTGCATGGTTGACCGACAAAAATACGATTTAGAAAATATTGTTAAAAATACTATATAAGCACTGTGCAATACTTTACATAAAACAATCATGTGAGGAGAAACTTTTGCACTGTTCATCAAGCAAGCAGAACAACACGTCAAAACAAAACAAAATGCAATCAAAAACTTTTCCCAGTTAATGGTTAACGTTTTTCCAATACTCAATAGTTCGCAAAAGAATTCAAGTCAAAGTTCACAGAGAGGGTGAACGCGAAAAAATTAGCACAACCTGCCCAAAAGGCTTTCAGATGCTTAACTGCAAACATTCATCGCTCAATTCTTGAGTAAACTAACTTCATTTGAGCAAAAAATGTTAGGAATACCGTGCACCCTCGACAGCGCTCTGTGCACTGCGTTATAGCCACAGTGAATAAACAATAACAACAACAACAATGGCTGCGTCATTCGACAACACTTTATCGTCATTTACGCCAGCCCGGCGTACCTGCCACAGCGAGATCAACGTTTGCGCTTTAGTATGGTTTTTTTTTTGCCGCCAGAGCCACCGCCGCCACGTCTGCCACGGCCAGAGCAACCAGCAGCGCCATAACTTGCAGCACTTGCTGCAGGCTGACTGCCGGGCGCACAGTGTACACAAGTACTCTGCACTTGGATGCATAGTATGTGACCCATATTTCAAGATCCGCACTCGCGGCAAGGAGCGCGATCGCGCGTGAGTTCAATTGCTGGCAGCGTGCTGATTGCGTTTGCGCCGTTGACAGTTTTATTTATTTGCAGCAACAATGCCAGCCACAACAGCAGCCATGGCAGCAACAACAATCAGAGTGCTGGAGTGCAGACAGCGCTGCAGAAAGATGCAGATATTTTTCATCTCGCTGGCAGTGTGCAATTGCTGCTGCGTTCCCCTGCCTCCTGTCGTCGCTGCAGTGCACGTTGTGTCTCTGAATTTGGCTTTGGCTCTGCCGTGCCGCACACTTGAGCGGAAGCGTAGTCGAGTGTAGTGAATTGTGTCGTGGTATGGCTGCCGTAATTCATGCCAATCTGTCGTGCTAGGCGGCTGTTGAAAGCCAAAAACCAGCCAAGCAATTCATCGCACAAACACACACACACACATATATATTTCTTCCTCGGCATTTTTGTAGCAATGCTGAGTTATTAAAAGTGTGGAGCAGCGGCACGAGAGGTCACTTCGAGTACTCTTATGCCGCACTGGTCTCTGGCATGCAGCGAAAAAGTCGTGAAAGTAATTTAAAGTAAGAGTACAAAAAGTTTTAGTAATTAGTGAAAATGTTTGTTCAATTGTTGGACACCATTCGAACAGTAAAAGGGAAGAATACGTAAACAAGAACAACAAATAATGGTAAAAAAGGCCGTCAATAGCTATGAACAAGCCAAATTTCTACAACAGAGAGGTTCGAAGAAGAAAAATGAGCCTAAAAAATAGGATTCAAAGATGTTCAGAAAGCTATGGTCCAGTCCAAGGAGTCAAAATATGAGAGCCGAAGAAAAAACGTTAAAGAAAAGTCTGCGGAAAATTAAATCTAAAGGCGAAGGTCAAAAAAGATGAGCTTCAAGACGAAAAAAAATCCGGAAGATATGACGGCGAGCGAAATGAAATGCGAGATGATGATGAGAGAGATAGATGAGGTCCAACGAAAATTATGCCCAAAGAGACAAAGTTTAAAGAAAATTTGAAGGCAAAAGTTTGTCCTGAAAGGTCTAAGATGCGATCCGAAGAAGATATGAAACAATGAAAATGCAATCTACGAAGTAGAAAATTCGAAAAATATGAGAACGAAAAAACATAAAACCAAAGACAATATCTAACGAAATAAAGTTACAAGGAATTTGAATTTTAAAGAAACTAGGGCCAAGACAAAATTTGCTCCAAAAACTACCATATCTAAAGAAAATAATTTCTGACGAAAAGGAAAAGGGAGGAAAATGACATAGCAAAATGACATTCAAATAACACGTAGTACAAGGCAGCTGTGGTCTACAGAAAATTAGGCAAAAAATAATAAAGACCAAAGGAAGTTAGATCCAAAAAAGATAAGATTCAACGAAAATGTGATCTAAGGAAAATAAGGACCGAAAAAGTAGTTCAAAGAGGTGTGAAGTTGATATCTAACGATGTTGTCAAATGTAAATAGAATTCAAGGACCATACGATACAAGGGAGATAAGTTTCAAAAAATATGTGATTCAAAGCAGATGAAGTCCATATATGTGATCAAAGATAAGGTTCAAATAAAATTCGCCCTGAGATAAGTTCCAAAAGCAGTTTGAAAAAATGTGGTTTGTAAATTATGTTTGAAGAAATTTAGATCTTTAGATGACTTAAGATATATGGGATTTAAAATCGTATGCTGATTTCAATTACACAGTACAACAATTTTAAACTTATTGTGTGCAACAGAGTAACGACCGTATTGAATCGCTATATTGACCCATCTGAGCGTTCCCGTAAAGCGAAATATCCACGAACTTAATAAAGTCTTTTTTGAAATCATAAGAATTGTTTCTTTTATTAAGAGCGGACATTTTAGGGTTTCATTGTTTGAAGACCACATGAACTATTTTCCAAAGGAAAATATTTCTTTTTTTTAATATTCAACATTTTTCTCAACATCTCAAGCAGAGCTAGCAATTTATGAAAAAAGTATTAAATGAAGGTTTCGTGTTTAAGGCTTTTTATTTTTTTGGGAGAAATTTTGAGAAAGTTTTGTTGTTTGAAGACCCCCCTATTTTTTAATGAGGAATATTTTCCCAAAAGACAATATAGTATTTTTTCAATATTTTACTCAATACAAGCTTTTTATGAAAAATTTTTCCGAAAAACATGAAAAGGGGGGTAAGGAAAGGGGGAGGGGGGTTCATGTGTATACAAAAAATATTCACACTTTTAATGCAAACAACTTTATCTTAGACATCAAAGCTCTAGCTCTTCAAGTCTTTATACTTTCCGTGTAAAAGTCTATAGGGACCCCTTTAACCTTTATGCGCAAATTACAAAAAATTCAGACGTGCTGGACTATTACTTTGTTCGGCAAAAATGATCAGTAGGACGTCCTCTTTCAGAAATATGCGGTCGTTGCTCTGTTGCAGAAATGCTGTTGTACAGTGTTATTATTCGTAAATATTTGGCTCTCAATGGTTAACTATTTCCTGCTGAGAGCGCAAGTGATTTATAAAAGACATACAATAAAGTTAAAAGATTGGTCTAAAGAATATGCAGGCCGAAACGGAGAAACAGGTACATGTCGAAACAACGTTCGAACCAAAGCAGTTAAGTTCGAAGGAAGTTGATTTTCTAAGAAAATAAAGTCGAAAATCAATGGTTCCTATAAATAAGTGTTGATCCAAATCGCTAGTTTATTAAAAAAGTTTTTTATTTTAAAACATAATCGATACTGTTGCCATCTGGTACTTTATAGCATTGATATCAAAGCAATGCAATTTTTAAATTATTGAAACCAAAATATAAACTTGCGTCTGTTAAAACAGCTCAAACAGGGACTCAGGTCGGGACTCTCGCCAATTTTTACATAAATAAAAGAAATTGTCAGTTCTTAGTCGAAAAATGTTTACTTTATTTGAGCTTCGTTCGCACCTACGACCCGCTGACTTGCAATGCAAAACGTCGACCCCCATTAATGTTTGTATTTATTTTCGTACCATTTTCTTTTGGCAGAAATTATTGCAATACATACAAAATTCAACAACCAAACAAAAAATTCGAAACACTGCGAAAACGAGTCAACAGCGCCATCAACTTGTGTTCCATAGAGCGTGGTGTAAAAATTCAAAACTATTTTTGGGCACCAGACGACAACGGCCTGACGCTGTTGCGGTCGCTGTCGCTGCTGGCGCAACCATGTCAGAGACAGCATAAAATCTTTAAGGACCGAGCACAATATTTCGAAGTGCACACTTTTAAACGTTTCAACGTAAACAACAAAAACAACAACAACAATAATAAAAACAACAACGAGTCGACAACAAGACGCATCACCCAGCAGTCTAAAGGCAATAAATGGAGAAAAAGTTGCTGCAACTTTTGCCCGACTTTTCACTTTAGCAATTTTTAGATTTCCGTAAAAATATGAAAATAGTTACGACCACATCGGCAGCGCCACATAGAGTGCAATGCTGTGTTGGCTCGACAGTGGCGGGAGTTGTGTGCACAAATAAAGAACGCAACGAAGATTTAATACACGAGAAATTCTGCAAAATTATATTTTCCCCGATTCATTGAGTGTTTGTGGTGTGAGTGGGCCGCGTTGCCTTTGGGAGATGAAAATTATTTCAATTGCTACGTTGAAGTGTGCCAACATCCAAATAAATGGAGGCTGGGATATTCGGGCAACAGCTGTTCGTAATGGCGATGCGCCACGTCTGGCAGTGCTGCGCCAGCGTGCAACAATGTTGGCTGACGTGTGGCCTGTGGCAGGTGACGTGTGGACTGGAAGCGATGGCAGTTGAGCAAAACTGCAGCTAGACTAGTGTGCATGTATTTTAAGTATGTATATTATATACATTGCATTTACATACATATTACGGAAGTCAATTTCACAATTTAGTTGAGCATTTT
The DNA here is from genome assembly GCA_964056695.1 of Melieria picta. NCBI lineage: Eukaryota > Metazoa > Arthropoda > Insecta > Diptera > Ulidiidae > Melieria > Melieria picta. Next base: position 18,632,505 of record OZ057399.1, read on the forward strand.
GTTCAGAAAGTTTTGGAACTAAACACCCTGACTATGATACAAGACATCAGTGCAGGGATTCTGATATAAATGGTCCACTGAAAACCTCGAAACCAGTCGCAATGAATCTCTTCATGTCCAAAACTTATTAAAATAATGCAAAATGATTACAAGTATACTAATACATTTTAGTTTTTATTGCACGCTTTTCTAGGGATCCCTACCAGTGCAAAGCTAAAGGTTAATACAAATGTTTAGTCAATTATTTTTGCAACTAACCATTGCTTTGAGGACCATTTTTAAGCACAACATTGAAGATCTCAATTGCATAATTAAAAAGTGGCAGACACTCTACTGTTCTGTGTCTGTGGCGCCTCTTTTCAAGGAAGCTAAACCGAAAACTAATGCACACATTGTAGAGCAAATAACTTCCTTGAATGTCAGCAAATGCAAAATTTCCAATTCGTCTAAGAACAACAACAACAGCACTGAAATTCTAAACGACAATACAAGCAATAACGCCAGAACACGCAACACACAACAAAGAGCAAAAATTGCAAAAGATCAAAATTAAAGTGGTGACAAAACTGTTGTCGTTCACGATTTGTGCCAGCCGTATTATTTTCACATTGAAATGCCATTTGGCGAATGCATTGACCCATTCGTCTGCCACGGCCAGTTTAAGTTGTTCGCTGCTGAGGCGCACTGCGCGCTCGCCAGCACTTTTGGCAATTACTCATGAAAAACTGCGTGCGTGCGTGTGTGCAAAAGAAAACAAAATTCGCAACAGTACAAGACAACAATGCGAAAATTTTAATAAAAATAGTAATTATTAATAGGAACGCGTCCAAAGGCAAAAAAAACAAAAATGTGAAATTTTCAAAATCCCACATTGTGAACATTTAAATATCTTTCATTTAAACATTTGTTGTTGATTATGGTTGTACAGTTCAGGTGACCATACGCCTTGTCAAACACAAAATAGTATTTGAATTATGTCTTAGATGAATTATGGTGCAGAATATGAAACGAACGGCTTCAGATATATGCAAATCTAACTATAAGAACTATGAGATATAAAAAAATATAACTTGTACGATAACGCAAGGCAGGCGACTGGCCACTCGGCAAAGCATTCGATGGATGGAATAAGGAAGCCATTGTAGCCAGTGAAATGAGCGCCAATCGTAGAAAATTCTATAAGGTCAACTAAAAGTGGGATTCAGAGGTGAGAAAGCCGTCTTCTGTTCAAGTCCGGGCAATGCCACACAAACATCAGAAAGGCAAATGTATCGTGCATCAGAGAAACTGCCTAGCTTCCAGGGTTCCCAAAAGGTGCCTTCCTGCGTCCTTAAATTTTTAAGTATTAAAATTTCGAATATTTCCAAGAGATTCCTAGCTAAGCAAGTTTTATTCTCTTTAATACTTTCGACCACTTTTTAGAAGTGAATTAAAAGCAAATTACAAAACTTTTACTCTTATCCCCAAAATAATTTCCAATAATTTGCAGCGATATCAGGGAAAGTTTGTGTTCTAATTGAAGTCTACGAATTGGGTGCGTTTGATCAAAACCCTGTTTCTTTAATAATGGTTAAATAAGATCAAAAAGTGATAACTTTGTAATTTTTCATAAATATTAAAAAATTTTTCTGTAATTAAATAATATTGATACAAAATTTATTTAACCCGTTTTAAGCTGAAATTGTTCAAAAGAAAACTAGCTCTAGAACTCTAACAAAGAGGAGTGACGACTTCAAAAATCGTGTGCACACTTCTTGGGCAAATGTTTCATGATTTAAATACCAAAAAGTAATATCGAGACACAGGGTAAAATTCGGGGTCGAAAGGGTTAAAATGTTTGCCTTATATGATCTAACATGAAGGTCAACGAAGTACTTTTTTGCGCTTCTTGTTAGTTAAGTCGAGATGTGAACTCATAATTCAATACACCAACCCCTGAGCTACCATAGTAGTCGACATGAAGTTGAATAGCAATAATTAAAAAAAAAAATAAATACGAAACACACAAAACACATAAATATGGTCACCGCAGTCATGGCGTATGGCAATTTGCATTATGACAAAGATGACTTTGACGATAATGACGCCGCTGATCACAATCAGTCGTTTTCCACTGATGTGAACTGTTTTGCTGCTGTTGCCGTTGCTGATGGCGATGGTGACGAGCTGATGCTAATGAATTGTTTGACACACTTTTGCCACACTGTGTTGGCGCACTCGAGCCGTTCATTTGTCGTGTGCTCGTTGTTGGTGTGCGCGACAATTTCTAAACAAATATACTAGTAAATTCGTTCGCACCGAATTATTAAAACAAATTAAAAATAATTATTTTGTATATAAACAAAACAGCAACAAACATCAACAACAACAACAACAAAAAGCAGAGCAAGTTGTGTGTGTGAGGCTGTCAAATGAAAATGAAAACACGTCCGCGTTCTCGTTCACACTCGCTCAATTGGCCGCATCGCTGCTGCGCCACACATTCCATCAGGTGTGTCCGCGCAAATGAGGCTGCTGCCTCATCCAACACACATCATCATCATCACTGCTCGGCCGCAAGCAAAGACATTGTTGCCACTACCTGTCAGCAGTGCAGCTCAGCTCTGACGCGCTCGTTGCAAAAGAGCATTGCAGAAATGCCTCCGTCCGTCCGTCCGTCCTGGCCGACCACTTGCACTTCCTTTGAACGTGTCAACGCGGCGAATGAAATAGTGGCAAACACAGCGTGCGATTACACGCCGCAATGGAAGCTGCCAGGCGTCGAGTGGCTTTGTGAGAGAAGGCAAAAAAACGCTACAAATTAATTGGTATTTTTATTTTGTAGCAGCCACTGGCATATTTTGATTAAGTGAATTGAGAAATTATAAACCCAACAATTATTAAGGATTTAAAATTTTGCAATTACATTAGGCAGTAAGTAAGGCGACATTTTATGACTTAAGTGGGTATTCTAGTCTAGAAATTCGAAAAATTCGATTTGTTTTTAAATTTCATATTTTCAAAGTTTAGACCTTTATGAATAAGCCTCTAAGAGGATTTGCGGAAATTAGAATTATTTTCGCAGTTATAGTTTATTTTGTGACGCACCACTCAGACTGCCCGAACTGAGACTAAAAACTTTAAACACGTTTTTCTCGAAACTACTTCTTCGATACGGTTGACATGAAATTTGTAACAGACTTTCTTAATACTATCAAAATTGGCTCGACGTAGGTTTTTTGTAATTAGTGTTTTACTATATTTAAAAAATTACCAAAGTTGAGAAAAGGAGGCAGAAAAAATAACTTTCTTTTCAGAAAGACGCCATTTTGTGCAAAATCTTTTTCTTCAAATCGGCTACGTCCAGCTAATTCTACATTCTTGTTTAATAGGAATTAACCTTATTTTTATGTTTCAAATCACCAGGAGGATTGGAATCACATCAACCAGGGGACACCTTTTTTTTTAGTCCCCACTTAATTAATTATTTTTCAACTTAATTATTTTTCAACTATTATACATTTGTATACTTTTCAAGTATGAATAAAAAACTGATAAAAACATGGATATTAAAAATTATTACTGTTTTTTTATTACGCCCGTAAAATCACCTCAAAATAGAGCACATAATTCCATAAGTCAAAATTTGTGAAAAACTTTAAAACGTTTCACGTTTTACATTTAAATTATGGTAGATTCAGTACGACTATATTCATCCTTTCACTAAGAGACTATTCCGACCACTGGATTATGAGTTCCATATCACTTCGATCGTTTCATGAAGTTAAGTAGATGCGGTACTTTTTTGGGTTAGACCAACGCAATAAGAACTGTGTCCAAATATTACATATTCGTCATTCTTAGAATGTGCTCCAAGAAGAAAGTTTATTTTTCCTTTTTAACTCCCCAACTCCGGTAAAGTTCACTGGACGAGATATTTGAAATCTGTGTCTGTATGTGTTACAGTCCTATAAGAAATATCTGTTAAAAAACCGAATGATTTGTCTACACGTATCTCCGTAAGTAGTTAGAGCAGATATCGGTGACAGAGTTTAATTTTTCTCTTTAACCTATCTCCCCGATAAAGAGATTGAAAAAAAGTCTTTACTTCTATGTTTTAGACTTAAACATTCAGTTCATTTATTCCAAAGTACTCTTAAGACCTCAATCTATTCTAAAGACTAAACAAAATTCTTTTTCCCGAAACCATAGAAAGCTCAGAATTCCACAAAGTTACAGTTAAACCAGCGAAAGAGTTAATAAACAAAAATCGACAGGTAGTTCAATTGAAAGGAGTAAAAAATTCCTAACACTCTCGGCCGCCGCTGTGGACGTTTATTTATTTGTGTGACTATGCAGTGGCCAGTTGGCAATGACTATTCGACGCAACTACACACTGCACCGGCTCACTTGCCACATATTTGCACAAGCACGTCGACATCAGACGAACGCGCCGCATGCGGCAAGTGCGAAGAAATACGTTTTCCAGGCATCAGGTGCACGCGCTGCTGTCTTTTGCTACGCAATTTGTTTTTCATTTCCCACATGTTTTGAATTTTTTGCCAACATTGAAGTCTGCGTTCGAGCTGATAGCACTTGTCATAAAATAAAATGTAAAATACAAAAATTTTTAAAGATAAAAATAAAAACTAAACAACTTTTCATTTTTTCATGTTTTGCATAAAAAATAAGTCAAATCGTTCAACTCTAAACGCGGTGTGAATTTAAAACTCCAAATCACCACTTGACAGTGGCATGGATTGCTTATTTAGTGTTGAAAATGTTTTATTACGTCTACTTTTGAAAATACCTTAAAACGCTTAGCAATTTAAAATTTGCATTACACAAACTCAGAGAAAACTTATTCGTGCTTTCCAATGTGATTTTAACCTTTTTTACATTTTTATTGTTATTTTCTATTATTTAAAATTTTTTTTTTTAAATAGAATTTCCAATACGCTTACAGCACATTTGTATGCCCAAACACGAAGCGGTCCAAACAACATTTGCTTCATTTCAAGAAAATCGATGCGTGCTCAGCGCGTCGCCGTCAAATCAATAACTCAAAGTGTTGTTGTATAATTTTTCTCATTTCCCGTATTAGGCAATTACGCACATTATGCTGTGCCAGTTGGCTGATGGCGGACAGCACTTCAGCACGAGTTCAAAATCAAGGCCAAGCCGTTTTCGATTCCGAACAATTCCATTTAACGCTATGAATGTAAATTGCTGCATTTCGTTGGCGCACAATTTCCTCTTTTCGCCTTTTCAGCCCACTTAAGCGTAACACTTGGTTCACCCTCACAAACAACAACAACAACACTCATAATACCTCAACAGAAAAGTTCAACTTCCTTCTGCCAGTTCGAGTTTGGCACTTAGCAATTGCAAACGTGGCATGGAAGACACACATTTGTTTTTGTATAATAAATATATATGTAAAAAATCTGCACTCTGTCGGTTGCCAGCTGTAGCAATGGAATTATTACGATATCCATTTTGTAATTACAACTGAAGAGCTTCCTCGCACTCTTCGGAGGTGTAACACTTTGCACACGTTTTATGTGATCCTAACGAAATACCTGAAGAAAATGTTAAGTATTGGTAGATTCATGCTTACTTACTTAGGTACCTACCCCAGGCAGTACTTTACCGAGAAAATACCGAATAAGTTCATTGTGATACGACAGAGGGCCTTCCAATCCCTTCGCAGAAGCCTCGAAAAAGCCTGAACAAGTAATGAGGCGTATGGGGCGTTTGGTGACATTTTCTGAGAAGTCAGTAAGACTGTCCTATTTCGTTGTTGTTGAGTTAAGGAAATGCGCAAAGTAAATGGACAATGGTTTTTTTCCTGCTCTTCACTTCTTCTTTCAACTTTCATAGAAGCCATTGGGTAGATGACATAAAAAAACACCAACGACAGCTCTGAATAAGCTTAATTCAGATACGGCCAAATTTTGTACACCATCTTGAAACTCTGCGAGGTCACTTGGCCCTTATTCGTCATACTTGCCATATGGAGATTTATCACCATCTACAATGCAATATTCAAGTCAGCAAATACTGGGCAAAGCCAGCAGAAGTGACCGTAATGCGCTACGTTAAATTATGTAGAACTGATCGACACTCTATGTCAACCACCCTGAGTTACTTTGCTACAGTTACACAATAGTCCTATTCACAATCTTGGGCAATAGCAAACATTTGCCATCAACTATGAATGGTAATTTTCCGTTTAGTTTGCAATGCCTGTAGCAAATAACGAAATTTACAGCAGCCGGCTACAGAAAAAGGACTCGTAGCAGAGTTTATTCTAAAAAGCTGCCGATGATTTACTTGACCTCTGTTTCCGGAGCTTTTTTTAGATAATTTGTTTATTTGTGTTTATCCCGATTTGTTTATTTCTTTATTTCATTCTTTTCCATGTCTTCAGTTTGGTTTTTCGCCTTTTGTATCCCTTTCCAACAGCTGGCAGTTTAGCAATTCGGTGTTGCATTTGCATAGCCAATAAAAACTATGGATTCTAAGAGTTGCATATTTGCAAGGGTATAGCAAATGTATCCTTTTCCAACAGCTGGCAGTTTAGCACATCGGTGTTGCATTTGCATAGTCAACATAAACCATGGGTTCTAAGTGTTGCATTTTTGAAAGGGTATAGCAAATGTATCCCTTTCCAACAGCTGGCAGTTTAGCAATTAGGTGCTGCATTTGCATAGTCAATATAAACTATGGGTTTTAAGTGTTGCATATTTGCAAGCGTAGAGCAAATGTATCTCTGTGTTTTTTGTTAGTGTAGAGTACAAATTTAGTACACCAATTTATAAATGCTACGATGCAAGAACGTTTGCACAAGATTGTGAATAGGGCTCGTAAAAATTAGAATTTTAATGAACAGACATGCAAGGCGAATTGCCCATCAGCAACTTTCAAAGATTTCCACTTCTTGAATGAAAAATATCACCGCTAATACATACACCTGTAAAAATGTGCGTATGTGTTGAGTTTGACCTTAAGTGAATCATTTAGCATGTGCATAGTATTTTGCAAAAGCATAAATCAGCGAAATTCCAACAAAATTGTTTATCAAATAATTCTGCGTGCACATACCACCTCCGACAGACACTCAAACGCAACCGCCGCGCCGCTACAACACATCAAGCACCGGTTTGCGTACGAAACTATACCACAACAACAACGACTAAGCAAACAATTACACGTATTCTAAATGTTTTCGAGCAAAATCAAGAAAAAAAAGCGCCAGCCAACTGGACCGACAACCAGCCAGCCGACACACCAACCACCCAGCTAACCAACCAACCACCCAGGCACCGAGGCTGGCAAGCATCCCCGCATACGCCAACGTTCAACGACCAACATTAAAACTTTGTTTATTTTCACAAAAAAACCTAAACGTTGGCGAATTTCCCTAGAAAAATTACGCTACGAAACGGCCAAATTGTATTTGGCCAACGCACACCGTTAGGTGCCAACACATGTTCCGATCGTGCACAGCGCTCTTATGTACAAAAATGGCTAATATTACAAAAACTACAACAACAGTAAAGTAAACATTCCACAGCGACTTTGAAACGGAATGCGAGAAAAAAAATGAACAAATTTGCAGCATATGGAAAATTCACAAAATTTTCACATTTACACTAAAGCGATAAAAAAAAAAGACCACGAACATAAAAACAAAAACAACAACAGGCACGTAAAACACACCCAGGCAAAAGGCAGCATGCAACAGAAGGCAAAATTGGTGGCAAGAAAACAACAACAACGGCGAAAAAAAATTAAATGAAATAAAAGTGAAAAACATCACCAAAAACGCGGAAAATATCGAAAAGCAGAAACGAGCGAAAAGTCATAAATTTTTCTCACTATTTTTTACACACACACACACACACAACCTTACCCGTTTTATCGTGCAGTCGCTGGTATTGTTGTTGTTGCTGTTGTTGCTCAAACAAAAAAAAATTTTTGTAAACAAATTCGATGCGAATACAAAAGTGTTTACGTGTATGAGGAAACGTGCATTGGTCGCTGTGCGAGAAGTGGGGGGCGCAGGGGCCGGCAATGAGACAACCAGCAACAACAAAAATTTTATAAACAAACCAGCCCAACTGACCGAGTAAGCGAGCGCGCGAACCACCAGCAGCAACACGGCCGCACTGAGCTGTGGACTTGAGCGGGGGGAGCGCACGTTGAAACGGCAGCAGGCGCCGCAGGAGCCGAGGAACTTAATGAAGGAAGCACGACCGCCGGCAATGCACACAAGTGGACAAACAGCATCGACGGCAGTGAAGTGAAGTGAAAAACATGGAAGCGATTCTCGTTTATTCTCTCTGTTTTAGTTGGGATTTTGTTGTTTATTTTTTACATCTACGTCTGCCATATTCTCCACATTCGCCCATTGTGTGTCTGAGTTATGTTGTTTTTTTTCTTCACACTTCAAAATGGAAAACACTTTCCATGTGCTTTCATGTGCGCGTTTATTTTGTTCACGGCACTCGATGCTCTTCCTCTTCTTCCTCAAGTTGTTACTATCGTCGTTTTGTTAGCGCGTTGCGTATTGTGCATATTGTTGTTGTTGTTGTTGTTGTTTGAAGTGCTCGTTTTTGTTTTGCAAATAAATACGCCCGCAAGCATATTTAAGCGTCTTTCGGCAGCGGCAGCAGGTATCAACACACGCCTGCGCACCGCACCCAATCCGCCCACTCCTCCCTATACTCGAATGTGCAGCGACATGTGTAGCCTTTTCCGCTCTTGCAATATTTGTTCAAAGCATTTCTGAGTTTTATTTTGCATTAGAAATCTGTATACACAGGTGAGGATTGATGAATTGTTTGCAGTTTGCGCTGTGATATTGGCCGTAATTCGACCGTAAATTTCGTTGCGTTCAACAGATTCAAAAGTAAGCATAAAAATCGATGTGAGTATTTTCACTAAAGCTTAACTTTTACTAACCAAACTCAACACAACTTGTATCCAACTCAACTAAAACTAATATTTCTTTGTCTACAATAAAATAAACGCGCTCAAGTCAAATTGCAGTAAACGTAACCTCACTTTATTTACTAAAAATGTATAACAATTACAAGTACAAGTGAAATTTATAGTCAAGATGTTCAATTGAACGTAAGTCAAACAAAGCTCACTATACCAACAACACTACTCGACAAAAAATGCGTCAATCGCGTGCACCGAAAAACAAAAGTATTTTCTAGACTAATTTTTGGCCGCTGAACACAACACTGAAAATCAAAATTTTTTTTAAAAAGCGTTTTCTATTTTTAACTTTCAGGACCAAAATATGTCAGGTATGAAAAACAAACATGTTTTGGATCTCAGTCTGTAGATTCATACATCTAAATTTTATTCTATTTCAAAGTTCTGAAAGTTCAAAATGGAAAATTTAGTAAAAAGGAGCCAATTTGTCTCTTTCATTTGATACCCAAATCTTCATCATTGCACTACCGCAAATATTTAAAAAAATATTTGAATTGTGTATGTCCTTAAAATTTTTAAGTCCTTTCAAAAGGACTTTGGGTAAGAAAATGAAAAACTGACTATGCCAGGATACTTTAAATGACCTCTGGTTTCACGTCTATATCAACATTTGGATGGGTCTCGGCAAAAAGAAAATTGTTTCGCACGGTGTAATAAATGTAAAGTTGGTGTTTTCACTCCGTGCATCATAACTTTGTTATTTTTCTTTCAATTCTATTGATGTTAGGCTTACTATTTGATCAAATAATATATCTTTCATCTTAGATTTTTAAACCAGAGGAGAACATTTATTTTATCTATAGAAACATTCGAAAATTTATGATTTTTTAAATTGGTCGAAAAATGCGCTTTTTACAACTTTCACCGCCACTAACTTCCCCAAATCTCATCTGATTTGGACAATCTGTATATCGCTGGAAAGGCTACGGTATTATCTTTTGACCGACGGACAGTTTGTGTTAGTCGGATGATTCGTTTACGAGATATGTGCTCATAACTGAAACAACAGGGGAAAAAATGGTTTTTCGAAGATTTTTCGAAAACGATTCTTAAAAAAATTTTTGGATTTTCAGTTTCGTGTTCAGCGGCCCAAAATTAGTCTAGAAAACACTTTTCTTTTTCGGTGCATTTTTCGTGTCGAGTAGTGTAATCCTTACTTGATCTTAGCTTAACACTAACTTTGCCCTAACCTAACACTAATGTAACCCTACCTTAAGCGAGTCCCACAACGTACCTTACATCAACCTAACAACAACCTCACACTAACCTAACACGTAACACTAAAAAGACCGCTGATATCTCGAGAAGTACACATCGGATTTGGCTAATTGTAATTGTAGAACTAATTGCAGAACCCGATTAAAAAAAATCATCAAAAGTTGATAGAAATACTAAAGAAAATACAGATATTTAAAAATGAAAATCCATCAAAATGACCGTAATGGTCTTTCTAGTGTAAACACACTTTGATACGTAAAATTAACCTAACACTAATGTAAGACTAACCGAACAAAAGCCGAACAATACGTAATAATAATCTAACACAATTTTAACACTAATCCCAACTTAATTCTACTAACCCCATTTCGGTTGTCCTTATTGTTCGACCTGGACATAACTTTTTCTTTTGTGCATAAATAAATTCATGAGATCAATTACCTACATAAACCTTACCAACCTACCAACAATAAACTCGCAGATCAAAGTCCAAGACAGGCCTTTGAATGAAACTATATTACAAAATAGGGATCCTAAAAGGGACCTTATGCTATGATTGATATGGTTGATGGTTGCTTGATTTGCAGTCTTAACTTGCATACATATATTATACAAAGATTAACTTCTACCAGCCGTAAAGTCAAGGTCTCAGAGGAATTTTTAAAATTCTACTGATTTTTTATCATTTGCCTACAACACTTTGGATTCATTTGCAAAAAGTATGATAGAGTATGAGAGTTCTGGCCATGTCCATTAAGAAGAGCTTTCTTGGAACGGACACAACATCCTTAGCCAAAGTTTACTCTCCATATTGTACAACTACTTTGAGTATGTATGAAAATAATCTATAGTTTCATGTCGGTTGGAAGCTTTTCAAAAGCATTAATTTTATTCTTACTTAAAAGTTTGTCGTTACCTGCCAAATAGAGAAAAGTAATCAGTATTCTTCAATATTAGTTGAATCAAAATTCTAAAACAGGATCCCTATACTTCTGTTGCTCCAATGCACTAAGCACTGACCCTCTTTTAACTTATTTCAAAACAACAAAATTTTCCGTTCCGAGATGCAGACGTGATCGCAGCAGCATAAGCCGCCACTTTATTCACCACAACAACGACACAGAGAATAGGCCGCTGCCAGGGCAGTGCGACCAGCCTAAATAAATGGCCGCGACGACTGATGTTTACATTTGAATATTTATTATGTAGCAAAAGCCATAAAAAACATGTCACTCATGTTGGAGACAAGTCAAAATTAATAAATGGTTCTGTTGGCCGCGTGGGCGCGATGTGGCCATTACTTACATGATTTTCGTAATTAAAACGAAATTCATTTGACTGCAGCAATTCACTGTGACACACGTTGGCAAATTTACGAAGGTGGCGAAATGCTCTTCACAATCTCCAAATTAATCATCTCAATTTAATCGAAAGTGACTCCTATGGAATTTACACTTGTTAACGCTGCGCCTCGACAACAAGTCTAACCACACAATTCACAAACATTTGACAAACATTTATTTGTGAGGCCTGCACTGCACGCTGCCGACATTTAAGAAAACAGAGTCAAGGTTTGGAAAATTTTTCTTACAATTTCTGTGCCACTTGTTTCAGTATTGTAATTGCTGTTGTTTTCGGTATTGTTGTGTTTGTCGGCAGGGCGCATAGGGCCGACAAATTAATAACAGCTGACAAAAACATAACACGGCCTGCTTTGAACCATTATCCATACAAGTAACGTGTCGGCGACCGCCAACCGGCTACAGGCAAACTTACGGACACATCGAAAATATTCAAGGTGGCCGAAAAGAGTTGCTAAGCGCGCCCACTGACGGGGCACACACATTTGTGAACAAGTTGTCGTTTCTGTTGTCGTTATTGTCTCGGACATTATTGTTGTTGGTCTTGTTGTCATTGTGCCTGCGGATATTTGCGTGTTAACAACAGTTTAAATAGTTTTCGTTTTATTACTTTATTTATCTCGGTTTATTTTTTTTTTTATTTTTTATTAGCCGTTTCTCAGCTGTCTGAACATTCCACAATGGCATATTGGCCAGTTTGTTCGGCTGTCTGTTTGGAAACATTATATTTAGAAAAAATTGTGGGCTAGTCAATTTGTAGCACAGCAATTAGCCACATTTTGGCATTCATTGGTGCACACCATATGGCAAATTGTTATCCTTTTTTCCTTCGAGGATATGGTGTTGAATACATATGAGCGAATTTACACATTTATAGGCTGTAAGGCAAATGGACCAATGACATCATTGACATCGGATTAGAATGTAAAATTGTTAAGCAAGAGATGAGGCTGAATCTGTTGCGGGTTAGGGGACCAGTTGAAAAATACTGACAAATGAAATAACAGATGAAACGGACTTTTGTTTACCCGAACACGGTAATGCTCGCCGTCACTGTGCCATTGCTAGGCAATACTGGGATATTTTAGAACGAGTTGCGCTCCGAGCATGGCATACTTTTAGGGGCATGGTAATTGCAATGGAACAATCGCAGAGGCGACTCGCGGCGTTACTGGGATGTTCGATAACAACTCGAGGCTACAAGCAAACAAGTATAAAAGGCAGAGGGGACAGCTTTGTTTGGGCAATCAGCGTTGTAACACGAAGTAGCACTACTGACTAGCTCTACGTGACTACTAATGGTGAATTGCGTAGAAGAACTTAAGTGTGTTTTATTTTTGGGCACAATCCAGAGAAACGAACTACGCCTGAGTTAGGCAGCCGAACTAATTTTCGTAACAATAGAATTGGATTAATTGGTTGAGAATTGATCAAAGATTGGAGTGCTACTACTAACTGTAGAGAATCTTGGTCGCCTGCAAAAAACCCGTTAGACAGTAAAATTAAGAAAGTTCTTACTCTAAGTCGCAGAGCTCTGAAATGGAACGAAAATTTCAAGAGACAGCAGGATTATGTTTATGGAACGACGTTGAAGAGAAGGAAGTGGTCTATGAACCATTGAATTTTCTCAAATTTAAACCTACGAACCGCTACTTTGTAATCCAACTAAGTACTGAGCCAATACGATTGCTTATTTTATCTTTTTTTCACTTTTATTGGCTAGAAAACAAAACAATCCGATTTTAAACTTTAAAAGAAGAAGTTGCACATTTCAAGCTCACAGAACAGCTACAAAATTCATATACTTTCTTTGACATGCCGCATTGTACGTAAATAAAGCGCATCATTTAAAGGATGTGTGTGAAATCTTTAATAGCAACACAAATATTCGGAAATTATTTAGACACATATAAGTATATTTTATAGTTTCGGCAGCTGGTTTGGGAAGACACATTAGAAATTTTGCACATAAACCATTGGACGTTATGCAAAACGCGACATTGCATTTCCTGATCAAACAGCAGGCACGATTACCGGCATCTCGTTTGCAAGCGTATTCAAGTACACACACACACACACACACACATACATAAAAATTCGAAACGGTATTGATCGCTTGCCAATGCAAGAAACACGCTTTTCCCGCAGCGCATTTCGCATATCACACAATTTGAATTTATATTTACAAGCAGTGGTGCACACAGAATTTTATTTTGAGGGGGGCGTTCCGCACACAACTTTTGAACTCAATACCATTGAAAACCATATTTGTTGCGCAAAATTTTTATAAAATAAAAATATTTGAAACCCCAAAAACCTCCTTGCGTGCGTCACTGTTTACAAGTATGCATTCAACTAGAAAATCAGCAAAAAAACTATCGAATTTGGAAATTATGCGAGTAGCACAGAAACTGCTTCCAAGTTCACTTCTTTGCAGGAAATCAATTTTAGTAGAAAATCATATAAAATTTTGCATTTCCTCCGAAGACCTTAAGCTTAAAATAAATTAGAACCTAAAAAATCATTTTGAGAATAAAAGTTATTCTCATTAGAAGATTCGTGAAACATATAAAATAAACAAAAGTGTCCAAAAAGTCCTAAACATTTTGTTTATAAAATTAAGAACAGAAAACACTGAGCATGTTTAAGAGGAAAATTTCAGCAGTTCAGAAAATGTACAAAAACTGTTACTGAAATTTCTTAAAATTTACTTTTAAAAAAAATTAAGAATAGAAAAAACAGTGAAAAATCCCGCATGGTTTGAAAAAGACCTAAAAATACTAAACAATTAAAAAAAAAACTGTACATCTTTAGTGCGAAAATCGCGGCAGCTTGAAGAAGATCAAAAAATTTACTGAACCAAAATTAAAAGCAAACCAAACGAATCATTTTTAAGGGAAAAATCTCGGATAAAATGTAACAAATTAATATAGAAAGTCTTTAATAACTAAAATGATCAAAAATAGAAAAAAAGGGGACACCTTCATTGGAAAAAATTACTTCAAAATTCACAAACAGAAAAAAGTGTTCTTTTTAGTGGAAAAATCTAAAAATGTACTAAAACAAAACTGTTTATGGGTTCAACTGTTTGAGGCGTCTTCAAATGAGTTTATCTTAAACATTGGCGCTGTCTGACTTCTTTTTTAAATTTTTTTTTCTTTTTTTCTCATTTTTTATTTACGCTGTTGTCCCCATTTTTAAACCCTTATACCTGATATACCTTCGTTCCATAGACAAAATTCAAAAAATTTATAGTCTCAGAATTTAACGATTTTGATGTCATTTAAAAGGTAAAACTCCAGCTAAGAAAACCCCAACAAATCTGTGCAATAATTTGATTAGTGTGTGTGTGCAAAAGCTGCTCAAAGTCGAAACTTTTTTTACCAAAACACATGTTTTACGTATTTTAGACTACTGACTACTAAGCAAAAAAACATCATAAAATATATGGTTAGCAAGAAGTTACTAAAACTTTCAATATAGATTAAGAACTGATGACTCCATTTTCGCTTTTAATGTTTTCTCAAAATTTGCAAAGCTGAGGCTTTTACTTCACTTTTAATTAAAAATATTTTTAAAAGTTAAAAACCTAAAAATTGACAAAACTTAGAGGAAAATATCTAAAAAGTATGTTCCTGGATTTTTAGTATTTTAGGAAGCATTCTTTCTTTGTCGAAAAGCGTAATCACATCCTCCAATATCTTCCGATCTCAGAAAATAACTTAAATTTAAAAGTTTTCTAAACACCTATTTTTCAAAAAATTATATTTGATTTATGCCTGAAAAAAAAACCTGCACAAGTGCAAAACATCCAAAAAAAATTGCAAATTGAATTAAATTGAAAAGTGATCTAAACACCTATTTTTCGACAAAATATATTTGATTTACCCTGAAAGTATGCAATCAACATGAAAAATGAAAAAACCTGCACAAATGCAAACCATAAAAAAAAAATTGAAAATTGAATTAAATTGAAAAGTGGTCTAAAAACCAATTTTTCGACAAAATATATGTGATTTATCCCTGAAAGTATGCAATCAACATGAAAAATAAAAAAAACCTGCATAAATGCAAAACATACATCTATTATTATCATTTTTATTGCAAAACTGAAGGGTCCCGATAAATTTTCTGTTCTTCTTTGCAATTATTAAAGTTGACGTAACTGATTAAATGTAAAATCTGAAAATTCTAGCCAACACACTTGTTGCTATAGCTCTCCAAAAAATGACGAAAATTGGAAATTTCAATTCAATAAACCATGATTATCTAGTATACTCATTTTTATTGAAAACAGGTGTCGAATCACTGTGCAATGGTCTGTTTGGTCTGAAAAAGACAAGGAAAATACAACGGAAAGGAACAAACTACTGACTACACTTATCACCTGATTTAAGACAACTTATTCGTTCCTTAGACGTTGTCCCCAAAAGTGTCAGCACCAACAAAATCCTCCTTTCGATTAATAAAAAACAAACTGTTCTTCTTCTCCTTCCCTTCTCCTTTCAAAACAAACTCTTCTTAATAATTTAAATGCGGTACATACGACAAAATATTACACATATGACAACATAAGCTGATACAAAATTTTGTTGAGTATTAGTGTTAAGGAAAAGTATTCACCATTGACACACATACAACTTTGTGTGCGTACATACACATATGTATGTAAGTATGTTTGAAACAGAAACAGTCAACACACAGCCAAACGAATACCAAACAAACCGGAAAACGCATATCGAAGCCGACCCACCGACCAATCGTCCACTCAACAAATAACATTAACATCGCCCAGTGGAGAGAGCGGCACGTGCATAGCGTAGGAAGATAATTAAACAAGTACACGAAAAATGACATAAATCTTTCAATTAGCCCATGAAATCGACCTTATTATGCACTGATTAGCCTTTGGGGCTGAATTGACAGCGCAGTGTGTGTGAAGTGTGAGGCGCACTGGGAATCGGGCATGAAAATGTGAAGGGCCGAAAGGTGAAATTGGGCGCGCCAGTGGGCTGGCAAGTGCAAGTGGCAGACGTTTACATTAGCAATGTGCCACTTTAAATGGCCGAAAGCAGCCAACGCCAATGCGTTGAGCCAAGGCAAGCAGTGTGTGCCCTCTGATTTAACACAAACAAAGAAAACGCCGCGCAAAGGTTAGTGAACTTGTGCGTTTTTTTGTTTTGCTTAGGTTTTTGTTGTTGTGATAATTATTGTGGCTGCTATTGGTTACAGTGAAACTAATGAGGAAAACCAAAAATGTTGCACGCCCACAGGCATCAAATGCCAGTGGGAGTAATTAGCAATAAATAAGCAAAACCAAACCAAAAACAAACAACAATAAATATGAAATTGCCGCCAAGTGTTGGCTGGTAAGTGAAATTTACTGCCGCAGTGCCAATGAATTTTCATAAAATTTTAAACAAACAAGAAATATATTAAAAATTATTTAAAATTATGCATTGTGTTTCGCATACCCTCACAATATCTGCAACATTTTGCTGGTGGTTCATCAGTATCAGCAATGACCCGCATGGTCGCCTCGAAGGCCCACACAGCAAAACGACAGGCGACACAAATCACAAGTGCAGCAGCATAACCCGAATCGGCGACGCGCGCACAGCTGATTGGGAGCGTTCACAACCGAGTGGGGCCGCGCGGTGTGAAGTGAAGTGGCGGGGTTCGGTTGTTTTTTTTTGAGGTGGTGAGGTTGTCTGTAGCCAATTAAAACTTGAGGTCGTCGATTAGAGCGCGCGACTTTATTATTAAAAAACAATATTTATAAAACGTTATTTATAAAACGACTTTACTTTATATTTTTTCAACAGATCAAATCAAACGTTGGACACTTTCAGGGAGTAGGACACGTGCAAAAATCACTGAAAATTTTTTTTACATTCTGCGGCAACTATTTCGTACGGTTTTCTTTGCGTAGCTGTCGTTGTTGTTGTTGGTTTTTTTATTGCAATTATTCTTTTGGTAGTCGTAGTAGCAGTAGAAACTTTGCGTTTTTAATGGAATGATTATTGAGGTTTTACAATTTGCAAAATTGATTTTTAGCATTTTCTCACTGAGCACACAGCATTTTTCGCTCCGTTGCGATTTTAGCAACGCCGCCAAAAATTTACGTCACCACTTTTGCCTGTGTAATGTATGTGAAATGCACTTTTCGGCATTTTTTTCACTCGTTGCAATTCATTGACGAAATTCCAAACTGCCGCTCAGCATTCAGCTCAATTGCGCAAAATGCATTTTTAATTCAAATTCTTACTTCGGAAACGGCAACTTTTCCAAATTTAAATCGAAAATTTCATATTAGATTTTATCGAAAAACAATCCTTGGAGGAATTCTTGTCAGTATCTTTTATTGAAAGTTCGCTTTGTCAGAGTGTCGTTTGGTGTTGTTCGTTTTTTGTTTTTAGAATTTGGAAATTGCTGCAACGTTTCGATTCAATTTTGACCGGCAATTTAATAGTAATTTAGTGGAAGAATTATGGCATGTTATGTTTTCAGGAAAATTTGAATAGAAATTCGTTTAAAATTCGTTTGGCAATTTATTGTTGGTTTTTCGTTTCGTTTCAGTTTTTCTATTTACACACAAAAATGTCTCAACATTGTATTCTGCACTGGTTGCCACCGCAAACACTCAAAACTCAAAAATTCATTGATTTGGAAAATTCAGAATTACCGTTAGTTGCCGTTCAGTTGCCCCCCATCGATACATCACAAAAATCACTGCTCCACCAAAAAAAACAACACGTATGCAATTTGCGCCCCGACAGAAATCAACCTCAAAATCAACAAAACACCGCCAAAACTCAAAAAAATCAATCACATTCCGTTATGAAAATCAATCGAAAAATCAAACGGCAGCCAAATCGCTTCGAAACATTTGTAGAACACAATGCGCGTTTTTGAAATTATACGTTCAGACGTGAAACCTCCGCAGAGACCACTGACTGAAGATTTTTCCTTTTCAAAATGTTTTTCGCATTTCAGGCGAGCGCACTCACAAGCAGGAAAACACTTTCCACTTTTATCAAAAAATAGATTCAAATCTACGAAAAATCTGAACAACTTCAACGTGTGCGTATCCATAAAAGCGAGAACCAGCGAGCGCGTGAGAGCGAGCGAGAGAGCCGGCCGTGGAGCGCCCAGTGCCGCGAGTGTGCCAGAGAATGAGCCAAATGCCAAGCAGCATCAAATTTTTGAATTAGAAAATGCGTCGCGTGTCTCGAAAACACTGCGCACTGCTAGACGCGTATTTTCAAATAGCACATTAACCGATACATAGACGATGTGCGAGCGGCGGCTGCCCGAGAGATGGCGAACAAGTTTCCTAAAATCCTCAATGAAAATTTCGTTGCTGAACTTTAACATTTACTCGCAATTTCAATATTATTTTGATACTACATACGTTGAATTCGAAAATGCTGCTTTGTTGGCGCATTTCGAAAACCGCAGACACGGCACAGTCAAAACACGGCCGGCACACGTTTTCAGACAAGACACCATCATCATCAGCACATATCGAGAATTCTGTGGCAAGATCTGAAACAATGGGAGAGAAAGTGCACGTCGCAGAAAAGCTTTTGCTCTCATTTGGCATACTTGATAAATTTAAAAAAAAAAACAAATTTTAAACTTGAGGTGCATATGTGTGCGTGTGTGTATGATCAAGTCCGTTTCGTCAAAATTGTACTCTTTTGGTAAATGGCGTTTAGATAAAATACCTTTTGTCTGATTTCAATTCCGAAGATGCATATGAGATAAGAGTGTTTGGATTTGATTTCGAAATTAGATAATTTTCGAAAGACCACTTTTGGTAGCGAAGCTTTTACAGCATCCAGCTGATATGCGAAACGCGAAAAAGTTTAATCATCTCTGACTGAAGATAGCGTTTTCATTTTGAGGCAAAGAATAGCACATTCACACAGTGTTTTACATAACAAAGGAACTCTCACCAAATACTGCAGTAACGTCTCAAAACAAATTTTTTTAAACTGTTTTTAATAATAACGATCTCTGAAGATGGAAATGCTAAATTTATGGAGATGGTGCTTCAAAAATTACTATATTTACATGTGTAAAGGATTACTTAAATGAAGTAAGGAAGTAACATCTTAGATTAAAGGAGAATATAGAATTTATCTTGAATTTAAATTTTGTGTATAGACTACAATTACACATAGCCGATCATTATTTTAGAACTGCGAAATTTTAAGGTCCTTAAAGAATGCTAGATTCAATTGGAACATAGAATACAGAATTTTAAAGAGGGAGACCGTGTTAAAAAACTGTGGCCCTGTGACCAACTGGAGAAGGCGCGCGCAAAGCAGAGGCACCTGGAGAGAAATTTTCCGGAAGGCTGTAACCCGGTAATGGTTTGTTATGGCCAGTTAAGTAATAATAAAAACTAAATAGTGAAAGCAGCCAAATTGCAACTTAGAACAGGCATAAAAATCTTTTAAATTATACGAAGCGTTGATGGTAAAAGGGTAAATAGTTAGGAGAATATTAGGTAAGTAGGTAGTTCCCTTCTAGTCGTGTAAAAATTCAAACGCACAACACGGATGATGACAGGCCACTGGACCTTAATCTCACAATCAAGCTGTAGTGCCCAGAGAGACTTGATACCCAGTTTTAAAAATGACCTCAGCCTAGGCTCAGACTATCCAGTATGCTGGCATTGACTGTTGCTGAATCGGGACCCGTTAATATATCGCAGACTAAATACAAAAGATTGACAGCTAAAAAATTTCAGATTTTCAGGAGAGGCAAACAAATTTTTAATTCCGCAGAAGCAAAGCATTTGACATAAAAACAGAGACAAAATATTCTTCCATTTAATGAAGAAAGTTATGAGAATGAAATTTTTGTAGTACAGTGGACGTCCAGTATAACGAACTTACCATTAAACGAATTTTCGATTTAACGTACGGCCACATTTTTTCCATTCTATATTACGAACAGAAGTGAAATTTTCTATTCGATATAACGAATATTTATGTTGTTTTTCACCCTTCGAATTGTTTTTATTTGAGCATTCACATTCTTTACAATAACAATGACTGTTTGGTTTCGTCAAGTGAACGGTACCTCAATTGTTTTTGTTTTTGTTACGTTAAAACTTTCAAATTTACGTCAAGTTACCAACATTTCCAAATTCTGTTTGTATGCATTGCTGACCATTTTCACAGGATTTGTTTTGCGTTCACATAAATCACAAAAGAAAAGGGGAAAGCCCCGAAAAGTGTTTTTCTCGATTTGTTATTGGGTTGTAAGCGCGATTAACACTAAATAACACAAGGAGACGAATGCATAAAACCACTCAACCGTTTTTTAATTCCGCCTGGGGTCAAATAGACCCCTAGGGACAGGCAGAAGGTTAAAAACTGAATATGTGAGACTTATTTCTTTAACCCTTTCAGTATTTTGTTGCCATATGGCAACATGCTACTTTGTGGACGTCTGAATCCTCTGTGGTTTCAAGAATAAATTTGTCGGTAATTAGAATAAGTAGTTTGAAGTTATAGGAAAAATACGAAATTAATAAACTGAATATTTAAGTTTAAAGAAGAGAAGTATACACCCTTTTTTAATGGTATATCTTGACATATAATAGTAAAGGAAGAAGAAGCAGAAAAAATTAAAGAACTTTTTAATTTGACGTTTTCTTTCAATTTAGATACTTTTTTTTTAATTTTGGCTGAAGTAAATGAAGAAATATTCAAATTTTCGTTATGCGTAAAAAGTTTAATGTTTAAGTAATTATTACAGCCACAACGATGTGGGTATTCTCATAGAAAAACACTCTAAAATACAGGGTCCGAATATAAAAATTAAAAATTTCTTAAGGAATGTTGCTAATACAACCACATAGAAGCCTAAAACGTAAAATTCAAAATTGTAACTTTCCCCAGTAAAAACCTGTAGCGAAAGGGTTAAGAAGGATGGTTTAAAACAAAAAAAATGTCGATCGATTTAACGAATTTTTCGATTTCACAAATTGGGGGTACAACATAAGATTCGTTGTATTGGACGTCCACTGTAGTTAGAGAAGTGTACTGTGAACTGATTTATGGGGAAAAAATGCGATTTTGGAAAATTTTGATTTGTGACTCTTTTGTATTCAGTGCTTTACCATAGTGTTATTTCGTGCTCTTACTGTCATAAATTTCAAGCATGATTTTTCCATATACTCCTCAAAGTTTCGAAGGGCCCAAATTTAAAACAGCGAAAGCATTGTGTTTTGTATAAGACAACCTTTCTGCATTTAGCTTCGGAAGGCACACAAATAAACGCAAAAATATTGACACACAACTGCCACACGAACCGCGCACTCGTCGTTCCTTCTCTGTGCTATACCTTCGATCATTCGTCTGAAACCACATGTTTCTTAATTACGGTGTGAATTAAGCTCAAAACATTTGGAAAACTGCAAAGGTAACAGCAATCAAAACGAATACAAAATGAAATTTTGTTGCCACAGTAACACCCACACACAGCAATAAACAATGCGAGCACACGATACAAAAATCACGATCTTGTGTATGTTTGTGTGTGCGTTTTCATTTTCAGTGTGGGTCGAAAAGCTTTTTCGGCACATCGTGCGACGATCGGCCGGTCAGGCAGCTGACTCGCATCACACAACTTTAACCACCTGCGCCGGTAATCAAAGGGGCGCACGAAACAATTGGCCACTGCTGCCGCCATCGCCATTGCCGCTTCCACTCGTTCCACATTAATCGCGATTCGATCACTTAATTTCAGTGCAGCATTTGCGACCGTTTGATCTCGATCACTCAGCAGTGCCGTCGCGGTCGAAACAGCAGCGCTTCGATTCTCCTAAAATTAGCCGCCCAACATATTTTTAAACACAGCAAATTAGTTGAAATTTAAAAAAAATTAACAGTCGCACAAATAAAGCAAAAGCTCGCAAAATAGTCACCAAAACAACACATCTTCAATTCACTAAAAATAATTGCATTGACTCACAAGGCCCGTTTGTGGCCAAAATCTAATGCTGTCACAAATGAATGAGCGGTCGAATCAGATTTTCACACAATCTGCCAAAAGAAAAGTATTCGCCTAAATGAAAAACAAAGATGCTAAGAAAATATAAAAATTTCAGTTTATAGCCAAATTGGGCGCTTCAGTACGCCACAGCACAACATGCGCGGTATAAACATTTAAACACACATACGCACACATATATGTAGAGAAGTGTCCAAAGGGCGAACGGACAGGAAGATGATTACTCGCACTTGTGGTGTGCGCAATGAGCGCTCCGCAGACGTCACAGTTTCCCGTCTCCCTTCTTGCAAATTTACGATGCTGCAAGCGGTTGTTGCTTGTGATTTGTTTTCTGTATTTTGCATATTGGTTAAACTGGCAGTTGATTTGGTCAAAACGCAAAAATCATTTCCTATTTTTGGCAATACGGAATGTGGATGTTTTAGTTGGGAACTCAATTGTGTCATAAGTGCAGAACGATGTTGTTTTAATAGAAAAGTGAATGTCTAAAAAATTAAGCACTCTTGAAGAGCGGTCACTGCAAAAATATGTCGTACCAGGGCAAGAATGGTTACCAGAAGCGAGACGTTAACCCTTTCGCAACAGGTTTTTACTGGGGAAAGTTACAATTTTCAATTTTACGTCTAAGGCTTCTATGTGGTTATTTTAGCAACATTCCATAAGAAATTGTTTAATTGTTATACTCGGACCCTGTATTTTAGAGTGTTTTTCTATGAGCGCAACCCCATCGTTGTGGCTGTAATAATTACTTAAACATAAAACTTTTTACGCATAACGAAAATTTGAATATTTCTTCATTTACTTCAGCCAAAATTAAAACAAAAAGTATCTAAATTGAAAGAAAACGTCAAACTAAAAAGTTCTCTAATTTGTTCTGCTTCTTCTTCCTTTACTATGTCAAGATATACCATAAAAAAACCGTGTATACTTCTCTTCTTTAAACTTAAATATTCAGTTTATTAATTTCGTATTTTTCCTAAAACTTCAAACTATTCTAAAGACCAACAAAAAAATGTATTCTTGCAACCATAGAGGATGCAGACGTCCACAAAGTAGCATATTGCCATATGGCAACAAAATAGCGAAAGGGTTAACACGTGTTTTCTGAACACAAATCACTCATACGACATGTATGGCTGAAGAAGCTAAATTATTATGTTAAGTGGATTGTAGTGGTGGGGTCGGCAGTCACAGTCATCTTACAGTCAAATTGAGGTTAAGGGTGCTTGTGACAACAGTCACACTTCTATTCGGAGCCTTTTGGTCCATTACGAGCCCCTTCATCAATGAAATAAGGCAGACCCGGTAACTAAACCTCCCTGCGATTGCCAGGTCTAGTAAGAGCCTTGAACTCATCAAAAAGATGCGATGAGTGTTTTAAAGCAACCATCCCCTCAGTTTTGGTTATAGTAAATTGTTCCTTATTTTGTCTACTTACATTATGCAGGTCTGCATGCTCAGTGGATCGTTTAACAACCCAATCCACACCAAATGAATATACTTTTCTTTCAGCAGCGCACCTCGCAGCAGGCAACGACAAAGATCTGACACCAAAATAAATGTCTATGAAAAATATTTTGTCTCACACTCAATTTAATTGGTTGCAAAAAGCTAATCCTAGCCAATCCTCTATAGAGGGAGGACACCTTAGCTAACTTAATAAAAATATAAATGCTTGTTTGTATTTAGATGTTCACAAGGCCACACAGGCAGGTATATGTCCAACTCATCAAAGTAGAATTTTGCTGTGTCAGCAACATAAAAATGCTATTTCAAATTTTCGCAACATTTACGAGTGGCAGGAGCTGGTGAATAAAATGCCCAGAGCCATTAAAAACTCGCTGGGTGTGTTCGAGCCACTGCACTAAAAAGTCATATTTCGTCTCGCCAACATTAAGCAACTAATTAATATTATGATGCAATACCACAAATTGCAACAACAACAATCGGCAAATCGACGTGAACGGTCAAAGCCCAAAGTCAAGGACAAATCAGCGCCCAACATGCACACATAGACAAATGTGTAAACGCAAACACGATACGAAAAAAGATTGAAAAACGTGAAAGCAGCAGGAAAAACAAAAGTAAAATTTCAAAATTAAAAACAAGCCAGCAAAACAAATATGTAGAAACGCTCATGGAAATGGTTACGAATTTTGCTCGATAATTCTGCGCGTATTTGAGCAGAACGTGCAAATAAAATCGCAATAAATTCGCGAACAATGTAAACGAGCTAATTAGTATAATGAAAAATTTAATATGAAATGTCAGTGAAAGCATTTAGCATTCAGGTAATTAAAATCGAGAGACGAATGGGAGACGTGTTTGGTGCCGGTCGAATGATTTAGGGGTGAACGCTGCAGTGTGTTCAAAATAATATAACTTATATGTAGTTCTGAAGCATCAAACGAGCATTTTCAAAATTGTATGGAGGTGTGGCTTACGGCTTATCTTAGAGCAGAGCTCTCCAGCTATTCAACAAATGACTCAAAGTTGCGAGTGTGACACGGGAAACTTGTTTAAATGAAAGCCGAATGGTGACTTTGAAAAAAAGTCAACTTTTTCTAAATCCCTCAACTGTCTGTAGCGTCTTAAACTCGCTTCATTGATTTTGTATCTTTTTATTATTTAAAATACTGATACTCAAATAAATTAGAATTCTTGTACTTCATTAGAATTGCAGCTTCCGCCTCTTTTTTAATAACTTTCGAACTAATAAAGTTAGACTAATGAAATTTTGACACGTGATCAGGGAGATTTGAGTTTTTAACATACTTACTTTTCAAGAAAATTCTATATAAATTTTCAAGGATATAAAGGATTAACATTTTCAAAGGACCTTTTTCATATCCTTTTTTTACAAATAGATAAAAAATTAATTTTATTTAAATTCTTCAGCCTTTGCTTTTTCATTTGATATACATATCGCCATATTCTAACGAGGTTAAGTATTTTTTATTTTTTTTTTTTATTTTTTATCCCCTTCAAAATTTTGAAGTTCTTTTAAAAGGACAAAGGATGTAGAAATGAAAAACTGAGTACGCAGTATTACTATATTTGGTCCCTAGTTTCACGCACATATGGATTTTTCCCGGTGTGAAAAATGCTGTCGCACGGTGTTATCTTACAGGATAACTTTTTAAGCTATCCAAAAAGGGTTTTAAAGTTGCCAATATTCCAGAGAGAATCTTATCAAATCGAAGTTGAATAACTATACAAAATTTTGAGTTTTCAAAATCGTTAAACAACTCATCAACATCTAGTCATACTTCAGACTTATCTTACGGTAAAACATTCCAGCTATTTAACCTTCTGCCTGTCCCTTGGGGTTTATTTGACCCCAGGCGGAATTAAAAAAACGATTGAGCGGTTTTGTGCACTCGTCTACTTGTGTTATTTAGTGTTAATCGCGCTTACAACCCAATAACAAATCGAGAAAAACACTTTTCGGGGCTTTCCCCTTTTCTTTTGTGATTTATGTGTAACATTTCTTCATGTTCTGTCAGTAAATTATATAACCGTTTGGTTGGGGTCATCCTGACCCAAAGGACAGCGAACGCAATTTTGAGGAAGGGACAGACAGAAGGTTAAAAATCTACTCAAAGTCACCAATATTTCACGAGAAACTTGATTAAATAAATTATTTTTAAGGGTCACTTTCAAAAAAGTAAAATTTTCCCACATTATTCAGCTGCCTGTAGATCCCAAACGCAAAGGGTTGGCGACGTAAAAACTGACTTATCTCGTAGAATTCTCCAAGTACTCACAAAGTTGCCGACATTTCTTGCAAAAGCCTAGTAAATCGAAATTAAGGTCTGACTTTGCAAAAAGTCGAATTGTCAAATTTTTCGAAATCAATTGACTGCTTCTAGATTCAAAGACACAACCCAACTAAATGAAGAATCACTGAAAAGTGAAAAGGCTGGCACACTTATCGATGGTTACCTTACTTGGCCTAATGATCTAATAAGTGCCTTGTGTCGGGTCCAGTGACGCACACAGGGGAGGGGTTTGGGGTTTAAAACCCCCCCGAAATATCTTTAAGTTAGTACAGAAATTTAATTTATAGCCGAGATCAAAAAAATTTTTTAAGAAGCGTTTTCGAAAAATCTTCGAAAAAACATTTTTTTCCCTGTTGTTTCAGTTATAAGCACATATCTCGTAAACGAATCACCCGACTAACACAAGCTGTCCGTCGGTCAGAAGATAATACCTTAGCCTTTCCAGAGATATACAGATTGTCCAGATTTGGAGAAATTACTGACGGTGAAAGTTGTAAAATAGTGAATTTTTGACCATTTTCAAAAATCATAAATTTTCGAATGTTTTTTTATAGATAAAATAAATTTTTTCCTTTGGTTTTAAAATCTAAGATGACAGATATATCATTTGTGAAAATAACATCAATAACATACATAGAATCAAAAGAAAAATGACAAAGTTATGATGGACTGAGTGAAAACACCAACTTTAAATTTATTATACAGTGCGAATTTTTTTTATTTTTTGCCGAGACCCATCCTAATGTTGATATAGACGTGAAACTAGAGGTCATTTATAGTAACCTGGCATAGCCAGTTTTTCATTTTCTGACCCAAAGACCTTTTTAAATGACTTTAAAATTTTAAGGACATGGACATTTCAAATATTTTTTGAAATATTTGCGGTTATGCAATGATGAAGATATGGGTATCAACTGAAAGAGAAAAATTTTCTCCTTTTAACTAAATTTTCTATTTTGAACGTTCAGGACCAAAATATGTCAGGTATGAAAAACATACATGATTTGGATCTCAGTCTGTAGATTCATACATCTTAATTTTATTCTATTTCAAAGTTCTCAAAAAAGTTACACAAAACCCCCCCGAGACAAAATCTTGCGTGCACCACTGGTCGGGTCCTTCAATATTTCATACAATATGCTTGACGGACACTTCTACCATGTTTATGTTAAATTGAAGCTCCGCAAGACAGCAATGGCTGCTTTGTTGCTTTTGAGTTCAATGAATTACAACGTCTACCATTCTTGGACCATAACTCGTTTCACAGTCGCAGTACCGGTTTTTATTTAAATCATATCGAGAAAAATCAACCATATCCTATTTATCCTTTTTAACAAGCAGCAAAAGTTGTTGCCAAAGCCTTATTCGAATGTTTTTTGTTTTATTATTAGCAAATGCGAGTCTTTTGTGCACAAAGCTTTTCAAAACTAGACTTTCTATTAACTACTTCGCAGTGAGTTTTCAGATGCCCTGCAACTATAACTTAGTACTTTATAAGACCTTCAGACCACTCTAAAGATTCAAGACCAAATAAATTAATACTCAATCTTCAACATGTAGGGTACAAAACAATTCTGCAGTAGGAATTTCAACTAAATCCGAAACTTCGACCATTTGTTTGAGCCAATAAAGAGCTGAATTTATTGCGAAAAATCACTCAGTGGCCGAAAGCGTTATGGGCCAACATGCAAGAAGCGTTGACTCATTTCATGCAAACTGTGCTCAGTGAAAGTGTTGAGTCCAACACTGATTGCGAAACGCCACCAATCGCTTAGATTGGCGCGGCCTCCGAATGATATCGTTCACCTGTCCAGACGGCCATCCAACCGTGCACCGATTAGCACGCAACGGCAACCATTAAAATTAGACTGGCTATTGCAAAGTTCAGTTTAGACAAACGAGGGATTTACACGAATTAACTGTAAACAAATTATGTCATAAGTTTCGTTTCGTTTCAGCGTTGTTTATTATTTTCTGTCGCTGCTCCAACGTTAAGTTGTGGCGCTTCTTGTTGTTGTTGTTGTTGTTTTCTCGTTGAAAGCTAAAATACGTTTTTATATAACGTTCAGAAGTACAAAAGAACGCGAGATTCAACACAGATGTAGACGGACGCACTGTATGTATGTATGTATGTAGTAGATACATCGGTGCGCTGCGGCGGCTGCGGCTGCCAATACTCGCTCACCACAACGGCAGCGTGTCGGTGCGTAGGCGTTCGTGCCGCGCCGCTCTCCAACACACCCTCCGCGCTAATGCTGAAAATTTCTTGTTTTTTGCATTTATTGCTTTTTATTTTCTGATTTTTTGTTTTTGTTTTGTTAGTTTTGAAAATCATTAAGCAAAATTTACGCATTGTTGTTGTGCTGTGTGTTGACCACTGCAGAGTTTTATAATATATTATTTTATTTCGTTTTTGTTTTGGTTGTATGGCGCTACTCAGTATTTATTTTTTTATGACGAAACTGTAAAAGCAAATACAAAATTGTGAGAAAGTGATCGGGTGCAAATCGTGTGGGCTGCGCTCTCAACACGAACGCCAAAGTATTCTATTAATTTAGTTAATATTGCTGAATGCTTTTGTTTGTGCGAAAGGCGTTCGCGAGATATTATGCCACAATTTCATAAAAATAAGAAACAAATTTTCTCAAATAATTACAGAATTTAATTGCGGGCCATACGAACGCATTTGCCACGTTGTTAAACGGCTTAAATGGCGGACAATATTTCGAATTTACAATACTTTAGCCGAATGGGGCCGCAACACGGCATTTCACACACGAAATGAAATACTTTCAAGTATTGACTGTTAATTTTGGTTTATGTGCTAAGGAAAATTTAAATATGTTTATTTATTTATTTGAATGCTTAAGAAATATTTTATTTTCTGAAAAATTATAAAATGCGACATTCTTTGCATAGCAAACTTAGTGATTTGCATTTAGTTATGAAATCAAAGTCAAGACAAATTTTAAAGTACTAAAAAGTGTTTATTTTGGTAGGTAATTAGCGGCGACTGCGACTCCCTGAAAATGCCCAATAAGAACTAGTGTGCAGTTTTAATGTAGCTTCCTTTAATGGAAGGAATACAAAGGGAAAAAACTAGGCGTTAAAGCCAACTTGCACCAACTAAATAGGACTTAATACTATTTTTTCCCCTGCAACTTCTGTAAAAATAACACAGCACAACAAAAAAACACTTTTTTTCTGTTGCATGGAGTTTTTCTACTGTTTCTTACTAATTTGGGTGCGCTGATTTCGAATCTATCCTCAGATTTTTTTCTAGCAGCTCTAGTTAGTGAGATATAGGTACCATGTCATTTTTTGAGTTTTTCCTCTACTTTTTCCATATTTTTGATCGTAATTTCTAAACCAAAAAACCGATTGACATGATTTTCACCTTATCGCATTAACAACACCGCACGGCTTCTTTTCCGATGCAACTTATTTTTATAAGCTTTAAAATGCCGCGGTAATTGGACCTTAAAGTCGGAAAAAATTTAATTTTAAGGCGTTTTCTTTGATGGTCAAAAACATACACAATTTTCGTAAATCAATTAACGAGTTAGGTGTATAATGCAAGCCGACACATCAAGCAATACAACACAGCCAAATTATTTGGCGGAATACATATTCGCATCGAAATAATAGCAAAAATGTAGTATAGCCATTTTCATCACTTTTCATACTTTTTCCTTAAAAAAATAGGAGCCTCAAAATATGCAACATTTTTAATTTTTTTTTCGAGCAATTCGAAATTTTTTTGTTTTTTGCTTGTATTTCAGACTATAAATGGAACATATAAAAGAGCATATTTTGAGGCTCCTAATTTTTTAAGGAAAAAGTATGAAAAAAGATGAAAATGGCTATGGTACATTTTTGCTATTATTTCGATGCGAATGTGTATTCCGCCAAATAATTTGGCTGTTTTGTATTGCTTGATGTTTCTTCTTAAGATATTCATATACTTCGTAACTTGATTTATGAAACATCTGTTCAATTTTCGCCATAAGAAAAAACGCTTTGAAATTCAATATTTTCCTACTTTGAAACCTTATTACAACGCCAATTTAGAACGCATAAAATTGATTAATGTCTGAAAAGATGGCGTGAGATGTTGTTAGTGCAACTATATAAAAATCATGGCGATAAGATTATTGGTTCAGAAATTATAGTAAAAAACGAGAAAAAAGCCGAGGAAAATTCGAAAAAGTGACACGCCCATCAGCGTGGAAAAACGATTCAGATTCATGTAAAAAACTCCATGCAACAGACATGCTGTTGTGCAGTGTAATTGATGGGAGCACGCTACATTTGAGCCGATTGGCCAGTAACTCCAGTACATAGTATGTTCTGTGGGAGTTGTAATGAGGCCAAACTTTCCGAACCACACCGCGTAACCAGCATGGGTCTACCCACAACGACGGGCCGTTTTCGATAGGGAAACCACATGGAAAAGTTGGGCATATCTGACTGTGCACTATGTCCTGACTGTGTACTATATCCTGCCTATGGTGGGGACGTTGAGACGGCGGACGGCGCTTTCTGTGCGTCGGCCCCGCGTACGCCTGAATCATGTTCGAAAGGTTTGGCACTGATGTGTTGGGAAGCAACCCCCTTGGCTCCTTGGAACCATAGGATCTACTCAGATTTCTTCATAGGTCAGGCAGATTCATAAACAGACTCGATTTATGTGATCAGAAATGTATTCAGCAATGACTGATATACATCTGAAACCGAGCAAATCCTTACAGTTTTTGACTTATTTAAATTTTACTTTAAGGCTTGTAAGCGCTTTTTGGCCGCTTGACTATCAAAAAAGATATAGACATACACAGTCTAGACATTTTGCTGTTCTAGTATTTTTGAGGTTTTTTAATGCAAAAACTTGTAATTAACGCCACAGAAAATTGGAAGGTGAAGGAGTCTTCTACTTCCAGATAGCCGGAAGGTTAAATTAAATAAGATTCTTTTTAAGCTCTTAGTGGAATTTCATATACAAGAAGCACTGATCTTACAAGTAAATAATCTTTTAAATAAAGTTAAAATTGTCCACATTTTCCCCCAATGCTTTCTCATCGAGTATTTTAAAAATGTTATAAAATTGGCACAACAATTTCTATAAAACGACAAACACTCACAAAAGGGCAAACGCACACACACACACATGTTAATGAGCAAATTTATATGTGTGCATGTAGTGGTCGGCTGACAACTGCTAAAGGCAAAATAAGAATGAACGGCCAGTGGGGCCGAGTGGAAGCGGCGCGCACAGCGACAGAAAAGCGGCCAGTAGCACAACTGGTGCTGTTGTTGTTGTTGTTGTTCTTGTTGTGGTGGGATGCTATTGCTGTTGTCATGAATGTTGTTGTTGTTTATCTTGTTATTCATTTAACGTCAGCGAAGAAAAATTCACATTTAAATCGGTTGCCACTTCTCTGTTTATGTATTTGTTATTTGTTGTTGTTGTTGTTGTTACTGCTGCCAATGTGAGCCTCTGCATTGACCATCAGCGCAACGCCGCATCACCACAGCGGCATCATCGGCAACAATAACATCATCAGCAGCACACCGACGACGCCGACAGGAACAACGAAACCGTTGGCCACCGCACGCCGCCCGCAGCACCCACGCCCGAATGAACGGCAGCTGTGGTGCGCTGGGCGCAGTGCCAAATGCGAAACACACATCGTCCCGGCCTGTAGAATACAAATCATTTCTCTACATTTTCCGTTTACAGTTAGAGACGTGTGTAAATGTTGTCGCTGTTGCCGCCGGTGCTGTTGCTGCGACAAGAGCGACAACAAAATGCGCTGACACTTTGCATTATTGTTGTTGCTGCAGCTGGTATTTGCCCTCTGTAAGTGTGGACGACGCCACCCCAGAACCAAAAGTGGCACATCGCCGTACACTGAGTCACGGCATTTCGATTTTTCGGCTCGTCAACATTTTCAATTTCATCCGGTTTTCAATTTTTTCGAAATCACGGCCCATGCCCGCTGTCGCTGCTACTAAATACTGCCGTGTTTGGCTGTGTTGTTTGCATGTCGCCTGTGCGGTGAAAACAAATCTCCGTCTGCATGTAAACAAATCGACGCGGTGCAGTTCATCGCAAATATTTTACAATATTTGCAAATTTGTATGCAACTAAACACACATCATATTTGGCATTGGAAGCTTCGAGACTTTTTAACTTTACAAAGCTTTTAAAGCATATTTTTGTCGGCTGAAACTTGAAAATCGAAAAACAAAAACTAAAAAAAATTGTATTCAAATGCCTAGTTAACTGTTTCATATCGATTTACGTTGTGCTGGATATGAACAATTTTATTTGTTATGATGACATTCGACACATTTCAGTACATAATCTCGTCTTGCTTCAATTTAACCCTACTTTTCCTATTATTGTTCCCGACTATTCTGCACCAACGACAGCAGAATGCAGTGACTGGCTGAAAATTTTTCAACAAGCATTTTCTCTGACTCTGAAGAGCGACTTTTCTGTCCTTAACTCTCCTGTGTGATTGAAAAAATTGAAAACATTTATCACTCATTACAATCCAAAAAACCATTTCAAGATAAAATAGAGTACTTTTCGTTTATAACAAACCCGTTTAAAACGATTTTCCGCCTAAAACGAACCATTTTCAAAAGTACGCGCTGTATGTTTTCGCTTATTACGGACCCCTTTTAAAGCGAACTTTCGGTTAAAATGAACCATTTTTTCCAGTCCCTCGAAGTTCGCTTTAAGCGAAAAGTTCTGTATTTTGACTTGCAATTTTTTAAATAAAGCTTAAAGTGAAAAAGCGCATCAAAATTCCTAATGATTGGCTTCCTTTTAAAATCGCCTCAAAACGTTACATTTGTAATGGAATTTTATCAAATAAAAAGATAATTAAAATTTTAACTAAATCAAATTGCTTTTGCGGAATCAATTTTAATAAAATTATATTTAAATCAAATTTTTATGAAATAAATTAGATTTAAGAAGGGGGTATTTGCGACCAGAGATGATCTTTTCCCTAATCTCACCGATCTAATGCAGCTTAGTAACTCACGGGGGTTGAGGTGTTTGATATTCTCTTCTCTTAGTCTGCATTGTCGGGTTAAAAATAATCTGTAACCTGTTTAAGCTAGTTTTTCCGCAGCCTTCTACAAATTATTTGATAGTATGGGTTGGAAATGGGCCTGGTTTTCTCTCCAGCTTCAATCTCATGAAATAAGAAAATGAGTTAATGCCTTTCATAATGCATTAATAGGACCATGGCACACCCATTTTCAGTCCTATATATAACTTGCAGATTTTTTTTATTGATCTCGTAATTTGTTTATGCAGTAAACTACTATTATATGACATTCCTACTAAAAAATTGGCGCACCATGTTCATATAGGTATCAGTTGTTGGTCGAGGATCCGGCAATATCTGTACTAAATTTCTTTGGAATATCTTATCAAAATCAATTATTCTAGTGATTCTAATTTTGTGTATATTAGTATATACTTTTATATACCTGCTACGCCTTCTTTTGGGCGTTACAAACTGTTGATTACAATTTATATAGCCCACTCAGCTTATTTTCAATCCTACTTACTCATTTTACTGTAGCATGACGCTGTCAAACGGAGAATAGAAAGGTTCTTTAAGGTGTGTAAAAATCGAAAAACTACTCGAAAAATCTAATCGAAATATGTTAAAGCCAGCTGCGCCAATGCAGCTCTTTGTAATAAGGGAGAACAAATGGTTACGTTAGGTTAAATAAAGCTGCTGGCTTGCTGATTAGCCCCCAATTACACCTGAGATTAGTGATACAAAAAAGGAAAACAATACTTCACTTCTCCAAGTCGTCCACTTACGTTTTCCATTTTGCTTTTTAATTGTGCTCAAATTTATTCGTGTTTAAATAGTTCACAAAGAAAGTTCACAAAGTTCACAAAATTAATTTTCATAAATGCTCGGTGGTCTCATATTCTCGAAGCAGGTCACCTTTTGTTTTTTAAATTATTCTCGCAATGATATTGCTCTAACTAGAAAATATGAAGTCAAAGATTTAGGTGAAATATTTGATGCTATACTAAGCTTTGCGAGTCGTATAGATTACATTACGTCGAAAGC
Source organism: Melieria picta (assembly GCA_964056695.1). Lineage (NCBI taxonomy): Eukaryota > Metazoa > Arthropoda > Insecta > Diptera > Ulidiidae > Melieria > Melieria picta. The sequence goes on from OZ057399.1 coordinate 18,667,002, forward strand.
TTATTTAATGCTGGAATTGATTAAAAGGAATTCACAGGGCTTTAAGGATCCCTTGACTCTTAAATCGCTTTTCACAGTTCTGGTTCGGTGTCTCCTGGATTACGCCCTTACTACGAGATTCATTCGAATCGCTTTGAAATGATTCAAAAAATGTTTACAAGATTTGCTATACGGAAAATATATTGACCTCAGGGTCTCCCTTCATATCCAGGCAGACGCAAATTACTTGGTTTGAAATCCCTCAGTGAGCGGAGAACTTTCCTCTGTCTCATGTTCGCATATAATATTTTGCGTGGTGCGAGATCAGGTGTCCTGAATTATAAAATTTTGTTCAGTGCTTTAGAGATCAATCGGTCTTTGTGACATAATGGTTTATTCTCTGTCACAGTACATCGAACAAATTCATCAAATGAACCAATAGCCAGATGTATCCGCCTTTGCAATATATACAGCCCACATCTAGATTTTAGTGCAAACGAATATAGTTGTAGATTAGCCTTATTTGGTCTTTTTAATTAAGTAAGTAAGTAATTCAACTGTGGATTGAATGTATAAATAAATAAATTGTGGCACGAATCAAAGCATAATCGAAAAAATTTTCGCATAAAGGGAATTAACTGACCTCAATCAAAAATATTTTTTAAATATATTATAACTTCCAGAACTCAATAAATTAACAAACAAAATTTTTACAAAATATGTGCAATCCAAGAACTCCTGAAGGTTTATCTAACCAAAAAAAATTATTCGAAAATGTCCAACAACAAAAAAGTTACACCCAAAAAACATGATAATTAGAGGTATTTTTGAAGCAAAACCGCTCACAATGGGCTTACCTCAGAATCGCAATATTTTCCAAATAGTCATTAAACACTCTGAATTTTATTTTTAGGTGGTGACTGAAACGTGATTTTTTTTTTGTATGGAGTGCGACCCATCTTACTGTTTACGCGTTGTTTTGCTCGTGTACTTTTGCGAGGGTCACGTAAACTGAGCTCCATACAAATTTTGACAGTTCGTTTAGGAGGCTTGTAATTTTCCAAGGTTTACGAGGGTTTTACGCGTTTGAGGAAATATCCTCAATAATTTCCTTAACTCATTACCACTGACTTGAACTATTTTAACCTAAAAGCCTTATCTCGGAAGCGGTAGAAGATATCATTTAATTTTTTTAACAAGATTATTTATTTATACTTATTAATTAAATTCATCTTTGAACAATGATGCTTATAAACTAAATAACATTGCAAGTAAAACCAATTACTTATAGCTTGATGGTCTCCCCAAAAATCAAATTTTTTAAACAATTAGTAAATTTATATAAAAAGCTTTGTGGACAATTTAAACAGTAGGATAGTCAAGGCAGCATGTCTGAATAGTATTTTTTCGATTAGCTTAGAAGACGAATCGCCTATTCCTATATCGGATCGCCTATCGCCATACTCACAGGAATTCAGGAGCCAAACTCCAGAGTTGTGTATTTAAATACCCATTGCAGTTGTCATAACGTGACGAAAGTTATAAAACGTAAATTTTGCGCAGTCACTTCTTAAACCTATATAAACTGCCTGACTGAAATTTTTAGTAAAAAAAAAAACAGCGAATTTTTTTGACAAGCATTTAAAGTTTAAATTAAATATATATATGTATATACACCTAATTCTGTTTTTACACGGTAGATTGGTTCCAGGAAAAACCGTGTAAAAAAGACATTGATCGTATGCAAAAATAGGTGATTGGTTCCTTATCTAAAACCTATTAAAATTTGTGAAAAACAAGGATACATAAAATATTTAACAAAAATAAAAAAATATAAATAACTGAATGAATATAAAATATATTTTGGCTTACCTTTTATCTTAATGCGTTAAAATTAAAATAAATGTAACGTTGGAAAAACTAATTTGCTTATGAAAAATGTCTTTACCAAACACGTCTGATTGCATTGATAGTTGACAAAATTTTAACACATTTCAATTGCTCTGACAAGTAAGTTTGCTTGTATCCACAAAAAGGGAATTTCCCTAAATTTGTGTTATGAACATATTTCGCAAAAATTAAATTTGACTAAAAAAATTTAAGCCCAAAAGATTTTGAATCGTTCTAAATGGAATAAAATCGTGTAAAAAATTAAAAAATTTTTATTTTCAAACCGTGTTAAATCAAAACCGTGTAAAAAAAGACCGTGTAAAAACAGATTTAGGTGTATACTAATACAGGTGTCCCTCGTATAACGCGGTACTTCTACAACGCGTTTTCGATATAACGCGATTTAAAAAAAAAAAAACAGTTTCAGTACAACGCGAAATTTCGACTTGTATAACGCGAAATTGAAAATATGTATTGGCAACACTAATTTGTGAATTCATTCGCGTTCAATTGATTTAAAAGGCTGACAATGCTAAGCGCAATTATTTTTGCCTTACACAGTTTTTCATGCATTTCTAAATTCGGGGAATTACCCGTTTTTGCTTTCAAAACATATGTGATACATACATGATGAATTAAAAACTATCATTGCAGTGAGAACTCTCGTGGAGATTACTTGTTTAATTGGTGAAATAATTTGTCTTGTTATAATTAAAAATCCAAAAGTTGAATATATCAGTTTTTAACAAGGTAAATATATTATTTTATTGTTCAATTATCAGCGTAAAAAGCTTTATAAGAGAATTATCTTTCGTTAATAACTTATGAAATCATATTTTACAATTAATTCTTCCCATTTATAATTAAAAAAAATTCTTTTAGCCATGAATAGCAAAACTTCAACTCACAAAAAAGCTACGTTAAAGCGAAAAAACCTTATTGTAACATAACCCTAAAATTTATATGAAAGCTAAGTCTTCTATAACGCTTTTCCTGGAACGTTACCACCGCGTTATACGAGGGACACCTGTATATGAATAAATATTTCAATTATTTTGCTGGCTGAGAGAAATCCCTGAAATATTTATTTTAAAAATACGTTATGCTCCGATCCGATAAGGGATTTATCACAGCATGTTTAAGTGGCTACTTTCAGGGTTTTAAAACGTTTTTAACTGCTTGCAAATTTTCATAAATGTTAGGAGCCTATCTGGTTACATTAAAGTGACGTTGTGTGGCTGTGCAACTCCATTTCATATCCAAGAAAATAGAGATTTACTTCGGCGAAATTGTGGTCACCTCACACAATCGCCAAACACAAAAGCCAAACACGAATAGGGAGCGGCTGAATGTAAGGACAAAAGGAAATCGACAAAAGTGGTTAAGTGCAGCAGCGCAGGGCGTTGTGCCGGCAAGCATTGCAGCAAGCACGCCAACAACAACAGCACTAGCAACATGAAACGCCACCGGCCCTGCCTTTGTGGCTCTGGGAATTGCAAGCAAACGCCGCACATTCTGTTGTTGTGTAGTAAAACAGACTGACAGGCAGCATCAATGCAGGGGGCACGGCGAGCTGTGGGCGACAGACAGGTGCCAACAAGCGCCGCTGAAGAGGTGCGTCACAGCGAGCCCCTCGCTGGCAAGACGTAAATAACTGCTCCGCTAAACTGACCGATGGCTGACTAATCGACGGTGGGGGGTAGTGCTTGCTCATTGCTAATTCACCGCATCGCATGCAGGACAAGCACTTTTTGCCATGGCCCCGGGAAGCCGGCAGGCTTTACCGAATTCGTTCACTTACCTTAGTTGCAGCACTTCAAGCAGCTCGCCTACTGCATCAATACAGAATGGACAATGGAAACTGCGCCGCCACTGCTGAGAAATCTGGGCTGCGGCCTCAAAACAGTCACAAACGCTTATCGCACTTTGCACTTTTTGATTTCGAACAATTCATACGCGATGCCAATATTAATCACTTGCCAACTATATTTTCAATGTTTTTTCACAATTTGGCAACATTTTTGTATTAGAATTTTTCGATTTTAGGCACAGACGTCGCAGAAACTAGATTTTTCCCTATTTTGCTTCACACTTTATTGTTATTGCAACTTTGTCATGTCAGTCATTCGCCCCCTGCGAACAGTGGGTAACGTAAAGTGCCAATAGCAGCTGATCGTGGTGAAAACGGTCGTCGGATGCCTCTTCTTTCGTTTCACAAAGAGGAATCTGACAGCTAATCGTTTCCTACTTGCCGCTAGGTGACACCCACATTTACTTTTTGCTGTTGTTCCCGTACCTCCTCATTTCTGTTGTCATTCGTTGGCCATTCCTTCATTCCAACGTCATTTAGCTGAATTCACCTATCCGGGTGGCCATTTACAGAAATTTTCATTTGAATACCATTCGTTAATCTATTCCTTGAATTTTCAATTAAAGTTTCTATAGTTTTTCAGGGCCAAGGGCACTTTGCTTCTTTTCGCTGTGGTAACTTCGACTTTAGCAGGTATGCATAACCATTCTCACACGTCCGTAGGCACATGCTTGCTGTAATAATGTCTGAGTATTGTTTATAGTTGCAGCACTGCATTTCGTTGCAAACGTGTTTCGGCAAACGACCACCCTGAAAGCGTAGAACAGACGCCGAATTTTTTGGATTTCACATTTTTTGCTGCCGCGCCGGAGAAAAATCAAAATATTTGTTTCAAATAGCAATTTTTATTTGTGAATAGTCCCCTACGCAAATCGAGAAACAAAATGGCCGATATTTCCAAGGACGAGTTGAAAAATGAAATCAACGCCATACTGAAGACTGCAGACCTCTCCGTCGTGTCCGCGAAAAAGGTGCGCGAGCAGGTGGAAAAGAAACTCAACTGCTCGCTGGTGAGTCGCAAGAAGGAGTTCGACAGTATCGTTATGGACTTCATCAACCAGCAGCAAGAGGAAGTTGAGGAGGAATCCGAAGAGGAGCCCGAGTCCGAGGAAGAGGTCAGCAGCGAGGAGGAGACCAAGAAGAAGAGCGCCAAGAAACGTCCACAACCCACACAACGCAAGGCCGCCCCTAAAAAGAAGAAGCGCAAGTCACTGAACGCATCCGACTCGGGCACCGAATCCGACGGCGGCTCCGACTCGGACTACGAAATTCCCAAAAAGGCGCCCATAAAAAAGAAATCTGGCGGCGGCGGCGGTGGTGGTGGCGGCACTGCCCGCAAATCAACTGGTTTCACGCGCGCCTACACACTATCGCCCGAATTGTCGGCGCTAATGGGCGCCGAGTCATTGCCGCGCCACGAGGTGGTCAAGAAGGTGTGGGCCATCATCAAGGAACGCAACCTGTACGACCCGAAGAACAAGCAATTTGCCATTTGCGATGACGAGCTGATGAAAGTGATGAAGGTGAAGCGCTTCCGCACCTTCGGTATGCTGAAACACCTCAAGCCGCACTTCCTCGACTAAGCGGCGCGCGAACCCTGCTGCTGGCGTCTATCATGATAGGGACGGTAGCAACGGACTGGAGAAGACGACGCAGCGTAGATTTTATTTCGAATTTTGCAAAATTTGTACTTTTGTTTTTTTCCTTAAAACGAATTCCTTTTAATATTTCGTTCGCATTATTATGACTACATAGATTATAATTTCGTCGAGCCGGATAGCTCGCTGCAGATCCTAATCGGATCGGATGGACGGATAGTGCAGCGAAGCAGATTCCGCGGCTGAGCATTTGACTAAGATTTAAGTTTATGTGTGCGACTTGACGGTGGCAGTATGCCACCGACACGCAAACTGCGAGCAAGAAATGTAACTTTAACTTTTGTTTATGCTAATAACATTTGAATTTGAGATTTGCTTGTGCACATCTGCACACCACTACATACAAATATGAGCAAATGAATGGGTCGGAGGTGTGGCGGCGTCAAAGCGACAACAGGACGTGGAAATTTTTTGCTATTTGATTGTAAGCTTGCAATAATAATAATACACATTGGAATAATGTTTGAATTTCAAATAAAGAGACACTTAAAGATTTGGATTGCGAAGACGTGGTCGTTTCTATTACGGAGCAGTTGGCGGTATTGTCAGTAGGCTCTAATTCCACGCAGACGTATGGAAACTAAAGGATCTCATAGGCTGATAGGAAAAATCAACAGCAAAGATGGATTACACACCAGCTAAATGCTCTTCAAATATTCTGTAAACTGAAAAATTTCGTAACAGCTGCTGCCACTTTCTTTTAGCACGCTTACAAAATTAAACTTTCTAATTTATTCAAAGTGCTCAACTAGCTATTAATACTAGACTTTATTTGCATTCATTTATTTACAAATATATATTGGCAGTTCTGATTGCAAAATTATGAAACCAGATTTTACAAAGTGTCATAAATTAAAATCGTATGAAATTTGTTGAAACGAAGTTGCAACTTTTAATTTTCCGGCGTTCTCCATCACATAAATCATTAAGTGAAGTAAAAGTAATCGACACCGTTCGAAACTTTTCAAGCATGTTAAAATTTTAGTGTGTTGCAAACATGTTTCATCAACAGTTGAAGTTGAGCAGAAAATAAAATTAAATAATTTAGGAAAAGAAAATTAAATAATTTGTTTTTCAGTAAATATATATAGCATCAAGAAAGAAAAATTCGTTTGCCATATGTTTTTCCTATTCACAGAAACTCCAGCCTAATCTGCAACATGGAACTTAGTCCTGTTAAAAATACCCTCTTTATCTTTGAAAGGAGAAAACTCATAAAAATTTCAAAAAAATTACATTCCAGGTAAACACTTAAGAATACATACAAAAAATTCTTTTCTGCCTTCACATTGGCTTATTTTAAGCCATGATTGCACACCTCAAAAATCTCATAACCCCCCCACTACAAACTAACAACATCCAATGCAGTTTAATTTTTTTTAGTAAATTGATGTTTCTTTATTTTACAAACATTGTATACATACTCGTAGTGTATATATGAATTGGTAATATACTCGTATATGCAATAAATACATAAGTACATAAAATTGAAAATGGAATATTTCGCGTCTCGTCTACTATTGCTTTAATAAGCACAAACCGAACCAAAACATTTAATCGAATGATAATTGCAAAGAAAATCAAAACGAGAACGTTGTAAATGAACGAAAAGAAAAAAGAAACAATTTTAAAACGACTTGCGCGCGCCAAAGCAATAATCAATTTTCCGTTTAAGCATGTGTAAAGTGTGTAGAAAATAAAGGCATAATTGTGTAATACCTGGTGACAATTAAAATGCGTAAAACTAAATGTATATCATAGTTGCGGTGGCTGCTGCCACAGCCTAAAGTACGTGTTCGAATAGGATAAAATAAATTCAAATAACGGCAAAGATACGGTTTCATTTTACTACAATAATAGTTCATTAAGTTTAGTTTGTCATGAGCTAAGAAGATTTTGTTATTATCATTTGTTGTTTGCGTGTGTCTCCACTTAGGATAAGTACATGTGATCCACTGTCCCTCGGTCTGTCCCGGTCCGTCCATATGCATAATTACCGAAATGCGATCTGCAATTTGCTACTAACTTAAAACGCAATGCGCAACTAAACTCTTGCAACTTTTTTATATTCTCTACTTGTTGTCGCTATTACTTTTATTGTTAATGTTACTGTGTCTGTGATTCTGTGTCTAGCGTGTGTGTGTGTGTGTGTGTGTTGGTTTAGTTAGTTTGTATGTATGTGCTGTTGCATTAACTTCCCCTTCAGCGTTAACTTTAACAACGGCTGAAAATCCTTTCCATTAGAATACTTTCGTTGGCAGTTTGTGCGCGCTCCCAACGCGCCGCGCACCGCTCCTTAGCTAAGGGCTTCGCTAAGCGTCAAGTGCTCTCTCTCGCTCGCCTCTAGTATCTGTAGTAGTTGGGCTTGAAAGGACCGGCCTTGTTGAGGCCCATGTACTTAGCCTGCTCGTCGGTCAGCTCCGTCAAGTGGGCATCGAACGTGGGCAAGTGCAGACTTGCCACGTACTCGTCCATCTTCTTGGGCAGCAAGTACACGTCCGACTTGTAGCGGCCGGGCGGCGCATTGAAGAGCTCAATAAGCGCCAGGGCCTGGGTGGCCGAAGTAATTGACACCGCAAACGACGGTATGCTGGAGCACGACAAATTCACCAGACGACCCTCGGCCAGCAGAATGATGTACTTGCTCTCCGGCCAGATGATGTGGTCAACCTGCGAGCGCACCTTCTCCCAGGTGAGGTCGGGCGTGCGCAGCCCATTCACATCGATTTCCGTGTTCGAGTGGCCCATGTTGCACACAATGCAGCCGCTCTTCATCTTGTCCATGTGCTCGCGCACCACCACGTTCTTGTTGCCCGTGGCCGTGACCACAATGTCCACATTGCGTATCACTTCGTTCAGCTTCACCACACGAAAACCGTCCATACTCGCCTGCAGCGCGCAGATCGGATCGATCTCGGTGATGTACACGATGCAACCTTGACCCTTTAGCGCTTGGGCACAGCCCTTACCCACATCACCATAGCCGCAGACCACCACCTGCTTGCCGCCGAACATTACGTCCGTCGAACGCTTCAAGCTGTCCAGTATGGACTCCTTGCAGCTGTACAAATTATCGAACTTGGTCTTGGTGACCGAGTCATTGACATTCATAGCGGGCACCGTCAACTTGCCTGCCTTGGACAACTGATACAGGCGATGCACGCCAGTCACGCTTTCCTCCACAATGCCCTTCACCAGCTTGAACATGGCGGGGTACTTCTTCAGCATCAAATGAGTCGCGTCGCCGCCATCGTCCAGTATCATATTCGGTTGCCAGTTTTCGGCGTTTACACAACGATCGATGCACCACCAAAAGTCTTCCTCCGTCTCACCGCGCCACGCAAAGATCGGCACATCTGCCTCCGCCAAAGCGGCAGCAACTTCATTCTGTAAATTACGAAAAAGATCTCTGATTAGTGCAACGGCCCGAAAGACACGCACATATTACTTAATTAACCAGCTTCGCGAGGTGCTAAGTTAATTAACGTTTCTAGAATCCGACCGATTAATCGGCATCGGCTAGTATCGGGCAATAAAATTGGTATCGGCATCGGCTAGTATCGGCATCGGCCAAAAAAAAAAATAATCGGCATCGGCCTTTTTTGGCCGATGCCACATCGGCCGTTTATGGTCGATGATGCCATCGGCCTATTTTTCTGCTTTCATTTTTTTTTGTTTTCATTTTTTGTACCAACGGGTTCTTATACCCCTTTTCAGTAATGTATTTTTAGATACTGTTTAATATAAATGTTTTCTAGAAATATTTTTTTTTAAACTAGGTATTCTTAAAAACACAGATTTTCTCGAAATGTCTATGCATTTCGTCTCTTAATGTGGATATCAGAAGAAGGGGCATTGAATTTGTCAATCTTATCCTTCTTTTTTAATTGGAAGCATTTTTTAACAGGCCTTTTATTGCTTCCAAATTTGTTTTCTGACTTCTGCCCACTGCATCTGTACAACGGGTCGCAATTTGATAGTACAAATTTTAATATAAAAATCGTAATTTTAAGTTGAATAAAAAACTGAATTTGTATGCAATATTTACGTCACTATTTTTGTTTCTCTCTCAGTGGATAAATGTGATATATTATTCTTTTTAATACATGTTAATGTATTAGAATTCTGAATTCTCTTGTTATTTTATTTCGTTTTTAATTATTCTCGTTGTTATTTAGTTTTTGATTATTTCTTTTCTCGTTGTTTTGTTATTTTGTGATGAATATTACAAACAATATGTAATAGTTCCTTTTGTTATTTTATAAAATAGACTGTGTTTTTGATTGAATTCATTCGTGTTATTTTTTCTATGTAATCGGCATCGGTATCGGCCGATTTTCGCCCTTTCGGCCGATTAATCGGCATCGGCCAAACTCGCCCTTCCGGCCGATTAATCGGCACCGGCATCGGCCAAAACATTTAGTATCGGTCGGACTCTAAACGTTTCCAAAACTCTTACAGCCACGACTCTTGCAATGCACAACAGTTTCCTAGAACCAAATAATCTTGAGACAGTTTGACAAAGTTCTGATGGTGCTCTGAATAGTTCCAAAAACATATTGACTTGAGTTGCGCTGTAGGCAATGTCATTTAGTAAATATACAAACGGAGTTGAGTTTTTGAGGTCAATTCATATACTGGGAATACCTGATGACTTCCGTCTGAAGTATCCACAACATAATAATTTGACCTTCAATTGAAGCTATCGTACAGAGAACTTGTTGCCAAGCCCAGTCAAAAGTCAACCGGACAAAATCGAACCATTTAATTGCAAAATAATTTGACTAAACAAATTCGAATTTAGCCAAAGGCGAGGTTAGGCCCACCAAAAATGAAACAAAACTCGGGTGGTTTTAGAAAACTCATCTCCCAATGAAACCAACAACAATTATACAAATTTTCATAATAAAGAAAAGCAAATTATTTGCACTTAAACAGTCATTAGCGGTTTCCTACATAACATTGTGTTATTCATTCTTTGCACCGCACAAACTGAAACTCAAAAGCGGCTTTGTGTGGCTCTAATTTATTACATGCCAACACTCGGCCTGTGTGGCTCGGGCAAACAAAAACGCCGTCCTTGTGTAGGTGATTACGTTGAAAAAAAAAACCAAAAAAAACTGACATTGCGATGAGATCTCAACAAAAAGTTATCTTTCTAGTCCGGATCACTAAATTTACGCGTTCAAGTGCTTTAACATTTTATAGAAAATTTTTATCATGACATGAGGCTTATCAAAACTTTAGCTACTAAAAAATTGATTGACTAAAATATGGTGTATCGTCACTGCTAAATACATAGTGAATTATTGGAGCTAGACATAGCGATTAAGTAATTAATAAAAATAAATAACCTGACATTTTACACTGATAAAATGAATAGTTAGAGTCGGTTAGCGACGCATAGTAACTTTAATTTTATACGAGCAGAATCGTGGTGATTTTTACAATAAAATGGAGGTAACTTCATGAACTTTCACACTATCATGTTAACTTGCCAAATTGGGGCGACGTTATCTCAGTTACAAGATAAAAAACTAGCAACTGCCAGCTTTAGAAACAATCGAAATCTCTACTATTTCTATAATTGCCTCAAATCATCCCAATTATGCTGTGATAATTGCTTCCCAGCAGTACTTATATGCCATCCATTGCTCATCTAGTGAGCACTTTCCTGCAATCGGCTTAGTCAAGTGAAATTTTGGCGTTACAGTCTGAAAGTTCTTTCCCCACCAGCGCCTAAAAACGCTACACGCCCTGCTTTGGGGGAAATGGAAAAATACTTGCCCAATTATTTGTCGAACGTGAGACCTATGGAACTGTGCCAATACAAATTTAATTGTTGATGCTGTAGGAAGGGCACAGCACGGCTGTTTGTCGGCCGCTTCCGAAAACAATTTTGCAAGATAGATCGACACACACACACACACACGCACACCATACACACGCAAACCCCTCGATGATTCAAAACAATATATTTTTAGTGACAGTCACATGGATTTCATTGCGAGATCATTAACTGCCAACGCGCACTACGCTGTAGCGTATTGAGGCGTTCCGAAGCTGAGTGCAATTGCAAGACTGGCTATCTAACTATCTGTCCGCTGTCTTATCATCGGACTTGCCCCAAATCTTCCCTCAAGCAAACCAAACATTGAGTGGATTATGCGTGGCATCATTTGTAATGCTTAGCGCATTGAACGTTTAATGCTCTTTAAATAATCACATTTAGAGCCGCAACACTATCACTGCCCCCACTATCCGTCCTTCCGCCTAAATCGACAGCATATCGAACAGAGGCGCCATCCTCACCTGCTACACCTGTCAGCTTAGTTTGGGGGTTAGAACCACACAGCTGGGCGAGCTTACAAATTGATCTAAGTAGATGAGTATTTACATTTGTTTTGATTGTTTACCTGCGTCGAATAGATATTGCAGGCAGCCCAGCGCACCGAGGCGCCCAACTCCACCAGCGTCTCTAGCAGCACCGCCGTCTGCGCATTGATATGCGTACAACCGACGATTTTTGCGTCCCTAAGCGGCTTGTCGTCGGCAGCGCGTTTCCTCAGCGCCATGATGCCCGGCATCTCCTGCTCGGCGATCTCGATCTCGCGCCGCCCGAAAGCGTGTTGTCCCGCAACGTTGCGCACGCAAAAGTCCGCATTGCCCTTGGTGTTCTTCTGCACCTTTTCGCGTGGCGGCACATCGTCGCCATCGTCCGAGCTGCTGCCCGTGTACGAGGCAGAACTGAACGAGTCCGTCGAGGAGGCTGACAGCGAGCGGCTGCGGTAGCGGCTCGTCTTCTTCAGCGCGCTGGACTTGTTTGCCGTCGCCTCCTGCTTGTCGCCGCTTGAGCCCGGATCGGGAACAGGCGCGTCGGCCAGGTTGTTCATCTCGCTGTACAGTACAGACGTCTTGATGCTGGTTGCAAGCACTCGTTTCACGCACAAGCTTCAAGCAGCTGAGAAAGGGACGATTTTATTCGATTCGATTCAGCTCGATTGTGTCACGACGACTGACTCTGGATGGATCTGCGGGCTGCGTTTGTTGTCTCCGCTGTTTCGGCTCTTTGATTGTGTGTTTAGTGTTCACGTAACGCTCACGTGATGCAATTTTAATTGGGAATTGTTTTTATTGGTTTTGTCTTTCGCTCCTCTTGCGGTTCGATTCGCCCCCCAACAATCAGCAGTGTACTTGAGTTCGGTTCGGTCCGGTTGTCAATTAAATAAATTGGAAACGAAAAACTCCACAAAGAACTTTTTAAACACCAACAGAAGAGCAACACAACAGACAAAACGGACGCACGGGCGTGTCGTGGGAGAGAACTCAAATCAACTCGAACCCGACGCTTGCAAAATAAAAACTAAATTAAAGACTGTAAGTTTTCCAGGAGAATCAGATTGCCTTATGGAGATACAAGTCGAAGTCGAAGAAACGATATGGCCAGTGTTGCGGATTCGACAGTTTTGCGCTCGTTTTGCCCCTACGTGGGCGAACGTTGTAAATGTCAAAATGCCGTCGAGCAACCTTGCTACATTCATACAGTAGAATCTAAACTGACAGAAGCTAATGCAATGTTGATTTGACATTTGACTTTTTAAGTGCTGTGCGAGAAACGACCAAATGTTTTGACGTTGAAAGGGTTACTTTTTTAATAATATGCTGATGCCGTTGAGATGCTTCCTGAAGCGGCAACACTAATCAAGATTAGTTGAGAACAAGTTGAGTGGATGCTACCACATTTAGAGAAAAATGCTAATGTAGGATGTGAATGCGTTTTGAAATTATCCATAACTCAATAATCCAGTGAAATTTATTAATAATAGATTGAATAATATATAACGGATTAATAATACAGTCGAACTTCCCTATAATGAATTCGCACGGGACCAGAAAAAAGCTTCATTATATAGAAATTATGATTTTTTTCATCTTTTATTTAAAATAATGAGGTATTTTAGGGAACAAGTGCAGAATAGCGTACCCTCGTGAAAAAAAAAATAAAAAATTTGGCTGTATAGAGCTTGGTTTTGTGAATGTAACAAACTAAAAATTTTGCTGGGGAAACGCCTACCAAAGGCGTGGCACGGGGTCAAAGTTCAAAACTTTTATCAAAATAACTCATTCAATTTTCAATCGATTTATATGATATGGGTATCAAACGAAAGGTTTTTTTCATACCTTTATTGTGGTGTACCACATTATATACTTTATATGTACGAGTAAAAAATTATAAGCAAAAAATTATTTTTTTTTATAAAATTTACAAAACCCGATTTTTTTCTCGAAAAATCTCGTTATTAAGATACAAAAAAATTTACACTATATTATAGCGTGTAGAATTCTCTTTTCAATGAAATATAAAAACATACAGTTTTGTTTTTTTTCAATGCGTTTTAATTAAATATCGCGCCTAAGCAAAGAATTTCTGCATTCAAGTACCTTTTGTGTGGCCGGCTTTCGGCCGGGGCTCTTGAAAAATAACCCTCATGGGAGTCACCACCACATCAGGCAACAGTCAGGTGTGCACAGTATTTTTTGTTCAAATCCATAGTTCCAAGCCATAGTTTTTTTGGCAATAAGTTTTTCCCAGGTGGCCGGCCTTCGGCCGGGCGCTTGAAAAATAACCCTCATGGGAGTCACCACCACATCAGGCAACAGTCAGGTGTGCACAGTATTTTTTGTTCAAATCCATAGTTCCAAGCCATAGTTTTTTTGGCAATAAGTTTTTCCCAGGTGGCCGGCCTTCGGCCGGGCGCTTGAAAAATAACTCTCATGGGAGTCACCACCACATCAGGCAACAGTCAGGTGTGCACAGTATTTTTTGTTCAAATCCATAGTTCCAAGCCATAGTTTTTTTGGCAATAAGTTTTTCCCAGGTGGCCGGCCTTCGGCCGGGCGCTAAAAAAATAACCCTCATGGGAGTCACCACCACATCAGGCAACAGTCAGGTGTGCACAATATGGAAATATAAAAACTTTGAACCTCGATATCTCGAAAACGAAGCGAGATATCGCAAAATTTTATTCCTCATTTTCGATTTATTTTCGGTCAATCTATCTAAAAACATCATCAAATGGCGGCGCCACGGAAACCGTAGAATCCCCTTGCAGGCACATTCTTTTAACTCAATATAAATTTAAATATAAAACCAAACAAGTTCAAATGTTCTATATTTCATTGTAAAGGGAATTCCGTAGAGAATATATGGTAACAAATTTATTATATCTTTATTTTGGTTTTTTTCGAGAAAAAAATCGGGTTTTGTAAATTTTATAAAAAAAAAATAATTTTTTGCTTATAATTTGTTACTCGTACATATAAAGTATATAATGTGGTACACCAAAATAAAGGTATGAAAAAGACCCTTCGTTTGATACCCATATCATATAAGTCGATTGAAAATTGAATGAGTTATTTTGATAAAAGTTTTGAACTTTGACCCCGTGCCACGCCTTTGGTAGGCGTTTACCCAGCAAAATTTTTAGTTTGTTAGACTCAGGAGCCAAACTTCTTTGTATAAGCATACTTATTAATTTTTTTCACGAGGGTACGCTATTCTGCACTTAAGCCTATTTTAGTTTAGGTTACACCCTTCCACTTTTCTTCCTCAACAAAGCCTTCTAATACATTCAGAGACTTAAAAACATTATTCGGTACGTTGCTCTTCATCTCCACAAAGGTTCGAAGTACATCAAGAGAAACGGAAATTCGTCCCAATGAAGGTAACACCGCATCCGCCAATTCTTCTTCACTGGCCATTTCTTCTGGGGTTCCCCTAAATATGTTTTACTTTTTTTCGGTATTCAGTGTTGTTAATATGCGTGACAGAAAATAGCATGAATAAATTCATTATATGGAGACAAAAAACGAATGAAAGCGAAGTTTAAAAAAAACTAAAAAATTTATTCATTGTAGAGAAATATTCACTATATGGAAATTCATTAGAAGGAGATCAAAATGCACTTAGAATAGAACGATAAAGCTGTGTCTTTGAAATTAATTCATTATACTGAGAACTTCATTATATAGAAGTTCACTATAGAGAAGTTCGACTGTATAAACGCTAATTGCTCTCATTATTTTAATTTATTAATTTTATTCTGCATCATTGTGTTTACATAAAATTAGATAAAATGTATGTATTTATATATTTTATCTAGATTATATCTAGAAAATAAACATACAAATACATATATATTCATTTCAAATATTCCTTTAAAGTAGTTTGCCGTTTTGCATTTGATAAAAACATTTGAACATAAAAATGTGAATCCCCGAATTTTATAATTTTAAATAAGTTAAAAGTTATACATTTTTGTACTCTTTGTTCTGGACCCAGTTGAGTTCTGAACTGACTGGGATATCAACCCTAACAAATCAGGTTTAATTTATACACACGTCACGTTTGTAATGGCTTTACCACCTTGCCAATTAAATAAATCGGAAATTGGTTTCGATCGTGTACAAAACCCATTTTATTACTTTTTTTTTACAATATGTGTGTTAACAAGTAAAAAGCATTTCATGGAAATGTTTGAAATATAATAAAATAAATTTAGTTTTTATAAAAACGTTTCAATCCACTCTCGAAGTGATTACAAAGCTAACATTTTCAAAATGTTATTTAAATTAATTCTACTCTGTGCCCACTTTTCCCCGCACTTTCTCAGCACAAGCCATGGCGCTGCCAACATTCGCTGGCTCCACTACCATTGCCGCTGAATGTCTATTCCTTGGAAGCCATATGTCCCATCAAATTCCCGCACAACTTTTCAATCTTTTTCAGATCGGGCATGTTTTCCGCCTTGTATTGAATGCACTAAAATGACAAAAACTTGATTTTATGCGAAATATGGGCAATGCAAGCAGATTCCGTACCTTTACATTGTCAGTCATTTTAAGCAGAATGTGACCCTTCGAGTGGACATATTTCATCGTGTAGCGACATTTTTGCGGATTTGCCATATACATCGATTCGGCGGCAATTTCGAAATCGTCCCAATTTTTCACAAACACCATATTTGTCTGCTATGAATTTTGCACAAATAAATAAATGCAACGTGAAAACTAATCTTTGTAATACTTGCTCATGTGTCACTTTGTTGTCTTTCAGTAGAGATGCCAGACTTTATCATTTTACAAGCTTAATCCCAATTTTACTAAACAGTTGTAGCTTTCGGCGTGTTATTGCACATCACAGACATTCGGAGGATTAAAAAATTGCCGCAAAATTTGGAAATCGCATTCAAAGTATGAAAGAGTAAATAATCCATTATTCCAATGCTCAGTGTTGTTGAATACAACAATTCGTAGTTTTTTTTTTTTTTGTGGTTTTAAAGTTACTCCGTAAACTTTTCCCTCTGGAAAAGGTGTGGAGATTTATTTGGCCAACATCCAGGGGAGGTTATATCGCCATTACAAATTCGCTGAATCAGAAAATTTTATATTCGTAAAATTAGTTGATTGTAGCTTTTGAGCGTTGGTTAGCTGTGTTTATGTTGTGTGTTGACAATTTGTGGTTTTGTATGCTGTAAAAAGAAGCGTCATGCATTACAATAACTTTTGACAAGTTTGGCAGGCAACTGCTTTTGTCCCTCTTTTTCCCTTTTGAAATGAGGTATTCAAGCTGGCAGTGCCGAATCGGATTTTGAGTTTTTCCTTTCCACTTTTTTTCGCACAAAACATTCTAGATTCGGCGCAACGAAATAACTATTGAAAATCTCATTGGCCTTTCATGTAAACAACAAAGTAGGGATAGTAAAATAGCAAAAAATGATGAACCTACTGGATTTGCCCGACTGTGTGCTGTTGGAAATATTTGAGTACCTGACGTACGAGGAAGTCTCCAAAAAACGCCTGGTAAGCACATTTTCGAAGGAGATCACTGCACAATGGAGTTGGATGCGCCGAGTGTGGAGCGCGGCTGCGGTAACCATGAGTTGATGTGCCGAAATTTGTGGTTTTAGGTGTCTCGCCGGGTTGACCACATTTGCCAGCAAGTACTGAATGGCGGCTTCAACAAAGCGGTGCGGCAGCACTCGATAATTTTCAAGCGGATCAAGTCGATGTTGCCGCGACGGGAATCGGAGCGTCGGTAAGCGCTAACTTGAAGGGCTACTGATCGAAGAACCGATGTAAACGTTGAACTGCATTTTTCAGGAATCACTGTCTGGCACGGCATGCGGACATCTTGACATCGATCGAGACGCGCATTTCGATGCTTTCGATGACATACTCCAAGTACATGGACCTGGACCTGTGTTGTTTTATACCGGGTCGTGTGCTAGACGAGATCTTTCAGATACTGCGTCTGGTGTCGAAGACGCGCAGGACTCTGCGTCCACACGAAGTGCTGCAGGAGCTGCGCGACATCTCGTCAATGGCGATTGAACATTTTGACGAGAAAATCGCCAACCTGTTGAAACCGTATGTGGGCGGCCATAGCCGGTCCAGCAGCAGCGCGGAGAGTCGGCGCACGTTGTCGTCGTCAAGCTCGAGCTTAAGCGGCGTCGGCTTCACCGTGTCGCCCAACTCCAGCTGCTGGGCTACGTCAAGCTCAGCGGTGGCGCCATCAGTTGGTGTGTTACCAAGTGGCAGCACTAGTCCTGCGCACTACTGCGAAGACATTCGGCATCGTGTCAACATTTTCATGAACATGAAGCAACCGAGTCTGCTGGAGGTCAGCAAGAAGATGACCACGACCTCGGTGGATGGGGAAGTTAGCGGCGGCTACAAATGTCACGAGCAGCGGGGGTGTCCCGAAGCACGGGCCATATTGACAAACTTTAAGAAACTGGAATCGGAGTACAAGAAGGGAATTGTTAAGGTTGGCTCGCTAACATGCCGCACGCACTCTATGTTTCCCCTTTATTAATAGCATTCGCACACTTTTACAGATACACCGGATGCAGCAGATACAGACTCATCAGACGCGCCGTCTGCAACAGGCACTAACCGCCGTTGCCGACATGAGCACACAAATCGTCGAGTTGAAGAAGCGACTCGAGGACCTGGACGCGAAAAATCGCGAGATCTCAGCCAACATCAAACAAATCAATCCTGGCGAGTCCGTGGCAGCGGTTGGCATTCCTAATAGTGCCACTGAACCAACTCTTATAGCAGCACAAGCCACGGTCGCCGTGCCGTCAACTGTCAGTGCGGTCACCTCACCTGCCAGCACCGCAGCGCCAGCGTCTGCGGGTGACAGCGGCACGTTGAGCGCTAAGCGGCGGCACTGCGAGAACGCGCCGTCAGTACGGAAACGTGGCGCGATAAGCGAACTGGACGCCGATACCGCGAAAAAGCCAAAAATCTAACCGGCTCCCGGTCGCGATTGTAATTTCTGCCAATAGGATTTTCAGTAGCTTTGTGCTGGTTCTTATTGCGGAGTTAGATGCTTACTTAGTTAATATTCGTGCGGAAGTTCGATTGTCTGGAGGACCTTAATGGCTCATGCGAGCGCAGCAGCTTCGATCCTCAATCTTTTCACTTAAAATAACAGCTCTCTTCATATTTTTGCTACGTGTGTATATAAACGTAACTGTAAAATCCAACTACTTGGGTACTTATAACTTGCACAAGAGACGGGAGGGTATTAGGCGAATTCTCGTACCTTTTTTAGGTAAAGTTGGCAAAAGAAAAAAACCCCCTAAAGAATATTAAATAAAAATAATCAACACAATCAGTTTAATAGTTCTGATTTTGAAAGCGAACGAGCAAAATGTATTAAATGTTTTTTGTGGTAGCAGTTTGCACACACGCAGTGGCGCACACGGGATTTCATTTTGGGCGCAGTTCTCTACACATGTTTGTACCTGTATTCTGTACCACTTGGAGCCAAAATGTTTGTAACAGCGTGCGCCACTGCACACACGAATGCTGGACCTAAGCTTCGTATTTGGACTGTTTTTTGTATAAAATTACTAATCGACTAGTTTAGTTTTAATTTTCTAAGAAAAAATGCACATTTTGGGATACCAGTTGCTTGCTTTTTATTAGAAAATGTCTCCTAAACTGCGTGAAGGACGCGCGAGACGTTCATGTCTCTAACTAAATAAATCTAAAACGATTTTCCCAACTTGAAATTTCTTGGCTATTTCGTAGAAAAAAAAACTGAGTAATGTGACAAACAATTTAGAGCAGCATTAAAAAATCTACTGGAATAAATTAAACAAAACGGCGCCAAGAAAACGACAATCTTACTACTTTGTGGTCTTATGTACGTTCTTATAATTTCAGCGTTTTTAATGTTGTTCCAAGCACAAGGCGCGTGCTATAGCAGCACGTCGCATTTAGTGCTTCTTATGTTTGCCATAACGTTCATACTTGCTCTTGGACGAGTGCCACAGCGCCAGAGGAATCGCGAGCGAGGGCAGCGTCATGATGGCGAAGGCAACCCAGTCGAAGAAGTGTGACGAGAAGCGCTTGTTGAACTCGCTCAGATTGACAATGCCGCCTTCGCCGGGCTCGGAACTGACAGCCAATTGAATCTGCGGAAACAATGACAATACGGCATTCAATGAATTCAACACGTCAATAGTTCGCCCTGCTTACCTTCTCCGCGTCCTCGACGGGCTTGTACGAGATTTCGGCCGCCGTAAAGTTGAAATAACCGTAAGCCTTGGGACGGACCACCAACACGTGTGTGTAGTTGGCCTGGGGAGCGATACGCTCGATGGTGGCCGAAGGCTGGCCACCAACAATGTCGAAGCCCTCAGCGTGGAAACTGTTGTCCACCAACTTCACATTGGTGGCGGCACCATTGCCCACGTTGTAGATAGTGTACCGCACCAGCAGGTCGCTCTTCTCCACAAGGAATTTGTTCAGAATTTGCTTAGACACCAGCAGGCGAGCGCTGGTCTCGTCGTCCGACAGGCAGACATTCACAGCGGCCAGCAGGGCACAGCAGACGAGCAAGGACTTCAACATGCTGCAAAAATTAAATTGGGCTCAAACAATTAGAAAAGCGAAATGGGAAAAAAAGTAATATGCCGACTTGTGGCTGTTGACGTGGAAGCTTTCACCAATGTATTTTTTCTATCAACAAACAATTTTAAGCCTCATTTTAGCACAATGAATTTCAAGTGACCACAACCAGTGACACTTTTCGTTTTAACTTACATTGATTAAATTTCAAGAATTTTGTGTTAACAAGCAAAAGTTTAAACCAATCTGACTGCTCAAGAAACCGCACCGATCTTCTAAAGATGCAATAACGAACGGGAACGACTGCGATATGCGAATATGACGTGTAAACTTCGTGCTGTCAAAGTTCGTTTTTATACGTTTAGCGCCATCTAGTCGCTCGGTTTGGTAACAGAGAGAATGACAGCTAGCCCCGTGAATTTACCTATACGCAAGGAGTTAACTATGGTGAATTGGCTTTCTGTCTCCCTTATCATATTCGCATTGCAAGTACCGGTAATTGTCATTCCCGTCATTTGCCATCAGCTGATGAGAAAAAGTGGTTCAATGAATTTTTCCTGCATATTTTCGGGGGGAAACACAACAAATAACAAAACTTGTTTATGCAGCATTTATCCATAACCGCAGCAATGCAAACGTTGATCGAACATTAAAATTTGTAACAAAGATTAAATTGGCGCTGGTCAGGGACTGGGAGCGACTAGCCGGCCAATAGCTTCCATATAATGCCGCTAATATGTCTGATAATGCAGTATGTTTATGTGATTGGGGGAGGTGTAGAGGAGGAGTGACCTTGAATGACATTGTGCTGTATATTATCAGTAAAGTTGGAAGGCCAAACGCTGTGTAGTTGCTTTGGAGTGCTTGACTTGTGCAGACGGTGCTGGTGAAAAGTTTTGCTGCTGCTGGCAAAAATATTTGGAGTGCCTCGAGAGAAATAAGTAAGGCGTTTAGGAAAATGTCTTTAACAATTTCAACAGTAGACACTACGCCCTACGAGGGCCAGAAGCCCGGCACCAGCGGATTACGCAAAAAGGTATACCCGTGTCACTGAGTGCCATCTGTGGTTGCAGAAGTCTTGGTCAGCGATTTATCGTTATACTTTGATTTTGAATAAACATACTTACATATGTTTGTTTGTATGTACTACTTATGTAGGTGAAAGTGTTTATCCAGAAAAACTATACGGAAAACTTTGTGCAATGTACATTGGACGCGAACGGCGCTGCACTGAACGGATCGGTGCTGGTGGTAGGTGGTGATGGACGATTCTACTGCAAGGAGGCGGCCGAACTAATTATTCGCATGTGTGCTGCCAATGGCGTAAGTTTAACTGACTGAGCTGACTAGGAGTTTAAAATTTAATGAAAAATTCTTTTCGAAGGTGTCCAAATTGTTGGTGGGCCAGAACGGCATACTCTCCACGCCGGCCGTGTCCAGTCTGATTCGTCACAACAAGGCTTTGGGTGAGTTGCGATCACGCTGCCGATTTTAATGGATTGCTTTGACTGGCAATGCAGCGTCAAAGACGTATGCGCACAGTGGAAAACCTCACAAACATTGCTTTAAAAATGTGTTACACTGTACGAAATCAAAACTTGCATACACAACAGCGGGGGGTGCCATCCTCCGTCCGCTTAAGAGGCAAATATTGAAGCAAATGTTGCTGTAGTTGGCGCAGCTGTCCACTAACACTAGCAGCGAGTTTCTATTTGGCATGCCGAACTGTTGCCTTTTCGTCATTTAATTTATTAAAATCAAGACTACTTCAAGGTTAAATTAACACGAGAGCTAACATCAAACAGAACTGTGCAGTTCGTATCAGTAGGAATGCTTTTGATTAACATTCCATAGTGCCGTTGCACAACAGATCGCCATCTAACCATGCATCATTAAGTGCCCGATTCGTCCACTGGAAGCGTGAGTGCTTCTTCTTTACCTAATCCCCTTGTTGTCTTGTTTACATTCGCATTTGCGTTGGTATTATCACATCAAAAGCCCACCACATATATCAACTGCAACGTCGCCGAGTGCACTGCTTCGAACTGCAGCGTGTCAGTGTCGTGCAATCTCCCTGTTTTCAACCCAACAACAACATTTTGCCGGGGCCAAAATAAAAAATTCTTATCTTTACGGTCACGTTTACTGTGGGCCAAGCCGATGGAGAGGGTATGGAAAATATCTGACTTGTGTGCTATGCGAGCGACATTAAGTGCTACTTCAGGGCATGGCAAACTGATTAACTGATGGCGTAAAGCAATTTATTAAACCAATGCACAGTGATTCGACTCCATACAACCGCGGGACAAAATTAGAAGGAGTGGTCCGTTCTTCATGAAATTTGGTATACTAGTGAATCATGGTCTGCTGAAGTGAAATCTCCATTTTGTGTTTCTTAAACCTTTGTAGTTTGGCAATGCCCAAAACTTAAATTTGCAATTTTCGTCATTTTTGGTGAGCTATAGCAGTGTGTTTGCTAGATTTTTCAGATTTTACATTTAATCGGTAACGTCAACATTGATAATTACAAAGAGTAACAGAAATTGTCTTAGGACCCTTTAGTTTTGCAATAAAAGTGATAATAATAGACGTATGTTTTGCTTTTTTGCAGTTTTTTAAATTTTTCATGCTGATTGCATACTTTTAGGGATGAATAAAATTAATTTTGTCGAAAAATAGGTGTTAGACCACTTTTCAAATTGAATTATTTTTTGAGATCGGAGGATATAATTACATAATCCGACAAAGAAAGAATGCTTCTTAAAATAAAAAAAATCCAGGAACATACTTTCACATACTTTTTAGATATTTTCCTCTAAGTTTTGCCAATTTTCAGATTTTTAATTTAGAAAAATATTTTAAATTAAAAGTGAAGTAAAAGCCTCAGCTTTGCAAAATTTGAGAAAACATTAAAAACGAATATGGCCACATCATTTCTTAATTTATATTGAAAGTTTTAGCACCTTTTTGGTAACGATGTAATTTTAAACTTTATTTTTTCAATACATTTTTTTAAATTTTTTTGTGAAAAAAGTTTCGACTTTGAGCTGCTTTTGCACACACACACTAATTAATTTTTAGGGGTTGGGGTTTTCTTAGTTGGAGTTTTACCTTTCAAATTACATCAAAATCGTTAAATTCTGAGACTAAATTTGTTGAATTTTGTCTATGGAACGAATCACTGTGCAATGCCAAAAATATTCAAATATATTCTATACAGTTGATTATGTACGTTTAGACCAAATTTACATATTTCGTCTTTACAACAAGCACCATGTGGATGCCTTTAATTTGCTAAAAATTTCAATTTCTCCATTGCAGGCGGTATTGTACTGACCGCTTCGCATAACCCCGGTGGTCCTGACAACGACTTCGGCATTAAGTTCAATTGCGAGAATGGTGGCCCCGCACCGGACGCCGTCACCAACAACATCTACAAACTGTCCACTGCCATTAAAGAGTACAAAATCGTGAGCGGCCTTCAGATCGATATCACCCAGGTCGGCGTCAGCAATTACGACATCGGTGGCAAACCCTTTGTGGTGGAGGTAATTGACTCGGTGGCGAATTATGTGCGCCACATGAAAGAGATCTTCGATTTCGACAGGCTGCGCGACTACGTGAGCGGCAAGGCAACCGGCAAGCCGCTCAAGATGCGCATCGATTCGATGAACGGTGTCACCGGCACGTACGTGCGTGAGATTTTCCTCAACTGTTTGGGCGCAGACGAGAATTGTGTAGTGCACACGACTCCTCTGCCTGATTTTGGTGGTCTGCATCCCGATCCCAATCTGACCTATGCCAAGGACTTGGTACAAACCGTGGCCAATGGTGACTACGATATTGGCGCCGCATTTGATGGCGACGGTGTAAGTTGATGCTCGTCAGTTGCTGGCACATTTCAAATGACATGCGATGTTGTTGCCGAATATTTGCAGGACCGCAACATGATCATTGGTCACAAAGCCTTCTTTGTTACGCCCAGTGACTCGTTGGCTGTCATCGCTCACCATCTGGAGTGCATACCGTATTTTAAGAAGAACGGCATTCAGGGCTTTGCCAGGAGCATGCCGACAGCGTCGGCTGTGGACTTGGTGGGCAAGAAATTGGGCAAGGAAGTGTTTGAGGTGCCCACCGGCTGGAAGTACTTCGGAAATCTAATGGATGCGGGACGTCTGTGCCTGTGCGGCGAAGAGAGCTTCGGCACCGGTTCGAATCACATTCGAGAGAAAGATGGCATCTGGGCAGTGCTGGCCTGGCTGTCGATGATGCAGCACACCGGCAAAAGCATTGAGGAGATTCTGAAGAGCCACTGGGCCACATACGGACGCAACTACTTCACACGCTACGACTACGAGGAGTGCGAGCTGGAACCATGCAACGAAATGATGGCCACCATGGAGAAAAACATCACCGATGCCGGCTTTGCGGGAAAGTCCTTCTCGAGCGGTGGCAAGACGTACAAAGTGAAAGTGGCCGATAACTTTAGTTACACCGACCCGGTGGACAAATCCGTTGCCACCAAGCAAGGCCTCCGCATTGTGTTCGAGGATGGCAGCCGCATTGTGATGCGTCTAAGTGGCACCGGCAGCTCAGGCGCCACTGTGCGGTAAGTGTGGCTTGCTGTCAAGTCCGCTGCACCAATATCAATGCATACCTATGTAAAAATTACTCTAAAATTTTTCACTGCAGCTTGTACATCGATTCCTATGAAAAGGACAACGTGCTGGGACAGGCTAGCGAAATGTTGAAGCCACTAATCGACATTGCGCTGCAGATATCCGAGCTGCCCAAATTCACTGGCCGTAATGCACCCACCGTTATCACATAAGTGCATCAGGCAAAAGCACTGAACTGAATGAACGCTGTGGTTGTACTTCGAGCCACTATTGAAAGCTGTCACACCCCCGAAATGTAATTGTTGCAAGTAAATTGTAAACATTTGAAATCAAGTTGTAGCCATACAGTTACTATCGTTGCATTTGTTTTGTTATTTAGTAGATTATTCAACTGTGTGCGCGTTACGCGGTATAGGTATACACAAATAAAAGAGGCACACTGTTGGGCGTGCTCACAGGCGTTGACGTGCGCTGTCGCTTAACTCTTGACACTTATTGCCAAATACTCAAACTGGTTCAAAATTATTTCGGGACAACGGTCGCTTAGGACAGTTCGTGGCAGCTTTGACAATCGCACGAATTGTTGCAAAAAGTGCAACGCAGTTGTGGCCTCCACGCCGATCTCGTTCTTCGTGCTGTAAATCCACCAGAAATGTGAACGGAATTATCTACGAGGCTGAAGTAATTATACACTGAACACTCACCTCATGTTCGCTTCGACGATCACAGTTACATACTGACACAGATAGGTCAGGTAGATCAATTTAAGATCGCTGTGAAACTGTTGCAATATAGTCAGCAGGCCCACCAAAAGAAGCGTGCCATCCAGAGTGTCCTTTGGGACTTTGGCCAGCAAGCTGTTGGTGTTAGTAGAAAAATGCAGTCGCGGCAATTGCGCTATGGTGAAGAGGAACAGAAAGAGAGCCAGCTGATGGGAGCCTTTGGTGGCCATAAAGACCTGTTCCAGAGGCTCGTAAGAGCCCGTAAACATCAGATATTCATTGATTTCAGTTAAAAGCTGATTGCTGCCCTCGGAATCGCCGAACTTCGTATACACTTCGCTTTGCTCCAGTTCATTCAAAAGCGCTCTTAAAAAGAGGAATTATGGTTAGAAAAAGGGGAAAATTATGCAAAAAATCTAGAAACACTTACCTGTTGAAGGTTTCTAGAGCGGATTCCAGATTCTTCGCATTGCACTTACTGCTCATGTTCAGCTCGTATGCCAAATGCTGTCGTAAAATCTGTTTGTGACCCAATTCCAGCATCCAGTCCAGCAACGTGGGCCATACCTTTATCCAACGCGTATGATAGGCGCTGTAAAACTTCGATGGGTTAACTGCATGAGCACCTGGAAAGTGTTTCGATTCCAATTCGATAGTCAGTGAGTTGAGTGCATCCAGCCACATTTTGTCATTGCTCAGATTCTTCTGAATCTTCTCCAGATTCCGCTTCATGTCGGCCGCAAACATGTACGAATACAGCCGATCAAGGCCGACCAAGCCGGCCGGCCCAATGGCCTCGCGCACTTTGCCAAAAAAGCGCACATCCAACTTGTGCGGCGCTCGCTTGTCATACCAAGTCGCTTTCAGATCCAGGTATACGGTCTGCTTGGGGTCGGTGCACTGCAGAATCTCGCGGGCGAGGCGACCAATAAAGTTGTTCGATTTGGTGTCGCCCGTTACGGGTGGGAAGGTGGGAATGGGTATGGTCTGGCTCTGATATTGCGACTGCCAATCCTGCACCTTGTTGCGTAGGAAAGCGTTGCACTCCTTCTCCACGTTGTAGTTGATTATGCGAGTCAACTCTTCCTGCATTATTTTTAGGCCGTGCACTTTCAGGTAGTCCTGAATGTATTCAAACGAACGTCGGTAGCC
The DNA here is from genome assembly GCA_964056695.1 of Melieria picta. Lineage (NCBI taxonomy): Eukaryota > Metazoa > Arthropoda > Insecta > Diptera > Ulidiidae > Melieria > Melieria picta. Next base: position 18,693,820 of record OZ057399.1, read on the forward strand.
GTTCATGATCTTAGCGAGCGACAACAATTTCGATTCCAGTTCGGCAGTTGGATTTTTCACTTGTTTGCTTGGAGTGAAAATTAATCCAACGTTCAGTGCATTGGCCAGATGGCGCACCAATTCTTTGCGTATGCCATCTTCCAGCAGCTGCTTGGGATCTAGTTCGATCACGCCGACCAGAGTCTTTTTCATCATCAGCACACCCTCGGTGAAGACGGCAATTGAGTGTGTCAGCTTCGCGACCGTGTAGCGCTCCTCAAACTGCGCGTACTCTTTCAGCTTGTCCTTGTCCAGACGCGTTGGTATTTCCTTCAGTACGTCGGTCTGCAGGTGAATGATACGCGCCAGAATGCTGAACATGGTCTCCGGTATGATTTGGAGCACTTTGCGCATATAGTTCGCCAGTTCGCTGCTGTAATAGTTTGACACGGACACCAAGTCCTCGCTGTGTGCTTGGTTTATGCGCAGAAGCGGAATCTCGAGGGCACTAGATAGCTTCAGGAAGGCGGCGCGTAATTGTATCACCGACCGTGGCTGCTTCTTTATGGTCTCCTGCATTATGCCGGTAAAGTCGCGATCCAAAAGGCGCCACGCGTAGCTTAGATCGCTGATCATTTGTATGCTAATGAAAATGTCTTCCTTGACGTTTATGATCTGCACAAAGATAAACAATTTCAGACTATAGTAACTACGACAAAGACTAAACTCTTCTATTAGTTCCATCACACAGGAATCAGACAAGAGTGTGACTTCAAAGGCGATTATTAAATGTTGCACATCACCTGAACCATTCGGTGCAAAAAGTCTCGCGTCTCCAGCAGGTATTGCTTCACTTGCATGTTCGCTTGCAGGTTGTGAAACTCTTCCACCTCCTCCAGTGCCTGGATCAATTGTATGAGTATTCGGCCCGACACGTTCGCATTGTCCGCACTCAACTTCTTCACCTCGTTTGCAATTTCCGCAAACCACATCTTCAACTGCGGATTGCTTTCGATTTTCGCCAACGGACGCGCCCCTGAAAACGCTTCGCTCAGTTCGTTTACGCGATCAAGTGCCTCTTGCTGAAAACTGGCCCAGCGCTCGCTCTTCTCCTGCATTAAATTGCGCAAAATGTCCTTCACTACCAGCTCCAGCTGGCTGCAATTCAGCAACAGCTCCAAAAGTTCCTCGTTATTCAAGTGCAGCTCGGCGCGCACAAATTGCTCTACCTGCTGGGCCTTCTGTGTGGCGCGCGGCATCTCCAGCACCGCTCTGGCAGTGTGCATAAAATACCAACGCAACAACACATTGCACTGTCGCATCAGTGGCAGAATGCGGGAAATGTTCTGCAGCACAAATTCATCAGTTAGGACGCCGTCGCGCAGTAGCTTCTGTGTATGCTGCAACGTTTTTTTCATCATCTCGGAATGCAATAGGCAAAATCCTTTCACACCTGTGTCTACGACGGGTGCCAGTGCTGCCTTGGCCGCTTTGAACTGGTCCCAGGTGTTAATCAGGTTCACCGTCACGCCCATGTAGATGGACACCACCCAGTTGTCCGGGAAGAACTTGTCCACGATTTCGCGCATTTGTGCCACCTGCGCGTGCAGCGTCTCCGGGGTGAAGTAAAGGCACACAAAGAGCATGGCGGCCTGCGTGGACAGCGCAGTTGAGCGATGATCCGGTAGGGGATAAATGGCTAGCTGATTATAGAGATCGTCGCAACGCAGGCGCCCCACCACCATATCTACGAACGTGCGGTCGAAAGTGAAGCGCGTAAAGTAGGCGACCGGGTAGTTGGCCACAGTGGCGTTCTTCGCATTGCTGACAGTTGTTGAACTGTTGGCCACGAAGCCCGTGGAGCGCAACAGCATGCAGATGTCGTCAATGTTGCTGTCGCTTTGTGTCTTGGCGGCGCTGTATCGGTAGTAGGCGATAAGTAGGCGCTCGCGAATAACGCCCGGAATGTGGTAGTCCAACAGAAGCAACATTACGCCAAAAAGATACAACGCTTCACACTGTGAGGACAAGTGGAGTTTGTTATGTGGTCGTGGACAGAAAGGTGCGACATACCATTAGTTGTTTTCCTTCGCCATCTTGCAGCACCGACTCCAGTGTGTGCTGAATATAGTAGCCACGGTTTAGTTCGTCCACAAACTGCTTCAGGTCGACTGCATATTGATGGGTACTTTCGAAGGCCATATAGAAGCGCGTCAGCAGGTCGAGGTAGTTTTCACGTAGCTCGTCGTCCAGATCTTGCAGTTCCTACAAAAATCAAAAGTAAGTTGATCTTGCTACGGAGGAGTGGTTTATACGCACCGCATTCTCTTCGATTTTCTTCTCTTGTGCTTCGGTGATTTTCAAATATCGAAAGTCCAATATTAGCTCGGCATATTTCTGTTGATCTGCTTTTGACTCCAAGCTGCCGATAGGTAGAGGGAATTAATTGGGCCCTGTGAAACAGTTTACCTTACAATTTAACTCACCGATAAATATCTGGAATGTAGTCTTTGAGACGCAAGATTTCCGCAATAATTGAGTTTCCTACCGACACTATCTGCAGCAGGCTCTGGCCGCAGGCGTTGTTCTCAGCCAAAAATTCCGTCATTCTGCAGCAAGCCAGCCGTGGATGAGAAGCAGAAAAACTTAGCAAGCGACCGCGCCTTTACTGCTTTTCTACTGCCAACCATCCGATCTCTTGTTTATAAAAGTTTAAAGCTCATACAAATCTCCTATGTAAGTTTTATTGTTTTAATATTTATGAAACAACTATTTCTACGAAAGTAGTTTACTAAGCATAGAACACAAAACCAGCTGATTGTAAATTTTTGTTTTTGTTGATGTGCAAATGTGCACTTGATAAATAGATGGCGCTGTAAAAATACTCAACACTTTTGCACTGATGACATGACAGGTTTAATAACTTTTACTGATATGGACACAAAAATGTAAATTAATTAAGATTACAAGTGGGCAAGGCGTAACAAAAAGAGTAAGATGTAGACTAAAAAACTACTTTGACTCCCTGTTCATATTGTAAGCTCATTGATAGAGATTCGCACGCAAAAAGTCCAAGGTTTAGTTTTTGCCGGCAGCAAAGTAAATCAGCATAAATAAAGAGTATACTTTGGCCGACAGCCTGCGTGGGAACTATTGCAATAATTATTTGCAAGTGTTGAAAAAATGGGACACTACGAGGGCTATAAGGAAGTACAAGTGGACAAGCAGGACAAAATTCTTGTAGTAAGGTTCTTTAACCCGAAGAAACGCAATTGCGTTAATCCCAATGGATACCGTGAAATTGGGCGTGCACTGCGTCAAGTGGCCCAAGATGAAACTGTTACATTCGTGGTGATCACTGGTGTTGGTGAGTTCTTTACAGCAGGCAATGATCTGTCACAATCCGCAGATGCACAAACGGACTTCGACAAGTATGTACGAGAAACGAATGAGATCTTCCGGGAAATGATAAGTGCGTTCATCGACTGTCCGAAGGTGCTAATGGCACTTGTGAATGGGCCGTGCATTGGAATTGGCGCTACTCTGGTTGGCCTTTGCGATGTAGCTTGGAGCTCCAAGACGGTATGTTTGCTTGGGCTTTTTTCAATAGTACGCTTTTTAAGACAATACTTTTTCAGGCTTACTTCCTTACACCCTTCACGAAATTGGGCATTGTACCAGAGGCTTGTTCCTCCTACTTATTTCCATTAATCTTCGGACGATCAAAGGCCGGTGAAATGCTACTTCTAGCCGAACGATTGTCAGCAGAGGAGGCCTACCACTACAAGTTTGTGTCGAAGCTCTTTGCACCCTCCGAACTAGACACCGTGATTTGGCCTAAAATTAAAGAGTTTGCCAACCTACCACCTGGCTCGTTGCTGGCTTCGAAAAGTCTGATGCGCCGCCATGATCGTGAAGCATTGTATCGGGCTTTGAATGCCGAGTCTGAAGAGCTGTGTAAACGTTTCTATACGGATGAATTCTTAAATGCCATGATGGAGTTTGCTATGAGAAAAAATAAATCGAAGTTGTAATATATCTATGCTATAAATGTATTAATTGGTGGGGAGGGGGAGATGGATGGTTAAAGTTGATTAAGAAAGCTTGAAGAAACATTTGGTAACACATTTAACGTGTGTGAATTTGCAGATATTTGTAAATGCAAGTTCACTATAATGGCTTCCAATGCTAGTTTTCCTTGCTTCATAAGAAATCAAACAATTTACAATTTAAAGAGGCCGTAAAGGAATTTAAGCCAAAGCCGGCAAATACGGGGAGTGGTTGATAGTTAAAATGCGATGTTTACTCAAAAAATCGGTCACAAGTGTCGAATAATAAAGTTACACCAGTTACAATGTTGTAAAGGAAGATTTTGTCGTTTATGGCTTCCTTGATAATTGCCTTCGGTGTTCGATTAAAATGCGATAAATTTATATTTCAGGGATGCTCTATTTCATTTCTATGAATTTCAATGAAGATCTTGGCTGATCTGTGACCAACATATTGGTCATCCTTTATGTCTTCACGACCGTTTTGTCATTCATGAACTTTGGCACGGGATTAATTCCTCCTCCTCAGCCTCACAGTTTTACTAAAGATTTCAAATGGTGACAAATCCAAAAGATTTTCGATTCCATTATTTTATGTAATCCTCTAATGGAAGGTTAGAATTATAATGCATTTATAAATTTAACATTTTAGACAGTTTTTGTACTTTTTAAACAAATGTTTTCAGTAATTTAGCTCATATAAATAAGCCTGCCAGTCTCACCAAGTCTCACTTCTGGGTTTACGTTACTTTTAAAATTCTGGGAATTAGGGTTAACGATCACCACCATAAACTTGGTGCATCAATTCAAATGTTTCGGTAAAATAATATGAAAAACGTCATAAAACGTTGTCATAATATGAAAAAACGATCAGCAAAATTGACATAACTTAAAATAATTCGATAACTTGTAGTGTATTGGTGGAGGTGGTGCCATGGTGAATGCAACCCTGTTGTGGTGGGGCTTGTCAAGCAGTGTGGCAACTCGGGCTTGCAGCTAAGTTCATGCTGGTCCTTTACCTTTACGTTTTACCTTTACTTTTACTTGTGACGCCATTGTTGGAACACGCAAATAAAGTTTGTCTTAAAAGTTTACACAGTTGTTTATATCAAAAGGACTTAAATCCATCCCAGTGCTCATTACAACGTCAAGTGTGGGGTTCGAGCAGGAATTTTTTTTCTATCTAAGTTCTAAAGTTATTGTGGTTCAATGGCGAACAAATTAACGCGCAATGCGGTTATTGCTGCACTACGGGCTGCGGGAGCTGAATTCGAGGAAGACGCCACGATGGTTCAGTTGCGGACAATGTATGAACAAGCGGTAGCAGGTCGTGTCGGAGGTAGCGGAAGAGCGGCCAGAGCGGATAGCGAGCCTGATGTTCCGCTGAATCAACAGATGCCAGATGCCAGCCAGAGTGTGCAGACGACTAGACGACAGATGCCAGGAGCCGGCCAGAGGGAGCGACCCATGAATGTGCCAGATACAGAAGATGATACAGTTGATGCAGGGAGTGTGGTGAATGTGACCAGTACTGAGGCTGAAGAGGCTGAGTTAGATCGGCAGTTGGCGATCATGCGCAAGAAACGTGAGCTTGTCCAGCTGCAGCGTGAGTTGAACGAGTTCGAGAGTCGTAGAATCGACCTGGGTGTACTGGACGCGATGATGAGCAAATTTGATGGTTCGGAGTTGCAGGACGTTAGCAAATGGTTGGCCGACTTGGAGAATGTGTTCGAGAGTTTCCAGTACAGTGAGCGAGACCAGCTGGTTGCCGCACGACATCTGATAACTGGGCAAGCGAAGCGGTTCGCGGACATAACTCGTGTTCGCAGCTATGGTGAGCTAAGGATGGCTTTGATGACTGAATACCGTCGTATATTCACGGTTCGAGATGTGCTGCAACAGTTACGTGCCCGTGTCCTGAGACCAGACGAAACACCACGACAATATATTGTTGAGATGCAGTACATTGCCAGCCGCGCCGATGTGTCAGAAACGGACCTAATCGACATTATCATCGAGGGGCTTAACGACGATACGAATATGGTTTCGATGCTGTACAGTGCCACTTCCTTGCGTGAATTGAAGGGGTTGATGGAGCGTTACGAGAAGAAGCGTCGGGCAGCTGCGCCAGTGGTTGTGCCGAAGATCAGTGTCATGTCGGGTGCCGTGCCTAGGCCGAGGTCGTATACAACAGTGCCAGTTGCTGACACAGCTGCAAAAGTCACGGATTTGTCGGCCGTCAGGTGTTACAACTGTTTTCAATATGGGCACTATCAAAGTGCGTGCGGGGCCCCGCGACGCCCACCGAACTCGTGTTTCATATGCCATGAAGTAGGCCACATGCGCCAGCAGTGCCCACGTCGTAGTCGGATGCAGAATACAACATTAAACCAGACGCAAACACGGATGCCAGCCGTACCGAAACAACAGCAGCCAGTAGCAGAGGTCGAGGAGTGGGAGGCAGGGACGCCATTGACGGAGGTAGAGGAGGTCCGACGTTTAGCCCGACAGCTGAAACACCGAAATCTTGTAAGTGTTGCCTTTTTGAAACAGAATAAGTGCACTGAATTAATTCCGTGTTTTGCTTTATTTGATAATGGCAGTCCGACTAGTTTCGTGAAGCGTTCTCTTGTGCCATTTGAAGTGACGGGTGAATTGACTGTGACAGAGTATCGGGGGATGGGAAATATGAATTTAAGTACGTACGGCCTTGTGACTTGTAAAATTGTGTTTGATAACCGTAAATTTGACCATAATTTGTTTGTTTTGCCAGATGAAGAGGCAGTGGTGCCCCTACTTTTTGGACGCGATTTACTTAAGGCAATGAATATAAGCCTGTGCCAAATGGACACAGTGAGATATAGTAGACGTACTCTGCTGGAGATTAATAGTGCCAATAAAAATGAAGTTCCGTTGAATATCAGTGCACTTAAGTTGTTTAATTTATTAAAGAGTCCAGTAGTTAAGATAACAGAGGTTCCAAACAGAGTTAAGTTATTGAAATCAGATGATAAGTGTGGCAAGTCAGAAATTAATTCAGTTAATGCAGAGGTAAATGTAATTGGTGATTCAAATTTGTGTGAAACTCGACTTGAGTCGTGTATCGGAGTTGTAAATTTAGTTGGAACAGAAGACTTGAATTTGTATGATGAAGTAATATTGATGGTAGGTGCAACTGAGATGGATGAAATTGGTGATCTAATTGATGTGGACGAAAACTTGTCTATAACAGATGCAGATGCTTTGAAATCAGTTGTTTTTGAGAACTATTTGAAAATGAAGAACAAGGGGGGGAAGTTGAGTGGCTATTGCATGAAAATTCAGTTGAAGAGTGATGCGCCGGTGTACAGTGGTCCGCGCCGGTTGTCATATAGGGAAAAGACAGAAGTACAGAAGACAATTGATGATTTGTTGGCTCAGGGCATTATTCAGCCAAGTGCGTCTCCATACGCGTCTCCGATTGTGTTAGTGCGGAAGAAGAACGGTGAATTGAGAATGTGTGTTGACTATCGGGCGTTGAATAAGTTGACTGTCAGAGATCATTATCCGTTGCCGTTAGTTGAGGATTGTATTGAATATTTGGGTGGGAAGAGTTTCTTCAGTACGTTGGACTTGAGGAATGGGTTTCACCAGGTGCCAATGCATGAGGAATCGATACCGATAACTGCGTTTGTGACTCCGATGGGACAGTATGAGTATCGGTTTATGCCGTTTGGTTTGACTAATGCTCCACCAGTGTTCCAGCGGTTTATTAATTTAGTGTTGCGGCCGTTGATTGATGCGAAGAGGATTGTGGTGTATTTAGATGATATTAACATTGCCACGAAGACTATGGAGGAACATTATGTGGTTTTGGCAGAAGTTTTGAAATTATTGTCAGGGGCTGGATTGTGCTTGAATCTGAAGAAGTGCAAATTTGCATATAGAGAATTGAAGTATTTAGGCTACTGTGTGAGTGAACGGGGGATTCGTCCGAATGAAGATCATTTGGTAGCGATAAAGAATTACGCAGTACCTACCAACATAAAGGAGGTGCAGAGGGCGGTGGGTCTTTTTTCATATTTTAGACGATTTGTGTATAATTTTTCTCAGATTGCGCGCCCATTGAGTTATTTGACGCGAAAAGGTGTAAAGTTTGAATGGACAGAAGAGTGTAGGAATGCGTTTGAGACCTTGAAATCTAAATTGACTGAGCCCCCTGTACTGTGTGTCTTTGATTCAGGGCGGGAGACAGAGTTGCATACGGATGCAAGTTCGCGAGGGTATGGTGCTATACTGTTACAGAAGCAAGATGACGGCAGGTTTCACCCAGTGGCATTTTATTCGAAAACAACGACGGATCCGGAGTCGCGTTATCATAGCTTTGAGTTGGAAACATTGGCAATTGTGAATGCATTGGAAAGATTCCGGACTATGTTGGATGGAATTCCGTTTGTAGTTGTGACTGATTGCAACTCTTTGGTCTTGACATTGGAGAAGAAAACAATTAATCCAAGAATTGCCAGATGGACATTGGGTCTCGCCGGGTTTGATTTTTCAGTTCGACACCGAAAGGGTGAACAGATGCAGCATGTTGATGCATTGAGCCGGTTGTCAGCTGTGTGTAGTATTGAGGAGAATGAGGTTGATTTGAACATTCAGATTATACAGACGCGTGATCCTGTGATTCATAAACTGCGGGAAGAATTGGAGCAAGGGGAAGTGCCAGGATATGAGTTGGAGAATGGGTTAGTCTTTCGTGTCAGTGGTCAGAATCGACAGTTGTATGTGCCGGGTGAGATGGAAGAGAACATTATGCGATTGATACATGAGAAATATGGTCATTTGGGTATTGAGAAATGTGCAAATCAGATTCGGAAGCATTATTGGTTTCCCCGTATGCGCGAAAAGCTGAATGTGTTCATCAGAAATTGTTTGAAGTGCATTTATTATTCGACGTCGCCTAGAAGCAATGAGCGTAATATATATAGTATTCCAAAGAAGCCAGAACCGTTCGATACAGTGCACATTGACCATTTCGGGCCATTGGAGAGTGTGAACTCAAAGCATAAACATGTGTTTGTGGTGATTGATGCTTTCACAAAATTTGTCAAAATGTATGCTACGAATAGTAGTGCGAAAGAATCGATTTGTGCGTTGAAGAGATATTTTGTTGAATACAGTCGTCCCAGAAGAATCATAGATGATCGGGGCACAGCTTTTACGTCATCGGAGTTTAGGGATTTTTGCGGGAACAATAACATTGTACATGTTTTGAATGCGGTAGCTTCGCCACAGTCGAATGGTCAGGTTGAGAGGGTGAATCGGGTGTTGAAAGCAATATTGGCCAAAACGACTGACCCTATAAACCATGTAGATTGGAAACAGAAACTGACGGATGTCGAGTTTGCAATGAATAATACTGTACACTGTGCCACAAAGACGACCCCTAGTAAGCTGCTTTTTGGCGTTGAGCAGCGCGGCAAAGTAGTTGATGAATTGACGGAGTATTTGCATGATGTATATTCAAGAGAAGAAGTTAATTTGTCCGAAATAAGGGAGCAGGCAGAGCTTGCAATACAGAAGTCTCAGTTGTACAATCAGAAATATTACGAGAGGAGCCATAGGCCAGCGAAACAATTTGAACCAGGAGATTTAGTTGTGGTTAAAAATGTAGACACTACGGTAGGGAAGAATAAGAAGCTAATTCAGAAGTACAGAGGCCCTTATGTAGTTCGTAAGCAATTAGGTCATGATCGTTATGTTGTTACGGATGTTGAAAATTGTCAGGTTACTCAGATGCCATATGACAATGTAATTGATTCGTCTAGAATGAAGAAATGGTTGGAACCTCGAGGTAGGCCAGTTGAAACGGACTCAGAAGGCAACACAGATGGTGATAATTTAAGTGATGAATGTACAGATTATGAATTTTTAGATGATAAGCTAGAAGAAGATTCATTGTAAAAGCAATCGAGGTCGATTGAATGTCAGGTTAGGCCGAGTTGTAGTGTATTGGTGGAGGTGGTGCCATGGTGAATGCAACCCTGTTGTGGTGGGGCTTGTCAAGCAGTGTGGCAACTCGGGCTTGCAGCTAAGTTCATGCTGGTCCTTTACCTTTACGTTTTACCTTTACTTTTACTTGTGACGCCATTGTTGGAACACGCAAATAAAGTTTGTCTTAAAAGTTTACACAGTTGTTTATATCAAAAGGACTTAAATCCATCCCAGTGCTCATTACAAACTATTGAATTAAAATATCATCAAAAAAGTCATAAAAAAAACTTTTGTAAATTATCCTAGAGCATAATTTGTAAGGATTTCCTACTAAGTAAATGGTCTGTACGTTATTTAAAAAAATTGTCGCCAAAAATGAATAAAAATATATAATGTAATGAGCACTGGG